>CM060908.1:911698995-916698995 GCA_030737815.1 Allium fistulosum
TCGAAACACAATCCCGAGTAAAAATCGAAGGGTGGCCACCAAATAAATCACAAGTCAGAATATAGTATCGATGGAATGTGTCCGATCAGAGGAGCTACCTCATTGGCCCGGAATCGGTCCTATTTTAGCCACCTTATGCTAACTCATGGGAGTTAGGTCCATGTAAATATACCTTTAGGATCGTCGCCACCATCCTACTCATTCTGGAATCTCCACCGCGTACACGGTTGTCAAAGTGGATTTCAGTATCGACAGAGAGTAAGACAACATCCGATCCCGGTCTCTTTAACAACCAATCGCTTATTACACACCGTATGGTTCTTATACATTTCCAAAATCATTTCATAATTGATATCAAAATATCATATTCAATTCAAACCATATCACTTTCAAAATCATTACTTACTTTCGAAATCATATTCACCTTTGAAATCATATCGCATTTGAAATCATAGTTCGATAATTTTATTTCCTTTCAAAGTCAAATTCACAATTTATATCAAAATATCGTATTCTCAAAACCATAATATTTTCGAAGTCATATTCACTTTAAAAATCGAGAATTTGAATATAAACCCATCCATTTTACTTAGTTTGGAATTTGAAAGAAAGTAGTTTAAATAGTTATAAATAGTTAAAATACTCCAAAATAGTTTAGTTCTAGGTAAAGTACCTTTAAATTGATTTAAGATAGTCAAATAGATTTAATTTAGTTTAAATATAATTAAAATAGATTAAATAGCTTAAAATAGATTAATTAGATTTAAAATAAATTATAATGGTTTAATTAGTTTAAAATAAATCAAATTGGTTTAAACAGATCAAAATAATTTATATAGTTAATATTTGTTAAATAGTTTAACAAATTTGAAAACCTTAATAATTATAAATATATTTTTAAAATAGTTTATATTAAAATATGAGTTTGGAATTTATATCAGTTTAAACTATTCATTTCATTTCAACATATTTGGACCATTTCAAATTTCCAAATCGACAACCCAAATTTCAATAAACTATCTAATTTCATATCGTTTAAATCCATGTTCAAAATATCAATACGGATTACTCCAACCTCAAAATATTTCAAAGTTATTTTCAAACAAATTCAATAACTCAATTTCGATAGAATTTCATTTATACATAAAAGTTTAACTTTAAACTTCCGATTTAATTTCTTAAAGAAATTCCCTTTTAACCCAATTTGCATTTCAACACAAACTTGATTTTTCAATAATACTTCAATTTACATAAATCAAATTTTATTTCAAAACATCAATTGATTACATTCAAAAATTTAAGGATTTTAAAATCATTTAATTTAACCAATCCGGTGTCCGTATATAATTTTCTACCCTAGGGTCAAGTGATACAGATATTTATCATTTCAATCCGCAATTTAAACATTTTACGGTTGTATATCATTTCAAACCGCAATCCTGAAATAAATAAAAATCCATAACGAACTTGCAGTTTATAACGGTATAAAATACAACATCCATTCAACCAACGTCAATAATCAACATCCATTACAATTATCATCCAAATCAAATCAATAAATATCAATATAGAACTGATATTCAATAACAGGTATTTAATTGGCAATATATATTCTATAATAAATTAAATAATGAATTAATTCAAATAAATTCAAATTAACTGAGATGATGATTAAAATATACCAAACAGTCATAAATAAATTCCTAATCACATCATAAATTTAATTTAACAAACATAAGAAATTTTAGAAGTTGTGAGTGGGTTAAAACACTCACCTTTGAATTTAAATCGAATTTAAATTCAATTTAAGCCCAAATTCAAACGGCCTCAGAATTCGTCCAAACCAGTGCTAAAATGTCTGGAATTTAAATACGATCCTAGCGGATCGAACTGCGTGTAAATCGGACCTTGAACGCAAAAGTTATTAAGATTAGAACACTATAAAAATTTTAAATAAACAAATTAAATAATAACCTAGAGAACCATTGAGTAGCCACCACGTCACCTTCAATTTACGTTCGCAACCCTAGAAACTTTGTGCCGCTGGACCCAACTCCAACAACAGCCGCAGTAGTTCAACCCCATCCATGTGCCACCATAGTCGACGCCATTTAGATCTGAGGTCGACGCTGGGTCCGTCGCTTCTTCCTCCACGCTCGGCCACAGGGCCGAACCTTCCCCCTTGCCCAAAAGTGTAGCGCCGCCGCTAGAGAAAGACGTCGATCACGGTGAATTTATTCACCTCCGGCACGAACGAACCGTACCGATGTGCTCCGCTCACCCTCCTCTACAAGCCAGCACCTCCTGATTGTCGCAAGGATGACGATCCACCATCAATCCACATCTCCCCATATGAACAGCTGGAATTAAATAGCCCATTTCAGGTCAAACGACGATCCAAATCGAAAAATACATCATAGATTTGGGTTGCATCTATCGAGAGCTTCAGATCGATATATAATTCGATAGGTAAGAGGAGTTTGAAATTTTGGATTTGAAGTTGCCATTGGAAATTAGGGTTTGTCTGCCATTGGAATGAGGAGTTGAGAAGGAGATGTACTTACAGACAAAATGAAATAAGAAATGACCTTGGGTTTATAACTGGTTATTTATAGGCGAAGCTGAAATAGAAAAGAACGGATTAGATTTGATTATAACGTTGAACGATAAATGACCCGAAAAGCCCGTTTCGACTCCGAAATGAAAATGGATCATCCCATATATCAAAATAAATGCTTTCGATAATTTTAAAATCAATGGAACTGGTTTCAAGCCCAAATTCTATCGTATGAAGAAGTTATGATAAAATCAGTTTATTTCAAATTGATTTCAATTGATTTCAAGGCGTTTCGAGTCCGTACGATCAAACGACAAGTCCGATCGCTACAAAACTTGAAATCCTATAATAATTCGCCATTACGGATCTGATGAAACTGGTTTCGTCGAAATCCGAGTCAGTGGCCAAAATGGCTATATTTCAGTTAATTAAATAAATTAATATTAAATTAATTTTGTCGAATTTCCAACGTAAACTTTATGGTTAACAAATTTTACCATTTTTGATTTATTTAACATTCACAATAATTTAAACAAGTTAAGATATCAAATTAAAGTTAATTAATTCACCAATTACAGTGTTTAACTCCAATTGTAATTAAATCCATTTATTTATAATTAATTCCAATACATTGATTTAATTCAATTTCAATCCTTCCATTAAATCCATTATTCCTCTATAAACATAGTTAATATTTGTTTTACATTTCATTACATTAATACTCCCATCCATCTTTTATTTGTATTGACTATCATATTTCCATTTTATTATATTTTGGTCAATTTCACACATTAATTATAATTAAAGTCTCAATTAATTTATTTATCTCGATTTCATTCTTTTATTACATCACTTATTACTTTATGAAATAAACTAACATTTCCATTCATCTTATTACATTCATATTTTGCAATTATTGTCTTAATCTCATTAATGTAACACTAAATTTCATTTTAATTACAATTGATTTCCAATTAAAGTTTAATAGCCAGTGTTTGTACCAAAAATGGGCACAACACTCTTCGGGAGTTGTTTGAAGAGATAAAATGAAGATGATAAATGTAAAACAGAGATTATCTAACAAAAACTCCAACAAATAGGAATGTAAAGTGCACAAACAAGCAGTTTAGAGTGGTTCGGCGTATAGCCTACGTCCACTATGAAGTTTTGATGATTTTATTGATTCTCTTTCAATGATTACAAGCGTTTACAGCAATGAACAGCGGATTACAGTTTAGAATTCGAAATTGACAGCGAACGTATGATGCAAATCTCAATCCGGCAGAGTCTGGACGCTTCAGAGAAAAAAGATCCTTTTTCCGTTGATTCTGGGGCTCTATTTATAGGTGTAGGAGGCTTGGATTTCGCTCAAACTCCGAGAGATTTGGCCTGACACGTGAGGGGACCCATTCGACCACTTCCAGAGAGTTTCAAGCCAATCTGTGATCGATACGAAATCATTTCGTATCGATCAAGATTACTTCCAATTGAGCTAAAAATTGGTGGAGACGTTCCTTGTTATGTGTGCAACCTCCAGTTAAAATTTCATGGTATTTGGATCAGGGGATTGAGAGATATCATCGATACGAGGTGATGCTCTTCGCTAGGCTGTCTGGTTCGAATCCATTTCCCTGCGCTTTGAGCTTCGACTCGATGGTATCACGCGCCTCTGTGAAGACGTGGAACGCACACTTCGCCTCGATTCGGCCTTCACTCCGAATCGACCGCGTCGACTCCATACATCTCGGCGCATTCGCATCAGGAGAAGACGTGGTGCGTGCGCTTCGCCTCGATCCGATATTTGCTCCGCGTTGACTGCATCGTCTCCATGTATTTCGCCTCATTCACTTCGAGAAATGACACGTTATCCAAGCTGGTTGACCTGATGGATTCGAGTAGGACTTCATCCTGGGATACGAGGCAAACACTATCTAATGGATACGAAGCAGGCACTGTCTGATGGATACGAAGTAGGCACTGTCTGATGGATACGAAGCAGGCACTGTCTGATGGATACGAAGCAGACACTGGCTGATGGATACGAAGCAGGCACTGTCTGATGGATACGAAGCAGGCACTGTTTGATGAATACGAAGCAGGCACTGTCTGATGGATACGAAAATGCGCTCTTCCCTTTGCCTTGCATCCATCGTAACTTGAGCATACGAACTCGGTTCGATCTGAAACTTGGAGCGTTGGTTTGCTTTAGTTTTCCCGATCATGTCCCATCGATTGGGGCTTGATCCGGACTTGGTCAAAATTCATCGATATCCATGACAAACGACATTCGGAACCCAACTCCTTGATGTCCTGGCCTTGCCAAAAGGCGGGATAACATTTGCCCCCCAAAGTACGTCTTGTGAAAACATGACGTGCTTTGAAAAGCTGCAGGCCTTCTTTGAATAACTTTGGAAGTCGTACCCTTTAGCCATTCTCTTGTATCGATGTGGGTTGACTTGATGGATGCCAAAATGATCATTCGTATCGATGGTCACACATCGCGGTGAATCCTGATTCGAGTTGGCGATATCTGGTGGATACGAAATGGATGTTCGCATCGATAGATTCTAATGGATACGAAATGGACGCTCGTATTAACAGGTCTGCTCTGTTTCGAATCGATGGCTCATACTTTGGATGTTTCGAAACGATGGTGTTTGGTGAACATTTCGCCTCGATGAATGCACAGCTTGATGGATTCGAAGAGAGCATTTACATCGACCCATCGTATTCATGCGGCCTCCCTGTGCGCTTCGAACCGATAGAGTCTGGTGGGTTCGAAACGAGCCTTCGTTTCGATGCGCCGTCTGACTGGTTGCGACCGGTCAGATTGACTGGGAGTCGAATCGACTCGGTTCCGTCCTAGGCTTCATATAAATACCTGGGACTTAGCCCATTCTCACTTTTTTACTTTTCTACTTTTTACTGTTGCTCTCCATTCCTTCTTTTACTTTCGTATCGATAAACTGAGAGACAAGTGTTCGTCTTCGAGTCGAAGCAAACCTTCGTTTCTTTATTTCAAAATCGCTGAAATCAGGTAATGAATGGATAGAGTCATGTCAATAACGTCGAATCACGAGTCTGCGCATTCATCTTTCCTGCCTTTTCGTCCAGCCTTCACGAATTTTCAGATCTGGACGAGAGAAAACGGTATTGGGGAATGACTCGTGGCCATGGAGCTGAGATCCCTTGGGGAAGAAGAAGATATGGAGGAAATCACCCTATCTTCGTCTCGTGTCGATCTGAAATTGGAATATTCGAATCGATCCAGTCAGCATACGTTCGTATCGGTAGGGAGATGAGAGCGGCAATTGTTGCGAAGCCATCGTTTTCAGATCGATGCAAAATTGGCGAATTCGATCGGTTCGAATTGATCTGCTTCCGATCGACACGACTCGTATCGATTCGAACCTGATTGATACGAAGCGCTCTCACCCCTGTCTGACCGATACGAATGTATTGAGTCGAACTCGATCGATACGAAGTACCTGCATTCCAGCGCGATCGACACGAACACATCTTCCAGTCTGAGACGATCGATACGAATGTATCGATTCGAACACAGCCGGGTTGCGATGCATGACCTTCATGACTCGATACGAAATGAAATGTAACGACCAATTCCAACCTAAATTTGAACGGACTTAAAGAAACTTTTAATATTCAAATACTTGACTCCGACGAGCTTCTGCCTTGCACAATAGAACTTTGTCACAGAGCCGCATATTTGACTGACTTTCGGAGCTCGTCGATGGAACTGCCTTTTAACAGAAAAGTACAACGAACTCTTTAATCTTGAATCGATCGTTATCATCTGGATGGCGCAGTCATGACGGTCAGCGATGACGGTCATGTTTGTCTGACTTCCAGAATCTCGTCGCTTGCACATTTTCTTTAATTCTGCAGAATTTGCTCAAGTCACGCACAGCACTCGCACTACACAACACATTCATGCACTTTACACTGGGGAAATGCACGGGCTTTTTGTCACCTAATGATGGTTTCTCGTGAGTTAGCTAGTGATGGAACCGTCAAGTTCGCAGCAGCAAGAAACTCAGAACCCTATCCTTCCCAGAATTGAGATTCCGGTCATCGAGACCGAAGCTATTGGCCCAGCTCCGGACGAGTTGCCCAACGCGTCCTTCATTAATAGCCCACCTGATTCTGTCTCATCCAATATCTCCGAAGACATGCTGGGGAGAATATGCTTAAGGCATGGTTTATCTTTGGATGAGGTATTGCTGCCTGGACCGGATGATAGGCCACATAATCCCCCGGAGGGGTATACTGCTTTTAATCGGCATGCGTGCGCAGCCGGCACACTTCCTCCATTCAACGACTATATAAGAGAAGTGTTGGCTTATCTGGACATCGCTCCGTCTCAATTGCATCCAAACGGATATGCCTCACTCAACAGCTTGTTCATTGTATTCATGGAGTACCTCCATCGTCCTCCCCGTATGACCGACATAAGATACTTGTTTAACTTCAAGAGTCGGACTGACAGCCCATCTTATACGTTCTTGGAGTCTGTAAGGAACTGCCAAGTTGTCGTGGGGTCGTGGACTAGGCTAAGCTATTTTAAGTCGGAGTGGTTCTATGTCCGATGTCCTCCGGGGTTTGCCAGAAGATGGTTATTCAGACGTGAGTATCGTCTTTTTTCCCAAGTAAATGACAGGGCAATTTTCGGAGTGAAATTAAACTTACGTCTTCTTCTCTTTTTCTTTCAGCTATCATCCAGCGTCCTGAGGGTGGCTACTATAAAGAGATAGTTCGGGTCCTCCAAGAGATTCCTATCGAAGAAAGGAATATTGAACTGTTATTGACAGATCGGAATCTCAGAGTCCTTGGGCTGATCGGTCGGAGGCAGAGCATAAGACTCGACGGTGCATTAAAGACCGTCTCCAGGAAAAAGGTCAAGCAGATGAAGCCCAGGGTCGTGATAATCGAGGAACCCGATTCCGAGAAAACTCATACTGACGAGGAACCGTTGGCTGGACCTGCTAATGCAACCCCGGAGTCCGATGCAAAGAGGAAAGGCAAAGCAGTGGCCTCGAAACATCCTAAGTCTGGGAGGCGGAAGTCTGTGGTTTTGCACCGTCCTTCGTCAGGAGTTAAGATTACGGAGGCGTCCTCCCCGCAAGCTGGAGATCAATTCGAAGGGCCTGCTGACCCTCCAGTCCCTGACATCGAGCCGGAGCAACACGATGTTGGGTCGGGTGGACCGCGACACATCGTCGATGTTAGCGAGTCTGAGCTTGCCAATGCGACTGACACTTCTGGTTGGTCCGGGGGGTTACACATTCACACACTCCTCACGGCACAACACACTTTCCTAACCATAAACAACACATCGCAAACGGTTACTGATTCTTTGTGGTTTTCTTTTTAGGTACGATGTCTGGGAAAGGTTCCGTGCTTGGTAGTTTGCGTAAGCGCCGTTATCACGAGCCACGCAGGAGAGAGGGCGAGAGGGATTATGACACGGGACACTCTGGTCAGGAGAAGTCTGACAGAGATAGGGGATATGTTCGCCGGTCCCGATCTCGCTCTCCTCCCCCCAGGACCTCTGCACCTCCTACGGTCGCAGTTACTCGTCCTCCCGAAACTTCACGGCCTAGGCCGCCTTCTCAAGCTTTGAGGTCCGATCCTCCGCGCAGGACCGAAATAGCCACCTCTTCGGCTACTGTGCCGGTCCCGACCGAAGCGTCTAGCGAAGGAGCGCTTAAATTGGCACAGATGAGGAAGGAATTTCCTGACATCTGTTTTGATGGATATGTCTTCCCCCCGCACCTGAAGAGAATTCCGCCAACCGCGGAAACCACTACCCACGATTATGTTGCGGACATCTTTTTCCAGTATAGGGAGTGGGGACGGGCCGCGAGGAAGGCATCTAAAGTGGCATTTGAGCGGGGCGTCACCATCGAGAAACTCGAGAAGGAGCTGGGTCGCAACGACCAAATCATAAAAGCGCTCAACTCAGAGGCTGAGTCTTCTCGTAAGTCTGAGATGGAGGCTTTAAAGAAAGTTGATGAAGTGACCGCTGCCATGGCCAGGATGAAGCAAGAACATTACACCGCCATCGATGACATGGGTCACAGGAACACTTCTATTACTGCCGAGAGGGATGCCGCTCTCAAGGAGCTTAATGAGCTGAAGTCAAAGTTTTCAGAGATGGCTAAGGAAAAAGACGCAGCTAATGTCTCTGCGCAGGAGGCCTGTGATCAGGCGGTGACGCTTCGTAAGGAGAAGGAAGTGGCTATACAACAAGCCCGTGAGGCTGAGGCTGGGGTTGATGAGAAAGTACGGCAGGCGGAGGCCAGGATCGAGGCCGAGGTGGAGGAGCTACTCGTCACTTATAACGCCAATGTGCTACGGCACCGAGACTTGACATGGCTTGACGATTACCCCACACATCTCTATAACGCCTGGAACCTACTGGTTGACGAGGAGAGATCTGGGCACCCTGATGAAGCCCCTGATGAGTTCGAGCTGGAGAACCGCATCCTTAACGATGACGAAAAGAAGGTTCTTTATGACTCTATGATTTCCCATGACAAGGTGAGGCTTGGTGCCCAGATCCAGGAAGTCGGAGAGAGCTCTGGTGCTGAACATCATGTTATGAGTTCTGAGATAGTCGTGTCATCTCAGTCTGAGCCAACTTCGATGATCTACTCCCATTCTATCCCAGCGTATGACCCAGATCAACCGCATTTATCTCCTATTAAGGAACATCCTTCTGAAGTAGTTCAGACGACCTCGAGCCAAACCGAGGAAGGTACTTTGAACTAACTTCCAGTATATTTGGATTGAAGAACCCGTGTTGAAATGTTGCTAATGACATGTCTTTTCCTTTGATCAGTGACAGGAGTTGCACCAGCCGCGCCTCCTACCACCCAAGTATTAGGTCAAGCGCCAGGAGCCATCATTTCTGAGGCGACCTCCGTCGCAGCAATAGCACCAGTTGGAGTGACGGAGGGAAGCTCACTTTCTTTCGACGAGCAGATGATATACGAGCTCCTTGGCCGTCAAAGTGACCCCTTTGCGGACTTACCATTTGGCTTGGGTGGATTCACGGCTACTTCTGACACCTTGTCCCAGACTACTACGGCTCCTAGCGAGGCCAGGGCACGGCGGGAAGCGGCGATGTTGGCCGAGATTAATGCCGAGATGGCGGCCGCGGTGCACGGTGGTGAAGTAGACGGCGGAGCAGCAGCACAGTGCCTCACTCCCCTTATGACTGTGTCCCCTGGGGGCACACTTACTGATACTAATGTGCCAGCCCCTCCTCCAGCTGCCGAGTCTGTTCCTCCCACTCCTCCCTCGGGAAGTATCCCTATAGAGTCCAGCTCAGACGAGGATGTTGACATTATGCCTCCACCCGAAGGGAGCTTGCCTAAGGAGAAAGGCTCCAAGCGAAAGGGTACTGGTGGCTCCAGTAGTTCCTCGAGGAAGAAGAAGCTGAGGAAACAGAAGGATTAGACGTTCTTTTCATAGGCAGTTAGGGACTTTTGTTATCTTTTTTGCTTTTCCCTTTTGTAGGCCGTGTTTAGATGCGGGTTCGGCCCCTGCTAGTAGGAACATTTTGGAAAGAACTCATGTATGAAGCATTGTTTTTGAGTTAGTTGGAATAAAATTTTGTCTTTTAGCTTCAGCTTGCGTTCCTTTCTATGCTTGAATATTGCAGTGTTCGGACTTTGGTCCAGTGTATTTGCATTTTCTGATTGCTTCAAGAATAGCTCATTTTACTTGTTAAGTATGGAACTCTCGGACTCGAGTTGTGATAGGGGATCGCATCGGAGCTGAGCATCGCATAGTTTCGGGCAA
Organism: Allium fistulosum; assembly: GCA_030737815.1. Lineage (NCBI taxonomy): Eukaryota > Viridiplantae > Streptophyta > Magnoliopsida > Asparagales > Amaryllidaceae > Allium > Allium fistulosum. The sequence goes on from CM060908.1 coordinate 911,709,380, forward strand.
TGACTAACATTTGCTTCTGCCCCCAGTTTCGGGGTCAAGTTGTGATGATCAGCTTGTGATGGCACCAAGCGAGGACCGAGCGGTCGAACTACGCTTGTTCTCTTATGAATCGTTCCATCCACACTCCGGGGATATGCGTCATCTCGTAAGCGGTTGTTCGCACTCTAGGAACATGGGGTTAAGTGTTTATACTCCGCTTCGCACTCTGGGAATGCGGAGTTGGATGTTTATACTCCATTTCGCACTCTGGGAATATGGAGTTAAGTGTTTATACTCCGCTTCGCACTCTGGGAATACGGAGTTGAATGTTTATACTCCATTTCGCACTCTGGGAATATGGAGTTAAGTGTTTATACTCCGCTTCGCACTCTGGGAATACGGAGTTGAATGTTTATACTCCATTTCGCACTCTGGGAATATGGAGTTAATTGTTTATACTCCGCTTCGCACTCTGGGAATACGGAGTTGGATGTTTATACTCCATTTCGCACTCTGGGAATATGGAGTTAAGTGTTTATACTCCGCTTCGCACTCTGGGAATACGGAGTCGAATGTTTATACTCCATTTCGCACTCCGGGAATATGGAGTTAAGTGTTTATACTCCGCTTCGCACTCTGGGAATACGGAGTTGAATGTTTATACTCCATTTCGCACTCCGGGAATATGGAGTTAATTATAGGATTGTCGTGTGTCAACCCTATTAATATCGGTGTCATGGCTTGTCCCCGAGCTCGGGTTTCACCTAGTGAGTGGCCGGTCGTATCACAGCCACTCTCCATTTGAATAAGTCCCATTGCATGATGGGATTTAGCTCTTCGTGCATCGTGACGTTGTATATCGTACATAATGAATCACAGCTCTGGCTCGAAGAAGTGGCATTTTATTGCTGAAATAAGAAAATGCGGCAAAGTCAGTTGCCTTATTACAAAATTCAAATTTCGAAATGCAGAAACAAATTGCTAAATAGAATGAAATAAATAAAGCCTGTCATATGTAGTAGCGGTGGAGACTTTCGCTGTTCCAAGCCCTCGGTAAATCGAGACCGTCCACAATCGACAGCTTGAATGTACCATCTCCGAGCTTTCGTGTAATTACATACGGCCCTCCCCAGTTCGGTTTCATGTGTGAAGGAACTGGGTAAATTCTCTTAAGCACGAGGTCGCCGAGTTCAAAGGTTCGAGGTCGAACTCTGGTGTTGTACAATCGGGCGACCCGGCTTCGATGCGCGGCTGCTCTCAAATCAGCCTCCTCCCGTTTTTCATCCAATAGGTCCAAAGATTCGGCTAGGAGTATAGCGTTTGTTTTTGGATCATAATAAGTCACGCGATGAGAGAGCACTTCTGTCTCGACCGGAATAACGGCCTCTGAGCCATAAGATAGGGAAAACGGAGTGTGTCCGGTCGCGGTTTTGTGGGTCGTTCGATAGGCCCATAACGCCATAGGAAGTTCATCTACCCACTTGCCCCCAGCCTTCTCTAATCGTTTCTTCAGGATCGATTTTATAACTTTGTTGACAGCTTCAACCTGTCCATTCGCTTGGGGGTGTGCGACAGCCGAGAACTTTTTGCGGATATGAAACCGTTGACAGAAATTCTTGAATTCTGCACTATCGAATTGGGCTCCGTTATCAGTGATGATAGTATGCGGGAGTCCAAATCGACAGATGATGTTGCGAACCACGAAATTTATCACCTTCTTTGTCGTAATGGTTGCTAGGGCTTCGGCCTCAGCCCACTTTGTGAAGTAATCAACGGCGACGATGGCGTATTTCGCACCGCCTTTTGCCAAAGGTAAAGCGCCGATGATGTCAATGCCCCACATTGCGAATGGCCAGGGACTGACCATTTGGGTTATTTCAGTTGGCGGAGCTCTCGGAATTCGGGCATGTATCTGGCATTTATCGCACTTTCGGGCATAGTTTGCCGCATCTCGGTTCACTGTCGGCCAGTAGTATCCATATCGGAGTATCTTTTTAGCGAGAGCTTGCCCGCCGGTATGATCGCCGCACTCTTCTTCGTGCACGTCATGTAGCACTCGCTTGACTTCCTCGTGGGCAATACATCTGAGGAGAGGAACGGAATAACCTCTCCTGTACATGACTCCGTTTTGGATAACGAACCGCGAGGCTTTTCGCTGAATCTGTCTCTTCTCATTTCTGGGTTCAGGTAGCACCCCATTCTCAATGTAATTCCGATACGGAGTCATCCAGGACTCTCTACTGGGAGCGGTTTCAAATACAGAGTTCATTTCTATCCGATCGATGCTCGGAGTGGCCAAAGTTTCAACGGGGACAAGTCTCATTTGTTGCGCTTCGCCTGTGCTGGCTAACTTCGCCAGTGAGTCGGCTTTCTGATTGCGTTCCCGAGGCACATAATAGATGGCATAATAATCAAACTGGTTTAGGATTTCCTGAACTCGTGCCAAGTAAGCGGCCAGTCTTCGGTCTCTTGCCTGGTATTCTCCTCGCACCTGGCATACCACTAACTGCGAATCGCAATAAATTTCTACAGCGATAATTCTCAAATCTCTGGCAAGCCTTAGGCCGGTTAGGAGGGCTTCATATTCGGCTTCATTATTAGTTGCACGAAAGTCGAATTTAAGAGCATAACATATGGATCGGCCCTCGGGAGTCTCAAGTACAACCCCAGCGCCCGAACACCGATCATTTGACGCACCATCAGTATACAGCTTCCAGATGTATTCGGGAGATTCACTGGTTTCGGGTAAATCTTCCGGAACGGTGAATTCGGCTATGAAATCAGCCAGGACTTGTCCTTGAATGGCCCTCCGCGGAGCGTATGCGATATCAAATTGGCTTAGCTCAATGTTCCACTTGAGTAACCTACCGGACGTCTCAGGCCGCGTAAGGACCTGTCGTAACGGCTGGTCGGTGTACACAATAAGCGGATGAGCTTGGAAGTAAGGACGGAGCTTCCTTGAGGCAATAACCAAACAATAAGCCAGTTTCTCCAGCCTTGGATAATTTCTTTCAGCTCCTGTTAGTCGCTTACTAACATAGTAGACCGGGTTTTGCACTTTGTCTTCTTCCCGGACTAGAGCAGCACTGATCGCATGTTCTGATACTGCCAGGTAGAGATATAGTTGCTCGTGGTCAACCGGTTTTGACAAGATCGGAGGTGTGGAGAGATGTTGAACTAATGATCGGAACGCGCCTTCACACTCCGTGGTCCATTCAAAGTTTCGTTTGCCCTTCCGAATCAGGTCGAAGAAAGGAATGCATTTGTCGGTGGACTTTGAAATGAACCTGCTCAATGCTGCGACCTTCCCGTTAAGACTCTGGACTTGCTTTATAGTTTTAGGGGTTTGCAAATTTCTAATAGCCCAGATCTTCTCAGGATTCGCCTCTATTCCTCGAGCGTTGACAATGAACCCAAGGAATTTTCCGGATGCAACGCCAAAGTGACATTTGAGTGGGTTGAGCTTCATCCCGTACTCCCGGAGGATGCTGAACATTGAATTCTAATCTCTGACGTGATCGGTGGAGAATCGGGACTTCACCAGCATGTCATCCACGTAAACCTCCATGGTTTTCCCAATCTGATCAGCTAACATTCGGTTGACTAAGCGTTGGTATGTTGCTCCAGCGTTCTTTAGACCAAACGGCATGACTTTGTAACAATAGAGTCCCAGGTCGGTCACGAAGCTGGTATGTTCCTGATCAGGCAGATGCATGGGTATCTGATTGTAGCCGGAATAAGCGTCCATAAAGGATAGTAGTTCATGTCCGGCCGTCGAATCTACGAGCTGATCGATTCGTGGAAGTGGGAAGCTATCTTTTGGGCAGGCCTTGTTTAGGTCAGAGTAATCAACACAAGTTCTCCACTTCCCGTTTGGTTTCCGAACTAGTACAGGGTTGGACACCCATTCTGGATACAAGGCATCTCGAATGAACCCATTCGATTGTAGTTTATCAACTTCCTCCTTAAGGGCGGCAGATCTCTCTGGATCCATACCGCGCCTTTTCTGTTTCACTGGGACATGTCGCGGATCTATATTCAGGGAGTGACTTGCAATGCTCGGCGAGATCCCGCACATGTCAGAGTGTGTCCAGGCGAAGACGTCGAGATTCGCCCGAAGAAATTCGACCAACTCCTGCTGTGTCTGCTTGTTTAGTTGGGACCCAACTTTCAGCATCTTTGAATCATCATCTTCACTGATTGGGACGTCCACAGTCAGTTCGGCTGGAGAGGCTTGACTCTCCGTTGATTCATCTCTATCCTCGTTGTCCCTGGGGTCCAGGTCTTTCAGGAATTGGTCGTGGTGCCCGGGCCGAGGCCCAGGCACCAATTGTCAATTATCGATAGAACGGACGCAGAGAGATTCCTCTACGCCCTTCCCCTTTTCTTTACGTTGCGCCCCGCGCAGCTCAGCAACATAACAGGCCCTTCCCGAGGCCTGATCTCCTTGAACAACTCCAATCCCATGATCAGTGGGAAATTTCAGAGTCAGACACCATGGGGCGATCGCCGCCCTGAACTCGGCTAAAGCTGGTCGACCCAGAAACGCATTGTATGGCGAATCTATTTCTAGCACAACAAATTGCAACATTCGGACCCTCCGGCGTTCTCCAACGCCTAACTCGACTGGGAGTTCAGTTATTCCGATGGGTATCGTGGCACTTCCGTTGAAACCATGGATTCTGGATAAACATGGTTTCAAATCCTTTGTCTCCATCTTCATCAGATCGTAAGCCCGTTTGAGCAAGATGTTTACAGAGCTCCCACTGTCAACCAGGATCCTCTTCATCCAAGCAGGACCTACCTGGGCGGATATGACTAGTGGGTCGATAGTAGGGGCTTCGACTTTATCGGCGTCTCGGCTCCTGAACACGATATCATCGGACATTATCTTTTGTTGCTTTGCCGGGGTCCCATCCTCGCAATTACTATAACACTCGAAGTCCGCATGCCTGATAGAACTGGCATACGACTCCATTTCCCCCCAGCTTCTGTCTGCCGGATGGGGGCCACCACTTATTGTGTTGATAACTAATCTCCCGCCCGCACGAGCAGGTTCATCCTCTCTTTCCTGATTTTGTGAACGATTTTGATTCGAGGGGCCCGCTCCGCCAGGCTGCGGCGCCCGTACAAACTGATCTAGCTTCCTCTCTCTAATCAGCTTTTCGATGAGGTCCTATAAGTGCCGACACTCATTGGTATTATGTCCATAGCTTTCATGGAACCTACAGAATTTCCCTGTCTGAATCTGTCTCTCCGATGAGGGCTTCGGAGCAGGCTTCTTATACTGTACAGTGTTGCAAGTCTGTAAGTATACGTTTTCCAATGACGTGTTTAGCGGTGTATAACTGTCAAACATCTGAGCTCTACGTCGTGGACCTCGGTTTTCGTCTCTCTTCTTATTTTGGCCATTGTTTCCTCTCTGCTGGGTTTGCTTGTTTTGTATATTCAGCTGAACTTTCCCGGAGCTCTCGCCGGACTGTTTAACTGCCACATTGCTCTGTATTCCCTCAATGCTGGGTTTCGCATCGTCCTGCTTCCTAGACTGTTTTGCATCCTCCTGCCGCAGGAATTGAGCGGCCTTGGAGTAGAAACGGTCCAACGACGCGGGCGGTTTCCCAGCTAACCAGTTTCCGAATTCGGAATCAGGATCAATCCCCTTGGTCAGAGCCATTAAAATTGAATTATCGTTGGGATTGGTGATCTCGACGCATGCTGCGTGGAACCTTTCCAGGTAACGCCTGAGTGTCTCTCCAGGAGCTTGAGTGACGCTGGACAAGGTGTTGACGTCTTTTGGCCTGGCAACATGCATCCGGAATTGTTCCGCAAACCTTTTGGCCAATTGATCGAACGAAGAGATTGATCTAGGTGGTAGGCGGGTAAACCACATTGTCGCGATTCCCCCCAGAGAGATGGGGAAACTTCGACACTTCACTGCATCGTCGGCCCTCGCAGCGCTCATCGACCATTCATACTTTAGAATATGCTGGTTGGGGTCACTATTCCCTTCATACATCGGGAGAGTCGGCATTCTGAATCGCCTAGGGGGTTCGGCATGTAACACTTCGTCTGTGAAAGGGGTATGACTACGGGAAATCCCCCAGTCATCATTAGTGAGCCCCTGACTCTCGCGTATCATTTGACGTATCATGGTTGATATATCCGCAACAGGCGGATTCGGAGCGTGATGAGCTAAGGCGTGGTCGGGTTCCACGGCGCGAGTAGGGATCGGGCGCTGTCGACGATCCGTACCTCGCCTCCTTGGCTCAACGTCTTCTGGGACATAAGGTTCAGGAGAATGTCCTCGCTGTTGATTGATCGGCTCAGATTGATTTCGGGTATCGACCCTTGTCTCTGCTGCGGCGGTTGTGGCGCGGTTATCGGTGGTGTACTGTGGGGCAGTACCTCCTCGTGTTGAGGGACCGGTCTGGAAACTGGTCGACGGTCCTACCCTCAGTTGCCCAACAGTTAAGGCAGGTTGATATTCAGCAGCCTGAGCGCGACTCCCCTCTAGTCGAGGACGGGTAGTTTGGCGGTGGTAATCAGATGAAGCTGAGCTTTCGGTAGACGCTCTGGAGACATCATCTCTCCTGGACCTTCTGTGCCCCCGGCGGTTTAGCTGGTTGGTCAGCTCGATATTGGCGCGTAACTGTTCTGCCAACTGCTGACGGCTTTGGGTCAGCTCCTGGAGCAATACTTGAAACTCCTGTCGGGTGACTAGCCCCGTTGAGTCTGAATGAGTGGCATTGTCTTGATTGGAAGAAGGCGGCTGTGTGGGATTTTGCCTGTCTCTGCCTTCTTGTGCTGTAGCGGTGGCGCCAGTTCTTGTGCTGACCATTGTCGGTGGTGGAGTCCTTTCCTAGATTTTGAGCAAATCTGAATAGAAGGGAAGGATTCCGGACTGGATATCTGGATCTTCCTCTTGGATTTGTGCAATCCGGTATCGACGGCAGATCCAACGAGCAGGAGAAAAAGCTGGTTCTCTCAATGAAAGCACCAAAGTGTTTGTACCAAAAATGGGCACAACACTCTTCGGGAGTTGTTTGAAGAGATAAAATGAAGATGATAAATGTAAAACAGAGATTATCTAACAAAAACTCCAACAAATAGGAATGTAAAGTGCACAAACAAGCAGTTTAGAGTGGTTCGGCGTATAGCCTACGTCCACTATGAAGTTTTGATGATTTTATTGATTCTCTTTCAATGATTACAAGCGTTTACAGCAATGAACAGCGGATTACAGTTTAGAATTCGAAATTGACAGCGAACGTATGATGCAAATCTCAATCCGGCAGAGTCTGGACGCTTCAGAGAAAAAAGATCCTTTTTCCGTTGATTCTGGGGCTCTATTTATAGGTGTAGGAGGCTTGGATTTCGCTCAAACTCCGAGAGATTTGGCCTGACACGTGAGGGGACCCATTCGACCACTTCCAGAGAGTTTCAAGCCAATCTGTGATCGATACGAAATCATTTCGTATCGATCAAGATTACTTCCAATTGAGCTAAAAATTGGTGGAGACGTTCCTTGTTATGTGTGCAACCTCCAGTTAAAATTTCATGGTATTTGGATCAGGGGATTGAGAGATATCATCGATACGAGGTGATGCTCTTCGCTAGGCTGTCTGGTTCGAATCCATTTCCCTGCGCTTTGAGCTTCGACTCGATGGTATCACGCGCCTCTGTGAAGACGTGGAACGCACACTTCGCCTCGATCCGGTCTTCACTCCGAATCGACCGCGTCGACTCCATACATCTCGGCGCATTCGCATCAGGAGAAGACGTGGTGCGTGCGCTTCGCCTCGATCCGATATTTGCTCCGCGTTGACTGCATCGTCTCCATGTATTTCGCCTAGTTCACTTCGAGAAATGACACGTTATCCAAGCTGGTTGACCTGATGGATTCGAGTAGGACTTCATCCTGGGATACGAGGCAAACACTATCTGATGGATACGAAGCAGGCACTGTCTGATGGATACGAAGTAGACACTGGCTGATGGATACGAAGCAGGCACTGTCTGATGGATACGAAGCAGGCACTGTCTGATGAATACGAAGCAGGCACTGTCTGATGGATACGAAAATGCGCTCTTCCCTTTGCCTTGCATCCATCGTAACTTGAGCATACGAACTCGGTTCGATCTGAAACTTGGAGCGTTGGTTTGCTTTAGTTTTCCCGATCATGTCCCATCGATTGGGGCTTGATCCGGACTTGGTCAAAATTCATCGATATCCATGACAAACGACATTCGGAACCCAACTCCTTGATGTCCTGGCCTTGCCAAAAGGCGGGATAACAGCCAAAATAAATTGGTAACATATAATAATGGTCACTATTGACCATAAATCACATTTATAGGTTTATAGTTTACAAACAAATGTTACAATGACTCATATAATATTGATTTTATTCAATTACCATTAATTTTATTATATTTCATTGATCAATTCAATGCTTACATTTGTTTCGTATATTTCATATATAACCAAGTATAACATTTACATTATTTCATTTATTGGAATTACATTCAAGTTATTAATAATTAGTTTTAATTACCATTGTTATATTTCATTTTAGTATTCACTTCGTTATTAAGTTACAAAATTTTATTTCTTTCAGTATTAAATCACCAAAATCTCATTAGATTAACAAATTTAATTATCGAAAATTTACAGGTCGTTACAGAAACACTTGAAGTGAAACACTACTCAAGAGAGGATTTGTCTGCTTTGTTATAGAAGGTCGGTATCACAATAATTGGTAAGTTATATTAAAGTCCAAGTCTCTGACAGAGCAAAACGATGAATCGATAAACGTTATCGAATTGAACCAAAAACTTTAGAATCGACCTATGCAATCAACAAGGATATTAATTAAAAAAATCTTAGACCAAACTCTAGATATCTTAATGGTACAATAATGATGAAAAGAATATGTATACAAAATTGTAATTACTAGGTGAACTTATATTAGATTAGAAATATGATTTCTCCTAATTGATATGTCATAGTTGAACTTAACCCTATACCGTACTTCAGTTGTGTTCATATAGACATCGATATTTAAATGGTTTAAATGTAGAATGTGGATCGAGTTCATACTAGAGAGTCACAATAATAGTGTTATCAGTTACTTCCAAATTAGATCAAAGGTAAAATTGATTTGTAAATGTTATAAATTAATAAAAATTCTAAATTAATTTTTTTAGCTAATTTTAATTATTTATTTGAAGCTTAATATCAGACAGAATGATGTATAAAGGTTATACGATGGTTCGATTGATTTTGAAGTTAGAAACTGATTGATTAAATGTTGATTCAAATTGAAATCGATAAGAGGCATGACCATAATTGGTCATAGCCAAGACCGATCATAAATGGGTGGTTTGAGGGAGACCAAACTGGGTCTTCAGATAAGGGGAGAAATGGGTGCATGTTGATAGCTATAAGCCTAGCCTCCACTAAGTTTCATTTACACTTTTCTACCTCCTCTCTCTATATATATCATAGCCAAACCTCCCCCCTTTTGGTTTTACATTCTCTTGAATTTGTAAATCATTGAGGAAGGAGAAGACTTTTGTGCTCTAATAGGAAGAACTGCTCAACCAACGTACTAATTATCGACTTGATACTTTGATGAAAGGTATTTCTCTTAAATCTTATTTTTTTTAATATAATATATGTTAACGTATGCTCATGTTCAACATAATCATAATAGTTGAATATATTTCAGCCATATTTTTAAATAAATAAATTCAAATTAATTTTAATTATTTACACATTTAAAATATACATGTATATATTTTTAAATATATAAACATTTATATATTTAATCTATAATTTTATGCATATATATTTTTTACAGGGAATTAGTCTGAAGGAAAAATCTGAAAATAATTTTGGTCTGGAGGACACAACTTTTAAAATTTAGTCTGAAGGACAGCGAAATGATATATTCATATAGCATTACATATATAAAATGCTATATTCATATAGCATTACACATAGATTCAGTCCAATATAGATTTAATCCAATATGATTTCCAACTGCCTGATTTTTTAACAAAATAAATTATATATCATATATGATTATATTGATGTAGTCAAAAGAATTTGGAACTGCATAACTTATCTTCCTTGTATATTAAAAGCATTTACTAAAGTATGAGTCGCATGCTTTATGAACAGTACACTTTTGGTACCGCTGCTTTTTATGACATTAGTATCAATTGATTTGTACAGTGCAAATAAAGCTCCAAATGATGTAACTTAGGTCAAATTTCCAAATCATTGCATTGATGTGTTTTGAGAACATAACAAGGGTTATTGTTTCAATGTACATACAAGTTATTGTTGCTGATGTTATTGTAGTAATACCAGAATAAAAATTGGAAAAGGGGAAATCAGCTTTCTTTTGCAAATTCTTTTTGTAAAAAAAGTATATTATGTAATACGAGCTGCATAAAATTGATCATAGTTTATAGAATATCATTTAGATAAACATAAATTTAGAGAAAGCTATAAAAGAAGCTGGCATTATTCTGTTTAGATAGAAAGAGCTTCACTGTGTTCGTAGTAGATTTTACTAATTGAAATATATAGTGTATAATGCGTCATGAATAGTAGTTTGGGTAGCATTCTATATGAAAATAGCATTATATATATATAATGCTATATGAATATATCATATTTTATTATATATATAATGCTATATGAATATATCATATTTTATATATACGATGATATATGAATATAGCATTTCGTTGTCCTTATGACTAAATTTTAAAAGTTGTGTCCTCCAGACTAAAATTACTTTCAGCTTTTTCCTTCACATTAATTCCCTCTATTTTTTTACTCATAATTATTTTCGACAATAAAAAAACAATATTTTAAATGCACACAAACAATAAAACAAATATATTTATGTTATATGTGTGTGTGTGTATTATGTATGTAGGCATATTCATTCGAAAAAATTAACTATCATAAATAAATTTATACACACACACATGCATATATAAAGATATTTACGTGTGTATATATATTAAATATTTTGGATATAAGAAAAATAATGTAATTTTGGAACTAACACATATAATTTAGTATGGATATTTTTCAATTATTCTACCAAGTAAATCAGTTCAATTTGAAATTTTGAATAATTCAAAATTATATTTTTTTAGGCACAAATTAATTTACAAAAAATTCTTTATGGTTGAATTATTTTATTTAATAAGTAAAAAATTATTTAAATATATCAAAGTTTACTAATTTGAAATTTTATATTAGTTAAAAACTAGCCAAAAATAAATAGTAAGTATATATACTATTTTATATTATTTATTTAATAATACAATAAATGAAATTTTATTTGATTATTTAAATAATTTTATACATGTATATTTTCTATATGGATATATATATATATAATTTTATTATATACTTTAAATTTACTACAACCGTAATAAAAAAAGAAAAATAAATATGTGTACGTATATTGTTTTTGTTACTTATATATACACATGACATTTTATATTATATTACATATAATACTAAACATTTTATTGATTGTATGACAAACTGGTTAACGCTCCATTAAACCTTAGTAGGATATATACATTTATATTATTTATGATGTCCATATTGTTAATGTAGATAACTTAAAAAATTAATAAATAATCAGTTAATTATAAATTAATTATAAATATATTATTTAAATATTAACATTAAATATAAAAATTAATTAATAAAATAAAAATAATTTTTTTAAGAAATATCATTTGATAATCAAAATACAAAATTTGATTTAGTATAAAAGGTCTTTTAATAATAAAAATAATAAAGTAATAAAAGGGATTTTTTAAATCTACATCTTTTATCCCGTTGTCATTGTATTTGATCCAATAATGGCATCAAAACTGTAAATGTACTTGTGTAAATAAATTGATCAATGGCAAGGGCAATGCCTTAAGAAAAAGTTAAAGTCGATGGATGTATAGGAAAAGTGATAAACTAAGGTGAATATTACTCTAATTAAGGACCGTTATGTGGAAAATCTCCCTAACCTCCCGTCTCTTACTTGGCTTAACAAAATGGTCCAATTCTATGGTATGCCCTTATGGAAGACTTATATGTCATTTAAGTCTTGGGATAATTCAAATAGCGTATTTGAATATTATATATATTTAAATTAAATAACAAATTAATTACATAATTTTATAAAAGTTATAAAATGCATATTTAAAATTAGTTTATATTAATCATGTGATTAATCAATTTTATAAAAGATATAAAATATAATTTTAAAATTGTTTAATCTTAAATAAAAATATACAAATGTTATATTTATATATTAATTAAATTGTTTGATTAATAAAGCAATAAATATGAATATATATATATATACATAACACCAAATAAATTATAAAAATTATAATTATATATATGTAACTAATTAATTAAATAAGAGGTAAATTAAATAAAATCCACGAGGCTTAAGGAAATGTACATTGGATGTATATAAAAGATATTTGATATCATGAGTTATAATTATCATATAGCCATCGTCCTTAAATAACCGATAATACCGGAGTAAATTATATTTAAATTATTATGAATTTAATAATAATAATAACGCTCTCCAACATTTATAATATATATATATATATATATATATATATATTACCTTATATATCTATGCTGGTTGAGCAACCTCAAGGCATAAAATATCTAAGGTGATGCTTAGATTAACTATAAAAACATAAGAATATTTTTATAACTTTATTGAGCAACCTCAATGGTTATCTAAACTCCACTTAGAATTTTGTAAAATGTTTGAGTCCAGAGTGTCTAATGTACTTCATGATTTGTTGGAAAATCTCATGGTCATGAAGATGATTAGGTGCATAGTATAAAGTGGATTAGGATTTATATACGAGATATTATTGGAATTGGGCTAACACGCGGTAGGCTAAATAAGTGAATTTAAAAAAAATCCATTTCTAATCTTATTGGGCTTATGAAGTCAAAATTAATTTAGGTCTAATATAAATAAATTTTAAATAAAATTGTTATTTTATCTAATTAATTAATATAAATATGTTATTTGTTTGAATGGGTGATATATAATGTGTACATGTGTATCAAGTGTATGCAAGTGGAACATATAATGTAGACATGGTTTACATACCTATATCTAAGTGTTGACATTTACACCACAACAGACACATTAGTTTCTATATACACATGTTTGCTGTCTAATATTATTTTAAAATCAATATAGTTTAATATATATTTGCATATATACATTTAATATGTACATGCATTTAAACACACACACACACATATACACACTAAAATAATTGTGTGGAAATATATTTTAAATATAATACCAATTCAAAATTCAACATTTAAATAGCAAAAGAAATATTTAAAATTTAAAATCATCTCAAGATTCAAGAATATCTTATTTGATTTTTAAATTTGATTTTATATATTTATATATTTAAAATACAAATATATTTGTATATATGCAAATTATAAAATATATATTTTTCATTTAAAAAATGCATATATATATTAAATCTTATAAAATACCAACATATAATCTAAAATTATATGTTTTAAATATAAGACAAAAATCATTTTTTTTAAATTTCACCTTAAATGCTTTTGACAAAATCAAAAAGTCTCTTTAAATTTGGTGCAGTTTTAAATTTTGTATTTTTTAATATTTCAATTTTCATACGAAAGTTTATTAAAATACTATAAAAATTACTTTCGAAAATTACTATATCATATATAAACATACATTAATATATATATATATATATATAGTACAATTAAATTTTAAGATATATACATATATAATGTTTTGCTTTTAATATACATACATACATAGATATATATATATATATATATATATTTGTTTCGAAAACATGTACAAAATAACATAATTAATATTTAATATATTTATGAGTATAAAACTAATTTAAAATTCAAATTATGTTTAAAATTAGTTTAAAAATACTATTACTTTAAAAAAAATGTTTTTTAACACCATGGCCACAAACAAAAACATTCAAAATTATAAAAAAAATTCATACAAAAAAATCATATAGGTTTGACAACAACCATATATATAACTTTATGATAGTTAAATAATCTACCTACATACAATGATATAATTTTACATATAAATGAATAATTAAAATTAGATGTTACCTAGTTGTTTATTGCCTTGATAAAGCACCTTGAATGTTGAATCAAACTCCATGTATAGATTAGATCTAAGTGACTCCAGAATATGCAACAGACTAGAATATTGCACCTCACCTTAAGCTATAATTATTTGATTTAATTTGTTTGGATATAAGAAGGATAATTCCTTATATTTTCGATTGGAAATAACACTAATGGAGGCACCAAAAGATCAGTCCAAGAGAGGGGTAAGTAATATTTAAATAGGCAACATAGAGAAGGGAAAAGTGGAAATCTAAATCTCTTAGTTTACCTCTTCCTATTCCTAATTCAAAACCACATTTTGAAGTCAAAAATCACCCTACCCTTACTATCATATAGTCGGCTAAAAGAGAGGACTAGATGGGCCCTTAAAGTTTCCAAACCCAATTAGTATCAATGTAATTTAAATAAATTTAAACTTTTATCGATATCGTATATCAATACATATATATACTTTTTTATATTCATTTTATCAAATACTAACTCAAATAAATCAAATAAAGTTCTATAACTAATATTTCATAAATATTAATTAATTTAATTAATTTATAACAATTATAATTTAATTAAATCGTGTGGTATTTTAGAGTATGCAACACTCGGTTATGCGGCTCATAGATGTAAATGTAGTCGGCGATTAATATCTAACAATTCAAATGTTAACGTTTACATGTCACCTTGGCTAGTAGTGTAATATTTTGGCCAAATTTATTACTTATACAATTTTACTGTTTTAAGCAGTCCTCTATTGTGACAATTATTTACACCAATTCTCTTCGTCAAAACTATATCACATTAGGACTTACGGAATTTGGTATGGTCAAAATTTCAATATCATCCACATTCAACTTGCATAGTCCAAACACAAAGCCCTTGGTTCAATAAAAAAAATTAACCGAACTGCTCTGGCCAAAGACTTTGACTTTGAGTTGACTATAGTTGACCATAATACCAACCTTATATAACTGAGGAGACGAATTGATTATTGAATAGTGTTTGCCTTCCAATGCTTCAACTCAGACCCAACTATAGTCATTCAATGGACGCCATGCCACAATTTAACTGCAATCAAAGTGGACTATCCACACCGAAGTTCAATAGTATTCTCAAGTTGAGAGAACCTGTAATATTCTCACTTCGATATTCTCTATTTGACCTTAGTTATATTAACCAATAGAAAACTATCCAATAAGCCAATTATCCAATAACTATCAGTACATAACTGCTTGGTGACCCCAGCAGCTATGAGTAATATAGTTCCCGACATTTAGAGCGATTTACATACTCTAGTCTCAACGGATGTATCGATGTATAGTCTCGATACATCTTGACTAAGAATCTTTAAAGTGATATATTTATTTTCATTATGATCAATTTATCAAGATTACAACATATTGTAATTACTTTCATAGAATATATCATTTATGTATTTTATATTAAACATACTTAAATTAAATATAAAATTAATATAAAATTTTATATCAAGTATATAATAGAAAGAAAAACACCTTTAATTTTGAATGAATTTCATTACAGAATTAAAAATTTACATTAAATTACAGAATTACTGCTAGGGCATACCCCTAAATATACCAGATATAACTAGTAAAGGGTTACTTATTGTTTATGGGAACTGTGATTTGTTGAGCAATCCTAAGGTCATGGTAACGTGATAAATGGATCCTAACACCTTTGAAGGAATTTATGAAATTCTCGTATCACTTTTGGGTTTATAAGAGATGTAAAATTCAGTGGGAGCCTTATTATATAAATATAATAAATCATTTTAATAAGTATAAGAATATATACAGTATATATTTTTACTGCAATGAATTTCATATATAAATGGCTAGTATCAAGCTATACTTCGAAACCAACACTTTAACAGGAACTAAATACAAAGATTGGCTAAGGAAAATAAAATTTTCACTAACTTATGAAAAGCTATCGTATATCATCTCAAATGAACCTTTAGATAAACCTACTAAGGACTCTCTACCCAATGAGTTTAAGACATACAAAAATTAGGAAATGGGCTATGAACTAGCCCACTATTACATGTTGTTTGCCATTAGAGTCAAGCTTCAACAACAACACGATAAAATGAATGTTTGTGAAATATTCTCACCCACAAAAGTTGTACGGTGAACAATCTCGTTCTGTAAGGTATGAGATCTCATGGAAATTGTTTCGCACAAGAATGCATAAGGGTTTTTCAGTCCAAGACCACATACTCGATATGATTGGGTACATTGAGCACTTAACTGAGCTAGTATTACTCTAGATACCGAGCTACAAACCAACTTAATTCTTAGGTCTCTTACTCCACAGTTTGACCAATTCATATTGAATTTCAATTTGAATTTATTGAAGTGTACTATCCTTGAGCTCCCTATTATGTTAAAGACTACCGAGAGCCCTTTCACGAAAGAACCGAGCACGATGCTTGGTGTAAAGGGTAACTCTTCGTAGAAAGGTTTGAAGAAGTGAAAGTGTAAGTGTAAGGGAGGTAATAGCAAGGGAAAGATTCAAGAGAAAGATGATTGTTATTAATGGAGCTAACATAGCTACGAAAGCAATGAGAGATACCTTCTTAAGTTAACGAGTAGTTACGGTTTAGTTTTGAGAAACTGTTATTATGTACCATAATTATATTTCTATTACAATATTTGTTTCCTGGAGATTTGACCAGGCAACTAGTACTCGGCAATCAGTGCTCGGAATCAAAGAGTGTCCGGCATCAAAGAGTGTTCGGCGAGGCACTTGACATCCAGGAGTGTTCGGCGAAGCACCCAACATCCAATAGGTACTCGGCGTACAAGAGTGACCGGCATCAAGGAGTGTTCGGCGAGGCACTTGACATCCAAGAGTGTTCGGCGAAGCACCCAACGTCCAACAGGTACTCGGCGTACAAGAATGCTCGGCATCAAGACTGCTCGGCATACCAGAGTGCTCAACAACAAGAGTGCTCGGCACCAAGACTGCTCGTCATACCAGGGTGCTCAGCAACAAGAGTGCATGGCATCAAGACTGTTCGGCATACCAGGGTGCTCAGCAACAAGAACGCTCGGCATCAGGACTGCTCGGCATACGAGGCTGTTCGGCATCAGGGGGAACTCGGCAGCATCTGTGGTTCGGCATACAGGAATCCTCGGCGTAAGGGCACTCGGCGTCTAGAAAGCGTTCGGCTTCGACTGACTAACACACTACACTTCCTAAAACATCAACCACCTCGTTCGGCACAGAAGGGACCGTTCGGCGTCAGAGCGTTCGGCACATCTGTGGTTCAGCATACAGCGCTCACTGTACTCGGGCTGGAGTGTTCGGCCATCAGCCCACTTGGGAAGTCCAGCCCATCTTTGCCTATAAATAGAGGGGCAGGGTCACAGTGAAATGGATCCTTTTTTGGGAGAGAAAACACCGGGGAGACTCTGCCATTTTCAAGACTCATCTTCTCTACTTAACAACTTGATTCAAGCATTTGATTCACGAATTGTATTTGTAATCAACTATAAAGAAGATCAATAAAGTTTAACCTCAAAGTGGACGTAGGCAATTACGCTGAACCACTATAAATTTGGTGTTCTTACTTTCTGCAGTTAGATTAGCATTGTCTTCTCTGTTTAATTTACTTTCATCACTTATATCTCTGCACAATCTTTCTCTACGAGGTTAGTGACCAATTTTGGTGCTAACACTTTGGTGCTTTCACTGAGAATTGAATTCTCAGACCTCAAGGATCTGCTTTGAAGCTACTGGATTGAACAAATCCCCCGAAGAAGATCCGACTCACTGATAGGACATCCGCTGATTCTACTCAGAGTTCATACCAATAACTCTACAATGGCAAGACCACGTACCAGGTCAGCTTCTCATAATGCGGATGCCCGCGAGACTGCTAGCGTGCAACAAGCAGGACCTAGCAATCAACCAGCGATCCCGAGTGCAGGGATTGCCGCTGAAGAACAGACTCCAGTTGTCACCAGAGTAGAGTTCAATGACTTGATGAGAGAACTTAGGGAAAGCAGGAGACAACTAGGAGAACAGATGCAAGCTAATGCCAACCTGATGGCACAACTTACTCAACAACAGCAACAGGATGTTGGGGGCAATCCAGCTGCTTATTCCTCATCTGACAGCTCTACTTCTTCTGATGAACCACCCAGGCGTAGACGCCGTAAGACTGAAGCTGCAAGGGCGGATGCTGCTGTTCGAACAGCTGGAGACCGCGACCAAGCCAGAACTGGAAGCTTCAGAACCGGAGTACAGATGGAGGATGAAGCTCCAGGTCATCAAAATGCTAACAATGTTGAACCTCAAGACGCACGATTGGAAGATCGCCAGGAAAGGAGGCATCAGCATGGACAGGCGCGTAGAACTGACTCCAACCTCCCAGCTTCCATACAAACACCCGATCTGACAGCCATGATCAGGCAACTGATGAAAGAAAATCAGGGCTTATCAAATGACGACTGGGGAGTGTCAAGAAGTCACACTCCGTTCACGGATGTTGTGCTGCAAGCGGCGTACCCCAAGAAGTTTAGCATGCCAACCATTCCTGCATACGAAGGAAAGACTGACCCTAGACAACATGTAATGAGGTATGAATGGATGATGGATTCAGCCAGAGCAAATGATGCCACCAAGTGTAGGTGCTTTCCGATTACTCTATCTGGGATCGCTACTATATGGTTCACCCGACTTCCTCCGCGATCCGTATCAAATTTCGAGGAGTTGGCAAAGAAGTTTATTGAGCAGTTCAGGATACACACTACACGCCCGAAGGACGTGATGTCTCTGTCAAGTGTAATCCAAAATCCCGGAGAGTCGCTGATGGAGTACTTACAAAGATTCCACGTTGCGGCAACTGAAGTCAGTAATCCCAATGACCATGCAATTCTAATGGCTGTAATGAGAGGTGTAGATCCGGATTCTGAGTTTGGAGACTGGCTGGCAGGAAAACCTCCGGCTACGCTAGAGCATTTCTACTCCAAGGCACACCAGTTCATAAGAAGAGAGGAAGCTAGGTGGGTACGACGAGATAAGGCACCGGGACCTGCCCAAGAGTCAATCAAGAGCAACATTGCTGTGAAGCAATCTGGAGACAATTCGGGAAAGGTCCAAGTCAATGTCCAGAGTAAGCCTGTGCAGCCCAAAGAGTCCGGAGGAAGAAGTCAAGGAAAGAGGAAAGAAGCGGGAAAGTGGAAGTCGAGAATTCCCAGCTACAGCGAGTACACTCCGCTAAACGCCCCACTTGAGAACATCTACCTATCCACCTGCAATACTTTTCAATACCGAAAGCCGCGCCCGAAAGAATCAACCGAGGAACAGAAGCGGACTGGGAAATATTGCCGCTTCCATGAAACCTATGGACACAACACGGAAGAGTGCAGACACCTGCATGACGCTATCGAGAAATTGATCAGACAAAAGAAGTTGCAAGAATTTGTAAAGGATCCACAGGAAGGAGGATAGGGGATGTCCAACCCAGGTCGTGCACCAGCTCCACATCATCCTGAGGAGCCTGCCCGGACTGTAGGAAGGCTGGTCATAAATACAATTATCGGCGGACCTCATCCCGCAGATAAGAACTGGCAAGAGATGGAACGATATGCAAGCTCCTTGAAGCATGCAAATTTTGAGTGCTGTTCGAACGTAGAGGACGGGGCACCTGCTAAGCAGCAGCGCGTGATGACAGACGATATTGTGTTCAGGAACAGAGACGCTGATCAGGTAGAGGCTCCGACCATCGATCCCATGGTCATATCTGCAACGATCGGACCAGCATATGTAAAAAGAATTTTGATTGATTGTGGAAGTTCAGTCAACATCATCTTCAAGAAGGCCTACGATCAGATGAAGCTAGAGACAGAAGACTTGAAACCATCCAAAGCTCGTATCCACGGCTTTAACGGCGCTGTGATTGATGCAGTAGGATATGTCGAGTTACCAGTTGAACTGGGACAAGGCGAGCGTCGGAGGGTACGAATTCTACCCTTTGTAGTTTTGGATGTGGACTCTCCGTATAATGTTTTCTTGGGTCGGCCGGCCCTGGATGAATTTAGGGCGACATTAGCCCCGTGGTGCTTGACTTTGAAGTTTCCGACTGACAAAGGAGTAGGCATTGTTCACGGTGACCAAGCAGCTGGTCGTTCCTGTTATGTGGCCGAGCTCCGAGAGGCCCACCGGAGGGAGAAGGGAAAGGTTGCGGACAACCCCGTCCGCATCCTCAATGCGGATAATTGACAAGTAGTGCCCGAGCCCTGGCTCGGGCATAGTTCTCGGATCTACGGAGATATAGATCCGAGAGACGACGATGAGAAACCCAGGGAAGAGAAGGCGGCACAGGCTGAATTAACAAATGACATTTCAGTTAGCCGTGACGACCCCTCGCGAATACTGAAGATCGGATCACAGCTTGGCCCCGCAATGACTGAAGACCTTAGCGACTTCCTCCGGGCGAATCTTGATGTTTTCGCCTGGACGCATTCTGATATGTGTGGGATTTCTCCCGCCATCACGAGTCGTATGTTGAACATAGACCCGAAATACGTCCCAGTCAAGCAAAAAAGGAGAGGAATGGATCCGGAGAGATCCGCCGCTCTTGGAGAGGAGGTGGACAAACTCAAGGCGAATGGGTTCGTCCGCGACGCCCTCTACCCTGAATGGGTATCCAACCCCGTGCTAGTAAAGAAGGCGAATGGCAAATGGTGGACTTGCGTAGATTATTCCGACTTGAACAAAGCATGCCCAAAGGATAGTTTCCCGTTGCCTAGGATCGATCAGTTGGTCGACTCCACCGCAGGACACAAGCTGTTGTCATTCATGGACGCGTACTCAGGATACAACCAAATCCCAATGCATATTCCGGATCAAGAACACACCAGCTTCGTTACAAATGTCGGACTGTATTGCTATGTAGTGATGCCCTTCGGATTGAAGAATGCTGGAGTGACTTATCAACGTTTGGTGAATCGAATGTTCAAGGACCAGCTAGGTAAAACCATGGAAGTCTATGTGGATGACATGCTCGTGAAGTCACGACGGTCAAACGACCACATTCAAGACTTAGCTGAAATGTTTAACATACTCAGGTTTTATGGAATGAAGATCAACCCGCTGAAGTGTTCTTTCGGCGTTGCATCAGGGAAGTTTTTAGGATTCATCGTCAACGCTAGGGGAATCGAAGCCAACCCAGAAAAAATCCAAGCTATTCGAGATGTACAGGCGCCCAGGACTATAAAACAGGTACAGAGCTTGAACGGAAAAGTAGCTGCGCTGAGTCGATTTATATCCAAGGCAACTGACAAGTGCATCCCGTTCTTTGACATAATAAAGAAAGGAAAGAGAAATTTTGAATGGACGTCTAGCTGTGAGGAAGCATTCCGGAATCTGGTGAGGCATCTGGAGAGCCCACCAATGCTATCAAAGCCAGTTGATCATGAGATGTTGTACGTATACTTGGCTGTATCCCCACATGCGATAAGTGCGGCTTTGGTACGAGAAGAGGATCGAGTCCAAAAGCTAGTGTATTATGTTAGCAAACGTTTAACAGGGGCCGAGAAGAATTACCCTAAAATAGAGAAATTGGCTTATTGCTTGGTGATTGCATCACCAAAGCTTCGCTCGTACTTTCAAGCACATTCAATAGGTGTTTATTCCGATCAACCCCTGAGGCAGGTACTCCAACGGCCGGAAACTTCTGGAAGATTGCTAAGATGGAACATCGAGTTGAGCCAATTCGATATCGCGTACTTACCACGGAGAGCCATCCGAGGGCAAGCGTTAGCAGACTTCATCGCTGAATTTACCATACCCATCAAACCGGACGATCACGACATCATTCCCCCCGTTCGATGGAAATTATACACTGACGGTGCATCAAACGACCGTTGCTCCGGCGCGGGCGTAGTTCTTGTAACTCCGGAAAACCGATCGATCTGTTATGCCCTAAAGCTCGATTTCCTAGCTACAAATAACGAAGCCGAATATGAAGCACTGATCGATGGCTTGAAGCTCATCAAAGAACTCGGGGTCGAATCAGTCGAAATCTTTTGTGACTCGCAGTTGGTGGTTTACCAAGTACGAGGAGACTACGGAGCAAAGGGACGAAAGCTTGCTCCGTACCTCGTTCAGGTCCAAGAACTACTATCAAATCTTGAGCGTTATGACATTTCACATATCCCGCGAGAACAGAACAAAGAAGCCGACTTGTTGGCTAAGTTCGCAAGTACCGACGATGCTCAACAAATGGGATTGTATCCCGTTGAAGTCTTGCATGCCCCGAGCATAGACGAGATGAAAATCGATCGCGTGTTGGAAACAGAAATCGAGAAGGACTCGTGGATAACCCCATTCAAACTGTACCTGACAACCAGGGCTTTACCAGAAAAAAGAAGCGAAAGACGACAGGTCCTTCGAAAGGCCGCGCGATACATAATGCAGGATGGATCAATGTATCGAAAAGGATTCTCAGTCCCGTTATTACGATGCATCGCTCATGATGAGACAAAGCGAGTCTTGAGAGAGGTTCATGAAGGGGAATGTGGCGACCATACAGGGGGGCAAACGCTAGCAAAGAAGATCCTCCGCTATGGATATTACTGGCCCACCGTAAACCGGGATGCCGCGGACTACGCGAGAAAATGCGACAAGTGTCAAAGATATGCGAAAATCCCGAGGGCTCCATCAACGGAACTCACACAAATGATCAGTCCTTGGCCATTTGCGATCTGGGAATCGACATAATCGGCTCTTTGCCTCTATCCAAAGGTGGCGCGAAATACGCAATAGTTGCAGTCGACTATTTCACGAAATGGGCTGAGGCAGAATCTTTGGCCACTATCACCTCTAAGAAGGTCATTAACTTCGTTGTACGAAACATTATATGCCGCTTTGGCCTTCCACGCACCATCATAACAGACAATGGAACGCAATTCGAAAGCAGAGAGTTCAAAGAGTTCTGTTTAAAGTACGGCATCGAGAAAAAGTTCGCCGCCGTTGCACACCCAAAAGCTAACGGACAAGTCGAGGCCGTTAACAAAATAATCAAGTCCATACTGAAGAAGCGTCTGGAGAAGGTTGGAGGCAAGTGGGTAGACGAACTCCCGACAGCATTATGGGCGTATAGAACTACCCACAAATCCGCGACCGGCCACACTCCGTTCGCCTTGGCATATGGCTCTGAAGCCGTTATACCCGTGGAACTTGAAGTTCCATCGCACCGAGTAACATACTATGATCCCAAGACGAACCAAAACCTCTTGCTGGAATCACTGGACTGCATCGACGAAAAGCGTGAAGAAGCTGAATTAAGGGCGGCAGCGCACAGACATCGAGTCAAGCGTTACTACGACGGCAGAGTCCGCCCAAGAATCTTTGATGTGGGTGATCTCGTTCTGAAACGAGTCTTCCCAGTACCATCACGCATGAATCCCAGCTGGGAAGGTCCATACGCCATTGAACGGAAGCTTGGAGAAGGAACATTCAAGCTAGCGACCGTTGATGGCGCGACACTCCCCCGAGCATTGAACAGTGAACATCTGCGGCACTATTACATTTAGCATGTTTTCCTTTCTTGTTGTAGGCACTGTTATTTCCTGCATGTTTCCATTCAATAATGACTTAGTTTCCTTTTAAAGTTGTAATCAAGCGATTTAGTTGATTTTCATTAATAAAGGCTTGAAGCCACATTTTCTAAGAAGTTTCTATATCTCTTAATTGGATGATAAATTACATTATCCTGCACAACATACAGACTCGTACGAACGATTCCAAATCTCCGAATCCCCAGAGCACGGATCGGAGTACTCTAAGTCCCCAGAGCGCGGACTAGAGTATAAACGATTCCAAATCTCCGAATCCCCAGAGCGCGGATCGGAGTACTCTAAGTCCCCAGAGCGCGGACTAGAGTATAAACGATTCCGAATCTCCGAATCCCCAGAGCGCGGATCGGAGTACTCTCAGTCCCCAGTGCGCGGACTAGAGTATAAACGATTCCGAATCTCCGAATCCCCAGAGCGCGGATCGGAGTACTCTAAGTCCCCAGAGCGCGGACTAGAGTATAAACGATTCCAAATCTCCGAATCCCCAGAGCGCGGATCGGAGTACTCTAAGTCCCCAGAGCGCGGACTAGAGTATAAACGATTCCGAATCTCCGAATCCCCAGAGCGCGGATCGGAGTACTCTAAGTCCCCGGAGCACGGACTAGAGTATAAACGATTCCGACTCCGAATCCCCAGAGCGCGGATCGGAGTACTCTAAGTCCCCAGAGTGCGGACTAGAGTATAAGCGATTCCAAATCTCCGAATCCCCAGAGCGCGGATTGGAGTACTCTAAGTCCCCAGAGCGCGGACTAGAGTATAAACGATTCTGAATCTCCGAATCCCCAGAGCGCGGATCGGAGTACTCTAAGTCCCCAGAGCGCGGACTAGAGTATAAACGATTCCAAATCTCCGAATCCCCAGAGCGCGGATTAGAGTACTCTAAGTCCCCGGAGCGCGGACTAGAGTATAAACGATTCCGAATCTCCGAATCCCCAGAGCGCGGATCGGAGTACTCTAAGTCCCCAGAGCGCGGACTAGAGTATAAACGATTCCGAATCTCCGAATCCCCAGAGCGCGGATCGGAGTACTCTAAGTCCCCAAAGCACGGACTAGAGTATAAACGATTCCAAATCTCCGAATCCCCAGAGCGCGGATCGGAGTACTCTAAGTCCCCAGAGCGTGGACTAGAGTATAAACGATTCCGAATCTCCGAATCCCCGGAGCGCGGACTAGAGTATAAACTATTTCAAGCCTCCAAGTCCCCGGGACACAGAGTCAGCAAGAAGTCCAAGTACTCAAAAGATGTGGGACGAGAGGTACGCCATGTCCAAAAATGTTTGAATAGCACAAGAATGGACCGGGAGATAATGCAACTCATAAGAACTTGAGTTATGGCTACGATTAGTCAGCAAACCAAATAAAGACAAGAGAATCATTCGAACAAAAAGAAACTAAAACTTTATTCAATAAGTCCAAAATAGAGATACATGATCACTCCTACAAAATTCAGACCTCTCTATACAAACTGCAAGTTGTGAAAGATAAAAGCAATTACAAGACTTAAGCAAAAAACTCATTGAACGAGTGTATCGATTATTTCTTCGACTTCTTCTTTTTGTCTTCCTTTGATGTTTCCGATGACTCCTCTCCCTCACGTTTTTTCTTGGACTTCTTGCTTGCTAGAGAAACGGAGTCAGGAGTAGGAGACGGAACATCTAGTGGTTTGGACCTGCCCGGGAGAATGATTTTCAAAGGTCTGTTCCGCGGATCAGTGAGTTCCAGTATTTCAGACTCGACTTTGACTTTGACTTTTCTCTTCTCCTCGTCGGCAAGACGGTCCTTCATGCTCATCTCTGAAGTATGCTCAGAGGCGCCAGTGATTTTAATTTCATCGCTTCCTTCGACAGGAGACGAAGTATCAAGTTTGTCATCATCAAGCGCCCCGATCACTTGGGCGTCGGGACCGGGAGTTACCCCTGCGTGAGCAACGTCGCTTGTTTTCCCTGCTTCCTCCTTGGCGTCATCGCTCCTCGGAGTTGGCTCGGCGTCAGAACAACCTGCACGAAAATATAAGAAATGGGCATTAGAACGAATAACCATTGCTGAAAAATGACGGGATCTCTTCGACTTCTAGAGAAAGAAGAATTTCCTACCAGGATCTGGTTGGCTATCGGTGGCGCGCGGGGTTTCACCCTCCAGGATAGGTGACAGCACATGAACGCCGAGCCCGGTATCTTCGGGATCATAACTGGCATGCTGCTCGAATGGATCAAGCGTCGACCGACCGGCCGATTGAGCAACATAAGAAGCGGCGATGTGAGGAGTAGTAGCGTCGGCCTCTGACGGGCCAGCCTCGTCGTTCTTCTCTTTCGAAGGGGAAGAGCCTTTGCCATAAAGAGCCAATGCTGCGGATAAGTCCGATGGCTCATTCCCCCTCAAGAACTCCTTCACCAATGCATCCTCGTCGACCTCTTCGGGGCCTGACTCGACTTTCCTGATCTTTATCAGAGTTTCCCATGCCTCAGCCAGGGATTCGAGGTAGCCGTCGCCCAAGAATGTTAAGTCACGGTGCATAAGGACGCGGGCTCCGTACTCGGCGATCAACGGGTCAAACATACTTTTGACCTCTTCCCTGCCGGCCTCTGCGGCCGCCTCAAGGCGAGAATCAAGCTCCTCCACAGCCATTCTTTTGCCCTCCTCGCGGGCCTCATCCTTCATTTTCTCGACCCCGGCAAGTTCGTTGTCGAGCTTTGTCTTCAGGAATCGGGTAGCAACAATCTCATCACAATATCGCTGTGATTCTTCCTGAGCAGCTATTTTGTCTTCTTTCTCCTTGGAGAGTTGTTCTTTCAGCTCTTTGACTTGAGTAGCGAGCGCGTCCCTTTCTTTTTGGACAGAGTCTTTTTCTAGGGCAAGGGCGCCGCTACGCTGAACTGCTTCGTCAAGCTCCTTTTTGTGAGCCACCTCTAAGCGAGTAACTGCCTCAGCAGTATCTTTCGCACCTTGTTCAGTGGCTTCTAGCTTTGACTTATACGAAGCGAGCTCTTCGTCTTGGAGTTTGATGATTTTCTTATCGCTGTCAGCCTCCAGATTCAGACGGTCAATCTCGTGTTGACGCTCTACAGATACTTCCGAGATCTTCTCCACCAAGTGCACGAATGCGTCATGTTGAACATAGACGTCATTGTTGCAGGCAATGGCACTTTGCTTCACGTGCCCAGGAATGTGATGGATGGCTGGGAGACATTCAAACCGTCAAAACAGATTTTCGGAAACTTGGCCTTAAGGTCGACCATCTTTTCCGCAACAGTTGGGTCCACGGCAGGAATAGGAGGAGGAGGCTTAGAGAATTCCGTTCTTTTACGTTGCTCTCGAACTTGCCTCGTACTCGATGAACTGGAATGTTGTTCTCGAGAAGCATCAGACTGATAACCCTTCTGCAAAGACTTCTCTTTATCTGGCTCAGTTGGAGGAGGAAGATCGCGGGACTGGGAAGATTGAGAGTGTACTTTCTTGCGGTGAGACGACTCGCGAGGACGATTGTCCCTATCTTCATAATCACCTCGGTCCCTGCGTCTGCCTGAACCGGAATCCCGTCCGGAGTGATGGAATATAGAAGACCCCTGAAGGTGATCAAGTCCGTGTGAGCGGCCCATATCACCTGCAAAGAATGGAGATAACAACGAGTTAAGGAGAATTCACGAATTAAAAAGACTTGAAGTATATTATGAAATGCGCATGTGCGTGTGTGTCCTAGTGTTCCCCCCGATGGACCCGTTCGTTTATCTTTACTAATCGGAGTGGTATCTCCTTGGGCCGGGAGTCGAGCTCCTGCATTGCCTTTCGCGGGTGAAGAGAATTTGAGGGCTTCAGGATCATCGAACCTGTAATTAAGTATGTCTTCGGGAATAGAAAGGTTCGATAGACCCCTCAAGGAACTTTCCAGATGCTGCGAAGAAGCCTCTTTCTCAGGAGGGGTAGGCGTAACTTTTGAGGTGCCACCAACTTTCTCCTTTTGAACCGTATATTTCAACTTCTTCTTTCCCTTCGAAGGGGAGGATGATGTCTCAATATCCTGAACTTCGATTGCCGGATTCCAAGCGGGACCCACGTTCTCGCCCTGAGTCTCGGGAGCATCATCTTCTCTACGCTCACCTTCTTCGTGCGTGTCGGGAGCGCGGCGCAACGATGACTCGGCAAGTTTTTTCCCTTTACCGGACGGAGGTTTGGGAATGGTAACACCTTCCGGAAGGCTGATCCGACGACCGGGGGCTAGCAAGCCAAACCCCGACAGCGACTCATTCGAAATGATAGTCCGGATGTCTCGATCCCCAGCAGGGAGAGCTCTAATGGCTTCAACCGCTTCAGAATATCCTCGGCCTTCCAGACGCGGGTTGATACCTGAAAAGATGAAAGGAGGAGTTAGGAAAAGTATGACTCTGATTAAATACAAATAGTGACTCAGCAAAGAGACTTACTGCCTTCAACCCATTCTCTAGCAAAACCAGAAGGGCAGCGCACATAGAACCACTCCTGTTTGTACATGGCGAATTTGCTACATGCCCCTGTCAAGATCTGGCACTTGTGGTATGGCTCGAGAAACATAAAGGAAGGACTGTCTTTCCGTCTCTTGAACATATAAATGTATCTGATATCACCAGGGGTTGGAGGTCTGGAGAAGATAGCCATGAAAAGTAGATAAGTCCCGTATAGAAATGCATGGCCATTCGGGTGCAGCTGCGACGGAGCTATGTCTATGTACTGCAGTACATCCCGGAGAAATAAGTTAAATGGAGGCACGCTGCCCATCCAACACATAAACTTGTTGCAGGTAGTGTACCCGACTGGGGGCAGATGAGGACGATCGTGTCTTGAAGGAACTAACACGTCGGCAAAAGGAATCCCGTGAATAGAACATATCCGTCGCAGAGCAGCTTCGTTGATCTTCGAGGCTTGAGAATCGATCGGATTGTCCAGTAAGATGGTTGACTCCAGAGCATCAGGCGCCAAGTTATGAGCGGGAGAGATTGACGGGTTAGAAGTATCTGCGGCTCCTTGCCTCGATGACGGCCCAGGCCTATCGGATATGGTGGCGGAGCTAGATTTTCTCGACATCCCGAATAAATAACTAAGTGCTTGAGAGAACTATACTCAAAAAACGTTGACCGTTAGAATTAGCAACATGAGTTTTCCCCCCACGTGGTGTGTGAATTAGTGAAAACAATTGTGTACAAGCAGTAAGATTTTAAAGATATAATGATTAGCTTCGAGTCGTCGCCTTCGAAGACCGTCATCGCTGACCGTCTCAAAAAGCTCGCCTTGAGGTGATTACAGTTCCAAATTCAGAAAACATGTGATTTATGAGGTGTCCGGCTTAAGACTAATTTGACATTTAAATATTGTTCGGCATGTGTCTTGGTCCGGTAGAGTCATTGTCAATTGTTCGGCTAAGGTCCTTGTTCGGCTAGAAAGCCTCATTCGGTTAGGACATTGTCCAGTTAAAAGTTCTGTTCGGCAATTGTACTGTTCGGCAATTGTACTGTTCGACAATTGTATTGTTCGGCTAAAAGACATTGTTCGACCTAAGGAATGTTCGGCAATTGTATTGTTCGGCTAAAAGACATTGTTCGACCTAAGGAATGTTCGGCAATTGTATTGTTCGGCTAAAAGACATTGTTCGACCTAGGGAATGTTCGGCAATTGTTTTGTCCGGCTAAAGCCACGATTCGACCTAAGGAGTGTTCGGCTGAATTCAACGTTCGGCCTGAAGTCAATGTTCGGCGTGTCAGTCGTTCGGCATTTGGGTATTGTTCGGCTGTAGTTCGTTCGGCTCAATTATAGTTTGACATGTTAGTAAGCGTTCGGCCTGGGATTGTCCGGCCAAGGTAGTGCTCGGCAACTAACCATTCCACCGTCCGGCACATGACGACATGCGCCGGAGCAGCGAACAACGCCTTTACCTCCTCCAACACCTTCTTTCTTTTTCTTCCCTTTAACCTCGATTCAACACGAGGAAACTAAGACGATAAGTGGACTCCTCCATGCTATGTCGTTCGGCAATGCAGACAAGCTATACAAAAACCTTCTACACGACATCGTTCGAACATCTCGTTTGAATATACGAGGAAAAATACCTAAGTTTGCAGATCAGAGATTGAGATGGTGTAGTTAAGTCT
Source organism: Allium fistulosum (assembly GCA_030737815.1). NCBI lineage: Eukaryota > Viridiplantae > Streptophyta > Magnoliopsida > Asparagales > Amaryllidaceae > Allium > Allium fistulosum. The sequence continues at coordinate 911,739,319 of CM060908.1, forward strand.
CAAATTCGGACGATTGAACAGAATTGCGAGAACGGTAGAAATAAAAAGTAAAAGGAGAGAAGAAGAAAAGGACCTGGTTTTATAGAGGGGAATGGTGGAAGTCGAAGGGGCTATACCCGGTAGAACCGGTCAATACCGGAGCGCTCGGCATCGAGGCGGAATGACGTTCGGCACGCTAGGAACGTTCGGCTCCGAACGTATCGTTCGGCATCCCAAACTTGTTCGTCTTGCACCTCCCTTCGCTAGCATTCTCGAGAGGGTACCTCCGAGGTAGATTGTACCAGATTCAAAGCGCACCACGTTTGGCCACGAGATACACTTTGGGGGGAAAGTGTTTCCTGGGGATTTGACCAGGCAACTAGTACTCGGCAATCAGTGCTCGGCATCAAAGAGTGTCCGGCATCAAAGAGTGTTCGGCGAGGCACTTGACATCCAGGAGTGTTCGGCGAAGCACCCAACATCCAACAGGTACTCGGCGTACAAGAGTGACCGGCATCAAGGAGTGTTCGGCGAGGCACTTGACATCCAGGAGTGTTCGGCGAAGCACCCAACGTCCAACAGGTACTCGGCGTACAAGAATGCTCGGCATCAAGACTGCTCGGCATACCAGAGTGCTCAACGACAAGAGTGCTCGGCACCAAGACTGCTCGGCATACCAGGGTGCTCAGCAACAAGAGTGCTTGGCATCAAGACTGTTCGGCATACCAGGGTGCTCAGCAACAAGAACGCTCGGCATCAGGACTGCTCGGCATACGAGGCTGTTCGGCATCAGGGGGAACTCGGCAGCATCTGTGGTTCGGCATACAGGAGTCCTCGGCGTAAGGGCACTCGGCGTCTAGAAGGCGTTCGGCTTCGACTGACTAACACCCTACACTTCCCAAAACATCAACCACCTCGTTCGGCACAGAAGGGACCGTTCGGCGTCAGAGCGTTCGGCACATCTGTGGTTCAGCATACAGCGCTCACTGTACTCAGGCTGGAGTGTTCGGCCATCAGCCCACTTGGGAAGTCCAGCCCATCTTTGCCTATAAATAGAGGGGCATGGTCACAGTGAAATGGATCCTTTTTTGGGAGAGAAAACACCGGGGAGACTCTGCCATTTTCAAGACTCATCTTCTCTACTTAACAACTTGATTCAAGCATTTGATTCACGAATTGTATTTGTAATCAACTATAAAGAAGATCAATAAAGTTTAACCTCAAAGTGGACGTAGGCAATTACGCTGAACCACTATAAATTTGGTGTTCTTACTTTCTGCAGTTAGATTAGCATTGTCTTCTCTATTTAATTTACTTTCATCACTTATATCTCTACACAATCTTTCTCTACGAGGTTAGTGACCAATTTTGGTGCTAACAATATTTATCTCACATTTGAATGAAGGCGGATATAGTTTTAATTTTAAAGAAAATATTATGAATATTCATGTTGAGAATAAAATAGTTGGTTTCTGGTGCATTGAATAATGGTATTCATGTTCTTAATTGAAATCATATATTTTCTACTGAAAATAAAACTACATCTAAAGTTAATGATAGTTACATTTGGCATTGTAGACTAAGCCATAAAACTAAGAAATTACTTAACGAGCTAAGAAACTAAGGGTTTCAACTGTCGTTTAATTTTGAATCATTCGATAATTATGAGTCGTGTCTTAAAAGTAAAATGGCCAACCACCCATTCGATGGGAGCAATGAAAGAATTGATAAACTCTTAGGACTCATTCATATTGATGCATATGTTTCGATGTTTACAATAACCCAAGGTAATACTTCTTATTTGGTTACTTTCATTAATGATTTCACTAGATATGGATATATGTATCTTATGAAATGAAAATTAGAGGTCCGTGAGAAATTCGTTGAATATAAATATGAAGTCAAAAATCAAAGAGAAAAGAAAATAAAAATTCTTTGATCGAATTGAGGAGGTGAGTACATTGAATCAGAACTCCAATCATATTTAAAAGAGAATGGGATTCATCTTCAAGTCACTCCTTTGCACAACACAATGATGTTTCAGAGAGGAGAATTAAACCTTGTTGGATATGGTTTGATCTATAATGAGTGTCACCGAGTTAGCTCTTTCATTTTGGGGATATGCATTGGAAACAGCATCATATATGCTAATCGAGTATTGTCTAAGTCATTACTTAAAACTCTATATGGGTTATGGACCGGAAAGAAACCCTACCTTAATTATCTTAAGGTTTAGGATTGCTATCTTATGTTAAGAACGTAACTTACCCTAATAAGTTAGCAGCAATATCGATTCTATGTAAGTTTATATGGAATCAAGAGATTCTCTTGGAAACATATTCTATTATATAGAGGAACTAAATGTATTTGTTTCGTGAGAAAAGGAATTTCATAGCTATAAGATAGACTTGGACGAGATCCATGAAACTTCTATAGAGACTGAATACATAAACAATACTTTGATGCCCACATAACATACATGACATATGTAACATCCCCTACTTGGAGGCCCAAAACCAATGGCTACGGATGCTGCAACTATCCATAGTTATTAATTCTTGGCGACCAAATATGGTAATGTTAGATACATTGATATATAGAAACACATGAATATGGAAAAATTTCAAAACAGAAAATATACTTATTACAACATATGCCAAGAGTGACATATGAAGATGCCCCCTTGGATGATCAGAGTATGTATAGACAATTTAACAACTTTGCCTTTACAAAAACAATACAGCGGAATCAAAATAAAAGAGAACTCTAGATAGCTATCATGCCTCCTGCATGTCTCTGGAAGCTTATTCGTCTAAGAGGTACCTGAAAACCTCAACTCTCAAACTACTCAAAATCAATTGAGTACCCGAGAGTTTAAGGGGAAAACATAAACTTCAAGTCAGACATAAAGCCTAGTATGAATATAATCTACTATCTCAAACCATTTATATATCTAGCGAGAGCACGCCGCTTAGCGGAACGGGTTTTCACCTCACTAGTATCCTAAAACCTTTATAAAATCATATACCGTGTTCATGCATCCACAATGGTTAAAACAATTCAAAATAATATGATGATATGCAAACAAATAAATCAATTCTGGATTTCCCATCCCCATTCATTCTGAATAGCTGTCTCATTTATAGTTTCTAGGGTCACTATTAACCTATTAGTTTTCATAGGATTACTAATAACCTGTTTAATGTTTAAGGACTCCCTGCCCAATTACATAGTTTTCATGGGATCACTAAGAACCTATTGGCCTCTGCCAATATCTTTACTGTTTCATGGGTTCTCCCTGAACCTATTGGTAACTCCAATATCTTTCCTCTTATTCTAGTTTTCATGGGTTGACTAGGAACCTATTGAATTCTATCAATATCTTAATCCAGATATAGTTTTCATGGGCTAACTACAAACCTATTGGCCTCTGTCAATACCAAATCATAGTTTTCATGGGCTAACTATGAACCTTTCTTCCTGACATCTTCATTTAAACATAGTTTTCATGGGCTTACTATGAACCTATTGGCCCCTGCCAATATCTTTTCCTATACACAGTTTTGATGGGCTTGCTATAAACCTATTCGCCCTGCCAATATCTTTAATTAATTTAATTTAAATTCACTACTGGGTCAACCTAGTTGGTTATTCTGCCCTTCCCCAAATTACCGTTATGGGTTCCTTATAATGTGAATACACACACACACATATATATATGAAGAAGCAAACATAATAACATAACAATACCACTCCTGTGGGTTTAATATCCTTGAAATTATTTTCATATGAAACATGGTTAATCCCTTTAACCTAATATTTTATCAAGGAAAGCTTCTTCTTAAAACCATTTCAAAACTCCTTTACTTAGCCATGGGTTTTTCCTTTAAAATGAGATTGGGTTATTTGTTTTGAAAAACTAAGGCTTTTGAAACCTTCAAAACTATGCTTTCGACCTCACTGGATAACCTCCTTCGAAAGCATATGAATCTCTTTTCAAAACATTAGGCCCCTTACTTTTAGAACACTTTAAAACCTCTCTTTCGAAACCTTTCGAATGTAATAAAGTATTACTTATTAACTCTTAGAAGCATAGCTTCGAAACCTTTGGAAGTACCCCTTCTGAAACCTTTGGAAGTATCCCTTCCGAAACCTTTGGGTTTATATTTAAAATATCATTTGGGTCGAAGTGAATATAAACGAAAGTATCTCTTTCGAAACCATTCTTTATCATATAAAATTATTAGGGGAAAACTTGATGGCGTCTGTACCATCCTTTCGAAAGCTTCAAATCATTTAAGAAAAACACTGAAGGATAGCATCGAAACCCACATTCGGAGCCATTGCCTTCGAAACCCTTGGACCCTTTCGAAAGCATTTAGGAAGTGGCTTAGCATAGGTTTAAAAGAAAGGCACCCTTGAAAAGTATTCATGACTTCAATACCCTCAAAAGGCACACAAACAGCAGCATGGTTTTGACCAGGTCAAAACCATCATTTTCGAAAGCTTTATTATAAAACAAAGGAACACATTCGAAAGCACATACTTTAAAACATAGGTTGGCAAACCCTTTCGAAAGCTATTTAGAAAACTCCTTTCGAAAACATATGTTTCGACTACATCGAAAGCTTTAGTAAAACAACGGTAGGCACTTAACTTTTTAAAACAAACAAAGGTATCGACCTCATTGGAAGCAATGCTTTCGACACCATGCCTTCCACCTTTCTCCAATCCACTTCGTACCAATATCCTTGATATCATGTGTATTGGTTTTGGCCTATGTGGGTTTCGATTTAGTTGAAGCAGAAGCATTGGAGTCGAAAGGTACTTCTAATAGAGGCGGAACCTGCTTTTCTGAGTAAAAGCTGACTAATGCCAATTAAAGCAAATTCTATCTAACTAACCTGCCCACGTGTAAACATGTGATTGGTTGCCTTAACTTTCAAATTCTTTACCAAAATAACTACCGCTTAATCAACATTAATTTAACAAATATGCCCTTCTATTAAGTAAAACCAATATTGCAAATAAGTCCTTCTAAATTAATTTAATTTCCATAGCAAATCATTTAGAAAAAATCCCCAAAAATTACAGAAATTCACTTTCATTATGTTATCTAACATACAATAATTCCATACCCAATTTCTTCCTAAAATAATTGAAATTAAATTTAAAACCCAATTTTATCATAATTTCCTTCGAAAATTCATAATAATCTTTCCATAGCTTAGGAAATTATGAAAATTAAAACCCAACTCCAAAATCATGTGTTACATAACATAAAATTTTCCATGCCATTTGAAGATCATTTACAATCGGTTTTGCCCTAAAACCGTATAAATCCCTATTTAACAATTTGTTTAAATCAAACAAATTATAAATCAAGCATATCATCATCCAATTCATCATAAAAACGAATTTAATCTTAAATCCGAAAACATATGATAAAAAAATAGAGATGGCATGAATTATTATTCATCTTAATTAGGATAAGGAGATTGGATTGAGATTAAGATTTATTCCCCTTCTTTAATTCCTTAGCTTTACTCTGATTTCTTTTCTCTATTCTTTCTAGCAATGGCCGGCTCCTCTTTTCTTACGTTTGTATTTTTTTTCAAAATGACGTGAATGGGAAATTAAACTATAAGGAACGAGAATATGTAAGGGTAAGGGGTTATGTGTGGCTATTTCCCAATATACCCTTGTGTAGATTAATTAACTTACAAAACCATTCTTAAGCCCATTTAATTAATTAATTAAGCACGACCACTTAGTATTAATTCAAACCTCAATCCCCTTATCACTTAATATTTACATTATTCTATTTAATTTATTTAATTAAATCTCCTGAATAATGTTATTAAAAATTAGGGATGTTACAAGCTCCCCTCCTTAAAGAATTTCATCCTCGAAATTCAGTAAGGACTAAATACTAAACATAACAATCATCTGTAATGACTCCTAACAACCATACTAGTCTACCCGACTAGCAATTATCTATATAAATATAATATAGACATACCCTCAAAGCAGATTAGGATAAGTATCTCGAATCATGTCCTTTGTCCTCCAAGTACAGTTCTTCTCGTTGTCGCTCCACTGAACTTTCACTAACTTGACTGTTTTGTTCCTTAATTTTTTCTCATCTTTTGCTACAACCCGAACTGGTTGTCTCACAAAAGTCAAATTAGGCTCTACTACCAAATCTTCCAACCCTGTCAGAGGAATAGTAGTCTCTAGATCATGCACATACTTGCGAAGATGGGACACATGAAATACATTATGGACACCTGCCATACTGCTCGGCAACTCTACTCTATATGCGAGCTTTCCAATCCTCTCTATAATCTGGAATGGACCAACGTATCTCAGTGCCAATTTCCCCAACTTCCCGAACGGTACCACACCATTCATCGGTGATACTTTAATGAAAACCTTATCTCCAACTGAAAACTCTAGGTCCTTATGCCTCTTATCTACGTAACTCTACTGTCTGGATTGAGCTTCCTTCATCCTTTCTCGGATCAACACAATCTTCTCTGATGCCTCCCTAACCAAATCTAGACCCAAGACTAATCTGTCTCCAGTCTCTAACCAACATGCTGGTGATTTGCACCGCCTTCCATACAAAGCTTTAAAAGACGCCATTCCTATACATGTCTGATAACTATTATTATAGGAAAACTCAACCAAATGTAGGTGGTCTTCCCAAGATCCACCAAAGTCCAATACACAGGTCTCAACAAATCCTCGATTACCTTATTGACTCTCTCTGTCTGCCCATCTGTCTGAGGGTGATATGCAGTACTCATCTTGAGCTTAGTGCCTAATACATCTTGTAGACTCCTCCAGAATTCAATAGTAAACAAAGCATCTCTGTCACTGACTATGCTACTAGAAACTCCATGAAGTCTACCATGTTCTTTATGAACAACTTCGCCAAAACATGTGCCATCCTGGTTGACTTGGCTGGAATGAAATGGGCACTCTTGATCAATCTGTCCAGTATGACTCATATACTTTCATGTCCCCTATTTGACCTTGGCAACCCAATTATAAAATCCACTGATATCGAATCCCATTTCCAAACTGGAATCTCTAGAGGTTGAAGCAATCCACTCGGCTTCTGATGTTCGGCTTTCACTTGTTGACAGTTTGCACACTGCCTAACCCATAAGACAACATCCCTCTTCATGCCTTCCCAATAGAAGCTCCTTTTCATATCTTGATACATCTCGGTTCCTCCAGGATGAATCGTAAACTTGGATCGATGACATTCTCCAAGAACTTCTTTCCTCAAGTCCTTAATATTCGAAACACATAATTGTCCCTTCTTTGTCAACCATTCTCTCTGGTCAAGACTAAAATCCTTTAGATCATCGATCTCAATTCCATCCTCAAGCCTCCTAATCCTCTCGACTAATATTGGATCCTCCTTATTCTTAGAAGCTATCCTTTAAATCAACATTGGTCGAACTTCCAGACAGGACAATATGGCAGTACTCTGACTAGAACTAGCAGTCGATCTTAACTACACACTACAAGCAGTCAAAGCTTCCAAATCCATCCATTCTGCCAACATAGCTAACACCACATTCTGATGTCTTCTGCTAAGAGCATCCGCTACTTTATTACCTTTCACTGGTGTATACTCTATACCGAAATCATAAGCAATAAAAAACTCCAACCACCTATGATGTCTCATATTCAGCTCCTTCTGAGAGAATAAGTATCTTAAAGACTCATGATTTGTGTATAGCTCGAATCTCTCCCCTAAGAGAAAATGTCTCCAAATCTTCAATGCGAAGATTACCACAGCCAACTCCAAATCATGAGTAGGATATCTCACTTCATCCAGTCTAAGCTGTCATGAAGCATAGGCAATCACTTAACCCTTCTTCATCAACACAATTCCCAATCCAGTTCCACATGCATCGGTATACACCACAAACCCTTGGTTTCCGTCTGGAACTACTAACACATGTGCATTGGTCAATAAATGTTTTAACTTAAGGAATGCTTCCTCACATTTGTCGGACCAAACAAAATTCACCTCCTTTCTGGTTAAATTAGTTAAAGGCGCTGCTATCCACGAGATATCCTTGATGAATCTCTGGTAATAGCCAACAAGTCCAAGAAAACTTCCAATCTCAGTCACCGTCTCTGGTCTCTTCCAATTATTAACAGCTTCGATCTTATTTGGATCGACTGACAAGCCCTTCTCTGAAACCACATAGCCAAGAAACTTAACCTCTTTCTTCCAAAAATGACACTTGGAAAACTTCACCTTTAGCTGATGCTGCCTCAGCATCTCAAGCACAACTCTAAGATGATCTTCATGCTCCTTTTCATCCTTAGAGTATACCAAAATTTCATCTATAAACACCAATATGAATCTATCTAAATACTCTTAGAAAACTCGGTTCATCAGATCTATGAAGAAAGCAGATGCATTCGTTAACCCGAAATTCATTACTAACCATTCGTATGAACTATACCTAGTCCAAAATGCTGTCAAAGAAATACTGTCCTCTGCCACTCTTAACTAATGGAAACCTGTCGCCAAATCCAACTGAGAAAACACTCTAGATCCACACAACTGATCAAACAGATCATCAATTCTCGACAAAGGATACTTATTCTTTATCATCCTCTCTTATTCTTTATCATCCTCTCATGCAACTTATGATAGTCGATGCACATCCTCAACAACCCATCTGGTTTCTTCACGAATATCATGGCCGCTCCCTAAGGCAAACTGCTTGGTCTAATAAAATTCCTTCCTTCTAGATCCACTAGGTGCACCTTTAATTCCTTCATCTCAGCAGGTGTCATTCTGCTAGGTGGCCTACTCACAGGTTCAGCTCTTGGCACAAGATTTATACGAAACTCAACAGCTCGTCTCGGTGGTAGTCCTATGACCGGCTCTAAGACATCTGCAAAATCTCTTGCTACTCGAACCTGACCTAGCTCTTCTCCCACTTCCATTGCACTTAACAAAGCACAACTACTCTGGTCAGAATTCTCCACTGAGAATATGATTCGGTTATGACTATCAGAGTGTCTCAGTGATATCTCCCCATCCTGGCAAAATATCCTAGCCTTATACCTTCTCAACCAATCCATACCCAAAATGATTCTGAAATGTACGAAATCGAAAACATACAGACTGCATGAAAACTTATGACCTAATAAATCAAGTTCTAACCGGTCACATCTCATTCCTAGAGTTGCATACCCTCCTATTGGATTCACAACCCTTAAGAAAGTAACAAGATATGTGGGTTCTAAGCATAACTTATCAACCAAACACTGGGATATAAATGAATGTGATGCACCAGTATCAAATAGTATCCTAACTGGTATACTCTGGATCAAAAACGTACCTTCCATCACGGTCTTTCCTTTTTCAGCTGCAGTTGGCCTAGCAGATGATGGTCCAACAGCAAAAACCTTTCCCTTGTCTGTCTTGACTGGCTCTAGACACTGGTTCTTATAATGCCCAACTTGATCACAGTTAAATCACTTCACATTCTTTTTATCTGCAGCCTTCCTCCCCTTGCCTGACCAACACTCATTTGCATAATGACCCTTCTTATCACACTTGTAGCAAACTAAATCAGCCTTTGCCTTCTTGGCAGCATCTCCTTTCTGGGCTCCCTTCTTCTTAAATATTTTTCTTTTATTTCCTTGAGAACCCTGGGTTTCAACCGGCTTCTCTCTAGAACAAACAACAAGCATCTCCTCATGGCGAATTGCCATATCTACCACTACATTACAAGAATCGCAAATATGTGTCAGGGTCGCCCTAGCAAGCTTGGGCCTCAATCCCCGAATGAACCTCTCGTTCCTTCTGATGTCAGTGTCTATAGTAGCTGTAACATCCCGGGATTTTGTCAAATTTAAATCAAATAAATTGTAATAAAATCACATAGTATTAAGGTAAATAACTAAAAACAACTTTTATTTTATCAAGGTAATCAAATAAATTCAAGAAAATGTGTAAACAACAAAGTAACAAAGTAAAATAATAAGAACAAGTTGCAAGAAGAATTTATAAGCCAGTAAACAAAGGAAAACGAACAGCACACATATAGTATGAAAGCAAAGCAACACTTATGTAAGAAAGAATAAAACAAAATATAAAACAAAGCAACAAAGTAAGAAACAAACATCACCTAGGCTGAAAAGTAAAACAAGAGGACATACTTTCATTTAATGCATTTACTGTCTTGCATGTACACGATCCTATCAGCACACACACTAACATTTATTAGCAAGCATGGTTTAGTTTTTTTTTTTATATATTTAACCTGTACCTGTTTTTGCTTTAGTAGACTCAGCCTATCCTTTCACTTGCACACCATCTTTCCTATAGATATATCTACATACACATGTATAAACCTTTAGTTGTTTTCGTTCAAACCACTTAGCAAAGCCTGAAAGTAAACAATAAAGAAACATCACTTTATTTCAAAATTGAAAACAAATCACTGAAGAAACCAAAAGCAAGCTCAGTTATACAAGCAAAACAGAAAAGAAGAAAGGAGGAAGATCAAACTGTTCTTTTTCAAACAAGAAATTCTTCTGTTTCCAAATATTTCTAAGGTGAGTAAACATGATGTTATAAAGGATATAGAGTTTATTTAAAATAGTTTAAACTTCAATTATCACTGCTTTGTTCATATTCCAGTTTATAACATCCCAGTGATGCTCTGTACCATTTATACAGGGATTTCCATTGTTTTTTTTGTTAAGTGAAGTCTAATTGTTTTGATCACTGAAGCTTGGGTTTTCAAATAAATCAGGTCGTTTTAATCCTCGAACATGATCTTGTAAAGTTATTTGAACCTGCAGCATATTTATTTCCACTGGAAACATGTTTTACAGGTTCAAGTTGAAATTTGATAAAAATTAATTGTTGTGAAATGTGGATTCAATATTAAAATCTGAATCAACACTTAAAACTTTGATTTTTAAAACGTGAACGAAGATTTTTAGCTCAGTAACTAAAGAGCAGTTTGCATTTGAATAAAAAGGGAATGTTCACCAATTTCTCGTGATCGAAGAAATAGTAAATGCTTAAACTTGAATTGAAGTTAGGATAAACATCAGGGATGTCACGAAAATTGTCAAAAAAATTATCCATTGCGTGGATTGGGAGTTCGAGATCGAAGTAGGGTTTAAGCTCAAAACGTATAAGGTCTGAAAAACGAGTTCGCCGTTCCGTCTATGGGCCATCGGACTTCGAGACTCCAGTGGGGATAGGGGCGTTAGGTCGAGACGAAGCTCCAGTCGAAATTTTATGGCCTCTGATGGCCAGAGGAGGTGGCACGAGATCGATTTCCGGCGATGTATCAATGGGTTCTTTTGAACCAGGTAACTCGATTTCGCTTTCGAGTTTAATTCGAGAATCGGGGTGTTCGAATCAATTTGGGGGATGGTAGGCGACTTGCTGGAGGTCACGATCGCCACTGGAGCGGAGGCGCGGTGGTGTACACGTGCACGAAGTGATTCGCGTGTCAGTGGGATGGGTTGGGGAAGACTCGAAGCTATACCCGAGAATTCGAAAGGAAAACTCGAAGCTGAGTCGAGTGGTTTTAGCTACACATCAGGTCATTTAAAACTAAAATTTTGAAAAGTATGACGCTCGGGTTGAATTTCTGAGAAACCCGAAGAAAAGGCCAATTTCCCTCGCGCGTGACTCGAAGCAAGTCTCGAGCCTGGGAATTAAACAGTTCTATTGTGAAATCTTTTTTGAATTTTAAACACTTGTAAAAACATGGTTTTAAAAGGTGATGCGATCAAAGTCCTAATTTAAATCTGGTATTTAGGAAAAATGATTTTTTTTAAAGTAATTAAATTTTTAACTTATTTAGTCCTTGATATATCTTTTTATAAAAAATCACTTACATTAAATAATGAAATCTAAAGAGAAATTAAAATGGAATGTTTTTTAAGTGATTACTTAAATTATTACGTAATATTGAGACTTATGAATTTTCGTAAATAAGTTAATTAAGTTTTAATTTATTATTAAGAAATTAAGGAGTAATTAATAGATAACAGTAATCAAGATTTAATTAGTTAATAAATTGAGATTAATTGATCCATTAAAACAATAAATTAAGAAGTGATAAATTAAATGAGAATAATTAAGTAAAATTAAACATTTATTTTAAAAATGATTAGTAAAGATATTTACGTGGTTAATTCAGTTTAATCACAATTACTTGAATCGACTATGACTGACCATTACCAAATATTCTGATTGTATTGATATTCCTGTTATGATACCGTGATTGTTTTGTATTGCACTGTGATCTGTGAATTTGTTCTGTATTGATGTGAAAAACCCTGTTTGCCGTAAAACGACATTTAAACCTCGATGCGACAGGGGATCGGATTTCAGTTTGTTATCCGAAACCCACATCGAATCTATGAATTGTTGTGAATAACATATCCACATGTTTTTGAAATTAACGCTCGCTATTCGGGTTACCCATTCCGAATAGTGATACGTCGTATATGGATGACATTTGAAGACCGGTGTTGAAGACCGGATATTTTCGAAAATGAAAGGACAACCTGTCGAATGTCTCTGCACCGAGTTGCTCCGGTATAGAGATTTATATCACTCTTTTGTGACGGGAAGTTCGGACGTGATTAGAAAATTATCCGGATTGCAAGGACTTCTTTGGAAGTGCCTTCGGTTCTGTTCGAACCCGGAACAGACTTGTATGGATACATGTCTGACATTACACTTTGAGATATAAAGCCGATTTCTTTCAAATACATTTCTGTTGGTGGCGGAGGATTTATTCTCTTAGCTTAACACCCTTCTCTGAGACGTACGAGCTCAGAGGTTATGTAATTGAAATTTATCAGCAATATATCCCAATTTGGTAATGTGACATGCTGAGTGTTGCTGTGTGATGATCAGTGTTTGATCATTTGTGATATGATCATTTGTTTGATCATTTATCTTTGTGATCATAGGTTGATCATCTGTTGACCCAAAGCATGGCTTTGTGACAAAGCGTAGCTTTGTGGACGAGACTTCGTCGAGCCTCACACCCCGGAATGGTCAAAACAGGAAAGATGCGGCAAGGTTATAGGGAGTAGCGCCCCTTAGTGTATGTTCATTTCCTTCTGGATAGAAGTGGTATCATGGTATGCAGCCCAGATACTTTACTTATGTGGATATCGCAGATATACATTTATTATCTTTGTGATTTGTTGCTCGGGGCCCCGGTTAAAGGTTGGTTACAACCGGGAGATGGCATACTCGTGTTAGTAGTTACCTATTTTTGCAGAGGTAACCCGGCCTTGTGTTGGCAGAGATCTAACCGTAATGTTAGGTTATTTCTCGGGACGTCCTTCCAGAGGCGTTTCCATGTGGCAATGGGAAGTTCCTTGGCCTGACCATTTGTTGGAAATCCAAAGAAACAATACGAGCCCTGTACGGTTTTAGTTGTAAAACCTGCCATGCAGCGTGGCGGTAACCTGCCACAAACCATGGTAGCTATAGTAGGCATACGATACTGGTCGTATGTTGGCTAAGATTAATATTCTACTTTCGAAATGTTTTTCTACACTATGCACTAGTAATAATATCAAAGAAATTTTCTCGTATCAAGCATATTTAACTATCATAAGAAGAAATCTCCTCCAATTCTGCGTTTGCATTGTGTGTGTGGTGGGAGGTCTTATGGTAGTTCCATTTTCAAAAGCATACCGAAAATTCTTTTAGAAAATCTAGTTTATGTAAATACAACTGTTTTGTTTACTCATACCAGTCCCATGACTGATCCGGAGTTTATTATTTTCTTTTCTAAACTCTGGGTGCCCATTATTTCCACACGGGCAGCCTAGTAGCAGGTTTTTCGTATTTTGGAGTTAGCTATATTTGGAGCTCTTATCTTGGAGATATTCTTAGGAGCTTTTTGGAGATCTCAGGTGTTTAGCTTTTGGGAGTCTGTTACCCCTTCTTTTATCTGAAGACCTTTGGATATATGATCACTATTGTATCATTATGATGTTGTATTTGGAGTTGTAGTATCTATATTAAATACTCTGATGTAGTATGGATTTTATATCTATGTTGTATCTGTGATGATATTATGATATTGATTCTGTTCCGCTGTTTTATATTCATCTAATTGTTGTTATAAGCTCCATCCGAACTGAAATTTAACGTTTGAATTTTGGCAGTCGAATACAAGTTAAGTATTTGATGTCTATTTTCGAATGAAGAATTTTGGGTCGTGACAAATTGGTATCAGAGCTTTTGGTTGAGTAAGAACTTAAGCTACGGAGTATAACACATTAGATGGCTCATTAGAGATAGGGTGAAGTATACCCTAGAATGAGTATAACCAAGACTGTAACTCAAAAAAAAAAAAAAAAATTGTTAGTCTATTTCTTTTACTGCTGATATTCCTTAAGATATTCGTCCGTATATCTAAATCAATTTTCTTACTAATTTCAGATAAGTAAGAATGAGCGGACGCAGAGGAAGACCAAGGGGTCAAGTAAATGCCCCAGCACAAAACCAAGGTCCTCCAGCAGTAGTCGCAGCAATGGATATCCAGCAGCAACCGGATCTGGCTGATTTGAATAAGAAATTCGAAAGGCTTGGTGGCAAACCATTCACTGGCAAAGAGTCAATTATTGAGGCTCAAGCTTGGGTCAGATCATGTGAGAAAACTTTTAAAGGGCTTAAGCTGCAAGACGAGCAGAAGAGACTTATAGCTTCTTGGCAACTCCAAGAGGAAGCTTCAGCCTGGTGGGAAACAGTCATTGTTGATGAATCCGAGGAAGAGTTTTCTTGGGATCGTTTTAAGGAGGTGTTCGAAAAGCGTTATATGCCTTCGGCGGGAATTTCCAGAATGTATCAAGAATTTTTGGATTTAAAGCAAGGAAGCCTGACTTTTGAAGAATACTTAAACAAGTTCAACGAACTATCCCGTTTTGGTCCAGAATTGTTAAGCACACCTCTTAAGAAGAATGAAAGGTTTATCCGGGGAATGAACCAGAAATATCACGAAAGGATGACAGCTCACGTTAAGGAATCTTTTTCAGATCTTATTGATATGGGATACAGGTATGCTACACTGGATATGCAGGAGATTCCAAAGGAAGGAGGAAATTCAAATAATCAGAACTGGAAGAAAAGGAAGTTTGGGGGAAAGAAGCCACAGCAAGGCAATGAAAAAAAGAACCGTCAAGGAAATTCGACAAGCAATATAACTTGTTACAACTGCCAAGAGAAGGGCCATTATTCAAGCAGCTGCACAAAACCAAAGAAGCAAGTTAACAAAGAACAACCTGTGAAGAATGAGCAATATAAGCCCAGGAAATGTTATGCGTGTCAGGGAGAGGGACATGTTATTAACAACTGCCCAATGATGAAGCAAGCACAGGTGGCAAATGTTTACGCGATAAAGAAGGACCCTTCCACTTCGAAAGCTGATAAAGGAAAAGGTGTTCTGGAAGGTAACCTTACTATTAATGGTAGAACTGTTAGAGTTTTATTTGACTCGGGAGCTTCACATAGTTTTATCTCCCAACAAACCGTAAAAGAATTAGGACTTAAAGCTAGATTTTCTGCCGATCCTATTTGCGTGAAAAATCCGGTTGGAGGTCCCGCAAATCTTTGTTTATATTGCAAGAAAGTTCCTATTTCATATGATAGTTATCGATTTCCTATCAACCTTTATATCCTCGAATTTAATGAATTTGAAATCATACTCGGAATGAATTGGTTATCGAAATACGAAGCTATATTGGAGTGTAATGATCGGACCGCTTTGGTCAAAACGGACTTTGGAAATTTTATTGAAATCTCTTGTGAGAATCCGAGTCCAAGAAGAGATGGATTGATGTATACTTTGGGATATCCTGAACCCACTTTGTTGTCTATACCTGTTGTTCGGGAATTTTCCGACGTATTTGAAGAAGTAAATTCCTTACCTCCGCACAGAGAAATAGCATTCCGAATTGACTTAATACCCAATGCTCGTCCTGTTGTTCACGCAAGTCGCAGGATGGCACCTAAGGAGAAAATTGAATTAGTCAATCAAACTCGAGATTTGCTGAAGAAAGGATTGATTCGCCCTAGTGTTTCCGAATGGGGTTCAGCCGTCGTATTTGTAGCTAAATCAGACGGATCTTTGAGATTGTGTGTAGATTACCGTGATCTTAATAAACAAACTCTCAAGAACAAATTCCCTTTACCTAGAATTGACGATCTATTTGATCAACTTCATGGCGCTCGATTCTTTTCTAAGATGGATCTAGCTCAAGGATTCCATCAACTGCGAATAGCTGAGGATTGTGTTCATTTTACTGCTTTTAGAGGTCCAGACATGTTCTACGAGTGGTTAGTTATGCCTTTCGGACTGACCAACGCTCCTGCGTACTTCGTGGATTTAATGACCCGAGTATTTCGAGAAGTATTGAACAAATTCGTCCTTGTATTTATTGATGATATTTTGATTTTCTCCAAAACTGAAGAGGAGCATTCTGAACATCTCAGAATTGTTTTGGAAATATTGAGGACGAATGTCTTATTCGCTAAATTTTCTAAGTGTCACTTTTGGGTCAAAGAGGTCAAATTTCTCGGTCATATTATTAATGAAGAAGGGATTTCTGTTGATCCAAGCAAGATTTCTGCAATTATGGACTGGAAGCAACCCACTACTCCTAGAGAAGTTCGAAGTTTTCTCGGTTTAGCGGGATATTATAGGAAGTTTGTACAGGATTTTTCTAAGTTGGCTAGCCCATTGACTAAGCTGACAATGAAGAATGCTAAATTTGATTGGACTTCAAGATGTGATGAAGTTTTCCAGGAATTGAAAAAGAGATTGACTACTGCTCCTGTTCTCGTTATTATTAATGGGAACCAAGGTTTATCTGTCTATACTGATGCATGTGGGGACGGGGTAGGTGCAGTATTAATGCAAAATGGAAAGGTAGTTGCCTACGCGAGTAGACAATTACGTCCGCATGAGAAGAACTACCCGACACATGATTTGGAGCTTTTGGCTATTGTTTTCGCTTTAAAAATCTGGCGACACTATCTTCTGGGTAAGAATCTTTTCAGCTTTCTTAACAATTTACGAAATTAACTAAATAAATATACTAAATAAACTCTTCTTGTTTTAGGTGAAAAATTCGAATTATTCACCGACCATAAATCTTTGAAATATCTTTTCACCCAGAAGGATCTGAATCTGCGACAACAACGTTGGTTGGAATTTCTGGCATCCTATGACTTAGATATTCAGTATACGCCCGGAAAAGCCAATGTGGTTGCCGATGCTCTAAGTAGGAGGCATGCTGTTCTTGCATATTTAACTGTAACTCCTACTCTCCTTGAAGAGATTGCCACCAGACAGACTGAAGACAAGTTTCTTCGAGAAATTCGTAGAAAAATATGTCGAGGTGAAGATACTAGTTTTGAGATAGATAATAGGGAAGTTATAAGATTGAAAGGCAGGATTTGTGTTCCAGATTCCCCTGATCTGAAGCGTGAAGTATTGGACGAATGCCACAAGTCCAAATTCAGTATCCATCCAGGAATCAACAAAATGTATCGAGACATTAAAAGAACATTCTGGTGGAAGACGATGAAGAGAGACATATCGATATATGTGAGTCGCTGTGCTACTTGTCAGCAAATCAAAAGCGATCAAAGGAAAGTGGCCGGTTTACTTCAACCTTTGGAAGTACCGAAATGGAAGTGGGATCAGGTATCGATGGATTTCATCGACGGATTGCCACGAACCAAGAAGGGAAATGAAGCGATTTGGGTTATAGTGGATCGTTTAACCAAAACTGCTCACTTTATTCCAGTAAAATCCACTCGAACTGCAGAAAGCTTAGCAGGTATATACGTAAAAGAAATTGTTCGCCTCCATGGTATTCCCAGTAGTATAGTGAGTGATCGTGACCCGATCTTCACTAGTAGATTTTGGGAGGCATTTCAGGATGCTTTGGGAACGAAATTAAATTTCAGTACTGCTTATCACCCGCAAACAGATGGACAGACTGAAAGGGTCAACCGAATTCTAGAAGACCTATTGCGTTCTTGTGTTCATGATTTTGGTGGTTCATGGGAGGACCATTTGCATCTGGTTGAATTCTCATATAATAACAGCTATCAGGCCAGTCTGGAAATGGCTCCTTTCGAAGTTTTATATGGTCGTCCGTGTCGATCACCTATATGCTGGATAGAATCAGGTGACAGACTTGTCTTAGGACCGGATATGATCAAAGAAGCCACTGAGAAGGTTGACTTTATTCACAAGAAATTATTAACTGCCCAAAGCCGTCATAAGAGTTATTATGACCGCCGAAGAAGATTTTTAGAATTTCAAGTTGGAGATTCTGTATTTCTGAAAGTATCTCCGATGCGGGGTGTATTAAGATTCGGGAAAACTGGAAAGCTAGCACCGCGTTACATTGGTCCTTTTCCTATTCTGGAAAGGATTGGTCCTCTAGCATATCGAGTACAGCTACCCGACTGGTTGTCTGGCGTGCATAATGTGTTTCACATTTCTAATCTTCGGAAGTATGTGCACGACCCAGATGATATTATTGAAGAAGCTGCTCAGCAGGATCTGGAAATCACTCCTAATTTGGCAGTACAGAGGGAACCGATAAAAATTGTTGATCGTGAGGAGAAGCGATTGCGAAATAAAGTTGTGAAGCTAGTCAAAGTTCAATGGAGTGGCAATCCAAAGGACTGTACTTGGGAGACTGAAGATAATATGAAGAAATCATATCCCAACTGCAGAATAGACATCTCGACTTAAATTGTAAGTCATTTCCTTATTTCGAATTCGTATATTCTTCGTTTACGTTTCTCTTTCTTTCAATTTCGAGGACGAAATTTTCTTAAGTAGGGGATATTGTAACATCCCGGGATTTTGTCAAATTTAAATCAAATAAATTGTAATAAAATCACATAGTATTAAGGTAAACAACTAAAAACAACTTTTATTTTATCAAGGTAATCAAATAAATTCAAGAAAATGTGTAAACAACAAAGTAACAAAGTAAAATAATAAGAACAAGTTGCAAGAAGAATTTATAAGCCAGTAAACAAAGGAAAACGAACAACACACATATAGTATGAAAGCAAAGCAACACTTATGTAAGAAAGAATAAAACAAAATATAAAACAAAGCAACAAAGTAAGAAACAAACATCACCTAGGCTGAAAAGTAAAACAAGAGGACATACTTTCATTTAATGCATTTACTGTCTTGCATGTACACGATCCTATCAGCACACACACTAACATTTATTAGCAAGCATGGTTTAGTTTTTTTTTTATATATTTAACCTGTACCTGTTTTTGCTTTAGTAGACTCAGCCTATTCTTTCACTTGCACACCATCTTTCCTATAGATATATCTACATACACATGTATAAACCTTTAGTTGTTTTCGTTCAAACCACTTAGCAAAGCCTGAAAGTAAACAATAAAGAAACATCACTTTATTTCAAAATTGAAAACAAATCACTGAAGAAACCAAAAGCAAGCTCAGTTATACAAGCAAAACAGAAAAGAAGAAAGGAGGAAGATCAAACTGTTCTTTTTCAAACAAGAAATTCTTCTGTTTCCAAATATTTCTAAGGTGAGTAAACATGATGTTATAAAGGATATAGAGTTTATTTAAAATAGTTTAAACTTCAATTATCACTGCTTTGTTCATATTCCAGTTTATAACATCCCAGTGATGCTCTGTACCATTTATACAGGGATTTCCATTGTTTTTTTGTTAAGTGAAGTCTAATTGTTTTGATCACTAAAGCTTGGGTTTACAAATAAATCAGGTCGTTTTAATCCTCGAACATGATCTTGTAAAGTTATTTGAACCTGCAGCATATTTATTTCCACTGGAAACATGTTTTACAGGTTCAAGTTGAAATTTGATAAAAATTAATTGTTGTGAAATGTGGATTCAATATTAAAATCTGAATCAACACTTAAAACTTTGATTTTTAAAACGTGAACGAAGATTTTTAGCTCAGTAACTAAAGAGCAGTTTGCATTTGAATAAAAAGGGAATGTTCACCAATTTCTCGTGATCGAAGAAATAGTAAATGCTTAAACTTGAATTGAAGTTAGGATAAACATCAGGGATGTCACGAAAATTGTCAAAAAAATTATCCATTGCGTGGATTGGGAGTTCGAGATCGAAGTAGGGTTTAAGCTCAAAACGTATAAGGTCTGAAAAACGAGTTCGCCGTTCCGTCTATGGGCCATCGGACTTCGAGACTCCGGTGGGGATAGGGGCGTTAGGTCGAGACGAAGCTCCAGTCGAAATTTTATGGCCTCTGATGGCCAGAGGAGGTGGCACGAGATCGATTTCCGGCGATGTATCAATGGGTTCTTTTGAACCAGGTAACTCGATTTCGCTTTCGAGTTTAATTCGAGAATCGGGGTGTTCGAATCAATTTGGGGGATGGTAGGCGACTTGCTGGAGGTCACGATCGCCACTGGAGCGGAGGCGCGGTGGTGTACACGTGCACGAAGTGATTCGCGTGTCAGTGGGATGGGTTGGGGAAGACTCGAAGCTATACCCGAGAATTCGAAAGGAAAACTCGAAGCTGAGTCGAGTGGTTTTAGCTACACATCAGGTCATTTAAAACTAAAATTTTGAAAAGTATGACGCTCGGGTTGAATTTCTGAGAAACCCGAAGAAAAGGCCAATTTCCCTCGCGCGTGACTCGAAGCAAGTCTCGAGCCTGGGAATTAAACAGTTCTATTGTGAAATCTTTTTTGAATTTTAAACACTTGTAAAAACATGGTTTTAAAAGGTGATGCGATCAAAGTCCTAATTTAAATCTGGTATTTAGGAAAAATGATTTTTTTTAAAGTAATTAAATTTTTAACTTATTTAGTCCTTGATATATCTTTTTATAAAAAATCACTTACATTAAATAATGAAATCTAAAGAGAAATTAAAATGGAATGTTTTTTAAGTGATTACTTAAATTATTACGTAATATTGAGACTTATGAATTTTCGTAAATAAGTTAATTAAGTTTTAATTTATTATTAAGAAATTAAGGAGTAATTAATAGATAACAGTAATCAAGATTTAATTAGTTAATAAATTGAGATTAATTGATCCATTAAAACACTAAATTAAGAAGTGATAAATTAAATGAGAATAATTAAGTAAAATTAAACATTTATTTTAAAAATGATTAGTAAAGATATTTACGTGGTTAATTCAGTTTAATCACAATTACTTGAATCGACTATGACTGACCATTACCAAATATTCTGATTGTATTGATATTCCTGTTATGATACCGTGATTGTTTTGTATTGCACTGTGATCTGTGAATTTGTTCTGTATTGATGTGAAAAACCCTGTTTGCCGTAAAACGACATTTAAACCTCGATGCGACAGGGGATCGGATTTCAGTTTGTTATCCGAAACCCACATCGAATCTATGAATTGTTGTGAATAACATATCCACATGTTTTTGAAATTAACGCTCGCTATTCGGGTTACCCATTCCGAATAGTGATACGTCGTATATGGATGACATTTGAAGACCGGTGTTGAAGACCGGATATTTTCGAAAATGAAAGGACAACCTGTCGAATGTCTCTGCACCGAGTTGCTCCGGTATAGAGATTTATATCACTCTTTTGTGACGGGAAGTTCGGACGTGATTAGAAAATTATCCGGATTGCAAGGACTTCTTTGGAAGTGCCTTCGGTTCTGTTCGAACCCGGAACAGACTTGTATGGATACATGTCTGACATTACACTTTGAGATATAAAGCCGATTTCTTTCAAATACATTTCTGTTGGTGGCGGAGGATTTATTCTCTTAGCTTAACACCCTTCTCTGAGACGTACGAGCTCAGAGGTTATGTAATTGAAATTTATCAGCAATATATCCCAATTTGGTAATGTGACATGCTGAGTGTTGCTGTGTGATGATCAGTGTTTGATCATTTGTGATATGATCATTTGTTTGATCATTTATCTTTGTGATCATAGGTTGATCATCTGTTGACCCAAAGCATGGCTTTGTGACAAAGCGTAGCTTTGTGGACGAGACTTCGTCGAGCCTCACACCCCGGAATGGTCAAAACAGGAAAGATGCGGCAAGGTTATAGGGAGTAGCGCCCCTTAGTGTATGTTCATTTCCTTCTGGATAGAAGTGGTATCATGGTATGGAGCCCAGATACTTTACTTATGTGGATATCGCAGATATACATTTATTATCTTTGTGATTTGTTGCTCGGGGCCCCGGTTAAAGGTTGGTTACAACCGGGAGATGGCATACTCGTGTCAGTAGTTACCTATTTTTTCAGAGGTAACCCGGCCTTATGTTGGCAGAGATCTAACCGTAATGTTTGGTTATTTCTCGGGACGTCCTTCCAGAGGCGTTTCCATGTGGCAATGGGAAGTTCCTTGGCCTGACCATCTGTTGGAAATCCAAAGAAACAATACGAGCCCTGTACGGTTTTAGTTGTAAAACCTGCCATGCAGCGTGGCGGTAACCTGCCACAAACCATGGTAGCTATAGTAGGCATACGATACTGGTCGTATGTTGGCTAAGATTAATATTCTACTTTTGAAATGTTTTTCTACACTATGCACTAGTAATAATATCAAAGAAATTTTCTCGTATCAAGCATATTTAACTATCATAAGAAGAAATCTCCTCCAATTCTGCGTTTGCATTGTGTGTGTGGTGGGAGGTCTTATGGTAGTTCCATTTTCAAAAGCATACCGAAAATTCTTTTAGAAAATCTAGTTTATGTAAATACAACTGTTTTGTTTACTCATACCAGTCCCATGACTGATCCGGAGTTTATTGTTTTCTTTTCTAAACTCTGGGTGCCCATTATTTCCACACGGGCAGCCTAGTAGCAGGTTTTTCGTATTTTGGAGTTAGCTATATTTGGAGCTCTTATCTTGGAGATATTCTTAGGAGCTTTTTGGAGATCTCAGGTGTTTAGCTTTTGGGAGTCTGTTACCCCTTCTTTTATCTGAAGACCTTTGGATATATGATCACTATTGTATCATTATGATGTTGTATTTGGAGTTGTAGTATCTGTATTAAATACTCTGATGTAGTATGGATTTTATATCTATGTTGTATCTGTGATGATATTATGATACTGATTCTGTTCCGCTGTTTTATATTCATCTAATTGTTGTTATAAGCTCCATCCGAACTGAAATTTAACGTTTGAATTTTGGCAGTCGAATACAAGTTAAGTATTTGATGTCTATTTTCGAATGAAGAATTTTGGGTCGTGACAGTAGCATGCCATATCGGGATAGTTCATCAAACTTAGTAGCATACTTGATTAACGACATCTCTCCCTGCACCAAATCCATAAACTTCCTCATCAACGCCGACTTAGCAACTTCAGATAAAAACCTCTGTTCAAATCTCCTTCTGAACTCAACCCACGTCAACTCTTCATTCGGAACTCCGGTAGTAACACTATTCCACCAATGAAGCGTTGACCCTTGCAACTGCCTAGAGGCCAACCTTCTCTTCTGCTCATCATCTAAACCCAAATCAGCAAAGCTACGCACACAATGCAACAACCAATTCTCAACTTCTATGGCATCCTTCATCCCTATGAATGGCTTCCCACCAAGACTACTGTAATCTCTGCTCAGCTTAACATAATTATTCCCAACTGGAGCCATAAGATTAGCTCCTCCAACCTTTCTAGCAACTCCTACTTGCATCATATTGACGAACAATGATACATCGACCCCATATCTGCTGGTGGATTTCTAGCACCCACATTGGCATCAGCATTTTGGTTAGCAATAGCCTGTCGACATGGGTTTCTCTTGGTGGGTCGAGCATTTCTATTAGTTGTGGTGCTTCCTCCACTAAGATTTCCTCTTCCATTTCCTGCTTCCATATCTTCTTTCTTGTAAATCTGCATACGAGCCTTAGTAAGATACAGAAGAATGGTCTAAGAGAGAGGGGATTCCGTACTTATATATATATATATAATACATGTATGTTACTATAGCATTAACCCAAACCCTGATCTTATTTTCCGATTCATTGGATTATGTTTTGATAATCTTTTAGGCTTAAATTCTTTTAAGTTTCATAAAACTATGCTCTAATACCAACTTGTAACATCCCCTACTTGGAGGCCCAAAACTAATGGTTACGGATGTTGTAGCCATCCATAGTTATTAATCACCGGCGACCAAATATGGTGATGTTAGATACATTGGTACATAAAACACATGAATATGGAAAAATTTAAAAACATCAAACAAGTTCCACATTTCATTTCAAAACATTTCAAATCCATTACATAATCCCAATACGCGTACCATGTTCAAAGAAAATATACTTATTACAACATACGCCAAGATCGACATATGAAGATGCCCCCTTGGATGATCAGAGCATATATAGGCAATTTAACAACATGGTGGAATCAAAATAAAAGAGAACTCTAGATAGCTATCATGCCTCCTGCATGTCTCTGGAAGCTTATTCATCTAAGAGGTACCTGAAAACCTCAACTCTCAAACTACTCAAAATCAATTGAGTACCCGAGAGTTTAAGGGAAAAACATAAACTTCGAGTTAGACATAAAGCCTGGTATGAATAATAATCTACCATCTCAAACCATTTAGATATCTAGCGAGACCACGCCGCTTAGCAGAACGGGTTTTCCCCTCACTAGTATCCTAAAACCTTTATAAAATCATATACCGTGCTCCTGCATCCATAATGGTTAAAAAAATTCAAAACAATATGATGATATGCAAACAAATAAATCAATTCTGGATTTCCCATCCCCATTCATTCTGACTAGCTGTCTCATTTATAATTTCTAGGGTCACTATTAACCTATTAGTTTTCATGGGATTACTAATAACCTGTTTAATGTTTAAGGACTCCCCGCCCAATTACATAGTTTTCATGGGATCACTAAGAACCTATTGGCCTCTGCCAATATCTTTACTGTTTCATGGGTTCTCCCTGAACCTATTGGTAACTCCAATATCTTCCTCTTATTCTAGTTTTCATGGGTTGACTATGAACCTATTGAATTCTATCAATATCTTAATCCAGATATAGTTTTCATGGGCTAACTACAAACCTATTGGCCTCTGTCAATACCAAATCATAGTTTTCATGGGCTAACTATGAACCTTTCTTCCTGACATCTTCATTTAAACATAGTTTTCATGGGCGTACTATGAACCTATTCACTATTGAGTCAACCTAACTGCTTATTACGCCCTTCCTCAAATTACCGTTATGGGTTCCTTACAATGTGAACACACACACACACACACATATTTGAAGAAGCAAACATAATAACATAACAATACCACTCATGTGGGTTTAATATCCTTGAAATTATTTTCATATGAAACATGGTTAATCCCTTTAACCTAATATTTTATCAAGGAAAGTTTCTTCTTAAAACCATTTCAAAACTCCTTTACTTAGCCATGGGTTTTTCCTTTAAAATGAGATTGGGTTATTTGTTTTGAATAACTTAGGCTTTCGAAACCTTCAAAACTATGCTTTCGACCTCACTGGATAACCTCCTTCGAAAGCATATAAATCTCTTTTCAAAACATTAGGCCCCTGCCTTTTGGAACACTTTAAAACCTCTCTTTCGAAACCTTTCGAATGTAATAAAGTATTACTTATTAACTCTTAGAAGCATAGCTTCAAAACCTTTGGAAGTACCCCTTCCGAAACCTTTGGAAGTATCCCTTCCAAAACCTTTAGAAGTATCCCTTCTAAAACCTTTGGTTTTATATTTAAAATATAATTTTGGTTGAAGTGAATATAAACAAAAGTATCACTTTCGAAACCATTCTTTATCATATAAAAGTATTGGGGAAAAAATTGATGGAGTCGGTACCATCCTTTAGAAAGCTTCAAATCATTTAAGCAAAACACTAAAGGATAGCATCGAAACCCCCTTTCAAAGCTATCGCCTTCGAAACAGTTGGACCCTTTTGAAAGCATTTAGGAAGTGTCTTAGCATAAGTTTAAAACAAAGGCACCCTTCGAAAGTATGGATGACTTCAATACCCTCAAAAGACACATAAATGGCAGCATGGTTTCGACCAGGTCGAAACCATCATTTTCGAAAGCCTTATTTTAAAACAAAGGAACACATTCAAAAGCTCATACTTTAAAACATAAGTTGGCAATCCTTTTTGAAAGATATTTAGAAAACTCCTTTTGAAAACATATGTTTCGACTACGTCAAGAGCTTTAGTACAACAAAGGCAGGCACTTAACTTTTTAAAACAAACAAAGGTATCGACCTCATCGGAAGCAATGCTTTCGACACCATGCCTTCCGCCTTTCTCCAATCCACTTCGTACCAATATCCTTGATACCATGTGTCTTGGTTTCGGCCTAGGTGGATTTCGACTAAGTTGAAGTGGAAGCATTGGAGTCGAAAGGCACTTTTAATAGTGGTGGAACCTGCTTTTCTGAGTAAAAGCTGATTAATGCCAATAAAGCAAATTCTATCTAACTAACCTGCCCACGTGTAAACATGTGATTGGTTGCTTCAACTTTTCAAATTCTTTACCAAAATAACTGCCGCTTAATTCCAGATCTTAATCAAGATTAATTTAACAAATAAGCCCTTCCATTAAGCAAAACCAATATTGTCAATAAGTTCCTTTTCTAAAATAATTTAATTTCCATAGCAAGTCACTTAGGAAAAATCCTCAAAAATTACAGAAATTCACTTTCGTCATTTTATCTAACATACAAAAATTCCAGACTCAATTTCTTTCTAAAATAATCGAAATTAAATTTAAATCTAATTTTATAATATTTTCCTTTGAAAATTCATAATAATATTTCCATAGTTAGAAAATTATCAAAATTAAAACCCAACTCCAAAATCATGTTTTACATAACATAAATTTTTTTCATGGAATTTGAAGATCATTTACAATCGGTTTTGCCCTAAAACCGTATAAATCCCAATTTAATAATTTTGTATAAATCAAATAAATTATAATTCAAGCGTATCATCATCCAATTCATCATAAAAACGAATTTAATCTTAAATTCGAAAACATATGATAAAAAACAAATAGAGATGGCATGAATTATTATTCATCTTAATTAGGATAAGGAGATTGGATTGAGATTAAGATTTATTCCCCTTCTTTAATTCCTTAGCTTTACTCTGATTTTTTTCTCTATTCTTTCTAGCAATGGCCGGCTCCTCTTTTCTTACGGTTGTATTTTTTTTCAAAATGACGTGAATGGGAAATGAAACTATAAGGAACGCGAATATGTAAGGGTAAGGGGTTATGTGCGGCTATTTTCCAATATACCCTTGTGTAGATTAATTAACTTACAAAACCATTCTTAAGCCCATTTAATTAATTAATTAAGCACGACCACTTAGTATTAAATCAAATCTCAATCCCCTTATCACTTAACATTTACATTATTCAATTTAATTTACCTAATTAAATCTTTTGAATAATGTTATTAAAAATTAAGGGTGTTACAACATATTAGAAGGTCTAATTAGGAACCTCACGCACCAGAGAGATACTATGATTTCTCATTAATGGTAAGAATGTGGATTGTATCATTCATAACGATGATCCACTCATGTACCGACAAGCTGAAGAGTAATGATTCTACCTTATGGCTTGATGCAATAAAATCCGAGATGGAATCCATCTACAAAAACAAAGTTTGGACTTTGAAACATGTACCTTAAGGTATAAAACCCATCAACTGCAAATGGATCTTTAAGAAGAAGATTGATGTAGATGGAAATGTCAAAACCTATAAGCGAGGTTGGTCACAAAAGGGTTTTAATAAATTCAAAGCATTGATTATGACGAAACTTTTTTGCCAATCGTCATGCTTGAATCCATTTGGATTCTACTTGAAGTCGCCGCATACTATGACTATGAAATCTAGTAGATGGACGTTAAGATGGCTTTTCTAAATGGTAACTTAGAAAAGACGGTTTATATGTCACCACCAGAGGGTTTCGAGGTCAGTTGGAGTGGTGATAAGGCTTGTAGGCTCTTAAACAAGTGTATCGAAGTTGGAATTAATGATTTGATTAAACAATCAAATAGTTTGTTTTCTGTTAAAAGACATAGGAACCATGTGTGTATAAGAAAGAGCATAATGGTGTTGTAAGTTCCTACTTCTTTATGTTGATGATTTGCTACTAATTGACAACGATGTACCAATTTTATGATCAGTGAAAACTAAGAGAGCTAGAAGTATGCCCTAGGTATAACACCCTGCAAATTTAATAAAAATAAATAGCTAATAAAAAAGGGGATTTAGTAGTTTTACATCAAGCTAAAAAATGAATTTCCACAAATGATGGAATTTTGAAAATATGACCTTTTCATTATGTCAAGTAGATTTTTCCAGTCCAAATTCATGTATAAAATGTAAGGAATTCTAGTTTTGCGCCTATTTTGAAATTTAAGTTTAAGAATTAATTATAGGAATAAATCAAAATTTATTTAGCAATTAATTAATTGAATATGTTTGAATTACTCTAAAATGAATATAATGGTTTTATGTGCATTAAAAGAAAAGATGAAAGGTATTCACATGCACAAACTTTAAACCCCTTGAGATGTAAAACATTAATTACCATTATAATAAATTTTATTATCTTAATTAATGAAAGAAACGTTACATATTTTAAAAAAGAGAAGATAATAATATTCATGGAAGGAATGAATTTCTTACATAAAAGGTACACTATCTCTTTATTTGTAAAGAATAAAGGCAAATCCATTTTTTGAATCTGGAAAGGTTATACCAATTAATTACAAATTGATTGACCAATTACTAACAAAGGGTAAAGTTCCTAATGAATGTTAATATATACACATATACATACATATATACATATACGTATACGTATACATATACATATATATAATCCATAATTCCTTAGTTAATAATATATATATATAATAATAATAATACCAATAAATGAATTAATTTATTTGAAAGATAATAAATGGTGCTGATTTGAATTATAATTAATGACATTAATTGGGAAAGGATAAACATTATTTTCTTCAAGAAAATAAAAGGAAAGGGATTTTGCGTGTAACACCTCAGAATAATAATTTCTGTAAACATTGGAATTAGGCCATGAGACATAGGGCACTATGTACGAAACGCTATTTATAGTAAAAAAAACATTTAAGACTTGTCAAATTTGGCAAATGAGGCTAAAATCTATGAAAACTTAAACTAGTGGAACTTTGTTAAATACTTAGCATGGGTCAAACTTAGGAAGACCTAATTTTCCACCTAAAATTAAGTTGTGAAGGACTAAGATTTTCATTAGAAACCCTCGCCACCAAGTACATATCAGAATTCCTACATCTAAACACTCTTCTTCTAATCTCCTCTCGAATTCTAAAAAATAAAAACAAAACAAAATTGAAAAGAGAAATGGAAGAAGAGCAAACAAATCAAAAGATATAGATCGAAAGAAGGGCGCTCACAAAGAGGATTCTCAAGGATAAAGGGAAAAGGAAAACTAATCAATAAGTGGGAATTTATCTTCTTTCTACATGAGTCTATATATACGTTCTTATCTCATTTCTATAGCCTATATTAGATTAAATTGAAAAAATATAGGTTGAATTACAATATCAAATTAACAGTTGAATTTGAATTTGTTCATAAACAATGGAGGTTGAAATGATACATCTAATTGTGACTGGGTTAATGATGAAACGTTTAGGGGTGAAACAAAGCTCCACTTTTTAAAAATAAATCACAATTTTATTTAGATACACCTAAAAATCTAGAATTAATTACGTAGATATAAATTGAAATTGATACAAAATGAATAAGTCGTTATTTGGATTGATTGTTGGTTGGTTGGAGTTGAAAATGACACTTCGATTTTTAAAAACAATCAATTACGTTATAAAAATACAATTCAGAATTAAAATATACCGCCTACATATCCATATATAGTTAGAACTATATATAATAGGTATGTTACAATTAAGTTAGAAGAGTGATAATGTAAAGAAGACGAATAAGGTTATTGTTGAACTAAATTAATTAATAATAATAACCATGTCAATGAAATGAATAAGGGTGCTTTGAAAATGTGATAGGCATATTAAACAATAAAAATGAGATAACACAAGCTATTGAAGTCCATAACGAACCTAGGGCTAAGAGATAGTGAAAAATCCTTTTAAAACACTTAAAACATACAAATTAATGATAATATAAAACATACAAATCAACAATAATACAAACATAAGTTGAACCTGGATCCACGAGGGCCAGTACGAATGATTAGAGGAATTCCATACTGTTTGTTTAAGAATGTTATGAAGTAGAATGACATGTATATACTTATATGACATATGTATTATATTGCACTATTTATTGTTTGGGGATGGTATGTCTCCAACATGTTAAAATGAGACACACAACAGTAATCGTATGTCCGCAACGTTTTAAAACAAGACACACAGCAGGAATGATATGTCGGCAACCCGTTGAAACGAGACACTTAGAATGAACGATATATTTTTTGAAATTGTACACATAGCAGGATTAGGTATGCTAATATTTCATGTACACTAGTTTGTATGAATGTTCAGATAGTGATTTAGTCACTGAAAATGATACTGTTAAAATGCTATGATAAATAGTCTACAAAGAATAATAGTAAATTTATCCCTTAAACTGACACCATAGGAGTAGTCTATAAAAATGTTTTATTAGCATGTTAGTATCATGTATTTAGATATATGCTCACTTACTAGGATTATGTCTGATCTCCCTATATTCCTCGATTATTCTATATAATGGATTGACAGTGTTAGCGGAAACTATACGTGAGGTGGAGGTGACGGAGACCATTTGAAGTAAATAAAACATTTTTCCATGAGTTATCTATTGTTTGGTAGTTATTTTTAACTGAACCATGTAATCTGAAATATTATTTTTAATAAACAATTGTAATAACTTTGGAATTCATGGACCACTTGTCATGACCCGCAAATCCGTACCTCTTGATTAAACACTAATCTCCATTGATTAACTCAAAATGAATGGAAATACGAACCATGATGGTTTAAGAAAGAAGAAAAAGGTAGAAGAAGAAGAAGAAAAAAAGATAGAAGAAAAGGAAGAAGAAAGAAGAACAACAGAAAAACACAGAAACAGAACCAATATCAGAATCTCACATTCGCAGCGGAACAATATATAATAGATAATCACTAGTCTTTTAAAACAAAGAACTATATCTGTTTTATACATACATCAACAGAGTCAATATACAACTCAATACAACACAGCACATCAATGGACAGTTGTATAACTTGTCCTCATACAGAATACACAGCGGAATAAATAACATCAGATACAAATACTACGTCTCGCCATCCAAATTGCTTTCAAAGCTCCAGAATATCCAGAATATCTTGATAATCTAACTCTAGACTGCCCGTGTGGAAATTGGTAGGCACCCAGAGTTTAGAAGGGAAACAATAAACTCCGAGTCAGTCATGGTGACTGGTGTGAGATCGTAAAACAGTTTATCTTTAAACAAACAACAGGAAGATTTAAAGTCAATTTCGCAATGCTTTTGGAAAATGAAACTACCATAAGACCTCCTGCCACATACACAATGCAAACGCAGAATTGGAGAAGATTTCTCCTTATGATAGTCAAAGATGCTTACTACGCAAAATCAAATCATTTTTGATATTATTATTAGTGCATAGTGTAGAAAACATTTCGAAAGTAGAATATTAATCTTAGCCGACATAGGTACCATTATAGTATGCCTACTATAGCTACCATATTAAATGGCAGGTTCTACAACTAACACCGTACAAGGCTCGTATTGTTTCTTTGGATTTCCAACAAATGGTCAGGCTAAGGAACTTCCTATTCCACGAACAGAACGCCTCTGGAATGACGTCCCGAGAATTAACCTAACATTACGGTTAAATCTCTGCCAACACAAGGCCGGGTTACCTCTGCAAAAATAGGTAACTACTGACACGCGTATGCCATCCCCCGATCTTCCCGAGGATCCTCGATTTCCAACTACCACAAAGTAATAAACTCGCAGCATCTACAGAGGTTAAGTATCTGGGCTCCATACCATGATACCACCTTTATCCAGAAGGAATGACATACACTAAGGGGCGCTACTCCCTAAAACAACGTTTATAAATTCAACTTTATATTTCACAACAACTTTGATTTATAAATCCCCTTTATTAACAAGTTCGATCAATACTCCCTTTAAAGGCAAAAATCCAGTTTTATAAGTTAATTTCTTATAAATCTTCTATTCTGCAATTTTATTCATTTTATAACTTTACAATTTATAAATCTATAAATTTCATATCTTCACAATTTATAATTCTATAAATTTCATTCACTTACGAATTCCATTGATATTTCATTTTTAACACTTATAAAACTCGTTTTATGAGTCCAATACTTTTAATTTACATATATCAATTGTTTAAACCTTTTATATAAACCGTTTACAATAATTCAAAAATCTACATTTAAACCATTTTATAAATCAATCAACTATTTACTTCAAAAATCGCTTTTCGGTTATATTTCCCAAAGATCTTAATTTTTATAACTTTTGAAAATTTAAACGTTTATTTATTTAAAGTAAATCAATTCAAAAATTGAATAAAACGTCTACTTTCAAAAATCACTTTAAAATTCTTTTAAAGTAAAAATCGTTATTTTTAAACTTTCAAAATTGGATCCGATGATGCAACGCACCAATTAGTCCATCACAACATTCAATATCATATATCAATATGATAACAGATATACAACAAATATCTGCAGATAAATAAATACTAGTGAGGAATCCAGTTGGATCCCTCCAACCTGTTTCCCTGCATCCACAGACGTTAGCACAATACCAATTCCACTTCGAGGTGGAATATCGCGGTATATGGGTTTTACAAAAATATCATCCGCTTAATAACGACGCAATAGGGTCTCATCCGCTATATAGTGCGGGAAATCAATCAATCCAATATATACATATGCCAATATGTATATATTGCTATATATAATACTATATATACTATATCACATCCAAACAGTCAAACAATCAATAACTGTAATATCAAATTTCCTTCGAGTGAAAAAATCTCACCTTTGCTTTTATTTGCAATCCAATTTCCATTCCAGTTTGTTTTCTTGACTTTATTTGACCTTGTATAGACAATTTTATACAATCGGTTAATATTCGAAATAAACCGAATAATTAAATCTGCCATTTTAAAATCTTAATTTAACTAAGATTTTCAGTTAAACAAATAATTTCATTTTATCGAATGATTTATTTTAAACGAATTTTCTATTAACTACAAACTTAAGTGTAAATTAACTTTATACTTAACTTAAATTAATTGTTTCTTAATTCGTTAATTTAATTAGCTATCCATTTAATTTAATTAACTTAATTTGTCTATTTAACAAATTCTCAATTACAAATTAATTTAAACATTAAATTGTTATCAATTAATTTTAATTTAAATTACTTATTTTATTACTTAACCCATTAGTTAATATTTCTTAATTTCAAACCTATTAACCATTTAATTATAAAATAAAAATTTTAACTACTAATTTATTTGATCTTAAATTTCAAATCTTAAGTTACTTCACAAACTCTTAATCATCTTGCTATTGATTTAAATCAAAGCTTGTATCTTACATTTAAATAAACTGTTTGTATTAAAACTATTAGCCTTTCAGTATTTAAACTAAATCCCGAGCAACCATGATAATAACTCGAGTAGAGCTCGAGTTTTCCCAACAATTTCGCCGCGTCATTCCCCTGGTTGTTCACGCATCTTCTCCTTCCTTTCTTTCTTTTTTTTTTCTTTTTTTCTTTCCTCTCAGTTTTCAATTTTAAACTACAAAAAAAAATTATCTGAAACAACACTACTCGAGTACAGGAGAACCCGAGTATCCCCATCATCTACTCGAATGTTTCTTCGAGTTCTCCCTCTCAACCCAAACCTCCTGATACACGAAACATTATTGTGCACGTGCACGACACCGCGGCTCCACTCTGATGACCATCGCGATCGCCAGCAAACCACAATTCGCCCTCTCATTCGAAAACAAAACCCAAATTGTCTTCATAAGTTCGAAATCGAATTTTAGCAGTTCGATCGAGAAGAAAAGAAACTGCAAACACCTTCGCCAATGTCCCTCAGTCCACCGGAACTGCCGTAACTTCGGCCACGTCACTTCAACACCCTAAACTACCTTCCCCCATCGTTGTGTGCGACTCGATCGCCCCTAGGTGATAAAATCATCCCACATTCTACCCATTTCAAAACTCAGGGTTAAACCCTAACTTCAATTCGATTCATCAATCTACGAAATGGAAATATTTTCTGATAATTTTCTCGGGGTCCCTGGTATCCAAGCTTGCTTCAAACAAATTTTCATCAATTTACATTTAATCGATCATTGGCAAGAGGAAAAAAAACAAAATTTGTTCAACTGTGAATTGCTCTCGAAACACTTAAATACAAATCACCATATTGATTTTAAAAATCATCACTTTGTGTGTTTATTCAGGTTGTATAATCAGACCAACGATTTAAGACAGTTGAATTTATCATAGAGTTTTGTTTTTACTGTGAAATATTAGTTACAGGGTTAACTCTTCATAATCAAATTTAATAAAAATCCTAGGCTATGATTTTGGTTGAAACAAACTTGTTTTGTTTAAGAATCCTAAGCTAAAAAGGATTGTGTGAAGTTGGTTTGAATTTCTTCTTCAGTTTGCTCTGTTCTGACACAAAATGTTGAAGAACAACTGGGTAACCATTTCCAGAAATACAGAAAGATACTAGCAACATTTCTTTCCAATATACAATCAATAAAATATAAGATTCAAGAATGAATACCTAAATTTCAATGTAAGAAAACAAGTTTACTCACTTTATTAAAATGAAGACAGAGCACTTTGGTTTGGATAATAAATGCAGTTTTGATACTTCTTGGATCTTCTTTCCTTCAGTAAATTGCCTTTTCAACTTGAATATAAAAGTATGATGTTTGCTTTTATTTTGTTTCAGCCATGCTATATTTTGGAACGAAAATAAAACAGAGACTTTGATGTATATATAAAAGAAGGAAGCTTGTATAGGTAGGTACAAGTTGAGGTATATAAAAAAGAAGATTAAACCATGCTTTACTCATTGATGTGATCTTGTTCATGCTGAAAGCAAATAGTATTTAATGAAAGCATGTAGTGTGACTTACAGCCAAGTGCTGTTTTGATTTTTAATGAGTACTATTTCGTTGTGGCTAAGGACATAGCATCACTTGCTTGTCTTGATTTGCAAGTTACTAAATATGTAAGAGTTGTTTTATTTTTATAGTTTATTTTTCTTTCCTTTGCTTTATCATGGTGGCTGCATTACTTTATTTCGGCTGATGATATCTTTGCCGCTTGTTTTATTTCTATCTTGTTTCATTTTATTATTCACATATATCCTGATTTGTTTACACTTGAATTACATAGTTCTTTTTATTTCCCTTTTTCTTTGTCTTCATAATATTACTTTATAAGATAAATGAGTTTCTAATTTAGTTTGTTGTTAGATTTTATTTAGGTGTATTACTTTTGTTATTATTTTATCACATAGATGTTCATTTGTATGTTTACTTTGTTTTGTTGGTACATAATTTATCGTCATTGTTTATCACATTATTTTAATTACTTAATAATTTCTATTTTATATAACTAAAATTTGTTTCAAATATTTGTTCGAAACAAACACTTACTACGATCTGGGAAATTCATATCTAATTATAACTAATTTTACAATCTTTTTTCTCAAAAATTCATTTAATTATTAATTTAAATAAATTTAAATCTAGGGTCATTACACCACTTCAGATCTTTTATGTTATATTCTATTATATTTTGTTTCCATCCACTTTGAGTTCTGAAAGTATAGTTGAAAATAGATAACTTTGTATACCATTATGCTTTACTTTACCCTAACAATCTGCCATTTACTAGTCCATGTTTGAGCATAGATTAGGGTGCAGGATCAAAAGGTCAATGAAAGGTAGGTTGTTACAGTAAAGGTATTATGTAATTTGTTACATATATCTAACTCTATAACCAATCTAGTTTGTAACAAAGGTATCTGATTCTATTATATACTTTGTTATATGGTGATATAATTAATTAAGTAATTAACCTAAAATATATAAATAAAAAATCATTAAATAATATGTTATGTGATAATAGTTATAAATTGTTGTAATCAAGAAAATTATCAAAACATTGAATAATATTTTATTTTAAATATTTTCGGTTAAAATATTTCGAAAAAGGATATCAATACATCAATTGAGACCAGAGTACGTAATGCTCTTCAAAAGTGGGCAGTGTGTTACTCATGTTTGTTGGGGGCACCAAAGTGTTACACACTGACAGTTATTGGATAATTATGGAATTGCTCACCAGAGAGTTTCCTGTTAGTTAATAACAAATAGGTTAAATAGGAAATCTCGAAGTGGTGATATTACACAATTCTCTCGACTTGAGAATCTATTGAACTTCAATATGGATATTCCACTTTGATTATAGTTAATCATGGCATGTCAACCACCGAGCGGCTATAGTTAGGTCTAAGTTGAAGCATTTGAAGTGAAACTCTACTCATTAAAGAATTCGTTTCCTCATTTGTATGATGTTAGTACCACTGTCAACTATGGTCAACTCAAAGTCAAAATCTCTAAGCAAAGCAGTACGGTTAATAATAAATGTTATTATTGAACCATGGACTTTGTTTATGGACTAATCGAGTTGTATGTGGATGTTATTGGAATTTTAACCAAAAGCTAATATCATAAATCCTAAAGTGATATAGTGTTATGGAAGAGAATTGGTGTAAATAATCGTTACTAAAAGGTACTGCCTAAATTGTAAAATTGGAATTTATTGGCAAGGATTTATAAGTGATAGATTCAACAAACTGTCACACCATTAGCTAAGTTACATATGAACGTTAATATTCGAAGTGTTCGATATTAATCGCTGGCTGAATTTGTACCTCAGAGTCACACATCGTGTTATTTATTTCTCCTAAATACCACACAATTTAAGATTCATAATTGTTATAAATAAATTAAATTATTATTATATATATTTTTTATAGTAAGAGTGATATTAATTTATGCAGAGCACTCATTATGATGTATAAGTGGCTCGAACCCATGACCTCTCGAACCTCTGTTTGGAGCGTCAAACCTCTAATCACTTGAGCTAGAGGTCCTTAGCAGTATTTATAATATATTATTTATTTATTTATTTTATGTATTAGGTGCTATTAGTATATTATGGGTGCCATCGGTAATTAATTTAATGCATTTTTAAAAAAAATATATGTACGAATCTATATGCAATATCGATATGCATTTAAATATGATTTAACTGTCATTAATTATTAAACGGATTGTGGTTGTTTGAAGGCCAGTAAAGAAGTTGTATTGGCCAATCATAATAAAAGGTGGGAAGGAGACATTTTTGATTTTGAATTCTTGATCTGATCTTAGAATTAGTAAGAGGAGAAGTAGTAAAAGAAGGAGAATTTGTCTTCTCCTCCTTCTCCTCTATATAAATCAACTTATCTTCTCACTTATGTATCTCACCTCCATTATGGTTGCAAGTATCTAACCCCCGCCTCCATAGCCATGTCTTCTAATAACACAAGTACATCAAAATAAATAAAATTCAAGTGGTACTATAGGTTGTTGGAAAGTATGGTTGTTTGTTCTTTCAAAATAGGAGATCTCATCAAGTAAGGTGCACTCAAAGGCTGATATTCGGTAAGGTACATTCTTATTTTACACTTATAACTTATATGTCATGTGATTATTTATAGAATGATATACATACATACATACATATGCATGTATTTATATTATAACGACCCAGAATATAATCACTATTCAAATGAATATTTAATTATATTTTTAAATAATTAAGAAATGTATTTTTATTAACAAATAAAAGTATTTTTAATAATAACTAATGATGATAAAATCATTTTTAAATTATGATTACAAATATATATAGTTTAGAAAAAAATATAGAAAATGTGACCAGAAGTTATTTTCCGAAATCTTGATTTTTCATTGTTTAAAAGTTATCTAAAATATTAAAACACTATTGTAAACACATATGTACACATTACAAACTATTTTAGCATGAAGGATACATGTATATATGCATGTATATATTTTCTTATTTAAGTGTGTGTGTGTATATATAAGATAAAAGACAACCTTTTTATAAAAAAATGTATATATTTTATTATATAAAAATGCTTCTTTCAACACATAGTACATAGGATCATGGCTTGAATAGTTGCATGACAAGGGGGAGTACATGAAGGAGGTGGATCATGAGGGAGGAGTATGGTGATGCATACATATGTATATATTTAATTACAACCACTTTATATTTTCAAAATATTTTCCTAAGCTTATAAATACCCCTTCCATTTCATAATTTTCACTTTACAACTTTTCCTTTTCATTTCAAATTTCCTAAAGCTTGAGAAAGTTTTCATGGCTTCCTACATATTTTCTACGTTGTAAAAATCTCACATTTTCCACTTTAAATTCCTTCCATAACTTGTTTAAAACCCTCCTTCATCCATTTCTACACTTCATATCAAATTTCAAGCCCACACTCACCTAACCCTACATGGCCGAGCCCAAATTGTCCAAGGCCAAGCCCATTTGGGTGTGTAGGCATCCAAAGTCTTTAATTTTGCAAGATCCTAGGTTGTTTCAAAGTTTTAGCAAAAGTTGGTTTGAAATTAGTAAGCTTCAGTGAGTAAAACTCTCATTTTTGAAAAAGATATTAACTTGATTTTATTGAACTATATGTTGTAAAAATATAGTGCTTGTTGTGTTGAAATACCATGTTGTTTTGATGGCATATGATTACAAGTTTGTTGTTGAGCTTGGATTTGTAATTTGGATGTTAAATGATATGTTTGGATATGGATATATGAAAGGTTGGTTATGATATGATGGTAGATTGTTTACGAAACAAAACCAAGTGTATGTGATGTAAATGTTGTGAAGTTAGCACCTTGAAAAGTCGCGAAGGACTTGAGATCCGATTTGAAAACAAAAGCTTGTTTCTAGTTTTTAGGTTTAGTAAATGTTTTCCAAGTTTTCACCTTTTATTTAAGTTTTCAAAACTCTTCCATTTGTGTTTTCAAATACGTAGTAGCAAAAATAAAAGTGAGATTTTCACCTAGAAAACCAATTCTAGCGAACTGCGTTCATAGCGATAGTTGCTATGGATGCAGTTCAGGATAATTTTACGATTTCAACTTTTAGATTATTTTCTTTGAATTGTTTTTGAAAAATCTTGTCAAACTCATCAAGTAAGTAAAAAGGTTAACTTTTGTTATTAAATATTTTATTTATTTATTTTATTAATTATGGATAATTATTAATTTATTAAGTAATTAGTTTAAGTAATCAGAGTTTAAGAATTTATTGACAAAGTTAACTAATTTTTAATTAAGGAAGTTTTAAGTAAGGATTAATTAAGATAAAAAGGTAATTAAATTTTTTCTTAGTCAAGTTTAATTATTTTAATTATTTTAATTAATTATTAAATTAAAAAATATATTTAATTAAAGTTTAATTATTCACTTAATTATTTAATTAAGGTTTAATTATAAATCAATGTTTATTTAATAAATTTTTTAATTAATGTTTAATTATTAATTAATTTTTAATTTATTAAGGTTTAATTATTGATTAATTAAGACTTAACCAAGCTTAATTGAGATTTAAATTTTTAATTAAATAAATTAAGAGTTAAATAAGCTAATTTAGGGTTTAATTATGATTTAGTTTAATAAAGATTTATTAAGGTTTATTTAAGTTTTTACTTATGATTTAATTGAGGTTTACCATTCTAAAAGTTCTTTAAAACTCTATTAGTTTTTTTTATTTTAAACCAGTTTTCTTATCTAAGTGAACTTTTATTAAACCGAAGGATCTCTTGCCTAAGCCTTAAGTAACCCTTTATAACTAGGAAACCAAATGACATCTTTTGGCAGAACAAAACACCATTTTGCTATTATAAATATTGGAACATTTACTTGTATAAATGATTGATTGATTGTGATTGAATGATTCACTTTACTTACTGCTTGCTCATGCAAATATCCAATTTAACTTGTTAAGTATAACCAAATTAAATAATTCCTTGTGGTATCTATGCCTTCGATGGATTTTGTGAAGTTAAATGTTTTCATTTTCCATTTAGATAATGGTTTCAAAGTTATTTCATTTTGGATAAGACATTTCAAGGATAATTTGGCAATGGTTTTAGTTAAGATATTTAAATAATGGATGGGTTTCATAAGGAAGTTTTAGAAAGGTTTTGGATATTTATAAAAGGATTTTATAAATGAATTTAGAAGTTTGGAAAGTATTTTGAAATGGATTTGGATTTCAAGTAAAAGAGACTTCATGAATGGAAAAGATTTGATTAAAGGAATTTATCGAAAGAAATATAAAAAGAATTTGAGATCAGGGTTTCTCTAAACTGACCTTTTAAAAATGGTGGTATTGAACATCCGTTCCGCACTTAACACCAAGGGAATAGTGTTTAGGATTTTCCTTATCTCCAATTTAAACAACATTTGTTTAACCCTTTTAACATGATTAGGAAGTAAGAAGTTATTCGCAAATGTTTTGTGAATATACTTATGTTGGTGAGATAAGTATATGAATGTTTCGATAAAATGTTTTGGAAAGAGATTTAATAAATGAAAGTTGTGTTTTGAGGCTTAGTGGTTGCTTTGGGTAATTAAATCTCTAGATTTCTGTTGTTTGTATATCTGATAGTTAAATGATCGACTATAAAATCTGGACCTGTTTAGACTCGGGAGGTTTGTCGGGTTTATTCGAGTTCCCCGATGTGGAGTCGATTTCTTAGTGCATACTCCAAAAGAACCGAGATTGAGTTAGTCAAAAATTATCGCTTAGTTTTGGAGACACCGGTCCTCGGATTTATCCAGACCACTCCAAACTAATAAAGAATGATGTTAAATCATATTGAAGTATGCTGTGGAGTTATACTATTCTTCCCGAAGGTGATTCCAAAATGGAAGATAGTAATGTGGAATGTTTGTTCGATCCTTGAAAAGCTTGCATGGATGAATGCTGGCATTGTATCTCTGACTGAAGGGCAGCGTTATCATTCCAAGATGGTCTGCTAGGAAAAAAGAAGGTAAAGACGTGACCCTACGAGCCTCATAAACTGGAAAATGGCAAAAACAAGGTATGCAGCAGAACTATGTGATCATCTACCATTAGGAGCCGCTATCCCATTCTAGATTGTCCATATTCGAGTTGTTTTGCACGCAAACACTATGGTAGTATAAGGCCTTGGTGTCAAAAAGGATGAGGTAATCCGTTCGCCATGTTAAAGGGGCAGCCGGCTCTATGTAGCAGGGGTACAGGAATTTCTTATCAGACTCCGGTGCATTTTCAAGGGGTGTACCATCAGAAGGTAGTCCCTTACCTTATCATATATGGAATCCATCTCCAATACGTGCCTTTACGGTTTTTATTTTAGAGCCTAGTATGCTGGAATTTAATATGGTGACAATTTCAGCTATTTTGATATTTATTTGAATCCTTGGACATTATTATAATACCATTGGACTTTATATATAAACATTCTGGTTATCGTAAGGTAAAAACCCGTCCGTATTTGTGTGCAGCGTGGTCTTACGAGATACTTTTGATTTTAAAGAGTTTTAAAGTAATAATTAAGTTGTTTGAATTTATTCACACTAGACCCATGTCTGACCCAGAGTTTATTTTCTTTTCCCTAAACTTTTGGGTGCTCAAATTTGAATGGGCAGCCAAGTAGTTCAAGTTTTTCCACAGATTTAGTAGGAGGAGCTTGGAGCATGTAGCTTCATCGATAGATAGTTATTTTCTTATTTTCTACTATTTATATGTATATTGTATTCAGTTAGGTAGGGAAGGACTATTATAACTGTCCTAAGTTAGAATTTGTATTGGTATGACTCTGATGTAACATTTTTGAAATGACTTTGTAATATATTATGTTGAGTAATATATATTGTTCCATTGCATTGTGAGATTCTGTGTTGTTTAGTTTCTTCTCTTCTATCTTTTCTTTCTTTCAATCCTAGTAATCGGTTTTCTAGCACATTAATGCTCGGGATGCAATACAGTGGACGTATTAGTGTTGATTTTCAAGGTCGAAAATCCATTTGTTACATTTTGGTATCAGAGCGAAGTTTAAGCAAACACCTTGGCTTTTGTGGGGAAACTCATTAATAGATAAGGTAATGGAATGCCTTATTATGAATTTGAGTGTATTATATATATGAGTGCATATTTGTTAATGACATAAAAAAAATTATATTGTGTTGATTTATCGGTCGAGTGGCTTAAGAACACTGGTCGAGACGTGGGATGCCACGGTGTCGATACTGGTTTCCTAAACACTTGAACAAGGCAAACTGATACAATATTGTTTTAAAATGGTGAATGAAATAATTTTACCTAGGATTATATTTTATATGTAAAGAAAAGGTTTTCAAAGTTGGTAGAATAATGGGGTGTAATGGGTGATAAAGAATGATGATATATGTATATTATCATTTGGAACGATACCTTTCCCAATATGAACATGATTTGAAATTAAAGGAATCTTACTCTAATTAGGTAGTAAGAATTGGCATGCAAGGAAGGAAAGGATAGGGAAAGAGATCAAAGAAGTTAACTAAAAATGATGGAAAGACTGATAGATAAGCCGCCAAAGCAGTTGTGTTTCCTAATAAAGAAGTAGTTGAAGTTCAGAAGAAGCCGACTACTTCAACAAAGAATGGCAACATCAATAATGCAAAAAGAGGAAATTTCTACCGCGTTGGAAGAGGTCTTGGGAAGACAAATAAGAAGAGAGTGGCCCACAAAGAAAATTCTTCAAAAGGGAAAGGAAATTAGTTGCTACTTATGCCATAAGATAGGGCATACTATGGACTACTTTATAGAAGGAAAGGAGGGACTAGCAGTTCCTAAAGTTTGGGAAAAACATTGCTTATTTTGCCAATAACTTAGACACATCAAGAAAAATTGTCCTATGATTCAAAGAGCACTACAGAACGGAGGAATTATTAAGGAGAACAAAGCCACCTCGAGAGAGATAATTAAGGGGATGTGTATAGGGAAAGAGAAGAATAATAGTAGATGAGGATAAAGTGTCTTTGGTGTAAACTCATAAATATGAGGGTGTTTTGGGAAATTATGTATAATATGTATCCTTGGAGATGTTTTGAATGCCATGCAATTATTGTTGTTTGCTTTTAAAATCATTCTTTAAACATAGGAAATGACTAGTAAGGTTTGAATTAAATGTTTTAATATGAATTCGGATAACCAAGAATTATGAATCCTAGAGTTTTTGGAACTGAGGGGTATGTTATTGAGGAAGGACCGCAAGATCAAAC
Source organism: Allium fistulosum (assembly GCA_030737815.1). Classification (NCBI taxonomy): domain Eukaryota; kingdom Viridiplantae; phylum Streptophyta; class Magnoliopsida; order Asparagales; family Amaryllidaceae; genus Allium; species Allium fistulosum. The sequence continues at coordinate 911,782,931 of CM060908.1, forward strand.
CTCGACGGACTTTGCTTCATTATGTTGTGATTTTGAGACTTTAAGTCAAAGGAAGTTATTAGGTTCGGAATCGATTATGGAAGTTAATAATTGGTTGGGCTGGTGCAACAAGCTACGTAATGACATGATGAAGAATATTCAAGGATCATTAGAGAAGATGATAAGTAATGCTCCACGGTTTGAAGATTTTTATCCGCACCCGCCTACTACTGCACCAACTGAAGATAAGAAGTGCAAGTTCAAGACAAAGTTGCCCAAATATGGTTGCTTCGTATATGGAGAGAAAGATCACTTGGTTCAGAAAAGTACTTGGGGTAAGAAAAAGAGAAAGGAGAAAGCAAAGGCTAAGAGACAAGAGCTTGAGAAGCAGAATGCACCAAAGAATTGTTACTACTGCCACGAGGAGGGTCATTTAGTCAGAAATTGTCTTGAGCTCAAGGAAAGGAGGCGACCTAAACCTTTTCTTATCATCACAGAACCATATGCTTTAGTAGCAGCAAGAGGAAAAGGAGTTGTGGAAGGATCAACTTAGCACTAGCAAGATATAGATTAGTTTTAGAATAGTATCCTAAGTTACGCCTTGTTACTATCTTTTGTTGTATGTATCTTTTGAAGTGTACTTCCCATCTATGATGGAGTCACTTGGCTTGTATCTAGGATGGTATGTTATCTTGAATGATAATCTATATCTATGTTTCGTTTCTTCTGTTGTTCTTGATGGATATTAGTCTATATCATAGTTTTATCTCTCCTACCCTATAGATAAACTAGGACTAGAGCCAATAAGATTCATGACTTTATGTTTTGACAACTCAGTAGGTAAGGGTTTACCCATCATAAGGTATTTTGGCTAGAGGATGGATTAATAAATGAAGTTAAAATTGAATTATACAAATAAGAAGATTTAAATAAACTTGGTTTTATTAAACAATACGTTTGGGTTAGGATTGTGACAAATTTCAGGACGAAATTCTTTTTAAGAGGGGAAGAGTGTAACGACCCAGAATTTATTCACTATTTAAATGAATATTTAATTATATTTTTAAATAATCAAATAATGTATTTTTATTAATAAATAAATTTATTTTTAATAATAACTAATGATGATAAAGTCGTTTTCAAATTATGTTTACCAATATATACAGTTTAGAAAAAAATAGAAAACGTGACTGGAAGTTATTTTCTGAAACCTTGATTTTTCATTGGTTAAAAGTTATTTAAAATGTTAAAACACTATTGTAAAACACATATGTACATATTACAAACTATTTTAACATGATAGATACATGTATATATGCATGTATATATTTTCTTATTTAAGAGTGTGTGTGTATAAGATAAAAGAAAACCTTTTGTAAAAAATGTATATATTTTATTATATAAAAATTCTTCTTTCAACATATAGTACATAGGATCATGGCTTGAATAGTTGCATGAGAGGGGGGAGTACATGAAGGGGGCGGATCATGGGGGAGGAGTATGGTGATGCATGCATATGTATATATTTAATTACAACCATTTTATATATTTAAAATATTTTCCTAAGCCTATAAGTACCCCTTCCATTTTATAATTTTCACTTTACTAATTCTCTTCTTCATTTCAAATTTCCTAAAGCTTGAGAAAGTTTTCATGGCTTCCTACATATTTTCTATGTTATAAAAATCTCACATTTTCCACTTTAAATTCCTTCCATAACTTGTTTAAAATCCTTCCTCATCCATTTCTTCACTTCATATTCAAATTTCAAGCCCACACTCACCTAACCCTACATGGCTAAACCCAAATTGTCCAAGGCCAAGCCCATTTTGGGCATGTAGGCATCCAAAGTCTTCAATTTTGCAAGATCCTAGGCTGTTCCAAAGTTTTAGCAAAAGTTGGTTTGAAATTAGTAAGATTCGGTGAGTAAAACTCTCATTTTTTGAAAAGATATTAAATGATTTTATTGAACTATATGTTGTAATAATATAATGTTTGTTGTGTTGAAATACCATGTTGTTTTGATGGCATATGATTACAAGTTTGTGGTTGAGCTTGGATTTGTGATTTGGAAGTTAAATGATATGTTTGGATATGGATATGTGAAAGGTTGGTTACGATATGATGGTACCGTGTTTATGAAACAAAACCAAGTGTATGTGAATTTAGCACCTTGAAAAGTCGCGAAAGACTTGAGATCCGATTTGAAAACAAAAGCTTGTTTCTAGTTTTTGGATTTAGTAAATGTTTTCCAAGTTTTCACCTTTTGTTTAAGTTTTCAAAACTCTTCCATTTGTGCTTTTAAATATGTAGTAGCAAGAGTTAAAGTGAGATTTTCACTTAGAAAACCAATTCTAGCGAACTGCGTTCAAAACGATAGTCGCTATGGATGAATGCAGTTCTGGAAAATTTTATGATTTCAACTTTTAAAGTATTTTCTTTGAATTGTTTTTTAAAACTCTTTTCAAACTCGTTAAGTAAGTAAAAAGGTAAACTTTTTTATTAAATAATTTATTTATTTAATTTATTATTTATAGATAATTATTAGTTTATTAAGTAATTAGGTTAAGTAATTCGAGTTTAAGAATTTGTTGACAAAGTTAATTATTTTTAATTAAAGAAGTTTTAAGTAAGGATTAATTAAGATAAAAAGGTAATTAAATTTTTACTCAGTCAAGTTTAATTATTTTAATTAATTATTAAATTAGAATTAATTATTATTTAATTAAAGGTTAATTATTCACTTAATTATTCAACCATGACACTTAATTATAAATGAATGTTTATTTAATTTAAATTTTAATTAATGTTTAATTATTAATTAAATTTTAGTTTATTCAGGTCTAATTATTGATTAATTAAGATAACCAAGCTTATTGAGATTTAAATTTTAGTTAAATAAATTACGAATTAAATAAGCTAATCTAGGGTTTAATTATAATTTAGTTTAATTAAGATTTATTAAGGTTTAATTAAGTTTTAACTTATGATTTAATTGAGGTTTTTCCATTCTAAAAGTTCTATAAAACTCGATCAGTTATTTATTTTAAACCACTTTTCTTATGTGAGTGAATTATTTTTAAACAGAAGGATCACTTGCCGAAGCCTTATGTAACCCTTTATGACTAGGAAACCAAATGACATCTTTTGGCAGAACTAAACACCATTTTGCTATTATAAATACTGGAACATTTATCCATATAATGGATTGATTGATTATGATTGAATGATCCCCTTTACTTACTGCTTGCTCATGCATATATCCATGTTAACTTGTTAAGTAGAACCAAATTAAAAGATTCCTTATGGTCTTTAAGTCTCCGATGGATTTTGTGAAGTTAAATGTTTTCATTTTCCTTTTTGATAATGGTTTCAAAGTTATTCCATTTTGGACAAGACATTTCAAGGATGATTTAGCAATGGTTTTAGTTAAGATATTTAAATAATGGATGGATTTCGTAAGGAAGTTTTAGAAAGGTTTTGGATATTTATAAAAGAGTTTTAAAATTAATTTGGAAGTTTGGAAAGTATTTTGAAATGGATTTGGATTTCAAGTAAAAGGGATTTCATGAATGGAATAGATTTGATTAAAAGGAATTCATCGAAAGAAATATAAAAAGAGTTTGAGATTTGGGTTTCTTTAAACTGACCTTTTAAAAATGGTGTTATGGAACATCCGTTCCGCACTTAACACCGAGGAAATAGTGTTTAGGGTTGTCCTTATCTCCAATTTAAACAACATTTTTTTAACCCTTTTAACATGATTTGGAAGTAAGAAGTTATTCGCAAATGTTTTGTGAATATACTTAAGTTAGTGAGATAAGTATTTGAATGTTTTGATAAAAAATTTCGGAAAGAGATTTAATAAATGAAAGTTGTGTTTTGAGACTTAGTGGTTGCTTTGGGTAATTAAATTTATAGATTTCCTTTGTTTGTATATTTGATAGTTAAATAACCGACTATCAAATCTGGACCTGTTTTGACTCAGGAGGTATGTCGGGTATATTCGAGTTCCCCGGCGAGGATTCGATTTCTTAGTGCATACTCCAAAAGAACCGGGATTGAGTTAGCCAGAAATTATCGCTTAGTTTTGGAGACATCGATCCCCGGATTTATCCAAACCACTCTAGACTAATAACGAACGATGTTAAATCATATTGAAGTATACCGTGGAATTATACTATTCCTCCCGAGGGTGATTCCAAAATAGAAGATAGTAATGTGGAATGCTTGTTCGATCCCGGAACAACATGCATGGATGAATGTTGGCATTGTATCTCTGCTTGGAGGGCAGTGTTAGCATTCCAAGATGGCCTGCTAGGAGGAAGAAGGTAAAGACATGACCTTACGAGCTTCACAAACCGGAAAATGGCAAAAACAGAGTATATAACAGAGCTATGTGGTCGGCTACCATTAGGAGCCGCCATCCCATTCTAGATTGTCCATATTCGAGTTATTTTGGATGCAAATACCATGGTAGTATAAAGCCTCGGTGTCAAAAAAGGATGAGGTAATCCGGTTCGCCATGTTAAAGGGGCAGTCGGCACTGTATAGTAGGGGTACAAGAAGTTCTTATCAGAATCCTGCATCGGAAGGTAGTCCCTTACCTTGTCATAGTATGGAATCCATCTCCAATACGTGCCTTTACGGTTTTGATTTTAGAGCCTAGTATGCTGGAATTTAATATAGTAACAATTTCAGCTATTTTGATATGTATTTGAATCCTTAGACATTATTATAATATCACTAGATTTTATATACAAATGTTTTGGTTATCGTATGGTAAAAACCCGTCCGTGTTTATGTGCGGTGTAGTCTTACGAGATACCTTTAATTTCAAAGAGTTTTAAAGTAATAATTTAGTTGTTTGAGTTTACTCACACCAGACCCATGTCTGATCCGGAGTCTATTTTCTTTTCCCTAAACTCTTGGAAGCTCAAATTTGAATGGGCAGCCAAGTAGTTCAGGTTTTTGTGCAGATTTACTAGGAGGAGCTTGGAGCAGGTGGCTTCATCGATAGCTAGTTGTTTTTCTTGTTTTCCGCTGTATTATATGTATATTGTATTCAGTTAGGTAGGGATAGACTATTATAACTGTCCTATGGTAGAATTTGTATTAGTATAACTTTAATGTAACATTTTTGAAATGACTTTGTAATATATTATGTTGAGTAATATATATTGTTCCCTTGTGTTATGAGATTCTATGTCGTTTAGTTTCTTCTCTTCTATTTTTTCTTTCTTTCAACCCTAGTGATCGGTTTTTTGGCACTAGAATGCTCGACACACAATACAGTGGACGTATTAGTGTCAATTTTCGAGGGTCGAAAATCTAGTTGTTACATATATATATTATGTGTGTATGTATGTATGTATGTATGCATGCATGTTCAAATCACATTAATTGATCACATTACATAATCATTCTCATTTGATCTTAGTTAAAATCAAGTATGCATATAAAAATCCTATTCAACCACATTTAATTTGATATAAATGTTTTATAATTTTCTAGATATTATAAATAATTTTAATAATGCTTAACTATTTTTTACCAAATTTTAAAGTCAAATACACTAATAATATTTATTTAAAAATGTATATAAACAAAATTAATATTCAAATTTTTATTTACTATAATATATTAGTTAAAAATGTTTAATCATTATTTGAAATTTGTTTAAATTTAATAATATATATGTTTGATTTATAAAATATTAACTATAATAATAAATTTTGATTTTATTAATAAAAAATTTGGTCGAAAATGAAATATATATATATATATATACATATATATAATTTCAATTTTTATTTTATGATAAAATACATACATTGATTAATTTATGTAATTTTAAATAATTTTAAAAAATTCTACTGCAATATTAGCTTTGTATATAAATGTATTTGTTTAAATTATTTAAAGATATTTTGATTGATATTTATAGATCTAGATTTGATTTTAAAATTGTTTTTCCAAGTTCCATCTTAGATATTTTGAATGTAAAATCTGAATTCAAATCATATTGACTTAGTCAAAAATTAATATTGATAATTTAATATATTATTTTGAAACAAAAAATTCAAAATTATGTATATATAAAACAAACACACACACACATATCTTTGTGTGTGTATGTATCTATATATTAAACTATATTTTTAGACAACTGATGCACATATAAATGGCGAATGTATACATTATTGAAGCAACTCCTAACATTCATATACGTGTACATTAACTATGTAACACTACTATGTTGGACATGCACTTCTTACGCATTATTATATATTGATATACTCAAAACTATATAAAAAATAAATTAATTAAATCACATTAATTAACTGAATCAAAAAATTAAATAAATGGGTTTTTGTTTAATTAAACCATACTGGATCTAGTATGTTTAACCCAAAAGTTCACACAAGTACCCAACGAAATAATAAATATGAAAATTCAAAGAAAATGCAAGAAAAAGAAAAGAAGGGCACACAATTTTTATAGTGGTTTGGTGAATATTCCAGCTTACGTCCACTTAAACCTTGTTATTCGATTTTTGTCGACTTTTTACAAAATCGTTATTACGGATCGGTGATGATCCATGAGAATACAATGATGATACAAAAATTTGTTAAAAGAGGAAAAAATTGTCCTTTCAATGTCCCCCTCCTCTATTTATAATTGCAGGTTGTTGAAATCTCTCATCCACGTTCCTTCCCGCATTCCCCACATCGTGAAGAAGTTGTGCTGAAGAGATCGTGGTCACCTAAGAAAACTTCAAGGTTCGGTACCGATCCATACCTTATGGATCAGCACTGATCCATGAGATAGGAAATCATGCCTTCTCTAATCCTTAGAAGTTTGCTTGGTTGGCTTGTGTTTACTCTTACGTGTTTCCAATATTTCGGTATAAGCTTGCTTAAGGGTGAGCTTCTTGGTTCGATGAGAAATGGATGGATGCTGTGAAGTTAAGATAAAACTAGAGTCAAAGCATTCAGAGTACCATCTTTAATTGCCTGTTTCGAGTCAAAGGAGGCTTTAGCATCATGCATCATGGAGTTTAAAGCTGTCTTAGATAGGAAGCAGGGATCGGTACTGATCCCTAGTCATGGATCAGTATCGATCCATAAATTAGCATGGATCTTTGACCTTGGACTTTGGTACTTTGCCTATTTGATATGTTGGCTACTTTAGGGAGTCTTTGACATGTTTGCGGCTTTATCTATCATTTTTACTCGATATGTGAGTTTGACAATTATCACTTTGGATTCTTACTTGGTAATTTTTCTACTTGATCGATCTGATTCGTCCGAATATGGCTTGGTCACAAAGCTGGATAACATAGTACAATCTATTAGACTTCATTGGCTCAATATGATCCAAAATAGAAGAAAAAAATAAAATCCACCTATTTCTCCCACCGTAGACCGGTTCGATTCTAACAATGGTATCAAAGCTCAAATGGCTTATGCAGCCTAATTAGCAACATTAGGGACAACTAATAAAGGCTACTTATATGATGGGTGTCTAGAATAGTAATGTCTAAGCCTGCGATTAAATAATCTAGTATTCTCCCCTCCTTGGCTACTGGCTTGGCCCAATGCATGGAGTAAGTACAAATGGGTTGCCTAATTGTATAGGTCTAAATTGATTTGGGACTTGTGGTAATTTTCAAAATTTAGTTTTAAAATGTAATATATATTTTAAGTTTAATAATTAAGTTTAAAATATAAATTAAATTTTATAAAAGTTATAAACTAATTTTTCAAAATTGTTATGGAATTAATCTTAATATTTTCGAAAATTATTTAATATTTAATTAATTAGATTAATTAAATAGATAATTAATTAAAAATTAATTAACTAAAAAAACATATATATATATATATTGATAAATGTGTGTACCTATAAATGTTATAGTTTAATATATATATATATATATATCTTAAATTGTTTAAGGTAAACTAAAATAATATTTTGAATTTATTAAAAATGTTTAACTAACGTTGCTTTAGTTAAATAAAATATTTATTTGAAAATAAATAAATTGAATGTTAATTAATAAAGTCACAGAATACACACACACATACACATATACACACACATACACATATACACACACATATTTTAAAAGTGTGTGTATATATGTATATATATTAATTGTATGTTTAAAAAATTATAAATGTTAGAGTTAATTATTTATTACCTAGTTCAAGATGAATAATATAAAGTTCTATAAATTTTAAAATTTATGAAATTAACTAAATATGATTTAATTAATTTAGTATGATTCAATTAACTAAATATGATTCAAATAATAAAATTAAAATTAATTAAATATGATTTAATTAAGATACATATATACATTATATAAGTTAATTAAATTACGACAATTATAAAAAAAATTGAACTTGTATAACTATAGATGTATAATATAACGTAAGTGAAACAAAAATTAACCCAAAGCAGAATTTTATAGTAAGTACATAGGTAAAGTACATATACCTTGATTTCATATGTGTCCGACACTTGAATCATGAGGGTGTTTCATAAGAAACACATTATCCTTTAAATGGATATCACTCCATGAACTTATATTAAAGGTTATGAATCTATAATATATGAAGTTGTCTTCTAACATTTACACATTAATAGATTATTTGCATACTCTTTAGTTGTTGAGAAAACTCAAGCAAGGAATGTTATGCGTAGTACTATCAATATATTACCTAGATGAGGTAAAATACATGCATCTATTTATTGAGCAAACTCAAGGTATATGAATTATACTTGGGCCATCACAAAATGGAAAGTATGGTTGAATAATCTTTTTCGATTTGTTGAGTAGACTCAAGGTAGAGATGTTATTAGGAAAAAGACCACGGGTTAGGAATTGTATATAATACAACCGATAATGTGATTATCCATCGCTTGAAGGCCTATGATTTGTTGAGCAAACTCGAGGTCAGAATCCTAAGGCAAGCAGGTCCTAACATTCACTAGAGGAATTGAACTATTTCTATATTTCTCTCAGGGTTGAGGGGAATATAAAAATCTAGTGGGACCCTTGTTAGAAAAATAAAATGGTAACATTTAGCCTTTCTAATATTGTAAGAACATATGCTATATAAAGCTAAATAATCTACTTTGATAAATTGTGCAACTAATATAATTGATAATGTTTTTCAATTGAAATATACTAAAGAACATAATTATGATTGACATGATTGTGAAGGAGATGTAATACATACTCAAAGATTGGAATAGAAAGAGGCCGAAATCAGGTGATGAAATTCTGAATATACAACAACTGGAAAAATCCAATACCAATTAGACGCAGATCCTCAAAATGAAAGACTTAGCTCGGAATTTTATGCACTACAAAGATTACTCAAGACTCAGTTAAAAAAACAAGCTACTGAACCAAGACAAAATGCCAAAGCGAAGTGGTTGACTGAGGGAGATGAATGCAACAAATTTTTTTACACTAAAATGTCTCAAAGGAGGAACTATAATAACTTATTTTACTGTTTAAATGAATAGGGTCTCACTACTGAGAATATACAAGAATTAGAGGATAAAGCCATTACATACTTTACAAAGATATATAATGGAGACTACAACCAACAAATACCTCATGTTCAACATAGAAGGTGAATATCCAAGGAGGGTGTTGTTATGCTGATAGCTGATATTACTGAAGGGGAGCTGAAAAAGGCCGCTTTCTCGATCCACAATGATTCCAGTCCTGGCCCTGACGGCATGGGAGCAGCTTTCTTGAAAATGCACTAGGAAGACCTGAAAGACAATATGCTTAAAGCCCATTAAGAAGCATTTGAATCTAGTGAGTTCATCCATGAAATTAATCATACTTTTATAACACTTATTCCTAAAGTGAATAAACCAGAATGAATAGATGAATACATGCCTTTTGCATGTTGTAATGTCACATAAAATTCTTAGCAAAATTATATGTATGAAACTAAACAAAGTGCTTCCAGACCTCATATACCAATATCAGAGTGCATTTATTAAAGGAAGATTTATATCAGAAAACTCTCTAATGGCACATGAGCTAGTAAGAGACTTTAATAAACAACGAGCAGACGGGGAATGTATGAAAATAGACTTGCATAAAGCTTATGACAGAGTTAATAGACAAGTTATTTTACATATGCTTCATGCCATGGGGGTACCTACTGAATTGCTAAAATTAATTACTCATTGTATATGTACCCCAACTTTCTCAGTGATTATCAATGGCTCTCCTAAGGGATATATTCACTCTAACAGAGGAATTAGGCAGGGTGACCCTCTATCCCCTTACTTATTCAAAGTGGCCATGAAATGGTTCTCTCTACAAATGGAATTGGCAAGTCATCAATTATTGATCAAGCCAGTTTACAACATACAACTTGAAATTACCCATCTCATGTATGTAGATGATCTATTAGTTGTTTTCAAAGCAAACTCTATGGCTATTGAAACAATTAAGGAGATCTTTAAACTAATGGAGACATTTTCTGGTCTAAAAGTAAATGAGCTGAAAACAAAGTGTCACATAAATAATTGTTGTAAACACAGAGCTGAAATCATTTCACGGCTTGGTGTAATGGAGGGGAGCTTCCGGTAAAATACCTCGGTGTTCCTCTATCAAATAATACTATCACTGATGCAGAATGTGGAAAGTTAATAGATAGTATTAGAGAGAAATTACAAGGCTGGAGATCAAAACTATTATCGTTTGTAGGAAGAGTTGAGCTTGCCCACTCAGTCATAACCTTTAAAGTAAGGTTTTGGTAACAAACTTTTCAAATCCCAGACTGTTCTATAGCAAAAATCAATGTAGTTTGTGCCAACTTCATTTGGAAAGGAGGAATACACAAGGTGAGTTACAAAGAATTATGCTGACAAAAAAAAAGAAGGTGGTGTGGGTCTCAAAAATCTGTTTGAATTAAAAAAAGCTTGTGGACTTAAAAGCTTGGAAAATACTCGAATCAGATAATTTATAGGCAAGATGGACGAGAGCAAGATACTAAAAAGAGAACTTTTGGACAATCAAGATAGATAACAATGCTTCAACAACAACCTGGAAGAATATACTAAGACACAGGGAGCAGCTGAAGAATCTTATAGAGAGACAAATAGCAAATGGGGAAAATACAGATTTGTGGAAAGACCTATAGATAAATAGCAGAAGTTTAATTGATAGACTTGGTTGGGATAGTTATTCAGCTAATAGTACTCCAACGTATAAAGTATTAACTATCATACATGAACAACAATGGGCAATTGACAGACAAATAGTGACTAGAAATTTCAAACAAGAAATCGAAGGCATTCCCTTATTCACTAGGAGAAATAAAGATAAATGGGCATGGAGAAGCAACAAAAGGGACAGTTCGAGCTTAAAGATACCTGGGAGGACTGTAGACATCAACATCCTAAAATTCAGTGGTACAATGTTGTATGGAGTTGCTCAAACAGTCCAAAAATGGTGCATACAACATACAAGGCCATTAACTGCCGACTGACAACCAAAGATAGACTAAAAAATTGGGGAATTGTAGAAGACGCAACATGCTAATCCTGTACTAGAAAAATAGAAACCCACAATCATTTATTCTTTGAATGCAAATACGGTAAAAGAGTCTGGGCCATTCAAAAATTAAAAGACTTGAAGAAAGATGCAATTGATAGCCTCCAAGAAGAAGTAACATACCTGAACAACCGGACATATATCTCTGACTTGATGAAGGAAATCAGAAAAATTAACCTGACAACTACTGTGTGTCACATCTGGCGTGAAAGGAACATACAGACTTTCGACAACAAACTAAAAGGAGAACTAGAACTATCAAAACAAATTGCAAGAGATGTAACAATTATAATTGAAAGGATAAAACAGCATACTAGCTTAGAGGGATGAGAAAGACAACTACTAGAGAACTAGAACTGGAAAGTTGATCAGTAAGAAAATCAAGGAGCAACTTGGAAGCCGCCAAAGCTTGCGTTAAGTTGACCTAGTAATTTGGGAATGTTTCAGTTAGCTGCTGAAAGTACACTTTTAAGTTAAGTGAGATTATGTTGTTTCTGCAGATGTACATTTTTAGCTTGGGCTGCATAGCCCAATAATAAAATTTTAACCAATTTTGAAAAAATAAATAAATTATGATTGACATAGAAATGTAAAATATGCTTACATATAAATTCATTAGACATGTTATTGCTTCGAGACCTATGCAAGAACCGAATAATACAACTGCTAAAGAATTCACGCCTTAGGTTGATTTGCTTGATACTGTGTATTGTTTTCTATGAGCTTTAAACCCTAAAGAAATACAAGAATATTGATATTTGATCCATATTCGAGCACACAAAAAATTTGTATGGTGAATGGTCAGTTTCATAGTATAATCAATTTCGATGAAATTGATTCATTCGAAATGAGCAAGCAAACCATGATACTGGAAGAGTTAAGGGTATGCTCTAGAGGCAATTATGTAATTTGTAACATATATCTAACTCGATAACTAATCTTGTTCTAAAAGGTATTTTCTTTCTATTATTTACTTGTTATATTATGATATAATTAATTAATTAAAGTATACTGAATAGAAAATCTGTAACGACCCAGAATTTTGAACAAATTAAATTTAGAATATTTAATTAATTTTAAATATTTGAACGATGATTTAATTTGAATCCCCAAAATAACTTTGAATTTAGCGATTAAATTATAAAATTTAATCTAGTGAAGTTGAATAAAAATTTAAATCTTCAATTTTAAGCTGAAGAAAAATATTTCAAAAGCTTTTAAAATTTATATTGATGATACTAAAGATAATAGAAGCTTCAGAATGTAATTTCAAACTGTTTTGTTCGGTTTTGAAATTATATCGTCCAACCGATATTTAAAAAATAGCGTTCCGGGGCAGAGTCTCAGAATTCGACGAAACTAGTTCCATTGGATCCGTAATATTGTATTATTACCGGATTTCAAATATCGTATTTTTCGGAGTTGATATGTGACCGTACGGTAAATAAACGCGTTGAGATTTAACCGAGTTCAAATTGAATTTAAAAATTTGAATTTGGTCAACATCAGCCACCCTAGTTTTCTTAGCAGACCTACCCTCTGTTAATCGCGTACTTTCTGTTCCCTCTTTTCAAAACAATATCGATCAAAGAAAAAATTATATACGAACGAAACAAATTTCTCAGCTTCATTTCAAAATTTTAATGGCCAAAGCCTTTCGTTCCTTAACCCATTCGAAATCAAAATAGAAATCACCCTACCCTTCTATTTTTACAGTTCTGTTCGCAAATCCAAAACAATCGGCTCGGCCTCTTTTAATCATCCACGAAGTGAAATCGAAAAAAAAAGAAAAAGGAATGTATAAACTTTGGGGACTCGCGATTTGCCTGTAAGCGAATCAAAGAAAGGTGGCGCGACTTGGCGATGGGCATCATCGGCGACCTGGGGAATATCGGCGGCGCTCGATGCCGAAGCTGGGGCAGGCGAGGCGTGGGGTCTGGGTTGGCTGTCGATCGGCGACAGTGGCTCGCAATTGATTTTTAGGGCTGGTTGGCGGCTCGCGATATCGCGATTAGGGTCGTGGCGATGGCGAGACGCGGCAGCGACGAGAGGATCGCGACTTGAAGGGATTTGCTAGGGCATCGGGGCAGCGCGTGGTGATTGGGTTCGTCAATGGCAGCGACGCGCCTGGGGCAGTAGGCGATTAACAGTGGGTATACATATTTTTATTTTATTTTAATTATTGGTTGAATTTATATATATACAGTTAAAAAAATGAAATCTGTTTTAAAGAATTTATTAGTGAAGTGTATTACTATTTTTTTTATAATAAAAAGAAAAAAATAGAAATTATTTAATCTTTGGAAGATGTAAGGATTTAAGTGAATATAAATCTTCTTGTTAAATCAATCTATAAAAAGAAAGAAATTTGTTTAGAAATTAAAAGTATTGGTTTAAGAATTTATATTAATTACCTTAAGATTTTAAAAGGGTATTCGGTTTAATTTAATGGATTAGTAAGAGAAAATTTGTTTTATAGAATAAATTAATTAATTAGTTTAAAAATTTAAATTATTAGTTTAAATAAAGTCTTTGGTTAATAAAATTTATCGAATGAAAATTTAGATGTTCGATCTATTTCGAATATTAATAAATTGTGCAAATATTTATACAAGGTATAAATCAAGAAAATCGAGTCAAGATGGAAATCGATTGCAAAATAAAAGCTAAGGTGAGATTTTTCTCACTCGAATGAAATTTGTATGGCAGTTTTTGATGATTGCTATTTGGATGTGATATTAGATATAGTAGGATATATCTATATATATATAGCAATATATACATATTGGCATATGTATATATTGGATTGATTGATTTCCCGCACTGTATAGCGGATGAGACCCTATTGCGCCGTTATTAAGCGGATTGATATTTTTATAAATCCCATATACCGCGATATTCCACCTCGAAGTGGAATTGGTATTGTGCTAACGTCTTTGGATGCAGGGAAACAGGTTGGAGGGATCCAACTGGATTCCTCAACTGTATTTATTTGTTTACAGATATTTTTATATATTCTGTTATCATATTGATATATGATATTGAATGTTGTGATGGACTAATTGGTGCGTTGCATCATCAGATCCAATTTTGAAAGTTTAAAAATAACGATGTTGATTTTAAAAGAGATTTTTAAAGTGATTTTTGGAAAGTATACGTTTTATTAAATTTTTGAATTTATTTATCTTAAATAAATAAATGTTATAAAGTTAAAGTTATAGAATTATAAATTGTGAAATATAACTGAAAGGTGATTTTTGAAATAAACAGTTAAGTAATTTATAAAATGGTTTTAATTGAAATTTTTGAATTATTAAAAACGATGTATGTAAAAGATGTACAAAAAAAATTGATATTTATAACTTTAAAATGTTGGGATTATAAAACTAGTTTTTATAAGCGTTAAAATGAATTTCTAAGAATTTATAAGTGAATGAAAATTATAAATTATGAAGATATGGAATTTATAGAATTATAAATTATAAAGATAGGAAATTTATAGAATTATAAATTGTGAAATATGAAGTTTATAGAATTATAAAGTATGAAGTTATAAAATGAATGAAATTGTAGAATAAAAGATTTATAAGAAATTTACTTATAAATTGGATTTTTGCCTTTAAATGGATATTGATCGAATTGTTAATAAAGAAGATTTATAAATCAAAGTTGTTATAAAATAGAAATGGAATTTATAAACGTTGTTTTATAAATTCAAAAAAATCAATTGAATTTGATAAATTAAATATAGGAGATTATTAAATAAGATATATTCGCGATTTTGGATAGCGAATTTTTATTGAAATAAAATGTGTAAAGATGATTGAAATTTGGTTAAGTGAATCATATTCACGATTTTGTACAGTGAATATATTATTAAATAAAATGGATTTATTTTTGAAGAAGTGATATTAAAAGTGAAGTTAAACATTTTAAAGATGTTTTAAAATGTATTATGAATCGAAAGCATAGATTTCAACATTTATTGTTGAAATAGACGTTTTTTGAGGAAGAAGGAAATGGTGGACTATAACACTGTTGTTATAGTAAATGATTTCCGAAAGGAAATGTTTTATATAGTATTGGGATATATATATATCTATCTTAATTTCGAATCCCTATACTAGTGATTTTGAGTCGTCGTAACGATGTTTTACGTAACATTCGTTTTGACTCAAATAAATGTTGTTATAGTAAATGATTTCCTTAAAGAATGAATTTATACTTAAATTTGATTTAAGTATATCGAATATTTTCCAAGTGTTGAAAATAAATAAATTTGTGAAATACTTATTATTAAATAAGTATGGGAATGTTTTCCAAATATGAAATAAAACGTTTTAAGAGAATTTATCTTTGTAAAGATAAATTGAAATGGAATGTTGAAATCAATTGAAAATCGTATATCAGTAGATATTTTGAAATATAAATTCATTATGGAATTTATAAAAGAAATAGGAATTCGTTTTAAAAATAAATATTGATTTATTTTTGAAGTGTGGAAATTTTATATCTAGTAAAGATATTTTGGAAATTAAATAATTTGGAAAATTATTGGAATCTGATGATGTTGCGCATCTTTATTGATAGTTAAATAACCGACTATCAATAATTACCTTGAATAGGTATTTGTTGTGAATTGGATGAATTTGAATGCCACACTTATTATTGAATAAGCGCTCACTATTCGGGTTAGCCGGGAAAGGACCATGGGGTTGTATAACCCATTCCGAATATGTGATACGTCGTAATGAATTGCATTTGATGACCGGTGTTGAAGACCGGATATTTTTGAAAGCGGAAGGATTACCGTCGAGTTACTCTACATCGACTGATCTTCGATTTAGAGGTTTTATCACCCTTAGTGACGGGAAGTCCGGACGTGATTGAAAATTATCCGGAAATGCAAGGGCTTCGTGAGAAGTGCCTTCGGTTCTGTTCGATCCCGGAACAGACTTGTATGGATTGTGTGTCTAACATTACAAATTGAGATATAAAGCTAATTTCTTTCAAATACATTTCTGTTGGTGGCGGAGAATTTATTCTCTTAGCTTAACACCCTTCTCTGAGACGTACGAGCTCAGAGGTTATGTAGTTGAAATTTATCAGCGATATATTCCCAATTTGGTAATGTGACATGCTGAGTGTTGCTGTGAAATGATCAGTGTTTGATCATTTGTGATATGATCATTTGTTTGATCATTTATCTTTGTGATCATAGATTGATCATTTGTTGACCCAAGGCAAGGCTTTGTGAACAAAGCGTAGCTTTGTGGACGAGACTTCGTCGAGCCTCACACCCCGGAAATGGTCAAAACAGGAAGGATGCAGCAAGGTTCTAGGGAGTAGCGCCCTTTAGTGTATGTCATTCCTTCTGGATAAAGGTGGTATCATGGTATGGAGCCCAGATACTTAACCTCTGTGGTTGCTGCAAATTTATTACTTTGTGGTTGTTGCGAATCGAGGATCCTCGGGAAGATCGGTGACGATCGGGGGATGGCATACGCGTGTCAGTAGTTACCTATTTTTGCAGAGGTAACCCGGCCTTGTGTTGGCAGAGATCTAACCGTAATGTTAGGTTATTTCTCGGGACGTCATTCCAGAGGCGTTCTGTTCGTGGAATAGGAAGTTCCTTAGCCTGACCATTTGTTGGAAATCCAAAGAAACAATACGTGACCTGTACGGTTTTAGTTGTATTACCTGCTATGGAATGTGGCGGTAACCTGCTATTGAACATAGTAGCTATAGTAGGCATAAGTGCGGAATGCCTATGCTGGCTAAGATTTATATTATACTTTCGAAATGTTTTCTACACTATGCAATAATAATAATAACAAAAATGATTTGATTTTGCGTATCAAGCATCTTTGACTATCATAAGGAGAAATCTCCTCCGATTCTGCGTTTGCATTGTGTGTGTGTGCGGGAGGCCTTATGGTAGTCTCATTTTCCAAAAAGCATTGCGAAATTGACTTTAAAATTTTCTGTTGTTTATTTTAAAGATAAACTGTTTTACGATCTCACACCAGTCACCATGACTGACTCGGAGTTTATTGTTTCCCTTCTAAACTCTGGCTGCCCACAATTTCCACATGGGCAGTCTAGAGTTAGGTTATCAGGATATTCTGGATATTCTGGAGCTTTGGAAGCAAGCTGGATGGCGAGACGTAGTATTTGTATCTGACATTATTTATTCCGCTGTGTATTCTGTATGAGACAAGTTTATATAACTGTCCATTGTTGTATTGAGTTGTATATTGACTCTGACTGATGTATTGTATAAAACTGATATAGTTCTTTGTTTATAAAAGACTAGTGATTATTTATTATATATTGTTCCGTTGCGAATGTGAGATTTTGATATTGTTTCTGTTTCTATTGTTGTTCTGTTGTTCTTCTCTTCTTCTTCTTCTTCTTCTATTTTCTTCTTCTACTTTTTTCTTCTTTTAAAAACCCTAAGAATTCGGTTTTCCGGCATCCGTTTGCTCGGCAGTCGATACAGTGGACGTATTGATGTCGATTTTCGGAAGTCGAAGAATCGGGTCCTTACAAAATCCTTAAATGATATGTTGTGTAATAGTAATTACATTGTGTTGTAATCACGAGAAATTTATCACATTAAAAATAACATATAATTTTATATATTCTTAGTCAAGATGTTTTGAGAAGGGATATCGATACATCCGTTGAGATTATAATATGTAACGCTCACTAAATGTTGGGCAGTGTATTACTCATAACTGCTAGGGAACAAGGGTTACGTACTAATAGTTATTGGATAACTATGGAATGACTCGCTCGAGAGCTTCCTGTTAGTTACTATAACTAAGGTCAAATAAAGAATCTCGAAGTGATGATGTTACATAGTTCCCTCGACTTCAGAATATTATGAAACTTCAATGTGAACACTCTACTTTGATTTTAGTTAACTCGTGGCATGACTTCCATCAAATGACTATAGTTGGTCTGAGTTAAAGCATTGGAAGCGAAACACTGTTCAATAAAGAATTCGTCTCCTCGATTATCTGGGGGTTAGTATCACGGTCAACTGTAGTCAACTCAAAGTCAAAGTCCATGGCCATATCAGTACAGTAACTAATAATAATTATTATTGTACCAAGAACTTTATGTTTGAACTATTCTAGTTGAATGCGGACGATGTTGAAATTTTAACCAAAATCAAATTCTATAAGTCTCAATGTGATATTGTGTTGACGAAGAGTGATGTAAATAATCATTGCCCATTAGGTATTGCTTATAATAAGTAAAACTTGATTTTACCACAAAGATATGTAAGTGATAAATTGAGCCAAAATATTGCCACTGGCTTAGATGAGTGTAAACGTTAATATTTGAATTATTCGATATTAATCGCTGACTGAATTTACACTTTTGAGTCGCACAATCGAAATGATGAATACTATGAATAAACCACAAAATTTAATTAATTTATAATCATTGTAAGTTATCAAATTAATTAATATCTATGAAATATTAATTATTCAAGTTTTATTTTAGTTTTTCCAAATACCATTAGTACTTAATAAAAGCATGTATAAAAGTAATAAACGTGTGTATCGATATAAGATATTGATATAATATTTGAATTAGATTTAGTGGAATAAATGCTAAATGGATTTGAAATTTTTTTAGGCCTACTATCCATCTTTCTGTAGCTAACCATGACTCTGGTGGGAAGAGGAAGAGGACTTGATGAGATTTAATTGGGAGTTAAATAGGGAGGGCTTTAAAGGAGGAAATTGAAAGGTTTTCATGTTTTTTTAAAACGTATTCTCTCCGTTCATTCCATGATTCTTTCCCAACAAATTTTATTTTTCTTTCTCAACTCTCCTTCTCCTTTCATTGGACAAAAATTTCAATGGCCTTCATGGCATCATAGTTCCCAAAAGAAAATACAAACTAAATCAGTTTATTGAAGGTGATATTTATCTCTTGATCCTTGCAAAATTCAAGGATCAATTCAACTGAAACTTGAAGTGTCGATTCATCGTTCAAGGTGTGACATTTGGCCTCATCTCAAGGTAATTCTTTAATTTAATTTTTTATATCATTCATATGTTTAGACTCCATGTGATTCATCTGGTGTTTTAATGGTTCATCTTATAAAAAGCAATTCAAATATTTAATGTCCATATTAGTCAAAAGTATGTCTATTGTGTTGATTTAATTCAGATCTATTTTGTTCTTCATCTTTTTCAAAATATGTTCATTATAATAAATATGATTTTGATCCTCTTTCTACTTTGTCAATTTGCAGTTGTTCTCTGTGTTACTAAGGTTTGAATTTTATTTTCACGAATATGTCTAATTTGTCTCATTCGTTTTCTTTTCTTTTCAAAATTTTGTTAACAAAAAAGGCTAATTCTGATTGAGATCTAATTTATAATTTTATAATAGGGGTTTTTAGACTCAAGGAAAAAGTTGAAGAAAAATTTAGTTTTAAGGACAAGAAGTTTGCTTTTTAGACTGAATGACATAGTGTAAATCATAGAATGATAGTTGTAACTATGATTTTCTGTTTACACTAAAAAGTATCCTTCAGACTAAAAAACAAACTTATTGTCCCTGAGACTAATTTTTTTTGCAACTTCTTCCACGTGTCTATTTTCCTGTTTATAATATTCACATACACAAATGTAAATAAACTGTACATGTTAATCTTTCAATTTTTTACATTCAAAATTAATTTCTATTTTATACGATTGATGTTTTGAACAAGAATTTTTAGATAAAAAGGGTTTTAATCTAAACTTCATGAATGGACTTTTGTGTAAATCTAATTCTTTTGTCTCTTTTCCAAAATAAAATTTTTGTTTAAAATCCAAAATTTTAGTTTCCTTTCTAAACTAAAAGTTGTTTAAATGTTAAATTTAAATTTTAACACACACACACAAAATATACATAATAGTGTTTACATATATATAAGTTGTTTTAAATCAAAACATTGATTGGAATATTTATACTTATGGTAACACATATGTATTGATTTAATTCAAAATCACAAGATGGATCTTGTGTAACAATGTAATATTTAATGTCGAACCTTTCTTTAATTGAAATCAAATGCACTGTTCTTAATTTTATATTTCAAAACATACAAAATTATCTAATATGATAGACACACACACACACATATACATACATACACACACTTTTCTACACATCTATTATATATATATAATTTTAAATCAAAATCTTAAACAACAAAGACATATGTAAAGCGGAAATGGGTCTATTATGGTGTAAATCTCAACACCTACATATGGTCGCATTAATTATGTACACCTTTCATATGTTGCACTTACACAATGTAAACTAGAGTATATTTGGATATACCCACAATCTATGCTATGTATAAATTGCTCGTTGATGACATTTAAAAAATCAATCAATTTAAATGAGAGAGAAATGAAATATTTCTTTCTCTAATTAAAGTAGAATCTTATTTTAGTTTAAATCAAATTTAAACCCATTAAACAAATTAAATGTTAACCCGGTTTTCGGCAAAGCAGATTTCAACTGGACTTAGAAGTTCCAAAGAAGAACGAAACAATTCACAAACTTGGACGCATGCTAAGAAGGAATGAAGAAACAACTCCGAAAAGTTTGGGGGAGATTAGAGCACAAGTCATAGCTTCGTACCGAGCTATGGTAGGTAGGTACCGACCTATAGTTCATATCCAATTCGTTCCCTAAACACCATACTTCTCATACACATCACCGATAGCTCGTGATCAAGGGGTTTTCCTTGAGTTTGGACGATTAGTTCCAAGGTTGATGAGAAGAAAACCAAGAAAGTATAACGATTCAAGTGATAGAGGGAAGATTGCTAGAATCAACCTACAAGTCAACAAAAATGGTATGGAACATATCAACATGAAGATAAAAGAGCAGAGTAGGAGTAAATGTTGGATATCACCAACACTTATAGCTCGGTACTAAACTATATCCTTAGGTCATAGGTCGCTGATTTTTCTTGTGCAACTTTGGGCCACCTTCTGGACTTCATTGCAAGCAGGCTTCAGACTCCATACCTCTGTTTCTCTATAAATACTAGCCTACCTGCAACAAAAACGGGATATGATTCCTCTTCCAATTGAGACCCGGTCTTCTCCTTTACTCCTACCCTCTACCTTTCAAACACTCTAGAAACTTCATTATAAATCCGAGGTCCACTAGATTATGGTCAAATATAATATAATGAGTTGTAATCCAGAGAGAAAACAATGAATGACAAACTTTAAAGTGGACATAGGTTAGAGATTGCCGAACAACTATAAAAATTCCCGTGTCTCCTTTTACTTTTTCCTTTACTTTTAATAGAGATGGTGCTTTAATTTGATTTCTGGGTGTTGATCCATTTTCTAGGTTATCATTTTGGTGCTTTCACTTAGAATTGAAGGTAGATTTCACAATCTAAAGCTTGGATATGAGATTTGGAGAAGATGAAGAGACCTAACACTACATCCAAGACTAAAGGAAGTCAACCAGAGCATGGAGGCAGCCAGGAGGTATCCTTAGATTCTCATCAATCCATCTACATCCAGAGAAGAGAAGGAGAAAATGATGAAGGAGATGCAAGATGGATTAATGGCTGATAACAGGAAATGCTTAAAGGATTTTTTCAAAGGATGGAACAACAAGGAATAGCTAGAGCCCCAAGAATTCGAAACCAAGTATTGGGAGCTAAATCATAATCAACTGAAGCTGGAGTGGAGCAAACTGGAATGATGCCCCCACAAACAGAATAACTCAGTATCGACCCAAATCAACTCCGTACCAAGAAAACTATACTTGAAGGTAATGTTGGTGTGACTACTGGGATGTCGTGAATGGATAATGCTGGAGCTAGGGATGTAAATTGGAATGCGAATGCACGGTAGCATGAGTTGGAACCAGAAGCTCACCATAGAAATGGAGGGCAGGGCAAAGTTTTGAATCAGAGACTTCTATTAGATGACAACCCCATGATCAGGATAGATTAGGGTTAGGTTCAATTCCCTTACCCCTCCTTTAAATAAATAATGCATATTAATCTCACACAGCTTACATGTGTACGTGATCTCGAACAGTCCCTAGGCATGCTCTGAGTTGGATGCCTGAGATGACTATTTAGGATACTTGCACAATATTAACCTTGACCCGCTTACACGTGTATAGGATCTTGATAGGTCCCTAGGCACTCTTTGAGTTGGAAATCTGAAGTTGACCTTGATAGGATTAGACATCTGCTAGATGCCCTAACTTAGACTCCACGAGTGATGACCGAAACTGATTAGGAAAGACCAATGGAGATTGATGACCCCCTGGAATTGATTAGAATTTTATAAACCACTCAAAAGTATGACTAATATTAATCGCTTTAAATCCCGTCTGGAGAGGCGGGACTAGAGTGCAGGGTGCAAGTCCCTACATTGGAGACCGAGCGGATAGGATTGTACGATATTGATCGTTTTAAGTCCCGTCCAAAGAAACGGGACCAAAGTTGTAATATCCCGGAAATTTATGGGCAATAATCAATTTAATAATCTGTTTAAGTAATTAAATTGATTGATAATTTTTGATAATAAAATTTGAATTGATTTAATAATCTAATTAAATAGATATTTAATTAGTGAAATTTATCTTTTAGATATTAATAAAATGATTTCTATTTATAATGTATATATATATGTATATATTGTAAATAGATAAGCTTGGGTTTGAAATTTAAATAAATAAATAAAATATTGTTTTAAATTTCTAATGTATATTCTTATAGTTTGGAAATTATGATTTATTTAATATTAGCTTTACAAAGCTATTTAAACAAAATAATTATATGGTTTTAAATAAGATTAATAATAAGATTTATTTTATTTTTGAATATTGCTTAATAAATATGATTTAAGAGTATATATATATATATATTTAAAGTACAAATTACATATGATATGTTAATTCATTTAGTAATAGTAGTAATTTATAATCTCTTTTATAAATTATTTTAAAATTTATATATTGTTTTATATATATAGATATAAATAGACTTTAATAAAATAGAATTGATATTTTCAAATTGAATGTGTAATTATATATGTATATATATAATTTGATTTTAAATTGGATTTTTTTTAAATATAATTAGGATTTAAATGTAAATTAATTTTGAAATTCATAGGGATAATATTCAAATAGTTTGGATTTCAAAATATATGTAAACTTTTATTTATAATAATTAGTTTTGTTTCTTTATAATTAATATATATAGATATGTATTTAATAAGTTAAGAAAAAGGTTTTTATATTTAAAATAAATAAAACTAATTAATTAAAAGGACATGTGTTAGTTCCTAAGGCTTTAATATAATATGTGTTATAAGATTAAGGCATGAGAAAGACAAGTGTCATTTTTGTTTAATTTTTTCTTTTTATTTTAAAAATAAATCATTTTACTTATAAAAACATGTTTCCACTCTCTTCCTTTCTTTCTAATCTCCATTTCTAAACTGAAATTCGTTTTCCACTTTTAAAGGCAAAACCAAAAAATAAAATTTAACATTCCTCAAACCAAAAATCCTCAAAACAATAACCTGTAATGCATTCTTCAATCTATAAACCATCAACCTGTAACCTCTCCTCAATCTGAAAACAAAGCCTGCCTGGAATTCATTTCTTTTCAACCTGGAATCAAAGCCTGTTTTCTTCAAAAATCTGAAAGCAAACAACTGGAATCTAAAGCAATGTCTCAACAAACTAATAACCTGCATGCAAATCTAAACAGCTAGCAATGCAAGTTTTCTAGAATGTATTCAAGTTAAAAATTTTCAAAATGACAAAAGCTTTTCAAATTTGGAAGCTCTGTTCTCTGCTTTTAAAAAAAAATAGGTGAGTAACATTTATTTTAAAAACTTAAGTATATGATATCTGTTTGCATGCTATAAATTCTTGAATATATGATGAAATATGCCTGCATGTTGTTTAATATGTTTGGTATGTATGTATATTTTTGTATATATGGATGAATTGGTGTGCATGTCTGTTTCTTGCTCTGTTTCCAGTTTCAAGCTCAAAAGTTTGGATTTAAATCCTGTATCTTTTGACCTAGTAACCATTATGATTTAAGTTAAAACAATAATTGCTTGTGTATCATAGATTAGTGTTTAAAGTTTTATATAAGTTAAAATAAAGAGGAAATTGCTCTGGAAAACATAGTGGAACAGGAAACTTTAGTTTTTGTTAAAATTCAAATATCTTAATTCATCGATACAAGCATATAATCTGAAATCATATTCTAAAACATGAATTATAAAAGTAAAATCAATTTTTAGATTGGGTTTGAATGTGCATTTTGGGTTTGATCAGATAATGTGGTTTGGGTGTTTTCTGGTGATCTACTTGCTAGGGAAGGTCGGGGTTCTCATTGATGGTAGTGGAGTGATAGGAGAGTTATAGAAAATTATCAGATGGTGGAGCAAAGCACTATGGCGAGGGGATTTGATCAGGGAAGTTTATAACCCTAGTTTATAGGTAGGTCGGAAATTTGGTTTTCTCGGTTGCTATGGTGGATCGAGTGTCATCAATTTCTGGGATTCGGAAGTGTAGACGTTGTCGAAGTCGTGGCAGGAAGTGCAGACGTTCTGATGATCGGAGGAGTGGATTCGAGTTGCTTTCAGGTTGAAGAGTTGTTCCAGGATTTGGTCGAGAATTGCTCGAATTCGATGGTGATGCTTGTTCGTGGTTCTGGAGGTCGCGATCGTGGATGATGGTCGAAGTCGACATGCTGGTGATGGAAGCGATGGTCGGAGGCGATTGACTCGCCTGTGCACGTACACGAGATACTTTGGAGCCTGAGTCGTTTTCTTGGTTTGGGAAGATGAAGTCTCAGTTGTACTCGGATAAGTTGATGAGTGACTCAAAGTCGTGTTCGAGAAAATGGGGACTTGGCTCGGGAATTCGAAGGGGAGACTCGTGGGTTATACTGTTTTTTTTTTAATTTTTAACATGACAAAGTTTTTGTGACATCCCGGAATTTTCGAGCCCTATCAATTTAATAATCTGTATTAAATATTAAATTGATTTGCTATATCTTTGTAAATAAAATCTGAATTGATATCTTGTTTTAATTAAATATTTAAAAGGGTAAATTTCATTTGTGAAATAAATTGGTTATTGTCTGTTTATAATGTATATATTTGTATACATTGTAAATAGTTGAGTCTTGTTTTTACTGAATTTATAAATTGTGTTTTCAAATTTCAAATATACATTTAAATGAATTGGAAATTATGTTTTATTGAATATTAAACTTTTCAAAACTAATTATTAAATAAATATATATGGAAATATAAGATTCTAGTGATGAGTTAAACATATCGATGAGTTAAAATATACTTAAGTTAAATTTGTAGTTTTATAAATTATAAATAAATACACTTCAAAAATATTTTAAGTAACTTGTTAAAAATATTATTTACTTACGATTTTAAAATACGTATTGGAACAAAAGAAATAACATTCTTTTGCATTGGAAAAATATTGTATTAAACAAGTAATATATTCATAACATATGTGGACAATGTAATTACAAACAAAATATCTTTCATTTACAATTTAAAAGTCAAGAAAAATATATACATTGAGTGATCAAACATTTCATTACAATAATATTGCAGTTACAATTCAAATATAAACAAGTAACATATTTCTTCTTAACACTTGCATGGGTAAGTAGGAACAAACAAAACAACAAGGCAACAATAAAACAAGGAACGAATGAAAGATATCAAGTATGAATGAAGACAAGTAACAAAATAAATATACCAGGTTATACAAACAAATATAAATAAGAAACAAAGAGATACACTACAATATTAAACTAGTAAAAACATGTATACGAATGCCTCACAAAGAAGTATGTTTGCAGGCTTGCATAAAGAAGTAAACAATCAGGAAGCTTGCATAAGAAGCTAGAAGTATATGTAAACAAGAAAGAGATATAAACAGATAGTATTGTACAAAACATTTAATGCTAGCCTCTCTATTTCTTATATCAGCCACCTTATTTCTTTTCAGCCATCGAAATGAGATTTTTAAACAAACAAAAACAAAAATATCTCTGATTTAGTACAAAACATACATACTGAATTGTACAAAGTGTTATCACTGTTTTGTATAAAATAATACTACCGCCTTCTTTCTTTCTATATATCTTCATACCAGTTCTAGTATAATCTAAAGTAGCTTAAATTAAAACTCAAATAAACATCCAACATTCAACTACCATCAATATAAATCACCAGAGAATTCAAGTGGAAGAGTTTCAGCTTGTATTGCAGAACAAAGATGGCTCTGTTCTTTGAAACAGTGAGTAATAATTTTCTTTAAAAATTTAATGGTTTGAATCTGTGCAAGATTGATCTAAAATATGTATGTTATGCACATATTTATCATCTGTATATATGGGTAGCTTGATAGTATAATGCAGGCTGTTGTTTGAATGCATCTGTTCCTGGTTTAAAGTGCAACTGTGGTATTCAAAAATCATTTACTCTCTATCTGATGGATGATTTAACTTCAGATTCAAACAAAGGTTGGATGTATCATCATAAACTAGGTTTTAAAATTTAATTAAGATTAAAACAATTTAAGATGGTCTCTGGAAACCCAAAACTACCTGAACTAATCCAAGATTGTCCATTTTCGAATCCCTTGATTTTCGAATTCGGATATCTAAACTGAATTCCCATACGACAACATGATTTTCAAAGGTTATATCATGATTTTAAATGAATGGTAGTGAGAGCGGTTTGGGTTTAACTGGTTTGGGTAGTTTGGCTAATTTCCGGCGAGAAGATGAACGTGGGAAGTCGAGTTACCTCGTGGCGATAGTAGGGCCTAAGGGGGTCATGGGAAAAATGTGGTGATGGTCGAACAATGATCATGGTGATGGCAGAGGGCAAGCGAAGTCTGGTGACCTAGAAATTGGGATGGCCACTGTTCCTCCTCGCGTGGCGTCGACAGTGTATCGAGTTCGACGAAAATTGGTGGGAAGGTAGATGGAGGATAGGCGAAACAGTGACCGGAGTTTAGTGGCGTTCGATGGTCGGAAGGTCAAGAGTTTCGCGTTGACAGGTTGGTCATGGCAATGTACCTTTTTGTTCCAGGCGCTGTCATTCTCGAATTCGCGATTTAATGGCGATCTGACCGAAGTGGGTGACTGGAAACGGAGCTGAGGTGGGCTGCGACGTGCTCGAAGTATTGGTGGCGATCGAAGTTGGCCAACGGCCATGTGCACGTGCACGAGCAAAATTAGCTTGGTCTGGTTTCTTTGCTCTGGGTTTGGAAGAGAAGAACACGGGTTAATATATGGTTTTACTCGAAGCAGGCACGTGAATTTCTCGGGGTAACTCGAAGTAAATCTGGGAAGGGCTCGAGTATTTGTTAAGTGTTTGTTGGTAAACTAGTACTGTAATTTTACAAACCTGTTCCCTTGTTTTGATTTTGAACTGTTTTATAACTTAAGTGAACCAAGTATGAAACAAGTTTGAAACGAACTGGAGTGAAATTTAAAACTGATTTGTGGATAAAGTTTTAAAATTAATGTTAATATAAATAAATTTGTAAAGTATTTAAGGATGCTTTTAATATGTAAGTTTTTAAGGGGGTTTAGAAATTGTTTTAAACTTTAAATAAAGATAGCTGGGAAATTTAATCAAGATATATAATTTGAAGTTAATTAGTCATTGAGTAATAAATTAATTAATTAAAAGAAATTAAAGATTTATTAATAATGGAATTAATTATTGATTAAGTAATTAATTAAAAGAGAAATCAAGATTTATTAATGATCGAATGATGAGTTACTTATTAAATACATGAAGCAGATTGATTTAATTCAAGTCAAATCATTTGGGTTAATCACTTGTTGATCGGATGTAAAATTACTTGGAGAAGTAATTGATGAGAAATTACTGAAGGTGATAAATTAGATGGTGTTGTTGATAAAAGTAATTGGAATATAATTATTTGAAGTTAACCGTGGGATTAATTGAGTTTGTTATTGTGAAGTAATTAACTAAGGGAAGTTAATTCCTGTATGAATTAAATTAGAAATGATTGATATTATGTGATTTGGAGATTAAGTTCTTCCTAATAAAATTAATTAATAAATAATTAATTATTATAATTAATGATATAATTAGAAATTGATTTAATTTGGCGGAAATAAATTAATAAAGTAATTGAATATAATAAATTCAATATGAATGAAATTTAATTAGGATTTATTCAAAGATTAATCTCTGTAAATAAATTAAAGGAAATTACTGGAATATAAGTAAAGTTAAATTAATCAAAGATGATTAGTTGGAATATTAAGTAACTGATAATTGATGAATTGATTTATGGATATGTAAGCAAGGTTTGATGAAGTAATTAATTTAATTTACTTTAAATTAATTAGAGGCAATTAACTATTGGCAATTAGGGGTAGTTGATTTCTGATGTTATTAATCCAGGATGATTAATAATTTTAGTTAGAATTAATTAATTAATAAAGTAATTAAAGGTTAATTACTGTTTTGGGTTAAGAATAATCATTTTGGGTTAATTACTTAAATGTAATTAAAGGATAAATAGGATGATATTGAAAGCCTTTGATTTATTTGTTATTCCTAGTATGTGGGTTGTAATGCTATGTGATAAGATATGCTTGATTTAAATTGCAATGATGAGGGTATCTATGGTTGATGAATTAGGTGACATCATGTATTTAAAATCGAATTGTATTTCACTTGAATAATTTAAGTTAAGATGTTATTGGTTTCGAAGAGACCGGGGTCGGGTATTAGTAAATACCCGAAACCACTTCGATTGTTATAAGTTGATAAGTGAAATCAATAGGCTGTAATAGAAGGATTTAAGTTAAGGAACCATTTAATCTAAGTTTTTGGTACTTAGAAATTAATGTGTGAAATAAGTGGAGTCTGACCACTTGTGAAGTTGTGAATCTTTGTATGAGTTACCCCGGGTTTTAAACAAGTTGTATGTTTGGTATTCCTTGTTAAATGAGTTTACTCACGCTGGTTTCCAGCCTGACCCGGGTGTTACTTTGATGTAATGCTCGGGTCAGACCGAGTATTACAGATTTTCAGTTAAGGACGTTCTGGAGCTCAGGAGGAGTACTGGATGGCAGGACGTATGGAGTGATTCCACTGTGACTATTATTTTTGATTATCTGAAACATATTTGATTTATATATGACCATCGTTGTGTATTGGAATATAACTCTGATGTAAATAAATGTAAAATTGACAGATACAGTATTCTTTTGTAAACTGTTATTATTTGATATTATATTTTGTTCCGCTGCGAATGTGAGCATCTGTGTTCTGTTTTCTGTTTCTTCTCTTCTATCTCTTCTTCTTTTCATAACTATCTGGAATTTTCGGGTTCGAAATTTCCGGGTCGTTACAGTTGGTATCAGAGCAAAGGTTAAGCGAGAACCTTGGCTCTGGTGGGGAATACTCATAAGGATAGGGTCAAAGGTACCCTAAAATGAGTTGAGCGTATATATATACGAGAGAGCGTACTTGTTATTTTCTTATATAAAAGATTTTAAATGATTTTTTATAAGAATATATTTTGATATATATATATATAAAGCAATAATTCTTTCTAATAAAAAATTAAGATAATTGGTTGATAACTTATTTGAAAATAAAAACTTAGATTCAAACTGAAATTAAAAACTTGGATTCAAAGAAGAATTTTTAGAAATAAATAATTGGAATTGGTTTCCAGTTGCAATAACCTTGGTTATTTTCCTAACATGATGGAATGTCTGTTAATGATTTAGCAAAAATAAAATGTTCATGGAAGTAAACATTTAGATGAGTATGACTTATGAATTGAAATTGGAAGGGTTTAAATTATTAAATCTAAGTCCAGAAATATGAGAATTTGTTCCAAGTGTTTAAAAGAAATAATAAATAGTGTTATTTGAATAAAAGAGCTTGATTCAAACAAGAGTTGTTTGAAAATTTATGGGAACATGTTTTGAATTTAAAACCAAAGGTGGTTTAAATTTTAAGGATTTTTAATGTGAAGTTAAAATTTGAAATGGAGAAATTCAAATTTTGTGAGATTGACTGGATTATGTAAATTAAATTTAACTTTGGGAAAGTTAAATAATTTAAAAAGGCAACCTGAATTGGAAATTTCAATATGAAATTGAGATTTAACTTGGGAAAGTTAAATGATTGGTTTAAATGGGAAGTTATGAGTGATCTCAAATGGGTTTGAGACTTGGAAATTGAAAATGGATGGATGATTTAGAATAATTGGATAATATCATCCTATTATTATTAATAATCTTTGAATTTTGAATTGGATTTGTTAAATGAATGAGAAATGAAGCGTGGTAATATATCCAGTATTGAAATTAAATGGAAATTAAATTTAATTTGAATTAAGAATATGAGATCATTTTGAACTGAAATGTTAATAATTGAATTTAAAAATTAAAATTGTTTAAGAACCAATTTCAAAACTGGAAGATAAAATTTGGTAATAAATGAACTTTTTATGATAAAATTGTTTTGAACTCTTATTTGGACTTTAAAATAAGTTAAGTAAGGATAATATGAAATGGAATTTTGAGAATTGAACTCGGAGTTAATGGTTTAAAAATATAAGTTGATTTGATTTAAGGGGTTTAATCAACATTTGAAAATTTAACTCGAATTTATATAATTCGAGATGGTTTAAAGTTGAAATATAGGTTTCATTAGTTCAAATTGAATTTAGTCTGAATAAACTAAAATTGAAGATGGATAAGTATAAATTTCAAATGGGAATTGGGATTAATCCATATAGAAATTGAAATAATTTGAAATTGAAGTGGATTCCATTTGAAATTAGTTTAAATTGATTTGAATAATTTGGAATTGTAATTTAAGTGAATATGTTTAAAATCAAATGGAATTTGATTTGAAATTGGAAAGAAATTATGGATAATTCAACTTGAATTGAGACAGGATTAATTGAATGGGAAATTGATTAAAATGGAGATGGGGTATTAAATAGTTTGACTCTGGACTATTTTCAAAATAAATTGTTTTAATATAAATCTAATTTTTCCAAAACTAATTACTATTTTTCTACTACTTTATAACTGGTTACTGTTTTACAACTATTTTACAATTACTTAACTTTTTTTTTATAGTTTTTTTTCAGGTAATAATTATTTTTCAACTATTTATCTATTTTTAAAATTTTCAAGCTATTTTCTAAATATAAACCAATCAGAGCTCAAACTGTTATTGGTTAAATACCCAATTGAGATAAGAATTGAAGTGATAATCCAAATGGGGATTAAAGTAATTGTGGATAAGTGAATAGGATCAAAGCGAGGAGGAATAGAAATGAAATTGATTTAATTGATAATCAATGAAGTTAAATACGTAGGATGCACGTATATTATTCTATTCGCATAGTGATTTGATCCAGATTCGAGCACAGAATTTCGAGATAGTATTATCGATCCGAGTTGGGATTTTTCGCTCGATTTTCGACGGCGAACCTGGATATGAATTTTTGATTGGTTCTGGATATTCTCTATCATAGTTGTGACTATGCAAGGAGAATGACGGTTTCTGATTGAGAAACCAGATCTGAGTCCGCACTAGGAAGTCGGGTGGACAATACTAGTTCGGAAGTGAAATTGTGTGATCGAGGGAGCGATCAGATTGATATAGCGTACGAGTAATATATGGACATCGTACGGGCTTGAATGAAATCGATATTGAAAATTTATGGATAAGAATTGTAAATGTTTTTTTTGAAATGAAGGGTATATCTTGTGAAATATATGATGAGTAAAATGGAAATTGGAAATTTTTATAATTGAATATTTGATTTGGAACAAACAAAATTATATACCTTTGTTATATATGGAAAACTCCCCTTATTGAATCCATTGCCAGAAGAAAAAGGTTTTTGAAAGTTTTGAAGTATACAAAGGAAAACTTATATAAGTATAAAGTGATTTAAAGATTTTCCAAGAAATTTATATATGAATATATATATATAAAAGATTTTATGGAAATGGTTTTGAGAAAAAGGTTTTGGGAACCTTTGGATTTGGAAAAGGCTTTTGATTTTTGGATAAAATCAATATTGGGATTTGGGAAAGCCTGATTTGTGAATTATCGATTTTGAGAATCGATTTTGTGTAAAAGCATTTATATGAGATTCATACTAGGTGTATGATTTGGAAAATACTATATGTGTATAGTATAAAGTGTTTTGAGATTGGCTCTGGGGAAAAAGGAGCTCCCTTGAAATGAACTTCTCAGGAGTGCCATAGGGTGGCACTGCCTTGAGCCTCTAAGGGGGAGGTTCTAAAGTTGATCCTGTGAGGAGTCCGGACAAAACTAGTTCCTGAGGATTATTGTGTAGCGAAAGTCGAGGGGCTGATGCCTACAGGGGCATTTGGGTTATGCTGTGACGACAGTGTAGCTCGATGTCACTGCGATCTACTACAGACCATAGCGAAAGTCGTGTGTGCCGCTGAGAGACAACAGTCTACGTTTGATTTTATATCGGTAGAATGCGACACTATGGTAACATAGCGAAAGTCGTGTGTGCCGCTGAGAGCCAACAGTCTGCGTTTGATTTTACATCGGTAGACTGCGACCTATGTGGGAGTGGAGAAGTTTCATTTTGACAGCGTAATCGTGTGTGCCGCTGAGAGCCAACAGTTACATGGACTTTTGCTGTGACGACAACGTAACCCTGGATGTAACTGCGATCTGTTGTGGGTTCTATGGTGTAATCAGTTACATGGACTTTTGCTGCGACGGTAACGTAACCCAGGATGTAACTGCGACCATGGATGGGTGTGATGATTTCCAGAGCATTCTCACCAAAGATGTTTTCTCTATTTTCAAAACTGTTTTCTATATTTTCAATAAAACTATTTTTCAAAGTATTTTCACTGGATGTTGAAACGGGTCTGCCAAGCACTTATAGATTTTCAGTCCTACACCTGATCGACGTATGACCGAATTTCTGTAAGAACAAGGATGGACTTGTCGAAACATCGAGTTATAAAAGTATTTGTATAAAAACTGCTTTGAAATAATATTATATAGATATTAAAAGTGTTTTAAAAATGATCAAAGAAATTTATCTGATTTTAAGCAATTTAATGATTCTGGCTTCGTTCCTTTTCGAGGACGAAAAGTTTTAAGGGGGGAGGGATGTGACATCCCGGAATTTTCGAGCCCTATCAATTTAATAATCTATATTAAATATTAAATTGATTTGCTATATCTTTGTAAATAAAATCTGAATTGATATCTTGTTTTAATTAAATATTTAAAAGGGTAAATTTCATCTGTGAAATAAATTGGTTATTGTCTGTTTATAATGTATATATTTGTATACATTGTAAATAGTTGAGTCTTGTTTTTACTGAATTTATAAATTGTGTTTTCAAATTTCAAATATACATTTAAATGAATTGGAAATTATGTTTTATTGAATATTAAACTTTTCAAAACTAATTATTAAATAAATATATATGGAAATATAAGATTCTAGTGATGAGTTAAACATATCGATGAGTTAAAATATACTTAAGTTAAATTTATAGTTTTATAAATTATAAATAAATACACTTCAAAAATATTTTAAGTAACTTGTTAAAAATATTATTTACTTACGATTTTAAAATACGTATTGGAACAAAAGAAATAACATTCTTTTGCATTGGAAAAATATTGTATTAAACAAGTAATATATTCATAACATATGTGGACAATGTAATTACAAACAAAATATCTTTCATTTACAATTTAAAAGTCAAGAAAAATATATACATTGAGTGATCAAACATTTCATTACAATAATATTGCAGTTACAATTCAAATATAAACAAGTAACATATTTCTTCTTAACACTTGCATGGGTAAGTAGGAACAAACAAAACAACAAGGCAACAATAAAACAAGGAACGAATGAAAAATATCAAGTATGAATGAAGACAAGTAACAAAATAAATATACCAGGTTATACAAACAAATATAAATAAGAAACAAAGAGATACACTACAATATTAAACTAGTAAAAACATGTATACGAATGCCTCACAAAGAAGTATGTTTGCAGGCTTGCATAAAGAAGTAAACAATCAGGAAGCTTGCATAAGAAGCTAGAAGTATATGTAAACAAGAAAGAGATATAAACAGATAGTATTGTACAAAACATTTAATGCTAGCCTCTCTATTTCTTATATCAGCCACCTTATTTCTTTTCAGCCATCGAAATGAGATTTTTAAACAAACAAAAACAAAAATATCTCTGATTTAGTACAAAACATACATACTGAATTGTACAAAGTGTTATCACTGTTTTGTATAAAATAATACTACCGCCTTCTTTCTTTCTATATATCTTCATACCAGTTCTAGTATAATCTAAAGTAGCTTAAATTAAAACTCAAATAAACATCCAACATTCAACTACCATCAATATAAATCACCAGAGAATTCAAGTGGAAGAGTTTCAGCTTGTATTGCAGAACAAAGAAGGCTCTGTTCTTTGAAACAGTGAGTAACAATTTTCTTTAAAAATTTAATGGTTTGAATCTGTGCAAGATTGATCTAAAATATGTATGTTATGCACATATTTATCATCTGTATATATGGGTAGCTTGATAGTATAATGCAGGCTGTGGTTTGAATGCATCTGTTCCTGGTTTAAAGTGCAACTGTGGTATTCAAAAATCATTTACTCTCTATCTGATGGATGATTTAACTTCAGATTCAAACAAAGGTTGGATGTATCATCATAAACTAGGTTTTAAAATTTAATTAAGATTAAAACAATTTAAGATGGTCTCTGGAAACCCAAAACTACCTGAACTAATCCAAGATTGTCCATTTTCGAATCCCTTGATTTTCGAATTCGGATATCTAAACTGAATTCCCATACGACAACATGATTTTCAAAGGTTATATCATGATTTTAAATGAATGGTAGTGAGAGCAGTTTGGGTTTAACTGGTTTGGGTAGTTTGGCTAATTTCCGGCGAGAAGATGAACGTGGGAAGTCGAGTTACCTCATGGCGATAGTGGGGCCTAAGGGGGTCATGGGAAAAATGTGGTGATGGTCGAACAATGATCATGGTGATGGCAGAGGGCAAGCGAAGTCTGGTGACCTAGAAATTGGGATGGCCACTGTTCCTCCTCGCGTGGCGTCGACAGTGTATCGAGTTCGACGAAAATTGGTGGGAAGGTAGATGGAGGATAGGCGAAACAGTGACCGGAGTTTAGTGGCGTTCGATGGTCGGAAGGTCAAGAGTTTCGCGTTGACAGGTTGGTCATGGCAATGTACCTTTTTGTTCCAGGCGCTGTCATTCTCGAATTCGCGATTTAATGGCGATCTGACCGAAGTGGGTGACTGGAAACGGAGCTGAGGTGGGCTGCGACGTGCTCGAAGTATTGGTGGCGATCGAAGTTGGCCAACGGCCATGTGCACGTGCACGAGCAAAATTAGCTTGGTCTGGTTTCTTTGCTCTGGGTTTGGAAGAGAAGAACACGGGTTAATATATGGTTTTACTCGAAGCAGGCACGTGAATTTCTCGGGGTAACTCGAAGTAAATCTGGGAAGGGCTCGAGTATTTGTTAAGTGTTTGTTGGTAAACTAGTACTGTAATTTTACAAACCTGTTCCCTTGTTTTGATTTTGAACTGTTTTATAACTTAAGTGAACCAAGTATGAAACAAGTTTGAAACGAACTGGAGTGAAATTTAAAACTGATTTATGGATAAAGTTTTAAAATTAATGTTAATATAAATAAATTTGTAAAGTATTTAAGGATGCTTTTAATATGTAAGTTTTTAAGGGGGTTTAGAAATTGTTTTAAACTTTAAATAAAGATAGCTGGGAAATTTAATCAAGATATATAATTTGAAGTTAATTAGTCATTGAGTAATAAATTAATTAATTAAAAGAAATTAAAGATTTATTAATAATGGAATTAATTATTGATTAAGTAATTAATTAAAAGAGAAATCAAGATTTATTAATGATCGAATGATGAGTTACTTATTAAATACATGAAGCAGATTGATTTAATTCAAGTCAAATCATTTGGGTTAATCACTTGTTGATCGGATGTAAAATTACTTGGAGAAGTAATTGATGAGAAATTACTGAAGGTGATAAATTAGATGGTGTTGTTGATAAAAGTAATTGGAATATAATTATTTGAAGTTAACCGTGGGATTAATTGAGTTTGTTATTGTGAAGTAATTAACTAAGGGAAGTTAATTCCTGTATGAATTAAATTAGAAATGATTGATATTATGTGATTTGGAGATTAAGTTCTTCCTAATAAAATTAATTAATAAATAATTAATTATTATAATTAATGATATAATTAGAAATTGATTTAATTTGGCGGAAATAAATTAATAAAGTAATTGAATATAATAAATTCAATATGAATGAAATTTAATTAGGATTTATTCAAAGATTAATCTCTGTAAATAAATTAAAGGAAATTACTGGAATATAAGTAAAGTTAAATTAATCAAAGATGATTAGTTGGAATATTAAGTAACTGATAATTGATGAATTGATTTATGGATATGTAAGCAAGGTTTGATGAAGTAATTAATTTAATTTACTTTAAATTAATTAGAGGCAATTAACTATTGGCAATTAGGGGTAGTTGATTTCTGATGTTATTAATCCAGGATGATTAATAATTTTAGTTAGAATTAA
This sequence comes from Allium fistulosum, assembly GCA_030737815.1. Taxonomy (NCBI): domain Eukaryota; kingdom Viridiplantae; phylum Streptophyta; class Magnoliopsida; order Asparagales; family Amaryllidaceae; genus Allium; species Allium fistulosum. The sequence continues at coordinate 911,820,305 of CM060908.1, forward strand.
TTAATTAATAAAGTAATTAAAGGTTAATTACTGTTTTGGGTTAAGAATAATCATTTTGGGTTAATTACTTAAATGTAATTAAAGGATAAATAGGATGATATTGAAAGCCTTTGATTTATTTGTTATTCCTAGTATGTGGGTTGTAATGCTATGTGATAAGATATGCTTGATTTAAATTGCAATGATGAGGGTATCTATGGTTGATGAATTAGGTGACATCATGTATTTAAAATCGAATTGTATTTCACTTGAATAATTTAAGTTAAGATGTTATTGGTTTCGAAGAGACCGGGGTCGGGTATTAGTAAATACCCGAAACCACTTCGATTGTTATAAGTTGATAAGTGAAATCAATAGGCTGTAATAGAAGGATTTAAGTTAAGGAACCATTTAATCTAAGTTTTTGGTACTTAGAAATTAATGTGTGAAATAAGTGGAGTCTGACCACTTGTGAAGTTGTGAATCTTTGTATGAGTTACCCCGGGTTTTAAACAAGTTGTATGTTTGGTATTCCTTGTTAAATGAGTTTACTCACGCTGGTTTCCAGCCTGACCCGGGTGTTACTTTGATGTAATGCTCGGGTCAGACCGAGTATTACAGATTTTCAGTTAAGGACGTTCTGGAGCTCAGGAGGAGTACTGGATGGCAGGACGTATGGAGTGATTCCACTGTGACTATTATTTTTGATTATCTGAAACATATTTGATTTATATATGACCATCGTTGTGTATTGGAATATAACTCTGATGTAAATAAATGTAAAATTGACAGATACAATATTCTTTTGTAAACTGTTATTATTTGATATTATATTTTGTTCCGCTGCGAATGTGAGCATCTGTGTTCTGTTTTCTGTTTCTTCTCTTCTATCTCTTCTTCTTTTCATAACTATCTGGAATTTTCGGGTTCGAAATTTCCGGGTCGTTACAGTTTTAAATAAAAAGGGGAAGGGAAACTCGAAGTCAGGCTCGGGGGTTTTAAACTTTTTCTCGGGTAATTTGATGATTGGCACGGGTCATTTGTGAGGTTGCAGTTTTAAACCCAGACAGAGTTTTTAAATTTTAAATTGAGTTTAAAATGTTAAGCAGGATTTAAAACAAAGTTTTAAATCAGATTTTAAAGGTATGGATTCAGTTTATTAATATCCTAGTTAAATAAATAAGTTATAAATTTATAATGTTTTAACAAATATAAAAGGTTGAAAGTATAATTTAAAAAGATTTGAATAAAAGAATTGGTTTAAAAATCTTATAAAATTTCTTTTATAAATGTTAAGTGTTTCTTAACATTTGATTTTAAAAAGGTTTTGTATTTGATTTAAAATTTGGATAAAGTTAAACTTGTAATTATTTTAAAATCTTTAATTTAAAATGAATTAAAAGAAAGATTTTAAAGTAAAATCTTTTAAAGTCTTTATTAATTATAAATTAAAGTAGTTAAAGATTAGTACTTTAAAGTAATTAAGGTTTAATGATTTAGATTCATTAAATTAATAAAGTAATTAAAGAATAATTTAATAAATTATTTAATTAATGATTTGGTGTTTAATTAAATAATTAGAATTTTAAGTTAACTAATTAAGGGTTAATTAATTTGGGATTAAGAATCATTTAATTAAATAAGTATGGATTGTTAATAAATGATTAGAAATTTATTAACCTAGTGATTATAGATTAATTAAGTAAATTTATTTAGTAATTAGAAATTAATTAATTGGTAATTAAGAATTTATTTATTTGTAATTAATAAATAGTTGATTAAAGTTTAATTACTTAAAGAAAGTAATTAAAGGATTTTTAATAATTAATGAGGGATCATTAATTAGGAATTATTAAATAATTAATTAATATGATTAATTTTGATAATCAATTAGATTAATTAATTTATATGAAATTGGTTAAGTATAATTACTTAATGAAAGTAATTAAAGTAATTAATTACTTAAGGTAATTAATTAAATAAATTTGATAAGTTTAAATTAATTAAAGATAATCACTGGGTGATTTAATAAGTATAATTACTTAAATGTAATTAATGATGTGTAAATTACTTAGGAAAGTAATTAAAGGTAATTACTGGATGTAATTAAATGGAGATACTAAAAGTAATTAGAGGTTAATTACTTTGTATAATTAATCAAGGGATTAGTTAAAAGATAATTAATTAATGAGTAATTAATTTATGAAATGGAGTAATTAAGGGAAGTTGATTACTAAATGTGATTAATCAAAGGTGATTAATCAATGTGGTTTAATTAAAGATTAATTATTAAATGTAATTAATTTAAATAGAGTAATTAATTAAAGAAGTAATTAAGGATAATTAATTAATTAATATAATTAATGATGTAATTAAGGATTGATTAATTAAGATTAATTAATCAATAATAAGTGATTAAAGTAATTAATTAATTATAATTAATTAAAGATTAATGTAATTAAGTATAGTTAATTAATTAATAAAGTAATTAAGGATTAATTACTGTAATGGTTTAAGTTAATTAATTTATGAAATTAATTAAGGATTAATTACTTAAAGTAATTAAAAGATATTAATCAGGAATGATTAATTAAGATTGATACTAGAGTATGATTAATTAATTGGTTTAATTAATGATTAAGTAAGAAGGATTTATAAAATAAAGTAATTAATTTAATTCACTTTAAATTGATTAGAGATGATATAAATCATTACTTATGGATGGATAAATAGTATTGAATGATTTGCATTGTTTGATATCTCTGATGAGATATGATTGATCTGTGATATAGATACTTGGTTGAATTGAAATGATAATGTGAATTATCTGTTTGTGATGATAATGTAGATTATCTATTGAGTTATCTATTTGTGTATATAAATAAGAATTGAATTGTTTTAACTTTAAAACAACTTGGCCTTAAAAGATACGTTTTGGATTTCGATGAGACCGGGATCGGGTTTCCAGATTTGGATATCCGAATACCACATCGATCCAAATTAACGATAGGTCGTGAATCTCAAGTGAAGATGAAGATTCAGAGTGCAAGGGTTATTGTCGTTAACTCTGAGGGTGATTCCAACACGAGTGTAACGAGATAATGCCTTCGGTTTCGTTCGAACCCGGAACGAACTTGTATGGATTGAATGCTTTCAGAACATCGTCAGGAGGACGATGAGTATTCTAAGTGATGTGTTCTGATTTAAAGGTAATCGTAACCTCAAGCCTCATCAACCGGGAATGGCTAAAACAGGGGAGGTGCAGCAAGGCTTCGTGGGTAGCACCCACTGAGAGTAAGGTCATCCCTGTCTAGAGTGTTCCTTTATTTCGGCTTAGTGGTGCAGTTGGCAACGGCCATCTGTGGGGTGATTTTATTCGGGATTATCCAGTAAGGGATGGTTCCGGCCTTGTGTTGCAGGGGAGCGGGCGTACTCCTCGGTACGGTGATCTAGGCCCCGTACTGTGATGAGCGGTACCCCGGTAGCTCTGCCATTGTATGGAAACCCAAATTCCAATAAGTGATAACGGACTTGATTGTATACCTATGTATGTTGGAATTTAATGAATGTAACAATTTCGGCTATGTGAATACTTATTTGAAAACCCTAGACCCTATTATAATACAATCGAATTTCCTATCAAATGTTTTGGTTAGCGTAAGGTAAAAACTTACCCATGTTTATTTGTGGGGAGTCTTACGTGATACCTTTTCTTTTAAAAGGTTTTCTAAAGTTAAACAAGTTTAACCTGTTACTCACACCAGACCCATGTCTGACCCAAGTGTTTATTTCTGTTTTATATAAACTCTTGGGTACTCAAATTTTTACGAGTAGCCAAGGGATTCAGGTTAGCATTTGACGAATTGTGGAGGAGCAATGGAGCAGGAGGCTTCAGCGTTCGTAGATATAGTATTCCGCTGTGTTGATCTTTGTGATAGTGTTTGTATTGTATTTGAGTTGTAATGGCTAGACAGGTGTTTATAACTGTCTAGTATGTGATGTATATGTTGTGTAACTCTGATAAGTGTTGTATACTATGTAATAGTTTATGTTGTTAATATAATTTATTCGTTCCGCTGTGAGATTTCTGATGTTGTTTCTTTTTCTCTTCTCTTCTTTTCTCTTTCTATCCCTTTCTTTCTTCAAGACGGTGCGACTTTCTGGGCTATGGAAGTTGGGTCGTTTCATTTGATATCAGAGCTATTGGTTGAGTGAATACCTAGCTCTGGAGTGGTGTCTATCTTGAGAGAGCGTATTTGTAATTTTTATATAACTATATATATCTATATTTCTACCTATTTGTTGGGTTACCTGTTCGGGTTTTCCAATCTAAGTTATAAAGGTAGATATGGTGGTGGTGTGTGTAAACACGTCTACCAATGGTTGGAGTTTGAGGTTGGAAGTGTATTTGTCGAGACTGTAGACCAGATACCGTCTCGAGTAAGTTTTGCAGTGGTGTAAGGAATTCACAAATCTCTGAAGGAAACCTGTTAAGGTTCGGAGTCAATCTTTGAAGTTGGATGAGTAGAGTTGGATCTGTCGGTTAGGCAGAAGCGAGTAATGGTATCTTGATACCTCTGGTAATAGTAGCTGTGTGATGAGATGCAGTGACTATGGATGTTCCCGAAGATATTTTCTTTGGAACAAGTTTGAGGAAGTGTGTCTGTTTCGGTGTTGTGGCCGAGTTCAGCATGGTGTTTCTGTTTTGTTTGGGTTCGAGTTTCTCGAGAAGCTTTGGTTAGGAAGTCTTTGGCATCTGTGACAGCGTTGCAGCTCGGAGTGTTCTTTGTGTTGGCAGGAAGTTTTCTGGCTGAGCAGTTTTTCTGAAGGTGAAGTTCTGAAGCAGTAGAGTGGATCCATTTCTTCGATGGATTGGATAGTTAAGTATGAACTGTTCTGATTGGTAAAGAGAGAACAGTTTCTTTACATTTTGGCTGGGTTGATCGCAAAAGTGACTTGCGATTGCTGAGTGTTCTCTTGAAGTTATCTGAGATTTTTCTGGGATGTGTTGTCCAGTCTGTGCTTGTGTTCTTCATCATCATTTTCATTCTTTTCCAGATTAGAGTGGTGTAGCGGAAGTAGTTTGGGAGTGAATCTCTGGATAGGAGAAGTAAGTTTGGAATCTACTGATGTTTGTGAAGTAGAGTTGTGTTTTGGTTTGGGTAGATCTTGAGAGGATCATTTTGTTGAGTTGTTTCTGGTCCAGTTTGTTTCGAGAAGCATCAGCGAAGGTTGAGCTGATCAGGAAGGATTTGTATGAAGCCAGGATCGTCTGAATGATTTTGTGGATAAGAGATGGAGGAATTTGGAATTCGAAGTTGGAGACTTCGTTGTTGTTGAGTTTTCTTTGGTAAAAGGGAGCTATAAGTTTGGGTAAGTCTGGGAAGTCAGCTCCGAGTTGTTTTGGATTTCTTCTGTGTTCTGATTTGGATAAGTGTTTTGATCTACTAGATTGAATTGTCAGTTTGGATAACTGGAATTCATTGTATTTTACGTATATCTGAGGGAGTACATGTTTGATCTATCTCTAGTTGTAGAACCAGCAGTTCTGGAGGATTTGGTTGTTGAGTCAGACTCGTTTGTAGTCTGATATTCTGTTTAGTTCTATAGATCTAGATGAGTAGAAGTTCTATAGCTTAGTAATATTGATTGTTTGGATTTTGTAGTGCGAGTATCCCGGTATATATACTTGGGGAAACTCGAGGAAATTGTATTCAGAATTTTATCTGGATAGTTAGAATTGTGTGATTGGATGAATTGGTTGATATGGTTGTTAGCATATGGATGATAATATATGCTTGTGATTTAAATAGATTATTAAATTACCTTTGTTTTAAATTTCGGGGACGAAATTATTTTAAGGGGGGAGGAATGTAATATCCCGGAAATTTATGGGCAATAATCAATTTAATAATCTGTTTAAGTAATTAAATTGATTGATAATTTTTGATAATAAAATTTGAATTGATTTAATAATCTAATTAAATAGATATTTAATTAGTGAAATTTATCTTTTAGATATTAATAAAATGATTTCTATTTATAATGTATATATATATGTATATATTGTAAATAGATAAGCTTGGGTTTGAAATTTAAATAAATAAATAAAATCTGGTTTTAAATTTCTAATGTATATTCTTATAGTTTGGAAATTATGATTTATTTAATATTAGCTTTACAAAGCTATTTAAACAAAATAATTATATGGTTTTAAATAAGATTAATAATAAGATTTATTTTATTTTTGAATATTGCTTAATAAATATGATTTAAGAGTATATATATATATATATTTAAAGTACAAATTACATATGATATGTTAATTCATTTAGTAATAGTAGTAATTTATAATCTCTTTTATAAATTATTTTAAAATTTATATATTGTTTTATATATATAGATATAAATAGACTTTAATAAAATAGAATTGATATTTTCAAATTGAATGTGTAATTATATATGTATATATATAATTTGATTTTAAATTGGATTTTTTTTAAATATAATTAGGATTTAAATGTAAATTAATTTTGAAATTCATAGGGATAATATTCAAATAGTTTGGATTTCAAAATATATGTAAACTTTTATTTATAATAATTAGTTTTGTTTCTTTATAATTAATATATATAGATATGTATTTAATAAGTTAAGAAAAAGGTTTTTATATTTAAAATAAATAAAACTAATTAATTAAAAGGACATGTGTTAGTTCCTAAGGCTTTAATATAATATGTGTTATAAGATTAAGGCATGAGAAAGACAAGTGTCATTTTTGTTTAATTTTTTCTTTTTATTTTAAAAATAAATCATTTTACTTATAAAAACATATTTCCACTCTCTTCCTTTCTTTCTAATCTCCATTTCTAAACTGAAATTCGTTTTCCACTTTTAAAGGCAAAACCAGAAAATAAAATTTAACATTCCTCAAACCAAAAATCCTCAAAACAGTAACCTGTAATGCATTCTTCAATCTATAAACCATCAACCTGTAACCTCTCCTCAATCTGAAAACAAAGCCTGCCTGGAATTCATTTCTTTTCAACCTGGAATCAAAGCCTGTTTTCTTCAAAAATCTGAAAGCAAGCAATTGGAATCTAAAGCAATGTCTCAACAAACTAATAACCTGCAGGCAAATCTAAACAGCTAGCAATGCAAGTTTTCTAGAATGTATTCAAGTTAAAAGTTTTCAAAATGACAAAAGCTTTTCAAATCTGGAAGCTCTGTTCTCTGCTTTTTTTAAAAAAAGGTGAGTAACATTTATTTTAAAAACTTAAGTATATGATATCTGTTTGCATGCTATAAATTCTTGAATATATGATGAAATATGCCTGCATGTTGTTTAATATGTTTGGTATGTATGTATATTTTTGTATATATGGATGAATTGGTGTGCATGTCTGTTTCTTGCTCTGTTTCCAGTTTCAAGCTCAAAAGTTTGGATTTAAATCTTGTATCTTTTGACCTAGTAACCATTATGATTTAAGTTAAAACAATAATTGCTTGTGTATCATAGATTAGTGTTTAAATTTTTATTTAAGTTAAAATAAAGAGGAAATTGCTCTGGAAAACATAGTAGAACAGGAAACTTTAGTTTTTGTTAAAATTCAAATATCTTAATTCATCGATACAGGCATATAATCTGAAATCATATTCTAAAACATGAATTATAAAAGTAAAATCACAATTTTTAGATTGGGTTTGAATGTGCATTTTGGGTTTGATCAGATAATGTGGTTTGGGTGTTTTCTGGTGATCTACTTGCTAGGGAAGGTCGGGGTTCTCATTGATGGTAGTGGAGTGATAGGAGAGTTGTAGAAAATTATCAGATGGTGGAGCAAAGCACTATGGCGAGGGGATTTGATCAGGGAAGTTTATAACCCTAGTTTATAGGTAGGTCGGAAATTTGGTTTTCTCGGTTGCTATGGTGGATCGAGTGTCATCAATTTCTGGGATTCGGAAGTGTAGACATTGTCGAAGTCGTGGCAGGAAGTGAAGACGTTCTGATGATCGGAGGAGTGGATTCGAGTTGCTTTCAGGTTGAAGAGTTGTTCCAGGATTTGGTCGAGAATTGCTCGAATTCGATGGTGATGCTTGTTCGTGGTTCTGGAGGTCGCGATCGTGGATGATGGTCGAAGTCGACATGCTGGTGATGGAAGCGATGGTCGGAGGCGATTGACTCGCCTGTGCACGTACACGAGATACTTTGGAGCCTGGGTCGTTTTCTTGGTTTAGGAAGATGAAGTCTCAGTTGTACTCGGGTAAGTTGATGAGTGACTCGAAGTCGTGTTCGAGAAAATGGGGACTTGGCTCGGGAATTCGAAGGGGAGACTCGTGGGTTATACTGTTTTTTTTTTAATTTTTGACATGACAAAGTTTTAAATAAAAAGGGGAAGGGAAACTCGAAGTCAGGCTCGGGGGTTTTCAACTTTTTCTCGGGTAATTTAATGATTGGCACGGGTCATTTGTGAGGTTGCAGTTTTAAACCCAGACAGAGTTTTTAAATTTTAAACTGAGTTTAAAATGTTTAGCAGGATTTAAAACAAAGTTTTAAATCAGATTTTAAAGGTATGGATTCAGTTTATTAATATCCTAGTTAAATAAATAAGTTATAATTTATAATGTTTTAACAAATATAAAAGGTTGAAAGTATAATTTAAAAAGATTTGAATAAAAGAATTGGTTTAAAAATCTTATAAAATTTCTTTTATAAATGTTAAGTGTTTCTTAACATTTGATTTTAAAAAGGTTTTGTATTTGATTTAAAATTTGGATAAAGTTAAACTTGTAATTATTTTAAAATCTTTAATTTAAAATGAATTAAAAGAAAGATTTTAAAGTAAAATCTTTTAAAGTCTTTATTAATTATAAATTAAAGTAGTTAAAGATTAATACTTTAAAGTAATTAAGGTTTAATGATTTAGATTCATTAAATTAATAAAGTAATTAAAGAATAATTTAATAAATTATTTAATTAATGATTTGGTGTTTAATTAAATAATTAGAATTTTAAGTTAACTAATTAAGGGTTAATTAATTTGGGATTAAGAATCATTTAATTAAATAAGTATGGATTGTTAATAAATGATTAGAAATTTATTAACCTAGTGATTAAAGATTAATTAAGTAAATTTATTTAGTAATTAGAAATTAATTAATTGGTAATTAAGAATTTATTTATTTGTAATTAATAAATAGTTGATTAAAGTTTAATTACTTAAAGAAAGTAATTAAAGGATTTTTAATAATTAATGAGGGATCATTAATTAGGAATTATTAAATAATTAATTAATATGATTAATTTTGATAATCAATTAGATTAATTAATTTATATGAAATTGGTTAAGTATAATTACTTAATGAAAGTAATTAAAGTAATTAATTACTTAAGGTAATTAATTAAATAAATTTGATAAGTTTAAATTAATTAAAGATAATCACTGGGTGATTTAATAAGTATAATTACTTAAATGTAATTAATGATGTGTAAATTACTTAGGAAAGTAATTAAAGGTAATTACTGGATGTAATTAAATGGAGATACTAAAAGTAATTAGAGGTTAATTACTTTGTATAATTAATCAAGGGATTAATTAAAAGATAATTAATTAATGAGTAATTAATTTATGAAATGGAGTAATTAAGGGAAGTTGATTACTAAATGTGATTAATCAAAGGTGATTAATCAATGTGGTTTAATTAAAGATTAATTATTAAATGTAATTAATTTAAATAGAGTAATTAATTAAAGAAGTAATTAAGGATAATTAATTAATTAATATAATTAATGATGTAATCAAGGATTGATTAATTAAGATTAATTAATCAATAATAAGTGATTAAAGTAATTAATTAATTATAATTAATTAAAGATTAATGTAATTAAGTATAGTTAATTAATTAATAAAGTAATTAAGGATTAATTACTGTAATGGTTTAAGTTAATTAATTTATGAAATTAATTAAGGATTAATTACTTAAAGTAATTAAAAGATATTAATCAGGAATGATTAATTAAGATTGATACTAGAGTATGATTAATTAATTGGTTTAATTAATGATTAAGTAAGAAGGATTTATAAAATAAAGTAATTAATTTAATTCACTTTAAATTGATTAGAGATGATATAAATCATTACTTATGGATGGATAAATAGTATTGAATGATTTGCATTGTTTGATATCTCTGATGAGATATGATTGATCTGTGATATAGATACTTGGTTGAATTGAAATGATAATGTGAATTATCTGTTTGTGATGATAATGTAGATTATCTATTGAGTTATCTATTTGTGTATATAAATAAGAATTGAATTGTTTTAACTTTAAAACAACTTGGCCTTAAAAGATACGTTTTGGATTTCGATGAGACCGGGATCGGGTTTCCAGATTTGGATATCCGAATACCACATCGATCCAAATTAACGATAGGTCGTGAATCTCAAGTGAAGATGAAGATTCAGAGTGCAAGGGTTATTGTCGTTAACTCTGAGGGTGATTCCAACACGAGTGTAACGAGATAATGCCTTCGGTTTCGTTCGAACCCGGAACGAACTTGTATGGATTGAATGCTTTCAGAACATCGTCAGGAGGACGATGAGTATTCTAAGTGATGTGTTCTGATTTAAAGGTAATCGTAACCTCAAGCCTCATCAACCGGGAATGGCTAAAACAGGGGAGGTGCAGCAAGGCTTCGTGGGTAGCACCCACTGAGAGTAAGGTCATCCCTGTCTAGAGTGTTCCTTTATTTCGGCTTAGTGGTGCAGTTGGCGACGGCCATCTGTGGGGTGATTTTATTCGGGATTATCCAGTAAGGGATGGTTCCGGCCTTGTGTTGTAGGGGAGCGGGCGTACTCCTCGGTACGGTGATCTAGGCCACGTACTGTGATGAGCGGTACCCCGGTAGCTCTGCCATTGTATGGAAAACCAAATTCCAATAAGTGATAATGGACTTGATTGTATACCTATGTATGCTAGAATTTAATGAATGTAACAATTTCGGCTATGTGAATACTTATTTGAAAACCCTAGACCCTATTATAATACAATCGAATTTCCTATCAAATGTTTTGGTTAGCTTAAGGTAAAAACTTACCCATGTTTATTTGTGGGGAGTCTTACGTGATACCTTTTCTTTTAAAAGGTTTTCTAAAGTTAAACAAGTTTAACCTGTTACTCACACCAGACCCATGTCTGACCTAAGTGTTTATTTATGTTTTATATAAACTCTTGGGTACTCAAATTTTTATGAGTAGCCAAGGGATTCAGGTTAGCATTTGACGAATTATGGAGGAGCAATGGGGCAGGAGGCTTCAACGTTCGTAGATATAGTATTCCGCTGTGTTGATCTTTGTGATAGTGTTTGTATTGTATTTGAGTTGTAATGGCTAGACAGGTGTTTATAACTGTCTAGTATGTGATGTATATGTTGTGTAACTCTGATAAGTGTTGTATATTATGTAATAGTTTATGTTGTTAATATAATTTATTCGTTCCGCTGTGAGATTTCTGATGTTGTTTCTTTTTCTCTTCTCTTCTTTTCTCTTTCTATCCCTTTCTTTCTTCAAGACGGTGCGACTTTCTGGGCTATGGAAGTCGGGTCGTTTCAAAAGTGCATGGTGCAAGCTCCCTTATCAGAGAGCGAGTAGATGGACTTGTATGGAAAGTAAGTCCCCTTACTAGAGAGTGAGCAGATGAGCTTGCTTGGTCGTTGAGTTCCTTTGCCGAAGAGCAAGTGGATTCAGCAAGGATCTGGATAGATCAAAACTTTAGATTGGGCGATAAATGAACTGTAACCCCAGATTGGTAGTTAAGCAGTCCAGAGAGATTCCTAGATTAGATTATGAATGATTTAGAGATATCACATGTTAAATTGAAAGAAAAACGATCCAGAGAGATTGAACCCTAGATTGGAAGTTAAACGATTCGAAGAGATCGAATCATTGATTGGATTATGAATGATCTAGAGAGATTGAACCTTAGAACAAAAACAGATTTGATAAAAGGATTCAAACACCTTATACTTATAATAAAGCAGATAAATCCCGGATGAACACATGACGATAATGATATGTGATGTGATAACTCCAAATGAAAAGAGAATTATATGGATGTACGAACAACACTTAATCAAGAGCCGGAGTTCTTACCTTTAATAGGTTTGGAATGACCTTTGATTTGCTAGAGAATTCGAAGAAACTGGACGATTCACCAAGATTGAAACAACTAGAGAGCTCAACTATCGAAGAATGATTGCTGATGAAACTTGGTCTTACGTAAAGCACACTTTATATTCTCAAGACGTACTTTAGAGGCAAGTGTTAATCCATTTTTTAGCAAAGTAGATTTCAACTGGACATAGAAGATCAAAACAAGAACGAAAATATTCACAAACTTGGAAGCACACTTAGAAGGAATGAAGAAACAACTCCGGTAAGTTTAGGGGATATTTGAGCACAAGAGATAGCTCGGCACCGAGCTATGGTAGGTTGGTACCGGCCTATAGTTCTCATCCAATTCGTCAAACACAATACTTCTCGTATACATCACCGATAGCTCATGATCAAGGTGTTTTCCTTGAGTTTGGATGATTAATTCCAAGGTTGATGAGAAGAAAACCAAGAAAGCATGACAATTTAAGTGATAGAGGGAAGATTGCTAGAATTAACCAACAAGTCAACAAAAATAGCATGGAACATATCAACATGAAGATTGAAGAGCAGAGTAGGAGTAAATGTTGGATATTCACCATTACTTATATCTCGATACCGAGCTATATAGCTCGGTACCGACCTATATCCTTAGTTCATGGATCGTTGATTTTTCTTGTGCAACTTTGGGCCGCCTTCTGGACTTTATTACAAGTGGGCTTTCGACTCCATACCTCTATTTCTCTATAAATACCAGCCTACCTACAAACAAAATGGGATCTGATTTCTCTACCATTGGAGACTCCTTCTTCTCCTTCACTCCTATCCTCTACCTCTAAAACACTCTAGAAACTTCAAATCTAAGATCCACTAGATTGTGGCAAGATCTGATATAACGAGTTGTAATCCGAAGAGAAGATAATGAATAACAAACTATAAAGTGGACGTAGACCAGAGATTGCCGAACCGCTATAAAAATTCATGTCTCTCCTTTTACTTTTTTTTGATTTTCCTCTACATTTAATAGAACTGGTGCTTTCATTTGATTTTTGGGTGTTGATCCATTTTCTAGGTTAATATTAAACAAAATAAGATTTTATTTAAAATATTTTAGAATGGAATCTAAAATCCATTTAGGCTTCATAGATTTAACAAAGATTTAAATGGAATATTTTTTTTTTGAAATTCATGCTAACCCAAAAAATGGATGAACACCCAAAAATCAGATGAGAGCACTAATTCTTTTATAATAAATGTAAAAGAAGTAGAAATCCCAGAACAAGCAAATCAGAATAGCAGAAAAGTAAAGAACACAATTTTTTTTTATATAATGGTTCGACATAATCTCCAGCCTACGTCCACTTTAATCTCTTTTTTATTTGTTTTCTCTTTGAATTACTTAGTTATATCAGATCTGACCATTATCTAGTGGATCTCATATTTACAATGGAGTTTCTAGTGAGTTAGGAAGGTAGAGGATAAGAGTGAAGAAGAGGAATATCCAATTATAGAGAGATCAGATCTAGAGTGAAGAACTGAAGATCAGTGAAGAGATTAAGCCGAAAGATCTCTCCTTGGTTGCAGGTAGGCTGTATTTATAGAAAAACAGTCATGTTGGGTCAGAAATCCACTTGGAGCAGAGTCCAAAGATTAGCTCGAACTCACGTGACAAATTGCAAAAGCTCATGAGTTAAATGAACACGTCAGTACTGACCTAAACATGTCAGTGCCAACATATTTAATTTGTTCGAAATGCTTCAAACTCTCTTGCACTCTTCTTCTTACTTCATTTTGCAGCGTCCCAATTTTGTTTCCATCGATTATTGGTTGATTTTGATGATCGTTTTATCATTGATTGATTTATTCTGCCATTCTAGCCGTTAACTCTCTAATTCTTGTCATATAAAAACTCTTGAAAACTACTCGATCACATGTGAAAGGAGTAGACAACAACTCATACGAAGCTAAAGTGGAAGAATATAAGGTAGAAACATGTGGTTACAGACATGAAAAAGTCATCACTAATTTGTACAAGTCGGCACCGACTTGTGTAGTCAGTGTATTTTGGAATGAAACTTCTCCGAGCTATTCCTTTGCTCCATCTAAACATGCCTCCAAGATTTCAAGTCATTTCATCCTTGTTTTGATCTTTTAATTTCGGTTGTAATATGCTTTGGCTCAAAAGCGGGTTAACAATTCCCTCGTTTAACCCGCTTTCGACTAGCCCACCTCTTTCAATGGTATCAGAGCCACAATGTTCTATGTGGTCTAAATTAGCAATGTTAAGGCTAACTGGTTAAAGCCTATCCATTTAGTATGGTGTCTAGAAAGGTAGTGTTGGAGGTTAGGTTGTTGGATAATCAAGTACTTTGCCCTACCTGGCTACTGGTCCGGCCCGAACGATGAAGTAAGTCCAAAATCCATTCCTAACATAAAGACCCAAATTGGTTTTGGGGCTTGAGCTAATTTTCAAAATCTTTTTGAAAACTTAAATGATATTCTGAATTTAAAATTTAAATTTAAAATATAAAATAAATTTTATAAAAGCTATAAAATGCATTCAAGTTTTTCAAGAATTGTTTTGAGAATAAAGTTATTAATTTTGAAAATTAAAATTTTAACTAATATGATTAATTAAATTAAATAATTATTTAACAGTTAGTTGATTAAACCATATATATTGATATGTGTGTATAACTGTAATTGTTGTTGTTATTCATTTATCTTAAAATTATTTATGATAAACTAAATTAAAATTTCAAGTTAATTAAAATATTTAATTATATTTTTTAATTAAATAAAATTCATTAAATAAGATTAACTAAAAGTTAATTAGTTAAAATGTTACATATATATATATTGATATGTCCACATAATCAAACTATAAATGTTATAATTGATTAAGATGAGTAATATAAAAAATTTAGAAATTTTTTATAAAATAAATTGGACTAACTAAATATGATTCAAATAATAAGTATTAAAATCAATTAAATAAGATTTTATTAATAAGATACATGTATATATTATATAAGTAAATTAAATTATAAAAGTTATAGATAAGTTAATACTTACATAACTATATATGTATAAAATTAGTGGAATTGGAAAGTAACCCAAATGAGATTTGAGAAAAGCACATACATATAATATGTATACCATGATTTCATATGTGTCTAACACTTGAATCACAAGGGTATTTCACAGGAAATATATTATTCCCTAAATACGTATCACTTAGTATGTGTACATTGAAGATTATGAATCCTTAGTATGTAAGTTGCCTTCTACCATTTATATATTAATAGATTGCTTGCATACTCTTTAGTTGTTGATATTCCTCAAGTTAGAGATGTTATGCATAATACTATTAATATACCGACTAGACGAGGTAAGATACACGCACGCATTTATTGATATTCCTCAAGGTACAGACATTATAACTAACCCGTCATGAATTGGTGGGTAAAAGTGAATAGTTTATTTCGATTTGTTGATACTCCACAAGGTCGAGATGAAATTAGGACAAAGACCACGAATTATGAGTTGTATTCGATACAACTGATAAAAAGTTATCTATCTCTAACAAGCTTTTGATTTATTGATATTCCTCAAGGTCATAATCCCAAGGCAAGTGAGTCCTAACGCCTACAAGAGAAATCAAAATATTTATATGTTTTTCTTAGGGTTTTTGAGAAACATAAATCTAGTGGGAGCCTTATTAGAATATTGAAAGGGTAACATTTATCCCTTCTAATATTGTAAGAATACATGTTATACAAGTTAAAATAATCTAAATAGATAGATTTGTGCAACCATTATAATTGATAAAACATTTATCAGTTAAAATATACAAATAAACTAAATTAAGATTGGCATAAATGTGGATGGGGTGATGATAGATATGATAACCTAGTCTATACTACAACAGAATGGATCTCAAGGCTATTTTACACTAGAGATGGGGGGAGGGGGGCGATTGAATAGTGTATTTAAACTTTTTATCAATATGTTTGCAAATTTAAAATTCATCATAGAAAATTCAAACACAGGTAATAATATAATCACAATAAGTAAACACCATAAAAGTAAAGGTAAAGAAGACACCAAGATTTTATACTGGTTCAGATTCCTAATCCTAAATCTAGTCTGGCACCCCATACAGAATTTCGCTAATCGCGTCTAAACTTCAAATCAAGCGACGAGAACATCATTTATACCTCTTAACTTTGACTCAAGTGGCAAGGATGCTTACTAGAATTTTACTTGGGCAACTAGCACATCCTTTGGAATTTGACTTAGAAAACCAGAACACCTATCATGTCGTTCACTCGGGAGACAAGATAACTTCCTTTACAATCTTGTCTTAACTTTTACTCGGGTGTTAAGATCACCTTTTTTACAAGTAGTAGTAATGGACTACAAGAAATTAAATCTTTCAATCACAATCCCAAGTAATTTGTTGATATAATTTCCTATAGATCTTCAATAGTTAAATAGTTTTCTTTTGAAATTGAGTAAAGATCGGAGAGTTAATGGTGTAAAACAGAGGTGAATCTTCTTTGATCTTTTGTATGAATGTAGAGAAAGAGAATTGACGAAGAAATTGGTAGCACTTCGTTGAAAGCTTAAAGAGAACGAAAGAGAAGAGTGAGATAAAGAAAGCAGTTTAAATTGTTTTTAAAAATTCGAAATTAGAAGCCTTTAAATAGAGATTAAAGAGCCACTTCCATTTGCAAAAGGATTGTGCCAAAAGTTGCTTCTTTTGACAATTTAAAAAACACCTCAATAGTTTATACGTTGACATACAAATTTTGTTTATGTTGACATATACATGTTGAATTGTATAATTTCAGAAACACTTTAAATATGTTTTAGAATATGTTTCTTTATAGAAATATATTAAAATTTATTTTATAATTAAATTAAATATTATTCTTTATAAAAACATTTGGAGTGGAAAAATAATTTTTGAAGTGAAGATAATCAATGATATGATACTACTCAGGCCTTTGACATTTAATCTAATACTTGATTAAATACTAACACGAATGTCTTGAGCTCTTCGTACATTTATTATTGAATTCTTCAAAAATCACGAGTCCACCAATATATCTCGATCAACTCTTGATTATGCCGATTAGTTCTTCAAGCTTTAATTCAATCATCACTTGTATAGACCTATTAAATATTCCTAATATCCTGCACAATATACTATTTAACTTGAGAAAACATAACAATATCTATATGGTTGTTATCATCAAAATCAATACCTTGGATATTAATAATAGAAATATGAAATACACTTGCCAATAAATCAATTTACATGTTATCACTTCAAAAACCATGCAAGTGCCAATTTACAAAACCACTAAAACATTGATGCCTTGATTGCTCAAGAGTTTATTTGTCTAGAACCGTGTATTGTCTTTTATGAGTTTTGAACTCTTAATCAATACAACAATATGGATATTTGATCCATGTACGGTTGTATATAAATGTTATATAGTGAATGGTCGTGGTTCGTAATGTACAAAACTTCAATGAAGTTAATTTATTAGAAATAAGCAAATAATCCATAGTGTAAAATCATGTATTCAATATGATTGATTACAATAAGGATCTCCTCTAAATGGTTCAATCATTTTGGAAAGGATGGAGAATGTATAAAAGTGGATGTAATTTAGGCACAGTTGGGATGAAGAGAGTGAATTGTCACATCTACTTCATAAAAATACATTAGAAATGAGAATTGTATAAAATATTAAAAGATACTTAATTTAGAACAAGAAATGTGATTTCCACTCCAATTGTGCTATGACATAGAAAACTGTTTTCTATAAAGTTCATTTCTATGATTTTAAGATATTTGATCAAAACTATAAACTGTAAACTAGTTACGGTAAAAAAAGTAGCCTAAAATAAGTAGTTGAAGGGAGCTTTATATTTCATACACTATCATGGTAATGACGGAAATGGTAGGAGCATGCATATAATACTTATCACTAGATGCATCGAGATATGAAAAAAAAAATTCATAAATTTACCAAATATTATTTATGGAATAATAACTGTTTTCAGTGTTGACTAGAAAAAATATAGTTTGATTTTGTTATGAATATTTTAATCATTCGTTATGAAATAAATCTATTAATATAGCAATATTTGTTGCATTAGCTACATACCACACAAGTATCTAAAAATTTCGGTTATTTGGATTATGGACTAAGCTACGGCTTTGAGAAATAATTGTAATCATATGATTATGAATAACATTGTACTAGTGAATTGGATCTCAAATGATTAAGGGCAACGCACCTTTTTAGTTGGAGCGACAAAAGTGTTAACGAACTCTTTAGAATGGTACATATAGATGTATGTAGTTCAAAGTCTAATATTACCAAAACAGATCCACTTACTTCATTGAATTCATAAACAAATTATCATAGAAATAAACAAGTGTATTTGATACACAAGTAGTATATTTATGATAAGTTCATTGAATATAAAATGGATGTAGAAAACATTACATGCAAAAGAAATAAAATAATTTTATTTGATTGAATATGTGAGTGCATTAGAAAGGAGATCCTAATGTACCTAAAATGAATAAGATTCCATCTCAAAAGTCACTCGTTTCTATGATACATAATGATGTATCAGTAAGGAGTAATTGGATTTTGTTGGACAATGTTCAATTAATGATTAGTGATGTTGAGTTAACAACTTTCTATAAGGTCACATACTTAAGAGTAAGTACATAGGTTAAACTTAATTTCATTTAGAATAAAGTTTATAAATCATACATGATAAGAGTTAATAAAACAATCTCTACATATCCTTAGTCAAGGAGTTGTTAAGTTGTGTGAGTCGAGAGACTATACGTAATATTTGTTTGTGAGGGATCTTGTGCTGTAACACCCCGTAAAAATTAATAAGAAATAATTAATTAATAATAAGGCTAAAAATGGAAATTTTGTAGATGTTGGAATTTGGCCACTAAAGTTGTGTCATTGCATTCATAGTGATTTTCTAATCAATTTCCATATATAAAATTTTGAAATAGGAGCTCAAATAGAAAAGTTATTAACGTTTGAAGTTTTCAAATTTAAAGTAATTCAAATGGAATTAAAATTCAAAAATGTAATTAATATTAAAATTTGAAATTTCAGAAGCTACTGGTCTACTATTTTCCTTGGGCAGGTCGACCGCCTATGTAGGAGCGGTTGTGGCGGCTAGGGTTATTTAGACCAAGAACGGCTTGGATTTTATTATTTTAAACCGACTTAAATCTGATGGTTCTGGTGACTTCTAACCACTATAAATAAGAGCCTAACCCCTTACTTTTATTCACAAGTTATTTGGGCACGTAGGTCGAGCTCTCTCGGTTTCTTTCTTCTACACGGTTCAGAAATTTCATAAGGTCTTCATGTAAAGGATTTTAGATATTAATATTCAATTTTTAATTCTTTTCTCCTCCAATCCCTAAAATTCTAAATCCAATTCATATATAATCCAATTGTTGTATATTTAAAAAGGAAGAGGTCTGAAAAGAGATTAAAAAGCAGGCGTATTCAAATCCAAAGGAGAAAGTTAGGAATCATCTATAAGTGGAAATCTTAGATTCTCTCATTTTAGTATTTGTATAGTATAGGTTGGATTTGATATATGCCTTAGGGAATTTTTTCACAAAAACATCAAACTAAAACTTCCACAATTTCCTCAAAGCAAAATGTCAATTATTATGTTTTAGAATCTCAATTATTCTATATTAAAATAGCAGAATTTGTGTAGTTATTGCAATTTTAATATTTTACATTCTATTCCACTTCTCACTTTTCTCTTTTAGGTTGGATTTGATATATGCCTTAGGGAATTTTTTCACAAAAACATCAAACTAAAACTTCCACAATTTCCTCAAAGCAAAATGTCAATTCTTATGTTTTAGAATCTCAATTATTCTATATTAAAATAGCAGAATTTGTGTAGTTATTGCAATTTTAATATTTTACATTCTATTCCACTTCTCACTTTTCTCTTTTGATGTGATTAAGAGTTATAAATTAAATATGAATCCCTTTTCGTTTTATATGTAGACGTTGAATAGAGTGTAAAAGAATTTGAATTGTAAATTCTATTAATGTTGATTCTACTATTTAATATAAAATAAGTTTTGTAACTGATTCTATTTTTTTCAGGTCTATTGTTGAGCTAAGGATATTATCTAATTTGTGTGTTATGGTATGTAATTAGACTTGTATAAATTGGAAGTTTTGACATTTAACGACTAGTATAGGGCCTAATCTTCACACGTCTAGGAATATTTTATTTACATATTTATAAATATAATAGCGTATGAATAACATATTAATCGCGTAATAAATAGGTGAATTAACATTAAAATCCCATAGGATGGAAGTTAATGATGAATATAATTAGTGGCAGAATAAAGGATATTTCTTTATAGCCTTAGTAGAATGCGGTGAGATGTTTGATAATATGATTAGGGGATTATAAATTATGACTAAGTTTTGAGGATGCAAGGTCAGTTAAAAGCACATGGAAGTCTGCCCAGCTAATCTGGCCACCAGTAGTGTGTTTTTGGGGCTAATGTATATCGCCTATATTAAGTACCCATGAAGGACGCGAGTTAGTCCTAATTGTGTAGGGTAAGTCTGCCCAGTTAATCTGGCTACCAGTGCCTATGAATGGTTGGACTATTATGAGACGTCATAGGGTTACGGGTCGTAATACGTAGGACCTGCTTTGGGTCGAGGGTAGTAAGTAGCTATGGCAGGGTCCGCCTCCTCCTTAATTAGGAAGTATTAAATGATCATGGATAGTGTTTAGGCACAATAGATGGAAATCTTAGGAAGGGTCCACTTCGTGTTTGAGGTATTAAGTGGCTATTATGGGGTCTACCTCTTCCAAAAAGAAGTATTAATTGGCCTAATGAGATTCTGTGCGATGTCAGCTAGATAGTACTAGAGAGAGGTCCACCTTGGGTTAGGTATTAAATGACGGGGACCTGCCTAAGTTATGAGTATTAAATGGTCAGAGTCTACCTAATTCCCATTGAAAAGGTATTAAGTGGCCTAGGTACTTTCTCTCACATTGTTAGGATATGATTGACAATAGAAGCATGGGACGGGGAATGGCCTTGGGCTTTTAATTGAAAGTGAGTTATAAGGTTGGGTTAGAAAAGTGTAAGTATAGAATTGTACTAGGAGCGACTTCGAGCTTATAGTTGGAGGTATTTATAAGAAATATAGTTAGGATATGTAAGACATATTCCTGTCTAAGTTATATTGTCAAATACTATTATGGAAAGACTTGAGATTTTATTCACCCGACATTGTTATTCTGATTCCTTCCTCATTTCAACACAGGATAAAGAAGACAATGTAGATTTAGGAGATAAAGACGGAGTCTTGGTGGTAGTTATTTATCTACTTATGTTTTTATTATATTTTGATGTACCCATTCAGACATAATGTTATTGTATTTTGAGGTATTGTACCATGGATATTGACATGTTAAGTTTTATTATGATATTTGAATTTTTATAAAATGGGTATTGTTTCTAATATTATATTTTATCCTTTCTGATGTTAGAATTTTGATATCATTAGCAGATAGCTCTGTGTATTGTTCAATTTTACCAACCAACAGCCAGCTTGGAATGGGTGTAATGTTAGATGGGCCTTTTTTGGGTTGAAAATTAGGCCCATTTCGAGGCGGGTTGTTACAATTGGTATCAGAGCTTAGGTTGCCGGATCAATGGATATCGACATACATATGAGTGCGTACTTGTTATTTTTGAAAGTATTTTTCAAAAACCCTACTATACACACACTCTCTATTTTGAGCATACGCAAATACACTGGCGAATCTTTTATTTAATATATAATACTATCTTAGGAAATTGTAAGTAAAAGTTTATACCTATAGATTGTTGATTATGGCTGAAAATCATTCCTTTGGAACTGGGAATCCCTCTACCCAATAGATACCCGCTATACGACGGATGTTTGAATGATTCAAGCAATATCCAAGGCATGTAGGGGAAGTTCGCATTCCTCAATAAGCTGCACCAACAGCACCCACTGCCCTGCTTGCTGAAACAACACCCCACCCTATAGAATTTCCCAAGATGTGTAAGGATGTCTAGAATATGGGTGGAAAGGTGTATACGGAAGTAGAAGGTTTTGTGGAGATGAAGACTTGGATTAACGATTGTGAGCGTATCTTTTGGAAGCTTGGATGGGAGGATCAGATTAAGAGGAGAACGGTAACATGGCTTCTTAAAGGAGAGGCCTGAAATTGGTGGACTATTGTTGCTAAGGAGAATGCTGAGAGAGTTATCACTTGGGCTGAGTTCAGAAACCACTGTAAGTTGCGATTTATGTCTAGGGTTGAGGTGAACATGCAATTGGAGAGGTTTATACAACTTAGGCAGGTAGAATCCACTCTGAATGAATATATCGATAGATTCACATAACTATCTATGTTCAGAATCAGTTTGATCGATACCCCCATAAAGAAGGCCATGAAGTTTGTAAAAGGCCCGAATTCCCTACTAGAGAGTTGCTTTTGACACAAGTACCCACATGCGCTACTTATGAGATGTTAGTTGAGATGGCTTTGCTTCAGATGGTTAGCTCGGAGGAGAAGGAGATGGAGAAAGTAGGACCGGTACAAAACCTAGGTGGAGCTAAGAAGGGATATTGGGTGAATAAGAAGACCAAAGGGAAGTTTAAGGAAGAGGGCATATTATGTTTGAGATGTTAAAAGGAAGGACACGTCGCTTGGGATTGTAAAGTAAGTTTGATGAGAGAAGAATTCAAGGGGAAGTGCTATAACTGCTACGAAGAGTGGCACTTCAAGAACCGATGTTCGAAGCTTAAGAAGGAAGGGCAGAGTAGGCAAGCCTATGCTATTGAAGTTATTCCTATCTCGAATAGACCTCCCCTTAGAGATCATCGAAAGGCTGTAATGGAAGGCACAACTATTATTTCAGAGTATGCTATTCATACCTATCTAACTTGGGAGCATCACATTCATTCATAGCTAAAAATATAGTCAATTCTTTGAGTTTAAAAACCCTTATTGTTACCAACCCAATAGTAGTATCAAATCCAATTTGGGTAGGGGGTGTTGACACATCTTTCCTTAACTTGCAAATACCTAGTGGTGGACATATGTAACATCGATTTTACATGTAATGCATATGTTCTTAATCTTGAGGGGTATCGACTTATCCTAGGGATGGATTGGTTATCTTACTACAGGGCTATTTTAGATTGTGATAGTATAATTGTATGGTTAAGGAGTTGTAAGGGGCGAGATATAGATGTTCATTGTATACCCAAAAACTCAGTCGAGTTAAGCTACTTATATTCGTTGTGCTTGTCACAAGATGAGCTCTCATCTATACCCATAATTTGAGAATTTCCTGATGCCTTTGAGGAAGTCTTGGGTCCCCCATCCCGAAGGGAGATCAAGTTTAGGATTGATTTGGAGAAGGACTCTGCATTTAAGGCACATGGTCTCTAAAGAAAGGCAAGAGTTGGATAATTAGATTTTGGAGTTGTTACAAAAAGGATTCATTCGTCGAAGTACTTCTGAATAGGGAGCACATGTTGTCTTTACCACTATAGTAGATGACTCATTAAGACTATGCATTAACTATAGAGAACTCAACAGATTGACTAAGAAGAGTAGGCGCCCCTTAACTAGATTATATGATTTGTTTGATCAGCTTGTTAGAGCCAAAATCTTTTCCCAATTGGACCTAGCCACTGGATTTCACCAATTGAGGATAACTGAGGATAGCAAGCAAAAGACCGCATTTCGCATTGAGGATGGACTGTATGAATGAGAAATGTTGCCTTTTGGATTGACGAATGCCCCTGCATACTTTGTAGATTTAATGAGTAGAGTTTTTAACGGACAGCTAAATAAATCCATCGTAATGTTTGTGGATGATATCTTAGTATTCTCCAAGAGTGAAGGTGAGCATGAAAATCACTTGAGGAAGGTACCAGAGACTTTGAGAAGGTATGAACTTAAAGCCAAATTCTTAAAATGTCACTTTTGGAAGAAGGAGGTGAGATTTCTTGGATATATTGTTTCCAAGCGGAGATTGTCTATAGATCCCACAAAGGTGGAAGCTACTTAAGATTAGAAGATTCCGAAGAATGCCATGGAGGTTGGGAGTTTTCTTGGGTTGGTGGGTTACTATAGGAAATTCATCAAGGACTCTGTGAAGATAGCAATCCTACTAACTTGCTTAACCAAGAAGAATCCAGTTTTTGCATAGGATGAGAATTGCACAGAAACATTTGAAAAGTTAAGGAGCCATCGACGAGCGTGCCAGTATTAGCTATTCCCAATGGGATGAAGACTTTCACTGTTTACACCGATGCATGTGATACGGGATTAGGAGATGTTCTTATGCAAGACGAGAGGCTAATAGCTTATGCTAGTAGACAATTGATGGACCACGAGAGGAGATACCCAACTCATGACTTAGAGTAAGTGGCTATCGTTTTTTCCTTAAAAATGTAGAGTCGTTATCTTTTAGGAGAAAGGTTTGAGTTGTTCACTGACCACAAATCACTTAAATGCCTATTTTCCCAAAAAGATTAGAATCATAGGTAGTAGAGGTGGATGTAGTTTATAGCATCATATGAATTTGGAGTACAATATACCCTTGGAGAAGGGAATATTATAGCCGACGCCCTTAGTCGAAGGCATGCTACCTTAGGTGTTATATATGAGTGGAGGCAGTTGGAGTTCCTCTCCAATTTCCATTTCCAACCTCAAACAGAACCCACTCTAGGCTATTTGTCTGTAATGGAGGTTAGCCCAGCATTAATGGACCGCATTGGGCTAAAGCAGAAGAAGGATGCGGCGATAATAGACATTTTGGGAAAGCTAACTAGAGGAGAGCATTTTCTCTATGTTAGTAGATATGCAATTGACGAAAAAGGATGTTTGAGGAAAGATGGATGCATTTTATAACATCCCCCATTTTAGGGCCTGAAACTAAGCACTATAGATGCTGCAGTCATCTATTGTATTAATTTTCGATGACAAAATGCGGCAATGTTAATGGTATCCATAATATCAGAAACACAAGAATATGAAATAATTTAAACATAATTTCAAAAACAACTTTCTTAGTATATTTGAAATCAGAATTTCCTATTCGTTACAAAACCCTAAAACGTTGTTCAGGTTCAGATAAAATACAATTATTACAAACTACGTCAAGAGCGACATATGAAGATGCCCCCTTGGATGATTGGAGTTACTAAATAGACAGACACGTCTACTGTCAATACATTCATACAATAACTGACATAACACTGAGGATAATAAATATAGATAGACTCCTACATAGCTAGCTTTTGCCTCCTTCATGTCTTCGAAAGCTTTATTCGCCAAAACCTACTTAACCTGTAAAGATCCATACTCCCAACCTACTCAAATCAAATTTTGAGCACCCGAGAGTTTAAGGGGAAAACATAAACTTCGAGTCAGACAATAAGCCTGGTGTAACGAATAATATGCCATCTCGGTTAATTGATATATAGTGAGACCACGCTGCTGAGCGGAATGGGTTTTCCCCTCAATAATATCCTTTAAAAATATATTTTTGCAAATCATAGTCCTGTAACCAAACTAGTTAAAATAACAATATAACAATATAACAACTATAGGTATGATGCAACCTTGGTAATATTGACTATCTGTCAAATCAGTGGACTACCTACCCTAATGTTTAGTTTTCATAGGGTAACTGCCAGCCTACATGGCTGATTGGGACCTACCAGATATATCAAATTTTCTAACTGACTGTTAGAAGAAAACTGGACGCTCTGCTTGAAACTTACTATTCCTAGGGTCAACTGATCCCAATGGTTTTGTAGGCTCCAATAACCCATCTCATCTTTGTATATTTCTTTCTGTGCGTACACCTACTTTTAGTCTTACCCATGACAAAGACCGACATACTAGAATTTTGGACTAATATCAGCTAGGGGCTAACAGCTGAAGTATAGGGTGCGATCCTACACCAGTCCCATCTGGTTTCTAATCTCGGAGCCATTTTATTCTACCGCAATTTACCCAAAGGTGGTAAAAACACTAATCTCTTTAGTAAAATTTCTAGGCTAAAATATTCTTTATAATTCCTTGAAAACATTTATCTTTACAAATGATTTAAACCTTAAAATAATGAATTTAAAACAAGGAAAGTATTGGCCCCTTACTTTACTCAAAATACTTATGCCATGATATATGCTTTTACAAAACTACATTAATGAAGTTCGAAGCCATTAGAGGTTATCGCCTCTCTAACATAGGCCTTATAGCCAAAATAGTATAAAACTTTGTTTTGATAAACGTTCGTGCCTCTAAAATATGTTAAAGTCTTTAAATTTATTAACATATAGGGATATTGTCGAAGTCATCACTTCGTAAAACATACTACAAAAGTATTGAAGAGTTTCGACGACATTGGCGACTGTCGGCATTAATGCCTTAACTAATATAACGGCCTCATTAGGCTCGATAAGATAATAGGTGGCAACATAGCCTCTTCGAAAAACATTGGTTAAGGTTTAAAGAATAAAAGCGACTACCATTTGGGTCGAAGTGATAAAATGCAACATCCTAGTTTTCTTTAAAACATAATATCTTCAAAAACATTGTCTCTTTGGAAGTATTAGGATAAGCGATTCTATTCAAAATAAGCGACAACATGCATCTTGTATATAAAACACGGCACTTGGACCATGCGGTATGGACAACGTCGAAGACCATGATATCGGCTTTGACGGCTTTGCATTCCCACCAAGAATGATCCATTCCATACCAACTGGCCTTGGTATCCTATGTATCCTACTTGGTTGTTGTCGAAGTTCATAAAGGCGGAGCGATGAGGTACGACATCATGTCTTTGGAGTGGCAAAGGCGTAAATAAAAGGAAAACTATTTATTTGCTAATTAAAGTAATCTCTTTTCACCTACTCCCAATTTTGTCTAATTCTTATTGGTTAACAACTTCCTTTACGAAATTTTTTTCCAGAAAACTGCCATAGAGTAGATTATATATTTCCAAAACATATTTACAAACTAACCCCTTATGTATTAAAATTTTATTATAACAATTAAGCACTTCTAGCTTAATAATTTATTAATCATTCTTAATTAATCACTTGGGGAAAATCCTCAAAAATCACTATAAATTAATATATATATATATATATATTAATATATAAAAATTTTGGGCTAAAATCATAATTTAATTATTTTTAATAATTCAACCCGAAATGATCCATTTTCTTTCCTTGAGAAAATCATAAAATATTCATACATTATCAGAAAATTATGAAATTGAAAAACCATTTCTAAAATAGTGTTTCTTACATTATATCCAAATTTAAAGTCATTTGGGTGTCATATGATAGCTTTTCCAACACAAATATATCACTAAATTTCATAATTAAATTCTATAAATTCACCAAAAGGCATATGATCATTCAAACCTCTAAAACATGGTGTAATATTAGCAAAAGAATAAAATTTACTCTTAAAACAAAAAATAACACATAAAAATGAGATGCATAACCATATTTCACCTTGTATTGATTAAGAAGGTTGAATTTGTGTTGTTGATTTGAATACCCTAAGCTTGGATCTTGTTTCTAGATTTTAATTACTCTTGAACACTTGTTAATGGCCGACCTTAGCTTTCTTTGATTTCATTTGTGAATAAGTAAAGTGAGGGAGGAAATAAGAATAAGGGTTTATGATAAGAAAATGTGCTCTTTTTCCTTCCTCATGTACCCTCATACTTATTGATATTCTTTTTGATTCTATTAATTCATTAATTAGGCTCAACCCTCATTAATTACCAAATCTCAATCTCCTTATCATTTAACATTATTTTATTTTATTTACCTAATTAAATGTACTAAATAATGTTAGTCAAAATTAGAGTTTTTACAAGCTCCCCTCCTTAAAGAATTTCGTCCTCAAAATTACGATAAGGTACATGCATCAAACATAAAAACATAGATGTAAAACATACCATCAAACAAGTCAGGATAAGTGTCCCTAATCTTGCTCTCCATTTAATAAGTACAGTCTCTCTCATCATTACTTCACTGGACTTTTACTAATCCGACTATCTTGTTCCTTAGCTTTTTCTCATCCTTAGCCGCAATACGAACTGGATGTCTAACTATAGTCATGTCCGGTTCCACTACTAAATCTTCCAATGCAATTGAAGTTAAAATAGTATCTGGATCTTGAAAACACTTCTTTAGATGAGAAATATGGAAAACATTGTGGACTCCTACCAAACTGCTCGGTAACTTTACCCTGTAAGCGAGTTTTCCGATTCTCCCTATGATAGGTAATGGACCTACATATCTCGGTGCCAATTTTTCCATCTTTCCAAACCTTACTACACCCTTCATTGGTGATATTTTGATGAAAACATGATCTCCAACTGAGAATTCTATGGCTTTACGTTTCTTATTTGCATAACTTTTTTGCTTAGATTGAGCTTCCTTCATTCTAGCCCAAATCAACTCAATCTTTTCTACGGCTTCTCTTACCATATCCAAACCAAGAACTAATCTATCTCTGGTCTCTAACTAACATACTGATGATTTACATGGCCTTCCGTATAAAGCTTCAAAAGGCACCATCCCTATACTAGTCTGACAACTATTGTTATACGAAAACTCGACTAAGTGTAGATGGTCTTCCTATGATCCTCCAAAATCTAGCATACAAGCTCTTAACAAATCCTCCAAGACTTTGTTAACTCTTTCTGTTTGCCCACCATCTGTGGATGGTAAGCGGTACTCATCTTAAGCTTGGTACCTAATATCTCCTATAGACTCTTCCATAATTCACTAGTGAACAAAGCATCTCTATCATTGACTATACTACTAGAATCCCATGCAGTCTAATAATATTCTTCATAAACAACTTATCCAATACAGGTACCGTCCTGGTAGAATTAATGGGAATGAAATGTGCACTCTTGGTTTTTCTATCTACTATAACCCATATACTTTCATTTCCTCTTGTTTGACCTTGGCAACCCATCAATAAAATCCATGGATATCGAATCTCATTTCTAAACTGGTATATCTAAAGGTTGAAGCAATCCACTAAGCTTCTGATGTTCGGCTTTTACTTGTTGACAGTTCTAACACTGCTTTATCCATAACCAACATCCCTTTTCATAACCTCCTAGAGGAAACTTCTCTTCATATCTTGATACATCTTAGTTCCTCCAGGATGAATAGTAAACTTTGATCGATGACACTCCCTAAGAACTTTCTTCCTTAGGTTACTAACCTCCGGAACACACGGTCGTCCCTTCTTTCTCAACCATCCATTCCGGTTAAAAATCCTTCAAGTCATCAATCTCAGTTCCACCTTCCAATCTTCTTATTCTTTCAGCTAGTAATGGATCATCACTTTGCTTAGAAGCAATTCTTTCGATCAACACCGGTTGAACTTCCAAATAAGATAACATTGCAGTATTCTGACTAGAATTGGCGGTCAATCTTAACCGCACACTACAAGTAGTAAATGCTTCCAAATCCTTCCACTCTGCCAACATAACTAACACCACATTTTGATTTTTAATGCTAAGTGCATCTGCAACTTTGTTTCCTTCCTCGGGGTGTACTCAATTCCAAAATCACAAGCAGCTAAAAACTTTAACCATCTTCGCTGTCTCATATTCAACTCCTTCTGAGAGAATAAGTATCTTAGCAACTTGTGATCCATATACAACTTGAATCGTTCTCCCAAAAGGTAATGTCTCCACACCTTCAAAGCAAATATTACAGCAGCCAACTCTAAGTCATGAGTTGGATATCTAATTTCGTGCTGTTTGAGCTGTCGCGAAGCATAGACAATTACTTTACCCCTCTGCATTAACATGTTACACATGCATCAGTATACACCACCAAATCTTGATTTCCATCCAAAACAACTAACATAGACGCGTTGGTTAATAAATGTTTTAGCTTCTGGAATGCCTCTTCACATTTATTGGTCCAAACATACTTCACCTCCTTCCTTGTTAATCTAGTCATCGGTGCTGCTATACGAGAGAAGTCTTTGATGAATCTCCGATAATAGCCAACTAACCCCAAAAAACATCTTATCTCGGTCACTGTCTCGAGTCTTTTTCAGTTATTAACAGCTTCAATTTTATATGGATCTATGGATAACCCATTTTTTGAAACTACATGTCCAAGGAACTTCACTTCTTTCTTCCAAAGTGACATTTAATTTTTTTACTTTCAGTTGATGTTGTCTCAATGTTTTTAGTACTATTCTAAGATGAGTCTCATGATCTCTTTCATTCTTATTATATATCAGAATTTCATTTATAAACACTAACACGAATCAGTCCAAATGCTCTCGGAAGATCCTGTTCATCAAATTCACAAAGTAAGCAGGTTCATTAGTCAACCTGAATGGCATTACTAACCACTCATACAAGCCATACCTTGATCGAAGTACCTTCAAAGGAATACTATCCTTTACTACTCTTAATTGATGGAACCCGACCGCCAAATCTAAGTGGGAAAATACTTTGGCTCCACTCAATTGATCAAACAAGTCATCTATCCTCGGCAACGGATATCAATTCTTTATCATCTTCTCCTTTAACCTACGATAATCGATGCATAATCTGAATGACCCATCCGTTTTCTTCAAGAACACCGCGGCTGCTCCCTAAGGTGAATTGCTTGGTCTAATAAAACTCTTTCCTTCTAAATCCACCAGCTACACTTTTAACTCCTTCATCTCGGTAGGTGTCATTCTACTAGATGGTCTACTAACAGGTTCAGCTCCTGGTACAAGATCTATTTGAAATCAATAGCTCATTTCCACAGTAGTCCGATAACAGGCTCAAAGACATCTGAAAACTCTCTTACTATGAAAACTCGGCTTAACTCATCTTCCTCCTCCATTACACCCAACAAGCATAAACATCATAACTTGGGTTTTTGATTGAGTATATAATTCGATCACTACTATTAGGGTGTCCTAGTGATATTTTCTTATCATGGCAAAATATTCCAACATCATATTTACTTAACCAATCCATACCCAAATTAATTCCAAAGCCTACAAAATCAAACACAAGTAAACTGCAAGCGAATATGTAACCTAAATATTCAAACTCTAAATGGTCGCATCTCATCCCAAGAGTTGTATCCCCTCCTATAGGATTCACAACCCTTAAGGAAGTTACTAGGTATGAGGGTTCTAGGTTAAGCTTATCTACCAAAATGAGATATGAAAGAATGCGATTTCACCAGTATCAAATAGAAATCTAAGAGGTATGCCATGAATCAATAACATACCTCCCATTACAGCTTTTCCCTTCTCCTCAGTTGTTGGTTTCGAGGTAGCTGATTCCAATGCAAACACCTTCCCTTTCTTAGCTTTAGCTAGTTCCTTGCATTGGTTCTTATAATGACCGATATGATCATAGTTGAAGTACTTAATGTTCTTCCTCTTGATCACCTTCTTACCATCTCCAGAATGACATTCATTTGCGAAATGAACTTTCTTATCACATTTATAACATACAATCTCAGACTTTCCCTTCTTGGCAGCTCCTCCCTTCTGAGCTCCCTTTTATGAAAGAAGTTCCTCTTACTGCCCACCCTGAGCCTCCACTATTTGTTACCACCAAAGAAAGCAAGCATCTCCTCATTTCTCAAAGTTATCTTTACCGCCAAATCTAATAAGTTACTCGTCCGCTCCGTTAGCTATTGCTCTTCAGGATGTTGGGATTTCTGATATTACTTTATTTGCTCTAGATTCACGAGATGAGAATGTGGACATATCCCGTATTCCTGTTGTTCAGGATTTCCCCGATATATTCGAGCCAGTATCAGGCCTGCCGCCAAAGCGGGCCATTGAGTTCCGCATCGATCTCATTCCAGGCTCCCACCCAGTTGGGCGTCCTCCCACGAGGATGTCTACTAAAGAGAATGAGGAACTCAGGAAGCAGTTAGTAGAGCTTGAGGCGAAGCAGTTCATTCGGTCCAGTTCTTCGCCATGGGGTGCTGCTGTGGTCTTCGTTAAGAAGCCCGATGGCTCTCTTAGGCTTTGCATTGACTATTGCAAGCTTAATGAGTTGACCATCAGAAATCGTTATCCATTGCCACGGATAGACGATATGTTTGATCAGTTGAGCGGTGCGAAGGTCTTTTCCCAGCTCGACCTTGCCACCGGATTTCATCAGCTCCGAGTTGCATAAGATAGCATTCCTCTTACCGCTTTCCGCACTCGTTATGGTTCTTTTGAGTGGTTGGTCATGCCATTCGGCTTGACGAATGCACCGGCTTTCTTCGTCGATCTTATGAATCGAGTATTCCGGGAATACATCGATAGATTCGTTCTGGTTTTCATCGACAATATTCTTATTTATTCTAGATCTGAGGCAGAGCATGCTCATCATTTGCGGGTCGTCTTGGATACTCTTCGTCAGCATCAGCTTAAGGCCGAGCTCTCCAAGTGCCATTTTTGGGAGAGCAAGGTCAAGTTCTTGGGCCATATTGTATCATCTGAGGGTATTTCTATCGATCCTGCCAAGATCGAAGCTATTCAGAATTGGAAGCAGCTCGAGAACATTCATGATATTCGCAGCTTCCTTGGTCTGGCGGGTTATTACCGTCGATTTATCAAGGATTCCTCTCGTGTTTCACTTCCCCTCACGACTCTGACTCGTAAGGGGGTTCGCTTTATTTGGTCTGATAAGTGTGAAGTTTCTTTCCAGCGATTGAAGGAACTTCTCACTCATGCTCCTATCCTTGTGGTTCCTGAGAGTAACCAGGATCTTGTTGTTTACACCGACGCTTGTGGTAGCAGCCTCAGTGTTGTTCTTATGCAGAAGGATCGGGTGGTTGCTTACGCTTCTAGGCAGCTACGTCCGAATGAGGTTCGCTATCCTACTCATGATCTTGAGTTAGCAGCTATCGTCTTTGCTTTGAAGACGTAGCGTCATAATCTATTGGGTGAACGTTTCATTCTCTACACCGATCACAAGTCGCTGAAGTATTTATTCAGTCAGAAGGATCTCAATATGAGGCAGCAGCGATGGCTTGAGTTTCTCGCCTCATATGACTTAGACATTCAGTATACCCCTGGCAAGGGTAATTGTGTGGCTGATGCACTCAGTCGCAAACACTCGGCGGTAGTTTCTATGATGATAGCCGAGTGGGATATTCTTGAGACTCTTTCTATGTGTGATATTTGAAATCGAGCTCCGTCTTCTGATCATCAGATCTTGCTATTCAGCTTGGAAGCTCGACCTATTCTATTGGATCGCATTGCCCATGCTCAGCGGTAGGATCTAGACTTGTTGCGATATATTCATCTCCTTGAGTCGGGATCTAGTGATGAGACATTATTGGATTGTTCTATTGATTCTCATCGATGTCTTCGCAGGAAGAACCGTATTTTGGTACCATCTGATTTATCACTTAGGCGCGACATTCTAGACGAGTGTCATCGCACTAAGTACACTATACATCCCGGGTCGAGTAAGATGTATGCCGACATGTGTCGCCTATTTTATTGGGAGGGCATGAAGAGTGATGTTGCAAGTTATGTAAGCCGTTGCATGACTTGTCAACAGATCAAAGCTGAGCATCGGCGTCCATCTGGTCTTCTTCAGCCGCTAGAGATTCCATTGTGGAAATGGGATCAGATATCCATGGATTTCATTGACGGTCTACCTCGATCGAGGTCAGGCCATACTTCTATCTGGGTTATTGTTGATCGCTTGACCGAATCGGCTCATTTCATTTCGATTAAGTCCACTCGGACTGCTCCTCAGCTTGCCAAGTTATATGTGAAGGAATTCGTTCGACTTCATGGCATTCCTAGCTCTATCGTCTGTGATCGAGACACTATCTTTACTAGTCACTTCTGGAAGTGCTTACAGTCAGCTTTGGGCTCAAAGCTGAATCTCTCGACTGCTTATCATCCTCAGACTGACGGTCAGATGGAGAGGGTAAATCATGTTTTAGAGGATCTTTTGCGCTGTTGTATTCTGGATTTCGGAGGTAGTTGGGAGGATCGCTTACCGCTTGTAGAGTTCTCCTACAACAGCAGCTTTCAGTCTAGTATCGGCATGGCACCTTTCGAGGCTCTCTACGGAAGGCCATGTCGCTCTCCTGCTTGTTGGTTAGAATCCGACGAGAAGCTTATTCTTGGTCCAGATTTAGTTCGGGAATCTTCTGAAAAGATTGTTCTCATCCGTCAGAGAATGAGAGAGGCACAGGACCGCCAGAAATCCTACGCGGACAACCGTAGGAAGCCTCTTGAGTTCTCCATTGGTGATCATGTCTTTATTCGGGTCTCTCCCATGAAGGGGGTTGTGCATTTAAGCTCTACAGGGAAGTTGGCTCCTCGCTATGTTGGACCATTTCCTATTACGGAAAGCATCAGCCCCGTTGCTTATCGTGTGGCTCTACCTGCTCACTTCTCTGGAATACACGACGTGTTCCATGTTTCCCAACTTCGCATGTGTGTCCGCGATCCTGATTCTATCATTGAGCTGCATGCTGTGCCTGATTTAGAGATCTTACCTGATTTATCTTTGGATCAGCAACCTCTTCGTGTGCTTGATTCGGAGGTTAGACGCCTTCGCAACAAAGAGGTTCCACTTGTGAAGATTCAATGGTCACCGAATCCTAAGGACTGCACTTGGGAGACCAGAGAATCTATCGAACGCTCTTATCTTGGCTTTCTTCCATCTTCTTCTGCGGGTGAGAATTCTCTATTTTATCTCTATCACTTCTTTTGTGAATTTGACGTTATAGACGACATCTATCTTAAGGAATTGCGGGGACGCAATTTTCTCAAGGGGGGGAGTCTGTAACAACCCGGGATTTGCATTACCAACTAATAAATAAAAGTTATGATTTTTATTTATTTTAATGAAGCATAAAAGGTTTTGGAATAACAAAATTTATGTGAAAAAGGCTATTTTAATTAAATGGGAAATATGGGATTTTAAAATGAGGATAAAATGTTATTTTTGGAAAGTTAAATATTTTAGGAGAGATTTTAAAATGGGTTTGGATAAGAAAAATGAGTTTTATAAACATACATGAACACTTAGACTAATTTTTGGAAAACATGTAAATAACTCTCTTCTTATTGGGTTTCTAAACCTATCCCAATAACCCACCCTAAACCTCCTCTATAAATTATCTCATACTCTCCAAACCTCATTCATTCATCCCTAATCAAAACCCTAATCATTTCCTAAAGCTTTCATAACAAAAATGGCCTCTATCTTCATCTCCTTCTAGTTTTTGCTTATGCAAGTCATTCTATGCAAAGGTAATGCAAATACCCACCTCAAATCCATTTTTATATCTCTCTAATTTCTGAAATTTAATTGGTAACACATGTTTTATGTGTTTTTTGATCTTATAGCCTCCTAATCATCTTTTGCTAACTTGGGTTGATGCTATAGTAGTCTTTGTTGCTTTTGTGAGAGGTATATTGCTAAAAACCTCTTCTAATATGTGTTTAATCATCTTTTGATTTCAGTAATCATTTGGTAAAACATGTTTTATTATGTAACATGTGAATCATAGCTCTTTGATCCTCTTTGCTTTCATTTTGGGTGTGCACACAAGTTGCTTGCTATATTGGTTGAGGTAATATATGCTAGCTGAAATAATAATTAGTTTATTGTTGTTAGTAAATTAGGCATATCTCATTCATATTAATCGGAATTAAGATTTTCTTGATGTTCTGAAAAGCTTATTCTATAGGCTATAACTTTCATGTTTTGAGTTTTGCCTAATTTTGTGGTTTGAATGGTCGAAATCACGTTTGTTTGTCGCTGACCTGACAACAAACTACAGGGTTGATAAAATAAAACCCTGAAATTGATTTGGCCATAAGTTACTCGTTTCTTATCCAAATCTAATAATTTTGGATGTTCTGGAAAGCTTAGATTTAGCGCTAAAACTTTCATGTTTTGAGTTTCATGAAATTTCGAAGTTAATTGGGTCAAAAACTGTGCATTCTTACTACTGTCCCGAGAGCACATTGACAGTGATATAGAATTTAAATCTGAGAATTGTTTTAGTCATAAAATTTTCATCCCCGATCGGAATTTGACGATCTTGGTCATTCTGGAAAGCTTAAAACATATGCTACAATTTTTGTTAAGTGAGTTTTCTGTAATTTTGCAATTTAGATGACCTGAAATGCGTTCAAAGGCAGAAGACCAATTCTGTCTTTAACAAGTTATCTTGAGTTTCAATCTGATATTGTTTTGCATGTATCTCTCTCATTTTTTATCTGAATTAGATAATTTTGGATGTTCCAGAAAGCTTAAAACATATGCTACAATTTTTGTTCAGTGAGTTTTCTGTAATTTTGCCATTTAGATGACCTGAAATGCGTTCAAAGGCATAAGACCAATTCTGTCTTTAACAAGTTATCTTGAGTTTCAATCTGATATTGTTTTGCATGTATCTCTCTCGTTTTTGATCTGAATTAGATAATTGTGGATGTTCTGGAAAGCTTAAAACATATGCTACAATTTTTGTTCAGTGAGTTTTCTGTAATTTTGAGTCTAACTAGGTCAAAAATGGGTTTTTCTACTATCTTCCCGAGAGCGATACATATATTAGCTCTGTGGATGAAACTGAAACTATTTTGGTCATAACTTTTGAGCCGCTAGTCGGAATTTGACGATTTTGGTCTCGTTGGAAAGATGGAGTTATGAACTCCATATCTGGAAAGTTTGGCCATCATCTGAGTTCATTAGACCCTTCGAATTTCCTGTCAGAGTTGAACCCAGATCGCTGTGCAAAACAGTGCATTTCATGTTTCTGTGTCCGACTTTGGAACGTCGCTACGCCTTCGTTTCAAGTCGGAATCGAGTAATTCTTTTTGCGTTCTGAAGTAGGAATGTCGGACTACGTTCCTACTAATTTTCATGCCATTCGGATTCAGTCTACTGGTCCGAATAATTTTCCGAACTTGGGTTCGCGTCAGTTTTGGACTATTTTCCAACACTTAGAATATTTTCAGTGATTTTCTGATTTTATCGATTTCTTTGAGATTTGTCTCTGGATTTTGTACACGGGCCTTATAAAAAAAGGTTTTAAAAGGATTTTTCGCTCTGAAATGGCTTTCGAAATTATTATATAATATTATTTTTAATTAGTAGACTAATTACTCCATAATAGGAGAGTTTTCAAAAGCCGTTTTAGAGTGTTCTCAAAATCAATTATAAATCCGTTCGAACCATTATTTTCTATAATAAAAATCTCACACTCACTTTTTAGCACATCAAGCGAAGTGGAAAGGTGCTTAAACGGTTAGGAAATCTCCGACCTATGGAACCGTGTGTATTTTCTTTCCGGTTAATCCTCGACCTATTCGATTGATCGTTTTGACCTTTGGGTCTAGTTTACCGATGATACGAGGTGGACTTTTTATTGTTTGGAGTGTGAGCTTGCTATTGGTTAGTAAACCATTTAGTGCGAACGTGGGATATGGGACTCATCGTTAACACTTTACGGGTTCCTCTCCAAGAAGTTTGTGACACATTAGCCTCTGGGCAGCCAGTACTGGACCTCTGGGTCACCATGCCTCTGGGCAACCGTCTCTGGACACCTGTTCTATGGAGCAGTTTCTTTTTTGGCATGTGCCTCTGGGCCTTTATCCTTCTGGGAAGGATCTCGCCGTCTTGCGCGTTCCGCATCTGTGCGAGTGATCGATCACAACTCTATAGAACTTGGCAATAACGACTCCGGTCGGTGCACGTGCTATACTTGTATTATCTGATGATTTTTATATCCATTCGAGTACCGCCATTTGTTGTTGGTTCCATGGAACCATACGATGTAAGTGTGATTACCTTGTGGATTCACAGTGTCTTTGGACACTGCTTTTCAGTGTTTGATTTCATTGACTTTTCAGTATATCCCCATTGCTCTTTGGAGCATCGATCTTTGCTTGGGCATTGATTACAGACTCTAGTCACTCTTGGGATTATTGCCTATGGGCAACTTTATATAGCTTTGGCTACACCGATGATATGAGGCGATTTTATTTATTCAACACTTTGGTGCTGGTATTCTCTTTGGAGATTTTTACTGTTGATTGATGATTAGGGACCGTCATTATATTCATGTGGTCCAAAATACTCTTTTCTTAGGAAAAGTACTGTTTTATTTATGTACCGCATTATTATATATCTCAGTTATTACTGATTGTTTAGCTAGCCTGACCCGAGTGTTTTTCGCTCGGGTCAGACCGAGTTGTTTCAGGTTAGGTCTCTGGACTTAGCTTTTGTGCTTCCGCTTGGACATTATCTGCTATGCTTTTGAGATAGCTTATCTTAGTGTCCGCCTCTGTTATTATTTAGACTTTGATATGTACATATTTTTGACTCACATGTGTGAGCAGTGGCTTTGTACCCACCTTATGATATATTTGGATCTGTATTGACGATGTATTGTTCCGAGACTCTGTGCTGTTATGTGATACTGTTCTGTGATGCTATTTCATTATGTTATTATACTTTGTTCTGATAGATCTTTAGCCATTTGTAATTTCATTATAAGTATTTATCGAATATGTCGAACCACCTGATTGAGAAAAATTTAAATAGATTCCACCTTTCGACGTATTCGGTAGATAGTTATAGCATAGTTACATTTGGTCGCTCCTATTATACTCTATTCTCTGTTCCAGTAGACGGTATTACTCTGTAATACTCTTTGTTAGAATGGGTCTTGGAGTGGGGCGTTACAACTATATCACATGGATCCTTGAGATATGGAAAAGTCGCCTTAGCAAGCTTAGGTCTTAACCTATGGATGAACTTCTCATTTCTATTAATCGTCGTGTCCATGGTAGCATATCCATATTGGGACAACTCCTCAAACCTCGTTGCGTACTCAAGCAAATTCATATCGCCCTGCACCAATTTAGCAAACTTCCTCAAAAGAGTTGACTTAGCAATTTCAGACATAAATCTCTCTTCAAACCTCCATCTGAATTCAGCTCAAGTCAAAATTTCCTCTACTACCCAACAGTCACATTATTCCACCAGTACAATGCAGCTCCTTGCAACTGCCTGGACACCAATCTTCTTTACTGTTCATCATTTAAACCAAGATCAACGAAAACCCTTTCAAAATGAAGCAACCAGTTCTCCACTTCAACTGCATCCTCCATTCCAATAAATGGTTTCCCTCCAAGTCTCACATAGTCCCTACTCAAAACAACATAGTTATTAACAACTAGGGCATCTTGATTCACTCCTCCAACATTTCCACCAACTAACTCAACAGCAGCTCCTGCTTGCATCATGTTGGCAAAGAACCGATACATTGCTCCTATATCAACCGGTGGTGTTCCTGCACCTACGTTAGCAGCTGTTTGTCGACCCGGATTCCTCCTAGTGTTGGGCCTGACATTTCCATTGGCAGTGGTGCTTCCTTCACCGAGATTCACTTTTCCGTTTCCCGCCTCCATATCCTACTTCCTTAAATATGCATTCGAACCTTAGTAAGATACGGAAGAATGGTCTAAGAATGAGGGAGAATAGAGATAAAGCGTATACTTATATATAGCAAATACAAGTACGTTACTATAGCGTTACCCAATACCCTAATCTTATTCTCTGATTCATTTGGATTATGTTTTCAAAAACTCTTTTTAAAGTTCAAAATTCTTTAGTTTTACATAAACCTATGCTCTGATACCAAGTTGTAACATCCTCCATTTTGAGCCTGAAACTCAGTGCTACAAATGCTGCAGTCATTTATGGTATTAATTTCCGGTAAAAAATGCGGTCATGTTAATGGTATCCATAATGTCATAAGCACAAGAATATGAAATAATTTAAACATAGTTTCAAAAACAACTTTTCTCAGTACATTTCAAATCAGCATTTCATATTCATTACAAAATCCCAAACATTGCCCAGGTTCAGATAAAATATAATTATTACAAATCACGCCAAGAGCAATATATGAAGGTTGCAAGGTTTTAACGAGGTATATTATGGAATTATATGTGTTTCTTTTGTTTGTTAATAAAGTACATGTTTCTAAAAAAATATATAATAGATAAAAACCCAAATGATAATGAAAAAGTAAAATAATTTTTTTCAAATCAGAGTAACTTATCTAAAGAATTATATATAAATACAATGAATTTGAAACAAAATGCAAAAGTGGATTGGCTTACTCAAGGGGATGACTGTACAAAGTTTTTTCATGCCAAAATGTGTTGTACAAAACATCTAAATAACATAGATAATATTTTTGATAATTTTAGGAAATTGACAAATGAATATGATAAAGTAGTAGAAGAATCTATGTCCTATTTTAATGAATTGTATGATGCAGACAAAATGGAAACTGGATTTTCTAAAATTATTTTTAAATCTAAAATTAACAATGCAGTAGAAGAAATTTTAGTTGCTCCAATAGAAGAAGAGGAAATTAAATATATTGTTTATAATGCTAGAGATACTAAAAGTCCAGGGCCTGATGGTTTTAATGCAAAATTTTACAAAAATCAACGGGATAGGATTAAGGGTCAAGAAATTGATGTAGTAAAAGAATTTTTTAATGAAGGAAAGCTTTTAAAGAGTTTAAATCACACTTTTATTACATTAATTCCTAAAAATAAAAATCCATCAGGCATTGGGGATTACAGGCCAATCTCATGTTGCAATTTTATTTATAAAATTATAGCAACAATGTTGGGCAATAGAATTAAAGATTTTTTATCTTTTATAATATCAGAAAATCAAAATACTTTTGTTCCAAGTAGATTAATTTATGAGAATTCCCTATTAGCCCATGAAATGGTTTGAAATTTTAACAATAAGGTTGGAAAATAATGTGTTTAAAGATTGATTTGCAGAAAGCAAATGATAGAGTGAATAGAAAATTCGTTCATCAAATTATGTTAAATATGGGTTTTCTTATAAAATTCTGTAATTTAGCATATGAATGCATAAATACCCCTACATTTTCTACATTGATTCAAGGAAAACCATAGGGTTTTATTAAAAGTAATAGGGGCATTAGACAAGTTGACCCATTATCACCTTATTTATTTACTATAGTGATGGAATACTTTTCCATTTTGATGGAATGGGAGACTATCAAGTGTAGGATTAATCCAATTAATACAGCTTGTTATTACTCATCTAATTTATGTTGATGACTTAATGATGTTTGTTAAAGCAAATAAATCTAATGCACTTGCTATCAAAGATATTTTTGAATGTTTGCAAAAGTATGCAGGTTTGCAGATCAATGAGTATAAAAGTAAAGTGTACTTTAGCAAAAACAGTACATATAGAAAGGAGTTATTAGAAGTATTACATATTACAAAGGGTAGTCTGCCAATCAAATATTTGGGATTCCATCTTTCTGTTAATCAAATTAAAGATAGTGATCGTGCAATACTAATTAAGAAAGTGCAGGAAAGAATGGAAACTTGGTCCAGCAAACTTTTATCTATTATAGGTAGGTTGGAGCTAATAAAAGGGTGTATGCTATTATATTGTATCGGTTACAGACTTATCATATCCCTGCAGCATCAGTTAAAAAATTAGAAAAGAGATGTGCAGAATTTTTATGGAGAGGTGGATATCACAAAATCAGTTGGGAGAAAGTATGCAGACCAAAAGAAGAAGGTATGGGTATTAGAAATATGAACGATCTTAGTTACACATGTCACTTAAATTTTTTTGAAGATTTTTAAATGAAGATTCCATGTGGGCAAAATGAATGAGAGGTAAATACCTTAAGAAAAACAATTTTTTTAACATTTTGCCAAAGAATAATCAATCAAATGCATGGAAACAGATTTTAAAATGCAGAGAACAAGGTAAATTAATGTTAGAAGAGTGTTTAAGTGTGGAAATGAAACTAGTTTATGGTTTGATAGATGGCTTGAACATGAATCTTTTATTAAAAGAGTAGGTTGGAATAGTCTGATTATATGTGGAGGGGTTGATGCTACAGTGTCTATGATAATTGTAGAAAATCAATGGCAACCACAAATTCATCTAATCACTAACCCACAGAGAGTGAACATAAAAAAATTCCAATTGATTCAAGCGCAATGCAGACTATTGGGTCTGGATAGTATCCAGTAAAGACAAATTCTCTTCCAAGCAGACATAGGAATATATTAGAAGCAAGCAGCCACAGCTGAATGGTATGAATGCATATGGAATAAAGTCAACAACTCAAAGATGGTTATTTGTACATAGTTTGTAGTTATTAATAGGTTGCTTACAAGAGACAGAACAAGCAAATGGGGAAAATCAAACGAGGTACGGTGTCTATTATGTGATAATGAAAATGAGTGTACTAATCATCTATTTTTTGAATGTAGGTATTCTTATTATATATGGAACCACGTTCGAGCTATATTGGAAATTGATCATAATGATAATATGAATCTACAATAAGCAATTAAGCATATCAAGGATAAATTCAGCAATAAATCACCATAAAAAACTATGCTCATGTAATGGTAACTAGTGATGGTTGGTGACGGCTAAAAAAGGAGGTCGTCGCTGGCCGTCGCTCAACCCGATGTTATAGCATGAACCAGAGAACAAGAAGTGAAATATATTTCACTTTCCCCCCAAATTGCTGCCGCCTTTCCCAGCCCCCTCACCCCCTACCGACACCAACCGCCTCCTGTCGACGCCAACCGCCTCCAGAAGCCGCTGTTGCCCTCCGGTGCTGCTCCGTTTCATCCATCTTCTTCAATTTCTAGGTATAATCTCTAAACCTTAATTTCTGAAAATAATTTGATTATGGGTTTGAATATGTTAGAATAATTGATATTAGATGATGGTAATAGTTTATTAGTTGATTTGGGGATAAAATTAAAACCCTTATTTAGAAAATTAGTTGATTATGGATTTGAAATAGATGATTAATATGTATTAGTTGATGATAATGGTATGTTAGGTGATTTAGAGAAGTTAATAAGTGGTTTGTTTGTTTAATTTGTAATTAAAAATTAGGGTTTATTTATAATCCGAAAATTAGTTTATAATTACTAATTGATATGCTAATGGACATATAAGTTTACATGAATATTTGTTATAATTAATTAGAACAATGTTTGTTATAGTTTGTGTAACGACCCGGGATTTTCGAACCCGAAAATTCCAGATAGTTATGAAAAGAAGAAAGAGATAGAAGAAGAAGAAGATCAGAAACATCAACATCTCACATTCGCAGCGGATAAAATATAATAATAAATAATAACAGTTTACAAAACAATATTATATCTGTCGATTACATTTTAATACATCAGAGTTACACATTTATACAGACACTGGATATACACAATTATCAAGTCTCAGATATACAATAATATAAC
Source organism: Allium fistulosum (assembly GCA_030737815.1). Classification (NCBI taxonomy): domain Eukaryota; kingdom Viridiplantae; phylum Streptophyta; class Magnoliopsida; order Asparagales; family Amaryllidaceae; genus Allium; species Allium fistulosum. Next base: position 911,863,924 of record CM060908.1, read on the forward strand.
ACAGTAGAAACACTCCATACGTTCCTGCCGTCCAGCTCGACTCCTGAGCTCTAGAACGTCCTTACCTGAAAATCTGTAATACTCGGTCTGACCCGAGCATTACATCAAAGTAACACCCGGGTCAGGCTGGAAACCAGCGTGAGTAAACTCATCTAATAAGAAATTCCAATCCATAGAACTTATTTAAACCCAGGGTAACTCGTACTTGCTACACATAAACAACTTATATAGTCATCACTTATTTTCACAAAACAATACCTAAGTATCCTACTTAGTTTAAATGGTCCATATTGTCCCAATCCAGCCTATTGATTTCACATATCAATCTATAAAGAATTTTAGAAGATTCCCAATCGAAGTGGTTTCGGGTATTAACTAATACCCGACTCCTGTCTCTTCGAATCCAATGTCATCTTAACCCAAGTTATTCAAATGAAATACAATTCAAACTTTAAATATAGGGTGTCACTATTTTAATCCAAATATATTGTATCACATAGCATTCCATATCACATACCAGAGATATCAACTAATCTAAGCATACAATATCATTCAATCATTCATAGCAAGATTAATCAACCATACCATCTATAATTAATTTAATTAACCACAAATGAATTAAATTAATTACTTCAATTATTTTTAAACCTTGCTTATTAATTACAACCCAATTAATTTATCATCCAAAAATTTCTATTTTAATTAATCATCCTTGATTAATTATGTTTAATTACATTAAGTAATTAAACCTTAATTATAGATTTATTATTCTCAACCATTCTCAATAATTAACTAAATTACTTTCATAAATTAATAAATGATATTCTAATTATTTCATTAATTAATTACTCTTTTAATTAATTTCTTTAGCAAATAATTAATCACATTATTAATTAATCTTAACTCTCTAATTAATTAATTACTCTCTTAATTAATTAACTTCAAATCAATTATATTAATTAATTCTTTAATTAATAACATCAAGTGATTAACCCTTAATCACTTCCATTTTATTACTTCCATAAGTAATTTCTCTTTTCTTAATTACATTAGTAATTATCCATTAATTACTTGACTAAGAAATTTTATTCAATTAATCAATAAGTGATTTATCTTTAATTAATTAGACTAATTAATTAACCTAAAATTAATTTAATAAATCAATTAACCATCACTTAATCTCTAATTAATTTATTTCTTAATTACATTCATTTCCACTAATTACTTCATTTAGTAATTATCCTTAATTAAATTCAACCTTCAAAGATAGACTTTTCATTTAAATTACATATTAATTTCTATCATTAAACTTCATTTAGACCATTTAGAAATAATTAAATGTTTGAATAAAATTTTACTTTTAAACAAAACAATTTAAACCCTTAATTTCTTTAATACACTTAAATCTTTAAAAATCCTTTTTAAACATGGTTTAATTTAAATTAAACGAATATTCATCTTTGAACTTGATTATCATATCCTTCAAAACTTATTTACTTAATTTTATTTTAAACTTGTTAAACATTCATTTCTGAAAACAAAATTATTTACTTAACTTTTAAAAATTGAAAACATTTAGAAAAAAAAACATGCTCTCAGATTAAAACCCAGAACAACCCGAGTAGACTCCACAAAAACACTAGCCTTCCTCGAGTCTTTTCCCACGCATGTCTGCTTCAAGTCGCACACGCGTATGCTTCGGCAACAACTCAAGACACTCTCGTCTTCTCCCAACATAAAACTTCCATATGCACAGATCGGTCACCGTGCATGTGCACAGTTCAACTACGCCGCAGCTACCTCCAACGTCTTGCCCCACATGTCGACGTTCAACCTCGCGATCAAATTTGACCCTCAATCATTCGCCACGAAGTAAAAGTCAAAATCGAGCTTCCCAGTCGAAAAACTGGAAACCTATCATCATCAGAAAACCCTCGAACCACCATCGCCGATCACCGAACCTTCCCAAACTCCGGTCATGGACTCACTAGCCTTCACGCCATCTATTCCCAGAAGCACTTGCAGTTCGATTCACCAATGAAGCCACGGTGACAAATTTTCTGGCCTCGACAGAACTAGCGTTTAAAACCCAATTGAACTATTGCCGACTCCACGGCGATCTTCCCATCTCCCTATCATTTTTCCCAGCTTCAACGATCACCAAACTAGCTCCAGCCAAAACTTCGACCTCCAGAATCACCCCAGTCACCAGAACTTCGTCGAAAACCAAAATCTGGTCATCCTCAAAATGCAAACTCAATTCCAAACTAAAACTCATGAATTTAGTTTTAAAAATCGAGTTTTCCAGAGTTGATTCAAGTTGCATGCTTGAATCTACAAATTAAATTGTTTAATTTTTATTAATTTTTAAAACTCTTACTGGTTTTTACTGATTCTAGGAGAGATTTAAACATATATTACTTAAACTTATTTTTAAAACTAACATTTCATCTTCACAACTTATTTTTGTTTAGAATTTAAAGTCTAATACCACATAGATAAAGAGTTTATTGGAAATTTTGCTTTGTTTTTAACTCTACAGTCTGAAAACAGGGAAGATCAGATTAAATCAACATGCACAGACCAGATACACATATATATATATATATATATATATATATATCCAGAGATTCATACATATATACACACATGCAAACATAATTTACATCCATTCATCAATGATTATCACATGCAGATCAAGATACAGACAGATTTAAGATGTTAAAGGATAGTCTACTCACCTGTTATGATGTTGAACAGAGAACAAATTCCCAGTTATAAAGAACAAAGAAGCAGGCTCAACTTTGATCTGGAAATAATTGATCTGAAACTTCCTATGATTTGAATTACTTGATTGTTGATGTAATATTGGGTTGGTCTTAGTTATTGCATGCTTTAATTCAGGTTGAAGATGAATATAGATGAAGTTGTGGCATTTGCTTTAGAACAGGGTTTTAGTTTTGGTTTTTAGTTTCAGGTTTGGAAAAGAATTACAGGGTTTTAAGTTTTTGATCTGAGGTTTGCTTTTTAGGATTCGATTTTGTTTTCTTTGCTTTAGAAATTTAATAGATAAAAGAAAATGTGAGATAGATAGGAAGATGTTTATTTAACTTAATTTTCTCATTTACTAATTATTTTGAAAATAAAAGGAGGTTAAAGACACTTGTCATTCTCCCTATCTATTTTGTTAACACATATGCTTAGATAACATTATTAGTTTACACTTGTAATATTATATGCAAGAATATATATTTTTAAATGTTAATAAGGGTTTTTAAAATAAATTCCTAATAACAAAATACATCTTTTAATTTATATAAATGAAATCCTTTAAAAGAAAATAGAATAAAACAAACTATATTACTACAAAAATCATATATACATATTTTTAAATTCAAAATATATTTAAGATATATATATATATATATATATATATCTACCCTTTGAATTTTAAATTCAAATTCAAATACAATTTAAAATCAAATTGAAATTAACTCACACAAATATATTTACTTAAACAAACACAAATTCAATTTGTTTGAATATAATAATTTTTCTATTTATATCTACTTATCTCTATGTGTATATAAACCATCATTATTATTATTCTTGTTTGAAAACAACAAATTTACCAATTTTAAATAATTTATAAAGGAAATTATCATATTTTAAATTGCTTGAAGTTCTGGGATATCACATTCCTCTCCCCTTAGAATCTTTTCGTCCTCGAAAAGGAACGAAGCCAGAATTTATTTAAAATCCTTAATATCAGTTAAATTTCTTTTTGAACACATTTTTAAAACACTTTAAAAATCTTTATAATATTATTAAATTAGTTTTTATAAAAATACTTTTATAACTCGATGTTTTCACAAGTCCATCCTCGTTCTCACAGAAATTCGGTCATACGTTGATCAGACGTAAGACCGAAAATCTATAAGTACTTAGTAAACCCGTTTTCAACACCTAGTGAAAATATTTGGAAAATACTTTATTTGAAAATATCGAAAACGATTTTGAAAATAGAGGAATATCTTTGGTGAGAATGCTCTAGAAATCATCACCCCCATCCAAGGTCACAGTTACATCACGGGTTACGTTGCCATCGCAGCAAAAGTCCATGTAACTGATTACACCATGGAACCCACAACAGATCGCAGTTACATCCAGGGTTACGTTGCCGTCGCAGCAAAAGTCCATGTAACTGTTGGCTCTCAGCGGCACACACGATTTCGCTGTCAAAATGAAACTTCTCCCACATAGGTCGCAGTCTACCGATATAAAATCAAACGTAGACTGTTGGCTCTCAGCGGCACAAACGACTTTCGCTATGTTACCATAGTGTCACAGTCTACCGATATAAAATCAAACGTAGACAGTTGGCTCTCAGCGGCACACATGACTTCCGCTATGGTCTGCAGTAGATCGCAGTGACATTGAGTTAAATTGTTGTCACAGCATAACTCAAATGCCTCTGTGGGCACCAGCCCCTCGACTTCCGCTACACAAATAATCCTCAGGAACTAGTTTTGTCCGGACTCCTCACAGGATCAACTTTAGAAACCCCCCTTGGGGCTCAAGGCAGTACCACCCAGTGGTACTCCTGAGAAGTTCATTTCAAGGAAGCGCCTTTTTCCCCAGAGCTATTCTCAAAACACTTTATACTATATACTTATAGTATCTTCAAATCATACCCTTTATGATTTATCAAAATCTCCTTTACACAAAATCGATTACCAAAATCGATAATTCTCAAACTAGGCTTTTCAAAATCCAAAATTGATTTTCCAAAAATCAAAAGTCTTTTCCAAATTATATAGGTTCCCAAAACCTTTTCCAAAATCATTCTCATAAAATTCTTTATATATATATAGATATATATAACTTTGAAAATCTTTGGATCATTTCAAACTTGTATAAACCTCATTTATACTTCAAATATTTCAAAACCTTTTTTATTCTGGCTAGATTCAATAAGGGAAGTTTATCATATTACAAAATATAACTTTATTTATTGTTAATCAAATATTGAAGTTTGATTTCTTTATAAAGTTATTTATCATTTACTTACCCCCGTAAAGTAAATTTCAACCTAAGAAATATCCAATTCCATTATATTTCACAAATATACTTTTCATTTCAAAGATCATTTTATAATCCTTATCCACAAACTTCAATATCAATTTCATTCAAACTCGTACGATGTACACATATCATCCGTACGCAATATCAATCTGATCGCTCAATCGATCACACAATTTCACTTCCGAACTAGTATCGTCCCCCCGACTTCCTAGTGCGGACTCAGATCTGGTTTCTTGATCAGAAGCCGTCATTCTCCTTGCATAGTCACAAATATGATAGAGAATATCCAGAACCAATCAACAACCCATATCCAGGTTCGCCGTCGAAAATCGAGCGAAAAATCCCAACTCGGATCGATAATACTATCTCGAAATTCTGTGTTCGAATCTGGATCAAATCACTATGCGAATAGAATAATATACGTATATCCTACGTATTTATCTTTGTTGGTTATTAGCCAAATCAATTCTCTTTTCTATTCACATTTCCTTCAATTCCATTCACTTATTCTCAATTGCTTCCATTTCCAATTGAGTTATTACTTCAATTACAAACAGTTTGAACTCTGTCCTATTTAAATTTAAAAATAGCTTGGAAAAGTTTAAAGTAGATAAGTAGTTGAAAAATAGTTATTAGTTTGTAAAATAGCTGTAAAATAGTTAAGTAGGTATAAAATAGTTAGATAATTGCAAAATAGTTTTTAAAATAGCGATTAGATATAAGTAACTGAAAAATAGTAATTAGTTTATAAGACAGTTTCAAAATAGTTAAATAATTTCGAAATAATTAAATAGTTTCAAAATAATTGTAAAATAAGTATAAGATAGTTTGGGGTTTTTAAGAAGAAAGATTGTATAGTAAATAGTTTGGAAACATATACTTGTATCAAAAAAATTTGAAAATAATCCAGAGCCAAACTGTTTAATTTCCCAATCTCCATTTCCAATTAATTTCCCATTAATTCAATTTAAATTTCCACTTCCATTTAAATTGACTCAATACTTCAATTTCCATTGAATTTTATTCAATCCCAATTCAAGTTGAATTAATCTTAATTCCTTTCCAAATTTCAAATCAAATTCCATTTGATTTTAAACATATTCATTTTAATTACAATTTCAAATTATTCAAACTAATTTCAAATTGAATCCACTTAAATTTCAAATCATTTCAATTTCTATATGAATTAATCCCAATTCCCATTTGAATTTTTGAACTCATTCGATCTTCAATTTTTATTTTAAATTAATTCAATTCAAATTTTTCATTTGAATTTTAAACTTATTTATCTTAAATCACAATTCCCATTTATTCAAATCAAATTCAGTTTGAACTAATTCAATTTAAATCTCAATTTTAAACTATCTCGAATTATATAAATTCGAGTTAAAATTTTTAAATATTAATTTAATTCCTTAAATCACAATTCCTTCACTTTTAAATTAATTCAACCTTTATTTTTTTTATTTTAACAAATTAAATATTTAAACCTTTTAATTCTGAATTCAAATTTCAAAATTCCATTTTAAAATTATCTTTACTTAACTTATTACAAAGTTCAAATAAGAATTCAAAAACAATTTAATCTTCAGATTCTAATTTATTATCCATTTTCAATTTCCAGATCTCAAACCCATTTTGAGATCACTCATAACTCCCATTTAAATTAACCATTTAACTACCCAAGTTAAATTTAAATTTCATCTTGAAATTTCCAATTCAAGTTATTTAACTTCCTTCAAGTTAAATTTACTTAATCCGGTCAACTTTTCACAATTTGAATTCCCATTCAAATTTTAAATTTTAGATTAATAGTCTTTCCCTTTTTAAGTTTAAAAACTTACTTTACTTTGGGTTTTACATCACATTCCAATTTAAAACTCAACACTAAGTGTTTATTTCAAATCATCATTGGTATTATATATATTCCTCATATATACATTTTCTTTACACACCAAGTTATACTTTAAATTTTTAAACCACCTTTGGTTTTAATTCAAAACAACTTTTTTAAAACAATTTCAAGTTTTCTGGATTTAGATTTAAAATTTCACAATTTTAAATTCTCTTCAATTCCAATTTATAAGTTATACTCACTTAAATGTTTACTTCCCTAAACATTTCATTTTGCTAAATCATTAACAACATTCATTATTAAACACAATTACCATTTATGATAATAACCAGGATTATCATATCTGGAAACCAATTCATTATTACCTTTATTCTTGATAACATTTCTACAAATTCATGATTTTAATTTTAGTTTGAATTCATTTCAAACTTATCTTCATTCAATTTTAATTTGGCTTTATTTCTATTACCACTTAATTTAATTCCAATATTTTAACAACCAATTACCTTAATATTTATTAGAAAGAAATATCATTTTATATATCAAAATATATTCTTATATAAAATCATTTAAAATCCTTATATAAGAAAATAACAATTACGCTCTCATATATATATACACTCAACTCGTTCTAGGGTACCATTGACCCTATCCTTAACGAGTAATCCCCAACAGAGCCAAGGTTCTTGCTTAACCTTCAGCTCTGATACCAACTGTAACGACCTGGGATTTTCGAACCCGAAAATTCCAGATAGTTATGAAAAGAAGAAAGAGATAGAAGAAGAAGAAGATCAGAAACATCAACATCTCACATTCGCAGCGGATAAAATATAATAATAAATAATAACAGTTTACAAAACAATATTATATCTGTCGATTACATTTTAATACATCAGAGTTACACATTTATACAGACACTGGATATACACAATTATCAAGTCTCAGATATACAATAATATAACACAGTAGAAACACTCCATACGTTCCTGCCGTCCAGCTCGACTCCTGAGCTCTAGAACGTCCTTACCTGAAAATCTGTAATACTCGGTCTGACCCGAGCATTACATCAAAGTAACACCCGGGTCAGGCTGGAAACCAGCGTGAGTAAACTCATCTAACAAGAAATTCCAATCCATAGAACTTATTTAAACCCAGGGTAACTCGTACTTGCTACACGTAAACAACTTATATAGTCATCACTTATTTTCACAAAACAATACCTAAGTATCCTACTTAGTTTAAATGGTCCATATTATCCCAATCTAGCCTATTGATTTCACATATCAATCTATAAAGAATTTTAGAAGATTCCCAATCGAAGTGGTTTCGGGTATTAACTAATACCCGACTCCTGTCTCTTCGAATCCAATGTCATCTTAACCCAAGTTATTCAAATGAAATACAATTCAAACTTTAAATATAGGGTGTCACTATTTTAATCCAAATATATTGTATCACATAGCATTCCATATCACATACCAGAGATATCAACTAATCTAAGCATACAATATCATTCAATCATTCATAGCAAGATTAATCAACCATACCATCTATAATTAATTTAATTAACCACAAATGAATTAAATTAATTACTTCAATTATTTTTAAACCTTGCTTATTAATTACAACCCAATTAATTTATCATCCAAAAATTTCTATTTTAATTAATCATCCTTGATTAATTATGTTTAATTACATTAAGTAATTAAACCTTAATTATAGATTTATTATTCTCAACCATTCTCAATAATTAACTAAATTACTTTCATAAATTAATAAATGATATTCTAATTATTTCATTAATTAATTACTCTTTTAATTAATTTCTTTAGCAAATAATTAATCACATTATTAATTAATCTTAACTCTCTAATTAATTAATTACTCTCTTAATTAATTAACTTCAAATCAATTATATTAATTAATTCTTTAATTAATAACATCAAGTGATTAACCCTTAATCACTTCCATTTTATTACTTCCATAAGTAATTTCTCTTTTCTTAATTACATTAGTAATTATCCATTAATTACTTGACTAAGAAATTTTATTCAATTAATCAATAAGTGATTTATCTTTAATTAATTAGACTAATTAATTAACCTAAAATTAATTTAATAAATCAATTAACCATCACTTAATCTCTAATTAATTTATTTCTTAATTACATTCATTTCCACTAATTACTTCATTTAGTAATTATTCTTAATTAAATTCAACCTTCAAAGATAGACTTTTCATTTAAATTACATATTAATTTCTATCATTAAACTTCATTTAGACCATTTAGAAATAATTATATGTTTGAATAAAATTTTACTTTTAAACAAAACAATTTAAACCCTTAATTTCTTTAATACACTTAAATCTTTAAAAATCCTTTTTAAACATGGTTTAATTTAAATTAAACGAATATTCATCTTTGAACTTGATTATCATATCCTTCAAAACTTATTTACTTAATTTTATTTTAAACTTGTTAAACATTCATTTCTGAAAACAAAATTATTTACTTAACTTTTAAAAATTGAAAACATTTAGAAAAAAAAAACATGCTCTCAGATTAAAACCCAGAACAACCCGAGTAGACTCCACAAAAACACTAGCCTTCCTCGAGTCTTTTCCCACGCATGTCTGCTTCAAGTCGCACATGCGTATGCTTCGGCAACAACTCAAGACACTCTCGTCTTCTCCCAACATAAAACTTCCATATGCACAGATCGGTCACCGTGCATGTGCACAGTTCAACTACGCCGCAGCTACCTCCAACGTCTTGCCCCACATGTCGACGTTCAACCTCGCGATCAAATTTGACCCTCAATCATTCGCCACGAAGTAAAAGTCAAAATCGAGCTTCCCAGTCGAAAAACTGGAAACCTATCATCATCAGAAAACCCTCGAACCACCATCGCCGATCACCGAACCTTCCCAAACTCCGGTCATGAACTCACTAGCCTTCACGCCATCTATTCCCAGAAGCACTTGCAGTTCGATTCACCAATGAAGCCACGGTGACAAATTTTCTGGCCTCGACAGAACTAGCGTTTAAAACCCAATTGAACTATTGCCGACTCCACGGCGATCTTCCCATCTCCCTATCATTTTTCCCAGCTTCAACGATCACCAAACTAGCTCCAGCCAAAACTTCGACCTCCAGAATCACCCCAGTCACCAGAACTTCGTCGAAAACCAAAATCTGGTCATCCTCAAAATGCAAACTCAATTCCAAACTAAAACTCATGAATTTAGTTTTAAAAATCGAGTTTTCCAGAGTTGATTCAAGTTGCATGCTTGAATCTACAAATTAAATTGTTTAATTTTTATTAATTTTTAAAACTCTTACTGGTTTTTACTGATTCCAGGAGAGATTTAAACATATATTACTTAAACTTATTTTTAAAACTAACATTTCATCTTCACAACTTATTTTTGTTTAGAATTTAAAGTCTAATACCACATAGATAAAGAGTTTATTGGAAATTTTGCTTTGTTTTTAACTCTACAGTCTGAAAACAGGGAAGATCAGATTAAATCAACATGCACAGACCAGATACACATATATATATATATATCCAGAGATTCATACATATATACACACATGCAAACATAATTTACATCCATTCATCAATGATTATCACATGCAGATCAAGATACAGACAGATTTAAGATGTTAAAGGATAGTCTACTCACCTGTTATGATGTTGAACAGAGAACAAATTCCCAGTTATAAAGAACAAAGAAGCAGGCTCAACTTTGATCTGGAAATAATTGATCTGAAACTTCCTATGATTTGAATTACTTGATTGTTGATGTAATATTGGGTTGGTCTTAGTTATTGCATGCTTTAATTCAGGTTGAAGATGAATATAGATGAAGTTGTGGCATTTGCTTTAGAACAGGGTTTTAGTTTTGGTTTTTAGTTTCAGGTTTGGAAAAGAATTACAGGGTTTTAAGTTTTTGATCTGAGGTTTGCTTTTTAGGATTCGATTTTGTTTTCTTTGCTTTAGAAATTTAATAGATAAAAGAAAATGTGAGATAGATAGGAAGATGTTTATTTAACTTAATTTTCTCATTTACTAATTATTTTGAAAATAAAAGGAGGTTAAAGACACTTGTCATTCTCCCTATCTATTTTGTTAACACATATGCTTAGATAACATTATTAGTTTACACTTGTAATACTATATGCAAGAATATATATTTTTAAATGTTAATAAGGGTTTTTAAAATAAATTCCTAATAACAAAATACATCTTTTAATTTATATAAATGAAATCCTTTAAAAGAAAATAGAATAAAACAAACTATATTACTACAAAAATCATATATACATATTTTTAAATTCAAAATATATTTAAGATATATATATATATATATCTACCCTTTGAATTTTAAATTCAAATTCAAATACAATTTAAAATCAAATTGAAATTAACTCACACAAATATATTTACTTAAACAAACACAAATTCAATTTGTTTGAATATAATAATTTTTCTATTTATATCTACTTTTCTCTATGTGTATATAAACCATCATTATTATTATTCTTGTTTGAAAACAACAAATTTACCAATTTTAAATAATTTATAAAGGAAATTATCATATTTTAAATTGCTTGAAGTTCTGGGATATCACAGTTTGCGCAGAAATTAGTGTACAATTATTGATTAATATGCTGCTAGATTGGTATGGTTAAACATACGTAATATTTTTTATTTAATTAGCGTGTGTACATTATAAGTATTAGTTGTTAGTATAAAATAAAATTAATATAGTTTATTACAAGTGCTAACATCTAATTTTCGTTTACAAAATCGATAAAAAAATTAAATTGTTAACTGAACTTTAAAATACGTTTTGAAATTTCAAATGTATTAAATAAAATATTTAAATGGTTGAATGAATTATATAATTTTGAAATGAGCATAACAACAACAAATATTATACTGAAATCAATTTTTGTAAAAAATTAAGAAATGAATATAACAACAATAAATATTCTACTAAAATCGATTTTGTAAAAAATAAAGAAATGAATATAATAATATTAAATATTTTGCTAAAATCGATTTTCTAATAAAAATTAGGAAATGAATATAACAACAACTAATATTGTACTAAAATTGATTTTGTAAAAAAATTAAGAAACAAATATAACAACAACAAATATTCTGCTAAAATCGATTTTGTAAAAAAAATAAAGAAATGAATTTAAGAACATTAAATATTATGCTAAAATCGATTATTTGAAAAAAAAAATAGGAAATGAATATAACAACAACAAATATTTTGCTAAAATTGATTTTGTAAAGAAATTAAGAAATGAATATAAGAACAAATATTGTGCTGAAACCGATTTTCCAAAAAATTGAGAAAAAAATATAACAAGAATAAATATTTTACCCAAATCGATTTTAAAAAAAAATTGAAATGAATATAATGTTGATTTGAAAATAAGCATTAAATATTATTTCAACAAATAATTTGACGCTAAAAAATTAAAGCCTTTAGTCCCAAAATGTTTTAATTTAGTTTAGAAAATACAACGACAAAAATACATCCCTTGGATGCAAAGTTATGCGTTGAAGAGAAGTGAAGTGAAGTGCTGCCGAAATTAGACAGAAGTGTGGTGTGTGAAGCCTATAGTCCTAAATGGCTTTACTTTATTTTATAAAATACAACAACAATATACCATTTGAGTGCAAGTTATGCATAGAAGAGAAGTGAACTAAAGTGCTGTCGACCATCAAAGTTAAAACAATAAAGCAAAAAGCAAAAAATAAATCGAATTGATTATTTGGATTAATAAATGATAAACTTTATTGTGTTTCTAACATATATTTTCAAATCAGGAAAATGTTCGATTATTTTCTCGACCGTAGTTGGATGTATGAAGTCAGAACTGGTATGAAAGTTTCAATAAAGAAACATTTCTATAACGGTGTACACGAATTTATTAGATTCGCTAAATCTAATAATCGTAATAACGAAGAACTTCATTACCCGTGTATTAAGTGCAAACATTTGAAGCATTGAAAAGCAGATATAGTTGAAGTACATTTGTATAAAAATGGTTTTGTGCCGAATTATACTTGTGGGATCGTCGTGGAGAACTTCTTGCACCCACATATAATCCTGTAGCGTTAGATGACAATAATGTTATGACGAATCCAATAGAAAATATGGTGGAAGATGCAGCACGATCAATGTTTCCAATGTTTGATAAAGATGACGATGAAGATGTAAATGTCGAAGAAGAACCGACTGTGGGAGCTAAAAAAATATATGATTTATTGGACTCTGCTAAAAGGCCGTTGTGGGATGGTTGTAAAAGTGAAACCAAATTATCAGTAACTACCGAATACATTACTATGAAATCAAAATTCAACCTTACAGAAGCTGGATTTACAGCAGTTGTACAAGCAGCAAAACGACACATGCCACCCAATAATCTGATGTGCGATAGTCATTATAAAGTGAAAAAACTTATGTCCGCTTTCGGTCTGCCGTACTAAAAGATAGATACATGTGTAAAAGGTTGCATGTTGTATTGGAAAGATGACGTTGAGCTTAGAAAATGCAGAATATGTAACGAGGAAAGATACAATCCAAGAAAAAAAAGGAAAAGAAGTTCCATACAAGAGAATGCATTATTTACCCATCACTCCCAGACTTCAAAGGTTATATGCATCTTCTGCTACGGCGTGCCATATGCGAGTGCACGGCGTGAGAACACCGGAAGAAGGAACTTTGATACATCCATCTGATGGAAAAGCATGGAAACATTTCGATAGGACTTATCCCGCATTTGCTGCCGAAAGCCGTAATGTCAGACTCGGTTTATGTATGGATGGATTTGCACCATTCTCTCGGTTTGGTAGTAAATATTCATCATGGCCTATTATCGTAACTTCTTATAATTTACCTCCATGGATGTGTATGAAAACTCCATATATGTTTCTCACTACTGTCGTCCCTGGGCCTGATGATCCAACACAAGGAATCGATGTTTATTTACAACCATTGATCGAAGAGTTGAAAACGCTATGGAATGAAGGAGTTGAAACGTACGACATTTCAAGAAAAAAGAATTTTCGTATGTTCGCTTCTTTATTGTGGACTATTAGTGATTTTTCTGCATACGGGATGCTTTCAGGTTGGAGTACGGCTGGTCATCTAGCTTGTCCTTATTGCATGGAAGAAACACGGGCGTTTTCGTTACGGTATGGAAAGAAAATTTCTTGGTTTGATTGTCATCGGTGTTTTCTCCATCTCAATCATACTTTTATAAGAGATAGAAAAAGCTTTATAGCTAACAGAGAAGAGAGTATGCAACCACCGAAGATTTGGTCAAGCGAAGAAATATATGAAATTGTAAAGGAGTATCCGAAGATACATGAAACTGGAGTGCAGACTGAAATTCCAGGTAAATCAGACATTCATAATTGGTGCAAACAAACTATATTTTGGGAGTTACCCTACTGGAAAGATCTCCTACTCTGACATAATATTAACGTGATGCACAACGAAAAAAACGTGTTTGATAACGTATTTAATACAGTTATGAATGTAAAGGGGAAAACAAAGGACGATTTGAATTCAAGACGATATAGCAAACTTTTGTAAACGTCCCGAACTTCATATGAAACCCAATGACAATAAAAAACCCAAAGCATGCTATGAGCTAGACAGTAAGCAAGTAAAACTCATGCTAAAGTGGGTGGAAGCACTAAGATGTCCTGATGGGATTTCTTCTAATCTTCGTAGATGTGTTGACTTTAAAAACAATAAATTGAGTGGGATGAAAAGTCACGATTGCCATATCATGATGGAATATCTATTACTCGTGATTCTCAAAGAACTGTTGCCCATAAAAGTATGGAGCGTTATAACAGAATTAAGTTTTTTTTATAAACAACTTTGTTCGACGACGTTAAAAGTCGACCGTATACATAGACTTGAAGTAGGAATTCCTATACTGCTCTGCACGCTGGAAAAAATATTTCCGCCAGGTTTCTTTAATGTAATGGAGCATCTACCTGTTCATCTTCCGTCCAAAGCACTTCTTAGAGGTCCTGTTCAATATGGTTGGATGTATCCATTTGAGAGGTAATATTGAATATCAGCAATATTTATGTTAGTTTAAAATTCAATTTTATATACCTAAATTTAAAATAAATTTGTAATAGGTACTTGAATCATTTGAAGAAAAAAATTAGGCAAAAAACACGAGTTGAAGGTTCGATTTGCAAATCATATCTTGAAGAAGAAGCTTCATTCTTTTTCTCTCATTATTTTAGTGATCATGTGAACTTATCGTTTGTAAGTGTTCCTCGTAATAAAGAAGTCGTTGAACATGATTCTTCTCAAGTAATGTTATCTATTTTTAGACAACATGGCCGACATGCTGGAAAATGTGTGGAAATATGGTTAGCCGATAGAGATCACCATGTAGCACACACATATGTTCTTCTAAATTGTCCAGAAATTGCACCATTTGTCAGATAATAATAAATTCATATATAATTCAATTATACTTACATATTAATTATTATATTAAAACATATTACATATTTGCAGTATATACGAATCACTGCATCCATTTGGCGATCTCAGTAAAGAATTTGCTAAATGGTTTTCGAATTATGTTTATGATCCAATAAACTGTGTCGTTGACAAAGGATTACGACATCTTGCGATCGGACCAAAAAGAAATGTCAAGACGTATTCAATATTCTTCGTCAATGGATTTAAATTCAACACCAAAGATTACGGTGCCGAAAAATTGACATATAACAGCGGTGTATTTGTCAAAGGTAGTGACGATCCAGATGAGCATATAAAAGATTTTTACGGCGTCCTAACACAGGTTTTAGAGTTGACATATTACATACAACCTGCAGAAAAAGTTTTTTTTATTCAAATGCAAATGGTTTAGCAATGTTCCTGGTACTGGAATCAACGTGCACAAAGATTATAAACTTATTGAAATAAAACATACCTCACATTACTATAAGTATGATCCTTTCGTATTGGCCAAGCAAGCGTTACAGGTTTATTTTGCTCTGTATCCATCCTTGAAAAGAGATAAAGCGGATTGGTCGGCTGCTTTTAAAACAAAGGAAAAATTTACATTTGACGGAAATAATATTCCAAACGAAACAGCGTATCAAGCGGATCTTAAGCCAAATACTAAAGTAATAATAACTGATGACATTGATGTAGAGTTGTTGAATGATGAATCAAATGTTTTGGTAGATGCATTTGAAAGTGTTGAAGAAAACGATATAGAGTACGAGACCGAGTCTGAATCAGAGAACGACGAAGACTGATAATTTTAAATATTTGAATTGCATGTTGCATAATGTATTTTTATGACATATGTAATATTTAGAGTCTGAATATGACATATGTAAATATTTGAATTGCATGTTGTATAATGTATTTTTATGACATATGTAATATTTAAAGTCTGAATCAAGTGGAATGTTTTATGCGATGATATGATATGATATGTTCTGATATGATATACGATATATGATATGATATGTTTGTGGCATATATGTCTTACAGGAGACACGGCAGTAGGTCTAAGCCTTCTCCTTCTCCCAACGCAGGTGCCAGTAGCAGTGCGCCGGATTTACGCCCCGTTGCTGAGTTAGTTCTGAAGACGGCAGGGTAAGTATCAAATATATTTCAAGTATGTTATTTAAAATATATTAAATATGTACATCAAAGTTTATACAGGGGCTTTGAGGTGGAGCCTTCAGATTTCATTTTACAAACGTCGAAATAGGCGTTTATGAGTAGGATGTCCAGCTGTTGGCCACGGTGGGACGACATCCCAGCGCCTGTAAAGAACGCAATATGGGTAGATTTGATGGTAATTAAGTATAAATTTTTATTTGATTTGAATGTCAATAGAATGTTTATAATTCAAGTTAATTTCAATATGCAGGCTACCGTACGTGTTGAGCCCCAGGATCTGGATGTGTTTAGAAATCATTGGAATCAAAGAATGAGAAAAAAATTATAGAAACACGATAACTAAAGCAAAGAGTGCGGGAAAAAGCCAAGTTAGATGAGCGCTGAAGTATATAGTGAGTTTCTTTGGCTCTGGGATACTCCTGAATTCAAAGTAAACTATCCACTTTCGAATTGTAATTTAAAATTTTTAAGATTTCGTATATTAGTTGCATTAATATAGTTAACCTTGTGTTTAAATGTATAGGAAATATCAGCGCAGCATCGCGATAACAGGAATAAGAATCCTACTATACATCGTGGTGGCTCGAAATCTTTTCAGCAATATAAAAACGAATTGGTAAATTTATAAATTGTGTTTATAAATATCTGTAACATTATTTAATCATATTGGTAACATTGTTTATTCATATGTATATTTTTAGTCTAAGAAGTACAATTGCGAGCCTACGATGGCTGAGGTGTTTATTGCCACACATGCTATGGAGGAGACAGACGAGGAAGGCAATGTTTCATATAGATGGAAAGACGCCAAATCTAAATCTGTAATGGTAAACATACTTATCTGTAATGATAGTGTTTGATAATACTTTATTTCACAGCTAAAAAATCGTAAATTAATTTTTTTTCGTGTCAAACTTTTATTTATAATCGCAGGAGTCATATGAGGCGGAGCGGACACGTGTGGCGCAGACCAACGGACGTGAGGAGTTGACTGTTGAGGAGTTAAACCATATTTAAGACGCCATTATAGATCCGCCTACGTGAAATAGGCGATATAGTTATGGAAATATGGAGGTAAACTGCTTCATTAACTAATATATACATTTAATATGATATGAAGCATAAATTATAACTAGCTATTAACTAGTTCACAGGCGATATCGTCCCAGAGTGCTTACAGGAGATCCCAGGCAGAGGAGGAGATAGCTTTGTTGCGTCAGCAGGTTGTGGAAATCAATGACTGGCGGTAGAGCAATGCTTTTGCACAGCAGCTCGATGCGCATATCACGACATACCTGGCAGAGCATGGAAGAATGCCTGGAGAGGATGCGTCTGGAGATGATGAGTAGGTAAGGTTGTGCTTGTCACATTTTTGCCGTCGTTTTTTGTTGAACTTATTGTTGTTTGATGTATGATGATGAGTAGGACAATGATGTATGATTTGTTTGATAGTACTTATATGTATTGTTGAGTATGATGTATATTAGTGAACGTTGTGTTTGATTGATGAGTTTTTGGATATATAGTTGTTGTTTGATGGAAAATTGTGAATGTTATGTTTGATTGATGAGAGGTTGGTGTTATACTTGTGTTGGAAGATTGAATGTTGTTATAGTTCGACGGAAATTGTTTATATTGTGGTTTGAGGGTGCAAACGGCAGCTGTTTACAAACAGCAGAACACAGGCTTGCGTCGGCTGGAATCAGCTTGCGTCGGCGTTTTGTTTACAGGCTTGCGTCGGCTAGAATCGGCTGTTTGGTTACAGACCTGAGTCGGATTGCGTTGGCAAGTTACGCCCAACAGAATTTTGAAATAAATGACCACGTGGATATAGACGTCACTTCCCAACACTAAAGTGATGACGAAACCGACGCAAAACCCGACTCGAATGTTTGGTGGTGACGTCTTATTTTGCGTCGGTTTTTAGAATCGGCTTGCGTCGGCTAGAATCGGCCGACGTCGGTTTTCTGCCGACGCAATTGCCGATTTTTCTTGTAGTAATAGCAGAGCGCATGGTAAATCAAAGTTAAGCAGAGAAAAAAGATGGATGTTAGTTGATACAGAAAGTAAAATCATTTTGTAGAAATCAAAGAAGAAAGTCAAGAGACATTTATTGACATTGTCCCAGTGGAAGCAAGAATATTAAGAACTATCTCCACCATCCTGCAACAAAGCAAGTCCAAATGGAACCTCAAAGTAACAGCGCATCAAACCATTGCAGAGATTATGCACCTACAAGCAGATCTACAGATCTGAAGTTTGACAACTACAGATCTGTAAATCTCTTCACTTCAGTCAATTATAGCAACTTGGAGAATGAAAACAATATTTTTCCAAACCAACAAGCTGGATGTGGTTCGTAAAACATTGAAAAATCTAATAGAAATTTTGTCGATACAAGCGCGTTTACAGATTTGGAGTGTAATGAACTCAGATCTGAAAACAATTCCAGCTTGCTTAATGATAACAACTTGGAGAACGTAATTGGAAGCATGAGAAGCAAATTTAATGAATGCCTCTTTTATTGGGAAAGGGAAGAGAGTAGCGGTGTAAATGAAAAAGAATAATCGGATGATACTCTCCGCCATTTTTTTTGTGTTTTAGCAAGCTTGAGATTGCATTGTGTAAATGAAAGGAGGGATGGTAACCCTAGTTGGTAGTATAATGTAATATCGGGTTATACCCGTAGGATATAGGCCTTGGGCCGAATTTTATTTACCAAGTTTCAAAAAAAAAGCTAAACATTTAAGACATAAATAGCGAGAAAAAAGGTAAACTTAGTAGTGTTAGCCGATGCTTCCATGATATCAACCTACCTTCTTCAACAAACTTCTCTCCTTCATCATGGCTAACCGCTACCATGTGAGCAAGTTCTCTTGTTTCTAGTAAGCTTGGTCATCATATTGGCACTGAACATGCTTCCTCACATCTTTTAGCTATTCAACAAAATGATTAATATTTCTCTCTTAATAGTAATAAGAAAATTGCATGAGGATGTTAATCTATATGGACCAGTTCTTTACGACTTAATGTGCATGCAGTTAGTGTTTTACAATATTTCTCTTAGATGAAAATATTTACTATTTATTGTTAGTGGGAAAAAACGTACATTTTCATGTGCATCTTTCATTTCCATTTACAAACGCAGTAGTTTGCCTCCTCATTTTATAACCAAATAGAACTTTTTCTTTTTTCCTCTTCCGTCTACATCTTTGTTTCTTTTCCTACTACAAAAAAACTTTAATCCAACTATATGCTCTAGGATTTATTCTTTTTTATCATTGTATTTACTTAAAAAAAATAGTTGAAGTACGATTGGTAGGACATTGTACAAAGAAAACTCCATTTGACCTATGCCCAATTTATGAATATGTAAGCAGCGTGCATTTGACTTATGCTCAATCTGCAAAAATAAAGCACTTAAACAAAGGTGACATCATATTTTTAGGTAATCTTCTGATAAACTAAGTCTCTAAAGGAATTATAATTTAATGAACGAATTTATAAATGCAAATATTATTACATAAAATCCAACAGCTTGTTTGGGAGCTATCACTTTGGCGACCAAGTGAAACATTTGATGGTTAGACTGAGATTGAACAAATATCTCCCTTCTATAATCTTGATCAAAATTAAAATCTAATTTAAATAGTTTGATGCTTTGCATAACAAAAAGGTTGCAATGAGAAATCCTAGGATCCAAAAGATAGTAAACGTTTGTACGATCTTTTATTTAAATGGGAGTTGTCATGTTACTCTTTCTGGAATATGTATGTGTATATGTATGTGTATGTGTATGTGTATATGTATATGTATATGTATATCAATTACAACTCATTGGTTTTCATCTCATGTATACTCCCAACTGCTATAACCCTATTATGCTATCAATTATTTAAACCTAACAAGTAAAACTTGAATCAAGCTTTCATCTTTATTGTAAACTATAATTCACTCACTACATAATACATAACACTAATTTATTTTTTCTATGGATCCCTACTTACATTGATACATTATAGGTCTCCAATAGCTAATGTTATTGGTATTATCTTTGTTGTTACTATTATAATTATAATTATTATTTTAAGATTTACTCATCAATATCTTTCTACTAGATCAATGAACACATAATCCTACATCCTAGCAATAACTTTATTTATGGAAAATGTAATTTTAATCCCTAAAATAATAATTGACATAGTGTTTTGAAAAATAGAAAGAGAAGCAATGAAAGGTTTTTTTCTTACTTACACACGATTTATTTGTTAGCATAAACATTAAGTGGTTTCTATAATGGTTTGCAATTTTATGTTTGAATAAGAGAATTGTAGATGGAATAAACTGATGAAAGCAGGATTAATAAGGCTTAAATATTCTGTATTTCAATTATTATATGAAAATGGGTAAGATTTAATCACTTCCACATAATAATGTGCAGACTTGTATTTGAATAGGGGCTTTGCACAAAAGGTTGCTATATTCTGATGTTGTTACAGGAAAAGTCTCTGTAGCAATTAGTATGTAAATTAGGTTTTTGTTTTTTCTAAATCGAAAAGTACAAACTAGCTTGCGCTTTCCTGATAGAAAGCGCAAGTTAACTTGCACTTTTCAAAATTTTCAAAAACTTCAAAAAAAAATCAAAATCAGAAAGCGCAAACTTGCTTGCACCGATAGTTTCAAAAATTTTAATTTTTTTTGAAATTTCAAAAATTTTAAAAAAATTCAAAATCAGAACGCAAACTACCTTGTGCTTTCTTGAATGAAAGCGCATGTTAACTTGCACTTTTCAAAAATTTCAAAAGTTTCAAAATTCGAAAAAAAATTCAATATTAAAAAAGTGCAAGTTACCTTGCATTTTCTGTCAGAAAAGTGCAAGCCACCTTACATTTTCTATTTTTCAAAAATAGAGACCAAATTTACATATTCATTTTTGCAGGGACTATTTTTATAACAACATAAAAAACAGAGACTTGTGGTTCTTTTCTTGATTTGAATATAGTTGAATTGGAAAGAATTATAGTAATTAGAGTATTGATTCTTTATTAGTTATAGTATTTATTCGAACTCAACTTGTAAATAGGATTTTAGAGTAAAATCGAAGCAAACAAATAAATACAAATATCCATAACAAAATAAAACAACAACCACAAATAAGAATGTAATGAGATCGAATAATACAAAGGAGCAGTATTATGTCAATATAAAGCAGTATTGTAAGCAAGCAGCCTGAATGAGAAGCCCAGGCCCAAAAAGGCTTTATTTCTTTTCTAGTTACAGGTGTAACGTATATAAATACAGCACAAGATGTAAATAGTTGATCATTGTATTTGTTATTCTTTCTACTGAATAAAATTCTACAAACTCTTTCTTGGTATTAGAGCCACACTGCCTAACGACAATCTTTCAAAAAAAAGGAAGGAAAAGAAGGGGAGAAACTCATCAGAATCTATCATCATCACCTGAGTTTCTGATTCATATCTGAAGTGCAGTACCTTGCCAGCACTGCGTCTGGCTGCATCAACACATTCAGATCGAACCTTAATGAAAAACAGCAAGAAATCAATCTACTCAAATCAAGAACCTTATCAAACAGATCACAGTATCAAAAGAAATTTCCATCCAACAGAGATCATCAGATTATCATCATCCGATCAACAGAGATCATCAGACTATCATCACTTGATCTTGTGGTTGCAACATACCTGGTCTAATCACTCTGTTTCTCTGAAATTGAGATCTTGATCAAGATATAAATTGTTTCTTGCCAATTCTTCATCTCTGTTTACCCAATCCTCCCATCTCTGCACCTTCTTGATATTAGCTTTCATCATGAGTAATGAATCCAACACTGCATCATCAAAGGACATAAATAATCCTCAGCAAAATTCAACAGTAGCTGAAAATCTCATCAAGACCATCATCAGCCCACAGAGTCAACTTGTAACTGTCCATCTAGACAAAGATAACTATATATTATGGAGGCTTCAGGTTGAGACTGCGATTCAAGGCTATGGACTTGAAGGTTACATTCTTGGCACCATTTCAATTCCACTAAAATTCATCACTGTCCAGGAAAACAAAGTTGTTAGTAATGAAGAATACACAAAGTATCATAGGCAAGATAGACTGATCTGTTCTTGGTTAATGTCATCAATAAACACCAAGTTATTGTCTCATGTAATAGGATGCAAGACTGCAAATGAATTATGGACAACAGTTGAAAAGGTGTTTAATACACAGTCTGCAGCTAAGGTTATGTATCACAAAAGACAACTTCAAAACACCAAGAAGGACAACTATACTATGAGAGAATATCTGTCAAAGATCAAAAACACATGTAATCTTCTTGAAGCTGCAGATCATAAAGTTTCTGATTCAGAACAAATACTGATCATACTCAATGGTTTAAGTGATGAGTATGAATCAGTGGTCGATGTGATAGCTTCTCAAAAAGTTCTGCCATCTATAGATGATGTACACTCAATCTTGTTAACACATGAAGCAAGAATTGACAATAAAAGACCACAAGAATCAGATCTCTCTGTCAATTACACAGCCAATCAGAGAAATAAAGGTCAAAACAACAATAAAACTGAACAGGGAAGTCAAAGAGGTGGCTACACTAATAGATCAAGAGGAAGACGAAGATGGCATAACACCAACAATAGGCCAAAATGTCAAATCTGTGAAAAGATAGGACACACAGCAGTGAAATGCTATTTCAGATACTCAAATCAAAACAACAACATTCAGAGAAGCAGTAGCCACAATGTCAATATAGCACAAACCAGTGACAGTCAAAGTGATAACAGCAACAAGAATCAAAGTTCAAATGACATTGCCAGAGCAGAACACATTCAAGAGGAATCATGGTATCCAGATTCTGGTGCTACAAATCACATCACAAACAATTTGGATAATCTAAACCTTGGATGCAAAGAATACAGAGGTAATCAAACAATTTGCATAGGGAATGGTAAGTGTGTTAAAATTTCTCATACTGGTAACACTTATATTAGAGGTAAAAGACAGTTATTTCTACATAATTTACTAAGAGTCCCAGTTATCAAAAAGAACCTTATAAGTGTATCCCAATTTGCTCTTGATAATAATGAGTATTTTGAATTCTATCCCAAATACTGCTTAGTCAGAGATATACTGACTAAGGATGTTCTGCTGCAGGGTGAAACTGAAAAAGGACTTTACAAATTTACATCCACCAACTGCAGCAGTGTTACAAAGGAACTTAATCACTGTACTTTGAGTTCAAAGGAAAGCAGTAGGGATATATTTGATCTATGGCATTATAAACTTGGACATCCAAGTAGTAAAGTTGTAAAGCAAGTTCTTGTTGAAAATAAAATAAAGTTTGATGATACATCTCTACCCTATATATGTACTTATTGTCAGATGGGGAAAAGCCATAAGTTACCCTTCAATCAGTCATCAACTGAATACAATAAACCACTAGAATTAGTTGCCACTGATTTATGGGGTCCTGCACCCATATGCTCAGATTTTGGATTTAAGTATTACATATCATTTGTAGATGCATATTCAAGGTACACTTGGATATACTTCTTAAAAGCAAAATCTGAGGCATACAATGCAGTTACATACTTTATAACTATGGCTGAAAAACAAACCAATTCACAAGTTAAAATCATTCAGTCTGATGGTGGAACTGAGTATAAATCTCTTAGCAGTTATTTTCAAAAAAGAGGAATTATACACAGAACCACATGCCCTTACACATCTGAACAAAATGGTCTAGTGGAAAGAAAACACATACACATTGTTGAATCTGGTCTTACCCTATTGGCTCATGCTTCAAAGCCACTGAAATTTTGGCCTGAAGCATTCAATACAGCTGTTTACTTGATAAACAGAATGCCAACAAAGGTTCTTAAGGGAATCAGTCCCCTAGAGAAATTATATGAGTATAAACCAGACTATTTTAGCTTAAGAACCTTTGGATGTCTCTGTTTTCCTTACACAAGACCATACAATACAAACAAACTGAACTTTAGATCTAAACCATGTACCTTTCTGGGATACTCCACAAACCAAAAAGGATACAAATGTCTTGATGACAGTGGAAAAATTCTTGTAAGCAGACATGTTGTTTTTAATGAGCATGTGTTTCCTTTTAGCAACTCAGAAATGAAAACAACAAGCAAAGTATACAACCCAAAGGCATCCATACCTGACTTACCAATTTACACTGAGATTGAGCATCATACAAGGGCAAAGGAGACTACTGAGAGTCAAAATACTCAATCCAGAGAATTTGAACAACAAAACTTGGATTGGGCTGACAATCTCAGTCATGCCAGTCCTTCACCTGCAAAAATAACAGAAGATAGAGAGCAGAATCAAGAAGACAATCATGATGAAAGCACTCAAAGGCAATCGGACAATTCTGAAACTAGAAACATACCTCACAATGATGCTCAAATAAAATCCACTCATCCAATGGTTACAAGGGGCAAGAGTGGGATCTTCAGGCCAAAAATTTACACAGTAAGCTTGAGAGAATATGAACCTATCACATACACTCAAGCTGTCAAGGACAAAAATTGGAGAGATGCAATGAATGAAGAATACAAGGCTCTTATCAAGAACAAAACATGGGATCTTGTATGTCCACCAGACAATAAAAACATTGTTGGATGCAAGTGGACATACAAAATCAAGAGAAATCCAAATGGAACCATAAACAAATACAAGGCAAGACTAGTTGCAAAGGGCTACACTCAGCAATATGGGTTTGACTTCAACGAAACATTTTCTCCAGTGGTAAAACCATCCATAATTAGACTGATTCTCACTATTGCATTATACAAGAATGGGATATAAGACAATTGGATGTCAACAATGCATTCCTCAATGGTATTCTACAAGAAGAAATTTATATGGAACAGCCATAGGGGTTCATCAAAAACGAAAACTACGTGTGCAAATTGAATAAGGCCATTTATGGTCTTAAACTGGCTCCAAGAGTCTGGTTTGATAGACTGAAAATATCATTAACAAAACAAGGATATCAGTCTACCAAATCAGATAACTCTCTCTTCATCAAAGTTAATGATGTATCAACAGTATACATACTAATATATGTTGATGATTTAATTATTACAGGTAATAACAGAGAGGAGATCAAACACATCATCAATCATCTAGATGAGCAATTTTCTGTAAAAGATCTTGGAAACATCAACTACTTCTTAGGTATAGAGGTCAAAAGAAAAGCAAATTTAGAAATAATCTTATGCCAAAGGAAGTATATTCAAGAAATACTAGACAGAGCAAAAATGAGTGATGCTAAGGCACAACCGACTCCCATGATAAGCAGTCAACATTATTCTAAAAACAGGGGAGAAGCCATACTTAATATTAAACAGTACAGAAGTGTTGTAGGGGCATTACAATATGCAACTATAACACGACCTGATATTGCTTATAGTGTTAACAAGATGTCTCAATTTTTACAGAATCCACTAGACGAGCACTGGAAAGCTGTAAAGAGAATTCTCAAATACTTAAAGGGAACAATGAATCATGGCTTATGTCTTAAAGCATGCAACAATTTGAATATAGTAGGAATGCTGATGCTGACTGGGCATCAGATCCAGATGATCGAAAATCAGTCACAGGCTACTGCAGATACATTGGAAATAATCTAATATCATGGTGTTCGAAGAAACAAGCAACAATATCAAGGTCAAGCACCGAAGCCGAATACAGAAGTGTAGCAAGTGCTACAGCAAAGATCATTTGGCTACAATCTATACTGGATGAGTTAAAGCAGAAATCAGATAACATACCAGTTCTATGGTGTGACAATCAAAGCACAGTATACATGTCGGCCAATCCAATACTTCATTCTCGAACCAAACATATAGAGATAAATCTATACTTTGTTCGAGAACTTGTACAGAAAGGAAAGCTTCAAATAAGACACATACCTGCCACTTACCAACGTGCAGATGTTCTCACTAAAGCGCTATCGGCAAAGAACTTCAACAAGTTCAGATCTGACCTGAAGGTTGAAGACGACAAGGTTCAAACATCTGCAACCACCTCAGACTCCAATAACAACTCAATAGCTCCTGAGAACTCAAGCACAGAGAAGAAGGAAGAAACTTTCTCTGGTTTCCACCTGCCGAAGCAAGGGTACCAGATTTCAGTTTCTAATCTGAGAAGAAAGAGTGAAGATCTAGCTTCTCCAGTGGAGATTCATTATCTCATGTCCAGATCTGACGAAAAGAAGATAATTTTCTAAAGCAATCGAGAGAATTCTTCGATTGACTCTCTACAAACCCTAACCCTAGGGTCGCGTTTGAATGGGGGAAATAAGAATGTAATGAGATCGAATAATACAAAGGAGCAGTATTATGTCAATATGAAGCAGTATTGTAAGCAAGCAAGCTGAATGAGAAGCCCAGGCCCAAAAAGGCTTTATTTCTTTTCTAGTTATAGGTGTAACGTATATAAATACAGCACAAGATGTAAACAGTTGATCATTGTATTTGTTATTCTTTCTATTGAATAAAATTCTACAAACTCTTTCTACCACTAGTAGGCAGTTCACATGAACAAAAATTTATTGGCATGATCGCACTCTACAGCTAACATAAGCGCTCAGAGGACAAACTAAAAGCATATAGATGCACAACTAGAATCGGGGTAGTTTATGGCATGTGGAATGCAAACAAAATATTATCAAGCTGGCTAACAAAATATTGATCAAATAGCAGTGATGGTTATAAGCATATTCGAAGTGAAAGGGAAAGTATGAGTTAAAAAAGATGTGTGAAAAATGTGATTGTATCATGTCTTTATTTCTTGATCAAACGGTTAAATTTGCTTGGCAATGCACATTTTTTTGCATATCCATATGTAGTTGTGTTGTTGGGTGGTCGTGGCAGTGGCAACAACAACAATAATCTTTACAAATTAGAAAAGTATAGATAATAACTGAAAAGGGCTTCTTAATAATCACTAGTTAGGAGGCCAATATAACTCATATAAAATATTTTTACATCTATGCTGCCATAACACAATAGCTTAATATATAATCTATGTATACTTAGTAACATATACATGAATGCTTTGTCTAGGAAAATGCGCATAATAATTTATGTATTTTCAAATATATATAACTACAGATACTGTGTATCTACTATCTACTTAATTTAACATATCAAATTATGTTGAGAGGCTATTAGTTGTCAAAGAAAGTATAAGGAAGTTTAATATGTAGAAGATACTAAATAAGGTTTCACCTATGAGGTCTTCGACATTGTAATTTGATGAACAGGACCAATCACATCAACTTTTGCTAGGAAAAACCTCGGTTTGTGCTGGAGATTTGAATTTACAATAAACCATATGTAAGAAACTGTTAGCAAGAAAAACAATTGGTAAAAGTAATTCCGACTTTTGATTGAAAGTTCGGAAGCTTAATTTACCTAAATATATAAGCATAATTTCTCTATATAATATAAACGTGAATAAATCTTTATAGCAATACATAGAAAAATCTTATTCAAAAAAGCTTACTAGCCTTCGAAATCAATAGGATTATTTGCCAAAGACACAGCGATCATTATCGCACCTCAATCCTTATAGCCTTAAAACTAAAAGTAAGAGCAGAACATAAGAGCAAAGGGAGATGAACTTGAAAAGGATCAAGAAGAAATTGGGGATATATGAAGCATATATCAGTTCTAGAAAGCAATCAAAAAGGAGGAAGGTGGACGATTTGTCATTCTTCTAGCTTCATGAAAATTATAAAAAATAATTACGGAAATGTAATGAAAGACGAGAAAACAATGCGGGTAAAAGATGAATACATGTGTTCAAAATCATTCATTTTTAGGGAAGGAGTATTCGTATGAAGAAGGCACATGCAACGAATATGCAATGCAATGCAATGCGACAAAATTCAACCATGAATACCGAAGAAATGGAGAAATAAGAATAGAGTTACCTTTGAACATGCAAACACATGGAAAAACCAAAGTAAATTTCAACAAGAAATTGGAGAGGACGTCAGAGCTAAGGAAGCTCTACTTAGATTAATACTATAGTATAGATACTTTTAAGGCTTAATGGTATAATTATCATATAAATAACCTATAGATACGGGGGTATTCAAATTTGTTGAAGGGTAAAATTAGTCACACATATAAATAGTAAGTGCTATTTAAAATGCTAGATCTAATCCAATTTTCTATCTATTGCTATTGTGGATTCATGTAAGACCTCTACAGATGTGCTTATATTTACTGTTCTATTTATTCTCAATGAAATCAATATGAATTATGTATTATAATCATAGGATTTCCATGTTTATCAAAAAATAAAGTGTATTAAACACTAATAGATATATGTAATGTTTGAATTTTTATCCTCGCAAAAATGTACTCTCGCTATAAAAAATGATACCTCTATACTTCATTTATTATATAGACACACATGCACACACACACATATAGACACAAAAAGGATCACGTATGGTTACAATTTTAAAGCTATTGAAAAGCAATGTAAAGTTCTTAATGATAATATGTGAAGTGAATTATGGTGGTAACTGGGAAAACTGAACTGATATTAGTTTCAGTTTCATAGTATGATTTACAAGAATTTATTTCTCAATGCACACAATCCAAAGTATACTCAACAAGCAATGAAGAAAATCTATCTTCTTCAATATAATATACAATATCCATGTAACAACATATTATTAATACAACAAAAAAATTAGAGAGTTTTATGAACAATGAATTATTAATATGGTGACTCATATTTAATGTATTGGAGATTCGTAAAATATTATTCTTAAATCATATTAGGTCGTATGATGCTATGACTTGAGGGAATCTTGAGTGGTGACCTTATTGGCCCTTAAAAAAATTTATTGAATGGTTTTGACCTTGAAAACCTGTAAGGCTTATAACTTTTAGTAAGTGTTGAATTAGGGGTTGATACCACTTTCACTGGAAAGATATAATGGTTTCTTTTTTTGTAGAGTGGTCAAAATAACTTTCTGAACTTACCATCTAGGATACATGGTTGTTTGAATTTTAGACGGTTTTTGGGTAGTTAAATGGGTAAATAATTAAGTCCTTTAATCCATTTCGGAATTTGTGCCCAATGGAGAAGATGGGATAATTCCTAATCACTTTTCCCACTTTCGAAAACTGAGCCAGACTTCCACTAATTCGTTTTTAGCCAAAGAACAATCATTTTCCCTACTTAAATTAGCTAAATCACATTATTGAGAGGTATTAACAAGGGGATTAGGTTGATTACTATTCGGGTCATCTTGGAATTCATGCATCCATTGTTCAACTTTGAGATGAGTGCACTTTGGTATTGGGTGAGTGGTTTTACACTTCTCACTATTTCATGTTTGTTAATATAGAAAAAATGATGTTTTTAAGACAATTTTAAATGTTAAGACATTTTCAAAATTAGATCGTTTAAAAGGGTAAATATGTTTTTTGATTTGTTTTGACCATTTTAATAAACCACTCATCATTTCTTGTATCATTAGATCTAGGACAATATATATGTTTAAATTATGATTGGGTTGCTTGTATATGATGTTTGGATGTTATGTAATGTTTGTATATGGACGTTTGTTGTGATTTTGATCTATTTTAGTGTAATTTCAGCATGGTCATCGTAGAGTAAAATCGATGAGCAAAAATGATCAAAACGTGATGCAACCGAGATATAGTGTTCTTAGATGCTTTGGGATCCTACATATTTGGTCGCAAGTGAATTGGATGAGAAACGATGGCATTTTGGTAGGAATAACGAAAGGTTTTAAAGTTGAGTGGAAATTTGGCTAAGTATTTTACCATCGACGGGTTTTGGGTTGTCTCACTTCGGGCTCAAGGCACATACCCATTAGGGCTAGAGAGAAATTACTTCGAACCAAGGAGATTTGCATATATTGATGTTATGTGTTAACTCTTTGGATGTAGGAACGGGTCAGGTATGATTCTCCATACCCTATGTCATGTATACCATATAAACTTTCATAGTATTTTGAGATTGTTTATCCCTTACACTAGACTATTATCTGACTCAAGGTATTATGCTTTACTTCATATAATCTTAAATACTCTTAAATGAGTAGACTAGATAGTAGGTGTGAGATAGCATGTGGCGTTATGTAGGTGGACTAGTGGGAGGCCACGTTTTTATGTACCATTACTTGGGCTTATTATTGCTTTATTTTGTTGTGAAGCACTATCGAGCTTTACTATCGCTTATTTATATTAGAGAAAGTTTGTTATTGAGTTATTATTTAATTTATAAACTTTGTGACCTGCTTTGTATAATTGTATTCAACTTATGCTCTGATTTGTGATGGTTCACATTATTATGTTTTCTGTCTCACTTTATTTACATTTTCTATGATACTTTATTCGATGTGCTATGAGATATATGATAGATTTACTTTGGACGATTCCTACTTTTATTCACCTTGACAAGCATCCTACATCAATCGGGTACCACTACAACATACTATACATATATTTTGGATACCAAATGTGTAAGGTGGTTGTCACATTTGGTATTAGAGCTAGGTTGTGCAGTCTATTTGAGTTGATATTTGGATCCATCAAAGGTGAGGAGAGTTATCCCTTAGGATGGATCGAGCATATATGAGATAATGTACTTTTATAGTTTTCTATTTTCAAATTATATATAGTAGTATATATAATATATAAGTTGCACTTCACATACAAGTACCAATGATGCAACTTTTTCTTTATGAGAGGCTGATCATTCTTAGTATAGATTAAGAATGAGCCAACATATAAAAACATTGCTAGGAACTTCATTTTTGGAGTTGTGGAGGGGGAAGGTTTAGGGGATGCCAACTCCCATTTGTAGAACATGTTCATTGAGATGGTGCAAAATGTGGTTCAAAATGCCTAAGTTGCTCCTAATGCTGATGGTACTTAAGTGCAAGTGCTCAAGGTTGACTTTGCTAAGTTGAATTAAAACTATTCTAGCTTAAGAGGTAAACAGTTCCTTGGAATGGAGTCAGTCGTGGAGGTCTAATGGATCTTTGAGGACTTGGAATTTGAAGATGAATAAAGAGGAAGCCAGCCTCTAGACAGCTTCAAGGACGAGTGATGGGGTGGTGGAATGCTATCAAAGTTACTACTCTTGAGGATCAAATTATTTGGGAGCAGTTTAAGATGAGGTTCGAGGAAAGATATATACTGGCTGCTTAGAAGTTGGTATTATTCCGTAAGTTTTCTGATTTTAGGCAGGGAGATATGAATGTATCGGGTTATGTGATTGAATTCGACATAGTATCGAAGTACAGTCTATCTTTTGTAGGTACTCCATTGAAAAAGAATGAGAAGTTCATCATGCTCTTGGATAATTATATAAAAGAGAAGTTGATGAGACATATTGATGAGTCCTTTGAGGAGATTGTTGAGAAGGCTCTCTGATACGAGAGTCTATATAATAAGTCTAAGCTAATTTTTGTTTCAAGGATGAGTTGAAGCTACAAGCTAGTGGGGGGGCAAGAGAAAGTGGAATAATAACAAGAAGAATCATTTTAGAAGAGTGGCCAAAAGAAGGGAAAGTGAGAGCCTATTCACTACAGCTATGGGGAGAATGGTCATCTTGTTAAGGACTGCAAAGCTGATTGAAAGAAATGCTACAATTGCAACAAATTTAGACATATTCAGAAGGACTGTCCTAAGCCATTGAGGCAGAGGCATGTTGTGAAAGCATAAGCTCTTAATGTTGTTCCAACTTCGTTGAACGCTTTATCGGCGAAGTAGAAGGGAAAGAGCGTCATTATCCAAGGCATGCTTTCTATTTATGATGTTCATATATGTGTTCTATTCGATGTCAAAGCTTCACATTCCTTCATATCTACTGACTTGGTAGATAGATTGGGATTGAGACACGAGATAGCTGATCGACCTTTGATCGTGTCCAACCGTGTTCGAGGCTTGACTAGCCTATGTATGGTTTGTATTGGTTTGGTCTTATTGATTCATGGATATTCTTTTGCTTGTGATTGCTTTTTTTGCATTTTATGGGGTTCGGTATTATTTTGGGGATGAATGGCTAAAGAGGTATGGAGTAGTTGTGTACTGTGAGAGGCCGTTGGTGATGATAGGGATTGACGATGGTTGGAGATTAGAGTTAGGCTACCTACCTAATGATGAGTTTATGGTTAGCTTTTTGTTCTCGCTTGAGATTTGCATGATGAGTTGTCATATATGCTTATAGCTATGGAGTATCTAAACCTATTTGATTATGTGACTGGATTACCACTCCATTGGGAGATAGTGTTCTGTATAGATTAAGGGACACCAGACCAGTAGTTATTCCTTTAAGGCATAAGCACCAAGGAGCAAAGGGAACTAGAGGTGAAGATGAATGACCTATTGAGGCGAGGGTTCATTCGTAAGAGTATATCTGAGTGGGGAGCACATGTAACATTCACCACTAAGGCGGATGGCTCTTTAAGGTTACGTGTTGATTATCGTGAGCTGAATAAAGTGACAAAGAAGATAAGTATCGACCTTCGCATATTCATGACTTGTTCGACCAGCTCCATGGTATGAAGGTGCTCTCAGTTGGACCTTGCGACGAGGTTTCACCAGTTGAGAGTGGCTAGAGTAAGTGTGCTTATTACAGTGTTCTATATGTTATCTGGATTATATGAGTGATTGGTTATACCGTTCGGGCTAACCAATGCGCTGGCATACTTTGTTAATCTCATGAACAGTGTTTTTAGGGATTAACTGAATAAGTTTGTGCTTATGTTCGCTGATGATATTCCCATTTACTCATGGATGGAAGTAGAACATAAGACGCATTTAAGGATTATGATGGAGTTGTTGAGGAAGCACCAATTGAAAACAAAGTTTTCAAGGTGTCCTTTCTAGAGGAGAGAAATATGATTTTTGAGTCACGTTATTTCTGAGCAGGGCATTTCTATGGTTTCTACAAATGTTGCAGCAGTCCACGATTAGGATAGATCAAAAAATGCTATAGATGTAAGAAGTTCCCTTGGACTGGTAGTATATTCTAGACGTTTTATCAAGGACTTATCTAAGGTAGCCACACCATTAACCATTTTTACAAAGAAGAATCAAACTTTTTCTTAGGACTCAAGGTGCGATTACACATTTCTTAGTCTGAAGGAACAATTAACGAGTGCAAAAGTATTAGTCATTCCGAGGGAGAATGAGGAGTTCACAATATCTGTAGACGTGGTATTATATTAAGTGCGATATTGATGCAAAGGGGTAAGGTTGTCGCATATACTAGTCGATAGCTGAAACTACATGAGCGGAAGTACCTGACTCATGATTTGGAGTTGGTGGCAATAATGTTTGCTATGAAGATATGGAGGCACTACTTGCTTGGAAAGAGGTTCGAGTTATTCATTGACTATAAATCATTGAAGTACATCTTCTCCCAGAATGATCACAGTCTTCATTAACAATGATGGTTATAGTTCTTAACCTACTATGACTTCGATGTTTCCTATATGTCTAGTAAGGGAAATGCAGTCGATGATGCTCTGAATATAAGACACGCAAGTTTGGGAACACTATTCCTATAGTGGACCCAAGTTGAGTTTATTGTCGGTTATGTCTACGGATCTCACTGTGAGTGAGAGCTAGAGATGTTGATGAGTTTGACCATCAGACCTACTTTGACAGGGTGGATTAGTATTAGTTAGAGACATGATGCCAGACTAGTGGATATCATGGCAAAGATTGAGAGTGGGGTAGAGTCTGACGAGATGAAGTAGTATGGACTCAACTGAGATGGCTGGCTCTTTAACGATGGGAGATTGTTTGTACCTGATGTTGATGGGTTGAGGGATGAGGTGGTACAAGATTATCATTATTCAACATTGACTATACATCCTGAAGGCAATAAAATGTACTAAGATATGAGGTAGACATTTTATTGGAAAGGGATGAAGAATAAAATTGGGGCATTCATCTCAAGATGTATGAACTATCAGTTAGTGAAGGCTAATCGTAAGAAGATAGGTGGCTTGCTGTAACCGCTTGAGATTTCAAAATGAAAGTAGGAACATATATCAATGGACTTCATTAATGGGTTGCTGAGGCCAGAGGTAGACACGTTAGCATTTGGGTCATAGTGAATAGATTAACAAAGAGTGGTAGATTTATGCCAATAAAGTCAAGTATAATGATATCCAAATTAATCGAGTTGAATGTGAAGTGGGTAGTGTGATTCCACTGTCCTAAAGAGCATTATAGATGACCGAAACCCATTGTTCACTAGCGGATTTTCGAAGAGCTTACAAGAAGCATTGGAGATAGAGCTATATCTTGTTGGAAATGGGCCAGCATGTAGCTGGGTAAATGGGTATATTTCAAAACTTTTTTCGATTTTGGATCTTGTTGGACTTGTGAAGTCTAAATTCATTTACTTATCTAAATTTATTTTTAAATAAAATAAATGTTTTATTTTATTTAAAATAAAGTATTATTATATTAATATTATTATATATATAGTATAATATGTGTATCATATACACATATATATGTACGTGCACGTATAACATAAAAGGTGTGCATGGTTTAACATGGTCGTGTATAGATGTTGGAATTTACGCTGCTGCAGACATATTAGCCCCTCCATATACATATGTACCATCTAATATGTAAATAAATATATATATATATGTGTGTGTGCATACATATATATGTATGTATGTGTGTATGTATATGTGTGTAAATTATAAAATAATATTTGTATCTATATCTATATACATATGTAAATGTGTATATGTAACATTATAATATGCTGTGATTGCAATCTAATATAAATAACTATAAATTCA
Organism: Allium fistulosum; assembly: GCA_030737815.1. NCBI lineage: Eukaryota > Viridiplantae > Streptophyta > Magnoliopsida > Asparagales > Amaryllidaceae > Allium > Allium fistulosum. The sequence goes on from CM060908.1 coordinate 911,899,470, forward strand.
AATTGGAATCTAAAATTCAAATGTTAGATCTACATAGTAAATATCTCAGAATTCAAATTTAAATTAATATATTAATTTTAAATAAGTTCTATATTATGTATGTATATCCTGAAACCTAAAGGAAAAAAATAATTTTACACACATATACACATTATCGTATATACACATAACAAATTAATATTAAGAAATCTATATATAATAATATACATATATGTAATATATATTGACGTAAATGTATGATTATACATATTTATTTATATATACATTCGTAAAAATGATAATAAGTTTTTTATATTTAAATTTTGCGGTTTAAAAAATTGGTTTTTTATTGATTTCTACGCGAAAATCATTTTTATATATATTGAAAGCAATTTAAAATATGTATAAATTTTATCAACTAAATATTTTCATATTGCGTATACATACATACATATACATATATATATATATATATATATATATATTATAGATATGTAAATATTGTAGCACTCGGGCTCTGTGTTTATATAAATTATATAATATATATAAACGGCATAATATTTTTAAATTCGAAATCATATTATGTATATTGTTAAATTTTATGTATATTATATATATATATATATCTTAAAATCAAACTTGTTAAAAGATTATTAGATTACTATTTTTGACAATTTAGAATAATTAAAATTAATTTTTTTTATATTCATTACTGAATGATATATGAATATATATATATATATGTGTGTGTGTGTGTGTGTGCGCGCGCGCGCATGCGTGCGTGCGCGTGTGTGTGTGTGTGTAAAATTTTTTAATCAATACATATATAAACAAACATATACATCCAATGTTGAAAACACTAATGTATATGGATTCGTGGTAGTATATATAAATATAAAATATGGATTATTATTTTTCACCAAAGCTATATAAAACACCTTTAAATGTTGAATCTGATTAGTCCATGAATTGATATCCAAGCCTTTAGATAGAGCTACTAATCTGACTGCACCTACCACCAATCTTTAAATTTGATTTAATTTATGTATTTGGAAGCTTGAAAATGTGGATGAGGGCCGACAAAGGGGTCGGCCAAATCAGGTATTAGGAGGAGCAAAAAGCAGATACAGTAAAGTGGGGTTTAGGGAGGAATATATAGAGAGATACTAAGGAGCAAGAAGGGGATCCGGATCCACATTTTTCTCTTACCATTTCATCCCCTTTTGAATCAAATTCAAACCACATTGCTTCCTCTTATGGCCAACCATAACAGCCCGTATTTGGGCCTCCTAATTGTTTCAAGTTCGATCAAATAAATATGCATTTAAATCCACTTCAAATGCACATTGATATTATATATCGACACATATGTTTATAACTATTATATAATTAATTTATAACAATTATTATTAATTAAATCAGGTGGTAATAGGAGTATTCAACATTTCGATTGTGTGACTCTTAGGTGTAAATTCGGTTAGCGGTTAATGTCGAACAATTCAAGTACTAATGTTCGCATGTCACTTAGCAGGTGGTGTGATATTATAGCCACACTTATTTAGTTTTGGTAAAATTTAATTTTACTTTATTTAAGCGTTACACGAGTAATAACAATTATTTACACCAATTCTTTTCGTCAAAACTATATCACATTAGGACTTATAGAATTTGGTAATGGTCAAAATTCTAATATCATGTATGTTTATCTTTATATATAGTACAAACACAAAGTCCTTGGTAAATAATAAAAATTATTATTATCAAAACTGCTTCGGCCAAAGACTTTGACTTTGAGTCAACTTCAGTTGACCATAATACTAACCTTATATAACTAAGGAGATGAATTCCCTCTTGAATAGTGTCTCATTTCCAATGCTTCCACTCGATCCAACTATAGTCATCCGATGGAAACACCACGATTTAACTATAATCATAGCAGAGTTTCCATATTGAAGCTTGAAAATTTTCTTAAATTGAAGGAATTGTGTAATTTTATCACATCGATATTTCTACATGATTTTAATTATATTAACCAATAGCAAACTACTGAGTAAGTCATTCCATAATTATCCAATAATTATCTATACGTAATACCTTGGTGCCCTCAGAAACTATGAGTAATATATTGCCCAACATTTGAAGAGCGTTACACACTCTTGTTTCAAGGGATGTATCGATATTCAGTCTCAATACATCTTGATTAGGAATATTTATAATCTTGTATTTATTTTATTGTGACAAATCACTTATGATTGTAACACATTGTAACTACTATCACAAAACATACCATTTGTGGATTTTCTATCAAATATACTTTTAATTAAATTAATTAATATAATACATTATATCAAGTACATAATAAAAAGAAAATACCTTTTATTTCGAACAAGATTGGTTATCGAGTTAGATATATATAAAAATTACATAATTTCCCCTAGGGCATACCCATACTATCAATCTCCCACTTGCACTTGAGGGCCAATTATGGAATCTCAATCACATCCCTTTGATCAGTTTAATGAGAATTGATTGACCTTCGTGAATGGATTTGCTGTTTTGTTTTAATTATCTACTATGTCAATCAACTCTCTCCAATGCTAATAAACTACCTTTATCTTGTGAAACTATTTAAAGTATATTTTTTGACTTCTAGTGAGCTCTTATTGTTACATTGTTGACGTAGTATTCTTAGTATTTTGAATCATCCCTTGCCCAGTCATAAGTTTATGCATTTATATATATACATTGCTTTTATTTTGTCGTTATTCAAGGTGATGTATTTAGCCTTTTCATTGAAATAGCCACAATCTTTTGTTTGAAACATTTCCAACTTAAAGCTCCTTAACTAAGGTTTGAACATGAATTTAATATTGACACATTATACTCAATATAATTTATGAAGATGAGTCTGAATACTTCTTCACAAGGAGTTTGTTGTTTGAATAAATAGTTCTCTAGTATTTTGTAAATATTCTAGAACACTCTAACATTCAGTTATCTTCATTTGGATTGATATTTGCTTCATACATCATATACATAAGAAAAATATGATATTGTAGACAATAAAACATGTATGATAATTCTTATTGTCAATACATAAGGAATCCATCTAACATTTTCCATATTAAACATTTTAATAAGGCGACTTTGCATATCATTTGGGACATTCTCAACATCCTTTATACTTATTACAAAAGATATCATTTACAAATCCAATGTGGAGTATTAAACGACTAAACTATTCCCGATTTTAACATAAGTACAATGTTAACAACCAGAAGTATATTGTTTACTTATAGTCTAGAAATCTCCATGTACCTTTTAGTGGTTCTATCTTATGGACACATGCTTCGTCTTCATTTTGACTGAAAATCAAAACACTTGTTCAACTTTAGTGCTTGTCAAATGATATTTTTGTATCCGTTCTTGGATCATATTTGGAAACCTATAAACTCGATAGCATTCCCACTAACTTCAATACACTTTGGTTATTGTATGCAAAAAGTATACTCTAAATCATTATTTATAATTTTCCATTTCAACACATATATAACAAAATAAAAAGTCATACCAAGCGATAATTTTGTGAGTAAATATGAATTAACTTGAGTACACTGAATATTGAATCTATTACGCTAATTCAACAATTGAAATTTACGCTGTTAGTCTTATTAATGTTGCTCACTATATTTCAACTGTATTGGTCTTTCTCTTGAAGACACATTCACGATCAATGGACCATATCCCTTCAGGTATAACTATCAAACCATATTTTGATATCTTTCGGGTTTGTGCATCTTACCACATGGCGAAGTTAACACTCTTACTGGTTTAGTTGACAACTAAGGATTATCTATTGTCGATATTGATAAGAAACTCATAGTGTCTCTTCAATGTTCGAGAATACTTATTAGATGCTCTAATGCATTGTGTTCTTTTAGGTTTAGTTAATTTCATTTAAACTCACATAATCAGTTACATCTTTGGATTTTATCCAAATCCATTTTACTACAAGTAATTTCTAAAAGAAATTCCTTCGCTATGAAGTCAATATTTCTTGAAACAACAATTATTTCTTAGTGCAATGGAACAGGTATTCTATAACTACTTAGAATTTCAAACACTTCATATTTAAATATTTAAATCTTGGATTTAATTTGATTAAATTAATTTAATAACCTTGTTGTAACGACCCCGAATTTTATAAATATTTAAACTGATAATTAATTTAATTTTTGAATAAAAAATTGTAAAATTAATTGATGAATTGATTCGAGTTTCCCCGAATCCAAATAAAAATATATTAAATCATTTTAAAATTTAGAAATCGTTATATATGTGAATTTATATAGTTGTGCCTATATGAATAGATTTGAAATGATATATATATATATATATATATATTGAGAAATACAAGACAAGTATTTAAGTTGAAAATAAATATCTTAAAATTTTAGTTATGTGAACTATAAAGATATAAAATAAACACATTAAACAAATTAGTTAAAATTATAACAAAATATACAAAATAATATATAGAACTTTATTTACATCACAAAGCCATAAGGCAAAAGAAGAAATATAAACCAAAATTTATAAGTACCTATATACAAACAAATACAAATACAAATATAAGTATGGAATGAAACAAATAAACAAACAAAGTAATAAATACAAGTATCTTTAGCCACCACAATATCCATCAGCCGAAAAGAAAGCATATGATAAATATGAAGGTACATATGCATTAAAGGGTTGCATCTCTAAGTACATACAACATCTCAGCCGAACTAAAGAAATTTTTTTTTATGAAAATTGTACAAGTTAATTAATGCCATGTCCTATAGCATACTACACTATATCTCATCAGCCTCCAAGCAGAGAAAAAAATCTCTGGTATTTGTACAAGCAAATATATTAACTTGTATAAAATAATATACCCTGTACAACTCATTTTCTTATATCAAACTCATTCTTTTATCAAACTTTCTTCATTTCAAATTCGTTCATTTCAAAACTGAGATAGTATCACTTTATAAACAAACAAACTTCAATCTAAAAAAAAGAAAACCAGAAATGAAAAATCAAAACAGAAAGTTCAAAAGTCTTCAACCTGGAAGCTTTAAACAAATCAAGCATGAAAGTTCCTGGCTAAGATTCTTCTTTGCTTCTTTGTCCAAAATCATCAAAATATGTTGCTTTGTTCCACTACAAGGTGAGCAACTTTAATCTTTAAAACCATTTCTTTGAATACAATGTTTGAGAATCTGTGAGTAACATTTTTATTAAAAATAATTTAAGTAAATGTGGTTGCATGATTAATTTCAGTGGAATTGTTTTTATGTGATTATATGGGATATGTTTGGTAAATTGTTTCTGCATATATGTGATAGTATGTTTATGTGTATATGTTATTGTCTGTAACATATCTGTTGCCAAATTCTTAAGCTAAAACTTATAAAAGAATTACTATCTCTTGATCCAATCAATATTTGGATTCGAGTATTAAACAAAATATGTTTTCAGATCATAGAGTAAACTTTAAAAAAATATAGTTTAGTTAAATAAACTTGTATTGTCTCTGCCACTTATAAACTACTGAGTAACTCCAATTTAGTCAAAAACCAAATTGTCTTGATTTCTGAATTCAGGGATAGGAATCAAATACCTAATCAAAATTAGGATTTTTAAAACAATTTTTTTTTGTCAAGAATTGTAGTGGCATTTCTGTGTTGACCAGTTTTGGAAAGTTTGGAGATCTATGGTGATCTACTTAAGTTTGGTGGTCGGGGTTCTCTGTGGAGGAGGGGGAGTGATTGGAGGTTCGGGGAAAAATGATCGGTGGCGCTCACGATCACCGTGGAGGCAGCGGCAGGCGGTTTTCGTTCGAAAACCTAATTTTGACATGGGTTTCTTTTCTGTCTCGTTCATCGTTGGTGGGCGATCGAGTTCGTCGAGGTTCAAGGGGAAGGTAGAGGGGACGTTTATAAGTGGATGGCCGGGGTTGCATGAATTCCGGTGGTGGAAGTGGCGCGAACGAAGCATTGACAGGTTTCCAGTGGAAGTCCTGTTATTTGTTTCCAGGTTTCGAGTTATACTCGAATTCGATTTCGCATGAGTGAAGGGGATTCTGGCGATCTAGAGTTGATACGTGAGGGGTTGTCGACTTGCTCGTTGACGTGGAGATGACCGGAGGCGACCATCGGTGATGTACACGTGCACGGTGTCAATTTTGTTCACCTGGAAGTGTTATGGAGGAATTGGAAAAAAGAGGAAGAAAGAAGGGGGAGGCTCGAAGTCATGCACGGGGATTTGGTTGATTTGCTCGAAGCAAATATTGTCTGGCTCGGGTGGTTTGTTACTACAGGTTGTACCTGTGTGGTTTCCAAATTTAGGAAACTAAGTCTAAATTTAGAAATTAAGGTTTAAACTGAAAGATTTAAATCAAAGTTTAAATAATAGATTCAAGTTTATCTGAAAACTTAGTTTGTGAATAGATCAAGTTTTAGAAGGTTTAAATTGAAGGTTTTGAAATAAATGATCTTTGAAAAAAATCAAGTTTTAAGAATGTTGTAAACTTATATTCTTAGCAGGTTATTTTAAATAAAACTTGATAAAGTGTTTAGGAATAAATCAAATGTTTTAAAATGTTAATTAACATTGAAGTTTTTAAGGCTGGTAATAATTTGATTTCAAAGTTATTAAAGAAGAATTTAAAATGTTAATTAAGATGAATTATTATTAATTAATTGTTTTAAAAAGGTAATTAATTAAAGGTTAATTTATTAATTGAAGATAATTAATTAAATAGTGAATTAAATAATTAAAGTTTAATTCTTTAAATAATTAAAGGTTGATGAATTAAAATTAAAGGTTAATTAATTATTGATGGTTAATTAATAAATGAATAAAGAATAATTAATCAAAATAATCTATAATTTATTAATGTTAATTAACCAGGATTAGTAATTTTCGTAAGTAATTAAAACTGATTTGGATTACTCAAACAATTAACTGATCTTACTTATAGATGTTTGATATTTTATTACATGCTATGTGATGGATTGATATATTAGTTATGTGATGCGATGCTATGTTATGTTTTGTGCTAAGCTGTGATATCTGTGATGTATATATTGTTATATGAATATGCAACCCCTTGACCCGTAAAACGGCACTTGAATTTCGATGCGACAGGGAGTCGGATTCCAGTTGGTTATCCTAAACCCACATCGAATTGTAATAGTGAATCTTTGTGACCGATAAATTTATTTTATCTATGAATCTGTGAATGAAGATAAGCGTTATCGATTATACCGCTTATCGATATATCTGTGATGATTGATGTTGTGCACTATTGTGTGAAACCCCTGGACTACACCATACACACACAAATATGGATTTCACGTGGAAATCGGTTAAGTCACAGATAATTTAAATTTGATGTTTTTGAAATTGAAATTTTAATTTCAATTGATTTTGAAATTAGAAATTTGGGTTTAAATGTGAAAAGCTTTTGAAATGAAATTTCAAAGATGAAACTTATTTTCGAATAACTTGATTAAGTTTTGAAAATTTAAATAATTTGATTTAAATTTGAATTCAAGTTTGAAATTGAATCCTATGATTTGAAACTAGGGATTAAAGATGCTGTATCAGTTTATATGTGATTAAACTATTTTAAAGGTATCAATTTGGGAATTTGAATTTAAATTCAAAAGCTTTAACTCGTGCAAATGTAATTGGATTTTTCTTAAACGAAAACTATTTGTTTTCAAATAATAACAGCTTCCATATGAGAAGTGAACTTCCAATTTGTGTTGAAAGGTTTCAAATTTAAAATGAAATTGAAATGTTTTGAAAGGCTATGAATGAATTCTTTTTGAAAGCTATGGATTGAATCTGTTTATTTTTAACAGATTTGAAATGATAATTTGTTTAAACCATTCGAAATGAAATTGTTTTGAAAACTATAAGTTGAATCTTTGTTTTAAAGATTTAACGAGTTAATCTAATTGAAATGGAAATCGATTTGAAAATCTATGAATGGATCTTTGTAAATGGGGTGAACTTTGTGAAATAAATCTTTTTGTTTAAAAGATTTGAAATGGTAATCGATTGAAACCATTTAAAAAGAAGTTGAATTATTAAGTTGTGACTTAATTGAAATCCCAATATCCATATATTTTTAAATATTGCGCTCACTAATCGGGTTAGCCGGGAAAAGACATTTGTGTCATATAACCCATTCCGAATAGTGATACGTCGTATATGGATAGCATTTGAAGACCAGTGGTGAAGACTGGATATTTTCGAAAACGAAAGGACAACTCGTCGAATGTCTTTGCATCGACTGGCCTCGATATAGAGATTTTATCACCCTTTGTGATGGGAAGTCCGGACGAGATTGTGAATACCCGAAATTGCAAGGGCTTCGTAAGAAGTGCCTTCGGATTTGTTCGAACCCGTAACAGACTTGTATGGTTACATGTCTGACATTACACTTTGAGATATAAAGCCGATTTCTTTCAAATACATTTCTGTTGGTGGCGGAGAATTTATTCTCTTAGCTTTGTTAGAACCTCAATTGTTGGATTTTAATGACAACAACTATACAATTATGTCAAAGAATCTCTAAGCTATTTTGCAGGTACATGAGCATCAAAAAGAGATAATCAAATACGTTCAAAATGAAGATACACAGTACAAAAGGATGAAAGAATGTATATGGAGATACAAGAAGAGATATATACGATAGAGACAAGACGAAGGTGACAAACAAAGTATTATTAGTCATAGAGTGTCTTGTCTAGAGTTTACAAATGTTAAAATCTTCTCAAAATGATATACACACATATACATTCATATTTTAAATGAAAAATCAAATTTTCAAAAATTGCATGGAGCGGGACTCGAACCCGGGTCACTAGTTCAGAAGGCAAATGCTCTAACCATTTGAGCTATGGTAATTTTTAGTTATAGGCTAAATTCAGACGTCTGAATAACTTCATTCAGACGTCTGAATGCTGAAACCTGAATATTGTTTCACAATATTCAGACGTCTGAATGAAAATATTCAGACGTCTGAATCAGGTCAAAAATAGCCTATTTACTCTCTGTTTTGCACGCTTCAAATTTCAGAAGTCTGAAATTTATTTTCAGACGGTTGAATTTATACAACTGCTATTTTTCTGAAAAGACACTTCTCTTCACCAAAGAGAAACTCTTTCAAAATCAATGGTTGCAACTGTTCTTTTCAATATAGCTTTTCATCTATAGTTGCAACTCCTTATTCACTATAAATAGATTACAGAATTCAAAAAACAATTAACCGAATCTAATTCTAATATTCTTGAATTCTTATCTATTCTCTATTTTCAAACTGCACTCAAACTGCTTACATTCTCTGATCGTTGATCACTCTATCTTCCACTATTCTCAAAGCACATCACACTATATATCATAAAGGAGAAGATTATAGGAAGGTTGTACTATCAAGAGACAAATTCGTGTTATCAAAAACACACTGTGTCAAATACTCTTTGTATAAGTTGAAGTCCTGTTCTGCTGCTCAGGCGTGTGAAGTCCTCTTCGGCTGTTGAGGCAAAATCCTGTTATGTTGCTCAGGTCCCTTGTTCGGCTGTTCAAGGGTTGTTGTAAACCTGTTCCTCCGGGTTAAGTGAGGATTGTTGTTAGTGAAATTCCAGAAGGAATCTGGGACTGGACGTAGAACGGGAAGTTCGAACCAGTATAAAAATTCCTGGTGTGCTCGTTTATTATTTACTATTATCTGCTAATTGTTCTTTTATTCCGCACTGCTTTTATACTATTCCATATTGCACGATCCGCACCATACTTTCAGTTGGTATCAGAGCAAGGTCATCATATAACCGTAACACAGTTTTCTGATAATCTAATAACCTGGTATTCTAGAGATCGTAACAACATCCTAGAATAAATGGCTACAAAGAGATCTAGTCAAGGCAATAAGAAGAGGAAGAGCAATAAAGAAAAATCAAAGGAGCAAACAATCAAATGCTTCATGGCAAAAGATAATGAGGTTAGTGATCTAACTTTTGATGATATGATAGAAATAAATTCAGAACTTCTAGACACTTTAAAAAGTCTCAAAAGAAAATATAAGGAAGCTCTGGAAAATCAGAAGAAAGCAGAATTCGACAGAGATATGCTTAAAGACAAGAAGAAAATATTAGAAGAAGAACTTGAGAAAATTCAAGATTCACTCTCTGACAATTCTCAACTCGTTCTATTAAGTCAAGAAATAGAAGCTCAAAAAGAAAAGAATAATGCTCTAGCTTCTGAGAATCATGAGTTAAAAACAAAAATTAAAATTGTTGAGTTAGATAACACTAGTCTCAAAACTAAGCTTGATGACATTACTAAAAATATTTCCAATTTTAATAAAGGGAGAGAAAATTTATCCAGGATTATTGAAAATTCTCGACCTACTTCAAATAAGAAGGGATTAGGTTATGTTAAGAATTCAAAAGCTCACAATGATAAAAGTGGTTTAGGATATAATAAAGTTGATCATATAAATAGCACTAGATATGCTTTCATGTATAGTAAAAATGTTAGTGCTAGTACTAAATTTCGAGTAAAGTCTAAATCCAATTTTTATAGAAATTCAAATACTGCTATGACCAATAATGTTTATAATTCTAGAAGTACAAAACCATTGACTGGAAATATGAATAAAAATTATCTAAGTATTTGGGTTCCTATTAATTGGAAAAATAGAGAAAAATATATTGATGATTATTTTGATATGGTAGTTAATAATGAAAATTATATTTATAAAGGATCAACCACACCCAAATGGGTATGGTTTCCTAAGACCTAACCCCCCGGACCCTAACATGATAAGAGGGTACCGAAAATGATTATTATTTTTTGCAGGTACTCGGAGAAACAAAAGGAAAAGAATAGATTTTGGAATTTTAAAGAATGTTCCATACGTTTAATAGAATTATGTGTTTACAATGAAATATGGACTTCGGCAAATATGGTAAAATCTATTTTATTTTTCCTTCATAATTAATAATAAGTTTATCTCGTTATTTACAAGATATTTTATATATTTTATTATATTCCCTCATTCTTTTTTATAATGACAAAGGGGGAGAAATTCATATGCATATTAATAGAGGGAGATATTATACTTAGGGGGAGATGTTATACTTAGGGGGAGCTTTAAACATATTAATATTTTTTTTATATATAGAATGAATATTTTTTAAAATTGTATAGTTGTCATCATCAAAAAGGGGGAGAATGTTAGAACCTCAATTGTTGGATTTTAATGACAACAACTATACAATTATGTCAAAGAATCTCTAAGCTATTTTGCAGGTACATGAGCATCAAAAAGAGATAATCAAATACGTTCAAAATGAAGATACACAGTACAAAAGGATGAAAGAATGTATATGGAGATACAAGAAGAGATATATACGATAGAGACAAGACGAAGGTGACAAACAAAGTATTATTAGTCATAGAGTGTCTTGTCTAGAGTTTACAAATGTTAAAATCTTCTCAAAATGATATACACACATATACATTCATATTTTAAATGAAAAATCAAATTTTCAAAAATTGCATGGAGCGGGACTCGAACCCGGGTCACTAGTTCAGAAGGCAAATGCTCTAACCATTTGAGCTATGGTAATTTTTAGTTATAGGCTAAATTCAGACGTCTGAATAACTTCATTCAGACGTCTGAATGCTGAAACCTGAATATTGTTTCACAATATTCAAACGTCTGAATGAAAATATTCAGACGTCTGAATCAGGTCAAAAATAGCCTATTTACTCTCTGTTTTGCACGCTTCAAATTTCAGAAGTCTGAAATTTATTTTCAGACGGCTGAATTTATACAACTGCTATTTTTCTGAAAAGACACTTCTCTTCACCAAAGAGAAACTCTTTCAAAATCAATGGTTGCAACTGTTCTTTTCAATATAGCTTTTCATCTATAGTTGCAACTCCTTATTCACTATAAATAGATTACAGAATTCAAAAAACAATTAACCGAATCTAATTCTAATATTCTTGAATTCTTATCTATTCTCTATTTTCAAACTGCACTCAAACTGCTTACATTCTCTGATCGTTGATCACTCTATCTTCCACTATTCTCAAAGCACATCACACTATATATCATAAAGGAGAAGATTATAGGAAGGTTGTACTATCAAGAGACAAATTCGTGTTATCAAGAACACACTGTGTCAAATACTCTTTGTATAAGTTGAAGTCCTGTTCTGCTGCTCAGGCGTGTGAAGTCCTCTTCGGCTGTTGAGGCAAAATCCTGTTCTGTTGCTCAGGTCCCTTGTTCGGCTGTTCAAGGGTTGTTGTAAACCTGTTCCTCCGGGTTAAGTGAGGATTGTTGTTAGTGAAATTCCAGAAGGAATCTGGGACTGGACGTAGAACGGGAAGTTCGAACCAGTATAAAAATTCCTGGTGTGCTCGTTTATTATTTACTATTATCTGCTAATTGTTCTTTTATTCCGCACTGCTTTTATACTATTCCATATTGCACGATCCGCACCATACTTTCAGTTGGTATCAGAGCAAGGTCATCATATAACCGTAACACAGTTATCTGATAATCTAATAACCTGGTATTCTAGAGATCGTAACAACATCCTAGAATAAATGGCTACAAAGAGATCTAGTCAAGGCAATAAGAAGAGGAAGAGCAATAAAGAAAAATCAAAGGAGCAAACAATCAAATGCTTCATGGCAAAAGATAATGAGGTTAGTGATCTAACTTTTGATGATATGGTTGAAATAAATTCAGAACTTCTAGACACTTTAAAAAGTCTCAAAAGAAAATATAAGGAAGCTCTGGAAAATCAGAAGATAGCAGAATTCGACAGAGATATGCTTAAAGACAAGAAGAAAATATTAGAAGAAGAACTTGAGAAAATTCAAGATTCACTCTCTGACAATTCTCAACTTGTTCTATTAAGTCAAGAAATAGAAGCTCAAAAAGAAAAGAATAATGCTCTAGCTTCTGAGAATCATGAGTTAAAAACAAAAATTAAAATTGTTGAGTTAGATAACACTAGTCTCAAAACTAAGCTTGATGACATTACTAAAAATATTTCCAATTTTAATAAAGGGAGAGAAAATTTATCCAGGATTATTGAAAATTCTCGACCTACTTCAAATAAGAAGGGATTAGGTTATGTTAAGAATTCAAAAGCTCACAATGATAAAAGTGGTTTAGGATATAATAAAGTTGATCATATAAATAGCACTAGATATGCTTTCATGTATAGTAAAAATGTTAGTGCTAGTACTAAATTTCGAGTAAAGTCTAAATCCAATTTTTATAGAAATTCAAATACTGCTATGACCAATAATGTTTATAATTCTAGAAGTACAAACCCATTGACTGGAAATATGAATAAAAATTATCTAAGTATTTGGGTTCCTATTAATTGGAAAAATAGAGAAAAATATATTGATGATTATTTTGATATGGTAGTTAATAATGAAAATTATATTTATAAAGGATCAACCACACCCAAATGGGTATGGTTTCCTAAGACCTAACCCCCCGGACCCTAACATGATAAGAGGGTACCGAAAATGATTATTATTTTTTGCAGGTACTCGGAGAAACAAAAGGAAAAGAATAGATTTTGGAATTTTAAAGAATGTTCCATACGTTTAATAGAATTATGTGTTTACAATGAAATATGGACTTCGGCAAATATGGTAAAATCTATTTTATTTTTCCTTCATAATTAATAATAAGTTTATCTCGTTATTTACAAGATATTTTATATATTTTATTATATTCCCTCATTCTTTTTTATAATGACAAAGGGGGAGAAATTCATATGCATATTAATAGAGGGAGATATTATACTTAGGGGGAGATGTTATACTTAGGGGGAGCTTTAAACATATTAATATTTTTTTTATATATAGAATGAATATTTTTTAAAATTGTATAGTTGTCATCATCAAAAAGGGGGAGAATGTTAGAACCTCAATTGTTGGATTTTAATGACAACAACTATACAATTATGTCAAAGAATCTCTAAGCTATTTTGCAGGTACATGAGCATCAAAAAGAGATAATCAAATACGTTCAAAATGAAGATACACAGTACAAAAGGATGAAAGAATGTATATGGAGATACAAGAAGAGATATATACGATAGAGACAAGACGAAGGTGACAAACAAAGTATTATTAGTCATAGAGTGTCTTGTCTAGAGTTTACAAATGTTAAAATCTTCTCAAAATGATATACACACATATACATTCATATTTTAAATGAAAAATCAAATTTTCAAAAATTGCATGGAGCGGGACTCGAACCCGGGTGTAACAACCCAAGTTTTTCTAACACGAAAAACCGGACCATTTGGTTAAGAAGAAGAGGTAGAAGAAGAAGAAAAATAGAAAACAACAACAGAATCTCACATACGCAGCGGAATAAAATATAATATATATCAGCAGATCTTTACACAAAAAGAAATCTATATCTGTTTACACAATACATCAGAATACATCATCAGAGTACATCAACATCCATAACATACAACTGAATACACAGCCGAAAAATAATAACAAGTACGGGAGTACGTATCGACATCCAGCTCGTCTCCTGAGCTCCACATCATCATATCCTGTAACCTATAATACTCGGTCTGACCCGAGCATCATATAAAACAATACCCGAGTCAGTCTGGAATACCAGCGTGAGAAAATCACACTCAATTGATTATTAAAGTTTCAAAAATCCTTTGAAACAAAAGCATCTCGTAAGACCACGCCACAAATAAACATGTCGGGTTTTTACCTTACGATAGCTAAAACACTTTTTATCAAATTTCTCTGATATTATAATAGTGTCTATATACACATACTTATTAAAATAGCTGAAATTGTTACATTATTAAATTCCAGCATACTAGCCACAAAAGTGGGTAATACAAACAAATACCGTACAAGGCACGTAGGAAAAATGGATTTCCAACGAATGACTAGGCACTGGGGTACCACCTATCACAGTACGTGGCCTAGATCACCGTACCGAGGAGTACGCCCGCTCCTCTGCAACACAAGGCCGGAACCATCCCTTACTGGATGATCCCGAATAAAATCACCCCACGGTTGGGATCAGCAACCGCACCACTAAGCCGAAATAAAAAGGGACATCTAGACAGGGATGACCTTACCCTCCAGTGGGAGCTACCCACGAAGCCTTGCTGCATAACCCCTGATTTTCAGTCATTCCCGGTTGATGAGGTTCGAGGCTAAACGATACCTTTTCAGAACATATCCCTTAGAATGCCCATCGTCCGCTGACGATGTTTCGCAAGCATTCGTCCATACCAGTCCGTCCTGGGTTTGAACAGAACCGAAGGCACTACTCCTACTACATCCATTTTGGAAATATCCTCAGGATTAGTAGCGACTAGCCCTTGCACTTCACAGCTCCATCTTCGACTCTGAACACGTTACACGAAACGTACAAACCGAATCGAAGTGGTATTCGAGTCTCCAGACCTAGAATCCCGGTATACGGAAACCCGATCCCGGTCTCTTCGAAACGATCAGCGCATTGGCCAATATTGATAGTCGGTTATTTAACTATCAATTAACATCCACAAGCAACCATCACACAATAAATAGTTTCCCACATTTATTTGCCCAAATATCTTTCCAAGATATATTTCCAAATTTTCAAACTCCTTTTGAAAACAATTTCAAACAATTTCCGCTTACGGAATACATTTCCAAATATTTATTTCTCTGAAACACCAAGTACAAAACACTTTTAGATTTTAAAATAATTTAAAAACACTTTATTTTAAATATATCTTATAACATTGAAATTTAAACTACTTTAATACTTTATTAAAAATATATACTTTAAAATAAACCACTTTATAAATATAAACTAAATTTCTCCTTTTTAAAACAGAATAGCAAATCACTTTTATATAATTACTACAATAATAGATTTTAAAAATACCTACTTTGAAAATTAACATTTAGAAATAATCAATTTTCTAAAACATGCTTTTTAAAACATATTAAAACTTTTAACTTATATTTAAAACTACCTTGAAAACGTACTTGGCTATCCAGAGAAATACACTTCTCATTTCCATCTTTTAAAAATAAATCAACATTTATTTTAAACCAATTCATATCCCTTTATAAATTCCCACCTTGAATTTATATTCAAATATCCACTGATATTTTATTTTATAAACCCAGTTTATATCTCCAAAATCTCACTTCTCTTTTAAAATTCCAATTTTAAATAACTAAATCAATTTCCAATTGATTTTCCAATTTACTTTACTTTACTTTGAAATAAATTTCCTTTACTACTTCATTTATTTCAAAATACATTAACTTTTAGATTTATTCCTTTATTTGAGTTAAAACCCTTTTTTACTGAAAATACCAATTTTAAACTTCCAAAATTCCTTCTTTAGCCTTTAATTAAATTTAATCCTTACATTCAAAATAAATCCTTTATTCTTTAAATTTAATATCACTTTAGTTTAAAGTTAATATTTTCCTTGTTATTTCGAAATTCCCTTATTCCAATTCACTTGAATTATTTACTTAAATTTTACTCTTTTATTTCTTTCAAGATCCAATTCAATATATTTTGATAACTCCTTTTATTGAAATATTCAATCCAACCATATCATCCAATATTTCAATCATCAATAAAATCATCACAGGATATCAATATTCATAGAACAGAATATCAAATAATCTAAATAATTTTGAGGAATCCAGTTGGATCCCTCCAACCTGTTTCCCTGCATCCACAAACGTTAGCACAATACCAATTCCACTTCAAAGTGGAATATCGCGGTATATGGGTTTTATAAAATATCATCCGCTATTATGCGGCGCATAGGGTCTCATCCGCTATATAATGCGGGAATATCAACAACTCCAATATATACATATGCCAATATATATATATTGGTATATACTACTATATATAGTATAGCACATCAATCAATGCAATCATCCAATCAATTATTTAAATTTAACCATTTAAATTTAAATTCAACTGAGTGAGATTAACTCACCTTGAATTTACGTTTGCAGTCCACTTCATTATTGCCTTGGTTTTCCGATTTTTGTCCTTGAATAAACAATTTATACGATTTATTAATATTTGAATTAAATCGAACAATAAATTACCATTTAACAAACTTAATTTTACTAATAATTTAATTTAACTAACAGATTAAATTTTTAAAGCAATCTTCTTTTAATAAATATATTTTTAATGACAAAATCATTAAATAAGCTTGTTAACAAATTAATCTCCATTATGATAAAATTAAGCTTAATAAATATAGGTATATATGTGTATTTTATTTTATTCTTATTAAAACAACCTATATACATCTTTTAAAATCTTTAGTAACTAAAATAGTTTATTCCACTATTGAATTTATAAAGAAGATTATCAGTATATATTTTATAAAAATAATCAGTTGGTCACAGGGGTGCATCTCCTTAATCCATATATAAACACATGTATATATATTTATTTAAATTGAATGCAGAGCAGAACTGATTATAACTTACTGCAAATTTTCCAAGCTTTAGTTTCTTTCAATTTAAAATATGAATTCAAGTTTTAAAAACAGAAAAAGAGGCTCACCAAACGAACCGGCCCAAGACCCTATTCCTTCTCTTCCCTTCCAATTGTCTGTTCCTCCCCGAACTTCGTGCATGCCAGATCCTGATATGGCATCCGCCTCACCGAAATCAACTCCAACCTGCCAAGCCCTACTCTTACGAAACTCTCGACCACGCGCGATGCCGATGCAGCCTCATGCCCTAGCTCGATCGAACTTCTCGATCTCGAGCTCGAACTAGCAGTAGAAGAAACAAGTCGCGACCCCCAAATCCTCGATCTCGACCTAGAAATCTATAGCCTCCACGAAGTCGCCCCACTTGATCGACTCGATTTTGCGTACGCTCCTCGAAAGGAGATCGCGATAGAACAGGGAGGCCGTGATTTTTTCGAACGAACTGAATTCGTATGCAGAGGAAAGAAAAAAAATGGGGTTTTCGAATTCGTGAAATTGGACGAGAGGAAGATAGGTGATTTCATTTTTACCTTTACTGTGAAGTATTCGGTTGAAAACAAAAAGGTGAGGACGCGTGTACAGATGTTTCAACGTGTGGACAAACAGCGTGATCCAGAAGGCTCGTAGTCTGGATATGGAAAGAAATATCGACCGGTTAAAATATTAAATTTCCGATTAAATTTCAGCGCGTTTACATTCCGTACGATCACACGACAACTCCAAATACTACGAAAATTGAAATCCAATAATAATACAATATTACGGATCCAATGGAACTGGTTTCGCTGAATTCCGAGACTATGCCTCGGACGGCTATTTTTAAATTCAATTTCAACGATATATTTTTAAAACTGAACAAAACTCTTTAAAATTCCATTTTAAAAGTTCTATCATCTTCAGTATTAACAATATAAATTTTCTGAACCTTTGAACTATTTTTAACAGGCTTAAAATCAAGATTCAATATTTTACCCAATCCCGATAATTAAATTTAATAATTAATTATCCAATGAAATACTGTATATTTAAAATTAAAGTTAAAAATTTAACCTTCGAATATTTAAAATAACTTAAATATTCACATTTCAAACATACAAAAATTCCGGGTCGTCACATTCCTCCCCCCTTAAAAGAATTTCGTCCCCGAAATTACCAGTTGAGAGAAATGATTCGATACCCGTTCTTTTTCCCAATCCAAATAGTTTTAACAACTTTCCATAACAATCTTTTATTAATGATACACTAATCATCTTTTAACTTCCCAAACTTATTCATAAGTTCAACCCATACCACCTGCTTATCCATTAAAATTTAAATTTGAATTCAAATTTTAATTTATCAAAATTTTCCAAAATTTTTCTAACTCCCTAAATTTCCGAAAAATTTCGCCAGCGTCTCCTTTGCGCGGCTAGCTCGGTACTACTACAAAATGGCTCTACGGCCTCCCAATCTCAAAAAGAAAACAAAAAGCCAAGTGGCTGGATCCAAAACCCAATCAAATTTCATATAGAAATTCAAATACATACCTTTTTGTCAGGCCATTAAATTTTATCTTCTAAAATCAAAAATCCCAATTTATCCATTGCTTTTATACACATGTATATCCTACTAAGCAATAATATCCACTCACAATCCCAAAGTCATTTTATCGACTTCTTTACAAATTTTCAATATTTGTTTTACTTAAGCCCGTACGATGCACATATATCATCCGTACGCAATATCACATTCGATCGCTCAATCGATCACACAATTCCACTTCCGAACTAGTATCGTCCACCCGACTTCCTAGTGCGGACTCAGATCTGGTTTCTTGATTAGAAACCGTCATTCTCCTTGCATAGTCACAAACTATGATAGAGAATATCCAGAATCAATCAACAATCCATATCCAGGTTCGCCGTTGAAAATCGAGTGAAAAATTCCAACTCGGATCGATATATCTATCTCGAAATTCTGTGTTCGAATCCGGATCAAATAGCTATGCGAATAAAATAATATACATACATCTTACGTAATTAGCCCAATTGATTATCAGTTATATCAATTCTCTTTATTCACATTCCTTTTGATTGTTATCCCCTTATTCACAACTATCCCATTTTACAACTTCAGTTTTAGTCTTCATTCAACTATTCACTTAGTATATATTTTTTTTATTTTTCTATTCCAAAATTACTAAGTATACCTCCAATACAAATTTTCTTAAGAATTTCATTCTTTAATTCTTAAGTTCATATAAATTTTCTTATACTTATTTACTACTTCACCACCGAAGTGTATATATTCAAATCGAATTCCAATTTCATATGAATTCCAACTTACTTCAATTTACTACTTCATTTCAAATATAAATACTTATTCCACATTTCATTCAGATTTCCATTTCCAATTTTTCTTTCTTAAATTCAATTCATCTCCAACCTATGAATATTGAATTTTATTTAGCTCGAAAACAATTCAAGTTAATTCATTCAATAACTATTTCTCAACTTATTTAAACCACTCCTCTGTTGAGTTCAGTTTCCATTCAACATTTACTTAAGTCAATAACTTAAGTTTATTTTCCCTTTAACCAACCCTTTAAAGTTTTATTTCCATCTTTTTATTTGATTCTTATTTAATCAAATTCCATCCATTTATTTATTAAATCTAATTGGTTCATTCACTCAATCATTATGAATTTTAATTTCCATACTCAATTCATCTAGAATTATTTTATTAATAACCAGGTCATTTCCAATTTATTTTCACTTATTTGGATTCATTTGCAATTTAAACCATCACTATGTTAATCCAATTTCATTAACTAATTTATTATCTCATTAGTTCCTTCGCTGGTTAAAATTAAATACTTGCTTTTTAATTCCAAATATCACTTCACTTAATTTTCTTAAGTTCAATTTATTTTATAATTCAAGTTTGGATTTATTAAGATTGCTCATCTTAGTCGTTTCCATTTGATAATTACAATTTCATTTCTATTCATAAGTTTTAACTTACTTACTTAAGATCTAGGACTATTCATTTAAGTCCATTTCCATTTTTATATCAAATTTCAAATTATTACACTTAAGAACTTAAGAATATGAATTTCTTTACACAATTATAAGCATTTTACATTACCTTTATATCGAATTCAATTCGACTTCAACTTATTTACATTTAATTCAATTCCAATTCTCAATTTTTATTTAACTTATCTCAAGTTAAATTCAAATATATTTTATTTACTTTCATATACTCGAATTAAATTTTAATTCTAGGATACAATTTTGTACAAGTTTTACAATTCATTCACCTTCAAGTTCTCTAACTCTTTTATCTACCAACTTATATTACTCATTGAGTTAATTTTATCTCATAATTATAATCCCAGAATTTAACTTTCATTCCTTTCTTATTTCAATCAACTTCATTCTATACTTTATATTGTTGATTCATTTAAATTTCCACATTTAAATTTTAAATAGAATTTCCAGAATCCAATTGCCCGGTTTTATTTCAAAACCATTTTGAATCCATAAATAACTCATACACATCTGGTAAATCACATCAAATCCCAATTTCTAAAACAATCTGCTTTTACCAAACAATTTTCCCTTTGAATTTCAAAACCAACCCAATTCACAATCATTTCTAATTTAAAACAGTTTGGTAGCAATTTCTCTTTGGAAACTCGAAAATAGACATCGATGATGCTGCAGTCATCACCGAAATTATTTTCCAGCGACCGAAAGAAATTTAATGCTTTTATCATTTTAAAACATTTCAAACATTTTTAAATCCCAAATCCCACCAGATTTCAATTCAATTTCAAAAATATTCATGAAATAATATCACCATTATTTCCCCAAAACCTTTGAAAACTATTTTTAAATCCAAAGGAATTTAAATCTTTCCCAAAACTTCAAATTCAAAACCCATCCAATTTTGATATCCAAACATTACTCTGGAATTCTATCACATTTTATTTCAAGTTATAAGTCACTTTTACCATTTACATTTACAAATTTCATTTGTTTATGAATTTATCTCATTTGATTATAAATCACATTTGTAATTCACATTTGTATATAAAGTTTATCTCAATTTATAAATTTCATTTATAGTCTATATTCTCAAATTCCATTTGTTATATAAATTTATTCTTCAACTTAGGTTATAAGTTTCAATTTCTACTCAATAATGAGACTAACTCATTATTGTCATTTTCTAACAACCAAGCATCCAAATATATAACTATAATAATTTCAAATAATTATTTCTTTTATATACAAAATAATTTGGGCAAAATTATTTCATTCACCCTATTTAAAACAATATTGTGTCGAACTGTTCTATTCAAGTGTTTAGAAACCCCTTCGATACAGTTGTACAGACTGTGCCGACGAAGGTTCATATGCCACTCAATAAACCAACCAACACAATATAAAACCATTTTATATTCACTAACAAATACGCGCTCATATCTATTAATACTCTCAAAATTCCCACCAGAGCCAAGGTTATCGCTAGCCTAAGCTCTGATACCACTGTAACAACCCGAGTTTTTCTAACACGAAAAACCGGACCATTTGGTTAAGAAGAAGAGGTAGAAGAAGAAGAAAAATAGAAAACAACAACAGAATCTCACATACGCAGCGGAATAAAATATAATATATATCAGCAGATCTTTACACAAAAAGAAATCTATATCTGTTTACACAATACATCAGAATACATCATCAGAGTACATCAACATCCATAACATACAACTGAATACACAGCCGAAAAATAATAACAAGTACGGGAGTACGTATCGACATCCAGCTCGTCTCCTGAGCTCCACATCATCATATCCTGTAACCTATAATACTCGGTCTGACCCGAGCATCATATAAAACAATACCCGAGTCAGTCTGGAATACCAGCGTGAGAAAATCACACTCAATTGATTATTAAAGTTTCAAAAATCCTTTGAAACAAAAGCATCTCGTAAGACCACGCCACAAATAAACATGTCGGGTTTTTACCTTACGATAGCTAAAACACTTTTTATCAAATTTCTCTGATATTATAATAGTGTCTATATACACATACTTATTAAAATAGCTGAAATTGTTACATTATTAAATTCCAGCATACTAGCCACAAAAGTGGGTAATACAAACAAATACCGTACAAGGCACGTAGGAAAAATGGATTTCCAACGAATGACTAGGCACTGGGGTACCACCTATCACAGTACGTGGCCTAGATCACCGTACCGAGGAGTACGCCCGCTCCTCTGCAACACAAGGCCGGAACCATCCCTTACTGGATGATCCCGAATAAAATCACCCCACGGTTGGGATCAGCAACCGCACCACTAAGCCGAAATAAAAAGGGACATCTAGACAGGGATGACCTTACCCTCCAGTGGGAGCTACCCACGAAGCCTTGCTGCATAACCCCTGATTTTCAGTCATTCCCGGTTGATGAGGTTCGAGGCTAAACGATACCTTTTCAGAACATATCCCTTAGAATGCCCATCGTCCGCTGACGATGTTTCGCAAGCATTCGTCCATACCAGTCCGTCCTGGGTTTGAACAGAACCGAAGGCACTACTCCTACTACATCCATTTTGGAAATATCCTCAGGATTAGTAGCGACTAGCCCTTGCACTTCACAGCTCCATCTTCGACTCTAAACACGTTACACGAAACGTACAAACCGAATCGAAGTGGTATTCGAGTCTCCAGACCTAGAATCCCGGTATACGGAAACCCGATCCCGGTCTCTTCGAAACGATCAGCGCATTGGCCAATATTGATAGTCGGTTATTTAACTATCAATTAACATCCACAAGCAACCATCACACAATAAATAGTTTCCCACATTTATTTGCCCAAATATCTTTCCAAGATATATTTCCAAATTTTCAAACTCCTTTTGAAAACAATTTCAAACAATTTCCGCTTACGGAATACATTTCCAAATATTTATTTCTCTGAAACACCAAGTACAAAACACTTTTAGATTTTAAAATAATTTAAAAACACTTTATTTTAAATATATCTTATAACATTGAAATTTAAACTACTTTAATACTTTATTAAAAATATATACTTTAAAATAAACCACTTTATAAATATAAACTAAATTTCTCCTTTTTAAAACAGAATAGCAAATCACTTTTATATAATTACTACAATAATAGATTTTAAAAATACCTACTTTGAAAATTAACATTTAGAAATAATCAATTTTCTAAAACATGCTTTTTAAAACATATTAAAACTTTTAACTTATATTTAAAACTACCTTGAAAACGTACTTGGCTATCCAGAGAAATACACTTCTCATTTCCATCTTTTAAAAATAAATCAACATTTATTTTAAACCAATTCATATCCCTTTATAAATTCCCACCTTGAATTTATATTCAAATATCCACTGATATTTTATTTTATAAACCCAGTTTATATCTCCAAAATCTCACTTCTCTTTTAAAATTCCAATTTTAAATAACTAAATCAATTTCCAATTGATTTTCCAATTTACTTTACTTTACTTTGAAATAAATTTCCTTTACTACTTCATTTATTTCAAAATACATTAACTTTTAGATTTATTCCTTTATTTGAGTTAAAACCCTTTTTTACTGAAAATACCAATTTTAAACTTCCAAAATTCCTTCTTTAGCCTTTAATTAAATTTAATCCTTACATTCAAAATAAATCCTTTATTCTTTAAATTTAATATCACTTTAGTTTAAAGTTAATATTTTCCTTGTTATTTCGAAATTCCCTTATTCCAATTCACTTGAATTATTTACTTAAATTTTACTCTTTTATTTCTTTCAAGATCCAATTCAATATATTTTGATAACTCCTTTTATTGAAATATTCAATCCAACCATATCATCCAATATTTCAATCATCAATAAAATCATCACAGGATATCAATATTCATAGAACAGAATATCAAATAATCTAAATAATTTTGAGGAATCCAGTTGGATCCCTCCAACCTGTTTCCCTGCATCCACAAACGTTAGCACAATACCAATTCCACTTCAAAGTGGAATATCGCGGTATATGGGTTTTATAAAATATCATCCGCTATTATGCGGCGCATAGGGTCTCATCCGCTATATAATGCGGGAATATCAACAACTCCAATATATACATATGCCAATATATATATATTGGTATATACTACTATATATAGTATAGCACATCAATCAATGCAATCATCCAATCAATTATTTAAATTTAACCATTTAAATTTAAATTCAACTGAGTGAGATTAACTCACCTTGAATTTACGTTTGCAGTCCACTTCATTATTGCCTTGGTTTTCCGATTTTTGTCCTTGAATAAACAATTTATACGATTTATTAATATTTGAATTAAATCGAACAATAAATTACCATTTAACAAACTTAATTTTACTAATAATTTAATTTAACTAACAGATTAAATTTTTAAAGCAATCTTCTTTTAATAAATATATTTTTAATGACAAAATCATTAAATAAGCTTGTTAACAAATTAATCTCCATTATGATAAAATTAAGCTTAATAAATATAGGTATATATGTGTATTTTATTTTATTCTTATTAAAACAACCTATATACATCTTTTAAAATCTTTAGTAACTAAAATAGTTTATTCCACTATTGAATTTATAAAGAAGATTATCAGTATATATTTTATAAAAATAATCAGTTGGTCACAGGGGTGCATCTCCTTAATCCATATATAAACACATGTATATATATTTATTTAAATTGAATGTAGAGCAGAACTGATTATAACTTACTGCAAATTTTCCAAGCTTTAGTTTCTTTCAATTTAAAATATGAATTCAAGTTTTAAAAACAGAAAAAGAGGCTCACCAAACGAACCGGCCCAAGACCCTATTCCTTCTCTTCCCTTCCAATTGTTTGTTCCTCCCCGAACTTCGTGCATGCCAGATCCTGATATGGCATCCGCCTCACCGAAATCAACTCCAACCTGCCAAGCCCTACTCTTACGAAACTCTCGACCACGCGCGATGCCGATGCAGCCTCATGCCCTAGCTCGATCGAACTTCTCGATCTCGAGCTCGAACTAGCAGTAGAAGAAACAAGTCGCGACCCCCAAATCCTCGATCTCGACCTAGAAATCTATAGCCTCCACGAAGTCGCCCCACTTGATCGACTCGATTTTGCGTACGCTCCTCGAAAGGAGATCGCGATAGAACAGGGAGGCCGTGATTTTTTCGAACGAACTGAATTCGTATGCAGAGGAAAGAAAAAAATGGGGTTTTCGAATTCGTGAAATTGGACGAGAGGAAGATAGGTGATTTCATTTTTACCTTTACTGTGAAGTATTCGGTTGAAAACAAAAAGGTGAGGACGCGTGTACAGATGTTTCAACGCGTGGACAAACAGCGTGATCCAGAAGGCTCGTAGTCTGGATATGGAAAGAAATATCGACCGGTTAAAATATTAAATTTCCGATTAAATTTCAGCGCGTTTACATTCCGTACGATCACACGACAACTCCAAATACTACGAAAATTGAAATCCAATAATAATACAATATTACAGATCCAATGGAACTGGTTTCGCTGAATTCCGAGACTATGCCTCGGACGGCTATTTTTAAATTCAATTTCAACGATATATTTTTAAAACTGAACAAAACTCTTTAAAATTCCATTTTAAAAGTTCTATCATCTTCAGTATTAACAATATAAATTTTCTGAACCTTTGAACTATTTTTAACAGGCTTAAAATCAAGATTCAATATTTTACCCAATCCCGATAATTAAATTTAATAATTAATTATCCAAAGAAATACTGTATATTTGAAATTAAAGTTAAAAATTTAACCTTCGAATATTTAAAATAACTTAAATATTCACATTTCAAACATACAAAAATTCCGGGTCGTCACACCGGGTCACTAGTTCAGAAGGCAAATGCTCTAACCATTTGAGCTATGGTAATTTTTAGTTATAGGCTAAATTCAGACGTCTGAATAACTTCATTCAGACGTCTGAATGCTGAAACCTGAATATTGTTTCACAATATTCAGACGTCTGAATGAAAATATTCAGACGTCTGAATCAGGTCAAAAATAGCCTATTTACTCTCTGTTTTGCACGCTTCAAATTTCAGAAGTCTGAAATTTATTTTCAGACGGCTGAATTTATACAACTGCTATTTTTCTGAAAAGACACTTCTCTTCACCAAAGAGAAACTCTTTCAAAATCAATGGTTGCAACTGTTCTTTTCAATATAGCTTTTCATCTATAGTTGCAACTCCTTATTCACTATAAATAGATTACAGAATTCAAAAAACAATTAACCGAATCTAATTCTAATATTCTTGAATTCTTATCTATTCTCTATTTTCAAACTGCACTCAAACTGCTTACATTCTCTGATCGTTGATCACTCTATCTTCCACTATTCTCAAAGCACATCACACTATATATCATAAAGGAGAAGATTATAGGAAGGTTGTACTATCAAGAGACAAATTCGTGTTATCAAGAACACACTGTGTCAAATACTCTTTGTATAAGTTGAAGTCCTGTTCTGCTGCTCAGGCGTGTGAAGTCCTCTTCGGCTGTTGAGGCAAAATCCTGTTCTGTTGCTCAGGTCCCTTGTTCGGCTGTTCAAGGGTTGTTGTAAACCTGTTCCTCCGGGTTAAGTGAGGATTGTTGTTAGTGAAATTCCAGAAGGAATCTGGGACTGGACGTAGAACGGGAAGTTCGAACCAGTATAAAAATTCCTGGTGTGCTCGTTTATTATTTACTATTATCTGCTAATTGTTCTTTTATTCCGCACTGCTTTTATACTATTCCATATTGCACGATCCGCACCATACTTTCAAGCTTAACACCCTTCTCTGAGACGTACGAGCTCAGAGGTTATGTAGTTGAAGGTTATCAGCGATATACCCCTAATTTGGTAATGTGACATGCTGAGTGTTGCTGTGTGATGATCATTGTTTGATCATTTGTGATATGATCATTTGTTTGATCATTTATCTTTGTGATCATTACTTTGATCATCTGTTTGACCCGAAGCATGGCTTTGTGACAAAGCGTAGCTTTGTGGACGAGACTTCGTCGGACCTCACACCCCGAAAATGGTCAAAACAGGAAGGATGCACCAAGGTTATTAGGGGGTAGCACCCCTTTAGTGTATGTCATTCCTTCTGGATAGAGGTGGTATCATGGTATGGAGCCCATATATTTAACCTATGTTGTTGCTGCAAATTTATTACTTTGTGGTTGTTGGAAATCGAGGATCCTCGGGAAGATCGGTTACGATCGGGGGATGACATATTCGTGTCAGTAGTTACCCAGTTAGGGGTAACCCGGCCTTGTGTTGGCAGAGATCCGGTTAGGTTCTCAGGACGTCATTCCAGAGGCGTTTCCATGTGGCAATGGGAAGTTCCTTGGCCTGACCATTTGTTGGAAATCCAAAGAAACAATACGAGCCCTTTACAATTTCAATTGTATAACCTGTCTCCTCAGGAGGCAGCTATAGCAGGCATAATATAATGGTACCTATGCTGGCTAAGATTTATATTCTACTTTCGAAATGTTTTCCACTATGCACTAGTAATAATATCAAAAGAGTTTTCTTTGGCGTAGTAAGCATGTTTGACTATCATAAGAAGCAATCTCCTCCAAGTCTGCGATTGCATTGTGTGTGTGTGGTGGGAGGTCTTATGGTAGTTTCATTTTCCAAAAGCATTGCGAATTGACTTTAAATTCTTTTGTTGTTCGTTTTTAAAGATAAACTGTTTTTGTTGCTCACACCAGTCCCATGACTGATTCGGAGTTTATTGTTTCTTTCCTAAACTCTGGGTGCTCAAAATTTTTCTACACGAGCAGTCTAGAGTTGGGTTTTTCAAATAGTCAGATTAGTAGATTTTCTGGAGCTAGTTCAGTCTTTGGATATGGACTGCACTTGCTTATCTTTGTGCCTTGTTATTGGGAGTTCGAGCTATTTCTGGATTGGTGCTTTGGAGATGGAGATTATCCGCTGCTAGTGTTATCTATTTTCTTTTCGCTGCTATTTCTTGTATCATATCTCTAATGTATATTGATATTCATTGTATCACTCTGTTGTATCAGATATTATATATCAATGTATTATTCTTTTTTTTCCGTTGTGTTATTTACTTAACTGTGTTATAAGCTCCGGCGACTCAGATTTGAACGGTCGAATCTATGGCATTCGAGTACGATGTAAAGTATGGATGTCGATTTTCGAGCGGGAAAAATCCGAAATCGTTACACTTGTTAAGCCCCTTTTGATTAATAACTAATGATGGTAAACTTGTTTTTGAAAAATGTTTATAAAAATAAGTAGTTCGAAGAAATATCGATAACGTGACTAAAAATTGTTTTATTGATAAACGGCTTTTTACTCTATAGAATTTGTTGAATTTATTGTGGTTTTCTAATTATCTAATGTTTCATTAATTAGCAACTAAAATAATTTGTGTACTAGGGCTAACTAAAAGTTTCTAGAAGGAATTTGAAGATATTTGGGAGAGAGGTAGTTTGGGAAAGCTTAATGCTAAAGTAATAATGTGTAAAGTTGCACATGGGATATGCATGGGGGATGCTCTTTTTTGACCAAAAACGAGGAGGTAGGAGGTGATAAATGACCTCTTGTGAAGTCTTTAAATAAACACTTAAGGCCACAAAATCATACCCTAAAGTTTTGAACCAAAATAATGTAACATGTCTTCATCCTCTCTTATCTCCTCTTTAGCATTTTCAAATCTAAACAAATGAACACCAATTTTCACTAATCTGTAACCAAGACCTTAGATCATCATTGAAAGAAAGAATATTAAGTAAAAGTAGGAAGGAAATTGGCACAAGAGGGCGCTCCATGTTGGGCCATGAGCTATTGTGAAGGGGGAGCGTGGCTTTGAATTTATGAAGGCTAAAGGTGGAAGCTTTGGATGTTTGATGATGGTAGGAAGTGTTCTTGTGTGCTTGTACTTAATTTTAGCATGGATTTAAGTGAGTTTACCCACCCTTTTAATGTGCATATATGTTTGTTGCTTAAATTTAAAGCTAAGAACTATACAAGTTATAACTTTTAGACCTTTCTTGCTTTGGAAAGCAGATGACAACTTTATATGTTATATATTCAC
Source organism: Allium fistulosum (assembly GCA_030737815.1). NCBI lineage: Eukaryota > Viridiplantae > Streptophyta > Magnoliopsida > Asparagales > Amaryllidaceae > Allium > Allium fistulosum. The sequence goes on from CM060908.1 coordinate 911,929,226, forward strand.
TTCTATTACCCTCCAAAACATATATTATGGCCAAGACTTTGCATTTACATGATTGAATGAGTTATAATGAAGTTAGAGAGAGAGAGAGAGAGTGTGTGTGTGTGTGTGTGAATGTTTGAAGTAAAATAGTCGTTATAAATGCATTTTGAATCCCTTGTTTTAACTTATGTTAAATGGATATATGTGAATATATTATAAATGTATATGTTTTGGTTGTTACACTTACAATAGAGTATGGGACAGCAAGGAATTAGTTTGGAAAGTTGTAGAAATGATAGAACAAAATTTGAGAAGTTATAGCAAAAAGATCGCTATGGATGCACTTTGAAAATGCCTTGTGTTCGATGATTTTTAAAGTTAATTTAGAAGACATACTTAGGGGTTTCTTTGCTATTTTAGTAAGTAAAATATGTGTACTTATTACTGTAAAAATATCAAAGTAAATATATGCACTTTTAAAACGCCTTGTATTCGGCGATTTTTAAAGTTAATTTGAAAGGCATCATTAGGGGTTTCTTTGCATGGTTATTATCTACTATACGTATGCTTCTTAATTTAAAAAATAGGCCTTGAACCAATCCTTTAGATAGATAAAATGGTCAAACTTTCGATGCTTTTCTAAGTGTTCTATGTCCAGAACTTTCTACGACACTTTTATGCTGCTTTTGTTAATATACTGCAGCATTTCTAAGTTTGTTGCATTGTATTGTTTTAATGCGATATTTTAACTAGTTTTTCATGATCTAAATGGTTTAAAATTTATTGTCTTTGTGTAATATTTTTAAGGAAGTCTAATAACACGGATTGGAGTATGAGAAAAGATTAAAATTTTAAATATATTTCTAATTATTAAATATGGCTTTTTAAAGAAAAAGGGTTCCTTCGTGACATTTAATATAAACGGTTTTTAGTAAATTACAAATAAATTATATTTAAGTAATATTTTATATGGATATTTAATACATATTTATATGTATTTTTAAAGTATGTACATATATATATAAGTTTAGAAAAGTAAGTTAAGTATTTTATAAAAGTTTTGTTATAACCTTAAGTTATAATGAATGGCTTTGAGAAGTTAAGTAAAAGTACATTACCTTGTTAAATAAATGTAGATGTAACTAGATCTTTAAAAAGAATGTTTTAAAGATAATGACAAGTATAAAATGATTTTTGGGTTTATAGTAACAATGTTTTAATAACATTTGTTTTTCAATCCATTTAATTATACTTTTAAAAATGTGAAATCTTGTTTGAAGATTTGAGAATATTCTTATACCATTTTGATAAGAATATTAATACATTTCTAAGTATTGAAAAGAGTAGAAATGAATAGTGAATAGTAGTATATGTGTATATATCTTTTTTTATAGATGTATTTTAAATATATATACAGGTATTTATAAAGAAGTTTTAATTAATAAAAGAATTAATTAAATAAATAGGGGATTAGAAGTCACTTATGTGAATTAATCGTGCTCTGTGCGACTTAATCATACTTTATGTGATTTAATCATGCTTGGTGTCTTTACTTGTCTATGAAAAGTATTTAGTCGTGTACTTAGCATTAAAAGCCGACAAAGTAGATTTATGCTATTTGTGAGAGTTAAGAATAATGTTTGAGTAGGCTTAGAAGAAAACTATGCTCTAACCTATCGGTTTCACTCTTGACCAAGGGATAGCTTAGGTTAAGAATGTCGAAAATGTGATAAGTATACAAGACTTAGTTTCCATATGTGATCGTTTCTCTTTTGTACTAGGTAGTTGATTAGTCAACTATCGAGTTTGAACAAATTAACTTTGGAAGTATATGTAAGAATTACATATTGATACGGTCTGAGATTCTCTAGGGAAGACTCAATCGTATGAATTGTCTCTTGCTTTAAGAATGTATATATATATATGAGATCCCCTCAGGGAGGACTCCTTTATATCATTATTTTACTTTTTAAAAAACTGAAATAGAGTTAACTGAAAATTCAGCAATTTAGTTTTGAAGAGTACAGGGTCGAATAAGTGTATTATTTACCGAAAACCACTTCAAACTGATATACGGGTTCTATGTTTTGGAAGCAGTAGAGTAGAGGAATTCTATAGAGTCAAATTGTCTATTCTATGGTTAAGTCTAAGGGAGAGGTCAACGTTAGCATTCGTCGGACGACTTGTATTGGAATCCATTGAGGGATTTGTGATCTGTTCGAGATGCTGGAATCCAAAGAAAGATTTGAGATCTATTTGAGTGATGAAGAATCATGTGTTCAGATGCTAAACATGACTTCCATATCGGAAATGATGGAAAATAGAGTAAATGTTTAGCATAAGGTATTCAGTTAACCCAAAGGGTATGTCAACTTCAAATATCTAGAGACACTTTCAGTTGAGGCAAGTGTGAGTTGTTATTATTTAGTATCATGTGTTTGGGCATGGACCAGCTATGTTTTCCTTTATGGCATATTTTATCTAGAGATATGTGTGGTTTTGGAAGGTAGTTTCTGACCCTTATCAGGAGGCTGGCCTCAGTATATCTGGGGTTGTCTCCAATGGAATCCATTATGCGAACGCACCTTAGCGGTTTTGGTTGAACTTCTAATATTGTTGTATTGTGAGATGTAACCAGCACAATTATTTTTTGATTTATCTTCTACACCCTAGACATTATCTATTATATCACTTATGTACTTATTTTAGGGTTTGGTTCCATTGATGGGATAATCTTTACAACGATTCAAACGGTCTCAAAAGTACTGTTACATGTTGGCTACATATTTCTTTAGTTTCTCACACCATACTTATGTCTGACTCGTGGTTTTATTTTTTTTTCCTTAATTCCTTGAGTGCTCTTTAGAGTAGTTGAGAAAGGCCAGTTTTTGTTGATATTATTAGAGATCAAGAAGATGAGCGGGATGTTTCACCTACTGTAGTATTCTTATTTTTGCTACAAAAATATTATGTATATATCAGCATTTGTGAGGATAAGTTGTTATAGCTGTCTGGACTGATGATAGTACTTAGGGTTTGACTCTAAAATGCTATGTATCATAGAGTAATAGTTTGTATTGTCTTTTTGATATTATATGTTATCATTCTATTGTGAGAGTCTGATTTTGTGTTCTCTTCTTCTTCTTTTTTACCTTAACAATTTTTATTTCTTGCACTTGAGTGCTCGACGTGTGAATACCGTGGATGTATTAGTGTCAACGTTTAGGGTCAAAAATGCGTGTCATTATAGTTGGTATTAAAGCTGAAGGTTAAGAGTATACCTTGGCTTTGGTTGAGTAGGACTCATTAGAGATAGGGTAAGCGATACCTTAGAATGAGTTAAGTGTATTACACATATGAGAGAGCATTTGTAATTGTTATAAGCTTATGCCTTAAAGGTATTTCAACTATGAAAATTAAAGATCTTATATAAGGTAACTTATATAAGTATGAATTATTAAAGTGTAGTTTAACTAATGTAAGGATTAATTATGTTCATTCGTTACCCCTCATTAATTACTTTAGCCGTGCTTGGGCAGTTTATGATCATTACTATCCTTTGTAGGATGATTTGACATGCTTAACCAATTTATGAGCATTAGTATCATTTGTAGATTGATTAGCTATGCTCGACTAGTTTATGAGCATTGTTATCATTTATAGATCAATTAGCTATGCTCGTCCAGTTTATGACCATTTATTATCGTCTATTGGTTATTGATTTCTACTCGACTAGTTTATGAGCAGTTTACCTTTATACTGCATGGGTTGGGTTGGGTTGGCAATATTTGTGGGATCGTTGAAATGAACACATTGTAAATTGAGTTTCACGGTTTGACCATAAGGTATTTAGTAATAATGTTGAGTTAGTTGTTATCTTTAATAACATAAGTTTAGAATAAATTTTCTAAGAAAGTGATTTTATATAAATATGGTTTATAAACGAAGAGGATTTAAACTGATATTTTGAGAACTTAAATTTTGGTGTCTTTGAAATTGATTTTCAAGATTTTGGAAAATAAAAGTAGTATTATTTGGAAGTATTTGTAAAGATTAATATTTTGAAAGAGTTTAAGATTTGTTCGAGCTTCCTCTTGGAATCGCCAAATCGACTCATGAATATTTTTATGTTATCTAGTTCAGGTGGCTTGAAAGTGACTAAAAATGGGCAAGGGATATGTTCGGTTGGTAAGCACTTCTCGTGGGCATTACCTATCTTAGTAAGGGAATATACAATATGACTAGGTAGGACCTGTTTCCATGGTATCATTTTTTTGTTACTCAATACACACACACACACCTCATCGATTTTAAAAGTATATATTTAGGAAACTGGTTTATAAATTGAGATCATGATACTTGGTATCACTACAAGAAAATGCGCTTTTCACTGCAATAACGGACAGCGTTTTCATTGTGAATGCTGATAAAAGTACTTAGTAAAGTAAATTTTGGAATCTGAAATGCTGTTTAAAGTGACCCGCTTTATTTTTAGATTCGTTTCATTACGCGGTTACCTGGCCACCATAATTTCTTCTCTCCCGCATAAAGCAAGAAAACAATCGACTACCAATCTTCCCCAAAATTATTTTAAACCTAATTAAAACCCCAAATATATGTGAAATCTCCCATGAAATTTCATTCGTACTCTAGTTTCGCCTGCAACATCTAGTTTGCTCTAGCCCTAACACCTTGAATCCATCCTTGGAATAAATAAGAAAATGAATCCAATTATGAATTCACTCAATAACTAGGAACGCCATTCGCTTCAAAATTATCGATTGATTCTCTTTAGAATCCCGATTTGAGGTAATTTTCTAATCTTTAGATTCAACATTTGAAATTAATTGTTTTTGTTACTACTATTTATATATTGCAAGTTATGTTTACAACCTCTAGAAAACGAAGAAGATGATATGTGTTTGTATGGTAGGGTTAATCAATAATGGGCTTGGTTTAATGGGGGAAGAGTGTGTTAAGCCTGATATGGTTCCTGCCAGTTTTAGGTTGAGAGGAAGTGGTGTTGCGGTGTTTGGTTTTGTTTTGGCTATGGTTGTGGTTGCTTTTGGTTTTTTTATATGATATGGTATGATGATGATTCATTTTCATTTATTGTTTACAGTGCAGTTCTTTATTCAATCACAAATTGAATTTTTGCTATCAAATCATCAACGATTATTGTACCAAATTCACCACCAAAGCATGACCTGGTAGTTATGGTATTTTTACATATGATTTAATGCTGCTCAAGCGAAAAAAAATTAAATTTGTGGTGTAACAGTGAAAATAGTTATTTTTTGTTTACAAAAATAGTTGCTTCTGTAATGAAATGCTACAGGTCCTATAAAGTAACTTTAAATTCAAATATTTGAACCAAAATATAGTGTAGGTCATTTTCATGCTTGGTTGTCTGTAAAGTAATTGGTTTCATTATTTCGGCAGTTCTATTTGAAGACGAATACATGCAAATATGGACCGACAAGCAAGTTTAGTCATCCATGTGGATATGAAATCGTCATCCTCCTCTGAATACCCTTGGTCTGCCAGTACGTCAGGTTCGATAGTTTGTTATGTTCAGTTCTTTACATTAGCTAGTAATTCAGTTATGAAGCCTTCATGAAATGGAACTGGAAACGAAAAGACTTTTCATCAATAGGTCAAGGGATTAAACGCCACTAATTTCATTTTCCAAGTTACAATTCCAACTATATCTATGTGCAAAGCTCCATTAATACTAAAGAAAATCAAATTATGTATTTTAGTCCACTTTGAAGTCTAGAAACTATGTATCTAGTATGAGATAATCGATGGAGACTATTTTTCTGCTCATTATTTTTGAAGTTTAAAGTGGTATAATATTATTGTTTACCAGTTCCTTAAGTTTTATCAAATCAAAAGGTGAAAGATTATGCTGCGTGAACCTCGACTAAGACAGTTAAGATATTACGTTGTACACATTCTGATACCCATTATATGTTTAAATATATTGTCATCTTTATCCATGTTAGAATGCCAGTGGATTTTAGCTCAGTAGGCAAGTTAATGCATTAGGTGCAAATTCATGTACCTTATGCACTAGAAAACTACTACAACCCAAGTAAATATAGACTAATAAGTGGTATGCAAAAGATGAGTTATTTAAACATCAAAAAATTGAAATGATATGTATGCATCACATTTTTAGTTTCCGTATTAAGTATTGAGATTTTTGGTTAAAGTTTCTGTTTTATCATTTGCTCTGGAATTAAAAACAAAAAAATTGACCTGATGTTTGATAGTCCTAATAATAGAATGATAAGAAAACTATAACAAATAAATCATGGCTTTTTTTCCTTTGCTTAGAGCAACATCCTGATATACGAATATGTAACATATAATGATACAAAGTTTATTTTTCTTTTCTTCTCCGAGCATTTAATGATACCAGTTCACAAACACATTGTTTGTGTGGTATGAATAGGATCAGATGGTGAATACTATTATACATTTCTATCCTTTTTAACAACAAATGATCCGTTGACATTAGTATACATCAAAAAACTACTGCAACAACAGTTTTGTTAATGTGCATATCTGATATGCATACTTTTACACATTGATATGTTTGTATAGACTCCATGTCACTGTGCAGAAAAATGGAGCATCAGAAATTGAGAACATATTTCAGAAATTAATTGGAGTTGATGCACTATTTGAATTCCATCTGAGCAACTATGAATGAACAATCCCAATACGTTCTTGACCGCAGGAAGAATAACTAAAAAAGGAGGGTAATCCATGTCATCAATTATGCTCTTTAGCAACAACAAACTGTACTTGCTTTGGAGATTATTTAGACAACCTCAAAGTGTCCTAGTTTCGACGTCTTTGTGCACATCATCCTGGAGTTGAATGTTGATGCTTGCTGCTGCTATTTGAATTTGGATTTTAATAGCATTGCCTTTCTACGCTTGAATTCATCTTCGTTCTGATCTGAAGTGCTAAGAGAAGCTCTGTGCTTACTGCCATGATCGATGATCCACTACCTGAAATCGAGAGATGCACTGTTGAGACCTGGATATCACGTTGCTGCGGTTGTCAACGAGTAGATGTAGTCGCCGTTTCTTTGAGTTAGTCATGCTGCTTGAAATTCTTACCTGAGATGCTGCATCTAGGATGTAGGCTGCTGATGATTCACGTGTTCTCCTAAAATCCTATCACAAGTGCCTAAAGTCGAAGCCGAGATCTGATGTGGTGGCTGTCAATGTGAGCTTGTCGCTGTCAGGAAGAACGTCGTTGTTGAAGTTGTGTAGTTCAAGAACTGGTTAGTGATATTGGTTGAATTTATATTCATGATCGATACTGATAATTTTCAGTATAGTAGTTTACATTGATTATGTCTGGTGTGATTGCACCTGGTCCTGCAAAGGAGAAAAAAGCCACTTAAGGTCAAGTAATTCAACTTGTATAGTCTTCTAAAGTACATTTGCTGAATGGAGTTAGCAGAACAAATAGTACAACAGTTTGGTTCTTGCGGCGAGTGCCAGTGATTCCAAAGCGTTCTATTTGAAGATGAAGGTTATTATCATCAATATTTGGCAGAATTCAAGACTGGAGATGAGAGGAAAACTATAGTAGAGAGTATGCCTTTTGCTTACAAGGCGCTCAGGTATGACTATTTTTTTATAATTGTAATAATTTCGAAACTACAAAGCTTTGGATCTATTGGATTTATTATTGGATTTACCATTTATTGCTATTAATTTTGATGAGTTTATTTTAACTAAGTGGATCTTGGAGTAATTTAGGATCTAGCATAGTGATTCTATGAAGTCTGTTTCTATACATAACCAAGCTAAGTAACATGTATTCTGATCTAGTTGCAATTTCAAACACATAAGATATTCATACATCTATAAAATATATGTATTTTGATGAATATACCGTCTCTTACAGAAAAGATACAAATATATACACAACACGAGTTAATTCAATGGTTATTTAATTAACTACTTTACTGCAACAACATGATGATCAAAGGCTATCAAACTTATTTGCACAACTCAAAGCTGGCATTGTTAGTGATAATTTCATCTGTTTTATTACTGTTACTTACTTCTACTTGTCTAAAGAAAGGGTTAACAAATTATTATTATTTTATCAAACACTATATAATACATACATACAACTGATTATTGATTGCTTTGAAGAATGTAATATACAAGGTATTAACTATTATGGGTATAAATCTATCTTAGTTGCTAAATGTCTCTGGGAATATCATGAAATCTTTAAAGACACGTTGTTGTGAAAACAAAAATGAATCGTACATTTTCACTGATAATAGTGTATATCTTTATGAAGTGTATATAGAGAAAGAACGATATAACTGATTAGCGAATGTACAGACATAATGTGAGTTTCAAACATAGTACAAACATAGTACACCTTATTTACAGTTTAGTGGCTTCTTGTTAAAAACTTAAGCTAGATAGCTAGCTTTTTTTGCTTGATGAAGTTCAGCAGTAGTATACATCAAATGCTGAAAAGGCAAACAGATAAAATTATTAATCGACCAATTATTTTTTAGCTAGCACATAATGTCTTCTTATCCTGTTAATTAATTTGGGTAGTACATTATAGTTATGGTTTTCATTGAGAGCATTCCTTCACCTTAATCTATCAGGAGACGGTGAAATGGATACGATTCAGAGATACTTTAAGTAATTGACTGGGACTTTTTTTTGAGTTAATAGATCCAATGTAATATAGTTATATAACCACTCAAATTGCTTTGCAGCACGGAAGATTTTACATAGACTTCCAGCATTGGCAAATTCATGAGGCATCTTCAGCTTCTCCATGCTTTTCATGGTCAACTCAATCATGGTATTTATTGACATGCTTATTTAAGGTAAGTTAAGTATATAAATCTATTGATGCGGTAAATCTGTAGACATTATGTGCTTTAGAAGGCTTAGAACCTGGGTAACATATAGCCAGCAACAAGTTTATAAATATTCTCCCATTTCCTACGAAGAACCTTTGAATCGTCCACCAAGATCTCCAGATCCATCAGTTATTGTACCAAATCCAACCTTTGCACCTCTGGATCTGACTTTCATATTACCATGCCTTCTATATAACCATCGTCTACGCCCATCTTTGCTCCTGTACCACCCATTATATCTTATTCCAGATCTGCCTCCTCCAAATCCGCCAAAATCAATGTCAGATCCATCACCAAATACTCCACCCCCTCTCTCTCCTGATCCAGTTACCCCTTTATCCACTCTGCCCTTATCCTCATCTTCTTCTCTGCTACCACGATAAATCCATCTTCATCAATTATTTTTCTTGGATCTGGTTGTCTATTGACATTGAAGGGATTTAAATAATTTTTGTGATGAGAGATAGAGATAAAAGAATTAAATATACGATTTTCTATTACCATTGATGACCAAACCAAGATACTTTTCAAACATAAGATACAATTTTTGATCATTCAATTCATAACCGAAAGGAAGAAACCAATTGAACATTGAAGGTTTACTTCTTTTGGCTATAATCGAAGCCAACATTTCTCGAGAACGTCAAATATCAAATGCCTAAAACTGAAAGATCAATGCAAGTCAGTATATTACTCAATGCCATTCATGATCTATCTCACTCAATGTCAGAATTATATATGCCAAAAGTGAAACCCAATATGTCATAATTATAACTACAGCGTTTCAACAAGCATCCACTTATGGGTTGAACGTTGTAAGGAGTTGGGCTTTCAGTGATGGCGGTGAAAGGCCACTTCAGATATCTCCTGGTTCTTACAATGAGGATATGTTCAAGGTATATATATCGCATTTGTGCATGATGCACATGTACATACATACAGTACTAACACATTAATTTATTTTTTTACTTTTATAATATTATCAGGGTTTGGACTTTGTGATTTCTGAGGCAAAAAACCATGGAGTTTTTCTAATTCTCAGTTTGGTTAATAATTGGGAAGGTTATGGTGGTAAAAAGCAGTATGTTGAATGGGCAAAAGATCAAGGCCAGGTGCTGAACAACGAAAATGATTTCTACACAAATGATCTCACCAAGCAATTCTATAAAAACCATGTTAAGGTAATATATAAATTTCCCTATGTAGCCATTCAGTATACACAAATGTGATCAAAAGAATTATGTTCATTCAGGCCATTCTCACAAGAGTCAACTCGATAACCGGAACAGCATACAAAGATGATCCTACTATCTTCGCATGGTAACTGTTGACAGTGTTGGACAAACAGTCCAAGTACGCGTTGCAAGAATGTGGGACTCCATTAACTTAAAAAGCAACAATGTTTTTGGATTCAACATCCAATTATTGGACAACAAGGTATGTATTTGTTCTATTCATTTATCCTGCTTTTTTCAGCAACTTTCTTTTCGCTTTTCCATTTGACATGAAACTGTACATTCATACTCTTCTGCCCTTCGCTATTCTTCGCCTCATCCTCCATTACATAATGTCATAGCCTTTTACTAAAATAATTAGCTTTGTCCTCCCAAAATTAATTCCCACCTCAGACTGTTTGCCAGTGCTGCTCTTCTATTCAATACATGTTTATACCGTGTATAACAGAAAGTATGCATTGTTCCTTTTAATCATAATTAGAATAGAGGAATAGAGAAACATGGTTATTTCACTTTTTGCATTACTTTATAGGTTGGTGGTTGTGCACCAATTAAAGCGCATATGTAACCCAATAAACATCCAGCATCATAAACTTTCGACCGTAGTACAATTTATATATTCTAAATTCTAAATTCTCATTTTTCATTACATACATTCATGCATTAAGGGCTACTTTTAATTTTTCTCCTGTTTAATAATATAAAGGTCTTTCTACTTAGTAAATTTTTTGATTATCTTATAATTTTGCTACACTTAGTTATTGAACCTGCGGTTTCCTTTTTTGTTTTCAATTTTAGACTTTGACTGTCGACAAATAGATGAAGATTATCAAACATATAAACCCTATCTATATTATATGCTCTGTAATATCATAAAAGTATATAAACTCCTGCCTGCACCTCCCTAGGCAAACCACCTTATTTATAATAAATAACATATTTATTTTATTTTCCTCATTGTAGTTTACTGCATTGGTATGGAGATGATGACGAGGTTGTCGCCGAAGGAAAAATTGTAGTATGGCCAAGGATGAGATGGTAGTATGGCCAGCTGATAAAGTTGTTATACACATAAGTGCGAACTCCAGAAAACAAAACGAGGTAAGTTTTAACACTAATTATCATTTTTTTTATATGTAGGTCGATATTATATACTAATATGTAACACCATCTACCATATACTTATTTTGAAGTATATATGACATAAGTGCGTAGAGTTTATATATACACGCACGCACGTGTGTAGTTACTTGGGCTTAAAAAATATAAAACAATTTGAGAAAATAAGAGTACCAAATTTCGAGAATAAATGTTTTTAGCATATTATTTTCAAGCATATGTATGTGCAGTTTCAAGCATATCTGCTTTTTGAAAGAATACAGGTTGCCAAATAAGAATATCTGTTTTAGTTTTTGAAAGTATTAACTTTAGCATATATATACCAGTTTCACATTGCAAATGAAAACATCAATAAAATTACCACAAGAAAACTGTTATTTATTGTTGCACTTCTTGTGCTTCTAACAATTACAAGCTTTTGGTAGATCAAAGTTCCAAAATGAGTTGTTTACCTTTTACATAAAACAAAAATAATATGGACAAATTTTATTTATTGGCGTCATATAAAAATACAGTTCAATTTTATGGTCTGTTCAAAATTTATTACAAAAATATGCCTCTTTATCTTGTATCTTTTATATTAGTATTTTATACTTGCATAAGTAAAAATTGGTATTTTATATTGTGCAATTTCTAAGCAAATACAAATCTTGACCTGATGAAAACCAAATCTATATTTTAATAAATTTTGAACAAAACCTAGATTGGAAAAGTGTTTGTTTAGGTCTACAGGTAAAAATTGTCCAAATGAAATATAATATCAAATTAAAAAAAAACATTAAGTGCTAAGCCAATAAAAGTGAGTTGAAACTTGAAGCTGCTATTACAATGGGTTGGAGACAGAATGATGGAAAGGTACAACGGGTTGGAGACAGTATAAAACTTTCATGTAAAAGTTTAAAAAAATAAAGAGTCATACAATCGGTTGTTTGGTATTTTGCAAGCGGTTATGCAGGCCTGAGACTGTCCACAGGCCACAGTTCATCCAAGCTTGAATTATGCTATAATAATATATTTTTAATCAAGTATTTGCCTTTTAAATACATCATTAAGAATAAACTATTATATAAAGTAGCTTATCACAGGGAAGCTAGCTAGTAGCTTATCTTAAACTGTCACTGTTGTTTTAAGTTGGTGTCCTTTTTGTTCTTTGAAAAACAACTGCCTACAAAATTAATCTTCCTGAAACTAATTGGCATTATTCATTGACTCTCTTAACCATTAACCAAAAATTAAGAATATACTCGTATATTACAAAATAAGAGTATTTGTCTTCATTAATTTTATAAACCAAGAGAAATGGTCGAATAATAAGAAATGATATTTTTGTCACACCTGTTTGTTTCATTGCCTTAACCTGTAGTGTAAGCACCGTCCATAGCCACATACCCTTACTGTGTTGCTTAGTTACACCTTTAACCGTGTTAATCCCAAAACAAAATTACAGTACTACATTAACCAAGTAATCATGCTAAGTCATGATGGGTAAAATCAAGTTTAAAGTTTGACAAATGATTATTGAAAATTTAACAATGTTGATTTGCTTTGTATTGAATTGGTTGACACATGATAAAATGTTGAATGCAGTAAGACTATAGAAACAAGACTTTTATTAGATGACTATAATTTTTTTCTTTGATAGAGCAAAACCAATAGCACAGAAAATAAATGCAAGTTGTTCGATTGGGGTGGAACTGAAGTATTGGTTGCCGAAGGACGTGTGCACTCGAGTGATTCAAATCAGATTATTAATGGTGTTCCTCTTGGACCAGAAGCCGCAATAGTTTGGGTGGACAATCCAATAAAAGAAGAAGCTGCAATGGTTAGTGATAGCTCAACAACAAAAAGTCAAGAAAAAAAGACGGAAGGAGGAATCTTGCCGAGTTCAGACTGCCCTGTTGGCAACAATTCAGTAAACCAATGTCTAACTATCTTCGTACTGCCACTTTTCATTTTCAGCCTGTATTTGAACTACTTTTATGCACGTTTTGTCGATAATATTAGATGCAAACTTGCTTTCTAGATATTGTGCATTTGTCTAATTTTGTATGCAGTTGGTTTATAAATTTTATCTCTCTTTACGGGTTTATGTAAACTTTGTTCATGGATATTGTGTTCAACTTATTTTATGGAAGTGATTAATATTTATGCTTTTATTTTACAATTTTTAGTTTGATTTGTTTATGTTATGTACATTAACTGATTAAAATATAATTAAATGTAGTTTATATTAATGATATGTGTGAATATTGCAATGGCACAACATTGCTGTCAATTCTTTGGAAAAAAATGCATATCCCTACGACAGCGTTTATACATTGCTGTCAATTCATTGGCAAAAAATGCATATCCCTACGACAGCGTTTATACATTGCTGTCAATTCATTGGGAAAAAAAATGCATATCCCTACGACAGCGTTTATACCTTGCAGTAGAAAACTATTAACAGCGTTTATACCTTGCAGTAGAAAAATTATTAACAGCGTTTAAAAAACGCTGTAGAAAGTGGGTTTTTGACAGCGTTTATATTTTTCAGTTAAAAATTTAGGGTCAACGACCGCATGTCGTTACATAGCGTTTTTAAAAACGCTGTGAAAACTTTTAACAGCGTTTTTCAAACGCTGTGAAAAGTCTTTTTTGTTGTAGTGTATGATTTTACAAAGTATTTGATATTGATTTGAAAGTGATTTTGGTTTAATCCTAAAAGTATGATATTATATACAAAAGATAAATGTATATATTATTATTTCATGATTTGAAAATAAGACCCGGTGTTTAGTTTTAAAGTTTTCTTTAAAAGAAATCGATATGAAATATAAAGTATTTTGGTAAAATATTTTGATATGAATTTTCTGAAGAAATGATTTGTATGCATGCTATGTTCGGGGCCCAAGTAAGTAAGTAAAATTTTGTTAATTAATTTTATTAACACGTTTATCCTATGCACTAGGACAGAGTGGTATGTTCCTCTTGTTATGATATGATTGTTTGATAGCTTTCATTTGGTAGAATGAAATGGATTTTTCGGCGATTTTAGGCAGTAACAACTCGAAATTTAAGTTATAGTAATTAATTAACGAATTAATTAAATAAAAAATAGCTTTGTGAAATTATCAGAAGTAGACCATGGGAGTTGCACCATTGTGCCTGTGGTAATTTTCTGGTCAATTTCCATATATAGATTGTCAAAATAGGAGCTAGAACGAAGAAGTTACATAATAAACAAGAAAATAATAATAATAATAATAATAATAATAGGGCTGGTCGACCCTTGGGTCGACCCTCCCAATGGCTAGGTCGACCTACCATGTGCAAAGGTCGACCTAGCGGTCGACCCGCATGCATTCTTGGACGAACTTTCATCCAGGTAAAGAAATCACGTGTTTTTCCAATTCTGATCGATCCTGTGCGTTTGTACTTCCATCCGACGGTTCCCAACGAGCTTATGACGTGGTTGCACCAGATTTAATCCTCAAATCCAATGGTCCGAGATCCATAAGTGACACTATAAATAAGACCCTAGGCCTAGCTATTTTTCTCATTCAGATTTTCTCTATTTGGGTTCATTGCCTGAGGTTGGACCTTAAAAGGAATATTTTTCCAAGGAGAAGATTTTTTTAATTAAAATATTTTATACCATACAAGTGGATCCCGGAAGGCCAAGGAAAAGAGCTAAGGCCACAGGTGAGTGTTTAAGTAATTATTTTAGATTTTTAAGTAATTTAAAATAATAGGGTTTCCAATAGTTGTAGTTTTTCTATAATTTTAGGATAACCTTTATGCAAGTTTATTTACAGTTTATTTTTAAGTAAATTTTGGACTTGCTTTCTAGTCTATCTTCTTTTAGCTATTATACTTCAGTTATTTGCAATTATTTACTATTAATTATAGCTTTTCTAATTATTTACAGTTATTTACTGTTATTTACATTTTATTTGCATCTATTCTACATTGGGATTTATTATGTGTTAGTTCTTTTTAATTCCCTTTTTACGCGAATGGAATAAATAAAAGAGAATAATTCGCTAATATAGACTAGAATATAAGAACAATGGATTTACAGAAAATTAGATGTAAAATAAGAAGAACTGTAATAAATTGGATATAGACCAAAATAAGCAAATTCACTACACCAAAACAGGTGATTCCCAACGAGTATAACTGTCGCAAACAGTTTCAGCAACGCTTATTAGCGTCGCTGTACGGGCGTCGCAATTTATTGCCAACGCTTATAAGCGTTGGTGAGTTTAGTTTCCCAACGCTTATAAGCGTTGGTGAGTTTAGTTTCCCAACGCTTATAAGCGTTGGAAGGTTGTATTCCCCAACGCTTATAAACGTTGGTGTATATTATTTAGCAACGCTTATAAACGTTGGCAAATTAACCATCCAACATTGTTTAATTTTCTATGCCGACGTTTATAAGCGTTGGTATATTTTAATTGCCAACGCTTATAACGCTTTAACAGCATTATTATACTACATTCAATAGGAACCCAAAATTTACAATATTCATGATCAAATAACAACATAAATTTCATAGTCAGCTACTTCATAACAATGTCAACTACTTCATAACAAGTACAATACATAATTAAGTTGGTTAATTCAATACATAATCAACTACTTCATAACAAGTACAATACATAATTAAGTTGGTTAATTCAATACATAATCAACTACTTCATAACAATGTCAAATTGGAATACAAAAGACAACGTAAATTTCATAGTGAAATTCTACAAATACCGAATACGAAACTCCGGCCATATAACGAAACCTCCATCTGAAAAATCACATAACTTGTACATTCCATTTTCAGGACCATCATAAATTGGTGCATCCGGTTCAAGAACATCATCCACCCAAATTACTTTCTCTACATTCGGTATCACCTTCCTAAAATGACAAATAGTTTGTGTTCCAACATAACCTTTAGCTACTTCCTTCTCTGAATCTTATGACAATAGCATTACATATTTCTTTTCCATTGTAGATGAACGAATATCATTATTTGACACGGTTGGAGTAACAACTACATTATTGTTTGTATGAGAATCTCCTAAATTAGAAGCACCTTCCGTTTGTGGAGTCGTAGGACTTGCAATATATTTTTCTTGCAAACTAGGCATAAATTTCATAAAAGTTGAAGTAATTGAATGATGGCATTATTAACTTGATTAGCTACTTCCGCAATTGGGTCATCTTCAAGATCTTCGACTCCACCCTTAGAACTATCATCCAACTTCCTCTTTTTTTCCGCTTCCTCTAGAAGTGCCTGCATTTAAAGGGCGATCTTCATTTAGAGCACAACTTGAAGTAATGAGAGAAAATAATAATGCTCTGTACTTCAAATTATTAGAAGATCACTCAGCAACAGTAATCAATGAATACAAAGAAAGCTTATTTAACACCTATATAAAATTCTGTTATGAACAGATGCCTGCATGCCTATATAAAATTATTAGAAGATATTAAATCTCTTGAACTTTCTGCACTCAATTATGACCAGATGCATGCATGCTTATATAAAATTCCACACATTAATGCAACCTACATTAAAAAAACATTGTGAGATTACATCAACTAAGCTAGTACAGTATAACATGGTTGTTTTCAACACCTAAGATGTTTTGCAATTTGGTTTATACTAATTGGCATAAAGTAACGTGTCATTTACTTAAAAGATCTACATCCATGTTATCCAACATTTCATATAATGCGTTATATATATCGTTTGTATTGGGGTATAGGGAAGATAAATTTCTCTCTCGTTTACAAATTAAATATGCTTCCTACTTTTGGCTTACAGGAAGAAAATAGTAGGTATGAAGAGAATCAGAGGCTATCTTACTAGATAACATCGCAGTACTACTATATTTCATGAGTTCAGTAATGTCTATGTAATGCAAGTGTGATGTTTGGAAAGGTTCATCAGCAGTTCTCTTTGATATTTATATTTTTGTCGTGGTTCTAATTTGCTGCGTTTATAACAGTGTTATTTTCGTGCATATATGAATTGATTAACCCTCATGATTGACATACTTTTCTATAGTAGCAATGGACATGGTTTAAAACGAATTCATTTTCCGCTGTCTGGATGGAGAAAATGCAGTTGTAGGCGTTATCATTTGCAATCGTTATTACTCATTTCTTATGTGCAAAAAAGCTGGACTGTTATGGCACCATATATATAGTTATATATATACACTTACACAAAATTACTATACTTTCATAAAACAAGAGTTATTATTCATATAAACAACACAAATTACTAGCTCGCTGCGCTCGATTATCAAATAGATACTCGCATTTATCATATTAAATTCAAAATGGCTGGACAGCGTGGTATGCTTCTATCTATCAGTGTTAAATTTCAGATTGACAATCACAGTAGCCACACAAGAACGTTTTTAGGATACAAGACTCGCCTAAATTTCATAATTACCTCAGAAATAGAGTGTTAAAAAGTCGTAAAATCTACCCTCTTATTGGACCCATATTTTTTTGCTCGGTTGTGCAGTAAAATCTAACGGAGGAAGGACAGTTGCGCAAAATGTTATACAGTCTATCCGAGATCAGTGTGTTGTGCAGCATAGTTTGCTTTATATAATTTAGGGAAGTTCGCTTTATATAGTTCTAGTGCAGTTTGCTATACAGTTTAGCTCAGTTATCTACATATAATTAGCATAGTCCACTATATATAGCTTAGCGCGGTCTGCCTATGGTTTAGCGCAGTCCGCTATGTATAATTTTTACCGTAGCCTACTATATGGTTTCTAGGCAGTCACTAAATTCAATCGGCACTTAATTTCAGTATGAGAGGTGAGTTTTACTCACCTGAATTCAAAGATTCTTAGCCAAATGAAGATGGATTAGAGGTTGTTTTGCTTAGCTAAAGCAGCTAGAATCTTATGCAAAAAGAAACGAACAATATTTCTTAAAACACGGAAAATTACTACTACACTAGGAGGGGAAAGATACATAAGCAGAAATGTTCCTAATTTTCATTTGTTTAGTTCAAATTTAAACTAAACACACAATGGAATAAGTTGAAATTTGTTTTAAACTGACACTTACATATTTTTCCGCGGCACATGGTAGTATTTCTCCTGATTTTCTTTTATGTCCAGCCTTCCAAACCGTTGTTCGTGAAATATCTGCTTCTGGATTTGCTACTACCTACAAGAAAGATCAAAGTTGACAACCCATAATTAATATAACATTTTATAAACTATTTACAAAAGATAATTTTAATACCATTTCATCATGCACTCTATGGTAAGGTTTCCTTCCTAGAGTATGAGTGATCGAGTTTTTTGCTCTATTTTTTGCATTTGCCTTACATTGCTCCATCTTTACATTCGTATACTCAATATCAAGGAATTTTTCCCACCACACTTTATTTATATCCTTTGGGCATCTATCAATAGCAACACGTTTAGGTATCATAGTTTTATCAACTTTAAGAAGTTTGTTTCGTAATGTTGACTTCAATGATCTATAAAACGGTGGAAAATGTTTCTCTAATAATGGTCGAGCTATGGTAGGATCTACATCCATGTCAAATTCTTCCTATCACAAAAAAAGGAAAAAAATAAAGAAATCATGAAATGGTTAAATATATCATAATTTAAACTTGATGGTGAAATTGATGATAATAAAAATATAAATAAGACTAGTACCAAAAGTCCTTCCCATAGTTTATCCTTATAGAAGCCATCTACCGCCCTCCATTCTTTGTAGCCAATAGGAATATGACAACGAATCAAAGCACCACAACGTGTACTCCATTTATCTGCATCATCCCCCTTTGCACCCTCAACGCTAACTGTTATAAAGTACTTTTTACCTTTGGAGGGGGGTTCAACAGTCTCAGTTGTACTTAAATTTGCATTTGCGCTATAATCGTTTGTCATTTTGATGAAAAATCTATATAAAAAAGACAAACAAAATACATGGATAAAAGTTAATACATTTCACAACACAACATGATTAATAAAAGAAAACCATACATTTCACAACACAACACGATTGTACGATACATCAATAAGAGTTAATACATGGATCAAAATAAGCAAAATACATGCAATATAGTTCCAATCAACAAGTTGATTTCTATTGAATACATTTCAATAATGGTTCTAAGTTTGGTTGTTCTTTCAAAATAGACTGATACGTGGTTGGTATTTCATAATCATCTATGTTATCCATCATGCGTTTAGGAGAGCGTCGAACAATGGACCAATCGGAATTTTGTGTGTTCTTTATGTAAAATACTTGACTTGCTTCGGACGCGAGAATAGCAGGTTCATCATATTCTCCATCGGTATTCTTGAGCTTCATTAAGTTTACCATCAACAAATTTGTATCAGGGCAAACCTTACAACCATTTGTCTTATCTCCAACATTCACCCAGTCGCAATAGAATACCACATGTTGAAAATCATAGTAATCAACTTCTATGATCTCTCTAATAATACCATACCAAGTAGTATTATCATCCGTAGGATTTAGATCTTTTGAACTTGCAACAAATGTAGTGATCGCATCCATGCAGACACCACTATCTTGCGTTGAAATGGTATCGTCATAATGCCGAGGAGAGAACGTATAGCCATTCACTCTATACTTAAGATAAGTTCTGACATCCCACTTTGGACCACTGACATACAACCATAATATTGTGTTCATGCATTTTTTTTCCACAAGCTGTTAAAATTAACAAAATTAATAGCATAAGATTAGATAAAAAGAAACACATTACTTTCAGATAAATATAGCATACCTTCTTGTGTAGCCAATCAACAAATTCAGATTGAACTATTACTTCTGCTTTTGTGATTGGTTTCTTTTTACCACGAAGACCGTCTTCTAAAGATAAGCGGTATGCGCTACAGATTGCATATCATGGTAAATAAATATATATATATTATTTATATATTGTGCTACAAGTATTTGAAAAAAAGGTGAAAATAGATAACCTATAGTATTCATCTCGTTCTGGTATATCAATTCTAAATAGTAACCATCGTCGAATCTGTGATCGTTGCACTCTAGATAATTTTAACGGTTTACCTTCAACGATGGAACGCTCATATATATCATCACCATTCTCATCTAAAAAGGATGCATGTTTAGAGCTATGATTTCCATCACGTGGGTTTGGCATATATTCCATTGTGTATCGAACTGATTCTGAAACAAGGTATGCTTCAGAAATTGATCCTTCAATATACCTTTTATTACTAGGTATGTTTTTACAATCCTTCATAGCCCTAGGACAAAAAAATTAATATGCATATTTACAGTTAGTTACTTCAAAGTAGTTAGGTAAAATAATTCGAATGCAAAAACAATATTTAGCTTTCAAATGGATACATCCATATATAATTTGATGATCCATAGAGTAGAGCTTGATTTGCTAAATGTACCATCAAATGGATACTTATATCAAAAAAGTGCATTGGAAGATAGTGTGCCAACACACATAATGCTTCAGCAATCATATCTTTGACCGCTTGTACATGTTCTCGAACTAGAACTTTCGAACATATTATGTTGAAGTACAAGCTTATTTGTAGAAGTGCTCGTCTTAACTCGCGACACTTTGGATATGCATGTTGAACCATGATAGGGAGCAAATATTGAATAATAATATGATAATCATATGTCTTCTTAATTTGCAAACTAGGTGGTTGAAGACCTACAAGACCATGTAACTTTGTTGCAAGACATGATGGAAGTTTTGCATCTTTAAGGACTTGACAACATTGTAGCTTGTGAATCTTATCCCATGCATATTTAGAAGATTGTTTTCCTTTATCAAACATAAAGTTGATGAGATGTTCAGCAACATTTCTCTCAGTATGCATAACATCAATAGTATGACGAACTTTATGACTGCTCCAATAATCCAAGTCAAACAAAATTGACTTCTTGTACCATGCCGGTCTTTCTTCATCATCAACAAGACAATCTACATTATCATAAGCTTCAGAAATCATTCTCTTTCTGCTTTGTGGTATTTTTCAACGAATATATTTGATACGATCAAGCTTTTCTAAAAGAGACGAGCCCCTTAGCCGAGTCGGAGGCTCTTTATATTCAATATCCTTATACCATCCGTGTTTTAATGCTCTATATGGATGATCATCCTTCAAAAACCTTCTATATTTTGGATAGACGATCTTGTTGCCGATGTGCTCTGATTCCGTCTCGATAGCACAGACAGGACACACTTTATAACCGTGAGTCACACAACCAGATAAGTTACCAAATGCTGGTAAATCATGAATTCCCCATAATAATATTGCTTTCATATTGAAAATTTCTTGTTTATCCGCATCAAAAACAGACACTCCTTCGTCCCAAAGATGTTTTAAATCATATATAAGAGGTTCCAAGTATGCATCAATGTCCTGACTTGGTGCTCTTGGTCCAGGAATTAAAAGAGTCAACATTTGAAATTGTGATTTCATACACAACGAAGGGGGTAGGTTATAAGGTATCATATAAACAGGCCAATAACTATAACTATTGGAGAGAACGCCATTTGGGTTAAACCCGTCGGTAGCAATACCAAGCCACACATTGCGTCCTTCATTAGCAAATTTTGGCCATTGACTTTTGATTGATCTCCATTCAGCTGAATCCATAGGATGTCGCATGGAGTTCCAAGAGGGTGTGGCTTTCTTGTGCCATTGCATTTTACAAGCTATCCATGGTATAGTGTATAACCTACTTAATCTCGGAATTTTAGGAAAGTATCTTAAAACTTTTCTTGGTTCTTTCGTTAATTTGACATCCCCTAACACCGTTTTTTTAGTTTTATACCTTGGTGTATGGCACTGAGGACATTCTTTCGCATCAACATTTTCTTTCCAAAATAATATGCAATCATTTTCACAAGCATGTAGGCACTTCACCTCCATTCCCAGATCCTTTAATATTTTCTTCATTGTGGGATACTTGTTAGGTAAATTATTTTCCTTTGGAAGCCAACGTTTTAATCGCTTCAACAACTCAGTCATACTGTTTCCCGACCAATTAAATTCTTTTTTAAGGTTATGAAGCTCAACAATTACGCCTAATGTTGTAAGCCCATCTTCACAAGAAGAATAAAGTTTTTCGTTTGCTTTGTTTGTATATTTTTTGTGCTTTTCTCCGTGGTACAAATGAGAATTGTCTATATTTATCTCTTGAACATCCTCTTCACGGCTAGTTTGGGGGCATATTATGCACTCCAAAAGCATCGTCTATGAGATTTCTAAGAGCTCCTTCTACACAATGGTCGGTTTGAATTTGATCTTGGATATGAGAATCTGGAATAATATTTTGCGTATGATTCACCCCCGTGTTATTCTTGTTCATCTCTCCATGGAAAAACCATCTATTATATGTTTTAATCATACCATGAATGATTAAATGTTTCTCAACGCTTTCCAATGAGAACTTTTTAGAGTTCTTGCACTTGATACAAGGGCAAGTGCATATTTCGACATTGGGGGATGAGTGATTCTTCACAAAACTAATGAAGTCTCGAACGCCTTGCTTATATTCTTTAGTATTTCTCTATGGACTTTTAATCCACTCTCTTGAACTTGAGTTAGACATAAATTTCAAGTTTTACCTTTTGAACCTGTTAGACAAAAATATAGTGTTCATTTCATTTTAAAGTTCCATTACAATAACTTTGAAGGTCGGTCATCCTACTTCCCATTACAAACACAATAACGTAATCACATTTTATAAACCATTTCGGGTTAAACGATTCAACAAAATTTCGACAGCACTTCCCTTTATTCCCTGTATCGTACACAAATACGTGTACATAGGGAACAAAAAGGAAGTGCCATCGAAATTTTGTGAACCATTCAACCTGAAATGATTTATAAAATATGATTATTTTATTGTGTTTGTAACTTGTCCAATACTGGGACAAATCCAACAAATATTGTATCAGATGAATATAGATGTCCGTTCTATGAAAAAACGAATATCCATATAAGGATCATATACAACAATTGTCAGACGGGGCCAAAAAAATCTCTAAGGATTTACATTAATTTTTTGACGTGTGTGTAACCCTTTACTCTAAAAATAAAAGCAGGACACCGCAATTTTCAATTCAAGTAACCAAAAAATTAGAATCATAGAAGCATTAATGCTTGAAAAAAAAGACAAACTACGATTGCAAATTTTGTGTAGTAAAATATGCAAATTCAAGTAACCAAAAAACGTAAGGACTCCAATAAGAATAATGAAAGCTAAAAACGTAAGGACTAATTGCAAATTTAAGAAGGGTTCGGTTTGATGATTGCAAGTTTTTACCAACTACCTTGTATCGAGCCCAAGTTCTAAATTTATTTTCAAAACCCTCTTACCCAATTTATTAAGCGTGCAAACCAATACAGGTCTAGCTGAATTAATGGTGTTAAAATCATATAAAAAGCAACTGTTAAACCATGTAGTTACTCTGAAGCTTCCTAACAAAGAAGATGTGTAAAAATGTTCTGTTTTATACTTGGGATCGCAACGAAAAACAGCGTATGCCAATTTTAATTGAAAATATGAATGCCTGGTACAAAGCTCCATTTAATAATGCCCATTTTAATTTGCATAATCCCTTTTATACCGCATTTGTACAATAACTTTAACTTTTTGACTAAAAGCAGTACTACCTGCAAATTATATATCAAGATGCAACTGCCTCACTTATTTAGTCATAACCACTGTTGGTGAAAATTAAACTCTTTTAACCTTTGTTGTTATGAGTAGCAAATTTCAGATTATCAGAGTCAAAAAGGATTTGCCCTCACTCGGCATCTTTGAGAAATCTGAGGTTACACTTATTTTGTCTATGTACGCACACACTTTTACATTATAAATCAACCAGTCTCGTTGAGTGTCATCACCAAGCTTTGAAAATTTATTATATCATTTATATTTTTTAAAAGATGGTGTCATATTCATATTAATATAATAATATCATTAACATATTATTTTGTTTTAGGTCCCAATTATCTAATATGTTATATAATGAAGGTATTAATATAAGAATATAATTAACAAGAGTAGGTAAAATTAGGCATTAAATCGAACAAACTTCTATTTAATTTGTTTCATGCATTGGCCCATAGCAAGGTACACTAACAAGCTTTCTTAGTTCACTTAATCATGACTTCCTAATTCATTACCCAACCAAATTTGATTTTTCTTTTGCAGTGCAAGATACCACCTACTCTTAAATAACTAAGTATTGTTTGTAGTTGTTGAAGACTATTGATAAGTTCAATAAAAGCGCATAATATAATCAACCTAACCAATATTTATATCTGTATCGTTAAAATTAATAATTATGTCATTAACCACATTTACAAATTGGTCAATGTTCTCTTTTTCTACGTACAAAAAGGTGCCTTGTTAATTTTCCTTTTAAGGCAATTTTAATCTTGCAACTTTCTGCTTAAGCACATGTTGTTTCTTTTTATCTGTAGGTGATGAATTAAAATGTTTAGTTATTAACTTAAGATGTACCTGTAGTCATACTAATCAAGTGATTAAACATAAAAGTAAATCATATCTGATAAATCTTAAATTATCATTTTCATCTCAGCATTTAACTAACAATCTTGTTAGAAAAAAATGATATTTTCGACCATGAATGATTTCATATCCACAATCGAAATTATTTTTGCATATTGAATATATCCACATCCATTGTTACAGACGGATGTTAAGTAATTATTTTATTTGTTAATGATTGAAATATCAAAAGACATAAATAATTTTTTTTAGTTTAACATAATTTTTATTTTAATCTCATTAATTATAAAATTAGTGTTCAAAGGCGATAACGGTCGGTAAGCAAATTAGGTCGAAATTAATTACAACTCGAGTTCTTTGAAAGTTCAAGTCCAAGTCGTGATCGTACTATGCCAGGAAGCCGAGTTGGAAAATATATCGAATAGGGCAAACCATGATGGAGGAGCGAAAATGAGGTAAGATGAAGTAGCAAAAATAAAAGAGTATTTGAAAAGAGATTGTTAAATATTTTGAAATTGAAGTGCTTTTCAGGGTAGGGATAAGATGACAGTATAATGCTAGCGATCAAGTGTAAAACAAACGGTATGGCGCACTATGCCATCTACTCATTGATTTTTTACGTTAATTCAATCACTAGTTGCCAACTCTTTTTCATATTTCTTCTTACACTGGTACATTGACAATGGCTCGTATGAAAGAAAAAAAAATCGTTCTTTATAGATATGGATCAACTCTTGTACATATGAAAACATCATATATAAATATGGATTAAGACTCTTAGTATATATAAAATCATTACTATACTTAAGTCCCTGGTTTGTCTGATTGAACCATCGAACACCCCAGCTTCATAATTCATCAAAAGAAAATGAAAAATTAAAAAAAGAGGGGGGATAAATGGACAATGGTTAGTTCATAAATTTGAAATTTGACCTCGGATCCAAAGATCCAGCACACTTTAGCAAAATTGATCATGTTAAACCGATTTAGTTGGCTCGTGATCCTATTACAACTTTATTCGCACCATGTAGCAGCAGTATAGTCTACCTCGTGAACATATTCTTTTCCTCAACTTAATTATAATACACAAATGAGCACTACATGCTTCAATAAACCCAATAATAGCAAATGAAAAGAGAACAGCCTAAAATCAAGTCACCAGGGCTAAGTCTGATACCTGAAGTCGAGACGCTGAATCGCCTGAAGTTATAACCCTAATATATTTAAGCCGAATCGCCGAATTGCCTGAAGTTATAAGTGTTGGAGACGATCCCCTGAAGCTAGTTTGCCAGAGCGAATCGCCTGAAATCCGATGCCAGAGAGAAAGGCAAACAAAATGGAATCGCGGATTTTTATTCGTAGCAGTAGAAGTAAAAAAGCGTAGAGTGGTTTGGAATTAGGGCTACCCATGAAAACGATACTCAATTACTTTTTTGCCCCAACCAATATTAGCTAATTCCAATTTAACCAAAATTTCCAACTCTAATAAGCGTTGGCAATTAAAAAATTATAAACCTGTATATTCGGTCACACTTTTCTTGCTTAGCAACGCTTATTGCCGTGATTAATTTACAATGCAAATAAATGTTGGAAATTGAAAAAAATAAGTGTTGCGAAATGGCTGTTATGGTGTAGTGATTTAAGATATTTGCAAGCATAGTTATAACATGTAATTATAACTAAAAAGAGAAAATAGAAGGAATAGCAGAAGAAGCTTATTTTTTTTAACTTAGACCTTGGGTTAAGTTAATAAGAAAAATTATAACACACAGGTTATAATTAGAGACAGCATAAAAAGGCTTATTATAGAACTTATATTTAAGTTAATAAGCAAGCATAGCAGAAATAATATAAAAGGCTTATTTTAAAACTTACACTAAGTTAATAAGCAAAGATAGAAATAGGACCCGTACCAACAACATTCCCCTTCAGTCAGGAACTGATGGTCTCACAATAGATTAGGTGGGGCTAGGCAGGCTTATGCTAGAGTAATGGTAAATAAGAGGTCAATAAATAGAAGCCCAAATCAGGGGATTTGGACAAGGGGCGCAACTAGATTTTGTTTGTTAGGACCTGTACCAATAGTATTCCCCTTCAGTCGGGAACTGATGGTCTCACAATAGATTAGGTGGGGCTGGGCACGCTTATGCTGGAGTAATGGTAAATAAGAGGTCAATAAATAGACGCTCAAATCAGGGGATTTGGGTAAGGGGCGCAACTAGATTTTGTTTGTTAGGACCCGTACCAACAACATTCCCCTTCAGTCAGCAACTGGTGGTCTCACAATAGCACAATTGAGGCTGGGCATGCTTATGCTGGAGTTATGGTAAATAAGAGGTCAAAAGAGGAAGCAACAGATAGCGCGAGCCGGCAGTGGTCGAGCGTGCGGCCTCGGTGTAGGGATATAAGTCGCTATTGAGTTCCTAGCGCTAAACAGGTGTCTTTTGCTATGGGACCCACAGGATGAGACTAGCTCATAGTGGCACAACAGAGATAGAAGGCCGATCAAAGGGTAGAATTAGGACTTCAGCCTAATTAAAATAGGATTGGGATTTCAACCTAATCAAAACAGTTTTAGAAAAGTGCAAACAATCCAATCGAACTATCTAAGCAAAGCAAACAGTTAAACCGTATTTTATTCCTGCTTTATCTTTTCCTTTATTTCCTTTTATACTAGAACTGTTGCAAAGCCTATTATCTTTGCCTTGCTTAAGAATACTAGTAATTACTTTCATTCACCAAACTTTTAGTCTGACCCACTCCTTTATTTCCCCTTTTCCTCCATAAGCCAGTAGAGGAAGAGACGGTAGATTTTGGATTTTCTTGGAGATTCAGCTTCGAAGTTTTTCTTCATGTATTCTTCTTCTTCTTTTTTCAGTTTTATTTTCATTTACTGGCACTTGTTGAGAGGGATGGTTTTATGTATGTACTCTGATATTGTGACTAAGATGATGTTTTCCATAAGACATATGTATTTGGTATTTTGAGACTTATTTTGGTTATGACTTATTTTATGAAGTTTGATTTTTAATAAGTTATTTTATTTAAATGTTTCGACTTTTTTATTTATTTTGTCTTGTGAATCTTAGTCTCTGTGAGTTTTTAGCTATACCTAAAATGCACCATATTCTTTAGTGTGCCCTTTTTGGGTATATTAAGGGGTGTGGGGTGTTTAACTTGGTATCAGAGCCGAAGGTTACAGGATTCCTTAAACTTGTTTTAAAAATAAATTATTTTTCCAAAAGTAACCTATTTTTTAAGTAGCATATCTTCAAACTAGAAGTATTTTTCAGAAAGAAACTCTTATTATAGAAATAGTTTTTCAAGTATAAAAGAGAGTTTTTATAAAAATCTCCTTAAAGTCCTGTTCAACCTTCTTTCGATTTCTTCGAGCCTAAATTCTCTTTTCTTTGCATAGTATGGCTGACTGGTTATGTTGAGCTACAGTTCTAGAAGTGCAAGTGCAAGCGCCCAATATAGTACTGGTAGGTGGAGATCCATTTAATCCATCTACAGCAACCAATTTTTCTAAGCTATGCAAGGACTTTGCTAGTCTAGGAGGCAGAACGTTTTCTAGCACAGAGGATTTCGAGGAGGCACAAGCTAGGTTGAAGGAGACGGAGCGAATGTTTGGGTTGTCAGGGTTGGAGGATAGACAGAGAGTTCAGCCTACATCTTGGCAGCTGAAGGGAGAGCTTAAAGAGGTTCCTAAGTCAAAAAGCTCTAAGAAGCCATGGTCGAAGAGTAAGAAGGAAAAGGACAAGAGGAAAGAAGGAGGACCTCAGAAGCGGATCAAGAAAAGCGGGAAATGCAATAGCTGTGGACTGGTTGGTCATTACACAAGGGATTGTAAGAATAAGATGATGAAGGTAAGGTGTTATAGTTGTGGACATCCTGGTCACCTTTGTAGAGCTTGTCCTCAGAGAACGGGGTAGAGAGCAGGCGCACCTACAACGCAAGTACAGGATTTGGATGCAGAACCTTCTTGGAGTGGACTAGATAGAATTAGGAAAGTCTCTGTAGAAGGTTTGATCTCTATTTTGGATTTTTCTATTCGGACTCTTTTTGATTCTACAGCATCCCATTCTTTCATTTCTAGTTCTTTGGTTGATTGTTTGCACTTAGATATCTTCTTAGTAGTAGACCCCATAGTTGTTTCAAACCCCATAGGAGGATCGTCACATTTATCTATGGTTTATAGGGGTTTAAAATTTTTTTATACTAGGCGTAAAAGTTTGACTGTGATGCTTATGTACTGGGATTTTCGGGGTATGGGATAATTTTGGGGATGGATTGGGTATCCACTTATGAAGCAATATTGGACTGCGAGAGTAGAGTCGTCAGACTAGAGACATGCAGCAGTAGGACTCTCGAGGTTTCTTGCAACCCACATGGATCAGTCATGTTGAGCTTCCTTTATTCCCTTGATTCATCACTAGGAGAGCTAGATTCTGTTCTAGTCGTTAGAGATTTCCCAGACATTTTTGAGGAGGTTAGGGGACTATCCCTAAAAGAGAGATCGACTTTAGGATCTGTATGAATGACAATGCTAAGCCAGTGGCATTGCACATGAGACACATGAAAGGAAGGAGTTAAGTAAGCAGATTGGTGAGCTATTGGAGGAAAGCTTCATCAGACGGATTCTTTGAGTGGTTGGGCTAACCAACGCCCCAGCCTATTTTGTAGATTTGATGAGCCATGTTTATGGAAATGTCCTAAATAAGTTCATAGTAGCATTCGTGGACGACATTTCGTTGTTTACCAAGAGTTTGGAAGAACATGTTATTCATTTAGAGGAGGTTCTTCGTACACTTCGCGTTAATCAATTGAAGGCAAAATTCTTGAAATGTCACTTTTGGCGTAAGGAAGTGCGTTTCTTAGGGCATAGAGAAGGTCAACACATGGAAAGAGTTTGAGAGACGATTTTGTATATTTAGGTTCGGATTGTAGAAATCCAAAGAGTTGTAGGCAAAGATTGGAGATGTACAATAGATTCAGTTGAAAAGAAGAAAGCCTATGTGTAGGTAATTGCAAAAATTATAATTGTTTCAGATAAGTGGATTTAACGGTAATGCCTTGGAATAAATATAAGCATATAAGAGGAATAGGAACAAAAGACTTTAGTAAGGAAATGATATTTCCAAGGTTTAGGAAGGGTACTCCTAGGATAGTAAGTAGAGAGTCCACTTTATGCCGAGCCTAATAAAATGAAATTGAAAAGTTGAAAAATCTAATTGTTAATATTTTTGAGAAAGGAAATATTGGGTATTTGAAAAAATAACTGGTATGAAATTTAAATTGGTTTTTATATGATGTAAATTTTGTTGAAAATGAAATTCTTTTTGAAGAATTATAGAGCATATATAGCTCGCTAGTTTCTTTGTATGTAAACAACGATTTTTTTAAAATAAAAACCTAGAGTGTATTAAGTATCGAAAACGTAGGTTACAACATTTATTGTTGTAATAGATGTTTTCGTAGAAAATAAAGGGGGCATAGACTATAACACTATTGTTATAGTAGGTGACTTACAGAAGAAATGTTTTTGCATAGTATTTGAAATTTATTTGTATATATTTTAATTGAATCCATACATTAGTATTTTTGGGTTTTAGTAACAGTGTTTTATGCAACATCTGTTTTGGCCCAAATAAAAATGCGTTTTAAAGATAATTTCTAAGTATGGAAATAAAGTGGTTTGTAAGTACACTTTTTTTTAAAAATAAGTATAAGGAAATGTTTTCTAGTTATGGATATATTAAAACAGTTTTGAAAATGAGTTTTTCTAAAAAGAAAAGTGTAAGTTGAATATTAGGAAATTAATAAATTTCATAGAAATTGTCTATCATAAGAGAATATAGATTAAACATACTTTAATCTATTAGGATGAAATGAATAATGGTAAAATTTTCTATGAAACCAAATCACAAATAAAGATGTTTTGTGCAAGTTATAAGGTATACGTGAAAGAGATTACAAGGTATGGGAAGCACCAAATTTTGTATAGCCTATTGCAAAAAATATAAAATAAGTTTCTTATAATTTCACATAAACACGAAGTCCTATTTTAAAGGATTCATAGAAGATTTTAGCGTTAATAGTTTCTTATAAGAGAACGTAGTTCCAATACAGTATGATATAAAGCCATTAGGAGTAATAAGAAGTAAAATAATTAGAGACAGTGTTAGTTAGGAGAGATATTATAGAGAGCCTTTGTAGAAAGTCCTGATTTGTAGTTAGAAACTCCTTCAAGGTTAGGTAATTGGAAAGTTAAGGGGTTTTTAATGAAATAATTGTTCTTATCTACTCCAGTTTTTGAAAAATTGAAAATCTATGAAATGAAAATGTTTTGAAAACATGTAAGAACATTTTAAAGATATTTTAAAGAAAAATGGTTTGGTGAAAAAGTAAATAAGTTTTGGAAGCGAAAAACTTTGTAACAATTAAATTTAAAAATCCAAATTTTTTGGAAAGCTGTAAAGGTCTTTAAAAGAAAAGGAGGAATAAGTTTTGAACTTAGAATTTGTAAGTTTTCCCCTCTACGTTTGGGAAATAATGTAAATTCAAAAAGGCTGTAAGGATGCAAGTTTAGAAAGATAAAATGTTAAGTAACATACCTTTGAATTTAATGGAAATTTGAAAATAACACTTTTAAAGACAAAAATTTTGGGATTTGATATTTTAAAAGTTTAGAAGCTTTAATTTTTGAAATGGAATGATAAATACCAAACCAAACTTTCAAATATAGATATGAATCATTTCCTAGGTGTGACAGAAAAAGTGTAAGGCGATGAAGGAGAGAGCAGCGATTACTTTTAGAAGTAATAATAGAAGTTTCCGTAAAGTGTATAGGACACTAGTGAGAACCTAGGACTGTTGCTTCATGTGTGTAGGCTATAGAAGAATAGTAAAGTGATATTAGTAAGATGGTAAGACACATATGGTTGAGGATGTATAATTTTGATTTTGGAGGAACTTGGGAGGTGCATCTTCCCTTAGTAGAGTTCGCTTATAATAATAGCTTTCAAACTAGCATTGGAATGGCACCTTTCGAAGCTCTTTATTTAAGACCGAGCAAGTCGCGTTTGTGTTGGTTAGAGTCTATAGAGAGGTTGCTATTTGGTCCCGACATTGTAAGAGAGACTTCGGAGAAGATTGATTTGATTAGGAGAAAATACGTACCTCTTATCCACGTCTTTTTGATAATAAGTTTTGAATTTCCTGTTCCCATCTTTAGTTTTGAATAGGTTCTTTCCTTTATTATCCTTTAGGAGGGTAGATTCTAGGATTTAACCTATGGATGGTAGGATTTGATGTAAACATGTTATTGGAACATGTTATGTATGATGGATGCTAGTGGTTGCAAGTAGTTGCTAGTGGATACTAATGGACACATATACTTAAACTAGGCACTATTATCTCTTAGGGATCGGCCTAACTAGGACACTAGAGTATATGCATGTGGATGTGTCCGCATTTGCATTTTTATTTTATTCCATAGTTGCTATAAATGGATGATTATCACATGATTATTGCATTTTGATGATGATTGTAGCACGCATATAGAACTATCAGTTAACATTAGGAAATTGCATTCATTTGGATACATGGCACGGACATGATTGCATAAAAGGAGGTTGATTGAATTAGTAGACCTCCTAATCTTTTGCATTAGTTAGGGACATTGACACTACACTAATTGCAATATATCATAAATCGCATTAGAAAAACTTAAGGACAATATATGTAATGGATGATGGTTGAGTAGTTGGTTGTAGAACTTGGATGAAAACATTTATTTCATTCTTCTATCCTTAGAGATTTTGGGGACAAAATCCCTTAAGAAGGGGAGAATGTAACAACCCGAAATTTAAGCTATAATAATTAATTAATGAATTAATTAAATAATTAAATAACTTTGTGAAATTATAAGAATTGGACCACAGGAGTTGCACCGTTGTGTCTGTGGTAATTTTCTGGTCAATTTACATATATAGATTGTCAAAATTGGAGCTAGAACGAAGAAGTTACGGAATAAACAAGAAAATAATAATAATAATAATAGGGCAGGTCGACCCTAGGGTCGACCCTCCCAATGCCTAGGTCGATCTACCATGTGCAAAGGTCGACCCGCATGCATTCTTGGATGAACTTTCATCCAGGTAAAGAAATGACGTGTTTTTCCAATTCTGATTGATCCTGTGTGTTCGTGCTTCCATCCGACCGTTCCCAGCGAGTCTATCACGTGGTTGCACTAGATTTAATCCTCAAATCCAATGGTCTGAGATCCACAAGTGACACTATAAATAAGTCCCTATGCCTAGCTATTTTTCTCATTCAGATTATCTCCATTTGGGTTCATTGCTTGAGGCTGGACCCTAAAAGGAATATTTTTCCAAGGAGAAGATCTTTTTAATTAAAATATTTTATACCCTACAAGTGGATCCAGGAAGGCCAAGGAAAAGAGCTAAGGACCATAGGTGAGTGTTTAGGTAATTATTTTATATTTTTAAGTAATTTAAAATAATAGGATTTCCAATAGTTGTAGTTTTTCTACAATTTTGGGATAACCTTTATGCAAGTTTATTTACAGTTTATTTTTAAGTAAATTCTGGACTTGCTTTCCAGTCTATCTTCTTTTAGCTATTCTATTTCAGTTATTTGCAATTATTTACTGTTAATTATAACTTTTCCGATTATTTACAGTTATTTACAGTATTTACTGTTATTTACACTTTATTTGCATCTATTCTACGTTGAGATTTATTCTGTAAATGTTAGCTCTTTTTAATTTCCTTTTTACGCGAATGGAATAAATAAAAGCGAGTAATTCGCTAATATGGACTAGAATATAAGAACAATGGATTTATAGAAAATTAGATGTAAAATAAGAAGAACTGTAATAAATTGGATGTAGATCGAAATAGGCAAATTTAAGATATTTGCAAGCATAGTTATAACATGTAATTATAACTAAAAAGAGAAAATAGAAGAAATAATAGAAGAAGCTTATTTTTTTAACTTAGACCTTCGGTTAAGTTAATAAGCAAAATTATAATACATAGGTTATAATTAGAGACAACAGAAAAAGCTTATTATAGAACTTATATTTAAGTTAATAAGCAAGCATAGCAGAAATAATAGAAAAGGCTTATTTTAAAACTTACACTTAGTTAATAAAGCAAAGATATAAATTTGATCCATACCAACAGCATTTCCCTTCAGTCGGGAACTGATGGTCTCACAATAAATTAGGTGGGGCTGGGCACGCTTATGCTGGAGTAATGGTAAATAAGAGGTCAATAAATAGAAGCTCAAATCAGGGGATTTGGGCAAGGGGCGCAACTAGATTTTGTTTGTTAGGACCCGTACCAATAGCATTCCCCTTCAATCAGGAACAGGTGGTCTCACAATAGTTTAAGTGGGGTTGGGCATGCTTATGCTGGAGTAATGGTAAATAAGAAGTCAATAAATAGAAGCTCAAATCAAGGGATTTGGGCAAGGGGCGCAACTAGATTTTGTTTGTTAGGACCCACACCAACAGCATTCCCCTTCAGTCAGTAACTGGTGGTCTTACAATAGCATAGGTGAGGCTGGGCACGCTTATGTTGGAGTTATGGTAAATAAGAGGTCAAAAGAGGGAGCAACAGATAGCGCGAGCCGGCGGTGGTCGAGCGTGCAGCCTCGGTGTAGGGATATAAGTCGCTATTGAGTTCCAAGCGCTAAACAGGTGTCTTTTGCTATGGGATCCATGGGATGGGACTAGCTCACAGTGGCACAACATAGATAGATGGTCGATCAAAGGGTAGAATTAGGACTTCAGCCTAATTAAAATAGGATTGGGATTTCAGCCTAATCAAAGCAGTTTTAGAAAAGTGCAAACAATCCAATCGAACTATCTAAGCAAAGCAAACAGTTAAACCGTATTTTATTCCAGCTTTGTCTTTTCCTTTATTTCCTTTTATACTAGAACTATTGTAAAGCCTATTATCTTTACCTTGCTTAAGAATACTAGTAATTACTTTCATTCACCAGACTTTTAGTCTGACCCACTCCTCTATTTCCCTTACCCTCATAGGCCAATAGAGGCAGGGACAGTAGATTTCGGATTTTCTTGGAGATTCAGCTGTGAAGTTTTTCTTCATGTATTCTTCTTCTTCTTCTTTTCAGTTTTATTTTCATGTACTGGCACTTGTTGAGAGAGATGGTTTTATGTATGTACTCTGATATTGTGACTAAGATGATGTTTTCCATAAGACATATGTATTTGGTATTTTGAGACTTATTTTGGTTATGACTTATTTTATGAAGTTTGATTTTTAATAAGTTATTGTTTTTAAATGTTTCCGCTGTTTTATTTATTTTATCTTATGAATCTTAGTTTCAGTGAGTTTTTAGCTATATCTTAATAAGTTAAAATGCACCATATTCTTTATTGTGCCCTTTTTAGGTATATTAAGGGGTATGGGGTGTTTCAGGCAGCTTGTGTAACAACCTATATTTTTAACTATTTTAAATTATTAAAATTAATATAATTATTGAATAAAAATGGTAAGAAATAAAAATTTAATGATTTATTAATGTAGTTTATTGCATATGAACTTGAATAAAATTTTGAAATAAACAATTTTGAAGATTTAGGCAATAACAAGTATTGAAATGAAATGTATGTATTGAATGTGTTTATAATCAATAGTTGGAATTGAATAATAAATGTTGAATTAATGTAACATGGAAGTAGTTGTTTCATTATTTGAATTCATTTTAAAAGTTAAATTTTACAAGTTAAATAACTTATATTTCAATTATAGTGATTTATTGGATAATTAAATTGTTTAAATTTAATATTGGAAATTATTTAAATAATTGAATCCTGAATTTAATATGAATGAAAATGATGTCGAAAGTTGATTTAAATTTTATTTAAACAAGAATGAACATCTTTAACTTTTAAAATTGAATTTAAAAATGATTAAATTGATTTTGTAAATTACTTGTTTTGATTAAAGGGTAAAAATAGTCTTTTTGGGCACTATCTCTAATTTCAATGAACTAGTTTCATTAGGTCTGTAATAAGGAATTATTATAGGATTTCAAGTTTCGTAACGATCAGACTTATCTTTTGGACGTGCGAGCTTAAAACGCGTAGAATTTATTTTCAAGAATTTAATTAAAATAATTTGATTTTGAAAAGATATCTTCTGAATATGGTGGAATTGGCTCCCGAGACATGTTCCATTGTGTTCGGAATAGGGGTATAACATATAGAATGCCAGACGGCACGCTTCATTTGGAGTTCGGAAAATTTATGTGTGAATTGAGTCGGAAATTTATATATAAGGCAATGTATATGTTCGTTTCCGCAAGCCCTAATCGAAAAATATCGCCCTCTCTCTCTCCTGGGATTTTCAATGGCCGATAATCCTCATCCTTCTCTCCTCGATTTCTTCAAATCCGCTCAATGAAATCAAATAACTCCAAAAGCAAAAATGGAGAGCATGTTGAGATCTATACGATGTGCGGTTGGATCGAGGCGAATCGCCTCGATTTCTCCGAAATCGACCTCCGTTCATCGTTAGTTTTTGAGTTTTCATCATTGACTAAGAGCGCGCGTGACTAGAAACTGGAGGGCGGCGGAGCTAAGGTTGCCTGGCGCGGTGATCAGCGACACTGGGTTGGCTGCGATCGACTGTTGGAAAATTAAATAAAATGTAGTCGCGAACGAAGCTCGAACTGGGAAGCAAGCAGCGTGCATGCAAACAAAATCTGACACCCCACCTCTATACCCACGCTAGCCAAGAACACTACGGAGTAATGCTGTCAACTAGCACGGAGAATAAAGCTGTTGAGGGGCGACCATCCATGTAACTTCTTTGTGCGAGCGTCGATATGTCAGATAGTTTAGCATGCATTTCATTTAAGGAGGAAATCCGACATACCGATACAAACCCAAAGCTATCACACAGTGGCTATAATATCTTCGGAAACAAATATAGAAATAAACATAGCACAAATCAGTCACAGACATCCATTTCACAAAGGCGGAAGAA
The DNA here is from genome assembly GCA_030737815.1 of Allium fistulosum. NCBI lineage: Eukaryota > Viridiplantae > Streptophyta > Magnoliopsida > Asparagales > Amaryllidaceae > Allium > Allium fistulosum. The sequence goes on from CM060908.1 coordinate 911,966,083, forward strand.
GATATGAATATATAACACATGAAAGTGTACATCAGAGTAGTGGTCTAACAAGATCCACAATAATACAAAAGAATATCAACACGTGCTATACAAAAGAATAAGTACACAACATAGAGTCTATATCTCAAATGTGTACATCCAAAAACTACTAATCTATGTAGTTAGCCAAAAGTCAGAATAATCCTGAAGAGAAGTCAAGCAGAAGCAGCTGTAACATCTCGGTCTGACCCGAGTATCATTTATAAGAAAATAATAAACGGATCAGTCTAGCTATAAATATCAGATGATAAGGTATAGGATAAATAATATGGCATGAACATGTAACAACCATAACGACATACTACTATAAGTATGTAAATGATAATCAACAAAAGATTAATCAATATCACAAGAATCTTCTCAAAGATAAAATAGGGTATCATACCCTAACTTGTATTCATAACAAGTCAATAACACATGAATTCACCAATGCACAAAAACTGATATCATATCAATGAAAATCATGAAAATTGGTGAAGCACAAATTCCAGAAATCATCACAAGAAATCCAGAAAAACACATAAAAAGGGGGAGGCCTAACACATGAACGGGAGCATGAAAACTCACCAACGCGTATAACACATGAGCGAGAAGCTATCTCATGGAAGCGATCCATTAAATTTTCACACAGGAATGGCCCGAAGACCATGGGGTGCTACCCCATATATGTGATGGCGAAACATCACAAAAGCGGGGTCTAGTCTCCCTCGCAGACAAAGAGACATCGCTCAATCGCTAGTCTAAATTACAAAAATGATCGTCATGATCATAAGGAAGTGTCAATTACACTAAGCCAGTAAATATATGAGTTTAGCTTCATGTCCCATAACCACTAGCTTAACTTAAATATTTACGAACAAACTATAGATCTTCACTAGAAAATTGTCACAAAAGGGTTCAATCGAACAAGTCCAAGAGCTAACCGACGAAGTGAACGCAAGCGTTTCATACCACTCGTTTTACTAAGTCGTTTAATTCGATTTCTCATCTGAGTGAAGTAAAGGCTTATATATACTAATAGGTTGGAAAATGGTTTAGGAAAAAGAGCTTTGTAATAAAATGGAGTTGAAATCGCTTTGATGAAAGAGTTTTGATATTTACTACTAGTATTGAAACCTTCATATTTTTTTAAAGTGACAAATCACAAAATTGATTGTAGAAACACTCAATCGCCAAAATCCACGTTCGAAGACATGAATCAAATCCAAAGAAATCAATACCTATTTCATTAAAATGGACATTCTCAAAAATCCCGAAAAGAAGTCATCAATGAAGAAAATAAATGATAACGACAAATCGGATAACCACGAATCGATGGAAATTGAAATCTCGAGATTAATAGGCAAAAACAGGCGAAATAGAGCAGGTCACATGCTCCAGACGTCTGAGGTAAATACTCAGACGTCTGCAGGAAGTTTTGGGAACTTCCTGAAACAGACCCCAGACGTCTGAGCATACCTGCAGACGTCTGGTGACGAGCTGAAATTGTTTTTCAGCCTAGTGGGAGAGAAATCTCCCATACTTTCACCCGATCGAGCCATGGACTTCGGGGCTTTTGACAATCGATAATACGGCCCTATAGGCTCTCCGATTCACAACCAAAAACATGTTCACAATTCAAAGCAAGGAGTTTCAAATTTTTGACTTCGAAACATCAAAAATTGAAATGTTCGCCAAAGCAATTCAAACCAAAAGCAATTGAACATGAAATAGTGTTAGGAATTCATACCCAACATCAAACATGGTTATAGTCATAGATGTGAGATAAAAATCTCACATTTAAACCCAAAACAAGGAAGGAGAAGCTTGAAAACAAAGGGAGAATCAACCACTCTTCAACACAACCCAAATGAGCTTGAATCTATGCTCAAAAGAAGAACATTCCCAAAGTTAGGTTTAGGAATTTCTGAAATTGATAAAAGAATGGGTTGGAGAAGAAGAAGAGGAGGCTTACCAAAGCTTCTTCTATTGATTTGGAGCTAGAACTTGATTTGCAAATGGAAATTAGGGCTTAGGAATTCTAATTCTTTTTCTCCTCCACCATTTTTATCTAGAGCTTGAAAGTGTTAGGAAAATGAAGTGAATGAAGATAAGTGGGGGTGGAGCTAAGGGCTTGAGTGAGGATATAGGGCTGAAACCCAAACCAAAGCCCAAAATGAAAAAGTATCAAAATTTCACTAACTCCAAACATATCAAAGTTTATACTCAAAAAGATCGCAAACGTCATTTTGAACTCAATGGGGGTGGTATCGAGTCCTAATTTGACCGTATGCAAAAAGTAGCTTTTCAGACTAACATCCGACCAACAATGAAATATTTGAATAAAATATTTAAATATAAAATTGACAAATATGCGGGTTGTTACAGACTCCCCTCCTTAAAGAAATTGCGTCCTCGCAATATATAAGATGGAAATAAGAAGTAACAACCATAAAAGCATATTAACACAAAAGAAATTTGAAATAAGAAGTTCACCTCAAAGAGCACGAGAAAGTAAGTCCGGATGTGTTCGCTCGATGAATTCTTTGGATTCCCAAGAGCAATCCTTAGGATTTGAGGACCATTGAATCTTCACAAGCGGGACATCTTTATTCCGAAGGTGTTTGACCTCCGAAGCAATAATTCGAATAGGATGTTGCTCATAAGTTAAGTTAGGTGAAACTTCAACTTCTTCAACAACACCGGGCTCAAGCATAGAATCGGAATCCTGAAGGCACTTCCGTAATTGAGAAACGTGAAACACGTCATGCATTGCAGAAAATTGAGCTGAAAACAAAAGTCGATAAGCCATGGAACCAATACGTTCAGTGATAGGAAATGGCCCAATATATCGAGGCGCTAATTTTCCCAATCGACTGAAGCGTACAACACCCTTCATAGGTGATACACGAACAAATACAAGATCTCCAACAGAAAATTCTAATTTTCTCCTTCGGTTATCGGCATAGGATTTTTGTCTACTTTGGGCTTCTTTCATCCTATGTCGAATAAGGTCGATCTTCTCTGTGGAATCCCGAATAAAATCTGGACCCAAAACTAGCTTCTCACCGGCCTCAAGCCAACAAGAAGGAGAACGGCATGGCCTTCCATAGAGTGCCTCGAAAGGCGCCATACTAATACTAGATTGGAAGCTATTATTATAGGAAAACTCAACGAGAGAAATATGATCTTCCCAACTACCACCAAAGTCAAGAACACAAGCACGAAGAAGATCTTCAAGAGTTTGATTCACACGCTTGGTTTGTCCATCGGACTGCGGATGATAAGCGGTGCTAAAATTAAGCTTCATTCCTAAAGCTTTTTGAAGACTCTTACAAAATCCACTAGTAAACAATGGATCATGATCACTAACAATGGAAGTAGGGACACCATGCAATTTAACAATTTCTTTAATAAAGAGTTTGGCCAGAAGAGGAATAGTTCGGTTCGACCGAACGGGAATAAAATGGGCGGATTTAGTAAGTCTATCAACGATCACCCATAAGCTATCATGACCCGAACGAGAACGGGGAAGGCCATCAATAAAATCCATGGAAATTTGATCCCACTTCCAAATTGGAATTTCCAATGGTTGCAACCCACCAGGCCTTTGATGTTCGGCCTTGACAAGTTGGCAAGTCATACAACACTTAACAAAGTTAGCGATATCAGATTTCATTCCCTCCCAATAATAAAGTCGCTTCATATCCGCATACATTTTACTGCTACCGGGATGAATGGAATATTTGGAACGATGAGAATCTTCTAGAATATCTTTACGAAGATCACTAATATTTGGCACAATAAGTCTACCAAATTTTCGAAAGCCGCCACGAGAATCAATATCAAAGTCTTTCAAACCTTCAATATCAATTTTATCCCTAAAACTTTGGCCAAGAAGAGCCAATTCGGGATCTAGCTTTTGAGCTTCAAGAATGCGGTCCAAAAGAGATGGATGAGCCTCAAGGCTACATAAAACAAGAGATGAACATAAATCGGATACACGATCTCGAATTTCACAAGTGGATAAAACCTCGAGATTGTTCTATTCGGATATCATCATGGAAACAACCGCTTGTTGCTTCCGACTAAGAGCATCGGCAACTCGATTTCCCTTTCCAGGAGTATAAAGAATATCAAGATCATAAGAAGCAAGGAATTCGAGCCAACGCTGTTGACGCAGATTAAGTTCCTTTTGAGAGAATAAATACTTCAAAGATTTATGATCGGTGTAAAGAATAAATTTTTCTCCCAAAAGATAATGATGCCAAATTAGAAGAGCGAAAACAATAGCTGCGAGTTCTAAATCATGTGTGGTATATCTAGTCTCAACCGGCTTCAATTGCCTAGAAGCATAAGCAATAACACGTTCTTTTTGCATAAGAACGGCACCCAAACCAACGCGACTAGCATCGGTATAAACAACAAAATCTTGATTCCCCTCGGGAATAACAAGAATAGGAGCATCAGAAAGGAGTTCTTTTAATTTCTGAAAAGAAGTTTCACATTTGTCCGACCAAATGTATTTAACACCTTTCTTTGTTAAGCTAGTGAGAGGCATGGCAATTTTTGAAAAGTCTTTTATGAAACGGCGGTAATAACCTGCCAATCCGAGAAAGCTACGGATTTCAGTCACACTCTCCGGTCTCTTCCAATTTTGAATCGCTTCAATCTTTGAAGGATCCATAGAAATTCCGGATTCAGAAATAATATGACCGAGAAACTTTACACGGGATTGCCAAAAGTGGCATTTAGAAAATTTTGCTTTTAATTGATTACTCCTAAGAGTTTCCAACACAATACGAAGATGCTCTTCATGTTCTTCCTCGGTTTTTGAATACACAAGAATATCATCAATAAAGATGAGAACAAATCGATCGAGGAAATCTTTGAAAACTCGATTCATGAGGTCAACAAAATAAGCTGGAGCATTCGTCAAACCAAATGGCATAACAAGCCATTCATAAGATCCATAACGAGTTCGGAACGATGTCAAAGGAATGCTATCCTCTGCAATACGAAGCTGATGGAAACCGGTAGCCAAGTCCAATTGTGAAAAGACTCTAGCACCACAAAGCTGATCGAATAGATCATCAATTCGAGGCAAAGGATATTTATTCTTAATAGTTAGATCATTAAGTTTGCGCTAGTCAACGCAAAGCCTAAGTGTACCATCAGATTTCTTCAGAAAAATAGCCGAAGCTCCCCACAGAGAGGAACTAGATTGAACAAATTGCTTCGCTTCCAATTCGGTTAATTGTTTGTGCATCTCCTCATTTTCTTTATTGGACATGCGATAAGGAGGACGAGTGATAGGTTGAGCTCCAGGGATAAGATTAATTCTGAACTCAATTGATCGCTTAGGTGGTAATCCTAAAACGGGCTCAAATATGTCGGAAAATTCACGAACGACGTGAATACTAGAAATGACATCTTCCTCATCATCATTATCATCATCACAAGGATTTAAAGAATATAAAGTTGCAACCAAAGTGGAATCCGAATCTTCAAGAATAATAGAAATCTGCTTAACAGATAGTGGATGTCGGAGATAAATAGTCCGCTCGGGACATAGGATGTAAGCTTCATAACGGTTAAGCCAATCCATACCCAAAATCATTCCAAAGCCTAAATAACGCATGACATGCAAATCGGCTAGGAAAGGAAAATCACACAAAATAATCTCCACATCTTTACAAAGCAAACTAAGAGTTGCGGATCCACCAACCGGATTCGCAATTCTTAAAGAAGTCATTCAAGCAACAACACTTAAAGAAAAAGTATCGACAAGTTCCTTTTATATAAAAGAATGGGATGCACCCGTATCAAAGAGAACTCTAATAGGTTGATCATGGAATATAATAATGCCATCAAGGACAGAATGAGACATACCTTGACCGTGAGATTTGTTGCCAGGGGCTTGAGAAACGTTTAACGTTCCCTCCTTGCCTTGAAGCTTAGGGCATTGGTGCATAAAATGATCTGGACTTTTACAATAGCGGCAAGAGCGGGTCTTTGAACACTTGTTCGAAAAATGGCCCTTAGCACCACAGTTGAAGCATTTCTTATCACTGGGGGAAAATGTCTTTGCAGCAGGAGTTGCTTGCTTACCCTTTTTGTTGGGATAAGGACCTTTGAATTTATTTGGCCTCTTCTTGTTGTTGACGTTTGGTTTGGAAGCCACCACTCAACATCACTGTCCTTGTCAGCCTCTTCAAGACGAAGAGCGATATCAATAAGTTGATCGAAAGGAACTTCTAACTTTAGAAGTAATGGCTTCTTGAGATTTTTGTTTAAGCCATAGACAAGTCTTTGATTCTTCTTTAATGGGGTGTTGATGTATTCAACCCCATATTTGGAAAGCGACTCGAATGATGCGACATAATCTGTCACGGAGGATTCACCTTGAACAAGGTCTATGAAACGTCGAGCCAATGTCACCTTCTCTGCTTCTGGTATGAATTTCAACTCGAAGCGTTCCCGGAATTGCTCCCAGGTGAGATCCGCTTCATTAATCTCATAAATAAGAAGTTCGTACCAGTCCAATGCTCTTTCTTGGAGCATACTGGAAGCCACCTGAACTCGGTGAAGATCGATAAGGTTCATGCGAGAAAAGATTCGATCGCATGTTCGTAGCCAAGCCTGGACTTCAATAATGGTTTTCGAACCTTTGAATGGCTTCCCTCCCAAGTTGGTATAATCGTTGCACAAGCGTGCAAACCCAGACTTAGGATGGGTAGGTTCCGGAGTAGTTCCAGCTGCTTGAGCATTTGTTACCAAATCAAGAAGTTGCTGGGTAGTCATAAAAACTCCATCCTGGGGAGCAGCACTAGATGATCCGGCTCTGGGACGGCCTGGTCTAGACATTCTCCTCTTTAAGAAAGAGAGAAGAAGAAAAGTTATTCTCCAAATAAATATCAAGCGAATCTTGATAAATAAAAAAAGGATACATAAAAGGAAATAGGATGAATCGGTACGAAGACTCGAATTACATCCTAAGGAAAGACTCCTAAGTTGGACTTAGGACGATGATCCTTGCTAAGTTATTCTACATTGTTCCGAAGTTTGGCTCTGATACTAAGCTGTGACACCCCACCTCTATACCCACGCTAGCCAAGAACACTACGGAGTAATGCTGTCAACTAGCACGGAGAATAAGGCTGTTGAGGAGCGACCATCCATGTAACTTCTTTGTGCGAGCACCGATATGTCAGATAGTTTAGCATGCATTTCATTTAAGGAGGAAATCCGACATACCGATACAAACCCAAAGCTTTCACACAGTGGCTATAATATCTTCGGAAACAAATATAGAAATAAACATAACACAAATCAGTCACAGACATCCATATCACAAAGGCAGAAGAAGATATAAATATATAACACATGAAAGTGTACATTAGAGTAGTGGTCTAACAAGATCCACAATAATACAAAAGAATAGCAACACGTGCTATACAAAAGAATAAGTACACAACATAGAGTTTATATCTCAAATGTGTACATCCAAAAACTACTAATCTATGTAGTTAGCCAAAAGTCAGAATAATCCTGAAGAGAAGTCAAGCAGAAGCACCTGTAACATCTCGGTCTGACCCGAGTATCATTTATAAGAAAATAATAAACGGATCAGTCTAGCTATAAATATCAGATGATAAGGTATAGGATAAATAATATGGCATGAACATGTAACAACCATAACGGCATACTACTATAAGTATGTAAATGATAATCAACAAAAGATTAATCAATATCACAAGAATCTTCTCAAAGATAAAATAGGGTATCATACCCTAACTTGTATTCATAACAAGTCAATAACACATGAATTCACCAATGCACAAAAACTGATATCATATCAATGAAAATCATGAAAATTGGTGAAGCACAAATTCCAGAAATCATCACAAGAAATCCAGAAAAACACATAAAAAGGGGGAGGCCTAACACATGAACGGGAGCATGAAAACTCACCAACGCGTATAACACATGAACGAGAAGCTATCTCATGGAAGCGATCCATTAAATTTTCACACAGGAATGGCCCAAAGACCATGGGGTGCTACCCCATATATGTGATGGCGAAACATAACAAAAGCGGGGTCTAGTCTCCCTCGCAGACAAAGAGACATCGCTCAATCGCTAGTCTAAATCACAAAAATGATCGTCATGATCATAAGGAAGTGTCAATTACACTAAGCCAGTAAATATATGAGTTTAGCTTCATGTCCCATAACCACTAGCTTAACTTAAATATTTACGAACAAACTGTAGATCTTCACTAGAAAATTGTCACAAAAGGGTTCAATCGAACAAGTCCAAGAGCTAACCGACGAAGTGAACGCAAGCATTTCATACCACTCGTTTTACTAAGTCGTTTAATTCGATTTCTCATCCGAGTGAAGTAAAGGCTTGTATATACTAATAGGTTGGAAAATGGTTTAGGAAAAAGAGCTTTGTAATAAAATAGAGTTGAAATCACTTTGATGAAAGAGTTTTGATATTTACTACTAGTATTGAAACCTTCATATTTTTTTAAAGTGACAAATCACAAAATTGATTGTAGAAACACTCAATCGCCAAAATCCACGTTCGAAGACGTGAATCAAATCCAAAGATATCAATACCTATTCCATTAAAATGGACATTCTCAAAAATCCCGAAAAGAAGTCATCAATGAAGAAAATAAATGATAACGACAAATCGGATAACCACGAATCGATGGAAATTGAAATCTCGAGATTAATAGGCAAAAACAGGCGAAATAGAGCAGGTCACATGCTCTAGATGTCTGAGGTAAATACTCAGACGTCTGTAGGAAGTTTTGGGAACTTCCTGAAACAGACCCCAGACGTCTGAGCATACCTGCAGACGTCTGGTGACGAGCTGAAATTGTTTTTCAGCCTAGTGGGAGAGAAATCTCCCACACTTTCACCCGATCGAGCCATGGACTTCGGGGCTTTTGACAATCGATAATATGGCCCTATAGGCTCTCTGATTCACAACCAAAAACATGTTCACAATTCAAAGCAAGGAGTTTCAAAGTTTTGACTTCGAAACATCAAAAATTGAAATGTTCGCCAAAGCAATCCAAACCAAAAGCAATTGAACATGAAATGGTGTTAGGAATTCATACCCAACATCAAACATGGTTATAGGCATAGATGTGAGATAAAAATCTCACCTTTAAACCCAAAACAAGGAAGGAGAAGCTTGAAAACAAAGGGAGAATCAACCACTCTTCAACACAACCCAAATGAGCTTGAATCTATGCTCAAAAGAAGAACATTCCCAAAGTTAGGTTTAGGAATTTCTGAAATTGATAAAAGAATGGGTTGGAGAAGAAGAGGAGGAGGCTTACCAAAGCTTCTTCTATTGATTTGGAGCTAGAACTTGATTTGCAAATGGAAACTAGGGCTTATGAATTCTAATTCTTTTTCTCCTCCACCATTTTTATCTAGAGCTTGAAAGTGTTAGGAAAATGAAGTGAATGAAGATAAGTGGGGGTGGAGCTAAGGGCTTGAGTGAGGATATAGGGCTGAAACCCAAACCAAAGCCCAAAATGAAAAAGTATCAAAATTTCACTAACTCCAAACATATCAAAGTTTATACTCAAAAAGATCGCAAACGTCATTTTGAACTCAATGGGGGTGGTCTCGAGTCCTAATTTGACCGTATGCAAAAAGTAGCTTTTCAGACTAACATCCGACCAACAATGAAATATTTGAATAAAATATTTAAATATAAAATTGACAAATATGCGGGTTGTTACACAAAAAGAACAAGATAGGTTTTGTTTTATTCTTTTTATTATTAATTTTGTTAATTATATGTTAATTATTATCGTTATGCTAATTTATTCGTATATTGTTCGTACGAGGTTGGATTCAAGTGTCGTCTTTTGCGTCGGATTCGTAGCGACGTCGTCTATGACATGGAATCGAATTGGAATTCATTTGAAGCTGAAAAAAATTTAGTTTCAAATAAAGGTGAGTGTTTTAAGCCGCTCATGAAGACTAAAATATTTTTATGTTAGTTAATTTAAAATCATGAAGTGATTAATTTTATTGACCGTTGTTTGGCAATTTAACTGACATGGAAATCGATATAGAAATTTATATGTTAGAAATTTTGAATTAACAGTCAAATTGAAATTGAAATTAAACTGCTAGTTAAATTCCCGATTATTGATAACTAGTTGACTATTTTAATTTACTGGCTAATTTGGATGTTGATTGTGATGGATGCCTATTGGTTGATATTTTGGATGATTGGATGTTTATTTATTTACTATATATCCTATTATCACCCTGTATATTATTGACAGTATATAAAACTGTTATTTGATTATTTTGAATAAATTAGGAAATAGGTTGAAATGATATATACCTATGACATTTGTTTGGATTGAAATTATATATATCAATCCCTGAAATTAAAATCGAAATAACTGATCACTTGGCCATAGGGTAGAAAATTATATACATACACCGGATTGGTTAAATTAAATGGTTTTAACTTCTTGGATTTGAATTTATTCAAATGATTTTGTTTTATAAAAATAAAATTGAATCAAAATATGGGAATTGGATTATTTTCGAACTCGAGCTTGAAATGTGAAACTAAAATTGGTTAAAAGAAATTGTTTAAAGAATGCAATTTGATATTTGAAGTGAATTAGGGAAATTGAATTGTTTTAAAAGCTTTGAACTTCTAAGTTATTTAAGTAAAAGTGATATAAGTTGATATTTCAAACTTGGGCTCGAAATTGAATCGTTTTAAAGGTTTGAACCTTAAATTGAACATTGAAGCTTAAATTGATTTAAGTGATTTAAATCGGTGCTTTGAAATCGAACTCGAAATTTATATAAGTTGAAATGGTTTAAAATAAGAATTGAATTGAAATTTAAACCATCGAATTGAATCGTTGAGTCGAATTTGAAGTTACTATGAAACGTTTCAAAATTGAAATCGAAAGTGAAATTAATTCGAATTGAATCGAAATTGAAATTAATTTGAATTGAAATTGAAATTAATTTGAATTTAAATCAAAATTTAGTCGATTTGAATTGAATTGGGATTGAAGATGATTTGAATTGAAAGATTTGGAATTGAACCAATTTGATTTGAACTATTTTCAAAATAAATTATTTTAATATAAACAGTTAAAAATCTATCTTTTTAGATATCCAAATTATTTTGATTTTCCAAACTATTTTACTATATAAACCATTTTCAATACTCAAACCATTTATATCAAACTATTTTAACTTTTTAAACTATTTAAAATTATTCAAACTATTTTCTAAAAAATTCAAACTGTGCAAGGGTGGAATGTTTATATTTAAATCATGGATTTAAATGCGAATTGGGTTAAAATGAAGTTTATCCTAAGTTGAAATTCGAAACGATTTTGGAAGTGAAATTGAAATATTGGAGCAAAATGATTTCGGGTGAAATTGACATATTTTGAGTAAATATGATATTTTGAAGGTGAAATGATGTTTTGAAGTGAATATGATATTTTGATATCAAGTATAAATCGTTTTTGAAATGTAAAAGTACCAACTGGTGTGTAAATGACGTTTGGTTGTTAAAGAGACTGGGGCCTCTTATTGGCATACTCTCTGTCAATATTGGAACCACTTTAACAACTGTGTACATGGAGGAGACTCCAGAATGAAGTGGTTGGATTTGGGGTACGTTTGCTGTATTTGAAGAAAGAGAATGATGATGGATAGACCCCGGCACTTGTGCTAATTTGAAATGACTAAAACAGGACGGCTTGACAGGGCCAAGTAGGCTAACTACCCCTAGCAAATATCCGATCTTCAATTTTCTTTTTGGACTTGGTCCATACTATTTCCTTGATGTTGGTTTCGATTGGTGCACCTTTGTAACGACCCGTAAATTTTAATGGTTTTATTTCTTTAATTATATGAATTTTGTGAAGTTTTAAATAATAGAATTTTGAAATGAAAATTTGATATTTGCAATGCGTCAATTTAAACATAGCAAATGGTAGATTTTCACTGGTAAATATGAATGTTGGTTTCGATGTATAATTTCCAGTTTCAATTTAAATCAGTTAAATTTGATGAAAATAAAATATTTACAAAATCTGAATATTTTTATATAAGAAAATTATAAATTATTTTCTGAGTAAGACGTCATTTTTTGTTTCATCAAATTTAGACTTCTCTAGCCTCGTTTATCTTATTTTCGACGAATTAGCAGCAGTTTGGCAGCAAATATCGACTTTTGATAGGATGGTCGTATCGCTGATATTTGTGTACCGTTCTATTCGTCTCATCGTGCTGATCTCTACAATATATTCATTTGTGTGTTTTGGCGTTCGGTACACGACGAAACCCGTGGAACGATTAGCCGTATCGGTGCCCGTTTTGAACCCTTTTATTTTCTGTGTACTTTCAAAATCCACCGTGTAAAACTGAATGGCCATTTAGCTTTTAATATCTCACCGGATTCAAATTACGTGACTTTTGCTATCCCACTATTCAATGTTATTTGGTGGTTCATTTTCATTTTCCGTTCGTCTACTTTCTCTCTTCTTCTGTTATCATTTCATTCTGCACCTTTATATAAATATATATATATATATAATAAATAAGGATCATAGAATAAAATTTGCCTCTGCTCATCATCTCCGCCTATCACCTGTTCACGGCCACCATCTCTTGTACGCCATCCTCCTTTGTAAAAAAAGAGTTCTTATATATAACATACGTAAGTTATATTAGTTTCATGCTTGCCTCTTTCTTGTTGCTTTAAGAACTCATTCATTCTTTTCCTTGTGTCCACTTGCCGCCTCGCAGCTTGTTTCCACCTCCGCTCCAATGGCCGAGCACCCGCCGAATCACCTCGTCGATATCATGGGCCGCATGCACTCCACCTCCTCTATACAAAAAAATTTGTATTTTGTTTTGATCTGCACCTACTCTTCCTTCACCTCCATGCCGACTCATCAGCCCCTTGTCATCTGCTACTCACTGACCGAACGCATGCAGGCAGCCGCACAACCCCTCTCTTCAACATTATATCTGTAAGTGTATATTAATATAAACTTATAAATGATATTGCATATGAAAGTTTATATAAGAGCCTTATATATATTCTATTGCATTGAAGATATATATGTGCATGTTAGTTATATGCGTTAGTTATATGTAAGTTAGATTATATATTTTCAATCTATTAGGAATTATATCATATATATATATATATTATCTTGGGTCCTATAGCTTTATATTGCTCTTTATTTACAGTGTATATATATATATATAAATATATTGCTTCGAATCCTGTCTGACTTGCTCTGTTTCGATTTTGTCCTAGCCCAATTTGCGTGTTTTTGTTTATTAGTATATATATTTATATGTAAGGTTGTATATATGTCTGTTTTTGTTAGTATATTTTATGGTAAAGTATTTATTTGATGTATGTTAATACTTTAAATCAGATTTTGAAACAACTTTCATATATATAATCTATTGTTATGTATAGATTAGCATCAATTTTAAAATTTTATATTTATATTTAGAACTGGCAGGTATGTTGATCTCGGTAATTTAAATATATTTTGTATTTGATATGTATACATGTCCAAAAACTTATTTACATAGTGTTTATATGTCTGGATAATAATATTGATTTTTAAGGTGTATAGGTTATTACTTTATATTATATTATAAGTGTATTGTTTATATATCCTGTGTGTGGATTTATAAATGTAAGTATATATATAGTATAATTTATATAAAGTCTAGTTTATCGTTCTGTTCAGATGTTATATTAGTCTATATATATGTAGGTTAGTATACGTATTAGTGGTTATATTTAATGTTACATATTATATGCATTTGTTTATTTATAATGTGTATAACATTTTAGTTATACGTATAGATAGGTATGTATGTAGTAAAGTTATGGTTTTAGTTGTTGACAATTGTATACGTTACATATTTGTTTATATGTTAGTTATAAAATATCAGTCATATGTACTTGTTTAAAATGCAATTTATATATGTTTTGATCTTAAATATATGGGTTTATGAAGATAAGTATAATATATATATCTTTGATCCTTAATACTTGAGTTTTAAGAAGAAGAAAAAATGATTTCGAAATTTTCTACTATTTTAGTATTTGTCAAAATCAAATTTTTGGGAAAATATATATATATAATATAATAATAGTGTATATTTTCAGTTTATATCAAAACTGATTATCTTGTTTTCATCGATTCTTATCTATCAGCCTTGTTCGTCGAATTCGTGCCAATCTAGCTTTGCTTTGGAATTCGTGCTTGGATTCGTAACCCGTTTTATTGTCAAATATCTCTAGCCTCGAAAGGTGAGCAATCACTCACGATTAACATTCTTATAAATATTAAATTTGGTTTCAATTGAAACGACAATTGAAATATGCTGCTGTTAGTCATTTGCATTGTTATATATATGCTATTATCTGTATCAGTTCACCTACGACATATTACACCATAATCTGTTATTTGTATTGATGATATATGCCTGTTATGTTATTATCATATCTGTTATCACTCTACAAGTTCCCTGTTAGTATAGAATTCACTATGGGTTGAAATGATACATACCCGAACGATCTGTAGAATAGGAGAAAATCATTATGGGTTGAAATGATAAACCCAAGCGATATTCATTGAATTGAATTTGGGATTGCAGGTTGAAAAAAAATATACCTGTATATATATTTAAATTGTGGATTGAAATGATAAATATCCGTATCACCTGACCATAGGATAGAAAATTATATACAAACACCATTGGTCTATATATATATATATATTTTTTGCAAATGACTTCTGTGGTTTAAAAAGAAATATATGGTTTTAATAAATATTGATTTCAAAGATTTATTAAAGTTGATTTAATAAAGTTAATATATAATATGTTTAAGTATTTATTTAATATCTATATTTTCAAATATAGTGTTTATAATGATTTTAATAAATTCAGGTTGGAAAGTGGTTTGAAATTTTATTTATTTAAGAATTATGCTTAAATAAGTTTGATTTGAAATTTATAAAAACTGAAATTTTAAAGATATGATTTTATAACTTGGATTTGATTAAAAGTGACTTAAATGAATATTTCAAACTTATATAAATTGAAATGGGATATTTAGTTTATTTAAATTTGTAATTTGAAGTTTATTTGAATGTTATTGAACGATTAAGTAAATATTTCAAAACTAAATAATAGTAAAGTGAATTTGATATATATATGAAATTATCGAATTTAGTTTTGAAAATGTTGAATATTTAAAGCTTTGAAATATATTAAAATTGAAATGGATTATTGTGTGGTTCAAATTTGTATTTGAAATCGATATAATTTAAATGGTTAATTGAGAAACTGGATTGAGTTGAAATTTATAAATTGAGATTGAATTAAAAATTGAATTTTGGAATTCGAGTTGATTTGAATTGATTTATGAAATTTGTGGAAACTATTTTATTATATAAAGTATTTTAAATTATATTTAAAACTATTTTTATATTATTTTATATACTATTTTTAATATAAACTATTTTTAATATAACTATTTTTAATATAAACTATTTTAATATAAACTATTTTAAATATACTAATTATTTTAATATAAATTGTTTTAACTTATAACTATTTTATATAAATTATTTTATTTTATAAACTATTTTATTTTATATACTATTATTAATATCTAAACTGTTTGAAGGGAAGTGTTATGATTTTCAAAGTGCTATGATTTCAAAATGTTGTGATTTCCAAAGTGTTTTGATTTTAAAAGACTTATGATTTCGAAAGCGTTATAATTTTGGAAAGTGATATGATTTTGGAAATGAATATTATTTTAAGTGAGAAATGATATCGTGTTGATATGGTTTTTGAAATGGAAATGATATTTTGGTTTTGTAGTATAAACTATTTTGAAATGACCGCGGTGTTTTAATAACGTTTGGTTGTTAAAGAGACCGGGATTGGATATTGTCATACTCTCTGCCAATACCGAAAACCATTTTAACAACTGTGTACGTGGTGGAGATTCCAGAATGAAGTAGGATGGTGGCGACGATCCTAAAGGTATATTTACGTGGACCCAACTCCCGTGAGTTGGCATAAGGTGGCTAAAACAGGAGCAGTTCCGAGCCAATGAGGTAGCTCCTCTTATCGGACACACTCCATCGTATGCCATTAATTATATTACTTTGTGATTGATTTGGTGCGCACCTTTGATTCGGGAGTGTGGCTCGAGTTGGGCGATTGCTGTGGCTTTGCGTTACCAATAGTCCGGATGCGTAATTGGTATATTTACCCTGGCATTGCCTTGTTGTGCCGTGGCACCTACCCTAGCGCGCCTTCTACGAGTTTGTTTTGTGTCGTACCTATGGAGTATCCTCTGGTAGCTCCAGTTTACGGGGTATTACGGTATTGTATAGACTATTGGCACTATAAAATGTGTTAAGGTGGAAAATGTAAAGCTTTAATGCTATTTTAATAGTTTACTTTACTATAGACATATTATAATAGCATATATTACTACATAGTAGATAGTTTAACGGATCCTTAGAGGATGGTTATCCCAAACATCCTTTAAGTTACTTGTATTTCAGTTGATATTTCACTTGAGTCGGATTTATTGATATAAGAATGTTAATCCTAACTCGAGTGTTTTGTGTTTTGCTTTATGCTCGGGTTAGACTAAGTGATACAACATTCGAGACTCACCTTTGGAGTTGGAGCTTCACTTAGAGATCCATCTATCGATTCTGCTTTTAGTTATTCAATTGATTCCAGTGATGTATTCAGATTTTGTATTTGACTATTGTATTGAGACATCTATGCATTCGAGACCTCTATTGTATCTTATTTAACTCTGTTATATATATAGTAGCTTCATGAACTACTATTCTTTTGTTTCCGCTGCATTATTGTTATATTACTCTGTGTTTGTGATTCTGTGATCTTTATTTACTGTATATGTTGAGTTTTGCCAAATTTAAATTAACAATCTGATATTTTGAGCAATTCAAGTTTGACATGTGTGGATGCGAATGGTTGAAAATTTCAGGATGTTACAACCTTTATTTGGGATGACCTCCCTTTGACTCGATATGCGATGGATGGACGCGATGGGCGGTCGTGGTTACGATGCGTTACAACGGGCCCTACGATCCGAATTGGTAGTATCCTACCTTGGGCATAGCCTTACATGCCTTGTCATATTTTTATCCTTATACGAGATCACTACGAGTTTGGTTTAGTGTTGTCGTATCATGTTGCTTCCCTATCCCCCGACGTGCTACTGGGGCGTTATATGCAAACTGTATGACAATGCTTAAAAACGCGTTAATGAGGATTAATGTAAAGCCTTAATGCTAAGAAAAATATTTATTTTATTGATTAAACATTACATATATAGCGTATTCTACCATATATTGATATTTTGACGGATCCTTAAGAGATGGAAAATCCCGTAACATCGCTTGAGTTATTGCACGCATGTTATACACTGGATAGGAGATGTGAAATCCCATAAACATCTCTGATGCTATTACACTCCTGTTATACGTGATATTGATTTGACTCAGGTAAGGATATTTTAGTCCTGACTCGAGTGTTTTTCTTTTCATTACGCTCGGGTCAGCCTGAGTTTTCAGCGCATTGAAGATTATTTTCTAAAGGACGAAGATGAAGATTTGGAATATTATATTACAAGTATTATTCCCTACATGATGTTGTTGTGTTGCATTGATTTATTTTGTCTCTCTGTTGTATGTATAACTTTGATAGATGTTGTAAAATTATAATCAAATGTATAGTATAAATAGCTTCATGAACTATTTATTTGATTATTATTTTATCATTCCGTTGCGAGACTCTGTGTTTGTTTTCTTCTTTTCTTATTTTTCTGAATTAACCCTATTGATTATCTGTGTTTCGGATTGTTTGAGTTGGACATGTGTGGATTATTGTTGATTTAAACCTCCCGAAGCGTGGGTCATTACAGTTGGTATCAGAGCTTTGGTTTAGCGATAACCTTAGCTGTAACGACCCGATATTTTCAACCATTCGCATCCATTATAAGTGTATAGGTAGACACTCATGCCGGAGTTGAATTGCTCAAAATACCGCGTTGTAAATAAAATTTGGCAAAACTCAGCACATACAGTAAATAAAATAATTACAGATCACAGACATAGAGTAATATAACAATAATGCAGCGGAAACAAAAGGGATAGTAGTTCATGAAGCTACTATATATATAACAGAGTTAAACAAGATACAACAGAAGTCTCGAATACAATAGATGTCTCAATACAATAATCAAATACAAGATCTGAGTACATCACTGGAATCAATTGAATAACTGAAAGCAGGATCGATAGATAGCTGGATCTCCAAGTGAAGCTCCAACTCCAAGGTGAGTCTCAAATGCTGTATCACTCAGTCTGACCCGAGCGTAAAGCAAAACACAAAACACTCGAGTCAGGATTAACATTCTTATATTCAATAAATCCAACTCAAGTGAAATATCAACTGAAATACAAATAACTTAAAGGATGTTTGGGATAACCATCCTCTAAGGGTCCGTTAAACTATTTACTATGTAGTAATATTCGCTATTATAATAGTGTCTAAATAAGTAAAGTATAATCATATCGGAAAATAGCGTTAAGGGGATGGAGAACCTTAACGCAGTCGGATCTTAAAATCATAATCGTAGTAAAGCTCGGTATGGTAGGTGACACGGCACAACTAGGCAATGCCAGGGTAGATATACCAATTACGCACACGGACTGATGGATACGCATAGCAGCCACTACCGTTCCACCTCGAACAACACTCCCAAATCGGAGGATGGCCATCTAGTCAAATCACAAGTAAGAGTATAATATCGAAGAAATGCGTCCGAGAAGAGGTGCTACCTCACTGGTCCGAGATCGCTCCTGTTTTAGCCACCTTATGCCAACTCACGGGAGTTGGGTCCACGTAACATACCTTAAGAACGTCGCCACCATCCTACTTCATTCTGGAATCTCCACCGCGTACACAGTTGTCAAAGTGGTTTTCGGTATCGACAGAGAGTATGTCCATATCCGATCCCGGTCTCTTTAACAACTAATCGTTATTATAACACCGTGGTCATTTCAAAATAGTTTATACTTCAAAACTAAAATATCATTATCATTTCAAACCCAATTAAATACGATATCATTTTCACTTCAAATATATCCATTTTCAAAATCATATCACTTTCCAAAGTTACAACGCTTTCGAAATCATAGTCTTTTTAAAAATCAAAACACATTGGAAATCACAGCTTTGAAATCATAGCATTTTGGAAATCATAACACTTTCCTTTTAAACAGTTTAGATTTTAAAATTAGTATATATAATAAAATAGTTTCCTCAAATTTCACAATCGATTCAAATTAACTCGAATTCCAAAAATTTAATTTAATCAAATCTCAAATCATCAGTTTCAACTCGATTTGGCTTCTGAATAAACCATTTCAAATTATCGATTTCAAATACATATCTTGGCCCATAAAATAAGTCATTTCAATTTTAATATATTTCAAAGCTTTAAATATTCAACATTTCAAAACTAAATTCGATAAATTTATATACATATCAAATTCACTTTACAATTATTTAGTTTGAAATATTAACTTAACATTTTCATAACATTTGAATACAATTTAAATTTACAATTTAAATAAACCAAATATCTCATTTAAATATTTATACGTTTAAAATATCCATTTAAGTCACCTTTAAAATTTCAAGTTGTAAATCATTTCTTTAAATTTCAAATTCAATACATTTCAAATCAAACTTATTTAAGTATAATTCTTAAATAAATATAATTTCAATCAATTTCAAATCATTATAAATTCTATATTTGAAATTATAGATATTAAATAAATACTTAAACATATTAGTCATCAACTTATTAAATTGACTTTAATAAATCTTTAAAATCAGTATTTATCAAAATCATATATTTCTTTTCAAACCCAAAGAAATCATTTTCAAAACATTGATATATAGACCAACGGTGTCTGTATATAATTTTCTACCCTATGGTCAAGTGATACGGATATTTATCATTTAAATCCGCAATTTAAAATATATATACGGGTATATATCTTTTCAACCCGCAATCCCAAATTCAATTAAATGAAAATCGCTTGGGTTTATCATTTCAACCCATAACGATTTTCTCCTATTCTACAGATCGTTTGGGTATGTATCATTTCAACCCATAGTGATTCTATACTAATAGGGAACTTGCAGAGTGATAACATATATGATAATAAAATAACACAGCAACAGGCATATATCATCATCAGTATAAATAACAGAAAATGGTGTCAGATGTCACAAGTGAACAGATATAGTCAATAGCATATATAAAAATGTAAATAACTAGCAGCAGTATATTTCAATTGATGTTTCAATTGAAATCAAATTTAATAAATATAAGAACAATAATCGTGAGTGATTGCTCACCTTTCGTGGTTAGAGACGAACGAGGATGAAATGAGTTACGAATCTGAACACGAACTTCGAAACAAAGCAAAATTGGCACGAATTTGATGACCAAGCTGATAACACGAATTGATGGAACGAATCAGAATGTGATCGATGAAGATAAGTTATACAAGTAAATTGTTATAGATGAAACATATGAAATTATATTTATATACAAAATCATATCCAAATTTCAACACATATTAAATTAAATATATAACTTATGAAATATACAACTCAGAACAAATATATATGAACTATATAATAACAGACCAACTTAGACTTAATATATATAACAAACAACTTTCAAAGTTTCAAATATAACCTCAGCTTGCAATATATAGACCGTATAAAATATATATGTTGAAACACAACAGACTTGTAAAAATTTGTATATATAAATATTATAGTTTATAGCAATATTATATACACCCTTCATTTATAATTAAACTAACAGAACCTATATATATATCAAAATATCTCTTGCACCTACTAATATATATAACATAACTTTAACACTTTGAACATCCAACCATATATAAAGTAAAACAAATTTTATAACAAAACATACAGCTTAAATCTCTATGTATATATATTAAAATATTCTTCCCTTTATATATATAAAACTGTAAATAAGAAATACCAGCCTGCTAATATACATATATATATCTTCTCAAATTCCACTTTCCCTCTTTTCAAATTCAATGGCTGCAACATATAATTTGTTGAATATCTATACCGTTTCATATAATAGAACTCAAATAGTATAATATATATAAAATTCTCATAAATATATACATATCTAAACCAATATAACTATTATAAATCTTTGCATAAACATAGCAGACAAACTTATATACTATATGTGTTATACTACAGACTCTAGCTTATATACTATATATATGTATGACCAAAACTGGTATACTGGATACATATAAAACTATAAGTAAAGTAAAGTACTATCATGATCAATACTCGTATAAACATCATTATAATTATATATGTGTAACAAATCATACATATATAGTTTGTAAAGTTTCAGAGCAGAACATAGAAGTTTAAAATACATAGTTACAGTTGTAAACTAATATGCAACTCATATATATTAGTGTATAGAAAACGTGTAAAATACATATAATATATATCAATATAGATGTACAACTATGACAAATAAACAAAAATATGTAGACATATATATATACTAACTGACATCTCATATATAATAAACATATATAACTTTATAACCATCCAAAATTCTCGACATATTATTATATATACAAAATCTAATATAATACAATATATATATATATATATTTTACCTTATATATAAAAGATGGGACAGGCTGCGGCTTGCAATTGTCTCGGCCATTGGATTTCTGTTGAGGAGGAGGTTGTTCGGCCTTGATGGTGGGGAAGGGATGTCAAGGGGATTGGGTATAGGAGCTGCTGGGGCCTCGGCCGTGGAGGATCTGGGTGGCGGTTGCTGAGTAGTGGCAGTGCTGTTGAGTTTAGGCTTCGGCAGGGCGAAGCCGAGGCTGGAGATCAGAGATGGTGAGGAGGTTGCGTAGTGGAGAGGGCGTGTGCTATGGAGGCACGGAATGGTACACGGCTGCAAGGAAGTTCGTGCGCTTGCAATATGGCAGCACGTGGTGAAATGGCGGAGGAACTAAGGCGGTGGTGGTCTGGTGGCGGTCTGGTGGAGGAACGTGGGTGGGTTCTCGGCCTGGGTCTGCTGACTGGGATAGGGCGTAGGGTCGTGGTTGGGTGGAGGCGTGGGGTTGCCTGGGTGGAGATAGGCGTGGGGTTCGGTTGGGTGGGTGGTGGTAGGAGAAGAGAGAGTGGAGGATGAGCGTGAGAGAGGAGGCGAGCTGCTTGGAGAATTTTGGAAGGAGGCGTGGGTGGAGCTTCGGGAACGCAAGGGAAGAAGGGGAAGCAGTTCGAAAGCAAAATATAAAAGAGAAGGCAAAGATGGGGAGGAATTTGCTTTACAAATTAAATGAAAGTAAGGTAAATAAAGTAGCCATTCAGCTTGATGAGAAAAAAACGTATAAAGTTTGAATGCTATAATAAATGCTAGGAGAAGAAAAAAAAAGACCCGTTCAACTTTATACGTTTACACCTTTGAAAGGTGTGGGGCAAAGAAAACGTACCAATGTAAATATAAATTGAAGTGATGGGAATGTGACAACTGTACATTGATTTAGAAGCTATAAAAACAATTTATTATATTACTGAGATTCACGTTCAAACTTGAAAAGGCAAACGAAAGCTAACGGTCACAATTCAGGATACCGGTACGACGCACTGTTTTATTGTTTCTATCGTGTACCGGACCTCAAAATACAGAGTTGAATATACCGTAGAGATCAGCGCAACGAGACGATCAAAACGGTACACAGATATCAGTGGTACGATCATCCGATCAAAAGTCGATAACCGGTACCAGAAATGCTGCTATTCTAACAGAAATAAGATAAACAGAGCAACAGAAGTCCAAATTTTGAAAAACGAAAGATGATGACTTACTCAGAAGATGATTTAGAATTTTATTATATAAACATATTCAAGTTTGGAAAACGTTTTATTATCATCAATTTTTAACTGATCTGAATTGAAATAAAATTACCCAATAAAATAAACTTCAATATTATCAGATGATAATTTACCAGTTACTATGTTAAAATAGACGTATTCCAAATATTAAATTTTTATTTCAAAATATTATTGTTTAAAATTTCACAAAATTCAATTAATTAAATAAACAAAACAACTGAAATTTGCGGGTCGTTACATTAGCTTTGTGAGGTTTGGCTCATTAGAGATAAGGTAATAATACCCTAGAATGAGTTTGTTTCAGTGTGTGTGTGTGTGTGTATGTATGTATGTATGTATGTATGTGTGTGTGTGTGTGTGTGTGTGTGTGTGAGAGTGCGTACTTGTTAGTGTAATAAAATGTGTTATATTGTGTTTACTTATCTGTTGAGTTGTTTATGAATTCTGATTGGTGCGTGGGACGCCATATTATTGATAGGTGTAACGACCCGGTATTTTCAACCATTTGCATCCATTATAAGTGTATAGGTAGACACTCATGCCGGAGTTGAATTGCTCAAAATACCACGTTGTAAATAAAATTTGGCAAATCTTAGAATATGCAGTAAATAAATATAATCACAGACACAGAGTAATATAATGCAGCGGAAGTAAAAGAAATAGTAGTTCATGAAGCTACTATATAAATATGTCAGAGTTACATAAGATACAACAGAAGAAATAAATAACAACAGAAGTTTCCATATGATAACCAAGTACAAGCTGAGTAGACAACGGAACTGAAGTAGATAGGACAAAACAAGCAGATAATCTCCAGCGATTCAAATCTCCAAGAGTGTGGAAATCCAAATCTGTGAATAACTCAGGCTGACCCAAGCGTAAGGCAAAACACAAAACACTCGAGTCAGGACAATATATACTTATATAATGTAAACCAACTCAAGTGAACTGTAATAAAGGTACAAGTAACTCAAAGAATGCTTGGGATCGCCCATTCTTTAAGGATCCGTTAAACTATTTACTATGTAGTAATATACGCTATATACAGTAGTGTCTAATTAGTAAAGTATAATCATATAGAAAATAGCGTTAAGGGGATGGAGAACCTTAACGCGGTCGGATCTTAAAATCATAATCGTAGTAAAGCTCGATATGGTAGGTGACACGGCACAACTAGGCAATGCCAGGGTAGATATACCAATTACGCATCCAGACTAGTGGTGACGCATAGCAGCCACTACCGCCCACCTCGAACAACACTCCCAAATCAAGGGTGGCCACCAAATCAATCACAAGTAATAGAATGGTATCGAAGAAGTGTGTTCGATAAGAGGTGCTACCTCCTTGGTCCGTCAATCGCTCCTGTTTTAGCCACCTTATGCCAACTCACGGGAGTTGGGTCCACATATATACCTTAGGATCGTCGCCACCATCCTACTTCATTCTGGAAACTCCACCGCGTACACAGTTTTCAAAGTGGTTTTCGGTATCGACAGAGAGTATGTCCATATCCGATCCCGGTCTCTTTAACAACCAATCGTTATTATAACCCGTGGTTATAACTTTTAAAACAATACTTTACTTCAAAATAAAATATCATTTCAAAACCATATATTTATCAAAATAAAGATTAAATCAATTCCAAACCATTTCCTTATATTTAAAATATCATATCATTTCAAAACTTCATTTCAAATCATTTCAATATATCAAAATATCATATCATTCCAAAACTTCATTTCAAATCATTTTAATATATCAAATATCAATCTTTCCAAATCTTCATTTCAAATCATTTTAATATAATAAAATATCATATCCTTACAAAACTTCACTTCAAATCATTTTAATATAATAAAATATCCTATCAGTTCAAATCCAAATATTCAACTTTAAATACCTTTTATATTCAAAGATATCGTTCATTTATTGTCATTTCAAATCATCTTTAAATAGTTTATATTTCAATCAAAATAATTCATTTAACCCTTTTAAAAGCGTAATTATTATACTTTCAAATCAAGTATTCAATTTCCAAAGTTTCAAACCATTCTGAGTTCGTTTACTAAGTCAAAAACCCTAATTATTAAAATTTCAACATTTCACAGCATTTAAAAACAACTGCTATAAGTTATATTTGAAAACATTTTTAATTCAGCAAAGAAAGCACTTAAAACTGCTTTAAAACTCAGTTTTAGTTGAATTATAGTTTAAAAACAGAAAAGACAGCATTTCAGAAGTGCTGCGGTAGTTCAGATTTCAAAACAAGAGTTAAATTTGGTTTCAGCAAAGACTGCAGACCATTATAGCATTTCCAGAGAATGCTATAATAGGCCTGAGTTCAATATTAGCCTATAAGTTCAACTACAGCAACTACAGCATTTCAGAAATGCTGTAATAGCTCTTTTTACACAATTTTAGTTCAAAACAGAATCTATAGCATTTCTGAATGCTATTAAAAGTAGATTTCAGGTGTTAGTGTATTTCCAGCAATTAAATAACTTCAATTTAAAACACATAAACATTTTAAAAATCATATTTTAACGTTTAAAATGTTCATTTACATATCATTTAACATATATCTTTTTCACAATAAATTTCTTATAATTAAATCCAATTTTCAACAATTTACTTAATAAGTTTAAGTGTAAAAGTTTTCCAATTCTTCACATTTCAACAAATAAACTTAACACTTCAAATTTAAATTACCATTTCAAAAATTTAACTAAATTTCCAATTTTATTTAATTAACTTAAACCTTTAATTAAAACCAAATTTCACATTTCCAAGTCAAGTTATATTTTAAAAGATCACTTTTAAACATTCATTTATTTAACCACTTAAACTTATAGAAAAATCAATAATACTTTAATAAATCACTTAAATTCAAATTTAATCAAATTATCATATTTACCATTTCCAAATAAAATTTAATATCCATTTTATTTATATAACTTAAATATCATTTTTAACCAAAATTCCAAATTTCCAACTTAAGTTATATTTCAAAAATCCAGTTAAACCATTCATTAATTACATTTTTAACATATGAAAAAAAATCATAATTTCTTTATTTTAAAACATTTCAAAATCTAATTAAATCAAATTTCATAAATTTATAATTTTTAAAATACTTAAAAATATTCAAAACACTTTATAAAATAACCACGGGCCTGTATATAATTTTCTAACTTAGGTCAAGTGATACGGATATGTATCATTTCAATCCGTAGTTAAAAAAGAAAAATCCGGGTTCTATCATTTCAAACCCGCAATCCCAAGTTAAAATAATTTAAATAAAAGTTATTAAAAGGTCGCTCAGGCTTATCATTTCAGCCCATAACGATCCTTCCCTATTCTAAAGTCCATTCGGGTATGTATCATTTCAACCCATAGTGAACCTAATCTACAGGGAACTTGCAGTGTGATAAACTGATAAAAAAAATGAACAGAATAACATAAATAATTAACAGAATGATATGACATGAATTTTTAACAGTTTAATATCATACATAATTATCACAAGCAGTTTACAACATAATATAGATTTTTCTACATATTCAATTGTTGTTGTTTCACAACTACATAAGTATGAACGTCGTGTGAGTTTTTACTCACCTCTTATTGCTGAAGATTTCAAGACCAAAAGCACAAAAGAAAACCAAGAACGATGACACTACAATGATTGGAGTAGAGAGCGAATCCAAGCTACAACTCTTGTATACAACCCAAAACAAAAATCAAACAAAACAAATTTCAATACAACTTTAAAATGAAATAACTTTGGAATAAAAGCGAATACGAATACCAAACTTTTTGCCTTGCTTCTCATATACTATGTAAGGCGTAGGGGTTGCATAGGGTCAGGTTTTGGTCAGGTTTAGGCTTGGGTTTGGGCTAGCATGGCTCGGCCAAAGTGGTGCACAATGGTGGAGTTATAAATAAGTGAAGGTGAAGGGGTTTTGTAAGCAAATAAGTGGAAAAGTTGTCAAACTAAGGCTCAACCATGGATGGTTAGGCTTGACCAGAGGGTCCAGGTGGTAGATCAGGGGCTGGAGTGATGAGGTAGGGTCTGGACAAGGGGTTGGTGGCGGCCAAAGATGGTGGAGGTGAAGGGAAATGGGGTGGTGGTCAACTAGGTGCTTGGTTATGCATTGTTTTGGACATTGTTTGCATTTTTGGTGAAGTTTGGCTTCAAGGAGGGTTCGGCCATGGTCTAACCTGAAGTGGTGGTTGGTGATGATGCCAAGGAGGAGTGGTAGGGAATGGTGGCCATGGCTATGGTGAGGAGGCCATGCAAATAGAAGAGAAAACAAGGCACAAAAAGTATGAAAAATGGAAGAAAAGTGTAAAAGAGGAGGCCATTACCAAGGGAGTTTGAAGGAGCCTTGAGAAATGAGAAGTGCTGAAGCTTTTTCATGTGAAAAGTAATAATAATACACGGCTAAAACTGAAAAAGTGGACAGCCAAATGACTTAAAGTGAAGGTTATGGCATTTGGAACGTTTTGAAGGTGAAAGGCCTTAAGTTTTGTAACTTTTTAACCCTTTGGCATTTCCATTTCTTTTTAAATTTTATATAACAAACTTTAACTCAGAAATCTACTTTACAACCGAAACTAAGTAAAGATATAAGAAAACAAATAATTAATTTTAAAGAAAAATATAAAAAGAATGAAGAAAATGCCTTAAAAATACCAAACAGTGTTCAAAAATTATAAATAAATCTCTGTTAGTCTTGGAAAACTATACATTTCATTATAAAAATATTATGAAGTGGAAATTTGAATTAAAATAATTTATTTATCATTTTCAACATAAAATAGATAATTAAATTAGAGAAAACAGAAAAAGAATTACAAAAATTTACTCAGAAATTAGAAACAGTGTCCAGAAATTACAGAAAAATAATCAATGGCTTTGGAAAATTATGTACTTCATTTTAAAAATATTATAAGACAAAATTTTGAAATAAAATGATTTTTTAAAACATTTTCAAAGTGAATAAATAATTAAATTTTAATTATGTAACTAAATTAAGAAAATAGCAAAGAAATGGAAACTAAGTTTTAAAATTAGAAAATAAATTCAATAAACTTTAGAAAAATTATACTATCACTTTAAAATTATTAAAAGATAAAAATATACATAAAATAACATATTAACACATATAAAAATAAAATATGACCAAGAGAAAAAAAAATTTAAAATAGACAATATTGCTAAATACATCAATTTACACACAATATTGAAATATACATAACTTTCACAATTTAACTCCGTTTCCAACGAAACGAAAAGCTGTATTCAAGTTATTAAATCTATTTTCATAATAAAAGATAAAATTTAAGATTTTTAAAATAATTTAAATTTAAAAGTGAAAAGTCAAAGTTTGACCAGTTTGAACAGAAATTCACTTTTCAGTGAAATATCCAATTTATACTAGTTTGAAGTTATAGTTCACATAATAATTAACATTTATTTTTGAAAATGAAATGTTTGAAATGAAACGAGTTTAAAAATAATCTCAAAATAAAATAAAGTCAAAATTAAAATAATATACAAAATCTAGGGTTGTTACACTCTCCCCCACTTAAAACTTTTCGTCCCCGAAAAGGAATGAGGTACGAGAAAGCACAAGAAAAAATAGAGTGAAATAAGATTAAGAAAAGATGACAAGAAGATTGAAATTATACCTGATAACTATTGTTATAGGTAAGTTTAACAAGATGGAGGTGATCAAATCAAGAATATAAGCACGAAAAAGATCCTCTAGAGTCTGAATCTCCCTTTTCACTTGACCGACGGTCTATGAATGGAAAAACAGTGTTCAGATCCAGATGAGTAACAAAGATTATCAAAGATTACAGAAAGATTTCTAAACAGACTGGTATAAGCAATAGCCTTTCCATTCTGTAACAAGATAAGAGAAATAAGGACAACCAAAAGATAGTTTGAAAAACAAAATAAGATAATATACTTGAAACCATAATGCTTTGAAATCATAACAATTTAGGGATGTTTATCATTTGGAAATCATACTACTAAAAATCATAACACTTTGGAAATGAAGATTATTTTAAAGTTGTAACATTTCTAAGTTCATTCAATTCTAAAAATTTCCAAAACATTGTATTTTCAAAATAATAGCACTTATAAAATGCTACAGTAGATATATTAGTATTTCAAATCAGTTCAATTTCAGAAATATTCATTTGGATATCATTTAACTTATGACTTATTAAAACAAACTTTTCTGAATGGAATATCCAAATTAAACTATACTTCGTTTATTAAGTCAAAAGCTCATTATTTTACTTAGCTCTAAATTTAACACATACCCTAACACTTTATTTAAAATACCCATTTTATAAATAGATATTCCTTAAATAAGTTACACTTAAAATTTCCATTTGAAAACCAAATTCTCATGTATCAAGTTTTAGTGATGTTAAAAATACATTTTAACTATTTAAATCATAATTATTCATTTTTCAAGACATATCAATTTCATAAATAAAATATTTATATAGCAAATATAACAATCAAATTTCTTTACACATTTATTCATTTAGACATCAATTAAACTATGAATTCAAGTTAAATAAACTTTATTACAAAATGTCTAATTCAAATGTATTTTATTTTATCTATTCCAAAGATACATTATTTATTATACAACATATTCATTTCAGGAATATACCTTTATTAAAATTCCTAGGTTAAACTTAAGGTTCCATATTAAATCAAATTTGATTATTAAGTTATTTAAATAAAATCTCTTTAAATTCCTTTTCACTATTTACCTCTGTTAATCTTTTATAACTAACATTTAAGTGTATAACATTTATTATAACCACTCAAATTTTATTTATAAAATCCTTTCTATATTGTATATTATCCAATTTCATATTCAACTTCTATGTAATTTTGGTAAGTTATATTGGAATGAAATTGTATGTTATACAAATAAAACTTTCCAATTCAATTATCTCAAGTTTGAATCATTTATCCAAATTTTTTATTTTTCTTTTTATAATTGAAATTATTCTTCAAGATGAAATTTAAGAATTAATTTTCTGGTTTCTTTCAAACCAGTTAGAGATAAATAAATATATGTACATAATATGTCAAATCAATTTAAATCATATATCTATATATTTTATAAATCAAATCATCTTTTAGAAATTCAAATCAATTAAATTCCCCAAAATAAAGCTGTAGCAAGACTACAGAACAGTCTCTTCACTTCGAAACTCGAAAATGAACGTCGATGATGCTGCAGTCATCACCGAAATTATTTTCCAGCGACAAAGAGAAGAGCACTAAATTTTAAAACTTTAAAATCCTTTAGAGACAAATTTTTATTCAAAAATACTTTATATAATATATCCTTTTAAAACTTTAAATACAAGGTTTGAATCCATCGGAAATTAAATTCTTAAATTTCTTGTTTTAAATTCATTTCAGTTCCCAAATAAATTTATAAACAACTATTTATAAATTCATTTGCAGAACAGTAAATGATAAATCAAGTATTATCATTTCAAATTATCAATTTAAATCAATTTATTAAGTTCCATAAATTTACTTATATACATCAAAATTTATTTCATTAACAATTTGTAAAATAATATTGTGTCAGTTTGTTCTGTCAAAGTGTTTTAGAAATCCTATCGATAGCGTTGATCAGACGAATCGATCGGAAACCCAAATCAACATCAGCAACTCAAACAACACAATATATAAAACAAAACATAGATTTACAAACATAGTTCAAAATGTTTGGAGAGTTTGGAAATAAAAGACAAGATGATTAAATAACAAAGTAGGGAGATGGGTAAGCTTAGATAACCGCGGACAACCTTAACCGGGTTAACCGTAAGTTAAAGAATAAGATCGATGTGGATTTTCCTGGGACAAATCTACGTTCGATCTCAAGAGATAGAGTTTGGAAAAATAAAAGATATTAGCATCTAAACCAAGGATAAATATAAATCTCTGGTGAATCGATGCTGGTTGTAAAGTATTTTCACCCCCTTTACAAGAAAATTAGAATATTGGCGAGACCGCCAATTCACTATAAAGATCATTCGAAGTGGAGTTATGTGATACTCCAAAATCAAAAGAAGATGAATAGTGAGGGACAAGAATGAATTTTGAAACCGCAGGGAACGTTACAAACATTCAAAGGAAATTCGAATCAAGAGGAAAAGATTCAAACTCGAACGAAAGTGATTCTGTAAATAAATCTACTCCATATGCTGAGTTTTGCCTCAAAGCCAAAGCTCTGATACCAACTGTAACGACCCGGTATTTTCAACCATTCGCATCCATTATAAGTGTATAGGTAGACACTCATGCCGGAGTTGAATTTCTCAAAATACCGCGTTGTAAATAAAATTTGGCAAATCTTAGAATATGCAGTAAATAAATATAATCACAAACACAGAGTAATATAATGCAGCGGAAGTAAAAGAAATAGTAGTTCATGAAGCTACTATATAAATATGTCAGAGTTACAAAAGATACAACAGAAGAAATAAAGAACAACAGAAGTTTCCATATGATAACCAAGTACAAGCTGAGTAGGACAACGGAACTGAAGTAGATAGGACAAAACAAGCAGATAATCTCCAGCGATTCAAATCTCCAAGAGTGTGGAAATCCAAATCTGTGAATAACTCAGGCTGACCCGAGCGTAAAGCAAAACACAAAACACTCGAGTCAGGACAATATATACTTATATAATGTAAACCAACTCAAGTGAACTGTAATAAAGGTACAAGTAACTCAAAGAATGCTTGGGATCGCCCATTCTTTAAGGATCCGTTAAACTATTTACTATGTAGTA
This sequence comes from Allium fistulosum, assembly GCA_030737815.1. Classification (NCBI taxonomy): domain Eukaryota; kingdom Viridiplantae; phylum Streptophyta; class Magnoliopsida; order Asparagales; family Amaryllidaceae; genus Allium; species Allium fistulosum. The sequence continues at coordinate 911,998,085 of CM060908.1, forward strand.
ATATACGCTATATACAGTAGTGTCTAATTAGTAAAGTATAATCATATAGAAAATAGCGTTAAGGGGATGGAGAACCTTAACGCGGTCGGATCTTAAAATCATAATCGTAGTAAAGCTCGATATGGTAGGTGACACGACACAACTAGGCAATGCCAGGGTAGATATACCAATTACGCATCCGGACTAGTGGTGACGCATAGCAGCCACTACCGCCCACCTCGAACAACACTCCCAAATCAAGGGTGGCCACCAAATCAATCACAAGTAATAGAATGGTATCGAAGAAGTGTGTCCGATAAGAGGTGCTACCTCCTTGGTCCGTCAATCGCTCCTGTTTTAGCCACCTTATGCCAACTCACGGGAGTTGGGTCCACGTATATACCTTAGGATCGTCGCCACCATCCTACTTCATTCTGGAAACTCCACCGCATACATAGTTGTCAAAGTGGTTTTCGGTATCGACAGAGAGTATGTCCATATCTGATCCCCGTCTCTTTAACAACCAATCGTTATTATAACCCGTGGTTATAACTTTTAAAACAATACTTTACTTCAAAATAAAATATCATTTCAAAACCATATATTTATCAAAATAAGGATTAAATCAATTCCAAACCATTTCCTTATATTTAAAATATCATATCATTTCAAAACTTCATTTCAAATCATTTCAATATATCAAAATATCATATCTTTCCAAAACTTCATTTCAAATCATTTTAATATATCAAATATCAATCTTTCCAAATCTTCATTTCAAATCATTTTAATATAATAAAATATCATATCCTTACAAAACTTCACTTCAAATCATTTTAATATAATAAAATATCCTATCAGTTCAAATCCAAATATTCAACTTTAAATACCTTTTATATTCAAAGATATCGTTCATTTATTGTCATTTCAAATCATCTTTAAATAGTTTATATTTCAATCAAAATAATTCATTTAACCCTTTTAAAAGTGTAATTATTATACTTTCAAATCAAGTATTCAATTTCCAAAGTTTCAAACCATTCTGAGTTCGTTTACTAAGTCAAAAATCCTAATTATTAAAATTTCAGCATTTCACAGCATTTAAAAACAACTGCTATAAGTTATATTTGAAAACATTTTTAATTCAGCAAAGACAGCACTTGAAACTGCTGTTAAAACTCAGTTTTAGTTGAATTATAGTTCAAAAACAGAAAAGACAGCATTTCAGAAGTGCTGCGGTAGTTCAGATTTCAAAACAGGAGTTAAATTTGGTTTCAGCAAAGACTGCAGACCATTATAGCATTTCCAGAGAATGCTATAATAGGCCTGAGTTCAATATTAGCCTATAAGTTCAACTACAGCAACTACAGCATTTCAGAAATGCTGTAATAGCTCTTTTTACACAATTTTAGTTCAAAACAGAATCTATAGCATTTCTGAATGCTATTAAAAGTAGATTTCAGATGTTAGTGTATTTCCAGCAATTAAATAACTTCAATTTAAAACACATAAACGTTTTAAAAATCATATTTTAACGTTTAAAATGTTCATTTACATATCATTTAACATATATCTTTTTCACAATAAATTTTTTATAATTAAATCCAATTTTCAACAATTTACTTAATAAGTTTAAGTGTAAAAGTTTTCCAATTCTTCACATTTCAACAAATAAACTTAACACTTCAAATTTAAATTACCATTTCACAAATTTAACTAAATTTCCAATTTTATTTAATTAACTTAAACCTTTAATTAAAACCAAATTTCACATTTCCAAGTCAAGTTATATTTTAAAAGATCACTTTTAAACATTCATTTATTTAACCACTTAAACTTATAGAAAAATCAATAATACTTTAATAAATCACTTAAATTCAAATTTAATCAAATTATCATATTTACCATTTCCAAATAAAATTTAATATCCATTTTATTTATATAACTTAAATATCATTTTTAACCAAAATTCCAAATTTCCAACTTAAGTTATATTTCAAAAATCCAGGTAAACCATTCATTAATTACATTTTTAACATATGAAAAAAAATAATAATTTCTTTATTTTAAAACATTTCAAAATCTAATTAAATCAAATTTCATAAATTTATAATTTTTAAAATAATTAAAAATATTCAAAACACTTTATAAAATAACCACGGGCCTGTATATAATTTTCTAACTTAGGTCAAGTGATACGGATATGTATCATTTCAATCCGTAGTTAAAAAAAGAAAAATCCGGGTTCTATCATTTCAAACCCGCAATCCCAAGTTAAAATAATTTAAATAAAAGTTATTAAAAGGTCGCTCAGGCTTATCATTCAGCCCATAACGATCCTTCCCTATTTAAAGTCCATTCGGGTATGTATCATTTCAACCCATAGTGAACCTAATCTACAGGGAACTTGCAGTGTGATAAACTGATAAAAAAAATGAACAGAATAACATAAATAATTAACAGAATGATATGACATGAATTTTTAACAGTTTAATATCATACATAATTATCACAAGCAGTTTACAACATAATATAGATTTTTCTACATATTCAATTGTTGTTGTTTCACAACTACATAAGTATGAACGTCGTGTGAGTTTTTACTCACCTCTTATTGCTGAAGATTTCAAGACCAAAAGCACAAAAGAAAACCAAGAACGATGACACTACAATGATTGGAGTAGAGAGCGAATCCAAGCTACAACTCTTGTATACAACCCAAAACAAAAATCAAACAAAACAAATTTCAATACAACTTTAAAATGAAATAACTTTGGAATAAAAGCGAATACGAATACCAAACTTTTTGCCTTGCTTCTCATATACTATGTACGGCGTAGGGGTTGCATAGGGTCAGGTTTTGGTCAGGTTTAGGCTTGTGTTTGGGCTAGCATGGCTCGGCCAAAGTGGTGCACAATGGTGGAGTTATAAATAAGTGAAGGTGAAGGGGTTTTGTAAGCAAATAAGTGGAAAAGTTGTCAAACTAAGGCTCAACCATGGATGGTTAGGCTCGACCAGAGGGTCCAGGTGGTAGATCAGGGGCTGGAGTGATGAGGTAGGGTCTGGACAAGGGGTTGGTGGCGGCCAAAGATGGTGGAGGTGAAGGGAAATGGGGTGGTGGTCAACTAGGTGCTTGGTTATGCATTGTTTTGGACATTGTTTGCATTTTTGGTGAAGTTTGGCTTCAAGGAGGGTTCGGCCATGGTCTAACCTGAAGTGGTGGTTGGTGATGATGCCAAGGAGGAGTGGTAGGGAATGGTGGCCATGGCTATGGTGAGGAGGCCATGCAAATAGAAGAGAAAACAAGGCACAAAAAGTATGAAAAATGGAAGAAAAGTGTAAAAGAGGAGGCCATTACCAAGGGAGTTTGAAGGAGCCTTGAGAAATGAGAAGTGCTGAAGCTTTTTCATGTGAAAAGTAATAATAATACACGGCTAAAACTGAAAAAGTGGACAGCCAAATGACTTAAAGTGAAGGTTATGGCATTTGGAACGTTTTGAAGGTGAAAGGCCTTAAGTTTTGTAACTTTTTAACCCTTTGGCATTTCCATTTCTTTTTAAATTTTATATAAAAAAATTTAACTCAGAAATCTACTTTACAACCGAAACTAAGTAAAGATATAAGAAAACAAATAATTAATTTTAAAGAAAAATATAAAAAGAATGAAGAAAATGCCTTAAAAATACCAAACAGTGTTCAAAAATTATAAATAAATCTCTGTTAGTCTTGGAAAACTATACATTTCATTATAAAAATATTATGAAGTGGAAATTTGAATTAAAATAATTTATTTATCATTTTCAACATAAAATAGATAATTAAATTAGAGAAAACAGAATAAGAATTACAAAAATTTACTTAGAAATTAGAAACAGTGTCCAAAAATTATAGAAAAATAATCAATGGCTTTGGAAAATTATGTACTTCATTTTAAAAATATTATAAGACAAAATTTTTAAATAAAATGATTTTTTAAAACATTTTCAAAGTGAATAAATAATTAAATTTTAATTATGTAACTAAATTAAGAAAATAGCAAAGAAATGGAAACTAGGTTTAAAAATTAGAAAATAAATTCAATAAACTTTAGAAAAATTATACTATCACTTTAAAATTATTAAAAGATAAAAATATACATAAAATAACATATTAACACATATAAAAATAAAATATGACCAAGAGAAAAAAAAAATTAAAATAGACAATATTGCTAAATACATCAGTTTACACACAATATTGAAATATACATAACTTTCACAATTTAACTCCGTTTCCAACGAAACGAAAAGCTGTATTCAAGTTATTAAATCTATTTTCATAATAAAAGATAAAATTTAAGATTTTTAAAATAATTTAAATTTAAAAGTTAAAAGTCAAAGTTTGACCAGTTTGAACAGAAATTCACTTTTCAGTGAAATATCCAATTTATACTAGTTTGAAGTTATAGTTCACATAATAATTAACATTTATTTTTGAAAATGAAATGTTTGAAATGAAACGAGTTTAAAAATAATCTCAAAATAAAATAAAGTCAAAATTAAAATAATATACAAAATCTAGGGTTGTTACAATAGGGGTTTCTAAACACTTAAACAAGACAAGTCAACAAAATATTGTTTTAAAACAGGGTAAATGAAATAATTTTACCTAAATTACATTTTATATATATAAAGAAAATTTCCATAAATCTATATGGTTTTTATGGATGTTGTTTATTAGGAAATGATAATATTTAGTTATCATCGATTATTGTTTGAATTAAACTAAAAACGAATACTTTGTGAACTCTACTTCACGAAGCGTTCGATGATTAACTTGAATTGAAATCTAATTACAATAAGAATTGTTTGCAATAACAAAGATGTAAATTAATGAAATGTTTTCATAATAAGGCAATGAAATTGTATAAGTATATTTATAATATGGCTTATAAATAGAAAAGATTTAAAAGCTAAGAAATTTAGAATTTAAATCCCATTACTTTCAAATTGTTTTCAAAGCCTTTAGAATTAACAATAATATTATTTGAAAGTGTTTTGACTAGAAATATATTTTTAAACTTTTTTTGAAAAGAAATAAAAGCATTGAACTCGCTTTAGTCGCTGGAAAATAATTCTGGGGATGACTGAAGCATCGCAGTATTCATTTTCGAGTTTCTAAGCGAAAATTGCTATCAAAAGAAATTTATTTTCAGTTAAAACAAGTTTTAATTGTGAAAAAAATATTCCAAATATGATTTAATAAATATATTAAAATAGTTTTTGAACTTATAAATTGAAAATAGTATAGATAAGAAATAATTTTATAACTTATGAATTTGAACAGGAAAGTAAGACCGAATTTTAAAAACGGTTGAACATTTTGGTTAAGTAAAGAAAAGAAAATTTGAATTTGAGATATGAAATAAATGAATTAACCTAAGAAATGTAAATAAATTGAGTTAGTTAGATGAAGTAAATAAAATGAAGTTTAACTTAAGAAAGCTTAAATGGAAGTGAATTGTATTTAAAATGAATTAGATAAAAAAAATGAAATGAAATTTTAAGTGAATAAGTTGTATAACTTATATATTTGAGTAATATTAAGCTAAAAACAAATTTTAAATTGGTTGAATGTGAATGATAAGAAAAGAAAAAAATTTAACTTAAATAAAGTAAAATAAACCGAGTAATGGATTAAATGAAACAAAGTTTAACTTTATAAAGATTAAATGAAATGAATTGGATTTGAATGGAACTAGATGAATTAGTAAAGTGAATTAATTCCACTTAAGCTATAAAATGAATTAATAAAATGAATATGAACTTGAATTATAAAATGAAATGCAATTTGGGTGTGAAAGAAATTGAATGGGAACAAATGGGTGTAAGTAAAATTTATGTGAGTAATTGAATTTGATTTAAATTGGATATAAATAAATTGAATACAAAGGGAGTGAGTTTTAATAAATTGAATGCTAACTAATTGAGATATGAAATAAGTGAATGTTAAATAAAAAGATTTTGATACACTTAAGTATAAGTGGTAAGAAATACATTAAGTTTAAATTATGAAATGAAATTTTACTTAAGTCAAGTTGAATGGAATGAATTAATGAAATAAGTTAATGAAATGAATTATATGATGAAAGTTAACTTAAAAAAAGTTGAATGAAATTGATTATGATAAAAAAAATTATTAATATGAATTTGAGTTATAAAATAAAATTTACTTAAGTAAAGTTAATGATATGAATTAATGAATGAACTAATGAAGTGAATCAATGAATTAATATGAACTTAAGTTATGAAGTAATAATAAACATGAGTTGCATTTTATAAAATGTTTATAATAAACTTAAATGGTTTTATGAAATGGTTTATAAATGATATTAGTATTCAAGAGAATATACTAAGTGATAATGAAATAAAACTTAAATAAGGTCAAATGAAGTGATTTATAAAATGGTCCATAAATGAATTGATATGAAATGTGTTAAACATAAAGTGAAATAACTGAATTTGAATAAATTAAACTTGAATAAAATAGATGTGAATAAGTTTGAAGCAAACTAGTTAGATGTTAATAAAGAATGAATGTTAATAAGAACGATAGTGTATAAATTAACTATAGACATTGGATAATGTAGATTGATATAGTTATGAATTAATTGGATGAATATTAATGGTTGAATGGTTTCTTTTGTTGCAAACCATTGTTAATACTGTTTTTGATTGCATATGATTGTTATGGTTGTGTATTAGTGCTTGTGCTTATGATTTGGATTCAGAATTCATGTTATATAGTTCTATTAAACTCATACATGCTTCTGTATCCTTTTATATGCAACTAATATTCTAATTTGAGTTGAGATAGGTACATACGAAGAATGTTTGGACGTATACGTGGTTTGATTTGCTTTTGCTTGCTTAATATGAGCGAACTCGCTCGTATTAACAACAGTAAGGTACATATCTCGGATTACATACCGCACTTTTATGTTTTTTCCTACGGGATGCCTCATCATTGGGATGAGATGTATATTTGGTTATATATCTATATTGTAAATTTTTATGATCGAGCCGTGCAAAGAAGACACTGCCGAAATTTTTCGTAAATCCGGGTGATAGTAAATTTTTGAGATTTAAAATTTTATAACTTGTTTTTATAAATAAGTTGTAATTTCGGTAAAGCTGATATCAAAGTGGCATAGCGGAAGCATAGTAAAGGTTTTCAAATAAGATTTTTATGTTTTATATGTTATTATTTTGAGTAAAATATATTGTATGTTAGATTCCTTAACCCCTTTTCGAGGACAAAACGTTTTGAGTGGGGGAGATTGTAATAACTCGTATTCTTAACTTTTTTTTGAAATGGTACTTAGATACAACATGTCGCTGGGACAACAAACCAAAAATCATGTGTCAATAAATGTTCGAACCACGCTATGCAAGTTTCGAATTTGTGACCACTCGCACCAAAGTCAATTTTTAACTATTTTAAATTATTAAATTTAATATAAGTATTGAACAAAAATTGTTAGAAATAAAAATTTAATGATTTTTTAATGTATTTTATTGCATATGAACTTGAATAAAATTTTGAAATAAACAATTTCGAAGATTTAGGCAATAATAAGTATTGAAATAAAATTTTATGTATCGAATATGTTTATAATCAATAACTCGAATTGAATAATAAATGTTGAATTACTATAAAATGGAAGTAGTTGTTTTATTATTTGAATTCATTTTAAAAGTTAAATTTTACAAGTTAAATAACTTATATTTCAATTATAGTGATTTATTGGATAATCAAATTGTTTAAATTTAATATTGGAAATTATTTAAATAATTGAATCCTGAATTTAATATGAATGAAAATGATGTCGAAAATTGATTTAACTTTAATTTAAACAAGAATAAAGATTGTTAGCTTTTAAAATTGAATTAAAAATGATTAAATCGATTTTGGAAATTACTTTTTTTAATTAACTTGTAAAAATAGTCTTTTTGGGCACTATCTCGGATTTCGACGAAACCAGTTTTATCGGATCCATAATAGTGAATTATATATGATTTCAAGTTTCATAGCGATCGGACTTATCGTTTGGCCGTGTGAGCTTGAAACGCTTAAAATTTATTTTCAGGAATTTAATTAAAATAATCTGATTTTGAAAAGCTATCTTTTGAATATGATGGAATTGGCTCCCGAGACATGTTCCATTGTGTTCGAAATAAGGGTATAACATAAAAAAGGCCAGGCGGCACGCTTCGTTTAGAGTTTGGAAATTTTATGTGTGAATTGGGTCGGAAATTTATATATAAGGCAACGTATATGTTCATTTTTGCAAGCCCTAATCGAAAAATATCAGCCTCTCTCTCTCTCCTGCGATTTTCAATGCCGATAATCCTCATCCTTCTCTCCTTGATTTCTCCAAATCGCTCATCGAAATAAAATAATTCCAAAAGCAAAAATAGAGAGCACGTTGAGATATATACGATGTTCGGTTGGATCAAGGCGAACCACCTCAAGTTCGCCGAAATCGACCTCCATTCGTCGTCAGTTTTTTGGTTTTATGATCGAGTAAGAGCGTGCGCGACTGGAGACTAGAGGGGTCAGAGCTGGGGTTGCCTGGCATGGTGATCGGCAACGCTGGGTTGGCTGCGATCGATCGTTGGAATTTTTAAAAAATGTAGTCACGAATGAAGCTCAAACTGGGAAGCAACCAGAACGCGTGCAAATGAGAATAACAAGATAGGTTTTGTTTTATTCTTTTTATTATTAATTTTGTTAATTATATGTTAATTATTATCGTTATACTAATTTATTCGTATATTGTTCGTACGAGGTCGGATTTGAGTGCCGTCTTCTGCGTTGGATTCGTATCGACGTCGTCTACGACATGGAATCAAATTGGAATTTATTTAAAGCTGAAAATTTTCAATTTCAAATAAAGGTGAGTATTTTAAACCGCTCATGAAGACTAAAATATTTTTATGTTAGTTACATTGAAATCATGAAGTGATTTAATATTATTGATTGTTATTTGGTAATTTAACTCACATGGAAATCGACATAGAAATTTATATGTTAGAAATTTTGAACTAACAGTCAAATGGAAATTGGAATTAAACTGGTATTTAAATTCCCGTTTATTGATAACTAGTTGACTGTTGTGATTTACTAGCTAATTTGGATGTTGATTGTGATGGATGTCTATTATTTGATATTTTGGATGCTTGGATGTTTATTTATTTTCTATATATCCTATTATCACCCTGTATATTATTGACAGTATATAAAACTATTATTTGAATTATTTCGAATAAATTATGAAATAGGTTGAAATGATATATACCTATGACAATTATTTTGGATTGAAATGATATATATCCATCCCTGAAATTAAAATCGAAATAACTTATCACTTGGCCGTAGGATAGAAAATTATATACGGACACTTGATTAGTTAAATTAAATGGTTTTAAATTCTTAGATTCGAATTTATTCAAATGATTTTGTTTTATAAAAATAAAATTGAATCGAAATATGGGAATTGGATTGTTTTCGAACTCGATCTTGAAATGTGAAATTGAAATTGGTTAAAAGAAATTGTTTAAAGAATGCAATTTGAAATTTGAAGTTATAATTGAAATATGATATGAATTATGGAAATTGACTTGTTTTAAAAGGTTTGAACTTTTACTTGAACTTTAAATTTATTTAAGTAAAGGTGATATAAGTTGATATTTCAAACTTTGGCTTTGAATTGAATTATTTTAAAGATTTGAACCTTAAATTGAACATTGAAGCTTAAAGTGATTTAAGTGATTTAAATCGGTGCTTTGAAATCGAACTTGAAATTTATATAAATTGAAATGGTTTAAAATAAGAATTGAATTAAAATTTAAACCACTAAATCAAATCGTTGAATCGAATTTGAAGTTAATATAAAACGTTTCAAAATTGAAATCGAAAGTGAAATTAATTCGAATTAAATCGAAATCGAAATTAATTTGAATTGAAATTGAAATTGATTTGAATTTAAATCGAAATTGAGTCGATTTGAATTGAATTGAGATTAAAGATGATTTGAATTGAAATATTTGTAATTGAATCATCTTGATTTGAACTATTTTCAAAATAAATTATTTTAATATAAACTGTTAAAAATCTTTCTTTTAAATATTCAAATTATTTTAATTTTCCAAACTATTTTACTATATAAACCATTTTCAATACTCAAACCATTTATATCAAACTATTTTAACTTTTTAAACTATTTAAAGTTATTTAAACTATTTTCTAAAAAAATTCAAACTATGCAAGGGTGGAATGTTTATATTTAAATCATGGATTTAAATGCGAATTGGGTTAAAATGAAGTTTATCCTAAGTTGAAATTCGAAACGATTTTGGAAGTGAAATTGAAATATTGGAGCAAAATGATTTCAAGTGAAATTGACAAATTTTGAGTAAATATGATATTTTGATTGAAATGATGTTTTGTAGTGAAAATGGTATTTTTATATCATGTGTGAATCATTTTTGAAATGCAAAAGTACCAACAGGTGTGTAAAATGGTGTTTGGTTATTAGAGAGAATGGGGCCTCTTATTGGCATACCCTCTGTCAATATTGGAACCACTTTAACAACTGTGTACACGGAGGAGACTCCAGAATGAAGTGGTTGGATATACGTTTGCTGGATTGGAAGAAAGAGAACGATGATGGATAGACCCGACACTTATGCCAATTTGAAATCACTAAAACAGGACGGGTTAACAGGGCCAAGTAGACTAGCTACCCCTAGCGGACATCCATTCTTCGATTTACTTTTTGGACTTGGTCCATACTATTTCCTTGATGTTGGTTTCAATTTGTGCACCTTGATTTAGATGACCTATCTTTGACTCGATATGGGATGGATGGACGTGGTGGGGGGTCATGGCTACGATGCGTTACCACCAGCCCTGCAACTCAAACTAGTAGTATCCTACCTTAGGCATTGGCTCTATGCCTTGTCATACTTTTATCCTTATATGAGACCACTACGAGTTTGGTTTAGTGTTGTCGCATCACGGTGAATCCCTATCCCCCGATATGCTACTGGAGCGTTATATGCAAATTGTATGACAATGCCTAAAAACGCATTAAGGGGGATTAATGTAAAGCCTTGACGCTAATAAAAATATGTATTTTACTGATTAGACATTACATATATAGCATATTCTACTATATATATAGATATTTTGACGGATCCTTAAAAGATGGAAAATCACGTAACGTCTCTTGAGTTATTGCACGCACATTATACATTGGATTGGAGATGTGAAATCCCATAAACATCTCTGATGCTTTTACACTCCTGTTATATGTGATATTGATTTGACTCACATAAGGATATTTTAATCCTGACTCGAGTATTTTGTCTTTTCATTATGCTCGGGTCATCCCTGAGTTTTCAGCGCATTGAAGATTATTTTCTGGAGGACGAAGACGAAGATTTGGTATATTATATTACTAGTATTATTCCCTGCATCATGTTGTTCTACTGCATTATTTTATTTTCTCTCTGTTGTATGTATAACTCTGATAGATGTTGTAAAATTATAATCAAATGTGTAGTATAAACAGCTTCATGAACTGTTTATTTGATTATTATATTTGTCATTCCGTTACGAGATTCTGTGTTTGTTTTCTTCTTTTCTTATTTTTCTTAATAAAACTCATTGATTATCTGTGTTTCGGATTGTTTGAGTTGAACATGTATGGATTATTGTCGATTTAAACCTCCTGAAATGTAGGTCGTCACAACTTGAAACTTCTGGACCATTATAGAATTTAAAGCTAAGTGTTTTGGGAAAATATAAAGATGAGTTTATATAACTCTTGAACTTAAAGTGTTGTAAGTTAAAACATATTTTAAAATTATTAAACATCCTTGTTTAGTAGAACAGTCGATGTTATTGGACCAACTAACAAACGCCTTTACCTTGGGGTTGTCTAAGGAAAGTAGACTCTAGTTCTCAGTTTGGATATAGTTTCCTTCTCTTTCTAGCTACTTGCTTAACTTGATGGTTAAATAAGTCTAAAAGGTTAACTCGGTTATAAGACCCGGATTTCTTTTGGCCTTCTTCTTAATTTTAGAAAGTAAAATGAATTTGATGTTTTGTATATACGTTTAGGATGTAGAGTAATATACAAGCAATAACTTCAACTTAGTTTTTATTAAATGTTTTATAAATAAAGTTATGTCTTTATAAAATATGTATAAACTTGAGTTCTATTTTTGTAAAATGGTTCATAAATGATTTTAGTATTGAATGAGACATGCTATTAAGTGCAAATAAATGTGATATAAAAAGAAATTGGTGTAGTTAATAAACCAATAGGTACAATACGTAAGTTGTACATAGATCATTTTATTCACATGATTGTTCTTGATCTAAAGATTGAAGTATATGATTTCTGGGTGATTTACACCGGTCTGAACAAGGATTTTTCTTTCAATTCTCGATGGCAAACTTTCAAAATAGATTCTTGATGTGATCCCAAGGTTATCTATCATAGTATATGGCAATGTAAGGAAGATAGAAGTTTCTAATCAAGGAACCTGATCAGAGTTCACATTAGGGAGGTCAAGTGATCTATACTAGTTTAGAAGTGAAATTTATGTGATTAAGCAAGTGAACAGATCAGATTTTGTGTATGGATGATCCATGCATATCGTATGAGCTTAAGCAAATGCATACCATGTTTTGTTGTCTTATGGAGAGTTTAGGGAATGACTTGTCGATTTGATCTAGAGTAGCTTGAATAATCGTCTAAGTAATAACCTAAGACTGTTGAGCGTTAGGTACACTTAGTAAATTATTTATCATCCTTGAGCGATGAGAGAGTTATTGGACCTTAGCAAACCGTGAACTTTGTATGCTAATAATTTTGAGCATTGTTAAATATTGATTTGAGCTTGTTTGTATTTATGTGTCAGTAATGTTGGAATTTTAGGGGCGAAATGTTTTAAGTGGAGGAGAATGTAACGACCCGTATTTTTGAACACTTCATATTTAAATATTTGAATCTTAGATTTAATGTGATTAATTTGATTTTATAACCTTTTAACCCTCTTTTAATTAATAAATAATGATGGTAAACTTGTTTTTGAAAAATGTTTATAAAAATAAATAGTTCGAAGAAATATCAATAATATGACCTAAAATCATTTTATTGATAAACAACCTTTTACTCGATTGAAGTTGTTCGAACTTATTATGGTTGTCTAATTAACTAATGGTTCATTATTTAGAAACTAAAAATAAACTGTATATTAGGCCAATTAAAAGCTTCTAAAAGGAATTTGAAAATATTTTGGAAGAGGAGTAGTTAATTGGTAAAGCTTAAAGCTAAAGTAATGATGTGTAAAGTTGCACATGGGATATGCATAGGGGGATGCTCCTTTTTGACCAAAAATGAGGAGTTAGGATGTGATAAATTACTTCATGAGAAGTCTTTAAATAAACACTTAAGGTCACAAAATCATTCACTAAAGTTATGAACCAAAATAATAAAACATGTCTTCATCCTCTCTTATCTCCTCTTTAGCATTTTCAAATCTAAACAAACGATAACCAAATATCACTAAACTTTAACCAAGGCCATAGATCATCATAGGAAGTAAGAATATCAAGTCAAAGTTGGAAGGAAGTTGGCAAAGCGGGTGTACCATGTCTGGCCACGAGCTATTGTAAAGGGGGAGCGTGCCATTGAACTTGTGAAGGCTAAAGGTAGAAGTTTTGGAAGTTTGGTGATGGTATGAAGTGTTCATTTGTTCTTGTGTGCTTGTGCTTGGTTTTAGCATGGAGTTAAGGTAGTTTACTCACTATTGAATGTGTATATATGTGTGCATATATGTTTTTTTGCTTAAATACAAAGTTAGGTTATGTTAAGAACTATGTAGGGTATAACTTTTGGACCCTTCTTGTTTTAGAAAGCAAACGACAACTTTATATGTTATACATTCACTTCAATTACCCTCTAGAAAATGTATCATAGTCAGGAGTTTGTGTTTACATAATTGAATGGGTTCTGTACGAAGTTGAAGTGTGTGTGTGTGTGTGTGTGAATGTTTGAAGCAAAATAGTCGCTATAAGTGCATTTTGAATGCCTAGATGTTTCACTTATGTTAAATGGATATATGTGAATATATTGTTAAAGTGTATGTTTTGGTTGTTCTTTACACTTATAATAGATTATGGGATAGTAAGGAATTGGTTTGGAAAGTTGTAGAAATGTAGAGCAAAGTTTGAAAAGTTATAGCAAAAAGGTCGCTATGGATGCACTTTGAAAATTCCTTGTGTTCAGTGATTTTTAAAGTTAATTTGGAAGGCATACTTAGCGGTTTCTTTGCTGTTTTAATAAGTAAAATATGTATATTTATTACTGTAAAATATCAATGTTTAAATCATTTCAGAACTGGTTAGATGAAGTTGAAAATTTTAGAAGCGAGAATTAGTCGCTATAGATGCACTTTGAAAATATCTAGTGTTCGGCGATTTTTAAAGTTAATTGGAAAGACATATTTAGGGATTTTTTTTATATGGTTATTATCTACTATAAGAATGATTCTTTAAGTGAAAAAAATATCAGACCTTGAATCGATTGTTTGGATGGAGAAACCTGGTCAAACTTTCAATGCTTTTCTAAGTGTTCTCTATCTAGAACTTTCTACAGCACTTATCTGCTGCTGTCATTGATCTACTGCAGCATTTCTGGGCTTGTTGCATTTTTTGCTTTAATGCGATGTTTTAAGTTTTAACTAGTTTATCATGGTTAAAATGGTATAAAATTTATTATCTTTGTTTAATCTCTTCAGGGAAGTCTAATAACATGGACTAGAGTATGAAAAAAGATTAAAAGTTTAAATTTATTTTTAATTAAATATGAATTTTTAAAGAAAAATGTTTCCTTATAGCATTAAGCATAAAAGGTTTTTAGTAAATTACAAATTCGTAACATTTTATATGGATTTTTAAAGCCTATTTATAAGTATTATTAAAGTGTGTGTGTGAAAATTTTAGAAAGGTAAGTTAAGTAATTTATAAAAAGATAAGTTGTTTTGTTATAACCTTAAGTTATAATAAATGGTTTTGAGAAGTTAGTTAAAAATACATTACCTTGTTAAATAAGTGCAGATGTAACTAGATCTTTAAAAAGAATGTCTTAAAGGTAATTACAAGTATAAAATGGTTTTGGGTTTATAGTAACAATGTTTTAATAACTTTTGTTTTTAACTATTTAATTATAGTCTTGAAAATGTGAAACCTTATTTAAAGATTTGCGAATATTCTTATACCATTTGGATCAGAATATGGATACATTTCTAAGTATTGAAAAGAGTAGAAATGAATAGTGAAATAGTAGTATATATGTTTATATCTTTTGTAAAGGTATTTTAAATATATATATATATATACACACACAATTATTTAAAAAAAATCAATTGATAAAATAATTAATGAAATAAAAAAGGGATTATAAGTCGTATGTGGCTTAAACATACTTTGTGTGACTTAATTGAGCTTTATGTATTTACTTCTTTGTGAAAATATTTATTCGTGTACTTAGCACTAAAAGTCGACAAAGTATAATTATGCTATCTGTGGGAATTAAGAATGATGTTCGAATTGGGCTTAGAAGCAAACGATGCTCTAACCTATTGGGTTCACTCTTGATCAAGGGATAGCTTAAGTTGAGAAGGCCGGAAATGTGGTAAGTATATGAGACTTAGTTTCCATATGCGATTGTTCCTATTTTGTATTAGGTACTCGATTAGTTGACTATCGAGTTTTACCAAATTAACTTTGAAAGTATATGTAAGCATCACGTATTGATATGGTTTAAGATCCCCGGGAAGGGCTCATTCATATGAATCGTCTCTTGCTTCAAGAATGCATATATATGAGATCCTTGGGGAGGAACCCTTTATATCATTCGTTTGCTTCTTTAAGAATCAGAATTGAGTTAGCGGAAAATTCATCGATTTAGTTTTGAAAAGTCTAGGATCAGATAACTGTATTACTTACCAAAAACCATTCCAAAATTGATATACGAGTTCTATGTTTTAGAAGTGGTAGTGGAGTGGAATGCTACAGAGTTGAACTGTCTATCCTAAGATTAAGTCCAAGGGAAAGGTCAGCATTTGAATTCGTCGAACGACTTATATTGGAATCCACGAAGGGATTCATGATATGTTTGAGTTGCAGGAATCCAGAGAGAGATTCAACATTTGTTCAAATGATGAAGACTTGTGTGTTGGGGTGCTGAATATGACTTCACCCTCGAAAATGACAAAAAATAGAGTAGGGGCATATGCAAGGGGGTTTAGCTAACCCCAAGGGTACATCAACTCTAAATATCTACTAATCTTTTCGGTTGAGGCGCGCGAGAGTTGTGGTATTCGATATCATGTGTTTGGGCATGGACCAGCTATGTTTTCCTTTGTGACATATTTTATCTAGAGATATGCGTGGTTTCAAAAGGTTGTTTTGATCCTTATCAAGAGGCTGGCCTCGGTATATCTGGGGATGTCTCCAATGGAACCCATTATGTGAATGTACCTTAGCGGTTTTAGTTGTACTTTTAATATTATTATGTTGTGAGATGCAAGCAGCATAGCTATTTTCTTATTATATTCTACATTCTAGACATTATCTATCATATCACCTTATGTACTTATTAGATGGGTTTGGTTCTTTTGATGGGATAACCGTTATGGTGATTCAAACGGTCTCAAAAGTACCATTACATGTTGGCCACACCAGACCTATGTTCGTCTCATGGTTTTATTATTTCCTTAATTCCTCGGGTGCACTTTCAAGCAGTTAAGAAAGGCGAGTTTTAATTGGATATTCTTTGAAGCTAAAGAGGATAAGCTGGATGTTTGACCTACCATAGTATTCTTATTTTTGACGTACTACTATTATATATATATATATGCATTTGTAAGGATAGGTCGTTATGACTGTTCGGGCTGATGATAGTACTTAGGGTTGTATCTCTAAAATGCTATGTATTTTAGAGTGATAATTTGTACCATCGTTTTGATATTATATGTTATCGTTCGGTTGCAAGATTCCGAGGTTGTGTTCTCTTCTTTCTTTTACGATTTCCTTTCCTCTTTCTTTTCACACTAACAATCTATCTTTTCAGCACTTAAGTGCTCCGCACGTGAATACCATGGATGTATTAGTGTCGACATTTGTGGGTTGAAAAGGTGGGTCGTTATATATTCATAAACATTTTATGAATTGTCTTATATATAAAAATGATTTGGTTTTAGTTTATGGTACTTAAGTTCAAAAATAAGTTTGACATCCAATGATGATCATTACCAAACTCCTTTTGGGGTGATCCATACAGTATCTCTAGCATGAAACTATTATGTGTAGTTTTTCAACTCGCACAACCTGCCAACTTCTTGGCCTAGGATATATTGGGGTATCTTATAAACCCTTATTTTGTATGGTTTTGTAAACTATTCGTTCATGTGAAATTAATTTTAATATTGTGTACTAGTCTTAAGTACAGGACCTTATAGAAAGAAGTTAACTCAACTTAACTCGTCATTAATTATACTTTGTTAAGAAAGTTTGACTACTTCTTATCGGTACATCATTATGTATCACACGAATGAGTGATTTTTGAGATTGAATCTTTATTCATTGTTAGGTATGTTCGATACTTTCTCTAATATACTATTTGATTAAATCGAATGATCTTTATTTTATATTGCGTGTTATTTAATTTATTTCCATTTTATATTCTATGAGCTTATCATAGACATGCTACATGTGTATAAAATACACATGTTCACATTTGTGATAACTCATCAGTGACTACAAGGAAATAAGTGGAACCGTTTTGGAATTGATAGACTTTTGCTTGCATATATTTATATGTATCAATCAGTATAGTTCATCAATTATTATAATGCTCCCACTGAATGGGTGCTTTACCCTTAATTGTTTGAGATATAATTTATTAGCACCACATGATTCATAATCATATAATTAAAAATTATTTCTCAAAATCGTGGCTTAGTCTATAATTTCAAAACAATTGTAAATAAATTTAGATGCTTTTGTATTTTCCAATGCATCTCAAATACCACTATTATAGTTATATTTTATCTTGAATATTCATAATACTCATATTGAAACAAAACTATGTTTATTTTTTAATCAATATTGAAAAATAATCATAATTTCCTAAATAGTTTTGGTATGTTTTATGAAAATAATTTTCATAACTTGATGCGACCAGTAAATGTTGTATGGCATGCTCCCACTATTTATACCATTACTATAATAGCATATGAAATACGAAGGCTTCATTCAACCACTTAATATAGGCTTTTTATTTCATTTACTACAACTGGTTTTTATCTACAATTTTGAGATCAAATATCTTAAATTCAATGAAATTCATCTGATAGAAAATAATTGTCTATGTGAAAATACATTTGGAATAGATATCATAATTATTATTTCTTGTTAAGTATCTATTATTATCTTACAATTCTCATTTCCAATGTTCCTTTATGAAGGAGAAGTGATCATTCACTATCTTCATGTTAGCCATGCCTTAGGTTATGTCCACTATCATACATTAGATTTCCTTTCTAAATGACTAAACCATTTAAAGGAATCCATACCAAAAATATCACAAAGAACACTTTAAAAATTGCATTTAATTATCCTTAACATTTAAGGATATCAAATAGTTGTACTTCATGTAAACTGATCAAACTGACATTTCAGTGATCGAATACTTAGATCTATCTTGTAGTGTTTGGTCCAGTGTTACATCTAACATAACAAGATCCTTCAATAATTAGTCACATTGAATACATGATCTCGCATTATTATTTACTTGCTTATTTCACATTAACTTATTTTACTGAAGTTTCATACATTACGAATAATGATTGTTCACCATATAACATTTATATTTGATCAAATATCCATATTCTTGTGTTGCCTTTAGAGTTCGATAACTTATAGAAGAAAATACATGGTCCTAAGCAAGTAAATATGTAAGTGACCAAGTTACAACGTAATTAGTAGTGTAAAAGTGCAGCTCTTACATGGGTCTTAAAGTGAAAACATGCTAAAAGATTTGAGGTAAGTACATTTAATATTTCTATGTCAATATTTAATTCAGTTCCTTTGTATATTTTTATTGATAAACATTTTATCAATTTTATTAGTTGCACAAATTTATCGATGTAGATTATTTTAGTTTATACATAGCAGATGTTCTTACAATATTAGAAAGGTTAAATGTTACCATTTCATTATTCTAATAAGGCACCCACTAGTCCTTTATGTTTCTCCAAACCCTAGGATGAAACACAGAAGTCTTTTGATTTCACTAGCGGGTGTTAGGATTCGTCTGTCTTGGGATTCTGACCTTGAATTTGCTCAACAAGTCATAGCCCTACAACGAAGGATAACTTCTTATAGGTTGTATCATATACAACTCCTAACCCATGGATCCTTGTCCTAATCATTTCGACCTTGAATTTGCTCAACAAATCGAAAGAAATTATTCGCTCGTACCTACCATTTCGTGATGGCTTAAATATAGTATATGTACCTTGAGTTTGCACCAAAAATATATACATTATTATTTTACCTCATCTAGTCAATATGTATAATATCCCCTACTTTAAGGCTCGAAAATAGACGTTGATGATGTTGTAGTCATCACCAAAATCATTTTCCAGCGATAAAGTGAGATCGATATAAAAAAAATTCACAATATAAGCAAACAAAGCAACTAAATCTCATTTTCATTACATCAATTTGAATTATAAGATTCATTACATCACTGAACCCAAATCATTCCTATGCAAGGGTAAATATATAATAAGAAAATCAGAGTAGTGTGTGTCAGACATAGGAAGATGCCAACGACACACTTAACCGGTTATAAATAATGGTTTACACAACGAAAATTCCAAAATGCTTTTATTTAAATATCAAGCCTCCTGCTTCATCTTCAAAAGACATACATGTCTAATCCATAAATTCGGCCTACTCAAATGAGTACCCATGAGTTTATGGGATATAATAAAAACATAGGACAAACGATGACTCTGGTATACATAAAACCTTTACCCTAGTTATTCATAGTGAGACCATGTCGCTAACGTGAAACGGTTTTTCCTCCCACTTTACCATCACGGCACAATATACGTCAATATATATAACAATGACAATATATATCACCATGAGCAACCTTGCGCATATATTCATTCAATAAGTGTTCCCTATACTTGTCATCTAATCATGTCAAGCATTTACATCAATTCAAGTCAAGTATGCCATATACTAATCACCCAAATATGAACCAACTCATATAATCATTCGTCATTCGTTCATCCATTACCTAATATCTTATTTTAGGCTTTCTTCTTTGAGTTATCATTAACTTATTTTAGTGATCACCTCCCTAGGCCTTCCTATCACTAATTTAATACTTTTTGTTCGAACAACGTCACGAGTGAAAACGTCAACTCGTTTCGCCATAAGAGCCACACTGACTATAGTCCTCCAGACTCTCCTAAGAGGTTGAATATAAGCACTATGAATACATTATAGTAAGCTTCCCTACTAAGCATCAGTAGCCCCTCTTAGTCCCTAAACCGATATCGTTCACGTTGCCAATTTATTCAACATCCTCCCCGGATGTTTTGCCTCTCCACCGTTGCACTCTGCCTACCTCCTCTGTAGAGTTTTATAATATTCTTAGGTTGAATCCTACCGTTGCTCGCTGCCATATACCATTGGATTTTAGACTATTAGTCAAGCCGCTCTACCATCCAATAACTCCATGAGTTGGTATACATTTACGATCGTGCTTCAACCTTTTTTCCTATATTCATTAATTGTGTACACTGCATATTCTTTAGATAAAACATGTTTATCTTTATTTAAATGATACTCTATCATTTATCAGCTTCTCTAAGTTTACATTATTTAAGTTAACACAATTTTAAGGAATAAAATCTTCCATTTATTTTGTTCCTATGAAATAATTCGATAACACTAGCAAACTATCATACAAAGTGCCCCGAATATCTGATATTTTACTTAGAAAATATAGCTTTTCAAGCTATTAAAAATTGCATTTTAGTTATTGTATATTGGGTATCCCATAGCCATCGCGTTTAATTAAAAATGTTATTAATGGTCGCATGCAATTTCCAAGCTAACACGTGATACCGTCATATTTAATTTCTACCTCGTCATCACATTCAATTTACCAGAGCCATTATAAGTTGTCTGTATAGGTGTCTTTGCATTATATAAATATATATTTGCCGCTATATTTTTTATGTGCTACTATATGTGCGGTAATATATATTCCTTTGTATAACATATATATACTTTAGCCAAAGCTAAATATATTTTTCATACTTCGTGTAAATGAATTACAAATATATTTCCCATACTTCGTGTATCATATATATATGTTTGCCTTCATTTCATTTTTTCCTTTATGTTCAATTTAATCCAGGCTTATATATGCCTTTATGAATATATATTGCTACATTTGTATGTTGTTTTATTTGTACAAGTGTAACGTAGCCTCACATGCAACTACTTTATATAATCTATTTTCGCGTGAAAATGAATTTGAGATCAAAATGTGTCATGTTTAGTTGCTTTCATATAATATATATAGTGTTCCAATAGCCTTCATGAATTATGTATCAGTCTTTCATGCAATATTATTAATGAGTCATCATGGGCATATTTCACTTCATATATATGTATTTCTCTGCACTTTATAAAGCTTGTGGGTTGTGGTGTAGTTGTGTATACGAGTACTTCGGCACATGCGATGCACTTGCGAAGGAGAGACTGGTATTAAAAAACACTGTTTGGATGATATTTTGGATCTTACAAAATGACCTTGACATGTGCGTAATGTTGCATTTTATACATATGTACATGAACAAATTAACCGTTTATCAAAACGTGAATGAGACTACATTATCTTAGAAAATAATTAAACAGATAAAGAAAGTAATTAACTAATACATTAATACCTAGAGAAATATAACAAATATTAAAATCAGCGTTTCCAGTAGTTTGGAACTTAGAAAACTTGCATCATCTCTCTTTTAAAAGTAATAAATCACCATATTAATATATAGAGAATTTTTCTTATCCACCATGCAGATCGCACTTCCCATGATACTCCCTTCCTCACAAACCCTCTACACTTTCTACAGCACCATTTTTTCCATAACCAAAGCAAACTATACATTTTGTTTATAATTGATATTTTAAATCCACCAAAAAAGAGAAGAATGACATAAATTTATAGGAAAATATTAAGTATCCAAAATATTCCACTTATTGAAAGATGGTCTATCACAAAAATAAGAGAAATAAAAATGATATCAAAAGAAAAATTATGGGAAATACTTACTTGATTATTTGTTATGTAGTTAGAAAATCAATGCAATGAATTGCAATGAACATGGATACAATCATGGTAAGAAATTATAATAAGTAATGCTGCTTTGAACATCTTATTACTTTTGAAAGGTAGATAAAATGATTTTAATACGATCTTACTTTCAGACTCAAAAACATATCTACATTTGGAGTTGGGGACAACACATAAAGATGAGCATGAATACTTTTGCACAAACTACCAATGCAGGAACAGTTGCAAGCAAGAATTCCATATTATAAATACCTTAACATGGAGAATATATAGCATACTAATGATTATAATAGCTCTACAATTCTACACAACATGGATAAAAGATTTCTGTCAAGTCAATCTCCAAAGCTTAAAGTTGCAAGAGTAAAGCACAGTCAAAAATTACAACAAAACTACTATGGAAAATCCCTTGCTTTGATTGGGCTATCGTACTTGCTTCAGACTACTTTATGAAGGCACTACAAATAATAAAAATAAGAAATTAGTGGCTAAAGTTGATGAATATGGTTTATAAAGTTCTGTATCACACTTTTGTACAACTCGGCCAAGCATACAGTTCTCACTTTTTTATTTTCTTGAAAATCGAAAGAATTCAAACTGAAAAATTTAGCCTGATTCTTTAACTAAGCAAACATATAAAAAATAATTTATCAAATGGTTTATTTTAATGGAGTCCATATATATACAAAAAAGTAACAAAAGTAATAACAATATAACAAATATATATGCAGAAAAGTCCGAAAGAACTAAAAAGTTAGATTTATCACTTTTTTGCTGAACTTAAATAATAATAAAGTAAATAACAACTTAAAAATGGGAAGCTAAAACAAAATATAAAAATAAAAATATATATAACATGCTTTTAAATGAAGATAAATAAATAAAACAGAAAATTAGATGCTACAACTTTTAAATGGTAATTTGAAATGTCAAACTCAACTTGGAACTGAAAATAAAATGCAAATGTATCTACTATGATACAATCAACATGCTTGTACATTAACAAAATGTTACAAAAGCAGACACACAATTAACTTTCATGATATATGCCAAGTTTCATGATATTTTTATTTAAAGAAATTTCATGATAGTATGAGACATAATTTAGCTAATCATTGACAGTTAACAAAATCTAAGGCATAGCAAACACAGAATGAACTACACGGTATCAAATATCCATGTTAACTAAATGGAAATTTATTAGCTAAATGGAATACATACTTAAGTACAAAGCAAAACTTTCTTCTCCAACATATTTTAATCAATACACATTTCTCTACTTGGATAAAATTGCAAAAATGCTAAAATCTAAACTTCTTTAATACTTCCTAACATTAGAACTTTATTTACTGCAATTTATCTATAATCATCCCAAACTCAATATTGAGTAAACATCCATATTAGATAATATATTCATAACAAAACTTGGATTAAATTAAAGAACATTAACTTGTATATGTCGATTGAACCAAGCAACCAAATTTTGAAATTTAAAGCAATTTTGTAAAGCACATTCAGTTTTGACTATCATGGTAAGCATCAGTCAATATCCATTCCTAGAAATACTTATAAACCCTTATGTAAGAACATAATCATTATTTTTTATCATGCCTATTAGTCTAAATCAATGTCAGTAAAAAACAATACAGATGAACAAATAAAAGTAATAGTTTCCAAATTTAATTTTTTAAAGGAAAAAAGAAGTGGGAATTTAGGAATACACTGAAAAGATTAGGAGAGATGAGGACGAATGATATGTTTCCATGGCTCGTATTCCAACTTTGAACTCGATTTTTCATAATCGGGTAATTATGTTGTATAATCGATAGATGGTAGTTGCATTGAGTGTGCTTTTGAGTTTGATTTTGGTTACAATTGAATAGTATTTGAACATTTAAGGCTAGAGAAAAAAACGTTGGTTAAATTATCAAAACGTGGTGCAAGTAGGT
Organism: Allium fistulosum; assembly: GCA_030737815.1. NCBI lineage: Eukaryota > Viridiplantae > Streptophyta > Magnoliopsida > Asparagales > Amaryllidaceae > Allium > Allium fistulosum. Next base: position 912,022,520 of record CM060908.1, read on the forward strand.
GGTTAGTGAAACGTGGTTACAATATAATTACAATTTTGTCCCTATGCGAACATTTGATATTGTATATTTTGATGGGCATTTTCGAAAGTCCAAAAAAGGCTTTGCTTTGAGTGCTTTGACTGGGTATTTGCTTTATATAAAAGACCAATACGCAGGCACGTCCAATGGACGTGTGCATAGATAAATATGAACAAGCTGGAATTGAGTTTTAAGTTGGATCGTTGCTACCTCATTCTCTTATTTGTTAGTTCACATGTGTGTAATTTCAGTGTAGATAAAATATTTTTTGTATTATATGTAATTTCTTAAGTACAACAACATCAATAAACAACAATAATCAGTGCGTAAGTACACACAAATTTATTGCATAAGTATGCACAAACACCACACCAGAGTGTAGTGATAACAATGCAGTAGAAAAGAGAAGATAAATTGAAAAAATAAAAGAAAAATATATTGTAGAAATAGTAAAACAAAATTATCTAACAGACATTATAAGGAAATTTCATCTAGGCTTGCCATAGTAATTTCCTTAAGACTTTAGTTGAAGTCTCCCAAGGTACAACAGACGATGATGATTTGCTTGAGATTGTGATGAGTATGACTGCTCTGTGATATAAAGCTTTTTTGATTCGAGAACAGAACAAAGAGACAGAGAGGAAGAATATCAAGAAAAAGGAATTAGGATGTGATTAGTATTTCTCCATTTATAGTCTTCTCTTCAACGGTCGTGTCTGTTCAAAAATCATGTCTATTCGTTTTGAACCAACAGTCACTTGCAACAGTTATCTCCATTGGGAAAAGTCATGTCCATTCAAACAGTCATACTGTTTTAATTTTAAAAAAGCAGAGACTGTTTATTTTCATTCTGCAAAAATAAAACATAGTCCAATATTATTGGATCCGCACCCGGTTCAGTTCGGTATAGAACGGGCAGGCGGCATATGCATGTCCATGAGAAAGAGTATATAAATATGTATACCTCTTTTATTTTTACCAATATGGGACTAATCTTTATTCACTCTATGCAAGGATCTCTAACAATCCCCTACATGAATGATGATATTTGTCTCCCCCACACAAAGGGGAATATCATAGAGTACATATGAAAAAAATGCTATATCGAGGATAAGTAGATATTTTACTTTAAACTTTCCCTAGTTAAAACCTATCGGATATACTTGGCTAATCAGTGAATTATTTCATCTTGAACCGTGAGCTGTTGGTGTATAACCAGACAATAAGCTTTACAAAGCATTGTTTCCCTTCACATCTAATCTCTTGGTTGTGTTCATTTTGGTCCTGAAAAAACTTCATCTGCGAGTGTATTTAGAGAATTTAAGCCTTAATATTCTCATAAAGCCAGCCCAGCTCACACTTATATAGGTGATCGCATCCATAAAGAGTATCCTACGTATACTCACTTGAGATTTTATGTGACGACCGCCCATGACCCCTGCACTGAACTTAGAGAAAGTGTGCTGTAAAGTGTGCCAGGCGACCATGAACGATTGTCAGGGTAAATTAAAACAACACAATCCTATCGTATTACTCACAGCGCATGGACAAAATACAATAGAATATATATATAGTGAAGCTTCACAGAAATAGAATCTCATCAATAAAACTTCATAATAGTTGAATACAACATCTGAATAGTCTATACATCAAGCCTCACTACATATCACTCAGAGAATACAAAGCAGCGGATCATCCAGTACATATAGTATGAAGATAATATGCAACCCTCCAGCTCGTCTTCGATATCAGCATCGTGGAAAGCAAGAACAGCACCTGTCACCTGCTACCTAGTCTGCCCGTCCCAAAATGGACGAACAGCCCAAGGCAATAAGAGTTAAAACATAAAGCCTTGAGTCAGACAACAGTCTTAGTGAGCAGTAAATTAACTAACAACATACCAAAAGAGCATAAAGGAAAAGGAATAGGAATACAACCCTCCCACTCCACCTCTTTCTACAGTGATAGCCCCCAGACACACACTAAGTAGGAGCAACATAGCAGAGCATACAATTTAAAATAAAGCAATTATCACTCGAGTCAAGGGCGATGTTTTCCAAGTACAAACCCCCAAGGCCTAAACCAAGATCAGATAAGCACCCAGAAAATACCGCTCTTGAAACCGAATGACGATACAACCAAACATCCATGACTCTGGCTATCACTGTTATCATTGCTTCGATTCCATCGTTAATTTGAATGACCGGCACATTCTTTCAGCCGTCCGTCAAGGGCTAATGGAAACCCCGGTTCTAGACATAACTCTGCACGTCATCGTGACCCGTGCCTAGGACTATCGAATCTGCCTAGAGTACTTGACTATCAATCATTAGCCTTCATGGACTATCGAATCTGCCCAACGTACTCTTTCTTTGAGCATGCTAGAACCTTCAACAACAATGAGATCTCAGCCTCCTAGTCATCCTCCTCGACGACTATTTCCATACTAGCTCAAGCGCTTCTCGAGCAAACCATTATCCTCAACTCGAACCATTTCACCGAGTTATCAACATGCTTGGAATGATCCCGTCTGGATTAGACCAAGGCTATCTCATATCATACTTCGCCTCATCATCATCATAGCAAAGTCTCATCTCAACATCATCATCGAATCTATCCATATGAGCTTCATCATCCGCTACATATGCCACGAGCAGCTTTTCCAATTCAAGAGCCTTTCCCTTAGCTTTTGAATCATCTTCGACCATCTTGTCTAAATCAAATAATCAATCATCTAATTCATAGCAATCAATCAAGTCAAACATTAATCCAAGTAAAACAAGCATTCAAATATGATCTAAATAGACAATTATTGCAATAATGGCAATTTCGTAAATAAAGAGTCAAAAGTCTAACAAGCATGAAAACATGAGAAATATCTCTACAACTTGATAAATGAACTTGCATAGGTTAACATGTAGAAAAATGGTTGTCAAATCATCATGAACAATGGATCTATATGGATCTACACATAAGATTAAGAAAATGTATGGAAATCACTATTTTAACACCAAATCAAGCCAACGATCCGATATACTCCTTTGGATCCGTGTGAGAGATAATCACCACTCACCAAATCACCTAAACAACCCAAAAGCAACACACTTCAGATCTGGACAGCGAAGGATCTAACTCGATCTATCACGAATCCGCTTCAAATGATGAAATCTCTCTTCGAAGAATGTAGATCTTCAATCTAAGCTCTTCGATCTTCGATTTGATCTTCGATATGGATGGAAGGAATCACTAGATTAGAGTGGAGAAAAGAAGTGAAGAAGTGAAGAAGTCGAGCTCTCAAAATGGCAGCACTTCGTCGCTTCGAAATCCCGATCCCAAAAAGTGAGAAAGGGACGAGTATTTATAGCTGAAATTCTCCCTAAGTCGTCACTCGGAATTAGGTCGTACACGACCTATAGAGCCACGACCTACGACTTAGAAAAATACCACGACCTAATAGCTTTGCCGACCTATAAACCCACCTGTCTATGACTTACGACTTAGCAGCTAACTCCTAAGTCGCTCACGACTTAACACATAGCATATGCGCGCCTTCTCACGACCTACGACTCAACTAAGACGCAACCTATCAACAGATCCGACCTATCGTCCTAACTCAACACAGACTTACGACTTAACTCCTTAAGTCATCTACGACCTAACTACTCTAACTCGCTAACCACTAGGTCGCTCATCACTAGGTCGTTAACTACTAGGTCGTCATCGACTTAAGTCTTCCCTTCTTTAAGTCGTCAAATGCTTAAGTCGTCTAATCTATAAGTCGGTCAACTTCTTAGGTCGTCTACCTCTTAGGTCGGTCACTACCTTAAGTCGGTCACTCGACCTAAGCCACCCCACACGTCCTAACTTCCACATGACCTATTCCAATCCCTAGATCGCCTACGACATAACTTCCCACACGACCTAAGCTATCCTACGACCAAACTCTTAAGTCGCTCCACTGCTACCCCAGCTTCCTTAGGTCGTCGCCGACCTACCCCTTAGGTCGTTATCTCCCCTAAGTCGGTCATTACCTTAAGTCTCCTATCTCTTAGGTCATCAACTTGCCCAGTCGACTTATCACTTAACTCGGTCAGTCTTCTTAGGTCGCTCCTATTCCTTAAATCGGTCACGACTTAGGACTTAAACAAAATTCTGCCCAATATCTAAAACGACTTAACAACGCTAAAAATTCCAGATTTTTACGAACTTTTCGATCCGTAAAAATACGGGTCGTTACATTCTCTCCCCCTTAGGAATTTCGCCCCCGAAATTCCAAACAAACAAAGCAATCAAAGACTATTCTGCACGCCTACCATCCATAGCAATCAACAAACCATGCATCCAATTCTAGCTTAGCGTACAGAATTCTAACACTAGAACAAGTTACAATATCGTGAGATGACACGACACCTTAGGGCCATACCTTGAAGAGTTCAGGATGAGCTGCCTTCATCCTCTCTTCCACCTCCCACGTACAGTCGTTATCATCATCACTCCATTGTATCTTGAGCAACTTAACTACCTTCCTCCTAAGCTGTTTCGTGTCGATTTCCACAACACAAACCGGCTTACGAGGTCTCTTATCGACTGGATCAACTTCAAAGTCTTCATAGCTATCAGCAGAAACCACTGTATTCGAGTCGTGCACATACTTCCGTAGATACGATATATGAAAAACATTGTGCACACTCGACATCTTCTCTGGTAACTCCAATCTGTAAGCGAGCTTTCCAATTCGCTCGATGATCGGGAATGGTCCAACAAATCTCGGAGTCAATTTTCCTTTCTTCCCGAATCGAATAACATTCTTCAGTGGAGAAATCTTCACAAAAACCAATTCACCTATGTCGAACTCCAAATCCTTACGACGCTTATCGACATAACTTTTTTGACGGTCTTGGGCTGCCTTCATTCGTTGCCGAATGATTTCTATGAAATCCGAAGTCTGTCGAATCATCTTTGGCCCAAGCATCAGCTTTTCTCCTGTCTCTAACCAACATGTCGGAGAGTTACATGGTCTTCCATACAATGCCTCATACGGTGCCATACCAATGCTTGACTGGTAACTGTTGTTATATGAAAATTCCACCAAATGAAGGTGATCTTCCCATGATCCTCCGAAATCCAAAACACAAGCTCTAAGAAGATCTTCCAAAACTCGGTTGACTCTCTCGGTTTGATCATCTGTTTGAGGGTGATAAGCTGTACTCAAACATAACTCGGTTCCCAAAACTTCCTGGAAGCTCTTCCAAAATCCACTAGTGAACAATGGGTCTCGATCGCTCACTATACTCTTCGGAATACCATGGAATCGAACTATCCACTTGACATACAACTCAGCCAACTTTGATGCAGTCCTAGTCGATCGAACAGGAATGAATCTTGCACTCTTAGTCAGACGATCTACGATGACCCAAATCCCTTCATTTCCCGTTCTTGTTCTAGGCAATCCATCAATAAAATCCATCGATACGTGCTTCCACTTACAGGTAGGAACTTCTAATGGCTGAAGCAATCCACTTGGCTTCTTCTGCTCGGCCTTTACCAACTGGCAGTTCATGCACTTGGAAATAAAATTCCCAACATCCTTCTTCGTACCTTCCCAGTAATAGGTTCTCTTCATGTCCCGATACATCTTATTTCCACCTGGATGAATTGTCAACTTCGAGTGATGACTTTCCTTCAGAACTTCATCTCTCAATCCATCTATATCGGGAACAACTAGTCGTCCTTGCTTCCGAAGCCAACCCTCTCGATCGACCTCGAATCCTTTATCCTTCTCTGGGTCCGATCCAGATTCCAAATCACGGATAATCTTGACAAGCTTATCGTCTCGCTTTTGGCTCTCGCCAATCCTTTCCACAAGAGTCGGTCTTATCGATAAGTTTGCCAACATCTCAGGTTCCAATTCGCATCTGGGCCTGAAGTCAAAACCAGCTAAATACTCGAGATTCTTCCATTCTGAAAACATGGCTCCCAATCCTGCATGTCTTCGACTTAACGCATCTGCCACTGCGTTACCTTTTCCCGGAGTATAAGCTATATCAAAATCATATGATGCCAAAAACTCTAGCCAACGTTGCTGTCGAAGATTCAAATCCTTTTGGGAGAAAAGATACCTCAACGACTTATGATCTGTAAACAACTCGAATTGAACTCCCAATAGATAATGTCTCCACATCTTCAGAGCAAAAACAATCGCCGCTAACTCCAAATCATGAGTCGGGTAATTCCTTTCATGCGGCTTCAGTTGTCGACTTGCATACGCAACAACTTTATTCTTCTGCATTAGCACTGCTCCAAGTCCAGTACCACATGCGTCGGTGTAAACCACCATCTCATCATTCCCACTTGGAATAGTCAAAACAGGAGCACTTGTCAATCGCTCTTTCAGGATTCTGAAAGCTTGCTCACACTTATCTTCCCATCTGAACACTTGGTTCTTTTTCGTTAATCCTGTTAACGGTGCAGCCACCTTAGAGAAGTCTTTGATAAACCGTCGATAATATCCTGCTAATGCAAGAAAACTTCTCACATCAGATGCATTCTTAGGTCTAACCCAATCCTGGATTGCTGCCACCTTAGCGGGATCAACCGCTATTCCATTTCCAGAGATAACATGGCCTAAGAACCTCATTTCGCTCTTCCAGAAGTGACACTTCGAAAACTTAGCCTTCAGCTGATGTTTCCGCAAGATTTCCAAAACAATACGCAAGTGCGTCTTGTGCTCTTCTTCAGTTCTGGAATAAATCAGAATATCATCCACGAACACTAGCACGAACTTGTTCAACTGATCTCTGAACACTCTATTCATAAGATCCACAAAATACGCTGGCGCATTAGTCAATCCAAACGGCATTACCAGCCACTCAAAGAAACCTGATGGTGTCCTGAAAGCAGTCTTCGGCACACTATCCTTAGCAACTCTCAACTGGTGAAATCCCGTTGCCAAATCCATCTGAGAAAACACCTTAGCTTCGTGAAGCTGATCAAACAAGTCCTCTATTCTCGGAAATGGATACTTGTTCTTCTTAGTCACCTTATTCAGCTCACGATAATCCACACACAACCTCAACGATCCATCCGCTTTGGTTGCAAACATAACTGGTGCACCCCATTCGGACACACTACGCCGAATGAATCCTTTCTGTAAAAGGTCATCAACCTGCACCTTCAACTCCTGCTGTTCCTTAGGCGCCATCCGCCTAAGAGGCATCACAACAGGTCTGGCTCCTTCAACTAGATCTATATGAAACTCGATCTCTCTATGCGGCGGTAACCCTTTGACCTCGTCAAAGACATCCTCAAATCCATTAACGATTGGCAACGATGACAGTCCATCCCGTGGAACAACCAACGAATACATGAAGCTCATGAAGACGCCTTCTTCATGCTTACATCGTATCACAATCTTTCGCCCCTCCACATTCTCAACTGTCACCTCCAACCTCTCACAATCAACCTTTGCCGCATACTTCCTAAGCCAGTCCATACCCAAAATAATTCCGAACCCCGCAAAGTTCAGAACAAAGCAATCACAAACAAAAGAGCAATCATGACTCGATACAATCAGACCACGGCATAACATACACAAACAAGACGAACCCCCAACTGGATTAGTCACAACCAATGGCCTATCAACAGTATCCGGTTCTAAACCCAACCGGCCTACAAGTTCATTACAAACAAAAGAATGCGACGCCCCAGTATCAAATAACACACTAACTGGAACACCACAAATGGAGAGAGTACCCTGAACCACCACACTCTTTCCTTTCTCTTCAGCGGTAGGAGCTTTCGAAGACGATGGAACAGCTCCTAAAGCATAAGCTTGCACAATCTGCTTGTCCTTCCGTGGTTCTGGACAATTCTTCCTGATATGCCCTGGCTTGTCACAGTTGTGACACTTCATCGGTACCTTCGGATTCTTACAATCTTTAGAGAAATGGCCCTTCTACTGACAATTGTAGCAAGTCACTTCGCCCTTCGGCTTCTTCTGGCCATCCTTACCCTTCTGCTGCTGCTGCTGCTTCCTCTTCTTGTTTCCACCCTGCTGTGGTTTAGACTCTCCGCTGGTCACAGCAACAACAGATCCTTCCTTAGAAAACAGATTCTCATGCCTGAGAGCCTTCTTCACAAGCTTCTCAAATGAATCGTCCAAATGATCCACCAACTGCCTCCCAAGATAGCTGTCCAAGCCTGTCACAAACTTCTCATTCTTCTGGTACGAAGATTCGATATACGACCGGGCATACTTGGACAAAGCTTCAAACTCAGAAACATACTCAAGAACTGGTCTTCCACCCTGCTTGAGCTCCACAAACTTCTTGAACAGAACAGACTTCTGAGCTGTAGAAATGAACTTAGCTTCAAATCTGACTTGGAATTGCTCCCAAGTAATCTCTTCCTCCGGAGTATCAATGGTGATAGAGTTCCACCAATCAGAAGCTCTTCCTTGAAGCTGCCTTGATGCTAACTTCCTCTTAGTCGCATCCTCAATTCCCAAGTCACTAAAGATCCTTCTGCAAGCATCTATCCATCTCTGGACTTCAATGGTTGATTCTGTTCCCAAGAAAACCTTTCCTCCAAGAGCAGTATAGTCCTTACACAACTTAGCAAAATCCACCGGTTTTGGAGTTTGAACTTGAACTCCAACATCCACCGATGGCCCCGAAGCTGGCATCCTTCTCATGATCGAAGTCATCATAGCTTCGAACATAGCAACATAATTAGCAGCCCCTTCAGTAGCACGGCCTTCCCTAGCAGCTGGTCTCCCTCTTCGACTCATCCTTAATATCTATAAAATGGAATGATTAGTACATCTAGAGAAACAACTGCATAAAGGACTCAAACTCTACTAAGCTACTATATTATATATAGTAATCATCCATAAAAATACAATTACGTCTCTCATATGTAGTTACGTCAGCGAGCGTTGGGTAAAATCGATTAACCAAAGCTCTGATACCAAATGTGACGACCGCCCATGACCCCTGCACTGAACTTAGAGAAAGTGCGCTGTAAAGTGTGCCAGGCGACCATGAACGATTGTCAGGGTAAATTAAAACAACACAATCCTATTGTATTACTCACAGCGCATGGACAAAATACAATAGAATATATATAGTGAAGCTTCACAGAAATAGAATCTCATCAATAAAACTTCATAATAGTTGAATACAACATCTGAATAGTCTATACATCAAGCCTCACTACATATCACTCAGAGAATACAAAGCAGTGGATCATCCAGTACATATAGTATGAAGATAATATGCAACCCTCCAGCTCGTCTTCGATATCAGCATCATGGAAAGCAAGAACAGCACCTGTCACCTGCTACCTAGTCTGCCCGTCCTAAAATGGACGAACAGCCCAAGGCAATAAGAGTTAAAACATAAAGCCTTGAGTCAGACAACAGTCTTAGTGAGCAGTAAATTAACTAACAACATACCAAAAGAGCATAAAGGAAAAGGAATAGGAATAGTGAGCAGTAAATTAACTAACAACATACCAAAAGAGCATAAAGGAAAAGGAATAGGAATACAACCCTCCCACTCCACCTCTTTCTACAGTGATAGCCCCCAGACACACACTAAGTAGGAGCAACATAGCAGAGCATACAATTTAAAATAAAGCAATTATCACTCGAGTCAAGGGCGATGTTTTCCAAGTACAAACCCCCAAGGCCTAAACCAAGATCAGATAAGCACCCAGAAAATACCGCTCTTGAGACCGAATGACAATACAACCAAACATCCATGACTCTGGCTGTCACTGTTATCATTGCTTCGATTCCATCGTTAATTTGAATGACCGGCACATTCTTTCAGCCGTCCGTCAAGGGCTAATGGAAACCCCGGTTCTAGACATAACTCTACACGTCATCGTGACCCGTGCCTAGGACTATCGAATCTGCCCAGAGTACTTGACTATCAATCATTAGCCTTCATGGACTATCGAATCTGCCCAACGTACTCTTGCTTTGAGCATGCTAGAACCTTCAACAACGATGAGATCTCAGCCTCCTAGCATCCTCCTCGACGACTATTTCCATACTAGCTCAAGCGCTTCTCGAGCAAACCATTATCCTCAACTCGAACCATTTCACCGAGTTATCAACATGCTTGGAATGATCCCGTCTGGATTAGACCAAGGCTATCTCATATCATACTTCGCCTCATCATCATCATAGCAAAGTCTCATCTCAACATCATCATCGAATCTATCCATATGAGCTTCATCATCCGCTACATATGCCACGAGGAGCTTTTCCAATTCAAGAGCCTTTCCCTTAGCTTTTGAATCATCTTCGACCATCTTGTCTAAATCAAATAATCAATCATCTAATTCATAGCAATCAATCAAGTCAAACATTAATCCAAGTAAAACAAGCATTCAAATATGATCTAAATAGACAATTATAACAATAATGGCAATTTCGTAAATAAAGAGTCAAAAGTCTAACAAGCATGAAAACATGAGAAATATCTCTACAACTTGATAAATGAACTTGCATAGGTTAACATGTAGAAAAATGGTTGTCAAATCATCATGAACAATGGATCTATATGGATCTACACATAAGATTAAGAAAATGTATGGAAATCACTATTTTAACACCAAATCAAGCCAATGATCCGATATACTCCTTTGGATCCGTGTGAGAGATAATCACCACTCACCAAATCACCTAAACAACCCAAAAGCAACACACTTCAGATCTGGACAGCGAAGGATCTAACTCGATCTATCACGAATCCGCTTCAAACGATGAAATCTCTCTTCGAAGAATGTAGATCTTCAATCTAAGCTCTTCGATCTTCGATTTGATCTTCGATATGGATGGAAGGAATCACTAGATTAGAGTGGAGAAAAGAAGTGAAGAAGTGAAGAAGTCGAGCTCTCAAAATGGCAGCACTTCGTCGCTTCGAAATCCCGATCCCAAAAAGTGAGAAAGGGACGAGTATTTATAGCTGAAATTCTCCCTAAGTCGTCACTCAGAATTAGGTCGTACACGACCTATAGAGCCACGACCTACGACTTAGAAAAATACCACGACCTAACAGCTTTGCCGACCTATAAACCCACCTATCTATGACTTACGACTTAGCAGCTAACTCCTAAGTCGCTCACGACTTAACACATAGCATATGCGCGCCTTCTCACGACCTACGACTCAACTGAGACGCAACCTATCAACAGCTCCGACCTATCGTCCTAACTCAACACAGACTTACGACTTAACTCCTTAATTCATCTACGACCTAACTACTCTAACTCGCTAACCTCCAAGTCGCTCATCACTAGGTCGTTAACTACTAGGTCATCACCGACTTAAGTCTTCCCTTCTTTAAGTCGTCAAATGCTTAAGTCGTCTAATCTATAAGTCGGCCAACTTCTTAGGTCGTCTACCTCTTAGGTCGGTCACTACCTTAAGTCGGTCACTCGACCTAAGCCACCCCACACGTCCTAACTTCCACATGACTTATTCCAATCCCTAGATCGCCTATGACATAACTTCCCACACGACCTAAGCTATCCTACGACCAAACTCTTAAGTCGCTCCACTGCTACCCCAGCTTCCTTAGGTCGTCGCCGACCTACCCCTTAGGTCGTTATCTCCCCTAAGTCGGTCATTACCTTAAGTCTCCTATCTCTTATGTCGTCAACTCGCCCAGTCGACTTATCACTTAACTCGGTCAGTCTTCTTAGGTCGCTCCTATTCCTTAAGTCGGTCACGACTTAGGACTTGAACAAAATTCTGCCCAAAATCTGAAACGACTTAACAACGCTAAAAATTCCAGATTTTTACGAACTTTTCGATCCGTAAAAATACGGGTCGTTACATTTTCAAGATATGGATATCATTAAAATAATAGCTTAATTTTTTTAATACTTCTACAAGCATGCATTTTATTGTGCACCATAGGAATGGAGTAGGACTAAGTCTAAACCAATGCATTACTTCTTGATTTACATAGAACCGGTTTGCTTATTGATCCTAGTTTGTGGGATCTCCAGCTAGGATAGTTTTTCCTATAAAGTAACCCTTGTTAGTTTAGGCTTTTAGACTCATTCCCCTCGATGCACAGTAAATTTTCTCTCTTAATAATCCTTTAGTAAATGGATCTGCTAGGTTATCATTTGTTTTTACATAATCAATGGAAATAGTACCATTTGAGAGTAACTGCCTTATTGTGTCGTGGCGTCGACGAATGTGTTATGACTTTCCATTATACACAAAGTTTTGCACTCTGCTTAATGTCGCTTGATTGTCGTAATGAATACATATGGCTGGTACAAGTTTAGGCCAAAATGGAACTTCTAAAAATTGGCAAAGCCATTCTACTTCTTCGCTTGCTTTATCCAAAGCGATGAACTCAGATTCCATGGTGGCTCGAGTTGTGCATGTTTGTTTAGTAGATTCCATGACACTTCTGCTCCTGTAAGGATAAAGACATAACCATTTATTAATTTAGATTCCTCTGAATCAGAAATCTAGTTTGCATCACTATATCCTTCTAAGACGGCATGATATTTTTTTGTAATGTAAGGAAAAGTTTGTGGTATTCTTTAAATATCCCAACACTCTCATTAGTGCTTTCCAGTATTCCTTCCCTAGGTTACTTATATACCTGCTCAGTCGACTTACTATATAAGCTATATCTGGTCTTGTGCAATTCATGAGATATATTAGACATCGTATTACATTAGAATATTCCGGTTGCATTATACTCTCGTCGATGTTTTTATGCAGAACTTTCGATGGATGAAAAGGTGTTCTTACCCCCATTGATACCATAGTCTTTGAATTTTTCAATCACTTTTTCTACATAGTATGATTGAGATAATTCAATTCCATTAGGTGTTTTAATTATTATGATTCCCAAAATGACGTCTGCTATTCCTAAGTCTTTGATGTTGAAATTGTTAATTGACGTTTTCTTTACGATCTCTATAACCTTAATATTGGGACCAAAGATTAGCATATCGTCCATATATAAACAAATCATCACATATGATTGACCAACTTGTTTATAATAAACAAATTTATCACATTCATTTATACAAGAACCATTTTTCATCATGACACTGTCAAATTTTGCGTGATATTGTTTTGGAGCTTGTTTAAGTCTGTATAATGATTTTACTAATCTACTGACTTTGTTCTCATTTCCTCTGGAAATAAAACCTTCGGGTTGCTCTATATATATCTCTTTATCAAGATCTCCATTTAAGAATCTTGTCCTTACATCCATTTGATGAATTTCGAGATTATATATGGATCCAATTACTATTAACATTCTTATAGAGGTTATTCGTGTTACCAGTGAATAAGTATCAAAGAAGTCTACACCTTCTTTTTGACGTTATCTTTTGGCTACTAATCTAGCTTTATATTTTTCAATAAAACCATCTAGTTTCATCTTTTTCTTGAAAATCCATTTACAACCAATTAGTTTTATTCCAGGTGGGATTTCAACTATTTCCCAAGTTTTATTACTCGGAATTGAATCAATTTCACTTTTGATTGCTTCTTTCCAACAGGAAGATTCAGAATATGACATTGCTTCTGCAACGACCCGGAAATTTACCGCTTTGGTTTGTGAATATTCAATTTATTTAAATATTCAATTAATGGTCTTAAATATATAATAACCCTCTTTTAATTTATAACTAATGATGGAAAATTCATTTTTGAATTTTGTTTACAAAAATATGTTGTTCGATAAAAAATTGATAATGTGATCGAAAACCATTTTTCGGATTTTCAACTTTTTATCAAACGGCAAGTTATAGAAGTTGTTATATATTGGTATACACATTAAAAACAACGTTTAAATGATTTGAGAAAAAATTAATTTGAAAAATAAAGGTAAATAAATAATAGTAATAATAAGAGTTAATAAGTCTAAACATATATTTAAAATTTGATTATGATAAGATGGATTTGAAAAGAAATGATGCCTTAAGTGTGAAAATCAACTCAAGTACATGGTCCTTCCTAATACCCACCATATTTTCATAAGGGTTTGTACTTTGGGTGGCTAAAGATATGATGGTAGAGTGGAAATTTAGTTTAAGGGCATTTTAGTCATTGGCCATCTCCACTTTTATTTTTATTTTATTTTATTTAACCTTATATATACACACTCTTTCCATTACTTATCTCATTTTTATCTTTCATATTCATATATATTACTTCATCTTTTTCCCATCTCCTCTCCTTCTTTTTAATTTATAAAATATACATTTTCTTAACTCAAAAAAATAAAATATATATCTATTTCACTCAAGGATAAAACATTAGAAGCTTTTAACCATGTGGAAGGCGAGATACTAAATATTGTTTAGTATTTTGATGAAAATATAAATGCTGTGAATTTATTAGTGTAATGACCGTATTTTCAATCATTTAGAAATATTAAATTTAATATAATTGCAGAATAAAAATGGTTAGAAATAAATATTGTATGATTTACTAATGGAAATGTTATTAGATGTATATTATAATCTAAGATAAAATCCTTAGATAACAAATTTTAATAAGTTAAAAGATGATAACCCAAATCAGTTGAACGTGAAACAATGTTGTGTTGCATATTAACAATAAGATTTGAAATAACAAATGTTAATGTTGTAAATAATAAAATGAAAATTTATCTCTAATTGGAATATAATTGTTAAGTTAATATAAAGAACATGTAAATCAAAATAAAGGAATTTGTTTGAAAATTAAAATATAACGGACTTGGATTTTATTACTGTTGTAATTAAATGTTGAATTAATTTAATAGTTAAATCTTGGATTTAACATGGAAAATTTAATTGTAAAGGATTATTAATTCCTGTTTAACCAAGAATGATGATAAGAAACTTTTAATTTAGAATTTAAAAGTGATTAAATTAGTTTAATAATAATTCGGTTAATTAACGTGTAAAAATAAGTATAACTTGATTTTTAAAGCTAACTTCTATATACAATAGAAGTAGGGTTTGAAATTAGTTTCATTGAGTTTGGAAATATTAAAAATCTACATTTCAATATATAGGATGACCTATTTTCGTTTTGAGAATGAAACGGGCTTTTGGGCCTTTGTCATCGCTTTGGCCCAATCGATATCTGTTCCATCAATTCCTGATCCATATTTGTCTATATATATGTTTACGAAACCCTAGTAGCCTTCTTTTTTTTGTAAGTACTTTTAGATCTAACATGTTCCTTTCCAATGGTGAACATCCCAAAACCCAAAATTCCAAAATTCAAATCTAAATTCAAAAATTCAAACTGCTCAAACCCTATCAAATTTTATATCATTGCGACTCTCGACAAATAGAATCAGCGTCTGCAATTCATTTTGCAATCGATTCTTAGATTTATCATCAATTGGCGAAGAAGTCTCGACCGTTAATTTTAGGGTTTTGGTTTAACGGTCAATCGTCGACCATTCGACGATCGGGAAGCAGTGTGGTGTAGAGGAGGTTTAGTGGATTGATCCATTGACTTTGATCTCATCAGTGGTTATCAAGTTTGCCAGATCTTGGCTTCAAAGTGGCGCAATCGTTTATGGTAGGGGAAGCTTCAAGCGGCTGCGCGGCGGTCATGGTGGGGTCAGATGGTGTGCCTTGGCATGGCGGTGACGGTGGCGAGGTCAGATCTGGGTGTTAGTGCATGTAGCGGTAGCGGCTGTAGGCATTTTGGGTTCTAATCGAATTTGTTAGGGTTTTAAAGGTGATAAGATAATTACTATTTTGCCCTGATTTTTATTTTAATTTAATTTTCAAATTTTCAAATGTTTGAACCTTCATAACTTTTGCATACAAGCTCCAACTCATGTGCAGTTTCTTCCGTTGGACTCGTATTGAAATTCCAAACAATATGAAACTGGTTTGGTTGAATTTGGAGACTGTTGAGATTTTAGGCTTTTGTTGGTTTTTTATGGGCTTAAAATCAAAGGTGGGTGATTAAACCCACTCACACAATACTAAATTTTCTGATGCTAGTTAAATTGAAATCATGAAGTGATAAAATCTTATTGATTGTTTTTGGTAGTTTAAATTTACATTTAAATTGAATTTGAATTTTATATTAAATTAAATTGACATTTAAATTAATACTGAATTTAATTGCTAGTTAAACACCGACAATTGATAACTAGTAACTGTTGTGATATCTTGGTTGATTTGGATGTTGAGTGCAATTGGATGCCTATCTATTTATATGTTGGATGTGTATGGTTGTTTAATTATTTGACATATTCCTGTTATTACCCTATCTATTATTTGACATCATATATATTATCATTTGGACTATTGAAATGAACTAAGAAATAGGTTGAAATGATATATACCTATGTCATTTAAATATGAATTGAAATAATATATATCCATCCATGTAATTAAAATTGAATAAATGATCACTTGGCCATAGAGTAGAAAATTATATACGGACACCGGATTTGGTTAAATTAAATGGCTACAAATCTTAAATTTGAATTGGTTTAAATGAGATTGTTTTAAAGAAAATAAAATTTTGATTTATATGAATTAAATTATTTTCTAATTCGAGATTTGAAATGTTGAAACTGAACCTGTTTAAACAAATTTTTTTAAGGATTTAACTTGAAATCTTAAAGTGGAAATTAGGATATGATTTGAATTTATTGGAAGTGAATAATTGTGAAGGTTTATATTTTAATTTAAACTTTGAATTTATTTTAATTAAAATGGTTTAAATTGGTATTTCCAGGTTTGGACATGAAATGGATTTAAACTAAATTGTTTCTAAATGAGAATGTGAATTGGAACTTTCATCCTTTGAATAGAACTATTTAAATTGAATTTGAAGTAAAGTTTAAAATTGTTAATTGAAGTTGATTTAAATGGAATTTGGAATATGAAGTTGACTTAATTGTAAGTCAAAAAATTAAATTCGTTATGATTTGAATTTGAACCTTGTTGTGAAAGAAAGAAAATGTTTTAATATGAAATATTTTAGTATAAAAACTATTTTAATAATGAAATTGTTTTAATATATAAACTATTCTAATTATTTAAAATTATTTTCAATACTAAAACTATTTTATATTCTAAACTATTTTCAATCTTAAAACTATTTTAATCATTCCAAACTATTTTTCAATATTAAAGCCATTATAATTATTCAAACCATTTTCAATATTCAAACTGTTTTAAAGGGGAACTATTTAGATTTAAATCATTGATTTAAATACGAATGTTTTGATATGAAGATATAACCTGTTTTGAATTCGAAATGATTTTGAAGCGAATTTGATATTTTGATATGAAGTATGACTTGTTCTTGAAATTTAAAAGAAACCGGTGTGTAAAATGACGTTTGGTTTTCAAAGAGACTGGAGCCGAATGAATGGCATACTCTTTGTTATTCGATCGAAAACACTTTAATAATTGTGTACGTAGTGGATGTTATCTAGAATGTAGAGGTTGAATTGGTGGCGTTTATTGGAATGAAGAAAGAGAACGATGATGGATGACCCCAACACTTGTGTCAATTTTAAATGAAAAAATTAGGAGCTAATGTCTGGCCAAGGGGTTCACTATCTTTAGGGGCCATCACCCCTTCGTATAACTATATTGATTTTTGACTTGATCGGTGCATATTGATTTGATTTTGGGGGTGGTGGACTCGGTCAACAGTCATTGCAATGATGTGTTACGACTAGCCAGAAAGGGTAAACTGGTAGAATCCTACCTTGGGGATTGCCTCACGTGCCTTGTCATACTTTTATTCTTATACGCGACCACTAGGATTTTGTTTTAGTGTTGTCTTACCATGGTGCCTCCCTGGCTACCGAAGTTACTAGTGATGCTGCTAAGGCAAACTGTAGGACAATGCTTAAAAATGTGTTAAGGGGAATTAATGTAAACCCTTAACGCTATTCTATTACTTTACTTTACTGATAGACACTACATATAGCATATTTTACTACATATAGATAGTTTAACGGACCTTTAGGAGATGAAAATCCTATAACATCTCTTAAGTTATTGCACTCATGTGTACACTAGATAGGAGATGGAAAATTCCATAAACATCTCTGAAGTTGTTACACTCATATTTAATTGTTATTGATTTAACTTACATAAGAACTTTTAGTTCTGACTCGAGTGTTTTGTCTTTTCATTACGCTCGGGTCAGCCTGAGTATTTCAGTGTTGAAGACATTATTCCTTGAAGCTGATGATGGAGCTTGCTAGACCGTATTTACTATTATTATTCTGCTGCATTAATTCGGTATGTTTATTGATTGTACTCTGATTCTGTTGTAAAATTGAAATCTGATATATATTGTCAAACAACTTCATGAACTATTTATTTGATCATTATATTTTGTGATTCCGCTGCGAGATTCTGTGTATTTCTTTTCTTCTTTTCTCTTATTTTATTATTAAACCACATTGATAATCTACTCTTTTGAATGATTTGGGTTAACATGTGTGGTTTATTGTCGACTTGAACCGTCCAAAAAGGATGGATCGTCAAAGTTGGTATTATAGCTTTGGTTTAGAGATACTGTGATGCCCCACCTTTATACTCACGATAGCCAAGAACACTACTGGGTAATGCCGTCGACTAGCACGAAGGATAAGGCTGTTGAGGGGCGACCATCTATGTAATTGCCTTGTGCGAGTACCGATATGTCAGATAGTATAACAAGCATTTCATTTCCAGAGGAAATCCGACATACCGATGCAAACTCAAAGCTACCACACAGTGGTTAAGTGGACCTTCGGAAACAAATATAGAAATAAGCATAACATAAATCAGTCACATATGTTCATATCTCAAAGGCGGAAATAGATATGAATATAACACATAAAAGTGTACATCAAAGTAGTGGTCAAATAAGATACACAATATCACCAAAGAATAGATACTTGTGCCAGACAAAAGAATAAGTATACATCATGTAGTCTATATCTCAAATGTATAACAACAAAAACTACAAATGTAATGTAGTTAGACAAAAAGTCAGAAGATGATCCCAAATAAGGAGTCAAGCAGAAGCACCTGTAACATCTCAGTCTGATCCGAGTATTATTTAATAAGAAAATAATAAACGGATTAGTCTAGCTATAAATATCAGATAAAATGAGATAGGATAAGAGATATGACCAAAAACGTATGATAATAAAAATGACATATAGTGACAAGTATACTTTAAACATCAACAAAATCATACAATATCTCAAGAATCTCAAAGCACCAAAAAGAATGTCATATTCTTTATTTTATTCACCAAACACCAAATATTAACAACATATATTTGCCAATCACAAAAAGAGGTGAAACTCAAATTCTAGAAATCAACAATTAGAAATCAAGAAATCACAAAGGGGGAGGCCTATCACAAACGAGAGCATGAAAACTCACCAACATATGTATCACAAACGGAACGCTATTCCATGGTCGCTAACCATAAATTTTGAGTCGAAGCTCCATAACGGCCCGAAGACCACGGGTAGCTACCCCGCCAAATTGAACCGAAGTTCCACAGAAACGGGGTTTAGTCTCCCTCGCAAAAAAATATACATCGCACATCGCTAGTCTAAATCACAAAATGATCATCATCGATCACTAAAAAGTGTGAATTACACTAAGCTAGTAAATATATGAGTTTAGCTTCATGTCCTATAACCACTAGCTTAACTTAAATATTTACGAACAAATTATAGATTTCCGCTCGAAAATTGTCACAAGAGTTCAATCGAACAAGTCCAAAAATTAACCAACGAAGTGAACGCAAGCGTTACATACCACTTGTTTTACTAAGCCGTTTAATTAGATTTCTCATACGAATGAGGTAAAGGTTTGTATATACTAATAGATTGGAAAACGGTTTTGGAAATAAACTTTATATTTAAAAATAGAGTTGAAATCATCTTTGAAAAAGAGTTTGAATATTTACTACTAGTATAGAAAACCTTTATATTTTAAAGTGACAAATCACAGAAATGATTGTAGAAACAATCAATCACCAAAATCCACATTCGAAGACGTGAATCAAATCCAAAGAAATCGATACTGAATCCATCAAAATGGATATTCTCAAAAGTCCCGAAAAAGAAGTCATCAAAGACAATAATAAATGATAACAATAAATCGGATAATCATGAATCGATAAAAATTAGAACCTCAAGAAAAATAGGTAAAATAGGCAAAATCAAGCAGGTCAGTCGACTGGCCTCTGCAGTCAGTCGACTGATCTACAACCCGAAAGTTTTCAGACCCTGCAGTCAGTCGACTGGCTACAGAGGCCAGTCGACTGGCTGTCACTGAAACTGTTTTTTTTAGCCTATCGAATGAAAGGCAAACTCTCACCATTTGCAATCGGACGAGCAATGGGCTTTAGGGGTTTTTGCCAATCGACAACCCAGCTCTATAGGCTCTTCGATACACCACCAAAAGCATGTTCATAAATCAAACTAGGATTTTC
Source organism: Allium fistulosum (assembly GCA_030737815.1). Classification (NCBI taxonomy): domain Eukaryota; kingdom Viridiplantae; phylum Streptophyta; class Magnoliopsida; order Asparagales; family Amaryllidaceae; genus Allium; species Allium fistulosum. Next base: position 912,043,020 of record CM060908.1, read on the forward strand.
AAAGTTTTGACTTCAAATCACCAAAAATATTTGAAATGTTCACCAACTCAATTCAAATCAAAAGCAAATGAACATGAATAGATGTTAGGAATTCATACCTAACAACAATGATAGAAATAGACAAAGATGTGAGTTCAAAAACTCACCTTTAAACCCAAAAACGATGAAGGAGAAGCTTGAAAGCAAAGGAAGATCAATCACTCTTCAACTTCGACTCTAGAAGCTTGAATCTAAGCTCAAAAGAAGAACATTTCCTAAGTTAGGTTTAGGAATTTTTTGAAATTAAAGAGAGAATGAGTTGGAGAAGGTGAAGAGGATGCTTACCAAAGCTTCTCTTTGATTTTTGGAGCTAACACTTGGATTTGTAAAAGAAACTAAACTAGGGCTTAGGAATTTCTAATTACCCATTCCTCTCCCCATTTTTACTTAAGCTTGAATGTATTAGGAAATGAGGATGAATAAAGAGGGGGGGGGCTGAGTTAGGGTATTAAGATGGGTTAGTGGGCTGAAACCCAAACCCAAACCCAAAGTGAAAAAGTCATAATTTTTACTCAACTCCAAACATATCGATGTTTATACTCAAAAAAGTTGTAAACGCTATTTTGGACTCAATGGAGGTGGTCTCGAGTCCCAATTCGACTATTTACAAAAAGTAGCTTTTTGAACTTTAATCTGATCAACGATTCTATATTTAAATAAAACATTTAAATATACAATTCATAAAATATGCAGGTTGTTACAGATACCTTAGCCTGTTAGGGGGTAAACTCATTAGAGATAGGGTTAGTAATATCCTAGAATGAGTTTAAATGCATATATATACAAGAGAGAATATTTGTTAGTGATATAAAAATGTTTTACATTCTGTTAATTTGTTCTGTTGAGTATTTATAAATTCCGGTCGGTATATAGGACGATATGGCACCGATAGGGATTTCTATACACTTGGACAAGGTAAATTGGCATAATTGTAACGACCCGTATTTTTACGGATCGAAACATCGTAAAACTATTGTCATTAGGTCGTAATATTGTTAAGTCGTCTAGGGTTTAAGTCGTTCGAAGCTTAAGTCGTGTAGGAGTTAGATCGTGAGCGACTTAAGAGAGTGGAGCAACCTGGGGACTTAGGTCGTGAAGAAGGATAGGTCGTGGAGCGACTTAAGGGAGTGGGCGACCTAAGGAAGTTGGTGGTAGTAGTTGACGGCTTAAGGAATTAGCCAACTTAAGAAGGGTAGGCGACCTAAGGGATGGAGCGACTTATAGGAGTTGGCGACTTATAGCAGTTAGCGACCTAGTAGGCTGGGCTAATAACGACCTAAGAAAGTTAGGTCGTGGACGACTTAAGGTAGCTAGGTCGTTCGAGCGACTTAAGGAGTGTGTAGTTAGGTCGTGAGCGACCTAAGTCTAGCAGTTAAGTCGTTAGGTCGCGTGTGTGTTAGGTCGCGTGTGTGTTGGGTTGTGAGCGACCTAAGGTTAGCAGTTGTGAGTAGTTAGGTCGTCTAGACGACTTAAGTGTTAGGTCGAGAGACCCTGTGTTCCAGTTAGGTCGGTTGAGTCTTAGGTCATGCCTAAGTGCTAGATCGCGTGAGTGTTAGGTCGCGATTGTTGTTAAGTCGTTAGGCCGCATTTTTTTTAGGTCGTAGATCGAAGGGGTTGGTTAAGTCGTAAGTCGTGAACTATTAGGTCGGGGTTTTTAGGTCGGAGTTTTTAGGTCGTGAACGACCTAAGGGGGCGGACGACTTAAGAATTCCAGCCTATAAATATGGGGTTTTTTCTCACTTTTTGGGATCCGGATTTTGAAGCGACGAAGTGCTGCCATTTTGAGAGCTCGAGTTCTACACTTCTTCACTTCTTTTCTCCACTCTAATCTTGTGCTTCCTTCCATCCAAATCGAAGATCAAGGTCGAAGATCCAAGAGCTAAAGTTGTAGATCTTCAACCATCGAAGAGAGATTTCATCGTTTGAAGCGGAATTTTGGTAGATCGAGTTAGATTCTTCGCTGTCCAGATCTGAAGTGTGTTGCTTTTGAGGTGTTTAGGTGATTCGGTGAGTGGTGATTATCTCTCACACGGATCCAAAGGAGTATATCGGATTGATGGCTTGACTTTGTGTTAAAATAGTGATTTCCATGCATTTTCTTAAACCTAAGTATAGATCTACTGTTCATGATGATTTGACATCCATTTTACTACATGTTAACCTATGCAAGTTCATTCATCAAGTTATCGAGATATTGCTCATGTTTCATGCTTGTTAGATTTAGACTCTTTATTTACTAGATTGCCATTATTGTTATAATTTTTTATTAGATCATGTTTGAATGTTTGATTACTTGGATTAATGATTGGCTTGATTGATTGTTATAGATTAGTTGATTGATGATTTGATTTAGACAAGATGGTCGAAGATGATTCGAAAGCTAAGGCAAAAGGCTCTTGAATTGGAAAAGCTGCTCGTGACATATGTAGCGGATGATGAAGCTCATATGGATAGATTTGATGATGATGTTGAGATGAGGCTTTGCTATGATGAGATGAAGCGAGGCATGATGTGAGATAGCCTTGGTTTAATCCAGACGGGATCATTCCAAGCATGTTGATAACTCGGTGAAAGGGTTTGGGTTTGAGGATAATGGTTGGCTTGAGAGGCGCTTGAGCTAGTATGGAAATAGTCGTCGAGGAGGATGACTAGAAGGCTGAGACTTCATCGTTGTTGAAGGTTCTAGCAGGCTCAAAGCAAGAGTACGTTGGGCAGATTCGATAGTCCCTAAAGACTATGATTGGTAGTCGAGTACTCTGGGCAGATTCGATAGTCCTAGGCACGGGCTGCGACGACATGCGGAGTTCTGTCTAGAACCGGGGTTTCCATTAGCCCTTGACGGACGGTTGAAAGAATGTGTCGGTCATTCAATTAACGGTGGTGTCGAAGCAATGATAACAGTGATAGCTAGAGTCATGGATGTTTGGTTGTATCGTCATTCGGTCTTAAGAGTAATGTTTTCTGGGTGCTTATCTGATCTTGGTTTAGGCCTTGGGGGTTTGTACTTCGAAAACATCGCCCTTGACTCGAGTGATAATTGCTTTACTTTAAATGGTTGCTTTGCTATATTTACTTCTGCTTAGTGTGTGTCTGGGGGCTATCACTGTAGAAAGAGGTGGAGTGGGAGGGTTGGATTCCTATTCCTTTTACCTTTATGCTCTTTTGGTATGTTGTTAGTTAATTTACCGCTCACTAAGACTGTTGTCTGACTCAAGGCTTTATGTTTAACTCTTATTACCTTGGGTTGTTCGTCCATTTTTGGGATGGGCAGACTAGGTAGCAGGTGGCAGGTGCTGTTCTTAGTTTCCAACGATGCTGATGACGAAGACGAGCTGGAGGCTTGCATATTACTTTCTTACTCTATGTACTGGATGTTCCGTTGCTTGTATATTCTCTGAGTGATATGTAGTGAGGCTTGATGTATTGACTATTCAGATGTTTGTATTCAACTATTATGAAGTTTAATTGATAAGATTCTATTCTGTGAAGCTTCACTATATATATTCTCTATTGTATTTTATCCATGCGCTGTGAGTAATACGATAGATTCTGTTGTTTTAACTTACCCCGGCGATCGTCCATGACTGCCTGGCACACCTTACAGCGCATTTTTACCTTGTTCAATGCAGGGGTCATGGGCGGTCGTCACAACAATATTGTTTTTAAAAATTGGTAAATGAAATAATTTTACCTAGTTTTATATTTTGTATTTAAAAGAATAATTTTTCACAAATTGATATTGTTATTTTTGGTGTGTTGTTTGTTAGGAAATGATAATATTCGATTATTGTCATTTATTGTTAGTTAGTCAAGGTTCTTAAAAACTATTGACTATTGTATGTTATAAAAAAATGTAATTTTGTAAATATGTTTTATAAATTATGATTTACCAATAAAATGAATTTATTGAAAATTTGAGAACTTTAGTTCCATTGTTTTTGAAATTATTTTCAAAGATTTTGGAAAAATAATATTATTATTATTTGGAAGTATTTTCGTATAGAAATATTTTCATTGAGGTTTGAAAGAAATGTTTTTAAAAGAATTAAAAAATTAAGTTCTGTACTCCCCTCTTCTGTCGTTGGAAAATAATTTTTGTTATAACCGCGGCATCATCGACGTTCATTTTTGAGTTTCAAAGTGGGGAGACCACTATAGTGGCTTTGCTTCGCATTTATTTTGATAATTAAATTTTGATTTAAATCCATTAAGTATGAATTGATATACAAAAGATATAAGTATATATTATTTCAAGGTGATTTGAAATGAAACCCGGTATTTAGTTCTTAAGTTTTCTATTAATTAGTGCTTTTCAATTATTGTAATGGAATGGAATCTTCGACTAACTTAATAAGTTGGAAACTTCCAAATTGAAATCTGAAATTTAAGCTAAATGTTTTAGTGAAAATATTAAAAGTTGAAGTTTTGTAGCTCTTTAATTAAAAGACAATGAAAATTAAAACAAGTTTAAACTATTGAACATTCTTGTTTAGTAATTTGAATAAGATTTTTGGTATATGCTTTTAGGATTAAATGGAATACTATACAGGTAAAAAAAATTAAGTAACAAAAATGTTTCAGAATGAAATTATGTCCATATAAAAATAAAGAATTAAGATGTACAAGGAATGTTATAAAATTAAGTTAATGTTTTGAAATGCTTAGTAATTAAATTGAATAGTAGAAAGAGAATACTATTTAAGTAATTGAGTATAAACTTAAGAAAGTGTTGAAATGATTCATAGATAAGTTTATTATTAAATGATACTATGTATGAAGAAATAAATGTGAATTAAAAAGTAGAGAAACTCAAGTATGAAATGATTCATTAATGAATATTAAATGGAAATCAAGTTATATAAGTAAATAAATGTGAATTAAACTGCAAAGAAACAAATGTAATACTTTAAGAATTGATTCACCGATGTTTCTAAATATTGAATGAAAATTTTTATGTAAGTAAATGAATGTAAATTAATAAAAGATGACCTTGTTTGAATGAATGAGAATTAAAATAAATGAAAAGTAAAAGATGTGTTAAAGAAACCAATAGAGTAAAATATGTAAGTTGTGCGTAGATTATTTATGTAAGTTGTGCATAGATTATTTAATCCTCATAACAGTTCTGATCCAGATTCGAATACATGATTTGTGGAAATTCACACCAGTCCGAGTTAGCATTTTTCGCTCGGTTCTTAACGACGAACATTTGATACGAATTTTTGATATGATGTTGAAGCTTTCTATCATAGTTTATAGTTATGCAAGGAGAATGGAGATTTCTAATCAAGAAATCGGATCAGGGTCCGCACTAGAGTGGTCGAGTTAACAATACTAGTTTGGAAGTGAAATTTATGTATTCAAGCAAGCGATCAGAATTGATATTGTGTATAAATGATATATGTACATCGTACAAACTTAAATAATATTTAAATTCTATATTGTTTGGTGGGTAGTTTTGGAAATGACACTTCAAATTATTTGAGGTTGTATAAATAACTATTGAGTAATTATCCAAGGCTGTTGAGCGTAAGGTACACTTAGTAGTTTATTTATCACCCTTGTGTGATGAAAAGTTTCTGAACCTAAACAAACCATTAGTTTTTGGTTGCTATGGATGTGTGATGGATTATTTTGTTGCGTATAATTGTCGTACTACTTTTGTTTGCATATGATTATTATAGTGGAAATTAGCCATAAGGGCCTCTTTAGCAAGTGGAATTAGTTTCTAGGACACACAACTAAAATAATTACTTTCAAGGACAAAACGTAAAATAATTAGTTTCTAAGGCCTAAAAACCTATGAAATTATGTCCTTGAAAGTAATTGGACTGCTGACTTTGTCCTTAAAAGTAATTATTCTGCTGATTTTGGCCTTGAAAGTAATTTCTTTGAATGTGTGTCCTAGAAACTAATTGGACTGCCAAGTTTGTCCTTCTGGTGAAATGCCCCGTTATTATATATGTTGTGTTGCTTGTGTTATTGATTGGAACAACTAATATATTGCTCTTTTTACATAGTTTTAACTCTTTTGGATTATGCAAGTAAGATACAGATTTATGGAAGCAATAGCAGTTGCTGGGTTTCATAAATAGAGCTTTGTTTTCCCGACAAATAGGTATGTTTTCGGATTACGGTTTTGTAGCGGTATTTTATTTGTTTTCCCATAGTCCAAGATGCTTTGTTATTAAAATAAATATATACCATGTAATTATTGATATTGTTATTTTTTCGGACCTAGTTGCACAAAGGAGATGCTATCGAAATTTTTCGTAAATTTAGGACTTAGAAAAAATTTCATAGAATTTGAGTTATTTTCAAATTTATACTAAACTTAAATATGTAAGCTTAATTATTTATATATAGACTAATGGAAATATTTTATGATTTACTAATGGAAATGTTATTAGATGTATATTATAATCTAAGATAAAATCCTTAGATAACAAATTTTAATAAGTTAAAAGATGATAACCCAAATCAGTTAAACGTGAAACAATGTTGCATTGCATATTAACAATAAGATTTGAAATAACAAATGTTAATGTTGTAAAGAATAAAATGAAATTTTATCTCTAATTGGAATATAATTGTTGAGTTAATATAAAGAACATGTAAATCAAAATAAAGGAATTTGTTTGAAATTTAAAATATAATAGACTTGGATTTTATTATTGTTGTAATTAAATGTTGAAATTAATTTAATATTTAAATCTTGGATTTAACATGGAAAAATTAATTTTAAAGGATTATTAATTCCTTTTTAACCAAGAAAGATGATAGAAAACTTTTAATTTAGAATTTAAAAGTAATTAAATCAGTTTAATAATAATTCGGTTAATTAACGTGTAAAAATAAGTATAACTTGATTTTTAAAGAGAACTTCTATATACAATAGAATTAGGGTTTGAAATTAGTTTCATTGAGTTTAGAAATATTAAAAACCTACATTTTGATATATAGGATGACCTATTTTCATTTCGGGAACGAAACGCGTTTCGGGCATTTATCATCGCTTTGGCCCAATCGATATCAGTTCCATCTATTCATGTTCCATCTTTGTCTATATATATGTTGTTATGAAACCTTAGCAGCCTTCTGTTCAATTTTTATGTACGTACTTTCAGATCTAACTTGTTCCTTTCCAATGGTGAATATCCCAAAACCCTAAACTCCCAATTTCAAATCTAATTAAAAAATTCAGACTACTCAAATCCTATCAGATTTTATATCGTCGCGAAGCTCTCAACGAATGGAATCGGTGTCTGCAATTCATTTTGCAATCGAATTTCAGTTTGATTAGAAATTGATGAAGAAGTCTCGACCGTTCATTTTAGGGTTTTGGTTTAACGGTGGATCGTCGACCATTCGACGATCGGGAAGCGCTGTGGTGTAGAGGAGGTTTAGTGGAGCTGATCCATCGACTTCGATCTCGTCAATGGTGCTTGAGTTCCCCAGATCTTGGCTTCAAAGTGGTGAAATAATTCATGGTGGGGGAAGCTTCAGGCGGCGGTGCGGCGGTCATAGTGGGGTCAGATGGTGCGCCTTGGCATGGCGGTGACGACGGCGAGGTCAGATATAGGCATTAGTGCACGTAGCGGGGGCGACTTGGATGAGAGGGTGGCGGCTGTAGGCATTTTGGGTTTTGATCGAATTTGTTAGGGTTTTAAAGGTGATAAGATAATTACTATTTTGCCTTGATTTTATTTTAATTTAATTTTAAAATTTCAAATGTTCTAACCTTCATAACTTTTGCATACAAGCTCCAATTCACGCGCGGTGTCTTCCATTGGACTCATATTGAAATTTCAGACAATAAGAAACTAGTTTGGTTGAATTTGGAGACTGTTGAGATTTTTGGCTTTTGTTGGTTTTTTATGGGCTTAAAATCAAAGGTGAGTGATTAAACCCACTTACGCAATACTAAATTTTCTGATGCTAGTTAAATTGAAATCATAAAGTGATAAAAATCTTATTAATTGTTGTTTGGTAGTTTAAATTTACATTTAAATTGAATTTGAATTTTAAATTGAATTAAATTTACATTTAAATTAATATTGAATTTAATAGCTAGTTAAACACCGACAATTGATAACTAGTAACTATTGTGATATCTTGGTTGATTTGGATGTTGATAGCAATTAGATGCCTATTGATTTATATGTTAGAGGTATGGTGGTTTATTTATTTGACATATTCCTGTTATTACTCTATTTATCATTTGACATCATATATATTGTCATTTGGACTATTTGAAATGAACTAAGAAATAGGTTGAAATGATATATACCTATGTCATTTAAATATGGATTGAAATGATATATATCCATCCATGTAATTAAAATTGAAATAAATGATCACTTGGCCATAGGGTAGAAATTATATAAAGACACCAGATTTGGTTAGTTTAAATGGTTAAAATTCTTAAATTTGAATTGGTTTAAATGAGGTTGTTATAAAGAAAATAAAATTTTGATTTATATGAATTAAATTATTTTCTAATTCGAGATTTGAAATGTTGAAATTGAACCTGTTAAAATGAAATTGTTCAAGGATTTAATTTAAAATCTTAAAATGGAAATTGGGATATGATTTGAATTTATTGGAAGCGAATAATTGTGAAGGTTTATATTTTAATTTAAACTTTGAATTTACTTTAATTAAAATGGTTTAAATTGGTATTTCCAAGTTTGGACGTGAAATGGATTTAAACTAAATTGTTTCAAATTAAGAATGTGAATTGGAACTTTCAGCCTTTGAATAGAATTGTTTAAATTGAATTTGAAGTAAAGTTTAAAATCATTAGATTGAGGTTGATTTAAAATGGAATTCTGAATATGAAGTTGACTTAAATTGGAAGTCGAAATTGAATTGATTATGATTTGGAATTTGAACATTGTTGTGAAAGAAAGAAACAGTTTTAATATAAACTATTTTAATATAAAAACTATTTTAATAATCAAATTGTTTTAATATATAAACTATTATAATTATTCAAAACTATTTTCAATACTAAAACTATTTTATATTGTAAACTATTTCCAATCTTTAAACTATTTTAATCATTCCAAACTATTTTTCAATATTAAAACTATTATAATTATTCTAACCATTTTCAATATTCAAACTGTTTTAAAGTGGAGCTATTTAGATTTAAATCATTGATTTAAATACGAATGTTTTGATATGAAGGTATAACCTGTTTTGAATTCGTAATGATTTTGAAGCGAATTTGATATTTTGATATGAAGTTTGACTTGTTCTTGAAATTTAAAAGAAACCGATGTGTAAAATGACGTTTGATTGTTAAAGACACCGGAGCCGGATGAATGGAATACTCTCTGTCATTCTATTGGAACCACATTAATAACCATGTACGCGGTGGATGTTATCCAGAATGTAGAGGTTGAATTGGTGTCGTTTACTGGATGAAGAAAGAGAATGATGACGGATGACCACGACACTTGTGTCAATTTGAAATAACTAAAACAGGAGCCTATGTCTGGCCAAGGGGTTCCCTACCTTTAGGGGCCATCACCCCTTCATATTGCTATATTGATTTTTGACTTGATCGGTGCACATTGATTTAATTTTAGGGGTGGTGGACTCAGTCGGCGATCATTGCAACGATGTGTTACGACCAGCCAAAAATGGTAAATTGGTAGAATCCTACCTTGGGCATTGCCTCACATGCCTTGTCATATTTTTATCCTTATACGCGACCACTACGATTTTGTTTTAATGTTGTCTTATCACGACGCCTCCCTGGCTACCGACCTTACTCGTGATGCTACTAAGGCAAACTGTAGGACAATGCTTAAAAATGTGTTAAGGGGGATTAATGTAAAGCCTTAACGCTATTTTAATACTTTACTGATAGACACTATATATATATAGCATATTTTACTACATATAGATAGTTTAACGAATCCTTAGGGGATGAAAATCCCATAACATCTCTTAAGTTATTGCACTCACGTTGTACACTTGATAGGAGATGTAAAATCGCGTAAACTTCTCCGGAGCTATTACAATCATATTTACTTGTTATTGATTTAACTTACATAAGAACTTTTAGTGCTAACTCGAGTGTTTTGTCTTTTCATTATGTTTGAGTCAGCCTAAGTATTTCAGTGTTGAAGACATTATTCCTTGAAGATGAAGATGGAGTTTGCTATACCGCATTTACTATTATTATTCCGTTGCATTATTTTGGTATGTTTATTGATTGTACTCTGATTAGTTTGCTATACCGCATTTACTATTATTATTCTGCTGCATTATTTTGGTATGTTTATTGATTGTACTTTGATTATGCTGTAAAATTGAAATCAAATGTATATTGTAAAACAGCTTCATGAACTGTTTATTTGATTATTATATTTTGTCATTCTGCTGCGAGATTCTATGTATTTCTTTTCTTCTTTTCTCTTATTTTATTATTAAACCTCATTGATAATCTACTCTTTTGAATGGTTTGGGTTAGACATGTGTGGTTTATTGTCGACTTGAACCATCCAAAAAGGGTGGGTCATCGAAATTAGTAATTTTGATTTGATATGAAACATGTTTCGATATTGTTTAAATTCATAACTTTGTTGTGCTTTGCTTTGAAATGAAAAATATGCTACTAGAGATGAACATAAATAGACAAATACATTCTTTTCTTCCATTTCTTATTCTTTGTCGCTAAAAGAAAATCATCCCCATCTCATGATTTTAAAATCATTATCACCCACACCGTTTAAAATTAGCCAAAGTCACAAACATGAAAGATGTTTGTTTTCATCTCTAGTTCTTTCGAAAATAGGCGTGCGTCGTTTCATCAAGCGAGGCAACCAAAATCAATCAAATGTAGTAAGTAGTTGAATATTTGTCATTTTCTAACAAGCATGGAAAGATGAACATACAGTACGGATGGGTTCATATGGACGAGGCAAGATTTTTAGTGGTGGTCATGTGGTTTTAGCGACCGAAATTGATGGTGGTGGTGAGATAAACCATTTCCAATCATAAATTAATTTTCGATAATTAAATGGAAGATGGGAACTTTGGTCGGTGCTGGGAGGAGCATCGAGGTAAGGCGAAGGCGTGGTAGTGATCGCAGATGGTCCGGTGGACCATAGTAGCGGTGGCGAGGTGATTTGGAATTTTAGGCCATGGATTTTTGGGCTGTTTTCCTTTGGTTGTCGGTGACGAACGGAAGGATCGGGGTCGGCGAGCGACGAGCATAGGTGCTGGAGTAGGAGGCGGTCATGTTGTTGGTGGTAGAATGGGCTTCAGGTGGCCGAGGCGGCAGCGTTTTGACGATGATCGAGGTGCAATCACTTTTCTTCCATTTGACCTGGCGCGCGATTTATTTGAATAATGGGATGGATCCTGTAGCTATTGGGTCGGGTATTGGAGTATGGTGAAAGGCTGTGTTCCTTGTATGTGAGATAATTGTATAACTCGTATTGTTAAAGAATTAATATGACAAATGTGATGGATTTCAAAATATGATAACTCACTCATTTAAAATCAGTTTCACCTATGAATTTTTGCACTAGGTTCGTATGAAGTGGTAGAACCTATAGTATAAATAGTGGGTAATTTTAATGAAGTACAAATTTATGATAAAATAATAGAGGTTGAATTTTAATTACGTTGTTTTAAATAATAACATAGTAAAAATTAATTATACTTCATCGATTGTATCTATTTGGCCAAGTAGAACACCGTTTTGCTATGATTAAATTGCATAGATTATTGATGACAGTTGTTTAGTAGAATAAATCCTCGTTCTGCTATTATATTAAGTTGGGTATTTAATTGTATGCCAATAAATTAATATTGGAAGAGTAATGTGTCAGCTATTGGTGGCTAATTATGGATTTTATTTATATATATGTTGGTTTATGTAAATACAAGTAATATGACTTCAGAAGTTAAATTGAATTAAATGGTAGCTTATCATTGTGGTCGCTAATCCTCTTTCCAAGTTTGAAAGGTTGTGGATTTAAATTAACTTCAATTTCATAACGGTTTAAGGTTAAGTTTTTATTTAATTATAAATGATTTTAATGATTTTAAAAATGATGTTTAAGTTAATTAATTGTTTTTTTTAATGATGTTTTAAACTAAGTTAATAAATTATATTATTGATGTAGTTTAAAGTTATTTAATTATATTATTAATGTTATTTAAAGTTATTTAATTATATTATTAATGTTGGTTTAAGTTAAGTACTTATTTTATTAATAATGTTTAAAGTTAATTATTATAATATTTATGATATTTAAAGGTAATTAATTAATTTAAAAAGGGAAGTTTATAAATAATGAATTGTTTTATAAAAGGGATTTATTTACTAAAAGGATTTATTTAAAGAGGATTTACAAATGTTGTTTTGTAAAGAAGATTATAGAGGATATTTTGTAAAGGAGTTTTATTAATGATAATTGTAAGAGAGATTTATAAGTGGTATTTTATTAATAAAAGAGGAATTTATAAATGGTGATTTATAAATAAAGGAATGGATTTATTAGTGATATTTTGATAATAACAAAGATTTATGTTAATTCTATAAGATTTATAAAAATAAGTTAAAGGATTTTTATATAGGATTTTATAGAGAATTTTTATAAAAGAGTTCATAAAGGGAGATTTATAAAAGAGTTTTATAAATAGAAAAGGAGTTGTATAAATGGAAGGGAATTTCATAAATCATTTTAGAGATTTATAAAAGAAGTTTTATAAATTAATTTTAAGATTTATAAAGAATATATAAATTTGAAATGGGCTTATAAAAAGGGAATTTTTATAAAGGAATGAGATTTATTTTTGATAATTAATCCTTCTTTATTACGATGGTATGGAAACATTCTTTCCATATTTAACACCAAAGGATAGGTGGTTTGGTTTATAGTAAGAGATATTTTAAATGATATTTTTTTGTCCCATTTAAATATGAATTTGGAGAAGAGGAATCTTCCTTAGGTTTTGTTAATATACTAAAGTTAATTTTTTATTATAATGATATTGTGTTTAAAGTTTTACTTTTAAAATATTAAAATCTTATCATTATAAGTATTAATAATGTTTAAAGTGTTTTATTATTATTATTATATTATTTTAACTTGTTTAAAGTTATTATTACATTATTATAATTGGTTTTAAAGTCTATTATTTTTAATGATTGTTTAAAGTCATTATTTCACTAATGTTGTTTAAAGGTTATTATTTAATAAAAGAATTTATTGAAGGAATTTATAACTATGGGAAGGGATTTTGGAAGTTAGAAAGAAGTTCGGTTTTAATGGTTTAGAGATTATAAAAGGAGTTTATAATTGGTTCAGAGATTTATAAAAGAGTTTATAAATAAACATGGAAATTTATGAATGAATTTTTATAAATAGATTTGGGATTTAAGTAAAGGAGATTTCATAATTGAAGAAGATTTGTTAAAAGGATGTATAGAAGAAATTTGTAAAAGAAAGTGAGATTGGATTTCCGTTAACTGACCTTCTTAATTTTTGTGGTATGGGACATTCGTTCGGTACTTAACGTTGTAGGAATAGTATTTGGGGTTATCCTCATCGCCATTTTAATAACAATTGTTTTGATCCTTTTAATATGATTTTGAAATAAGGAATTTTCAAAGGGTTTTTTGAATATGCTTATAACATATAAGCATATGGAAAGATTCCCAAGTTTGAAAGTGAAATGGTTTATGAATATACTTATACTGATGAAATAAGTTTATGAATATTTTAATAAATATTTGAAGAGTGATTTTAAATTAATGAAAAATTAATTTAAAAGGCTTAGTGGTTTCCGTGGAAATGTAATATTTGATTTGAATGTTTATTTATTTTGATAGTTAAATGACCGACTATCAAATCTTGGTCTAAATATGTAATCCTTCTTAATTTTGGTGGTACAGAAATATTCCCTACTTAACGTCGAAGGATTTTAACTCTGGAAATATCTAGGAGAAACATGGGAATTATATTGTACAGTTACCATCAGTGATGCTATATTATACGTATAAACTCCTTTTGTTCTTCTATGACAAATGATGAGGAGATCCGTCTACATAAACGATTGGGGGGTAATCCCCACTCTTATGTATTGACTGATTATTTCCAAAAGAACCGGTATTGGGCATTCCGAAAATCGATCAATTGGTTTTAGAACATCCGATGAGCAGGGGAGTGTACTTGTAAGAGATGACTAGAAACCGTAACCACTCCAAAACCATATACGGTTTCTATGCTTGGAAGACATTCGAGATCTGTTTTGGATGTTGGAATCCATGTGTGGTTCCAAGACCCATTGGGGTAAGGAATTCATGTGTGATTCTGAGATCTATTTTGGATGTGGGAATCCATGTCTGGTTCCGAGACCCGTTGGGATATGGGAATCCATGTGTGATTCCGAGATCTATTTTGGTGGCGATGCGTGAGCTGGAATGGCGGACATAGCCTTACAAGCGGTAATGACTAAAACCAAATATAGGATGCATATCCAGGTGTTTAGCTAACCCATGAAGGTGTATTCATTTCCTTCCTAGAGTTACCTACAATTGTTATGCACGCATGAAGTGATGCATTCGGCCTTGGTGGCCAGCTATGTATTTCCTACTATACATCACTAGGGATGTATTGTTGCTTCAGAAGGATAACTTTGATCCTTGTGTAGGAGGACCGTTCTCGAAGTACCAAGGGCCACTCCATAGAATCCTACACAATAAGCAAACGCGCCTTATTGATTTTTGATTATATACCTATTATTGTTGTAATGTACACTCACGAGCATCACAACTACTTGATTATTATCATTTTCACCCATAGACATTATTATAATATCACTGGATTTCCTGATATAAATGTTTTGTGGTTATCATAAAGTAAAAACCTATTAGTGTTTATGTGCGACGTGGTCTTACGAGATACCTTTATTTTGAAAGGTTTATTTAAACATTTAGAATCCATTTGATTGTGTTTATCACGCTAGTTTTACCAGACTGACCAGGGCATTGTTTTCCTATAGTGCTCGGGTCAGCCCGAGAATATTTTCCAAATTTAGTTTTTTGCTTGGAGCTTTCAGAAGACGAGCTGGATTCTCCAAGATGTATTCATGTATCTTATATTCTTCCGCCGTTTGTTGTTCCTGATTTCTATTTGTATTTATCAGCAATCGTAAGGATGGTCTGTTATAACTTTCCAGGCTGAAAATAGGTTAGTATACTCTGATGTTGTGTATATATTATAGCTCTTTCTTTTTCGTACAGATCATGTGCATATTATATATCCCTCATCACGATGTGATATTCTATTTTGTCTTCTATTTTCTTAAACCCCAACAATCTGTCTTTCCGGCACTTGGATATTAGGTACATGAAAATCGTGGATGTATTAGTGTCGATTTCTAAGGGTCGAAAAGGTGGGTCGTTACAAATATCCTTCAAAAATAAAAGCCAAAAACCTTTATTTCTGAAATAAATGAAAAATAGAGCGCACGTTTAGCTCAATGATTTTTCTACTTCTTTAAATTTAAAAGTTTTAAATTCTTTATAAGTGGTGGATAAATGGAAATAGTTCTTTTATTAAAATGGGATAAAGAGAATGGAAGGGTAAGAATGCCCGATAATGAAGATAAAAAAATATTCCCATATAAGGAAAATATAGAGTGAAAAATAACTGAAATGGATGTATACACAAAAAATAAACATTAATGGAGAAAATCCCAATGATTAAAGTAGTAGCGATGCACTATGATGATCTAATAAAGAAAACGATCAAATAAAAGAGCGATATAAGGAGACGCAATTTGAATAAGAGCAATTTAGGCAGAAGGAATTTAAATATTGGCAACATTAGGAAATTTAAATAGGAGCAACGTTAGAAATTTGTACTAAAATAATGTTAGTAATATAATTAGAAATAACATAAGAAATTAAAGAAAATAAAAAATAAAATAAAGGTAGTTTCCATAAATATGTGTAGTAATTGCTCAAATCTTTTAAAAGTCCTTTGCATGTGCTATTAGAATCTTTTCTAAGGTTGAAAGTGGAAATAACATGAGTAATAAGAGAATAATAGAATGAAAGTTATCCTTGTCTACTCCATTTTTTATTGTTAAAAGCTATAAAAGATGTTTTAGAAATAGTATAATAGTGCATTTTTGAAAAATGGTTTGGTATAACAATTGAGTTTTTTAATGCAAAACTTAACAAAAGGTTTGACTTAAAAATCCTACTTTTCAAAAGGTAAAATCTTTGTTGTGAGAAAACTTTAAAGGGAAAATTGATTCGTTGACTATTCATGCCATAAAAACTTGACTCTTTTTATATAAAAAAGGAAATATGTATTGTTTAAAGAAAAGAGTCTTTTTAAATTAAATAACTAATATTGACTTTTGAATTTTGATAAATAGACTTACTTCATAAATCTTAAATTATAGTTTTAAAAGTTATGACACCTGTAGTTAAAATTGGTCAAAATGAGGAATTTTTCATGGCTCCTTTTGGAAACCAACCAATTGTTGAGTTTAATAAAAAGTTTCTAAGTTTATATTTTCAAAAATAAAATTTTGGATTAAGTACTTCAAGACTGTGAAATTTAATAATTTTATAAAAAGTGGTGAAAACCAAACCAACTTTGATATAGAGTAGATAAGGATGACTATCTAAGTAAGATGGGGTAAAAGTTAAAGCTATGAATAAAATAACCACGAATGCTCGTAGAGTAGCGATAAGAAATCCTTATTGAATATAAGGAATATTGGTATGAACAAAGGAAAGTTTTATTAGACATGTGTGTATCAAAGTACACTTCTGCAAATTCTATAGTATACTCGGATGAAATATCAATGATAAAGAAAATAAATCTCGGAATTTGAGAATACTATCAGGGGATTTAGATTAAAAGAAGATAGTAATATAGTTTGTTGTAATAATTGAAGTAGTGGATGGACCTTATTTATTAGAAGCTAAAAAGATAAGTTAATACATGTGGGTTATAGTAGAATGACATACTAAAAATGTCCATTTTGTATGAGTAAGAAGTGATAGGGCCACACATCACTAATACCAGTTGATGTTGAAGAGCAACTTCTAGCAATTGTTTTTTTTATGTTATTTGGGTTATAATCGCTAGTTGTCTCTTTTCCGGTATTAAAAGTGCCTATGATATGATATGAGATATGCTCCTATTTTATTACGGTATTGATTTTCTAGATGAGCTTTGACTGCTATATATATTGGAAATAGTATAAATAAGGAATCCCATAAGGACACTTAACTTGCGATGAATGTAAAGTAAGGCCGAAAGTTTATAAAATAAATTAGGAAATTAATTAATTTAGCAACTAAAAATAAAGAATGCTTAAATCCCAAAAACTTTAAACTTTTGGAAAAAAAAAATTTTAGCAAGCGAAGGATAAGGAAGGGTTGTTGCGAAACCCATGGACTGCAAAGTTTGTCCTTCTAGTGAAATGCCCCTTATATTAAATTGTTTAATATAGAGCATGTAAGATGTTTGTTATGCATTGGCTATATGAATTATTGTATATGTTGTATTGTTTATAGTATTGCATTTTGCTAACATATTTGATACATATGGAAAATATCAAATCTGAAGTAAGATCACTAAATTACAGTTTAGAGTGTTCTCGAGTATTTATGAAATACTAGAGAATTGTATATAGAACCAATGAACTCATTATGCAGGAGTCCAAGGACTCGAACTTCATAAGTGATATCAAGTATAGTATATTAATCCTAAATTCATGTTCAAACTTAAGTTAAGAACTTTAAGCTGGAAATGTTCCAAATAATAAGTAATGGCAGATTCAACCAAAAGCTAAATACATCACCTCGAATAGCGCTACAATATAAGAAGTATAAATAAATGCATAAATTTATAACTAAGCAAGGGGTGACTCCAAATGTTGAGAATCGCATAACATTGTTATATGATTAAAATGCTACGATGTAGTTCCTAAAAGAACCTAAAGCTCACTAGAAGAAAAACATACTCCGTAGGGTTTCACATGATAAAGGCAGTTTATCAGCATTGGAGAGAGTTAATTAGCAGAGTAGACAATTAAAATAAATTAGCATGCCCATTCACTAAGTGTCTAGTCTGATTAGTTTTGAAAAAATTGATCGAAGGAATTGAAATAAGATTCCATAATTGACCCGAAGTGCAAGTGGAAGATTGATAGAGTTAGGAGTATGCCCTATGAAAAATTATATAATTTGTTGCATATATTTAACTCAATAACCAATCATGTTCATAATAAAGGATTTTGATTTCTATATTATACTTTTATATATTATGATATAATTAATTAAGTAATTAATCTAAAGTATATTAAATAGAAAACCCTCAAACTATATGTTATGTGATAGTAATTACAATATGTTGTAATCATGTTAATTTTATACTGAAAAATAACACTATTTTAAATATTCCTAGTCAAGATGTTCTGAGAAAGGATATCGATTCATCTGCTAAGACTAGAGTAGTAATGGTCTCCAAATGTTGGGCGGTGTATTGTTCATAGCTTCTGGGGGAACCAAGTGGTTACATACTAATTATTATTCGATAACTATGGAATGAATCACTTAAGAGTACTCTACTAGTTAATAACTAGGGTCAAATAGACAATCTTGTAGTGACGATGTTACACAGAGTCCTCGAATTGAGAATATCGTGGAACTCTAATGTGGAAACTCCACTTTGATTATAGCTAGATTATGGCATGGCATTCATTAAATGACTATAGTTGGGTCTGATTGAAGCAATGAAAGTGAGACATCATTCAGAATTTGTCTTCTCGATTATAAGATGTAACGACCCGTATTTCACGGATCGAAACATCATAAAACAGTTGATGTTTGGTCGCATTGTTGATAAGTCATCCATAGTCTAAGTCTTAGGTCGCATAGAAGATAGGTCGTATAGTGGTTAGGTCGTAGTAGACGATCTAGGGAAGTGGAGCGACCTATAGGAAGTTGGCGACCTAAGCAGTGGAACAACCTAAGCAGTTAGGTCGTGTGATAGTTAAGTCGTGTGATAGTTAAGTCGTATAGGAGTTAAGTCATATGGTGGTTTAGGTCGTGGGGTAGGATTAGGTCGGAGGAGCGACTTAAGAGGTTGGAGCGACCTAAGAGAGTTGGCGACTTATAGGAGTAGACGACTTATAGGATTGGCGACTTAAGATAGTGGCGACTTAAGATAGTGGCGACCTAAGAGTTAGCAACCTATAGGAGTTAGCGACCTAAGGGTTAGTAACCTACAGTATTTGGCGACCTAGTGGTGAGCGACCTTTTGGTTAGCGAGTTAGCGTAGTTAGGTCGTTAGACGACCTAAGGAGTTAGGTCGTGAGCTTCTGTGTTGAGTTAGGTCGTAGGTCGCGAGGAAGCGTGTGTGTTAGGTCGTAGAAGTGCGCTGATGCGCTAAGTCGTTAGGTCGTAGGTCGCATGGATGCGCATGCCTGTGTTAGGTCGTAGGTCGTATAGATGCGCTTATCTGTTAAGTCTTAAGTCGTGGGGTTTTAGGTCGTAAGATTTTATAAGTCGTAAGTCGGAGAGGTTTTAGGTCATGAGGTTTTTTAGGTCGTGGACGACCTAAGAGCGAACGACTTAAGGAAATCAGCTATAAATAGGAGAGTTTTTCTTCATTTTTGGGATCCGGATTTTGAAGCGACGAAGTGCTGCCATTTTGAGAGCTCGACTTCTACACTTCTTCACTTCTTTTCTCCACTCTAACCTTGTGATTCCTTCCATCCAAATCGAAGATCAAATTGAAGATCCAAGAGCTTAGATTGAAGATCTTCATCCATCGAAGAGAGATTTCATCGTTTGAAGCGGATTTGTGATAGATCGAGTTGATACTTCGCTGTCCAGACCTGAAGTGTGTTGCTTTTGAGTTGTTTAGGTGATTTGGTGAGTGATGATTATCTCTCACACGGATCCAAAGGAGTATATTGGATTGTTGGCTTGATTTTGTGTTAAAGTAGTGATTTCCATGCATTTTTGTAAACCTAAGTATAGATCCACATAGAACCATTGTTCATGATGATTTGACAACCATTTTACTACATGATAACTTATGCAAGTTCATTCATCAAGATTATAGAGATATTGCTCATGTTTTCATGCTTGTTAGACTTTCAACTCTTTATTTACGAAATTGCCATTATTGTTAATATTGTTCATTAGATCATATTTGAATGCTTGATTACTTGGATTAATGTTTGACTTGATTGATTGCTATGAATTAGATGATTGATGATTTGATTTAGACAAGATGGTCGAAGATGATTCAAAAGCTAAGGGAAAGGCTCTTGAATTGGAAAAGCTGCTCGTGGCATATGTAGCGGATGAGGAAGCTCATATGGATAGATTTGATGATGGTGTTGAGATGAGGCTTTGCTATGAGGATGATGAGGCGAAGCATGATATGAGATAGCCTTGGTCTAATCCAGACGGGATAATTCCAAGCATGTTGACAACTCGGTGAAATGGTTCGAGTTTGAGGATAATGGTTTGCTCGAGAGGCGCTTGAGCTTGTATGGAAATAGTCGTCGAGGAGGATGACTAGAAGGCTGAGATCTCATCGTTGTTGAAGGTTCTAGCATGCTCAAAGCAAGAGTACGTTGGGCAGATTCGATAGTCCCTGAAGGCTACTGATTGGTAGTCAAGTACTCTGGGCAGATTCGATAGTCCTAGGCACGGGTCACGATGACGTGCGGAGCTATGTCTAGAACCGAGGTTCCATTAGCCCTTGACGGACGGCTGAAAGAATGTGCCGGTCATTCAATTAACGATGGTATCGAAGCAACGATAATAGTGATAGCCAGAGTCATGGATGTTTGGTTGTATCGTCATTCGGTCTCAAGAGCAGTGTTTTCTGGGTGCTTATCTGATCTTGGTTTAAGGCCTTGGGGGTTTGTACTTGGAAAACATTGCCCTTGACTCGAGTGATAATTGCTTTACTTTAAATTGTATGCTTTACTATGTATGCTTCTGCTTAGTGTGTGTTTGGGGGCTATCACTGTAGAAAGAGGTGGAGTGGGAGGGTTGTATTCCTATTCCTTTTCCTTTATGCTCTTTTGGTATGTTGTTAGTTAATTTACCGCTCACTAAAACTGTTGTCTGACTCAAGGCTTTATGTTTTAACTCTTATTGCCTTGGGCTGTTCGTCCATTTTGGGACGGGCAGACTAGGTAGCAGGTGACAGGTGTTGTTCTTGCTTTCCACGATGCTGATGACGAAGACGAGCTGGAGTATTGCATATTGTCTTCTTACTATATGTACTGGGTGTTCCGCTGCTTGTATATTCTCTGAGTGTTATGTAGTGAGGCTTGTTGTATTGACTATTCAGATGTTTGTATTCAACTATTATGAAGTTTTATTGATGAGATTCTATTCTGTGAAGCTTCACTATATATATATTCTATTGTATTTTGTCCATGCGCTGTGAGTAATACGATAGATCCTGTTGTTTTTAATTTACCTTGGCAATCGTCCATGGCTGCCTAGCACACTTTACAGTGCACTATCTTTAGGTTCGGTGCAGGGGTCATAGGCGGTCGTCACATAAGAGGTTAGTACCACGGTCAACCTTATTCAACTCAAAGTCAAAGTCTTTGCCCAGAGCAGTACGGTTAATAATAACTGTTATTATTGAACTAAGGATTTTTTGTTTAGACTAATCAAGTTGAATGTGGACAATATTCAAACTTTTACCAAAACCAAATTCCATAAGTGCTAAAGTGATATAGTTTGGACAAAGAGAATTATTTGCAAAAAAATCATTGCAAACAGGGACCACTTATAATAGTAAAATTGAATTTTTACCAAAAAGATGTGTAAGTGATAAATTCAGCCAAAATATCATACCACTAGCTAAGGTTAGATGTGAACGTTAAAATTTGAATTGTTTGATATTAACCTTTAATTGAATACATTTGAGTCGCACAACTACAATGATGAATACTCCAAATAAACTACACGATTTAATTAATTATGACCATTGTAAATTAATTAATATTTATGAGATATTAATTACAAACATTTATTTTATTTTTAAATGTCATTGGTGTTTAATGAAATGCGTATATAAAAGTTATGTTTCCGCATATTGATATATGACATCGATAGAAAATTTAAATTGGACTAAATAAATTAAATACTAAATAGGTTTTGGAATTACTTCAGGCCCATCATGCTTCTTTTATGGCCAGCCAAGAAAGGGGAGAGGAAGGGATTCAAATTAGATTTGGAAAGGCAAAAGATTTCTAGCCTATAGTTCTCTTTTATTACAAATTGTTTCATTTGTTTTCACTACACTTTTCAATCATATTTACTACTGAAAATACATGATAATGGGAGGGGATCAGATTGAGATTTAATGAGTAATTAAAGGGGGAAGGTTTTCTTGGAAGGAATCGAAAAGGTTTCAATGATTCATTTAAAACAAAATTTCTTCATTCATTCATAAGTTTCTCCTGACAATTCATTTTCTCATACTCTCTTCTCGCTCTATAATGGCTGAAAATTCCATGGCTACATGAAAGAACAAAAATTCCCAAAACAAAATCAAAACAAATCAAGTAAAATGAATACAAAAGTGGTGCTTTAGATTGTTGCAATTTCTAGAGGTGATTCATTCGAATCTTGAAGTCATATTCTTTATTTAAGATGTGATTTTTTGCTTCATCTTAAGGTAATTTTCTAATTTTGTCTGATTATATAATACACGATGTTAATACAATTTAGATCCCCATATTCTACTTCTGTTGATTTCATGCTCATCTTGTATGTATAGTTTTGATCCAATAGTATACAACCAATTTATACATGCTTAGGTTGTCCGATGTGATTTGGATATTAAAATTTCAGGAAAAAAACATTTTGATTTTGAAGTTGTAATTAATTGATATAATTTTGTAACTTGTCTATACATAAACATAAGTTAGCTACATGTGCTGATTACATGAAATCATTTTGAAAATTGAAAACATGTTTTATGTGTTTGTTGATTTTATATGTAAATTCATTTGGTTATTTGCATATTTTAAAGTTATTTCAATTCTTAAGTGGATATTTGTACAAATTATCGTAAACCTATATTGAATCCTTCATAAGTTACGACTTGTTTTCTATTTGCTAACTTTAAGTTTATAAACGTACAAATCAACAAATTTTATAAATTTATGTAGTTTTAAACATCATTGTTTGCACTTATTTATATAAGTATACATATATGTATGTTATTTCAATTTAAAGTTTGTAAAAGGTATTTTTATGTAAAACCATGAATTTAATTTTAAAACATTCCTAAGTTAAAATAGGATTTAAAGTTTTTAATTCTAGAATTCAAAACATATAACAAAGTCAAAGTAACATTAACATACATATATACATACATACACACACACACACGTATATGTATATATATATATTTGTATATGTATTGTGATTGTTATTATATGTGTATATTTACATTCACTACTCTTATATTAAAATAATATGGACAATAGAGACCTATATAAAGGGATAAATGTGTCTGTTGCGATGTAAATTCCAACATTTATTTATGGTCACATTAGCCATGTACACTTCATTTGTAGCACGTACATTATATACATATAAATTAAAACATAAATAAAATAACCAAATAAAAAAATAAAGATCTTATTTAAAATATTTTAGATTGGATATAAAATCCATTTAGACTTCATATGCCAAATATAGATCTAACAGGATTTTTTTAATTCACCCTTTTAACCCGCTTTCAGTTGGCCCGATTCCTTCAAAGCCCTCATGATTCGAATATCAGACTCATTTGAAATCATGGTACACATATAATACATATGTACTCATTTCTTAAATTTAACTTAGGTTTCTTACAATTTCAGTTATATTTTACATTCATATTATACAATTTCAAATTATTTATAACCTTTTATAATTTAATTAACTTCTATAATATTCCAATGTATATTATTAATTAAATCATATTTAATTAATTTAATTTATTAACTTAATTAGATTATTAATTAAATCATTTAGAATTCAAAATTTTATTTTATTCATCCTAGAAAATTTAAGATGAATATTAACTATAACATTTATAATTATATGTATATATATATAACATTATATATATATGTTTTTATTTTATAAATTAAATTTTGATTAATATATTTGGTAATTATATATATTTAGTTAAAAACAAATTTAATTAGATAATTAATCAAATCAAAAATATTTATTTACAATTTACCTTAAACAATTTAAGATAAACAAATATATATATATATATATATTCAACTATAACATTTATTGATTTATATATATACACACACAAACATATATCAATATATATATGTGTGTATGTGTGTGTGTGTGTTTGGTTTAATTAATTAACTTTTAGTTAATTATTTATTTAATTAATCCAAATAATTAAATTATTAATTAATTTTGAAATATTTATTTTATTTCAAAAAAATTATAAATTGTGCAGTAACTTTTATAAATTTCTTTTAAATTTAAAATTTAAATTCATAATATAATTTTAAATTTTCAAACTGAATTTCAAAAATTAGCCTAAGGCCCAATTAATTTAGGACTTTACAACTGGGCCAATCTTTTGGACTTACTCTATCATTGAGCTAGACCAGTTGCTATAGAGGGGCGAATACTTGATTATCCAAATTCTAGCCTAGGCACTACTATTCTAGACACCTAAATGATAGGCAGCTTTATTAGTTTCCTTAAAGGTGCTAATTTAGGCTGCATAGATCATTAAGGCTATACTACCATTGTTGGAACTAGGCTTGTCAGTGGTATGGGTTTTGGCCCGAACGCGGCCCGAACCCGCTCTATAAATGCGGGTATGAGTTTTGACTTCAACTACCCATGCCCGACCCAAGCCCGACCCGGTTACTAATAGGGTCGGGTATGATTTAATCAAAACCTGGTCTATTTTATGCTCGATCCGATTATTTATTTTTCGTAATTTCTAAAATTGAGTATATATGTTATCTTTTTTACCATTTTGTTTGTTTATATATAGATGTTTTTGCAACATATAGATGTTTTTGCATAATATTATTGTGAACTTGGATGCGTCATTACCCAATTTCTATGTTAACAATTATTTGTCTATAAGTTTTGTAACAATGGCAATTTTAGGGTATGGTTTTAACATACTTATTTTGGGTTAGATATACAGGTATTACTCGGCAGGCTTGAAAAGCCCGTTGGGTCCGGCTCAGGAATTGGTTTTGGAAATTCCAATAGGTTCGGCCCGGGCTTAGGTTTTAATTATTATAACCGGGCTCGAATTCGGGTTTTAAGATACCCGGATCGAAACTCGTCCATTGACAGGCCTAGCTGGAACTAGGCCGGTCGGAAGCTGGTGAATTAGACAGATTTCAAAAATATTCCTATTTTGGATTATATTGGCTGATGAAGTTTAAACGTTTAATTTGATCTAATCTAATTAGTTTAAATAAATCATGTTTATTTAATTTTTTCATTTAATTAATTAATGAATTTAATTAAAGATATTTTATATTGTTTATTAGTATATTATGTACTCATGTGTTTATAACGTCCACGTGCAATACACTGTTAGGTGTACATGGTTAAATATATACATAAATGGTGAGATTTACATCTACCGTGTATATACTTGGCTATATATGTGTGTGTGTGTGTGTCAACTGGCCAAAATTATTATTTTTAATATAAAATAGGTTTATAATATATACATATATATATATATATTATTCAAGAATATAATTTTAAAATATAAAATTATAGTTTAGGAAATATCATATAAATTTTGAATAAGTTTGAATTTCAAATTTGAATTTCAAATTTGAATTTTCAAAATAAATATCTAATGTGAACTAGTAAACATAATTTAAATTTGGAACTAAATCTGTGATCCAAATTTATATGTTTTTAAATATCTTAATGTTGACTTTATTTATTTTAATAATAATATAGATCTAGACATATACATATATATGATGAAAATTATTATGATAAAAATTAATAATATATGTAATGTTTAAAATATTTTGTAAGTCGTTAAATATTATAAGTTTTACATACTTATATATATACACACACAATCATTACGGCCAATTTTTTTAATCCAAAAGTATTTAGTTGGTATATAATATATACATAACTATATTTAATATAAAACTAGTTTTATAATGTTATTAAAATATTAAAATTAAAATGATTCGGACTAAATTTTTTTGCTGAAACAAAAAATGATTATAAATTATATTTATATTAATTAAAATGATTTAAAATACATATATCTAAAAGAGTTAATTAATAAAATATGTTTTGAAATATATCTTGCATTTTAAAATTTATTTATATATAAATATAATTTAATTTTTGCAGTAGTAGCTCAGTGGAAGGGGGTATTCCGCTAGTAGTAAGAGGAGGGTTTGATCTTTACCTTGAGTAACTATTCCCCGAAGTAAAATAACCTGATGTATTAGAGGTCCGGAGGACTTGTGTGGACTGGGTTTCCCTACACCCTTCAAGGATGAACGATCTGGCATTTTTCTTCAATTAGTCCTTTCAATAAGTTAATGTTTTAGCCAAATGTATTATATATGTATGTATGTATGCATGTATGTATGTATACAAAAATTTTATTTAATTCATTATCATAATAGGTTCAATGATCTTAAATAATTAATTATGCATACATATAAACTACTTATGCTTTATATGGCAAGGACATATATATACAAGTGGTGATAACTAAATACAAGCATACTATTAACATCATACAATAATATATCACTTATAATCAATTTGTAAACTAAAGGTTGTACCTTGAGAGATGTGGCCTATAATTCACACTTTGATCTAAATAATTCCCTCTGATCTCACATATCTGCTCCATACGTTGCAAGAGAAAAGCATACAAACACCAAATCATGGTTGTATTATTGGAGTGGAGATGAATGGAGTTAGAAAATGGGTAAGATGGAGGAAGGAGTTTGCAGCCTAAAGATGGAAAAGAGAGAGGCAAAAAGTAGATTAGAAAATGAAGGCCAAAGTCTGAATATACAGTATCGTCTATAGAGAAATATCTTGCATAATTCTCTCCCACCAATTCAAACACAAAAACCTCCTCTTCCCCTCATCTCAAGTTGCATGGATCAACGTCCATAATGGACCAAAACACCTACTCAACCCAGTAATAATTTATTCGATTTAAATCCAATTTAAACTGTTATAGATATCGTATATTGATACGCACGTATATGACTTTTATATATGTATCCGATAAATCACTAATAGCACCCAAAACAATTCTAGAGAAAGTCCTATTTTACTAAATACATCCCAAATAGAAAATATAATAATAATTAATATTACATAAATACTAATTAATTGAATTAATTGATAACTATTAAACATCAATTAAATACAACGGTGTTTCGAAAACTGAACTTATTAAGTTGTGCGACTCACATGTATGAATTTAGCCAGTGATTAATATTTGAACTATTCAAATACTAATATTCACACGTCATCCTTGCTAGTAATGTGCCAGTTTGAGTTAATTCATTGCTTACAAATCTCATTAGCAAAATCTGATTTTTACAATTTGAGCAGTACCTTTTAACGATGATTATTTACACTAATTTTCTTCGTCATCACGATGTCAATATCAGATTTATAGAATTTGATTTTGGCTAAAATTTCAATATCATCCGTATTCAACTTGGTTAGCATGACAACCCGCACCTCTCAATACACTGATTCAAAGGCTAGGGTGACATTAAATTCGCATCGGTGCCAAGCGATACGAGCTGTCGGGGTTTTCAAACATTTCGGAGACAAAAAATACAAGAATAAATTCTAAGACATACTTCACTTTTAGATCCCACATCGGAAGGCAGTAAAATATAAATACTAAAATTAATCATCTTAGAATATATCCAAAACACAGTCTCAAAACAGTACATAGTCAATTCCACAGTATACAGAAATACATCACATAGTCTGATAAAATACTAAATAAGATAAACAATACGTGGAGAGTAATAGGAAACAAAAGCAACTTTAATGCCAAGCTTGCCTCTCCAAGTACTATCATTGGGCCTATCACCTGCTGCTCTGTCCATCTATGGTAGGGAAAAAGATAGGAAAATGGGGTGGATCAGACAATAGTTCGGTGAATGAGTCACATCGTTAATATATGGTGATCAAATGCAATTGACTTTAGTAATACTCTATGTGACCTAGGATATTCTACAAGTTTCCATGAATTACTTGATTTCTTCACTTAAAGAGGTTTAGCTCAATACACACCTACACTATTAACCTATGTATTCATACTTAGGGTCGAACAACCAATCGATCCTCAAGACAACTACTGATCGACTAATAGCTACTGAAACTATTCCAACATAGGGTTATCCTACAATCCCAACCCTGAGACCACATTTCCCATGTTATGACTGAACCTAGTTCCTATCATAGGTTTCCCTACAATTTCCACCATGGGACTAAGCTTCCCACAACTACGACTATATGTATCCTAGTTATGCATTGAGGGGGAGCCTGCAATGCCGACTTGTCAAAGTGTCTCATCATCCGCATCTGTGTCCAACTCTTAATGGTAACGTAACGCCTCTTATTGCACCGTGTCGGATCCATCAACAACATAGCATCAGTCGCGTCACCATGAATACTAAGGAACTCCCACTGGTGTCGGGCCGCACGCTCCATTAGGCATCATCGTCAGTGTTGCACTTCCACCGTAGAATCTCTTGTGAGTGCAATTTGCGATAAATCGCCCCAGTCGAATATCGACCCTACTGGATAAATAGCACTTACCCAATCCCGCAACATCCTAGTTTCGCCTCATAGGGAACTAACTTACCTGCTATTACCTTTATCCATATAATACACACACACACACTCTCTCTACTATTTTTTTGTAACTCAGGATTTAGGATTGATGCAGCTCGGGACAGAAGTGAAGGCTTAAGTCGCACATGACTTAAGGGTATAAGTCACACACGACTTAAGACAGAAGATATAGGTCGTCCACGACCTAAGGAGTCATGCGAAGGGAAGCGGCGAGTTAATGAAGCGGTATTGAGCCGTCTACGACCTAACAAAGTAGATGGAAAGGAGTTACAACTTAATGGGAGCTTAAGTCGTTCGGGTTTGATGAGTCGTATACGATCTAACGACGCAGCTGTAAGTCGTCCACGACTTATTAAAAAATAGAAAGAAGTTCCAGCAGTTGAAGACTTTAAGTCGAAAGAGGATGCCACGAGATACGACTCATGCTAAGTCGTGGAGTCTTAAGTCGTCCATGATAGTGCGGAAGCTTTTCTTTTGAGTCGCTGAGTTTATAGGTCGTGGCAATGTTAAGTCGCGTATTATCTTAAGTAGTTTGTTGTTGAGTCGTGATACTAATGTGTCGTTTGTGTTTGTAACTCGTAGATCGACAACGACCTAAGTTTGTATTTTTTGTTTGTTAAGTCGTAGGTCGCATCTTTTGAGTCGTAAATCGCTGAAGAGTTTGTCGTGTGTTTTGTTGAGTCGCTGCTAAGGATAAGTCGTAAGTCGGAGGGTATGTTAAGTCGTGAGTCGGAAATCTTGATAAGTCGGAGCTGACTTATGAGTTGTGTTTTCTTTTGCGTAAGTTGTAAAGTGCTATAAATAGGCGTGCGTTGTACATTTGAAAGGTTGTTGATTTTTGAATAAAATTCTTGTTTGATTGCTTTGTGCTTTCATTTAAATTGGTAGTCGAGTGTAATCTCCTATCTCCTCTTTCGGTTAATCGAGTGCGCTCGATTTAACGATTACAGAAGCCGATTCGCGGAATCTAGTGCGCTAGATCAACGCTCGAAGAATTGAAGATCTTTGAACCCGGTATCGTGCGCGATCAACGAGTTCGGGATAGCTAGAATTCGGCATCTTCGGATCAACGAATTCAGGCATTTCAGTATTCATCAAATCACCGATTGCTACTTTCATCGATCCACATTGTTTTTTATTAATCCGCTGCGTTAGTTTTGGTATCAGAGCTTGTTCTAACCAATCATAGTTAGATCGAGTCTTGGAGCCGAGAGTTTGAAGTTTGAAGTGATTAGCTGAGCTTGGAGTGTTAAGCCGTGATCAAGTTGAAGTGTTCATCATTGTTCAAAGTTGTTTGACCGGATTTGAGTTGGAGGCCGAAACTTTGTCCATCGTGTTCATCGCGATTTGCAACAAAGTGGAAGTTTTCGATCCGTTTCATTTTGGATCAAAGTTCGAATTGTGTTTGAAACTTAAAGTGTGAATTTTGTTTGAAGAGTTTGTGAAGTATTCAATCATGCCGCCAAGAAGAGCTAACCGTCATCAAAATGTAGAAGATTTGTATAAGCGGGAAGATGCCGAGCAAATGGAGCAACGTATAAGTGACAAATTCAATGAGAAGTTGGATGAAGGCATTGGGAGGTTAGAGAAGCTTATGACGGAGATGAATCAAAATCGGAGAAGGGTATCACCTGAATCTAATCACGAGAGAAGCAGAGTTTCACCACATTCTAATCAAGGGAGAAGTAATGACAATGACCATAGAAGTGTGAGCCGAGACAGTTATAGAAATGATGACCGAGATCGTGTTCGGAGGAATGTAGATCGAAGGGATGGTGGTAGACGTGAAGGGAGTAGAGATGTTGGTGGTCAGAATCGACATCGATATGCATCTGATTTTGAAGAGGAGTATGATGGTGGTAGTATTCAAGGAAGAGGACAAGGAAGAAATTACTCTGAGTATGATCACAAGTGGGAGTCGGGAATGAAGACGAAAATTCCAGAGTTCAAAGGAGGTATGCAAGCTGAAGAATTTCTAGATTGGGTGGCTAATGTTGAAGAAATTTTTGATTTCAAAGAAGTTCCAGAACATCGTAAAGTAAAGTTGGTTGCTACAAGGTTGAGGGGTAGAGCTTTGGCATGGTGGCAGCAAACCAAACTTACACGTGAATGGATGGGGAAGTCAAAAGTTGAATCTTGGGAGAAGATGAAGAAATTGATGAAAGCAACGTTCTTACCTTATAATTATCAATCGCTTATGTACCAGAGGTTGCAGAATCTAAGGCAGGGCACGAAGACTGTTAATGATTATGCAGATGAGTTTTACTAGCTGATTGCGAGAAATGATATTATGGAAATGGAAGAGCAGCTGACATCTAGATTCATTGGGGGATTGAGAATACAGATTCAGGATATGGTTAATATGTTCGATCCAAGATCTATGGCGGAGGCACATCAGAAAGCGTTGGCTTGGGAGAAGCAAGGAAGACGAGGAGGTAGTGTGTTTACTAATTCCAACAATCAAGTGAAGGGTGTTAGTGGGAGTTCTAATGTTTCTAAACCTATCAGTAGACCAGTTGTGAAGGAGGCTAAGAAGGCGAAGGTTAACAATGGCTTCAAATGTTACAATTGTCAGGAATTGGGTCATAAAAGCAACGAGTGTCCAAAGCCAAAGAAGAGAACCATGATTGCGGAAGTTGAAGATGAGGATGTTGATGGAAGTTATTCTAGTCCAGTTGAGGAGGATGAACCGGATATTGCGTCAGGAGATGAAGGTTGTAATCTAATGCTAAGGAGATCGTGTTTGACACCGAAGCAGGAAGAAGCTAGTTGGTTGAGGAGTAATATCTTTCAGTCGACATGCACTATACTGGGGAAGGTGTGTAAATTTGTGATTGATGCAGGAAGCTGTGACAATATCGTTTCAACCGAGGCTGTGACAAAGTTGAAGTTAAAGATAGAGAAACATCCAAATCCATACAAGTTAGCATGGTTGAGGAAAGGAGGAGAAGTGAAAGTGGATAGACGAGTTCGTGTACCATTCTCTATTGGGAAGAAATACAAAGACGAGATCTGGTGTGATGTAGTAGAGATGGATGTTTGTCATTTACTGTTGGGAAGACCATGGTAGTATGATCGAGCAGTACAACATGACGGTCGGACCAATAGCTACAGCTTTATGTTTGAAGGCACGAAGATTATCTTAGTTCCAAAGAAGAGACAACCGGGAGAAAGTAAGTCAGAAGAGATTGAAGAGCTGAAAACTTTATTATCTCTGAAGGAGTTTGTTAAGGAGGTTGAGGAAGAACCGGAAGTGTTTTTGTTGATTGGGCGAGAGAGCAGTGAAGAGGTTGAAATTCCAGAAGAAGCGAAGCCAGTATTGAAAGAATTTGAGGATGTATTCCCAGATGAGTTACCGAAGGAGTTACCGCCACTAAGAGACATTCAACATAAAATCGATCTTGTTCCGGGAGCAGTGTTACCACATAGACCACATTATCGAATGAGTCCGAAGGAACATGAAGAGTTGCGGAGGCAGGTAGAGGAATTGCTTGAACAGGGGAGTGTGCAGGAGAGTTTAAGTCCTTGTGGTGTACCAGCTTTATTGGTACCCAAAAAGGATGGAACGTGGAGGATGTGCACAGATAGTAGAGCATTGAATAAGATCACAGTCAGATACAGATTTCCGATGCCGAGGCTTGATGATTTATTGGATCGGATCAGTGGGTCTGTAATCTTTTCTAAGATTGACTTGAAGAGCGATTATCATCAGATTCGCATTAGACCAGGGGACGAATGAAAGACAGCATTCAAGACTAGGGAAGGCTTGTATGAATGGCTGGTAATGCCGTTTGGTCTATCGAATGCACCGAGTACATTCATGAGGGTGATGAACCAAATTTTCAGACCGTACATTGGGAAATTTGTGGTAGTTTACTTTGATGATATCTTGATCTACAGTGCTAGTACAGAAGAGCATGTTCAGCATTTGAAGAAAGTGTTAATTATTCTTCGTGAAGAACAATTTTATGCTGCTACGAAGAAATTTGTTTTTATGGCGAGGAGTGTTTTATTTTTGGGGTATGTTGTGTCGGAAGAAGGGATACAGGTTGACCAAAGTAAAATCGAAGCTATCAGAGATTGGCCGCAGCCCAAGACGATAACGGAAGTTCGTAGTTTTCACGGGTTGGCTTCATTCTATCGAAGGTTCATTCCACACTTTAGTAGTGTGATGGCGCCTGTTACAGATTGTATGAAGGGCAAACAGTTTTCATGGTCAGAGGAAGCAGGGGATGCTTTTGGGAAGATCAAGGAGATGTTGACGTCTGCACCAATTCTTGTTTTACCGGATTTTCAGTTATTGTTTGAATTACATACTGATGCATCTAAAGTTGGGATTGGAGGAGTGCTGAGTCAGAAGGGACGTCCAATTGCATATTTCAGTGAAAAGCTATCGGGAGCGAAGATACGATACAGTACATATGATGTAGAATTCTATGCTATGGTACAAGCTGTTAAGCACTGGAGACACTATCTGTTTCAGAAAGAGTTTGTTCTTTACACAGATCATGAGGCGTTGAAGCATTTGCACGGGCAAGACAAGATTTCGGCAAGACATGCATCGTGGATTGAATATCTGCAACAGTTTACTTTTGTTGTTAAACACAAGTCAGGAGTTACGAACCGTGTAGCGGATGCGTTGAGCAGAAGGAATCATTTGTTGACTACAATGAAAGTTGAGGTGACAGGGTTTGATGTGTTACCAGAATTATTTGCCGATGATCCTTACTTTGCAAAGTTTGTTGATAAAGTCAAGGAGGGAGAGACGGATTAGTTCATGATGGTAGATGGTTTTCTGTTCAAGGGAAATCGATTATGCATACCTGATTGTAGTTTGAGGATGAAGATTGTGAAGGAGCTACATGAAGAAGGCCACGTAGGTAGAGACCGTACATTACAGCTGATTTCACAGTCTTACTTTTGGCCATCGATGAGGAAAGAAGTGGAGAGGTTTGTTGAGCGATGTCATATCTGTCAGGTTT
Organism: Allium fistulosum; assembly: GCA_030737815.1. Classification (NCBI taxonomy): domain Eukaryota; kingdom Viridiplantae; phylum Streptophyta; class Magnoliopsida; order Asparagales; family Amaryllidaceae; genus Allium; species Allium fistulosum. Next base: position 912,076,968 of record CM060908.1, read on the forward strand.
CGAAAGGAACTGCGACTAATGCTGGTTTATATATGCAGTTACCTGTACCAACTAAACCATGGATTGATGTCAGTATGGACTTTGTGTTGGGGTTGCCAAGAACACAGCGGGGAAACGATTCCATTTATGTGGTGGTTGATCGATTTTCGAAAATGGCACATTTTATTGCTTGTAAGAAGACGGCGGATGCTGTTCATGTTGCTCAGTTGTTTTTCAGAGAGATATATCGACTTCATGGATTGCCAGAATCTATTGTGTCGGATAGGGATACTCGTTTTCTAAGTCATTTTTGGCTAAGTTTGTGGAAGATGGTGGGAACGAAGTTGAATTTTAGCAGCGCTTATCATCCACAAACTGATGGACAAACGGAGGTGGTTAATAGATCGTTGGGGAACTTGTTGAGATGTCTTGTGCAGGACAATCTGAAAAGTTGGGACATGAAGTTATGTCAAGCAGAGTTTGCTCATAATCATGCGGTGAATTGTAATACCGGTTTCAGTCCATTTCAGATAGTATATTCAAGCTTACCGAAGGGACCGTTTGATTTAACGGTAGTGCCACAATCAAAGAAGACAGTTAAGAAGGCTGCTGACTTTGTTGATGGATTGGCGGAATGTCATAAAATCGTTCAGGAACGATTGGGGAAAGCAAATGAGAAGTATAAACGATCTGCAGATTTGAAACAAAGGAGTGTTGAATTTCATGAAGGTGAATTGGTTTATGCAGTGTTAACAAAAGATCGTTTTCCAGTAGGCGCTTATAACAAGTTGAAAGCTAGGAAAATTGGTCCGGTGGAAGTTGTGAAGCGAATTAATGAAAATGCTTATAAATTAAAGCTGCCAGATGATGTGTATACGTCTGATGTGTTCAATGTTAAACATCTCGTACCATATCATGGGAATGAACGAGCCGATGTGGAAGAATTTACAAATTCGAGGTCGAATTTTTCTCAACCTGGGGAGGATGATGCAGCTCGGGACAGAAGTGAAGGCTTAAGTCGCACACGACTTAAGGATATAAGTCGCACACGACTTAAGACAGAAGATATAGGTCGTCCATGACCTAAGGAGTCATGCGAAGGGAAGCGGCGAGTTAATGAAGCGGTATTGAGCCGTCTACGACCTAACAAAGTAGCTGGAAAGGAGTTACGACTTAATGGGAGCTTAAGTCGTTCGGGTTTGATGAGTCGTATACGATCTAACGACGCGGCTGTAAGTCATCCACGACTTATTAAAAAACAGAAAGAAGTTCCAGCAGTTGAAGACTTTAAGTCGGAAGAGGATGCCACGAGATACGACTCATGCTAAGTCGTGGAGTCTTAAGTCGTCCATGATAGTGCGGAAGCTTTTCTTTTGAGTCGCTGAGTTTATAGGTCGTGGCAATGTTAAGTCGCGTATTATCTTAAGTAGTTTGTTGTTGAGTCGTGATACTAATGTGTCGTTTGTGTTTGTAACTCGTAGATCGGCAACGACCTAAGTTTGTATTTTCTGTTTGTTAAGTCGTAGGTCTCATCTTTTGAGTCGTAAGTCGCTGAAGAGTTTGTTGTGTGTTTTGTTGAGTCGCTGCTAAGGATAAGTCGTAAGTCGGAGGGTATGTTAAGTCGTGAGTCGGAAATCTTGATAAGTCGGAGCCGACTTATGAGTTGTGTTTTCTTTTGCGTAAGTTGTAAAGTGCTATAAATAGGCGTGCGTTGTACATTTGAAAGGTTGTTGATTTTTGAATAAAATTCTTGTTTGATTGCTTTGTGCTTTCATTTAAATTGGTAGTCGAGTGTAATCTCCTATCTCCTCTTTCGGTTAATCGAGTGCGCTCGATTCAACGATTGTAGAAGCCGATTCGCGGAATCTAGTGCGCTAGATCAACGCTCAAAGAATTGAAGATCTTTGAACCCGGTATCGTGCGCGATCAACGAGTTCGGGATAGCTAGAATTCGGCATCTTCGGATCAACGAATTCAGGCATTTCAGTATTCATCAAATCACCGATTGCTACTTTCATCGATCCACATTGTTTTTGATTAATCCGCTGCGTCAAGGATGAGGTTCAGCCCGCGCCCAGTTTTCGATAAACGGGCGACTGCTTACACCTAGAGCGGTCAACCGGCTCCAATGAGCGGTCGACTAGTCATCATCGTTTATTATTTTTAATTAGTGATTTTCGTTTCTTTTGTTTGTTAATTACTATCATTCCCAAAACCTCATTATAGTAGCTTGAATTATAATTTGTCATACAGTAATTTTTTATTTCAGTTAACCAACTTATGAATCTATGATTTGTAACTATCAAAACTTCCTACTCAATTTCAATTTTCCCTATTTCGGTTTAACTTAGGTTTAACGTCATTAGTTTGTATCAATTCTAATCAAATTTGACAAAAAGGGTATATTCAAAATTATTAGTTTCTTAATTTGCAGATTTTCATTAATTAGATCAAGATTAGAAGAAAGGAATCATATTTATATAATCACTGTTAAATTCCCAATTTAATTTAACAACATTGCCAATTCAATTTAAAACAATTTTAGAATGGGATAGGGTATACAAAAATTAATTGTACGTAAACCATCTAATTAATAATGAACCCACTCACCTCAAACCAAACCTATCTCATTTGAATCATGCCTGGAATCTCCTCCGTTTGCTAGATCTTCGCTTGATCTACTCTTCTTCAATCTCTCTATTTTTATTTTTATTTAACTTGAAGAAATTTTTGATTCGAGGAGAAAGAGGATTTCAGCTTTAGAGGAGTAGAGTTTGGACATACTGGTTGTAATTTTTATGAATTAAGGTTTGCATTAGGGTTCTATATATAACAGCTCAAAGCAATATCGACCGTTGATAAATTTTCATTTAAATTCAGGTTGTTAGCCTACCCAAACCCTAGCCACAAAATATTGACCGGTCGATCAGTTGTATTTAAGTGGTCGACCACTAAGGGTCAACTAGTTAAGGTTAAGGTCACAATTTCGACCGGTGGGATTTCCTATTTTTCATTGTTTTTTAATTGATTTCACTTCCAAATTTTCAAATGTTCATAACTTTTTCATAATAGCTCTATTTTCAAAAGGTTATATATGAAAAATTATCTAGAAAATCGCAACGAACATGATGATGCAAGTTTCATAGTCAAATTTGGAAGTTTGTAAAATTTCCATTTTTTCCTTTATTATATCTAAGTTTAATTCTTATATTAAATTTTTGGGGTGTTACATTCTCCCCCTAGAAGGATTTCATCCTCGAAATATCCAAGGATGGAAAAATGTAACTCGTTCGTACAAAAATTAATAATTACAACCATCGACTCATCCATCAACCAATGACAATCATTTTCGTTAGTTAAGTCTCTAATGCAAGATGCACATGCAGGCATGGAATGCATATGAACATATACTAATCCAAAAATTAGATGGTCTCCTGATCTAGTCGACCTTCTGAAATGCAAGTGCTTATGTCATGTATCCAAAATGTATGCAACATCCTATATGAATATACTAGCAATTCTACATATATGCGCAACCATTCAATCCATATGCAACAACCATATGCAACAGCCATATTTATATAATTCAATGAAATAAAACAAGCGATGGTGTATGTATATGCTAACTCGAGAATATATTTGCCTACGTGTGCAAGACAAATAAATACATCCATTATCTAAAATATGTCCTATTGACACGTTCACAACCATTCCTAACATCCAATGGTCCCTACCTATGGGTATACTAAGCTAAAACCTAACATATAAGTAGTTTATACTTATTTATAAAATGGAAATGTACCAGAGAAGAGTTATGGATGGGTAGCTCAAATTTTCTCCTTAGGATCCCACGTACTCTCTGCTGAGTCATCTCCACACAAGACCTTAACAAGCTTGATAACTTTGTTTCAGAGTCGCTTTGTACCATACTAAAGAATACAAGTGGGTGCATGGCAAACAAGTGACTCCCTCTGTATATCCACCTCCTCTAACTGACTCGGCTGGACTATAACGGCTGTATCATGTAGGCACTTTCGCTAGTCTGACACATGGAAAACGTCATGTACTCCCGCTAATTTCTCAAGAAGCTTCACCCTGTAAGCGAACTTTCTCAACTCTACTAGTAATTAGAAAAATTCCATACAAACCTCGATGCTAGCTTTCCCAAATTACCAAATCTCATAACATGTCTAAGCGGTGACCTTCACAAAAACATGTCACCCACTATGAACTCTAACTTCATGTGTCTCCTCTCAATGTAAGACTTCTGCCTATCCTGTGCGGTTTTCATCCCTCTACATATCAAGTCAACCTTCTCCGATGTCTCCCTACCATATCCGGTCTAAGAATAATTCTATCTGTAGTGTCCCACTAACAAGATGGTGATCTACAAGGTCTCCTGTATAATGCCTCGAACGGTGTCATCCCAATACTCGCCCGATAGCCATTATTATAGGTAAACTCCACCAATGGTAAGTGATCCTCCCAAGAGCCTCCAAAATCTAATATACACATCTTAAGTAAGTCCTTTAATACTCAGTGTTGGGGTCAAAATTGGCCACCAACACCCAATTATGCAAAAGCTCCAATATCCAATCCAAACACAGAAATATGAAGAGAAATAAATGAAGAACAAAATTAAAACAATCAGAAAGCAAGTAAAAGGAGACAAGATTTATAGTGGTTCGGCTAACTCTGGCCTACGTCCACTCCCGAATAATCCTTTTTATTATACTGAAGTTTGTTTACAGTTACAATACAAAATCCAAGAATAAAATTGACAGAGTGTAGCCTAGGTTAAAGATAAAGAGAAGTAGAAAGAAGATCCCTTTTCTGACACCATGCCTACTGTATTTATAAGGGAAGACGTGCACGAATTGGGCTGAAATTTTGACATAAGGTTTGGGAGACAAAGATGAGGTCACCCAAAAATTTCCAAGCTCATTGAGCCCACAATAGGGATCGGTATTGATCCCTATTTTGGTGTCCAAATGGGGTGCGATCCCTCAAGGTGGTTCCATATGGTGTTAGCTACTTCTCCCCAAATTTCGTTCAATTCCGACATACGGTTTATAAGATATCGCATTTTCAATCAAGTAATATTACTTGAATTCTGATTTCTGCCGATCCCTCTAGAGGGATAGGTACCGATCCCTCCAACTTGCACCAAATACCATGCGATCCCTAGGGTAGCTTCTTCATGTTGTATTATGCTTAGCCTTCAAGTTTAACGCTAATTGGACTAGCAAAACTCGAGTTATTGATCAATCTTTTTTGCAATATGTTGTGAAGGCTGATTATAGCCGATCCCTATGGAGGGATAGGTATCGATCCCTCCAAATTGCTCCAAATTCTATGCGATCCCTAGGGTAGACTCCTTAGGGTACCCTCTTCTTGTTTCTAAATTTCACTTCAATCTGCCTTGTGGTTATTGAGTTATGGAGCGATCATCGTTGAGTTGTGCTGTTGAGCTGAAAATGATCTGATCCCTCTTCTTTTGCCCATAACTCTAACATACGAACTCTGATTGACTTGAAATTTGAATGTATCCTCACGAAGCCTTCCTTATCACTTCATACCAATTGCACCTTAATTAGGACAAAAATTAGGGATCCTATCCGAACCTGCTTGACCATCATCCATAGTCTCGTTTATAGCCGACCTCCGAGCTTGGTAACCATTTCTCCAGGCCTCCCGCCTAGATGATCATGATGTTCGTTGGGTTAAGTCTAGTTGTGTACTGCTTTGCCAAAAGGTGGGTTAACACTTTTCCCCCCAAAACATGCCTTGCAATAGGATGGCTTGTCTGAATTGCCATAAATCCAAAATCCGAAGTCCATAATCCATTAATTGCCATATTATCCAATCCATTGCCAATCCAAATCTATGATCTCTCCGGATCGTCAGTTAAATCCATGACCATTTCGGGCCCATATCCAAATCCATAGCTATTCGTAGTTGATATCCAAATCCATAACTTTAGGGTTGTTATCCTAATCCAAATCCTCGATCTCACCAGATCCTTGCCAAGCACAATCCGTACTCGACAACCTAAGTAGGCCGATCCATCGCATTCGAGCGAAGGACCTACCCCTTGCCAGGCATTGTCCATACCTGACGACCTTGATCTCTCCGGATCCTTGTCGAGCACAATCCATACACGACGACCTGAGTATGTCGATCCATTTCATTCGAGTGAAGTGACCTACCCCTTGCCAGGCATAGTCCATACCTGACGACCTTGATCTCTCCGGATCCTTGTCGAGCACAATCCATACTTGATGACCTGAGTAGGTCGATCCATCGTGTTCAAGCGAAGTGACCCACCCCTTGCTATGCATAGTCCATACCTGACGACCTGTGTTATCTATTACATTGATCCAAATTTAAACATTCCTAAGTTCACTTGCCAAAATATAACATAAGAATCCGTACAACCAATAAACCAGAGTTTGAAGCAAACAAGAGGAAAAAACAAATTTCACAAACCCTAGCATTACGGTTTATCATCATCTCAGAGCATGCCTAGGGACCATCCTCGATCCCGTACATGTGTAAGTGACTTAGCCCTCGTACTGTGGAGTTTGCTACTTATTCCATGCCATCTCGATCAATTGATGACAAGTTGATGATGATGCCTTGATCCAATGCCATTTTCATTAGAGGTGGATGGTGGCTGCTCTTGTCCCACCGCCACAGCCCAAGTCCTTACATATTATTGTACTGACCATTCCTCACGTGTTCCTTAATGATATCCTTCAAATGTCTGTAGTCATTTATATTGTGCCCATCTAGCTCATGGAATAAGCTGTGCTTTCCTGATGTCCGTTCGTGTTCGGTGGGTTCCCTCATTGCCGACCTTCGATGTGGAAGGCGCCCTCAAGTATCCAGATATATCCATTCTAGGGTTTCATTCAATTACGAGTAAGAAGAGATTTTGGGTTCCCCTCTATCTCGCTTCGATCCATCGAAGCTATTACCGATGTTCCGTTTACCTTTGTCCTTTCTTGAGCTTTCACCGGGCGGTTCTTCACCCCGTACCGTATTAACTTCCGTTGCATTTTTATCAGCTTTCGCATCTTCTTGTTGTAGAAACCTCTCTGCTTCATGTTAGAATTCCCCAAGATCTATCGATGGATCTCATATCAGTGATATCTTAAAATCTGAATTATTTGCAACTCCTGACACTGCCGCCATCAAAACCATCGATGGATCTGGTCGTACCATCGAAACAACTGCCGCATTGAACCTGGTTAAGAAATTCTTGAGTGATTCTCCTGCCCACTGCTTTACTGATGTCAATGTCATCACATTCTTGGGTCTTGTAATGTGAACTCGAAACTGCTTCATATATCTTTCAAGCAATTCCGTCCATGTGCTAATAGAATTGCTTCCCAACTGTTTGAACCATAGCAGCTACATTTGTTAAGTACAGGGGGAAGCACCATGCCAAGACTTCTTTCGATGCCCCCAATACTTCCATGTGCCATATATACCTCATCATATGCATAGTTGGATCCGACTTTCCATCATAAGCTTCCAGTGTTAGTAGTTTGAATTCTGGCGGATTTCAAGCATTCCTGATATTAGGAGCGAATGGACTTCTATTTACATCCTCGAGATCCCTGTTCACCAATCCTCCACGCATAGCTCACCTTATCATCTCTGCAAACCTGTCATTGTCTTCTAGTGGTAGTCTTCTATCATCATGTCCAAGCTGTCCCCCGAGCCTACAAGGGAATTCAGGAACGTACTCCTCTGGACGAGCATCCAAATTCTGATTCGTACCAAGCTCCATAGGATTGACCGTAGATCCTCCAACATCACGACCAACCAGACCTAGGGCATGCCCCCTAGCCTTTGGAGATCGGTACCGATCCTTCTAGAGGGATTAGTGTCGATCCCTCTAGGATGGCAAGGGACTGCCCTTGGCTGCTGTATTCAATCCTTTGTTTGTTGGCTCCATTTCCATGTCCCCGGTTCTGATTTCCAGTGATTCCTGCTGCTTTAACTCCTTGATTCTATGCTCCAGCTTGTCCAATCTGTTGGAGTAAATTCTGCATCATCTCCTCCTGTCTTTTCAACATCCTCTCCTGTATAACATCCATCATCATTTCCATTTCATCCCCGATGATGTAGATAGACGCTTGATTAGCTCCAGCTGCTGAGGAAGCCTTCTGACTCTCCCTGTGGTGGCTCCTTTCCGGTAGCACTCTCCTTGTTGATTACCTAGCCATTTCTTTCTAGATCTAAATATCCAAGCCTTCCTAATCTAAGATCCTAGCTTCCAAATCTATGGGTGCAAGTTTCTTAGTGAAAGCACCAAAATGTTGGCATTAAACTTGGCCACCAACACCCAATTATGCAAAAGCTCCAATATCCAATCCAATCACAGAAATGTGTATATAATAAATAAAGAACAAAATTAAAAAAATCAGAAAGCAAGTAAAAGGAGATAAGATTTACAGTGGTTTGGCCAACTCTGGCTTACATCCACTCCTGAATAATCCTTTTCATTATACCGAAGTTTGTTTACAGTTATAATCCGAAATCCAAAGATAAAATTGATAGAGTGTGGCCTAGGTTGAAGATAAAGAGAAGCAGAAAGAAAATCACTTTTCTGATGCCATGCCTGCTGTATTTATAAGGGATACGTGCAAGGATCGGGTTGAAATTTTGACAGAAGGTAAGAGAGACCAAGACGAGGCCACCCAAAAATTTCTAGGCCCATTGGGGCCCACAATAGGGATCGGTACCTATCCCTATTTTGGTGTTCAAATGGGGTCCAATCACTTTAAGTGGGTCCCCATGGTGTTAGCTACTTCCTCCCTAAATTTTGGGCAAATCCAATGTACGGTTTGTGAGATATCGCATTTTCCGTGAAGTAGTATTACTTGAATTCTGATTTCTACCGATCTCTCTAGAGGGATATGTACTGATCCCTCCAAATTTATCCAAATACCATACGATCCCTAGGGGAGCTTCTTTATGTTGTATTATGCTTATCCTCCAAGTTTCACGCCAATTGGACTAGCAGAACTCGAGTTATTGATCAATCTTTGTTGCAATATGTTGTGAACGCTGATAATAGCTGATCCCTATAGAGGGATAGGTATCGATCCCTCCAACTTGCTCCAAATGCTATGCGATCCCTAGGGTAGACTCCCTAGGATTCCCTCTTCTTGTTTCCAAAGTTTCACTTCAATCCGCCTTATGGTTGTTGAGTTATGGAGCGATCATCGTTGAGCTGTGCTGTTGAGCTGAATATGATCTGATCCCTTTTCTTTTGCCCATAACTCTAGCATACGAACTCTAATCGACTTGAAATATGAAATGTAGCCTCACGAGACCTTCATTATCACTTCATACCAACTGCACCTGAATTAGGTCAAAAATTAGGGATCCGATCTGAATCCGCTTGACCAACATCCATAATCTCGTTTATAGCCGATCTCGAGCTTGGTAACTATTGCTCCAGGCCTCCCGCCTTGATGATCATGATGTCCGTTGGGTTAAGTCTGCCTATTTACTGCTTTTCCAAAAGGCGGGTTAACACTTGGTTTACCCTCTCCATCTATTCATCCATCTATGGGTGATAAGCAGTACTCAAGCTCAATTCAGTACCTAAAGCCTCTGGTAGGCTCCTTTGAAACTCGTTAGTAAAAAGCAGATCTTGGTCGCTAACGATGCTAGAAGGAACTCCATGTAACCTAACAATCTCTCTCATGTATAGTGTCACTAAACATGCAGTAGTCTTCATACTACTAACCAGAATAAAATGAATGTTTTTGGTCAGTCGGTCAACTGTGACCCAAATACTCTCATTTTCCTTCCTACTCCTAGGTAGTCCATCGATGAAGTCCATGGAAAAACTCTCCTAGTTCCACTGTGGAATATCCAACGCTGTAACATCCCCCTAACTTCTTCTGCTAAAAATCCCTAAGTGGTGTCTGATGATGGTCAAAAATTAAACGTAAAGTTGAACTCCAAACATTTCCACTCTAAGAACAAAGGAGTCAACACTGCATGCTGCATACTCAAGGCATCGGCTACCACATTATCATTGCCTGGAGTATATGAAATATCAAAATCATACGATTCCTTAAACTCCATCCACCTTAGTTGCCTTAAATTCAAGTCCTTCTAGGAGAATAAATACTTTAGAGACTTATGATTCATATACAACTATAACCGCTCTCCTAAATAATAGTGTCTTCATGACTTAAGTGCAAAGACAATGGGCGCCAACTCAAGATCATAGGTAGGATAGTTTTTCTCATGGACCTTCAAATGTCGACTAGCATAGCACACCACTCTCCTTTCCTACATCAACACTGCGCCAAATCCCATATCGCAAGCATTATTATACACTGCGAATGCCTTCGTACCATCGTGTAATACTAGAACAAGTGCATTAGTCAACACCTCCTTCATCTTGAAAAACATCCTCATACTTTGTGCCCCAAGAGAAAATCAAATTCTTCTTGTTAAGCGAGCTAAAGGGGTAGAGATTTTAAAACGGACTTCAATCCCAACCCTAGGACCACATTTCCCATTTTACGACTGCACCTAGTTCCTATCATAGGTTTCCCTACAATTCCCCCATGGGACTAATCATCCCAAACCTATGACTATATGTATCCTAGTTATGCATTGAGGGGGAGCCCACAATGCCGACTCGCCAAAGTGTCTCATCGTTTGCATCCATGTCCACCACTCAATGGTAACCAACACCTCTTATCGCACCGCGTTGGGATCCATCTACAACATAGCATCACATCGCATGACAATGAATACCAAGGAACTCCCATTGGTGCTAGGCCGCACACTCCATCAGGCATTATCGTAAGTGTTGCACGTCCACTGTAGAACCTAATGTGAGTGCAATTTGCGATAGAATCACCCCAGTCGAATATCGACCCTGCTCGATAAATAACAAGTACTCAGTCCCTTAACGTCCTAATGTCGCCCAAGTTATACATAAAATAGCACTTGGGCCTTAGGTCAAGGTTCAAGTTGTGCCTAGTTTTCGATAACCGATTGACTGCTTGCTCCTAAAGCAATCGACCGCTCGTTGTCGACCGACTCTACTGAACAATCGACCAGTCGTTATTATTTTCTGTTTTTAATTAGTGATTTTTGTTACGTTGGTTTGTTAATTGATGTCATTCCTAAAACCTCGTTACAGTAGCTATAATTATAATTTATCATATAGTAATTTTTTTCAGTTAACCAACTTATGAATCTATGATTTGTAACTGTCAAAAATTCCTACTCAATTTCAATTTGCCCTAATTCAGTTTACACGTTATATCAATTCTTATCAAATTTGATAAAAATGGTATATTCAAAATTATCAATTTCTTAATTTGCGGATTTTCATTAATCAGATCTAGATTAGAAGAAAGGAATCATATTCATATAATCACTGATAAATTCCCAATTCAATTTTACAATATTCCCAATTCAATTTAAAATAGTTTTAGATCAGGATAGGGTATAATAAAATTAATTGTATGTAAAACATCTAATTAACAGTGAACTCACTCACCTCAAACCTAAGCTATCCCCTCTGAATTTCATTTGAAATCTCCTTCATTTGCTAGATCTACTCTTCTTCTCTCTCTACTTTTATTTTAATCTAACTTGAAGAAATTTATGATTTAAGGAGAAAGAGGAATTCAATTTTCAAAGGAGCTAAGTTTGGACGTACTAGTTGTAATTTTTATGAATTAGGGTTTGCATTCAAAGCAATATCGACTGTTGATAAATTTTTATTTAAATTCAGGCCATTGGCCTACCTAGACCCTAGCTGCAAAACATTGACCGGCTGATTGGTTGCCTTTGAGCGATCGATGGCTAGGGGTCGACCGGTCAAGGTCATGGTGTTGACCGGTGGGATTTCCTATTTTTAATTGTTTATTTAATCAATTTCGCTTCCAAATTTTCAAACGTTCATAACTTTTTATACAGCTCCATTTTCAAAATGTTATATACAAAAATTGTCAAGAAAATCGCCAAGGACACAATGGTGCAAGTTTTGTAGCCAACTTTGGAAGTTTGTGAAAATTCCATTTTTTCCTCTATTATATTTAAATTTGATTCTTATATTATATTTCTGCTTAAACTTTTAGGATGTTACAGTTATAGTCCATAAACAAAGTCTTTAATTGAATAATAATATTTATTATTAATTATACTACTCTAGCTAGATATTTTGGCTTTGAGCAAACGTCGATTGTGATACTAACCTCACACAACCATGGAGATGAATTCTCTATTAAATAGTGTTTCACTTCCAATGCTTTAATTCAGACCTAACTATAGTCATTCAATGGATGTCATGCCATGATACTATAATCAAAGTGGAGTTTCCACATCGAAGTTTAACGATATTCTCAAGTTGAGAGAACTACGTAATATCATCACTTTGAGATTTTCGTTTGACCTAGTTGTTATTAACCAACAAGAAACTCTTGGATGATTCATTTATAGTTATCCAATAACTATCAACATGTAACCTCTTGGTGTCCCTAGCAACCACGAGTAATACACTGCCCAAAATTTGAAGAGCTACTACTTAGTCTAATTGCATGTAACAATATCATTTCTCAAAACATTTTGACCAGCAATACTAGAAAAAGTATATTATTTAGCATTGTGATAATTTTCTCATGATTACAACTCTTTGTAATTATTATCACATAACATATTTTTTTTAAGGATTTTCTATTAAAAATATTTAAATTAAATTAATTAACATAACACAATATAAAAAATGTACAATAGAAAGTAAGACTATTTATTTCAAATTATATTTTATTACAGGGTTAATAATTTACAATAAACTGTCCAACACTATTGTTCCAGTGGTTAGGCACTCTGGCTTTTGTCCATGAGGTATCAGGTTCGAATCCTATGTAGCGCTTGATTCGAACCACTGGACATATATTGACTTATAGTATCATACAACTATGATTACAACCACTGTTCCTCATCATCAGACTTTACCATGATAATCTCAAAACCTAATGATTCTATCTCATACATTGATAATACTTTTGTCATTCCATCCCTTATTGAGAAATGTACAGGTATAAATATTGGCTTTTTACGAGAAACCAATAGACAACAACCGAAGTGCAAGGAGGCAAATGAAACGCGACTGTAAGGAAACTCATATTATCATAGTAATGCCGTAAAAAGAGCTAATGAAACTGAAGAATCCAGGAACCCCACTAGAAAAACAAGAAAATATGAAACGGTTAAAAAGGAACTTCTTAGGAGGAAAAATCCAAAGTGGGAAGTGGATGAGATAGAACAAAGAAAAGAAAGGAGCCACTCATTATGATAGGGAGTTGAGATGTAAAGGCAAGTCAAATAAATGACAATATTATGTTGCAACATCAGTGTTTTTCACAATGGTTGGGGGCGGGAGATTCATCGGCTTTACAACCTACGCAAAATGCAATCAATCTTGGTAGCCCTAAATAAAAGACTTTAGACACCATAGAGGTTTCTGATTATTTAAGCCTAGGGGAAGTGAGCCGTCCGACGATTGAGGAGCTTGGGGCGCAATGGAATGTCAGAGGTAAAAAGGTTTAAGGGTAAATCTAAAGTTGACTGTGTATGCATTTTGAAGAATAAGTTGAGAGCTTTTGAAATTGAAAGATTGAAAAATAAATTTGAAGAGAAATTGATCACACTGAGTAATGTGGGATGTTATTATAAATGTATAATCCTTGCACTAATTAATAAGGAGATATAGAATTTTAACATCATTAGTGTGAGTGGTCAATATATTACGTTGGAACTGTGAAATCATAAAGGAGCAATATGCAACTATTCTTTTGTATATGCTCAAAATTTTGAATATCTAAGGCAGTTGTGGAGAATTTGGAATTTGATGCATTTTCCATTTACAAACCATGGATTTTTTAGGAGATTTTAACTACACTGGAATTGCAAGTGAGAAAAAAGTGGGGAATCAAGTGTCATTTAGTAAAATAAAAGAGCTAGATTGCTTGACATACAGAGTTAGATCAACTAAAATTCAAATCCATGGGTATCAATTCACGTGATGGTGAGGGCCAATAAAAAACATATTGTCAAAACTAGATCGAGTATTTGTAGATATGGAATAAATTACGAAATTCTGCTACACTTTTGCTAGATGTTTTCCATTAAGTACTAGTGATCATATGCCGATAGTGGTAGCATTAGGGTTTATTCAAGGACTATCATAACATTATCGATGAAGGATGGAGCATACAAGTTTTTATTATACTACTTTATTGTTTGATTTAGAAGCAAAACGTGGTAAAGTTAAGTGTTAAGAAAGTGGAGTAGAGATAAAAAGAGTACAATGAAGGAAGTGCAGAATCTAAGGGAAAACTATGAGGGAGTTACAATGGGAGCTAGAGCAGAACCGAGATGAAAATGTTGCAATAGAACTTTATGAACCAAAGCAAAAGCTAGAAAGAGCAATACAATAAGAATACATCGACAAAAGCCAGTAATCGAAATGATTGGCTGCTTCTAGTTGATGAAGCTACATCGTTTTTCTATGCAAAAATGTTAAATAAAAAGAGTGTAAACAATTGGGCGGGAAGTATTTCAATTGAAGATGAGTTATGCAATAATAAGGTGGATTTTGTTGACAAAACGATTAGCTATTATATGCAATTATTTAATCAGCAACAATCACAAAGCATGGCTAGAGTTATGTGCAAGAACATTATATCAGAATAATATAGGCAAAACTTTCTTAATAATCAAACTGGAATTCAAAAATTAAGGGAAGCAATCTTTAGCATAAAAAAATGGAACCGCTCCTAGTCCAGACGGCCTTAACTCCAAATTGGACAAAATACATTAGGATCAAATAAAAGAGACCGTATGGAGTGCAGTCAATGATACTTTTGAGAAAGTGTAACCATAATTTTATACATCTCATACCAATGTATGAGGAAGCAAATGAGATCCAACATTTCATACTGATTTCATGTTGCAAACTTGATTTATAAGATATTAACCGAAGCGTTGTGTAGCAAGTTTAATTTTTATGGATGAGTTAATATTAGAAAATCACTACGTCTTCACTGAAAATATGGTCATCAAAGAAGGAATTTTGGTCGCACATGAAGTGGTTACGGGATTTAGGGGAGGTAAAAATAAAAATCTATGTGTCAAAGTGGATTTGAGGAAAGCTTACGGCTCTGTAAATAGATTGTTTATGACAAATATGATGTGGGTAATGAGATTAAAGAAAAATGAAAAAAAAATGAGATTTTAATAATCAATCAAGGGTGCCCATATGGGTTATTTCAAAGCTCAGTCAGGCTTCACTAAGGAGACCCACTATCCCAGTTCCTATTCATGATAACAATGGAGTATTTCACCATTCTTGTGGAGCAGAAGCACCGACGGTGCCGTCAAGCACCAAAATAATGAATTTGATATATGTGGACGATAATCTGATCTTCGCCAGGGAAGATATCCCATGTGTTGTGGCAATAAAATGTGTGTTTGAAAGAATGTATAAAGTAACAGGGGTGAAACTGAATAATGAGAAGTCTAAAGTTTTTGGAGGTGGCTTAGAGCATAAGTGGGATATTACTGCTACTTTAAACATCAAGCAAAAGGAATTCCTAATAAAATATTTAGGGTACCCTTATCAAGCATGAATATAAAGGATAGGGATTGTGAAGGTCAGAAAGAAAAGTTTAAAAATAAAATTAGGGCATGGGAATCAAAGTTATTGAACCTAGTCGGCAGAATGAACTTATTATGTGTACGATTTACCCAAATGTCCAATATTCGATGATATGTTTTACGTTACTAACTACAATGATCAACAAGGTAAAACACATATGCCTGAACTTTTTTGTGGAAGGGAAAGATGAGTAAAATTCAATGGGAATTAGTATGTAAGGAAAAAGAAGAGGGGGTGTGAGCTTGAGCAACTAGAAGAGATCAATATAGCAATGTGTATCAAGTTAATTTGAAGAACTGTAAAAGGAGAAAGGAATATGGGAAAAAAATAAGAGGAAAAAATCATAAAAGATAAATCCTCCTAGGAAATGAATATTAAAAATGACAACTAATATAACAATGCGTCCTTCGTAATACCCAAAAATTAGCGCCTCACAAAAATGCCTAACTTTCGAAGATCACAAAAGACAGATTGTTGGAGAAAAATTAAAACAAAACACTATTTGCACCAAAAATGGTCACAAACCCCAAGTGTAGTGAAAGCACCAGCGTATGAATACGAATTAACAGTATTCACACACAAATCACAGATCTAAGCAAGTAACAAGCAGCAATCAAGAAATAATGAACAGTGACACACAATTTATAGTGGTTCGGCTATCTCCGGCCTACGTCCACTTCAAAGTTTTTATGATTTTATTGCTCGATGCTTGAAGATTACAATTTCGTGTGTTGTATTACAACTGATTTGTTGAGCTAAGTCTGAATCTAAGGCAGCAATGGTGATCTAGAGTAAATCTGGCAGAATCTGGGCGCTCTCTAGCTCTCAAAATTGTCCGACCCCTTTTCTGAATGACCAGGGGCTCTATTTATAGGTGCAGGAGGCTGATATTTCGCCTAAAATGAAGGGAGACCAGTTCTAGTACGTCAGGGGGCCCACATGGCCGAAATCTGGAAATCCGGGCCCACTTTGGGATCGATTCGAAGCTATGTTCGAATCGATCAAGAAATCATCCAATCGAGCTAAAATTTGGTGTGAACATTCATCATCATGTGTTTAAGCTTCTGTGAAAATTTCATGGCGTTTGGACTTGTAGAACTTGAGTTATGATCGATTCAAGTAGGTGCTTTTCGTTTCCTGGAGTTGTTCGAATCGATACGTTCGAATCGATTCGTTCGAATCGATCCTCCTGTATGCGAAGACTACGGCGTGGTGCGCATGCCTCGGGTCAACCCTCCTTTATCTCCGAGTTTTACTGAGTCGTACCCGGGGTTTTAGCTGTGTGGACTAGGTGGATTTGAGACTATCGATTCGAAGACGCGCTCCCTTCGAATTGATTGAATTCGTGTTCCTTCGTATCGATCGTGGAAGGTTGCTACCGATCGATACGAAGCATCCTTTGCCTTTGGGATTCGAAGACAATAGCGGCAGGGGGTCGAAGCTATGGTCCTCTTCATGGATTCGAAGGATCTCTTCTTGAGGGATTCGAAGACAGGAATAACTCGATGGAATCGAACTTGTGGCATACTGGGATGGATTCGAACCATGGTGCCGCGGATGGATGCGAACCATTGTGCGATAGATGGATTCGAACGTTGAAGGTGTTTTGATGGAGTCGAAGGCTGAAGCACTTCCATGGATTCGAAGTCATCAGGGGAACTTCGTTGGGATCTAGTTTGATGGATTCGACCCTAGGGGATTCGAACCATTGGGAGACGAACTCAAGGCTATGTCCTTCACTTGCGTTGATGATATCTTGGGCGTACAAACTCGGATTGACTCGAGATTTGAAATGTTGTTCTATCTGGCCTTGCTTGACATGCCTTATCAATTGCAGCCCGATCCGGACTCGGACAAAATTCATCGATATCCATGGTGAACCTGCGATGCACAATCGATGTTCACGACTAATAATCATTGATTTTCAGTTGATCTTTGGGTATCTCGGCTTTGCCAAAAGTTGGGATAACATTTTTCCCACCAAAACATGCCTTTTTGGTAAAAGGCGTGTTTTGATCAGTCTTAAGTTGGATGCAGTGAGTTCATGTTTTACTCATAGCTTATAGCATTTTCAATCAAGTCCGTGGCTGTTCGAAGCCGAATCGTTATCAATTTTTTTTTTCAGTGGAAGTTAAGAATGAGATTCTACAGTCTCTCTGTACTATTGTTGGTCACTCCGGACCCTTGTCAAACCCATTCTAGATTTAGCGATTGAATAGAAAGATCCTATTGCACTCCGGCGTTGCTTTCTATCCCTTGCACTCTGGCCCCAGCTAGGGCGTATAGCGATGTCTTGGTCGTTCTCGACCGATCATAGCCTCTCCGGGCTCATGCTGGATCCCATCCTGTCACTCTCTGGTGAAAAGGAAACAACGTTAAGTGAGTCAATCCTGTCGCTCTCCAGCGAAGCGACTCACCTCCTGCACTCCGGTTCAGTGTATCTGAACATTAAGCGATGTCATGACCTGAATCGTCGGTCGATCACAGCCTCTCCGGGCTCATGCTGGATCCCATCCTGTCACTCTCCGGTGAAGGGGAAACAACGTTAAGTGAGTCAATCCTGTCGCTCTCCGGCGAAGCGACTCACCTCCTGCACTCCGGTTCAGTGTATCTGAACATTAAGCGATGTCATGGCCTAAATCGTGGGCCGATCATAGCCTCTCCGGGCTCTTATCGAATCCTGATCCAATCACTCTCCGGTGAATAGGAAACGATGCTTAAGTGAGTTGATCCTGTCGCTCTCCAGCGAAGCAACTCACTTCTTGCACTCCGGACCCTGCCTCTCCGGGTAGGATCATAAAGCGATCATGTTTATATTGATATTTAATGTTTATCCTTTAACTCTCCGATCAAAGGTTTATTTTAATAAGTGTTTC
This sequence comes from Allium fistulosum, assembly GCA_030737815.1. NCBI lineage: Eukaryota > Viridiplantae > Streptophyta > Magnoliopsida > Asparagales > Amaryllidaceae > Allium > Allium fistulosum. The sequence continues at coordinate 912,095,538 of CM060908.1, forward strand.
TTTATTAAATCCAAATCCTAGATGTTCAATCTCAAACACCAGGAAAAACAAGATAATGCCTCTCCGGGCGGAGCGGTCTATTTCCATCTCAGAGCATGCCTAGGGATCTCTCCGGTTCCCGTACATGAGTAAGTGGGATAGCCGTTTTATTTTGGATATCAAATCTAAGAAAACTAATCGACCAGAGTCCAAATCTTGAACTTGGCCCTTGCCATCACAATCAGTTGATGACGAGTCGTAATCCCGATCCAGGATCATTCCTGTTTGGTTGATGCGGTAGTTGTTCGGGTCTAACCGCCGTCGTACGTTCTCTGACATACTGCGGCAATCTACCACTCCTGGCATGTTCTTCCACCTCATCCTTCAGGTGGCGGCATTCATCGGTAGTGTGCCCATCCAGCTCATGGAATAGGCAGTACTTTCCAGTCTTACGTTCCCGCTCCGTGGGATCTCTCCTGGGTGGTTTTCAGTAGGGGAGTTGCCCCCGAGTTTCGGTGTAAATTCGTTCCAGTCCTGCCACCAAGTCTGTGTATTGCCTGAATCTGGGCTCTCGGAATTTCTTCCGTTTATCAGAACCATCATGTGCGTCATCCTGCTTTCTCTTTCCTTTGTCTTCCCTGGACTGTTCCCTGGCGGTTCCTTCGCCTTGTGCAACATTTATTTCCTGCCTCTCGGCTCGTGATTCCTCTAATCGAATGAATTTTTCAGCTTCATGGAAAAACTCTCCAAGATCTTGCGGTGGATCTTTAGTCAAAGAGTCTTTGAATTCGGTGCCTTCTTCAACTCCTGCCACTGCCGCCATCAAAATCATCGATGGGTCCAGGCGATCTACAGAAGTCACCGTCGCATTAAATCGTAACAAAAAATCTTTTATGGACTCTCCGGTCCTTTGTTTTATTGATGCCAAAGTCATCACGCTCTTAGGTCGCGTCACGTGAACCCTAAACTGCTTCATGAAGCAATCCACAAGCTCGCCCCATGTCCTGATTGATCTGGTTTCTAGTTGCCTAAACCAAAGCGCAGCCAAATCTGATAAGAATAAGGGGAAACATCGTGCCATCACTTCCTCGGATGCTCCCAGCACTTCCATGTGTCTGATATATCTGGTGATATGCATGGTCGGGTCTGACTTTCCATCATAAGGATTCAGCGTTGGTAGTTTGAACTTCGGAGGGTTCCTTGCATTCCTGATATTCGGAGCGAACGGACTCCGACTAACTTCCTCCAATCCTCCTCCTGAAAACCCTCCTCTCATGAGTCGTCTCACTAGGCCGATCATTCTTTCATCTCCATCTAGGGGTTGCCCCCTTGTCACGTCTCTGTCTTGCCCTCCGAGTCTTGTAGGGAATTCTGGTACGTACTCTTCGGGTGGCTCGTTAGCATTTGTGTTGGCCCTAGCCGGTTGAGCTCCTTCCAAAGGTACTTCTGCGTTGGATCCTGCGGGCCTGCCCCCAAGCCCTTGTTGATTTCCTTCTGGTTCTACATTCTGTCCTCCGTTGGGTTCCATAGCCCTAGCTCCTTGTTCCACATTCACAGCCGCTGTAGCTGGTCCAGGGTTCTGCGTCCCTGCAGCTCTCATCTGCTCGAAGAAATTCTGCAGCATCTCTTGTTGGCTTTTCATCATTCTTTCCTGCATTAAGTTATTCATCGCTTCCATCTCATCTCTAGTAATGTAGATCGAAGCTTGTCCTTCTCCAGCGCCAGAGGATGCCTCTTGACTTCCTGCCTGTTGGCTCCTCTCAGTTCTTTGTCTAGTTTGTCGAGTCATTGTAGAGTCAGATCTGAATCCTTAAAATTCCAAATCTAAATTTTGAATTTGGTGTAGCGGGTGCTAGTTTTTCTCAGTGAAAGCACCAAAGTGTTTGCACCAAAAATGGTCACAAACCCCAAGTGTAGTGAAAGCACCAGCGTATGAATACGAATCAACAGTATTCACACACAAATCACAGATCTAAGCAAGTAACAAGCAGCAATCAAGAAATAATGAACAGTGACACACAATTTATAGTGGTTCGGCTATCTCCGGCCTACGTCCACTTCAAAGTTTTTATGATTTTATTGCTTGATGCTTGAAGATTACAATTTCGTGTGTTGTATTACAACTGATTTGTTGAGCTAAGTCTGAATCTAAGGCAGCAATGGTGATCTAGAGTAAATCTGGCAGAATCTGGGCGCTCTCTAGCTCTCAAAATTGTCCGACCCCTTTTCTGAATGACCAGGGGCTCTATTTATAGGTGCAGGAGGCTGATATTTCGCCTAAAATGAAGGGAGACCAGTTCTGGTACGTCAGGGGGCCCACATGGCCGAAATCTGGAAATCCGGGCCCACTTTGGGATCGATTCGAAGCTATGTTCGAATCGATCAAGAAATCATCCAATCGAGCTGAAATTTGGTGTGAACATTCTTCATCATGTGTTTAAGCTTCTGTGAAAATTTCATGGCGTTTGGACTTGTAGAACTTGAGTTATGATCGATTCAAGTAGGTACTTTTCGTTTCCTGGAGTCGTTCGAATCGATACGTTCGAATCGATCCTCCTGTATGCGAAGACTACGGCGTGGTGCGCATGCCTCGGGTCAACCCTCCTTTATCTCCGAGTTTTACTGAGTCGTACCCGGGGTTTTAGCTGTGTGGACTAGGTGGATTTGAGACTATCGATTCGAAGACGCGCTCCCTTCGAATTGATTGAATTCGTGTTCCTTCGTATCGATCGTGGAAGGTTGCTACCGATCGATACGAAGCATCCTTTGCCTTTGGGATTCGAAGACAATAGCGGCAGGGGGTCGAAGCTATGGTCCTCTTCATGGATTCGAAGGATCTTTTCTTGAGGGATTCGAAGACAGGAATAACTCGATGGATTCGAACTTGTGGCATACTGGGACGGATTCGAACCATGGTGTCGCGGATGGATGCGAACCATTGTGCGATAGATGGATTCGAACGTTGAAGGTGTTTTGATGGAGTCGAAGGCTGAAGCACTTCCATGGATTCGAAGTCATTAGGGGAACTTCGTTGGGATCTAGTTTGATGGATTCGACCCTAGGGGATTCGAACCATTGGGAGACGAACTCAAGGCTATGTCCTTCACTTGCGTCGATGATATCTTGGGCATACGAACTCGGATTGACTCGAGATTTGAAATGTTTTTCTATCTGGCCTTGCTTGACATGCCTTATCAATTGCAGCCCGATCCGGACTCGGACAAAATTCATCGATATCCATGGTGAACCTGCGATGCACAATCGATGTTCACGACTAATAATCATTGATTTTCAGTTGATCTTTGGGTATCTCGGCTTTGCCAAAAGTTGGGATAACAAACACCATACCAAGACATCGATAAGATCTCACAATGAAATGATAACATATAATATATTGAATATACATGAATAGAACAGAATGAACATTATATATAAGAGACCGCACTAGTAGAAGCAACTGATAAATAAATATCAATACAGACAGTCAGAACATAACAACTCCCAATAACACAAAGTTTTGAATAATATTAGATACAACAGGCCTCATATACATAATAACATGTCTGTCACATACAAATAAAATATCAAGTGTACATATTCATAATATCAATGCCACACATGACTCCAAAATGCTCCAGCTGCTCATCCAGATAGCATATCCCCAAAAGCACTTGACTTCCAAACTACTCAATCGAGTACCCGAGAGTTCCCATGACATAAACAGACAAGGACGAAATGCGAGTCGGACTTAAAGCCTAGTGTGAGGAGAACTATCTCAAAATATTGTACATCAAAACTATATACAAATAAACAGGAACTTACTAAGGCACAATGGGTCCTCTCCATAAATATCTCTTAAGGATAATCCAAACTGCCCATAAACATGTACAGTAAACCCATCTAAAAAATAGGAAATCATACCATAACCTGCTCTTATACTATAATCAAGAGTCGGCACAACTAATATAATGTGACCTATATGTAATAGATATCACCATATACAAATGTAGGGATAATATAGATATCACAATATAAGTCTATTGTAAAATGCATTATAGTACTATCAACTAACAAATAATGCGCAACATAACGATATAAGATAAATAGAGAATATCTACCATCGTCCCATACTTAATTAAATATCAATGGAGCAACTACACCTTATATGATCTTTGGATTTATATACATTCTTACCCTTTTAGAGTCCGCAAATGGAACCAAGCATCCTCATATGACCTCTTTGTTGTACACGTGCCCCTATACAGACCTAGACCACTCTCCTAGCAATAATTAAAACCCCTACCTCTATAGTGCTCCCTAGCGTCTACATCTACACTACCACTACTGGGTACAAGTACCCATCAAGCACTGCTTCGGACCCTTCGGAAGGCTTAGTCTGAAACCATAAAACAACATATAAATGGATGCATAGCACAAGAGCCGCATTACAACCCGAATCTAAATGCTTACTCCATGACTTTCTCGTTGTGCACTAGCTTTAAACCCAATAGATCACTCAAGCGCAATAGTGCTTCGAACTATAGAATCCATGATAACCATTTATCTACACATCTGCCTGATCTCGTAGCAGTAGTCATGTGCTCTCATATTTTCCTAAGTCTTGAACCGACTCCTTGCCGTTATGTACTCCCACCAATCATACAAGCTCATCGTATATGACCGTGAAACCGGTCACTGTCACGATCTCATATCTGATTGTCTCTTGATCGCTATCTCGATCTCTTACTATTCCTATGTCGAAATAGTCCATGCCTTGCATCTCTCGCCATGATCGCTTCCTCGATCGCTTGTCCAAATGCCTTAATGATTGTTGCCAACCACTTATGAACCTCTTATATTTGCATCTGAATCCCAAACCTCGCCTTTCATTCCACTTTCCTGAGTAACTTGAAGCTTCCCTGTAGTCATGTCAAAGTCTTACGTCAATTTGCATCCGGATCCGAGGGAACACCCCTCCCTTGGTTAATTGGCAACTGGCATAGGCTTACTGCTTAGGTCCATACACCACCCATGCACCGGTGGTCTACAACCAATGGATTGACGGTAGCATGTCCCAAGCAATAAGCTTGGGTCAGCTGCCATCCGCTCACAAGGGTCGCCATATCGTGCATCGTTTCCTCCATTGCTTTGCTCGATGCGTCGCCTGGCTTCCCAAACCTACCTTCACTACATCTGACCTCCTCCGGAGTTCATTGGTTGATGTTTTGGAAATGCATGGTTCCTTATGTGTTTAAAATCCAATTTTGACATAAAATCCACTCTTTACACGCGTAGAGTTCAATGGGTGACTCTAGCGACCCGGCTCCCTCTAATCAAACCAGAACATACTCAACTGGCCAGCTTGCCTCATGTAATGCCTATGCATGCCCATACACTCATTTGTGTGCATTTAACATGCATACACAAACACACTTTGCTACATAAATCATGTTTTGGACATCATCGAAGCGATTACTCAACCAAGTGTACTCTCATGCAACTTAAAGCACACAGTAGTCGCTATGGCTACATGAGACTCCTGCAACGCACATACACACAAATGTATTTACGTGCATCCATATGTGTGTGTGTTCATACAAATACACACATTTATCCAAACAAACATACATAACAATTCCAATTGCAATATGCAAATTGTTTTGATTGTTATGTATCTTCCCATACACGTAGACATATACTTACCCATATACATATACATACATGTATAATTAAAAAAGTAACTCATATCTTACTTAATCAAATCTTACTTTTATTTACTAAATCTTTTCAATAAAAGTCCAGTATGTTTCCATACCATTTTATAAAATCTTACAACTACTTTATAAAATGTATTTCTAGCTTATTAATCATTTCAAGCCTTCATAATACTAAAATTCTTTACTCAAAATTAAGTATTCTTCTTATAACTATTAAAACCTTATAATCATTTTATAAAATATCTTCTCCATATTATTTTATAAAATCTCATACTCCTTTATAAAATACTTCATTTATATTATTTCATAAAATGTCATACCATTTTATAAATATGCATCTTTTACTCATAAAATTATTCCTTTACGTGAATAATATTTATAAATAAACCAGTCACCTATAAGGATCATTTCTTTACTTTAAATAATACTTACAAGTACCAAGTAATCTTCATTAACCCTTTAATCACTTTAATTATAAATGTAAAGTTCAAAGCTCACTTAATTAGCTTACTAATTTTTCTAAAACCATTTCAATTAGCTTTATTATTACTAACTAATGACATGTACATAGTCACGTCATCCAATTAGTCTCTAATCTATTACAACATCACAGATAACCATCCAATTAACCAAAAACCTATCTTAGCTTATTAACTAATTCAAAAATAATTATTAAGGCTTTAAACAAAAAATGAGTTAATATAATCAAGTTTATAACATGAACATAAGCCTAAATCAGCCCAAACATTCTTCAAATCACTTCATAAAATTCCATAATTAGCAATAAATGAAATAATGAAGATTAACAAGTAGATTAGTTAGAAAATCATCATGCTCACCTTCTTCTTCTCCAAATGAAGCTCTAAATATGAAAAACCAAATCCATGCTCTCTTTAATGTTGAGACCTAGGTCTAAACTCCACTTCATGCTAATTCCTTGATGGCTTATGTGAGGAACTTGATAAGAGGAATTATGGTGAATTTAGTTTGAATTTATGAATTTTATTTAAGTTTGGATTAGTGGAGTTAGGTTTAGGAGATTAAAAAGAGATTAGAGAAGTAATTAGAAAAGAAGCAGAAATGTAACGTTGAAATGAAAATGAACGAGGACTTAGCTACATATAAGCCAACTTGTGAGTATGTTAATGGGCTTAGCCCAAATTCATTTCATGCTAATGAAAACATCATGCACTCTAAAAATTCATTGATTCTAAAAATAGCCAAATTTATACTCATTTTTCTCATGATGGAATGGCGATCTTAATGGAAAGTGTCTCGAGTCCCAATTCATCCACCATTGAAAAATCTAGAATAACGGGTCTTCGGTCAATTAACGTTTAAATATTCAAATTAATCATTTAAATACTCAGCCATTGGAATTGCGAGGTGTTACATTCTCCCCCCTTAAAAGAATTTCTTCCCCGAAATTCCAATGAGTATGAGAAAATAATAGAACTAACCAAAATTTTAGAGCCTTAACTTTGGAAAGTTTCATCAATACTTCTGTTACGCTGTCCGTGTTACGGAAACTCCTAAATTAGAATGCATCACACAACTAGGAAATATGCAATGATCTACATTATCCCGCATTTCCCAAAAATATACGCCTCTTTTTAAGAAAGCTTCTCACCATTTAAATGCACATCTAAACAAATAAGCATTTAAATAGCTATGCTTTAGCTCTCAAGTATCTAATTGTACTATACCAAGAGGATTGTGCACCAACTCTACAACAACAAAAAATTAAAACATGTAAAATTTAATGTAGCAACTGATACTACCACAATCATACATGACCAAAAGTTAGAGAGTAAACTCAAATAAATCAGTTCCAAAACATACCACGGACTCCGAGTCACTTTAAATGCAATCGACTGGTATAGATCTCACCTCGACCCCATAGTAGGCATGTGTGATATGTGATTTATTTTAAATAACTATTGCTATCACTCTCTGAACACGCTTTAACAAAAATCATAACTACCATAAAAGCAACCAAGCACACAAATCAAATAATAATAATCAACAACAATAAAGAGTAAGCAACAGTCAAACAATAGAAAACAATGATAAGCAACAACAACTAACATACAAACTATCAAACATGCAAATAGTCAACAATATCAACAACATCAAATCAGTCTAGAGCAAATAACAACAACATCCAACAATAGTAGGCAAACATGAACAATGGCAAAAAACATCAACCAACAACAACCATCAAAAAATAACAATAAACAATTAACATACATTACTATACAAACAACCAATCAACAAGCAACTATAAGCATATAAAACAATGGAACATTCAGAAAGAGTCTATACTGACATGGATGGTAACCAATCAATAGTCAAAACGCGCATGTCAAGCCATAAACCCCTTTGAGCCTGTTCGACATCTAAGATGAACAAAATGCCAAAGTGGTGAACTCCTTTCATGAATATAATACATGAAAGACTATTACACCTACCGCTATGAAAAGGAAAACTTACATAATATATTGGATCATCAGTCCCAAAACTCTCAAATAAATCTAGCAATCTAAGCCTCAACTTTCTTTTTCTTCTAAACATAGCTCATTCTCCAAAGAAGAAAACTCTACTAATTAAATCATCATTAAACAACAATCAACTAAAGCTTGGGTTTGCTTGGGTTCAAACTCAACTCAACCACGCAATGTTAATAAGGAAAATACACTAAGTGCACTATGATGCTCCCATAGGCAAGTATCATCTCGTCACTTAGAAGATTATTCGAATTGCCACAAAATTAGTCAAGAAATCCTTCCCCAAACTATCCCAACCAGCCTTAACTATACATACTTGTAATTTATAATGACCAAAGATACTTAAAATGACACGATGCCCATTTCAACCCTTCGTTTGCTTGCAAGATTTCTTTATTAAATTAGGGTCGGTCACCTGAATCTTTTCATGCGAACTCCGATCCAGTTCGTTGATTCTACTATTGAAATCTCCGCACACAACTAAGGCTGTGCTTTGGAAATTTCTCAATCGCCTCAAGCGTCTGACTTAAGTGCTCGCCTATAAGAATCAAGTGAGAAACCCTTTCCTAACCGGTGCAAATCACCTAGAAATTCTACACTCAAACTAGGGATTAAGAACTAGTATGTGAATGGACCATTCCTTAGAAAATACAATTTTAGCACATGGGATTACTCCCATCGCCTAAGATTTACTAACACAAGGAAAAACATTCTAACATGAACAACCCTAGGCAAACGCCCATCAATCAACCGCTCGGTCTTTGGTCATTATTGGGCATCCACTGAACCTTACTTGATTGTAAATCTAAGCCACATTTCATTAACCAAACCCACTCAACTTGAAATTCATGCATCAAGTTCGAATGTTAATACTCTTGGTCGCTTTAACTTAGCTTAGCAACAAAGGCTACACATACAAGCTTTGTTTTAGAAAAAAACTTATTTATTAAGAAACTAGTCGAGTTTAGCCTATCTATTAAGTAACTAGCAATAAATGAATATACAACTCAAATATTGAAAAGAACGGAAGTAAGTACCCTAAACACAAAGCATAACACAGAACATAAGCTCCTTCCATTTTTCCTGACCAATAGGCCCACTACGACCCGGTAATATCCATAAGGCATAAGTCATCATCACTTGCCCACCCCTTTAAAATGTAGGACAATTCTTCCTCAAGTGATCAATCCAAATGCAATTGAAGCACTTATGCTTCACTTTAGCCAGATGACGTTGGATAGCGAAATTCCCCCATATACCATAGGAGTGGCATATTAGGTCGATTTCTTCTTTGCATAAGCTCGACCTTTCCTTGTACCTTGGTCTTTGCACTTTAATTGGAGCTTCAGTTTGCCTCCTACTTTCTCTATGTCCAATTACCTCATGGGTGCTCTCACGGAAGAGAACCATCTAACAAGACTTTCAAAAGTGGCCCCTAATAGGGATAAGACTAAGCAATGAATCCTCAACTGATGCTTCAAGACCTTAGGAAAACTCTTTTGCCCACACCAATGGAGTACCAACCATCTCAATCCCAAAATCAAACCAAAAGATTGAATTGATCTATATACTCCTTCACTGATGAGTTGCCCTACATAAAATGGATGAAATGCTCAAGCTATACGCTCTTCTCAATCTCAAAAATGAACTGAGACCCAAAGCGATGCCTAAATTCATTCCAAGTTATTGGCCTGGTCATCATCCTCCTCTACTATTTTGTCCAACCCAGCCAAAGCTTCCCTTCATGCATGTGTCCAAGGCTGTGTCTCAACAACAGTCTCTGAAAGACTTCCCTCCAAGGCTATAAAAATCCTGTTACAGCTTCAAAGAGTCTAAAGCTAGTGGAGTAAGAAATACTAGTGCCCTAAGTTTCACACCACCTCCGACGCTATTATGGGCAACTTTTCCCATAGGATTGGGGTTTGGTTGAAGGAGGGGTAGGTAAGGAAGAGAGCAAGGCTGGGAAGAAAACTAAAGAAACAAGGAAAAGAAGCAAAACTCACAGTCGATCCCTGTTCGGAGACCTAAGTGTCGAACTGATTCCTCTGTTTGGTACCCCAAGCCCCGAATAAGATCATTTCTTCAGTGGTTGGGCACCAACTGAACAAGATCTTCTATATGGTGGTTGGGCACCCACCGAACAAGATCTTTTGTTCGGTGGGTGGGTCGCTTACCAAAACAGGTATTAAGCCACCTACCGAACCAAGAAGGAAAACACCCATTGAACCAAGCATGCCAAGCCAGATAGAGAAGCATACGAACTTGGCCAATAGCTTGTCTACATCCATCCTAGCTGAACCAACACCTTCGGGTCGACTTCTCAGTTGGGCCCAACAACATAAATATGGAAGAAAATCAGCATGTATTTGAAAATATGTCTAGCATATTCCAAATTCCCAGGAGAGAGATATACATGGAAATATCATAATTTTCCATATTAAACACGCCTCAAATCTACCTTTATAAATATCTAAGCAATTGTCATATAGAAGGATAACTTTTGGAGATTTGAAAGCTTCGAGCAACATCGCTAATCAAATGGAGCACCTGGGTCGTCTTTCTCTATTATAAATCATTGTATTTGGCATCAATCTCTTATAAAGGCTGAATATATAAGAAAAGTAATAAAAAATAGTGGATGTAAGCCCACTGTGGCTAAACCACTAAAATCCTGGTGTTCTTTACTTTTTCTGCTTTTTATTCTTTAAAAGTCTACTGCAACCATTGGAGATGTTTGCTCATTTTTAATGAAAACACTTTTAGTGCTTTCACTGAGAATCAAAGTTTCTCAACATGTTTCCTAAGTCTAAAAGCAAGACTGGCGGTGCCGATAGGAATATCAATCCAGTTACAGATAATCAAGACAACCAATCATTCAACACATCAGGACCGACGCTATCACTAGTAACAATTTAGATAGAGTTATGGCGGATCTTGATACCCACTTCGCTGCCCAACAGCATGCCATTATGGACCAAATCATGACACGCTTGGGGTAGATGCAGCCGGTCGCATACAACACTAAAACCAAAGGGAGAGCCGAGTCCCGGGGATAGGTTACCACGAAGATCACATTCTAGTGAGCCGAATCAGTAGGTTCAAGGAGTTGGGCGCACAAACTCTAAGGAAACAAGTTAGCCCGGAGTTGAGCCATGCACCATACCCGAGGAACGGCTCGGTGCTAAGCCAAACCGAGGAGACATCAAATTAGGTGTGGCCGCAGTTTTACCTCCCTGACTAAGATAGCGTTCCCTAGTCCTAGCAAAAGTAGAGATCGGTGGAAGGTGAATCCATCGCTGTGGATGATCCCGGAGCAGGGAACGAAGTAAGGACCATAGATCTAGTCATTATAGAAGGAATGAAAGAAGCCTCTCATCTCAACGTGGGAGGTCGAATCAACTCCACTCATCCCCCAAGCGAGAAGTAGATTACCTGGAGAGACTTATAAGGGAATGTCTTCATCGTGAACAAATCGAATGCAGAATCGGTGCGGAAGTTGGTAGTCCTTTTTTCATAGAAATAGAAACTGCTCTGAATCCCAGGAGCTTTAAGATGCCTACTATGGATCCTTACCATGGCTTAACAGATCCTATAGTGTACTTGCAGTGATATACATAACATATGCCGATGAGCAGAGCGACGGAGGAAGTTATGTGCAAATGTTTCCCTTTTTCTTGTCAGCTTTAGCAACTATATGGTTCTGCCACCTTCCCAATGATACGATTCATTCATGGGAAATGTTGAAGGAAAAGTTCATCAGCCAGTTGGAGTTTATATAGAGTAACCCAAGGACCTGTACTCCTTGTCGGATGTTAAACAAAAGGAGGAAGAGATTTTATGATAATACCTAACCCATCTCAATGTTGTTGCCGCCAGCATTCAGAATGTCGATAAACGCCTCACTCTTATGGCCTTGTGCGGTGGTGTTCACTCGAACATGAAAATGGCTCAAAGATTGACAAAGGAAAAGCCATTACTCTTCATGACTTCTTTTATGAAGCTGCAAAGTATATGTGTTTGGAGGATGCCACGGCAGAGCAACAGACCGAGACAACTGCCAAACCATTGGAGGCTTCTAACAGTGTAAACGCCATGATCAAGGACAATGGAGGTGGAGATGTGGAGAAAAAGAAGAATAATAACCCAGATATTTATAGTTGTAGGAAAACAGATTAAAGAAGATTCAAACTTGGCATGAGGTTCGACAACTACACGGACTTGAATAAAAGTATAGAGAATGTTTACCTAGTTACTCAAGTAGAGCATAAATACAGCAAACCTGCTCCAACGAAAGAAATAGAAGCTGAAAGAAACTCTAGGAAATACTGCAGGTTCCATGAGTCACATGGACATAACACAAACGAATGCTGCCATTTGCGGGACCTGATTGAGGAACGCATTAGGAAGTGGAAGCTAGAACGGTACGCCAAGAGCCTAGAGGCGTTTCCCGCTCCCAAAAAGCAGGCTCTGGGATTGCCCCTGTCGGGGAACAGAGGTGAAGGGTCTAGTGCCAATCATGAAGAAGATGGAAGACTAGTCATCAATACCATAACAAGAGGAACCCATGTGGCAGATAAGAATTGGGGCGGGATGAAGAGGTATGCAAAGTCTTTGAAAAATGGAGATGCCTATGTATGCACGATAGGTGAGAAACAGATAGCTAAGGCTCCCTAACGAATGCGGGAAGTAATAGCTTTTGATAACAATGACTTACGAGGAAAGCAATAACCTCGTGTAGATCCAATGGTGATTACGGCCTTGCTTGGCCCAGTAGAAGTACACAGAATTTTGGTAGATAATGGAAGTTCAGTGAGCATTCTAGTCACGGTTGCGTTTGACAAGATGGGATTGTCCATGGAAGATGTTACACTTTGCAACTAATGGCTAGATGGTTTCCCTAGAGAAGGCATCATGCCCTTAGGGAGGTTGGATTTGTTTGTTGAGATAGAAACCCATCCTGATCAACCATACAAAAGCAAACTTTCATACCGGTGGATGAATTCTCAGCTTACAATGCCTTCCAAAGATGAATAGCCTTATATGACTTCCGTGTAGTAATGGCCCCATGGTGTTTGATGATGAAGTTCCCGACAGGCAATGTGATAGGAGTGGCGGAAGAAAACTAGGACACACATAGGTAATGTTATGTAATAGAACTTTGGGAGAATAAACGAAGAAGAAGGGAAGGGCGCAGAAGATGCCTTCTATGCCAAGAACTCCCTCACATAGCAACTAAAGGACGGCCCCACTCTAGAGTTTACAAGTGATCCTAATAATGAGCTTGACCCGAGAGATGGGGGAGAGGGGGTTGGAGCCAAGCTTGGAGAGATTTTTGGAGTTTGTGGAAGTTGATGATAGTGATCCTACAAAGCTCATGAAAATTGGATCTGGCCTGTGGTAAGATCTAAAGATACAACTAATTGGTTTTCTACGAGATAACCAAGATGTGTTCACCTAGTCCCATGCAGACATGTGTGGGATTTCTCCCTTAGTTGCTTGTCACGACTTGAATGTTAACCCAAGAAAGCCTCATGTGAAGTATAAGAAAAGTAGTATGGGCCTGAAACGATCGGTGACACAGAACGAAGAGGTAAAAACCAAACTGACAAACAACTTCATTCGAGAATCATTGTAACCAGAATGGATAGCGAATCTCGTTCTCATTAAGAAGTCAAATGGAAAATGGCAGACTTTTATAGACTTTTCTAACATGAATGATGGATGTCCTAAAGATTGCTTTCCGCTCCCGAGGCTCGATCAGTTAGTAAATGGAACTGCTAGGCATGGGCTTCTGTCCTTTATGGATGCTTACTCTGGGAACAACCAAATCGTGATGCACGTCTTGGATTAGGAGCATACCAGCTTTATCACTGACCAAGGGCTCTACTGCTACAAAATTATGCCATTTGGACTCAAAAATGCAGGAGCAACATACAAACATCTAGTAAATAAGATGTTCGTCGAACAGATGGGCAAAACCATGGAGGTATACGTAGATGACATGTTAGTGAAGACAAGGAAGACTAGAGATGACATCTCGCACTTGGACTAAATGTTTCAAATTCTACAGAAATACAAGATGAAGTTAAACCTGCTAAAGTGTTCTTTCGGAGTGGCTTCTAGAAAATTCTTGGGCTTTATCGTGCATGCAAGGGGGATAGAGGCTAACTCAGAACAAGTCTGGGCATTATAAGACATTAAAATTCTAGAAAATCAGAAGGAAATGCGAAGTTTAAATAGAAAAGTAGCAGCCTTGATCAATTTCATATCCAAAGCCACCGTCAAGTGTGCCCAGTTCTTTGAGAAACTCAAAAAGGAGAATGGCAAGTTCTTGTGGATAGATGAATGTCTGGCTGCATTCTTAAATTTATTAAAACACTTACAAATGCCACCGGTCTTGTCTACACTAGTTGAAGGGAAAGATCTTTACATCTATTTAGTGGTATCACATCATGCTTTAAGCTTCGCTTTAGTTAGGGAGGAAGATCGAGTACAATGACATGTGTATTATATAAGCAGGTGCTTAACAGGATCAGAGTCCAAGTATCATAAGCTGGAAAAGTTGATATACTATCTATTGATTGCATCCAAGAAACTGAGGCAATACTTCCAGTCACATCCTATCCGGGTACTTACAGACCAGCCACTGCAGCAGGTTCTACACAGGTTGGACACTTCGAGAAGACTAATCAAATGGAGAATTGAGTTAAGTCAATATGAGATAACATATCACTCATGGACTACAATCAAAGGACAAGCACCGGTGGACTTCCTTGCTGAATTTACCATTCAAGACGATGAAGAGAAGCCGCTGGAGGAGGAAGCCCTCAAGTGATGAGTGTATGTTGATGGAGCATCTAATGATCACAATTCTAGTGCGGAGGTGGTATTTCTAACCCCCAAAGAAAGAAAGTTGAGTTATGCGATTAAATTGGGATTCAAAGCAATGAATAACGGGATGGAGTATGAAACTTTGCTGGACTGGAGTTAGCAAAGGAGCTAGGGATCAAGATGTTTTGTTTATAGTGACTCTTAACTAGTGGTGAATCAGATACTTGGGGAATTCTAGGCCAAAGGAGAACGCTTGAAATCTAACCTGGAGAAGGTGAAGGATCTACTTACTATGGTAGAGCATTACATGGTTAAATATATTCCTCGAGAGGAGAATCAGGATGCGGACGGATTGGCAAAGTTTGCAAGTTCGGGAAATGAGTCTCTGTTGAGACCAGTACCTATTACGACCCTACATCGACCCAGTTTCATGGAAGTAAATGTGGTTGCGGCTGTAGGGGGCGGGGAGACCTGAATGACCTCGTTGATAAAGTATTTGAGTAAAGGAACGCTGCCCAACAGCCAGAACGAGGGTAGGAAAACCCTATGGAAGGCTCCCCGCTTCATCATCCAAGATAGACTGCTGTATCGAAGGGGATATTCAAACCCACTACTGTAATGCATTGCTAGATAAGAAGCTAAATAGGTACTGAGAGACATACATCAAGGAAGCTTTAGAGGCCATACTAGGGGGCAGACCAGGCAGACCCTAGTGAAGAAAGTATTGCGGTATGGATACTTATGGCCAATATTAAATCGTGAAGCAATGGAGTACATGAGGAAGTGTGACAAGTGCCAGTAGTTTGCGAAGATTCCTAGGTTGCCCACAAATGAGTTAACTCACATGGTCAGCCCCTGGCCCTTTGCAGTCTAGGGAATAGACTTAATCGGAGAACGTCCAATGGCATAGCGTGGAGCTAAGTATGCGATAGTGGTAGTTGAATACTTTATTAAGTGGTTGGAAGCTGAGCCCCTTACTATGATGTCAAAAGTGAAGGTTGTAAACTTTTTAATCAGGAATGTAATATGTAGGTAAGGAGTTCCTCTCCAGATCATCTCGGACAATGGATTGCAGTTTGATAGTGCGGAGTTCGTCTATTTCTGCCGGTAGCATTGAATAAAGAAAATCTTCTTTGTGGTGGTATACCCGTAGGCTAATAGACAGGTGGAAGCAGTCAACAAGGTTCCAAATACACTCATAATGAAGCGGCTAGAAAGAGAAAAGGGAGCGTAGGTGGACAAACTGCCTCTGGCATTATGGGCCTACCACACTTCTTTCAAGATGGTAATATGACATACTCCTTTCTCATTGTCTTACGGGTTAGAGGCGATGCCACCGGTAGCGATGGTAGTTCCATCCCATAGAAGACTTCATTATGACCCAATTGAAGAGCTGTTGAACATGTCACTTGACTTGATGGATGAGAAACGATAGGAAGCTGCCTTGAGGGTTGAAGCACACAAATGAAGGGTAGTTACGCAGTACAACCAGGCTTTTAAATCTCCCCGAGATGGCCGAGATGAAAAATCCGAGATATCAGCCAAAATCCGAGATTTGGCAGCCTATTTAGTTATAAGCGTTTTAAATATCGCCCGAGATAGCCGAGATATTTTCCCGAGATATTGGCCAAAATCCGAGATTTAAAACACTGAGTACAACTCTAAGGTCAAACACCGCCTACTTAAGGAAGAGGGCTTGGTGCTTATGCTTCCCTAGACCAGGGCGCTTGATCAGGTCTAGGAAGGACCATACATCATCCACAAGGACCTCAGCAATAGAGCTTTCATTCTCAACATAGTAGATGGAGCTATATTCAAAAAAGCTTAGAAAGCACACCATCTCCGTCTTTACTTTACTTGAGTTCTCTCTATTTTTCTAATTGTATTGAAAACTCTATAATTGAAATAACTATGAGACGGATTCTAATAAAGTGTGATTTTCCTTAAAATTTTATCATCATAGGTAATGGTTAGGAAATATAACTTTACTTTGTCACTTAAACGTGTATGGGAATAACATTAGCACCATGAGGAAACATCACCTACGCTTGGGGAGCTGACCCCTCAACTACAAAACAGGATTGTGTTGTCGTACTATTTACCCTCAAAATTATCTACCAGCAATGGAAAATATGATTAGTCCATGGTCAAGACATGACCGCCAAATAGGTGCTTGCCATTGATGATTGGCTCAAACTAATCTATCGACAATGGCAAGCTTGATCAGCACATAGTCAAGACATGACTGCCAAATGAGTGCTCTCCATTGAAGATTAGCTCAAACTTATCTACCGACAATGGCAAGCCCGATCAGCCCACAGTCAGAACATGACCGCCAAATAGGTGCTCCCCATTGACGATCGGCTTAAACTTATATGCCAGCAATGGCAAGCCCGATCAGCCCATGGTAAGGATATAACCACCAAATGGGTGCTCACCATTGATGATCACCTCAAACTTATCTACCAGCAATGGCAAGCCTAATTAGCCCATGGTTAGGACTTGACCGCTAAATGGGTGCTCACCATTGACGGTCATCTCAAACTTATCCATCGGCAATGACAAGCCCAATCAGCCCATGGTCAGGACATGACCGCCAAATGGGTCCTCGCCATTAACAATCGGCTCGAACTTATCTGTTGCCAATGGCAAGCACGATCAGCCTATGGTCAAGACATGACTGCCAAACGGGTGCTCGCCATTGACAATTGGCTCAAACTTATCTATCGGTAATGGCAATGGCAATGGCAAGCCCGATCAGTCCATGGCCAGGACATGACCGCTATATGGGTGCTCACCATTGATGATCGGCTCAAACTTATCTACTGGCAATGGCAAGCCCAATTAGCCCATGGTCAGGACATGACTGCCAAATGGGTGCTCACCAATGATGATCGGCTCAAACTTATCTTCCAACAGTGGCAAGCTGATCAGCCCATGATCAAGACATGAACGCCAAATGGGTACTCTCCTTTGACGACCGATTGAAACTTATCTATCGGTAATGGCAAGCTCGATCGACCATGGACAGAACATAATGTGTTGGAGCTGGATCTTCCAGGGGCTGGTTTTCAATAGGTGAATCTGGAGAAATGTGGAAAAAGGTTAGTGAAACATCATGTGTTGGAGCGTAAATCACTGTTTTCGAAGTCAAACCTTGTATAGTTTCTCCAAAAGTTGTGCCACCATTTTTCCGCTTTTCAACTTCTTTCTTGCGAGCCTCCTAAGCTTCGGCTAACTTGATATAACGCAGCCAAATGGCCTCCATCTCTTCCGCTAAGAAACGAGAATCGACAACTTCAAGGCTGAAGGGAGGGCCTCTTTATTCACTAGAAACTTCAAGGCGGAGAACAAAAGCCATGACCTCCTGGTAATCATCCATCCAGGCCAAGATTTTCTCTGTAAACATCCTATAACAGATTTCATCCAAGAGCCCTTCCACCTGATCTAGCTGGCTATTTTCTTTATCACATTCCGCCTATAGCTTATCGGCCCTGGAAGTCTTAGCGGCTTTATAGGCGGATAGGACTCTAATCTCTGCCTGGAGGGAGACCCTGTTAGATTTCCACTCTAATACCTTTTTCTGTATGTCGGTAATCCCAGGCCCTACCTTCTCGATCGTTGTCGTAGCTCTTCTATCCTCTTGGAGTATTTGTTCTTGACATTTTCATAATCATCGAAGAGTTGTCCGGCCTTATCATTGTACTCTTTCTCGGCAGCCCTAACATTTTCCATATGATCTCGCTTCAACTGCTCCAATTATTTAGCATGAGCAGCCTTGAGCTACTCTATCTCGTCGACATGTTTCTTCATCTCATCGCCTGTAGATCTCTCTAAGGCATCAACCATCTTCTTATGGCCAAAGTCTTTTTCATGCGGACGCTTCCTTAACTCAAAAATCATTAAGCTCTGTTCCATGTTCTTTTGCCGACCTCTTCCCTGGCTTTAACAACCATAGAGTGGTAATCTGCTAAGGCCTTGACTCCGCCTAACCCATCCACCAATAAAATCAATCGCCTCTATAAAGGAAAGAGGCGGCGCCTCAACAAGAAAGCAAGCCAGAGGATCTCTTGGCTAGTAGGGCTGTTGGAACTTATCGAACTTCGGGTCTGAGGGGTTATAATTGTTATCCCTCCTTTTGGCAAGGCCAGGACACCAAGGAGTTGGATTCCAAATGTCGCTTGTCATGGATATCGTTGAATTCTGACCAAGTCCGGATCAAGCCCCAATTGATGAGACATGATCGGGAAAATAAAGCAAACCAACGTTCCAAGTTTCAAGTCAATCCGAGCTCATATGCACAGGTTATGATGGATACAAGTGGGAGGAAAAAGCATGTTTTAGTATCCATCGGCAGACCTCATTTCGTATCCATTAAAACGTATCTGTTCGTTTCGATGGAGCTAGTACATCGAGTTCGTATCGATGGATTTCGTATCCATCGGCGGTCCTCGTTTCGCATCCATCGGTCTCGTGTCGATTAGAATGATTAAGTCCACGCATTGATAAGCTTCGCATCGATGGAACCTTCAGCCGGAAAGACTTGTTCGTATCCATCAATAAGTCACCTGGTTCGTAACGATCGCTTAATGTCGACTTTGTATCCATCAGGTGTTCGATACTTCGCATCCATCGAAAGGCTCCAACTTGCATTCTTTGACTTCGTACCCATTGAGGAGCTACGCGTTTCGTATCCATCAAGGAAGGGACTCTCCGTCTCCATTTGTCCATCAGTTCGTATCCATGAATGACCGTGGTTTGAATCCATGGATGAAGTCCTACTCGAATCCATCAGGTCAACCAGCTTGGATAACGTGTCATCTCTCGAAGGAAACGAGGCGAGATACATGGAGTCGAAGCAGTCAACACGGAGCAAATACCGGATCGAGGAGAAGCGCGCACACTACGTCATCCCTCGATGCGAATGCGCCGAGATATATGGAGTCGACGCGGTCGACTCGGAGTAAGGACCGGGTCGAGGCGAAGTGTGCGTTCCACGTCTTCACAGAGGCGCGTGACACCATCGATTCGAAGCCCTCAGTTCGGAGAGATGGATTCGAACCAGACATCCTAGCAAAGAACATCTCCTCGTATCGATGTTATCTCTCAATCCACTGATCCAAATATCATGAAATTTTAACTGAAGGTTGCACACATACCGAGGAACGTCTCCACCAAATTTGAGCTCGATTGGAGGTAATCTTGATCGATACGAAATGACTTCGTATCGATCGCAGATCGAGGCCAAACTTTCTGGAAACGGTCTAGTGGGCCCCCTCACGTGCCAGACCAAGTCTCCCGGAGTTTGAGCGAAATCTAAGCCTCCTACGCCTATAAATAGAGCTCCAGAATCAACAGAAAAAGGATCTTTTTTCTCTGAAGCGTCCAGACTCTGCCGGATTGAGATTTGCATCCTATTTTTGCTGTCAATTTCGAATTCTAATCTGTAATCCGCTGTTCATTGCTGTAACCGCTTGTAATTATTGAAAGAGAATCAATAAAATCATCAAAACTTCATAGTGGACGTAGGCTATACGCCGAACCACTCTAAATTGCTTGTCTGTGCATTTTACATTTCTGTTTGTTGGAGTTTTTGTTAGATAACCTCTGTTTTACATTTATAATCTTCATTTTATCTCTTCAAATAACTCCTGAAGAGTGTTGTGCCCATTTTTGGTACAAACACTTTGGTGCTTTCACTGAGAAAACCAGCTTTTTCTCCTGCTCATTGGATCTGCCGTCGATACCGGATTGCACAAATCCAAGAGGAAGATCTAGATATCCAGTCCGGAATCCTTCCATTCTATTCAGATTTGCTCAAAATCTAGGAGAGGACTCCACCACCGAAAATGGTCAGCACAAGAACTGGCGCTACCGCTGCAGAGCAAGAAGGCCGAGATAGGCAGAATCCCACACAGCCGCCTTCTTCCAATCAAGACAATACCACTCACTCAGACTCAACGGGGCTAGTCACCCGACAGGAGTTTCAAGTATTGCTCCAGGAGCTGACCCAAAGCCGTCAGCAGTTGGCGGAACAGTTGCGCGCCAATATCGAGCTGACCAACCAGCTAAACCGCCGGGGGCATAGAAGGTCCAGGAGAGATGATGCCTCCAGAGCGTCTACTGAAAGCTCAGCTTCATCTGATTATCACCACCGAACTACTCGTCCTCGGCTAGAGGGGAGTCGCGCTCAAGCTGCTGAATATCAGCCCGCCTTAACTGTTGGGCAACTAAGGGTAGGACCATCGACCAGCTTCCAAACGGGTCCCTCAACACGAGGAGGTACTGCCCCACAGTACACCACGGATAACCGCGCCACAACCGCCGCAGCAGAGACAAGGGTTGATACCCGAAATCAATCAGAGCCGGTCAATCAGCAGCGGGGACATACTCCTGAACCTTATGTCCCAGAAGACGTTGAGCCAAGGAGGCGAGATATGGATCGTCGACAGCGCCCGATCCAAACTCGCACCGTGGAACCCGACCACGCCTTAGCTCATCAAGCTCAGAACCTTCCCGTGTCGGATATATCAACCATGATACGTCAGATGATCCGCGAGAGTCAGGGGCTCACTAATGATGATTGGGGGATTTCCCGTAGTCATACCCCTTTCACAGACGAAGTGCTACATGCTGAACCCCCTAGGCGATTCAGAATGCCGACTCTCCCGATGTATGAAGGGAATAGTGACCCCAACCAGCATATTCTGAAATATGAATGGTCGATCAGAGTTGCAAGGGCCGACGATGCAGTGAAGTGTCGAAGTTTCCCCATCTCTCTGGGGGGAATCGCGACAATGTGGTTTACCCGCCTACCACCTAGATCAATTTCTTCGTTCGATCAATTGGCTAAGAGGTTTGTGGAGCAATTCCGTATGCATGTTGCTAGGCCAAAAGACATCAACACCCTGTCCAGCGTCACTCAAGCTCCTGGAGAAACGCTCAGGCGTTACCTGGAGAGGTTCCACGCAGCATGCGCCGAGATCACCAATCCTAACGATAATTCAATCTTGATGGCTCTGACCAAGGGGATTGATCTTGATTCTGAATTCGGAAACTGGCTAGCTGGAAAACCGCCCGCATTGTTGGACCGTTTTTACTCCAAGGCCGCTCAATTCCTGCGGCAGGAGGACGCAAAACAGTCTAGGAAGCAGGACGATGCGAGGCCCAGCATTGAGGGAATACAGAGCAATGTGGCAGTTAAACAGTCCGGCGAGAGTTCCGGGAAAGTTCAACTGAATATACAAAACAAGCAAACCCAGCAGAGAGGAAACAATGGCCAGAATAAGAAGAGAGACGAGAACCGAGGTCCACGACGTAGAGCTCAGATGTTTGACAGTTATACGCTGCTAAACACGTCATTGGAAAACGTATACTTACAGACTTGTAACACTGTACAGTATAAGAAGCCTGCTCCGAAGCCCTCGTCGGAGAGACAGGTTCAGACAGGGAAATTCTGTAGGTTCCATGAAAGCTATGGACACAATACCAATGAGTGTCAGCACTTACAGGACCTCATCGAGAAGCTGATTAGAGAGAGGAAGCTAGATCAGTTTGTACGGGCGCCGCAGTCTGGCGGAGCAGGCCCCTCGAATCAAAATCGTTCACAAAATCAGGAAAGAGAGGAGGAACCCGCCCGTGCGGGCGGGAGATTAGTTATCAACACAATAAGTGGTGGTCCCCATCCGGCAGACAGAAGCTGGGGGGAAATGGAGTCGTATGCTAGTTCTATCAGGCATGTGGACTTCGAGTGTTATAGTAATTGCGAGGATGGAACCCCGGCGAAGCAACAAAAGATAATGTCCGATGATATCGTGTTCAGGAGCCGAGACGCCGATAAAGTCGAAGCCCCTACAATCGACCCACTAGTCATATCTGCCCAGGTAGGTCCTGCTTGGATGAAGAGGATCCTGGTTGACAGTGGGAGCTCTGTGAACATCTTGCTTAAACGGGATTACGATCTAATGAAGATGGAGACAAAGGATTTGAAACCCTGTTTATCCAGAATCCATGGTTTCAACGGAAGTGCCACGATACCCATCGGAATAACTGAACTCCCAGTCGAGTTAGGCGTTGGAGAACGCCGGAGGGTCCGAATGTTACAATTTGTTGTGCTAGAAATCGATTCGCCATATAATGTGTTTCTGGGTCGACCAGCCTTAGCTGAGTTCAGGGCGGCGATCGCCCCATGGTGTCTGACTTTGAAATTTTCCACTGATCATGGGATTGGAGTTGTTCAAGGAGATCAGGCCACAGGAAGGGCCTGTTATGTTGCTGAGCTGCGCGGGGCGCAACGTAAAGAGAAGGGAAAGGGCGTAGAGGATTCTCTCTGCGTCCGTTCTATCGATAATTGACAATTGATGCCTGGGCCTCGGCCCGGGCACCACGACCAATTCCTGAAAGACCTGGACCCCAGGGACAACGAGGATAAAGACGAATCAACGGAGAGTCAAGCTTCTCCAGCCGAACTGACTGTGGACGTCCTAATCAGTGAGGATGATGATTCAAAGATGCTGAAAGTTGGGTCCCAACTGAACGAGCAGACACAGCAGGAGTTGGTCGAATTTCTTCGGGCGAATCTCGACGTCTTCGCCTGGACACACTCTGACATGTGCGGGATCTCGCCGAGCATTGCAAGTCACTCCCTGAATATAGATCCGCGACATGTCCCAGTAAAGCAGAAAAGGCGCGGTATGGATCCAGAGAGATCTGCCGCCCTTAAGGAGGAAGTTGATAAACTACAATCGAACGGGTTCATTCGAGATGCTTTGTATCCAGAATGGGTGTCCAACCCTGTACTAGTTCGGAAACCAAACGGGAAGTGGAGAACGTGCGTTGATTACTCTGACCTAAACAAGGCCTGTCCAAAAGATAGCTTCCCACTTCCGCGAATCGATCAGCTCGTTGATTCAACGGCCGGACATGAACTACTATCCTTTATGGATGCTTATTCCGGCTACAACCAGATACCCATGCATTTACCTGATCAGGAACATACCATCTTCGTGACCAATCTGGGACTCTATTGTTACAAAGTCATGCCGTTTGGTCTAAAGAACGCTGGAGCAACATACCAACGCTTAGTCAACCGAATGTTCGCTGATCAGATCGGGAAGACCATGGAGGTTTACGTGGATGACATGCTGGTGAAGTCCCGATTCTCCACAGATCACGTCGGAGATTTGAATTCAATGTTCAGCATCCTCCGGGAGTACGGAATGAAGCTCAACCCACTCAAATGTCACTTCGGCGTTGCATCCGGAAAATTCCTTAGGTTCATCGTCAACGCTCGAGGAATAGAGGTGAATCCTGAGAAGATCTGGGCTATTAGAAATTTGCAAACCCCTAAAACTATAAAGCAAGTCCAGAGTCTTAACGGGAAGGTCGCAGCATTGAGCAGGTTCATTTCAAAGTCCACCGATAAATGCATTCCTTTCTTCGACCTGATCCGGAAGGGCAAACGGAACTTTGAATGGACCACGGAGTGTGAAGGCGCGTTCCGATCATTAGTTCAACATCTCTCCACACCTTCGATCTTATCAAAACCGGTTGACCACGAGCAGCTATATCTCTACCTGGCAGTATCAGAACATGCGATCAGTGCTGCTCTAGTCCGGGAAGAGGACAAAGTGCAAAACCCGGTCTACTATGTTAGTAAGCGACTAACAGGAGCTAAAAGAAATTATCCGAGACTGGAGAAACTGGCCTATTGCTTGGTCATTGCCTCAAGAAAGCTCCGTCCTTACTTCCAAGCTCATCCGCTTACTGTGTACACCGACCAGCCGTTACGACAGGTCCTCACGCGGCCTGAAACGTCCGGTAGGTTACTCAAGTGGAACATTGAGCTAAGCCAATTTGATATCGCATACGCTCCGCGGAGAGCCATTCAAGGACAAGTCCTGACAGATTTCATAGCTGAATTCACCGTTCCAGAAGACTTGCCCGAGACTAGTAAATCTCCCGAATACAACTGGAAGCTGTATACTGATGGTGCATCAAATGACCGGTGTTCTGGCGCTGGGGTTGTACTTGAGACTCCCGAGGGTCGATCCATATGTTATGCTCTTAAATTCGACTTTCGTGCAACTAATAATGAAGTCGAATATGAAGCCCTCCTAACTGGCTTAAGACTTGCCAGAGACTTGAGGATTATCGCTGTGGAAATTTATTGCGATTCACAATTAGTAGTATGTCAAGTACGAGGAGAATATCAGGCAAGAGACCGAAGACTGGCTGCTTACTTGGTTCGAGTTCAGGAAATACTAAACCAGTTTGATTATTATGCCATCTATTATGTGCCTCGGGAGCACAATCAGAAAGCCGATTCACTGGCGAAGTTGGCCAGCACAGGTGAAGCGCAACAAATGGGACTTGTCCCTGTTGAAACTTTGGCCTCCCCGAGCATCGACCGAATAGAAATGAACTCTGTGTTTGAAACCGCTCCCAGTAGAGAATCTTGGATGACTCCGTATCGGAATTACATTGAGAATGGGGCGCTGCCTGAACCTAGAAATGAGAAAAGACAAATTCAGCGAAAAGCTTCGCGGTTCGTCATCCAAAACGGAGTCATGTACAGGAGAGGTTATTCCGTTCCTCTCCTCAGGTGTATCGCCCACGAAGAAATCAAACGAGTGTTACATGACGTGCACGAAGGAGAGTGTGGCGATCATACCGGAGGACAAGCTCTCGCTAAGAAGATACTCCGATATGGATACTACTGGCCGACAGTGAACCGAGATGCGGCAAACTATGCCCGGAAGTGCGATAAATGCCAGATACATGCCCGAATTCCGAGAGCTCCACCTACTGAAATAACCCAAATGGTCAGTCCCTGGCCATTCGCAATGTGGGGCATCGACATCATCGGCGCTTTACCTTTAGCAAAAGGCGGTGCGAAATACGCCATCGTCGCCGTTGACTACTTCACAAAGTAGGCTGAGGCCGAAGCCCTTGCAACCATTACAACAAAGAAAGTGATAAATTTCGTGGTTCGCAACATCATCTGTCGATTTGGACTCCCGCATACTATCATCACTGATAACGGAGCCCAATTCGAGAGTGCGGAATTCAAGAATTTCTGTGAACGGTTTCATATCCGTAAAAAGTTCTCGGCTGTCGCACACCCCCAAGCGAATGGACAGGTTGAGGCTGTCAATAAAGTTATAAAATCGATCCTGAAGAAACGATTGGAGAAGGCTGGGGGCAAGTGGGTCGATGAACTTCCTATGGCGTTATGGGCCTATCGAACGACCCACAAAACCGCGACCGGACACACTCCGTTTTCCCTATCTTATGGCTCGGAGGCCGTTATTCCGGTCGAGACAGAAGTGCTCTCTCATCGCGTGACTTATTACGATCCAAAAACAAACGCTATACTCCTGGCCGAATCTTTGGATCTATTGGATGAAAAACGGGAAGAGGATAATTTGAGAGCAGCCGCACATCGAAGTCGGGTCGCCCGGCTGTACAACACCAAAGTTCGACCTCGAACCTTTGAACTCGGCGACCTCGTGCTCAAGAGAATCTACCCAGTTCCTTCACACATGAAACCAAACTGGGGAGGACCGTATGTAATTACACGAAAGCTCGGAGATGGTACATTCAAGCTGTCGACTGTTGACGGTCTCGATTTACCAAGGGCTTGGAACAGCGAAAGTCTCCGCCGCTATTACATATGACAGGCTTTATTTATTTCATTCTATTTAGCAATTTGTTTCTGCATTTCGAAATTTGAATTTTGTAATAAGGCAACTGACTTTGCCGCATTTTCTTATTTCAGCAATAAAATGCCACTTCTTCAAGCCAGAGCTGTGATTCATTAAGTACGATATACAACATCACGATGCACGAAGAGCTAAATCCCATCATGCAATGGGACTTATTCAAATGGAGAGTGGCTGTGATACGACCGGCCACTCACTAGGTGAAACCCGAGCTCGGGGACAAGCCATGACACCGATTTTGATAGGGTTGACACACGACAATCCTGCAATTAACTCCATATTCCCAGAGTGCGAAGTGGAGTATAAACATTCGACTCCGTTCTCCCAGAGTGCGAGACGGAGTATAAACATTTAACTCCATATTCCCAGAGTGCGAAGTGGAGTATAAACATTCGACTCCGTATTCCCAGAGTGCGAGGTGGAGTATAAACATTCGACTCCGTATTCCCAGAGTGCGAGACGGAGTATAAACATTTAACTCCATATTCCCAGAGTGCGAAGTGGAGTATAAGCATTCGACCCCGTATTCCCAGAGTGCGAGACGGAGTACAAACATTTAACTCCATATTCCCAGAGTGCGAAGTGGAGTATAAACATTCGACTCCGTATTCCCAGAGTGCGAGACGGAGTACAAACATTCAACTCCGCATTCCCAGAGTGCGAGACGGAGTATAAACATTCAACTCTGCATTCCCAGAGTGCGAGACGGTGTATAAACATTCAACTCCGCATTCCTAGAGTGCGAAGCGGAGTATAAACATCAGTCAACTCCGTGTTCCCAAAGTGCGAACAATCACTTACGAGATGACATATATCCCCGGAGTGTGGATGAAACGATTCATAAGAGAACAAGTGTAGTTCGGCCGCTCGGTCCTCGCTTGATGCAATCACAAGCTGATCATCACAACTTAACCCTGGAACTGGGGGCAGAGGCAAATGTTAGTCATTACCCGAGACTATGCGATGCTCAGCTCCGATGCGATCCCCTATCACAACTCAAGTCCGAGATTTCCATACTTAACAAGTAAAATGAGCTATTCTTGAAACAATCAGATGATGCAAGTAGACTGGACCAAAGTCCGAACACTGCAACATTCAAGCATAGAAAGGAACATAAGCTGAAACTGGAAAACAAAATTTTATTTCAACTAACTCAAAAACAATGGTTCATACATGAGTTTTTTCCAAAATATTCCTACTAGCAGGGGCCGAACCCGCATCTAAACACGGCCTACAAAAGGGAAAAAAGAGAAAATAACAAAAGTCCCTAACTGCCTATGAAAAGAATGTCTAATCTTTCTGCTTCCTCAACTTCTTCTTCCTCGAGGAGCTACTGGAACCACCAGTACCCTTTCGCTTGGAGCCTTTCTCCTTAGGCAGGCTCCCTTCGGGTGAAGGCATAATGTCAACGTCCTCGTTTGAGCTGGACTCTATAGGGATGCTTCCCGCGGGAAGAGTTGGAGGAACAGACTCCGCAGCCGGAGGAGGGACTGGCACATTGGTATCAGTAAGTGTGCCCCCAGGAGACACAATCATAAGAGGAGTAGGGCACTGTGCTGCTGCTCCGCCATCTACATCGCCACCGTGCACCGCGGCCGCCATCTCAGCATTAATCTCGGCCAACATCGCCGCTTCCCGCTGTGCTCTGGCTTCGCTAGGAGCCGTAGTAGTCTGAGATGAGGTGTCAGAAGTAGCCGTGAATCCACCCAAGCCGAATGGCAAGTCCGCAAAAGGATCACTCTGACGGCCAAGGAGCTCGTTTATCATCTGTTCATCGAAAGAAAGTGAGCTCCCCTGCGTTACTCCAACTAGTGCCATCGCCGCGACGGAGGTCGCCTCAGAGATGATGGCTCCTGGCGCTTGGCCTGATTCTTGGGTGGTAAGAGGCGCAGCTGGTGCAACTTCTGTCACTAATCAAAGGAAAAGGACATGTCATTAGCAACATTTCAACACAGACTCTTCAATCCAAATATACAAGAAGTTAGTTCAGAGTACCTTGCTCGGTTTGGCTCGAGGTCGTCTGAAAACAACTTCAGAAGGATGTTCCTTAATAGGAGATAGATGCGGTTGATCTGGATCATATGCCGGGATAGGCTGGGGGTAGATCATCGGAGTTGGCTCAGATTGAGATGACACGATTATCTCAGAACTCATAACATGGTGTTCTGCACCAGAGCTCTCTTCGACTTCCTGGGTCTGGGCACCAAGCCTCACCTTGTCGTGGGAAATCATGGAGTCATGGAGAACCTTCTTTTCGTCATCATTGAGGATGCGGTTCTCCAGCTCGAATTCATCAAGGGCTTCATCAGGGTGCCCGGACTTCTCCTCATCAACTAGTAAGTTCCAGGCATTGTAGAGATGCGTGGGGTAATCGTCAAGCCATGTCAAATCTCGGTGCCTTAGCACATTGGCATTGTACGTAACGAGTAGCTCTTCCACCTTGGCCTCAATCCTGGCCTCCGCCTGCCGTACCTACTCGTCAACCCCAGCCTCAGCTTCATGAGCTTATTGTATAGCCGCTTCTTTCTCCTTTCGAAGCGTCACTACCTGATCACAGGCCTCTTGCGCAGAGACATTAGCTGCGTCTTTTTCCTTCGCCATCTCAGAAAACTTTGATTTCAGCTCATTAAGCTCCTTGAGAGCTTCATCCCTCTCGGCGGTGATGGTGGTGTTCCTATGACCCATGTCTTCGATGGCGGTATAATGCTCTTGCTTCATCCTAGTCATGGCAGCGTTTACTTCATCAACCTTCTTCAGAGCCTCCATTTCAGATTTACGGGAAGACTCAGCCTCCGAGTTGAGCGCTTTTATGATTTGGTCATTGTGACCCAACTCCTTCTCGAGCTTCTCAATAGTGACGCCCCGGTCGAATGCCACTTTGGACGCTTTCCTCGCGGCCCGTCCCCATTCCTTGTACTGGAAAAAGATGTCCGCAACATAATCATGGATATTGGTTTCAGCAGTTGGCGGAATTCTCTTCAAGTGCGGAGGGGAGACATAACCATCAAAACAGATGTCGGGAAATTCCTTCCTCATCTGTGCCAATTTAAGCACTCCTTCACTAGACGCTTCAGTTGGGACCGGTACAGTAGCTGAGGAGGTGGCTATTTCAGTCCTACGCGGAGGATCAGACCTCGAAGCTTGAGAAGGTGGCCTAGGCCGTGAAGTTTCAGGAGGACGAACAACTGCTACCGTAGGAGGTGCGGAGGTCCTAGGAGGAGGAGAGCGAGATCGGGATCAGCGAACGTATCCCCTATCTCTGTCAGATTTCTCCTGACCAGAATGTCCTGAGTCGTAATCCCTCTCGCCCTCTCTCCTGCGTGGCTCGTGATAACGGCGCTTGTTGTGCAAACTACCAAGCACAGAACCTTGCCCCGACATCGTACCTGAAAAGAAAACCACGAAGAATCAGTAACTGTTTGCAATATGTTGTTTACGGTTAGGAAAATGTGTTGTGCCGTGAAGAGTGTGTGAATGTGTAACCCCCCGGACCAACCAGAAGTGTCAATCGCACTGGCGGGAAGAGACTCGCTGACATCGACGATATGTCGCGGTCCACCCGATTCAACGTCGTGTTGCTCAGGCTCGATGTCCGGTATTGGAGGGTCAGCAGGCCCTTCGAGTTGATTTTTAGCTTGTAGGGAGGGTGCTTCCATAATTCCAACTCCTGGCAAAGGACGGTGCAAAACCACAGACTTCCGTCTCCCGGACTTAGGCTGTTTTGAGGCCACTGCTTTGCCTTTCCTCTTTGCATCGGATTCCGGGGTTGCATTAGCGGGTCCGACCAACGGTTCCTCGTCAGTATGAGTTCTCTCGGAATCGGGTTCCTCAATTATCACAACCCTGGGTTTCTTTCGCTTGACCTTTTCTCTGGAGACGGTCTTTAATGCACCATCGAGCCTTATGCTCTGCCTCCGGCCGATCAACCCAAGAACTCTAAGATTCCGATCTGTCAGTAACAGTTCAATATTCCTTTCTTCACTAGGAATCTCTTGGAGGACCCGAACTATCTCTTTATAGTAGACACCCTCAGGCTGCTGGATGATTGCTGAAAGAAAAAGAGAAGAAGACGTGAGTTTAATTTCACTCCGAAAATTGCCCTGTCAATTACTTGGGAAAAAAGATAATACTCACGTCTGAACAGCCATCTTCTGGCAAACCCCGGAGGACATCGGACATAGAACCACTCCGACTTAAAGTAACTTAGCCTAGTCCACGACCCCGCGACAACTTGGCAGTTCCTTACAGACTCCAAGAATGTATAAGATGGGCTGTCAGTCCGACTCTTGAAATTAAACAAGTATCTTATGTCGGTCATACGGGGAGGACGATGGAGGTACTCCATGAATACAATGAACAAGCTGTTGAGTGAAGCATATCCATTTGGATGCAATTGAGACGGAGCGATGTCCAGATAAGCCAACACTTCTCTTATGTAATCATTGAACGGAGGAAGTGTGCCGGCTGCGCACGCATGTCGATTAAAAGCAGTATACCCCTCCGGGGGATTATGTGGTCTGTCGTCCGGTCCAGGCAACCGTACTTCATCCAAAGATAAGCCATGCCTTAAGCATATTCTCCCTAGCATGTCTTCAGAGATATTGGACGGGACAGAATCAGGTGGGCTATTGATGAGAGACGCCTCAGGCAATTCATCCGGGGCTGGACCGATCACGTCAGCCTGAATATCCGGAATCTCAAGTCTGGGAGTTTCTTGTTGCTGTGAACTTGACGGTTCCATGACTAGCTAACTCACGAGAAATCACCATTAGATGATAAAAAGCCTGTGCATTCCCCAGTGTAAAGTGTGTGAATGTGTTGTGCAGTGCGAATGTTATGCGTGGCTTGAACAAATCCTACAGAGTTAAAGAAAACATGCAAGCGACTAAATTCTGGAAGTCAGACAGGCATGACCGTCATCGCTGACCGTCACGACCACGCCATCCAGATGATAACGATCGATTCAAGATTAAAGAGTTCGTTGTACTTTTCTGTTAAATGGCAGTTCCATCGACGAGCTTCGAGAGGTAGTCAAATATGCGGTTTAATTATCAAGTCGAGATATGCAAGAATGAAGCTCGTCGGAGTTATGCTGTTAAGAGTTCACAATTTTGTGTACATCAAGAGAAAAGTTCGAATCGATCACGGGAGGCTTGTTCGAATCCATCAGGACACGGGTTCGTATCGATCCCGGGGGCACGAGTCGAATCGATAACCAAGGCGCAAGTTCGTATCGATCAATTCGAACCGATCCGTGATTGTCAAATTCATATCGGTCAAGAAGGTCTCGGCTTCACATCGATCACGTTCGAATCAGTGCTTTTCGTGTAGAACGCAAAGATACACTTCGCATTGATCTGAAGTTGAGAACTTTGCAACAACTGTTCAAAGACCTATGGTTGTCAAACCATCGATCCATGGTTGCCAAATTTCCAGGGATCGATGCAAAAATCCAAAGAGGGCGTGCTAATGGCCTGCATCGATTCGAATGCAAGCCTCCATATCGATCCATTTTCTGTTTTCTTTTCTCTTTCTACTTCTTCTTCACCAATCCACAGGAGCATCGCCATGGTTATTCAAAACCAAGCTTTGGTCCAGATCTGGTTTTACCAATTGCCAGAATCAGTGGTTGATGAAGATGGAGTAGATCTGAGATGACTTCGTTGTTTAGATTCGAGGTTAATTACCTAAGTTGAGGTTAAGATTTGAAGGATTGGAAGTATGGATCTAATCGATTCGAGAACAAGTTACAAGTCTTCTCCTTTCTCACAGTTTCTGGATCGATGCGAGAAGTAGAAGGCGGCGGTAAAAGATAGAAGGTAAAAAAGTGAAAAGTGACGAAGTCCCAGGTATTTATATGGAGCCTAGGATGGAACCGAGTCGATTCGACTCCCAGTCAACCTGACCGGTCGCAACCAGTCAAACAACGCATCGAAACGAAGGCTCGTTTCGAATCCACCAGACTTTATCGGTTCGAAGCGCACAGGGAGGCCACTTGAATACGATGGATCGGTGCAAACGCTCTCTTCGAATCCATCAAGTTGTGCATTCATCGAGGCGAAATGTTCACCAGACACCATCGTTTCGAAACATCCAAATTATGAGCCATCGATTCAAAACAGAGCAAACCTATTAATACGAGCGTCACTTTCGTATCCATCAGAACCTATCGATACGAACATTCATTTCGTATCCACCCGATATCGCCAATTCGAATCAGAATTCACCATGATTTGTGACTATCGATACGAATGACCATTTTCGTATCCATCAAGTCAACCCACATCGATACGAAGAAAGGCTTTCCAACTTTTAGCATCGATTCATGAGAGGACCGATACAAGAGGGTGGTAAAGAGTACGACTTTCAAATTATTCAAAGAAGACCTGCAGCTTTTCAAAGCACGTCATGTTTTCACAAGACGTACTTTGGGGGGCAAATGTTATCCCTCCTTTTGGCAAGGCCAGGACACCAAGGAGTTGGATTCCAAATGTCGCTTGTCATGGATATCGTTGAATTCTGACCAAGTCCGGATCAAGCCCCAATTGATGAGACATGATCGGGAAAATAAAGCAAACCAACGTTCCAAGTTTCAAGTCAATCCGAGCTCATATGCACAGGTTATGATGGATACAAGTGGGAGGAAAAAGCATGTTTTCGTATCCATCGGCAGACCTCATTTCGTATCCATTAAAACGTATCTGTTCGTTTCGATGGAGCTAGTACATCGAGTTCGTATCGATGGATTTCGTATCCATCGGCGGTCCTCGTTTCGCATCCATCGGTCTCGTGTCGATTAGAATGATTAAGTCCACGCATTGATAAGCTTCACATCGATGGAACCTTCAGTCGGAAAGACTTGTTTGTATCCATCAATAAGTCACCTGGTTCGTAACGATCGCTTAATGTCGACTTCGTATCCATCAGGTGTTCGATACTTCGCATCCATCGAAAGGCTCCAACTTGCATTCTTTGACTTCGTACCCATTGAGGAGCTACGCGTTTCGTATCCATCAAGGAAGGGACTCTCCGTCTCCATTTGTCCATCAGTTCGTATCCATGAATGACCGTGGTTCGAATCCATGGATGAAGTCCTACTCGAATCCATCAGGTCAACCAGCTTGGATAACGTGTCATCTCTCGAAGGAAACGAGGCGAGATACATGGAGTCGAAGCAGTCAACACGGAGCAAATATCGGATCGAGGCGAAGCGCGCACACCACGTCATCCCTCGATGCGAATGCGCCGAGATATATGGAGTCGACGCGGTCGACTCGGAGTAAGGACCGGATCGAGGCGAAGTGTGCGTTCCACGTCTTCACAGAGGCGCGTGACACCATCGATTCGAAGCCCTCAGTTCGGAGAGATGGATTCGAACCAGACAGCCTAGCAAAGAACATCTCCTCGTATCGATGTTATCTCTCAATCCATTGATCCAAATATCATGAAATTTTAACTGAAGGTTGCACACATACCGAGGAACGTCTCCACCAAATTTGAGCTCGATTGGAGGTAATCTTGATCGATACGAAATGACTTCGTATCGATCGCAGATCGAGGCCAAACTTTCTGGAAACGGTCTAGTGGGCCCCCTCACGTGCCAGACCAAGTCTCCCGGAGTTTGAGCGAAATCTAAGCCTCCTACGCCTATAAATAGAGCTCCAGAATCAACAGAAAAAGGATCTTTTTTCTCTGAAGCGTCCAGACTCTGCCGGATTGAGATTTGCATCCTATTTTTGCTGTCAATTTCGAATTCTAATCTGTAATCCGCTGTTCATTGCTGTAACCGCTTGTAATTATTGAAAGAGAATCAATAAAATCATCAAAACTTCATAGTGGACGTAGGCTATACGCCGAACCACTCTAAATTGCTTGTCTGTGCATTTTACATTTCTGTTTGTTGGAGTTTTTGTTAGATAACCTCTGTTTTACATTTATAATCTTCATTTTATCTCTTCAAATAACTCCCGAAGAGTGTTGTGCCCATTTTTGGTACAAACAATAATGATGATTCCCCTTTCCTTCTGCTTCCCTTTGTTTTTGTTCCCATGGAGGGCCACTACCACTCTTCTCCTACTCATTTTCTCTTGCTCCATGGAGGCATCCGAGTCAGAGAGAGGAAAAGGGGAGTAGTGTGGAGATTTCGAAAGGCGAGATGGAGAACGAGACCCGGATTTGCGGCCATGAGAGTGGGATCTTTTTCGAGAGCCATCTTTAGGGTCCTGGTTGCCCTTGCCGCTAGTTGATGATAGTAGACAACTTCATTGATCAGCAACTTCGTAGGTAGTTTCCCAAAATTTATGCCAGGGCTGAATGAAGATGCAGCTTGTTTTACTTTCTGGGGTAGCACTTTCAACCCTAGCTGCATCATCTTGGAAAGCAGTTTGTCCTTTTGAGCTCATACTACCTACAATGGAAAAAAGCAAGGGATTAGATGCGAGACTAACACTTGAACGATACATGGATGTGACAAGAGTGTGTGGATGAGTAAGTGTGAGCGCAAATGTGTAGAATGGCCACAGAGACCCTTAGGGTCCTCGTGGGTCTCCAATTGTTGTTGAATCTCTACTATAGATACAGAATCCCCATAGACATTTCCGAGGTTTGGGTCTTGAAGGTAATTAGAAATAGAGATGTCACCATAGATGGAAGCTTCCTCCCCCTCAGAACCAAAAACACAATGAAGGGCCTCGTTTACCTCTGCACCAAGTGGAGTAGCTAAACCAATATACCAGGAGGATGCACTTTGTCATGGTCTAAAGCAGTGTGTTCATTATAATGAGAAAGGGATTTTTCCTTCCCTGCAGTCCTCATCTGGATGCTATCATCCTCCCATTCTTATGGCATCGATAATCGACCCTTTTTCCAAACTAACCTTGAAGGCACCCAACTCTGACCCTTTCGAGATTGCTTGAACAGTTGCTCGTTTGTCAGATATCTCAATTGTCGGAGTAGCATCAGAAATGGAAGGCTGCAAGGAGCGAACGTCGCTTGTTTCACTGATCACTGAGCCTTTTTCTTTTCTTTTCTTAGCAGACTCCTAGGTGGAGGGCCATCTACCTTTCCCAATCGAGCGTTCGGCTACCAGCAGACCAAGTTGTCTCAAGTTATCATCAGTCATAAGATGGGGAACCTTACGGAGTCCTTTTGGAATTCGTTGGAGCCTCTCTAGCATATCATCCAAGTCCTGCCCAATAGCAGCTCTCACAACACCTAAAAGGGAATCCTATAGGAGAAAGTTTAGCTCCTGGCATGAAACTAAGAAATAAGACCGAAGAAGGAGGGAAACTTACATCCTAAATGCCACTGGTAGAAGCATGAGGAGTTATCCCGAATAAAGAAGTACTCCCTCTTAAACATATTATACATGGAATACAAGTTCTCTATCGGCTTGAACTTACTTTCCACCTCGAGGAAAATGAAAAAAGAACCCTCTTGTTTTCTCTTTATAGCATATAATAATCTCACCTAATGATGAGTTAGGGGCTCTTGGAACCCCATCATGAAGATGGAATACAGGCTGGTGAGGATGGCATAACCATTCAGAAGCAGTTGGAAAGGAGCAATCTTTAAGTGAACGAGAAACCTTACAATCCATGGAGGAAGAAGAGGCAGAGCTGTAGCCGTGCAATGATAACGAGAATATGTCATATACACCTCGGGTGGATCGTGCACTTGCTGCTCTAGTGTAGGTAAGAGGAGATCCTTTTGCGAAATGCCATGAGTGGCTATGATGAGATCAAGTTGCTTAGCCATTAACTTTGAGGCCTCAAAGTTGATGAGGTTCACTAAAAGTTCAGAGGGTTCATATATGTGTACAAGAGAATAAGACGATCTCGGTTGATTATAGCAACGTCTCGAATGAATAAGAGCCAAAGGCATAGAAGAAAAGGGACCCAAATCTCCTAAAGTAGCCTACGAACGAGTCTGGCGATGGTCTGACATACCCGTCCGGTATAGCAACTTATCTTAGGTGTTAGCACAAAGGATAGGGATACTCATGCGTATACATGTGTGCATGTTTGTATGCATGCCCTAAAAATATATTTCAACACTCTTGTTCGGTATACCACCGAACAACAAAGAGCCGAACCACATCAAGTCTTGAACTAAGCCAAGTCAAATTGCGTGCAAGTCACAGGGATAGATGTTAAAATGGAAGAAAAATGATTACCAAATTAACTTTGAGCTAAGAGTTGGAGTTGAACTAGAAGCTTAGGAAGCAGCATGCAACAATGTAGCTCGAGGAGATGAAGAGTCACAAGTTTTGGAGAAAGCTGGAAAATGAATAAGCATGTCCAATGGGGTGAGGCAATGTAGCTTATGTAGTGGTGCGGCCCATGCCAAGCCGAACCATGCCGAACCGACGACATACCGGACCAACTTCCCATACAAAGCCAAACCAACTAATGAAGAACCAGCTATAACACCCAACAAGCAGCACTCTGAACCCACCTTTGCTACCAAATCATGAGACTAACTGATCCAAACTATAAGAGGAGATGGACACTTATGTTTTCTTTTTCTCTGATGAATTTTTGCGGGGAGGTTCAACAACCCCGACCTTGTGACCCACGAGCTAGGCTTTGGGGGGCAAGTGTTGTGGGAAATTTTTCCCATGAGATTGGGGTTTGGTTGAAGGTAGGGTAGGCAAGGCAGAGACCAAGGCAGGGAAGAAAACTCGAGAAAACAAGAGAAGCAAGACTCACGGTCGATCCTTGTTTGGTGGCCCCAGGGCAGAACATATTATTATGTTCGGTACCCTAAGGGTACTGAATAGAGGATCATGTTCGATACCCTAAGCCACAAATAAGATCTTATGTTCGATGGTCGGGCACCCACCGAACAAGATCTTTTGTTCGGTGGTTGGGCCGCCCACTGAACCAGGCATCTAAGCCACCCGCCAAACCAGTCATCTAAGCCACCCGCCGAACCAAAGAGGAAGACGCCCACCGAACCAAGCATGCCGAGCCAAATAGAGAAGCATACAAATATGGCCAACAACTTGTCTACATCGATCCTAGCCGAACCAACACCTCTAGACTGATTTCTCAACCGGGCCCAACAGCATAAATATGGAAGGAAATCAACATACATTTGAAAAAATATCAAGCATAATCCAGATTCCTAGGAATATTCCTTTTGGACGAGATATACATGGAAATATCATAATTTGCCACATTAAACAAACCTCAAATCTACCTCTATAAATATCCAAGCATTTGTCATTTACAAGGAAACTTTGGGAGATCTGAAAGCATCGAGCAATGTCATTAATCAAACAAAGCACCCGAATCATTTTCTCTATTATAAATCATTGTATTTGGCATCAATCTCTTGTAAAGGCTGAATGTATAAGAAAGTAATAAAAAAACAGTGGATGTAAGCCCATTATGGCTGAACCACTATAAATCCTGGTGCTCTTTACTTTTTCTACTTTTTATTCTTTTAAAGTCTGCCGCAACTAATTTGTTGAAGGCGTTTGCCCATTTTTGTGCAAGCAGACTCTAAGTGCATCTGTGGGAATTGTTCACGGGCTACGAAACATCCCTTATAGTAGCTAAATGGTCGTTGAACTAATTGAGCATCTCAGATTGCCTATCCATAGTCGCTCGTGTCTGCTTATACTGATAGCCTGACGAAGATACCTTAGCAACCAGGGATAGAAATAAATCAAAGTCTAGAAGACAAGTGGTGTATGTATATAATATAGTAGAAAAATACATGTACGCTCTCTCAACATATCTCCTTTTACTAGATTGATTAACTCAAACTGGTCTACTTGGTCCTGAATGTTGAGCCAAAGCTCTAACACCAAATATACCAACCCGTCTTTCGTAATACCCAAAAATCAACGCCTGACTTTCGAATACCACAAAAGATAGATTTTTGGGGTAAAATTAAAACAAAACACCATATAAGACCTCACAATGGAATAATAACATATAATATACTAAATGTACATGAACAGAATGAGATGACCAATACATATAAGAGATCACACTAGCAAAAGCAACTGATAGATAGATATCAATGCAGAATGTCAAAATATAACAACTCCTAACAACATGGAGTTTTGAATATATCTGATACAACCGGCCTCGTATATATAACAACATGCCGATCACGTACAACTAAAATATCAAATATACATATCCATAATATCGATGCCACTCATGAGGCCTCTAAAATGCTTTAGCTGTGCATCCTGATAGAATATCCCCAAAAGCCCTGACTCCTAAACTACTCAATCGAGTTCCTGCGAGTTGCCATGACATTGACAGACAAAGACAAAACGCGAATCAGTCTTAAAGCCTGGTGTAAGGGGAACTATCTCAAAATATTGTATACCAAAACTATATACAAATAAATAGGAACTAACTAAGGCACAACCGGTCCTCTCCACGAACGTGTCTTAGGGATAATCCAGGCTGCCCATAAACAAGTACAATAAACCCATCTAAAAAATAGGGAATCATACCATAACCTGCTCTTCACCTATAATCACCGAGTCAGCACAACTAATATGATGTGACCCATATGTAATAGATATCACCATATACAAATGCAGGGGTAATATAGATATCACAATATAAGACTATTGTAAAATGCATTATGATACTATCAACTAACAACTAAACTACGCACAACATAACGATATGAGACAAATATAGAATATCTACCATCGTCCCATACTTAATGAAATATCAATGGAGAAACTACACCTTATATGATCTTCGGATTTATATCATTCTTACCCTTTGAGAGTCCGTGAATGGAACCAACGTCCTCATATGACCTCTTTGTTGTACATGTGCCCCCAATACAGAGCTAGACCGCTCTCTTGGAAATAATTAAAACCTCTACCACTACAGTGCTCCCTAGCGTCTATATCTACACTACCACTACAGGGTATAAGTACCCATCAAGCTCTACTTTGGACCCTCCCAAAGGCTTGGTTAGAAACCATAAAACAACATATAAATGGATGCATAGCATAGGAGCCGCACTATGACCCGAATATAATCACCTACTCCATGACTTTCTTATTGTGCACTTGCTTTGACCCCAACAGACCACTCAAGGACAACAGCGCTTCAAACTATAGAATTTATGCTAACCATTTATCTACATGTTTGCCTGATCTCGTACTGATCGTAGCCATCATTTGCTCACATATCCGCCTAAGTCTTGAACCGACTCCTTGCTGTTATGTACTCTTACAAATCATATAAGCTCATTGTATGTGACCGTGAAACCGATCACCGTCACGGTCTCATATCTAATCGCTCTTAATCGCTATCATGATCTCTTATGATTCCTATGTCGGAATAGTCCATCTGCCTACAATGGTCACCATATCGTGCATCGTTTCCTCCATTGCTTTACCTGATGCGCTGCCTATCTTCCTAAGCCTGCCTTCACCACATCTGGCCTCTTTCGGAGTTCATTGGTTTATGTTTTGGAAATGGTTCCTTATGTGTTCAAAATATGATTTTGACATGAACTACACTCTTTACACACGCAGAGTTCAATGGGTGACTCTAGCAACCCGGCTCCCTCTAATCAAACCAAACATACTCAACTTGCCATCTTGCCTCATGCGATGCCTATGCATGCTAGTACACTCATTTGTGCACATTTAACATGCATACACAAACACACTTCACTACACAAATCATGTTTCAGACATCACCGGAGCAATTACTCGACACGATGTACTCTTATGCAACTTAAAGCATGTGATAGTCGCCATGGCTACATGAGATGACCACAATGCACTTACATACAAACGTAATTACACAAACTCACATATACATACATATATATATACACACACACATACATACATACATATACTCTCATGCAACATAGCGCACACGATAGTCGCTATGGCTACGTGAGATGCCCGCAACGCACTTACACAAATGTATTTACACACATCCATACACACACACAAATACACACATATATTCAAGCAAACATACACAATAATTCCAATTACAATTACAATATGCAGATTGTTTTGATTGTTATGTATCTTTAAATACATATATACATATACTTACCCATGTACATATATATATACATGTATTTTAAAAAAGTAATTTATTTCTTACTTAATCAAATCTTACTTTTATTTAATAAATCTTTTCAATAGAAGTCCAATATATTTCCATACCATTTTATAAAATCATACTACTATTTTATAAAATGTATTACTAGCTTATTAATCATTTTAAGCCTTTATAATACTAAATTCCTTTACTTCAAATTAAGTATTCTTCTCATAACTATTTTTTAAAACCTTATAACCATTTTATAAAACTTCTTCTCCATATTATTTTATAAAATCTCATAATCCTTTATAAATACTTCATTTATACTATATTATAAAATGTCACACTATTTTATAAAAATACATCTTTTACTTATAAAATTATTCCTTTACATGAATAATATTTATAAATTAACCATTCAGGTATAAAGACCGTTTCTTTACTTTAAATAATATTTATAAGTACCAATTAAGTTTTATTAACCCTCTAATCACTTTAATAATAAGTGTAGAGTTCAAAACTCACTTGGTTAGCTTATTAACTTTTCTAAAACCATTTCAATTAGCTTTACTATTACTACCTAATGACATGTACACAGTCGTGTCATCTAATTAGTCCCCAATCCATTACAACA
The DNA here is from genome assembly GCA_030737815.1 of Allium fistulosum. Classification (NCBI taxonomy): domain Eukaryota; kingdom Viridiplantae; phylum Streptophyta; class Magnoliopsida; order Asparagales; family Amaryllidaceae; genus Allium; species Allium fistulosum. Next base: position 912,136,989 of record CM060908.1, read on the forward strand.
TCACATATAATCATCCAGTTAACCCCAAACCCATTACTTAGCTTACCAAACAAATAATGAGTTAATATAATCATGTTTATAACATGAAAAAAAGCCTAAATCAACCCATACATTCTTAAAATCACTTCATAAAATTACATAATCATCAATAAACGAAATAATAATGATTAACAAGTAAATATAGTTAGAGAACCATCCCACTCACCTTCTTTGTAACATCCCCCATTTAGAAGCTGAAAACTAACTGCTACGAATGCTGCAGTCATCCATAGTTATTAATTCTCAGTGGCCAAATGCAGTAATATTAGATACATTGATATACCAGAAACACATGAATATGAAAAAAAATTAAACTCAATTTAAAACAAATTTCTCATTTCATTACAAATAGCATTTCAGATTCATTACAAAATCCCAATTCGTAAACTACGTTCAGAGAAATATAATTATTACAAATTACACCAAGAGCGACATATGAAGATGCCCCCTTGATTGATTAGAGTCTAAATATAAGCACTAAGCAACTTTGCGATTACATTCAATTACACAGCGAAACCAAACAGAAAGAACTCCTAATAGCTAGTTTGTCTCCTGCACGTCTCTGGAAGCTTATTCGTCTAAAGGAGAACCTGAAAACCTTAACTCTCAAACTACTCAAAATCAATTGAGCACCCGAGAGTTTAGGGGGAAAACATAAACTTCGAGTTAGACAAAAATTATGGTGTAAATAATAACCTACCATCTCGTACCATACAGATATCTAGTGAGACCACGTCGTTTAGTGGAACGGGTTTTCCCCTTACTAGTATCTTACCCCAATTTATAATAACCATATACTGTGCACCTGCATCCAGAATGGTTAAGACATAACATAGTAAAATGTATCATGATGATTGCAAACATGAAATATGCTCTGGATTTCCCATCCCCATCCACCAGACTATCGGTATCATGTTATAGTTTCTAGGGTCACTATTAACCTATTAGTTTTCATAGGCTAACTAATAACCAGTTCAAGCTTACGGATTATCTTTCCGGTTTCATAGTTTTTATGGGATCACTAAGAACCTACTAGTGTCTACCAATAACATCATTCAATCATAGTTTTCATGGGGTCACTATGAACCAATTGGATTCTCCAATAACATCTCTCATTTCATAACTTTCACGAGCTAACTATGAACCTACCGATCTCTATCAACAACCTATTTCGGACAAAGTTTTCATGGGATCACTAAGAACCTATTGGCCCCTGCCAGTAATAATTTCCATAACATAGTTTTTATGAGCTAACTAAGAACCTGTCCAAACCAATAATCTTTTGATCAGTCTTAGGCATCCAATATTCTGGTCTGTCTGACCTCTTGGATGAAATTCTACTCACACAAGAGTTAGTTCAATGTATATTCACTACTGGGTCAACCTAGCCTGTTATTCTTCCCTTAATATCCCAAAATGCAGTTATGGGTTGATAAAGTGAATATGATAACACAACATTCATGATAACTGATCAAATGTTGCACACCATATAAACATCCATAGTTTATTTCCATATATTTATTTTTCTAATGAAAAGTGTCAATACTCTTAGCCTACCTGTTTACTAAGGAGAGCTTCCTTTCGAAAACATAAAATATATCCATTATTTATTGTTTAATATTATATACATCCTCTTTCGAAACCATAAAATATATCTTTCGAACACTTGGAAACATCCCTTTCGAAACACTTAAAAACATACCTTTCAAAAGCATCGGGTTCAAGTAAAAAGTTATGGAAGCATAGCTTCGAAGCCAATTAAAAGTGTTTCTTTCGAAACCATAGTTTGAAAACAAAACAAACTACAAAGTATATAAAAGGGGACACATTCGAAAGCTATCCCTTCGAAAGACCAATGGTGACGGCAACATGCTTCTACATGTGTACTTGGGTTTAAATAAGCAGCTTCAACAATGTCGAAAGGTATGGGAGCGGCACCCACCTTTTCGCATGTATAAGTTAAAAGAAAAGAAGCTTCAATGGTGGCGGAAGTGTATCAATTCGAAACCCTACCCTCCGAACTCATTGATTCAAAGAGTTATAAAAGCAGCCACTTACTAGGTGAAAGGTTTTAATACAGCAGCTAGGGTATCAAGGGGGTTCAAAAGCAGAAACCCTTTCGAAGATATTAAATCAAAGGTAGGTTTATAGATTCGAAACCTGGAAATACAACTTCACCCCTTTTGCATGCATACTTTCGACACCTTTGCTACCTTTCACATAGGTCCAATACACTTCGTACCACTAGCTTGATACATTGGCACTGAATGGATGCGGAAAGGTTAGAGGCGGGTGTGTATGAAGTCGAAAGCCAGCAGGGTTAAGTGGCGAAGATGTAATTTGGATGAAAACCACATTTTTTTCTTATTAAAGAAAATACTTTTTACCTACCTTCAAATTTGTCTCAATCTTATTGGTTTAGAAAACTTTATCAATTTCCTTTTTCATAATTTTTCTGTCGAAATCAAATTTGGATTTGAAATAACTTAACACTTAAGCCATTCTCCTAAATAAAACATTTAAGTCCTCTAATTATCCATAGTAATACACTTAGGAAAAATCCTCAAAATCATCATAATTCATATTAAATATATTTTCTAACATATATAAATTTCAGACCCGAAAACTTTATTTAATTGCCTTAAATAATTTAGTTCCAAAATTAACTACTTTCTTTCTTAGAAATTCATAATAAATCCATAAGTACTTGGAAAATTATGAAACTTGAAACCCACTTCTAAAATAATATTATTGACCATATATCAAAAACACAACACTTTTGGATGTCATATGATAATTTTTCCAATCTAAAACCAATCATAAAATTCATATTAAAATATATAAATCATCAGCAAGCATAAATATCCATTTAATCTATCAAAACATATCATCGTTCATCCAATCATACGGTTTTAAACCTCAAACCTGAATTAAAACATTCAAGATGACTTATATGAGATGGTTTAGATCATTATTCACCTTGTTTGGATAAGGAACTTGAGATTTGTTCTTCTCTTTAATCTTCCTAGCTTAAATCTTAGCCTCTAATTGATTTTTGAGCTCCTCTTCACTTAGGGTTATGGCCGACCTTGTTTTTCCTTTTGTTTATGTTTTTGGTTTATGAAAATGTGAATGAGAATGAGGTAAAGGGTTTACGGGTTATGGTATACGACGATTCCCATTTTACCTTTGCCTTATTCTCTTAAGTTTCTAATTTATAAATCACACTTATAATTTCATTAGTTAAGTCACGACCCTAATTAGTTTCCAAATCTCAATTCCCTTATCACTCTAACCGTTATATTATTCCATTTAATAATGTTATTTAAAATCAGAGGTGTTATAGGCTCTGCTCCTTAAGAATTTCATCCTCTAAATTCAGTGAGGACAAAATACTAAGCATAGCAATCATCTGTAACATCTCCTAACTACCATACTAGCCTACCTAACTAGCAAACCGTCTATATATATAACATATATAAAACATACCCTTATAATAGTTCAGGATAAGTATCTCTAATCTTGTCTTCTATCTCCCAAGTACAGTCCTTCTCGTTGTCGCTCCTTTGAACTTTCACCAACTTGACCGTCTTGTTTCTTAACCTCTTCTCATCTCTCACTACAACTCGAATAGGTTGCCTAACAATTGTCAGATCTAGTTCTACTATTAAGCCTTCCAATGCAGTCGGAGGGATAGTACCCTCTGGATCATGCATACTTATAAAGATGGGATGCATGAAACGCATTATCGACACCTGCCAAACTTCTCGGCAACTCTACTCTATATGCAAGCATTCTGACCCTCTCTATAATAGGGAATGGACCAACATATCTCGGTGCCAGTTTTCCTAACTTCTCAAATCGTACCACACCCTTCATCAGTGATACTTTAATGAAAACCTTATCTCCAACTGAGAACTCTATATCATTACGCATCTTATCTGCATAACTCTTTTGTCTAGACTGAGATTCCTTCATCCTACCATGGATCATCTCAATCTTCTCTGTTGCCTCTCTTATCAGATCTAGACCTAAGACTAATCTGTCTCCAGTTTCCAACCAACATGCTGGTGGCTTTCATGGCCTTCCATATAAAGCTTCAAAAGGCGCCATTCCTCTACTAGTCTGATAACTGTTTTATTATAGGAAAACTCAACTAAGTGTAGGTGATCTTCCCATGTTTCACCAAAATCTAGCACACAAGCTCTCAACAAATCCTCGAGTACCTTGTTGACTCTCTCTGTCTGCCCATCTGTCAGAGGGTGAGAAGCAGTACTCATCTTGAGCTTGGTACCTAACACATCCGGTAGACTCTTTCAAAACTCGCTAGTAAACAAAGTATCTTTATCACTGACTATACTACTAGGAATCACATGTAGTCTAACTATGTTCTTCATAAACAATTTATCCAAAATAAATGTCGTCCTGGTTGATTTAACTGGAATGAAATGGGCACTTTTGGTCAACCTATCCACTATGACCCATATACTTTCATTTTTTCGATTCAACCTTGGCAACCCATCTATAAAATCCATGTATATCGAATCTCATTTCCATACTGGTATCCCCAAGGTTGAAGCAACCCACTCGGCTTTTGATGTTCGGCCTTCACTTGTTGACAGTTCATATACTGCTTTACCCACAAGCCAACATCCCTCTTTATACCTTCCTAGTATAAACTCCTCTTCATATCCTGATACATCTTGGTCCCCCCAGAATGAATCGTAAATTTCAATTGATAACATTCCCTAAGGACCTCCTTCCTTAGGTTTTCTACATCCAGTACACACAACCGTCCCTTCTTTCTCAACCATCCACTGTGGTCAAGACTAAAATCTTTTAGATCATCAATCTCCAATCCAACCTCAAGCCTTCTAATCTTCTCGGCCAATAATGGATCCCCTTTCTGCTTAGAAGCAACCCTTTCGATCAGAACTAGTTGGACTTCCAAGCAGGATAACATGGCGGTGCCTCAACTAGATCTAGCAGTCGATCTTAACTGCACACTACAAGTAGTCAAATCCTCCAGGTCCTTCCACTCTGCTAACATATATAACACCACATTTTGATGTTTTTATGCTAAGTGCATCCGCTACTTATTTTTTCCAGGCGTATATTCTATACCAAAATCATATGCTACTAAAAACTGCAGCCACCCTGCTATCTCATATTTAAATCCTTTTGAGAGAATAAGTACCTTAAGGACTTATGATATGTGTATAACTCAAATCTCTCCTCTAAGAGATAACGTCTTCATAATTTCAATGTGAAGATCACCGCTGCCAACTCTAGATCATGAGTAGGATATCTCACTTCATGCGATCTAAGCTATCGTGAAGCGTAGGCAATAACTTTACCTTTCTGCATCAATACAACACCTAATTCGGTTCCACATGCATTTGTATACACCACCAATCCCTGATTCCTATCTAAAACTATCAACACAGGCGCGTTGGTCAACAAGTGCTTTAACTTAAGGAATGCCTCCTCACATTTGTCAAACCAAATAAACTTTATGTCCGTCCTGGTTAGCTGAGTCAAAGGCGCTGCTATTCACGAGAAATCCTTAATGAATCTCCAGTAATAGCCAGCGAGTCCAAGGAAACTTCTGATCTCAGTCACATTCTCTGGTCTCGTACAATTGTTAACAACTTCGATCTTATCTGAATCAACTGACAAACCCTTCTCTGAAACGACATGACTAAGAAACTTAACTTCCCTCTTCTAGAAATGACAGTTTGAAAACTTCGCTTTCAGTTGATGCTGCCTCAACGTCTCAAGCACCACTCTAAGATGAACTTCATACTCTCTTTCATTATTAGAGTATATTAAGATGTCATCTATAAATACCAATACGAACCTATCCAAGTGCTCTCGGAAGACCCGGTTCATCAAATTCATGAAGAAAGCTGGCGCATTCGTTAACCCAAATGGCATCACTAACCACTCGTACTAGGGTTGTCAATGGGTCGGGTCGGGTTTGGGTCGGGTCAAGTCGAGTTCGGGTTGATTTTAATTGGGTCGAGTCAACCCGTTTATTAAACGGGTCAGAAAAGCTTAACCCGAACCCGACCCGTTTATAAATGGGTTGGTCCGACCCGACCTGTGTAACCCGATTATAAACGGGTCGAGTCGGGTCGTAAATGGGTCGGGTCAACCCGTATAAGGTGTAAATGGGTCGTAAACGGGTCGGGTCAACCCGTATAAGATATAATTGGGTTGTAAACGGGTCAGAACGGGTCGTAAATGGGTCGGGTCAACCCGTATAACCCGTATAAAGTACAAACGAGTCATAAACGGGTTGGGTCGGGTCGTAAACGGGTCAGGTCAACCTATATAAGTATAAACGGGTTGTTAACGGGTCAATTTCGAGTTAGCGGGTCAACCCGAAACCCACCCGTTTATAAACGGGTCAAATTCGGATTGACCCGAAAATGACCCGCCAAATTAACGGGTCGGGTTAACCTGCTAATTTCCGTGCGGGTTTCGGGTCGTGTTTCGGGTCGTGTAGGAAATTGACAGCCCTAACTCGTACCAACTATACCTAGTCTGAAACACCATCAATGGAATACTGTCCTTTGCCACTCTTAGCTGATGGAAACTTTTTGCCAAATCCAATTGGGAAAATACTCTGGCTCCACTCAACCGATTAAATAAATCATCAATTCTCGGCAAAGGATACCTATTCTTGATCGTTTTCTCGTTCAACTTACGAGAGTTGATACACATCCTTAACGATCCATCTGGTTTCTTCATGAACACCGCGGTTGCTCCCTAAGATGAACTACTTGGTCTAATGAAATTCTTTCTTTCTAAAATCCTCTAGTTGCACCTTAAGTTCCTTCATCTCGGTAGGTGTCATCCTGATAGGAGATCTACTTATAGGTTCTGCTCCTGGCACAAGATATATCTGAAACTCAATGGCTCGCTTCGATAGTAGTCCTATTACTGGCTCAAAAACATCTACAAACTCTCTTGCTACCAAAACCCAATTCAACTCTTCTTCTACTTCATTACATTTAGCAAAGCACAAGCACTTGAGTCTGACTTCTCCACCAAGTATATAATTCGGTTATGACTATTATGATGTCTTAGTGATATTTTCCTATCTTGGAAAAATGTCCTAGCATCATATCCATCTAACCAATCCATACCCAAAATGATCTCGAAGCCTACGAAATCAAAAACATACAAACTGCATGCAAACTTATGACTTAACAATTCAAGTTCTAACTGGTCACATCTCATCTCCAGAGTTCAATACCCTTTAATCGGATTCACAACTCTTAAGGAAGTAACAAGGTACGAGGGTTCTAAACATAACTTATCTAGCAAACACCGATATATAAATGAATGCAATGCAACGATATCAAATAGTACCCTAACTTGTATACTATGAATCAAAAGCGTACCTTCCATCATAGTCTTTCCCTTCTCAGTAGCTGTTGGTCTAGAAGATGATGGTTCCAAGGCAAAACCCTTTCTCTTGTCCGCTCTGACTAGTTCTGGACACTTATTCTTGTAGTGTCCAATCTGGTCACAGTTGAAGCACTTCACCCCTTTCTTATCTGCAACCTTCTTTCCTTTTCCAGTTCGACATTCATGAGCAAAATGTCCTTTCTTGCCGCATTTAAAGCAAAACCAGATTAGATTTTTCCTTCTTAGCAGCTCCTACCTTCTGAGCTTCTTTCTTCTTAAAGAATTTCCTCTTCTTTTCCTGGGGGTCCCGAACCTCAGCTGACTTCCCCTTACTAAATGTAGTGAGCATCTCTTCGTTCATGATGGCCATCTCCACTACGAAATTGCTTGGGTCATGGAGGAGTGGCATGGTTGCACTTGCAATCTCTGGCTTCAGTGCTTGAATAATCTTTTCATTTCTCCTGATGACGGTGTCAATCATGGCATATCCGTATCTAGACAGCTCATCAAATTTCATGGCATATTCGATTATTGACGTCTCCCCCTGCTCTATATCCATAAACTTCCTCATCAATGTTGACTTGGCCACTTCGGATAGAAACTTCTCTTCGAATCTCCTTTAAAACTCGACCCAAGTTAATTCTTCTTCAAGTACTCCAACAGTAATCCCATTCCACCAGTATAATGCTGCTCCTTGCAACTATCTGGAAGCAAGTCTTCTCTTCTATTCATCATCTAATCCTAAGTCGGTGAAATTCTTTCACAATGCAATAACCAGTTTTCTACTTCGACAACATCTTCTATTCCCAAAAATGGCTTTCCACCAAGACTGGTGTAATCCCTACTCAGCTTGGCATAGTTATTGCCAACTGGGGCCATAGGATTTGCTCCCCCAACATTCACAACATTTCCCCTAGCTACTCCTGCAGCTGCTCCAGCTTGCATCAAATTGATGAAGAACTGATACATCATTCCTATATCTACTAGTGGGGTTCCAGCACCTACATTGGCATTTGCGTTTGGATTAGCATTTGCTCGTCGACCCGGATTCCTCCCAGTATTGGGTCGAGCATATCCATTAGTTGTGGTGCTTCCTCCACCTAGATTTCCTCTTCCGTTTTCCGCTTCCACATCTTCCTTTCTCGTATATCTACATACGAGCCTTAGTAAGATACAAAAGAACGGTCTAAGAGAGAGAGAATACATACTTATATATATATATATATAACAAGACACAAGTACGTTACTATAGCATTAACCCAAACCCCGGTCGCATTTTCTGATTCATTGGGTTATGTTTTGAAAATCCTTTAGGTTCAAATTTCTTTTAAATTTACATAAACCTATGCTCTGATACCAACTTGTAACATCCCCCATTTGGAGGTGCAAAACTAACCGCTACGGATGCTACAGTCATCCATAGTTATTAATTCTCGGTGACCAAATGCGGTAATGTTAGATACATTGATATACTAGAAACACATGTATATGGAAAAAAAATTAAAACTCAATTTAAAATTAATTTCTCATTTCATTACAAATAGCATTTCAGATTCATTACAAAATCCCTATTCATAAACAACGTTCAAAGAAATATAATTATTATAAATTACGCCAAGAGCAACATATAAAGATGCCCCCTTGGTTGATTAGAGTCTAAATATAGGCACTAAATAACTTTGCTATTACATCCAATTACACAGCGTAACCAAACATAAAGAATTCCTAATAGCTAGTTTGCTTCCTGCACGTCTTTGAAAGCTTATTCGTCTAAAGGAAAACTTGAAAGCCTTAACTCTCAAACTACTCAAAATCAATTGAGCATCCGAGAATTTAAGGGGAAAACATAAACTTTGAGTCAGAAAAAAGTCTGGTATGAATAATAACCCACCTCTCGTACTATATAGATATCTAGTGAGACTACGCTACTTAGCGAAACGGGTTCCCCTCATTAGTATCTTACCCCCAATTTATAATAAACTATGCATCTGCATCCACAATGGCACATAACATAGTAGAATGTATCATGATGATATGCAAACATGCAATATGCTTTGGATTTCTCATCCCCATCCACCTGACTATCTGTCTCATGTTATAGTTTTTAGGGTCACTATTAACCTATTAGTTTTCATAGGCTAACTAATAATCAGTTCCAAGCTTAAGGACTGTTTGTCCGGTTTCATAGTTTTTGTGGGATCACTAAGAATCTATTGGTTTCTACCAATAACATCAACTAATCATAGTTTTCATGGGGTCACTATGAACCTATTGGATTCTCCAATAACATCTCTGATGTCATAGTTTTCATGAGCTGATTATGAACCTATTGATCTCTATCAACAACTTGTTCTGGACATATTTTTCATGGGATCACTAAGAACCTATTGGCCCCAGCCAATAACAATTTCCATAACATAATTGTATAGGCTTACTAAGAACCTGTCTAAACCAATAATCTTTTGATCAGTCTTGGGCATCCTATATTCTGATCTATCCAATCTCTTGGATGCAATTCTGCTCATACATGAGTTAATTCAATGTATATTCAATACTGGGTCAACCTAGCCTGTTATTCTGCCCTTAACATCCCAAAATGCAGTTATGGGTTGATAAAGTGAATATGATAACACAACATTCATGATAACTGATCAAATGATACACAGTATATAAACATCTATATAGTTATTTTTCTAATAAAAGGTGGTCAATACTCTTAACCTACCTGTTTACTAAGGAGAGCTTTCTTTCGAAAACATAAAATATATCCATTATTTATTGCTTAAGATTCTAGACATCCTCTTTCGAAACCATAAAATATATCTTTCGAACACTTGAAAACATCCCTTTTGAAACACTTTAAAACATATCTTTCGAAAAAATTAGGTTCAAGTAAAAAGTTATGAAAGCATAGCTTCGAAACCAATTAAAAGTGTCTCTTTCAAAACCATAGTTTGAAAACAAAACAAACTACAAAGTATATAAAAGTGGACACATTCGAAAGCTATCCCTTTGAAAGACCAATGGTGACGGCAACATGCTTCTGCATGTGTACTTGGGTTTAAATAAGCAACTTCAACTATGTCAAAAGGTATGGGAGCGACATCCACCCTTTCGCATGTATAAGTTAAAAGAAAAGCGGCTTCAATGGTTGCGGAAAGTTATCGATTCAAAACCCTACCTTTCGAACTCATTGATTCAAAGAGTTATAAAAGCGGCCTTATACTAAGGCGAAAGGTTTTAATGTGACAGCTAGGGTATCGAAGGGTTTCAAAAGCAGCAACCTTTTTGAATATATTAAATCAAAGGTAGGTCTATAGATTCAAAACCTGGAAATACAACTTAACCTCTTTCCCATGCATACTTTCGACACCTTTGCTACATTTTGCATAGGTCCAATACACTTCGTACCACTAGCTTGATACCATGTATATTGGCACCGAATGGATGCGGAAGGGTTAGAGGCGGGTGTGTATGAAGTCGAAAGCCAGCAAGGTTAAGTGGTGAAGATGTAATTTGGATAAAAACTGCATTTTTTTATTAAAGAAGATGCTTTTTACCCACCATCAATATTTGTATTAATCTTACTGGTTTAGAAAATTTTATCAATTTCCTTTTTTAGAATTTTACCGTCGAAACCAAATTTGGATTTGAAATAACTTAACACTTAATCCCTTCTCCTTAATAAAACATTTAAGTCCTCTAACTTAAATAAGTTATTATCCATAGTAATACACTTAGGAAAAATCCCTAAAATCACCATAATTCATATTAAATATGTTTTCTAATATATATAAATTTCAGACTAGAAAACATTATTTAATCGCCTTAAATAATTTAAATCCAAAATTAACTACGCTTAGAAATTCATAATAAATCCATAATTACTTGAAAAATTATGAAACTTGAAACCCACTTCTAAAATAACATTTTTGACCATATATCAAAAACACAACACTTTTGGATGTCATATGATAAGTTTTCCGATCTAAAACCTATCATATATTCATATTAAATTATATAAATCATCAACAAGCATAAATATCCATTTAATCTATCAAAACATATCATCGTTCATCCAATCATACGGTTTTAAACCTCAAACCCGAATTAAAACATTCAAGATGACTTATATGAGATGGTTTAGATCATTATTCACCTTGTTTAGATAAGGAACTTGAGATTTGTTCTTCACTTTAATCTTCCTAGCTTGAATCTTAGCCTCTAATTGATTTTTGAGCTCCTCTTCACCTAGGGTTATGGTCGACCTTGTTTTCCTTTTGTTTATGTTTTTGGTTTATGAAAATATGAATGAGAATGAGGTAAGGGGTTTAATGTTTATGGTATACGGCTATTCCCATTTGCCCTTGCCTTATTCTCTTAAGTTTCTAATTTATAAATCACACTTATAATTTTATTAGTTAAAGCACAACCCTAATTAGTTTCCAAATCTAAATTCTCTTATCACTCTAATCGCTATATTATTCTATTTAATTTATCTAGTTAAGTCTCCTGAATAATGTTATTTAAAATTAGGGGTGTTACATCCTTCTTCTCCAAATCAAACTCTAACTACGAAAACCTAAATCCATGCTCTCTTTAAGTTGAGATCTAGCTCCAAACTCCACTTCATGCTAATTCTTTGATGAGTTATGCGAGGAATTTGATGAGAGGAATTATGGTTATTTTGGTTTGAATTTAGGAATTCTATTTAAGCTTGGATTAGTAGATTTAGGGTTAGGAGATTAAGAGGGGATTAGATATGTAATTAGAGAAGAAGAGGAAATGTAACGTTGAAAAATGATTTTGGAGTTAGCTACATGTAAGCTAACTTGTGGGCAAGCTAATGGGCTCAGCCCTAATCCATTTATCCAAATGAGAACAACATTCACTCTAAAAATTCATCAACTTCAAACATAACAAAGTTTATACTCATTTTTCTCGTGATGAAATTGCGGTTTGAAAATATTAATTTTCTTAATGAAATAGTAATATGAGGTCGAGAAAAGGAAGCCAATATTAATTTTCTCAACTGAAGTAAGTGGGTCGAATATGAATTTAAAGCCCATGCATATTGTTTTTTTAGTATGTATAAATGTAAATATTGTATAATACATTTTATATTTAATAAAGGTCCTTGAATTTTATTTAAAGAAACATAATTCCTGTGTTCTTTTTATTAGTCAACGAATTTTAAAATTTAACATTATTCTTTTTATTAGTCAACGAATTTTAAAATTTAACGTTAATGGTATTTAAATCCCTGCCAACCATGTCATGGACGACGGTAAAAATGTTGTTGTCTCAACGATCTTCACAATCACATAATCATTTGGAATGTGGATAACTCCTTTTTTTTTTTATTGTGCTAAATTACTAAATATTTTATTTGACCCGTGATACCGATCACAAGCATAATCTTTTGCGTAATCTTATCTGACTCATGATGCAGCTCGATTTCTAGCTCCATTGGCGTTGCGCCAAATGCATGCATAGTGCTTTGATGATAAAACGGTCGCACTAGATCGACCAAGTGAAAGCTAAAAAAATTTACAAAGACGCGCCGCTTATGTAATATAAAGGATAATTCATGTACAGGCAATAATATTATTTTACGATGTAGTCCTTGTAACAAAATATATTCCCTGAAGCACCTCCTCTTCCTTCCAAGCGTACTCTCCTCTTCTCCATCTATCGAATATCGAATAAAAATTACAACAAAAAAATGTCCGAAGAAAATCCCGATAGTACCCTTCTTCTTCCTCGCCGCGAGCCATTTGAGCACGGGATCCTCCCACTCCCTAAACTCATCCTTCCATTTGAAAATCTTCTATCCCTCAAATCGAACTCAAACTCAAATCTAATCACTCCTCAAATCCTATCTGATTCGCTCCATATCACGCCTTACATTGCACATCTCGTTATAGAAACGTTGAAGTCCGTTTTGGAATCGGATCGCGAGAACGACGAAGTTGACTTGTACGATCTGTTGCTGTTTTTGTACGTTCAGGGATACAAGAGGTTAGTATTAAGAAATTCTAAAGATGCGGCTGCTGTTGCTGACGTGTGGCCGCGAGTTTCTGCATTTGATGGATGTTTGTCGGCCATGTCACAGTTGCAGGTTTGTTTGGTTGTTATTGGATCTGAATTTACTGGGATAGTTGCTCTGTTTGTGGGTTGATAGAATTTGTTCCGTATATTTAGAAAATTAGCACACAATTTCTATATAATATCACAAGTGTTGTATGTCCAGTCTATTAGATTGTATTTGGATTGGAATGGATTGCTTGGTAGTTGAGTACAGTGATTAACAAGCCCATGTAGGTTAAATGTATGAACGGGAATGTTGTGTGCAGAAGTCTTTGCATATCCTTATTAGCATTCATTTTCTAAAAAAAATTAATTTACATAAGTTTAGTAGCTAATAAATTATGGGAGGTAACCAGCATAATTCATTTAGGGAGGATTACATAATTTGATTAACACTTATAACTGAACTGAGTATATGAAACTCGTTTGTTTACCCACTGACTTATATGGTCTTAGTTTTGGTAAGTGGCTGTAGTCAGATGTTGTGAGGAATATACTTTTGACATGACTCTATGCCCGATCTCTCTCCTTTAATATCTTTACGGTGCTGATTGAATGATGTTGTTACTGAATAATATAGTAGTAAAATATCGGCACATTGGTGAGATTAAGAAGTAATTATGGAGTTTTAGGGCAACTGATTTCTATTTTGGGTGGCAGAAGCCGCATAACTAAAGTGGTTGATTCTTATAATTTGATCAGTGTTATTATTAAATCAAATGTGTAACATAATACATATTGGGCATTGTTTATTAAAGCCAACTATGTCCGTGATTGCAGCTAGTGCGCAGTAACAGCCGTCGCTTCATTCCATCACAAGCTGATGAAGAAGCTCATCAGTTATCTTATCTTCAAAAGCATATGGCGAATATACTGACGCTGTTGGCAGATGGTGAAGATGATGAATCGTTGGTCAGTAATGTTAGATATAGCTTATACTGTGAATAAATAGCTATTGTTTTATGATTTTGATGTCTAGTTCTAACAAGCTATTATAAGCTATTATCTGATATGTTAAAAAATACATTAAAAACAATGCTTTGGTTTCATCTATGTTACACGACTATGTGTTAGACTTCTTTAGCTTTATATGCTTCATAGAAAATTCACTATTTGTATAGGAATATACTACAAAGAAACAGTTACTTTTGGCTTTTTTTTCCTTTTCTTTTCTTGGATCGCTAATTGGTAGGTCTATTTTTAGGTTGTTTTTGTGTCAAAAGAAGCAGCTGCATTTTGTTATCAGTGTGCTATAACATATGTTAGGTGGAGATGTGAGAAAGTATTCATAGCTTGTGTGGAAAATGGTCAAGTGTTAGGTTTCACTATTACCAATTGATATGTGGCAGTTCCATGATGATCTTATAACAGAAACTTTGCTTCTTGATTCTATTGTGGGCAGGTTATAACAATTGAAAGATTTAAACACCTTGAAGTCCTCATCAAATTCATCGAAAAGAGTGGGGAAGTAATACCATGTCAACAGGCTGTTCCTCTCTTTGCGAATTCAGACTCAGCTCCTGCAGCACAAATTCTTGATTGGATTTTGCAAAAAATAAGCACATCATTGGAGCATGTTTTGGAGAAGTCTCCCACAAAAGAGAATAGCTCAAATACAACCAACCTTGACAATTCAATGTCTGATACTTCTGCAAACAGCAGTCACGCATATTCTAGAAATCAGACATTTGTTGAAGGTGTTTCTAAATCTTCTGTCATAAAACAGGCAACTGACATCAAGGGGCATTCTGTGAAGGTGATTTTTTTTTCATCTACATTAATGCATATTTGTGTAATTATAGTCATGTATATAACTGATGTAGTTGACTATATCAAGCAATCTATAGTATTCCCACTATTTTTCTGACATTCATGCCAATATAATAATTTGTATGATTATTCTAGATGAATTAATTGTTTGCGATTGCCATTAATTTTGCCCTTGTCCAATTTTTACCATATCATGATATCCATTTGCTATTATTCTTAAGCTTTGCCTAATCTCTCTTTCCTTTTTAACCAATATATGTTATATCATCATAATACATGTTTCTCATTTATATTAGAGTTACACAAGTTTTGTACGATGAACCTTACATCTTATTATTTTACTGCAGGTTTTGAATTGCCATGACTCAGTGATATACATTCTAGCACCTTTGAGATATGCATTGATTTATGGTTGTTCTGAATCCACGATTGTTCTTGGTGCTATTGGCAAGGTATGTAATGTGATAGTGCCAAAGCCAGTTTATTTCCTTAGATTTTCAGAGCTAGAGCGATGCAGTTTATTCCCTTTTATTTGTTCCTGAATCTGTTATTTATTCTCTTTTATTTTCTAAATCATATTTAGTATATAAAAATGCTTCTTGCAGCGCCTTAATGTGTCAATATATTCTCTTATTCGGTTCCATAATCCATATATCTAACCCTATTCTGTTTTTGGGACTAAAATTGAAAAGTTGCATCCTTGAAATACACAAAAATTTGAAGCTTGCTTACATTCACCCATTGGTTACAAGTAATTTTCATGGCTATTAATGTCGTGCAGGCTCTGAAAGTTGAGCACTGTGAAAGGGTGCAAATAATAACAGCTGCAAAACGAATATGCATCGCAAATTGTCGCGAATGTGTGTTTTTCTTGGGTGTTAATCAGCAACCACTGATCATAGGAGATAACCCAAAATTACAAGTGAGCTACTTCTTCTCATTTATCTGCACCTTAACCAAAATTGTCTTTGGCTGAACTTTGGTACAAATATATGCACGTTTGCCGAAATATAACAAATATTACTCAAACAAACAATTGGTGGTTATTTTACAGTACCGTGTTTTCTTAGAATTTGGTTACCATCCACCACACCCCCTCTTCACAAACCACTAATTTAGAATGATATATCATTGTAGAAATATACAGTATAAGCGAATACTATTAGCTTCCAGTTTTTTAGCATTCCATATATAACATGGTAGTGCATGTTGCTTATTTTTCTTGGACTAAGTTACATTACCTTGCACTGAAGATGAAGTTATATGAAAACCGATATACGAGAAGGATAAATATGTCATTAATGTAAAACATGGATATTTCCGTTTGCATCCTTAAATGACATAATGATATTTTTTTTTCATTGCAACAGTTAGCACCATATAATACATATTACCCAGAGTTGGAAGAACACATGGCTCAAGTTGGCATAAATGCAAGCATCAATAAATGGAACGAACCATATGTATTGGGAATGATTGATCCTCATGAATCACTTTCAAACCCAACTGGTATTTCTGAAGTTCAACCCGAGTCTACGACTTGCCTTGACCCAAACCAGTTCACTAATTTTGTAGTAAGTTCTACTATTTTTAGGTGTTTTACTCATAATCATCTAGCAGCTTCTTTTGTATACTCTAATCTTCTATTTAATGTGCTTGTGCAGATTCCAAAAGTGTTTGGAGCTGAACCGGCACAGCCTACAAAAGATAACCCATTTCCTCTACCTGAGTCGTACTTGGCGTCACTTAGAAAAACTGTAAGTTTAACCCCTGAAAATAACAAGTCTCTTCTGAAATGTGTTTTTTTATCATCTCAACTCTATGCTCTCATCTATGATATCTTTTTCATTCTCCAGCATTCACTTTTTAGTGAAATTCAGCAAGTTATCAGAAATGCTCAACTCGAAGAGAGCAAGAAACAGGAACTAGCTTGTGCTCTTCATTTACGTTTCAAAGATTGGTTATATGGTAAAGCCTGAAACTTTAACGGTTATTATCATATTTAGCATAGCAAACTGCAATTATAGAGCAGGTTAGAAAGCTAGGTTTTAAAACGTACTGCAGTCTGTGATAGGTGATTTATATAAATAACGTACGTACATTAAAAAACCATGGATTAACAACGTCTATAGATCACATATTACATCCCAAGATCAAATCATATGTGTTTACATTGAAATAAATAAGTTATGCTGATTTATATTTATTATATATGGCAGCTTCAGGAAATATTCGCCTGCTCTACTATCTACAGGGTGATTAACATCTTGGCCACGCGTTATGATATTTTGACTCACTTTTTGTCCTATGCTTTGTACACAATGGATGTCGGGTCGCTGCAATTTTCACAATTGTTCGAGCAAGTGCATCTATAATTTTAAATGTAATATTGTAATTTTAATTATTTATTTATCTACCAATATAGAAGAGAGTAGTCGTCACAAAATTTGAAAGTGGATGCTTGTTAGCCTTTGTATTTACGTGCAGATATTTGCAAATTGATTCTTTTTTGTTTTAACAAAGATAATGATGTTAGAGGTTGTGCTTAATTTCCTTGTCATACCAGTTTATTTTTATAGTCTGCAATGAGTAAACAATATTTGACTAAGATTAAAATTGTACATTAAACCTAAATAACGTTGGAATATAATGGGAATACCGTTGTCGTCGTACTTCTGACTTTGAGAATCTATTACGGATTCTTTTAGAAAATAGTTCAATCCTATCGAGTATAAAAAGACTCGAACTATTTCCATCAAGATTCAACAAAGCCTTCTAACGACGTTACTTAATTCAAAGTTTTGTACTATTTTGATCAAACCAAGAGCATACTAGTAATTGTTTCTGCTAATTGCCAAGAAAGAGTTGTCGAAGTGGAGAAGGAGAAGTTGATTTAATCACAAGTTGGATTTTAGATGCAAGGATTGATGGTCCTTGTATGATTGATGTTTGGATGCGAAGAGAAGTTGCTTCTCTTAAAAAAAACTGTTAGAAAAGCCACGAAATAAAGAGTAGCAACCATCAACAAGAGCTGCAATTCTTTGAACAAACATAATTGTTCGCAGTCGATCTTTATTGTGTACTCGGCAATACCACCGGTCGACTAGTGGTACCTCCATATGCACAGCAAACAGTTCTGTCAGATATGATCTTTCTTCATTTCTTCAGTTTTTGATCTCGTTTCTTTTCTTCTTCCAAACACGCCCTCTTCTTACTCCAAAAAACATGTTTCCAAAACCTCGGTTTGATATTTTGGAAATATACAACATTCTCCCTCTATTTTCAAAGTTTAAAACATTTGGAATAGCCGCATAACTTGAGTGACTGCCTACGTATCCAAGTGGGATCAAGCCAACGTAGTTCAAACACAAGAAGTTGCATTATCGTAAAAACTAACACCTAGGTGATGAGTACCTTTAGGGTTTGAACTCTTCACTTAGTATAGATTTTCAAAGCCATATCGAGTATCTATAGTGAACGAATCTTGAACCAAGTACCCCTAGTGATATGACCGGAAGAATCACACATATTGATTTTCATAGGTTATCGAGTTTTGTATGTTCCGCACATTAATCCATGTGCTCTAACCCTAATTTTCATGAGTCTACTTAGAAAGCGGTCTTACTTTCTTAGAAAACGACCTAATTTCTATATTCATATAGGTAAGTCTTTAAGCGCTTCTGCGATACACTTGTATATAGACTTATTAAGAAATTTAAACCATCCTCATTCATGTAGAATACCCAACGCTGCCTTATGGGGATTTTGGTGTAGTGTTCCATAATCATTTTTTAACTTGTTGATATCCATTGAACTTTGTTTATCTTTTTCAAGACATAAGTTTGGGTTGCCATTAATCGATGATCGACCTTCATTCCCAGATCTTAATCTCATTTCTCTTGATTTTATAGAAACAAACGCTTTTGGAAGACTCTTTGTAAACGGGTCAGTCAAGTTCTTCTTTGTTTCTATGTATTCGATTGTATTTAGTCCTCGCTTGAGTAATTTCTTATCATTTGATGTCTTAGACTCACATGTCTAGACTTCCCATTATATGTCTTATTAGACGCATTATATATCGTAGCCTAATTATCACAATTAATCATGACTGTTGGAGATCGCTTAGTCAATACAGGAATATCTATTAAAAAAATTCTTAGTCATTTCGCCTTTTTACATGCATCTGCTAATGCGATTAATTTTGACAATATAGTTGAGTCAAAAAAACAGGTTTGCTTCTTAGAACACCAAGACAAAATAGCTCCTTCTAATGTAAATATCCATCCAGTCATAGATTTGGATTTAGATTCTACATTGTTTCAAGTAGCGTCACTATATCCTTCTAATAGAACAAGATATCCTTTATAAGAAAAACCATAGTCGATGGTACCTTTCAAATAAGCTAGAACTCTTGAAATTACTTTCCAATATTCATATCTGAATTACTCGTAAACTGTAACAACCCGCATATTCATCGATTTTTATATTTAAATGTTTTATTTAAATATTTTATCGCTAGTAGGATTTTAGTCCAAAAAACTACTTTTTGCATACGGTCAAATTAAGACTCGAGACCCCTTCCATTGAGTTCAAAATGACGTTTGCGATCTTTTTGAGTGTAAACTTCGATATGTTTGGAGATAGTGGAATTTTAGTCACTCTTTGCTTTGAGCTTTGGTTTGGGCTGAACCATTTACTAACACAGCCCCAACCCCTTCTCTTCATTAATTCACTCTTCATTTTCCTAACTCTAAAGCTTCTTCAAAAATGGTGGAGGGAATGGGAAATTAAAACTCCAAAGCTTTAATCTTCATTGCTAATCCAACATCTACTCCGAATTCAAGTGAAGACATTGGATTCAAGCTTGTGATTGTTCTTCCATTGCTTTAAAGCTTCTCCATCATCAATTTCCGTGAAAAGGTGATATTTTTATCTCACATCTTGCCTATAATCGTCATTAAACTGTTGGGAATGATTCCCCATCACTTTAGCATGCATGTTTGCATTGGATTTGAATTGGATTGGTGAGAAACTCAAATTTTCAGCGTTTTTGGCAAATTCTGGGTCTTAGGTCGCGTTGTCTAGAAGCCACTGTCTGCAGATTTTCATTCTGGGCTTAGGTCGCTCGCATGCTAGGTCGCTAGGTCGTAGGTCGCATACGGCATATGGGTCGTAACTCCTTAGGTCGCCTCGCAGTTAGGTCGCGATCCTTAAGTCGCTCGGCCATAGCTCGTAACCCGCTTGGTCGTTCTGCCTACGATTAGCTCACCACGAGTTAAATCGCCCAGCCTTGTATTCTTTAGGTCATGAACCACTTTAGGTCGCGTGAAAATCCTAGGTCGCTAGGACTTAGGTCGTAGGTCGCTCGGTTAGGTCGTTTGACTTTAGGTCGCTCGGCCTGTTTCGTGTTAGGTCGCTCGTCCACCAATAGTTAGGTCATTCGAGTATGATGAGACCCGCATGCATATAGCTCGTTCGGAGTTAGGTCACTCGAGTGCTTAGGTCGCTCGAGTTCTTAGGTCGCTAGACCTTATCTCCTTTAGGTCGTTAGACCTTATTACCTATAGGTCGCTCACCCTATTGCCTTCATAAGTCGCTCGACCTGTTTTCTCTTAGGTCGCTCGCCAGTTAGGTCGCATGCCTAGCTCGTTTCACTTAGGACGCTCGGCATGATATGCCTCTAGGTCGTTCGACCCGCTTCCTCGTTAGGTCGCTCGATCCTTTTTCTTAGCTCGGCCAAGACTTAGGTCGTAACACGTTAGGTCGCACGACCCTGTTAAAACGTTAGGTCGCTTCCTTTTATACTTAGGTCGTATGACCTGTATTTGGCTATGTCGCTCGACCTGTTCTTCTGCTAGGTCGCACGGCATTCTACCCTTAGGTTGTTCGACCTATTTGACTTTAAAGTCGTTGCACTTTAATTCGACCACGATAGGTCGCAAGTATATTTCTACTTTGATGTTTTTGGAATTGATCTCCTTGGAATTTACTCACGTCTTCGAATGTGAAATTTTGTGATTTGATTTGTTTCAACAATCGTTTTGTGACTTGTCACTTTAAAAATGTGAAGGCTTCAATACTAGTAGTGAATATCAAAACTCTTTCATCAAAGCGATTTCAACACTATTTTACTACAAAGCTCTTTTTCTCAAACTGTTTTCCAATCTACTAGTATATACAAGCCTTTACTTCATTCGGATGAGAAATCTAATTAAACGATTTAGCAAAACAGGTGGTATGAAACGCTTGCGTTTACTTCGTCGGTTAATTCTTGGATTTGTTCGACTGAACCTTTTTGTGACAACTTTCTAGTGAAGATCTACAATTTGTTCGTAAATATTTAAGTTAAGCAAGTGGTTATGGGACATGAAGCTAAACTCATATATTTACTAGCTTGGTGTGATCAACACTTCCGTATGATCATGGCGATCATTTTTGCGATTTAGACTAGCGATTGAGCGATGTCTCTTTGTCTGCGAGGGAGACTAGACCCCGCTTGTGTGATGTTTCTACTCACATATATGGGGTAGCACCCCATGGTCTTCGGGCCGTTCGTGTGTCAAAGGCCTTCGGGCCATTCGTGTGTTCGAAAAATTAAATGGATAACTTCCATGAGATAGCTTCTCGTCCGTGTGCTCGGATTTCCCCTTTTATGTGATTTCTAGATTTCGTGTGTTGATTTCTGGTATTTGTTCTGGATTTCGTGTGTTGATTTCTGGAATTTGTGCTTCACCAATTTTCGTGATTTTCATTGATATGTTTTATCAATTTTTGTGTATTGGTGAATTCGTGTGTCATTACCTTTTTATGGGTTTGGATCTTTGAGAAGATTCTTGTGATATTGATTAATCTCTTGTTGATTATCATTTACATACTTATAGTAGTATGACATTATGGTTATTACATGTTCATGTCATGTCGTTTACTTTATACCATATCATCTGATATTTATAGCTAGACTGATCCGTTTATTATTTTCTTATAAATAATACTCGGGTCAGACCGAGATGTTACAAGTGCTTCTGCTTGACTTCTCTTCTGGGATTATTCTGACTTTTGGCTAACTACTTAGATTAGTAGTTTTTGGATGTACACATTTGAGATATAGACTCTATGTTGTGTACTTATTCTTTTGTATAGCACGTGTTGCCATTCTTTTGTATTATTGTGGATCATTCTGACCACTACTATGTTGTACACTTTCATGTGTTATATATTCATATCTCTTTCCGCCTTTGTGATATGGATGTCTGTGACTGATTGATGTTATGTTTATTTCTATGTTTGTTTCCGAAGGTTATATATAGCCACTGTGTGATAGCTTTGAGTTTGTATCGGTATGTCGGATTTCCTCCTTAAATGAAATGCATGCTATACTATTTGACATATCGGTGCTCGCACAAAGAAGTTACATGGATGGTCGCTCCTCAACAGCCTTATTCTCCATGCTAGTTGACAGCATTACTCCGTAGTGTTCTTGGCTAGCGTGGGTATAGAGGTGGGGCGTCACAGCTTGGTATCAGAGCCAAACTTCGGAACAATGTGGAATAACTTAACAAGGATCATCGTCCTAAGTCCAACTTAGGAGTCGTGCCTTAGGATGTAATTCGAGTCTTCGAACCGATTCATCCTATTTCCTTTTATGCATCCTTGTTTTATTCTATCAAGATTTGCTTGATATTTATTTGGTGAACAACTTTTCTTCTTCTCTCTTTCTCAAAGAAGAGAATGTCTAGACCAGGCCGTCCCAGGGCTGGACCATCTACTGTTACTCCCCAGGATGGAGTTTTTATGACTGCTCAACAGCTTCTTGATTTAGTAAAGAATGCTTAGGCAGCTGATCCTAATCCGGAACCTACTCATCCTAAGTCTGGATTTGCATGCTTGTGCAATGATTATACCAACTTGGGTGGGAAACCATTCAAAGGTTCTGAAACTATTATCGAGGTCCAGGCTTGGTTAAGAACATGCGATCAAATCCTTTCTCGCATGAATCTTGTCGATCTTCACTGTGTTCAGGTGGCTTCTAGTATGCTCCAAGAGAGAGCATTGGATTGGTATGAACTTCTTATTTCTGAAATTAATGAAGTGGATCTCACCTGGGAGCAATTCCGGGAACGCTTCGAATTAAAGTTCGTACCAGAAGCAGAGAAGGTGACATTGGCTCGTCGTTTTATAGACCTTATTCAAGGTGAATCCTCTGTGACAGATTATGTCGCATCCTTCGAGTCACTGTCCAAATATGGGGTGGAATACATCAACACTCCATTGAAGAAGAACCAGAAATTCGTCCATGGCTTAAACAAGAACCTCAAGAAGCCATTACTTCTAAAGTTAGAAGTTTCTTTCGACCAACTCATTGATATCGCTCTTCGTCTTGAAGAGGCTGATAGGGACAGTGATGTTGAAGTGGTGGCTTCCAAACTGTTGTGATACACACATTGTTTCAGCAGTATTAGTAGTATTTCTGTATAACATTTTGTATATAGTGTTTTGTGCATTCGTAGTTGGCTTGTATATATGTTGTGATAAAGCCCAGCCCAATTGTGATATTCTTGTTATTGAATAATGGGCTTGAATGGGCTATTTGGTAGGTTGTATAAATACTTTCTTCTTTGTGAATAACAGATAAGATTTGAGCGCTTCTTTTCATTTCAGAGCATTTGTTAACATGGTATCAGAGCCATGAATAAATCGATCCCAAGTCTTCATCTTAAATTGATTGTTTGATCTTCAAGTCAAATTCATTCTCAAATTTGGTTGAATCAACAGTATGGGGGAAAACAAGGTTATTCACGATGCGGTTCAGATGATGCCCAAAATCACTGATCACAAATTGAATAATCAAAACTACTTGAATTGGAGCAAGATGATTCGTCTTTATCTCAGGAGTATTGACAAAGGGAATCATCTACTTGAAGATCCACCGAGTATTGATTCAAAAGAAGAGAAAGATTTGCTGTGGCTACGAGATGATGCTCGCTTATTTCTTCAGATCCGAAACTCGATTGATACCGAGGTAATTGGTTTAGTAGATCATTGTGAATACGTGAAGGAGTTGATGGAATATTTGGAGTTTTTGTACTCTGGAAAAGGTAATTTGACAAGAATGTTTGATATCTGTAAATCATTCTATAGAGCAGAAAAGCAGGAGCAAACGTTAACAAGTTATTTTATGAATTTTAAGAAAGTATACGAGGAATTGAATCTGTTGCTTCCTCTGAGTCCTGATGTTAAAATTCAACAGCAGCAGCGAGAACAAATGGCGATAATGAGTTTTCTTGCGGGATTAACACCTGATTTTGAAGCTGCGAAATCACAAATTTTATCTGGATCTGATGTTACTTCTTTGAAAGAGGTGTTTAGTCGAATTCTACGAACTGAAGGTGTCCAAAATCCAATTACGCCAATTGATAGTGCATTAATTAGTAGTAACAGGAATTATGGATCTCAGAGATCAAGTTCACAATCTGACAACAAGCAATTCTAGAATAATTCTTCAAATAGAGGTGCTCAAGAAAGTAAATCTGGAAATCAAGGGAAGTCTTGTGCTTATTGCAAGAAGCCTGGGCATACGAAGTTTGAGTGCAGGAAATTGCAATATAAAATTTCAATGGCAAACAATAATTCTAACTCAAGTAAAACGGTGCTGATGACTACTGATGAGTATAATAAATATCTGAAATATCAGGAAGGTTTGAAGGACAATACTCAAAGTCGAAATTCTCTTTCAGTCACTACAGTTGCTAAAGCTGCTAATGATGAAAAGCAAACAACTAAGTGGGTCATAGATTCAGGTGCCACTGATCATATGACAGGTAATCGTAGTTTATTTTCTGATATTCACCTGAATAAGTCACCACATGCTGTTACACTAGCTGATGGTTCTAAGACTTATGTACAAGGATCTGGAAGTGTAGATTTGCATTCTCGTTTGCCATTGAATTCAGTGTTATATTTACCAAGTTTATCATTTAATTTGATATCTGTGAGTCAAATCACTCGCAGTCTTAATTGTTGCATATCTTTCTTCCTCGATTATTGCTTGTTTCAGGATCTTGTGACGAATCAAGTTATTGGTAAGGGACAACAAAGTGGAGGATTATATACATTCAACGTGACATCTCCTGATCATATCACATGTTCAAGTATTGACTCTGCTCTTAAAGCTCATTATCAGTTAGGGCATCCATCACTTGTATTGCTTAAAAGACTTTGTCCACAATTTAATTCTGTATCTACATTAGATTGTGAGTCTTGTCATTTTGCTAAGCATCATCGTGTAAGTTTGAGTCCTAGAATAAATAAGAGATCTTCATCTGCATTTGAACTAATACATTCAGATATATGGGGACCTTCTTCCACTGTGTCAAAGAAAGGATATAGGTATTTTGTAACGTTTGTGGATGATCATACACGTGTAACTTGGTTGTACCTAATGAAAAATAGATCAGAAATCTTCTCTATATTTTCTATGTTTTGTGCTGAAGTTAAAAATCAGTTTAATGCATCAATCAAAGTTCTAAGGAGTGACAATGCAAAAGAATACATGTCTAGTCAATTTAGTACTTACATGGCTGAGCATGGAATACTTCATGAGACATCATGTGTAGATACAGCAGCACAAAATGGAGTGGCAGAGAGGAAAAATCGACATCTTATTGAAACTACAAGATCACTTCTGTTTCAGATGAATGTTCCTAAAGTATTTTGGGCAGATGCAGTTAGTACAGCATGCTTTTTGATTAACAGAATGCCATCAACAGTATTAGATTATGAAATTCCTGTTCAAGTTTTATGTCCAAATAAAACAATATACCCAGTTAAACCCAGAGTGTTTGGTTGTGTTTGCTATGTGAGGGATGTGAACCCACAATTAACTAAACTAGATCCAAAATCATTGAAGTGTGTTTTTGTTGGATATTCGAGACTTCAAAAAGGTTATACATGCTTTTGTCCCAGTCTTCACAAGTATGTGGTATCAATTAATGTAACATTTGTCGAAGATGTACCCTATTTCTCTTCAACAGTTAGTGAAATTGCAAATAAAGAACAGAGACAAAAGGAAGGAAATGAAGAGGAAGATGCTGTATTTTATTATGCTGATCTGTTCCAAGAAGGTAAACAAAATGATGAAGAAAATATTCATGTTGCACAGGAAAATGAAGAGAACATGCAAGCAGATGTTGGTGATGGTTCAAGACAAGGGGCTGATGCAAGTGAGGTTTCAAGACCAGATTCTAATGTGGATAATCTTCCTATTGCTCTTCGAAAAGGTAAACGTAAATGTACGTATCCTATTTCATCGTATGTGTCAGATAATAAATTAAATCAAGGGGCTTCATCTTTTGTATCTAAAATTGACAAAATTATGGTTCCTAAGACTGTGAAGGGAGCACTATCCAAATTTGAGTGGAAAATGGCTATGTTAGAAGAAATTAAAGCATTAGATCAAAATCATACATGTGAGTTAGTTCAATTACCAGAAAACCGAAAAGTGATTGGGTGTAAATGGATTTTTAATGTCAAAGTAAATCCAGATGGTTCAATCGCTAGATATAAGGCTCGTTTAGTGGCTAAGGGGTATGCACAGGTCTATGGCACTGATTATTGTGAGACATTCTCCCCTGTAGCTAAAATGACCTCGATTAGGTTGTTTATATCGTTGGCAGCCACACATAGTTGGAGATTGCATCAGTTAGATATTAAAAATGCTTTCTTACATGGTGATTTGAAAGAAGAGGTGTATATTGAACAGCCACCTGGTTTTGTGGCTCAGGGGGAGGAGAAAAAGGTGTGTAGGCTGAAGAAGAGTTTGTATGGGTTGAAACAGAGCCCAAGAGCGTGGTTTGGCAAGTTTAGTCAAGTGATTGAAAATTTTGGTATAGTGAAGAGTAATCTTGATCACTCTGTATTTTATAAAAGTTCACATGAGGGAATAATTCTTTTGGTTGTTTATGTTGATGACATTGTGATAACTGGGAGTGATGAGAAGGGTATTAATGATCTGAAGAAATTCATTCAAGCTCATTTTCATACTAAAGATTTAGGAGAGCTGAAGTACTTCTTAGGGATTGAAGTAGTCAGAGACAGTGAACATATCTTTATGACACAGAGAAAGTATACGTTAGATTTGCTGTTAGAAACAAAACATACAGATGCAAAGCCATGCACAGCTCCTATGGATACAAATCATGGACTAACAATTGAAGGTGAGTTATTTGATAATCCAGAAATGTATAGAAGATTAGTTGGCAAGTTGAATTATTTGACAGTGACGAGGCCTGACATAGCTTTTCCAGTTAGTGTGGTTAGCCAGTTCATGAATGCACCTACAGTAAATCATTGGAATGCTCTTAAACAGATTTTGTGCTATTTGAAGGGGACTGTAGGTCTAGGTATTGAGTACAAGAATCATGGTCATAATAGAATAGAGGGATTTACTGACGCTGACTGGGCTGGCTCGAAATCGGATAGGAAGTCAACTTCGGGGTATTGCATGTTTGTTGGAGGTAATCTAGTGTCATGGAAAAGTAAAAAACAAACTGTTGTGTCTCGCTCGAGTGCTGAATCAGAGTATCGAGCTATGGCCAACGCAATTTGTGAGTTATTGTGGTTAAGACACTTGTTAATTGAGCTGAAATTGGATAATGTAACAACAGTTGATTTATGGTGTGATAATCAAGCAGCTGTTCACATCGCTACCAATCCAGTCTTTCACGAGAGAACGAAGCATATTGAGGTGGACTGTCATTTCATCAGGGAGAAGGTACAAACTGGAAGGCCTAACAAGTTCAAAGGTCCATATCCCAACAAAAAGGGTAAGCAAGCAACTCCTGCTACAAAGACCTTTTCCTCTAGTGATGGGAAATGCTACAACTGTGGTGCTAGGGGCCATTTTGCGAACAAGTGTTCAAAGCCCCGTTCTTGTCGCTACTGTAAAAGTCCGGATCATTATATGCATCTATGCCTTAAGCTTCCAAGCAAGAAGGAGGGAAAGTTAAACGTTGCTCAAGCCCCTGGCAACACATCTCGCGGTCAAGGTATGTCTCATTCTGTCCATGATGGCATTATTATATTTCATGATCAACCTATTAGAGTTCTCTTTGATACGGGTGCGTTCCATTCTTTTATATCAAAGGAACTTGTAGACACTCTTTCTTTAAGTGTTGTTGCTTTAATGACTTCTTTAAGAATTGCGAATCCGGTTGGTGGATCCGCAACTCTTAGTTTGCTTTGTAAAGACGTCGAGATTATTTTGTGTGATTTTTCTTTCCTAGCCAATTTGCATGTCATGCGTTACTTAGGCTTTGGAATGATTTTGGGTATGGATTGGCTTAATCGTTATGAAGCTCATATCCTGTAACGACCCCGAATTTTATGAATATTTAAATTGATAATTTATTCAGTTTTTGAATTAAAATTGTTAAATTTATCGATAAATAGATGCGAGTTTCCCCGGTATCCAAGTATATCTGAATAAATCATTTAAAAATTTAAATTCTTGTATATATGAGAATATATATATGTATTCGAACATATCTGAGTAAATTTGAAATAATATAATATGTATTTGATTTGAATTTAAAATGTAAGTAAATGGTTTAAGAAATGAAAATATATAAGATGTTAGAATATAAAGTTAAGATATATATCTTAATCTCGTGTTAATAAACTATGTAATGATATTAAATAACACATTAGTTAAATTAAAACAACATATAAAAAATAGAATCTCACTAATATTACAAAGCTATAAGACAAGCAAATGTACAAACTAAAGTGGACCAGTAAAACAAAATGCAAAGAAGAGAACAAATAAATAAGATACAAAGTAATAAAACAAATAAACATATCTTTAGCCTCCACAACAAATCTCTCAGCCGAAATGCAAAGCTTGTCAATGAAGCCAAGCAAGTATATAAAAGAAAATATAAGATATGTACAAAATGAAGACATAAAGTACACAACATTAAATGCCTTCAATCCTTGCAGCCAACAAATCTGTTCGAATTGGCATAAAAACTTCTTTCAGCCACCAAGCAATGGAAAATCTCCGACTTAGAAGAAAAATAAAAATATATATGTACTTGTATTGTACAAACTAGAAAAAAGAAAATATCAGCATGTAATCTTCATTTCTTTTTATATCTATCAACATCTTCATTTCAGTTTTTATCATTCGAAACTGAGTAACCTCTAAAGTAAACTTCATCTTAAAACTTAAACAAAAGTTCAATCTAAACAACAATATTACTCAACTCAACCAAGAGGATTTAAGAAGAAGAGGTTTTCAACAGCAAATGCAAAGCCTGAGTCTCCTCTGTTTCAAAACTTTTGCCAAGTGAGTAACATTATTTTAAAAAAATTTAAGTATATAGTTGTGTTGCCTGATCATCCCTGAAAACAAGTATGTTGTGAATATATTTTAACCTCTGTATATATTTGTGTGAATATATTGTTGTGTGTATGTTTTATGTCTTGATGTTGTCGCTGGTTTTAGTTCCAGGTTCTTAAATCAATTCATAAAACAAATTCTCGTGATCCAATCTTTATTTACACTTAAGTCTTGGACAAGTTATGTTTATTGTACCATAGATTTTAGATTAAAACTTGTTTAAGATTTAAATAATTTGTATGGCCTCTGGAAATAAGAAAACAACTGTGCAAGTTGAAATAAGTAAAAATGCAACTATCATGATACAGGAATTCAGGAACCTAATCTAAATTCTTAAACCAAAATATGATTTTTAAGAATGAAATCACTATTTTTAGTTTGGGCATGGGAGTGCAGTTCTAGGTTGAACAGAATATGGGAATGTGATGATTTCTCGCGATCTACTTGATGATGGGGGTCGGGACTCTTCCTGGAGGTGGAGGAGTGATCGGAGAGTAGTGGAAAAATGGCCGGAGGTGGTGTAGTCGACCATGGCGATGGTGGTTGTTTGGGAAAGTCTGGAACCCTAGTTTTTACTGTGAATAATGCATCGATCACCACGTCTCCTATAGAAGATCGAGTGCTACCGGTTTTTGTGGAAGGGTAGTTGGGTAGTAGACGAGGTCGAGGCCGGAATTTCAGAGGCGCCAGTGGTCGGAGTTTCGTGAACGAGGCGATTTTGGTGAGCTTGAATGTTCCAGTTTTCGACTGGAAGTGTTAATTTTGATTCGAGCATTGATTTGTTGGTCTGGGTGGTCGATCGCGTAGAGATGATCGATTTGGATTAGCCAGTGATTGAGGGGATGTCCAGCGATGATCGGAGAGTGGTGCACTGAGCACACGTGCACAGTCGAGTCTGTGGAAAATGACATTCGAAGAACCGGGTTCTGTCTCGAGTCGTTCTCGTGTAGGCCTCGAAACTGCTTTGTTGGGTGACGTGCACATACCAGTGAGGCCATGGCGATTTGTATCGAGTGAAACTCGAGGGAGACGGGAAGGTGACTCGAGAAAACTGGGCGCGTGAGTTTTCTCAGCAGGTTGTTTAACTTAAAATTTAAACTGAGAAAAAAATAATATAAGAAGAAAGGAACAAGGAGTAAGGAAGAAAGGGTATTGCGTGAAATCAGGAAAGTGTCTCGGGTAATACGTGAAAAGTACTCGAGCAACACTCGAGTTATATGGGGAAGGCACGAGTTCTCAGCTGCAATTATTTTTATCAAAAATTAAGTTAAGATAACCATCCTTCTTAAGTCTTTGAGCACTGTAAACTTTATAATGTTTGACAGTTAAGTTAACTTAAATACGAGTTAATTATTAGTTAATATTTTAAATGTTTAACTCGCAATTATTACTCTAATTAAGAGATTAATTTTAAGATAAATATAAAATTTATAATGATTTCAAACATATTGTGGATAATAATTAAATCATGAGTATGAATGAATTATATTTTAAGTAATGAAAATATAATGATGATCTATAGTTCATTAATTATTAAATGAATAAATAAAAGGGTAATTACTAAATGAATTAATTAAGAATAGTTAATTAATTTAATTAACTAATGATTATGATTGATTAATTGCTGATTTGAGATTTATGAATATTAATTAAAAGTAATTAATGTTGAATTACTGTGAATGGTTAAGGAAAATTAATTAAAGATAATTACTTAATTGAAGGCAATTAAATAAATGATTAAATTGATCAAGTAAGTTGATAAATTAAATAATTAAAGAGTAATTATTTAATAATTAAAGGTTGATGAATTATAAGTAGAAGACTAACTAATAAAATTTGAAAAGAGGATTTATTTCAAATAATCTGTAATTGACTTATAATAATTAACCTGGATTAATAATACATCTGATTTAAATTAATTAGTTGATTAATAAATTCACTTATGAACGTTTGGACTTGACCGAAAAATTGAATTGTTTGATATTTCCTGATATATGATGCTTTGTGATATACCCTGATTTATGTTGTGATCTGTAATTTACTTATCTATGATATATATCTGTGATCTGTGAATGAAGATGAGCGTTATAGTTATATCGCTTATCAACTATATCCTGTATTTTGATCTGTGATGATTCATCGTGTTGCACTATTGTGTGAAACCCCTGGACCACACTTTTACACACACAAATATGGATTTCACGTGGAGATCGGTTAAGTCACAGATAATTCAAATCAATGTATTTTTGAAATTGAAATTTTTAATTTCAATTGATTTTGAAATTGGAAATTTGGGTTTAAAGTGAAAAGATTTTGAAATGGAATTTCAAAGATAAAAGTTATTTTGAATAACTTAATCGAGTTTTGAAATTTAAATAATTTGATTTAAATTTGAATTCAAGTTTAAAGTTGAATCCTATGATTTGAAACTAGGGATTAAAAATGTTATAAATGTGTTTATCTGAATTTAAACCATTTAAAAAAAAATGTAATTTTGAGAATTTGGATTTAACCCAAAGACTTTAACTCGTATGAATGAATCAGATTTTCTGAAATGAAACTGTTGTTTTAAAAAAGATAAAAGCTTTCAGATAAGAAATGAAATTCCAGTTTAATTAAAGGAATTTCAATATTGAATTGAAAAATGGTTTTCCAAGTTATGAATGAATTGTTTTGAAAAGCTATGATTTGAATCTGTTATTTTTAACAGATTTAAAATAATGATTGGTTTAAACCATTCGAAATGAATTGTTTTGAAAGCTATAAGTTAAATCTTGATTTAAAGATTTAACGAGTTAATCAAATTGAAAAGGAAATTAATTTGGAAAATATGTGAATGAATCTTTTGTTTAAAAGATTAAAGTGTGGAAACTGTTTAAACCGTAAAGGTTGAATCTTTTTGTTTAAAGATTTAAAATGGTAATTTGTTTTAACCATTTGAAAAGAAAGATTTTGGGTTTAAGTTGTGACTTAATTGAAATCCCATATCCATATGTTTTTAAAATATTACGCACACTATTCGGTTTAGCCGGGAGAGGACCTTTGGGTCGTATAACCCATTCCGAATATGTGATACGTCGTATATGGATAGCATTTGAAGACCGGTGTTGAAGACCGGATATTTTTGAAAACGGAAGGATTACCGTCGAGTTACTCTGCATCGGCTGATCCCCGATATAGAGGTTTTATCATCCTTAGTGACGGGAAGTCCGGACGTGATTGGAAATTATCCGGATTTGCAAGGGCTTCGTGAGAAGTGCCTTCGGTTCTGTTCGATCCCGGAACAGACTTGTATGGATTGTATGTCTGACATTACACTTTGAGATATAAAGCCGATTTCTTTCAAATACATTTCTGTTTGGTGGCGGAGAATTTATTCTCTTAGCTTAACACCCTTCTCTGAGACGTACGAGCTCAGAGGTTATGTAGTTGAAATTTATCAGCGATATATCCCAATTTGGTAATGTGGCATGCTGAGTGTTGTTGTTTGATGATCAGTGTTTGATCATTTGTGATATGATCATTTATTTGATCATTTATCTTTGTGATCATAGGTTGATCATCTGTTGACCCAAAGCATGGCTTTGTGACAAAGCGTAGCTTTATGGACGAGACTTCGTCAGGACCTCACAACCCGGAAATGGTCGAAACAGGAATGTTGCGGCAAGGTTATGAGGGTCGCGCCCTTTAGGGTATGTCATTTCCTTCTGGAAAGGGGTGGTATTATGGTATGGAGCCCTGATACTTACTCATGTGGATACACGTATTTATTATGTGTGATGTTGGATATCGAGCGCTCGGATAAAGGTCCCAAAGGACCGGGAGGTGGCATATTCGTGAGTTACCTGTTACAGGGGTAACCCGGCCTTGTTAGCAGAGAGCAGTTTGTCTCTCGGGGCGTCCCGCCAGAGGCGTTCCCATGCGGCGGAAGGAAGTTCCTTAGCCTGACCATTTGTTGGAAAATCCAAAGAAACAATACGAGCCTTGTACGGTTTTAGTTGTATTACCTGCTATGGAATGTGGCGGTAACCTGCTATTGAACATAGTAGCTATAGTAGGCATACGATACTGGTCGTATGTTGGCTAAGATTAATATTATACTTTCGAAATGTTTTCTTCACTATGCACTAATAATAATATCCAATGATTTGCGTAGTAAGCATGTTTGACTATCATAAGAAGAAATCTCCTCCAATTCTGCGTTTGCATTGTGTGTGTGGCGGGAGGTCTTATGGTAGTTTCATTTTTCAAAAGCATTACGGATTTCAATGTTTAAATTCTTTTGTTGATTGTTTAAAGATAAACTGTTTTTGTTGCTCAGACCAGTCCCATGACTGATCCGGAGTTTATTGTTCCCTTCCTAAACTCTGGGTGCTCATAATTTTCCACACGAGCAGTCTAGAGTTGGGTTTCTTTTCAGATATTCAGGTTTAGTAGATTATCTGGAGCTAGTTCATTCATCGGAGTTGCTTATCTTGGAGTTGTGGATTCATTCTTGTCTGAAGATCATTTTGGAGTTATCTCTTCTATTGATATTGTTCCGCTGCTGATGTTATTTTTTTCTTTTCCGCTGCTATTTCTTGTATCATATCTCTGATGTATATTGATATTCATTGTATCACTCTGTTGTATCAGATATTATATATATCGATGTATTCTTTTCTTCCGCTGTGTTATTTACTTAATTGTGTTATAGCTCCGGCGAATCGGATTTGAACGGTCGAATCTGCGGCATTCTAGTACAATGTGAAGTACGGATGTTGATTTTCGAGCGGGCAAAACCCGAGTCGTTACATGTGGTATCAGAGCTAAGGTTGAACTTTAGCTCAGGAGTATAACACGTTAAGTAGCTCATTAGAGATAGAGTGAAGTAAACTCTAGAATGAGTAATTATCAGATATCCGTTCGAAAGCCTCAGTAAATTCTCTTGCTATCCACTGATAGTGAGTATGAGTGTAAGAAGAGGATGTGATAGGGGACAGGAAAATACGACTATAAATGGTCAATACCCTGTAACAATAAGGAAGCAATCTTTTCTCTATCAATTTCTTTTGTTCGTCATCTTTCTCAATTCTTCGATTATTTCTGGTTGATCCAGGAAGAGATTTGATATATTAAAATGGGACATAAACTCCAGATAGGCCAGAATTGTTTGTTTGGATGTATTGGTTGCCTTGGTTGCTTGGTTTGCTATTGCTGATAGGTATACTTTAGTTCTAAACTAAAAATTTTGAAATCGTATCCATATATCTATCTATTCTTTGGGTCCCAATATATTCTACGAATGGTTAGTTATCACTTCGAACTAACCAATGCCACTGCATGTTTCGTAGATCTGGATAACCCGAGTATCTTGTGAAGTGTTAAATAGATTCGATCTTGTATCTATTTTTGATATTCTGATTTGGTAAGCCAAATGCAGAATAGATGTTCAGTTTGATTTGATGAAACATTCTTCATCTATCTTTTTGTCTCCTTGGTAATTTCGAGGACGAAATTCTTTTAAGGGGGGAAGTCTGTAACGACCCCGAATTTTATGAATATTTAAATTGATAATTTATTCAGTTTTTGAATTAAAATTGTTAAATTTATCGATAAATAGATGCGAGTTTCCCCGGTATCCAAGTATATCTGAATAAATCATTTAAAAATTTAAATTCTTGTATATATGAGAATATATATATGTATTCGAACATATCTGAGTAAATTTGAAATAATATAATATGTATTTGATTTGAATTTAAAATGTAAGTAAATGGTTTAAGAAATGAAAATATATAAGATGTTAGAATATAAAGTTAAGATATATATCTTAATCTCGTGTTAATAAACTATGTAATGATATTAAATAACACATTAGTTAAATTAAAACAACATATAAAAAATAGAATCTCACTAATATTACAAAGCTATAAGACAAGCAAATGTACAAACTAAAGTGGACCAGTAAAACAAAATGCAAAGAAGAGAACAAATAAATAAGATACAAAGTAATAAAACAAATAAACATATCTTTAGCCTCCACAACAAATCTCTCAGCCGAAATGCAAAGCTTGTCAATGAAGCCAAGCAAGTATATAAAAGAAAATATAAGATATGTACAAAATGAAGACATAAAGTACACAACATTAAATGCCTTCAATCCTTGCAGCCAACAAATCTGTTCGAATTGGCATAAAAACTTCTTTCAGCCACCAAGCAATGGAAAATCTCTGACTTAGAAGAAAAATAAAAATATATATGTACTTGTATTGTACAAACTAGAAAAAAGAAAATATCAGCATGTAATCTTCATTTCTTTTTATATCTATCAACATCTTCATTTCAGTTTTTATCATTCGAAACTGAGTAACCTCTAAAGTAAACTTCATCTTAAAACTTAAACAAAAGTTCAATCTAAACAACAATATTACTCAACTCAACCAAGAGGATTTAAGAAGAAGAGGTTTTCAACAGCAAATGCAAAGCCTGAGTCTCCTCTGTTTCAAAACTTTTGCCAAGTGAGTAACATTATTTTAAAAAAATTTAAGTATATAGTTGTGTTGCCTGATCATCCCTGAAAACAAGTATGTTGTGAATATATTTTAACCTCTGTATATATTTGTGTGAATATATTGTTGTGTGTATGTTTTATTTCTTGATGTTGTCGCTGGTTTTAGTTCCAGGTTCTTAAATCAATTCATAAAACAAATTCTCGTGATCCAATCTTTATTTACACTTAAGTCTTGGACAAGTTATGTTTATTGTACCATAGATTTTAGATTAAAACTTGTTTAAGATTTAAATAATTTGTATGGCCTCTGGAAATAAGAAAACAACTGTGCAAGTTGAAATAAGTAAAAATGCAACTATCATGATACAGGAATTCAGGAACCTAATCTAAATTCTTAAACCAAAATATGATTTTTAAGAATGAAATCACTATTTTTAGTTTGGGCATGGGAGTGCAGTTCTAGGTTGAACAGAATATGGGAATGTGATGATTTCTCGCGATCTACTTGATGATGGGGGTCGGGACTCTTCCTGGAGGTGGAGGAGTGATCGGAGAGTAGTGGAAAAATGGCCGGAGGTGGTGTAGTCGACCATGGCGATGGTGGTTGTTTGGGAAAGTCTGGAACCCTAGTTTTTACTGTGAATAATGCATCGATCACCACGTCTCCTATAGAAGATCGAGTGCTACCGGTTTTTGTGGAAGGGTAGTTGGGTAGTAGACGAGGTCGAGGCCGGAATTTCAGAGGCGCCAGTGGTCGGAGTTTCGTGAACGAGGCGATTTTGGTGAGCTTGAATGTTCCAGTTTTCGACTGGAAGTGTTAATTTTGATTCGAGCATTGATTTGTTGGTCTGGGTGGTCGATCGCGTAGAGATGATCGATTTGGATTAGCCAGTGATTGAGGGGATGTCCAGCGATGATCGGAGAGTGGTGCACTGAGCACACGTGCACAGTCGAGTCTGTGGAAAATGACATTCGAAGAACCGGGTTCTGTCTCGAGTCGTTCTCGTGTAGGCCTCGAAACTGCTTTGTTGGGTGACGTGCACATACCAGTGAGGCCATGGCGATTTGTATCGAGTGAAACTCGAGGGAGACGGGAAGGTGACTCGAGAAAACTGGGCGCGTGAGTTTTCTCAGCAGGTTGTTTAACTTAAAATTTAAACTGAGAAAAAAATAATATAAGAAGAAAGGAACAAGGAGTAAGGAAGAAAGGGTATTGCGTGAAATCAGGAAAGTGTCTCGGGTAATACGTGAAAAGTACTCGAGCAACACTCGAGTTATATGGGGAAGGCACGAGTTCTCAGCTGCAATTATTTTTATCAAAAATTAAGTTAAGATAACCATCCTTCTTAAGTCTTTGAGCACTGTAAACTTTATAATGTTTGACAGTTAAGTTAACTTAAATACGAGTTAATTATTAGTTAATATTTTAAATGTTTAACTCGCAGTTATTACTCTAATTAAGAGATTAATTTTAAGATAAATATAAAATTTATAATGATTTCAAACATATTGTGGATAATAATTAAATCATGAGTATGAATGAATTATATTTTAAGTAATGAAAATATAATGATGATCTATAGTTCATTAATTATTAAATGAATAAATAAAAGGGTAATTACTAAATGAATTAATTAAGAATAGTTAATTAATTTAATTAACTAATGATTATGATTGATTAATTGCTGATTTGAGATTTATGAATATTAATTAAAAGTAATTAATGTTGAATTACTGTGAATGGTTAAGGAAAATTAATTAAAGATAATTACTTAATTGAAGGCAATTAAATAAATGATTAAATTGATAAAGTAAGTTGATAAATTAAATAATTAAAGAGTAATTATTTAATAATTAAAGGTTGATGAATTATAAGTAGAAGACTAACTAATAAAATTTGAAAAGAGGATTTATTTCAAATAATCTGTAATTGACTTATAATAATTAACCTGGATTAATAATACATCTGATTTAAATTAATTAGTTGATTAATAAATTCACTTATGAACGTTTGGACTTGACCGAAAAATTGAATTGTTTGATATTTCCTGATATATGATGCTTTGTGATATACCCTGATTTATGTTGTGATCTGTAATTTACTTATCTATGATATATATCTGTGATCTGTGAATGAAGATGAGCGTTATAGTTATATCGCTTATCAACTATATCCTGTATTTTGATCTGTGATGATTCATCGTGTTGCACTATTGTGTGAAACCCCCGGACCACACTTTTACACACACAAATATGGATTTCACGTGGAGATCGGTTAAGTCACAGATAATTCAAATCAATGTTTTTTTGAAATTGAAATTTTTAATTTCAATTGATTTTGAAATTGGAAATTTGGGTTTAAAGTGAAAAGATTTTGAAATGGAATTTCAAAGATAAAAGTTATTTTGAATAACTTAATCGAGTTTTGAAATTTAAATAATTTGATTTAAATTTGAATTCAAGTTTAAAGTTGAATCCTATGATTTGAAACTAGGGATTAAAAATGTTATAAATGTGTTTATCTGAATTTAAACCATTTAAAAAAAAATGTAATTTTGAGAATTTGGATTTAACCCAAAGACTTTAACTCATATGAATGAATCAGATTTTCTGAAATGAAACTGTTGTTTTAAAAAAGATAAAAGCTTTCAGATAAGAAATGAAATTCCAGTTTAATTAAAGGAATTTCAATATTGAATTGAAAAATGGTTTTCCAAGTTATGAATGAATTGTTTTGAAAAGCTATGATTTGAATCTGTTATTTTTAACAGATTTAAAATAATGATTGGTTTAAACCATTCGAAATGAATTGTTTTGAAAGCTATAAGTTAAATCTTGATTTAAAGATTTAACGAGTTAATCAAATTGAAAAGGAAATTAATTTGGAAAATATGTGAATGAATCTTTTGTTTAAAAGATTAAAGTGTGGAAACTGTTTAAACCGTAAAGGTTGAATCTTTTTGTTTAAAGATTTAAAATGGTAATTTGTTTTAACCATTTGAAAAGAAAGATTTTGGGTTTAAGTTGTGACTTAATTGAAATCCCATATCCATATGTTTTTAAAATATTACGCACACTATTCGGTTTAGCCGGGAGAGGACCTTTGGGTCGTATAACCCATTCCGAATATGTGATACGTCGTATATGGATAGCATTTGAAGACCGGTGTTGAAGACCGGATATTTTTGAAAACGGAAGGATTACCGTCGAGTTACTCTGCATCGGCTGATCCCCGATATAGAGGTTTTATCATCCTTAGTGACGGGAAGTCCGGACGTGATTGGAAATTATCCGGATTTGCAAGGGCTTCGTGAGAAGTGCCTTCGGTTCTGTTCGATCCCGGAACAGACTTGTATGGATTGTATGTCTGACATTACACTTTGAGATATAAAGCCGATTTCTTTCAAATACATTTCTGTTTGGTGGCGGAGAATTTATTCTCTTAGCTTAACACCCTTCTCTGAGACGTACGAGCTCAGAGGTTATGTAGTTGAAATTTATCAGCGATATATCCCAATTTGGTAATGTGGCATGCTGAGTGTTGTTGTTTGATGATCAGTGTTTGATCATTTGTGATATGATCATTTATTTGATCATTTATCTTTGTGATCATAGGTTGATCATCTGTTGACCCAAAGCATGGCTTTGTGACAAAGCGTAGCTTTATGGACGAGACTTCGTCAGGACCTCACAACCCGGAAATGGTCGAAACAGGAATGTTGCGGCAAGGTTATGAGGGTCGCGCCCTTTAGGGTATGTCATTTCCTTCTGGAAAGGGGTGGTATTATGGTATGGAGCCCTGATACTTACTCATGTGGATACACGTATTTATTATGTGTGATGTTGGATATCGAGCGCTCGGATAAAGGTCCCAAAGGACCGGGAGGTGGCATATTCGTGAGTTACCTGTTACAGGGGTAACCCGGCCTTGTTAGCAGAGAGCAGTTTGTCTCTCGGGGCGTCCCGCCAGAGGCGTTCCCATGCGGCGGAAGGAAGTTCCTTAGCCTGACCATTTGTTGGAAAATCCAAAGAAACAATACGAGCCTTGTACGGTTTTAGTTGTATTACCTGCTATGGAATGTGGCGGTAACCTGCTATTGAACATAGTAGCTATAGTAGGCATACGATACTGGTCGTATGTTGGCTAAGATTAATATTATACTTTCGAAATGTTTTCTTCACTATGCACTAATAATAATATCCAATGATTTGCGTAGTAAGCATGTTTGACTATCATAAGAAGAAATCTCCTCCAATTCTGCGTTTGCATTGTGTGTGTGGCGGGAGGTCTTATGGTAGTTTCATTTTTCAAAAGCATTACGGATTTCAATGTTTAAATTCTTTTGTTGATTGTTTAAAGATAAACTGTTTTTGTTGCTCACACCAGTCCCATGACTGATCCGGAGTTTATTGTTCCCTTCCTAAACTCTGGGTGCTCATAATTTTCCACACGAGCAGTCTAGAGTTGGGTTTCTTTTCAGATATTCAGGTTTAGTAGATTATCTGGAGCTAGTTCATTCATCGGAGTTGCTTATCTTGGAGTTGTGGATTCATTCTTGTCTGAAGATCATTTTGGAGTTATCTCTTCTATTGATATTGTTCCGCTGCTGATGTTATTTTTTTCTTTTCCGCTGCTATTTCTTGTATCATATCTCTGATGTATATTGATATTCATTGTATCACTCTGTTGTATCAGATATTATATATATCGATGTATTCTTTTCTTCCGCTGTGTTATTTACTTAATTGTGTTATAGCTCCGGCGAATCGGATTTGAACGGTCGAATCTGCGGCATTCTAGTACAATGTGAAGTACGGATGTTGATTTTCGAGCGGGCAAAACCCGAGTCGTTACATATCCTATGTCCTGAGCGGACTATTTATCTCCATCATCCGCAATCTGTTAATCATATTTCAATTGTCCTTAAAGATTCGGATTCCGCTTTGGTTGCATCTTTATATTCTTTAAATCCTCGTGATAATCATAATGATGATGAGGAAGATGTCATTTCTCTTATTCGCGTCGTTCGTGAATTTTTTGACATCTTTGAGCCCGTTTTAGGATTACCACCTAAGCGAGCAATTGAGTTCAAGATTAATCTTATACCTGGAGCTCAACCTATTACTCGTCCTCCTTATCGCATGTCTAATAAGGAGAATGAAGAGATGCGCAAACAATTATCCGAGTTAGAAATGAAGCAACTTATTCGCTCTAGTTCCTCGCGTTGGGGAGCTTCAGCTATTTTCGTAAGTAAGTCCGATGGTACACTTAGGCTTTGCATCGACTATCGCAAGCTTAATGATCTGACTATTAAGAATAAATATCCTTTACCTCGGATTGATGATCTGTTTGATCAACTTAGTGGTGCTAGAGTCTTTTCACAATTGGACTTGGCTACCGGTTTTCATCAGCTTCGAATTGCAGAGGATAGTATTCCTTTGACTTCGTTCCGTACTCGTTATGGATCTTATAAATGGCTTGTTATGCCATTTGGTTTAACGAATGCTCCGGCTTATTTCGTTGACCTCATGAATTGAGTTTTCAAAGATTTCCTCGATCGGTTTGTTCTCATCTTTATTGATGATATTCTTGTGTATTCTAAAACCGAGGAGGAACATGAAAAGCATCTTCGGATTGTATTGGAAACTCTTAGGGGTAATCAGTTAAAAGCAAAATTTTCTAAATGCCACTTTTGGCAATCTAGTGTGAAATTTCTCGGTCATATTATTTCCGAATCCGGAGAATATCAGTGGATCCTTCAAAGATTGAAGCGATTCAAAATTGGAAGAGACCGGAGAGTGCAACAGAAATCCGTAGCTTCCTTGGATTGGCGGGTTATTACCGTCGTTTTATCAAGGACTTTTCTAAAATTGCCGTGCCTCTCACTGGCTTAACAAAGAAAGGTGTTAAATACATTTGGTTGGACAAACGTGAAACTTCATTTCAGAAATTAAAAGAACCCCCTTTTGATGCTCCTATTCTTGTTATTCCCGAGGGGAATCAAGATTTTGTTGTTTATACCGATGCTAGTCGCGTTGGTTTGGATGCCGTTCTTATGCAAAAAGAACGTGTTATTGCTTATGCTTCTAGGCAATTGAAGCTAGCCGAGACTAGATATGCCACACATGATTTAGAACTTGCGGCTATCGTTTTCGCCCTTCGAATTTGGCGACATTATCTTTTGGGAGAGAAATTTATACTCTATACTGATCATAAGTCTTTGAAATACTTATTTTCTCAAAAGGAACTTAATTTGCATCAACAGCGTTGGCTCGAATTCCTTGCCTCTTATGATCTTGATATTCTTTATACTCCCGGAAAGGGAAATCGGGTTGCTGATGCTCTTAGTCGTAAGCAACAAGCGGTTGTTTCTATGATGATATCCGAATGGAACGATCTCGAAGTTTTATCCACTTGTGAAATTCGAGATCGTGTTTCCGATTTATGTTCATCTCTTGTTTTATGTAGCCTTGAGGCTCATCCTTCTCTTCTAGGCCGCATTCTTGAAGCTCAAAGGCTAGATCCCGAATTGGCTCTTCTTGACCAAAATAT
The DNA here is from genome assembly GCA_030737815.1 of Allium fistulosum. NCBI lineage: Eukaryota > Viridiplantae > Streptophyta > Magnoliopsida > Asparagales > Amaryllidaceae > Allium > Allium fistulosum. Next base: position 912,179,751 of record CM060908.1, read on the forward strand.
TAAGGATAAAATTGATATTGAAGGTTTGAAAGACTTTGATATTGATTTTCGCGGCGGCATTCAGAAATTTGGTAGACTTATCATACAAAATATTAGTGATCTTCGTAGAGATATTCTAGAAGATTCTCATCGTTCCAAATATTCCATTCATCCCGGTAGTAGCAAAATGTACGCGGATATGAAGCGACTTTATTATTGGGAGGGAATGAAATCTGATATTGCTAACTTTGTTAAGTGTTGCATGACTTGCCAACTTGTCAAAGCTGAACATCAAAGGCCCGGTGGATTATTGCAACCTTTGGAAATTCCAGTTTGGAAGTGGGATCAAATTTCCATGGATTTTATTGATGGCCTTCCTCGTTCTCGTTCGGGTCATGATAGCTTATGGGTGATCGTTGATAGACTTACTAAATCCGCCCATTTTATTCCTATTCGGTCGAACCGAACCGTTCCTCTTCTGGCCAAACTCTTTATCAAAGAAATTGTTAAATTACATGGAGTCCCTACTTCCATTGTTAGTGATCGTGATCCATTATTTACTAGTGGATTCTGGAGGAGTCTTTAAAAAGCTTTGGGAACGAAGCTTAACTTTAGCACCGCTTATCACCCCTAGTCCGATGGACAAACTGAGAGGGTGAATCAAACTCTTGAAGATCTTCTGCATGCTTGTGTGCTTGATTTCGGTGGAAGTTGGGAAGATCATATTTCACTTGTTGAATTTTCCTATAATAACAGCTTCCAATCTAGTATTGGTATGGCACCTTTCGAGGCACTCTATGGAAGGCCATGCCGATCTCCTTCTTGTTGGCTTGAGGCCGGTGAGAAGCTGGTTTTAGGACCAGATTTTATTCGTGATTCCATAGAAAAGATTGAACTTATTCGACGTAGGATGAAAGAAGCCCAGAGTAGACAAAAATCCTATGCCGATAACCAAAGAAGAAAATTAGAATTTTCTGTGGGGGATCTTGTATTTATTTGTGTTTCACCTATGAAGGGTGTTGTACGCTTCAGTCGGTCGGGAAAGTTAGCGCCTCGATATATTGGGCCATTTCCTATCACTGAACGTATTGGCTCCATGGCTTATCGCCTTTCATTACCGGTTCAGTTTTCTGCCATGCATGACGTGTTTCACGTTTCTCAATTACGGAAGTGCCTTCGGGATTCCGATTCTATTCTTGAGCCCGGTGTTGTGGAGGAGATTGAAATTTCACCTAATTTAACTTATGAGCAGCATCCTATTCAAATTATTGCTTCGGAGGTCAAACGACTTCGAAATAAAGATGTTCCGCTTGTTAAAGTTTAATGGTCCTCTAATCATAAGGACCGCTCTTGGGAAACTAGAGAATTCATCGAACGTACACATCCGGAATTACTTTCTCATGCTCTTTGAGGTAAACTTCATATTTCAAATTTCTTTTGTGTTAATATGCTTTTATGGTTGTTACTCTTTATTTCCATCTCATATATTGCGAGGACGCAATTTCTTTAAGGAGGGGAGTCTGTAACAACCCGCATATTCATCGATTTTATATTTAAATGTTTTATTTAAATATTTTATCGCTAGTAGGGTTTTAGTCCAAAAAGCTACTTTTTGCATACGGTCAAATTAAGACTCGAGACCCCTTCCATTGAGTTCAAAATGACGTTTGCGATCTTTTTGAGTGTAAACTTCGATATGTTTGGAGATAGTGGAATTTTAGTCACTTTTTGCTTTGAGCTTTGGTTTGGGCTGAACCATTTACTAACACAGCCCCAACCCCTTCTCCTCTTCATTAATTCACTCTTCATTTTCCTAACTCTAAAGCTTCTTAAAAAATGGTGGAGGGAATGGGAAATTAAAACTCCAAAGCTTTAATCTTCATTGCTAATCCAACATCTACTCCGAATTCAAGTGAAGACATTGGATTCAAGCTTGTGATTGTTCTTCCATTGCTTTAAAGCTTCTCCATCATCAATTTCCATGAAAAGGTGAGATTTTTATCTCACATCTTGCCTATAATCATCATTGAACTGTTGGGAATGATTCCCCATCACTTTAGCATGCATGTTTGCATTGGATTTGGAATGGATTGGTGAGAAACTCAAATTTTCAGCGTTTTTGGCAAATTCTGGGCCTTAGGTCGCGTTATCTAGAAGCCACTGTCTGCATATTTTCGTTCTGGGCTTAGGTCGCTCGCATGCTAGGTCGCTAGGTCGTAGGTCGCATACGGCATATGGGTCGTAACTCCTTAGGTCGCCTCGCAGTTAGGTCGTGATCCTTAAGTCGCTCGGCCATAGCTCGTAACCCGCTTGGTCGTTCTGCCTACGATTAGCTCACCACGAGTTAAATCGCCCAGCCTTGTATTCTTTAGGCCGTGAACCACTTTAGGTCGCGTGAAAATCCTAGGTCGCTAGGACTTAGGTCGTAGGTCGCTCGATTAGGTCGTTTGACTTTAGGTCGCTCGGCCTGTTTCGTGTTAGGTCGCTCGTCCACCAATAGTTAGGTCGTTCGAGTATGATGAGACCCGCATGCATATAGCTCATTCGGAGTTAGGTCACTCGAGTGCTTAGGTCGCTCGAGTTCTTAGATCTCTAGACCTTATCTCCTTTAGGTCGTTAGACCTTATTACCTATAGGTCGCTCACCCTATTGCCTTCATAAGTCGCTCGACCCGTTTTCTCTTAGGTCGCTCGCCAGTTAGGTCGCATGCCTAGCTCGTTTCACTTAGGTCGCTCGGCATGATATGCCTCTAGGTCGTTCGACCCGCTTCCTAGTTAGGTCGCTCGATCCTTTTTCTTAGCTTGACCAAGACTTAGGTCGTAACACGTTAGGTCGCACGGCCCTGTTAAAACGTTAGGTCGCTTGCCTTTTATACTTAGGTCGTATGACCTGTATTTGGCTAGGTCGCTCGACCTATTCTTCTGCTAGGTCGCACGACATTCTACCCTTAGGTCGTTCGACCTATTTGACTTTAAAGTCGTTGCACTTTAATTCGACCACGATAGGTCGCAAGTATATTTCTACTTTGATGTTTTTGGAATTGATATCCTTGGAATTTACTCACGTCTTCGAATGTGAAATTTTGTGATTCGATTTGTTTCAACAATCGTTTTGTGACTTGTCACTTTAAAAATGTGAAGGCTTCAATACTAGTAGTGAATATCAAAACTCTTTCATCAAAGCGATTTCAACACTATTTTACTACAAAGCTCTTTTTCTCAAACTGTTTTCCAATCTACTAGTATATACAAGCCTTTACTTCATTCAGATGAGAAATCTAATTAAACGACTTAGCAAAACAGGTGGTATGAAACGCTTGTGTTTACTTCGTCGGTTAATTCTTGGACTTGTTCGACTGAACCTTTTTGTGACAACTTTCTAGTGAAGATCTATAGTTTGTTCGTAAATATTTAAGTTAAGCAAGTGGTTATGGGACATGAAGCTAAACTCATATATTTACTAGCTTGGTGTGATCGACACTTCCTTATGATCATGACGATCATTTTTGCGATTTAGACTAGCGATTGAGCGATGTCTCTTTGTCTGCGAGGGAGACTAGACCCCGCTTGTGTGATGTTTCTACTCACATATATGGGGTAGCACCCCATGGTCTTCGGGCCGTTCGTGTGTCAAAGGCCTTCGGGCCATTCGTGTGTTCGAAAAATTAAATGGATAGCTTCTATGAGATAGCTTCTCGTCCGTGTGCTCGGATTTCCCCCTTTATGTGATTTCTGGATTTCGTGTGTTGATTTCTGGTATTTGTTCTGGATTTCGTGTGTTGATTTCTGGAATTTGTGCTTCACCAATTTTCGTGATTTTCGTTGATATGTTTTATCAATTTTTGTGTATTGGTGAATTCGTGTGTCATTACCTTTTTATGGGTTTGGATCTTTGAGAAGATTCTTGTGATATTGATTAATCTCTTGTTGATTATCATTTACATACTTATAGTAGTATGACATTATGGTTATTACATGTTCATGTCATGTCGTTTACTTTATACCATATCATCTGATATTTATAGCTAGACTGATCCGTTTATTATTTTCTTATAAATAATACTCGGGTCAGACCGAGATGTTACAGGTGCTTCTGCTTGACTTCTCTTTTGGGATTATTCTGACTTTTGGCTAACTACTTAGATTAGTAGTTTTTGGATGTATACATTTGAGATATAGACTCTATGTTGTGTACTTATTCTTTTGTATAGCACGTGTTGCTATTCTTTTGTATTATTGTGGATCTTTCTGACCACTACTCTGTTGTACACTTTCATGTGTTATATATTCATATCTCTTTCCGCCTTTATGATATGGATGTCTGTGACTGATTGATGTTATGTTTATTTCTATGTTTGTTTCCGAAGGTTATATATAGCCACTGTGTGATAGCTTTGAGTTTGTATCGGTATGTTGGATTTCCTCCTTAAATGAAATGCATGCTATACTATCTGACATATCGGTGCTCGCACAAAGAAGTTACATGGATGGTCGCTCCTCAACAGCCTTATTCTCCGTGCTAGTTGACAACATTACTCCGTAGTGTTCTTGGCTAGCGTGGGTATAGAGGCGGGTCGTCACATAAAATGACATAATACGCTAATAGTGAGTGTTATGTCAGGTCATGTGCAATACATAGCATACATAAGACTCTCAATAAAACTAGAATATTCTACTTAAAAAATAGTATGTTCAGTATTCTTCTCTAATACTTGGATTTAAAGGAGTCGGAGCTGCTTTATCATTATAATGACTAAATTTATTGAGAAATTTCTCAATATAACGAGACTGTACAAACTCCCCTGGTTTTCTTAGAATCATAATTCCTAAGATAACATCAGCCTCTCTTAAATATTTCATATCAAATTTTAAGGACAGAAACTTCTTTGTTTCATTCACACAACATATACCAGACTCCAAAATTTCCATATCATCAACACACACACAGATATATATATATATATATATATATAGTATAACACAACTATTTTTATCTGATTTGCTATATATACTTTTATATGCATCCATAACTTCAAGTCCATATGATAATGTTACTTCGTCAAACTTCTCATGTCATTGCATAGGGGCTTGCTTCAGACCATAAAGAGATTTGACTAATTTGCAAACTTTCTTTCTTGGTCAGGCAATATGAAACCTTCGGGTTGTTCCATACATATCTCTTCTTTTAAAACACCATTTAGAAATGTTGTCTTTACATCCATTTGATGTATTATTAAATTATGTATGGATGCTAGCGGTATCAAACAACGTATAGAAGTAATGCGAGCAACAGAAGCATGTGTGTTAAAATAATCTACTCCTTGTCTTTGTTTATAACCCTTTGCAACTAATTCGGCTTTTAATTTATTAATGGATCCATCTGTATTAAATTTCCTCTTGAATAACCATTTACATCCTATTGGCTTAACACCAGGAGATAAATCCATCAAAACCCGCGTTTGGTTTGACAGAATTGCATTCATTTCATCATTTATTGCTTCTTTCTAGAAATTTGCATCTTTGGAAATCATAGCATCGGAATAGTTTATAGGATCATCATCGACGTTTATTACATAGCGATATTTTGAATTTAATCCTTAGTGCCTTCGATAAGACATGTAAAAAAGTCGGGGCCAAAATTCTTTTCTAGTTTTGCTCTTTTGATTCTTCTCGGTTTAGTATCTTCTTCAGGTACTGAGATTTCCTCATTGTTATGGTTAGAGATATAATCATCATTAATATCAACATTTGCCTTAGCATGTTCTGGACTAGGTGATATTAATGGTTCATCATTATTTTGATCTTGTGATATATACCTATTCTTAAAAAATTCTACATCTACAGATTCTATAACTTCTAAGGTACCTAAAACAATGAATCTATAAATACAACTATTTTGAGAATATCCAATAAAAGCATATTTATAAGCTTTATTTTCTAATTTGAGTCTTTTAGGATAAGGTTTTCCGACATAAGCTAAACAACTTCAGACCTTAGTTTTTATAAGTTTGGTTTCCGATTAAACCATAATTCATAAGATGATACATCCTTTTGTTTCAAAAGAACTCTATTCAAAATGTAACAGGCTGATAGCATAACATCACCCCATAATGAATTTGGTAATTTAGAACTAATACGCATTGCATTGACCATTTCTACCAATGTTCTATTTTTTCGTTCCACAAAGCTGTTTGTTGTGGAGTAGAAGGGGTCGTATGTTGGTGAATCAAACTATGTTGCCTGTAAAATAAGTGAACTCATTCGAAAAATATTCATCCTCGGTCCAAATGTAACGTTTTAATTTTAATTCCTAATTTTTTTTGCTTCTACATTGTAAAATTGAATTTATCAAACCCCTCGTCTTTGGTTTTCATTATACATACATAAGCATATCTAGAGTAATCATCAATAAATTGACATAGTATTTATTTCCTCTGTATGTTGTATGACTTTAAGATCACCAACATTGCTATATACTAAGTCAAGCAAATTAGTATGCCTTTCAATGGATTTGAAGGATTTTCGATGAATCTTTGCTTGAACACATATCACATATTTATCAACATATTCAAAATTGCAATCAAAAATTAATCCTAATTTATGCATAGATTTAAGGGAATTATAGTTAACATATCCTAATCTAGCATGTCATATATTAAAGGAGTCAACAATATAAATAGAATTATCTTTTATTCTACTCAACTTAATCATGTGGTTACAAGAGTATACCTAACCTACAAACTGCCATTCTTTGACAATACTAGCTTACCAGACTTATACACCATCTTGAATCCTACCTTATTAAGGAGGTATTCAGATACAAGATTCTTATAAATATCATGTACATAAAATACATTGATTAAAGTAAGAACATCCCGATGTGAATGAAATTTCAATAGTGCTTTTTCCAATGATTTTGCTATGAGCTATTTGCCCCGGTAGCTTCATTTTCTTCTCCGTTTGTTTCATCGTAATTCTTAAAAGGACTACGGTCTTTGCATGTTGCTCTAGTGTCGAGCCACCAGTCGTTCTCTATGCCACTAACGAAATTTTCCTCTCACACTACAGTTGTAAGATTTTCTTCGACCACATTCACTTTTTTGATGACGGTCACGAGCATAGTGGCCGGGCTTTTTACAAAAGAAACAAGCACCTTTCTTTTTGTCATTCTTTGCTTTTCTTTTCTTGTTTTCATTCTTTGGCTTTGATGGATGAATTTCTTCAGCATTATTAGCCTTGGAATGAAATTCAGTTTATTGACTACCAATTTGTTCACATTTACATGAGTCTTATTCTATGCAAAGATGATGATGTAAACCTTCTAAATCATAGACCACTTCAACATGTTTCGGTTTCTTCTTGTAATCATTCCAAGACGAGGGAAGTCGGAATATAATAACCCCAACTATGAATGTTTCAAGAAGTTCTATATTGGCATCTTTAAAATGATTGACAATAAGTAAAATCTCTTTACTTGTTCGATGATCATTCTATTGTTAATCATCTTAAATTCCATAAAATTGCTAATAAGAAATTTCTTGTTACTTGCCTCGGAAATGCAATATTTGTTCTCCAATGCAGTTCATAGCACCTTCGTAGTTTCAAGCTTCGATATGCATTGTAGACGGACGTAGACAGTTCAATCAGAATGTGTATTCTTTACATGAAGTCATCCTCCTTTCGCTTCTGTCGTTTAGCTTTTAATTCAACAATATCTGCAGGACTTCAGCCGGTATTCCTTCTAAGTCTAGTATGTAGAAAAGTTTCACAATAATGAGAAAGAACTTCATCATCTCTTACTGACGAGTAAAATTTTCACCATCAAAACATTCTAGCCTTGTTAAATGTTGATTCATGACTTGAAATGCATTGTAGTTGCTTGAACTCTCCATTTGCTAATGATATTTTTTGAAAATTGTTGGACTATAATGTGAATACCATTGTCGTACTTCTGACTTTGAGGGTCTATTACGGATTCTATCATAAAAGTTCAATCCTATTGAGCACAAAAGGGCTATCGAACTATTCCCGTCAGGATTCAACAACCTTCTAACGACGTTACTTGATTCAAAGTTTTGTACTACTTTGATCAAGACAAGAATACAATAGTAATTTTTTTTGATAATTGCCAAGAAAGAGTTGTCAAAGTGGAGAAGAAAGTTGGATTTTAGATTTGAGGATCGATACTCCTTATATAATTGATGTTTGGATGCGAAGAGTTGATGCTTCTTTTAAAAAATCTATTAGAAAAGCCAATGAATGAAAAGTAGTAGCCATTAGCAAGAGCCGCAACTCTTTAAATAGACATGACCATTCGCAGTAACTGTTTACTATGCAATCGATAGTACCACTGGTCGACGGTGGTATCCCACTGGTCGATCGGCGGTCCCTGCATATGCATAGTAAATAGTGCTATCAAACATGACCTTTCTTCATTTCTTCCCTTTTTGATCTCAAGATCTCTTCTTCTTACAATAAAAAACATGTTCCTAAAACTTCATTTTGATATTTTGAAAATATACAACAATTAATTGATTCTCATCCAACTGGTTCTATATATTTATTTTTGTGAGTTTGTGAACTATGTTATTATTTTCATAATAATAAGAAAATAAAATAAGGTTATATCTACAGCTTAACGAGCAACATTCAACGTAAAATATTATAGGGTTTTTTGCCGAGTTTTCTATGTAAAAATTATTAGATCATAAAGACCTTCCACTTATTCTCTTTATTTATATTTGTAATGGAGTTGCAATTTTTTTGTTCTACCGCGAAGTTTAGATATATATAGAATGTTATAAGTTCTAACCCCAATCATGGTAGAACTTAACTTACACATATAGTTGGAAAGTTCAAAATAATATCAAAATCACAAGTATGAATTTTGATTATGACTGTTCTGCTTAAAACTTAAAATTAAGTATTACTCTTGTTATCAAAAAAATAAGTTTGAATTCCGACTATGACAATTTTTTACATATTTCTAATTTTTTTCATAGTTAAAGGGGCTTCGGATTTAGTCAAGAATGAGACAATTTTTAATTTTTTAATACTATTAAGGATTAATCTTTTTGAATTGGAGTCCCTTTATAAACACATAGTATAATTACTTTATCATCTTTTTTAGTTTCTCAAACCCCAACTACTTTTCCTAATCTTGGATGACCCCTTCACCTCTCCATCTTTAATGGATCCTTCTGTTGGAACTAGCCCAGTTGCCAACCGGTGAAATGAGTTAATTTCTAAAAACAATTCTCAAATTGGATCTTGGTGGGGTAATGAAATTTAATGGTTATACTAAATCCAATCTAGTTAGTTTAAATAACATATTTTATTTAATTTTCTTGATTTAATTAATTAATGTATATTAATTGATTGACTTTTATATGTTTTGAATATACCAATATACTCATGTTTATATATGTTATGTGATGTAGAACATAGCAATGTGTACATGGTTAATGTATACATAAGGAATATCCACTATGTATACACTGGTCATTTATATACGTGTTAATTCTCTCAAAATATTGTTTAATATATTTATAAAATATATAAGTATAAATTTCAATATATATATATATATAATAAAATATAAAATATTTAATCTAATTTTGACTAAATCAACAAATTTTAAATTCAAATCTTGTATTAAAAATATCTAATTAAGACTTAGTAAAATATTTTAAAATTCAAAACCAGATTTTAAAATTATTATTTAAATATTTTTAATTAAATTTAAATAAGTATATTATATAAAATTAATTATTACAACCGAAAATTATATATATATATATAATATTTAAAATAAACAACACTGTTTTATTAGGTATAAACAATATATATATTATAACATATTTTAAAATTATTTATAAGTATAACATTATTCGGCTAGTAAGATTTTTTAAAATCCAGAAGCTAATTTTAATAAATATGTGTGTGTGTGTATTTCAATATTAAAGATATACATTGTATTGTATCAAGTAGTAATTAGTAATTGATATAAAATAATATAATATAACAAACTTGAGTTCTAACCATAAAAGTATTTTTAAAATTTTTTAAACAATTGAAATTTATTTTAAAATAGTTTAGTATACACAAACGCATGTGTGTATTTTTGAATAAGATTTTAAATGAATTTTAGTTTAAAATTAATAAATAATCATTAAAAATTATTTATAATTCATATAAAATTATAATATATATTAAAGAGTGTGTGTATGTGTGTGAGAGCTAGAATCAATATCTCCCTTTATTTAGCACCATTCGTAGCCCCTTGATATCAGCCACAAATTTATATTTAAATATTTGGCCCATGTGACATGGGAGATAAAGAACAAATATTTAAATGAACATTTATGGCTAATACCGGGGGGCTACAGAATGGTGCTAAATAAATAGGGTTATTGATCCTAACTATATATATGTATGTATGTATGGCCGAATTATAATGTTTGCATACATATTTGATTTCAAACTTTGTATTAAATAAATTGTTTTATGTAAAATTTTGTCTAGTGAGACCTAACACATTTATTATACTAACCGAGACAGTCTGCAATGGGTAAAATTGGTAGATTAAAAAAAAATCCCTATTTGGATCATAGTGGGCTTATGAAGTCTAACATGTTTCACTAAATTCAATCTAGTTATTAAATAAAATCATATTTCATTTAAATTTATTTTGCATTTGTTAATTAATCATATTAATTAATTCAACTAAATATTTAATTTTGAATGTGCCATTTATACATTCACTAACTACATAATATAATATAAATATGTGCATAACTACACACACATATAAATATTGAGATTTTTATCTATTGTGTGTGTTTGTTATACTTACATATAAATGTAATAAATTCGCATGCATATCAAGAATATAATTGCTTAAGTATAAATATATGTTTGAATATACTACAATATATGTTTATGGTTTATATACATATAGTGATAGTACTATATATATACTTTAGACATATATACACATATATGTGATGCTTTGTTGCCACTTATATTATATATATATATGAAATTATGAAAACAAATATTCATAAAATTAGATGTTTCAAAATTAGAGAAAGCTTGAAAAATAAAGTTGCAAACAAAATTTTATATTAGATCCAGATCTAATCAAATCAGAATTAAGAGGAAATAACATGAAGTGATATTTTAGATTTTCCTTTTACAAACACCATTTGATAATAGATTCAATACCATATAAAATTTCATGCCTAATCACAATAAAATCCAAACATTTAAAATTGCAGATCTGAAAGTACACATTCGACATAAAAATAAATGCATTGCTATAATTTAATATATTGCTCCAACAACACAATCAATTCTAAAGTATTACACACATATGTATACACATATGTGTATATAGTAACTTAATATTTTATTTTACAACATATAGTTGACTAAACAATGAACTTAAATTTATAAATTTAAAACAATTTAACCTAACTAAAAATTTAACTTGACGTTGATTTACAATTTTAAAAAAACACATGATTGATTTACAATTTAAAGATGAATAATATGAACAAAAACACATGATTTATTTAAATATCAAACCCATAACTGTAAGATAATTAAGTTGTAACGATAAAAAGTAAATTTCATTACAGCATATCAGATCTACTTCACAATCTCAGATCCAACAAACAGGAAAATGAGTTTCTGAACATAAATGAATCAAACACAAATTAGTTTTAATTAAATAATTAATTTACTAAATTTGTGATAATAAAATAAATTTTACAGCAAATCAAATCTGTATCAACCAATGATCTGAAATGTGAAATAAACTAGATCTAAACAACATGAATGAATTTAAGATGAAAAGTAAAACTTGAAAAGCCTTGCCTTGCGATTTCTCCTTAGATCTCCAAGATCTACACCCAATCCTTACAAGAGATGAATGAACCCTTAAGTTTTATTTTATTTGACGCTATTCATTTGATTTGTAGTTTTTTTTGTTTTCGAAGGGGACATCAAAATTTGGCCATGGCATGAAAGAGGAGAGAAGAAAAGTGAATGAAGGAAATAATAAATGAGAATAAAATCAACATATTTGTTTTATTTGAAAGAATAAAACATTTTCCTTTCTTTCAATTAGAACTTCCACAATTAATCTCTTTAATTTTTCTCTCACTTCACCTCTTTCCCTTTATTTAATTGTCTTTTATTTAAACTCGTTTAAGATTACATCCATATCGTATATCGATGCGTAAATATAACTTTTATATATGCATTCGAATAATTACAAACAACTCCCAAACATCAAGTAAATTAAGTAATAATTAATGTTTCTCAAATTATTAATTAATTTATTTAAATTACAATATTTTTGTAACATCCCGTAATTTGGCATTAGTTATTTAATTAGTTAGTTAATTAATTAGGCTTCGAAAAGTAGAATTTGTGCAAACGATGGAATTTGGCCACGAAACTTGCACCATTGCATTCGTGGTGAAATTATAAGCAACATTCATATTTGGAGTTTTGCGATTAGAGTCCAAATGTAGAAGTTACAGATGAAAAACAAATTCGAAACGAAAATAAATAAATAAATAAGAAAAAACTAACGTTTTTATATTAATTAATCGGACCCACAGGCCGACCAATTATTGGGGACGGTCGATCCCCATCGGTCGACCGGTGACCCAAAAGCAATCGGCCGGTGGTGACCTAGAGGCTCCAATAAACCTAGGCCGCAATGGCCCGGATTTAATATATTTCGATCTAACGGTTCTGGTTGATTCTAGCGCCTATAAAATTAAGTCTAGCCCTTCCTTCTCTTCTCATATTTTTATGGAGGCAGTAGTGAAGCTCTGCCATTTCTTCTTCTCCACTTTCTTTCCAAATTATAAAGTTAAGATATTTGTATCTATATTCATACAAATCGGAGAAGACAAGAAATCTAATAAAAAGGAGAAGAGAAGAGAATCAACCATATACGTATTTGAGGTAATTTATATATTTATATATATTTGTATCTATTTTCTCTCCCAATCTCAAATCTCTTCTCATATTTGTAATTCTAATGTTGTATATACCCTTTTATACATATCTCTTGGATTAAAAAAATTAAAGATGAATCAAAGGTTCTACTTTAGATCTGGAGATTTGGATCGCTTTAAAATGTGAGTGAATTTTTTTATAGATTATTATAACATGAAAATTATCTCATTGGTGTTTGTTGATTTTTATGCCTAATTGGATAATTCTGTATAAGTTGTTGGCAACGAACTGAATATGATTTGAATAATTAAATATCACCTATATATTCTTGTTTATGAATTAATTTAGCATTGTTTACAACCTGATTTGGAAATCGGTCCCAAAAACATGAATTTAGAATATTGATTTGAATGAAATTTATTCCATATCTGAAATAAGTTGTATAATAATGTTATATATTTGAATTATTACCCTAATCTTGTTAGAATATAAGCTTTCCTACGTTTGGAATTATTGCAATTTAGATCCACTTAGTATTTATAAATTAGTTTGATTTTATTCCCTTTTAGAAAGATACAACGTTTGATCTAACAAGGAATAGATGCAAATAGAAAGAGATGTGTAAAGTATGAATTCATTGTAGTTTCCACTGTCTATTCAAGTAATAAAAAGAATGATAATTCCTTGTAATTTCAAACGATGTAATCTTTTATATTTTAAAGTTAAATATTTTGTTTTGGACTAATTTATGGAAATTATAGTAAATAGTCTATTTAGATATGATTCTAACAATTTAACATGGAAAAGTATATTCTAGTAAAGATACATAACTAGAACATATTAAAAAAAGTAAACATTTGTATGTAATTACTGCTTTTATAATGATTAAATAAAAAGCTAATGACGATGCTTGCACGTAATATTCACGTTTCAGATAATTAACTAACAAAAAAAGAATTTAAAAGGTTGTAATTACAATAAATGGTAATAAATATGGAAGTTGCAATAATTTGATGGGGTAAATAAATTAACAGGACTAATAAAAATGGAGTAGATATAAAATGTTACTAATTTAAAAATAGTAATCATACATAAATGTCTTAGGAAATTTCCATTAGGATTTTATGGACAAATTGATATTTATAAGCATTAAATAGGGATTTTTGGATAGATAAATATTTAAGATAAATCTTATTGCCTTAAATAAAAAGGGAATTGGTAAGTTAAGTCCCATGTCTACCTAAGAAAATATAAGTAAAGACTTAGGATGGTTAATTGGACTTAGGAGGTTAGTGATGCGAGGTTAGTAGAGTCACTCGACGGAAAACTACCCTTTACTTTGAGGCTACCAGTAGTCGGATGTACTTACTACTGGTGTGAGTTATCACTAATCCTAGGACCCATGACGACGTGAGAGATTGGGCTTGCTTTCTTAATTGGAAAGTATTAAATGGTCCAAATGGAATTAGGAGCAGTGAGGGATATCTCCATAGGGGTTCGCTTCTGGTTTGTGGTCTTAAGTGGTTGAAGGGTCCGCCTCTCTCCTAAATGGAAGTATTAAGTAATCTAGTGAGATTCCAAATAAATAAATAGGGATGTCTCTAAAAAGGGTTTACTTCAGTATTGAGGTCTTAAGTGCCTGAAGAGTCCGCCTCCTTACCGAAAGAAGTAACCTAATGTGATGCCATATTTATAATTAAAGAGTGATAATCGATATCTCGGGAAGGGTTCACTTCAGGTTTGAGGTCTTAAGTGGTCTTCCTCTTTCCTATAAAAGAAGTATTAAGCAGCCCAATGAGATTTCCAAGCAATGACAGCTAGATAGTTCTATTGATAAGTATGCTTTTGGAAATAGGTCTTAAATGATGAGATCTGCCTTAATTAAGGTATTAACTGACCAGAGTCTGCCTATTTTCCACTTGGAAGTTCTAAGTAGCTTAGGTACAGTCTCTCACATTGCTAAGCCCATAATAACACTAGTACCATTTAGGAGCACGCCTTAGGGATAGGTCTTAAATGATGGGGTCTGCCTTTGTTAGGGTCTTAAATGACCAAAGTCTGCCTATTTTCCACTTTGAGGTATTAACTGGCTTGGGTATTGTTTATCACATGGCTACAAATTTATCGGCGATAGATGCAGTAATAGTGGACATTAAATGTCGGAAGTATTAAATAGTGGTTAGAGGTCTTGCAGCTAGGACCCACCAACCATTGACAACATTGTTAGGAAATCACATTGGGAATAAGTCTTAAATGATGGGGTCTTCCTTGATTAAGGTCGTAAATGATAGAGTCTACCTATTTCTCTTTTTAAAAGAATTATAAAAGCCCGCTTCATATTTAGAAGTATTAAGTGGCAAATGGGTTTGGAAATATTTGGTGGTTGATTAAGCTTTATTAGTATTTTGTACCTTGGGAAGGGGTAAGTAAGTAATCATTTGTGCAATGCAAGGCTAGGTTAGAATTGCTAACCTTAATGGACATAACAATTAAATGAAAACTAATCGGTATAAGTATGTTATGGATAGTTTATATTTTTTCCAGTCACCAGAAAGTTGTTCTGACCCCTCTTTATTACAACCCATATGATAGAATTTAGAGGAACTGGCCAGTGGAGCTGGATGTGCTTTGTTGTTAGAGAGTCTTCTTTCTCTCATACTCGATGCTGATGTGACAATCTGCTATCCAAGGAATGCCATTAATTATAAGGTAGTAGTCATAGTCACTATTCTAGTCCTATTATTGTTTCTGCTGTGAGTATAGATTTCTATCAATTTATGATAATGCTCATGCTTATTTGCAGGTACCAAATCCAATGATCTATGCTTTGATGGACTTGGGTTTCGATTTTTGTTGAAATTTGGGCCCATTAAGGTGTGGGTTGTTACATTTGGTATCAGAGCCTAGTTTAGTAGATCATAGGTATTAGGATAAATTGAGAGAACGTATTTGTACTTTCCTATCTAGTAATATTACATTTTTACACTAGATTCTAAGAGTTCCGACTATAGAAGTAGTTGTAGTTCCACTCCGAAGGAATGGGCAAATCAAATTTGAGTCGGATATCTTAGAGTTAAGATTTTCATGCTGACTTTGAAGTACACCATGCAGTGCTGACGATGCGTAAAGCGCTGTTGATGAAGAGCATGAGTACGACATATGGCTGAATCTCGAAGACTGGAGGTGTCCGACTTGACGGTTGAGATTCAAGCTACCTTATGATTTTGGTTTTGAGTTCCAGTCGGAGACACACAGTTATTCCAAATGGATGGAAAATTAGATTCTGTATGTAGCAATTGTTGAGAAGCAAGTTTTGCTAGGATGCATTCATTGATCACCTCTTTGATGGAAAGCCGGATTTTTATTTGAATAACTAATGTCAATTTCTTGGTCTAAAACCTGTGAGAGAATTTTTATAAAGTATATTTTGGAAATGCCTTAGATTTTGGAAAAGGGGTTTTCAAAGGATTTTTTCCCAAAGATTTATTTTGGAAATTTTGTTTTGGGAAAGTTTTGAAATTTTGATTTTCAAAGAAACACGTATACCACAAGGTTAGTTGTGTTAAGAAATTTTTGGTTTATAAAAGATTAATTCTTTAAATCCTTAAATATTTATATGTATATATCAGTAAAGGCTTGATTTTGGTTTTTGGCAAGAGTAAATTTGTATTTAAAAAGGTTTTTGGAAACCCCGAAATATTTATATATAAAAGTTTGATTTAAAGGGAAGTTTTGGTATGAAATAGTTTCTATTATTTAGAAACAAGTATAAAGGAGCATATATTTAGCTCGGTGATTTTTCGGTCTATAAAATCGAGATTTTTATATTTTCTCTCTTTAAGGTACAGCTAAAATAGAAATGACATTTAATTTTATTGCGGTATGTAATTTGTAGTTTTGTTGTACCCACTACCTATTGGAAGAAATATTTCCGTGCGAAGTAGGTAGGAAATAGCAGCTGTAATATTTTTGATTATAAGAAGTGTTATTACTCGCAACAGTTTTGCTGAGGCTATCGCAATCTGGCCAAGGAAGGGTCTACACGGTAAAGTGGATACCATCGTGTGGAAGACAGAATTTTTCTAGATGGGTTAAGCTAAAGATGGTGTGCGGAACAGTCATTATAATATTAATTAATTTAACTGGCCATATTGGGTCCAGGTTCAGGCCACGCCTAAATCTGGACTAGCGACCAAGCGGTCGACGGTAGCGGACGACCGGTTGACCTAATAACGGTCAATGCTAGGTGGATTCAGGCCAAACCTGAACCTGAAACGCGACTATAAGTCTCATCCAAACCTTCAGCTGCCGGACCCCCTCACTCTCTTCCTTCTCATCAATTTGTTTAGTCGAACCCATTTCCACCTCACATTTCCTTCGCTTAACCAAAGCCTCTCTCCTCCATTCCTCCATCAACTGACGCCAAAATTCTTGCATGTTGGAACTTTCCCCACCACTATGGATTTAAACCTTTTTCTCCCTTTTTTCAACCGCCTCTCAGCCCATGGCACCGTCATGTATGGCGGCTGTTCCTCTCGTCATCCCGGCCTCACTCCGCAAGAAGCCACTTGGTTTGATCAAAGCGAGTGGAAGATCGCCACTTTCTTGGAATGGGGGACTTTGATTTTCTCCATGGACGACCAGTGAAATTTGAAGATTTCGTTGCTCTTGGGCTTGAAGAGCTTTTCGTCGTGGTAGGACTTGCACCGATCCTCGGCTTCGAGACTTATGATCGGGAATATTACCCACGCTGCGTCCGTCTTTTCGATGCTCAGATGGCGTAGAAATTTAATGATGGCAACAACTATATCGAGTTTGAGGTGAAGGGAGCTCGGATCGAGATGACAGATGATGATCTCGCTGGGATTTTGGAGATATTTTCAGCATATTTAGATGACATAGAGTTGACGGATCCTAAGATTCTACAGCAGATCTTTTTTGAAAATGTTGGTGATTGGAGGACCAACAATTTACGACCGGTGGCTTGTCTCGTCGTGCGCATCATTCAACACAACATCATTCTGAAGACGTGGAGCCTTGATCAGATCTATACCTCAGTGCGAAGAGTCGCTTATGCTATAATTGACGGCATAGCTGTCAATTGGGCTCGTGTCTTGATGCTCCATATGGTCGATCAGGGAGTTGGTACCCCGAGGACTCACTTTCCATATTGTCTCTTGCTCACTCGAGTGTTTAAGCATTACAAGGTAAATTTGAGCGGAGAGCCAGTAGTGAGGAAGGTCCCTCCCATCATCGACCGGACCACCATAAAGAGGATGAATATTCCTTTATCGCTTGCCGCACCACCTGTATCAGCACCGGTAGCAGGGGATAGCACAGGGCGCCAAGGGATATTTGAGTCCTGAGCTTGTTGCTATCCGTTAGGTTCAGGTAGAGCTTTGAGAGATTAGGATGGAACAGCAGCACTAGGGGCGTGAGATTGGGTGCATAGCCGGCATGCTATGACCATTCTGCGGTTGCGACAATGGCTCGAGCTCCAGCCGCGGAGAAAGACATTCTCACAATTTTTAGACTATGTTTTATTTAGGATTGTTGTATCTTTTTATTTCCAGCATTTGTTCTTTTCTTTTGGGTTGTAAAACTGTTAGTTGTCTCTTGTAAAAGGCATGCACGATATTATGAATTTCTATTCATTTTCTGTGTTATTGTTTCTGGATATAGGAACCGCTCCTATATATATGCATAGTAGAGAAGCAATATAAATATGAGAATCTCATAAAGACACTTAACTAACAGTAAAAGAAATATAAGACTGGAAGTTTAGAATAGTTGGAAATTTAGCGAAGGACATGATAAAGTTGTTTTGATATCACAGGCCATTGCTCATGTTCTTTAAAAGCTAATTTTTTTGAATAATAGATGTGCTGACATTTTTAAATAAAATGTCAAATTTTTGTGTAGAGGTTGGTTGTAGAATTTTGGAATTTGGTTTATGCGTTTAGCGCATAACCGACTTCTGACTACACTGAATTGTGGTTTGATTTATCAAAATTTTTGAGAAGAAAAATATTTTGAAAAATTTCCCCTTGATTTGAAAAGTTTCCTTTTGAAAATAAAAAGTAAGAAATTTTTTTATGTTTTAGTTATTTTTGCATCTTAAATTATTTTTAGAGTTTTTGTTCAAAATTTTCTTTCAAGGGAAAATGTGCGTCTAAATATTTTGAGATTTTATTTTTCAAATGACGTACAAATTTGAAAAGTGAGAAAGATTTTTTTGAAAACTTTGATTTGAAGGTCACATGCTAGGCGTAGGGAAGGCAAATATAGTTAGAATTTGTGAACTTAGCGGTGTATTAGGGTCAATGATGTGATAAATGCAAGCGATAACAAGTGAAAAGTTGTTTTAGCCTTGGAATTTCTATTTCCATACATTGTCGACGACACGTGTAAGTCTATTTTTAGACTTATTTCCGCTTTAGAGCTTGATAATGAGCCTCCTTATGCGCTTTATACGTGGAAAATTTGGAGTAAATCCAGGGCGGCTAAGAAATTTCCACTGTACTATGGGAATATGAGGATTATAGTGTGGTAAGAATGTTAAATTCTCTTCCTAAATTCCTTTTTCCAGCATATGAGTAAAGTTTATGAAGCAATTTTTCAATGTGTTAGATTATTGGATGATATGAAGTGGATGCAAAATTAGTTACCTCATACTTCTATTTGTAGGAGTATGCGGGTTTTGATTGAAAAGATTTTTCAAAAGCTGCAGACATATAGAACTGCAGTATATATGTAGGTTGTTTACATCATGTTTTCAAAAATGTTTTCAAAATAAATGCATTCATATAGAAGGATCCGATTTAGAATCATTCTGCATACATATTATTTGTGTGGTGATACAGTTATACACTATGCACTTATGCATGTTTGGTTGAAAATTTTGTTGTACACTCAATAGTTGTGTAGTTTAGGATAATTAAGAGCCAAAACCAAGACTTAGTAATTAGTGAAATTTGGGGGGCGAAATTCTTTTCAAGGGGGGAAGAATGTAATATCCCGTAATTTGGTGTTAGTTATTTAATTAGTTAGTTAGTTAATTAATTATGCTCCGAAAAGTGAATTTGTGCAAACGATGGAATTTGACAACGACACTTGCATTATTGCGTTCGTGGGAAATTCTGAGAAACTTTCATATTTGGAGTTTTGCGATCAGAGTCCAAACGAAGAAGTTACGGATGAAAAACAAATTCGAAACTAAAATAATTAAATAAGGAAAAAATTAACCTTTTCATATTAATTAACCGAGCCCACAAGCGGACCCGTTATTGGGGACAGTCGACCTCCAGCGGTCGGCTTGTGACCCAAGGGCGGTCGACCGGTGGTGACTTGGCGGCTTCAAAAAACCTAGGCCGTAATGACCCAAATTTAATATATTTCGATCTAACGGTTCTGGTTGATTCTAGCACCTATAAATTCAGGCCTAGCTCTCCCTTCTCTTCTCATATTTTTATGGAGGCAATAGGTTTGCCATTTCTTCTTCTCCACTTTCTTTATAAATTATAAAGATAAGATATTTGTATCTATATTCATACAAATCGGAGAAGAGTAGAAATCTAATAAAAAAAAGAAGAGAATCAACCATATGCGTATTTGAGGTAATTTATATATTATATATATTTGTATCTATTTTCTCTCCCAATCTCAAATCTCTTCTCAGATCTGTAATTCTAATGCATGTATATACCCATTTATACATATCTCTTGGATTAAAAAAATTGGAGATGAATCAAAGGTTCTACTTCAGATTTGGAGATTTGGATCGCTTTTAAAAGGTGAGTGAGAAATTTTATAGATTGTTATAATATGAAAATTATCCCGTTGGTGTTTATTTGATTTTTATGCCTAACTGGATAATTGTATATCAGCTGTAGGCAACGAATTGAATATGATCTAAATAATTAAATATCGTCTACATATTCTTGTTTGTGAATTAATTTATCATTGTTTACAAGCTGATCTGGAAATAAGTCCCAAAAGCATGAATTTAGAATATTGATTTTGAATGGAATTTATTCCATATCTGAAATAAGTTGTATAATAATGTTATAAATTTGGATTATAACCCAAATCTTATTAGAATATAAACTTTCTTACATTTGGAATTGTTGGAATTTAGATTCGTTTAATATTTGTAAATTAGTTTGATTTCTTTCCCTTTTAGAAAGATATAGCGTTTGATCTAACAAGGAATAGATGCAAATAGAAAGAGAGAGAGATGTGTAAAGTATGAATTCAGTGTAGTTTACACTATCTATTTCAGTAATAAAAAGAAATGATTATTCCTTGTGATTTCAAACGATGGAATCTTTTATATTTTAAAGTTAAATCTTTGTTTTGGACTAATTTATGGAAATTATAGCAAATAGTATTTTTAGATATGATTCCAACAATTTAACATGGAAAAGTATATTCTAGTGAAGATATATATATATATATATATATGTATATATAACTAGAACATATTAAATAAAAGTAAATATTTGTACGAAATTACTGCGTTTATAATAATTAAACAAAAAGCTAATAACGACACTTGCACGTAATATTCGCATTTAGGATAATTAACGGTAAAAAAATTTAAAAGGTTGTAACTCCAGTAAATGGTAATAAATATGGGAGTTGCAATAATTTATGGGTTAAATGAATTAATGGGACTGATAAAAATGGAGTAGATATAAAATGTTACTAATTTAAAATTAGTAATCATACATAAATGTCTTAGGAAATGTCCATTAGGGTTTTATGGATAAATTGACATTTATGAGCATTAAATGGGGATTTATGGATAGATAAATGTTTAAGGTAAATCTTATTGCCTTAGATAAAAAGAGAATTAGTAAGTTAAGTCCCATGTTTAACTAAGATAATATTAGTAAAGAATTAGGATGGTTAATTGGACTTAGCAGGTTAGTGATGCAAGGTCAATAGAGTCACTCGACGGAAGACTGCCCTTCACTTTGAGGCTACCGGCAGTCGGGTGTACTTACTACTGATCTGAGATATCACTAATCCTAGGACCCATGACGACGTGAGAGATTGGACTTGCTTTCTTAATTGGAAAGTATTAAATGGTCCAAATTTGGAATTAGGAGTAGTGAGGGATATCTCTATAGAGGTTCGCTTCTGGTTTGAGGTCTTAAGTGGCTGAAGGGTCTGCCTCTCTCCTAAATGGAATTATTAAGTAACCTAGTGAGATTCCAAATAAATAAATAGAGATGTCTCTAAAAAGGGCTTACTTCAGTATCGAGGTCTTAAGTGCTTGAAGGGTCCGCCTCTCTACCAAAAGAAGTAACCTAATGAGATGCCATATTTATAATTAAAGAGTGATAGTGGATATCTCGGGAAGGGTTCGCTTCAGGTTAGGGGTCTTAAGTGACAGTAGGGACTTCCTCTTTCCTATAAAAGAAGAATTAAGTAGCTCAATGATATTTCCAAGCAATGACAGCTAGATAGTACCATTGAGGAGCACGCTCTTGGAAATATGTCTTAAATGATGGAGTCTACCTTAATTAAGGTCTTAAATGACCAAAGTCTGCCTATTTTCCACTTGGAAGTTTAAGTGTCTTAGGTGCAATCTTTCACATTGCTAAGCCCGTAATAACAATAGTACCATTTAGGAGCACGCCTTGGGGATAGGTCTTAAATGATAGGGTATGCCTTTGTTAAGGTCCTAAATGACCAGAGTCTGCCTATTTTCAACTGGGAGGTATTAAGTGACTTGAGTATTGTTTATTACATGACTACAATTTTATTGGCGATAGATGCGGTAATAGTGGACATTAAATGTCGGAAGCCTTAAATAGTGGTTAGAGGTCTTGTAGCTAGGATCCACCAACCATTGACAACATTGTTAGGAAATCACCTTTGGAATAGGTCTTAAATGACGGGGTCTACCTTTATTAAGGTCGTAAATGACAAAGTCTGCCTATTTCTCTTTTTAAAAGTATTATAAAAGTCTGCTTCATATTTAGAAGTACTAAGTGACAAATGGATTTGGAAGTATTTGGTGTTGATAAAGCTACATTAGTATTTTTTACCTTGGGAAGGGTTAAGTAATTGATTATTTATGCAATGCAAGTTTAGATTAGAATTGCTAACCTTAATGGACATAACAATTAAATAAAAACCAATCGGTATAAGTTTATGTTATGGATAGTTTATATTTTTTCCGGTCACCAAAACGTTGTTCTAACCCCTTCCTTATTACAACCCATAGGATAGAATTTAGAGAAACAGGTTAGTGAAGCTGGATGTGCTTTGTTATTGGAGAGTCTTCTTTCTCTCATTCTCGATGCTGATGTGACAATCTGTCATCTAAGGAATACCATTAATTTGAAGGTAGTAGTCATTTTCATTATTCATATCCTATTATTGTTTCCGTTGTGAGTTTAGATTTATATCAATCTTTGATAATGCTCATGCTTATTTGTAGGTACCAAATCCAACGATTCGTGCTTTGATGGACTTGAGTTTCGATTATTGTCAAAATTGGGCCGATTAAGGTGCAGGTTGTTACATTTGGTATCAGAGCCTAGGTTAGTAGATCAGAGGTATTAGGATAAATTAAGATAACATATTGGTGCTTTCCTAAATAGTAATATTATATTTTTATGCCAGATTCTAAGAGTTCCGACAATAGAAGTAGTTGTAGTTCCACTCCGAATGAATGGACAAATAAACTATGAGTTGGAATGTACCGACTCTAATTTAGACTAACATTACTTAGGAAATTTAATTAGATAAATTAAATGAAATAATGTAAATGGTTAAGGGATTGAGATTTGTATGATCATAGGGTAGCCATGCCTAATTAAAAGCCAAAGAAAATTGAAATGAAGTAAGTAAAGGTAATAAGATAAGGGCAAAATAGGAATATATTATATTCTTATACCATAAACCCTTATCCCACTCCCATTTCCAACATTCACAAACAAAACTAAATATAGAGCTTGGTCGGTCACTATTAGAAGTAATCTAAAGGAAGATAAGCAAGGATTCAAGTAGGAAGCTTGATCAAATCAATTCAAGAGCAAATCTCAACCTTCTTAACAATCAAGCTAAGGTGAATATAGATTACATCTCATTTTTATTACTTTCGGTTTATAGATAAGATCCGAATTTATTTTGCAAGAAAAATGCCATGTTTTAATTGTTTAAATGAATATATATGCTTGTTGATGATTTCTGTTGTTTCATATAGATTTCATGATAATCTTTGACTTGAAAAACCTATTAAATGACATCAAAATGGCCTACATTTTTGTTATAATGTCAGAAACATTATTTTAGAGATTGGTTTCAAGTTTCATAATTTTCTAAGTTAATGTGGATTTATTATGAATTTTCTAGTAAAGAAAATGGCTAAATTGGGTTTAAATTGTTTTCGGCTATTATATGTTAGCTTTGGGTCAGAAATTTAAATATGTTAGAAAACATATCAAAAGTGATTTATGGGAATTTTTAGAGAATTTTCCTAAAGTATTTTATTGAAGATATAAAATTATTTAAGGTTTGAGACTTAAATGTTTTATATGTTTATAAAAAAGAGAAGGAGCAATTTGCTAAATGACTTAAATTGTTAATTGTTGAATTCGACAGCACTTTTAGAAAAGATTTTGAAAAAGAATTGGCAACCAATTATATGTTGACAAATAAGGCAAGTTAGTTGGAAAGATATCACCTTAAAAAGTTAAAAATCAGTTTTGTAAAGGATCGTTGCTTCACCACTTTCGGCAGCCACCTTTCGACCCCATACTGCCGCCTCCAACCTAGTCAAAATCAATACACACGGTATCAATGCCTTGGTACGTATTGGACTGGAGATAGGCGGAAGGTATAGAGTCAAAACATGCTTTCGAAGGGGTAGAAGTAGTATTTATAAACTCAGAACTATTTTGGTTACAAAATGAGGCTTTCGAAGGAAATAGCTTTCGATTTAGTCAAATATGCCTTTGTTTTAAAAAAGGGCTTCCGAAAGAGCTTGCCACCTTTTGTTTTTAAAAATAAGCATTCGAAGAGGTCGAAACCCCAGCTGTCGTATTCAACCTTTCGAATCTTGATTCGAAAGGTTTCTTTTGCCTTAAACTTTGAATCCGCCTCTCCATGCTTTTGAAAGGGTTGGTTACGAAACCATCCACTTTCTTTTAACTTAGGAAAAATGTTTTCGAAAGCAATGCTTTCGCCTTAGATCTTTTAAGACCCTTTGTTCTATTAAAAGTTTAACCTAAAGATTTCAAAAGGAATGGTTTTAAATGGTTTCGAGGCAATGTTCCACAAACTTTTACTTGAACCCAATGCCGCCGAAAGGTTTGTTTTAAGTAAAGGACTTTAATACTTTCGAAAGATATTTATTGAAGGTTTCGAAGGGGAGATTCCTCAATGTTTTCGAAAGGTTTACTTTTAGTATTTGGATGGAAAGTTTCTAATGGTTCAAAAGGCAAGTTTAAAGTGTTTTGGAAAGAGGATGTCTAAGGTTTTATAAAGCTTTCAAAGGGATACTTTCAATGGTTTCGAACGGTCTATTTTTAAAGGTTTCGAAAGGGATGTTTTGGCATTTCGACCTAGTGTTTCAAGGTATAGTAGTTAACTTATTCTGAAAGGGGTACTTTCAATGGACTCAAAAGGTATTGTTTAAAGTTTTAAGCAATGGTTTCGAATGGTTTACCTTGGCTTCATGGCCTAAGAGCTTTTAAGTTAAAAAAAGGTTTTTAACTTACTTTGGAGGGATAGAAAATCCCACTATATTTCATCAACATTGTTTTGTGTAAAGCATATTCATGGAAAAGGTATTAAGTAAAGCAAAAAGTATATTTTCCTTGCTTAAGCATGATTTAAAGGGTTAAATCATTTTGAAATAAATGTTTTCAAGGAAAATTTGATGGGGTAGTTAACCCTAAGTGAATGACTCAAATATTAGAATACCAGATGGGACTGGTACAGTGTCGCGCCCTATACTTTAGCTAATAAGCCCCTAGCTAATATAAGTCCAAAATTTCAGTGTGTAGGGCTTTGTCACAAGTAAGACTAAAATGATGTTATACACCGAGAGGAATATATAGAGAGGAGATAGGTTATTGGTGAGCCCACAAAACCATTAGGTTCAGTTCACCCTAGAAGAAGATAGTAAAGGGTAGATAGCCCAGTATTGTGTCTAACAGATGTTAGATAATTGATTATGTCTGGTAGGCCCGAGTCAGCCAATGATTAATAGTTAGCCAAACAAAACTATATTTTGGGGACAGATAATCCATTGATTACCTGATTTATGTGCATATATGATATTGCTACTATTGCTTTAATCGGTTTGATTGCAGATTTTTGATTTGCAAAAGATATGTTTTCAAAAGGGATATTAGTGAGGGGAAACCTGTTCCGCTAAGCGGCATGGTCTCACTTAATATCAATTAACTGAGATGTAATAGTATTATTCACACCAGGCTTTATGTCTAACTCGAAGTTTATATTTTTCCTTGAAACTCTCGGGTGCTCAAAATTTAATTTGAGTAGATTGAGAGTTAAGGTTTTTCAGGTTTAGTAGGTTGGACGAATAAGCTTCCGAAGACGTGCAGGAGGCAAAGTTAGGAGCTATTTAGTTTTATTTCCATTATGATGTATTAAGACTGATATGTCTATTTATTACTCATATCATCCAAGGAGGCATCTTCATATGTCGCTTTTGGCGTAATTTGTAATAATTATATTTGATCAAAATCTGGGAATCATTTGGAACTGTGTATGAATATGAAATATTGATTTGAAATGTGATCAAGAAAGATGTTTTAATTCTATGTTGATTTTATTTCATATTCATGTGTTTCTGGTATTATGGATACCATTAACATACTATATTTTGTCACCGAAAGTTAATACTATAGATGACTGCAGCATCTGTAGCGCTTAACTTTGGGCCTAAAGATAGGGGATGTTACAACTTGGTATCAGAGCGTAGGTTTATGGAAAACTTAAAAGAAATTTCAAACTTAAAATGATTGAAAACATAATCCTAAGGAATTAGAGAAAATATTAGGGTATTGGATAACGCTATAGTAACGTACTTGTATTTGCTATATATAAGTATATGCTTTATCTTTATTCCCCCATCTCTCTTAGGCTATTCTTTTGTATCTTACAAAGACTCGAATGCAGATTTTACGGATGTAAGATATGAATGCTAGGAGTAGAAGAGTTAACATTAATGGGGGAAGCTCCACAACTAGTGGAAATGCCAGACCAAACACTGGGAGGAATCCTGGTCAGGCTCAAGCTACTAATGTGGGTGCTGGAATACCGCAAGTTGATATGGGAGCTATGTATCAGTTCTTTGTTAACATGATGCAAGTTGGAGTTGCTGCGGGTTTAGTTGGAGGAAATGCTGAAGGAGGAAATCAGAGAGCCCCAGTGGTCAATAACTATGTTTTGTTGAGTAGAGATTATGCTAGGTTGGGAGGAAAACAGTTTATCGCGACTGAGGATGCAATTGAAGTGCAAGAGGATTTTTTCTCATTTGGGGCTTAATGATGAGCAGAAAAGGAGACTAGCTTCTAGGCAGTTACAAGGAGCAGCACTGTACTGGTGGAATAATGTTACGGTCGGAGTCAATGAGGAGACTATGACTTGGGCTGGGTTTAGAAGAAGGTTTGAAGAGAGGTTTATGTCGGAGATTGCAAAGTCAAATCTGCTCAGGAAGTTTGCTGAGTTGAAGTAGGGAGATATGACAATGCTTGAGTATGCAACCAGATTTGAGGAACTTTCAAGATACGGATACGCCACGGTGGATACGGTTATCAAAAGGAATGAGAAGTATATCAATCGGTTGAAGCCTGAGCTTGCTAAGGCCACATTATCGCATTTAGAGATTCGTGCGATGTAGTTTTTAAGATTGCATTGAGGCGGGAAGAGATGCTTGCTTATCTTGAGGGTAAAAAGGCAGGAGGAGCTCAAGGAGGGCAGAACCATAAGAGGAAGTTTTTGCATAAGAAGGGCCCTTAGAAGAGTGGAGCTGCCTAAAAGGGAAAGGAAAAAGTTGTATGTTATAAGTGTGATAAGAAGGGATACTATGCTCATGAGTGTCGAACAGGCAAAGGGAAGAAAGTTGCTGACAAGAAAGGAGTGAGATGTTTCAACTATGAATAAGACATTATAAGAACCAGTGCAACGAGCCAACCAAGGATGGAAAGGGAAAGTGTTTGCATTAGACCCAGCTACCTCGAGACCAACAATAGAGGAGAAGGGAAGAGCTGTGTTGGGAGGTACGCTTTTGATTCATGGTGTATCAGTTAGAATTCTATTTGATACTGGTGCATCGCTTTTTTATATCTCATTGTTTGATAGATAAGCTTAACCTAGAACCCTCATTCCTAGTTACTTCCTTAAGGGTTGCGAATCCGATAGGAGGATATGTGACTCTTGGAATGAGATATGACCATAAAGAGTTTGAATTGTTAGGTCATGTATTTGTTTGTAGTTTGCATGTGTTTGATTTTGTAGGGTTCAGAATTACTTTGGGTATGGACTGGTTAAGTAAATACGATGCTAGGATATTTTGCCATGATAGGAAAATATTACTTAGACACCCTGGCTGTAGTGATCGGATAATATACTCCATAGAAAACCCTAGTTTTGAGGTTAATGCTCTATTGGGTGTTGTGGAGGTAGAAGAAGAGTTAAATTGAGTTTTTGTTGTTAGAGAATTCGTAGATGTCTTTGAGCCCATAGTAGGACTGCCGCCGAAATGAGCTATTGAGTTTCAGATAGATTTAGTACCAGGAGTAGAACCGGAGGGTAGACCGCTAAGCAGAATGACACCTACCAAGGTAAGGGAGCTAAAGGTGCAGTTGGTGGATTTGGAAAGTAAGAACTTTATCAGACCAAGCAGTTCGCCTTAGGGAGTAGTCGCAGTATTTGCAAGGAAATTGGATGGATCGTTAAGGTTATGTATCGATTATCGTAAATTGAATGAGAAGACGATAAATAATTGATACCCGTTACCTAGAATTGATGATTTGTTCGACCAGTTGAGTGGAGCCAGTATTTTCCAAGTTGGATTTGGAAACAAGATTTCATCGGCTTAGAGTGGCTGAGGATGGTATTCCTTTGACGGCGTTTAGGACCAGATATGGATCATACGAATGGTTAGTGATGTCGTTCAGACTAACTAATGCGCCAGCATTCTTTGTAGATTTGATGAACAGGATCGTCCAAGAGCATCTGGACAAATTCGTGTTAGTGTTCATCGACGACATTTTGATATACTCTAAAGATGAAAGAGAGCATGAAGTTCATCTTAGAGTGGTGCTTGAGACGTGAAAGCGAAATTTTCGAAGTGTCATTTCTGGAAGAAGAAAGTAAAGTTCCTTGGTAATGTAGTCTCTGTAGATCCAGCTAAGATCGAGGCAGTGAATAGTTGGAAGAGACTCGAGACAGTGACTGAGATAAAGAGTTTTCTTGGATTAGCTGGTTATTATCGGAGATTCATAAAGGATTTTTGGCGGATAGCAGCACCGATGACTAAGCTAACGAGGAAAGATGTGAAATTTGTTTGGACTGATAAGTGTGAGGAAGCATTCCAGAAGCTGAAACAGTTACTGACAAATGCACCTGTATTAGTTGTTCCAAAGGAGAATCAAGACTTAGTGGTGTACACAGATGCATGTGGACCAATGTTAGGAGCTATGTTAATGCAAAGAGGTAAAGTGATTGCCTATGCTTCTCGAAAGCTCAGACCGCATGAGGTTAGATATCTAACTCACGATTTGGAATTAGTTGCGGTAATTTGTGCATTGAAGGTGTGGAGACATTACCTTTTGGGAGAGAGATTCGAGTTGTATACGGATCATAAGTCATTGAGATATTTATTCTCTCGGAAGGAGTTGAATATGAGACAACAAAGGTGGTTAGAGTTTTTAACCCTGACTTTGGTATTCAGTACACACCAGGAAAAGGAAATAAGGTTGCGGATGCACTTAGCAGGAAATATTAGAATGCAGCATTAGCAATTATAGCTGAGTAGAAAGATTTAGAAGCTTTGACTACATGTAGAATACATGGGAGATCTGAAGCTAGATCTAGTAAGGAAACTGCTATGTTGTCATGTTTAGAAGTTCGACCAGTGATGATCAAAAGGATTGCTTCTAAGCAAGGGGAGAATCCAATATTAGCTGAACGGATCAAAAAGTTAAGGGATGGAATAGAGAGCGATGACTTGAAAGATTTCATTCTTGACCAGAATGGGTGGTTGAGGAAGAAAGGAAGACTATGTGTTCCGAATGTGGGAAACATTAGGAAGGAAGCTCTTGAAGAATGTCATCGTTTGAATTTCACTATTCATCCGGGAGGAACTAAGATGTATCAGGACATGAAAAGAAGTTTCTTCTGGGAAGGCATGAAGGGGGATGTAGGCTTATGGGTGAAACAATGTTTGAACAGTCAACGGGTAAAAGTTGGACATCAGAAACCAAGTGGGTTTCTTCAGCCTTTAGATGTTCCGGTTTGGAAATGGGATTCAATCTCAATGGATTTCATAGATGGATTGCCAAGGTCAAGCAGAGGAGTATATGGGTTATAGTAGACAGATTGACCAAGAGTGCCCATTTCATTCAAGTAAAGTCAACCAGGTTGGCACCTGTTTTGGCAAAATTATTCATGAAGAATATAGTAAGACCGCATGGAATTCCTAGTAGTATAGTAAGTGATAGAGATTCCTTATTCACTAGCGAGTTCTGGAAGAGTCTACAAGAGACTTTTGGTACCAAGCTCAAGATAAGTACCGCTTACCATCTGCAGACAGATGGGCAAACAGAAAGAGTTAACAAAATCTTAGAGGATTTGTTAAGAGCTTATATGCTGGACTCTGAGGGATCATGGGAAGACCACCTACACTTAGTCAAGTTAACAACAGTTATCAGACTAGTATAGGGATGGCACCATTTGAAGCTTTGTATGGAAGGCCATGCAAATCTTCCATTTGTTGGTTAGAGACCAGGGATAGCTTAGTTCTTGGTCCGGATTTGATTAGGGAAGCTGCAGAAAAGATTGAGTTAATTTGAGCCAGAATGAAGGAAGCTCAGTCTAGGCAGAAAAGTTATGCTGATAAGAGACGAAAAGACTTAGAGTTCTCAGTTGGAGATCATGTTTTTGTCAAGGTATCACCGATGAAAGGTGTAATCAGATTCGGAAAATCAGAAAAATTGGCACCGAGATTCGTTGGACAATTTTCTATTGTAGAAAGGATCGGTAAAATCGCATATAGAGTAGAGTTACCGAACAGTTTGGCAGAAGTCCACAATGTTTTTCATGTATCTCATCTAAGGAAGTCTATTCGAGATCCAGAGACTACTATAGCACTGACTGTGTTAGATGACTTAGTAGTGGAACCGAATTTGACTGTACTTAGAAAGCCAGTTCGTATAGTCGCGAGAAATGAGAAGAGACTAAGGAACAAGATAGTCATATTAGTCACAGTCCAGTGGGGAGACGACGAGAGGGACTGCACATGGGAAACTGAGAGCAGGATTAGAGATACTTATCCTGACTTGTTTCATGGTATGTTTTACCTTTATGATTGGTTTTTATGAGTACCTTATCGTAATTTCGAGGACGAAATTCTTTAAGGAGGAGAGTCTGTAACGAACCTAATTTTTACTAACACTATTTAGAACATTTAATTAGATAAATTAAATGAAATAATGTAAATGGTTAAGGGATTAAGATTTGTATGATCATAGGGTAGCCATGCCTAATTAATCTAAATCCAACGAGAATTAAAATGAAGTAAGTAAAGGTAATAAG
Organism: Allium fistulosum; assembly: GCA_030737815.1. Classification (NCBI taxonomy): domain Eukaryota; kingdom Viridiplantae; phylum Streptophyta; class Magnoliopsida; order Asparagales; family Amaryllidaceae; genus Allium; species Allium fistulosum. The sequence continues at coordinate 912,211,514 of CM060908.1, forward strand.
ATAAGGGCAAAATTGGAATAGGTTATATTCTTATACCCTAAACCCTTATCCCATTCTCATTTCCAACATTCACAAACAAAACTAAATATAGAGCTTGGCCTGCCACTATTAGAAGTAATCTAAAGGAAGATAAGCAAGGATTCAAGTAGGAAACTTGATCAAATCAATGCAAGAGCAAATCTCAACCTTCATAACAATCAAGCTAAGGTGAATATAGATTACATCTCAGTGTTATTGCTTTCGGTAACTAGATAAGATCTAAATTTATTTTGCAAGAAAAATGCAATGTTTTAATTGTTTAAATAGATATATATATATATATATATATATATATATGCTTGTTGATAATTTATGTTGTTTCATATAGATTTTATGATAAGATTTGACATGAAAAACCTATTAAATGACATCCAAATGGCTTGCGTTTTTTATATAAGGTCAGAAATATTATTTTAGAGATGGGTTTCAAGTTTCATAATTTTCTAAGTTAATGTGGATTTATATGAATTTTCTAGTAAAGAAAATGGTTAAATTGGATTTAAATTGTTTTCGGCTATTATATGTTAGCTTTGGGTCAGAAATTTAAATATGTTAGAAAACATGTTAAAAGTGATTTATGGGAATTTTTGGAGAATTTTCCTAAAGTATTTTATTAAAGATATAAAATTATTTAAGGTATGTGACTTAAATGTTTTATATGTTTATAAAAGGAGAAGGAGCAATTTGCTAAATGTTTTAAGTTGTTAATTACTCAATTCGGCAGCACTTTTAGAAAAGATTTTGAAAAATAATTGGCAACCAATTATATGTTGAAAAATAAGGCAAGTCGGTTGGAAAGATATTACTTTAAAAAGTTAAAAATTAGTTTTGTAAAGGATCGTTGCTTCGCCTCTTTCGGCAGCCACCTTTTGACCTCATACTGCCGCCTCCAACCTAGTCGAAACCAATACACATGGAATCAATGCCTTGGTACGTAGTGTATTGAAGATAGGTGGAAGGTATAGAGTGAAACATGCTTTCGAAGTGGTAGAAGTAGTATTTATAAACTTAGAACTATTTTGGTTACAAAATGAGGCTTTTGAAGGAAATAGCTTTCAACTTAGTCAAATACGCCTTTGTTTTAGAAAAGGACTTTCAAAAGACGTTGCTGCATTTTGTTTAAAAAATAAGCATTCAAAGGGGTCGAAACCCCTGTTGCCGCATTCAACCTTTCGAATCAATGCCTTCGAAAGGGATCTTTTGCTTTAAACTTTGAATCCGCCTCTCCATACTTTCGAAAGGGTTGGTTACGACACCAGCCACTTTCTTTTAACTTAGAAAAAATGTTTTCGAAAGCAATGCTTTCGCCCGAGATCTTTTAAGACCCTTTGTTCTATTGAAAGTTTAACCTAAAGGTTTTGAAAGGAATGGTTTTAAATGGTTTCGAGGCTATGTTCCACAAACTTTTACTTGAATCCAATGCTTTAGAATGGTTTATTTTAAGTAAAGGACTTTAATGCTTTCGAAAGATATATATTGAAGGTTTCGAAGGGGAGATTCCCCAATGTTTTCGAAAGGTTTATTTTTAGTATTTGAATGGAAGATTTCCAATGCTTTTGAAAGGCAAGTTTAAAGTGTTTTGAAAAGTGGATGTCAAGGTTTTATAAAGCTTTCGAAGGGATACTTTCAATGATTTCGAAAGGTCTATTTTTAAAGGTTTCGAAATGGATGTTTTAGCCTTTCGACCTAGTGTTTCAAGGTATAGTAGTTAAATTATTTTGAAAGGGGTACTTTCAATGGACTTGAAAGGTATTGTTTAAAGTTTTAAGCAAAGGTTTCGAATGGTTTACCTTGGCTTCATGGCCTAAAAGCTTTTAAGTTAAAAAAAGGTTTTTAACTTACTTTGGAGGGATAGATAATCCCATTATATTTCATCAACGTTGTTTTGTATAAAGCATGTATCATGGCAAAGATATTTAAGTAAAGCAAAAAAAATATTTTCCTTGTTTAAGTGTGATTTAAAGGGTTAAATCATTTTGAAGGAAATGTTTTCAAGGAAAATTTGATGGGGTAGTTAACCCTAAGTGAATGACTAAGATATTAGAATACCAAATGGGACTGGTATAAGGTCGCGCCCTATACTTTAGCTAATAAGCCCCTAGCTAATAAAAGTCCAAAATTCCAGTGTGTAGGGCTTTGTCATAGGTAAGACTAAAATGATATTACACAACGAAAGGAATATACAGAGAGGAGATAGGTTATTGGTGGGCCCACAAAACCATTAGGTTCAGTTGACCCTAGATGAAGATAGTAAAGGGCGGATAGCCCAGTAGTGTGTCTAACAGATGTTAGATAATTGATTATGTCTAGTAGGCCCGAGTCAGCCAATGGTTAATAGTTAGCCAAACAAAACTATATTTTGGGGATAGATAATCCATTGATTACCTGATTTATGTGCATATATAATATTGCTACTATTGCTTTAATCAGTTTGATTGCAGGTTTTTTATTTGTAAAAGATATGTTTTTAAAAGGGATATTAGTGAGGGAAAACCCGTTTCGCTAAGCGGCGTGGTCTCACTTAATATCAGTTAACCGAGATGTAATAGTATTATTCACACCAGGCTTTATGTCTATCTTGAAGTTTATGTTTTTCCCTTAAACTCTCGGATGCTCAAAATTTAATTTGAGTAGATTGAGAGTTAAGGTTTTTCAAGTTTAGTAGGTTGGACAAATAAACTTCCAAAGACGTGCATAAGGCAAAGTCAGGAGCTAGTTAGTTTTATTTCCGCTGTGATGTATTAAGACTGATATGTCTATTTAGTACTATGATCATCCAAGGAGGCATCTTCATATGTTGCTCTTGGCGTAATTTGTAATAATTATATTTGATCAAAACATGGGAATCGTTTGGGACTGTATATCTGAATATGGAATATTGATTTGAAATGTAATCAGAAAAGTTGTTTTAATTCCGTGTTGATTTTATTTCATATTCATGTGCTTCTAATATTATGGATACTATTAACATTACCGTATTTTATCACTGAAAGTTAATACTATAGATGACTGCAGCATCTGTAGCGCTTAACTTTGGGCCTTAAGATAGGGGATATTACATGGAATATCTTATAGTTAAGATTTTCACGCCGACTTCAAAGTACCCCACGGAGTGCTGGCAATACGTAAACCACTGTTGATGAAGTGCATGAGTATGTCATCTGGCTGAATCTCGAAGACTGGAGATATTCGACTGGACGGTTGAGATTCAAGTTACCTTGTGATTTTGGATTTTGAGTTCTAGTTGGAGACACACAATTATTCCAGATAGATGGGAAATTAGATTTTGTATGTCGCAATTGTCTGGAAACAAGTTTTGTTAGGGTGCATTCATTGATCACCTCTTTGATGGAAAACCGGATTTTTATTTGAATAATTAATGTCAATTTCTTAGGCTTAAACCTGTGAGAGAATTTATATAAAGTATATTTTGGAAATGCCTTAGATTTTTGAAAAAGGGGTTTTCAAATGATTTCTTTACCCAAAGATTTATTTTGGAAATTTTGTTTTGGGAAAGTTTTGAAATTTTAATTTTCAAAGAAACACGTATACCACTAGGTTGGTTGTGTTAAGAAATTTTTGGTTTATAAAAGATTAATTCTTTAAATCCTTAAATATTTATATGTATATATCAGTAAAGGCTTGATTTTTGGCAAGAAAATAGTTTTTCAATTTGGAAAATTTGTACTTTAAAAAGGTTTTGGAAACCCTGAAATATATATGTAAGTTTTATTTTAAAGAGAAATTTTGATGTGAAATAGTTTCTATTATTTAGAAACAAGTATATAGGAGCATATATTTAGCACGGTCATTTTTCGGTCTATAAAATCTAGGGTTTTATATTTTCTCTCTTTAAGATACATCCAAAATAGGAATGGCATTCAATTTTATTAGGATACGTAGTTTGTAGTGTTGTTGTACCCACTACCTATTGGAAGAAATATTTCCGTGCAAAGTAGGCAGGAAATAGCAGCTGGAATATTTTTTGTTATTGGAAGTTTTGTTTGTTGCAACAGTTTTGCTAAGGTATAGCAATCTTGCCAAGGAAGGATCTACACGGTAAGGTGGATACCGTCGTGTGGAAAATAGAATTTTTCTGGATGGGTTAAGCTGAAGATGGTGTGCCGAACGGTCATTAGAATATTAATTAATTTAACTGGCCATATTGGGTCCAGGTTCAATCGACGCCCAAATATGGACTAGCGATCGACTAAGCGGTCGACCGGTTGACCAATAGCATTCGACCGCTAAGTGGATTCGGACCAAACCAGCACCAGGAATGCGACCATAAGTTGCATCCAAACCTTCAGCCACCGCCCTCCCCCACTCTCTTCCTCCTCTTCAATTTTTTTAGCCGAACCCATTTCCACTTCCCCTTCCTTCGCTTAACCAAAGCCTCTCTCTCCATTCCTCCACCAACCGACGCTAAAATTCTTGCACATCAGATCTTGCCCCACCACAACTCTAGATCTAAAACCTTTTCTCCTTTTTTTCCAACCACCTCTGAGCCTATGGCACCGTCACACACTGACGACTCTTCCTCTCGTCATCTCGACCTCACTCCGTAAGAAGCCGCTTGGCTTAACCAGAGCGAGCGGTAGATCGCCACTTATCTTGGAACGACGGACTTTGATTTTCTCCATGGACGACAAGTGAAATTCGATGATTTCACTGCTCTTGAGGTTGAAGACCTTTTCGATGTGGCAGGAATTGCACTGGTACTCCGCTTCGAGACTTATGAAGGAGAATATTACCCGCGTTGTGTCCGTCTTTTCGATGCTCAGACGGCATTGAATTTTGATGATGGCAATAACTATATCAAGTCCAAGGTAAAGGGAGCTCGGATCGAGATGATAAATGATGATCTCCTTGGAATTTTGGAGATATCTACAGTAAGCGCAGATTTAGATGACATAGAGTTGACTGAACCTGAGATTTTGCAACGAAGCTTTTCTGAAAATGTCGGTGATTAAAGGACCGACAATTTACAACCGATGGCCCATCTCGTAGTGTGCATCATTCAGCACAACATTATTCCGAAGACGGGGAGCCCTGACCAGATCTATACCTTAGTAAGGAGAGCTGCTTACGCTATAATTGATGGCGTAGCCATCAATTGGGCTTGTGTCTTGATGCTCCATATGGTCGATTGGGGAGTTGGTACTCCGAGGACTCACTTTCCATATTGCCCCTTGCTCACTCGAGTGTTTAGGCATTACGAGGAAAATTTTAGCAGAGAGCCAGTAGTGAGGAAGGTCCTTCCCGCCATCGGCCGGACCACCATGAAGAGGATGAATATTCCTTTACTGCCTGTCGCACCACATGTACCAGCACTAGAGCCATAGCACGAGTAGCAGGGGATAGCGTAGGGCGCCAAGGGATATTTGAGTCCCAAGCCAGTTGCTATCAGTTAGGTTCAGGCAGAGCTCCGAGAGATAGGACGGAGCAGCAGCGCTAGGGGAATGAGATTGGGTGCATAGCCGTCATACTATGACCATTCAACAGTTGCGGCAATGGCTCGAGCTCCTGCCGCAGAGTGAGACCTTCTCACAGTTCTTAGACGGTGTTTTATTTTGGATCGCTTTTAAAAGATGAGTGTGAAATTTTATAGATTATTATAATATGAAAATTATCATGTTGGCGTTTATTTGATTTTTATGCCTAATTGGATAATTGTATATGAGTTGTAGACAATGAATTGAATATGATCTGAATAATTAAATATCACCTACATATTCTTGTTTATGAATTAATTTAGCATTGTTTACAACCTGATCTGGAAATCAGTCTCAAAAGCATGAATTTAGAATATTGATTTGAATGAAATTTATTCCATATCTGAAATAAGTTGTATAATAATGTTATAAATTTGAATTATTACTCTAATCTTGTTAGAATATAAACTTTCTTACATTTGGAATTGTTGGAATTTAGATTCATTTAGTATTTGTAAATTAGTTTGATTTCTAACCCTTTAGAAAGATACAGCGTTTGATCTAACAAGGAATGAATGCAAATAGAAAGAGAAAAAGATGTGTAAAGTATGAATTCATTGTAGTTTACACTGTCTATTTTAGTATTAACATGAAATGATTATTCCTTGTAATTTCAAACGATCTAATCTTTTATTTTGGACTAATTTGTGGAAATTATAGCGGATAGTCTTTTTAGATATGATTCCAACAATTTAACATAGAAAAGTATATTCTAGTGAAGATATATAACTAGAACATATTTGATAAAAGTAAATATTTATACGTAATTACTGCGATTATAATAATTAAATAAAAAGCTAATAACGACGCTTACACGTTGCGTTTATGATAATTAACTAATGGAAAAAGAATTTAAAAGGTTTTAACTCCAATAAATGGTAACAGATATGGGAGTTGCAATAATTTGATAGGTGTTATCTCGCCTTTTGGCAAGGCAGTGATACCAAGAACTTGACCGGAAACCAAGGGAAGTCCATCCCGAAGATCAGTTATACGCAAGTTCGCTATGGATATCGATAAATTTTGTCCGAGACCGAATCAAGCTACAACTGACAATACATGACAAGCAAAGCTATGAAAGCCAACGCTCCAAGTTTCAAGTCAATCCGAGTGCATATGCTCGAGATATGATTGATACAACTTAAGGAAGCAAACTGTTCGTATCCATCAAAGAGCCGCGCTCGGGTCGGTCTGTTCGAATCCATCAATAATCGCCTTGTTCGTGTCCATGAAGCAACTAGGGAAAATCTGACTTCGTATCGATCTTTTTCGAATCGATCAGAGGCACTCTATTTCGTATCGATCAAGAGAACTGCACTTTTCGTATCCATCAACCGAAAGGGCTTTCTTCGTATCCATAAAACATCGACTCTTTGTATCCATCCATCGATATCATCTCGCATCCACCTATTCGTATCCATCACATTATCAGTTGTTCGTATCCATCAAGTTGGACCAACTTCGATCGATACGAACAAGGCACATGATCGATACGAACCGTGCAACTTGGATCAATACGAAGATAGCCACGACACTCGATAAGGACTGAGCCGTATCCATCGATACGAACAGAGCCACAGCGAACCGATGCGAACAAGGCGCAAACGTTGGGGAGACCCGGTAAAATCAACATCAAAAGTGGAGCAATACAAAAATTAAGTGCCACATCAACTCGTAGATGCATGCTCAACATCGAGTCAAAATCATCAATGCGAATAGCATCGATACGAAGAACCGTGACCGAAAAACCCAAATTTGCATCGATCATAACTCACAATCCACAAGTCCAAATGCTATGAAATTTTCACAGGAGCTTGCGTACAACCTAAAGAATGTTCATGCTAAATTTCGACCCGATTGGGTCAAATCTTGATCGATACAAAATTCGTTCGTATCGATCACGGATCGAGTGCAAATCATGTGGGATCGATCGCGTGAGCCCGCTCACGTGCCAGAAGAGGTCTCCTGAAATCCGAGCGAGATATTTGCATCCTACTCCTATAAATAGCATCCCATAGCCTATAGAAAAAGGGATCTTTTGGCTCTTTGACGTCCAGACTTTGCCGAATTCACTATTGTATTGAAATTCCACTGTTATAATCAAGATTTACTGCTGTAATTCGCTGTAACCAGCAACCAAAAGTTAATAAAGATCAATCATTTCATAGTGGACGTAGGCAACACGCTGAACCACTCTAAATTTCTGTATTTCTGCGTACTTTCTTGTTTGTTTTTGAAGTGTTTGTTAGATAATCCTCTTCTTCCATTTAATTTCTTCATTTAATCTCTTCAAACCCTTTTGAAGAGTGTTGTGCCCAATTTTGGAACAAACACTTTGGTGCTTTCGCTGAGAGAAAATCCAGTTTTTTCCTTCTGCTCATTGGATCTACTGCCAATATCGGATTGCAAACATCCAAGGGGAAGATCCAGATCTCAATTTCAGAAGTTCTTCCATCCTATTCAGATTTGCTACAAGTCTAGGAGAGAGCTTCATCATCCATCATGGTTAACACAAGGACTACTTCTACAGCTGCAGATCCAGAAGGACGGGATAGACAGAATCCCAAACAGCCACTTCCAACCGATCAAAATGCTACCGGACCATCAGACTCACAATGCCCTATCACCGGGGAAGAATTTCAGATGTTAATGCATGAATTGACTCAGAGCCACCAACATCTCACTCAACAGCTCCATGCTAATGCGGAACTAACTAACCAACTGAACCGTCAGCGACGAAGGAGATCCAGGAGGGATCAGGCTTCCTATTCCTCTACCGAGAGTTCAGCCTCTTTTGGTTATCATCACAGATTTACACACCCACGGCTAGACGGAAGCTACACACAGGCCACTGGGCATCAACATACATTGAATTTCGGGCAACTGAGAGTTGGCCCATCAACCAGCCATCAGACTGGACCCTCCTCCCGAGGAGGCGCTACCCCACGCTATATTACTGATAACCATACTGCTACAGGTACTGATTTGGGCGCTGAGACCCAATATCGGACAGATTTGAACCATCACCAGCATGAATACCATCCTGAGCCTTACGTCCCCGAAGACATAGAACTAAGGAGGCGAGACATGGACCGTCGACAGTGACCGGCCCCTCTTCGCATTATGGAACCCGACCATACCTTGGCCCAACCTGCCCAAAATGTCCATATGCCCGACCTGCCAGCAATGATCCATCAAATGATCCGTGAAAGTCAGGGTCTTAGCAATGATGACTAGGGAATCTCCCGGAGTCATACCCCTTTTACTGATGAGATACTCTATGCTGAACCACCTCGGCGATTCAAGATGCCGACTTTACCCGTTTATGAAGGAAACTCTGATCCTAATCAGCATATCCTGAAGTATGAATGGTTGATGAATGCTGCACGAGCAGATGATGCAGTCAAATGCCGAAGCTTCCCGATCTCACTGGGGGCATAGCGACTATGTGGTTTACCCGACTGCTACCTCGATCCATCTCATGCTTTGATCAGTTGGCAACAAAGTTTATTGAGCAATTTCGTATGCATGTCGCGAGACCAAAGGATGTTAATACTTTATCTAGTGTCACTCAAGCTCCCGGAGAGACACTCAGTCGTTATTTAGAGAGATTTCATGCTGCATGTGCTGAGATCAGCAACCCAAATGATAACTCTATTCTTATGGCACTAACTAAGGGGATTAAGCCCGATTCTGAGTTCGGCAACTGGTTGGCCGGAAAACCCCCCACATCCTTGGACTGTTTCTATTCCAAGGCAGCTCAATTCTTGAGAAGGGAGGATGCGAAACAGTCTAGAAAAAAGGATGATGCAGGGCCTAATGTGGAAGGAATTCAGAGAAATATTGCTGTTAAATAATCCGGGGAGAGTTCCGAAAAAGTGCAATTGAACATTCAGAATAAACAAGATCAGCAAAAAGGCAATGGTAACCAAAATAGAAAACGGGATCAGAACCGTGGTCCACGACGCAGAGCTCCTATGTTTGATAATTATACTCCTCTGAATACGTCGCTGTAGAACGTATATCTACAAACCTGCAATACCATTCAGTATAAGAAGCCTGCTCCAAAACAGTCATCGGAGAAGCAAATCCAAACAGGGAAGTTTTGTAGATTCCACGAAAGCTACGGCCATAACACAAATGAATGCCGTCACTTGTAGGATCTCATCGAAAAGTTGATAAGAGAGAGGAAGTTAGAACAGTTTTTGCGGGCGCCGCAGTTTGGAGGTGTGGGCCCATCGAATCAAAATCATGTACCGAATCCGGCTAGAGAGGAGGAACCCGCTCGTACTGGCGGGAGATTGATGATAAACACTGTTAGTGGGGGTCCTCATCTAGTAGACTGAAGCTGGAAGGAAATGGAGTCGTATGCCAGCTCTATCAGGCATGCGGACTTTGAATGTTGTAGTAATTCCGAAGATGGGGCTCCGGCCAAGCAACAAAGAACGATGGTAGATGACATCATATTTCGAGGTTGGGATGCCGACAGGGTCGAAGCCCCCACTATTGATCCGCTTGTCATATCAGCTCAAGTAGGTCCTGCTTGGATGAAGAGGATCTTGGTAGACAGCGGAAGTTCTATAAATATCTTGTTTAAACGAGCCTATGATCAGATGAGAATGGAGACTAAAGATTTGAAGCCATTTAAGTCTCGTATTCATGGCTTCAACGGTAGTGAAACTATACCCACTGGAGTGATGGAATTGCCAGTGGAGTTAGGAATTGGTGAACATCGGAGAGTCCGGATACTGCAGTTTGTTGTTTTGGATATAAACTCCCCATATAATGCTTTCTTAGGCCGACCAGCCCTAGCTGAATTCAGGGCTGCCATTACCCCATGGTGTTTGACTTTGAAATTCCCTACCGATAATGGTTTCGGAGTTGTTCAAGGGGATCAGGCCGCAGGACGAGCCTGTTATGTTGCTGAGCTGCGCAAGGCGCAGCGGAAAGAAAAAGGAAAGGGCGTAGAGGAATATCTTTGCATCTGCTTTGCTGATAATTGACAATTAGCGCCTGGGCCTGGGCCCGGGCCCGGACACCCCAACCAATTCCAAAGAGATCTTGACCTGAGAGACACCGAAAGTGAAAACGAAAGTAAAGACAGTCAAGCTTCTCCGGCCGAACTAACGATCGATGTTCCAATCGACGATAATGACGACTCAAAAATGATAAAGATTGGATCTCAGCTAAGCCAACAAATGCAAAAGGAATTGGTTGAATTTCTTCGGGTAAACCTTGATGTGTTTGCCTGGACGCACTCTGATATGTGTGGGATCTCACCGGACATCGCGAGCCACACACTAAATATTGACCTGCGGTACGTCCCGGTCAAGCAAAAAGGGCGTGGTATGGATCCAGAGAGATCTGCCGCCCTTAAAGAAGAGGTAGATAAGCTTAAGACGAATGGATTCATTCGATATGCATTATACCCAGAATGGGTACCCAATCCTGTACTTATTCGAAAGTCGAATGGGAAATGGAGAATATGTGTTGACTACTCAGACCTAAATAAAGCTTGTCCCAAAGACAATTTTCCACTTCCACGAATTGATCAACTTGTAGACTCAACGGCTGGACATGAACTTTTATCCTTTATGGATGCATACTCCGACTATAATCAAATCCCTATGCACTTGCCCAACCAGGAGTATACCAGCTTCGTAACCAATATGGGACTTTATTGCTATAAAGGCATTGGACTCAAGAATGCCGGGGCAACTTTTCAACGGTTAGTTAATCGAATGTTCACTAACCAGATTGGAAAAACCATGGAGGTGTATGTGGACGACATGCTAGTCAAGTCGCGATTTTCCACCGATCACATCAGAGACCTGGAGTCAATGTTTAATATCCTCTAAGAATACAGAATGAAGCTCAACCCGTTGAAATGTCACTTCGGGGTCGCATCCGGAAAATTCCTTGGGTTTATCGTCAATGCTCGAGGAATCAAAGCCAATCCCGAAAAGATCTGGGCGATCAGAAATCTTAAAACTCCGAAAACTATAAAGCAAGTCCAGAGTCTCAACGGGAAAGTAGTAGCACTGAGCAGGTTCATTTCAAAGTCCACTGACAAATGCATTCTCTTCTTCGATCTGATCCGAAAAGGAAAACGAAACTTTGAATGGACTATGGAATGTGAGGGCGCATTCTGAGCACTAATTCAACATCTCTCCACACCGCCAATTTTGTCAAAGCCTATCGATCACGAGAAATTGTACATTTACTTGGCGATATTAGAAAATGCAATCAGTGCTGCCCTAATTTGGGAGGAAGACCGAATACAAAAGTCGGTCTACTACATAAGCAAGTGGCTAACCGGAGCTGAGAGAAATTATCCGAAGCTAGAGAAGTTGGCTTATTGTCTTGTTATTGCCTCAAGGAAGGTCCATCCATATTTCCAGGCTCACCCAATTACCGTTTACACCGACCAGCCGTTACGACAGGTCCTTACGCATCCTAAGACGTCTGGTAGGTTACTCAAATGGAATATTGAGTTAAGTCAGTTTGAAATTACCTACACCCCAAGGCGAGCCATCCAAGGACAAGTCCTAGCAGATTTCATAGTTGAATTTACCATCCCAGAGGACTTGCCCGAAACAAGTGAATCTCCCAAGTATATCTGGAAACTACATACAGAAGGTGCATCAAATAACCATTGCTCAGGTGCAGGGGTTGTACTTGAAACTCCTGAAGGTCGATTTATATGTTACGCTCTGAAGTTCAACTTCCTTGCAACTAATAACGAAGATGAGTATAAAGCCTTACTGGCTGGATTGAAACTTGCTAGAGATCTAAGAATCATTGCGGTGGAAATTTACTGTGATTCGCAATTGGTCGTGTGTCAAGTTCGAGGGGAGTACCAAGCCAGAGATCGAAGACTGGACGCTTACCTTGCTCAGGTTCAGGAGACATTGAATCAGTTTGACTATTATGCCATTTATTACATACCATGAGAACACAACCGGAAAGCTGATTCATTGGCAAAGTTAGCTAGTACAGGTGAAGCACAGCAAATGGGACTTGTTCCCGTAGAGACATTATCTTCGCCAAGCATTGATCAGATGGAAACCGATTGGGTATTTGATGTCGTTTCCGAGAGGGAGTCATGGATGATTCCGTTTAGAAATTATCTCAAGCACGGAATCCTGCCAGAGCGCAGGAATGAAAAGAGACAAATTCTTCAAAAAGCTTCGCAGTTGACTATTCAGAATGGAGTCATGTATAAAAGAGGATACTCTATTCCTTTACTCCAGTGTATCGCTTACGATGAAATCAAACGAGTATTGCATGATGTGCACGAAGGAGAATGTGGCGATCACACCGGGGGGCAAGCTCTTGCCAAGAAAGTGCTTCGATATGGATATTATTGGTCGATTGTAAATCGTGATGCATCAGATTATGCCAAGAAGTGTGATAAGTGTCAGAAGCATGCTCGAATTCCAAGAGCCCCACCTACCGAGATAACACATATGGTCAGCCCATGGCCATTCGCGGTATGGGGCATCGATATTATTGGCTCTTTACCTCTAGCCAAAGGTAGTGCGAAGTACGCCATCATAGCAGTTGATTACTTTACCAAGTGGGCGGAAGCCGAACCCCTTGCTACAATTACAATGAAGAAGGTGATCAACTTTGTAGTGCGCAACATCATCTGCCGATTTGGTCTCCCACGTACTATCCTCACAGACAACGGGACCTAATTCGACAGTGCCGAATTTAAGGATTTCTATCAACGATTCCACATTCAGAAGAAGTTCTCCACGGTTGCACACCCTGAAGCGAATGGACAGGTTGAATCTGTTAATAAAGTTATAAAATCCATTCTGAAGAAACGACTGAAAAAGGCCAGAGGCAAATGGGTAGATGAACTTCCTATGGCATTTTAGGCCTATCGAACAACCCACAAGTCCACGACCGGTCACACTCCATTCTCTCTCTCTTATGGTTCAGAAGCTATTATTCCAGTTGAATTAGAAGTACCTTCTCATCGTGTGACATACTATGATCCAAAGACAAATGCTATATTACTTGCTGAATCTCTCGATTTATTGGATGAGAAGCGTGAAGAGGCTGATTTGAGGGCAGCCGCATATCGAAGTCGAGTCACCCAATTATACAATGCCAAGGTCCGACCCCGAACCTTTGAACTTGGCGATCTCATACTCAAGAGAATTTATCTGGTCCCTTCGCATATGAAACCAACTTGGGAAGGGCCATATGTTATTGAATGAAAGCTCGGAGATGGCACATCCAAATTATCGACCGTTGACGGTCTCACTCTTCCGAGAGCCTGGAACAGCGAGAGTCTTCGTCGCTACTACACATAACAAGCTCTGTTTATTTATTCAGTCTATTTTTCATTTGCAATTTTTTTCTGCATTTCGAAATTTGAATTTGTAATAAGGCAACTGACTTTGTCTTATTTTCTTATTTCAGCAATAAAATGCAATCTCTTCGAGCCAGAGCTGTGATTTACTTGAAATACTTCATATGACCATCACTATGCACAGAGAGCTAAGTTCCATCATACGGTGGAATTTATTCAAATAGGAAGTGACTGTGATATGACCGGTCACTCACTAAGTGAAACCCGAGCTCGAGGACAAGCCATCACACTAAAGCCAACAAAAGGATTGATACACGACAATCCTTTAACTAATTCTAGATTCCCAGAGTGTGAGCTGGAATATAAACTTACAAATACGGTTGCAAAGAGGGTGCATCCATCCACCTAACGACTTCGCCTGTACCTTGACCAAGTTTGAGGAGGATGGACCCGTCCATATAATGACCTCACTTGTTAACTGAAGGTGGATGTGATCCAACCATCCACGATCCTGATACATCTTTCATTCCTGAAGTGCGAACAAAATTCAAAAACTGACAACAGATGTGATTGACCGTCTATTTACCAACTTCGGATTCCCAGAGTGTGAACCGGAGTATAAACATCAACTAACTCTAAGTTCCCAAAGTGCAAACTGGAGTATAAACATCACCTAACTCCGGATTCCCAGAGTGTGAACCAGAGTATCAACATAAACACCAACTCCAAATTCCCAAAGTGTGAATTGGAGTATAGACGTTAACTCAAAATTCCCGGAGAATGGATTGAAGTCTGGACATGAGCCGGATTGGGATCGACCGTCCGTAAAACAAATCTAAGTCCCCGGAGCGTGGTTAGAGTGTAAATGCAAAACGGGTGTGACTAACTGCCCGTGAAAATAACTTAAGTCCCCGGAGCATGGACGCATCCTTGAAACTCAAGCAGGCGTGACCGACAGCCGACGCACAACTGCAATCCCCAGAGTATGGATACAATCATCAATAAAAGAGCGAGTGTGATTCGACCACTCGAATTCTCCTTGTTTCAGCATCAATTCAACGATATTAAGCATGATGCGTTGAAGGAGAAATATGACCACTCGTCGATCTTTTCAAATCATCCCTGAAACTGAGGGCAGAACTTAAGTGTCAATCACTGACTGAAGCAGTACAACATCGGAGTTCAACTTAATA
Source organism: Allium fistulosum (assembly GCA_030737815.1). Lineage (NCBI taxonomy): Eukaryota > Viridiplantae > Streptophyta > Magnoliopsida > Asparagales > Amaryllidaceae > Allium > Allium fistulosum. The sequence continues at coordinate 912,226,567 of CM060908.1, forward strand.
TCCAGTCATGAATTGTGGCCGTGATTTCAGGACTTGACGGATAAACTCAAACGAGATTCAAAAGTTGAAACTTCACAAGTATACTGAACAAGGAATTCAAATGCTGGAACACTTAAGCAAATAAACACACATCAAGTTCAAAACAAAATAAAGTTTCATTTCAACTATCTGTGAAAAGAAATTATGTACAAGTTGATTCCAAAATCCTACTAGCGGGAGCCGAACCCGCATCTATACACGGTCTACAAAAGAAAAACTAAAGTAGATTCCTATCTATCTATCAAAAATAAACCGAAGAAGCACGTCTACTCTCTTTTCTTTTTCGGCTTCCTTTTCGATGTAGACCCACTGGAGCTGCCACTTACCTTTCTTTTCAAGCCTTTTCCTTTCGGCAGCTGATCTCCAGTAGGGGGCATGATATCAACTTCCTCATCCGAGCTCAAGTATACGGGAACGCTCCCTGAAGGTGGAGTCGGAGGAACTGGATCGACTATAGGAGGCGGGATAGGCACACTGGTATCAATAACTGTACCACTAGGTGATATCATCCTCAACTGAGCCGGACCAGGTGCCGCCATTCCACCTCCGAAGCTACCACCATGAGTCACTGCCTCCATTTCAGCGTCAATTTCGGCCAATATTTCTTCCTCACGAATCGCTTGAGCCTCGTTGGGAGCATCAGTGGTTGGCATTGAAGAGCCAGTAGCAGGTGCGCTTCCACCCATAACAAATGGCAGGTCCGCAAAAGGATCACTATGATGACTAAGGAGTTCCTCCATCATCTATTCGTCGAAAGAGAGTGTGCACCCTTGCGTTCCATCAATCGGCGCAGTTGTAGTTGTGGTGGTCGCTTCAGTGATGATAGCCTCCTATGCTTGATGTAATTCTTGAGTTGCAGGAGGCGCGATCGGTGTAACATCAATCACTGGACAAGAAAAAAGAAGAACTGTTAATAACTACTTCGGATGACAACTCCGATTTCAGATAAGCATAGAGAATGTTCAGAGTACCTTCCTCAATTTGGCTCATGGACGGCTGAAAAGCTTCAGAAACTTGCTCTCTAGCCAGAGATAACTGCGGCTGATCCGGATTGTAAGCAAGAACTGATTGGGAATCAACCGCAGGTGCAGATTCAGGCTGGGTTGACATAGGAACTTTAGAACTTGCATCTGGGGCTCAACACCTGAACCTTCTCCGGCCTCCAAGTGTTGGGTGCCAAGACTCTCCTTTTCATGCGAAATCATCGACTCATGGAGAATCTTTCGTTCGTCTTCATTTAGCATACGATTCTCAAGTTCAAACTCGTCGATTGATTCACCAAGATGCACCGCCTTCTCCTCCTCAACCAATCGGCCCCAAGCATTATATAAATGTGTCGGGTAGTTGTCGAGCCAGGCTAGATTTCTATGCCTCAAAACGTTAGCATTATAAACAATGAGGAGATCTACAATATCAGTTTCCAGCCTAGACTCCGCCATTCGGACCTTCTCCTCGACCTCAGTCTCCACCACCCAGACCTTAGCCATTGTCGCGTCCCGTTCGCCCCAAAGCACAACGGCCTGTTCACAAGCCTCTTGGGCAGCTCTATTTGCATCATCTTTTTCTTTGATGATTTCGGAAAATTTAGCTTTAAGCTCAGCAAGTTCTTTTAGAGCAGCGTCCCGTTCAGCTGTGACAGTGGTGTTTCGGTGGCCCATCTGCTCCACCAAGGCAAAGTGTGTCTGCCTCATCCTCTCTATGGCCAAGTTCGCCTCATCAGCCTTTTTGGTGGCCTCTATTTCTGATTTTCGAGAGGACTCGGCTTCATTATTAAGACTTGGACGATGCGGTCCTTTTGGACGAGATCAGATTCTAACTTTTCGATTATTTTTGCTCGCTCGAAGGCCACCTTCGATGCTTTCTCTTAAGCCTTCGCCCACTCATTGTACTGGGAATAGATGTCATGAATGTAGTGCATTGTATTCTCCGCCTCCGATGGAATTCTCTTTAAATAGGGAGGGAAAATGTAGCCGTCAAAGCATATATTTGGAAAATCTTTCTTTAGCTGAGCAATTCTAATGGCCCCTTCCCCAGTGGGCTCGGTGATAGCTTGTTCAGCGACGATGGGAGGCTCAACCTCAGTTCTGTGGCATTACGACTCGGATCTTGAAGCATGCGAAGATGGTTTGTGATGAGGGGGCTCTACCGGCTGTTTTTCCTGGCCCGAAGGTTGTGTGGGGAGTCGAAGGGGTGGAGAGCGCGATCGGGATCGATGCCTCTGTTCCTTGTAATCCCTATCTTTATCCCTCTCGTAATGTTCCTGACTAGAGTAACCACGATCGCGGTTTCTGTCATCCTCCCTTCGGTGGGATTCATAATACGTGTCTGACGATTGGCGTGCTGAACAAAGACTACTAAGCATAGAATCTCGTCTGTTCATTGTGTTTGTAAAGTAAAAGGAAAACGGAGTTAGTGAATTCTTGAAATAGGCAACTTAAAGCTAGAAACCGTGTAGTGCCATGAAGTGTGTATGTGTGTGCAACCACCCGACCAACCGGTAATTTCGGCCGCACTGATGGGCAGAGACTAGCTTAAATCTAGAGCGTTTTGAAGCTCCTCCAATCCGGTATCATGTGGAAGTGATACAAAGTCCGGAATCGGAATATCAACGAGCCCTTCATAAGGACTCTTTGTTGGCGAGGGAGGAGCCTATGAGATTCTAATACCAGGGGCCGGCAAAGAGACCGCAACTGATTTCCACCTCGAAGTCTTAGGACATTTGTAAGCAGCGACCTTGCCTTTTCTTCTTCCTTCTGTCGCTTGAAATCTGGCCGAAGACCCAGCAACAAGTTCATCATCCGTGGGTGTTCTCTCTTCATCACCTCCCTTAGCAATTACGACCCTAGGCGCTTTGCATTTTATCCGCTTCGTCGGGGCCACTCTTAGTGTTCCTTCAAGCCTTATGCTTTTATTCCTCTCAATCAGTCCAACGATTCTCAAATTTCTATCGGTTAGAACCGAATCAATGTCCCTCATTTCACTTGGAACTTCTTGAAGGACCATTGCTATTTCTTTGAAGTACCCGCCTTTAGGTCGTGAAATTGCGGCTATAAAGAAAAAGAAGATATTAGTTTTACATCAACTACTATTATCTTGATAACTCTTTGAAAAGACTGCAACACTTACGTCTGACTAACCATCGGCCAACAAATTCTGGGGGGCATTGGACGTAGAACAATTCTGTTTTAAATTAACTCAGCCTTGTCCAGGACCCGGTTACTACTTGACAATTCCTAACCGCCTCCAGGAATGTAAAAGATGGACTATCTCCCCTACTCTTTATGTTGAAAAGATACCTAATCTCGATTGGAATCGATGGCCGAAAGAGATGCTCCATGAATACAATAAATAAACTGTTCAGCATAGCGTATCCGTTGGGGTGTAGTTATGATGGAGCAATTTCGAAAAAATACCACACTTCTCTAATGTATTGGTTGAATGGAGAAAGTGTGTCTGCTATGCATGCATGACAATTAAAGGCAGTAAACCCCTCCGGGGGAGCATGCGGTCAATTGTCTGGTCCTGGCAATAGTACATCATCCAATGACAAACCATGCCTTAGGCATATTCGTCCCAACGTGTCTTCAGAGATGTTGGACGGTACAGAATCTTGGGGATTACAGATGAACGTAGCATCAGGTAATTCGTCAGGAGCGAGGTCTATGATTTCGGCTGCGATGGATGGCAATTCTATCATTGGAAGAGGCAGACTCTGATTTTCCTGTTGCTGTGAACTTGTGGACTCCATAACTAATCAACTCATTAAAACTCATCGTTAGACGATAGTAAGCCCATGTGTTCCCCAGTGTGAAGTGTGTGAATGTGCAAGTTCAGTGCTACATGTTACTTGACAAATTCTGCAGAGTTAAAGAAAACATTCAAATAACAAGACTTTGAAATTCAACTGGAGTGACCGTCACGACTGTGCCATCCAGACTTTAGAGACTGATCCAAGTCAGAGTACGTTAAAATTTTGTTAAGTTACAGTTCCATCGACGAGCTTCGAAGGATAGTCAAATATGCAATTCAACGGTCAAGTCCAATTATGCCAGATTGAAGCTCGCCGGAGTTAAATGTTCGGTTATTCAAAATATTCGCCTCCATCACGGTCAAGACATGGATCAGTCACAAGAAAGTTAATTCGTATCGGACTGACTTAGTCTTGTTCGTATCAATCGTGGAGCAAGAGATTTTGTATCGATCACCCGAGGTTCCAGTTCGTATCGATCAGCAAGCCTTTCGCCTTCGTATGGATAAATAGGGTCGCTACTTCATATCGATCACCGTCTCCTATCGATACGAAGTCGCTTCCTCAACACTCCTTCTTCTCCAATCGATAAGAACTTCAATCATCTTGCGATCGATGCGAATCACTCATCCTCAACTGGTGCGAGCAATCCCTTCGTGTCCATCTATCCTTCTTCTCCAAACAGCACGAATGCCACGCTGGCCTCCCTTGACCTCACTCCGACCATCTATGGCCTCTGTTTCACCAGACTCGGTCGCGGAAATAAGTGGATTGGCACACAAATATCGAGTCTCATCATTTTTGACACAAATTCATTGATTAATTACCTAGAATTAGTGTTTGGTTTGGAGATTTGAAGGCTCGACTCGATTGGGAAGCAAAGACAGTTCTGAGTTCTCCTTTTTTAGAGCGATGCGAAAGAAAGGCAAGAGAATAAGTAAATGAAAAAAAATCTAAGTGCCAAAGTATTTATACTAGGAAGGTGTCTATTCGTCTTCAGTAGCCAAGTATCGGTTGGAACGGTCACATCCACCATCGATACGAGCAAGCTTATTCGTATCCATCAATCCAGAGTGATTCCAAATGTAGCTGTTCGTATCCATTCACAATCGATGCGAAGATGACTTTTCAACCTTCCACATCGATCCATCGATACGAAGGGAACATCCAGATTGCACCGGAACCATGTGACTCCATCGATATGAATTGCTTCATTCGTAACCATCAACACACGGCCCATGAAGACTCGTACCCATCGATACGAATAGTACCTGGGGGACCAACTGCTCTATTCGCATCCCTCATAAGTCCATCGATGTGAAATCACAACTTTATACCCACTGCTATGGAGTCCACTGAAACTCGTATCTATCGATGCAAAATATTTATTTCGTATCCATCTATGAGAATTACATCGATACAGAAACCATCTTTCGACCTTTTACATCGATCCAGAAGAGGATCGATATGAAGGAACATTGCAAAACAACCATCAAGCGTTGTTACAACTTGAATTTCACATCGATTCAACAGAGGATCGATACAGAATTCGATATGAGAAAACTGACAACGACTTGTAAACGTGCGAACGTTAACAAGAATTGGGTTAACATATATGCATGTATGGCGGACTAATTTTTAATTTTAAAATTTCACAGGTCGAATGCCCACCTGATGAACAATTACAACAATAAACAGCTAATCGCTATCATATATCGCTCGATTACAACAGCACACTGTACAACATTTGGCAGTCAACAATTCATATTACTGAAAAATTAGTCAAGGATTACAACTTTTGATGAGAAAACAACAACCGTTTGAAAAGTCAGATGGAACTATTCAGAATGAAGATTGCAGCTTTTCAAAGCACGTCGTGCTTTCACAAGACGTACTTTTGGGGGCAAATGTTATCCCGCCTTTTGGCAAGGCCGTGATACCAAGAACCTGACTGGAAACCAAGGGAAGTCCATCCCGAAGATCAGTTATACATAGGTTCGCTATGGATATCAATAAATTTTTTCCGATTCCGAATCAAGCTACAATTGACAATACATGACAAGCAAAGCTATGAAAGCCAACGCTCCAAGTTTCAAGTCATTCCGAGTGCGTATGCTCGAGAAATGATCGATATAACTCAAGGAAGCAAACCGTTTGTATCCATCAAGGAGCCGTGCTCGGGTCAGTCTGTTCGAATCCATCAATAATCGCCTTGTTCGTGTCTATGAAGCAACCAGGGAAAATCTGACTTCGTAACGATCTTTTTCGAATCGATCAGAGGCACGCTATTTTGTATCGATCAGGAGAACTACACTTTCGTATCCATCAACCGAAAGGGATTTCTTCGTATCCATAAAACATCGACTCTTTGTATCCATCCATCGATATCATCTCGCATCCACCTGTTCGTATCCATCACATTATCAGTAGTTCGCATCCATCAAGTTGGAACAACTTCGATCGATACGAACAAGGTTACACGATCGATACGAACAATGCAACTTGGATCGATACGAACATAGCCATGACACTCGATATGGACTGAGCCGTTTCCATCGATACGAACAGAGCCACAGCGAACCGATGCGAACAAGGCGCAAATGTTGGGAGACCCGGTAAAATTGGCATCGAAAGTGGACCGATCCAGAAATTAAGCGCCACGTGAACTCGCAGGCGCGTGCTCAACATCGAGTCGAAATCATCGATGCGAACAGCATCGATACGAAGGGAACCGTGACCGAAAAACCCAAATTTGCATCGATCATAACTCACAATCCACAAGTCCAAATGCTATGAAACTTTCACAGGAGCTTGCGTACAACCTAAAGAATGTTCATGCTAAATTTCGACTCGATTGGGTCAAACCTTGATCGATACGAAATTTGTTTGTATCGATCACGGACCGACTGCAAATCACGTGGGATCGATCGTGTGGGCCTACTCACGTGCCAGAAGAGGTCTCCCGAGATCTGAGCGAGATATTTGCATCCTACGCCTATAAATAGCATCCTAGAGCCTACAGAAAAAGGGATCTTTTGGCTCTTTGACGTCCAGACTCTGCCGAATTCACCATTGTATTCAAATTCCACCGTTGTACTCAAGATTTACTGTTGTAATTCGCTGTAACCAGCAACCAAAAGTTAATAAAGATCAATCATTTCATAGTGGACGTAGGCAACACGCCGAACCACTTTAAATTTTGTGTTTCTGCATACTTTCTTGTTTGTTTTTGAAGTGTTTGTTAGATAATCCTCTTTTTTCATTTAATTTCTTCATTTTATCTCTTCAAACCCTTCCGAAGAGTGTTGTGCCCAGTTTTGGTACAAACAATAGGGTAAATAGATTAATGGGACTGATAAAAATGGAAAAGATATATAAGGTTACTCATTTTAAATTAGTAATTATACATTAATGTCTTAGGAAATTTCCGTTAGGATTTTATGGATAAATTGACATTTGTGAGCATTAAATGGGTATTTATGAGTAGATAAATATTTAAGGTGAATCGTATTGCCTTAAATAAAAAGGGAATTAGTAAGTTAAGTCCAATGTCTACCTAAGATTATATAAGTAAAGAATTAGGATGGTTAATTGGACTTAGTAGGTTAGTGATGCGAGGTCAGTAGAGTCAATCGACGGAAGACTGCCCTTCACTATGAGGCTACCGGCAGCCAGGTGTACTAACTACTGATCTGAGATATCACTAATCCTAGGATCCATGATGACGTGAAAGATTGGGCTTGCTTTCTTAATTGGAAAGTATTAAATGGTCCAAATTTGGAATTAGGAGTGGTGAGGGATATCTCCATAGGGGTTCGCTTCTGGTTTAAGGTCTTAAGTGGCTGAAGGGTCTACCTCTCTCCTAAATGGAAGTAAGTAACCTAGTGAGATTCCAAATAAATAAATAGGGATGTCTCTAAAAAGGATTTACTTCAGTGTTGAGGTCTTAAGTGGTTGAAGGGTCCGCCTTCCTACTGAAAGAAGTAACCTAATGAGATGTCATATTTATAATTAAAGAGTGATAGTGGATATCTCGGGAAGGGTTCGCTTCAGTTTTGGGGTCTTAAGTGACAGTATGGTCCTCCTCTTTTTTTTAAAAGAAGTATTAAGTAGCCCAATGAGATTTCCAAGCAATGACAGCTAGATAGTACCATTGAGGAGCACGCTTTTGGAAATAGGTCTTAAATGATAGGGTCTACCTTAATTAAGGTCTTAAATGACCAAAGTCTGCCTATTTTCCACTTGGAAGTATTAAGTGGCTTGGGTACAGTCTCTTATATTGCTAAGGCCGTAATAAAAATAGTACCATTTAGGAGCACGCCTTGGGGATAGGCCTGAAATGATGGGGTCTGTCTTAGTTAAGGTCTTAAATTACTAGAGTCTACCTATTTTCCACTTGGAGGTATTAAGTGCCTTGAGTATTGTTTATTACATGGCTACAATTTCATTGGCGATAGATGCGGTAATGGTGGACGTTAAATGTCGGAAGCCTTAAATAGTGGTTAGAGTCTTGTAGCTAGGACCCACCAACCATTGACAACATTATTAGGAAATCACCTTGGAAACAGGTCTTAAATGATGGGGTCTACCTTAATTAAGGTCGTAAATGACAGAGTCTGCCTGTTTCTCCTTTTAAATGTATTATAGAAGCCCGCTTCATGTTTAGAAGTATTAAGTGGAAAATGGGTTTGGAATTATTATGCAGTTGATAAGGCTTCATTAGTATTTCGAACCTTGAGAAGGGTTAAGTAATTGTGTGTGCAATGCAAGGTTAGATTAGGATAGCTAACCTTAATGGACATAACAACTAAATGGAAACTAATTGGTATAAGTTAATGTTATGGACAGTTTATAATTTTCCAGTCATTAGAACGTTGTTCTGACCCCCTCCTCATTACAACACATAGGATAGAATTTAGAGGAACAGATCATTGGAGCAGGATGTGCTTTATTGTTAGAGAGTCTTATTTCTCTCATGCTTGATGGTGATGTGATAATCTGCTATCCAAGGAATACCAGTAATTCCAAAGTAGTAGTCATAGTCAGTATTCTTATCTTATTATTATTTCCGCTGTGAGTTTAGATTTCTATCAATCTCTGATAATACTCATGCTTATTTGCAGGTACCAAATCCAACGATCTATGCTTTGATGACGTGAGTCGATTTTTGTTGAAATTTGGACCCATTAAGGTGTGGGTTGTTACGATTTTATAAATTAATTAAATAGTGTGGTTTCTTGAAGAGTTCACAAATGTTATTGTGTCACTTAGAGGTGTGAATTCATCAGCAACTAATGTTAAATAATTCAAATATTAATGTTCACATATCACCTAAGCTACTGGTGTGATAGTTTGGCGGATTTAACGCTTACAGACCTTTTCAGTAGAAATCATATTTTATATAGTCTTAAACTGTATCAATGGTGATAATAATTTTCACATGTTCTCTTCGTCGAAATTATATTACTTTAGAATGTATGAAATTTGGTAATGGTCAAAATTCCAATTTATCCACATTCAACTCGATATGTCCGAAAAAAGTCCTTAGTTCAATAGCAGCATTTTTTATTAATCATACTATACCTACCAGAGATTTTGAATTTGAGTTGACTACAGTTGCCCATGATACTAACCTCTTACAACCGAGGAGATGAATTCTCTATTGAATAGTGTTTCACTCCCAATGCTTTGACTTATACCCAACTATAGTCACTTGGTGGATTGTCATACCATGATTTAACTATAATCAAAGTGGATTATTCACACTGAAATTCCACGGTAATCTTTAGTCGAGGGAATTGTGTAACATTGTCACCCTAAGATTTCTTATTTGACCGAGTTATTATTAACCAATAGGAAACTCTCGAATGAGTTAGTCCATAGTTATCTGATGATTATGAGTACGTAATCCGTGGTACTCGCAACTGCCATGAGTAATACACCGTCCATCATTTGGAGAGAGTTGCACACTCTAATCTCATGGTTGAATCGATATCTTTTTCTCGAAACATCTTAGTTAGGAATATTTAAAACAAATTGTTATATCATATTGTGATTAATTACTCATTATTGCAACTCTTTGCAACTACAATCACATAAAACTTTATTTAAGAATTTTCTTATTATATACTTTAAATTAATTACTTGACTATTTATATCACAATATAACAAAATATATAAAAGAAACAAATGTCGTTATTTCGAACAAGATTGATTACGGAGTTAGATGTATGTAACACTTACAGCCCTTAAGGCATACCACTAACTCTTTCAATCTCCCAATTGCTCTTGAGATGAATTATGGAATCTTAATCTCAATCCTCCGATCAGTTCAGAACTAATTAAGCTAGTCCTTTAGTGAATGGATCTTCTATATTACCATATACTATGTCAGGCAACATCTCTCTTATCAGTTCAGAGTTAGACCATATTACTTTTGGAGCATTTATATAGACATCTTGTGAGATCCTATTACTTTTACAATATGCATCACGACATTGTTTTCACAAAACAATGTCATGATATTCTCAACATTTAGGATCATCCATAGTTCCGTTATAAATTTTGATAGAGTTAGGAGTATGACCTAGAGGCAATTATGTAATTTGTTACATATATCTAACTCGATAACCAATTTTGTTCGAAATAAAAGGTGTTTTCTATCTATTAAATACTTAATGTAATGTGTTATATTAATTAATTAATTTAATTAAAAGTATTTAATAGAAAATTCATAAATGATATGTTTTTTTATAGTAGTTACAAAGTGTTGACCGTGAGTAATTTATCACAATGAAAACAAATAAACCATTTTAAATGTTCCTAGTCAAGATGCGCCGAGACTGGATATTGATGTATCCTTTGAGACTAGAGTACGTAACGCTCTCTGAATGTTGGGTAGTGTATAACTCATAACTGTTGGGGGCACCTAGGGGTTATGTACTGATAGTTATTGGATAACTATGAAACGATTCACTCGATAGTTTTCTATTGGTTAATATAACTAAGGTCAAACAGAAAATATTACTGTGACCGATTTACATAGTTCTCTCAACTTGAGAAAACTATCGATCTTCAATATGAAAGCTCTGCTTTGCTTACAGTCAATCATGGCACGACATCCATCGAGTGACTACAATGCGGTCGAGTGGAAGTATTGGAAGTGAACACTATTCAAGAGAGGATTTGTTTCCTCAATTATATGGGGTTAGTATCACGGTCAACTCAAAGTCAAAGTCTCTGGCCAAAGTAGTTTGGTTAATAATAATTATTAATACTGAACCAAGGACTTTGTGTTTGGACTATAGAGTTGAATGTGGACAATATTGAAATTTTGACCATTACCAAATTCCATAAGTCCAAAGTGATATACTTTTGCCGAAGAGAATTGGTGTAAATAAAAGTCACAACCGGGTAACACTTAGTAAAGTGAAATTAGATTTTACCAAACCAAGTAAGCAATAAATTTGACCAAAATGTCACACTACCTACTAAGTGACATGTGAACATTAACATTCGAATAATACGATGTTAATCACTGACCAAATTTACACCTGACGAGTCATACAACCAAAATGATGAATTCTCATTTGACCAAACGATTTAATTAGTGTATAATTGTTATAAATTAATTAAATTAATTAATTTTTATGAAATATTAATTATAAAATTTTGATATGATTCAAGGAATAAATATTATTAAATATATTTATAATAGTTATAAATATATCAATCAATATACGATATCGATAAGCAATTAAATTAGATTTAATTAAATGATATATTGGCCCATGATGATGGGTTGGTATTTTTGGCTGTAATGAGGAGGAGGAGGTTCAAATAGGTTAGAGACATTAGAATTGCATGGCTTAGATTTAGTGAGAATTTGAGATATGATCTATTATTTTCTCTCTTCCATCTGTTATTTAAACATCTCTAACCCTAATTGAAAAGATTTTTTGGCTGCCATTATTCACATCCATTGCTGGCTAACTTCATCCCCTAGGAGCTCAAGCAAATCAAACTCAAATCAATTCAAAAGACAAGTGTTATTTGATAGTCAAAGGCCTACAATTCAAAAATTAGCAGTTTACCAAATCGAAAAGCTTTCAAACGAGAGAGAGTTTATCATCACAACGTATGCTTCAAGGCATTGTTTTAGGTATGTTTTAATTGTATTAAATAGTTTAAAATTTCTGGATAATATTTTTTATCCATATATTATTATTATTATTATTATATTGTTAGTTAGGTGACGATTCTTATATGTATTGATGTTGTCACATACTAGATTGGTTATATGTATGTAATCATTAGAAAACAATTTTTCACATATAGATCGAATATGCACAACCTAATATATTACTTATAATAATTATTATTTTATTGAGTGATATTTACATATAAATGTATCATTTAATTATACTTATATGTTTGTATTTAATTATAACATCCTTTCATGGTAATAATTGAACACACATTTTCATAAATGTATAATTATAGTAATTATAATTTTTAGCAGCTGTAAATTATTTTTTGATAATTATTTACTACTATTTAATATTATTTAAATTAATATATTATCTAAATAATTCATATAAAATAAATATATTTCAAAAGTGAATTTTTAAATTTTATAAAATTATTTATCATGAAGTAAGCTTTTGACTAGAAAATGAGAATTAAAAAATCACTTTTTCTTTTTTAAAATTATAACAATATACGACCGAAAAACAATTAACTAATAAAAATAAATCTTGATCGAGAAAAATTATGAAAATTTTTTCAAACCAAAAAATATCATATTAGATTTTAAGGAAATTTAAAATTTGAACAAATGCTTTGAAAATGTTTTTATTAATATTTTATTGATTTTTGACTTGTAAATCAATTTAAATTTATTCTAATATAATAAAATTTTATTGTGCTGTGTATATGATCTAGAACTGTTTAAAAAAAAAAACAAAAAAAAATTATTACATAAACACACACACATTTAGATATTATAAATATGCTTATGAATATATATGGGTGTGTGTGTGTATTAGTTCAAAAAACTTATATATTATGTGTGTGTGTCTTATTTTAATATTTACTACAATAATACACATATATATAACGTATCAATATTATATATATATATATATATCTGTGTGTGTGTATGTATACATATATATGTCCGCGGGTGCGGCGCAGTGGAAAGGAGGCTTGGGTTCTGGTAAAAAGACCCAGGTTCGATTCCTACCATGCGCTTCCCTATCCTATATAAATTTACCCGGGGGTATGGGGGCTTGGATCAGCGGACGGCTTTACTATACCCTCCTCAGGAGTTTACCGGTCCGCTGGGTTCTCCTGGGTTTTCAAAAAAAAATGTATACATATATATGTATTACATATACATTAATATATATGTTTAAATATTTTCAGTCTTATTAAATTATTTAAATAAAATTAACATATATATTTATATATTCATATACATATATGTAGATTTATAATATTCATATAAATAATAAGTTTGAATAAATACATATATTTGGAAAACATACAATACATATCGAATGAGCTAATGTGTTCGTTGCGATGTAAAGCCCAAAATTATATACGGGCATGTTATACCTTGCACGGATTACCATGTTACACATGCACACGCACGCATGCGCACGCGCGCACACACATATATGCATATATGCATACGATACATATGTGTACATTTATACGTATTAAATATAAATGAAATAAAATTGTAGATAATTTATTAATTTGAATAAAATAAGATATTTTATTTAAATAAAATTTAAAAAGGTTCTAAATAATTAGACTTCATAGGCCCAATACAGATCCAATAAGAAATTTTTTTTAAATTCACCCATAACTCTTACTACGGGCTGGCCCAAGTCTAACAATGGTATCAGAGCCCAATATCCTATGTGGTCTAAATTAGTCGTGTTAGGGTTAACTAATTAAAGCCTACGCATATAGTAGGGTTTCTATAAAAGTAGTGTCTAAGGTTGGGTTTGGGTGGCCAAGTACTCTGCTCTACCTAGTTGCTAGCCTAGCCTGAAATGATGAGGTGAGCCCAAAAAGTTATCCCTAATAGAAAATCCCTAATTTGAATTGGGCCTTGGGCTAATTTTAAAATTGTTTTGAAATTAAATAAGTGTTAAATTTAAAAGTTAAATTTAAAATATGAAAACTATTATAAATGTTATTCAAATTGTTTTAAAACAAAAATAAACTTTTAAATTTAAAATAAAACACATATTATAAAAGTTATAATATGATTTTTTTTAATGTTTGAAAATCAATATAAGTTAATTTCAAAATTCAAAATTCAAAATTTATTAATAAGATTAATAAAATATATTAATTAAATAAGTTAATTAATTAATAAATTTATATATACATGTTTTGTATATTATGATATATGTTATGTTGTTTTAAAATGATAAATTAACATAAGTATACATGTATGTATATAAATGAATTTCGAAATTAATATAATTTAACTAAAATTGTTTAATTAATTAAATTAATTAATTAATTATAAATAATTAAATGAATATACACATGTATAAGATAAATGTTTTATACTATAAAAGTTATAGTACATAATAATTAATGAATATAAATGTAATAATTATATGTAATTAATTAAAATATACTAAATAAGATTTAATTAACATAATGTTATACATAAGACTATTATATAAGTAATGTAAAATATAAAATTTATATAAAATAAATTTTATATAATATGAATGTATAAATTGAAGGTGGAACTTTAAAGAAACTTTGAATAGATTTAAGGAATAAATACATACATAAATATACGTATACCATGATTTCCGATGTGTCTGACACTTGAATAGACGATGTAAGATAACTATATGTATTTGTTGAGCAGGCTTAAGGTACATATACTATACTTAGGCCATCGTGATATGGTAGGTACGAGTGAATAATTTCGTTTTGATTTGTTAAGCAGACTCAAGGTTGAAGCAAAATTAGGACAAGGTACCAAAGGGTTAGGGCTTGTATATGATACAACTAATAAGGAGTTATCAATCGTTCGTGGAGCTATAATTTGTTGAGCAGACTCAAGGTCAGAATTCCAAGACGGATGAGTCTTAACACCTTCTAGTGAAGTCAAAAGACTTCTAAGTTTCGACTAAGGGTTTGGCGAAACATAAAAGACTGGTAGGAGCCTTATTAGAAAAATGAAATGATGACATTTAACCTTTCTAATATTGTAAGAACATATGCTATATAATGTAATAATAATCTATATTGATATATTTGTGTATTTAATACGATTAATAGAACATTTATCAATTGAGATATATAAATGAACTGAATTGAAGATTGACAAATAGAAATATAATATACATACTTACTAATAAATGCTTCTTGCAGGTTAGTGTTTCAATACCTATGCAAGCACCTGATTTTACAACTACTAAATACATTCATAATTTGGTCGATTATGTGTTTATTTGGTCAAGTTCGTGTATACATTCTATGAGTTCCAAACTCAAAAGCAATAGAAGTCTCTGAATATTTGATTCATTTCCAATCACATATGTAACTCCTCAAAAATTTAATAGAAATTTAATAAGTAAAGTAAATTTAATTTAAAAAATGACTAAAAAGAAAATTTTCACGAACGTCCAAATTTGGCTATGAAATATATAACACCACAGATGTCTAAAAAGAAATATAAGAAAATTTTCATGACGATTTTCATATGTAACACTTCTAAACCAGAGTTGGTATGGAAAAGTTACGGGCGTCGGAAAATTTGAGAACAAAATAAATAATTAGAAAAAATATATATGCAAAATGACACATCTAGGTTGACCCTAGGGGTGTATGGTCGACTTATATAGGTCGACCCTAGATAGTGTAAACGGCAGAAACCTGGAGCGTTGTTGAATGTTGTTGGATAGTTTTGATTGTTTCTTCGTTCCTAATTTTTGATGACCAGATGTGATGTTAACAAAATATTCTCTAGCCTAAATCAATTCCCTAAACTCACTCCTAATCTCTATAGATTGGAACCTAAGCTAACCCTAGAATCAATAGAAAAGTTTGCTATAACAAAATTCTGCCAAAATCTAACTTCTCCTTTAACCCCAGATCTTCTTAGAAATCAAAATAAAGTCAACATAAAAGAGTGCAAGCAATTGGATCTAGACGAGACAAGCGGAGCTAGCATTCAGTGGAGCAATTCTCAAGCAAAGTAATAGAAAGAGCGTAGGCTTGAGGTGAGTGGGAACAACTTTAGTAGGATGATTATTATAGTTAAATTTAAACTATTTTAATTGGTTAGAATGTTAGAAACCCTAAATTAAATATGCTAAATTTAAATTTAATTATGTTCAGCCCTAGATTTGAATATAAAACCCTAGAATTTGAATTACAGTAAGTTGCTAATCTAATTATTTATCGAGACACTTATTCCATCATCAAATTTGCAAACCTTAAATTCATGAACCCTAAATTGAATTGCAATTTGATAAGTAAATTGGTCACTAAGTAAATAAGGGTTAATTAAACATTGCAAACGACGTGAATCAACTATAAAAACAAGAGACATAGAAAAATTTGCAAAAACCTAATTTTACTTCGCGACCAGGCGACCTAAAACCCTAGCGATTGATCGGAGAGAAATAATGGTCGACTGTCCAGAACGAAAAAATGCAAAATTGAACCTCAGCCTAAGGCCCAAGTTATATAATAAAATTTATATAAATTTGTAAGAAATTATATAAATGATGAACTGTTTATTTGAGCCTATTTTGGGTTAAGTACACATGCTTGAGAGAATAGGGACATCGGTTCTCTATCAGAGTTGGCTAGGGCAATGTATTTGGCAAACATGGATGATGATTAGGGCGAAAAATTTTGCGAACATGGATGATGATTAGGGCAATGTATTTCGCAACATGGAGTTAATTAGGGTGATGTACTTCGCATAGGCTTAGGAGCGTTCCCTTTGGGTGGGCGCGTAGCACTGGCGGAGACACTACCTAAATGAGCCTAGTGCTAATGGGAGATTAATGTATGCAAGTTTTCCCACGCAGCGTTGTACAGGTGGATGCCGCTTCAGCATGATAAGAGGCTATAAAGTAAATTTGCGCTTGGTACTAACGGGTGTTCTTAGGGGGACACCGGCGCAGTACGATAAGAGGCATTTTGCCACTATGATCGAGAAATGAACATGGGTACATACAATTGAGTCCATATGTGATTTTGCGTTACGGTGTTCTCCCTCTCCAGGCATAGTGTTGATGGTAGGTATGATGGGAGAGTAGTTTCCGCTTTGACCAATCGTTAGTGTGAGGTTCAACTATTAGTGCGACTTATTGTGTTAGATAAGAATCTTTAGGCATTGACCTTTGGAATTCACGGACACTTGTTACATACCTTATATCACTTAGAGTAGATTTAAAGTTAGTTGCATACGATCATCACATATTAAACTTGTACTTATTCACCAGACTTTCGTTTGATCCACTCCCTTCTGTTCATTTTAAATCATCATAGGATAATAGGTTAGTAAATGATTAAGCATGGTACATAGAGAAAGGAGCTCAACGATGGAGTTGTCATATTATCTATTGTTTCTTTTGTAGCACTTATTGTACTGGAAGTCTGTAAAACCTATATTTTAGTTTTGAAACGTGTATATGTAAACAAGTATTTTTGGAAGTTGTTTTTCTAAGATGTCTATTTTGTATACTTATATTTTAATTCATTCCATTGTGAGATCTGAAAGTATAGAATGTCATAGAATTTATCTTTGTAATCATGCTCTCTAAGGTTTTAAAATCCAAACAGTTCATATTTCTCGACATGTTGTGTTCGAATGTCACACTAGGCTTTGGATCGGTGTGTCGGGAGTTACGGGTTGTTACAACATATAAATGTTAGATAGTGAATGGTCACCGCTCGTAATACATGATATTTCGATGAAATTAGTTCATCCAAAATAAGAAAATAAATCATACTATGAGATCGAGTATTCAATTAAATTAATTAAGATTATATTGTGTTAAATGTAACACAAGACCAAAACTACAATATAGATCTAAGGACTTGATCACTGAAACGTCAATTTTGATCAATCTACACAAAGTGCAACATATTTGATGTCCTTAAATGTTAAGGATAATCGAGTGTGATTTTGTAAAGAGTTCATTATGATATTGTAGTAAGGGATTTCTTTTGAATGGTTCAACCATTTAGAAAGAAAACTGAGTGTACAAGGGTAGATGTAATTTAAGGTACATCTGGGATGAAGAGAGTGAATAGTTACTTCTACTTCATAAAGAAACATCAAATATGAGATTTGTAATAGATAATAATTGATACTTAATATTGGAATAAGAAATACGATTTCTATTCTAAAATGTGTTTTCATATATAAATTTATTTTCTATAAGATTTATTTATTTGAGTTCAAGATATTTGAGCAAAGAACTCTCCACTACAAACAAGTTGCAGTATATGAAATAATCTATATTAAGTAAATAATGGGCCTCTAGACTTTTACGCTATATAGTAATGGAAGAAATGGTGGGAGCGTGCCATATACCACTTATTGATTGCATCAAATTATGAAAATTGTTTTCAAAAAACATGTCGAATATTATTTATGAAATAAGGACTATTTTTCGATATGGACTGAAAAATAGATATCGCTATATTTCAATATGAATATTATGAATATCGTTATGAAATAAAATTTGTGGTATTTGTTTTCATGGAAAAAGTGATGCATTGGAAAATACTAAAGTATCTAAAATAATTTACAATTATTTTGGAATTATAAACTAAGCTGTAACTTATATGATTATGAATCATATGATACTAGTTAATTATATCTCAAACAATTAAGGGTTATGCACTCATTTAGTGGGAGCACTATAACAGTTGATGAACTCTTCAGATTGATACATATTGATGTATGTAATCGTAAGTCTATTAACACGAAAACGGTTTCACGTACTTCATTATACTCACCGATGGGTTATCGTAGACATGGACATGTGTATTTGGTATGCATGTATAAGCTTATAATAAGCCCGTAAAATATAAAATGGAAGTAAATAATGTAACATGCGATAATAATGATTCAATTTGATCGAATGGATGAGTATATTAGAAGGAATACCGTATGTACCTAACATGAATAAAGATTTGAGTTAACTTCCTTCTATAAGATCGTGTATTTAAGAGTAGTACACAAGATTAAAGTTAATTTTATCTAAATAATAGTTTACAAAATCATACAAGATGAGAGTTTATAAGAAACCAATACATATCCTAGAACAATGAGTTGGAAGGTGGCGCAAGTCGAAAGACTGCACGTAATAATTGTATGTAAGGATCTCATATGAATAGTCCTAAGAGAATTTTGGGATCGATAGTCATTAGATAAATAATTTATGTTATGAACATAAGTATATTATAAACTAATGCAAAATCAGTTTTATATAAGGAAATTCATAAAATGTTTATGAATGGCCATTTCATTACATTGAGAAACAATTATTGTTTCAAGAAATACCAACTTTATAGTGAAGAAATTTCTTTGAGAAATTATTGGCGGTAAAATGGAATTGGATATGATCCAAAGATAAAAACTGATTACATGCGATGAAATGAAATTAACTAACCTAAATGAACGCATCACATTAGAGTCTCTACTAAGTATTCTCGCACATTGAAGAGAAACTATGAGTTTCTTATCTATGTCAAAAATATATAATCCTCGATTGTTTAATTAAACTACCAAGAGTGTTGACTCTATGATATGATACGATGCATAGATCTGAAATAGATTCCAAATATATTATCAAATATGGTTTTGATAGTTGTACCCAAAGGGATATGATCCATTGGCCACAAAAGCGTCTTTAAGAGAAAGATAAATGTAGTTGGAATATAGTGAGCACATTAGTAAGAATAATATCGTGAATTTCAATTGTTGAAATTAGCATCATAGATTCGTTATTCAACGTGCTTAAGTTAATTCAGATTCTACTCACAAAATTATCGCATGTTTTGACTTTATGTTTTGGTATGTATATGTTGAAACACAAAATTCTAAATAATGATTTAGAATAAACTGTTTACACAAAATAACCAAAGTGTCTCGAAGTCAGTGAGCGTAATATTAAGTTTGTGGGCTTTCCAGATATGATCCGAGAATGGATATGAAAGTATTATTCAAAAAAGCATTAAAATTTGAACAAATGTTTTGATAAAAATATCAAATAGTTTGATTATCAATCAAAATACAGAGGAAGTGTGTGTTCATAAGAAAGAACGTTAAAAGGTACATAGATATTTCTGAACCATAAAAAACAACACATTACTGATTGTTAACGATGTACCTGCGTTAAAATCAGTTTTAGTTGTTTTAATACTCGACGTTGGATTTATAAATGTTGTCTTTTATAGTAAGTATAAAAGATATTGGGCATGTCCCAAATGATATGCAAGGTCACCTTATTAAAATGTTTAATACATAACATGTAAGATGGATTCCTTATGCATTGATGATAGGAATTATCATACATGTTATGTTGTCTATGACATCGTGATTTGTTTATGTATTTAATACATGAAGAAAATATCAAATCCAAACAGACATCACTAAATGGTTGTTTGAGGTGTTCTCGTGTATTTATGAAATACCGAAGAATTCTTAGAAACAATGAACTTCTTATGAAGGAGTGTTCGGACTCAAACTTTATAAGTGATATTGAGTATAACATGTCAATACTAAGTTCAAGTTAAGAATCTTAAGTTGGAATGTTCCAATTAGGAGAGATTGTGGGTGATTAAATGAAAAGTCTAAGTTCATTGACTTGAATATGCCACAATAAAAGCAATGTGTGTGTGTAATAAATGCATAAAATTATAGTTAAGCCGAGGGTGATTCCAAATGTTGAGAATCTCATGACATTCCTATAGGATAACAATGTCACGATATAGTTCATAACAGAACTTAGAGCTTATTGGAAATCGAGAGATATATTTCGAATTGTTCCACTTGATAAAGGTAGTTTATCTTTATCAGTGCCGAAGAGACTTAATTGACAGAGTAGATGATTAAAGCATAATAGCATACCCGTTCGCTAAGGGACTGGCCCAAATTGGTTTTGAGGAAGCCAATTGGAGAAGTAGGAATAAGATTCTATAATTGAACCCAAGTGCAAGTAGGAGATTGATAGAGTGAGGAGTATCCCTAGGAGCAATTACGTAATTTATTATATACATCTAACTCAATAACCAATCTTGTTCGAACTAAAAGGTGTTTTCTTTCTACTAAATAATTAATATAATTAAAAGTATATATATTTTTGGAAGAAAATCCATAAATGGTATGTTTTGTGATAGTGGTTACAAAGTATTGTAATCGTGAGTAATTTATCACAATGAAAAAAAAATACCATTTTAAATGTTTCTAGTCAAGATGCATCAGGACTAAATATTGATGTATCCGTTGAGACTAGAGTACGTAACGCACTCCAAACGTTGGGCAGTGTATTATTCATGACTTCTGGGGGCACCTAGGGGTTACGTATTGATAGGTATTGGATAACTATGGAATGATTCGCTCTATAGTTTTCTGTTGGTTGATATAACTGAGGTCAAACTGAAAATATCGATATGGCTAATTTACATAGTTTTCTCGACTTGAGAATACTATTGATCTTCAATATGAAAGCTCCGCTTTGATTATATTCAAATCATGGCAGGACATGCATCGAGTTTGTAACAATGCGGTTTTAGGCATAATTAATAAATATTAATTAATTAGAAATGAATTTTTGGAAGCTAAAATGAATAATTTGGAATTACTTTAGAGTATCGGAATTTTATAACAAGGTAATTAGTGATAAAATTAAATAGTTTGAGAATGAATACTTGTTTAAGAATTATGAAATAAATTAATTTGAAAAGTATTTAATATTGGGTTTAAAATGAGAATATTGAATATTTGAATTTAAATAAGTTAAAATATGGAGAAAAATAAATTCTAGAAATTTTATAGGGATGAGTAAATAATTAAGTATTGTGAATTTAAATTTTGTTTGAAATTTCACTGTAATTTGAATTAAAATTGAAATTGGTTTTATATGAAAAAGAAATGAAAACAAAAGAAAATAAAAATATATTTGTTTATTAAAGAAGAAGCCCTAGCCTATATTTTTCTAAACCCAAACCCTAAAACCATGTTACCTTTTCTTTACCCCATCTTCAGACTTTTCTAACTCTGGATGTTTCTTCTCCATCTATAAATATAACAACGACGTTTATGTTTTAGGCTTTAGAAAAATCAGAAAACCAACCAAACTCCATCACTTAGAAAACCAATAATAAATCAAATAAATTATAATAAATTCCTAAGTTTGGATATGATCATCTCAATGTTGATATGCACTTACGTGAGAAAGGAATTTGGGTTTCATTTACTATGCGGTTCCTGGAGTGTGCGAACAGGGAGGAGCATGCGTACAGGTGAGTGATCGCACTCACAAAGCTATGCTCATATCATCTAATTCTTTGCATATACTGTGTTTGGATTATTGTTTGATTGAATATGATGTTGTGCATTGAATCGGAAGAGAAACAGTTGGAGGACGAGAAGCATATCGCCAGGATTGACGAAGCTCCACCATTTATAATCTCGGATCAATCGACCGTCTAGGTCACTCAATTAACCGCTTGTGGTCAACTGATGGGTCGACCCATCGTGTTGTGTGCGTGCATGCGCGTGAGTGTTTTGTTTATTTATTTTATTTTAATATATATATATATATTAATTATAACTTATATAAATAATAATGTTTGTAAATAAAAAGATGTTTTAGTATATTGTTAAATTTAATTAGGGAATAAGTTTTATTTAATAATAAGTATTAATTACTTAATTTAGAAGTAGGCTATTTTAATAAAAATTTAGTTTTGATTTTTAATAAATTAACAAAAATCCAAAAAATTCTAGGAAACTATGAAATGGTCCTCAATTGATATTTTATAGTTTTAAGAGTATGTTCTATTAAATTTTAACATACAATTCAAGTTTTAAGAAAATCTATTTATTTTATTATATATATTAAATTGATTTTGGATGTTTTAAAACTAGTATTTAATCATAGAAAATTATGAAATAATTTATATGAGTAGTATTTGGTTTTACATATTATTTTGGGATTTCAAAAGAAGGAAATGAGCTTTAAAAAGTTATTTTGAATATTAAATTAATATTTAAATTTATATAAGGGTATGAAATTAGTAATTTATCGAAAAGAAAATATTATATTTTTTTCAAATTACTTATCTGGTTTAATCCTAGAATATAGATACATACATACATACATACATAGATATATACATATACATACATACATACATACATATATACATATATATATATATGATCCAATTTAAGTACATATTTGTTATATAGGTGTTGGCGGCAATAATAGCCACCAACACCCAATTGTACGAGAAACCACCGATATCCAATATTTAGATCAAAACAGAGAAGTATAGATTCACTGATTACAGAATAGATTGTAGAAAAGTAAATGAACACGCAAGTTTTATAGTGGTTCGGCAAACTCTGGCCTATGTCCACTTCAATAATCTTTTATTTATACTGTAAGATTACAATTACAGTTGTTTTTACCTTAGAAACTTAATGGAGGAAGAGGTAGAAGTGATGAAGGAGAGCCAAAAGAAGATCCAATTGAAGGAGAAGAAGAAGAAGATCCTTTGTAATGAGTCAAATCTGATGTATTTATAGGTGAAGACGTGCATGGATCGGGCTGAAATTTCGCCAGAAGAACCTCCAAAGCCGTACGACCTGATCCACTAATTTTCAGTTCGATCGCACACTATTGGAATGATCTGTGCAGATCGTTCATATTAGCTCCAATGGGGGTGAAATCCTTTTTGTTGGTCCTTCATGATGTTAGCTACTTGCTCTTCAAATTTCATGCAATTTCGACTTACCGTTTGTGAGATATCGCGTTTTCCGTAGAGTCAAGTTGAAAAATGAAAATATGGAAAATCGTTCCATATTTTCTCCTTTGGGGGTGTTATCCCTCTGGTGGGTCCACCATGATGTTAGATACATGCTCTCTAAATTTCATGCCATTCCGACTTACCGTTTGTGAGATATCACGTTTTCCGTGGAGTTAGGATCGTTCTGGCTAAAATGATACGATCGTTCAAGAACTATGTAGGTCGATCGTTCAAGTTACTCCAAATGATGTGCGATCGATATGGTAGGTTCCTTTACATAATATTTACTATTCCCAAAGTTTCGTGTCATTCCGATTTTGCGTTTGTGAGATATTGATCGATCATCATTGATTTGAATTTTTTTATGGATCGATCCATCTAGATCATGACTGATCGATCCAACTTCATCGTGGGGCCCAACGATCGATGATATGGGTCCCTCATGGTGTAGTGTAGTTGTCCTCCAAATTTCATGTCGATTGCTTTTGTAGATTTTGAGTTATAGATCGAGCATCGTCGAAAATTGCCAAACCGGTCGTCGAAAACCCACTTCAGGGTTTACCTGAAGCGAGACCCGAAGTAATCACCTTTCTAACTCAAAGCAAGTACTGAAGATTCTGGCCCAGGGTTAGACTTGGGTAAAATCCAAATTTTCTCCAAGCAAATGTGTTCTGACTCCAAGCACAAAAAACGATCGGCGCAGATCGTTTTTCTCCAAGAAATCTCCAAGCAAACATGCATCCAACTCCAAGCATGACCCAGCACTTCAAATTTCTACGACTCCAAGCAAACCATGTACCGACTCCAAGCAAGTGGCAAATTTCCCGTGTCCACTCCAAGCAAATTACCACCGATCCATCTACTTTTACACATAACTTGAGCATACGAACTCCGATTGACTTGAAATTAAAATGTAGCTTTATGGGGCCTTCCTTGTCACTCCATACTAATTGCAGTTTGATTTGGTCAAAAATTGGGGATCTGATCCGATCCGTTGCCTAAGTGAAGTGCCAATTCCATACATAGCCATTTTTTGAGTGGTTTATATCCGAATCCATTCAATTATCGTCCATAGTTTCACATGCAACCGATCTCCAATCCTGATAACCATCCGTTTTAGCCGAATTCATGGTATCCTGACCTAACCAAAAGGCGGGATAACATTTTCCCCTGAAATATGCCTTGCGGTAGGAATACGTGTTTTGAATTGCTATAAATTCAAAATCCATAATCCATAATCCTTTGATAGCTGTGTTTTCCAATCAAGAATCTAATCCAAATACACGTCTCTCCGGATTGTTTTATCCAAATCTTCATCCATCCAAAGCCAAAGCCATTGTTGTTCGAAGCTGATATCCAAATTCATGACCTCTCCGGGTTGTTGACCTAATCCAAATCCTCGATCTCACCGGATACTTGCCGAGCACAATCTGTATTCGATGACCTGAGTAGGCCAATCCATTACGTTCGAGCGAAGGGACCTACCCCTTGCCAGGCATAGTCCATACCTGACGACCTTGATCTCTTCGGATCCTTGCCGAGCACAATCCATACTTAACGACCTGAGTAGGTCGATCCATCGCATTCGAGCGAAGCGACCTACCCCTTGCCAGGCATAGTCCATATTCTAACGACCTGTTGGTTTTTATTCTTCGGCCTTGATACCCAGTCGAGGACTTAGTCCATGATGCACGAGTCTGTTTCGTCGTGTTCGCCTAACGTAATGATTCGTACCTTGCGATTGTTATCCCATCTCTCCGAACAGGACCACAACCACGACCTGCGTTATCTATTACATTGATCCAGATTTAAGCATTCCCAAGTCCATTTTCCAAAATATAAAATAAGAGTCCATAAAACCAATAAACCAGAGTTTAAATAAAATAAGAAGAATAAGAGTTCGAAGCAGACAAGGAAAAAAACCAAATTTCACACACCCGAGCATTGCGGTTTATCATCATCTTAGAGCATGCCTAGGGACCGTCGTCGGTCCTACACATGTGTAAGTGACTTAGCCATCCTACTGTGCAGTTTGTTACTTATTCAATGCCATCCCGATCAATTGATGACATGTTGACGATGATGCCTTGATTTAGTGCCATTTTCATTTGATATGGACGGTGGCTGCTCCTGTTCCACTACCGCAGCCCGAGTCCTTACGTATTGTTATAACTGAACATTCCTCACGTGTTCCTCAATGATATCCTTCAAATGCCTGCAGTCATTTGTATTGTGCTCATCCAGCTTATGGAATAGGCAGCGCTTTCCTGATGTCCGTTCACGTTCGGCGGTCTCCCTCCTCGCCGGCCTTCGATATGGAAGACGTCCTCGAGTATCCAGATATATCCGTTCAAGGGTTCATTCAATTCCAAGTAAGAAGAGAATTTGGGTTCTCCCCTCTACCTCTTCGATCCATCGAAGCTATTGTCCATGTTCTATTTACCCTTGTCCTTTACTGAGCTTTCACCGGGTGGTTCTCCACCCCGTATCGTATTAACTTCCATTGCCTCTCTGTCAGCTTTCACATCTTCTTGTCATAGAAACCTTTCTGCTTCATGGTAGAATTCCCCGAGATCCAACGGTGGATCCCGTATCACTGTTATCTTAAAATCTGAATTATCTGTAACTCCTGACACTACCGCCATCAAAACCATCGATGGATCTGGTCGATCCACCGAAACAACTTCCGCATTGAACCTGGTTACGAAATTCTTGAGTGATTCTCCTACCTATTGTTTTACTAATGTCGATGTCATCACATTCTTTGGTCTCGTAATGTGAACCCGAAACAGCTTCATAAATCTTTCGACCAATTCCATCCATGTTCTAATAGAACCACTTTCCAACTATCTGAACCATAACGCAATTCCGACTTACCATTTGCTCTCCAAATTTCGTGCATTTCCGACTTACCGTTTGTGAGATATCGCGTTTTCCGTGGAATCAAGTTGAAAAATGGAAATATGGAAGATCATTCCATATTTGCTCCTTTTGGGTTATGATCATTCTGGTGGGTCCACCATGATATTAGTTACTTGCTCTCCAAATTTCGTGTCATTTTAACTTACCGTTTATGAGATATCGTGTTTTCCGAGGAGCTGGGATCATTCTGACTGAAATGATACGATCGTTCAAGAACGATGTAGGCCGATCATTCAAGTTTCTCCAAATGATGTACAATCAATATGTTAGGTTCCTATACACAATATTTTACTATTTCCAAAGTTTCGTGTCATTCCGACTTTGCGTTCGTGAGATATTGATCGATCATCATTGATTTGAATTGTTTTATGGATCGATCCATATGGATCATGACCGATCGATCCAACTTCATCGTAGGGCCCAATGACTGATGATATGAATCCCTCATGGTATAATGTAGTTGTCCTCCAAATTTCATGTCGATTGCCTTTGTAAATTTTGAGTTATAGATTGATCATCGTCGAAAATCGCCAAAACGATCGTCGAAAAACTCACTTCAAGGTTGACCCGAAGCGAGACCCGAAGTAATCACCTTTCTGACTCGAAGCAGGTACTGAAGATTCTGGTCTAGGGTTAGACTCGGGTAAAATCCAAATTCTTCAAGAAAACGTGTTCTGACTCGAAGCACAATTTCTCCAAGCAAACATGCATCCGACTCCAAGCACGATCCAGCACTTCAAATTTCTACGACTTCAAGTGAACCATGCACCGACTCTAAGCAAGTAGAAAATTTCCCCAGGTTCGACTCCCAGCAAATTACCATCGATCCATCTTCTTTTGCCCATAACTCGAGCATACGAACTCTGATCGACTTAAAATTTGAAATGTAGCCTTTTGGGGCCTTCCTTGTCAGTCTATACTAACCGCACCTTGATTGGATTGGAAATTGGGGATATGATTTGATCTGTTGCCTAGGTGAAGTGCCAATTCCATACAGCCATTTTTTTAGCGTTGTTCATCCTAATACATTCAACTATCGTCCATAGTTTCAAATACAACCGACCTTCAATCCTGATAACCATCCGTTTTAGCCAAATTCGTGGTATCCCGGGCTGACCAAAATGAGGGATAATAACAGGATTACATGTTGTAAATGATTCACTATCAAATAGTGATTCATTTATTATTATTATTATTATATATATATATATGCATATTTCGATAATCTAGTTTATATTAATATTCTGATCATTCTTTTCTTGTTATTGAATTGGATTATATGAATGATTTACGTTGACGTTGATTTTGTTTAGTGACTTAGAATGACATGGTGCTAACATTCTTTTATGATTTTGTGATAAATCCAATTGCGTGTGACAATGAATTAGAATAAACGGAGTTATAATACCATCTGGTATGGGACTTTCGGTAATATTTCTCGGATTATTCGTTGGACTCATTATATAGAATATTGAAGGAGTGAGTGTGATATATGAACTTTAAATAAATGGACTGGTAACATGGGGTGGTATGGGACGTCGTTGTGTTATTTATTCAATTATTCTTTGCTCATTAATGATACTCATATAGAGATTTATTAGTATGATGAGGCTTGCTACGGTAAGTCACATATATAGTCGTGTGTCGAAATATGTATCATGCTTTGTGTTGGCAAGAGTATGTAGCTGTGAGTCGGTTATTATATATATTTTTAGTATTTGTCTATCACTATCCGACTTCATTTATGGTGCGGAAATTGAACCAGATTGGCTAGTGTCCACTCTAGCGCCCTGTTCGTGGTGGTCACCCCTTGGATCTGTGACACCCTTTTCTTATAGTCGCGTGTCGGCCTATTGCCGTGTGTCGACATATGTGTGTTTGTCCCTGTGTCACCTAGACCAACAGTCAGTTACCTATAGGGGCAATGTGTTGGGTCATGATCAATGCATAGTGTAGACTTGCAGCATGTTTATGACATGTGGTGTATATAGTCACGATACTGAGGGAAAGGTAACCTATGATTGTAGGAGTCGTGTCAGATGCACACGTGTAAGTCTCCTGTAGCAGGTGTGTTTGCACTGTCAGTCCCCCATCTGGTTCGTGTATGTGTGATTTTGACATATACTTGTACTTCTTCATAGGACGATGATTTGTGATTATACCTGACACTATGTCCAGAGTATGATCAATCCTCGTATCCTTCTCTAGCGTGTGTTGTCGAATATCATTTTCAATGGCGTGTGTCGCTAACTACAATTCATTGGCATGCGTTGCCAATTTTATCTCTTAAGCATGTGTCGCTAATTATTCTTTATAGGCGCATGTCGTCAATTATACTTTCATAGGCATGTGTCGTCAATTGTATCTTTCATTGGCGTGTGTTGCCAATATAATATTTTGGTTTATGGATGATTATTTAAATTAATATTGTGGATATTTTTGTTTATTGAGATTGAGTGTTATATCAGGGCTAAGTTATGTTTTAGCCTAATTATATATGGTGATATCTCTCTATAGATCTTTCCTAGATTTGAATGTGGATTTCTAGATAAATATGATTCACCCATTTGATTGATTCTGTGATTTCTGATTTAATATATTTTCTATATGGGTGATTACTTTTATATGTGGTTTTATGATTTCTAATTTGATATGTATTATAAGGGTCAAGATATCTTATGCCTGGTCTTGTGATATTTGATAGTTGTGGCACGTTTGAGATTGTCTATGATATTATACACCATGCTTACATTACTACATATTTATTTACATTATGGATGCTATCATATTATTATACCCTTCATGTATTGAATTCCTTATGTGTATTAACCTTTGATTTAGACATAGTCTGACCTGTGTATTATTTATATAATACTCCGGTCAGTCCGAGACTTTTCAGGTATAGGGACAATATTATTAGCTTGTGTTTTGGGCATAGAGGAGACTAGTATTCAGTATAATTGTTTACCATTATGTATTGTATAGAGTTATATATATATATATATATCCATGGGATATATAATAGACATACTTTTTATATTTTGTATTGTATATTATCGTTGCGATTCTGACACTGTGTTCTCTGTTACTTGCTGTATATTATTTATTATTCTATTCTAGAGGCACATGTGTATATTGCTTTATGCCGATATTGTGTATGTGTAAGTGAGTTATTTATTCGATGTTTAAATACGTACCAGCATCAGTCCAAGGGAATATTCACATGTGTACTCCATATTGTCTCATTCTCCGTATTATCTAACAATGTTACATTGTAATACTCTCGAATAATATGGGTATAGAGGTAGGAGTGTTACAAAATGGTATCAAAGCAGGTTTAGAACAATAAAATATATAAGAGACGTAAGTCAAGACCTTAGATGAGACTTAGAGTCCATATCCCTTTAGATGAGTTGGGTAGTACCCTATAGTTGTGAATAGTAGGAGTATATGATAATTACCCTAGCAATCATCTGGGGGACGTATTTGTTATTTTCTATATGTATCAAATATTTGGATTTCTGATATATTTGTGTAAGAAAATATAATTGATTGACCATGGGTGGTTTAAGATTGAATTGTTGTGTTTTGATTTGATTTTGATCATAGTGCGCAGCGGAAGTGGGTAAACCGATTTTTTCGCTGAGTGCATTGGTCGTTGTTATTTATATTTGTTTGGTTATTGATAACTGTTTATGTTAAATTAATTTTTATTATTGATGTTTGAATATTCATATGTTTATATTACAGTTGTAAAAATCGATTTAATTTTTGATAAGATGTTTCTTGAAATGGTTATTGTTTATAAAGGATATTTTAAAATGTTTTGATAAGATGTTTCTTGGGTATATATATATATTTTAAGCATGACGAGTGTTTGTTATAAGAAAAGATTTTGATATATATATAGCTTGTTAGAAATTGTTTTAATCAAAAAATATTATGATAACGTAAAGCATTTGATTAAGTTTGATATAAACTGATAATCATTTTATAAAGACATGCACGTTAACATATTTGTATAAATAATGTTATGGAAATTTTTGAAATGAATTGTGTTAATCTGTCCATTGAGTGCTTTCAGAATTCTGGTCGATGCGGGTGCACACTTATTCGATAAGGATTTCTAAACACTACTACGTAACATTTGGATACAATGTTTTAAAGAAATATAAATGTTTTAAGAAAATTTAAGTATCTTGAAAAGGATGCATATTTTAAGAAATATTATAAGAAAAGTTAGTTTTTTTGGAAATGTGATATTCAAAGACAATATTTTAAATAGTTTTGGAAATAAGAGTCATATCTATTATTTTGATGGATAAATATGTTGTAAAGGATCCTTTATAAGCTTGGATATACTTTAATCGATGTATGCAGCCATTGGATATTACTAGACAACTGAGGTCACTGGCAAGGCAGTATTGATTGCACGATTACTATTGCAGCAAATTGGTATTAGTAAATCACTAAAATAAATGACGAGGCAGCATCATTATATATTATAGTGCTTGAGATTTTGATATATATTGTACGTTGAAATAAATTTTATAATTTTTTTGAGAAATTATACATATGTGAGTTGGATTTGATTTTATGGATATTAAATTATGATTGGAATAATGTGCAAAATTTTATTATGAATTTAAGATTATAAATGAATAGATTATAACTTATTCATATTTGGAATTAAATTTGCAGGTTTGGGGTATTATATTTATGTAAGTAAAAATTATTTGTTATGGTTTGGATACTTTGATATTGGAGAATAAGAAACATTTTAGAAAATTATAAATTTAAAATTTGAATTTTGGAGAGTTTTAAAAAATAAGTATATATAAGTATCGTACTGACTTGTGATAATCGTGAATTATATTTAAATATTATGAACTTCAATGAGTTTATAAAGTAATATGGAAGAAATTTTTTGGAAATATAAATAAATAAGTATAAATTAATGAATATTGTATGGTATATTTTGACCATAAAGGAATCTTTTTAGTACGAATATTATGAATCATTGGAAAAATTAAGTTTGTGAGATTTTGTTTTCAAAATGGAAACTTAATTTAAAAATTATTTGTTTTAGAAATTCATGTGTAGTATTTGTATAGTTGGTGTTAATTAAAGAGAAGTATTTTGTATAAGATAAAGTGTTCTTGGATTAATATTTTGAAATATAGTTTGAAGTGAAGTTACTTTGATGGAAAAAAATTAATTGTGATTGAAGTTTAAGTAAAGATATAGTATTTGGGATTTGTTTTAATGATTATTTGATTTGTATATAAATATATTTGATAATGGGGTTATTAGTTTTATTATAGACTTCTCTTAAGGAAATTGCGAGGACGCAATTTTGTTAGGGGGATCTGTAACAACCCAGTTTTAAGGGTAGTTAATAATACATATTAATTAAATAGAAATGGATTTTTGGAAGCTAAAATGATAATTTGAAATTAACTTGGAATTTTATAACAAGGTATTTAGTGATAAAATTAAATAGTTTTGAGAATAAATATTTGTTTAAGAATTGTGAAGTAAACTAATTTGAAAAGTATTTAATATTGGGTTTTAAATGAGAATATTGAATATTTGAATTTTAATAAGTTAAAATATGGAGAGAAAAAAATTCTAAAATTTTTATGGAGATGAGTAAATAATTAAGTGTTGTGAATTTAAATTTTTTTGAAATTTTTTTGTAATTTGAATTAAAATTGAAATTAGTTTTATATGAAAAAGAAATGAAAATGAAAGAAAATAAATAAATATAATTGTTTATTAAATAAGAAGCCCAAACCCATATTTCTTAATGCAAGCCCTAAAACCATGTTTCCCGATCTTTCCACCATCTCCAAACTTTTTTAACTCTGGATGTTTCTTCTCTATCTATAAACGTAACATCAATGCTTACGTTTTCTGGCTTTAGAAAAATAAAAAATCCAAATAAACTCTATCACTTAGAAAATCAAGAATAAATCAAGTAAATTATAATAAATTCCTAAGTTTGGATATGATCATCTCAATGTTGATATGCACTTACACGAGAAAATAATTTAGGTTTCATGAATACTTTTGGGTTACTGTAGTGTGCGAAGAGGGAGGAACACGCATTCAGGTGAGTTATCGCACTCACAAATCTTGCTTATCATCTAATTCTTTGCATATACTATGTTCGGATTGTTGTTTGATTGAATATGATGGTGTGCATTGATTTGTAAGAGAAATGGTTGAAGGAGGAGGAGTAGATCGCCAGGATTGACGAAGCTTCGCCATTATAACCTCCGACCGATCGACCGTTTAGGTTACTCGGTCAACCGCTTACGATCGACCGGTGGATTGACTGGTTGTGCTGTGTGCACGCGCGTAAGTGTTGTGTTGGTTTATTTTATTTTAATACACACATACATACATACAGACATACATATATGTATATGTATATATATATATATATTATAACTTATCTTTACTAATAATAATGAAAATTCAATCTACTAGCTTTAACCGCGTCTTTTTGAACTTCCCGAAATGCCCTTACATATCCAATCAGGCCCACTTGCTTTCCTCCTATTTCCACTCTCGCTTCATACAACTAACTGCGCTTCTCCCCAAATTCGTCCGCCTTCCTAAATCAATTTCCTCGAAACCCTTATTCCATCTATTACCATCCTTTGATTCATAAAAACTAAAAAACCTCCCCAACCGTCAGCTTCTCTTACCTGCAAATCGATAGTGCTGGCATCACCAAAGACATCGCCGACGATAGGTGATTCAGTGGACTGCCAAAGACAGGTCAGGCATCTTTATCAGCTTCTTTTTTCCTCCACGACATAATTTAATTTAATGTGCGTATTTTAATTAAAATGTTCCCCTATTTGGATTTGCTTCAATTTGTGCATCCTCACTCGTATAAATAATAATGTTTGTTAATAAAAAGATGTTTTAGTATAATGTAAATTTAATTAAAGAATAAGTTTTATTAATAATAAGTATCAATTACTTAGTTTAGAAGTAGACTATTTAATAAAAATTTAGTTTTGATTTTTAATAAATCTATAAAAATCCTATAAAATTTTAGGAATATATGAAATGGTCCTCAATTGATAGTTTATAGGTTTCAATGTATATTTTATTAAATTTTAACATATAATTCAAGTTTTAAGAAAATATGTTTATTTGATTATGTATATATTAAAGTAATTTGCATGTTTTAAAATTATTTAAAATTGGTATTTAATTATAGAAAATTATGAAATTATTATTATTAGAAATGTTATCCCGCTTTTTGGCAAGGCCGTGACACCAAGGACTTAACTAGAAACCGGTGACAGATCGTATCGAAGACCAGCTACGTGCAAGGATCGCTATGGATATCGCTGAAATTTGTCCGAGCCCGGATCAGGCTACAATTGATAGGGCACATCAAGCAAAGCCGTGGGAACCAACGATCCAAGTTTCAAGTCAATCCGAGTTCGTATGCTCAAGATATCATCGACAGAAGATGGAGTAGACCGTCCTTAGTTCGAATCCATAGGCGAAGCCTATGTTCGAATCCATCAGAAGTGTAGTGCTTCGAATCCAGGAAACCCAACCTCGGTTCGAATCCATCGAGTCAAAGACCACTCGAATCCGGCACATGACCTCTCTTCGAATCCCTCGAGGTAAGGCGCTTCGAATCCATCCAGCTGGGGAGTCTTCGTATCGATCGACTGTGGACTGTCCTGATCGATACGAAGGAACATCCCTCCGATCGATTCGAAGGACCACGTCTTCGAATCCATTATCACGAGAATACCCAGTCCAAGCTGCAAAGGACATGGAGTCGACCCAGTCAATTCGGAGCGAAAAGTGGATCGATACGAGGGACACGCGCCACATCATCGCCTTCACATGCAGGAGCATGGATTCGACCCTATGGATTCGAACCATATCGATTCGAACGAATCCATAGGACGAAGAGCACGAAAATCTTCAACTTGAATCGATCATAACTCGAGTTCTACAAGTCCAAATGCCATGAAATTTTCATAGAAGCTTAAGCGCATGATGAAGAATGTTCACACCAAATTTCAGCTCGATTGGGCTCATTCTTGATCGATTCGAACCAAGGATCGAATCGATCCCAAAGTGGGCCCGGATCTCCAGATTTCGGCCATGTGGCCCCCTCACGTGCCAGAACTGGTCTCCCCAAATTTTAGGCGAAATATCAGCCTCCTACACCTATAAATAGAGCCCCTGGTCATTCAGAAAAGGGGTCGGACAATTCTAAGTACTAAAGAGCGCCCAGATTCTGCCAGATTTACTCCAGAACACCACCGCTGCTTTAGATTGACACTTAGCATTTAAATTCAGTTGTACTACAGTGTAAAGAATTGTAACCTTCAAGTATCGAGCAATAAAATCATCAAACTTCTTAGTGGACGTAGGCAAAACGCCGAACCACTCTAAATCGCTTATCTTTGCAATTTACTTTCTGTTATTTTGGAGTTTTTGTTAGATAATCCTCAGTTTTAATTTTCATTCTTCACTTTTATCTCTTCAAAAAACTTCCGAAGAGTGTTGTGCCCATTTTTGGTACAAACACTTTGGTGCTTTCACTGAGAAAAAACCTTATTTTTTCTCCTGCTCCTTAGATCTACCATCGATACCGGATTGCATAAATCCAAGAGGAAGATCCAGATCTCTAATTCATAATCCTTCCATTCTATTCAGATTTGCATAAAGTCTAGGAAAAGGATTCATCATTCATAATGGTTAGCACAAGAACCACTTCTACAGCTGCTGGACAAGAAGGTAGGGATGGACAGAATCCTGCTCAGCAGCAGCCATCCAACCAAGACAACGTTGCTCATTCAGATCCGTCTGGACTAGTCACCAGACAGGAGTTCCATGTGTTGCTTCAAGAACTGACTCAAAGTCGGTAACAATTGGCCGAAAAGTTGCGTGCTAATATTGAACTAACAAACCAACTGAACCGCCAAGGCCGCAGAAGGTCCAGACGGGATGATATCTCCCGATCATCTACTGAAAGTTCCGCCTCGTCGGACCATTATCACAGATCTACCCGTCCTCGATTAGACGGGAGTCATACACAAACGACCGGATATCAACCCGCCTTGACTGTTGGACAGTTGAGGGCAGGACCGTCGACCAGCTTTCAGGCCGGGCCCTCAACACAAGGAGGCCCTACTACATAGCATACCACGGACAATCATGCCGCAGCTGCCACAATAGAAACAAGGGTTGATACCCGAAATCTTTCAGAGCCAAATAATCAGCAACGTGGGCGTACTCCTGAACCATACGTCCCAGAAGACGCTAAGCCAAGGAGGCGAAATTTGGACCGTCGACAGCGCCCGGTCCGAACTCGCGCTGTGGAACCCGACCACACCTTAGCTCAGCAGGCCCAAAATGTAGCAATGCCCGACATTTCGACTATGATACGTCAGATGATCCGTGAAAGCCAAGGTCTTACCAACGACGATTGGGGGATTTCTCGAAGTCATACTCCTTTCACGGACGAGATAATGTACGCTGAACCTCCTCGGCGATTCAGAATGCCAACTCTCCCTATGTACGAAGGAAACTCTGATCCCAATCAGCACATTTTGAAATATGAATGGTCAATGACCGCCGCAAGGGCCGATGATGCAGTGAAATGTCGAAGTTTCCCCATCTCACTGGGAGGAATTGCAACAATGTGGTTTACAAGATTACCTCCAAGATCTATCTCTTCATTTGACCAATTGGCTAAGAAATTTGTTGAACAATTTCGCATGCATGTCGCTAGACCCAAAGATGTTAACACCCTGTCCAATGTTACCCAAGCTCGTGGGAAAACGTTAAGGCGTTACTTGGAGAGATTCCATGCGGCATGTGTGGAGATTAGTAATCCCAACGATAACTCAATTTTAATGGCATTGACAAAGGGGATCGATCCCGATTCTGAGTTTGGAAACTGGTTAGCTGGAAAACCACCCGCATCGTTGGACCGTTTCTACTCCAAAGCCGCTCAATTCTTACGGCAAGAGGACGCGAAACAGTCTAGGAAGCAGGACGATGCGAAGCCCGGAAGTGAGGGAATACAAAGCAATGTAGCAGTTAAACAGTCCGGTGACAATTCCGGAAAAGTTCAGTTGAACATACAGAATAATCAAACTCATCCAAGAGGTAACAATGGTCAGAATAAGAAAAGAGATCCGAATCCAGGCCCACGGCGTAGGGCTCCAATGTTCGAAAATTATACACCATTAAATACATCGCTGGAAAATGTGTACCTACAAACTTGCAACACTGAACAGTATAAAAAACCCGCTCCGAAACGGTCGTCGGAAAGACAGATTCAGACGGGGAAGTTTTGTAGATTTCACGAAAGTTATGGCCACAATACTAATGACTGTCGCCATTTGCAGGATCTCATAGAAAAGTTGATTAGGGAGAGAAAGTTAGATCAATTCGTGCGGGCACCGCAGTCTGGTGGCGCGGGCCCATCGAACCCAAACCGTACGCAAGACCAAGAAAGACAAGAAGAACCCGCTCGTACAGGCGGGAGGCTAGTTATCAATACCATAAGTGGTGGTCCTCATCCAGCAGACAGAAGTTGGAGAGAAATGGAGTCGTATGCTAGCTCTATCAGGAATGCGAGCTTCGAATGCTACAGTAATTATGAGGATGGAACTCCGGCTAAACAACAGAAGACAATGTCTGATGACATCATATTTAGGAGTAGAGATGCTGACAAAATCGAAGCTCCAACAATCGACCCACTAGTCATATCTGCCCAGGTTGGTCCTGCATGGATGAAGAGGATCCCGGTTGACAGTGGAAGTTCTGTAAACATTCTATTCAAACGAGCTTATGATTTAATGAAGATGGAAGAAAAGGACTTGAAACCCTGCCAATCTCGAGTTCACGGCTTCAATGGGAGTGCAACAATACCCACTGGGATAGTGGAACTACCAGTGGAACTGGGGATTGGAGAACGCAGGAGAGTCTGACTGCTGCAATTTGTTGTTCTTGACATCGCTTCACCGTATAATGCATTCTTGGGCCGACCAGCCCTTGCTGAATTCAGGGCAGCCATTGCCCCGTGGTGTTTGACTTTAAAATTCCCAACTGATCATGGGATTGGAATCATTCAAGGAGATCAGGCAGCAGGACGAGCCTGTTACGTTGCTGAACTGCGTGAGGCGCAGAGAAAGGAGAAGGGAAAGGGCGTAGAGGAATCTCTCTGCGTCCGTTTTACTGATAATTGACAACTAGCGCCTGGGCCCCGGCCCGGGCACCATTACCAATTCCTTAAAGATCTTGACCCTAGAGATAACGAAGATAAAGATGAAGTTAAAGAGAATCAAGCGTCTCCAGCCGAACTGACTGTGGACGTCCCAGTCAGTGAGGATGACGACTCAAAAGTACTAAAAGTTGGATCTCAACTGGGAAAACAGATACAACAGGAATTGGTTGAATTTCTCTAAGCAAATCTCGATGTTTTCGCCTGGACGCATTCTGATATGTGCGGAATCTCACCAAACATTGCAAGTCACTCCTTGAATATTGATCCGCGACATATTCCGGTCAAGCAAAAAAGGTGTGGTATGGATCCGGAGAGATCTGCCGCCCTTAAAGAAGAGATTGACAAGTTGCAATCAAATGGGTTCATCCGAGATGCTCTATACCCGGAGTGGGTGTCAAATCCGGTGTTGGTTCGAAAACCGAATGGGAAATGGAGAACTTGTGTCGACTACTCCGACTTAAACAAAGCTTGTCCAAAAGATAGTTTTCCATTTCCTCGAATTGACCAACTCGTAGACTCAACGGCAGGCCATGAATTGTTATCTTTTATGGATGCTTATTCGGTTATAATCAAATACCTATGCATTTACCCGATCAAGAACATACCAGTTTCGTCACCGATCTGGGACTCTACTGTTACAGAGTTATGCCTTTTGGTTTAAAGAATGCCGGAGCAACTTACCAACGCTTGGTTAATCGAATGTTCGCTGACCAGATCGGGAAGACCATGGAAGTTTATGTGGATGACATGTTGGTGAAATCCCAATTTTCCACAGAGCACGTCAGAGATTTAGATTCAATGTTCCGCATCCTGCGAGAATACGGGATGAAGCTCAACCCATTGAAGTGCCACTTCGGCGTTGCATCTGGAAAGTTCCTCAGTTTCATCGTCAACGCTCGTGGAATAGAGGAGAATCCCGAAAAGATCTGGGCAATAAGGAATTTGCAAACTCCGAGAACCATAAAACAAGTCCAGAGTCTCAACGGGAAGGTAGCAGCGTTAAGCAGGTTCATTTCAAAATCCACTGATAAATGCATTCCTTTCTTTGATCTAATCCGGAGGGAAAACGAAACTTTGAATGGAACATGGAGTGTGAAGGCGCATTCCGATCGCTGGTTCAACATCTCTCTACACCGCCGATCTTGTCAAAACCGATTGATCACGAACAATTATACCTTTATCTGGCAGTGTCAGAGCATGCAATCAGTGCTGCTCTGGTCCGAGAAGAAGATCGAGTGCAGAAACCGGTCTATTATGTTAGTAAACGATTGACCGGAGCTGAAAGAAATTACCCCAGGTTGGAGAAACTGGCTTATTGCCTGGTCATTGCTTCAAGGAAGCTTCGTCCTTATTTCCAAGCTCATCCGCTTACTGTGTATACCGATCAGCCGTTACGACAGGTCCTCACGTGGTCTGAGACGTCTGGTAGGTTACTCAAGTGGAATATCGAACTAAGTCAATTTGACATTACTTATGCTCCGCGGAAAGCCATTCAAGGGCAAGTCCTAGCTGACTTCATAGCTGAATTTACTGTTCCGGACGACTTACCCGAAACCAGCGAATCTCCTGAATATGTCTGGAAACTTTATACAGATGGTGCATCAAACTATCGGTGTTCGGGTGCTGGTGTTGTACTTGAAACCCCCGAAGGCCGATCCATATGTTATGCTTTGAAGTTTGATTTTCCCGCAACCAACAATGAAGCGGAAAATGAAGCCCTATTGACTGGATTAAAACTTGCCAGAGATTTGAGAATTATCGCTGTGGAAATTTATTGCGATTCACAGTTGGTTGTGTGTCAGGTACGGGGAGAGTATCAAGCAAGAGACCGAAGATTAGCTGCTTACTTGGTTCGAGTTCTAGAAATACTGGATCAATTTGATTATTACGCCATTTTCTATATACCTTGGGATCATAATCAAAAGGCCGACTCCTTGGCAAAGTTGGCCAGCATAGGTGAAGCACAGCAAATGGGACTTGTCCCGGTCGAAACTTTGTCCTCCCCAAGCATCAATTAAATAAAAACGAATGATGTGTTAGAAACTTCTCCCAGCAGAGAATCATGGATGACTCCGTATCGAAATTATATTGAGAATGGGATATTGCCCGAGCACCGAAATGAGAAAAGGAAAATTCTACGAAAAGCTTCGCGGTTCATCATTCAGGACGGGACCACGTATAGAAAGGGTTATTCTGTTCCACTCCTCCGGTGTATCGCTCACGATGAAGTCAAACGAGTGTTACATGACGTGCACGAAGGAGAATCTGGCGATCACACCGGTGGACAAGCGCTTGCTAAGAAAATACTCCGATATGGATATTACTGGCCGACAGTGAACCGAGATGCAGCCAACTATGCCAGAAAGTGCGACAAGTGCCAGAAACACGCTCGAATTCCAAGAGCCCCACCTACCGAGATAACTCAAATGGTCAGTCCCTGGCCGTTCGCTATGTGGGGTATCGATATCATCGGCGCTTTGCCTCTGGCAAAAGGTGGTGCGAAGTACGCCATCGTCGCTGTTGACTACTTCACGAAATGGGCCGAGGCCGAAGCTCTCGCAACGATTACGATGAAGAAAGTAATAAACTTTGTTGTTCGCAATATCATCTATCGATTTGGACTCCCGCATACCATCATCACCAATAATGGGACCCAATTCGAGAGTTTGGAGTTCAAGAATTTCTGTCAACGTTTTCATATCCATAAAAAGTTCTCAGCGGTCGCGCATCCACAAGCAAACGGTCAGATCGAAGCTGTTAACAAAGTTATAAAATCCATCTTAAAGAAACGACTGGAAAAGGCTGGGGGCAAATGGGTTGATGAACTCCCTATGGCATTATGGGCTTATCGAACAACTCACAAGATCGCAACCGGACACACCCCATTTTCCTTATCCTATGGATCGGAGGCCGTTATTCCAGTCGAGACAGAAGTATTTTCTCACCGCGTGACTTATTATGATCCAAAAACAAATGCTATACTACTCGCTGAGTCTTTGGATCTATTGGATGAGAAGCGGGAAGAGGCTGATTTGAGAGCGGCCGCATACCGAAGTCGGGTCGCCCGGTTGTATAATACCAAAGTTCGACCCCGAACCTTTGAACTCGGCGATCTTGTCCTCAAGAGAATCTATCTGGTTCCTTCACACATGAAACCAAACTGGGAAGGACCGTATGTGATTGCACAAAGACTTGGAGATGGCACATTCAAACTATCAACCATGGACGGTCTAGTTTTGCCAAGGGCCTGGAACAGCGAGAGTCTCCGTCGCTACTACATATGACAGGCTTTATTTATTTCATTATGTTTTTCATTCAGCAATTTACTTTTGCATTTCGAAATTAGAATTTGTAATAAGGCAACTGACTTTGCCATATTTTCCTATTTCAGCAATAAAATGTCATCTCTTCGAGCCAGAGCTGTGATTCATTAAATACAATGTACAACATCACGATGCACGAAGAGCTAAATTCCATCACACAGTGGAATTTATTCAAGTAGGGAGTGGCTATGAAGCAATCAACCACTCACTAAATGAAACCCGAGCTCGGGGGCAAGCCATCACATCAGGCCAGAAACGGGTTGATACACGACAACCCTTCACTTAACTCCGTACTCCCAGAGTGCGAGGTGGAGTATAAACATTTTCCTAACTCCGTACTCCCAGAGTGCGAGGCGGAGTATAAACATTTTCCTAACTCCGTACTCCCAGAGTGCGAGGCGGAGTATAAACATTTTCCTAACTCCGTACTCCCAGAGTGCGAGGCGGAGTATAAACATTTTCCTAACTCCGTACTCCCAGAGTGCGAGGTGGAGTATAAACATTTTTCTAACTCCGTACTCCCAGAGTGCGAAG
This sequence comes from Allium fistulosum, assembly GCA_030737815.1. NCBI lineage: Eukaryota > Viridiplantae > Streptophyta > Magnoliopsida > Asparagales > Amaryllidaceae > Allium > Allium fistulosum. The sequence goes on from CM060908.1 coordinate 912,268,472, forward strand.
CGGAGTATAAACATTTTCCTAACTCCGTACTCCCAGAGTGCGAGACGGAGTATAAACATTTACTTAACTCCGTACTCCCAGAGTGCGAGGCGGAGTATAAACATTTACTTAACTCCGTACTCCCAGAGCGCGAGACGGAGTATAAACATACGTCAACTCCACGCTTATCCCTGATATTGGGGGCAGAATCATAACACATAACAAGTTGAAAACAAAAGGGAATGAATTTTCATTTCCACTATCAACAAAAAGAATCTGATTACAAAGTGTTTCAAAAAATTTCTGCTAGTGGGAGCCGAATCTACATCTATACACGGCTATAGAAAAATCAACAAAATACTACCCCGCACAACAGAAAGTTAAAGAAAGAGTTCAATCTTTCTTCTTCCGTATTTTCTTCTTCGGGGTAGCTCCACCAGATCCGCTGCCCGATTTTCCCCTAAACCGTTTACTCTTTTCAGGCTTGTCCTCCGGCAGCGATATAATATCAACGTCTTCCTCAGAGCTTGAGGCGACGGAGATTCTTCTGGGAGGTCGAGCTGGAGGCATAGGAGTAGTAGCAGGAAGTGGGACAGGAGCAGCTTCAATCACTACAGTACCGCCCGGTGAAATCACCATCAACGGGGCAGGCCCGGGCGGATTCATACCTGCATTCCCTGCTGCCATCTCGGCATCAATCTCGGCAATAATTTCGTCCTCATGGGATGCTTGGGCCGCATCGGATGTGCCAGTAGCTGGCATAGATGAACTAACGGCCGGAGCAACCCCACTCATAGCATCAGACGGGTTGACGGAGGGATCGATGGGTTCATTGAGAAGATCCTCAATCATTTGAGCACTAAAAGAAAACATGTTTGCATCTCCCTCTTCGCCAACCAAGGTAGAAGTCGTGATGGCTTCAGTAACAACAGCCCCTTGCGTTTGATATGGAACTGATAGTGCAAGAGGCACAGAAACGACGGCTTCAGTCACTGAAATACAACAAAGGACAGATTGTTAGCCAAGTGTGTTGCTTAAGATTCTTCACACTAAAATGCGGGAAACGTTCAAATACCTTCCTTAGCCTGGACGGGAGCATGGGCAGGAACTTCAGCGGAAGATAATTGTGGCTGGTCGGGATTATATGCAGGGACAGGCTGGGGATCAACCGCACCAGTGGTTTCAGGTAATGATGGAATTACAGCTTCAACATTTTCCTCGTGATGCGCAGTCCCCGAGCCTTCGCCTGTCTCTAGAAATTGAACACCAAGCTTTTCTTTCGCCACCGAGATCACCGCCTCATGAAGGACTTTCCTCTCCTCCTCGGTGAGCAGACGCATCTCTAGCTCAAAGTCATCGAGTGTTTCATCTGGATGCGCTGCTCTCTTCTCGTCCACCAGCCGGGTCCAGGCATGGTATAGAATCATGGAGTCATCTCCCAACCACGCTAAATTTCTGTGCTCCAGCACATTTGCGTTGTACGTAACCAAGAGATCGTCAAACTCAGCATCCAGCCTGGACCTCTCCTCCAAAATCTTTTCTTGGATTTCGGCTTTCGCAGACTTAGTCTTGACCGCCGCCGCAGCAAGTTCGGCCCTGAGAGATACTGCTTGGTCGCAAGCCTCTTGTGCAGTGGCGTTTGCATCGTCCTTCTCCTTCACCATTTCAGCAAATTTGGCCTTGAGCTCGTTCAGCTCTTTAACGGCTAAGTCTCGCTCAGCTGCAATGGTGGTGTTGCGATGGCCCATCTCCTCTACCGTGGCGCAATGTTCTTGTTGCATCCTAGCCATTTTGGCCACGGCGTCCTCGTGCTTCTGGAGAGCTTGAAGTTCAGAATTCCGGGACGTCTCCATTTCAGATTGAAGAACTTCAATGATGCGTTTCTGTTTAACAATGTCAGCATCACGTTCCTCAATGACCCTCGCCCGGTCAAAAGCTACCTTCGATGCTTTCGCTGCCGCTTTGTACCATTCCTTATACTGGGCATAGAAGTCGCGGATATAACTATGAGCAGTGTTCTCAGCATCCGAGGGAATTCTTTTAAGGTTAGGAGGGAAGACATAGCCATCCATGCAAATTTCAGGGAAATCTTTTTTCATTTGCGCAAGTTTGATGGCTCCCTCACTTGTCAACTCAGCCGGAGCTTGTTCTATTATGGCGGCTGTTGTCGGTTCCACTCTTGGCCGCTGAGTATCAGGCCGAGAAGATTGAGAAGGCGGCTGCTGCTGATGAGAAGGCCCTGGAAGGTCTATTGGGGCCCTAGGAGGCGGAGGAGAACGAGATTGGGATCGATGCTGATATCCCCGATCTCTGTCGGAATAATCATGGCCAGAGCGGCCACGCGAATAATCTCTATCTCTATCATAGCGTTCCTGGCTAGTGTAGCCATGCCCACAGTCCCTGTCTGACTCTCTCCTGCGGGAATCATAGTATGGAGAAGATTGACGCACATTCCGGAGCCTATCCAGAGTAGAGCCACGGCCTGACATCTCACCTGCGATAAGAAAGAATTACGGATTAAGATCCGATAAAGCAATGTTTACTATGCAAAAGTCATGAAGTGCTGTGGAAGTGTGTGTAAATGTGTAAACCCCCAAACTGACCGGAAATGTTGACCGCACTAAAAGGAAAGGGCTCGCTCGTGTTTAGGACATCTTGAAATTCCTCCAACCCAGGATTATGAGAAATCGATATATAATCTGGGATGGGAATATCATCAAGCCCTTTGAAAATGTCTCTCGAATGAGAAGGGGCGGCCTCAGAAATCATAACTCCGGAAATGGGAGGAGACACATCCACAGATTTCCACCCCTTAGACTTAAATTTTTTGGAAACGGCGGCATTGCCTTTCCGTCTTTCTCCCGATTCTTCGAAGTTTCCCGAAAGATCAGCCATCGGCTCAGAATCTGTGTGGGTTCTTTCTTCATCACTCACTTCAGTTATGGTGATTCCGAGCGGTTTCTTCGCCTTTTTCTTCTTGGTTTTCTTCTTATTTTCCTTCTTGGAGGCGGGCTTTGCCAACCATTCGAGAACTATGCTTTGATTGATTTCAATCAAACCAAGAGTCCTTAAGTTATAGTCATTCAGCACCGAGTCGATATGTCTCAGCTCGCTCGAAACTTCTTGAAGACTTCGAACTATGCCCCTGAAATACCCGCCATCGGGTTTGGAGATAATGGCTGAAAAGCAAATGAGATGTCAATTTTAATACTAAAAGAGCTATTGGTCAAGAAATTTCATTAACAGGTTGAGGCGCTTATGTCTAGACAACCATCGCCTAGCGAAACCCGGAGGGCACCGAACATAGAACCATTCGTTCTTGAAATAACTCAGTCGGGTCCAGGCTCCAACAACAACTTGGCAATTCCTAACTGCCTCCAGAAATGTGAAAGACGGGCTATCACCCCTACTCTTGAAGTTAAATATATGTCTAATCTCGGTTGGCCTTGGCGGGCGAAAGAGACAATCCATAAATATGACAAAGGCACTGTTCAGCAACACGTGCCCGTTGGGATGAAGTTGCGAAGGAGCGATGCCTAAATATGATAGCATCCCTTTGATATATTGATTGAAAGGAGGGAGAGTTCCGGCCGCGCAAGCATGGCGATAGAAAGCTGTATATCCTTCGGGCGGATTGTGTGGTCTATCATCGGCACTGGGTAATAACATATCGTCCAGAGATATGTTATGTTTCAAGCAAATTCGGCCCAATAAGGATTCGGAGATGTTAGATTGAACAGAGTCAATGGGCTCCTCGATAAATATAGCCTCCGGCAATTCATCTAGAGCCGGGTCGATTACGTCGGCAGGAATATCGGGAATCTCAAGCATCGGGGGAGTCAAGCTCTGTACCTCTTGTTGTTGGGAGCCCGAAGATTCCATAATTAACTAGCTCATCAGAAAGCAACGTTAAGTTCATAAACAGCCCGTGCATTCCCCAGTGTGAAGTGTGTGAACGTGTCGTGCAGTGCAAGTGTTGTACGTTACTTAAGCAGATTCTACAGATTAAAGTAAGATGTCCGTACAACAAAACTTGGGAATTTGAGAATGAAAATGACCGTCATCGCTGACCGTCACTTCCACGCCATCCAAACGCTACTGACCACTTCAAGTATAAATCAGTCGTATTATTGGTTAAGTCATGGTTCCATCGACGAGCTTCAAAAGGGAGTCAAGTATAGTCCTACAGTCAAGTCCAATTAGGCAAGGCCGAAACTCGTCGGAGTGAAGTATGCTAAATGTCATTAAGTTCGTCAAGTTTCGACTGAAAATTAGTCACGTTCGAATCCATTGAGCGAGTCAGAAGAGTTGCATTCCCTGAACTGAAGACGTTTGAACACCTCGGATCGATACGAGTCGAATCGATGTGCTTCGAATCGATAAAAAAAGTCGACTCGATGCATTTCGTATCGATGTAGGTCGTTGGAATGATATCCGTAGCATCAAGTGAAGGAGCGCTTCGAGTCCATCAGGAAAGCGTTCGTACCAACCCAGGAAAGCAACTCGTATCGATCGAGTTCGATACCTTCGAATCGATCGTGAAGTTATTAGTTCGAATCGATCGATACGAACCACGTCACCTCACAAGCATCGATTCGAAGCCCCATAATCAGGATCGATGCGAACTAATTCATCCCGGATCGATACGATACGAAGAGAAAGAAAATCCTTCAAAATCTCTCGTTCTCCAAGAAAGCCTCAGCACTTTGTCACGCTCCATCCATCGATTCGACCCGTTTCGTTCAGATCTCGCAACCTTCCAAAAGTAATTTCAGAAGAAAAAATTGAGGGTGATGGTGAAGATTTCCCATTTTATCGTTCTCAGCTTGGTTTAATCCAGTACCTGATTTGTTACGATTATGATTGAAGGAATGAAGGTGTTTGTTCGAATCGAAAAAGCGTCTCTCTCGAGTCTGGGGGGATCGATACGAAGGAGAAGACAATAGCAACAGTAAAAAGTAAAAAGTGAGAAATGAATAGGACCCCGGTATATATAGGAGAAATATGACGATTCGCCTCCCGGTATACCTGACCGGCTTCAACAGGTGAGGACGTCGACTCGATTCGTTACGGCGACCTCGAATCGATTATAACCCTCTACTTCGAATCCATCTCCTGCGAGTCTTCTTGCACGTTCGAATCCATCTCAGCAACATCTATGCGAGACAACATCGACTCGAAGCACAAACCCCATGAACCATCGTTTCGAAAGACCATCAATTCGAGCATTCACAACTTCGACTCCACCAACTCAGACAACTACGTCGAATCCACACAGTATCGATTCGAAGAACCATCGATTCGAGGCAGTCAACAGAAGATGAATCTGGGTCACTGTGCCCCATCGATTAGAAGTGCCTACTTCGAGACCATCGACTCGAAGCGGATCGAGACACATAGATTCGAATAATCCTCTCGAATCCATCGAAAATGATCAAATGGGGATAAACGCATCGCTTTGAATATAAAATTATTGCTTGACTACCTTGTACAACGGTTCAGGAGAGGATCGATACCAAGGGATAGTCATAAATAATCAATAATGCACTGATTAAACTCGAATCTCAAATTGATTCAGGAGAGGATCGATGCAGAATTCGATAACAAACCGAACTGGCAACGACTTGCAAACATGCAACGTTCACCAAAGTCAAAGTGGTACATATATGCACACATCTATGACTAATGTTTGATTTTTGCCATTTACAGGGATCAAATATTCATCCCGTCATAATACAAAAACATCCAAAACTAACAGTCAGTCACAGTTATACGACGGTCAATTACAGCGGTAAAGAATACAACTTTCGGTAAAGCATGTCATAACTGTCCAATGAGAGACTGCAGCTTATCAAAGCACGTCATGTTTACACAAGACATACTTTGGGGGGCAAATGTTATCCCGCCTTTTGGCAAGGCCGTGACACCAAGGACTTAACTAGAAACCGGTGACAGATCGTATCGAAGACCAGCTACGCGCAAGGATCGCTATGGATATCGCTGAAATTTGTCCGAGCCCGGATCAGGCTACAATTGATAGGGCACGTCAAGCAAAGCCGTGGGAACCAACGATCCAAGTTTCAAGTCAATCCGAGTTCGTATGCTCAAGATATCATCGACAGAAGATGGAGTAGACCATCCTTAGTTCGAATCCATAGGCGAAGCCTATGTTCGAATCCATCAGAAGTGTAGTGCTTCGAATCCAGGAAACCCAACCTCGGTTCGAATCCATCGAGTCAAAGACCACTCGAATCCGGCACATGACCTCTCTTCGAATCCCTCGAGGTAAGGCGCTTCGAATCCATCCAGCTGGGGAGTCTTCGTATCGATCGACTGTGGACTGTCCTGATCGATACGAAGGAACATCCCTCCGATCGATTCGAAGGACCACGTCTTCGAATCCATTATCACGAGAATACCCAGTCCAAGCTGCAAAGGACATGGAGTCGACCCAGTCAATTCGGAGCGAAAAGTGGATCGATACGAGGGACGTGCGCCACATCATCGCCTTCACATGCAGGAGCATGGATTCGACCCTATGGATTCGAACCATATCGATTCGAACGAATCCATAGGACGAAGAGCACGAAAATCTTCAACTTGAATCGATCATAACTCGAGTTCTACAAGTCCAAATGCCATGAAATTTTCACAGAAGCTTAAGCGCATGATGAAGAATGTTCACACCAAATTTCAGCTCGATTGGGCTCATTCTTGATCGATTCGAACCAAGGGTCGAATCGATCCCAAAGTGGGCCCGGATCTCCAGATTTCGGCCATGTGGCCCCCTCACGTGCCAGAACTGGTCTCCCCAAATTTTAGGCGAAATATCAGCCTCCTACACCTATAAATAGAGCCCCTGGTCATTCAGAAAAGGGGTCGGACAATTCTAAGTACTAAAGAGCGCCCAGATTCTGCCAGATTTACTCCAGAACACCACCGCTGCTTTAGATTGACACTTAGCATTTAAATTCAGTTGTACTACAGTGTAAAGAATTGTAACCTTCAAGTATCGAGCAATAAAATCATCAAACTTCATAGTGGACGTAGGCAAAACGCCGAACCACTCTAAATCGCTTGTCTTTGCAATTTACTTTCTGTTATTTTTGAGTTTTTGTTAGATAATCCTCAGTTTTAATTTTCATTCTTCACTTTTACCTCTTCAAAAAACTTCCGAAGAGTGTTGTGCCCATTTTTGGTACAAACAAGTAATATTTGGTTTTACATATTATTTTGAGATTTCAAAAGAAGGAAATGAGATTTCAATAGTTATTTTGAATATTAAATTAATATTTAAATTTATAAAAGTTTATGAAATTAGTAATTTATTAAAAAGAAATTATTATATTTTGTTCAAATTACTTATTGGTTTAATCCTAGAATACATACATACATACACACACAAATATATATATATATATATAGTCCAATTTAAGTACTTATTTGTTATAGAAGATTGCATGTTGCAAATGATTCATTATCACATATCAATTTGTTTGTTGTTATATATATAATCTGTTTTATATTACTATTCAGATCATTCTTTTCTTGTTTATCGAATCATATTATATGAATGATTTACTGTTGATTTTTTTTAGTGATTTGAAATGATACGGTGATGATATTCTTTTATGACTTTATGATAACTCTAATTCTGTGTGATGAGGAATTAGAATAAACGGAGTTATAGTACCGTCTAGTATGAGACTTTCGGTAATATTTCTTCGATTATTCTCTGGACTTGTTATATAGAATATTGAAGGAGCGAGCATGATATATGAGCTCAGAATAAACGGACTAGTAACACGTGGGGGTATAGGATGCCGTCGTGTTATTTATTCGATTATCCTTTGCTCATTAATGACACTCACACTGGTTTTGTTACGTATGATGAGGCTTGCTTCCATAAGTCACATATATAGCTATGTATCGAAATATGCATCATGATCTGTGTTGGCAGGAGTATGTAGCTGTGGGTTAGCTATTATATATATATAGTATTTTCCTATCAATTTCCGACTTTCTTTATGGTGTGAAAGTTGAACTAGATTAGCTAGCATCTACCCTAGCGGCCTGATCGCGGTGGTCACGCCTCGGATCTGTGGCACCCTTTTCTTATAGCCGTGTGTCAGCATATCTGCATTTTTTTCCCTGTGTCACCTAGGCTAGCAATCAGTTACTAATATGGGCAATATGTCAGGCTGTGATCAGTGCATAGCGTTGACTTGAAGCATGTTTATGACATGTAGTGGTTATAGTCACAATACCGAAGGGGAGGTAACAGATGATTGTAGGAGTTGTGTCAAACGGACACGTGCGAGTCTCCTAGAACAGAGCGGGTGTGTGCACGTTGTCAGTCTCTCGTCTGGTTCTGGTGAGTAACTTAGGCATATACTTCTTCGTAGGACGATGAGTTGTGATTATACCTGAGTCTGTGTCTAGAGTATGGTCAATCCCCGTATCCTTCTCAGGCACGTGTCGCCGAATATCTTTTTCAATGGCGTGTGTCGCTAACTACTATTCATTGGCATGTGTTGCCGATTTTATCTCTTAGGCGTGTGTTGCCGATTATTCTTTATAGGCATGTGTTATGATTATACTTTCACAAGCATGTGTCGCCAATTATACTTTCATTGGCGTGTGTCTCCAATAATATATTTTGGTTTATGGATGATTATTTAAATTAATATTGTGGATATTTTTGTTTATTGAGATTAAATGTTATATTTGGGCTAAGTTATGTGTTAGCCTAATTATACATAGTGATATCTCTCTATAGATGTTTTCTGGATTTGAATTTTGACTTCTGGATATAGATGATTCACCCATTAAATGTTGATTTTTTTTTGATATAATGTGTTTTCTATATGGGTGATGACTTTTATATATGGTTTTGTGATTTCTAATTCGATATATTTTATAAGGGTGATGATATCTTATACCTAATCTTGTGATATTTGATAGTTATGACACGTTTGAGATTGTTTATGATATTATACACCATACCTACATTACTGCATATTAATTCACATTATGAATGCTATCATATTATTATACCCTACATATATTGAATTATTTATGTATATTAACCCTTGATTTAGACATAGTTTGACCCATGTGTTATTTATATAATACTCGGGTCAGTCCGAGTCTTTTCAGGTAAATGGATAATATTACCATCTTGTGTTTTAGGCATAGGGGATACTATTATTCAGTATAATTATTTACCATTATGTATTATATAGACTTTTATATGTATATCCATGTGATGTATATAAGACATACTTTTTATATTTTGTATTATATATTATCGTTGTGATTCTAACTCTGTGTCCTTTGTTACTTGTTGTATATTATGTATCGGTCTATCCTGAAGGCACATGTTTTTATTGTTTTGTGACGATATTGTGTATGTATAAGTGAATTATTCATTCGATGTTTAAATACATACTAGTGTTAGTCCAAAGGAATATTCATGTATGTACCCCATATTGCCTCATTCTTTGTATTATCCGACAGTGTTACACCGTAATACTCCTAGATAGTATGGGTATAGAGGTGGGGATGTTATAGAGTAACCATAGTTGGGTCGAATGAAAGTATTGGAAGTGAAGCATTATCCAAGAGAGGATTTTTCTCCTCGGTTATATGGGGTTAGCATCATGATCAACTCAAGTCAACTCAAAGTCGAAGTCTCTGGCCAGAGCAGTACGGTTACTAATAATTTTTATTATTGAAGCATATACTTTATATTTGGACTATAGAGTTGAATGTGGAGGATATAGGAATTTTAACCGTTATCAAATTTCATAAGCCCAAAGTGATATAATTTTAACAAAGAGAATTGGTGTGAATAAAAGTCACATCCAGGTAATGCTTAGTAAAGTGAAATTAGATTTTACTGAAACCAAATAAGCGATAAATTTGACCAAAAATGTTACATCTCTTGCTAAGTGACATGTGACCGTTAACATTCGAAAAGTTCAATGTTGATCACTGAAAAAATTTACACTTAACGAGTCACACGACCAAAATGATGAACTCTTGTAATGACCCAACTTTTTGACCCTCGAATGTCAACACTAATACATCAACGGTATCCGTGTGTCGAACATTCAAGTGCCGGAAATATAGAAAGTTATGGTAAATAAAAAAAGAATAGAACAAGAAAGGAAGAACATAATATCAGAATCTCATAGTGGAATGGTAATATATAATATCAAAAGAACAGTACAAAGGGCTGCTCTAAATACAGGAATTTCAAAGTTACAAAAATTGAGTGTTATCATCAGCTTGGACAGTTATAACTATCTGTCCTTGCAATGCTGATATATACATAGCTAATATGGAACAACAAGAATAGAAATAGATAGATAATGGAAGCCTCTAGCTCGTATTCTGAACTCTGAAGCATTCAAGGTAAAACTTACCATACTCAGCCTACTCGAAAGAGTACGTGAGAAATTTAGAGAAACAAAAACCAAGCGTCAGATATAAATCTGGTATGAGAAAACCCGCGATACATGTAACAGTAACTATTGAGACCATACGAATTTCCGTAATAGTTTTCCCCTCAAAAGAAACCAACCATTTATTAAGTTTAATATAGTGATATGATAGATAATGTCTACAGTGTAGAATATAAATCATATCAAACTGTTGTGGTGCTTACATTCATCACACCACAACAGTCTTAGGTTACAATCAAAAACGCTACGGTACGTTCACATTTTTCCACGAAGATCCCTTTGGTCAAGCCGAAATCCAATCTCCATGCACAAGGATCAGACACCACCTTTCGAACATTGTATATCTCTAGATAAAAAATACCATAAAGTAAACACAAAGGCTCACTCCCGAACATAAACATGAACCATGTGGTACCAAATATTATCAACTCCCGGTACTAACATCGATAAGTATTCTCTAGATATGGAGTTGATGATACCCTGTCATGGGTCAGCCAAACCCCAGATTGTGCATTCAATTCTGTCTTTAGCCATTTATGATGTCGAGGTTATGTTCGGCATCTTTCACACGAGTCTTCATCACTTGAATATAACACTAATCCCTAAATGGATTCTCATATCTTAAACAGATCACGAATCACTACATGGATTCGAGCATCTTGAAGATCTCGAATCTCCATATAGATTCCCTTTCTCAACCACTTCCAAAACATAGAATCTGTATACTAGTTTTGAAGTGGTATTCGGTAAGTAAAACACTTACCAATCCTGGACTCTTCAAAACCAATTGATGAATCTTCGGTTAACTCAATTCCAGTTCTTTCAGAAGTAAGTGAAAGCTAGAGGCATTTTTGTACCAATACTCTTCCTCAGGGGTTCTCATTGGTATGAAATCATGAAGTCTTTCGATTACTTCTTAAGTTAACATTAGGTCAAGTTCGATAATCGACTAATCGATTATCTAGTCAAAACAATTGCTTATACAAATCAGTATTCATATACTTAACTCGTTTCTGACATTCCAACTTAACTATTCCTTATCCAAGGGTGAAGCCATGTAAGTTAGAGCACTGTTGCATCAAAGCCTTGCCTAGACACTTCATTCTTGAATCTCACAAATAGATAAGTCTACCTCGTCGAGTGTTAAGTATAGTATTACTGATTTCCATAAACAAGTAAGAAATCAACAAGATTAACACGTTTTCGACATATCCAACTTAACTATTTCTCGGCCAAGAGGGAAACCAGTAGGTTAAAGCTCTATTGCTCCACCAACTACTCAATATCAATCTTAACTCTCATAAATAGATAAGCCTACTTCGCCGTCCTTTAGCATTAAGCAAAGTTAATTTCTTTTCAACAAGTAATCGCATAATAAAACCATTTAGCCACTAAGAAATTCTTAACCCCTTTTCGAAAACATTTGTATATAAATTTAAAATACTTGAAAATACTTATAATAGGTTTTAAAACATTTATCCAAAATATTACTTTAAAATAACAAGTTTGTAGAATCTTTAAAACTTGGAAAAAGAACTTGTTAGCCTCTACTTTAAATATTCACACTTAATTCTTAAAAATTAATAAAGACCTCAAACCACTTTTAAAATACTCTAACAATAGTTAGTAAACACCTGTAAAAAAGATGAAACAAAATATTTAAACTTAAATATCTTTTCAAACCTTTTAAGTCTCAAAATCAAGTCTAAATAAAGCATTTTTGCACAAGTAAGTTTTGGTCGTTTTCAAGATGTTACTTAACCTTTTACTAACCAAGCTTTTAATAGCAACAAACATACATATAAGATATTATAAATAAGGTGAAAACCCTTTAAGAATTTATCTACAAAGTTCCATAGAAATCGCCAAAAAAGGGCAATTCACAACTACATCTATAGCGACTATCGCTATAAGTGCACTTTCAAATCCGAGTTATATTCAAACCTATGTTCAACTACAACCTATGTGCTTTGCTCCAAAACCTTGCTACATGTCATACAAATCCATTCACGTTCGTGCAATTGTGTTCAAGTCTATTCATATGTCACTTGTTTTCAAGGCAAGAAGGAAAACCATTGTTTTCGCATATGTCCATATTAATTCAACAATAATAATACAATCAAATATCAACATATATATGTGATATTTTCCAATCAAAATGGTGAGTTAGCACACCTTTAACCAAACAACCAACCAAAATTTAAGCTTCTAAGTCCAACCTCAACCTAGCAACACTTTTCCATCATTCTCTTTTCTTGCCTTTGCCTTGCCTTACCCCCAAACCCCTTATAATGCTCATGGCCTTCCCTTCTAGGCTAAGAGTGGCTTTGCTTCATCAACTTCTAACTAGGTAGGATGTTTTGTAATGTGGTAGTGAGGCTTCACTCCAAGTCTGAGGTGATTTGGATTTGATTTGCATTATTTTGTTTTAGGAAATTATGAAGAGGAAGAAGAAAAGGACATGGATTTTATAACTTCAAGCTTTATGAATTTGTGAATGAGAACTAAGGGCGTGCCCGTCCTTTTATAGGCTAAGAATGATGCTCTTTAAGCTTGCCTTCACCGCCCTTCATACCATGAAAGCCTTACCTCTCATCACTTCTCCTTTATGTTAATTACCATTATACACCTCTCGTGATAATATCTCTTATCCTAAAGGAAGCTTCTAGAACCCTCCATGCTTTATGAAGAGGTGCGTATGTTAATTAGATGCTAATGTGTTCGTTTGATCATTAGACAGGTGCATAAGAGTTCGAACAACTTGTATCGATCAAAAAGCTGTTTACCAATAAACCGATTTCGATCATATTATCAATTTTTCTTTGCAGAATATATTTTTGTAAACAAATTTCAAAAATAAGTCTCTTATCATTATTCATTAATTAAATTATGTTTAATAAGGTTATAAAATCATATTTATAACACTTAATTATACTTCAAAATGTTTCGATATTCGAAAACGAAGTGTTCAAATTCTCGGGTCGCTACAATTCTCTTTTGACCAAACAATTTAATTAGTTTATAATTGTTATAAATTAACTAAATTAATTAACATATATGAAATATTAATTATAAATTTTGAATTATGATTTTAGGAATAAATATTATTAAATATAGTTATAATAGCTATAAATATATCAATCGATATACGATATCGATAAGCAATTAAATTAGATTTAATTAAATGAAATTTCTTTGGGCTTAAATGGGATATTGGCCCATGATGATGGGTTGGTATTTTTGACTCTAAAGAGGGCTATAGTGGGTGGCTCAAATAGGTTAGAGATGTTAAAAGTGGATGGCTTGGATTTAGTGAGAATCATATGAGATATGATCCATTATTTTCTCTCTTCCATCCACTATTTAAACACCTCTAACCCTAACTGAAAAGGATCTCTTGGCTGCCATTATTCCCATCCATTGTTGGCCGACTTTATCCCCTAGGTGCTCAAACAAATCAAACTCAAATCAATTTAAAAGACGAGTGCTATTTGATAGTCAAAGATATACAGTTCAAGAATTAACAATCTACTGAATTGAAAAGCTTTTAAAGGAGAGATAGTTCATTATTATAAGTTGTGCTTTAAGGCAGTGGTTTTAGGTATGTATTTTCTGTATATATAGTTTAAAATTTTGAATAATATTTTATTATCCATATATATTATTATTATATTGCTAGTTAGGTGACGATTCTTTTATGTACTTATGTTTTCACATACTAAATTAGTTATATGTATGTAATCATTAAAAAAATTCGCATGGATCAAATATGCACAGACGAATATTTTAACTATACTAATTAATATTTTATTAATTAATATATACATATAAATATATCATTTAATTATACTTATATGCTTTGCATTTAATTATAACATCATTTCATGGTAATAATTGAACATATATTAAATGTAAATTTACAGTAATTATAATTTTCGAAGGTTGTAAAATATTTTTTGATAATTATTTACTATTATTTAAATCAATATACTACCTAAATAATACACATAAAATAAAATATATTTTGAAAATTAACTTTTAAATTTTATAAAATTATATTATCATGAAACAAGCTTCCGATCGGAAAATGGGAATTACAAAATCATTTTTTCTACATTTTAAAGATTATAACAATATACGGCCGAAAATCAATTAATTAATAAAAATAAATTTTTACCCAGAAAAATTATGGAAATTTTTTCAAACCTCAAAATATCATGATAGATTTTCTAAAAGTTTAAAATTTGAATAAATGCTTCAAAATATATTTTATTAATATTTTATTGATTTTCGACTAGTTAATTAATTTTTATATATTTTAATATAATAAAATTTTATTGGGTTGTGCATATGATCTAAAACTGTTTAAAAATAAAACTAATTTTTTAAATTAATACACCCACACACATTTAGATATTATAATTATGCTTATGAATATTATATATATAAGAGAAGTATTCTAAAAAGTACTACTATATATATGTACATATATATATAGTAGTACTTTTTAGAATACTTCTATATATATATATATATATATATATATTTGTGTGTGTGTGTTATATGTGTGTATGTGTGTTTAAATATTTTCGGTCTCATAAAATTATTTAAATAAAATTAACATATATATTTATATATTCATATACTTATATGTAGATTTATAATATTTATATAAATAATAAGTTCGAATACATACTTATATTTGGACAACATACAATATATACCAATGGGCTAACATGTCCGTTGCGATGTAAATCCCAACATCAATACACAGTCATGTTATGGATTATCATGTTACACATGCACACACATACATATACGTATATGATACATATGTGTACATTTATACGTATGAAATATAAATCAAATAAAATTGTATATAATTTATAGATTTAAATAAAATAAGAGATTTTATTTAATAAAATTTAGAAACGTTCTAAATAAATTAGACTTTATAGACACAATATAGATCGAATAAGGGAATTTCTTAAAAATTCATCTTAACTTCCGCTGCGGGCTGGCCCGGTTTCAACAAATTTGTGCATATATGTTTAACTGCTTTCATTGTGGCGTCATTCAAAGCGATGTACTTAGCCTTTTGGTCGAATCAAGCACTATTACTTATTTGTAGCATTTCTAACTCAAAGCTCATTTATTAAGGTTAAATAAGAATTTAGAATTGACCTGCTATATTTTATATCGTTGATGAATTTCGAGTCTGAATTCTCCTTCATAAAGAGTTTGTTGTTTCCATTAACAACGCTCTATTATTTCTCAAATACTCGAGAATACTCTTAATTACCATTTAGCGATCTTAGTTTGGATTTGATACTTGCTCGATGTACCAATTACATAAGAAAATTGTAATATAGTAGACAACATAACATATATGATAATTCGTATTACTGATGTATAAGAAATCCATCTTATGTGTTTCACATTAAACATTTTAATATGGTGTCTATGTATATCGTTTAGGATGATCCCAACATCCTTGCCTGTAGTTTTAGAAATATATTAGTACTTTTTTAATATTCTTCTTATAGACACACGCTTCCATTGCATTTTGAATAATCAAACTATTTGATTTCTCTATCAAAATATTTGCTCTATTTTGATGTTTGTCGAACGATACTATCGCTTCAGTACTTGGATCTTATCCAATACTTACAAACTCAGCTATCACTCCCACCGATGTCATGACATTTCAAATATCATGTGCAAATAATCTATTCTAATCATTATTCGGAATTTCTGTTTCAACAAAGATTTAGAAAAATTCAAAGTCATATTGGACGATTATTTTGCGAGTAAAATCCAAATTAACTTAAGCACGTTGAATGACCAATCTATTACATTATTTTCAACAACTAAAATTTATGATGTTATTGTCATCAATGTTGCTTGCTATTGTCATCAATGTTGCTTATTTCATTCCAATTGCATTGTTTTTCTTTTTGAAGATACATTTACGGTCAATGGATCATATCCCTTTGGATATAACTATCAAACTATATTTTGAAAATGTACTTAAAATCCATTTTGGATTTGTATATCGAGCCATATGCCATAGCCAATACTCATTATGGGCTTATTGTACCGAGGAAATTCTTTTTCCGACATTGACAAGAAACTCATAATTTCTCATTAATGTACGAGAATTCTTATTAGACGTTCTAATGAGTTATGTTTGTTTTAGGCTTGGTTAATTTTGTTTCATCTTATGTATTCGGTTTCTATGTTAGTCTTTAGATCATATCCAAGTCTATTGTATTACGACTAATTTCTAGAAGAAATTCCTTTGTCGTGAAGGTGGCATTTCGCGAAACAATAGTTGTTTCACGGGACGATGGAATTGGTGTTCAAAAACATTTTATGAACTTTCTTTATATTTTAATAAAAATGATTTAGGTAACATTCTGTAATTTTACATAATTAAACAATTAAACTAAAAAGGGTAAAATCATAATTTTACATAAGTAACAAAATAGTTCATTTTTACAAGAGCTGAAAATTGATCAACAAATAGTCTTCACATGGAAGAAGAGATTGATGAAGATTTTTGGGTTACCAGCAACGTAGCGTACAACAATCATTCAGAATGTAGATAAATACGGAGAATTCTAGGAATAAGAAGTATATTTGTCACATTTAGTAGATCATGTAGGAGATGCCGCAAAATAATAGTTGGGGTGAAATAGGAGGACAATTTTCAACTGTCTCGTTCAACCTACGACTCATGTTATATTTTCGACTACCATATAAGCTTTGTCGGGCAGAATGCATACGAGCTATGGAACAACTAGCGTTGTATAATCATTAGCAAAATATTTAACTAGATGGGATAAAGCGAATTTCCAATCTTGATATCGGTATCGATAAGTAGCGGTAAAAATTGACTAGCGTTGCCAAACTGACTTCAACTCTAATCATATCGTATACTGAGTGTGTTCAACCCCACGGGTATAGATGTTAGCATGATAAAATCTAATGGTGTAAAACCAATCTCAACGTTTGAAAATAAATATGTACGTGTTGTCGACCATCAATGCTCGACTATAGCATGAATATATCTATTATCTAATTTTTTTAACTCGGTATCCATAAATCTACCAAAGTATCTTAACTACTGGGCCTTTAATCTATGGATGTATATTTAATCTTTTCCACCATTTCAACATTGTTGTGAAAGCTCCATGGCACCTCATTCTATCACGATTTTATTTACAATACGGTTGTAACGTAAATTAGTAATATATAAAAAGGAATTAACGCATTAATAAATTTTAACCATAACAAACAATATAGCATGAGCTCTTTTCCGTCCATGAAAATGCGATGAATGCCTTTTCGAAGCATCATGTCCGACCTAAACGGAAACGTCGATGAAATCACATTCGGTACACCCATTCCACATCCGCCATCATTGTCATTGGAAGTCATTCTACTCTTTCTCAATGTTTTCCTTCTACGCACAAGGGTTGCGAAGCTAGAACCTTTTTCATTTAAGTTCTCCACTTTCGAAATTACAAGATTGTACCTTAACCCAAGAAATTGGGGATTTTGCAATATCAGTCGAAATCGCAAACATTGAATGAAAGGAGGAGGAGAATGACTTGATCTTTTAATTTGTGTTTTAGTTTTGATTTTAACTGAATTTAGAGGAAAGAGAAAAAAATTCGATCGAGGGAGGACATGAAATTTTTTATCGAGCTAAAGAAAACACTTTCAGATTATGTTCTACATTGAGTTATTAAAACATAAACTCCTATAAATGGTTTTCAAAAAATCTTTTATAGTCGTTTCATGAATAAAAAAAGCCTAGCATCCTCCCACTCACCTGTTGGAGAAGGGGGAGGAATCGACATTTTTTATTTCCTTCCCCACGCTAATTTCCCCTCCCTTGCTCTTAAAACTCAAATAGTTGTTAGAGTGACCCTATTTAAATATTTATTCTCTTTCTACCCTTTTTAGCAAAACTTTTTGTCGACTTCCAAATAATAGTTACTTTATAGCTAACAAAATACAGCTAATCCACTAATGCTCTACGAAGTAAATTTTGTTGTGTAAATTTGATTCCGTCCTTTATTTCAGATTTGGTACGGGAAAAAGCTTTCGAAAAATATGTTTTAAACCACATCTCTATTTTAAATTTCGGTAAATAAATAAATGTTTTTTGTTTTTTCTTAAAATTGAAGTCAAATATCAATCACATATCTTATGATTAAAACAATTTTTTGGAACTTTTTTTTTAAGCATAAAATATTTTCATAGTTCTCTACAAGTATTTGTTGAGTTCTCCACAAATATTTTAAAACTTAGAAATATGAGTTTTATATAAACCTGCATTTGACAAAGGATGGTTGTGTATTTTAAAACATGAGAAGAGTGTTTTTAGGAATGTTCCCAATTTTGTTTTACCTTTTTTTTGGACCATATTTTTAATCTTCACTCTATGTGGGCTAGATGGATAAGAAACAAATACATCAAAAAGGTTCATTTTGGAATACAGTGAATAAGCCTGATCAATCAAGTTCTATGAAGCAAATGTTAAATCATAGAGATATAGCAAAGAAAGTCAATAGAATAAATTTTAAAGATAGTTTTTTTTTTGAAATTGTACTTAAATACAACATGTAACTGGAACAACAGAACACAAATCACATATCAATATATGTTCAAAACTTATGTTTCGAATCACGCTGCGCAAATTTCGAAATTGTGACCTCTCGCACCAAAGCCGAATCACTCAACCACTGGGACAATGGTGCTTGTCAGTTTTAAAGGTAGTTTGAATACAAGTCTATGGTTTGATCATTGGTATAGCAATGAATCACTTATAAATAAATGGGGATGGAACATTTTGCTTATTATGGGAATTGCTAAAGCTACAGTAGCAGAGATAATTACAAATCAATGGCAACCAGAACAGCAAGCCGATTTAGCAGCAATATCAGAAAATTATTTATTGACGAAAATGCTGATTATGATGAGTGGGAATGGCTATTATCAAAAAAATAAAATGTTCTCTTTTCTTGGGAAATTATTAGAGGAAAACAGTCAGAAATGGATTGAGTAGAAATATTATGGAATAAAATAAATTGCCCAAAAATGTCGCACTGTTAGTTTTTTTACTTTTACAAACAGATTACAACTAAAGCAAAAATTAGCAGATGGGGAAAATTAGAAGACACGACATGCTTATTATGCCATGAAGAAACAGAAACAAGCAAACATCTATTTTTTCAATGTAAGCATGTTGGCTACTTATGAACGAATGCTAAAACTCGGCTAAGTATCAATACAGAAAGTTTTATGGACTTAAGAGCAGAAATTCAAACAATAAGCAACCATTTCCATGGAAAATCCAAAGAAAGAGATTTGGCATGTATATTAATAACTGCTACAATATATTATCATGAAAAAGCGCAATGTTATCCCGCCTTTTGGCAAGGTCGTGACACCAAGGAATTGACTAGCAACCGACGGCCCGTCCTAGAGATCAGTTATACACAGGCTCATTGTGGATATCGATGAATTTTGTCCGAGTCCGAATCGAGCCAAAATTGGTAGGACATGACAAGCTAAGCTATGAGAGTCAACGTTCCAAATCTCAAGTCAATCCGAGTTCGTATGCTCAAGTTATGAACGATACAAAATTGGATGAAAACCAATCACCGGTCGACTCGCTCCCTTCGACTCGCTCCCTTTAACTCGCTCCCTTCGACTCGCTTCGCAACACCTAGAAGTGACTACTTCGACTCACTTCGCCTTCATCAGCAGCGGTTAATTCGACTCGCTCCCTATGACTCGCTCCGCAAATATTAGAAGTGGCGACATCAACTCGCTCCGCTTCGCCTCCATCAGCTGCCTTCTTCGACTCGCTCGACCAACATACACTTCGACTCGCTCAATCAGTGCTCACTTCGACTCGCTCCGCCTCGAGCCATTCTTCGACTCGCTCCACTTCATCGATTTTGCATCCATCTGAAGACTTCTACTTCGTGTCCATCGATGTGGAGCAAAGCACAGCAGTCAATACAAGTTAGCGCCACGTCATCGAGTCAAACAGAACCGAGTCAAATGAAAAGCGAGTCGAACCAAACAGCCTACCGAGAATCCCAGTTTGTATCGATCGTATCTCCTAATCTACAAGTCCAAATGCTATGAAATTTTCACAGAAGACTACGTGCATGCTAAAGAATGTCCACGCCAAATTTTGACTCCATTGGATTAAATCTTGATCGATACGAAATCTGTTTGTATCGATCACGGATCGGACCAAAACTTCACGGGCTTGGGCGCGCGGGCCTGGTCACGTGCCAGAGAGTGTCTCCCGAGATCTGAGAGAAATACCAGCCTCCTACACCTATAAATAGACCCCAAAGCCAACAGAAAAGGGGTTCTTCTTCTTCTTCTTTGAGATCTCCAACGCCTAGACTCTGCCGGATCCAAATCCAAACTCCATTGTTGCTGCTACCAACGAATTCCACTGCCTCAAGTCACAATTATCTGCTGTAATTCATTGAATTCACTTGTAAACATCAAAGAAAGATCAATAAAGCAAACTACTTCAAAGTGGACGTAGGCAAGATCGCCGAACCACTATTAATCTTGTGTCTCTTTTTATTTCTTTCTGTTTTAAGTTTATTATTCTTCATTTTATCCTCTACAATACTTAGATCTGAGATCTATGATTATATACTGCTGATTTGTGTTCATACACTGGTGCTTTCACGATATTTGGGGTTTGTGATCAATTTTGGCGCAAACACTTTGGTGCTTTCACTGAGAAGAACTAGCACCCGCTATACCAGATTTGGAGTTCAGACTTGGAAGCTTGAAGAATTCAGATCTGAAAGAACTATGACAAGGCAATCAAACAAAAGACCAAGGCCAGAGAGAAGTCAGCATGAAGGGAGTCAAGAGGCTTCTTCAGGTGCGAATCAGACATCAATCTTCATCACCAGGAATGAGATGGAGACAATGATGAAAAGACAAGAGGAAATGATCCAGAATTTGCTTCTTCAGATTGGGCAGCTTGGAGCTCAAAATCAGGGAGCCACCAGAATTCAAAATGGAGCAGGACCATCTGGCACAGCCCCAGAACTAGGGGGCACTTACCCAGAGCATGTTGACCCGATCTCGGGCGGAGTACCAGGTGGAACTACGCAGCGCGACGTTGGTAGAGAAGTGAATGCTCGTTCAGGAGAACAGACTCCAGGAATCCCTCGTGAACTCGGGGGGCAAATCGGAAACGACGGACAAGGACTACAACTTGGAGATAGTGACAGATTGGCGGAGATGGTCAGACGCGCCATGAGAGGCGGACTAGTGAATAGAGATCTTAAGGATGTGAACAGGAGTCCCTTTGCTCCTACAATCAGGCAAGCCAGGAATCCACCAGAATTCAAACTACCATCAGTGGAAATGTACGATGGAAGGACGGATCCTACAGTCCATCTGACGAGGTATATGAGGCACATGGAAGTGCTGGGGGCATCACAGGAAGTCATGGCCCGGTGCTTTCCATTGTATTTGATGGACATCGCAGCACTATGGTTTAGACATCTGGAGAATGGTTCCATTGGAACATGGACAGATTTGACCGAAAGGTTCATGAGGCAGTTCAGGGTTCACATTTCAAGACCCAAGAATGTGATGAGTCTGGCAGCACTGAAGCAAAGAACCGGGGAGTCTTTGAGGAACTTTCTAACACGATTCAACGCAGCGGCAGCATCAGTGGATCGACCCGATCCATCCATGGTTTTGATGGCAGCTGTATCTAGCATAGCTGATGGCACAGAATTCAAGAATTCATTGACAAGGGGTCCACCTATGGATCTGGGAGAATTTTATCACGAGGCTGAAGGATTTTTACGATTAGAGGATGCAAATGCTGAAAGAGAGGAAGGAGAAGGAACCGAGGTTTATGCAGTCAAGGGTGAAAATCCTCCTAGAACAGATTCAGGGACTGGTAAAGGGAAGCGAAAGGCTGAAGATAATAGTGATGGACCGGCTCGACAACGAAAAGAACCAAGATTCACCTCTTATACGGAGTTGAATGAGACTTTGGAGCGAATCTACCAGGATACTAAGGGGCAGATTCCCTATCGAAGGCCGATGAGAAGGGATCCAACCAACAATGAAAGAAGGTCAGACAAGTACTGCTTATTCCACGAGCTGAATGGTCATAGCACGAATGATTGTCGACACTTGAAGGATGAGGTTGAGGGACATATTCGGAATGGTCTGCTATCGCAGTACATAAGAAGGGGAACAACGACGGTGGAACAGGAGCGACAACCACCTGCACCCACTGGGGACGGCTCGGGATCGAGACGTCAGCTTGTCATCAATTGATTGGGATAATGACGAATAAGTAGCAAACTCCACACCAACACGTTTAAGCCATTTACACATGTACAGGACCACGAACGATCCTCAGGCATGCTCTGATACGACTACTAATAGTAACGGTGTAGGTGTTTGTACTTTGACGTCCCTGTTTTACTTCTATTTTCCATTTCTGATGTTTGAATTTGATTTTGTTGAACAATTCTGTTGAAAAACTCATTTTGAATAAAAGTATGTCATTTGTGATGCGATGACGACTAAGCCACTTACACATGTAAGGGATCACGAACGGTCCTCGGGCATGCTCTGAGATGGCGATAAACCGCCACCACAAACAATTCAGAAACTCACTCGAACATGAAATCTGACATTGATAATACTAAGTCCCCCCCGGGCACACACAAATCGCCTCGAACGGCACCCGACCGCGAACGGTCACAAATCGCCTCGAACGGCACCCCAACCGCGAACGGTCACCATTCGCCGCGAACGGCATCCGACCGCAAACGGTCACATATCACCTCGAATGACATACAATCCCGAACGATCGTCATTCGTGGTCAAATAAAACTATCAATTTCTTTGCAGGCCTTCAACAGGATACGAACATCCAGCTCATGGCATTACAAAACACACCTTCCTACCGCAAGGCATGTTTTGGGGGGCAAATGTTATCCCGCCTTTTGGCAAGGTCGTGACACCAAGGAATTGAATAGCAACCAATGACGGCCCGTCCTAGAGATCAGTTATACACAGGCTCATTGTGGATATCGACGAATTTTGTCCGAGTCCGGATCGAGCCAAAATTGGTAGGACATGACAAGCTAAGCTATGAGAGTCAATGTTCCAAATCTCAAGTCAATCTGAGTTCGTATGCTCAAGTTATGAACGATACAAAATTGGATGAAAACCAATCACCGGTCGACTCGCTCCTTTCGACTCGCTTTGCAACACCTAGAAGTGACTACTTCGACTCGCTTTGCCTCCATCAGCAGCGGTTACTTCGACTCGCTCCCTACGACTCGCTTCGCAAATATCAGAAGTGGCAACTTCGACTCGCTCCGCTTCGCCTCCATCAGCTGCCTTCTTTGACTCGCTCGACCAACACACACTTCGACTCGCTCAATCAGTGCTCACTTCGACTCGCTCCGCCTCGAGCCATTCTTCGACTTGCTCCACTTCATCGACTTCGCATCCATCTGAAGACTTCTACTTCGTGTCCATCGATGTGGAGCAAAGCACAGCAGTCAATACAAGTTAGCGCCACGTCACCGAGTCCGAGTCGAAACAGAAGCGAATCGAACCAAACAGCCTACCGAGAATCCCAGTTTGTATCGATCGTATCTCCTAATCTACAAGTTTAAATACTATGAAATTTTCACAGAAGACTACGTGCATGCTAAAGAATGTCCACGCCAAATTTCGACTCGATTGGATGAAATCTTGATCGATACGAAATCTGTTCGTATCGATCACGGATCGGACCGAAACTTCACGGGCTTGGGCTAGTCACGTGCCAGAGAGTGTCTTCCGAGATCTGAGAGAAATACCAGCCTCCTACACCTATAAATATACCCCCAAAGCCAACAGAAAAGAGGTTCTTCTTCTTCTTCTTTGAGATCTCCAACGCCTAGACTCTGCCGGATCCAGATCCAAACTCCATTGCTGCTGCTACCAACGAATTCCACTGCCTCAAGTCATAATTATCTGCTGTAATTCATTGAATTCACTTGTAAACATCAAAGAAAGATCAATAAAGCAAACTACTTCAGAGTGGATGTAGGCAAGATCGCCGAACCACTATAAATCTTGTGTCTTTTTCTATTTCTTTCTGTTTTAAGTTTATTATTCTTCATTTTTATCCACTACAATACTTAGATCTGGGATCTGTGATTATATACTGCTGATTTGTGTTCATACACTGATGCTTTCACGATATTTGGGGTTTGTGACTAATTTTGGCGCAAACACGCAATAACAGAGTTCATAACAACAAAGAATTAACAAAAGAACAAAGATGGATTTGCGTTAGTGAAGACAGTACTATAATCTTATCAAAGTCTTTAAAAAGAAACAAAGAAAAATTTACTCATCCGTAGAATATGGTCCAAGCAGCGGAATTCAAGTTGTCGAAGACTATCTTAAATCACCTCGCTCTTTTAGTTAACGTTCTATCACTTCAGATCTGGACAGATCAATAGCTGCTATTTTTTCAAAGCCTGACCGAGATCCAAATCGTAGAGCTGCTTCAAATAAGCCTTGCAATGGGTCGGATTTAAGATCCAATCTAGATCTAATACATAATCAAAGTAATGAAGCTTTGCAACAACGATTAAAGAGTGAAATCGTTTCAGACAGAGGCAAAGCTCCCATTTATATTAACACGGCTATGAGAAGCGAACTCAATCACGACTCATTTTACTGGAAGAGAGGGGGATCAAGTAATAAAGCACCAAAGGAAGGATAAACGAAGAATTTTAGAGGATCGGTTAAAGCGATTTGAAGAAGTAATTTTCGCTGATAGTTTCAAAAAGAGGAAGAACGATGCAGTGCTTGGGATTTTAGGCTAATAAGTACAATGTAAAGTGATATAAAGCGGTGTATGACTGTATGAGTACAAACCCAGTTCATTTGTTTTTGGGTTGGGCTGTAATTTCTTTTTTTACGTATTTTCAGAAAAAAATAAGGCTCCGTTTGGTTTGCCTTTTTAATTTCGTGTTTTCGTCTAAACAAAAATGTGCATTTCTTATATATTGTTGGAAAACAAGCAATTTTGAAAAACAAAATTAACGTAGAAGATAAAAAAACAAGTTTATTTGATTTTTCGTGTTTTGGAACATAACAAAAGGATGAAAAACAATTCATCTCCTTCATTTTCCATCCATCGTCGCTATGGCTAAGAATTGTAAACAATTTTTTACTTTTTCTTGTATTTTGTAGTGCAGGTTGAAAACACAAAACTCAAAACGAAACCAAACGGGCTGTAAAATTTTCAATATTCACGGACATTGGAAACAATAAAAAACGTATATTAATTGTGAATTGGCAATAAAACATCTCCACGTTTACACTGCTGCATATGCAACAGGCGAAGTATATCATTTGGAAAAAGCAATAGAAATGTGCCTAAAGAATAAAACTTCGGTTAACTTTATTCACTCTAGTGGTCTCTAAAAATAGCATTCTCAAAGTTCATATACTCAATGTTCCATATTCACCGCTTCGGTATATGATTGAAACGGATGAGACATACTTTCAATATTATGGAATTGAGAATATAATTGTAGTAGAAGAAGAGATGTGTGTATTACAATCTGAAAAATAGTCCAATATATATAATGAAATCATAAATATAACCGTTTATAGCCGTTGTAGTTTAAAATATGACCGTTTATAGAAGAAACAGCCGTTGAGGTGGAGGAAGTGTGGAGGGGGAGGAGGGCTTGGACGCCCATTTAATGAGCGCTCAAGCCCAATTCAGAATTCAGAATTTTAAGCTGAATATTCAACGTTGAATCGTCGACTAAAGATTTTTTTTTTGTAATATTCAATGATGAATATCAACCACTGTAGTTGCTCTAAGTACGGTGTAAAGTGAAATGAAGCGGTGTACGAGTAAAAACCCGGTTCATTTGTTTTTGGGTTGGGCTGTAATTTCTTTTTTTTACATATTTTCAGAAAAAAATAAAAATTCCAATATTCGCGGACATTGGAAACAATAACATATATTAATTGTGAATTGGCAATAAAACATCTCCACGTTTATATTGCTACATATGCAACAGACGAAGTATATCATTTGGAAAAAGCAATAGCCAATAGATAAGTGCCTAAAGAATAAAGCTTCAGTTAACTTTATTCACTCCAGTGGTCTCTAAAAATTCCTATACTCTTAACGTCTTCTGAAAGCTATCCAGGGCGGCTCCTAAGGTTTCAAAGGCCAGAGGCAAGGTCACTGAAAGTAGAGATTTAGTATCAACAAAGTGGCAAAAAAATATTACTGTTGTCAAGAATTGAACCTGGGTACGGAAACATCGTTTTTTTCGGTTATTTATTACAGCTTAACGATCATTCAGATGTTATATTGTGTCAACAACCATCAAATTACATAAGCATTCCCCACAGCAGCAAGCAACCTGGGAGTTTTATTCAAAAACTAAGTACTGGTTGGACATAGAAGATTAATTGATATTAAGAAGAGACTCAATCTTGCTGCCAACATGAGCTTCATGGTCTTCAAGACGTCCCACTACAGCATCATTTTCCCACCTGATGAGAGTTGGAACACCCGTGAGCTTGAATTTCGGGTTGGTCCTCCACGGATGGCTAGGATTTCTCCATGTTGGCCTATCACCAGCGTAGGCTCTAAGCAGCGCTACATCCTTTTCAGATGCTGATAGTTTCTCGTGTATTACTGGCTCCGCCCTAACACAGTCTGCATTGTTACTCGAAATCATCAAAATTACTACACATAAGCATGTTAAGTTTATATTCTTTTCTAAATAAGCATCCATTCTATATATAATAAAATAGAAATAATGTCCCTTCATATTCCTTTTTTCTTATTTTTTTTAAGAAATAAATCCTGAATTCTCATTACTTTAGGCAAATTTGAACCAAAGTTACAATTAGAAAGGCCTTCAGATACGCAGAAGCTTCCGTTGTGACGATTTTAGAAACATACATGTTCATTTTCTTCTACATGATCTTCTCACGAAAATTAAACAAAAACAAAAAATAGGGTTTTGCTCAGTAAGCGTCTTCTTGAAATTCAAAAGGATTTCAACAACTAAGAATCCAGGCTTTCGTCTGCTTCTCCTCACCTACTAAAATTTTGAACTCCATTGTGGAAATCAATTCAGGTAATTCTTTCCACCGGGTATTTGTATACACTGCCATGACTTCTGTTTATTTTGATTCTATCCAGATATGTTGTTGTTCTACTCATTCTAAGATTCTTATATGATTTGTTGTCTATTTGAATTTCTTCAGATTTGTTATTGCTATACCCACCATTTATGCAATGATCTTTATGTCAAATTGAAATTGAATTCAGCATATTAAATTTTCACTTTCATAGTCTTTTTTCCTCAAAACATAAAATTGAACATGCTTTGTTCACCATCAGTGGCAACATGTAAAATTCAACATGGTTTTTTCCCTTCCTAAGTACAATAGCCAGTGGTATACTGAATAGGTTTCTTAAACCTTCCTACAAAAAACTCAATCTCTTAACTTTTGCGCTGTTTGTTTCGTGATCACACTTATCATTAAAATTGACAAAACTTCAAAGTTGCGTAATTTCCTTTCTTTGTCTCGCGTTTTCAGTGATATCTCATCTTTATGGTAAAAATAGATTGGTAAACAATTTTTCAAGTGGTCATTATTACTATATTATATATACATTGATATAAACTTATGTTCTTTAAAAGTTAGTCCAACAGCAACTTTGTCCTTTACTAGCACGAAACTAAATTGTTATGTTTAACCCATATCATTAAGATATGTACTGATTTAATCGATATAAAAAACCATTTACTTCATCTGATATAAATTGATATAATTCTCCAAGTATATAAAATGGTATAAAATGTTTTATCCATTGATTCTTTTCCCTTCAATGTATTTTTCCCTGATGTTTTATCCAATTTTCCCTTTATTCCTTAATTTGATGTGTTAGCTTCTATTAACAGTGTGTACCTGTTAATAAGGCTCTTTTACTTCGCTTCTTCCTGGTATAAACCGAGATAGATTGCTAATATACAAAATGATAAATTAATTTCAATCTTAGATATGCAAGTTTTGACCAAAAGGTTTTATATTCAACGAAAGAATACACTGATCATTTACTAGCATTGACATAAATTAATTTCCTTCGTACATAGTCTTCTCGATATACATTGATATAAGTTCTCATTTAGTAAAATATATAGAAATTTATATACATTTTTTATTTTATAGATTGGTATAAAATGTTTTCGTCGGTGATTCTTTTTTCTCAAATGTGTTTTTGTTGTAGTTTCAGGCAAGTTTTTTTTTCTTTAAAGAATATTTTTTTTCTGCTAAGCTTTTGAAAGTACTACAAAATTTCATGATAGTGTCATTTCTATACATAAAAGGTTTTCACAACAGCTTTAATGCCAAAGAACAAATAAATCGGTCATTTAACATGAATTGATGTTCTTAACACACAACTTTTGAATGTACATTGATATAAATTCTCACTTTGTAAAATTGATATAAATTACTAATTCTATAATAGGCAATGGTTCTTTTATGCCAATATTCTGTTAATGCTTTTTCAGGCCATGAGTCTTTTTATTTAATTTGTCTAAGCCTTTTTTTTTCAAATGTTTACATGGTGCTCTTTTATTTGGTTTTTTTATTAGCAGCCATGGTAACAATTATTCTTTACAATTGAAAATTTGTCAGTTTTTTTCATCTTCTAGTTTTTGGATTTTAAAATTAACACAAAGCACAAACTTTTATGTTAATTTTCATTCCTATATATCCAGGTTTGGATAAAAAGGTTTTAAACCATAAACCTAATAAATTGATCAATTACTAGTACTGACGTTAATTAACGTCCTTAACACATACCTTTATGATACACATTAGTATAGATTGAGATTATTTCTCACTTAGTTAGATTGATATATATTACTATTAGTAAACTGGCATAAAATGTTTTAGCTATGGATTCTTTTTCCTTGACTGTGTTTTCATGCTGTTTTGGGCAAGAGGTTTTTCCCTGACAATTTTTTATTATGCCTTTGTTAAACTAATACAAATGCCAAGATAATTTCATTCCTATACATAGAGGTTTTGACAAGAAAGTTTTATAGCCAATGAACAAATAAATTGCTCATGCACTAGAATTTATATAAATTGGTGTCCTTAACAAATATCTTTAGGAAATACATTGATACAAATTCTCAAATTAGTTAAATTGATATAATTTGATGTAGATTGCTAATTATATCAACAAATATAGATATTAGTCAATAATTCTTTTTTCTTACTCATTTTCTACTCTTTTTTAAACAACTTTCTTTTTTGTTAATTTCTTTACTATGCTTTTGTCCACAATATTTACATGGTGTTGTGATGCTTTTCTAACATAAGGATTCAAAATTGAACTTCTTTTCTCTTTTATTATGTTTCGTTTCATGGTAACAAAAAAAATCCCTTTTATTTTTGGGTTTTCCTTATATTTTTCTTACTATGATTTTGTTAACAATGTAGAAATGGCGTTGTGATGCTTTTTAGAAATAATATATTCCATATTTAATTTGTTCTCGTTGCTCTTTTATTTTATTTTGTTTATTAGTGGTTGTGGTGAGAATCATTCTTTCGAAATTTGTCATAATTTTCAAAGTTTTCAGTCTTGAAAATTAATACACACACCGCCATGATAAATTCATTCATATCCATGTAGGTTTTGGCACGGTAGTTTTAAAAGTCGCAGAACAAATAAATTTGTCATCTACTAGCATTCGGTGTAGTCAAGGTGAAAAAACGCTTTGCACTTTTCTGTGCGCCTTAGATGCATTTTTTTCCTGCTGCTTTGCTATCAAAACAGCCGCTAAAACTACCACTAAATATGCAATTTTGACAATAAAAATTTTCATATACATGCAATTTTGAGAATAAAACTTCAAAAATTCACATTACAAACCAAATGATTCAAATTTTTCATAATAAAATTTTCTAAAATTTGGTAAACGAAAAGCACGTTTTTCTTTAGAACTTTTATGCGCTTCACTAACACTTGCACCTTGAGTTCCAAAAAAGCCCACTACGTGCGCCTTGCGTTTTTTTGCGCCTAGGCACACGCCTTGACTACACTGCTAGCATTAACATAGATACATACTGATATAAATTCTCATAAATTGACGCAGTTCAAAGTTATTTGTATTATGTATTACTGTGTTTTCTTAATTTTAATATCATATCATCTACTATTGAACAACAAATATAGAGGATAGTAGAACAAATGTGAATTGAAGGGGTAAATTATTCTTTACAAATGAATTTGTCGGTGTTTTATTCTAAGTTTTGAGTAATGTAAATTGAAAATTTATACAGAACACAAACTTTTATGATAATTTTCATTCCTTTACATTCAGGTTTGGATAAAATGGTTTTAACCCATAGAACTAATAAATTGATCATTTTTGAAGTACCGTATTAATTAGTTTTTGAAGTGCATCACACCTTATAGGTTCCCATATGCACACAAACATAATCTAATAATCATAAAAAGTTATTCAATACAAATCTCATTCAAAATTATTATAGATATCTTGTTGAATTTATCTAACACACGTTGACTGTGTATTATCAGCCAAAGTAGATTTATTAACTTAAATTGATGATTGTATTTAGCAGCATTGTATTTTTTCACTGTCATAAGTTTGTTAATCATTCATTCCAAAAGCCTCCAAGGCATGACAGTTTTTTTTTTTCTAGAAAAGCTTCAAGTGCAAAAGATTAGAAAACAAACAATATTTTCTATCAAAATCCTTTTAAGTAAAAAGTTTTTACAATGACAAAGTTCAGAAAGTTCCCGTGTGCGAAGCGCGGGTTAAATGCTAGTACAACAGATATTCCTAACACCGCCAGAAAACTTGATAATTCAACAAACAAAGAATTATAATCTTAAACTAATTAAAATACCCATAATTACACAAAGAAACTTGCGAACCATAACACATGCATGATTAGAGGCTCAAAGTATGAAATTCGCTACTTTAGATGTATAAAATAATTAGCATTCAAAAAGTATAGTTGTCATCATGGATGTAAATACTTCCTTTAGAGCATTGGTGGAGTTATATGTTACCAATCTGCAATTTGAACGTCAAATCAACTCTTGACTATGAGATATAACTTGAGTTTGAACCAAAAATGGCATTTTCACCCAATAGAAAGTAGAAAATAATAAAAAGTGAAGAAAATAAATTAAAATAAGTAAGAAATGAACACATAGAGATTTATAGTGGTTCGACAAAACTCCAGCCTACGTCCACTTAATGATTTTATTATTTTAACTTCTGACTTGGAGGCAGAAGTTCTTAAAAGTCGGAACAACTCCAACACTTAGATTTTCAAAATTACAAGAATATAGAGTAGAGTGGAACTAGAGTCCAAAAGATCTTGAAAAATAAGTCATACCCCTCTATTTATAGAGGTATGGAGCCTAAAATCTCGCACAAAAGATCTCCAAGTCTTCTCCTTGCTATAGACCAGTTTTCCATAAAAATAGGTTGCCGCCTCATCAAGTTACTACCGGTCGGTACGATTCCAAGGATAAGGGTCGGTACCGACCCCTGAGATGGTCAATCTGATCATCTTGAACTCTTCATTTCGACTCGTCTTGTGGTTAGTTTCGTGATTTCATGGTTGTTTGCATCAATAATAGCTTGTTTCAGAGTTCCAATGACGGAGTTGTGGAAGAACAAAGTTGCTGATTCGAAAGTTCGTGGAGATTAATAGAGAGTTGTATTGAATCGACAAAACAGCATTGGAAATAGGTTCCTAGTGTTAACTTAAACTAGTATGCAGCATATGAACTCCATTGGTGGAGTTTTTATAGGTCGGTACCGGCCCCTATCCCCACATCTGGGGAGTTAGAGTCATTGAAATTTTTTTGATGGTTTGGTATTTGTGTTGTGATCTCGGTTGTACTTTGGTTTTTGGGCTTCGTGGTCATCTTTTCAGACGTCCTGCCTTAATAACTTCGAAGTTTAACTTGTCGGATTCGTCTGTATACTGCTTGATCAAAAGACGGGAAAACACTTGCCGCACAAAGCACGTCTTGCGAATGGAAGGTGTGTTTAGCTCAAGAACAAATATGATGTCAATCTTCGATAGTTGAATTCTCTGGCTACTTCAATCTTGGTGAATCGTCCAATTCCTTCGGATTTTCTTGTCAATTACGGGTAATTCCAGACCTATCATAGCCTAAGACTCTAAACTCTGCTTAAGTATTGTCTATACATCATTACAATTCCAATTGCATTTGGAGTCATTACATCACGTATCAAAACCATCCCGTGTTCATCCAAGATTTACATCATTATCATTCCGATTTAATTCAGAGTTATTGCATATCAAAATTGTCCCGTGTTCATTCGGGATTAATCTGTTTCGTTCTAATTTCAAGACGTTCAAATCTTTATACCAAATCAGTACATGTTCTAAGATTTGATCTTTGCAGATCGTTTTAGATTCAGTTTTACGCACGATTTCCCGAATCGTTTAATGTCCAGTTTTCAACATGCGATCTCTCCAGACCGTTTTATAGTTAATTTAAGTGTGCGATCTCTCTAGATCGTTTATTGAGTACGTGACCGTTCAAGGCCGATAGTTAAATCCGCGATCTCTCTGGATCGTTGAGGTTATGGCCGTTCGAGACTGGTAATCAAATCCATGGTCGTTCGGGACCAATAATCAAATCTATGGTTGTTCGAGGCCGATCATCAAATCTATGGTCTCTTCGGACTCTTGCAGAGCCCAATCCGCTCGCTCTTCGGTGAGAGGACTCGATGAAAAGCAAGCCATACAGTCGCTCTCCGGCGAAGTGATTTACTTTCTGCACTCTGGTCCCGACTTTCCGATCGAAACTTAACGCAATCAAAGTCAATTGTCTATTTGAACCCTTGCTGAGCCCAATCCGCTCGCTCTCCAACGAGGGGACTCAACGACAAACAAGCTCATCCGCTCACGCTCCAGTGAGGGGACTTGCTTCTTGCACTCTGGTCTCATCATTGGGACTTTAAGGCGGTTAATATCAATCATCACATTCAATGTGGATTTCAATAATCAAATTCAAATATCAAAAACATAAAAATCTAAAATCAAGGTAACTGCCTTGTCGGACATTACAGTCTAGCATCCAACCCAGAGCATGCCTAGGGACCGTTCAGGATTCCGTACACAAGTAAGTGTCTAGACTGTATTATTGCATGGTTTATTGAAAAGAGAAAATAGAGCGCGAAAAACAAGCCTGATTCCTTGCCATTCCGATCAAGAGATGACTATCCTTGACCTCCATGGTCATTTCCATTCACTGCGGTCGACGGCTACTCATGGCTACTTATGTCCCACCGTCTCAGTTTGATTCCTTACATAATGTTGTAACCGGTTTTCTCTGACATGTTCCTCGATCATATCCCACGGGTGTCTGCAATCATTTGTGTTATGCACATCCAGCTCATGGAATAAGCAGTATTTTTCAAATGCCCTTTTGCGCTCCGTCGGCTCTCTTCTCGCAGGCTTCCGATATGGAATATGTCCTCTAGCATCCAGATAAATCCACTACGGGGTTTCATTTAGATCCGTGTAAGAAGAGAATTTCGATCCCTCCTCTGTCGCTTTGATCCGTCAAGGCTGTCGTCCGCCTTTCGCTTTGCTTTATCCTTACTAGATCCTGCTCTGAGCAATCCTCCGCCGACATTAACCTCTTCCCCATCGGCTTCAGCACTCTGACGCAGAAATATTTCGACCTCGTGATAAAATTCTATGAGATCCCTGAGAGGATCTCGTTCCAAAGCCATCTTAAAATCTGTCTTCGCGGCTATCCCTGAAACTGCTGCCATCAAAACCATCAAAGGGTTTGGCTTATCAATTGTAGTTGTCGCCGCTTTGCCCTTGTGAGAAAACTCCTGAGGGTCTCTCCGGTCCTCTGCTTCATACTTGCTAACGTCATTACATTCTTGGATCGTGAGATATGGACCCGGAATTGCTTCACAAATCTATTTACTAACTCGATCCACGTGCTAATGAAACCGCTCTCCAGCTGTCTAAACCATTGTGCTGCCAAATCTGTTAAATATAGAGAAAATACCATCGCATTACCTCTTCAGACTCGCCCAACACTTCAATGTGCCGGATGTACCTCATCAAATGAACTGTTGGATCCGTCTTCCCGTCATACGTTTCTAGCGTCGGTAACTTAAAACTGGACGGATTTCTAGCATATCGAATATTCGGAGTGAATGGACTCCTGTTCACATCTTCCATGCTCTCATCAGGCAATCCACCCCTCATAACTCGCATCGCCATCTCGGCAAATCTGTCATCGTCGTTCAAAGGAATTCTGAAGTTAGCATTCTCAGCCTGCCTCTCGATCTGCAAGGGAATTTTAATACATACTCCTCCGGTTGTGCTTCTGCATTTTGATCCACATTGAACGCCCCGCTTCGTTTCTGATTCGCATATCATTCCTTCCAAGGCAGGACAACCCGTGACCCTAAGCCCTTGGGGGTCGGAATCGACCCCTAGGGATGGGTTGGTACCGACCCATACGTTTGGATCGGGGTTTGCTCCGGGTCGTTCTACTCCAACTTTAGTTACCTGCGCTCCGGCTTCCGGTCCTTGATTCTGATTTGCAGCAACTCCGGCTGTTTCCATATGTCTCATCATCCTGAAGAAATTCTTCATTATCTCTTCCTGCCGTGCCATCATCCTTTCTTGCAATCCATTCGTCATAGTTTCCCTCTCATCCTTGGTTATGTAGATCGACAGGGGTTAGCTCATGAGGACGCCTCTTGGCTGCCCCCTGGTTGATTTCCTCCAACAACGGTCCTTCCAGTTGATTGTCTAGCCATTTAGAATCCTTTTCAAATTTTAAATCAGCGATTTCAAATGTCTCTCAGTGAAAGCACCAAAATGTTTGAATCAAAAATGGTACAAACACCTAATAGAAAGTAAAAGAGAATAAAAAGTGAAGAAAACAAATTAAAATAAGTAAGAAATGAACACGTGGAGATTTATAGTGGTTCGGCAAACTTCGGCCTAAGTCCGCTTAATGATTTTATTGCTTAACTTCTGACTTGAGGGCAGAAGTTCTTAGAGATCGATACAACTCCGATACTTGAATTTTCAGAATTACAAGAATATAGAGTAGAGTGAAACTATAGCCCAAAAGATCTTGAAAAATCAGCCTTACCTCTCTATTTATAGAGGTAGAGAGCCTAAAATCCCGCACAAAAGATCTTCAAGCCGTTCTCCTTGTTATAGACCAGTTCTCCATAAAATAGGTTGTCGCCTAATCAAGTTACTACAGGTCGGTACGACTCCAAGGGTAGGGGCCGATACCGACCCCTAGGATGGCCAATCTGGTCATCTTGAACTCTTCGCTTCGGCTTGTCTTGTGGTTAACTTCGTGATTATGTAATTGTTTGCATCAATAATAGCTTGTTTCGAAGTTCAAATGATGGAGTTGTGGAAGAACAAAGTTGTTGATTCAGAAATTCGTGGAGATTAACAGAGAGTTGTATTAAATCGACAAAACAACATTGAAAATAGGTTCCTAGTAAGTTAAGCTAGTAGGCAGAAGATGAACTCCATTGGTGGAGTTTTTATGGATCGGTACCGACCTCCCACACTTGAGGAGTTGGGTCTGAATTTTTTTTGATGGTTTGGTATTTGTGTTGTGATCTCGGTTGTACTTTGGTTTTTGGACTTCGTGATCATCTCTCCGGACGTCCTGCCTTGATAACTTTGAAGTTTAACTCGTCGGGTTCGTCCGTATACTGCCTGGTCAAAAGACGGGACAATAACTTGTAACATTACAATAATCCGACCGTTTCGGCTACAAATATATAACTGGCTCAAGGTATCTATTGAACAAACCCCCGCCTCAACATATGTTTTGGTTTCTGTTGAACAAAAACCAAGACTTGGAAGTCTATTTAATAGACGTTAAGCTTAATATATTGTAACCAACAGTTGGGGAAATCTTGTGATTACGGATGTAATATTATAAATTTGTAACATGTAATCAAATATCTATTGGAGATGATGACAGTTAAGGATGCTTGAATAAACAACTCACTGAGAGACTTGAACATACTTCGAGGATAAGTCATGGTTAAAAATGAGATGATTTAGAATGGAGTTTGTGTTGAAAATCCACTACACTTCATCTGCACCATATGGCTTTTTGAGCAACACGCTTCAAAAATAAATGAAAGTTTGGGATATTCTTACGTTATTATGAATAAAATAACAGTACACGTTGCAAAACTGCAAAATGACGGATGGAGAAAAGCACATGTCAATACGGTTACATCTCTGCTAATTATAAAGGGAAGTAACTGCATAGATAGTGTTTGTCTTTTCAACTGTTGATATCAAAGTTTAATAAAAATACTTTCAATTTTCATATTCTACTCCATATCTATATCATGTGCATTTGTGCACACATGGTTTGTGCACACATGGTTTGTGTTATACACAGGTGTATGTATAATGAGGATGTTGAGCTCATTCTCGGATCACATACAATATAAGAGGTGTCTCATTCTCGGATAACGTAGAATAGCCAATAAGCATGAGCCAATCAAGATAATATAAAGGCTTGTCAATGAATACCCAGGAAAATACGTCTACACCATATGAATGTAAGTGCACTATCCACATCTGAAAATATCCACCGACAACCCTAATAATCTAGACGTCTACAATGCAGAATTATGATTTTTAAGTGCATCCTTCAAAATTAAAACAGCAACAATCATGAAGCAAGAAAGTAGTTTGGTTAATCATCCTCACATAAACTGAACAGCATTATTAAACGTATATATGGAAGAAGTTAACACCATTGAGGGCTTCATGTCTTAGATGGAATTAAGTTGGTAAATACTCGAAGTTTAACAACATCAGACCCTTTGGCTGTATCACTTTCATCTAAATTCTAAAGCTACTTTAACGTAGATTGAAGTTTATAAGCCGTGGTAGATTGTTCTTGCTTATAGGTTGTGCTAAACCAGCTTAAAAAAATTATTATGAGAAAAACTGTCTTTCAAATGGCTTAACTTGGTTTATTTCACGAGCTTATAAGCCAATTTGCATAAATCAAAGTATCCTACTTCTTAACACAGATCGGTATGGAATGCAACCATGTACATCACTAAAGGTTCACACCAAGGTCTACTCAATTTTTATTTTTATTTTAATTAAGAACAAGCTATTTCAGAGTTTTAACCTTGTAAACATATCGAAATTATAATTTGTATACTGAATCAAACGCTTCGATTTCAACAAAGCCTGACATATGAAATATTTCACTAAAATTATTCACCAATATACAAAACAAATATAAAAATGGCGAAAGAATTAGCAAGCTAAAATATTTTCACCGTTATCCCCAAAAAGTCACTGGCTAACAAATAGGGCTTCCATGATATTTTTAAATTACATAATAATAACCTAAACCCTACAACAAACCAGTAAAGATCCACTGATTCCAAATTCAGAAAAATAAATTAAAAATAAAAATAAATAGGAAAAATAATAATTACCAGGGCACCAACTACGTTTAGTAGCTGGATCAATATCTGCTAAAAAGAGCAGAAATTTCGGGTTCTGAGAATTCTCAGACTTGAAACTCTCGAACACTGAATCGAAGTTCGAAACTTTCGCATCAACAATCTTCAAAGGCATTTTTTATGTTATTAGAAAACTATCGGAAATTTTCAGTAAATGAGAACTAGAAGCATGGCCTGCATCGGTATAATATACGGATGAGGTTTCAGACTAGAATGAATTGAAAGTGAAATCAATTCAGACCGTTCAAACTATAATGGACAGTAGGATACATTGTACCACTGGATGTGGTAGCTTTAAATTTGATTCTGCTATGATGATATATGCTTTAAATATTTATCACAAAAGTTAGATTCCTTTTAAAGGAAACGAACGCAAACGCAAGTTTTGCTGAAAAAACAACAAAAGTTGCGTCTCCAGCGGGGAGGGAGCTATGTATGAAAAATTGATGCAAGGCCACTGCCAAATTCCCAATTATTTTGCAATCCTAACAGCAGTGTGAGTTTGAACATGGAAAAATTAAGAATGAAAAAGATAAAAAAAGAGAGTTTCTCATTTTTTTTAGCGTGCATGTCCTATACAATGTTCAAAAAACTATTTAGAGTAAATGGTTTTATGACATCCATTTGATACATCAAATGACATTCTATTCAACGAGATAAATATAAAAATTTGTAAATGATTTTCTGAAAACAGTTTATACTATAAACGGTTTTCAGAAAATCATTTAACTATATAAACGGATTTTGGATTTTTTGAATACTGTTTATAACTTTTTTTAAATTCCCGATTCCCTCCAACTCACTATTGAAATAGTGGTAGGAATCTACGCTTTTTTTCAAGCTCCTACTTAAAATCCACCGTCCCGCTAGAGAACCAGAGACGCTCTAATTGGAATTTCCCAAGTGAAATGCCTCTTTCCCATCGTGCCTATCTATTTTCTTAACTTTGTTCTTTCCAAACCAAAGGCGAATAATACTTTGGCTATCTTACGTAAAAATGAGTTAGAATACTAATAAATAAGATTAACTATAGCGTAAGAAATCGTATTAGCAATTTTATATTATAAAAATACAAATATAAATTGCATTAATTAATTCTTAATCTATTTTCACTTTTTTCGACACTATTTTGCTTTACGCACTCTCAAACTTTTCATGCAATATTATCAATTATTACTTTACATATGCTACGGTATCCAAATCTACCTTCCAATAAAACAATTTATTACTAAAAAGTCGAGATTCAACACAGAGCAAGAACGAGATGGGAAGACCTACTACATATAGGCCGCAGGAGGTAAAATTTTAATTTCATAAAGCATCTACATGGTTAAAATACAAACTTAGGAGTGCCTCTACAAGTTTATTATTTCTCCCTAGCTGTGTCTCTACGGGAGAAATTATTTATTATTGTTATAGATATTGATATCAGGAAAATAGGCACATGGATAAACTTAGAAAAAAAATTTAGTTTGAAGGACAACAAATTTGTTTTTTAGACTGAAGGACAATGCTAGTTATAACTAGCATTTTGTAAAGTGTAAAACTGAATATAATGCTAGATATAACTAGCATTTTGTATAGTGTAAAAGTTGAATATAATGCTAATTATAACTAGCATTTGTCTTTCAGCCTAAAAATAAAACTTGGCGTCCCTCGGCCTAATTTTTTTTCAAAGTTTGTCCTTTTCTCTAATTCCCTCTATTGATATTTTGATCTTTAATTTTTTTAAAGAAAGGTGTGTATACATAACAAATTTAGGTGTACAAATAGAATTAGGTCAATTATTTTAGTCTAAAGGTTAAATATTTGCACCAGATTCATGATCCTTTTTATGAATTTCGTACATAGCATTAAGTGAAATTATTTGTTTACGAAAAAGGAAAAAGGTTAAAGTTACACCTTGTAATACAGGCACTATATCACCTTGACTCAACATCTCATGTCTCGGTACTCCACCAATCGGTACTTCACACATAACAAAAACTTTTGCAAAAACCCATCACATGGAACTAAATGAATTTTTATGCAAGAAAATTTATCTTGTGATTGGATTGACACAAAGTGTGACACCCCACCCCAAGGCCCACACAAACAGAGAATATTACAAAGTAATATTGTCTGCTAGTGCAGAGAATAGGGCTGGTTAGAAGCGATCATCCATGAATTTTCCTTTAAGTGAGTATCGATACATCGATTATTATGCTATACATTTCTTGAATCAGGTGAAATCGACGTATACAATTCAAGCTTAAAATAAAACTAAGATGGCTATAATAAAAACTCAGAATAACATATAATAATATACAGTTCACAGAATATCAGATCAGTCATAGCGAAATATCATAGATACAAGTCTGAATCGACACATAATAGATACATGATGTAGACTACCCATATACAAAGACTACATCTTGAAATGAATACGTACACAAAAGGAGTCTAACCTCAACACAAGATACTACATAATGTCAAATATATATATATATATAGGATGAAAAAAGAGAACTACTAGCTATCAGATAAGATCCCCTCTCTAAAGCTTCAAGCTGAAGGACCTGAAACATCTCAGTCTGACCCGAGTATTATAAAAATAATAAACGGGTCAGTCTAGACTGAGATAAATGTGTTAGCAAAAATGAATGATAGATAAAGAAATTTAGATCTCAATTATAAACATATATTGAAAATATCCAACGTGCCTCAATAACTACAAATCACCAAGTACAAAAATCCATAATAGCTTCTTAAAAGCAAACCCTCCGAAATGATTTGACGATAATCCAATAACGTTAAATCTAGAAATCTCACAAATAGAAATCCAGAAATCTCATAAATAAAGGGGGCGCCAAACTCCAAGATTGATGAAATAAATTCACCTACATGCATGTAACTACAAAATAGACGTACAAGTCTATAAACATCAAGATAGGTACGAGACCTATAAACATCAAAATAGGCATAAAATCTATGAACTCCAAGATGGTACGAAACCTATAAACATCTAATAGGAACAAGTCCTATAAACATCAAGATAGGTACTAAACCTATAAACATTAAATAGGAACAAGTCTTATGAACATCAAAGGCGAGTCATATACTCGTCAAAAAGTGTTATATACTTTCATATAGCAATCGAATAGATAACGATCATGTATCCCATAACACAAGGATTCACCCAAATGTTTACTATAAAATAGTAAACTCAACTCGTGTGTAACAACAGTTCAATCGAACAAGTCCAGGAGTTAATCGATAAAAAAACACGAGCATCTCATACTACTGGTTTTATTTAACCGTTTAAATCGATTTCTCATTCGATCGATAACGTGCAGTTTTATGAAAATATTTCTCTTTTCAACTACTTTTAAAATATTTATATTTATAATGGAACTATATATATAAGTAAACTTTTCAAACTATTGTTCCAAAACATTTTTTAAACCATTGCATATGGAAATTGATAGTATGTATATATATATATATATATTAATAAAATTCTTTATATGAAAATATATATATATATATATATATTAGATTTGTACATAAATAATCTTGTATAAAGCGATTAGATTTAGGAATCAATCATTTGTAAATCCGGGTTGAAAATGTGCATCAAAAGTGTGTAATTCTCTCAAGATCAATAAAACAATCTCTATGGTATAAAAACATCAAAACGAATTCATAAATCATGAATCCGGAAAATATCAATAAACTTGACATGAAATGCAGTAATAAAATTTAACAATCAACTTCTAGAATTCCACAAGACAACCATGCGACAAACGGGTCGATCGAGAAAACACCAAAACATATCATGGATGTCAGGTTCAGGCTACAATCGATGCAACGGTTTGACCAACCGGTCTACCGGTTGGTTCGCCTGGGCCGACGTCTAGGCGACTCCAGTAATCTTCCATCGATCCTTCTTTGCTCATTCTTCTTGTGAAGCTTCTCTAACGATTTAAGGTATAAAATAGGCAGTCAAGCATGCATATAAACATGTATAATTGGATGAATTTCATGATTTCATATGATGGGTTTCAGTAAACAACAAACACAATGCAATTATACACGAAATCAATCAAAATTTGAGATCTTATACACCAAGCATGAGCATCTAACAGCAGCAACCATATGTCTAAGGCTAGAATTTGTACGATAAACTCACCTTGTATCTATGCTTAGATTGCTAAAGCCCTCCAATTAGCATTGCACTCAATCTTGATCAACAATGAAGATTTGGGTGGGTTGTGTATTTAGAGAAAGAACCCTAATTTCTTTCTTTATTTTAGGAATAGAGTGTGTATTAGAAAATGAAAAGAATGCTTTTAGGAAGGGTATGATAAGGGTTTTTATCTTATTTTAATTAAGCATGAGTTTGATACTTATCTAGGCCTAATAAACTTAAGTGTAAATATCACTATCGTTTGCTTCTTATTTAATAGAAAACGGATCCTCGTCTTATAAATGAAAATTCACTATCCAAAAACCATCTTATAGAAAATAATACGATTTCTAGATATATTATATGTGTGTGTATCTTTTTCCGATAATGAATTAATTTCTAAATTTCCCAAAAATATAAATCAAAGTTTTCTTTACACTTCACTTCCCGATTTAAAATTATTCTAAACTTATTCAATAAGACTTGGAAGCCCAGGTTGTCACAGACTCCCCTCCTGAAAAGAATTGCGTCCCTGCAATTTCATTTTGAAAAAAGTTTATAACATATATGTGTGCAATGTTAGAAGTAACATCTTTATTGTATTTATTTAGCCCTTCCTAATCAATAATTATGACAAGTTATAAGAATCTTATATAATCATACCTCTTAACATTTAAGGATAAATTCTCTTAAGGTTGCACTTCACTAACTCTCAAAAATATTCCATAGGTTAATTCTGATTTTTCAAATAGATAGAATAATAGAATAAAAAAATCAACCATTGGTATTGCATTCAAATTTCATAATTTTAGACTTCCAACTTCAAGATCTTTAAAAAAAATAAGTTACCCAAATCACTTTCTCAAAAGTTAAGATAAAAAAATTTCCCATTTCCTTCAAGATTGAGATATTTTTATAAAAACTTTACACAACCTTATTATTAAACAAATTATGATTGATATAGAAATCTCATTTTAACAACTAGTCTCAATGTCGGCCATTTGTTATTATTATAGCATAGGTTAAAATAATTTGAGATGAAGGGATATTTTATTTCAAGATTCTATTTATAATCCTAAGGTGAATAAGGCTTTATTATTCCCATTTTATATTGTCACTAGTTCCATATATCCAATCATCACACAATTTCAAACTTATTCGCATACCATCAATATAAGAATTAAGTTTCTCAAAATAAGTATTTATTAGAAAGTCTCTGTGTGTGTGTGTCTGTATTGAAATTTGGAATCCAAAATTAAAAGATATCCCTTATCAACATTCTTTCATGTTCTTATTTAGATTGCTAATGCTCCTCGCACATTCGTATTTAAAAATTACTTAATCACAGCAAAGTTTCAATCAATATGTGGACACTTTCAAGAATGACATAAAAGTACGAACAGCGTGGATCATCGGAACTGAGCATAACTAACGCATAAAGATAACTAGAACATATCTACCTATAACATAAATGTTCAAAAATAAATATAAGTGCACAACAACATAACCATGACATCAACACAATAGTCCAAAAAATAACCATGCAATAAAGATAATACTGTCAAATGAATCTATGCATTGCTAGTGCAACCCCCTTCTCTTGCATCTTAACCGAACCACAAAGACGTGTCAGCAATGATTTAATAACTCCAATCTCCTTCTTCTGTCCCTCCCTAATTTGCTAGACCAATTTCCCATGCA
Organism: Allium fistulosum; assembly: GCA_030737815.1. Lineage (NCBI taxonomy): Eukaryota > Viridiplantae > Streptophyta > Magnoliopsida > Asparagales > Amaryllidaceae > Allium > Allium fistulosum. Next base: position 912,312,484 of record CM060908.1, read on the forward strand.
GCTTCAACATAGATAGGATGCGAGCCTCGGATGGAGAAGAGTGCATAGGTGAACCCCTATGTGAGGCCCGGCAGTGTCTTGCTGGAAGGATGGATGGACAAGCATCTCGATGGTAATTTCATTTAAAGTAGTCAGAATCTTCATGGCTTTAAGAACCTTACTATCGAAGACACTAGAGTGTCTAATAGGAGTCTAATCCTCTAACCCAACTCCAAAACGCCTAAGAATGGTAGAAATAAGGTTCCCGTAAGGGTTGTACCTCCTCTTATCTCTGGCCATATTCTCAATCATGTTGTTCCTTATCACAGTTGCCCAATTCACTTGAACATTTCCTAAAATAGTGTAAGTAGCCTTTCGAACCATTGGATAAATCTCGTCAAAACTACTAGTCTTGGGGATCAAATTATGTTGGAGAATGCGAATGATAATCTGAGCAAGATGGGTCAAATTGGAAGTGGTCCAAGCTCCATGAGGATTTTCAAGAATTTGATGTAAGGTCATTTGATTGTCAAATGCAACTTCATCCAAGCTCATACCCTTGGATGAAATCCCTAAAATTTCATGTAGCTCCCTCTCACTAAAAGTAATATCCATGCTCTTAATATCGGTGGATAAAACTAACCCATCCTCATCATGATCAACCTCAAGATTTGAATAGAATAAAGCCATACAACGCTATGAAATATATCAATTTCAGATCCATTTAAGTTAATAATACTTACTAATCCCGCGTGCATGAACAAATTCCTAATACCATAAAGATCAATCGAGTTATGGTTTACCAGACGAACCCCCAAATGCTCATTTACCATCAAACCCCAAAATCGCTTGATATTTTCTTTCTTGTTCATGAGCTAACCCTTGACTTCATGGGCAAGGATCTCCTCTATAAACCCAAAGGAAGTTGTGGAGTGGGTTCTCTTTTATCTAGACATGATTTTCTAGTAAATTGAAGGAAAAAAACACGATTTGGAGGAGTTTGAAGATGGAAAATGGGAAGCTAGGGCTTGGAATCGAACTAGGTTGAGGAAATAAAGTGTTGGAGTTGATTTTGGAGGAAATATAAAGTCTCGGTCTGTAGAGCTTATTCGATAACCGGTGAACCGGTCTCACGTACCGGTCCACCGGTACCAGAAAGTCCTTGACATTATGTGCTGTATATAATATATAATTATAGATAATCCTTGTAGTATTTATATATAAATTCAAATAAAAGATTTACCCATTTAAATTCGAAATCGTTAATTATAAAAATTCAAACTTTCTTTTCAAATCAATCCCTTACTTTGCAATTCTAAAATAATTTACACAATTTCTTACATCTTCAATTTTAACTTCTTATAAATTTGAGCTCAAAATTATCATTTAATTAAATCATGAAGTGATATACAAAGCACATCACAAACAATTCACAAATATCGAAAATAATATAACGGCTTGTCATGCCATTTATTTATAGCAAATCGCTTTGTCAGATGGCTGTGATGTTGATCATAAAATCAACATTGCCTCGGCATTGCTTTGCTATTGCTAATGCTTGATGGCTGCAACCGTCGTCAAAACCAATACATATAAAACATTTTTTAAAGCTTTTAAATAAAATTTTCTAAACCACAAATTTTTATTTAACATATATTTTCATGAAAATAAATTTCTCTTTAAATAAAATAAACTATAATCTGATTTATATATCAAATTACTATTATATATGTATTGTTGTTCCAAATTCCCATATATATATATATGTATGTATATATGTATATTTGTATATGTATGTATATGTATATGTATAATATAAAGTTCACAACTCATATTCCAAAAGCCACGTATGTAAGTATCCGTTTATTTATGAAACCATAATTCAAGATCTATAAAATCCTTTCTATTATTTAATTACTAGAATATAATGCATTTTACATTAATAACTAATATACTAGTTCCAAAGATTTGATTAGTAAACAAAGTTTACAGTACTCATATATTTATAATAAACCAGCTAGTTTTAGAAATCAGTTCTAATATATACATATGGATACGCTTAATTTATAGATATAAAATTGCTCCTTTATAAAATCCATAAATGTCTTTTATTTACTAAACAAAAATTTTATAATAAGAAGGATTATTTATTTCCAAACTGAGTTAAGGGACTGATTCACAACAAGGTGCGACAAACATATATGTGTGTGTGTGTGTGTGTTTCTAAACAAGAAAGTTCAATAGATATTAAAACAATTTACCAAATACACATATTTATAGATATAGACCTCTTTGTATGACATTTATAAAATAACAAAACTCAAAACACTGTAATGTCTTACTTTCTCATGGAAGTGTTTATGAATCCCTATCGATAACGTTGTGCAGGCGCGTCAATCAAAATCCTTAACGCACTCAACATGCAATTTAACACAAAACCAATTTCCAAATATTCTTTTACCAATCTATATATCTTCATATAATGTAAAATATATTAATAGAAAATCTAGAATACATCCATTCATCCATGCATACATCATAGAACCAATTATAAATAAACATTGACTATTGGGCTCGGTGGAAACAGTCTATCTGCTTCCGCTGTGCAACTCTGATCACTAACGGATCAGGACACAACTACACAACGCTTAACATTTACAACCATTTTATAAAATAATTTATAAGCTAATTTAAAATTTTCACAAATACGTCCCAATGATTATTCACAATAATCATTTATACTTCTATTTTAATTAGGAAATACATCCTAAATTTTACCTGACACACCCAAGCGACGGGACTCTAAGTCTGTCTAGGCCATGATTCATGTTTTTATATATTCTATATTATTCTGAACCTCACTCTGAAACTAAGCTGTGAAGCCCCACCCCGAGACCCACCATAAGAGAGAATATTACAAAGTAATATTGTCGGCTAGTGTAGAGAATAGGGCTGGTTAGAAGCAACCATCCGTGAATTTTCCTTTAAGCGAGCATCGACATGTCGATTATTATGACATACATTTCTTGAATCAAGTGGAATCAACATATACAATTTAGGCTTAAAACAAAACAATGGTGGCTATAATAAAAATTCAGAACAACATATAATAATATGCAGTTCATAGAATATCAGATCAGTCACAGCGGAATATCATAGATACAAGTCTGAATCGGCACATAATAGATACATGATGTAGATTACCCATATACAAAGTAATACATCTTGAAATGAATACGTATACACAAGGAGTCTAATCTCAACACAAGATATTACATAATGTCAAATATATACATAGAATGACAAAAGAGAACTACTAGCTATCGGGTAAGATCCCCTCTCTAAAGCTTCAAGCTGAAGGACCTGAAACATCTCGGTCTGACCCCGAGTATTATAAAAATAATAAACGGGTCAGTCTAGACTAAGATAAATTTGTTAGCAAAATTGAATGACAGATAAAGAAATCTAAATCTCAATTACAAGCATATATCGAAAACATCCAACATGCCTAAATAACTGCAAATCACTAAGTACAAAAACCCATAATAGCTTCTTAAAAGAAAAAACCTCCGAAACGATTTGGTGATAATACAACAACATTAAATCTAGAAATCTCATAAATAGAAATCTAGAAATCTCATAAATAAGGGGGGCGTCAAATTCCAAGGTTGGTGAAATAAATTCACCTACATGCATGTAACTCCAAATAGACGTATAAGTCCATAAACATCAAGATAGGTACGAGACCTATAAACATCAAAATATGCATAAAACCTATGAACTTCAAGTTAGGTATGAAACCTATAAACATCGAATAGGAACAAGTCCTATAAACATCAAAATATGTACTAAACCTATAAACATCAAATAGGAACAAGTCACATAAACATCAAAGGCAAGTCATATACTCGTCGAAAAGTGTTATATAATTTTATATAGCAATCGAATAGATAACGACCATGTGTCCCATACCATATGGGTTTACCCAAATGTTTACTATACAATAGTAAACTCCACTCATGTGTAACAATAGTTCGGTTGAACAAGTCTAGGAGTTAATCGGTAAAACAAACGCGGACGTCCCATACCATTCATTTTATTTAACCGTTTAAAACAATTTCTCATTCGATCGGTAACGTGCAATTTTTAATGGAAATATATATATATACATATATATATATATATAAGTAAGCTTTTGAAATCATTGTTCCAAAACATTTTTAAAATCATTGTATATGGAAATAGACAATATATATATATATATTAATAAAATTCTATGTACGGATATATATATATATATATAAGATTTGTACATAAATAATCTTGTATAAACGATTGGATTTAAAAATCGATCATTTGTAAATTTGGGTTGAAAATGTGCATCAAAAGTGTGTAATTCTCCCAAGATCCATAGAACAACCTCTATGGTATAAAAACATCAAAACAAATTCAACAATTCATAAATCATGAATCTGGAAAATATTAATAAACTTGACATGAAATGCAATAATAATATTTAGCAATCAACTTCTAAAATTCCATAGGACAACCTGTGACAAACAGATCGATCAAAGAAACACCGAAACTTAGCCTAGACGTCGAGTTCAGACTACAACCGGTGCACCAGTTGGTTCGCCAGGACTGACATCCAGGCGACTCCAGTGACCTTCCGCCGATTCGCCTAAGCTTATTCTTCTTGTGAAGCTTCACTAACGATTTAAGGTGTAAAATAGGCAGTCATGCATGCATATAAACATGTATAATTGGATGAATTTCATGATTTCATATGATGGGCTTCAGTAAACAGCAAACACAATGGAATTATACAAGGAATCAATCAAAATTTCGAGATCTTATACACTTCGAATTCAAGCATGAGCATTTAACAGTAGCAACCATATATCTAAGGCAAAATTTTGTGGGATAAACTCACCCTGTATCTATGCTTAGATTGCTAAAGTCCTCCTATTAGCATTGCACTCAATCTTGATCAACAATGAAGATTTGGGTGGGTTTTATATTTAGAGGAAGCACCCTAATTTCTTTCTTTTAGGAATAGAGAATATGTACTAGAAAATGAAAATAATGCTTTTAGAGAGGGTATGATAAGGGTTTATGTCTTATTTTAATTAAGCATGAGTTGGATACTTATCTAGGCCTAATAAACTTAAGTGCAAATATTACTATTGTTTGCTTCTTATTTAATACAAAAAGAATCCTCATTTTATAAATGAAAATTCACTATCCAAAACCATATTATAGAAAAATAATATGATTTCTAGATATATTGTGTATGTGTATATTTTCCAATAATGAATTTATTTCTAAATTTCCTAAAAATATAAATCGGAGTTTTCTTTACGCATCACTTCCCGATTTAAAATTATTCTAAACTTATTCAATAAAACTTGGAAGCCCGGGTTGTTACGCAAAGGGACAAACAAATGTAGGATAGAGGATTTGAACTTTGAAATGTCTATTTGGAGCAATCCATACATAAATTTAATCTGTAATGTTTTTTGCGTTGATTGATTTGTATTGAAGTTGATGCAACTGATTAGTAAGATGAATTTATGAGTATGATTTGAAATATTTTTAGGAGGGTTTGTTTACTAGAACAACCAGGTCGGTGTTTTTAAATTTTCATCATGGAAGAACATTTTTTTTCTTTGGAAAAAACAAAATTCAAGGGGAAACATCATTCTCCATAGGACGGTGAGAAACCAAGGTACTTAACCAGTTTGATCGGCAATTTCCTTTTTATATGATTCACAACACTATATTTATATTGTTATTTGTTTATAAAGTTATTCTACATAGTATTTTTTCTATGAAAATATTTTTGTATGGTATTGTTCTACATTATGTTCGCATAAACATCTCTAGCGTTATGCTCATTTAGTATATTTTTTATAATTTTATTTACGCATAATGTTATTTTTGTATTAGCATTCATAGTTGATGTTGTTGAAATCAAGCAATATTACTTTAATGTAGCATTTCGCAATTGTTGTATTATAAAGTTATATTTATATAACGTTATGTGGTTGTTGTTGAAATGGGAAATTGATGAAGAAGAAGTAGAAGAGGAAGTGCATGAGGTGGTGCAACAAGGAGGTTGTGGGGATGATGCACCATTGACAAGAAGAATAAGCTAATAAATTATATCGAACATTGGAGGCGATTACAAGGAAGCGATGGTGATGAGGTGAGAACAAGCGAATGGTCAAACCGCCCAAATCTCATCAATCGACCAACTGCATACAATAAACCCAGAAGAAATATTACAAAATAGTGGTATAGCGGTTGACTGAATTAGGGTCATCAATTGACTGAATAGGTAAACAATTGATGATCCCTTTCAGTCACTCGACTAATCTACTATTGAAGAAGAAAAATAGGCACAGGCGAACTTTCAACTAATGGATCATGGACAGTCTACCGAACGCCTTTAGCTAACGCAACTTGAACATGGATCTAGTGCAGGCATTGTAATGTGTTTGGGGCTCGTTTTCCCCACTCGTTTGATAAGCTAGAGTTCCACATGACATCCCGACGTTGGCTTTGGCATGTGATTGTATCTCCTTAAATTGCTCTGATCTTTACTGTTAGTGCTATGAGTCGCACATTTTAGTATGTGGATTGTTGGGAGAATGGAGATATCCATATAGTTGGGTTTACGTCTATTGACTGATGTACCTACTGTTGGAACTGGGCTAGCACGCAGTGGTTTAAATGGGTAAATTTTAATTTTTTTGTCATTTTGAATCTTACTGGACCTATGAAGTCTAAATTGATTCAGATCTGATCTAAATTAATTTTAAATAAAATCATTATTTTATTTTATTTATTAGTAAAGATATATTTTGACATTATATTTGTATTACATAATGTGTACGTGCGTATCATATGCACATGTACGTGTATGTGTAGGTGCAAGATACATAGTGTCCATGGTACATGCCCTTATCTAAGTGCTAGGTTTTACACCGCAACAGAAATGTTAGCCCCTCCATATACATATGTACTGTCTAATATGTATATGTTTGTGTCTACAAACAGATATATATATATATATATATTAGTGTAACCTAGAATTATGTTCATAATTAAATAAATATACAAATATAGTAATGTAAAAGAATATTGTTTATACATACATATATATTTATAGAATAATATTAATATATGAATGTATATATAAATATTAAATTTCAAAATTCAAAATTCAAAATTTAAAATTTTAGATTAAGATTCGAAAGTATCTTTTAATTTCAAATTAAAATTCATTTTTTAATAAACCACATTTAATAAATAGTAAATACATATGTAAAAATAATTTTTTTGTAAATATATGTGTGTGTGTACAGTATAATTAATATTTTAAAATTATTTATAATATAAATATTATTATAAAATTAATTATCTAAATAAATAAAATATATTTGTACACACTGTACTTTCGGCCATACTTACATTTTGGAAAAATAAAAAAATTATCATTCTAAATCTGTATGGATTTTTTTAATTTAAAAATGATTTCCATACAGAAATCAATAAAAAAATTCATGAAAAATTATCTTACAATGCATATTAATTTTAATATATTAAATATACATATAAATTTATAATATGTTAAAACTAATTTAATACATTATAAATAAAATAAGTATATATATAAATATTTTGGCTTTAATAAAATAAGCATTTAAAAAATAATCTTTTTTCCGAAATGAAAATATGCATATAATTTTAACAACAGTTTTACAATATATATATATATATGTATATGTATATGTATATGTATATGTATATGTAAATGTATATGTATATGTATGTATGTATGTATGTATGTATGTATGTATGATTTAACAAATCAATTTTTGATTCAAAATTCATTTTAAACTAATTATTTAATTTGTAAAGAAATATTTGGTAACATGGCCGAGAATATAATCACAAGTGAATAAAAAAATTAATTATAATAACAGTACATTTATTTATATGTATATGTCCTAGATTGATGGTACATACATATAAAGATTTGTGATATATTTAACTAATCTAACCACATGTGAATCATGATAAATAACAAATATATGTGTATGAATGTAAATAAGGGTATCATCTTAACTATAGCCTTGAATGATACCTTGAATGATGAATCTGATCAACTCATTTTGGATCTGAATCCAAACTCTTAGATAAAGCGCTACCCAACTGAAAGATTCACTCATCTCTTAAATATTTGATTCGAACTTGTGCTTTAAGGCTTGAAATGATGGAGGAGGAGGTCTAATGAATTTGGCCAGAATTAGGTAATGGAAAGGCTTAAAGTGGGAGACTAAAATAAAGGGGTTAAGGGAGTTTATATAGGGGAGAAAGGAAGGAGCAAATAATGGATCCAGATCCACTATTAGCATTGCACTCAATCTTGATCAACAATGAAGATTTGGGTGGGTTTTATATTTAGAGGAAGAACCCTAATTTCTTTCTTTTTTTAGGAATAGAGAATATGTATTAGAAAATGAAAAGAATGCTCTTAGGGATGGTATGATAAGGGTTTTTATCTTGTTTTAATTAAGCATGAGTTGGATACTTGTCTAGGCCTAATAAACTTAAATGCAAATATCACCATTGTTTGCTTCTTATTTAATACAAAAAGGATCCTCATTTTATAAATGAACATTCACTATCCAAAACCATATTATAGAAAAATAATATGATTTCTAGATATATTTTGTGTGTGTGTATTTTTCAATAATGAATTTATTTCTAAATTTTCCAAAAATATAAATCAGAGTTTTCTTTACGCATCACTTCCTGAATTAAAATTATTCTAAACTTATTCAATAAGACTGGGAAGTCCGGGTTGTTACACAAAGGGACAAACAAATGTAGGACAGAGGATTTGAACTTTGAAATGTCTATTTGGAGCAATCCATACATAAATTTAATAAGTGTTTGTAATGCTTTTTGCGTTGATTGATTTGTATTGATGTTGATGCAATTGATTAGTATGATGAATTTACGGGTGTGATTTGAAATATTTTTAGGAGGGTTTGTTTGCTAGAACAACTAGGTAGGTATTTTTAAATTTTCATCATGGAAGAACATTTTTTTCTTTAGAAAAAACAAAATTCAAGGGGAAACATGCATTTCTCCATAAGACGGTGAGAAACCAGGGTACTTCACCCAGTTTGATCAGCAATTTTATTTTTAAATGGTTCACAACACTATATTTATGTTGTTATTTGTTAATAAATTTATTTTACATAGTATTTTTCTATGAAAATATCTTTATATGGTATTGTTCTGCATTATGTTTGCATAAACATCTCTAGCGTTATGTTCATTTAGTATATTTTTTATAATTTTAATAACGTATAATGTTATTTTTGAATTGGAATTCATAGTTGATATTGTTGAAATCAAGCAATATTACTTTAATGTAGCATTTCTTAATTGTTTTATTATAAAGTTATATTTATATAACGTTATGTGGTTGTTGCTGAAATCATTGAAGTGGAAGATTGATGAAGAAGTAGAAGAGGAGGTGCATGCGTAAGGTGGTGCAACAAGGAGGTTGTGGTGACGATGCACCATTGGCAAGGAGAATAAGCTACTAAATTATATTAAATATTCGAGACAATTCCAAGGAAGCGATGGTGATGAGGTGAGAACAAGCAAATTATCAAAATGACTAAATCTCATCAATCGACTAACTGCATACAATAAACGTAGAAGAAAATATTACAAAATAGTGGTATAATGGTTGACTAAATTAGGGTCATTAATTGATTGAATAGGCGAACAGTTGACGATCCTTTTCAGTCACTCGACTAATCTACTATTGCAGAAGAAAAATAGGCACAGGCGGACTTTCAACTGATGGATCATGGACATTCTACCAAACACCTTTAGCCAACGCAACTTGAACATGGACCTCGTGCAGGCATTGTAATGTGTTTGGGGTTCGTTTTCTCCACTCGTTTGACGTGCTAGAGTTCCACATGACGTCCCGATGTTGGCTTTGGCATGTGATTGTATATCCTTAAATTGCTCCAATCGTTACTGTTAGCGCCACGAGTCGCACATTTTAGTATGTGGATTGTTGGGAGAATAGAGATATCCATATAGTTGGGTTTACGTCGTGTTGATCGATGTACCTACTGTTGGAACTGGGCTAGCATGCAGTGGGTTAAATGGGTAAAATTTTTTTTGTCATTTTGAATCTTATTGGGCCTATGAAGTCTAAATTGATTCAGATATGATCTAAATTAATTTTAAATAAAATCATTATTTTATTTTATTTGCTAGTAAAGATTTATTTTGATATTATATTTGTATTACATAATGTGTACATGCGTATCATAGACACATGTATGTTGTGTGTAGGTGCAAGATATACAGTGTCCTTGGTACATGCCCCTATCTAAGTGCTAGGTTTTACACCGCAACAGACTTGTTAGCCCCTCCATATACATATGTACTGTCTAATGTGTATATGTCTGTGTCTACACACACACACACACACACACACACATATATATATATATATATATATATATTAGTGTAACCTAGAATTATGTTCATAATTAAATAAATATACAAATATAGTAATGTAAAATAATATTGTTTATACATACATATATATTTATAAAATAATATTAATATATGACTATATATATATATTAAAATTCAAATTCAAGTTTCAAAATTTAAAATTAGATTAAGATCGAAAGTATCTTTTAATTTCAAATTTCAAATTCATTTTTTAATAAATTACATTTAATAAATAGTAAATATATATGTAAAAATAATTTTTTTGTAAATATATATGTGTGTGTACATTATAATTAATATTTTAAAGTTATTTATAATATAAATATTATTGTAAAATTAATCATTCTAAATAAATAAAATATATTTGTATACATTGTACTTTCGGCCTTACTTACATTTTGAGAAAAAAAAATTATTCTAAATCTGTACGGATTTTTTTAATCTAAAAATGATTTCCATACAGAAATCAATAAAAATTATTTCATGAAAAATTATTTTACAATGCACATTAATTTTAATATATTAAATATACATATAAATTTATAATATGTTAAAACTAATTTAATACATTACAAATAAAATAAGTATATATATAAATATTTCGGCTTTAATAAAATAAGCATATAAAAAATATTCTTTTTTTCGAAATGAAAATATGCATATAATTTTAACTACAGTTTTACAATATACATACATACATACATACATATATATATATATATATATATATATATATATGATTCAACAAATCAATTTTGATTCAAAATTCATTTTAAATTAATTATTTAATTTGTAAAGAAAAATTTGATAACATGGCCGAGAATACAATCACAAGTAAATAGAAAAATTAATTATAATAACAGTACATTTATTTATATGTATATGTCCTAGATTGATGGTACATACATATAAAGATTTGTGATATATTTGACTAATCTAACCAAGATTTGTGATATATTTGACTAATCTAACCACATATGAATCATGATAAATAACAAATATATGTGTATGAATATAAATAAGGGTATCACCTTAACTATAGCCTTGAATGATACCTTGAATGCTGAATCTGATAACTCATTTTGGATATGAAATCAAACTCTTCGATAAAGCGCTACCCAACTGAAAGATGCACTCGCCTCTTTAATATTTGATTCGAACTTGTGCTTTAAGGCTTGAAATGATGAAGGAGGAGGTCTAATGAATTTGGCCAGAATTAGGTAATGGGGAGGCTTAAAATGCGAGACTAAAATAAAGAGGTTAAGGGAGTTTATATAGGAGAGAAAGGAAGGAGGAAATCATGGATCCGGATCACCTATTTTCTCTGCCAATTCAAACTCTCTAATATCAAAAATATCCCCTCTTCCCTACATACTATAGCCGACCACATCATGTCCAATATGGGCCTCCATTCCAATTCAAGCCTGATCAGATAATTCACCGTTAAATCAAATTTACCATACATTGATATAATATATGGATACATGTGTATACAACTTTTATATAAACACTGTTTTCAATACTAATTAAAGAAAGAAAATAAAATTGTATAATTAATATTTCAAAATATTAATTAATTTATAACAATTATAATTTAATTAAATTAATTGGTAGTCGTAGTATTCAACATTACGGTCCTATGACCCTAAGGTATAAATTCGGCCGGCGATTAATATCAAACAATTTGAATATTAATGTTAACATTTTAGTTTAGCTAGTCGTATGACATTATGGCCAAATTTATCGCTTGCATAGTTTCGGTAAAATTCAATTTTACTTATTTAAGCGGTCCTTGGTATTGATAATTATTTACACCAATTCTCTTCGTATATCACATTAGGACTAGGGCTGTCAATGGGTCGGGTCAGGTCATGTCGGGTTCGGGTTGATTTTAAATGGGTCGGGTCAACCCATTTATTAAATAGATCAGAAATAGCTCAACCCAAACCTGACACGATTATAAACGGGTTGACCCGACCCGACACATGTAACCCGATTAAAATGGGTCGGGTCGGGCCAACTCGTATAAGGAATAAATGAGTTAAAAATGGTCGTAAATGGGTTATAAACAGGTCAAATTCGAGTTCACGGGTCGGGTTAGGTCATAATCGGATCGGGTCAACCCATATAAGTATAAAAAGGTTATAAACGGGTCAAATTCGGGTTCAGGGGTCAACCTGAAACCCACCCGTTTATAAACGGGTCAAATTCGGGTTGACCCGAAATTGACCCGCACACTTAACCGAGTCGGGTTAACCTGCTAATTTCCATGTAATCTTCGAGTCGTGTTGCAAAATTGACAGCCCTAATTAGGACTTATGGAATTTGATAATGGTTAAAATTTTAATATCGACCACATTCAACTTGTATAGTCCAAACACAAAGTCCTTGGTTCAATAATATTAATCATTATTAATCGAATGGCTCTGGCCAGAGACTTTGACTTTGAACTGACTATAGTTTACCATGATACTAACCTTATATAACTTAGGAGACGAAATCTTTATTGAATAGTGTTTCATTTCCAATCCTTCAACTCGACCCAACTATAGTCATTCGATGGACCCATGCCATGATTTAACTACAATCAAAGCAAAGTTTCCAAATTGAAGTTCAACAATATTCTCAAGTCCATAGAACTGTGTAGTATTGTCACGTCGATATTGGTAATTAACCTTAGTTATATTAACCAACTAAAACTACCAAGTAAGTCATTCCATAGTTATCCAATAACTATCCATATGTAACCCCTTGATGCCACTAGCAGCCATGAGTAATACACTATCCAACATCAAGAAAGCTTTACGTACTCCAGTCTCAGCGGATAAATTGATATCCAATCTCAATACGTCTTGACTAGGAATATTTAAAACGATATGTTTATTTTCATTATGATAAATTTCTCATGATTACAACATATTGTTATTATTATTACAAAACTTATCACATACGGATTTTCTATTAATATAACACATTATATCAATTATATAATAGAAAGAAAAAACCTTTTATTTTAAATGAGATTTTATTATAGAGTTAATAATTTATAGTAAATTACATAGTTATCCTAGGGCATACCTCTAACTTTATCAACCTTCCATTTGCACTTGGAGCTAATTATGGAACCTCTATCATATCTCTTCGATTGGTTCGATGAGAACTGATTGGGTCAGACCCTTCGTGAATGGATCTCTCTCTGATGCTGATAAACCACCTTTATCATGTGAAATTATTCGGATTATGTTTCTCGACTTTTAATGAGCTTTTATCATTACATTTTTATCATATAACAATGATGTAGTATTTTCAATACTTGGAATTAACCCTGGCTTAGTTATAAATTTGTGCATTTATGTTTATACATTGCTTTTATTGTGGCACTAATCAAAACGATGTACTTAGCCTTTTCCATTGAATCAACCACAACCTTTTACTTAAAGCTCCTTAATTAAGGTTTAAACAAACCTAATATTGACATACTACACCCAATATCTCTTGTGAAGTTTTAGTCCGAATACTCAAACTACTCTCTAGTATTTTGTAAATATTTGAGAACACTCTAATCTACCATTTAATGGTCTTAATTTGTATTTGATATTTGCTTAATGCATCAACTACATTAGATAAATACCATATTGTACATAATACATCATGTATGACAATTCCTATTATCAATGCATAATGAATCTATCTTGCATATTAAACATTTTAATATGGTGGCTATGTATGTCATTTGGGACATTCCCAAAATCCTTTATACTTACTATTATAAAATATATAATTTTCAAATCCAATATTGAGTATTAAACAACCAAATTAAAATAGATTTTAACATAAGTACATCGTTAATAACCAGCGGTATGTTGTTTACTTGTAGTTTATAAATATCTATGTACCTTTTAATATTCTTTTCTGTAAACACACGCTTCCTTTGCATTTTGACTGAAAATCCAACTATTTGATGTTTCTATCAAAATTCTTGTTCATCTTTGATGCTTGTTGAACGATACTTTCGTATCCATTCTTGGATCATACCTGAAAACCCAAAAACTTAATATCACTCCCACTAACTTTGATACACTTTGGTAGTTATATGCAAATAGTTTATTCTAAATCATTATCTAGAATTTTCTGTTATAGCACATATGTACCAAAGAGCAAAGTCACGCCAAACGATAATTTTATGAATAAATCTGAATTAATCTGATCACGTTGAATGATGAAATCGTTACGCTAATTTCAACAATTAAAATTTATGATGTTATTATTATCAATGTTGCTTGCTATATTCCAACTGCATTGGTCTTTCTTTTGAAGACACATTTGCGACTTATGGATCATATCCCTTTGGGTACAACTATCAAAATAATATTTTGATAATGTACTTGGAATCCTCTTGGTTTTTTGTCATATGGCTGGGTCAATACTCTTAATGGTTTAGTTAACAACCGAGGATTATCTATTCTCAACATTGATAAGAACTCATAGTTTCTCTTCAATGTTTGAGAATACTTATTACACTGTCTAATGCATTGTGTTTGTTTAGGTTTAGTTAATTTCATTTCATCCCACGTAATTAGTTTCATTGTTGGATCGTATCCAAATCCATTTTACCAATAATTTCTA
This sequence comes from Allium fistulosum, assembly GCA_030737815.1. Taxonomy (NCBI): domain Eukaryota; kingdom Viridiplantae; phylum Streptophyta; class Magnoliopsida; order Asparagales; family Amaryllidaceae; genus Allium; species Allium fistulosum. The sequence continues at coordinate 912,327,655 of CM060908.1, forward strand.
AAAGAAATTCCTATGCTACGAAGTAGGTACTTTTTGAAACAACAATTGCTTCTCAGTGTACAGAATATGTATTCATAAGCATTTTATGAAATAGCTTATATATAAATCTGGTTTTTATTAGTATACTATACTTATGATCAAAACATAAATTGGTCATCCAATGGCAATCATTTCTAAACTTCATTTGGGGTGATCCATACAAAATCCCTTATGTACAATTATTATATGTAGTCTTTCCACTTGCACGGCCTACCAACTCCTTGATCCAGGATATGTTGGGGTTTCTTATAAACCCTTATCTTGTATGATTTTATAAAATATATTATATGAAATTAATTATAACCTTGTGTACTACTTTTAAGTATATGACCTTACCGAAAGAAGTTAACTCAATTTCACTCATTATTAATCGTACTATGTCCAATAAAGTTAGATTACTACTTATTGATACATCATAACGCAACATAGGGAGGAGTGACTTTTGGGATTGAATTTTTATTCATTTTTAGGTACGTTCAGAATTCTTTCTGTTGCTCAATTTTTTCGTAAGTAAGAAGGAAGACTAATCAAGGTATCTCAGCCTATCCCAGTTCGGTCCAGGTCGATTGGGTCCAAGTTAGCTCGTAAGCCAGCCATGGCTAAGAACAGGTCGACCGGTGTTCTCATGTGTGATGATAGCCTGAATCTAGTATAAGCTCCTATGCTTAATTGCACGTTAAGCCTTTTGCTAGTGAAGCCTCCCAGTGTAGCAACCCTAGCAATCAGCTCACCCGTCAATGCAAGGCACAAGCCCGGCTTGGCTATCTTCCATTGGTCGATCAAATCTCCCTTTGTGGCTCGTTCGTAGCCTGGCAGTATGCCTGTCCGCTTGCTCAAGCATCTCTTGATTGGCATAGTTTAAGAATGTCTCGAGGGTAGCCTGTTATCAATCTATCTTCGATACCACCACCTACGACCTGCACTCCATCTCGTCTCACCTAGCTTAGCATGCTCTTAGCTCTCATCGGTTTCTCGTCATCCTTATGGTCTTAGCAGACAAGCTCAGCCTGTTCTACACCTAGGTATGCGGGACAAAGCGGTAAGAGGTACAGCCAGATATACATATTCTAACAAGAAGCATGTCTCATTTCCTACAAGCATAGTGCAAGTACAAGCTCATTTAATGGAAAGCATGGTAGAACTTACTTATGTTACAGTCCTATTGGCCTTCATCTCAGCCATGCATTCCTTTCTTTTGCCATTTATCCTTCATTAAATCCATTCGATTAGATCAATTGCTAGGCATGATTCATGCCTGTTTTGCAGTGCTATCTTAGCCGTCCAAACATCAGTACAACTGCTACAAGAACCATATGCATGGCCACTTCCAAGGGGTTGGTTGTGCCCCCGGTGGAGGGGACCGCGGATTGGTTGGGCCATCGGTGGAGGGGACCTAAGGTTGGTTGGGCCTTCGATGGAGGTGACCTTAGGTTAGAACCCATGATCCGCCACTCAAACTCTAAGAGATCGACAGCTCCTTGAGATTAGCAGCTTCATAGTCTTAGGCATATCATCTTTTCTTATTATTCTCTTGCAATTCCTTGTAATTGAGAGAGAGCCATATAGTAAGAGAACTTCACAGTGAACATAGGCAACATGACCGAACCACTTTACATTTTGTGTCATTTAGATTTATATGCTCTTTTCTCTTCATTTTTCCATTATTAAGCCTAGTGATTAGCAAGTAAACTTTGCTATTCATAATGTATTATCATAACTCCAAGGTTGATGAAAAATATCATCAACATTTTGGTTCTAGAAGGAGGGCCAACCTTCGATCTTGTGGTTAGCAAACCCATGTAAGCTCTTTTCTCGTTTGATACCTTTCATCCAACGTCAACAACGGCAACGGTGGATGGTGCTCCCCGCCTCCTCCAGCCACCAAGAAGATTCCTCTATGATCTCAATTTGGCTTCATGTCATACGCAATTGCTTTACGCGCTCACTAATCTCCTCACATTGATGTTACTGTCAACCAAATTATGGCAGACACGTGCGCACCCAGTTTGAGGGTTGTGCCCATCTGCTCAGACATCTACCTCAACATTCGGACCATCCTAGTCAGCCCGCTTCATGGAAAAACCTAGGGGTAGGGTGTAACGATCATGACTTTTCAACGCTCGAAAGTCGACATTAATACGTCCACGGTATCAAATGTCGCGCAATCGAATGCCGGAAAACCGAACCATTAGGGTTAAAAGGAAGAGGTAGAAGAAGACAGAAGAAAAAGAAAGAAGAAACACAGAAACAGAACAATATCAAAATCTCACATTCGCAGCGGAACAATATATAATAGATAAATCAATAATCTTTTAAACCAAGAACTATATCAGTTTATACAATACATCAATCAGAGTCAGTATACAACAATGGACAGTTAAATAACTTGTCCTCATACAGAATACACAGCGGAATAAATAAACAAGTACGGGAGTACGTATCGCCATCCAGCTTGCTTCCAAAGCTCCAGAATATCCAGAATATCCTGATAACATAACTCTAGGCTGCCCGTGTGGAAATTATGGGCACCCAGAGTTTAGAAGGGAAACAATAAACTCTGAGTCAGTCATGGTGACTGGTGTGAGATCGTAAAACAGTTATTTTTCACAAAGAAAATAAAACAGATTCGCAATGCTTTTGGAAAATGAAACTACCATAAGGCCTCCCGCAAACACACACAATGCAAACGCAGAATCGGAGGAGATTTCTCCTTATGATAGTCAAAGATGCTTACTACGCAAATCATTGGATTATTATTATTAATGTCTAGTGTGGAAAACATTTCGAAAGTATAATATTAATCTTAGCCAGCATAGACATTCCGAACTATGCCTACTATAGCTACCATCTAAACAGTGGTGACCACCATAAGTAAATGGCAGGTTCTACAACTAAAACCGTACAATTTTCGTATTGGGAAATGGATTTCCAACAAATGGTCAGGCTAAGGAACTTCCTTTCCTACTGCCGCATGGGATCGCCTCTGGCTGGACGTCCCGAGAGACAACTGCTCTCTGCCAACACAAGGCCGGGTTACCCCTGTAACTAGGTAACTCACGAATATGCCATCCCTCGGTCCTTTGGGACCTTTATCCGAGGCGCCTCGATAAACACACAATCACACAATAAATGAGATCGGAGTATCCACATAGGTTAAATACCAGGGCTCCATACCTGATACCACCCTTTTCCAGAAGGAAATGACATACCCTAAAGGGCGCGACCCTCATAACCTTGCCGCATATTCCTGTTTCGACCATTTCCGGGGAGTGAGGTCCGACGAAGTCTCGTCCACAAAGCTATGCTTTTTCACAAAGCCACGCTTTGATCACAAATGATCAATAAATGATCATTACACAGCAACACTCAGCATGCCACATTACCAAATTGGGAATATCGCTGATAAATTTCAACTACATAACCTCTGAGCTCGTACGTCTCAGAGAAGGGCGTTAAGCTAAGAGAATAAATTCTTCGCCATCAACAGAAATGTATTTGAAAGAAATCAGCTTTATATCTCAAAATGTAATGTCAGACACCTAACCATACAAGTCTGTTCCGGGTTTGAACAGAACCGAAGGCACTTCCAAAGAAGCCCTTGCAATACGGGTATTCACAATCCCGATCGGACTTCCCATCACAAAAATAGTGATATAAATCTCTATACCGGAGCAACTCGGTGCAGAGACATTCGACAGGTTGTCCTTTCATTTTCACAAATACCCGGTCTTCACCACCGGTCTTCAATACGATCCATATCGTCGTATCACTAATTCGGAATGGGTTATATGACACAAAGGTCTTTTCCCGGCTAACCCGAATAGTCAGTGTTTGTTTTAAAAACAAATTCAAGTGCCATTTCAAAGGCAACATTGATAGTCGGTGATTTAACTATCAATAACATTTACACAATCATCAGATTTAAATAATTTTCCCAAATTATTTATTTTCAAAATATCTTCACAAGATATTTTTTTTTTCATTTCAACACTTTGAAAACAAATTTCAAATCATTTTTCACACTTCATCTCAAATTGGTCCATTTAAACCAATTAAATAAATCCTTATCGATTTATTTCAAATTTACATTTCAAATTTGTAAGTTTATTTCCACACTTCAAAAATAAATCAGTGTTTATTTTTAAAACAGATTTCCCTTTCCTTTCTAAATTCCATTTGGATTTACATTCCCAAATATTTCTTTTAACCCCAAAATCAAATTCCAAATTGATTTCTAATTTTATTTCAATATCAAATCAATTACAAATTGATTTCTAAGTTTTATTTCAATATCAAATCGATTACAAATTGATTTCTAAGTTTTATTTCAATAGAACAAAACATTGCAAATTTATTTCTAAGTTTATTTCCAAATAACAAACCATTTGCAAATCGATTTCCAACTTTATTTTTCAAACACTAAATCAATTTCAAACAAATTTTCCAATGATTTATTTTCCATCACCAAATTAATTACAAATTTGATTTCTAAATTTATTTCAATTCCAAATAAATTTCCATATTGATTTCTCAATGATTCATTTTCAAATACCAAATCGATTACAAATTGATTTCTAAAAGTTTATCACTTTTAAATAAATTCCCTTATTCTTTCCAAATTATTCAAAATTCCATTTTTAAATGAATTCTTCAACTTTTTATTCAAAACTCATTTATTAATATCTTTTCCCATATTTTGAAATTTATTCGGTAAGATTTCAAAAATCAATTTTTTTATACTTTAAAAATTCCTTCTTTCAAATTCACCCAATTCTTTCAAAAGAATTTACTTAACATTTCTAACTTTAATTTCAAAAATCCATTTTATATTTATTTCTAGTATCCAGCGATACCAAAAATACATTCGGCTAAATTTTAGCCTTCAACAATTTCAATTATCAATAAATCATCCACAGATTATCAATAAATCACATCATTCACCTATGAAATAATATTCAAACAATTTGAGGAATCCAGTTGGATCCCTCCAACCTGTTTCCCTGAATCCACAGATGTTAGCACAATACCCATTCCACTTCGAGGTGGAATATCGCGGTATATGGGATTTATAAAAATATCAACCCGCTATTATGCGGCGCAATAGGGTCTCATCCGCTATATAATGCGGGAAATCAATCACCAATATATACATATGCCAATATATATATATATATATATATATATATATATATATATTGCTATATACATAGATATATCCTACTATATCTAATATCACAACCAAACAACAATCAATAACTGCAATCCAAATTTTTATTTTGAGTGAGAAGATCTCACCTTAGATTTTTATTTTGCAATCCATCTCCATTTTCGCTTGTTTCTCGCTTTTAACCTTGTATAAAACAATTTATACAATTTTATTAATATTTGGACTAAATCAAATTTCAAATTAATTTTCCAATGATTTATATTTTAAAAACAAAACTAGCAAATTAAAATACATAAGCGTATACTTCATTTTATTTTGAAATCTTATATATATATACTTATAAGAAATAATTTATATAGATCACAATCTAACTTTTCATAATTTTAACACATTTAAAATTCATATATATTTTCAAACATGACCTTTATATATATACTTTTATCTAATAAAACATGCCTGGGTGTTTGCGAGTATATATATATTTTCTTCACTTAAAACAGAATTTACATCTTCTGTAATTTTATATTTTCTTTTCTAAATTCCTGTAAATATATATATATATATATATGTATAAATTAAGATTAATAAAATTTTGAGGATACCTCACAGCAAAGCTCGACAAGAACGCGACCAACACTCGCCGTCTAGAGATGCTCGAACACTGATCGACCCTCACCCTGACATTCTCTCCTGTAGGCATCGGAGTGATTGTGACCACGCCCAGACCCGACTTGAGCACCACCAAGTCTCGACCTCATAACAATGGCCTCGCCTTGCCGCCATCCGATCGAGTACCCCCAACTCGAGAATCCCACGCACACGCGAGTCCTCCTTCCGATCGCCCAGCTCCACTTGGCTCGCGATGCTCGCGAATTTGACTCGCGAAATCCCAGCGTCGCCTCTACGAAACCCCATCGAGCTCGCGACCCCGCCTGTCGCTGAGAGACCCCAACTTCGCGAAACCCTAGCGTGCGCGAGTCCTAGTCTTCGTTTTTGGATTTCGTTCGAACTTTGAATTGAACGAGAAAGGTTTTCGTTCGTATTTGGTGAATGGACTCGAATCTGAAATAAAAAGGAATGAGGAAAGGAGCGAACGTGATTCGTTTAGTTTGAATTCGATTTGGGAAAAACGAGCGGCTATTTTATTTTCTCAGAGAATTTGATTTTTGGTTGAACGAGATATAGTTTCGTTTTCTTTAAAAGAATGAAGAGGGACAAGATCTGATGGTTGCGTGAAAATGAAGGCTGCAGTGCTTCAGAGGTGCAGAGAAAAGTTTTGATGTGAGGGAATTTCAACTGAAGTCAACTAGGATAAAATTATTCAATTTAAATTCAAATTCGAATTGTCTCGATAAATGAAGTCAAAAATTCCGACTTCCTATCAAGGCGTGCCGCTAGGCGTTTGTAATGTTATACGCCTATTTCGAACGCAATGGAAAAGGTTTCGAGTCCAAATTCGATCGTATGGAGAAGATAGCTTTTTGGACCAGTTATAATATTAAATTTTTGATTTAATTTCAGCGCGTTTGCTTATCGTACGGCCAAACGATCAATCCAAACATTACGAAAATTGAAATCCGATAATAATACAATATTACGGATCCAATGAAACAGGTTTCGTCGAATTCCGAGACTGTGCCCCGGAACGCTATTTTTAAATTCAATTTAAACAACAAAATTTCAAAACTGAACCAAACAGTTTCAAATTCAATTCTGAAAGTGTAACGACCCAATATTTTCAACCATTCGCATCCATTATAAGTGTATAGGTAGACACTCATGCCGGAGTTGAATTGCTCAAAATACCGCGTTGTAATTAAAATTTGGCAAATCTCAGAATATACAGTAAACAAATATAATCACAGATCACAGACACAGAGTAAAATAATGCAGCGGAAGTAAAAGAAATAGTAGTACATGAAGCTACCATGTAAATATATCAGAGTTACATAAGATACAACAGAAGGAATAGAGTACAACAGAAGTATCAATAAGATAACCAAGTACAAGCTGAACAGAGCAACATAACTGAAGTAGATAGAAGAAGACTAGCAGATAATCTCCAGCGATTTCAAATCTCCAGAAGGTGGAAATCCAAATCTGTGAATAACTCAGGCTGACCCGAGCGTAAAGCAAAACACAAAACACTCGAGTCAGGACAATATATACTTATATAATGTAAACCAACTCAAGTGAACTGTAATAAAGGTACAAGTAACTTAGAAGATGCTTGGGACCGCCCATCCTCTAAGGATCCGTTAAAATATCTACTATGTTATTCGCTATTATAATAGTGTCTAAATAAGTAAAGTATAATCATATCGGAAAATAGCGTTAAGGGGATGGAGAACCTTAACGCGGTCGGATCTTAAAATCATAATCGTAGTAAAGCTCGATATGGTAGGTGACACGGCACAACTAGGCAATGCCAGGGTAGATATACCAATTACGCACACGGACTGATGGATACGCATAGCAGCCACTACCGTTCCACCTTGAACAACATTCCCAAATCGGAGGATGGCCATCTAGTCAAATCACAAGTAAGAGTATAATATCGAAGAAATGTGTCCGAGAAGAGGTGCTACCTCACTGGTCCGAGATCGCTCCTGTTTTAGCCACCTTATGCCAACTCACGGGAGTTGGGTCCACGTAACATACCTTAAGAACGTCGCCACCATCCTACTTCATTCTGGAATCTCCTCCGCGTACACGGTTGTCAAAGTGGTTTTCGGTATCGATAGAGAGTATGTCCATATCCGATCCCGGTCTCTTTGCCAACCAGTCGTTATTATAACCCGTGGTTATAACTTTTAAAATTAGTTTATGTTTCAAATCGAAATACATCCTTTAAACCATTTCAAAATCATATCATTTATTTCAAACTAATACATACTTTCAAACCCAAAACATATCTATTCAAAACCAATTCAAAAATATATCATTTCCATTTCAAAACCAATTCAATAATACATCATTTCAATAAAACCCAAATTTCAAAATCACTGAATATTTCCTTTAATTTATTAAACTTGAAATCTTCCTTTAAATTATCATAGCATTTTGGTAATGTAATCTTAAGTAATCATAGCATTTTTGGAATGTAATACTTTCCAATTTAACATTTTATATAATCAAAGTATTTATATACTTACAAATTTTTAACATGGTCATTTTATCATAGCCTTATACTTAAATAAAATTTGTTACTGTAATATCCAATTTAATGCTGAAATTCTTATGTTAAGTTAAGAGTACCTTATTAACTTACATTATCATTACAATAAAGAAACTTTATTATTTTAGTCATTAAAATGTGTCATTTACATAAATTAAAACTTACATATTAAATGTACTTTTTAACTTACATTTCTATTACAGTAAAGAGCATTTATCATTTAATCAATATTACACTAATTAAACTTACATTATCAAATGTACGTTTTAATTTACGTTTTATTACAAAAGGGCATTTATTATTTTATTCAATATTACACTGATTAAGACTCACATGTTTCTTTCATTAATTAAGACTTTACATATTCTTCCATAAATTAAAACTTTACATGTCTCTTTCATAAATTAAAACTCTACATATTCTTTCATAAATTAAAACTCTACATATTCTTTCATTAATAGAACTTTACACGTTTCTTTCATAAATTAAAACTTTACATATTTCTTTCATTAATAGAACTTTACACGTTTCTTTTCAAAACTTCGTTACAAGTCATTTTATTATCAAGATATCATTTGAGTTCAAATCCATTTCAAAATATCAAAATATTATTCAAAACATCATTCATTTTAATTCATTTAAATACCATTTAAATCCATTCATTTTATTAAATTTAAATACCATTTTAAACTCACATTAAAACTCAAATTCTTCCGTTTAAAACCATTTAAATATCACTTCATTTTCTTTAGAAATTTAACATTTAATTTCCAAAAATTATATCATTTTCCAAAGGTTATTTTTCATAAAATTTATTAAAATAACAAAATATAGTTTCCGTAGCACTTACAAAATGCTACGTAAAGTTATAGTTTTAAAATAGTTCATTTAACAAAACGACAGCACATAAATGCTGTAACATATTTCCATTAAATTTAAAATAAACTTAAATGTTAAGTTTAACCACTACAGCACTTACAAAGTGTTATAATATCCTTTATTTCAAATTAACTTTTAGTTCATTTAAACAACTACAGCATTTGCAAAATGCTGTAATATCTTTTACATACATTTCAAAAATGCTGTCAAATCAAATTCAGAGTTTAATTACCATTTCATAAATTTAACTAAATTTCCAATTTTATTTAATTAACTTAAACCTTTAATTAAAACTAAATTTCACATTTCCAAGTCAAGTTATATTTTTAAAAGATCACTTTTAAACATTCATTTATTACATTTTTAACACATAGAAAAATCATAATTTCTTTAATTCAAAATATTTCAAAATATGTTTAAATCAAATTTCACAAATTTATAATTTTTGAAATACTTAAAAATATCCAAAACACTTTATAAAATAACCACGGGCCTGTATATAGTTTTCTAACCTAGGTCAAGTGATACGGATATGTATCATTTCAATCCGCAGTTTAAAAAGAAAAATTCGGGTTCTATCATTTCAAACCCGCAATCCCAAGTTAAAATAAATTAAATAAAAATCGTTCAGGCCTATCATTTCAGCCCATAACGATTTTTCCCTATTCTAAAGTCCGTTCGGGTATGTATCATTTCAACCCATAGTGATTCTAGTCTACAGGGAACTTGCAATGGTGATAACAGATATAAATAATAGAATAACATTAAATAAAAGTAACATATGATATAACAGGTGTAATAACAGGTGTGAACATCATATGATAATAATATAAGCATATATAACATGATAATATATTTTTACAGATTCGCAGGGTGTCAATTTACTAGTTATATAGGTACATATTGTCTGGTGAGAATAACTCACTTGTTTAAGCTGGAGATGACGACCAAACACACAACACAGAATCTTTGAAGGCACGACAATATGAGAGTGGAGAGCCAAATATAATTGCCTTGTATACATATAAACAAAACAAGACAATGTATACGTAAATATGTAACACAAAACAATATAGAAATGACTTGAAATAAAAAGCAACAAAGAGCAAAGTGATTCGACCTTTCTTTAACCATTCAAGAGAATGACCAAGGGGATCTTTTTCTCAGCCATAGCTGGACATAATCTCAGGTTATGACATCAAAATAGCATGGCAACAAAGAGATGATGATGGTAGGAGTTACATATGAATAAGACAAAGGTCAAGGCAAAATAAGTGGAGTTTTGGTGCATTTTTGGCTCAACCAAAGGCAAGTGGGGCTTGGCCCTTGCATGGTTCAGGTCTGGACAGTGGGTAGGTGGATGGCCAGAGGTGGTATCAAGTTGGTGGTGGAGCAATAGGACGCGGCCAAGGTGATGTATGGTGGTGGTGAAGCGATATAGGTCAGCTAGTGTTGTTTTTAAGGGGTTTCAACATTTGTTTGTGGTGTTTTCATCATCTAAAGGCCATGGCCTGATCTGGTCAGAGGGGATGTGAGGTGGTTGAAGCCAAGAATGATGAGGAGGAAGGTGGTGGAGGCTATGGTGGAGATGGTGGAAAGTTTGGCCAAGCAATTGTGGATGAAATCAAGGCAAAACAAAGTAAAAATGAAGAAGGAAGAGAAGAAAAAGAAGAGGCCATTACCAAATGTTTCCAGAGGTGTTTTGGCCGAAAATTTGATGAAATGGGAAGTGTATTCAGTTGAAAAACAAAATAAAACATATGGCTATCAATAAAGAAGGAACGGTCAAAATGTGAAAGGTCTAGCAAATGAAAAGTCATCGGTTTAAAGCCTTTATGTCTCTTCAAATTTCCTTCTTATATATTTTGTAATTTATAATTACATGTAAAACTGATAAATAAAGATAACAACTCAGAAATGAAAAAAATAAATATAAAATAAATAATTAAATTTTGATTAAATAGAATTTAAATTAAGAAAATGGCTTAAAAATGCAAACTAGGCTTTAAAAATTAGAAATAACTTCTATAACTTTGGAAAAATTATATTTTGATTTAAATACATGTAAAATGAATAAAATAAATTAAAACACAGCAAATAAAAGTGAATGTATAAAATAAATAAATAAATTTTAATTTAAATATAGTTTAGATGAAGAAAATAGCAGAAAAATAGAAACAACTTTTAAAAATAGGAAATCATCATAGTACATTTTGGAAAATTCGATTATTATTTTTAAAATTATTTAGAGATTAAAATATACATAAATTAACATATTGATACATATAAAAAAATATAAGAAAGAAAATATGATTTATAAAATTTAAAATAGGCAAAATTGCACAATAAAACAAATTATACTAAAATTTGAAATGTGCATAACTTCTACATTTTAACTCTGTTTTTAACGAAACGAAAAGCAGTATTCATATTTTTAAATATATTTTCATAATAAAAGATAAAATTTAAGATTATATATATTTAAATTTGAAATTTAAAAGTCAAAGATTGAACAGTTTGACCAGAATTTCCCTTTTAAGTAAAATATTTAAATTATACTAGTTTGAACTATAAATCACTTAATAATCAACATTTATATTTAAAAATGAAATGTTTTTAATAAAACATGTTTAAACTAATTTAAAAAAAAAGTTCAAATTTAAATAATATACAAAAATCTAGGGTTGTTACAGAAAGTTCTATTACCTTCAGAATTATCAATATAAATTTTCTAAGCCTTTAAACTATTTTTAATCAGCTTAAAACTAAAGATTCAAATTTTTACCCAATTGCAACAATTAAATTTACTAATTAAATTGCCAATTTCATATTTACATTTGAAATTCAAGTTAAATCATCATTCAAATATTTAAAATCAATTAAATATTCGATTTCAAATGTTCAAAATTTCTGGGTCGTTACAATCTTCCCCCCTTAAAAGAATTTCGTCCTGAAATTACAAGTTAAGAAAAAATGCTCCAATTCCCGTTAACTATTTTCTCAAATCCAAATAGTTTTTTTTTTGACTTATCAAAACAAATCTTTTTATTAAAGATTCGTTATCACTTTGACTAACTTTTCCAAACTTTTCCATAAGTTTCAAACAACTTAATTTACTTTACCATCCAAATTTAAATTTGAATTCAAATTGTAAATTATTCAAAATTTTCTTAAAAATTTCTAACTCTCTAAATTTTCAAAAACTTTCGCCAGCGTCTCCTTTGCGCGGCTAGCTCGTTACGACTACAAAATGGCACAACGGCCCCTCCGATTCAAAAAGAAAAGAAAGAGCCAAGTGGCTGGGCAAGAAAGTCATCAAATTTCATATAGAAATTTAAAATACATACCTTTTTCGAGCAATTCAATTTTATCTTCGAAATCAAAATTCCAATTCTATTTCCTTTAATACACTTGTATATCCTGCTAGCCATAATATCCAATTACAATATTCAAATATCATTTTGCACATTTTATTACAAAATTTTCAATATATACTTCTTATACCATTTTTAATTCACTATTGAAGTTATATATTCTTTTTCATTCAATCTTATATTTTCAATTCCATTTGAATTCAATTACAATTTCATTTCAATTTGAATTCATTTTATCTTCAAAAACTAAAAATTCACTTAGTGAAAATTCAATATTCACTTTTCTAGTTCAATTCCTATATTTCCATTACAATTTGAAAATCAATTTCCGTTAACAAAAAAATTTCCAAATTTTCAAAATTTTTCTAACTCCCAAAATTTTCAGAAAATTTTGGCGGAGTCTCCTTTGTACGGAGGAGCTTTTGCAATATGACAAAAGATATAAATATATATACATCGACCCACTCGGTCGGAAAAGCAGAAAAACAGTTCATATTTCCTATTTTGTATTACGTAGGCGTACCTTTTTAGCATTTTTAAGCAAAGCGATTAATTATTAGCATTTGCGCAACCCAAAATGCAGCCAAACGGCTTCAAAAACCCTGTACTTACTCAATTTAAACAGGTAAGTGACAAATATAGGAAATCTATTTAACAATTCACTCATTTTCAATAACAAATATATAGATTTCATTTGCAAAACATTCAAGATAAATTCCATTTGCAATTCATAAGGTTTCAATACAAATTAAATTGCTTACAACTATATCACACATCATTTTTTATTCAATTCAATGGCTTACAATTCATTTTCTTCCATTCTATTCATTTTTAAGCGAAATGAATTCATATCCATTTCAATTGATTCAAAATCAATTTAATTTACATTCCATATTCACATTCATTTCATTTTCAATTGATTCCATTCAATTCAATTTGCATTTCATATTTACAAAACCATTCGATTTGTTTAAAACCATTGTACAAAGCTCGACAACAACAATGCAAATATTTATATACACTTCTTGTATTTATTTTCACTTCATTACTGAAGTTATATATTTATCACTATTCAATTTCACATTTTCAACTCATTAATCAACTAAGTTTCCATTCAAACCATTTCAAAGTTTCACTTAAATTGAGTTATTGTCCAATATTTACTTAAGCTATTTCAATTCAAAACTCAAGTTTATCATTTATTTTTATTTTTTTCATAAACAATTTCCAATTTATTTTCTTTGATTGGTTTTCACTTATCAAATCTATTCCATTTACTAATTTAATTCAATTAGTATATTCTCATATTCATTTTAAATTTCAAATTTCCATATTCAATTCATCTCGAATTTACTTTGTCAACAACAAGGAATTTTCAATTTATTTATACTACTTGAATTTATATACAAATTCAAACCATTTTTATTCAACTCACAATTCAATTTTAATTTAACTAATTCAACTTCCAATTCATTTATTTACAAATGTAGCTTCATTTGTTCATTCATAAATTCATTCATTTTCCAATTTGAATCTTATTCCAATCCAACTTCAAATATTTTATAAGTTATCAACTTATTTACATTCCATTGATGAATTTTATTTCAAATACTTCCTTGGAATTCTATTCCAAATTATAAATCACATTTACACTTACTAATTTCATTCGTATATGAATTTTATTTCCTTATCTTTTTTCAATTCACATTTATAAATTTCATTTGTTAAATGAATCTATCTCCAAATCTTTGGTTATACATTTATTTAATTCAATTTTCATATAACAATGATAATAATTTGATATTATCACTTCCTAACAACCAAATATCCATATACTATAATAATTCACAGAAAATCATTTCTTTTCTACACAAAAATAGTTTTTTTGGCGAAATTATTTCATTTACCCTATTTAAAAACAATATTGTTGTTTATCTTGTTTAAGAGTTTAGAAATCCCTATCGATTACAGTTGGCCAGACTGCACCGACCAGAATCTATAAACAATCAACCGATAAGTCAACACAATACAAAACAAATTTTGTATTCACTAACAAATACGCGCTCATATCTATTATTACACTCAAACTCATTCTAGAGTACTACTGACTCTATCTCTAATGAGTAATTCCCAACAGAGCCAGGGTTATCGCATAACCGGATGCTCTGATACCACTTGTAACGATCACGACTTTTCGACGCTCGAAAGTCGACATTAATACGTCCACGGTATCAAATGCCGCGCAATCGAATGCCGGAAAACCGAACCATTAGGGTTAAAAGGAAGAGGTAGAAGAAGACAGAAGAAAAGAAAGAAGAAACACAGAAACTGAACAATACCAGAATCTCACATTCGCAGCGGAACAATATATAATAGATAAATCAATAATCTTTTAAACCAAGAACTATATCAGTTTATACAATACATCAATCAGAGTCAGTATACAACAATGGACAGTTAAATAACTTGTCCTCATACAGAATACACAGCGGAATAACTAAACAAGTACGGGAGTACGTATTGCCATCCAGCTTGCTTCCAAAGCTCCAGAATATCCTGATAACATAACTCTAGGCTGCCCGTGTGGAAATTATGGGCATCCAGAGTTTAGAAGGGAAACAATAAACTCCGAGTCAGTCATGGTGACTGGTGTGAGATCGTAAAACAGTTATTTTTCACAAAGAAAATAAAACAGATTCGCAATGCTTTTGGAAAATGAAACTACCATAAGGCCTCCCGCACACACACACAATGCAAACGCAGAATCGGAGGAGATTTCTCCTTATGATAGTCAAAGATGCTTACTACGCAAATCATTGGATTATTATTATTAATGTCTAGTGTGGAAAACATTTCGAAAGTATAATATTAATCTTAGCCAGCATAGACATTCCGAACTATGCCTACTATAGCTACCATCTAAACAGTGGTGACCACCATAAGTAAATGGCAGGTTCTACAACTAAAACCGTACAATTTTCGTATTGGGAAATGGATTTCCAACAAATGGTCAGGCTAAGGAACTTCCTTTCCTACTGCCGCATGGGATCGCCTCTGGCTGGACGTCCCGAGAGACAACTGCTCTCTGCCAACACAAGGCCGGGTTACCCCTGTAACTAGGTAACTCACGAATATGCCATCCCCCGGTCCTTTGGGACCTTTATCCGAGGCGCCTCGATAAACACACAATCACACAATAAATGAGATCGAAGTATCCACATAGGTTAAATACCAGGGCTCCATACCTGATACCACCCTTTTCCAGAAGGAAATGACATACCCTAAAGGGCGCGACCCTCATAACCTTACCGCATATTCCTGTTTCGACCATTTCCGGGGAGTGAGGTCCGATGAAGTCTCGTCCACAAAGCTACGCTTTTTCACAAAGCCACGCTTTGATCATAAATGATCATTACACAGCAACACTCAGCATGCCACATTACCAAATTGGGAATATATCGCTGATAAATTTCAACTACATAACCTCTGAGCTCGTACGTCTCAGAGAAGGGTGTTAAGCTAAGAGAATAAATTCTCCGCCACCAACAGAAATGTATTTGAAAGAAATCAGCTTTATATCTCAAAATGTAATGTCAGACACCTAACCATACAAGTCTGTTCCAGGTTCGAACAGAACCGAAGGCACTTCCAAAGAAGCCCTTGCAATCCGGGTATTCACAATCCCGATCGGACTTCCCATCACAAAAATAGTGATATAAATCTCTATACCGGAGCAACTCGGTGCAGAGACATTCGACAGGTTGTCCTTTCATTTTCACAAATACCCGGTCTTCACCACCGGTCTTCAATACGATCCATATCGTCGTATCACTAATTCGGAATGGGTTATATGACACAAAGGTCTTTTCCCGGCTAACCCAAATAGTGAGCGTTTGTTTTAAAAACAAATTCAAGTGCCATTTCAAAGGCAACATTGATAGTCGGTGATTTAACTATCAATAACATTTACACAATCATCAGATTTAAATAATTTTCCCAAATTATTTATTTTCAAAATATCTTCACAAGATATTATTTTTTTCATTTCAACACTTTGAAAACAAATTTCAAATCATTTTTCACACTTCATCTCAAATTGGTCCATTTAAACCAATTAAATAAATCCTTATCGATTTATTTCAAATTTACATTTCAAATTTGTAAGTTTATTTCCACACTTCAAAAATAAATCAGTGTTTATTTTTAAAACAGATTTCCCTTTCCTTTCTAAATTCCATTTGGATTTACATTCCCAAATATTTCTTTTAACCCCAAAATCAAATTCCAAATTGATTTCTAATTTTATTTCAATATCAAATCAATTACAAATTGATTTCTAAGTTTTATTTCAATATCAAATCGATTACAAATTGATTTCTAAGTTTTATTTCAATAGAACAAAACATTGCAAATTTATTTCTAAGTTTATTTCCAAATAACAAACCATTTGCAAATCGATTTCCAACTTTATTTTTCAAACACTAAATCAATTTCAAACAAATTTTCCAATGATTTATTTTCCATCACCAAATTAATTACAAATTTGATTTCTAAATTTATTTCAATTCCAAATAAATTTCCATATTGATTTCTCAATGATTCATTTTCAAATACCAAATCGATTACAAATTGATTTCTAAAAGTTTATCACTTTTAAATAAATTCCCTTATTCTTTCCAAATTATTCAAAATTCCATTTTTAAATGAATTCTTCAACTTTTTATTCAAAACTCATTTATTAATATCTTTTCCCATATTTTGAAATTTATTCGGTAAGATTTCAAAAATCAATTTTTTTTATACTTTAAAAATTCCTTCTTTCAAATTCACCCAATTCGTTCAAAAGAATTTACTTAACATTTCTAACTTTAATTTCAAAAATCCATTTTATATTTATTTCTGGTATCCAGCGATACCAAAAATACATTCGGCTAAATTTTAGCCTTCAACAATTTCAATTATCAATAAATCATCCACAGATTATCAATAAATCACATCATTCACATATGAAATAATATTCAAACAATTTGAGGAATCCAGTTGGATCCCTCCAACCTGTTTCCCTGCATCCACAGATGTTAGCACAATACCCATTCCACTTCGAGGTGGAATATCGCGGTATATGGGATTTATAAAAATATCAACCCGCTATTATGCGGCGCAATAGGGTCTCATCCGCTATATAATGCGGGAAATCAATCACCAATATATACATATGCCAATATATATATATATATTGCTATATACATAGATATATCCTACTATATCTAATATTAAAACCAAACAGCAATCAATAACTGCAATCCAAATTTTTATTTTAAGTGAGAAGATCTCACCTTAGATTTTTATTTTGCAATCCATCTCCATTTCCGCTTGTTTCTCGCTTTTAACCTTGTATAAAACAATTTATACAATTTTATTAATATTTGGACTAAATCAAATTTCAAATTAATTTTCCAATGATTTATATTTTAAAAACAAAACTAGCAAATTAAAATACATAAGCGTATACTTCATTTTATTTTGAAATCTTATATATATATACTTATAAGAAATAATTTATATAGATCACAATCTAACTTTTCATAATTTTAACACATTTAAAATTCATATATATTTTCAAACCTAACCTTTATATATATACTTTTATCTAATAAAACATGTCTGGGTGTCTGCGAGTATATATATATTTTCTTCACTTAAAACAGAATTTACATCTTCTGTAATTTTATATTTTCTTTTCTAAATTCCTGTAAATATATATATTTATGTATAAATTAAGATTAATAAAATTTTGTGGATACCTCATAGTAAAGCTCGACAAGAACGCGACCAACACTCGCCGTCTAGAGATGCTCGAACACTGATCGACCCTCACCCTGACATTCTCTCCTGTAGGCATCGGAGTGATCGTGACCACGCCCAGACCCGACTTGAGCACCACCAAGTCTCGAACTCAAAACAGTGGCCTCGCCTTGTTGCCATCCGATCGAGTACCCCCAACTCGAGAATCCCACGCACACGCGAGTCCTCCTTCCGATCGCCCAGCTCCACTTGGCTCGCGATGCTCGCGAAACCCCAGCGTCGCCTCTACGAAACCCCATCGAGCTCGCGACCCCGCCTGTCGCCGAGAGACCCCAACTTTGCGAAACCCTAGCGTGCGCGAGTCCTAGTCTTCGTTTTTGATTTTCGTTCGAACTTTGAATTAAACGGGAAAGGTTTTCGTTCGTATTTGGTGAATGGACTCGAATCTGAAATAAAAAGGAATGAGGAAAGGAGCGAACGTGATTCGTTTAGTTTGAATTCGATTTGGGAAAGAACGAGCGGCCATTTTATTTTCTCAGAGAATTTGATTTTTGGTTGAACGAGATATAGTTTCGTTTTCTTTAAAAGAATGAAGAGGGACAAGATCTGATGGTTGCATGAAAATGAAGGCTGTAGTGCTTTAGAGGTGCAGAGAAAAGTTTTGATGTGAGGGAATTTCAACTGAAGTCAACTAGGATAAAATTATTCAATTTAAATTCGAATTCGAATTTTCTCGATAAATGAAGTCAAAAATTCCGACTTCCTATCAAGGCGTGCCACTAGGCGTTTGTAATGTTATACGCCTATTTCGAACGCAATGGAAAAGGTTTCGAGTCCAAATTCGATCGTATGGAGAAGATAGCTTTTTGGACCAGTTATAATATTAAATTTTCGATTTAATTTCAGCGCGTTTGCTTATCGTACGGCCAAACGATCACTCCAAACATTACGAAAATTGAAATCCGATAATAATACAATATTACAGATCCAATGAAACTGGTTTCGTTGAATTCCGAGACTGTGCCCCGGAACGCTATTTTTAAATTCAATTTAAACAACAAAATTTCAAAACTGAACCAAACAGTTTCAAATTCAATTCTGAAAGTTCTATTACCTTCAGAATTATCAATATAAATTTTCTAAGCCTTTAAACTATTTTTAATCAGGTTAAAACTGAAGATTCAAAATTTTACCCAATTGCAACAATTAAATTTACTAATTAAATTGCCAATTTCATATTTACATTTGAAATTCAAGTTAAATTATCATTCAAATATTTAAAATCAATTAAATATTTGATTTCAAATGTTCAAAATTTCTGGGTCGTTACATAGAGTAACCCCCGTGAAATCTTGGTCGTCTGCCAAGCACCCTTGCACAAAAATCCTAAAGACCCAACACTCTTGTTGAAGCCCAGGGCAGCCACCACGATGGTCGCCAAATGGTTCTCTCATTCGTCTTTGCCCTCAATGGCATTTGAAAGCGACTAGATGCCCGCCCACATGTCTCTAGGCACCCGGATTTCATCGTCGGTGCCTTTCTCAAGCTTGTCTCGGAGCCTGTAACCTCTTCTAAAGGATGTGTCATAGATCGTAGGGCCTGGATCGGTCAACGCCTTCACCAAGGCTATCCAGTGAGGATGAGTTATCATGTGCTCATTACCTTGTTTAGGGATGGCCAACCTATGCCTCCCAAGACTGCACGAGCCGTCGCTCCCTTCCTGCCCGACCGGCTATCCACGAGGGTAGATCAATGAGAATCTATTTCCTTTTCGGGGATTTCCAAGCTATCTAACGAGATTGAGTCATTGTGCATTCAATTCCTTGATCGAGGACTACCCATTTCCCCATGAGTTTGGGTTAGACGTCTCTCCCCTTCATGCCAGGGTGAACCGATGATCGAATACGCATCTGTAATGGTTCGTACCCTATGATAGTGATGTTGCTCATCCTTCGCACAGGATGGGACACAATTGTCTGGACTAGTGCTAATACCTCAAGTGACGTCGAACTCCGGCATCCGTAGTGTATCGACATAGAAATAAGCCGGACCCAGCTCTTTATTGCAGCATGTCACCCTAGAGAACCTTCAAACCCCTTAGCGCTTAGGTCCAAGCTAGGCCCACCTACCAGCTCCTTATTGCAACATTTCACCATGAAGAACCTTCAAGCCACTCAGCGCTTAGGTTCATGCCGAGACCGCCTAACAGCAGAGCAATGCATAAATAAGTTTACTCTTTACTATTTCTATTTGCCAAATTCTTGCGAGTGATGGCGCATGCCGCACATCTTGCCATTATACCACACCCTTATGCATGAGTGTTCAAGCCATCCATGCTCCCCAGTTCGAGCCGAGACCTATGGTCACCTAACGACCGACGACGTATCACCCAAGAGAACCCTCGAGCCCACATGCACTTCGTTCGAGCCGAGCCCGTCCACCACTCTACACATGACCACGTGTCACCCAGGAGAACCCATGGGCCGACATGCGCTCTCACTCTAGGCCAATGTCACCCGCTACTTGATACCTGGTTGACACTTGGCTCTTATCAATGCCCAGGTTTGACCAGTCACATGTAAGTATTACTTTTAGAATGTCTATAACATGGAATTTTTTGAAAATAATGCAGGAACTCCTCTTGATCGCGCATCACTTGGAAGGACTTTGAGCCACTCAACGCTCAGATCCATGCAAGGACTGCCATCAACATAGCAGCATAGTGAAGCTCAACCGTCATTTGCCAGCCTCGGCACCTGATGAATAACCGGGTTGCTCGGTCAACTACTCGCTTCCGAGTCCATTAACCATCCCAGCCTATAAGTCAAAAATAGACAACCTAGTGCAAGGGACTTTCCTAGTTATCCAAGATACACTACCTTACTAGTCACAGATAAGCAATCAAAGATACTAGTTTCATAGACAATAAGTTTCAACAAAAGATCTATTTTTATTCCGTTCAAAAGAATGCGAGGGCACAATGTCAGCCCTGCTAGATTTACATAGATTTTTAGTCACTAATTAGTTGAAAAGAAGAAAAGGATAAAGGGAAGAAGAAGCACGTCAACGACGCTCTTCAAAGGCTAACCGGCCCGCGCTCTTATCACCGCCTAGAACGTGCCCGGCTGCACCGGTGCAACTCCTATATCATTTTAAGCAATCAAGAACTTATTGAAGAAAACTGAGGGTGATGCCACCTTCGAAGCCTTCCACATCAAATCACATGAGATACCCTGAAGATCTGGTAGCCCACCTCGCTAAGGAGAAGACCAAGGCTTTGGCCATGGTAGAAGCAGCATAGGCGATAACTACTACCCTTTCCAATAGGGCGTTGAAGCATCCAAGCCGACCTAAGGTCTAGAAGGTTAGAGCATCAAAGCAAGAAAGCCCCCTAGCTTACCTGGATCATTAGTCCAAGATTGATGAGCAATTTGCATTGAAGAGATGGCCAGAGAGTGGAAGCACAGGTCTAAGCCAAGGGCAAGATCCATCTCAACAACTGAAAAATCCAAGCAAGCGGTCCGAACTGCAATCGACAAACACAGTTCGACCCTCATAGAGATGCCTCATTCCTTTTAATCCCAATAAAATTTGATAAAAACCCAAGGTCTCTAGTGCAATGGGAGAGAAAGGTGAAGAAATATGTTTTATTTAATAGAAAACTGTACAAACTTCGAGTTTGTTAGAGAAGTTGCACACTGATAGCCCCATGGGTTCAAAGGGGAAGAAGAGGGGGGGTATTCATATACTTCTCCTGTCAATCGCAACTGTTATGATAAAAAAGGTAAAAAGGATCTCAACCATTCAAGAGTGATAAGTGTTATGTCACACCATGCATATGGGTCTGTGCAGTTAATGCCCCGCTATATCCCCGCTATAACTCCGATATATCTTATAGCGGATTCCTACCGCTACGATTTTTCCATATATCCCCAACATGTAGCCTTTCCGCTTTAATCCCCGCTATTTCAGCTATATCCCGTTATTTCCGCTATTTCCGCTATATCTTCTATAAAAAATTGGATTGAAAAATGATATTTATACGCTATAAAAATTGTGAAATTAATTAATTTCATTGAATTTTTGATATATGTTTAGAAATGATAATACTCTAATATTCTACTAAATTAAATTAAGTTATATAACAGTTTTACGTTCATTTACAATACATTTGCACATATTTTTATTTAAAATTATTTTTGTATTAATTATAATTCAATTGAATGTTAATTTTTCACATAATTACTATCTATATATTTGTAAAAACAACAAGTATGGGATTTATATGCTATTTTAGAGTAATCCGATATATCCCGCTATATCTTCGCTACATCCCCGCTATGACTTTTTGCACCTCTACCGCATTGAATGCACCGAGCGCTTTAACTGCACAGGTATGGGTGAAATGACACATCTCTGCCACGTCGTAAGAAGCACAACCTCCACAGTCAATGGGGCAATGCAATGTGGGCGACACATTAATTACATGGTAGAACCGTCAATTGATGGAGTCTTCAAGATTTTATAAGCACGCACCCACTCATGGTCATGGACTTAAGGGGAAAAATATTACTTAATTTTTTCGTAATTAAGAAGACATGCTAATCAAGGTATCTCGGCCTGGCCTGGTCCGGTCCAGGCTGACCGGGTCCAAGTTAGCTCGTAAGCTAGTCATGACTAGGAATAGGTCAACCGGTGCTCTCATAGGTGATGATAGGCCGAATCTACCTTAGGCCAACGTTGGCTCCTCTACTCAATTGCACATCAAGCCTTTTGTTGGCGAAGCCTCCCAACACAACAATCCCAGTAACCAACTCATCCGTCAATGTAAGGCACAAGCCCGGCTCGGCCGATCTCCCATTGGCAGACCGACTCCCTCTCCAGCTTGCTCGCAACCCAGCAACAGGATAGCCCGCTAGCTCAAGCATCTCTCTCTTGGTTATCTTCTGATCGGCATAGTTTGAGACTATCTCAAGGGTAGCTCGTCATCGATCCAGCTTCGATACCACCATCTGCGACCTGCACTCCATCTTGTCTTACCTGGATTAGCGTGCCCTTGGCCCTACCCGGATCCCCATCCTCCTTATGGTCTTAGTAGACCAGATCGGCATGCCCTGCCACCTAGGCATGTGGGAGCAAAGCAATAAGAGGTACAACTAGTTGTACCTACTTCCGACAAGAAGTGTGTCTCATTTCCTACAACCATACTAAAAGTGCATGCACATTTAATGCAAAGCATGGCGAAACATACTTCTGGTACAGTCCTCCTGGCTTTCTTCTAGACCACACATTCCTTTCGTCTGTCACCCTTTATCAAATCCATTCGATCAGATCAATGGTCAAGCGTGCTTCATGCCTGTTTTGCAGCACAATCTTAGCCATCTAAACATCAGTTCAATTGCTATAAGAACGTCATGCATGACCACCTCCAAAGGATTGCTTGGACCCTCGGTAGAGGGGACCCCAGTTTGGTTAGGCCCTAGTGGAGGGGATCCTAGGTTGGTTAGGCCATGGATGGAGGGGACCCTCGGAAGGTTGGGCCCCCGGTAGAAGGGACCTCGGGATGGTTGGGCCCCCGACGGAGGGGACCCTAGGTTGGAACCCTTGGTCCACCACTCCCCGAAGATCAGAAACTCCCTAAGATTAGCATCTTCATTGGTATTAGGCGTATCACCTTTTCTTATTTTTATCTTATAATTCCTCATAATTAGGAGAGAGCCATATAGCAAGAGAACTTCATAGTGGATGTAGGAAGCTTGGCCAAACCCTTTACATCTTCCATTATTTACCTTTAAATGCTCTTTTCTCTTCATTTTTCCATTATTAAGCTTAGTGATTAGCAAGTAACATTTGCTCTTCATGACACATTTTCACAACGCTGAGGTTGACAAAAAATATTGTCAACACTTTTCTGTATACTCACCTATTCGATCAAATGAAATAATTTTATTTTTTATTGCACGTTATTTTATTTACTTCCATTTTATATTTTATGAACTTATCATAGACATACTACATGTGTATTAAATGCACAAGTTCATGTTTATAATGATTTATCGATGAATTTAACGAAGTATATGGAACCATTTTCGTATTTTCAAACTTATGATTGCATACATTTATATGTATCAATCCGTAGTGTCAACAACTCTTATTTCACTCTTACAGAATGGGTGCTTTGCTCTTTATTATTTGATATATATAGTTCACTAGTACTACATGATTCACAATTATATAAATAAAGAATTATTTCTCAAAATCAAAATCAATCAATAACAAACAATAGCAAATGACATCAAACAATTAACAAACAATAATTAAATGATAGCAAGCAACAATAAATATCAACAAGCATATAAAACAACGAAACATCTAAAAGGAATCTATACCGACACACACGATAACCAACTATAGTTGAAACGTGCATGGAAAATGATAAACTCTAATGAGTCTACTCAACATTCAAGATGAACAAAATGCTCAAGGGATGTAACTCCTTTCGTGAATACAATACACGAAAGACTGTTAGACCTCTTGCTATAAAAATGAAGACTTCTATGATATGCTAGATCATCGAGTCTCAAAACTCTCAAATAAACCCGGCAACATAAGTCTCTATTTTCCTTTCCTTTTGAATAAAAATTGGTCTCCAAAGGAGAAAAATCTACTAATTAAATCATCATTACGTGACGATCTACAAATGCCTGGATTGGCTTGGGTTCAAACTCACCGCAACCGCACAATGTCAATAAAGATAATATACTAAGTGTACTATGATGCTTGCCTAGGCAATTTTTACCTCGCCACTTAGAAGATTATCTGAATCACCACAAAACTAGTCGAGAAATCCTTCCCTGAACTATCCTAAATGACCTTAACTATAATATACTAAAATTTATCATGACTAAAGATCATCCAAAATGACACGATGCCTGATCCACCATTTGTTTGCTCACAAGATTCCTTTGTTAAATTAGGGTCGGCAACCTGACTCTTCTTGTGTGAGCTCTGATTTGGTTCTTTGATCCGACCATTGAAATTCCCTCGCATGGCCATAGGCGTGCTTCATAAATCTCCCAGTTATCTCAAGAATCCGACCCAAGTGCTCGCCTTTAAAAATCGAGTGGAAAACCCTTGCCCAATTAGTAAAAATCACCTAGAAACCTTGCGCTTGAGCTGGGAATTGGAAACTAGTGCATGAATGAACCGATCCTTAGAAAATACCTTTTCAGCACATTGGATTTCCCTCATCGCCCAAGGTTTACTAACACAAAGAAAGACACTTCAAGCATAAATGACTATATGCAGAACGTATAAGTCACCCGCTCAGCATTTACTCATTACCATGTAAACACCGAACCTTACTTGGATACCCGATCTAAGTCATACTTCATCGATCGACCCCACTCAATTTGAAAGCTCATGTATCAAGTCATACAATGTTGCTAAACTAAGGTTACTCATACAATGTTTATCTTTGTAGAAAAATTAGCTACCACAAAAGGTGTCAAGTTTAGCATATCTACCAAGTTATTGGCAATAGATGAATATACCACTCAAGTTTCGAAGAGACCAAAAGTGAGTACCCCAAATATGAAGCATACCTCACCACATGAGCTTCTTCCATTTTTCCTGAGTAGTAGACATGCTAGGACCTGGTAATGCCCATAAGGCATAAGTCATCATCACTTACACACCCTTCTACAATGTAGGACAATCCTTCCTCAAGGGATCAAGCCAGTCGTAATTGAAGCACTTATGCTTCATTTTAGCTGGATGATATTTCATAGCGAAATGCTCCTATATGCCACAGGAGCGACATGCTAGTCTTGCTCTCTTCTTTGCATACGCTCGATCTTCCTTTGCACCTTAGTCTTTGCGCTTCGGTAGGAGCTTCGGTTTGTTTTCCACTTTCGCTACCTCTAACAGTACCTCGCATGTGTTCTCATAGAGGAGACCATCACAACATGACTTTTTGAAGTGGTCCCTAATAGGGATAAGACTAAGAAATGAATCCCCGACCAGTGCTTTAATACCCTAGGAAAACTCCTTTGCCTACACCAACGGAGTACCGACCATCTATCCCCAAAAACAAAAAAAAAATTGAATTGGTCAACATACCCCTTCACTAAGAAGCTACCCTACTCAAGTTGGATGGAATGCTCAAGCTATGCGCCCTCCTTGAACTTAGAAATGAACCTTGGACCAATGTGACACTGAATTCATTCCAAGCCATGGGCCTGCTCATCAGCCATATAAACACTAAGTCCTACGTAGCCAAAGTCGGCCCCTCTCCAAATACCGAGAAGCAGTTCCCCTTAAGAGAACATTTTCTAGACCTATACTAGCAAAAAAGCCTTCTCATGCACGTGCCCAAGGCCATGACTAGGCAATAGCCTCGGCACTTAGATATGGCTTCCCTCTAAGGCTAAGGAAATTTCGGTATAGCTTTGAGGAGTCTAAAGCTGACGGAACTAGAAATACTGGTGCCCCAAGGGTGATACCACCTCTAACGCCTATCGCAACGGCTAGAAATGTTCATGGGCGGCGGAACATCCCTTGCAGTAGCTCAATTGTCTCTAAACTAAATTGGAGATCGTAGACTGCCCATTGCAATCGTGCTCGCGTACCCCATCTGCTTACACTAATGGTCCAACAAAAATACCTGGCGACCAGCGATAGAAATAAATCAAACTCTAAAGGACAAGTGGGATATGCAGTATCATATAAGAGGAAAATATAAACATGCTCTATCAATGTATCTCCCTCTACCAATTTGTTTAACCCAAACTGGTATACTTGGACCTAAGTGTTGAACCTAGGCTCTAATACCAAGTGTAACCACCCATCCTTCGTAATACCCTGAAATCAGCACTGAATGAAAACATCTAACTTTCGAATACTAGAAAAGATAATTAGGAAAGAAAATTAAAACAAACATTATACTAAGGCATATCGACAGAATCTTACAGCAGAATAATAACATGTAATATACTAAATATACATGAACAAAACAAGATAATAATATATATAAAAGACTGCACTAGTGGAAATAATCGATAAATGAATATCAATACATAAAAGTCCAAATACATCAAACTCCATATAGAAAGAGTTCTGAATATAATATCTGATACATCAAGTCTCATATATAAATACATATCTATCATGTACTATAGCAATATCAAGTATATGTACAAAGTATCAACATTACCTCCATAGAATGCTCCAGATGTGCTAGAAGTGTATCCCTAAAAACACCTGACTCCCAAAATACTTAATCGAGTACTTGAGAGTTGTCATGACATAAACAGACAAAGACAAAATGCAGGTTAGACATAAAGCCTGGTGTGAAGGGAACTATCTCAAAATACTATAGATTAAAACTATATACAAATAAATAGGAACTATTAAGGCACAGCCGACCCTCTCCATAATCATGGCTTAGGGGTAATACGAACTGTCCATAAACAAGTAAACTAAACCTGTCTAAAAGATACGAAATCATATCATAACATGCTCTTCTCCTTTAATCAACGAGTCAACACAACTATATAATGTGGCTGAAACGTAACAATCATACTATGATAATAGTAACCCAACAACCAAAAGTAGGGTGATCATAATATATCTTTATCGCAAAGTATATAACGATAGTAAATGCAGCAACACCAATAATAGCTAACTAATAACACACACAACGTAACAATGAAAGAAAGCTAAGAAGTACAAATCAATACCCAATGGAGTCGACTACGGACATCTATTGTGATCCAATGATTTCCTTTGAGACTTCAAGATAAATAGTGTCAGTACCTAATCGTACCATAGACCCTGAGCCACCTTCTGAAAGATGGGTCTTGTGTAGATCTCATTGTACCACCTATAATGAGCATAAGTGTAATATGATATACTATATATACTTGAAACCTAGTCCCAATAGTAAATAGAATCATTGTACCCCTATAATAAGCATAAGTGTTATTCATTATATTCTAAATACCTAGGACCTTTGTGGATCACACCGTACCCCCTAGAATGAGCATAAGTGTTCTATGATCCCAGAGTAGATGATTGTCATCATCACCCTCTAGGACATCAAGTATTTCAATAACTTATGTATGCCTCTTATAAAAAAGAGAACGACAGTCATGTCTTGTGTAATACGCTATCGGGACCACAAGGGAACATTGACGCCAAATAAATATATGCACACATCAAATATAATATCGTGTATGTTCACCACTAAAGGATTCAGCACATGTATGGCCACTAATACAAGGCAAACACAGTGTATGATCACTACTATGAGATGAATACTATGTATCGGCACTAATATAAGACTGATACAATTCATCTACTATATGTACCCCGAGGTCAAGTCCCGAAGTTATGGATTCACTCCGTTCGATCGTACATGCTCGTCAAACGTAATCGTGTCACCAATCGCCATAACGACCCTGTGTCCGATCGTTCATGATCCTATAGGAATCACCTAACATTCGCGTCTGGGTCTCGAGCTTTTCCTTACATTTCGCTTTCCCGAGTATCCCATAGTCTCCCCGAAGTGGTCCCAAAGCTCTGCACAAAACGAACCCAAAATAGAGGAAAAACCCCTACTTAAATGGCACTTGACCTGGGCTTTGCCGCCCATGTCAATGCACCATCGGTGGTCTACTACCGGTCGACCAATGGCTACCTTTTCTTGGGAAATAAAGCCCAGATAGGTAGCCTCCGAGCCACCAATTCGAGTCCATCTTCTTCATTGCTTCGCCTAGCTCCCGTAGCCTGTCTTCGCCGCATCGGACCTCTTCTGGAGTCCATTAGTTGATATTTTGGAAGTGGTTCCTTATGTGTTCGAAACTGATTTTGACACGAAATCCACTCTTGGCATGTGCAGAGTACAATGGGCGAATCTAGTAACCCGTCCTCCTCCAACATGTCAAAACAACATAACCAGACTACCCGCCTAGTGTGATATCTATGTATATGCCCATACACCCATTTGTGTACGTTTATACACATACGAACATATAACCATACTTCCAACTATATAAATTAGGTTTTGGACTTCACCGGAGTGATTATTTGGCCTGTTATTTTATCACTCAACTTAACGCATATGATAGTCACTATGATTACATGAGATGCTCGCCATGTGTTTATATACAAATGTAGACACACACACATAAATATATCTCTACTACTAATAAAGAAAATTCATTGAACTAATTTACTCGGTGTCCTTTTGAAATTCCAAAAACGCCTTTGATTTTCGGCTACAGGTCTATGCTCATGCAGTTACCACCGCATCCATCCGAGAACCGTAATTTCCTTGCTTATGTGTGACTATGGTGGAGCTGAGCTTTGGGTGTATGTGAGTAAGAGTAGAAAAACAAAGGGAAGAACCTTGAATGTCAGGTGAGTAATTACATACTCATGTAACCTATGTTTTAATCATTTAAGCCATGATATTGCACTTTTGTGCTTCTTTTTGTGTGCGTATATGGATGAGTCTCTTCTTGCTCCTGCCTTATATTTCCTACATGCAATTTTTAAGCTTTGGGTTTCCCTCTCTTCTTCCTGCATGTATTGAAATGTATGCCTGCATGAGAATTTAGTTCAGGCAGGAGTGTTTATGGTGTCTGGGTTCATGTTTATTAGTGTATATATATGTATATATGAATGAATATTAGCTGAGTTCATTGACCAGTTTGTTTTTCTAGAACAAGGTAGGGTAATAATGGGTACACATTTTGTTGCTGCAGTGCATTTTGCATTGCTATATTTTTTACATGTTTTGCTTTGTGCTTTCACTTATATATATAGTCCTATGTGAGCTTAAATAGGAAGGTGTGAACATAAATGCACGTGAATATCAGTACTTGGCATTTATATACTGGAAACTTGATAGCCGCATGAGTTTTAGTATGTAAGAGTGGATTAAAACATTTATATAAGTGCATATGGGATTATATATGTGAACGAATGTTTATGGAATGTTATGTTTGTGTATAAGAACTGTTATTTTACAAGTTTTATGTTCAGGCTTTGCTACATGTTGTGTAGCACGTGTCCACGTTTCCTAGAAATGTTTTTGTTTTGGCCTCAGCATCTTCATTCTATTATTTTACTTTTGCCTGATATAAATATAGGAGTAGCCTTTGTATATGTATCAGATGCGTCTGTACGCAACTTTATATGGATATTGATACATGATAGTTGTAATTGATAAATAAATGTTCCTATTTATATTTTATAATAAACTAAATTAAGTATTTACTTAAAAATCATATTATTTATATATCTATATGTAAAAGTGTAACGACCCGACTTCCTATGACCAGAAAGTCGCATCATTATGAAGAAAGAAAGGGGTAGAAAATAGAAAAGAAGAGAAGAAAGAAAAGAAGAACAACAACGATCTCACAGCCGTGTCTCAAACCCCAACATCGTTTCTCCCTCACACGATCAGACCCGATCCAACCCCAATGTCGCAAATGCCCCTGAAACAACATCGATAAAAACTGGGTATGAAACCCTACATCGCCAACGTACGGCCACCACAACCATTAATAGAACCTATCACTATTTTTCTACCAACCACCATCCTTCCAGCTATCCCTGACATCAACCCCGATCTTCAAATTGTCATCGATCGACGGCACTTGACGAAATTACGAATTCCGTTCAACTTAAGATAACTCGATAATCTTAAACTTAAAAATCTAGATATTCATATCAAAATTCATGACTTGTAAATACGAATTATAATATATAATCCAAACTTGAATTTATAACAATCGAACTTTGACTTATTTTAGATTTTTACTGTAATTTACCCTTTTTGAATTAATCACTTAATATAAATTCTTGAAAATATTTTTAGAAACAATATTACATATCCACAATCATTTTCTATTTAGGGATCGAGACCTAAATCTGAATGTATAAGGGAAATGGAATTAAATTTGAATGGGTTTAATTTTGACATAGAACAGAAAAATATATATTCATACACACAAACTTTTGTACAGGCATTTCATTTATACAAACATGCATTCACATGTATCAACATATGCAAACCATATTAGTACAAAAATCCATCATAAGCATCTAAGTATAATCATAGATTTAAAACTGTTTTTAAAGAAAAAGTTTACTCACCAGAAATTTAAAGAACAGAGAGCAAAGCAGAGCACTGTTTATTACTTCCAGGTTTTAAGATTTTTAAAGGAAATGTTGTTAAAGTTTTAAACAAAAGAAATTTTGTTTGTAATATTTTCTGAGTTTAAACAAAGGTAAAACAAGGATTTACTATTAAATTAGATTATTTTCAAAATTTGTTTTAAAAAGATTTTTACCTAATTAAACTAATTTGTTCTAGGAATTGGTTTAACAAATTTTAAAATATTTAAATAGATAAGTTTTAAAAAGGGTAAATAAATAGATTTTAAAAAAATGTTTATTTATATTAAAGTTAATTTAATAACTATGGAAGTTAAAGATTTTGAAAATAGAGAAGGAGTTTAAAATGCTTTAATTATAGTTGATTCTAAAATTGTTTTATTTTGAAATAAGTTTAAATGATAAGTATTTAAATAAATCAATTATAATAAAGATTTTATCTTAAGAAATTAAGATTTAATTTATTTAAAAGAAATTAATATGTGAAATTAATAAGGATAATTCATTTATTGAAAATGATTTAAGAATAGATAATAACTTAATTAAGATAAATAGTTTTCTTAATTAAGTCTTTAAGTATAAATGGTTAAGTAATTATTAAATTAGTTAAATAATTAACTAAGTAATTAATTAGTGATTATTAAAGATAATTACTTATTATCAATTAAGTATAATTACTTAATGAAGTGATTAAGGAATAATTACTGAATGTAATCAAGTAAAAGGAAAGTTATTTAATAAAGTAATTAGAGGATAATTATTTTATGAAAATAATTAAATAAGAAGTGATTAAGGTTAATTACCTAGTGTTATTAATTAAATAATTTATTTAATTAAAGGATTAAGGTTAATTAATAAGGTAATTAATTATTGGTTTAGGTAATTAATTAAAAAAGTAATTAATTAATGGAAGTAATTAAGGAAGTTAATTACTGGATTATATTAATCAAAGGTGATTAATAAATTATGGTTTAATTAAGGTTAATTACTTAATGTAATTAATAGAATAATTAAAGATATAATTAAGGATCATTAGTTTATAATTAATGATGTAATTAAGAATTGATTAATTAAGATTAATTAATCAGATGATAACTAATTTATTTGTAATCAATTAAGGATTAAAGTAATTAATTATAATTAATTAATTAATGAAGTAATTAAAGGTTAATTACTGTATTTGATTAAGGATAATTAATTTGTGAAATTTATTACTTAAATGTAATTAAAGTTTAATTAATCAAGGTAATTAATTAGGTGAATAATTAAAGAAAGATTAATTAATTTATTTGTAATTAATTAATGATTATATAAGTAAGATTTATAATGAAGTAATTAATTTAATTCACTTTAAATTAATTAAAGATAGAGAAGTTAATTTAATTCATTTTAAATTAATTATGTTGTGATTAAGTAAATCATTGCTTATGTATAAATAGATAACATTGATTGTCTTGAATGGATGTAATCTCAGAAATGAGATAAGATGTTGTGTGATATGAATGCTTGGTTGCATTATGATGATAATATAGATTAACTATTATGATGTTGATATGGATTACCTATTTGGTTATGAATCATCTGTTTAATTGATAATGTGATTATCAATTGTGAATTGTGAATTATCTATCTGTATGAATATAGATAAGTTAAATTGTTTAACCTTTAAACAACTTGGCCTTAAAAGATACGTTTTGGATTTCGATGAGACCGGGATCGGGTTTCCGTATACCGGTATTCCAGGTCTGGAGACCTGAATACCACATCGATCCAAATTAACGATAGGTCGTGAATCTCAAGTGAAGATGAAGATTTAAAGTGCAAGGGTTATTGTCGTTAACTCTGAGGGTGATTCCAAAACGAGTGTAACGAGATAATGCCTTCGGTTTCGTTCGAACCCGGAACGAACTTGTATGGATTGAATGCTTTCAGCACATCGTCAGGCGGACGATGAGCATTCTAAGTGATATGTTCTGACTAAAGGTAATCGTAACCTCAAGCCTCATCAACCGGGAATGGCTAAAACAGGGGAGGTGCAGCAAGGTTTCGTGGGTAGCACCCACTGAGAGCAAGATAGATCCCTGTCTAGAGGTCCCTTTTCTTTTATTCGGCTTAGTGTGTGGTTGGTCGCGCCAACTACGGGATTATCTTGTTCGGAATTATCCAGTAAGGGATGATTCCGGCTTTGTGTTGCAGGGGAGCGGGCGTACTCCTCGGTACGGTGATCTAGGCCACGTACTGTGACGGGCGGTACCCCAGTAGCCCTGCCATTGTATGGAATCCAAACTCCAATAAGTGCCGTACGTATTAGTTGTGCCCAACTATGTTGGAATGTGAGATGTAAGCATTTCAGCTATTTCTGTATTTTACTTGAAAACCCTAGACCCTATTATAATACAATCGGATTTCCTATCAAATGTTTTAGTTAGCGTAAGGTAAAAACTTACCCATGTTTATTTGTGGGGAGTCTTACGTGATACTTTTGTTTTCAAAGGTTTTCAAAGTTAAGCAATCTAACCGTTTACTCACACCAGACCCATGTCTGACCCAAGTGTTTATTTTCTGTTTTATTAAACTCTTGGGTACTCAAATTTGTATGAGTAGTCAAGGGGATTCAGGTTAGTCTTGACGAATTCTGGAGGAGCTGTGGAGCAGGAGGCTTCAGCGTGTAGATATATAGAGTTTCCGCTGTGTATGATGTATCGTATTTATGTAGTTGTGTTGTATAATAGACAGAAGTTTATAACTGTCTATATTGTGATATATAAATCGTGTACTCTGATGTATATGATACTATGTAATATCTTATGTGATAATATATTTCTCGTTCCGCTGTGAGATTTCTGATGTGTTGTTGTTCTCTCTTCTTTTCTTTTCTTCTTCTATCCCTTTCTTTCTTCATAACGATGCGTCTTTCTGGGCAAAGAAAGCCGGGTCGTTACAAAAAGTGTGTGTGTGTGTCTATATATATATATATATAAAGGTAAGTATGAGTTTACTGGGTACTTCTATGGCTTTTAGCACATCTCTACTACTAATAAAGAAAATTCGTTCAACTAATTTACTCGGTGTCTTTTTGAAATTCCAAAAATGCTCTTGCTTTACGTTTATAGGTTTGCGTCAAACAAAGTATAAACGTATACAATAATACAAACGCCCGTGTGCGAAGCACGGGCCCATACTAGTATATATATATATAATAATTCACTTATATACATATACATACACACACATAACTACAATACAAGAATTATCTTGATTATTATACTACTTTAAAGACACTTATATGTATACTTGCTCGTGCATATATACGTACATGTATGTTCGAGTAAGTAATTCAATTATTACTTAAATCAAACCTTACTTTTATTTACTAAATCTTTTCAATAAAAGTAAAACATCTTTTTATATTATTTTACAAATTATCGTATCATTTTATAAATTACAACGTTGGTTTATAAATCCAATTTTAAGCCTTTGAAATACTAAATATCTTCATTTATAATTAAGTATTCCTTTTATAAATATTTTATACAACCATATAATCATCTTATAAAATATCTTCTTCATATCATTTTATAAAATATCTCATCCATACTATTTTATATAAAATCACTATTTTATAAAATATCACTTTTATGCTATTTCATAAAATCACTTATTATATAAAATATCGCTTTCACATATTTTATAAAATATCAATTTTATACTATTTTATTAAATCACTTATTATATAAAATATCACTTGTACACTACTTTACAAAATCACTTATTTTTATAAAATGTCACCTTTTTTTTTAAAATTATTTCTTTACATAAATAATATTTATAAAAAACCATTCATTTATGAAAATCATTTCTTTACTTTAATAATATTTATAAGTACTAACCAAGTTTCATAAGGTCTTTAATTAATTTAATGATAATTGTAAAGCCCTTAAACCACTTAATTGGCTTACTAACTTTTCCAAAAATCCATTAAACTGGCTGAATAATCACTAACTAATGATATGTATCTAATTATATCACTACATTAGTCTCTAATCACTAATGATATCATGCAAAATCAATTACTTACCCCATAATCAAAATTTAGGCTTACTAACTATTTTCAAAAAAGCAATTAAGGCCTCAAATAATTAATGAGTTAATATAACCATGTTTATAACATAAATACAAGTTTAAATCAACCTAAACAATCTCCAAATCACTTTATATAATTCCATAATTATCAATAAATGAAATAATTAAGATTAATAAGTAAATATAGATGGAGAATCATCTCACTCACTTGCTTTTCCCTAAATTAAGCTCTATTCATCAAAACCCACTACAAAGCTCTCTTGAAATCATATATGAATCCCCAAATCATAACTTCATGCTAATCCCTTGATAGGTTTTGTAGAGAATTGGATGATAAGAATTATGGCGATTTTTGTTGGAATTTAGGAAATTTATTTGAAGGGTTAGGGCAAGGGGATTAAGAGATGATTAAGGGGTAATTAGGAGAAGATTAGAGGGGTGGATGGAAAATGAAACATGAAATGAAAAGTGGAAAAGGAGTTAGCTTCTTATAAGTCTTATGGGCAAGTTGTAACGACCCGCCCTTTTGACAATCGAAAGTCAACACCGAATGCATCCACGATATTCAAATGCCGAACATCTAATCATCGGAAAGGCAGGTTGTTAGGGTAAAATAAAAAGAAAAGACAGAGAATAGGGAAATCAGAATCTCACAGCGGAATCGACAATATATAATATAACAAAGATAGTAAAATCTGTTACTCCAAAATACAGAGTACCTCGGGGTTAAAAACAAACCTTATCAGCTGGACAGTTATAAAATTCTGACCTTATGATTGCTGATAGGTATATAATATAATACAGTGGAAAATAAAACACCACGATAGGTAAACACCTAGCTCTTCTTCGATAACCCATATCACCAAAGCCAACCTGGAAAAAATTCGGTCTGACCTGAGCATTATAATAAAATAACACCGGGTCAGTCTAGAAAACTAGTGTGAGAAAACTCAAGTAATATGATGAACATATACAAATTCCGTGAGACCACACCGCTAACGCGGAATGGGTTTTTACCTCACGAGAATAACATAGATAAATGAAGAATTGGGAAACAAAATCAGAACAACAATCCAATCTAGAAAGAATGGAAATAAACAACAGAAACAATCCAAATAAAAAGGGTGGGTACTAGTAAGAACAAATCCCATACTGAATGAATGGGCATAAATAATAACAAATTCCATACTTAAATGAATGGTCACAACTAATTGAACATGGAGAATAACACAAGGTGGTTCTCCATGTCGTTGAGGAAAAAATTCAAAAACTTTTGTTTGTAAATTCAAACTTTATAAACTATGGTATATAAAATCACTCAACCAATCACACCGAATCAAACCAAATTCCGCAAAGGAATAAGCTAATAGTATCAATCAATCAAATTCCATATTGGAAAAATCTAACACTTACATTATCATAGTATGTCAAATGACTAACAACCAGATTTAGAATTTTGCTTAAGTTCACAAATTTTCTTAAGTCACATACTAAGTATACAATTATACTTAAGTCCATATGATATACATAAATCATCCATACGCTATATTTGATTCGATCACTTGCTCGGATACATAGACTTCCAAATTAGTATTGCTCACTCGACCTCTCTATGATGGACTCCGATCAGATTCCTCAATTAGAAACTTCTGTTCTCCTTGCATAGCCATAAACTATGATAGATAACTTCAGTATCATATCAAGAATCTGAATCAAGTGTTCGTTGACAAGAATCAAGTGAGAAACCCTTTTTTGGACTGGTGTGAATCACTCGAAGATATATATTCGAATCCTAAATCAAGAACCATGCGAATAAAATGATTTACATATAACTTACATACTTAGTTCGATTAGTTTCTTAATAATACCAATCTCTTTCTAAATCACCCATATTTTCCATTTAGTATTTTATTCAACACTAAAATTATTTTATAAACTACTCCATAAATTTTGACCTAAGTTTATAAATATTTTACAAAGACAATTCTTTATAAAAAAAACAAATAAAAGCTTACTCCATTCTATTTACTTTCTTTTACATCCCAAGAGCATATACAGAATATCAATTTTATTTATTTATTTATTTATTATTTATTTATTTTTTTCAAACTCAAATGGAGGCCCAAACATAATATGGGTCTTTAAAACTGAGTCAACTCTTCGACCTCTTTATCTTAGAGTGCTCTAAGGAAAAATATTCATGGGTTGGCTCAATATCACTAAATAATTTACACAACTTATATGATTAACAAAAACTATGGTTTTAATTAAATAAATTTACCAAAACCTTTCTATCTAGTTTGTCCATTCAAAACTTGAGTTAAATTATTTCTTTTTCTATCCAAGAGTTTTAAAATTTTCATTTATCAAATTATTTATCAAAATAACTTTTATTTTAAACCAGTTTTCTTTAAGGAAACTAAGACTAATTACCCAGGTTTTTTTTACTTCAAAACTCATTTCTGAGAATGTGCTACATATATTATTTATGAAATAACTTCGAACAATTTATTTACCAAAACTCACTTTGGGTTCGTCTGGATCATTTCGATCGCACAACGATAAAGAGAATAATTTACTAAGTGCCCCATAATGTTCGCCTAAGCAAACATCCGATCATCACTTAGAAAATTATTCAGATTACCCCAAACAAAAGGCATTCCATTTAAATTTTCTCTTCCAAAATATTTATATTTTAGAAATACTTCCAATTAATACAACTGTTATATATTTTTCAAAAACCCTTCGAAATTATTTCAAACAACTCCAGGGTTTAAATTCAAAAATCCTTTTTAAAACACATTTTATAAATCAAATTATGTAAAACTGTCTTTATACAAAATCCTTTCATGTTATAATAATTCTCCCTTACTATAATAAAATTTTCTTGAATATTTGTTCTCTAAACGTCTTATCCTACCACTTTGATTATTTTAAACAACCTTTATTAAAAGATTACTTTAACTTAACATTTGCTCTGAACACCTTATAGGCAAATTATGAAACTTAATTCATAAGGGGTTCATCTTAATGTACTTACAATTATCAAACAATATATGCTCATAAACTAGTTGAGCATGGATTAAAAAGTCAACAAACAGCAGCCAATGCTCCTAAACTATCTGAGCATGACAAATCAAACAATAACGATAATAAAGAAGTATTATCATTAAAAAACAAACACTATAAATAATTTTATAGATTTGAAAATTATTCTTTTATATATAAAAGTAGAGGTAAACTATTTCATTTACGCAAATTTTCAAAAATCAATATCATGTCCATTTGGCTTGTTCAAGTGTTTAGAAATCCATACGGATACCCTGGCATCCCACATCTCGACCAGAATTCATAAACAACTCATCAAACCAATTAAAACAATACGTTTTTATAACAATAACAAGTATGCTCTCGTATATATATAATACTCTCAAACTCATTCTAGGGTGTCACTTACCCTATCCCTAGTGAGTTACTCACTCTAGGGTATTACTAACCCTATCTCTAGTGAGCCATACCTTACCAAAGCCAAGGTTCTCGCTTAACCTTCAGCTCCGATACCAAATTGTAACAACCCGAATTTTCGACCATCGAAAATCGACACCGAATACATCCACGCTATTCAAATCCCGAACATCTAATCGCCGAAAAGGTAGGTTTTTAGGATAAAATAAAAGGAAAAGAACAGAGAACGGGGAAATCAGAATCTCACAGCGGAATCGACAACATATAAAATAACAAAGACAGTAAAATTTGCTACTCCAAAATACAAAGTACATCAGAGTTAAAGACAAATCTTATTAGCTGGAAAGTTATAAAATTTTGACCTTACGATTGCTGATAGGTGTATAATATAATATAGTGGAAAATAAAACACTACGATAGGTGAACATCCAGCTCTTTTCCGATAACCCCATATCACCAAAGCCTACCTGGGGAAAACTCAGTCTGACCTGAGCATTATAATAAAATAACACCCGGGTCAGTTTGGAAAACCAACGTGAGAAAACTCAAGTAATATGATGAATATATAAAAATTCCGTGAGACCATGCCGCTAACGCGGAACGGGTTTTTACTTCACGAGAATAACATTCATAAATGAAGAATTGGGAAACAAATCAGAACAACAATCCAATCAATAAAGAATGGAAATAAACAACAGAAAAAATCTAAATAAAAAGGGTAGGTACTAGTAAGAACAAATCGCATACTGAATGAATGGGCATATATAATAACAAATTCCAAACTTGAAGGAATGGTCACAACTAATTGAACATAAAGAATAGCACAAGGCAGTTCTCCATGCCCTTAAGGAAACAATTCAAAAACTTTTGTTTGTAAATTCAAACTTTACATACTATGGTATATAAAATCATACAACCAATCACATCGAATCAAAATCAAATTCCGCATAGGAATAAGCTAACACTATTAAATAATCAAATTCCTTAAGGGAAAAATCTAACACTTAAAGTTATTATAAAATGTCAAATGACTAACAACCAGATTTAGAATTTTTCTTAAGATCACAAATTTTCTTAAGTCAGATACTAATTATACAATTATACTTAAGCTCGTAATATACATAAATCATCCATACGCTATATTTGATCTGATCACTTGCTCAGATACAAAGACTTCCAAATTAGTATTGCTCACTCGACCTCTCTATGGAGGACTCCGATCAGATTCCTCGATTAGAAAATTTCGTTCTCCTTGCATAGCCATAAACTATGATAGATAAGTTCAGTATCATATCAAGAATTCAAATCAAGTGTTTGTTGACAAGAATCAGGTGAGAAATCCTTTTTCGGACTGGTGTGAATCACCCAAAGTTATGTATTCGAATCCTAGATCAAGAACCGTGCGAATAAATGATTTATGTATAACTCACGTACTTAGTTCGATTGGTTTCTTAATAATACCAGTCTCTTTCTAATTCACTCATATTTTCCATTTAGTATATTCAACACTAAAATTATTTTATGAATTACTTCATAAATTTGAACCTAAATTTATAAATATTTTACAAAGACAATTCTTTATAAAACAACAAATAAAAGCTTACTCCATTCTATTTACTTGCTTTTACATCCCAAGAGCATATACAGAATGTCAATTTTAATTAATTAATTAAATATTATTTTTTCAAACTCAAATGGAGGCCCAAACAAAACATGGGTCTTTAAAATTGAGTTAACTCTTCGATCTCTTTACCTTAAAGTGCTCTAAGGAAAAATGTTCATGGGTTGGCTTAATACCACTAAATAATTTACACAACTTATATGATTAACAAAAACTATGGTTTTAATTAAATAAATTTACCAAAACCTTTCTATTTAATTTAACCCATTCAAAACTTGAGTTAAATTATTTCTTTTCTATCCAAGAGTTTTAAAATTTTCATTTATCAAATTATTTATCAAAGTAACTTTTATTTTAAACCATTTTTATTTAAGGAAACTTAAGACTAATTACTCAATTTTTTTTACTTCAAAACTCATTTCTGAGAACATACTACATATATTCTTTATGAAATAACTTCAAATAATTTATTTACCAAAACTCACTTTAGGCTCGTCCGGATCATTTCGATCGCACAACGATAAAGAGAATAATTTACTAAGTGCCCCATAATGTTCGCTTAAGCAAACATCTGATCATCGCTTAGAAGATTATTCAGATTACCCCAAAGAAAAGGTGGGTCGTTACACAAGCTAATGGGCTTAGCCTAAATCGAACTTTCATTCCTTTCTTGAAATCATTATTCATCCCTGAAATTCATCGACTCTAAACATATTCAAGTTCAAACTCATTTTTCTCGTGATGGAAAAGCGGTCTCAACTACAGATGTCTCGAGATCCAATTCTTCCATCTCTAAAAGTCGA
Organism: Allium fistulosum; assembly: GCA_030737815.1. Classification (NCBI taxonomy): domain Eukaryota; kingdom Viridiplantae; phylum Streptophyta; class Magnoliopsida; order Asparagales; family Amaryllidaceae; genus Allium; species Allium fistulosum. The sequence continues at coordinate 912,369,257 of CM060908.1, forward strand.
GTATAATGGATGCTCCGTTTATTAACGACTTAATATTTAAATTAATTATTCAAATACTGGGTCGTAAAAATGTGGGTTGTAACAACTACTGTCATTCGATTGAATTGACACATAAATAGTGAGTTCAAAACTTAATCTAAGTAGTGAATTGCTTCTTGAACTATAAAGATTTGGGTTGAGATCTCATAACATGTATTACACTTTCAATTTTTACAAACTCCATGATAAATATGCACTTTTAATGGCCATGCGCCTACCTTAGGACCTCATAAGTGCTCTAGAGAGCTCAAGGCTTTATAGAAGACAACCCGCCTTCACAGCCAATTAGGTGAGTCCATCAAATGCTCCATTCTAGCACTACTACTTCTGGCTGTGGTTTCATTATGAGCACAAGGCTTAACCTCTCAAAATAAATAAACATAATTCATCAAGTGTGTCTCAAAATAACTAGTTGTACTAGCTATGAATTATATAGGAGTAATAAGATATTGCCTCAATAAATTGAAATCCATCAAATGTGTCTCAAAAGCTCCACAAATGCTAGTTATGGATTTGAAAAGAGCAAATATGCTCAAACTAAGATAAATTGGTATATCCATTAAGTGCATGTCAAAAGCACCACCAAAAACTAGTTATGGAATATACAAAGCAAATAACCTCAAACTCATAACAAATAGTAGAACACATCAAGTGCATCTCAAAAGCATCACCAAAGACTGGTTATCGATTATATAAAAGCAAAGAAGCTCAAACTCATATCAAATAGAAGAACCCATTAAGTGCATTTCAAAAGAACCACCAATAATTGGTTATGGATTATATAAAAGCAAAGAAATTTAAAATAATATATCAAATAGCAAAATCCATCAAGTGTGTTTCAAAAGCACCACCAAAAACTTATTATGAATTATATAAAAGTAAAGAAACTCAAACACATATCAAATAGAAGAATCCATTAAGTGCGTCTCAAAAATGCACCACCAAAATTGATTATGGATTATACAAAAGGAAAAAAAATTAATTTCTTATAAAATAGTAAAATCCATGACGTGTGTCTCAAAATCACTAACAAAACTGATTATGAAATATATAGAAGTAAAGAATCTCAAACTCATACCAAATAGAAGAATCCATCAAGCGTGTCTCAAAAGCATTACCAAAATTGGTTATGCATTATATAAAAAAATGCTTAAAATCATATCAAATAACAAAATCCATCGAGTGCATTTAAAAAGCACTATCAAAAAACTGATTATTGATTATACAAAAGCAATCAAACTCACAAACGCATAAATAGGAAGGTAAAGAGTAATCATGTTGCGTTGTTTGACCAAGAACGGATATTCATCACATTTTTTTTACTCTAGGTTCAGCCTCATTCCTCTTGAAGATTGAACTTCCTTTGAATAATTTAAAAAGCAAATCCATGAAGCTCTATTCGATCTTATTCATTTTTATGAGATCACTTCATCCACCAATTTCTCAATTGCTTTAGGTTCAAAATAGATGTGTCTTCTCTTTCCCTTACATGCTCTTATAGAAATTCCAATGTTCATCAATAAAGGTACAAATGTAAATCCTAACATCATAAGTAATGGTATGTTTAATAATTCAAGAGCAACATGATGCTTCCTCCAATTTTAACACATTCATCCTTTGGCTAATTATGTTATTTATTCTTATATATATATATATGCAAGAACCATAGAGAGATAACATAGGTACCACATCAAAACAATCAAATCTTTCCATGTTCTTCTCAATGTTGTAAGATCAACTTTAAAAAAAAGATCAATTTTCCTTACATTAGCCTTTTGTAAATTTGGTCTCATAATAGAAGGACATAAAGATCTCAAAACCAAATACGCAATTTCCATTGTTGATTTTTGTAAACTGCGATAGAACTCACTTTAGCTAGACACCCCACACTTTAAAAAATATAGTTTGGAACACCTTTTCATAATCCAAGAATAGCACTTTCTACCTTCTTACGAAGAACTATATTAGTATGAAATAACCTAACAAATTAGTTTCTCCATATATAATCTAACTTGCAAAGATCTGTATATTCAATTTATCTTCAATTACTTCAATATTATTTTAACTTGTTTTGTATTTTCATATACACAAAAAATTCAACATAATACATGTAAAAACAATGATCAAATAGAACCAATCATGAATTAACATAATACTCGTTTCAACTCATGTCGTTCTTTTATCTCTTCATGCATAAACTCATAAAGTATGCACTTATTCAATGTGACATGTCAAGCATTGGGTCTTATAACCGAGTTCGTTCAAGGGGGAAAACACGAATCATCATGTTTATACATATAATCGGTACAAATATTTCCAGCACTTACAATTAAAACTCCAGTCTCGTATATGCATTTAAACTAAATAATTTTCTCATACTTATAATCCTTATATTGGTAATCCAAATACAAATTTCCCTAGAATTTTTTTTCCTTAGGCTAATACATAGACCAAAATAACTATTTTTATATATTTAGAAATCATATGAACATGACTGTTTACAAGTATAAATATCTCATTTTGAAATACTTTATGGTATATTTAAACAAAATTTATTCCTTTTAATTTATAAATATTCTTCGTAAATGTACTTCTCCTTACTTTCAGTACCCATTTATTTAATTTTATTTCAAAAACAAACTAATATCATAATTTGCTACTATATAAGTTTTGTGTACATTGTATCATCATTATATTGAATGCGCAACTTATCTCGCTATTTCAATAAATTCTTTCATGTCAATAAAGTGAATGTTTCAAATACTTTTTGAATATATTCAATTGTGTCGTCAAGTACATATATGCGTAACAAACATCGATGAGTTTAATATGTCAAATTTTAATCAAATTCTAGAATATACTCATGCCTTTGAGATGATAACATTCTTTATTTCTTCTTTTTGATGAAAATTTTCATAACCAATACATGAATTATATATTCATAATTTCTTCATTCTCATAATTGACTTAGTATGAAACCTTGATATATTAAACATATCTTTTCCACTATAAATTTTTATACACAAATATTCTCTTAACTTCAACATTAAAATCTATAATAATCATTTTTCAAAATAGGCTTATGATGATATTGATATTATAAAAAAATCATAATCTTTATATTAATATCATTAGATTTATGTTTATTTCATAATAAATCCGACTCTTAAACCAATAATCATAAAACCTCTCGTAGTTGGTTTCAATTTTTTCCATAATGATTTGTCAATCAAATTCACTTTTCATTCAAATAAAACATTAAATGGTCTTAATTTGCTTCCATAAAAAAATCATAAATTAATTATATAATTTAACAATTCAAAAACCATGCTTTTAATACTCATAAAATATTTAATAAAACAATTAAAGCAAATCAATATCCTATCATTTGCTTATATTTTATTTACTTATCTACGCATTTGCAAGTAAATCCCAACTTATATGTTAACTCCATATAATAAGTAGAAGGTTATCCTTTTATTTTCAATACTAAAAGTAATTCATATAAATTCATTTGCAAGTCCATCCATTTGGATACTTAAATTTTATTATCAAAAAACAATAATGAATGCTCAAGTAAATTATAAACGTCCCACCTATATACCTGTACCATCTAAGAGTATTACTGAGTAATACCGTAAGAAAAACAGAGAATGAAGGTATATGGGGTACACACATAAATATTCCCTTTGGCTAACATTGGTATATATTTAAACATCAAATAAATTAACTCACCTATATGTACACAGTATTGACTCAAAACAATAAATATGTGTGCCTCCGGGATAGAACAATACACAATATACAATGAATATTAGAGAACATAGAGTTAGTATTGCAGCGGTAATATACAATAAAAAAATATACATGATATATCCAATATACAATACATTGATCCGCATACATGAGACTGTATAAAATCAAAATGGATACAACGATACTATATACTAGCCTTCTCTAAGCCCAAATAATACAAGCTGGTCTCATCGTCCCTGTACCTGAAATGTCTCGGACTGGCCCAAGTATGATATAAATAACTCACGGGTCACGTTATATCTAAATCAAGGGTTCAAAACACATATATAGATTGTAACGACTCTTAAATTTTGAGCCTCGAATTTGAATATTTAATTTATTTAAATATTTGAATTTGAATTTAAAATATAATAAAATCTGTGTTTCAAATGACTGCCTGATCTTTGATGACGTATTTTTAGTTTAATTTATAGAATTTTTCCATAATTTTTATTTAAAAAAATATTTGAATTTTCTTTCGACGTATTTTACGACAAACATGGGCATTTTTGACACTTCACAAAATTTCATAACCAGTCTGTTTTATAATTGTTTTGGGATCGTGTCATATTACTGTGCGCGATTGTGTTTTTATTTTTGACATTCGCGGTCCGTACGCGAACGTTATATGGTGTAGCGTCGTACCCTAAAAACTATAATTTTCAAAACAAATTTTGAACACAATAGAGCAATTTTAACATATCTTTCCCCAATCTTCTTTTTGCTATCCTTCCTTGTTCCTTGGCCGACAATTTGGTGGCTTCTCTTGTCCTTGCATGTTCTTTGCCGAACAATTGAGTGCCTTTGCATTTATTTGGCTATCCTTGCTCTTCCTTAGCTTAGGGACATATTTGTTTATATATATATATATATATATATATATATATATATACACACACACGAACAAGCACAGCCTAGGGGGACACACTTCATTATATTGTCTAAAATAGCATCATTATGCATATCTTTAGCCGCATATTTTCTTGTACTTCGGTACTTGTATGTCCTGGCAATTAAGTATATTGATCATGTGCTTGCTTTCCTTAGCCCTTAAAATAAAATCTTAGTTTATATATACAGGAAAATATTGTGAAGGACAAACTTAAGGGCTTTTTTGCCACTAGGACAGTCCAGTAAATTTTTATTGCCAATGACAAATCATTAATATAATTTAACTAACCCTAACTGTCGCGCGCTTTCTCCTATCTCGTTCTTATTCTTCTTCAATTCTTCCTCGCTTCTTCTTTTTTGTTTTCAAATTTGGATTTTTCTTCTTCGTTCTCGTTCATCTTTCAATTCTCGCTTTCCCCTCTCCCATTCTCTTTCATCTTTATTTTGTTGCGCGATTTCCTCACCTTATCAGGATTTTCAGTCTCCTCTAGTTTAGTTCGATACTGTCAATTCTCAGCTTAGGTATGATTCTATTTTTTTCTTCTTCTGCCTTTTCTTCTATTAGAGCTTTAATTTGGCTGATTCTAACATTATTTTTTTTATAATTGAAATTAGTTTTGTTGTTGTTTTCTTCTCTCAAATTGTATGGAAAATTTGGGCAGTAGTAGCAGGTTCATTCTTGTTCCTTTTACTCTATATGCAGCACCGTTTTTTTAATTTGTTTTAAATCGACCGTCTTTTTTTTGTTGAATTATGATTATGTTGGATTCGTGTTGATTTGGATTAATATTTGTTGCCGTATTTAGTTCATTTTGGACCAGTGGTTAGGTATCATTTTTAGTTTTTTTAAAGTATCATTTTGATAGTACTGAATTTTTGAATCGTTTTACTTTTTTTGTGTATAGCTGATGATGTGTAGCAAATAATCGATGGGTTAAATTAGTGTTTTGTTAGTATCGAATATTTGTTGACGTATGTTTTTGTATCAGTTTTAATATAAATTTGAGCTTCAGAATTTAGGTATCAGTTTTATTGTTAGTAGGTATCAGTTTTGCGTTTTATTTTCTTTTTGATTTCTTACTTTTACTTTGATTTTATTTTTATTTTGCAGTGGTGATAATAGTCTTCTTTGTTTGTTTGTCTTCGATGATAATACTTTCAGCACTCGGTTGTCCATTGATTGTTGTTTTTATGATTTGAAGAATGACATTTGTCGATATTGGTCTTAATTAGCTCCTTCATCTATTGAAATTTCTTATGTGCTTAAGAATAAAGTGATAGTGGTTGATATCGATTCTGATCTTCAGAGTATAGTTTGTTTTCAGTTGTATAAGAAGAGTGCATTCTTTCCTTTTACCGTTAAAATCAAGGGTTCTCAAATGGAAAATGTTGGTGGTGGTTCTACTTCAATTTCATCTAATCTTCTTAGTTTTTCATCTTCCAGTGGATCTTTGTGTTCAAATGTTGTTGTTCATAGTAAAAGCTACTTGAACGATATGTTGAAGAGAGGTTCGAAATTATCCATTGATGATTTTATTGGTTATTGTTTTGGAGGAGCCAACGATTTTAGGGAAGTTTTGATGGCATATCAAATTCAAAAGGGATATGAATTAGTGTTTTTAAAGAACCGTTCTAAAAAGTTACTACTATTTTCTCTTCCTCTACTAATGGGTGTCTATTTAAAGTTCATGCTTCTTGTGATTCCGGGCAACTAAATAGGTTTTTCATTAGAAGTTTGAATAGTGATCATTCTTGTGGGGTTGGTCTTAGAAATTTGAACAATCCCCAACTTTCTGGGGCTTTTGTTAAACCATTGATTATTGATGAGATTCAGGATTGTCCTAGTAAAAAGCCTAAAGATATAATAGATGATTTTAGGAGAGAATACAATCTTGAGTTGTCTTATTCTTTTGCTTATTGTGGAAAACAACTTGCTTTGATGGAGTTGCATGGTAATGATGTTATGTCGTACAATGATTTGAGTTGGTATTTAGAAGCACTGAAGAAGTATAATCCAGGCAGTTGTGCTGATATGGAAGTTAATGCTTGTTCTAATCAATTTGAAATTGTATTTGTTAGTTTTGGTGCTTGTTTACTTGGTTTCAAGCATTGTCGACCTATGATATTTTTAGATGCTACTCATTTAAGGGGATGGCCAGGACTTTTGATGCATGCTACTACAATCAAGGTATGTTTTTATTTTAATATGCTTTAATGTATAGTATCAGAATTTAGTATCTTTTTTTAGGAATCAGTTTTTAGTTATCATTAACAGTAGGTAGGTATCAGTTTTTAGTTAGTTGTAGCAGTTATTATGTATCATTTTTTAGTTATTATTAACAATTGGTAGGTATCAGTTTTAGTTAATCATAGCGGTTAATAGGTATCAGTTTTTAGTTATTATTAACAGTTGGTAGGTATCAGTTTTTAGTTAATTGTAGTAGTTATTAGGTATCAGTTTTTAAGTTACATGTTGATTGAATTTTATTTTAATATTTGGTTAAAACTCTTATATGCAGGTTTTTTCCCTTTAGCTATGGGTATAGTTTCTTTAGAAAATGTGGATAATTGGAAATGGTTTTTGAGTCAATTAAAACAAATGCTTCAAGAAGATCGTGATTTGGTTTTTATGTCGGATCGCCATCAAGGTTTAATTTTAGGGGTTCATGAAGTTTTTCCTTTAGCCTTTCACAGCTATTGCTATCTTCACATGGAGCAGAATTTACTTTCGGAAGTTAAGGCGAAGAATTCAATATGTCTATAATTGATTTGTTCAAGATGTGTTCTAGAGCTTCTAATTTGTATGAATTTGAAGAAGCATATTCTAAATTTTGTGAACTTGGTGGTGTCACTGCTGTGAATTTCTTGAAGGATAAGCCTTTTGAGAAATGGGCTGATTTGTTTTTCCCGGGTAAACGATATGGTGAATATAGTTCAAATGTGGCCGAAAGTTTTAATAGTTGGATTTTGGATGAACGGGCCTTGCCTATTACTGTATGCTTAGATGGAATTCGAATTAAGGTTATGGAAAAAATGGCTAATAAGAGAGAGGAGTGTCGATAATGGAATACTACTCTTTGTCCTTCTATGGAATCTCGTTTAAGTGAATTGGTTGAAGAAGGATTTGGATAGGATGTATACAAGTCTTCAGAGTTTGTTTTTGAAGTGAAATCGCCAAACTCTCATCGTGTTAACCTTAAAGAGCGGAATTGTAGTTGCAATCAATGGAAAGTTACATGATTTCCTTGTGCTCATGCTATTAAGTGCATGAACAAATCAAAGTTGTCTGTTTATGATTTTGTTGAGTACTATTTTACCGTTGATGCTTATTGTTGTTCCTATGCTAATTCCATTAATCCTATTCCTAATTTGATAAGCCAATTGTTGATGCAAGTGTTGAAGATGTTATTAAGCCACCAAAGGAGAGAAGAGGTGCTGGCAGACCTTCTATAAAACGAAAGGAGGATTTGCATATTTTCAAAATAAAAAAAAAGATGTGGTGTATGCAAGCAATATGGTCATAACAAGCGTAATTGTTAAGCTTCTAAGAATATATAATTTGACTGTCAAGCTTGTAAGAAGATATTTTCGGTTTTCTGCCTTTTTTGGCAGTTTTATGTCAGTGAACATTTTTATATCATTGTATTGGTTTATCATATACTATATGTGGCAGTGACTTGATATTTTTATTTGAACTTTGTTAAATGGTATCATTTTTAGTTTAGTATTGTTTTTTTTAATATACATGTTGTGTGGGAAGCAATGTGCTATAATTTTCATATGTTGTTCAGTTTATTTATTTTTATTGGATGTTTATTATCATTTTTTGGTTTTATCAATTTCTGTTTCAGGTATGTAAAATATTTGGTATCAGTGGTTGTATGCTATTAGTATCAGTTGTAGATATCACATATTATAGTTTTGGGTTTTTTGTGTTTATAATCTGTTTCAGGTATAAACAACTATGGTGTCATTCTTTGCATACTATTTGTATCATTTGTACATGATGATTTCTTCCTACTTTTGAAATGACTGTAAGTATTTGTTTTCTGAGGTTTGAAGTGCAAAACTTTATAAAGAAATATAACCTTAAAAGTTAATAATAAGGACTAGTATGTTATGGTGAACAATTGTCCAGTCTGTATATGATGTAGAAGTGTAAAATTGTAGTTTGGTATGTTGTTGTTGTCAGTTTATTTCAAACAACAACTTGGTATCAGTTTTGTATATACATATATATCAGTTTTGCTATAATTTGTGGTGAAAATAATGTATAAAGTGAACAAAAGTGAATTTTAGTCAAACAGTTACAACGTATGAGTTTGTACTAATTTCGTACCTCTTTTGATATGCATGACAGTTATCTAGATGATTAAATTTATAAAGCATCATATTATATCTAATAACTGCCGGGTATAATTTTGCATAAATGTAGGTATCAGTTTTACTCTATATAATGTTAAGAACAATTTATTAAATCTTGAAGCTTGAATTTTAATCATACAAGTACTAAGTATGAGTGCTGCATTATTTTTTATTTTGCTTTTGTTATATATTACAGTACAGTAAATTTAATTCGTTGGGGTTTATGATATATGTAACAGCTAATGGGTATCATTTTACATGAATATAGGTATCAGTTTTGCTGTAAATAACATTTGAAATAAAGAATTAATAAAATAATCAAGTATAAATTTCAATCACATATGCAGGTGAAAAAAATAGTAAAAGTTGTTGCACACTGCTGGTATCAGTTTCCTTTGTAAGTAAAAATATATGTACTATCATAACAGAACATTAAGTGTGACAGAAGTTAAACAAGGCTACTTTTTACAATGTTTGACAGAAGTACGTATTACTTACAGCAAATTGACATAAAACCAACAACTGTTTGCAACAAAATTCAAAAAAAATGTACTATCTAGTACTTTTAACACATTATCTCAACTATATATTACGGCAAATGAACATAACATCTGATTTTGCAAACGAATTCAGTTCTTTTGTTTTCTTTATTCTTCTAGGTTTGACATGTATTTGGACAGACTCCAGCAATGCTCATCATCTGTCATATTGCATGCACAATCTTCGCTCTTGTGGACAATATTTGCTCCTTTTCAATTTTGATTGGTATTCTGCTTTTGTTGAGCGAAATGTTGAATATCATTACATATATTCCACAGTCAAGCCTATTTGAACCAAAATATATTGTTAGTATCAGTTTGCATCAGTTGTATTATCAAGTTTATAATTAATACAAAACATTGAATTTCAGAGATAATGGTACAAGCATATAGTATGCTTTGAATTAAAATATTTAACAGTTTTACTAGCACACTTAGTATCAGTTTCTGTACGAGTTTTTGTGTTTGTAGTTATTATTTTAAGATTTTTTTTGGTAAATATTTTGTTTTATTTTTGATTATGTAGGTATCAGTTTTGTTTCTGTAGGTTTTTGTTTCTATGGGTACCAGTTTTTTTCATGTAGGTATCAGTTTTATTCCTGTAGGTAACTGTTTATTTCTGAACTAAATGTTTATTGAATTGAAAGATAATATTTTTCAATATTTTTGGTATGAATCAAATTTAATTAAATATAAAAGGCATACAATGATGTATAGAAGTATGTATGAAATATTATAATGCAAAAAGACAGATAGTTTGAATAATGAGCAACTGTCAATTGATTATGACTAGTAGTTTCAACTGTATTGTTCATTTTGTTCTCAGTAGATATCATTTTAACCCAAAAAAACTTACGTGTCTTCTCCTTGTTGTGCACACTTTATTTGATGTATATCGTCTGGTTTCACCTTCATGTCTTGTATGTTATTCTTTTTACAGATGTCTTTAAGCATTTCTTCTATTTATTGTCTCTATTAAAGACAAAATAATAAAAAGTTAGGTTATATTCATCTTTTTTAAATGTATTAAGTAATTTTTTTAAGAAACAAAATTCTCATACCAATTTGATACCTTCTTTTAAACTGGAATTGTTTATTTCATTGGATCTTTTAGGGCGGTTAGAATCAACATGACACCATTGCATTGCTTGGTATGTTAAAGTAACTAATGTCCAGTGGTTTTCACAGTGCAAAGGAAAATATATACTTTCTGCAAATTCGTCATGTACAATTGATTCTAGCATAGGCAGGACCAGACTTTTTTAACACCCTTTATATCACAAACAATTCATTTCTGTTTAATATGAAAATAAGTTATGATTTAATAAATGAAGCAATTATTTATGTACTTGCATATAAAAGTTTTATTTACCTTCACTGTAGTTGTGAAAGCATAATTGTGTTCTGCTAGTCCACATATTGAAATATACCAATCAATAATATGTATTAAAATCAGGAAAGTATAAGTTTTTTTATTAGTGAAGCAATATTAAATAGTAAGTAGTATCACTAATGTTAATAGTGGCTGTGTATATTGATAAGTATAAAAATAATAAAGCATCAAGTCAATTCAAACATCCTATGGATTTAGGTATCATTTTTGCTTTTATTTTGGTATTAGTTTTGATGTAAAGAAAAATTAAATTTATGTACCTGCCTATCTGTCTCGTTTCCTTCCAGTACATGTTTTAGTGCATTTTTTGTTATGACACAACCTCCTTTGATTGTGTCGTTATCTTCCCATGCCACTACACTATTTTAACAAAAAATATTTGTATAAGTTAAATAAACTTATTCATATTTAATATTAATATACATATTTGTATACTTACTTCTGTGATGACGCCGTCAATGAAAAGAAAGTTTTGATCACATTTTGTTGTTCTACATTGAGATAGATCAAACATTTTCATTGTCCAAGCCCTATCACTGAAAGTGTTGGCTCTATCAATGCAAGTGGCTTTGGATAGTTCTCTTCTGCACTTTTGTTTTCAACAGCTTCGTTTTTTTTAGGTTTTGGCTTATTTGCAACTTTTTTTTGTTTCTACCCATAGTCAAAGCTGTCGCTTTGTTTTTTCACTCTTGTTCTTGCTTTCAACCTTTGAATATAAGAAGCTGTCCTTCTTTGCATCGCTTTGATTTTTTTGCAACTGTTTTTATTCCTTTTCTAGCAGCAGGTTCTACGGGTTTTTCTGCATCTTTCCGTTCTATTTTTTCACTTTCAAACTCTTGTGTGTCGTATAGTTTGAAAGTTGGAGGAGTGAAGTCAAGCACTGAAACGTTGTAGGGTACATTTTGATTTTTTATATTGATATCCTCTTCCAGATGTTGAGTATCTTTTGTTTCATCTTGCTGCACTTGACTTTCATTTTCTACTTCCTCTCTTTGATGCATTTCAGTTGGAGCTTGTTTTTTTCTTCATGTTCACATTCTATTTCTTCATTTTTCAGTTTTTTGACCAATTCACTTTTTATTTTGATGTGCATATTTTTCTCCATTTCTACTGTTCTTTCTGTTGATTTATGTATATCTTCGTCAACTTTTCTTTCTTTATTTTCTTCATTTTTTCTATTTCATTTCCGTACAAGTATCGGAATTCAGTTCAGTTGCTAAACTGTCGCTTTGTACATTGAAACTTTCATTTTTCTCTTCAATGTTTTCTTCACTGTCCTTCTTCGAATCAGTTTCAAATTTCTTAGTACTGTCTTTAGCCTGCGACTTTTTTTCCTCATTTTCTTTCAATTTCAACTTAATTTCCCCCAACTCTTGTTTCAAATTCAGAACTTCTTGCTCAGCTTTTATTCTCATTTTTTTTGTTTCCAATTCTTTTTTTCTTTTCTTTGCTTCGTCTTCCAAATCTTTGATATGCATTTGGAAGATTCTAATACTAATGTCTTCCTCAAATGAACGTGCACTCTCTTTAGTTTCTTCCAACTTTCTTTTTCTTCCTTTCTTTTCTTTTTGAATGGTGGGAAAATATTGTTCTACAATTACTGTTTGAAGAAGACTTACTTCATATGGACTGAGATTCATAATTTCTTTCACCTATACAATTGGTATTGGAATATTTTTTAGTTTTAAGCTACGAGTTAACTTTCAATTTACAATGATAATTGAATTTTTATTATAAACAAAAGAGGAAATATCCTGAGATAAAACAAACATCTAATGTTTTAGTTTCTGATACTATTAGTATCAGTTTCAAGCATGTAAAACTATGGTATCGGTTTTTGCATTCTAGTATCAGTTTCAAGCATGTAATCATATGATATTAGTTTTTGCATTCTAGTATCAGTTTCTGATACTATTAGTATCAATTTCAAGAATGTAATCATATGATATCAGTTTTTGCATTCTAGTATCGGTTTCTGATACTATTAGTATCAGTTTCAAGCATGTAATCATATGGTATCAGTTTTTCCATGCTACTCATATCATTTTCAGGTATAAGGAAATATAACATCAGCTTTTTCCATGTTAGTAGTAAGTTTTAGGTATAACTGAACATGGTATCTGTTACCTGAAGGTTTGACCAGGCAACTAGGCACTCAGCACTTACATACCTTTCGACATGGAGAGTCTTTTGGCATTATATATCGTTCGGCATCCTAGAGTGATCGGCACAGCAAATCGTTCGGCATACCTAGAACGTTCGACAACAGTCTGGTCGGCATCAGTTCTGTTCGGCATCATTTCATTCGGCAACAGTTCTGTTCGGCATCACTTCTGATCGGCAACAATTCTGTTCGGCGTCACTTCTGTTCGACATCAGTTCTGTTCGGCATCACTTCTGATCAGCAACAGTTCTGTTTGGCATCACTTCTGTTCGGCATCACTTCTGTTCGGCATCAGTTCTATTCGGCATCACTTCGTTCGGCACACAGAACTCACTCGTTCTGGGCCAAAGTGTTCAGCTGCCAGGCCCACCAGGGAAGTCCAACCCATCTTTGTCTATAAATAGAGAGGCAGGGGCACAGTGAAAGGGACCTTTTTTCGAGAACACTGGGGAGACTCTGCCGCTTTCAAGACTCATTCTTTTTGCTTAGCAATTGTATTCAAGTAGTTGGTGTACGGATCGTATATGTAATCAATTATCAAGTAAAGCAATAAAGTTTAACTTCAAAGTAGACGTAGGCAATTACGCCGAACCACTATAAATCTGGTGTTCTCGTCTTTGCATTCAATTTAGCATATTGTTCTTTGTTTAAATTTACTTTCATCATTTATCTCTCTACATAAACTTTCTCAACGAGGTTAGTGACCAATTTTGGTGCTAACAGTATCAGTTTTTTGTTATATTATTATCAGTATCAGTTTCATGTATGACAGAAAAAAGTATCTGTTCATGCACACTGTAGTATCAGTTTCAGGTTATAGAAGAAAAGATATATAGTTAAACTTTATTCTACATAAGAGTTAAAGTATATTGATTAACAAAAATTAGATGGAATTTTAACTTACATCACCCTCTTTGACATTGTCAAAAAATTCTTTGACCGCTTTGTCTTTCAGTTTCCTTCAATCTCATTTTGCAGATCGGGGTGAAGCTTCAGTATAATGTTGTCTTTGTTGAATCAGTTGCAATTTCTCACATATGCAATACTATTAACATATAAAGAACTAATTAGATATGGTTGTTAAAAATAATATACATTTCAAATAATAATATTTTGATTAACTTATCTTACCAATGGAAGCATGGAGCATCCCGACATGTTTCTTGGCTTGTGGATGAACTTTTTGACAAATTTACTGAAATTCTTCTCTATTGTTAGAGGCCAAGAAACTGATTGCATTGCTTCTAAGTCAATTAAGAATGGTAGAATTCCCCATCTTAATTTTTGCTAGTTGTTTGGGAAGAAAAATGTTAATAGTATTTCCACTACTATTAACAGCGGCAAGTCGTCTTCATATTGCTTTATTTTTCTTTGCTATTTCTTGCTTTATTCTTCTTTCAACAACATTTCTTGTGATGAAAGTGCAATTGCCAAAGTTTCTCTTTGCAAATTCTTTGCGCTGTGTTGGAATTGTTCTATTTGTCATTTTTTGGATTGGCTCAATGTTCATTCCTTTTAATGGTAACCCAAAAGGCAAGCTTATGTCTCTTGCTGTTACTTTCATTCTTTCTTTAGCAAACAAGAACATATCATTCTCAACCGAGTAGCACTGGTATAAAGCATCCAAATTGTGCTGATGTTTTTTGCACTCTTTCATCATAATTTTCTCTACATAAAAAACTTGTAAAAAACTGTAGAATGGAGTCCTCTTCAATATGTCCATTTGGTTTTTGGATAGAGCATTTTTTTGTTTTATCATTTTAACTATTTTGAATACTCCTTGCAATCCACATCTATAAGCAGTCTCTTGCTTTTTATCTATTGATTTTGATATTTTCTGCTCTTCTACTTGTGATCTAACTTTAATGCATGTTGGATGTGGATTTACAAAATCATCATCATCCTATTATTTGAAATAAAGGCAATAAGTTATTTGTGAAACAAACTATGTTGAGACATAACAATAGGTTGGGTATCAGCTGCAATGAAATAACTTCAATCAAATATGTAAGGATGTCAAGTTTGTTGTAAGTAGGTATCAGTTTGTTGTAAGTAGGTATCAGTTTGTTGTAAGTAGTTATCAGTTTGTTGTAAGTAGGTATCATTTTCAAAAAAACCGAGTTGAACCAATGATTTGTAAAACAATTTATCAAATTATTAGGTTTCAACTATACCGAAACATACAATAATTATCATTTCTTTTAAATTTAGTTTTCAATTATTAAAAATTATACCTGATATAATTTAAAAATTGAAAAATAACAATATCAAACCAACAAATTGGAGGTATCATTTTTAAGTTATATCGGTATCAGTTTTTTAACAATTTGCAGTGAAAACAATTTGCCAAACTAAAAGTATAATCTTCAGACAGATATAAAGTGGGTATCATTTTTCTAAGTATTGGTATCAGTTTGCTACAAATAAGGCTTGAAATTAATTTCTAAATTACAAAGAAATCAATTCCATATAAACAGACGTTATGTATCATTTTTTTAGTCTGTTAGTATTAGTTTTATCATATATGTGTGTGGAAACAATTTCTTCAATTATAAAGCACCAACTTAAATTAGACATTTAAAATTAAGCAAACAAATGGATTTTTTCTTCCAATATTTTAGTATCAGATTTCAAGTAAATGGTACTAACTATTATTTTTAAAGTTTTAAAGCCTTTTCTTTTACCAAACAATTTACAAGTATCATTTTGCAATATGTATCATGTCATAAAGTTATAATGTTTCTAATTTTACCGAATTGAGTCGTTCTTCTTCTAATTCTTCATCTGCAACGTTTTTCCTTCTCCTTTCTGAGCTTTTTCCTATTTAATATTTTTGATACTATTAGAATACATTTAACAATATGAAATTGTTAGTATCAGTTTCATAATTTTGTAGTATCATTTACCTGAGTTTCTGTTAGTATTTCCTTCTGAATCATTTTTTCTTTTCGTTCTTTGTTCTTTCTTTTTTTTTGCATATTTTCTTCAGCTATTTTCTCAGCAGCTATTTGTTGCTGCATGTTCTCTTCATTGTTCTATCCAAAAAAATTCAATGTTACTATAATAAAACTATACTAACTTTATTATACTTGATTTTATAGTATCAGTTACCTTCTATGGTATATTTTCTCTTATTTCTGGTTGGTTTTCATTTGCTGTATTTTTTTCATGTCTTCTCTTTGTTCTTTTTTCTCGAATTTTCTTTTCCTCTTCTACTACCGAAGGTTTTCTAAGTTTTAACTTGCTGCTATTTTCCTTTTATCATCTTTGCTATCATTTCCACTAGAGGTAGGTTTTCGTCTTCCGTCATTGCATTTTCCTGTTGAATATCTATTATAGGAAGTATTTTGATATTTCGATTTTCAGTTTGTTGCTCCACTTCCAATGAAGCTAGGTTTTCTACATCTCGAATATTTGATTGTTGTCTGATTTGTGGTGGTTGTTCGTCGACTATCGATGGTTGTGGTTGTGTTGGAGATGTCGATTTGTTTCTGGTTTACGGCGCCATTTTTTTTCGATCAAAAATTCGTCAATGTCTGAGAGAACGAATGGAGGAGGAAGACGAACAGAATGATTTTCTTGATTTGTTTTAAATCATAACTGGGCTTTGGGCTTTGTCCTTACGATAAAAACTTTATGCGCATGTCCTTTTGATTAACTATTTACATTAATTTGTCCTTTAAAATTTTTTCCCTTAAACTAGACCGAATTTAAATAATGTTATTTAAATTAATAACGTTGTTTAAATTTATATACATTAATTAGTGATGTTTATTTGGTCAAATAAAATACTGTTGAGTTAAAGTGAATTGGATGTGATAATTTGACATTTGTTTAGCAGAATAAAACACTGTTCCATTAATTAAATTGATTGGACGTCTATTTAGCAGGATAAATCACCGTTCTGCTATTATTAACTAGATTAGTTAAAGGGACAGTTTGGCACAGGTCCCTAATAAGTTTCAAAATACACAAAAACCCCAGTAAAAAAAAGTTTGTAAATTAGGTCCCTAGAATTAAGTTACCAAATAATGGCATACACTTATGCAATTATTTAGTGAATAATTGCAGACATTTATGCAATTATATCAAAAAATTGCAGACATTTCCACAATTATTCATTGAAAAATTGCGGAAATTTCCGCAATTTTTTCAAAAAATTACGGAAAATTCCGCAATTATTCACCAAAAAATTGCGGAAATTTCCGCAATTATTCACCGAAAAATTGCATAAATTTATGCAACTTTTGGATATAATTGCATAAATGTCTGCAATTATTCAGTGAATAATTGCATAACTATATGCAATTACTTCGTAACTTAATTCTAGGGACCTAATTTACATACTTTTTTTTACTGGGGTTTTTATGTATTTTGAAACTTATTAGGGACCTGAGCCTAATATTCACTTAGTTAAATTTGGACATTTATTTAGTGAAATAAATCATGTTCTGCTATTGCATTAGTGTGGACACTTAATTAAATTCCAATTGATTATATTGGATAAATGTTGTATTAACAATTGTTGTTAATAATGGATTTAATTTACATATTTGATGTTATGTAAATACTAGAATGAACCTTGGATAGTTTAATGAATCAATGGTGACTTGGTGAAGTACCATTGGAGTTGCTAAGCCTCTTTCCAAATACGAAAGTTAATTTTTGAATCAAAGTTATTTTAAGAATAATTATTATTTATTAATGACGGTTTAAAGATAATTAATCATTATTTTATAATGATTTAAAGTTAATTATTTTATGATTTTAAAAAGTTATTTAATAATATTTAATTATTGTTTCAAAGTTATTTATTTATTAAAATATGTTTAAATTATATTTTAATTATTAATTAAAGTATTTTATAATAATTTGATTTAAAGGTTAATTATTATTTTTAGAGTTAATTAGTATTATAATATTATTATTTCACAGATAATTTGTTAAAGTATTAATATTGTTTTAAAAATTATATATTATATTATTATTGTTTGAAGTTAAATTATTATTGCATGATTTAAAACATTTAAAGTTATTCTTATAATATTAAAAGTTTTATTCACTATAATTAAATAATGTTTTTTTTCTAAAAGAATTGGGTTAAACGAAAGGATTTAAAAAGGGTAGTTCTACAAATGGTTTGAGGTTTATATAAGAGTATTTTTCTAACTAAACTTGGGAAATTTATAAAAGAGTTTTAGAAAGAGATTTAGAGATATTTATAAAATAAATACATTTGGAAAGAAATGGTTGATTTTCATAGCATAATTCGAGTGGCAGAGATTACCTATAGTTTGTTATGGATTTGCTGAGATAGCGACGTAACCATTGTACAAACTGTGATCTATGAAATTTCATGGCGTAATTCGAGAGGCAGAGATCGCCTGCAGTTAAGTTTGGATTTCTCTGGGATAGAGACGTAACCATTGAGCTGCGATCCATGATCGATATCGAATGGTACTTTCCATATCTATTTTAAAAAGTTTTCAAGTACTTTTAAAAGGAATGGTTTGTGAATATACTTATTCCGGTGAGATAAGTATATGACTGTTTTTGAAAAAGGAGATTAAATTTATCTAAATTAAATTAAATGAGGCTTAGTGATTTCAGTGGGAAATGTAATCTTTGGTTGAATGTTTGTTTATTTGATAGTTAAATAATCGACTATCAAATCTTGGCCTAAATACGTAATTCTTCTTAATCTTGGTTGTAGGGAAACGATTCCCTACTTAACACTGAAGGATTTTAACTCTGGAAATATGTAGGAGGAACATGAGAATTATATGGTACAATTACCATCAGTGGTGCTATACTATACGTATAAACTCGTTTCGTTCTTCTAGGACAAATGATAAGGAGATCCATCCACTTAAATGTTTAGGGGCTGATCTCCGCTCTTATGTATTGTCAGATTATTTCCTAAAGAACCGGTATTAAGCATTACGGAAATCAGCATTTGGTTTTGTGGAGCACTCAGGAAACGGAAGAGTGCACTCGTAAGAGATGACTCGAACCCATGACCACTCCGAAAACCATATACGGTTCTATGGAGGAGATTCGTGATATTTTGAGATGTTGAGATCTATGTGTGATTTCGAAACCCGTTAGGTATGAGAATCCGGGTGTGATTCCAAGATCTAATTGAGATATGGGAATCTATGTGTGATTCCGAGACCCGTTGGGGTATTGGGATCCATGTGGGATTCCGTGATCTATTTGGTGGTGGTGCGTAAGCTGGAATGCCATATGTAGCATCATCAGTGGGAATGATTAAAACCAGAGATAGGAGGCATGGCCAGTAGGGTTGGCAAACCCATAGGGTGTAGTCGGTTCCACCTAGACGTTACCTACAATTGTTATGCATGCATGGGGCGATGCATTCGGTCTTAGCGAGACCAGCTATGTTTTTCCTATGG
Source organism: Allium fistulosum (assembly GCA_030737815.1). NCBI lineage: Eukaryota > Viridiplantae > Streptophyta > Magnoliopsida > Asparagales > Amaryllidaceae > Allium > Allium fistulosum. Next base: position 912,388,859 of record CM060908.1, read on the forward strand.
TACATCACTAGGGATGTATGCTGCTTCGGAAGGATATCTCTGATCCTTGTGTAGGAGGACCGTTCCTCGAAGGACTAATGGCACCTCCATGGAAATCCTACATAATTAGCGAACGTGCCTTATCGGTTTTCTATTGTATATCTATTATTGTTGTGATATACACTCACGAGCATCACAGCTATTTGATTATTATTATTTTCGCCTTTAGATACTATTATAATATCATTGGATTTTCTGATATAAAGGTTTGGTTATCATAAGGTAAAAACCCATCCATGTTTATATGCGGCATGGTCTTACGAGATACCTTTGTTTTGAAAAGTTATTTAAACTTTAAGAATCCATTTGAGTGTGTTTCTCACGCTGGTTTTACCAGACTGACCCGGGCGTTGTTTTCCTAAAATGCTCGGGTCAGACCGAGCATATTTCCAGGTTTACTTGGACATTTGGAGCTTCAGGAGATGAGCTGGAGGCCCTGAGACGTATTCACGTAGATGGTTATTTTTCTTCCACTGCATTCATGGTTGTATTTATCAGCAATTATGAGAACATGTTGTTATAACTGTCTTGTTGAATGGGTTAGTATACTCTGATTGATGTCTGTATATATATAAATTACAGTTTTGTTCTTGTGTAAAGATTTGTTATATAATATAGATTTTTCGTTCCGCTGTGAGATTCTGTACTTGTTAGCTCTTCTTGTATTCCTTCTTCTTTCTTTCCCCTAACTATCCGCATTTCTGCTCAATTTGAGTTGGACATGTGTGGTGTATTGTCAGCTTAAAGTGTACGGAAAAGTGGGTCGTTACATAGATATGGAATCTGCATAGTATAATCGCTATGACATAAAACAATAGTAACATCCTCAAAACCAAACATAAAGATGTCATCAGCCATATAAAACCACATCAGATATCATCCAATCGAAGTAATATCAAATGGGTGAATCATCCATATTTGAAATCATCATCAAAGTCCATAAATTATCAAATATGAGATGTCATCAAGTATATCTCTCAATCTCAAGTAATACCAACATCGATATAGGTATAAATATAGGTCGCCCATCAAAGAAATCATATACGATAAAAGATATGAGAATCCACTATACTCTAGACACCTATCCAGATATAATCTCATCTCTTCATATATAAATAAATCAAAATAAATCGTGATGGGTGAATGACTGTACAATAGACAATAAGTCCCAAGTAGAGTCGTATATACATCGATATGTGGGTCGCATAACCCTAGGTCGCCTAACCCATATCAATACTTAAGTGAGGTGCATCAATAGTATATGTCATACTACCATTAGAACCAAAAGGGAGACTGATGGTCGTCTGCCTGCTCCAGGAGCCCAGCGTCACCTAATCGGATCTGCTCCTACAGTCTTCGGTTACCTCGATGGACATCGTGACACATATCCACCAGTGGCTTGCCAACGCGTAGCCTCTTAGTCACGACCTTGTATTGCCCCTAATAGGTAACAGGCTGCTGGCCTATGTGACATAAAAATGGGTTATAAGGCACCTACTATATGGGTCACCTAACCCAAACCTCATGATGTAGGGCACCTACCAGTCTACCACATAGGTCAGCTAACCCAAATCATGTGACATGCATCAAATAAAATATCCAACAACGGTGTCACAGATCTGAGGCGCAACCCTAAGATCAGGCCACTAGGGTGTATTCTAACCATCTGGTTCACTCCAGTGCCAATAAAAGGAGCACATCATGATAGAGGCATACAATATAAATAAATATAATGACACCTACCCTGCTCACAACTACGGGAATCACCTTATGTAAGTACAATCTCATAATATTATTCCCGTCATATGAGTGTCATCTACTTACAATGAATAACCAAATAAATATTAAAATAGTGTCATATATCACTACGTGATACTTAAACATTTATTCAGTACTTATAAATTACACTTAATCCTCAAATATTCTATATAACAAGTTTAAAGAATAATCGGAGAAATATTACCAAATACCCCATCATAAATGGTATTATAACTCCGTTTATTCAGATTTCTCATCACATAGAATGAAATATCACAAAATCAAATAGAAGGATGTCATCACTATATGAAATCACATCAAAAGCTGTTATCACTCATATGCTCTAATTCAATATAAATGAAAGGAGTAATCGTAAAAGTATAATAATATAAATTAATCAAATATATATATATATATATATATATATATATGTATAGAACAATCAAGTCGTTATTTAATAATAAATCATATTATTAATGAAAATCGCTTTAAAATACCTAAAATATCAATTAGAAAATATTTCATATTTTCCTAATTTTATAATCTTTTAAATAATTAACTAAAAAATATATATAATTTTCTTCTCAATAAATTAATAATTTTAAGTAAAACTTCTCTTCAATCAAATTTTGCAAACTAGATCTAATGAAACTAGTAAAACATAAAGCATTTACATACATTAAATAATTTCACATCATTTATCTAATACTAAAAATAAAGATTTAAACTCTATAATTTACTTTAAGATCCTTGTTTATATACATATAAAACATTCATGAGCACTTTACCAATTAAATGCAACTTATATAGAGATTACCCTAATGAAATTCTATTTTTAAAATAAATTTATAAACTTCCAAAATATATATAAACTATAATTCAAAATCTTCATTTCATATTAAACTAATTAGAATTAAAATATTTTCCTTTAAATTATACTATAATCGAAATTCTCGTATTATAAAAAGAGATTTCTATTTATTTAAAACATATCCAAAATGATTTAATTATTTCATAAAACGAATTCTATATTTTCCAAGGTTTGAAACTCTTTCGATAATATTTAAATAACCATTATAATAAAAGTCGCTTAAAATAACATTATTATTCCATAATATACATTATAAAATAGCAATAATTTTATTTTCCTTTAAAACAATTCCAAACCTATAATATATATTATAATATTGATTTTTAAAAGAGTTAATAACCAAATGAAAACTATATTTATACTTATAACTCAAATTATATTTGTAAGTATATAAATAGTTAATTGAATAAAATCTAATAAATTATTTATAAAATACTTTTAATAAAATTTTAAAACCCTTAAATATTTTTTTCAGAAATTTTCAAATATCTTTTGAAAATAAGAAAATAAATAAATAAATATATAAATTATGGAGTAAAATTACTCCAAAAATATTTATCAACCAATCGATACTATGAATTTATCATGTGACCCGAGTGGAGTTCCATCGAACTCCAATCACCTATAAAATACACACATATCGACATACAAATAAATATTTTATTCAATTCACAAACGGACAGAGTTCCACTTGCAAATTGACATGGCCAACTAACCCAAACCATCAATTATCTCAATATCATCCAATTTCAAACCAATATACCAACAAATAATTCATATCAAAATATTTATCAAGGCAACAACTAATTAAAAGCATGCAAGGGAATTTCTCTACTAGATATAGTTGTCAGTAAATAAAATTTACTCACTAATGCGAAGCTTGAATTCTGAATCACGGTCACCCTCAGCACATCACCATCGTCACCATCCTACCTCCTTCAACACTTACACACACGCCTCTACGTATCCTAAACCTCATCATCCACGCTAATGCTGGTCTCCATTGCCTAGAAGCTTGAGCGCCATCTTCCTGTCACCATCAACTGTCATGGTACCATCACACCAGTCGCCTAAGTTGCAACTTCCATCTTCGGTCGTCGCTACTAGGTCGATGAGCACACCTCCCCCCTAGAGTCGTCAATGTTGCCAAACTCGCGTTCGAATCACGAGCGACATTCTATCGATGCTTTTTTATAATTTCTATGTGCGATTCTGATTTTGTTTAGGTAATTAGGGCTTAATTGAAAATAATAGGGCATGGCTCTATTTGATTTAGATAGAAAGGAGTTTCTAGAGTTTGAAAGAAGTGGGCTTGTGCCTAAATTTTAATTTAATTAAATTAAATTTTCTTTCTCTCTCTGTTTTTTTACTCATTTCAAATAATTCTTATTATTTATTTTTAAACAAATTTCAATCCAATTTAATTTAATTTGCACTTTATTGTACAAAGTATAATCCGATAACTACACAATTTTATTCAATCTCAATATATCATTTGAAAGAATTTTTACTGATTTAATTTAAGTTATTAAAATAAAGTCTTTTATTAAATAATATTAACTTACCAAAAATTCATTTTAAAAAATAATAATAATTAAAGATTAAATTTTAACATTTTTTAATTATATTTATTTATTATTACGGCGTAGAAAATGTGATAAGGAATGCCTGCTAACTCCCTAGAATTGAAAGATGATGGAAGAAAATTCCCTTCAAAAAATGCTGTGAAAATTAGGTCTCTATTTTTAGTTTTTGGCTAATTTATGCTACTGTTGCCCCTGATTTCAATGCTAGATCGGTTTTCTGAAAGGAGACGGTTTGGTAAAAATAATAAAATAGAGACCCAATTTACATGGTTTTATAAGTAGGGAGTTTTTGTGCATGTGCTTTGAGAATAGAGACCTTTGGTCCACAACCCCAATATGATTGTTACATAAATAAAGCGAATTGTTAAAATAAAAATGTTATATTTACAAGCATTTATGATTTGTAAATGCTGTTTTTACTCCTTCTAGAAATGGAAGGATAAAATTTATTTCCCATCAAGAGTTTCATTACCTCATAATTATAAAGGATCCATAATATTAATTTTTCATTAAATACTTACATTTTAGAAAATTAATTGTCTACATTGGAATGTTTATAAATGTAAAACTTTCAATTTAGACAAATTTGAATCCACAAAACATATAATTTTACATTTGTCTCAAGTCAAATTATATGATAAATTCTTATCATTCCGGACTCGTAGCCATTAACTGTCACGTTTAATAATAAAATATACTGATTTGTATTTTATTCCACACCATATCTATTCATTATTGTGTTCTATATATAGATTGTAGTAACTTATATCAAGGAAACACAATTATAGTGTCTAAATTTGCATATAAAAATATTTAATTATATATTCTTTATTCTGGTACATCTATTAAAAAACTTCACAACAACCTTAATAATTGCCATTATCGTAAACTTATATATGTTAGTGAATATATTTTTGCACTATAGCGTATCAATTCTTATGCTGCTATGATTAACATATACCATTAACCAAAGCAATTTCTTAAAACATGTTACGTCCTCCACAATATCAATGATATAAAGTCATTGTCAAACCCAAAAAATAATTCAAACAAGAAAGGTAGAAGGTAAAAGTAGAACATACCTTAGTATTACTTTAATATAGTTTTTCCAGTTTCAGTGATTTGAATTAGACTCAATTCAAATTTGTATAAAATCCTCGATTTTCTTCTCATTCACTAATCATCATAACATTTTAATCTTTGTTCCAAAACTCAAATAGATTAGTCCTCGTGAAAGATGGATTGAAGTTCGCTTTTAAATCATTAAAAATTGATGGGTAGGAACAATAAAGAGAAAGTGATGTGAGTTGTGTAGTGGATGAGGCCACCGCCTTGGAAGAGAAATTGGGCACGACTATGAAGCAATCGATAATTGTGACCCCCTCCCCAAGGTTAACACAATGACTTTTCAAACTTGTGTACTCAAGGTTGAAGGATTTGTAGAAGTCACTGCCCAAGAGTTTTAAGCATATTTGAAGGATATATATAATTTCAGAGGTAAATATAGCGAGAGCCCTACCTTGCGCATATTTCTCGCAAAAAATAATACCCAAAGATTATAGATGTCATGAGTTGAAGTGGACTGACACAATTTAATTTCCCTCAGAAGTTTATCTATCCGCCGATTATGTTAAGATAAATCCCACATTGGGCAATTAATAAAATAAATCTTATATAAATACTAAGAGACCACCCTTCACATCACCAATTGGTTTTGTGATAATATGTAGTTCTCTAACATGGTATCAGACCAGATTTAATTTGTCAGGGCTTAACCGCCACACCTATTCCATGTCGTCCAATATGTATGTCCACGTGTTCCGCTCATGCCACGCCACACATGCGAGGGCGTGTTGAGATTAGTCTCACAGCGAAAATACGTTGAACTTTTTTGTAATTATCCAACACCTGCGAATAGTGTGGGTAAGGTGCATATATTTTTCTCTCCATGCTCTTTTCTCTGATGCAAAAAATAACATGGCCGGGTGTTATAAAGCGTGTTTTCAACACCGTTTCTACGTCATTTTGTCATTAGAATTTATTTTTTATAGGGAATCCAAGTAGGGATGAGCAACCTTTGGTTAAACCAAATAAACTAATTAAATCAATTCATTTTAGTCGGTTTGATTTCGTTTTGAGATTAGATTGGTTTGTAATCGGCCCGCAAAAAAAAAATTAATTTGGTTATCGGTTTAACCAAATTAACCGAACTTTTGTTATATTTTCAAAATTACTAATATATTATAATAATTTTTTTAGATTAATTTAGTGATTTATAAAATTTATTTATCATATATGTGTTAAAATTACTATTAGAAAACATAAAAATGCTAAATAAGAATACTTTAATATATTTAGATTTTATTTTAAATTACAACGAATATTCTAAACAAAAAATGTGAATCGTTTTTAGTTCGGTCAAACGGAATAACGAACCGAACCAAACTTAATTTGGTTGGTTTAGTTTAAATTTTATTTTTATTAGTTTTAGTTCATGATAAACCAAACCAATGAAACGCTCACCCTCTAATTCAAGCACATATCGTACTAGGCTAGTTAAATACATACTGTTGAAGCCACGGAGCTAAAATTTTACTTGGAAAAGAAAATAATCTTAAAGTATGGGTTGGTTACAGAGACCAATTAAAATATTTACATATCCCAACTTTTAACTAAATAGTACATCAAAATAAATCACTGAACAGTTTTGAGAGACAGTTTCCGACTTGAAAACTCTCTCAAACAATTAACTAGCTGCCACTTATTGTTCATCATACAGTATGTTGTACAGAAGAATGAACAAATGATAGCTCTGATACACTACGCACAAACCCCATTTACAGCTTTTTCCCATCCTCATTTACGTGCTTCTGAAGTCATTTCGTCATAGTTTTTGGATAGTATAATCCTTTACTTTCCGGGCCAACATTTTAGTTGGTTTGAGAAAATTTTGAAACCAAATTGCCGAAGCTTTAGGAAATCTTTGAAGAGTTTTGTAATCAACATAATATAGTCCAAATCTTATTGTGTAGCCATATACCCACTCAAAATTATCTAACAATGACCGTGCAAAGTATCCCTTCACATTTGCTCCTTCCCTGAAGGATTAAGGTTAAAAAAAAGAGAGAGAAAAAGGCTTATCATATAACCATAATTAATTAAGTGTCTGTAATTTCGTCAAGCATGAACTATTCTTTTCTTCATATATATTTATAATGTATTTTCAGCAAGTACCTTATAGCCATGTTTAGTGATTCTAGGTGCTGTTTGTAGTACTCTATTCTCGCATCATCCTTTAAGGCATTCTCTAATGGTATTGTTGCATTGCTAACCTCGTCTACCCCTGCAAAGTAATACAGGGAAGAAGAAAAAAAAAGCTAGCTTATTCAATCAAATTAAGTTTACGGCTTCTTGTTCTGTTACTTGTAACTTATAGCAACAACAGTTACCATTTTCAGTTAAGAAGATAACTGGGTTGTCGTATCTTTTTTTGACATGGATCAATAATTCTTTAAGGCCCCGTGGATAAATAAAAAGCCACTCTGATGCAGCCTGCATTGCATATCAACATTTTTCTTATTCATTCAAGTCGATTTTGAAAACTTGTTTACAGTGTTTATACACTAAGTTAGCGTTCGATCAATAAATATGTATTTTGTAAGTCACGTAAGAAGAATATTAAGTTCTTGCCTGAGGACCAATGGGCGTTCCATGTCTTGAACCTAAAAGAAGAAACACCGTCTTATTAGCTTGAGGCAAACGCAAATTTTTTGTACTAATCGAGGAAGGCAAAAGATCAGCAGTTAATTAATTACCTGATTGACAAACATTTCCATCAGTCTCGTAACTAAAGTTAGCCTTGATGCCATACAAATTCTTTGCATAATTTGATGTATAATAGTTGAGCCCTAAAAAATCATAAGACCCCTTAAGCATTTCTGACTGCTCTTTAGTAATTTGCGGCAGTCGATCGAGAACAAGAGCTCTCATGCTAGATGGATAATCTCCATATGTTATGGGTTCCATAAACCTATATTTGAGTACGAAATTGTGAAACTACACACATACGTAGTTACATTATTCTTATGGGAAAAAAATATACTATTAATTTGCAATTCCATATTTATCATTTCGGCATACAAAATGAATATGTACAAAATATTTGTGCTCACCAGCCAAACATAAAATCAAGCGACCTTGTGGCTGCCTCGCCATCTTCTTTTGAATTGGAGTAGGGCACAAACCACTGACTGTTTAAGGTTATACCTATTTTTCCATTTTGCTTTACCTGATACAATAATATGATGATGTATATAACTTCTGTTTTCTGGAACTCGTGTAGAAAAGAAATACAAAAACTACAAAACATATACCTGGTAGTTATCTCTATATAACTTAACAACTGCAGCATGAGCTAACAATTGATGATGGGCCGTGATATAGGGCTCAGTTCCTGAATTGCCCATGCTGCACATACTATTTTTCCAACCTGAGCATCGACCAGGAGCATAAACGCCACTTGAGTATCCACGTACTGAAAAAGTCCATGGTTCGTTAAGTGTGATCCAATTCTGCACTTTGTCTCCAAACATTGCAAAGCATACATTGGCATAATTTTTGAAGTCATCCCTGCAAAAATATAAGGTTTGATATTTTACTTGCATACGGTTAAAAACAATAAGGGATCATTTGAAATCAGCATGCTTACTGTAATGATGGTAGTTGTTCTTCAGTTAATGTATGAACTAAGCACATTATATTTTGAATCTTTGATATAGACTTACACAATTAGGGGGCTGAGGAAACCACCATATTCATCTTCTAATGCTTGAGGGAGATCCCAATGAAATATAGTAACGTATGGCTCAATACCTACACTTGTATCTTGCATATTAATTTTGTTTTCACCGGCCATAGCTTAATATGGTTTAAATTTAAAGCAACTAGAATGGGTGATGCTAACCATTGGATTTAAGCTCATGGAGAAGCCTGTTATAATATGCAACGCCTTGTTGATTTATACCTCCAGTTATCTTTCCATCTGCAAAAAGATAATATGAGAAATTGAAATCAAGTTTTTGAATTCATGATTAGGAGAAGGGTTGTAATAAATTGACTTACTTGGAAGGATTCTTGACCAAGAAATAGAAAAGCTATAAGCATTTACACCCAGTTGCTTAAGTAGCTGTACATCTTCCTGTAAAATAGTATTTGTATGTATTATTTCTATCATCGGTAAATCTGTACTTCAAAATGTTGAATTTCATTCATATCTCGTATACCATTAAAAAAAAAAAAATGAACAGTACAAATCCATCATGACTTCACGAACCTAAAGTAATTTTAATTTACCTCGACGTGATGATAAGAATCTGCAGCTACAGTCCCATTGCTTCCATCTACTATATTTCCTGTTATATAACATCATAGGATTCATATACAAAGAATTTTCTTTGTTCCTAGCACTAAATAGCAAATCAAACTGAAAAATCCACTGCTATGTTTTTTTCCCTTTCAACGATGATAAATATGTACTGTTTAAACATATTCTATGAAACTGATACCAGTGTTTTTTGAACAGAAAGTATCCCATATGCTTGATCCTCTACCATCTTCATCAGCAGCACCTTCAGTCTAACAAACAATAATTTACACATCACTTTTTGTTGTTGTTTTGACAAAGCTTTGAAATAAAATGATTAAGAAAAAAGAAAACCTGATAAGCTGAGGTGGCAGCGCCAAAGATAAAATCAGCTGGAAAACTATTCCGGGCAACCGAGTTTGGACTGAGTTGGCATATTGCAAATACGAGAACAAAGGCAATGAAGAAAATATAGAGCAGAGGAAGGTAATGAAACACTTTGAGTTGGAAAGCCATTTCTCTTAATTTATTATTATGTCTCATTTTTCTCAATGAAATATTATTATGTTCTTCAACAATTACTCCAGGGTTTATTCTCTCCTGTAAATATATGAGAATAGTGTGATGATATTGGGTGATAAAGTATAATTAATGCTGTGTAAGTACTTTTTGTGCTTGAACTTTAGCTGAAGGGTGTAATAATCAGTATTTGGTATAAATCAAATCATTTCATTGGTTTAGATATGTACCACTCTCGTTGGAATTTTCTTACTTGCTGCTTCCTTACTTTAGAATGACAACGATAATGGTTTCGGCAACAACTGAGAACATACATACATGACCAAGTTCATTATCATGACCAGGTTCATTGAATAGTGAAGAGGATCCAAGGTTTGCTGTGACCACAATTCATTGCAACCAAAATACGTAGAAGATATTTTCTTTTTGGGGAGAGGGGGGGGGGGGGGGGGTCCGTTTCTTTACTATAAAACGTTCACAGGCCACAAGAACAAAGTCTATCGTACTAAACCACAAGCTCGTAATTTTAAAACAATAAGTTAATCCATAAGCAAACAAATGATTCAAAACAACCACAAGTTTCTATAGTTTCTATATTCATACAAATTATGAAATCAAAGTGGAAAAAAAAAACTAACAAACATTTTGGAAAGTGAAATTCATTGTTTTTGCTATTCATTTCGGCTTGGATTTGATTTGGAGCTTATTTGGCGACTTTATCATCATTTGGTTGGTAGTTGATAAATTCTATTCGAACACAAACAATTGCTTAGTTGCCCCGCAGAATTTTAAAATAATGAGAAACCCCTTAATTTGCTGAGTTATCCCCTGTCGAAAAAAAAATCTCAAATATACCCTCCCACGCAGTGGTGCTTTCAGAGTGCCACATAGTGGCACCACATGGTGCATTTAAAAGCACCACATAGTGGTACTGCGTGGTGCCTTCAGAGCATCACGCAGGGTCACCGCGTGGTGACTTTGGGGCACTGCGTGGTGGATAGAAAATTTGAAAAAAAAAACAAAACATAAATTAAGCAAAAAAAATTAAATGGTTATTTTTGTCATGAATTTTTTTGTGAAAATAGGGGGCAACTCAGCAAATTCTATAGTTCAAATAGAATTTGCCTTGGTAGTTTATAGCCTTTTAATCATATAATTATAATACATGTTTAAAAATGTTTTGGATCTACAATGGATAGAATAAGTATCGAATAAAAAAAGGGCAATCGGCTTAGGGTTTCAAAAACCTAATTCACGTTAAATCTCATTTCCTTTGGATTTTCTCTTCTCTTCTTTAATACCATTTCTTCTCATTTCATCGACTAACGCTTTTGTGGCATCAACACGGGGTAAGGGTGCTAATGATAAGGGGAAGGAGGAAGCGGGCTAGCACGAGGTTGTGAATAAGAAGAACAAGGTGAAGTTTGGGGGCCGGGAACTAGCGATAAAGGAAAAGAGAAGGTTGGCTAGCAATAAAACAAGGTCGGTAAGGAGGGTGATTTCGAGCGCCAGAACTTTGGCGGATCTAGCTATTTTGGCAGATCTAGAGGAATTATGCGGGATCATCCAGCTAGGAGTGGTGGATCTGGATCTATGGGCACTAACAAATTCAATATACCCGCCGATGCAAAAAAAAAGTGTTGTATAGTGATGTAGTAAGAGACATAGTCATATCAGGTGAATCGGGGGTTAATAAGATTTTCGTGCAAGCATTGCTTGCCAATGGAAGGGGGAGAGGAGTATTGTCCTCATAGGCAATTAAGAAGACAGAAAGTGGGTGGGATAATTGTGTGATAATGTATTTTGTAGGACCTAAGCCATTCTTTAAGGAATTAGAAGCATATGCAAATAGGATGTGGAAAGCAGAAGGATATTTTTTCATATAATCTAGAGAGAATGGGTATTTGTAGTTAGATTTGATAACGAAAGGGATGAGAAGGTGGATGAGGGGGAGGGGGTCGTTGGTTCTTTGATAAAAACCTTCTAATTATAAAAGAGTTGTGTCTGAATATGAAAAATAATAGAGATCTTATGACAAGTATGTCAGTCTGGATTAGATTATCTAGACTAAGCTTTCAATTATGAGGTCCATGTGTTATTAAGGCTCTGGTTAAATCTATTGGGATTCCCATTAAAATGTACGAGGCCATGCTTAATAGAACACATATCTCATTTGCAAAAGTCTTGGTTGATTTGAGTGTAGAAGTAGGGTTATCGAATTGTTTGGAGGTTGTTGGGGAAGATGGAAAGGTTTTCAAACATGAGGTAATCTATGAAGCCCTCGACCTAGGTGTGACAATTGTACTTGTATTGAGCATATCAACAAATAAAGTCCAATAACAAAAACATGGATTCCTAAGGTGGATAAGGCACTGCAAGAGCAAGACATTGTAGGTAAAACTGATCTTCTATATACGGAAGATAAGGAGGTAATGTATTTGGTTAACTTAAAGGAAGTAGTTTCTCATAAGGAAGGGAAGGAGGTGGCTAATGCGTTTCTAATGTGGATAGTAAGGTAAATAAGGAAGTCAAGGTAGAGATTATGCTAGGTGCAAAGGAGAAGGATGGTCTTCAGAAGTCATCGAAGAAGGGGTTAATAATATTGAAGTGCCATGGGGCGAATTGTCACCAAAGTGGGTGATGCGAATGAGGCGGATTTGGAGAAAATGTTCACTAAAGTGGATGAAGCTATTGTCCAATTATAAAAAAATTTAAATGGTATATTAGAAGAGGTTGAATCAAAGAAAGGAGCTGCAGATACGTCAGCAACAGAGAGGTGGAAGAGAACGGTATGAAGGAGAGCACTAATGACGATGGATTTCAAACCCTTGGAGAAAGATTAGAGGAGAGTGACATTCTTGGAGATGTAGTGCGGTCCTTGTTAAGGTGGGATAGGGGGCAACACTATGTATAAAGGAACGGGTCCAAGTCACTTCTACCCCAATGCAACAGACATAGGGAGCCACTGAACCTATCTAGGATACCATAGAGTCACCTACAGCTCAGCCTAGCATTCACTATCAAGATACAAAGATCTGAACTTGCTATAACTACTTCCTCTCTACATTCTAATATTCCTTTGGCTAAATCATGCAATGAATTAATAGATAGTTTTTTTTGTAACCCCAAAAAATTTGACACGATTAAGAAGGAGTTATGTATTAAGAAGAAGAAAAATCCGAAATGGGAGGAAAATGAGAAAAATAAACAAGGGGATTCTAAAGGAGCTATGCATAATGGCAGAGAATTAAGAAGCAAAAACTAGGTATCCAAATGTATTTCTTATGTTGGAATGTAAGGGGTATTCATAAATACAGTATGTTGGATCTTGAGTTTTGATTTCTGACATGACATAACGATTCATGAATCTGCGAATACTACAACAATCGGACTCAACGACTCGAAGTATGGTTCGTATAGTCTATATATTTTAACTAGAGTCATGAATTATGTATATAAAGTCTAGTCTAGTTGCTTTGTTAAGATCTTTTCTCAAAAAATCATCATTCACATTCATATACACACATACACGTGCACCTGATTTAAAAGCATCACTTTCTAAAATAAAATGCACTCAGATTTCACTGAAATACACAGTTTAGTCGACTGAACTGTATCCCTCAGTCGACTGAACCTGTTTTTAATTTTTTTTTTAAAATACAAGGACCAGTCGACTGACATTGATCGTTCAGTTGACTGAGTCTGTGCATTTTAATGTATACGTGCATGTTTTTGAATTCAGTCGACTGAACGATCAAGGTCAGTCGACTGAATCCTGTAACTGTCATTTTTTATTGAAAAGACACTTCTTTTCTCAATGGTTGTCTTCCTCTCCAAGTGTTGCAACCATTACCTTTCGCAAAGAACTTTTTACCAGAGGTTGCAACTTATGATTTACTATAAATTCACTCAAGCTTCATTAATCAATTCACAAAAATTCTCTTATCTCTCTTGATCTAACGTGCATAACATTCACGAATCTATTACTTACATAAGTTCATACATTCATTACTTACAATCTCCCTTCCATATCTTATAAGCAATTCTAAATCTTCCTATTCTTCATACACGAACAACCATACACATTACTCTTGAGGAAAAGATTATAGGAAGGGTGTACATTATCGACTTATCTGTGCTATTCAAGAGCATACTCAAACAGAAACAACTTTACTACTTGTATTGAAAGTCCTGTTCGGTTGCTCAGGCGGTAGAAGTCCTATTCGGTTGTCTAGGCGGTAGAAATCATGTTCGGTTGTTCAGGCGGTGTAATACATGTTCCTCCGGGTTAAGTGAGGGCTACTAATTTTAATTCTAGAAGGAGTCAGGGACTGGACGTAGAACGGGAAGTTCGAACCAGTATAAAAATCTTTGGTGTCATCTTTACTTTACTGCTTTTCACTGTTATATTTTATTCCGCACATATATATATTATTAGCTTATATTCCATATTGCACGATCCTATAGCCTAGACACTTTCATTTGGTGTCAGAGCCTGGAATTCTATCGATCGTCACAACATCATAGAATAATGGCAAAAAATGATCCAATCAAAATACAACAAGCAAAATCCCTGTCAAAGCCACCAATGAGGACTACAAAAAGGTACATTCTGATTTACAAATTTCAGTAAATAGTAATAATGAATTAGTTAGTATATGCAATAAAATCTCAAAGCATAATTTTCTTATTTTAGAAATGATGAAATCAATCAAAATTGAAAATGAGAAATTAGATTTAGAAAATCAACATGGTGTTTTGAAAAATAATTTTGAAGCTCTTAAAGATTTTCTAGATGAACAATATACTATGTTTGAAAAAGAAAACGAAATTTTTTCAAAAGAAATTACAGATTTGAAAAGACAAAATGATATATTACAATCGTCTTTAGATAATTCAAAATCTCATATTTTTCTTCTCGAAAACGAGAACTGTACGTTAAAAAAGGAAAATTCTGAATTAAACAAGCAAATTGATATTTTGAAAAACAGTAATATTTCTTTTGAAAATAATAATTGTGACTTTAAAGCTAAATTTGATAAACTTAACACTAAAGTCGCAAAATTTAATAAAGTTCAAAACGATTTAAGCATGATTTTATCTAGTTCAAGACCTTTACATGATAAAAGTGGTTTAGGATATAATAAAACCAATCGTAGAAATAGCACTAGATACGCTTTCATGTATAGTAAAAATGTTAGTGCTAGTACTAGATTTCAAGTAAAGTCTACATCCAATTTTTATAGAAATTCAAATATTGTTATGCCAATAATGTTTATAGTATCTCTAGAAGTACAAAGGCACTGACAGGAAATATGAATAAAAATTATCTAAGTATTTGGGTTCCTGTTTATTGGAAAAATATAGAAAAATACATTGATCATTATTATGATATGGTAGTTAATAATGAAAATTATATTTATAAAGGTTCAACCACACCCAAATGGGTGTGGTTTCCGAAGACCTAAACCCCCCGGACCATAACATAGTAAGTGGGTACCAAAATGATTATTATTTATTGCAGGTACTTGGAGAAACAAAAGGAAAATTACAGATTTTAGAATATTAAAGGATGTTCCATATATTTAATAGAATTATGTCATCATATAAACTCTCCTTTTTGTCGATGAAAAAGGTGGAGAAAGATATTGGTCTAACACTGATGCAGCGCAACCCACAACTTTCAAAGGTATAAGTCGTACACGACTTAAGGAAGTAGACATAAGTCGTGCACGACCTAAGGAAGCGCCACGAGATAACCAAATAGCAGCGCGAGTTGAAGGCTTAAGTCGGCTACGACTTAAGGGGAAGGTTTTGAGTCGTCCACGACTTAACTGGAAACCAGAGGGAGAGATTACGTTGAGTTCACGACCTAACAAAGCGGCCATAAGTCGGAAATGACTTAACGAAGATGAGGTACTAAGTTGTCTACGATTTATCGAAGCAGATGGCATAAGTCGTCCACGACTTATCGGAGTTGAAGACATAAGTCGCCCACGACTTACAGGAGGAGCAACACAAGTTGAAAAGGCGCAAGGCTTAAGTCGGCAACGACTTAAGGGAAGTGTTTTGGGTAGTGTACGACTTAACGAGACAGGTGATAAGTCGTTACCGAGTTACGACTTAGTTAAGTCGTCTGGATTCCTTGAGTCGAATAATGGGTTAAGTCGAGAAGTCACTATTCACTAAGTCGTCCAAGCTTAAGCCGTGTGAAGATGCTGCTGTGATATGTGTTTAAGTCGCTGGTATCTTTAGTTGAGTCGCTGCTGAGGATAAGTCGTCGCCGAGCCATGATGAGTCGTTAAGTCGTCTACGACTTAAGTGTTGAATCGTTGTATGGTATTATGTTGTATTTCTTTAAGTCGTATGTTGCCAGGTTATAAGTCGTATACGACTTAAGTGTTGTATTGTTTCTTTGTACATATTGTTAAGTCGTGTCGTTTATAAGTCGTAAGTCGGTTGTTTTGTATAAATATGTTGAGTCGTGAGTCGGAGAATGTGATGAGTCGTGAGTCGGAGAAGTGATAAGTCGCCACCGACTTATGAGTTGTGTAAATTGTGTTGTTCGAGTCAGATGCCTATAAATAGGCCGAGAGTCTCATTTGTAAGGTGGTTGATTTTTGAATAAAATTCTCTTTTGTTAGCTTTGTGCTTTCATTCAAATTGGTAGTTGAGTGTAATCTCCTATCTCCTCTTTCGGATAATCGAGTGCGCTCGATTCAACGATTGCAGAAGCCGATTCGTGGAATCAAGTGCGCTTGATCAACGCTCGAAGAATTGAAGATCTCTCCTCACGGTATCGTGCGCGATCAACGTGTCAGAGATAGATAGAATTCGGTATCTTCGGATCAACGAATTTGGGCATTTCAGTATCTTCCAATCCACCGATTACTACATTCATCGACCTACATTGTTATTGATTAATCCGCTGCGTCAGTTTTGGTATCGGAGCCTGTTCTAGCCAATCATAGCTAGATCGAGACTTGGAGCCTAATCATTTTGGAGTTTTGAGGAGATCAAGATCGGCCGAGACACATCCTTTAATCCATTTGAAATTTGAAGTGTTTGGAGAACGGATCTATATCATTTCGAGAATTTTGTTCATCGTGTTCATTGCGATTTGCAACAAAAGTGGAAGTTTCGATCCATTTCATTTTGGATCAAAGTTCGAAATTGTGTTTGAATTTGAAGTGTTTGTGAAGTTTTCAAGTATGCCGCCGAGAAGAGCTAATCGTCACCAAAACGTAGAAGCTTTGTATCGAAAAGAAGAAGCTGATGAGATGGAGCAAAGAATCAATGAAAACTTTAGTGAAAAGCTTAACGAAGGAATTGGACGATTAGAGAAGATGATGTTAGAAATGAATCAAAATCGGAGAAGGGTTTCACCTGAATCTAACCATGGGGGAAGTAGAGTCTCACCACAATCCAATCGAGAAAGAAGTGTTGACAATGATCAAAGGCGTGGGAGGAACGTGGATGATCGTGAACGGAGGAATGTAGATAGAAGGGATGATGGTGGTACACGTGATGGTAGTAGAGATGTGGGTGGACGAGATAGACAACGATATACATCTGATTTTGAAGAGGAGTATGATGGTGGTAGTGTTCGAGGACAAGGACGAGGACAAGGAAGAAATCACTTTGAGTATGATCACAAGTGGGAGTCGGGGATGAAGACTGAAATTCCTGAATTCAAAAGTGGTATGCAAGCTGAGGAGTTTTTGGATTGGGTAGCTAATGTTGAGGAGATTTTTGACTTCAAAGAAGTTCCGGAACATCGTAGAGTGAAGTTGGTTGCTACAAGGTTGAGGGGTAGAGCTTTGGCATGGTGGCAGCAGACCAAACTTACACGTGAACGGATGGGAAAGTCAAAAGTTGAATCTTGGGAAAAGATGAAGAAATTGATGAAAGCAACGTTCTTACCTTACAATTATCAATCTTTGATGTATCAACGTTTGCAGAACTTGAGACAAGGGACGAAATCTGTGAATGACTATGCTGACGAATTTTATCAACTTATTGCAAGGAATGATATTATGGAAACAGAAGAGCAGCTGACATCTAGATTTATTGGGGGATTGAGAATGCTGATTCAGGATATGGTTAATATGTTTGATCCAAGATCTGTAGCGGAAGCACATCAGAAAGCGTTGGCTTGGGAGAAGCAGGGTAGACGAGGAGGTGGTGTGTTTACTAGTTCCAACAATCAAATGAAGGGTGTTAGTAGAAGTTCTAATGTTTCTAAACCTATCAGTAAACCGGTGGTGAAGGAGGCTGAGAAGGCGAAGGTTAACAATGGTTTGAAATGTTATAATTGTCAGGAATTGGGTCATAAAAGCAATGAGTGTCCAAAGCCGAAGAAACGAACTATGATTGCTGAACTTGAAGATGAGGATGGTGATGGAGAATATTCTAGTCCAGTTGAGGATGAACAGGATATTGCGTCAGGAGATGAAGGTTGTAATCTAATGCTGAGGAGATCGTGTTTGACACCGAAGCAGGAAGAAGCTAGTTGGTTGAGGAGTAATATCTTTCAGTCGACATGTACTATACTGGGGAAGGTGTGTAAATTTGTGATTGACGCGGGAAGCTGTGACAATATCATTTCAACCGAGGCTGTAACAAAGTTGAAGTTGAAGACAGAGAAGCATCCGAATCCATACAAGTTAGCATGGTTGAGAAAAGGAGGAGAGGTGAAAGTGGATAGACGAGTTCGTGTTCCATTCTCTATTGGGAAGAAATACAAAGATGAGATCTGGTGTGATGTAGTAGAGATGGATGTTTGCCACTTGCTTTTGGGAAGACCATGGCAGTATGATCGAGCAGTACAACATGACGGTCGGACCAACAGCTACAGTTTTATGTTTGAAGGCACGAAGATTATCTTAGTTCCAAAGAAGAGACAACAGGGAGAAAGTAAGTCAGAAGAGATTGAAGAGTTGAAAACTTTATTATCTCTGAAGGAGTTTGTTAAGGAGGTTGAGGAAGAGCCGGAAGTATTCTTGTTAATTGGGCGTGAGAGCAGTGAAGAGGTTGAAATTCCAGAAGAAGCAAAGCCAGTTTTGAAAGAATTTGATGATGTATTTCCAGAGGAGTTACCAACGGAGTTTCCACCGTTGAGGGATATACAACATCAGATAGATCTTGTTCCAGGTGCTGTGTTACCACACAGACCACATTATCGAATGAGTCCGAAGGAACATGAAGAGTTGCGGAGGCAGGTAGAAGAATTGCTTGAACAGGGGCGTGTGCAGGAGAGTTTAAGTCCTTGTGCTGTACCAGCTTTATTGGTACCCAAAAAGGATGGAACGTGGAGGATGTGCACAGATAGTAGAGCGTTGAATAAGATCACAGTCAGATACAGATTTCCGATGCCGAGGCTCGATGATTTATTGGATCAAATCAGTGGGTCTGTAATCTTTTCTAAGATTGACTTGAAGAGCGGTTATCATCAGATTCACATTAGACCAGGGGACGAATGGAAGACAACATTCAAGACAAGGGAAGGATTGTATGAATGGCTGGTAATGCCGTTTGGTCTATCGAATGCACCGAGTACATTCATGAGGGTGATGAACCAAATTTTCAGGCCATACATTGGGAAATTTGTAGTGGTTTACTTTGATGATATTCTGATCTACAGTGCTAGTACAGAAGAGCATGTTCAGCATTTGAAGAAAGTGTTAATTATTCTTCGTGAAGAACAATTCTATGCTGCTACAAAGAAGTGTGTTTTTATGGCGAGGAGTGTTCTATTTCTGGGGTATGTTGTGTCGGAAGAAGGAATACAGGTTGACCAAAGTAAAGTTGAAGCTATCAGAGATTGGCCGCAACCCAAGATGATAACGGAAGTTCGTAGTTTTCACGGGTTGGCTTCATTTTATCGAAGGTTTATTCCACACTTTAGTAGTGTGATGGCGCCTGTGACTCATTGTATGAAGGGTAAACAGTTTGCATGGACGGAGGAAGCCAGGGTTGCTTTTGATCGAATCAAAGAACTCTTGACGTCTGCACCAATTCTAATATTACCAGATTTTCAGCTAGTGTTTGAACTACATACTGATGCATCCAAGGTTGGGATTGGAGGAGTGTTGAGTCAGAGGGGACATCCGATTGCATACTTTAGCGAGAAGTTATCAGGAGCAAAGATGAGATACAGTACATATGATGTAGAATTTTATGCTATTGTGCAATCTATTAAACACTGGAGACACTATCTATTTCAGAAAGAGTTTGTTCTTTACACTGATCATGAGGCATTAAAGCATTTACAAGGGCAAGACAAGATTTCAGCAAGACATGCATCGTGGATTGCATATCTGCAACAGTTTACTTTTGTTGTTAAACACAAGTCAGGGGTGACGAATCGAGTGGCTGATGCTTTGAGTAGGAGGAGTCATTTGTTGACTACACTGAAAGTTGAGGTGACAGGGTTTGATGTGTTGCCAGAATTATTTGTCGATGATCCTTACTTTGCAAAGTTTGTTGATAAAGTCAAGGAGGGAAAGACGAATGAGTTTTTGATGGTAGATGGTTTTCTGTTCAAGGGAAATCGATTGTGCATACCTGATTGTAGTTTGAGAATGAAGATTGTAAAAGAGCTACATGAAGAAGGACATGTTCGGAGAGACCGTACGTTACAGTTGATTTCACAGTCTTACTTTTGGCCATCGATGAGGAAAGAGGTGGAGAGGTTTGTGGAGCGATGTCATATCTGTCAGGTATCGAAAGGAACTGCGACTAATGCTGGTTTATATATGTCGTTACCTGTACCAATTAAACCTTGGGTTGATGTGAGTATGGACTTTGTGTTAGGACTGCCGAGAACACAGCGGGGAAACGATTCCATTTATGTGGTGGTGGACCGATTTTCGAAAATGGCACATTTTATTGCTTGTAAGAAGACGGCGGATGCTGTTCATGTTGCTCAGTTGTTTTTCAAAGAGATATATCGACTTCATGGATTGCCAGAATCTATTTTGTCGGATAGGGATACTCGTTTTCTGAGTCATTTTTGGCTAAGTTTGTGGAAGATGGTCGGAACGAAGCTGAAATTTAGTAGCGCTTACCATCCACAAACTGATGGACAAACAGAGGTGGTCAACAGATCATTGGGAAATTTGTTGAGGTGTCTTGTGCAAGACAATCTGAAGAGTTGGGATGTGAAGTTATGCCAGGCAGAGTTTGCTCATAATCATGCTGTAAATCGAAGTACTGGGTTCAGTCCACTCCAGATTGTTTATTCAAGCTTACCGAAGGGACCGTTGGATTTAACGGTCATAACACAACCAAAGAAGACAGTCAAACGAGCTGCTGATTTTGTTGAAGGGTTGACGGAATGTCATAAAGTCATTCAGGAACGATTGGAGAAAGCAAATGAAAAGTATAAACGATCGGCAGATCTAAAGCGAAGAAATGTTGAATTTAATGAAGGTGATTGGGTTTATGCAGTGTTAACAAAGGATCGTTTTCCAGTGGGCGCTTATAATAAGTTAAAAGCCAGAAAAATTGGTCCTGTAGAAGTCGTAAAACGGATTAATGAAAATGCTTATAAGTTGAAGCTGCCGGAAGATGTGTACACTTCTGACGTATTCAATGTCAAACATCTCTTACCATATTATGGGAATGAACAATCGGATGTGGAAGAATTTACAAATTCGAGAACGAATTTCTCTCAACCTGGGGAGGATGATGCAGCGCAACCCACAACTTTCAAAGGTATAAGTCGTACACGACTTAAGGAAGTAGACATAAGTCGTGCACGACCTAAGGAAGCGCCACGAGATAACCAAATAACAGCGCAAGTTGAAGGCTTAAGTCGGCTACGACTTAAGGGGAAGGTTTTGAGTCATCCACGACTTAACTGGAAACCAGAGGGAGAGATTACGTTGAGTTCACGACCTAACAAAGCGGCCATAAGTCGGAAACGACTTAACGAAGATGGGGTACTAAGTTGTCTACGATTTATCGAAGCAGATGGCATAAGTCGTCCACGACTTATCGGAGTTGAAGACATAAGTCGCCCACGACTTACAGGAGGAGCAACACAAGTTGAAAAGGCGCAAGGCTTAAGTCGGCAACGACTTAAGGGAAGTGTTTTGGGTAGTGTACGACTTAACGAGACAGGTGATAAGTCGTTACCGACACAACACCAGAAAGGCAATTTCCTCACGGTTATAAGTGTGACAAAACTAATTTGTCACGGTTATAACCGTGAAAATAGGTACCGTGGGCAAATTCAGTCACACTTTTTATCACGGTTATAACCGTGACAAAATAGTAATTTCTCACGCTTATAACCGTTACAGAATAGTATTTACTCACGGTTATAACCGTGAGAAAATAGTAATTTCTCACGCTTATAACCGTGGAAGAATAGTATTTACTAACGGTTATAACCATTGCAAAATAGTAATTTCTCACGCTTATAACCGTGACAGAACAATGGTTTCTAACATTTATAACCGTTACCAAAAAGGAAACTCTAACACTTATAACCGTGACAAATGCAAATTATATCACAGTTATAACCATTACGAAATGTTATTTTCTAACACTTATAACCGTGATAACTAAAACAGTATCAAACAAACTATATAGCACCAATATTTTATTACAGCTACAAACAATCTATACAAAAAATATATAGTATTAACATTAAGAAAACATACGATCAATAATTAGAACACCACCAAACATTTATGTTTCATTCAAACACCACAAAGGATACTTCATACCAACACCACAAATTATAGCATACAAGCATAGTATATATAACAAACTTTAAAACACAGTTTCAGAATATAACTACATAGTGTTCAGTAACTTACTAATAACGCAAACGATACTCGGGCCAAATCACAAAACCCCCTTCAACCAATTCGGATAGTGTGTAATGGCCATTCTGTGGTGCTTCATAAATTGAAGCTTCTGGATCGTAAACATTCTCCACCCAAACAAGATAGCGCAAATGAGATGGAACAAGAACGGTGCAGTTTTGCACAAAAACAAAGAACAAATGAAACAACAGAAAATGTGTATTGATGAGGTCACTTTGAGTAATGCACAAAAACCATGGAAACCACAAAATTAAACAAACTTTGAACTGATTGTGATGGGTAGACGGTGATGATGATCGGAGAGCAGTAGCACAGGTGACAAATGATCAGTGAAGGATGAGTTTGATGCTGTAAATGATGGTGTTATAGGTAGTGTAGTGTTCAGGAGAGTTTGTGGAGTTTTGACAATTGTTCTGGGCAGTAACAAAGGTGGATGTGCACTATTTGGGTTTTTTGACAGGGTAGTGACTTGACTGTATTGAATCAGAGTGAGGAATGGCAGTATTGTTTCCCTGTGATGGGGGAGAATGTAATTTACAAGTCTGGTTTAAAGTTGAACTGATATGCATGGGTGAAAATGATGGTGATCAGGGGATTTGCACAAGGAAGGGTAGTATGGATTGTTGTATTGCACTGCTGTATATTTGTACTACAGAAGGGATGGTGAATGAAGGGGGGTATTTGTAGTATGGTTGAACAAAGACTTGTTGCCTCAGCCATGCTGTTGGTAGATGATGGATGTGAAAGGCAGTGGGATACAACAATATGCAATGAACAAAGACAAATGATGGCGGGTGATTGACTTGAGTGAACAGTTTTGTTTGTGGAGTTGATGAATGTATTGGTCAGTTTTGTTAAAGTGGCAACAGTGGGAAAGTGGTTTTGTATGGAAGACGAAGTTGTCAGTGCAGTGACTATGCAAGTTAGGGGGTAGTGACACTGTTCAGGGGTGTGTGCAGGGAACAGTAACATCTAATTGAGGATGCACAGAGAAAAATACTTGTTTGAACATTGTTTTTTTTTTTTAAATGCAATGTAAATGACTTACATATTTTTCAGCGGCGCAAGGAAGCACCTCTCCGGTTTTTTTACATGTGTGCGCCACTTTCCATGCCTTTGCTCGTGTAATTTTACATTCGGAATTATCAGTTTCCTACATAAATAATGTAAATATATTAAACAATTATACAATATTATCATAATTATCATATCATCTCTCCAAACAAGCATAGTACACAGGTTTTGCTAACAGTTGACCATACAAGTTACTGTCTAATCGATGCAGCCTCCAGGACCGCCTACATAAAGGGTATTAGAAACATCGCCAGAGATCAAGTAACATCTTGGTCTGTCATAGTGGTAATCGACATTAGTGGGTACCCGAAGCACCCCATATGCATCCATCACTCTTGCCGATTTAATGCTGGCTGCCTTCCCTTCCCCTTCCGATACTTTGCGCCCGCTTCCCATTGGCGGACTATTGTCCCCTTTCTTAAATATTACTTCTCCTCCCATTGTAACTGCATTCCCACTGTTTTTAAAACTTGTAAACATATTGTTTGGCCAATATCCTACTGCTTTCTTCTCCGGTCCTGCATGCAACCACCAGTCTCCATTTGCACGGTCCTGTCCAAAAAACATAGGTAATGGCCAGAATTTAAGTTTGATATATAATTAAGCTTGCTTATGGTTGTAACTTACAACCTACCTTGGAGATCTGAATACTAATGAATTGTTGCTTCCCATTGTACTGAGATAGTGGTTGCAAACAGTATCCTGGTACAAGACCGGAAGTATTCACTAGCACAAACCCTTTACAATCCATGTTTATACATCCCGTCTTTGAATCTTTATCTAACTGTCTCACGAAAGACGGTAAGTTTCAATAAATATAATACGAAATAACAAGTATTAATGTAAATTTTTGCATCTGTTGTTTGAATACTTACGGTCCAGTCAACAAAGAAATGAGTGTCACTATCGCCATATATATCTGGATCTACCTGAAAGAAACAAGCTTTGTTACTTACTGAGTTACTGTAAACCGAACTTAACCAATAATGAGTAAATTGGTGGAAAAAATGACTTACATGCCACCCAGCTCTGATAACATTTGCTTCGCGATTATTGAAGTTTGCAACCCAGATTTCTAGTGAACTCGACTGAAGGCGTTTTACCGTAGGTAAACCATACACATTCAATTCAGCTGTTGCACCGTAATACTCTCCTCGACTCTGAATATTTGCGTACTATATATGTACAAAATGGTTGAAAATCATTTTCTTTATTATGTAAATGTAAGTAAGATTTCGTAGACCTGATCATCAAAGTAATGCTATAAAAGTGAACTAAATCTTACATGAAACATGAAATTTCTCTTCATGGATGTTGTTGTTGTCGTTCTTTTATTAATCATTTGAGGCAGGGGCAGAATGGTAAACGGATGTTCTCTGTAATTTAATAAACTTGTTAGTTAATTGCACAGTATAAGTAAATAATTCAAAAAAATATGACATCCAATCATTGGAGGAGGTATACATCAGGATTAGTAACCATGTTAACGTCATTCGCTAAAATTGAACAGCTTAAGAGTAGAGACAACAAAATGGAAACTAGTGAAATCCGTATTGAAGCCATTTTGAATGCAGTTTACTTTCAGTTTCTCCAGTGTTCCTTTTATTTTATTTTTTAGAAAGACTCCCTTTTATAGTTATATAGGATTAGTAAATTTGATATGGGTGAAAATCTATCATAGTGTTAATGGAGTTTGAAGTGAGTAATTAATGAGTAAATCGGTGCTTAAAAGATTTTTTAATTTATCCAGCGGATTATTATTCGCCTGATCTAGACTTAGCTGTGGGCTATTATTGGATTGTTTAGGTGGAGCAAATAACAATGTCAGGTTTTATAAGGCATTGCAATATGATATGGATTCCACATATACGCACACATTGCACTTTATGATAATATAACGATCCATACAATCTTCTATTCAAAGTAAAGTTTTCTTATGTTTTGCTTGGAGTATGTAAAACCGCTAACGTATAAAGCAATGATGGATCAATGAATAAAAATGCACCAATGCAAAAGAAAATGGAAAATTATAAGTCCATCAGTGGGTATCAACCTACGATACTGATCAGTACTGATCAAAAGTGCTAAATCAAATATAAGTTACGTAGATTATGAGTGTCTTGGTAGGGAATTGTGTTTTTTATTTTATATTAGCCTGAACATTTTTTTTTCCTTTAATATAAGCACAAGGAAGTTTATAGCCAAGCTGCTCTACTAATATTTCTAACATATGTATAACTGTCCAGTTACAAAGCAATTTCCTACACAAAATGATTCTTTTAATCTTTTCTCTGCGTCTATAGCTTGATTATGATGATCCATGGCATTAAATTCTTCAGTCGTTGACAGGAAACAAAATACAAATTCAGTTATTATTTACTAAATAGCCGAGTAATTGTTGTCTCTGATTAATCTACATCGATCCAAATTTAAGAGCAGAAAGGCTAATTGATATTATGATCATGCTTTTGGCATCGTTGTCTATATGGGATCAACTAGTGTAATCACACTTGAAAGCAGTAAGTTCTTCCATTTTATCCAACAAAAACAAGTATTTCATTTACGAAACAAAATCGCATCTATATTGCATAAATTGCGATCGCCAAAAATAGTCTTAATATTATTAGTTAAGTCCCCTTGCCTTGATCAGTTAAAAGAACCAAAATTTAAGTACTGTTACATACTGGTTATTTTTAAGTTATCCAAGTCTGTCATTTGGTATTACATCTTCATTTTTATTTTGTACCAATTTTATATATGTACATGAGTACGTCACGAAATGATCAGAGAGATTACCAGGAAATTTAAGTACTGTTGTACCAATTTTGTACCAATTTTTATTTTGTACCAATTTTATATACAAAACCAAATGTATGCAAAAGCTTTAACAAGACAAAACCCTTAAAACATACAAAACCCTAAATGAACAATCTTAAAACATACAAAACCAAATCAAAAACGAAAATTATTACCTGACGATCGGCGGGCGACTCGCAACGGAAGTTTTAGGAAGAAATCGCAATAAAGGAAGGCTGCGACGAGGAAGTAGGTTTGTATACAAACGGAAGTAGGCTGCAACAGAAGATTTAGGAAGATTGGCGGGCGACTCGTATACAAACCAAAATATACACGGCGATAGGGCGACTCGCAATGAAGGAAGGCTGCGACGGCTTTAACCTAATTAGATTTTAGGAAGAAAGATACAAGCCAGAACCGTGACAAACATCTGAAGCTAAGGATTGGAACGTAAATGACAACTTTGCCCAATGTCTTCTACTTATTTACGAAAAGCCCAAATTTTGTCACGGAAATAACCGTGACAAAACAATATAACAATAATAACCGTTATAAATTTCCCACAATAATAACCGTGACAAAATGAAACGAAAAAAGTGTGATAAAATGGCCTGTTTGGTGTAGTGCGAGTTACGACTTAGTTAAGTCGTCTGGATTCCTTGAGTCGGATAATGGGTTAAGTCGAGAAGTCACTATTCACTAAGTCGTCCAAGCTTAAGCCGTGTGAAGATGCTGCTGTGATATGTGTTTAAGTCGCTGGTATCTTTAGTTGAGTCGCTGCTGAGGATAAGTCGTCGCCGAGCCATGATGAGTCGTTAAGTCGTCTACGACTACGTGTTGAATCGTTGTATGGTATTATGTTGTATTTCTTTAAGTCGTATGTCGCCAGGTTATAAGTCGTATACTACTTAAGTGTTGTATTGTTTCTTTGTACATATTGTTAAGTCGTGTCGTTTATAAGTCGTAAGTCGGTTGTGTTGTATAAATATGTTGAGTCGTGAGTCGGAGAATGTGATGAGTCGTGAGTCGGAGAAGTGATAAGTCGCCACCGACTTATGAGTTGTGTAAATTGTGTTGTTCGAGTCAAATGCCTATAAATAGGCCGAGAGTCTCATTTGTAAGGTGGTTGATTTTTGAATAAAATTCTCTTTTGTTAGCTTTGTGCTTTCATTCAAATTGGTAGTTGAGTGTAATCTCCTATCTCCTCTTTCGGATAATCGAGTGCGCTCGATTCAACGATTGCAGAAGCCGATTCGCGTAATCAAGTGCGCTTGATCAACGCTCGAAGAATTGAAGATCTCTCCTCACGGTATCGTGCGCGATCAACGTGTCAGAGATAGATAGAATTCGGTATCTTCGGATCAATGAATTTGGGCATTTCAGTATCTTCCAATCCACCGATTACTACATTCATCGACCTACATTGTTATTGATTAATCCGCTGCGTCAAACACTATTTGCAGCAGGAATAAAAGCACAGATTCAGGGGGAGAAACTGAAAGATAAGGCTAGCATATATTAAGGGAGAGATATAGAACTACAGAGCAATATTATCAAGATTCATTCATTGCAAATGGAGTTGTCATCATCAAAAAGGGAGATAATGTTGGATCTTGAGTTTTGATTGCTGACATGACACAACAATTCATGAATCTGCGAATACAACAACAATCGGACTCAATGACTCGAAGTATGGTTCGTATAGTCTATATATTTCAACTAGAGTCATGCATTATGTATATAGAGTCTACTCTAGTTGCTTTGTTAAGATCTTTCCTAAAAAAATCATCATTCTCATTCATATACACACATAAACGTGCACTCGATTTAAAAGCATCACTTTCTAAAATAAAATGCACTCAGATTTCACTGAAATACACAGTTCTATCAACTGAACTGTATCCCTCAGTCGACTGAACCGGTTTTTATTTTTTATTTTAAATACAAGGACCAGTCGATTGACTTTGATCGTTCAGTCGACTGAGTCTGTGCATTTTAACATATACGTGCATGTTTTTGAATTCATTCGACTGAACGATCAAGGTCAGTCGACTGAATCATGTAACTGCCATTTTTTTATTGAAAAGGCACTTCTTTTCTTAATGGTTGTCTTCCTTCCCAAGTGTTGCAACCATTACCTTTCGCAGAGAACTTTTTACTAGAGGTTGCAACTTATGATTTACTATAAATTCACTCAAGCTTCATTGATCAATTCATAAAAATTCTCTTATCTCTCTTGATCTAACGTGCATAACATTCTCAAATCTATTGCTTACGTAAGTTCATACATTCATTGCTTACAATCTCACTTCCATATCTTATAAGCAATTCTATATCTTCCTATTCTTTATACACGCACAATCATACACATTACTCTTAAGGAAAAGACTATAAGAAGGGTGTACATTATTGACTTATCTATGCTATTCCAGAGCATACTCAGTCAGAAACAACTTTACTACTTGTATTGGTAGTCCTGTTCGGTTGCTCAGGCGGTAGAAGTCCTATTCGGTTGTCTAGGCGGTAGAAGTCATGTTCGGTTGTTCAGGCGGTGTAATACCTGTTCCTCCAGGCTAAGTGAGGGCTGCTAATTTTAATTCCAGAAGGAGTCTGGGACTGGACGTAGAATAGGAAGTTCAAACCAGTATAAAAATCCCTGGTGTCATCTTTACTTTACTGCTTTTTACTATTATATTTTATTCCGCACACACACACACATACACACACACATATACATTAGCTTATATTCCATATTGCACGATCATATAGCTTAGGCGCTTTCACAGTAGATCAACGGAGGTTAGAGAATTTGTGAATAACTTAGAAGCCTACTATGTTAGAATTCTAAAAAATAAATCTAGGAGGAGCGAAATTGAAGAGCTTAGTAGAAAGTTTGATAACAAATGGGTCATACTAAGCAATGCAACATGTAACTATAAGTATAGAATCTTAGTATTGATTAACAAAGACATCTGGGATGTTCTTATTTGGTGTAGAGTGACCAGCATATTACCATGGAGTCACGCAATCAGGGTAGTTTAGTTTTTAATGTTTCATTCCAATATGCACAAAACTTTGAGTGTCTACGAGAGAAGCTTTGGGATAATCTTGAAAAAGATGCAATTTCCATTTTAGAACATAAATAGTGATGGAAGACTTTAATTGTATTAGAGTTGCCAACAAAAAAGAAAGAAGTAGATAGAGCACCATACAGTAAAATGAATGAGTTGGATAGTTTAATGTATAGAAAAAGGCCAGCTGAAGATCCGGTCCAAGAGTATCGATCACATAGTTGTCAAGCTCATCAAAATATAATTTATCCAAATTGGATAGCATCCTAGTCAACGTAGATTGGAAGGAGAAATTCATTAACTTTTCGATAATTTATATGCCATCTGGAATCAGTGACCATACTCCCATCCTAGCTCGCTAGTAGAGCTGCAACAGAAATACACTAGACCATTCAGATATATGAATCACTGGAGTTTATTTGATGACTATAAAGAAACAGTGATAAAATTTTCATATAAAAGGTAGACCACTATACTGCTTGATTCAAAAATAGAAAGGGACTAAAGTCATTTTGAGCAACTGGAGTAGGAATAAGAATAGTACAAGGCAGGAAGTTGAGTCATACAGGAAGAAATGTGCAAAATTACAAGGAAAAATCAAAATGGATCAAGGAGGTGAACGTGGAACAAAATTGAAAGAGATGAAGCATAAGTTTGAGAAGGAAATTCAGCAAGAATACATGGACACTAAGCAGAAATCAAAGTGCGGCGTGCTGCTCTTAGGGGATGATGCCACGTCTTCCTTCTATGCAATAATGTCTAGTAAAAGGTGTCCAAAGAATTGGATGAGGAGGATCTTGGTAGAAGGAGAACAATTGGACAATCAAAGAGAGTTTATTAACAAGGCAATTGATTTCTATTTAAACTTTTTAACCAAAATCAAATTAATACTCTACCGAAAATTATTTATAAGAACATAGTGTTGGAATATGGGTAAAATTTCCTCAATGACTAGTTTCGTTTAGATGAAATCAAAAAAGAGGTTTTTAGCATCGAAGATGACACATCGCCAAGGCCGGACGACCTTAATTCAAAGTTCTACACTGGGAGATGGTTAAAGATCTATTATGGAAAGTAATTTGCGATAGTTTCAAAGAGGGGAAACTAATTAAGGAATGTAACCACACCTTTGTACATCTTATTCCAAAAATCAAGAAAGCAAGCCAAATTCAACAGTTGCCAATTTCTTACTATAACATGGTGTATAAAATACTAGCCAAAGTGCTATATAACATAACGAAGTTGTTCATGAACAATTTAATTTCTAAGAACCAATGTGATTCCATTCATAACAGGTCGACTGGCGATGGCATTTTGTTCATGCATGAAATGGTGAAGGGAATGGGTCGTAGCAATAATAAACTTTTGTGCATCAAAGTGGATCTTATTAAGGCTTTCGACTCAATAAACAAAGACTTTGTTGTTCACATCATAAAGAAAATGGGGTTCACTGATAAGTGGTTAAAGATAAGGAAGGAAATGATTTCGTCTCCTAGCTTCTCTATCATGTGCCAAGGCAGCTCGCATGGTTTCTTATGGAGCTCGACCGGTCTTAGGCAGGGGGACCCACTTTCACCTTTTCTCTTTGTGATTGTAATGAAATACTTTGCACTTCTTATGAAAAAGAAAATAAAAGGTGTGATTGAATCTGCAACTAATACTAGCAGTCTAACTCATTCAATTTACGCCGATGATATTTTAATTTACTCTAAGGCTGATAATGGACATGTAGAAGCCATTAAAGATGTGTTTAGAGAGATGTATGAGAGAACTGGGCTGAAACGTAGCAAAGAAAAGTCTATAGTATTTTTTGGAGGAGTAGCGAACAAAGCCGAGATTGAAGGGCTCTTAGGCATCAAACAAGGAGAACTCCTTATAAAATACCTATGATCCCTCATTAGAGCATGAATCTTGAAGAAAGGACTGTGATTCCCTGATAGAACAATTTACCCGCTTCTGGGTGTGGGTGGGAGACTAAAACTCCCGAAGCTAACAATTTACCCGCTTGTGTAATATTGGATGCGATGGTTTAAACTCCCAATGGCAACATTTAGGAAAATAAAGCATGTTGTTCTTAATTTTATGGAAAGGGAAAACTGGAAAAATGCCATGGGAAGTAGTATGTAAAAAGAAAGAAGAAGTTAGGCTCGGTTTGAGGGCCTTCGATTAAATCAATTTGGCATGGGGCATTAAGCTGATATTGAAAGTTTTAACTGGTGAAGGAATTTTGAAAAGTGGATGAAGCCCAAATACATAAAGGATCAATCATTTTGCGAGATGGAAGTTAGAAATGATTATTCATAAGTGTGTAAGCATCTACTAAGTATTAGGACTGAAGCATTGAAGTGCATGGGGAGAAGAATAGCAGACGATGAAACTACCTTGTTGTGGTTCAATCTATGATTACAAAGTGGTAGACTCATCAACAAACTTGGTGTGGATGCTATGGAGAGAAGTAGGGGGAAAACATGATAGTGAAGGACATTCTGGATAACGGTAAATGGAAAATTGATAGAGTTAATTTTTTGGGGCAAGTCAGGCAAGAAATAGGAGACGTTGAAATTCACTTTGGTGAAGAAGCACATTTTTGGTCCTAGTTCTTGGATAGATTTTGTGTAGCACAAAATTCATGTCCCATAGATGGCCATACCTCTCTATAAACTCATTAACAAATATATGTCTACAAAGAGAAGATTGATTCGGAGAAATATTAGCGTAGATGCGATGCATGTGCTCTGTTATCAACATGAAGAAGATGTGGATCATCTATTTTACCACTGCAAATATAGTGTACATTTACGAAAATGGTGTCAAGCAAAACTAAAATGGCATGCGCCTCATACTAAAACCCTAAATTTAATGAATGAGACCAAGAACACGATATCAAAATTCAAATAAAAGAACAAAACATAGTGACTTAGCCAAAATTGTGTTCTCGATCTGCATTTGGTCTATTTGGCGAAAACGTAATGATAGAGTTTTCGGTAGAGCCCAGGTTTAAGTAATCCAAACTTGCAATCAAATTTCTAGCATTGTTAAAATTAAAGCTAGCTGATCTAAACATAATAATTATATTGGCATGCAAGACGAGATGATATGCGCAAAATGGCTTAGAGTGTAAGACACTTATCTACCACCCAGAATGGGTGGTTTGCTTCAGTATTACGATCATGCACTCAGCTGTAGCCTTCCTCTCCTAGTTGAGTTGGGCATGGTCCTATCTTATTTTACATCTATTTTTTACTTTACATGAATTCAATTACATATAATGTTAGAATGTATTAACTTCTCGCTAATTCTTGAAGCAATTTCGGATCCTTAACCCAGAGAACAAAGCTTGCAAAATCTTCAAATTTTAATCAAACATCATGCAGAGTACAATCACTTTCATGGATTTGACTCTCTACGAAGCTTGTATTGAGGAAATACTCATCTTAAAGAATTATTCCGAAGATCTGATGATGATGGAAATTTTATTCCCTAGAACTGTAGTTGAACCCTGATTTTCTACACAAATTGTGGCAATCCATTCTCGATCTACAAATCAAAGGAATAATAGAGAAGAAATGGTTATAAACAAGGTGTTGATAGTTGTATGTAGAAGAAGAGTTGGTTTTAAAGTCAAAGACAAAAGTAAAAGTAGAGTTTGCAATACTATTTTGGAGTTTTTCGATTTTGAAGCATAGTCGTCGTTATTAGCTGAAAATAGGAAAGTTTGAGTTACAAATGAATGAACTAAAACCTTTTAGATTTCTCCGTTTTGTGCGGTTAAGTGGCATGTAAGCCTAGATGGGTTTGGGCTTCCATCCCATTATATGCAAATATTTTTATCTTTTGTAGTATTTTACATACTTTTTACTCAATAAAGAATCCTAAATCAAGTTCAAAAAAATGTTTTGGATCCATTTTTCAACCTAAAATTATTTTGGATTTCTGATTTTAACCAAAAATGAGCTTGGAAAGGAATCGAAATGGTTTTAAACATGTGTTTGAATGAAACGATCTTATATGTGTAGTTTAGGTGTATGTTGCAATACTTGAATGACCTGTAATGCTTGATTTTTGTTTTTTATATGTTGTGATTGCATGTGTGTTTGAATGGTTGAATGCACGTTTTGAGTGATATGGAATGGTAGGATAATGAATCTATGGATAAGAGAAGTCTCTTGCATGTGTGTGGAGAAGGCCATATATTATAAGGTCTTTGATGATTACATAAAGAGGAGGAGTTTGGGTCATAGAGCACTTTGATGTACTTTGGTACTGGCAACATTGATAGAAATTACCATCGGGTTATGGTAGGGGAAACCAACTCCTCTCTTGTCTTCTGGTATGTAAGCGATGTCGGCTACGTTTTCCTCAACCCGAGGGACCTTTGGGGCATGGAGGTTTATGGAGTATACTTGACTGCTAGAAGAGAGCTCTCTTTGGTAATGGGCTTATGCCCTCGGCTGCTCCCAGCCTTGTGCAGGACACTGCAAATTAATAGTATTTCTATGTTGATTGCTGCCACGTTTTTGTCGTCTGCCCATTGGGGCTGGGCTGGTGAAGACTGGGCATTGCATTGTTCTACCTATTGTCTAACATACTGTAACAATATGTCTTCGCAGATTAGCCGCTCTATCTTGGCTTAGGTACCGATGCTCATTGGTGGAGTGTCCATTGAACATGTGGAACTCGCAGTACCTTCCATTACCCCTTGGCTCCTCTCTTTGCTCGATTCAGGAAGGAGGTGGCTGCTGAAATGGAAAGTGGTCTCATGTGGAAAGATATGTCATTTCCATATCATGATTAAGAATTATACAATTGGCATACCTAGGTTTAAAGCATGAACCATACCCTATGCATTTCTTGTTATTTTCTAATCGACCATTCTTTCGACGATGGTGGTCACCCCAAACGCCGACGATGGTGGTCATCCCAAACGCCACCCTTGTTGTCACGCTAGTTTCTTCATTATTATTGGAGAGATCGACCTCTTCCACCCTCATTATGTCATTTTCCCTTTGGAGGAAGTCGGTCAAAGAATAAGCTGGTTGCTTTTGTAGGTCCTTCCACATTCTCAATCGGTACCTCACCTCCGAACATAAGGCAACTATCAAGTTATTCTTGTCTGCTGCCTTTGTGTGAGTCGACACTGTGTTGAAGTGGTTAATATACAAGCAAATAGACTCGTTGGGACATTGTCATATATTGCTTAGCTCGCTTGCTATCATGATTTGATTCTTAAAGCGAAGAATCAAGCTTTAAAGTTAGAGCATAGCTGGGCCAGGAGTGTATGTTGCTAGCTGGGAGATGAAGGAACCAACGGGATGTTGGTTCAGTGAGGGTGTAGGGGAAAAGTAAGCATATGGAATGGGTTGAGAGCTACCCGACATGGATGATGGAGTTAAAGGCTATGATATGGTCGGATAGATCTGAGCTTCCAACATATTTCCCAATTGGAGGTATGGCATACCTCCAGCCAATGTAGGTACTTAAGGTTTCTTCAGAAAATGTTTCACCGTCCTCGTCGTCCAAAAGGGTCTCGCTTCCTGTGCTGCTTGTATTATATGCATTTGACAGCATAAAGCTACCATTTCCTCTCGAAGGTTGTTCACCCCTTGTCGTGGTTCTTTAAGTAGGGAAGGGCTTCGACGTCAAACTAGCGTAGGGGGTCTACGATAACGATATGGAGAAGGGAAATGACGAGGTTGAACCGGGGTGGAGATCTTCTTTTATAAGCGGGGGGTGGTTTGTTGAGCCTGTCTTTCTCATGACCTAGGTCTCGGTGCTTCCTTCGGAGAATGGGAGTGAACGGAGGGTTATCTGGGTTGAAGGTTTTTTGCTCGTCTTACACCATTGAGACAGTCAAAGCGAAGATCTCGCCCTCCATCCAATGCCCTAAGGCATTCAAATGCAGATAATCTTTCCATAAAAGGGGAGCGATGGTCTGCCTGGACCTCTTGATATACTGCAGGTTCTCTTTTCGAAATATCGCAGGCGTACCCCTTCTCACAGGTAGCGTGCATGTTCTTATGGCGGTCCAGAGCAACCCCATCAGGTGTTTCCAACACGACTCTCTCGTAGGCAGTGTTCATTATGTTGTAAGCAATAGGCATGGTAGGTTGAATGAGAGTCTGGTCAGCCGTTGGAGGGACCGCCGGGGTGAAGTTCACATTCTGGGTGTCCACTCTAACCTTGAGTTTATTCACATCATGGGCAAGCTGCCCAGTGCGGGTCAAGACATTTATCATATTGAGCCACATATCATTGCCTACCCGAGGAATGGGACAAACATCAGTTACCCTAGTTCATTTTCGCTAGGATTAGACATGGAGAAAACACGAAAAGAGTTTATAGAGAAGAAAAATTGTAGAAAGATGAGAGCTTTCAGGGGAGGCCCTCCTTCCAGCATCGAATTGTTGACTAAAAATTTATCCAACTTTTGAGTATGATTATGAGGTGATATCAGCAAAGGCAGCTTATTGATACCTTGATTTAAAATGTAAAATAAGGAAGTGAAATACGTAAAAGTAAAAGAGCACAAGATTTAGGGTGGTTCGATCTAAATTGATCTACATTCACTATAAGGAATTGCTTGCTACTTTGCTTCTCTTACTACTATAAGGAATTCCTTACTACTTTGCTTTAAGTTTATGTGGTTCATGCTGGAACTGGGCCAGCATGCTGCAGGAAAATGGGTAAATTTCAAAAAAAAAATTCCTTTGTCGATCTTATTGGGCATATGAATTCTAAATTTATTTAGTTCCGATCTAAATTTACTATAAATAAATCAATATTTTATCTAAGTTATAAATAATGTTTTATTCTATTATTAGTTTAATATTATACAATACAACATGCATATCATATAAACTTGTGTGTATATGTGCACATGCAACATAAACAGTGTACATGGTTTGACATGCCCATGTATAAGTACTAAGATTTACACCGCAATGGACACATTAGTCCCACCATATACATATGTGCTATCTAATATTGAGTATGTGCATGTGTATATATATGGTTTTGTATATAAAATAAACAAAATTTTGTAAAATACAAATCATTACGTATACACACACACACACAGATATATATATATATATGAATTTGAAATTATAAGTTAAAGTAATTGGTAAACATTATCATAAATAATTTTGAATATAAAGAAAATTCAAACTTCAAATTTTAGATCAAGATTTGTGTAATAAAATATCTTAATGTTTCAATTTCAAATCAATATATTATATATATATATATATATATATATATATTGTAACATCCCCCACTTGGAGGCCCAAAACTAATGGCAACGGATGCTGCAGTCATCCATAGTTTTTAATCCTCGGCGACCAAATACGGTAATGTTAGATAAATTGATATAACAGAAACACATGAATATGGAAATTTTTTAAAATCAACAAACAACTTTCTCATTCCATTTCAAAGCATTTCAAATTCTTTACAAAAATAACCGCCGCATAAATTCAGATCTAAACATGAATTAATTTAACAAATAAGCCCTTCCATTAAGCAAAATAAACAAAACAATTAAGTCCTTCATCTAAAATAATTTTATTTCCATTGTAAATTACTTAGGAAAAATCCATAAAAATTACAGAAATTCACTTTCAATATGTTATCTAGCATATAAAAATTCCAGGCCCAAATTCTTCATAAAATAATCGAAATAAATTTCTAAACCTAATTATTCATATTTTCGTTTGAAAATTCATAATAAATTTTCCATAGCTTGGAAAATTATAAAAATTAAAAATCTTCTCTAAAATCATGTTTTACATAACATATAATTTTCTCATGGCATACAAAAATCATTATAATCAGATTTACCTTTAAAATCGTGTAAAATAATTATCAAATTATTTCGTTTGAATCCAACATATCCAAATCCAAGCATATCATCATAATAATGGATTTAATCTTAAACCTAAAAAACAAACGATCATAAAACAAAATAGAGATGATTTAGATTATTATTCACCTTGGTTATGGTAAGGACTTTGAGATTTGATTGAAATTAATTCCCCTTGCTTAAATCCTTAGCTTTGATTTAATTTTCTCCTCTTTTCTTCCTTAGCAATGGCTGGCTATTCTTTTCTTTGTTTACGTTTTTGTGAAATGAAAATGAACGTGAATGGATGGTAAAGCCATGAATATATAAGGGTGCGATTGTTTCCTATTATACCCTTATTTTAGTTAATTAACATATAAACCATTGTTAAGCCCATTTGTTTAATTAAGCACGACCCTTGATTATTTACTCAAATCTCAATTCCCCTTATCACTCTAATTATTTACATTATTCTATTTAATTTATCTAATCAAATCTTCTAAATAATGTTATCAAAAATTAGGGGTGTTATAGGCTCCCCTCCTTAAAGAATTTCGTCCTCGAAATTCAGTAAGGACTAACTACTAGCATAGCAATCATCTGTAACCACTCCTAACAACCATACTAGCCTACCTGACTAGCAACTATATATATAGCTAATATAGACATACCCTTAAAGCAGATCAGGATAAGTGTCTCTAATCATGTCTTCTGTCTCCCAAGTACAGTCCTTCTCGTTGTCGCTCCACTAAACTTTCACCAACTTGACTGCCTTGTTCCTCAATCTTTTCTCGTCTCTCGCTACAACCCGAACTAGTTGTCTAACAAATGTCAAATTAGGCTCTACTATCAAATCTTCCAACCCTGTTGGAGGAATAGTAGTCTTTGGATCATGCACATACTTGTGAAGATGAGACACATGAAACACATTATGGACACCTGCCATACTGCTCGACAACTCTACTCTGTATGCGAGCTTTCCAATTCTCTCTATAATCTAGAACGGATCAACATATCTCGATGCCAGTTTCCTGACTTTCCAAATCGTACCACACCCTTCATCGGTGATACCTTAATGAAAACCTTATCTCCAACTGAGAATTCTAGGTCTTTATGCCTCTTATCTGCGTAACTCTTCTGTTTGGACTAAGCTTCCTTCATCCTTTCTCGGATCAACTCAATCTTCTCTATCGCCTCTCTAACTAGATCTGGACCCAAGACCAATCTGTCTGTGGTCTCCAACCAACATGCTAGTGATTTGCATGGTCTTCCATACAAAGCTTCAAAAGGCGCCATTCCAATACTAGTATGATAGTTATTATTATAGGAAAACTCAACCAAATGTAGGTGATCTTCCCAAGATCCACTAAAGTCCAATACACAAGCTCTTAATAAATCCTCAAGTACCTTATTGACTCTCTTTGTCTGCCCGTTCGTCTGAGGGCGATACACAGTACTCATCTTAAGCTTGGTACCTAATACATCATGTAAACTCTTGCAAAATTCGATAGTAAACAAAGCATCTCTGTCACTGACTATACTACTAGGAATTCCATGTAGTCTAACTATGTTCTTCATGAATAACTTAGCTAAAACATGTGCCGTCCTAGTTGACTTAACTGGAATGAAAGAGGCACTCTTGGTCAACCTGTCCACTATAATCTATATACTTTCATTTCCTCTATTTGACCTTGGCAACCCGTCAATAAAATCCATGGATATCGAATCTCATTTCTAAACTGGAATCTCTAAAGGTTGAAGCAATCAACTCGGCTTCTGATGTTCGGCTTTCACTTGTTGACAATTTGCACACTGCCTAACCCATAAGCCAACATCCCTCTTTATACCTTCCCAATAGAAGCTCCTCTTCATATCTTGATACATCTTGGTCCCTCCGGGATGAATCGTAAACTTGGATCGATGACATTCTCCAAGAACTTCTTTCCTTAAGTCCTCAACATTTGGAACACACAATCATCCCTTCTTTCTCAACTAACCTCTCCAGTCAAGATTAAAATCCTTCAGATCATCGATCTTTGATCCTACTTCAAGCCTTCTAATCCTCTCGGCTAATAATGGATCTTCCTTCTGCTTAGAAGCAATCCTTTCGATCAATACTAGTCGAACTTCTAAACAGGATAACATGGCAGTACTCTAACTAGAACTAGTAGTCGATCTTAACTGCACACTACAAGTAGTCAAAGCTTCTAAATCCTTCCATTCTACCAACATAGCTAACACCACATTTTGATGTCTCCTGCTAAGAGCATCCACTACTGTATTTCCTTTTCCAGGAGTATACTCTATACCAATATTATAAGCAGCCAAAAACTCCAGCCACCTCTGCTGTCTCATATTCAACTCCTTCTGAGAGAATAAGTACCTTAAAGACTTATGATCTGTATATAGGTCAAATCTGTCCCCTAAGAAATAATGTCTCGGGATCTTTAATGCAAAGATCACAGTAGCCAACTCCAAATCATGAGTAGGATATCTTACTTCATGCGGTCTAAGCTATCGTGAAGCGTAGGCAATCACTTTACCCTTCTGCATCAACACAGCTCCCAATCCAGTTCCCCATGCATCGGGTATACACCACCAACCCTTGGTTTCCGTTTGGAACTACTAACACAGGTGCATTGGTCACCAAATGCTTTAACTTAAGGAATGCTTCCTCACATTTGTCAGACCAGACAAACTTCACCTCCTTCCTGGCTAACTTAGTCAAAGGCGCTGCTATCCGCGAGAAATCCTTGATGAATCTCCGGTAATAGCCAGCAAGTCCAAGAAAAATTCTAATCTCAGTCACCGTCTCTGGTCTCTTCCAATTATTAATAGCTTCGATCTTATCTGGATCGACTGATAAGCCTTTCTTTGAAACCATGTGACCAAGAAACTTAACCTCTTTCTTCCTAAAATGACACTTGGAAAACTTCGTCTTCAGTTGATGCTGCCTCGGCGTCTCAAGCACTACTCTAAGATGATCCTCATGCTCTCTCTCATCCTTAGAGTACACTAATATGTCATCCATAAACACTAACACGAACATATCCAAGTACTCTTAGAAAACTCGGTTCATCAAATCCACGAAGAAAGCAGGTGTATTTGTTAACCCAAACGGCATTACTAACCACTCATACGACCCATGCCTTGTCTGAAATGCTGTTAAAGGAATATTGTCCTCTGCCACTCTTAACTGATAGTAACTTGTCGCCAAATCCAACTGGGAAACACTCTGGCTCCACACAACTGATCAAATAGATCATCTATTCTCGGCAAAGGATTCTTATTCTTAATTGTCATCTCGTTCAACTTACGATAGTCGATACACATCCTCAACAACCCATCGGGTTTCTTCACAAATACCACGGCCGCTCCCCAAGGCGAACTGCTTGGTCTAATAAAATTCCTTCCTTCTAGATCCACTAGCTGCACCTTCAACTCCTTCATCTTGGTCGGTGTCATCCTACTAGGTGGTCTACTTACTGGTTCAGCTCCTGGCATAAGATCTATCTGAAACTCAACAGCTCGTTTCGGCGGTAGTCCCGTAACCGGCTCAAAGACATCTACAAACTCTCTTGCTACTCAAACCCGACTTAACACTTCTCCTACTTCCATAGGACTTAAAAAAGCACAATTACTCCGGTCAGAATTCTCCACTGAGAATATGATTCGGTTATGATTATTAGGGTGTCTTAGTGATATCTCCCTATCCTGACAAAATATCCTAGCCTCAAACTTACCTTACTAATCCATACCTAAAATGATTCTGAAATCTACGAAATCGAAAACATACAGACTGCATGCAAACTTATGACCTAACAAATCAAGTTCTAACTGGTCACATCTCATCCCTAGAGTTGCATACCCTCCTATTGGATTCGCAACCCTTAAGGAAATAATAAGGTATGTGTGTTCTAAGCATAACCTATCTACCAAACACTGAAATATAAAAGAATGTGATGCACGGGTATCAAATAGTATCCTAACTGGTGTACTCTGAATCAAAAGCGTACCTTCCAGCACAGTCTTCCCTTTTTCAGTTGCAATTGGCCTAGCAGATGATGGTCCAACAGCAAAAACCTTTCCCTTGTCCGCCCTGACTGGCTCTGGACACTAAGTCTTATAATGCCTAACTTGGTCACAGTTGAAGCACTCCA
Organism: Allium fistulosum; assembly: GCA_030737815.1. Taxonomy (NCBI): domain Eukaryota; kingdom Viridiplantae; phylum Streptophyta; class Magnoliopsida; order Asparagales; family Amaryllidaceae; genus Allium; species Allium fistulosum. The sequence goes on from CM060908.1 coordinate 912,430,774, forward strand.
CATTCTTCTTTTATGCAGCCTTCTTCCCCTTGCCTGACCGGTAGTCATGAGCATAATGACCTTTCTTATCACACTTGAAGCAAACTAAATCAGCCCTTTCCTTCTTGGTAGCCTCCCCCTTCTCGGCTCCCTTCTTCTTAAAGAATTTTCACTTCTTTCCTTGAGAACCCTGGGTTTCAATCGGCTTTTCTCTTGCATAAATAGCAAGCATCTCCTCATGTTGGATTTCCATCTCCACAACTACATTACAAGGATCACGGAGATGCGGTAGGGTTGCTCTAGCAATCTTGGGTATCAATCCTCAAATGAACCTCTCATTCCTCCTGATATCGGTGTCTATAATAGCATGCCCATATCGGGACAACTCATCAAACTTAGCAGCATACTCGATTACCGACATCTCTCCCTACACCAAATCCATAAACTTTCTCAACAATGCGGACTTGGCAACTTCGGACAAAAACCTCCATTCAAACCTCCCTCTAAACTCTGCCCAAGTTAACTCCTCCTCTGGAACCCTGGCAGTAACACTATTCCACCAATGAAGTGCTGCCTTTTGCAATTGCTCAGAGGCCGGCCTCATCTACTGCTCATCATACAAACCCAAATCAGCGAAGATCCTCTCACAATGCAACAACCAATTCTCAACTTCTACAGCATCCTTTGTTCCCATAAACGGTTTTCCACCAAGACCGGTGTAGTCTCTGCTCTGCTTAGCATAATTATTCCCAACTGGAGCCACATGATTAACTCCTCCTACATTCCCAGCAACACCAGCAGCAACCCCTGCTTGCATCAGATTGATGAAGAACTGATACATCGCCCCCATATGCACTAGTGGATTTCCAGCACCCAAATTGGCATCTGCATTTTGGTTGGCATTAGCCTGTCGACCTGGGTTTTTCCTGGTGGGTCGAGCATTTTCGTTGGTTGTGGTGCTTCCTCCATCGAGATTTCCTCTTCCGTTTCCTGCCTCCATATCTTCTTTCTCGTAAATCTGCATACGAGCCTTATTAAGATACAGAAGAATGGTCTAAGAGAGCTGGGAATATGTACTTATATATATATATATATAACTATATATCAAACATAAGTACGTTACTATAGCGTTAACCCAAACCCCGATCTTATTATCTGGTTTATTGGATTATGTTTTTTGAAAAATCTTTTAAGTTTAAATTTATTTTAAGTTTCATAAACCTATGCTCTGATACCAACTTGTAACATCCCCTACTTAGAGGCCCAAAACTAACGGTTACGGATGCTGCTGTCATCCATAGTTATTAATCCTCGGCGACCAAATACGGTAATGTTGAATACAGTGATATAACAGAAACACATGGATATAGAATTTTTTTTTTAAAAATCAACAAACAACTTTCTTATTCCATTTCAAAGCATTTCAAATTCATTACATAATCCGACTATGAGAACCACATTCAAAGAAAATATAATTATTACAACATACGCCAAGAGCGACATATGAAGATGCCCCCTTGGATGATCAGAGTATATAGTTAGGAAATTAAACATCTTTTCCTTTACAATAAAACATAGCGGAATCAAAATAGAAAAGAACTCTAAATAGCTATCATGCCTCCTGCACGTCTTCGGAAGCTTATTCGTCTAAAGAGGTACCTGAAAACCTTGTTACATCCCTAATTTTTAATAATATTATTCAGGAAATTTAATTAGATAAATTAAACTGAATAATGATGGTAAGGGGATTAATATTTGAATAAATTATATAATGGGCCGTGCTTAATAATAAAAATTTAATGGACTTTAAATTGGTTTATAAGATAATTAATTTACACATAGGCATAGTGGTAATTAGACATTCTATTATACATGACTATACACATCTTATTCTTGCCCATTCACGTTCCATTTTTCATTATTCACAAACGCAAATCAAAACTAAATAGAGCCGCCCATTAACAAGGAGGAAAAAGAAGAAATTTCAATCTAAAGCTAAGGATCAAAGCTAGGAAGTATTAATCAACAACAAATCTCAAATTCCTTATCAAGTTTAAGGTAAATAATAGTTCATTCCATCTCTTTTTGGTTTTACAATCCTATTATTTCAGATTTAAGTATTTATTTCATTTCTATGATTTTTTGTGATGATGATATACTGAAGTTATGGATTGTTTAATTTAAACAATTTATTTATATGCAAAATTCGTACGGTTTTAGGGGCAAAACCATGGTTTATTGATTTTAAAATGCCATGGAAAATTTTTATGTTAAGTAAAACATGATTTTGGAGATGAGTTTTAATTTTCATAATTTTCCAAGTTATGGAAATTTTATTATGAATTTTTAAAGAAAATTATGATACAATTGGGTTTAAAATTTTTTCGAGAATTTCAGGTAGAAATTGGGTCTGAAATTTTATTATATTTGATAACATGAAGAAATTGAATTTCTGTGATTTTTGGAGATTTTTCCCAATTGATTTACTAGGGAAAAAATTATTTTAAAAGAGAGACTTTTCTGCAAATATTACCTTTGTTATGTGGAAGGGCTTAAACGTTACATTTTTATGGTTTAGATCGGGTATAAATGTGGCAGTTTTAATTTTAAAGTATTTGAAAAGTTTTATAGTAGCCAATCAATGGTTTACAAATAGGCAAGTTGATATAAAGCAATTGCTAAAACAAGCAACATTTCAGCCTTTAATCTAGAAAAAAGTGTTTCGCCTCAATTAGTAGCCCCTTTCGACTCCAATGATTCCGCCCCATCCTAGTCGATACCTACTTAGTCGAAACCCACATAGTTGAAACCAATACACAAGGTATCACCTAGTGGCACACAGTGGATTGGAAGGAAGGCGAAAGCCTTGGTGTCGAAAGGTAAGCTTCCGATAGGGTCGAAACCTTGCATTGTTTTCAAAAGTTAAAGTCTTGCCTTGTTTTACTTAAAGCCTTCGACATAGTCATAACATATGCTTTCGAAAGGGTTTTATAAATAGCTTTTGAGGAAGGTCGTCATATTATGTTAAAGTATCAGCTTTCGAAGGGGTGCCTTTTACCTTTAAATAAGAGCTTTCGAAAGGGTTGGTTCCGACCTAATCGAAACGTAGCCGCTATTTTCCTTCCGAAGTATTGAAGTATCAGTGCCTTCAAAAGGTTATCTTTGCTTTTATCTAGGTTAAGTCGCTTCCTAATTGCTTTTGAAAGGGGTTGAGGGTTTCGAAGGTAATGGAGTCGAAAGGGGGTTTCGACTCTGTCCCTCGAAGTTTTAATTTTTAAAGGTCTTTGCTTTCGACTAGATGGTTCCAACACCATTAACTTTTCCCAAAATTAAATTTAGTTGGTTTCAAAAGAGATACTTTCATATATAACCATTTTGACCCAAATGATGTTTTTAAAGAGTAAACCCAATGCTTTCGAAAGGGTACTATATTTGTTTCGAAGCTATGTTTTAAAGAATGCCATCGAAAGGTATCATTGGTTTCAAAAGGTATATAGTTAGAGTTTTGAAAAGAGGTTTCCTATGCTTTCGAAGGAGGTCATCCAGTGGTTTCGAAAGTGATGTTTTAAAGTTTCAAAACAAATAACTCATTCTCATTTTTAAAGGAAAAAATCATGGCATAAATAAAGATTTTGGAAATATTATTCGCATTGTTATTAACCCATAAATGTATGTTGGGGAATGGCAGAATAACCAGATAGGTTAACCTAGTAGTGAACATAAATTAAGGAATGCTAAAACCTTAAAACTAATGATATTGGCAAGGTCCAACAGGTTCATAGTCAGCCCATGAAAACTACGATTTGATACTGGCAAGGGCCAGTAGGTTTGTAGTTAGCCCATGAAAATTGTATTCGGATTAAGATATTGACAGTCAGTCAATAGGTTCATAGTTAGCCCATGAAAACTAGGATAAGAGATAAGATATTAGAGTAACCAACAGGTTCTTAGTGATCCCATGAAAACTATGATATTGGATAGATAGTCCATAAACATTTAACAGGTTAACAGTAATCCTAGAAACTATAATTGAGATAGATAGTCAAAATGAATAGGGATGGGTAATCCAGATTTGATTTATTTGTTTTGCATATCATCATAAAGTTTTTGAAATGCTATGTTTTAACCATTGTGGATGCAGGAGCATATTATATGGTTTTATAAATGTTTTAGGATACTAGTAAAGGGAAAACCCGTTTTGCTAAGCGGCATGGTCTCACTAGATATCTAAATGGTTTGAGATGGTAAATTATTATTCATACCAGGCTTTATGTCTGACTCGAAGTTTTTGTATTCCCCTTAAACTCTCGGGTACTCAATTGATTTTGAGTAGGTTGAGAGTTAAGGTTTCTAAGTGTTCTTTTAGACGAATAAAGCTTTCGAGGACGTGCAGGAGGCAAGCTTGTTATTAGAGTTCTTTTATTTTTTCTGCGTGTTTTGTTTGTAAAGGCAAATTATTTACTTGCCTATCTATATACTCCGATCTACCAAAGGGGCATCTTCACATGTCGCTCTTGGCGTATTTTGTAATAATTATAGTATATCTGAACGTGGTCTACAAATTGGGATTATGTAATCAATTTGGAATATTTTGAAATGGAATGTGAAATTTGTTTGTTGTTTATTTTTTTTTCATATTCTTGTGTTTCTGTGTATCAATGTATCTAATGTCGCCGTATTTGGTCGTCGAGGATTAATAACTATGGATGACTACAACATCTGTAACCGTTAGTTTTGGGCCTCCGAGTAGGGGGATGTTACAGGTTGGTATCAGAGCATACGTTTATGAAACTTTAAGAGAAACTTAAACCTAAAATATTTTTCCAATCATAATCCAATGACTCAGATAATAAGATTAGGGTTTGGGTTAACGTTATAGTAACGTACTTGTATTTGCTATATATAGTTATATATATAAATACATATTCCCAGCTCTCTTAGACCATTCTTCGGTATCTTACTAAGGCTTATATGCATATTTACGAGAAATGAGATATGGAAGAAGGAAACGGAAGAGGAAATCTCGGTGGAGGAAGCACCAAAACAAATGGAAATGCTCGACCCACTACCAGGAGAAACCCGGGTCGACAGGCTAATGCTAGTAATCAAAATGCTGATGCCAATGTGAGTGCTGGAAATCCACCAGTAGATATGGGGACGATGTATCAGTTCTTTTTTGGTTTGATGCAAGCTGGAGCTACTGCTGGTGTTGCTGGAAATGCAGGAGGAGCTAATCCTGTGGCTCTAGTTGGGAATAATTATGCTTTGCTGAGTAGAGATTACACCAGTTTGAGTGGGAAGCCATTCTTGGGAATGGAGAGTGCCATAGAGGTTCAGAATTGGCTGTTGCATTGTGAGCGTATATTTACTGATTTGGGCCTGAATTATGGACCAAAGAGGAGGTTGGCCTCTAGACAGTTGCAGGGGTCAGCACTACGTTGGTGGAATAGTGTCACTGCCGGGGTTTTGGTAGACCAGTTAACTTGGGCTGATTTTAAAATGAAATTTGAGCAGAAGTTTGTATCTGAGTTTGCCAAGTCTGAGCTGATGAGTAAGTTTATGGATTTAGTGCAAGGAGAGATGTCAATAGTCGAATATGCTACTAAGTTTGAAGAGCTGTCTCGATATGGATATGTTGTTATAGATACCGACATCAAAAGGAATGAGAAGTTCATTCGGGGATTGAGGCCTAAGCTTGCTAGAATGACCATAAAACATGTCCGTGATCCTTGTAATATAGTGATGGAGATGGCCATTCACCATGAGGAGTTACTTGCTAATTTAGCTAAAGAGAAGTCAGTGGAAACTCAGGGTTCTCAGGGGAAGAAGAGGAAGTTCTTTATAAAGAAGGGTGCCCAGAAGGGAGATACTGCTAAGACATCAAAGGCTGAGGTAGTTTGCTATAAGTGTGACAAGAAGGGTCACTTTGCCAATGAATGTCGGTCAGGAAATGGGAAGAAAGCAGCAAATAAGAAGAATGTGAAGTGCTTCAACTGCAATCAAGTTGGGCATTGCAAGAATCAGTGTCCAGAGCCAGTTAGGGAGGACAAAGGAATTTTTTTTGCTATAGGACTAGCTAGACCTACCGCAATTGATAAAGGAAAGACTGTGATGGAAGGTACGCTTTCAATTCAGAGTATTCCAGTTAGAGTAATTTTTGATACCGGTGCATCACATTCATTTATATCTCAGTGTTTGGTTGATAGATTATGCTTAGAACCCACCTACCTAGTTACCTCCTTAAGGATTGTGAATCCAATAGAAGGATATGCAACTTTAGGGTTAAGATGTGACCAGTTAAAACTTGATTTGATGGGTCATAAATTTGCATGCAGTTTGTATGTTATTGATTTCATAGATTTCGGGATCATTTTGGGTATAGATTGGTTGGGTAGGTATGAGGCTAGAATATTTTGCTAGGATAGGGAAATATCACTAAGACACCCTGATAATCATAACCGAGTGATATTCTCAGTAGAAAATACTGAACGGAGTGTTAGTGCTATGCTTAATGCTATGGAGGTAGGAAATGAGTTAAGTCGGGTTCAGGTAGCAAGAGAGTACGCAGATGTCTTTGAGCCAGTCACTGGGCTACCCCCGAAAAGAGCTGTTGAGTTTAGAATAGATCTTGTGCCAGGAGCTGAACCTATAAGTAGACCACTAGCAGGATGACACCAACCGAGATGAAGGAATTGAAGGTGCAACTAGTGGATCTAGAAGGAAGGAGTTTTATTAGACCAAGCAGTTCGCCTTGGGGAGCGGTAGCGATGTTCGTAAAGAAACCAGATGGGTCGTTAAGGATGTGCATTGACTATCGCAAGTTAAACGAAAGGACAATTAAGAATAAGTATCCTTTCCCAAGAATAGATTATCTGTTTGACCAGTTGAGTGGAGCCAGAGTGTTTTCCCAGTTGAACTTGGCGACGGGTTTCCATCAGTTAAGAGTGGTGGAGGGCAGTATTCCTTTAACGGCATTTCGAACTAGGTATGGTTCATATGAGTGGTTGGTGATGCCATTTGGATTAACGAATGCACCTGCTTTCTTTGTGGATTTGATGAACCGAGTTTTCCAAGAGTATTTGGATAGAATTGTGTTGGTGTTTATAGATGACATTCTATTCTACTCTAGGGATGAGAGAGAGCATGAAGTTCATCTTAGAGTGGTACTTGAGATGCTATGACATAATTAGCTAAAGGCGAAGTTTACCAAGTGTCATTTCTGGAAGAAAGAGGTAAAATTTCTTAGTCACATGGTTTTAGAGAAAGGATTGTTAGTTGATCCAGATAAGATCAAAGCCGTGAATAATAGGAAGAGGCCAAAGACGGTGACTGAGATAAGGAGTTTTCTTGGACTTGCTGACTACTACCGAAGATTCATTAAGGATTTCTCGCGGATAGCAGCACCCTTAACTAAGCTAATCAGGAAGGAAGTGAGATTTGTTTGGTCCGACAAATGTGAGGAGGCATTCCTTAAGTTAAAGCATTTGTTGACCAATGCACCCGTGTTAGTAGTTCCAGACGAAAACCAAGGATTGGTGGTGTATACTAATGCATGTAGAACTGGATTAGGAGCGGTGTTGATGCAGAATGATAAAGTTATCGCTGACGCATCAAGGCAGCTTAGACCACATGAAGTTAGATATCCTACTCATGATTTGGAGTTGGCAGCTATGATCTTTGCATTGAAGATTTGGAGAAATAATCTCTTAGGGGAGAGATTTGAGTTATATACCAATCATAAGTCTTTATAGTATTTATTCTCTCAGAAGGAGTTGAATATGAGGCGGAAGAGGTGGCTGGAGTTTTTGGCTGCATATAATTTTGGTATAGAATATACACCAGGAAAAGTTAATAAAGTGGGCGATGCTCTTAGCAGGAAACATCAGAATGTGGTGTTAGTTATGTTGGCGGAGTGGAAGGATTTAGAAGCTTTGGTCGGTTGTGATGTGCAGTTAAAATCGACAGATGGTCCTAGTCAGAGTACCGCCAGGTTGTCTTGTTTAGTAGTTCGACCAATATTGATTGAGAAAATTGCTTCTAAGCAGAAGGAGGATCTAGTATTAGCTGAAAGGATCAGAAGACTGGAGGTTGGACCAGAGATCGATGATTTAAAGGATTTTACCCTTGACCAAAATGGATGGCTAAGAAAGAAGGGACGGTTGTGCGTTCCGAATGTGGAGGACTTGAGGAAAGAAGTTCTTAGAGAATGTCATCGGTCTAAGTTTACGATTCATCCTGGAGGGACCAAGATGTATCGAGATATGAAAAGGAGCTTCTATTGGGAAGGCATGAAGAGGGATGTTGGCTTGTGGGTTAGGCAGTGTGCAAACTGTCAACAAGTGAAAGCTGAACATAAAAAACCGAGTGGGTTGCTTCAGCCTTTAGAGATTCCAGTTTGGAAATGGGATTCGATATCTATGGATTTTAAAGACGGGTTGCCAAGGTCAAACCGAGGTAATGAAAGTATATGGGTTATAGTGGACAGATTGACCAAGAGTGCCCATTTCATTCCAGTTAAGTCAACCAGAACGACACCTGTTTTAGCTAAGTTGTTCTTGAAGGACATAGTTAGACTGCATGGAGTTCCTAGTAGTATAGTCATTGACAGAGATGCTTTGTTTACTAGTGAATTCTGGAAGAGTCTACCGGAAGTGATGGGACCAAGCTAATATAAGTACTGCGTATCACCCTCAGACAGATGGACAGATAGAGAGAGTCAATCAGGTACTCGAAGATTTATTGAGAGCTTGTGCATTGGAATTTGGTGGTTCTTGGGAGGATCACCTAAATTTGGTTGAGTTTTCCTATAATAATAGTTACCAGACTAGTATAGGAGTGGCGCCGTTTGAAGCTTTGTATGAAAGGCGATGCAAATCACCAGCATGTTGGTTGGAGACTGGAGACAGATTAGTCTTAGGCCCCGATTTGGTTAGAGAGGTGTCAGAGAATATTGAGTTAATCCGATGGAGGATGAAGGAAGCTCAATCCAGACATAAGAGTTATGCAGACAAGAAGCGTAAAGACCTCGAATTCTCAGTTGGAAATAAGGTTTTCTATTAAGGTATCACCTATGAAAGGTGTGGTACGATTTGGGAAGTCAGGGAAGCTAGCCCCGAGATATATTGGTCCATTCTAGATTATTGAGAGGATTGGAAAGCTTGCATACAGAGTTGAGTTGCCGAGCAGTATGGCTGGTGTCCATAATGTATTTCATGTGTCTCATCTTCGTAAATATGTGCATGATCCAGAGGCTGCTATTCCTCCGACAGGGTTGGATGACTTAGTGGTATAGCCTAATTTGACTATCACTAGACAACTAGTTCAGGTTGTAGCTAGAGATGAGAAAAGATTAAGGAAGAAGACAGTTAGGTTGGTAAAAGTTCTGTGGAGCGACAATGAGAAGGACTATACTTGGGAGACAGAGGATAGGATTAGAGATACTTATCCTGATTTGCTTTAAGGTTTTGTCTATTTTAGATTTATATAGATAGTTGCTAGTCAGATAGGCTAGTATAATTGTTATGGTTGTTAGGAGTTGTTACGGATAATTGCTATGTTTAGTATTTAGTCCTTACTAAATTTCGAGGACGAAATTCTTTAAGGGGAGGAGCCTGTAACATCCCTAATTTTTGATAATATTATTCAGGAAATTTAATTAGATAAATTAAATAGAATAATGATGATAAGGGGATTGATATTTGAATAAATTATATAATGGGCCCTGCTTAATAATAAAAATTTAATGGGCTTTAAATTGGTTTATAAGATAATTAATTTACACGTGGGCATAGTGGTAATTAGCCATTCTATTATACATGGCTATACACATCTTATTCTTTCCTATTCACGTTCCATTTTTCGTTATTCACAAATGCAAATCAAAACTAAATAGAGCCAGCCATTAACAAGGATGAAAAAGAAGAAATTTCAATCTAAAGTTGTGGATCAAAGCTAGGAAGGATTAATCAACAACAAATCTCAAATTCCTTATCAAGTTTAAGGTGAATAATAATTCATTCCATCACTTTTTGGTTTTACAATCCTATTATTTCGGATTTAAGTATTTATTTCGTTTCTACGATATTTTGGGATGATGATATGCTAAAGTTATTGATTGTTTGATTTAAACAATTTATTTATATGCAAAATTCATACGGTTTTAGGGTCAAAAACCATGGTTTATTAATTTTAAAATGCCATGGAAAATTTTTATGTTAAGTAAAACATGATTTTGGAGATAGGTTTTAATTTTCAGAATTTTCCAAGTTATGGAAATTTTATTATGAATTTTTAACAAAAAATATGATATAATTGGGTTTAAAATTTATTTTGAGAATTTCAGGTAAAATTGAGTCTGAAAATTTATAATGTTTGACTACATGAAGAAATTAAATTTTTGTGATTTTTGGGGATTTTTCCCAATTGATTTACTAGGGAAAATAAATTATTTTAAAAGAGGGACTTTTCTGCAAATATTACCTTCGTTATGTAGAAGAACTTAAATGTTACATTTTTATGGTTTAGATCTGGTATAAATGCAGCGGTTTTAATTGTAAAGTATTTGAAAAGTTTTATGGCAGCCAATCAATGGTTTACAAATAGGCAAGTTGATATAAAGCAATTGCTAAAAGAAGCAAAATTTCAGCCTTTAATTCAGAAAAAAGTGTTCCGCCTAAATTAGTAGCCCCTTTTGACTCCAATGATTCCGCCTTAACCTAGTTGAAACCTACTTAGTTGAAACCCACATAGTTGAAACCAACACACAAGGTATCACTTAGTGGTACGCAGTGGATTGGAAGGAAGGCGGAAGCCTTGGTGTCGAAAGGTAAGCTTCCGATAGGGTCGAAACCTTGCTTTGTGTTCAAAAGTTAAAGTCTTGCCTTGTTTTACTTAAAGCCTTCGACAAAGTCGAAACATATGCTTTCGAAAGTGTTTTATAAATTACTTTCGAAGAAGGTCGTCATATTATGTTAAAGTATCAGCTTTCGAATGGGTGCCTTTTCCCTTTAAATAAGAGCTTTCGAAAGGGTTGGTTCCGACCTAGTCGAAACCTAGCCACTATTTTCCTTCCGTAGTATTGAAGTCATCAATGCCTTCGAAAGGTTATCTTTGCTTTTACCTAGGTTAAGCCGCTTCCTAATTGCTTTCGAAAGGGGTTGAGGGTTTCGTATGTAATGGAGTCGAAAGGGGGTTTCGACTCTGTCCCTCGAAGTTTTAATTTTTAAAGGTCTTTACTTTCGATTAGATGGTTTGGACACCATCAACTTTTCCCCAAATTAACTTTAGTTGGTTTTGAAAGAGATACTTTCGTATATAATCATTTTGACTCAAATGATGTTTTTAAAGAGCAAACCCAATGTTTTCGAAAGGGTACTATATTTGTTTCCTAAACATAGTTTTCATGGGTTTACTATGAACCTTTCTATCTGACAACTTCACTATTTAGGCATCTTACATTCTGGTCTATCTGACCTTCTGGATGCAATTCTACTCATTCGGGAGTTAATTCAATTTATATTCACTACTGGGTCAACCTAGATGGTTATTATGCCCTTCCCCAAAATATAGTTATGGGTCCATTATAATGTGAATATATATATATATATATATATACGAAGAAGTAAACATAATAACATAATATTACCAACACCTATGGTTTAATATCCTTTAAATCATTTTAAATAAAACTTGGTTAATCTTTTTATCCTATTAATCATGGAAAACTTCTTCAAAAACTCCATACTTAAAAATCATTTCAAAACTCTTTTTTTATGCCATGGTTTTCCTTTAAAATGGGATTGGGTTATTTGGTTTGAAAACTAAGGCTTTCGAAACCTTAAAGATTTACTTTCGAAGCCATTGGATAACCTCCTTCGAAAGCATTCAAATCTTCTTTTCAAAACACTTACATATACCTTTTGAAACACTTTAAAACATCTCTTTCAAAACCATTGGGTTTTTACTTAAAATATCTTTTAGGTCAAAGTGAATACATATGAGAGTGCCCCTTTTGAAATCATTAATCTTTATATAAAATTGTTTGGGGAAAAGTCGATAGCTTCGAAACCATCCATTCAAAAGCTCAAATCATTTAAGTAAAACATTGAAGGATAGCATCGAAACCCCCTTTCGAAGCCATTGCCTTCGAAACCCTTGAACCCTTCGAAAGCTTTTAGGAAGTGGCTTAGTGTAATTTTAACACAAAAGCAACCTTTCGAAAGCATTGATGACTTCAATACCTTCGAAAGGCATAAGATTGGCAGCAAGGTCTCGACTAGGTCGAAACCACCCTTTTTGAAAGCATTGATTTATAAATAAGGACCTCATTCGAAAGCTCCACTTAGACAAAGAGGCGACAACAGATTCGAAAGCAAAGGTTTCGACTTGGTCGAAAGCATTCTTTTGAAAACAAGTCAGGCGCTTATCTTTGGAAAGCGAATCAAAGCTTTTGACCCCATTGAAAGCAATGGTTTCGATACCATGTCTTCCGCCTTTCTCCAACCCACTATGTACCATCATTGTGATGTGTATTGGTTTCGGCTTTGGTAGGTTTCGACTTGGTTGGAGCGGAAGTAATGGGTCGAAAGGTGCTTCTGAAAGTGGCGGAACCAACTTTTCTAGGTAACGACTAATTTAATGCCAATTAAAGCAAATACTTTATAAATAACCTGGCTATTTGTAAACATTTGATTGGTTGCCATAACTTTTCAAATTCTTTATAAAAATGTCTGCCACATAATTTCAGATCTAAACATGGATTAATTTAACAAATAAACCCTTCCATTAAGCAAAACCAATAAAACAATTAAATCCTTCATCTAAAATAATTTTATTTCCATAGGAAATTACTTAGGAAAAATCCCTAAAAATTACAGAAATTTACTTTCAATATCTTATCTAGCATATAAAAATACCAAACCCATATTCTTCATAAAATAATCGAAATAAATTTCTAAACCCAATTATTCTTATTTTCCTTTGAAAATTCATAATAAATTTTCCATAGCTTGGAAACTTATAAAAATTATAACCCGTCTCCAAAATCATGTTTTACATACCATATAATTTTCTCATGGCATATGAAAATCATTATAATCAGTTTTACCCTTAAAACCATGTGAAATAATTATCAAATTATTTTGTTTGAATCCAACATATCCAAATCCAAGCATATCATCAATCAAAAATCATAATAATAATGGATTTAATCTTAAACCCGAAAAACAAATGATCATAAAACAAAATAGAGATGATTTAGATTATTATTCACCTTGGTTATGATAAGGACTTTGAGATTTGGTTGAAATTAATTCCCCTTGCTTAAATCCTTAGCTTTGATTTAATTTTCTCCTCTTTTCTTCTTAGCAATGGCCAGCTATTCTTTTCTTTGTTTACGTTTTTGTGAAATGAAAATGAACGTGAATGGATGGTAAAGCCATGAATATATAAGGGTGTGATTGTTTCCTATTATACCCTTATTTTAGTTAATTAACATATAAACCATTGTTAAGTCCATTTGTTTAATTAAGCACGACCCTTGATTATTTATTCAAATCTCAATTCCTCTTATCACTCTAATTATTTACATTATTCTATTTAATTTATCTAATCAAATGTCCTGAATAATGTTATCAAAAAGTAGGGGTGTTACATAAATATATATATATATATATTATGTACGTTTCAAAAAAAATCCTTTTTTAAATTCATGTACATATATTTTAGACACACACATATATCGGTGTGTGTGTGTGTGTGTATTAAATTAATATTTCGAAAATACATATATAATAACTCTATATATAATAAATTTTAATATGAATAAATGATTATATATATATATATTAACATACGCATGGCCTTAATAATATCAACGATTTTTTTTTAAAATTACAAATTTACTTTTGAGTTTAAAATAGATTTTTTTAATAAATATTTTCGTATGGAAATCGTAACAAAATTGAATTTTTTTGAAAAACTATTTTAATACATAAACATAATTTTATTAATACTTATATGTATATTTTATAATATGTATATATACATTTACATTTATAGATTATGTATAATATCTAAAATAGATTATATATATTTAGTATATTTGGTTATATATATATACACGAATCTTTTTATTACTAAAAGCTATAACGCACTTAAATTTATAAAATAAGTATACATATATTTTATATACATATGTATATGTTTAACTTGATTTTATTGTTATTTAAATTCGAATTTTTTTAAAATGCAGCTATGACTAATACATTACTGTATACATATATAAAAATTGTTAAATACACACACATATATTATCATTCATTGTAGACAGCACAGGCATGTATGGATTCGTGAGAATTTATATACTATTTAAGCATGTAATGACATATGAACAAATTATATATATATATGTGTGTGTGTGTGTGTGCACGTGTGCGGGTGTAAATAAAGGATTTACCTTATCTAAAGCCTAGATTAAACACTTTGAAACGCTGAATCAAAGAACTCATAGAATCAGTATCCAGAATCCGGATTCCAGCAACCACCAATCTTTTATTTGTATATAAATTGTGTTTTAATGGTTTAAAGAATTAGAGGAGGAAGGCAAGGAGAGGCCATCCATGACTGGTCTAAAAGTGAAAAATTAGAAAGAAGAGAAAGTGGTGTTTGAGGTGTATAAATAGTGTAGATATAAGGAATAAAAAGGGATCCAGATCCACCTTTTTCTCATACTATTTCATCTGATTTGAATCGATATTCAAACCACCAAAATCCCTATAGTGGCCGTCCATAACATGTCCCTATCTAGGCCTCCTAACTGCTTCATGCCTAGTCAAATAAAATATGCAATTAAATCTAATTCAAATGCACATCGATATCGTATAGTGATACATGTGTCTATAACCATTATATACACACTATTTAATATTCAACAACACAAATTAAACGAAAAAACTATAATTAATATTTCATAAATGTTAATTGATTTATAAAATTATAATTAATTAAATTTTTTGGTAATGGGAGTATTCAACATTTCAATTGTGTGACTCTTAGATGTAAATTCGATCAACGATTAATATCGAACAATTTGAATATTAACGTTCATACATCACCTTAGCTAGTGGTGTGGCATTATGGCCAAAATTTCGCTTACATAGCTTCGGTAAAATCCAACTTTACTTACTTTAAGTGTTATATGTTAGTGGCAATTATTTACACCAGTTCTCTTCATCAAAACTATATCACATTAGGACTTATGGAATTTGACAGTGGTCAAAATTCCAATATCAATGATATTCGACATTATATTCTGAACACAAAGTCCTTGGTTTAATAATAACAGTTATTATTAACCGAACGACTTTGGCCAGGAACTTTGACTTTGAGTTGACTTCAGTTGACCGTGCTACTAACTCCATATAGCAGTGGAGATGAATTTTCTCTTTAATAGTGCTTTACTTCCAATGCTTCAACTCGGCTCAATTATAGTTGTTTGATGGATGCCGTGCCACAATTTAACTATAATCAAAGCAAAGTTTCCATATTAAAGTTTGACGGTACTCTCAAGTTAAGGGAATTGTGTAATATTGTCACATCAATATTTTCTGTATGACCTTAGTTATATTAACCAACAAAAACCTATCAAGTGAGTCATCCAATAGTTATCCAATAACCATCAGTATGTAACCCCTTAATGCCCCCCAACAGCCATCAATAATACAGTGTCCAACATTTTGAGAGCGTTACGTACTCTAGTCTCAACAGATGTATCAATATTCAGTCTCGATACATCTTGACTAAGAGTATTTAAAACAGCGTGTTGATTATATTTTGATAAATTGCTCATGATTACAACTCCTTGTAATTACTATTACAAAATACACTATTTATGGATTTTCAGTTAAATATACTTAAATTGAATTATCAATTATTTATAACACATTATAACAACTATATAACAGAAAGAAAACACCTTTTTTATTTTGAACAAGATTGGTTATCGAGTTAGATATATGTAAAAATTTATATAATTGCCTCAAGGGTATATCCTAAATTTCTTCGAGTGCCCAAGTTCACAAAAAAAAGAGTTTTTGTTTTCTTGAGTATGAAATAGAAAAGGATCTTTTTTCTATTTCTAACTCTATTAATATCTCACTTGCTCTTAGCGTCAATTATGAAATCTCCATCGCATCCCTTCTATCAGTTTTATGAGAAATGATTGAGTTATACCCTTCGTAACTTGATCTGCTAAATTGTTTTCATTATCCACTCTATCAATCAACTCTCTCTGATGCTGATAAACTAACTTTATCAAGTGGAACTAGTCAGTATGTTTCTCGACTTCTAGTAAACTCTTATCATTACATTATTATCATATAACAACAATGTAGCATTCTCAATACTTGAAATCACCCTAGCTCAGTTATAAAATGGTGTATTTATATTTATAAATTGCTTTTATTATGGCGCTATTCAACATGATGTACTTAGCATTTTTGTTAATTAGCCATAACTTTTTTTTTGGAACATTTCCAATTTAAAGCTCATTAATTAAGGTTTGAACATGAATTTAATATTGACATATTATACTCAATATCACTTATGAAGTTTTAGTTGAATACTCCTTCATAAGTAGTTCGTTGTTTCTATAAATAATTCTCTAGTATTTTGTAAATACTCAAGAACACTCTAAACTACTATTTAGCGATCTTAATTTGGATTTGATATTTGCTTCATATATCAAATACATTAGCTAAATATGATATTGTATATAATACAACATGTATGATAATTCCTTCCGTCAATACATAAGGAATCCATCTAACATGTTCCATATTAAACATTTTAATATGGTGTTTGTGCATATTGTTTGGGACATTCCCAACATCATTTTATAACGATTACAAAAGAAATTATTTACAAACCCAATATTGAGTATTAAACAACCAAAAGGACCAATTTTAACATAAGTACATCGTTAACAATCATCAATATGTTATTTACTTATAGTCGAGAAAATTCTATGTATCTTTTTATGTTCTTTCTTATAGCCACATGCTTCCTCTGCATTTTGACTTAAAATCAAACTATTTGATATTTCAATCAAAACACTTGTTCAACTTTGATGCCTTATGAATAATACTTTCGTAATCATTCTTGGATCATATCCGAAAAATCCCAAACTCAATGTTGCTCTCGTTGACTTCGAGGTACCTTGGTTGCTATGTGTAAACAGTTTATTCTAAATCATTATTTAGAATTTTCCATTTTAGCGCATATGTATCAAAACATAAGTCATACCAGATAATAATTTTGTGAGTGAAATCTGAATCATCTTGATCATATTGAATGGCGAATCTGTTTCATTAATTTCAACAATTGGAATTTACAATTTTATTCTTATCAATGTTGTTTATTATATTCCAACTGCATCAGTCTTTCTATTAAAGATAAATTTGTGGTTGATGGATCATATCCCTTCGGGTACAACTACCAAAATCATATTTCAATAAAGTACGTGGAATCCATTTTGGAATTGCGCATCTTACCATATCATAGAATCAATACTCTTAATGGTTTAATTAACAGCTGAGGATTATGTATTCTCGACATTGATAAGAAACTCGTAGTTTCTCTTCAATGTTCTGGAATACTAACTCTGGGTGCAGGATGAGCTTACGAGCTCTAAGTTCTTCAATCTTGTTTACGTTCAAAAGCTCGCATTCCAACTCTTCCAAGTTTACTTCTCCTCCGTCCAAGGACTCCCGATCTTCTTCCACTATCTTCTCCTATGCCAAGACCAGAGCCTTAGGATAGTCCATGTCAAGCCACTCCAGATTTCTAAGTTTGATTATGTTGGTGTTGTAGTTAATGATGATTGGCTCGAATTTCTCCTTAATTTGCCTCTTTGTAGCTTCGACCTGCTCATTCACCCCTTTGGCACAAGCTACTGCCTCATCTCTCTCCTTACGAGCATTTAGCAACTCTTCACAATAATTATGAGCTTACATGAGAGCGTCATCTTTTTCCTTTTTCTCTTTCTCTAGTTGTTCTTTCATGCTCTCCTACTGCGCTTTCAGCTTTGCTACCTCTTTTGCTAGGTGCTCCTTCTCTTCTGATAGAAGATAGTTTCTATGATGAGTAGACTCGATTTGACTATGATGGTTTTTCCTCTCTAGCTTAACTGATTCGGTCAGGTCATTGACTTTCTGCTTAGCTTTTTTCAATGACCTTTTCAGCCTTGCGACCTCCTCATCGAGATGAGCTATTGTCACCTTGTCCTGCTCAGCCTCAAGCTTCAGTCCCATGACCACAACCTCTTTGTTTTCAACATACTCTAAGACCACCTCGGCCAATCTCTTCCATTTGAAGTACTGTTCATAAACATCATAAACATAAGCCATGTTTTAAACTTGGATGTGTGGAGGGATATCTTTTAAATCTAAAGCGAACTTGACCGCGTCGAAGCAGATCTTTAGAAACCAACGCTTCAGATCAGCCATGAGAGGATTAGGAATGACTTGCTGCTCTGTCATCACAACATGAGGTTCGATAGCTTTCTTGTCAGCCCCGTGGCGAGAAGAGTTGGGGGCAACAAGCTTGGATGACTACTCGGATTGCCAGTGAGCTTGGACGGTACCGTTTGCTTCATGGAATGGGAAGCAGAAGTAGGGACACGAGAGGAATCCATTGGTGGAATTTCATAGGGCCGAGTGGAGAACCCGTCCTGACTTTTGGGCATATGAGACCTGGACCTAGATCTGTGCTTTAATGATGAATCGTAAGAGTGATAACCCCTATTGGCTCCTTTGATCCCGACTTGAGTGCCTGCTAGTATATGAGCGATGACTGGTGCTATGTGAATATTTATGCGGATTGCGCCTCCTATGTTTCCCTATCTGACTTTCGAGAGAATCAAACATGGTCATGTGCTTTGTTGAATCTGCAAGTGAAACCGAAATGAGTTAAGTTTCACGGGACAAAAGGTGTGACACAATCTAAGTAAAGTGTGGTACATGTGTATATGAATGTCCTAGTGTCCCCCCAACGGACCATGAGTCCAAATTTTGCTAACATGGGTGATCTCCCCCATGTGAGTGGTTGGCAAGTCACTCTGTAGAAAAATGGGGGAATAGGCCCTCAAGGCTGTGTAGGAGTCCACCTCATAACAATCTTTATCTTGAGTCGATTCCTTAAAAGAAATTCTTGGCCATCATTGCCATTGTCCCTGGAAGGCTCGTGACCTACGTCAGCCTCATCATGGATCTCTCTACCAACTTCACCTTCTTCAATGTGCTCGAGCACTTATTTAGATCCAACCATAGGACATTGGATTGGGGGTACCATCAGGTCCTTGCTGTTATTCTTGGATGAAGAGTCATCCTCGTCACTATCGGTAGCTACCGGAACTTGACCAACACGGCGACCCAGTTCTAGTAAGTGGTAGGCCAAAAGGTTTTTGCTGGTGAGGAGAGTTCTCGCTTCCTTGCTAGTGAATAAAACCACAAGAAGGGTCCTAACAGTATCAGCAAGAGCCATACCACTGGGCCTCCTTGGTACATCTGAAAGAGAAAAGGAATATGATTTGAGAAAACGAAATTATAAGGTGAGTTCATATGAAAATGAAAGGAGTGAGACTTACGTCCAGATAGCTACCTCTGTGCGAATCTGGGTGCGCGAATGAAGAAGAACTCATCTTTGAAATAGCTTAATTTATTCCAAGTGCCATTAACAATCCTACAACCTCTGGAGGGCTCCAAACACATGAGAGAATGGTTTCCTTTTCGAAGTTTGAAGCTGTATAGATATTAGATCTCTTCATCGCTTGGAAATTGGAATGCGATTCAAGTGTCGGACAAAGATGATGTAAGTACTATGTAGGAAGGTATAACTATTAGGATGCAGCTGTGCTGGAGCCAATCTCATAAAATTTATAACTCGATTAATGAACTGATTAAATGGTGGGACATACCCCGCCATACACATATATCGGTTACATGTAGTGTACCCTACTGGGGGATGGTGTGCCCGCTGGTGGCATGTAGAAACAAATACATCCTCAAATGGGATGCTATGTCTATTGAATATTCTTCTAACAACCCTTTCTTTGATTTTATAGGTAGTGGAATCTATAGGACATCTAATATAACCGCATCATCGAGACTATCCAGGGCAGCCTCTGCCTCCGGATCTTCTACCAGCTCAAGAGGAGCCTCTTGAAGAGGTTGTTTGGCTTGTTGATTTATAGGCTGAGATATGGATGGTGGTGGATTATGTATTGCGATAGGAATTGTGGTTAAAGTCGACTCAGTGTCTGATTCGACATATCTAGAAGTTGATGGGCTTGCAGTCATCGCGTAGAGACGCTTGGAGCGTCTACAATCTATAGCTATCAAAAATCAACACACAGGTGATATCAAAAAAATTAAAAGCTAAGCGCCCATGCCAAAGTGAAAACCCAATGATGTGTGATGCAATTTACTGTGTTGTGAAGTGTCGTGCGGTGTTAGTGTTTGATGTTATGCAACTAGTCATTCGAGAACCAAGTTGCTATCTGAAGTAACCATCATCGCTGATCGTTCCAACACGTCGTCGACCACACATTGGGAACACCATAGAACTCGGGATATTTTGCTTGAGAAAACTTTGGCCTTGATTACTTTTACAAACTTTCTCAAGCTTTTTTCAAAGTGGAACTTCACTAAGCGTAGGATCAGCACCTTAAAATGAAATTCCACTTTTTCCTCTTTTCTCCCCTTCTCGAGTGTGGCCATGACGTGGATTGCATCTAAACCGATCCCCGACGTTGCCGCCTACCTAGCAAAGATCAAAGTCAAGACTCATGTGAGGATTCGGGTGAGAACTTGAGGATGTAAGTGTAGGGATCGGCGGCCTTGGAGATTGGTGATCAAGGCAATCGACGGCCTTGGAGATTGGTGATCAAGGCAATCGACGGTGGTGTTTGGTAGTAGGGACTGGTGAAGGAAGCTTCGATTGAGGGTTAAATGGTTTTAATGGCGGCTTGAGCTTGAAGTTCCAAGGTCAGAAAAAGTGAGAAGATGATAAGTGTCAGATCGGGTTTTATACCCCTAGACCCAATGATGTAGGTTGCAATATAGCCTAAATCCTCGAGCTTTGGGTCAGTACCGGTTCTTGGCCATGGGTCAGTACCGAACCCTGTTAAAAAATAATAACACACACACACATATATAAACATAATAACATGTGCATATGTGTATGGATGTAAGCATAAATATGCATGTGTTCTTAGTTGGAGCATGGTGATAATTCATGTACGTGTGCACGTGCCTACTCGACACTTAACCACTAAAATCACTAGGCAATGAGTTCAAACTCGTGGAATCCAAGATGGAAGTCTGTTGAAAGCTTCTTAATTTGGAATAACGAACTATGAAAGCACATTCTAGATTTTTATAATGTCGGATGTCGACGGGCATGAGCCGAGTAAAGCGTTACAACGAATAACCAAAAATGCTACACTCCACTAAAATAATCTGAAGAAAGGATAAAAATCATTCGAAGTATGAATTGGAATTCGATGCAGGAATCCCAGCTTATTTCGATTCAAAGCACATCATGTTGAAAATAGAATGTATTATCTAGCCTTTTGACCAGGCTGTACTTGGATGAATCCGACTAGTTGAACTAGAAGTTATAAAGGCATAATTCTAGAATGATAACTAGCGAATATGGATGACAAACATGACCAAGATCATAAGCCTAAAACAAGAGCAACTTGCTTCCAAAAGGAAGCCAACACCCACACACATCAACAACCGAAATACAAAAGAAATTAACAAGATGACTTGAGGATCGGTACGATCCCTACATGAGGATTGGTACCGAACCCCACAACTTCACCATTATCGCCCATCAACCAATCTAGCTCCAACCCATGGTAATTGCAACATGTTTCAAGCTTCTATAGACCATTCGCATGCAATAACTGTTAAGCATCCCTAATACTTAAAGCCAGAAACTTCATTCCACCACTGATCTAAGCAATTCACCTAAACACAAGTCTCTAGCAAAGCAATCAAGATAGAAAACATGAAAGCAGGAGTAGTTCACACCTACCCAAGGACATGAGAAAGATTCATCAAGCAATCTCATGGATTAGTACCGATCACTGGAAATGGTTGACGTGGCCACGATCTTCCAAGCCTATCTCTCTTTGTACATGGGGAACGTGACTATGAACGTGGTGGAGGAATTTTCGATGACCTTCAGCCATAAATAGTGGGTGAGGGTGACATTTTAAGGCATCCTTTTCAGTTGTTTATGAATTTCCATAGAATTCTTGTAATCCTAAGGATCATTACCGATCTCCAAGAACAGTGTTTGTGAACAGCATCATAATCAGCAATAAAGATATGTGGACGTAAGCAACGTTTAGCCGAACCACTATAAAGTTTGTGTGTCTCATTTTTTTTCTCATTTTCATTTAATTTCTTCACTTATTCTCTACTACAATTTCTGAGGTGTTTGTGCCACAGTTTGGTACAAACAGTTTTGTATATATAATATAAAGTAATGTTTGTAAAATGCAAATATTATTATATACATATATATATATATATATATGTGTGTGTGTGTGTGTATGTTTAACTGAAATTATAAGATAAAGTAATTTGTAAATATTATCATAAATAACTTTGAATATAGAGAAAATTCAAATTTTAGATCTAGATCTATGCAATAAAATATCAAGATATTTCAAATTCAAATCAATACATTAATTTCAAATACATATATTTTGTTAGCACCAAAAGTTGGCACAAACACCTAATATGTTATATGTAGAGAAATAAATGAAAAAATCAAAATTAAAACAGAGGAAATAAGTAGAAAACAGGTAAAAACAATGACAAACAAATTTATAGTGGTTTCGCATTGAATGCCTACATCCACTTTGATGAAATAGCTTTATTATTCACTTAATTTCTGAGTACAAGAGGGATTGGAGCAAAATTTGTGAATATAATGGAGTACAAAGAAAACAATAGCATAAAGATCCTTCAAATGAACTATGAACTTTGTATTTATAGGTGTAGACGATCGAATACCTTCCTGAAAATTCACTAGCAGAATCTCCAGATGTAGACGAGGTCACTCAGAAAATTTCAAGGCCCAATTCCCGATATATAGCGTTCGTCCCGGATCGGTGAAGACGTCCACTTGGCACGTTGCGATCGATAGTGTGGGACCCTCCATGCTAGCTTCATGTTTTCAAAGTTGTTTGTATAGTTGCTTTTATGTTTTTATAGATATCGATCAATTCCCATTGAGTTGAATTGTTGATTCAAGCTGTTCATAGCCATAGTGATCTGATCCCCGCCTAAGAGAAGGCACAATTCCATACTTAGAGTATTCCATAGAGTCTATCTCCTGACTTCGCTTGATCGTTGCTTCACACTATTGTATATGCTTGATCTCTAGCCTTTGTGATCACCTCTCCGGGCTGCTTGCCTTGTCTATCATCAAGTCTAACTTTTCCAATCAGTCCAAATATAGCCAGGTCAAAAGGCTGGATTACACTTGCCCTCAAAAATACATCTTGTTTTGAACATGACATGCTTTGAATCAAAACAAGTTAGGGTCGCCGGAAAGGATTCCAGTCAGTTTCCTAAACAGTCGTTATCCTTCTGTTGAATTGTCTTTTCGAAGAGTCGTATCATTCTCAATTCGTTATGATTCTTGGTCGATATTTGTCGATAAAAATCCAGAGGGTAATCCCCAATCTTTGTCTATACTCGACTCCATTAAGCCCGTTGACCGAATTAGTAGGCTCAACTATTTGTAGTGACATATTTTCTATGAAATCCAGGTAATAATTCAATCTCTGTCAGTTCAAGAAATTGAATGTTGGATATGTACATATGCACGTTTGTCATTAGCTCCCGAACGCGCTTATACGCTCTCGAGTCGTTGCCAAAATTCATGGTGTTCAAGTGCAATGGCACTGCAATTCTTATCATTTTCATTCATTTTCTATTTTTTTATTTCTTTTCCTTTTTTTAAACATTGGAAGGGGATCAGCATAAATCCCCTATGTGGGGATCGAACCCGATCCCTCTACCTATTTGGACTAACCAAGTTTCAGGTTCAAAGAGGAGAGGCCTGCGTTCGTATAGGCCGCATACTTATATAAGCTGCGGACTTAAGCTTATTTCTTCTCACTTGCTTCATTTAATTTGCAACCGATCTGAATCCTTACTTTTCCTTGCTATCGCCATTAACAACCTCAATTGTGAAACCATCAATTCCTCCAATCCCATAATCAATCCAATCTTCCACTTAACCAGAAACCTCCACTGCCTCCCCTAATCATTTTTTCTTTCGACCTCGCTTATCCAATTCCATATCTAAGCTCGAACCTGCATTGTCGTCGTCGTTCTTGAGTTAACTCAACCCTTGGCCTCGCGTTTATACTTGATTTGACATATATAGGTGGGTTTGTAGCATGCAATTTTAGGTTTTAATGTGGTGAGGTGATGGGATGCTTAGAATTTTGTTGATCGTTGTAGAGTAGCGGAGTAGTGATAATGTGGGAAGATATAAGATAAAGAGAATATAGGGATCGGTTCGGCTACTGGATCGGGAATGATGATGATGGAATTGCAAATAAATGTTAGATCGATCGTAGGAGTGAGGGAGTGAATGTGGGGATCAGTGTTAGTATGTTAGAGATGAACCAAGGTGTGGGATCTATTGCATAAAGGGATCGATCATGGATATGGCCGAAGGGAAGGAAGTGGAATGATGGAACTTAGGGGACCGATTGGTAATATGGATCAGTTTACGCATATTGGGGTCCAAAATGGCCTAAGGAATTGCTGCCTATGTGAGGGATTGGGTACGATCCCTCTGCCTAGGGAGGCTTAGGCGATATTCAGTCTTGTTTGGGCACACTTGAACTTTAGGACTTGATTACACAAACTCGTATGCATGAATGAACCCGAACCCTTCCTTAGGTGCATGAGCATGAAAAACAAACTTATCAAATGAAATTTGAATATCTAATGTTGGATTTTATCTTGAACACTTGAACTCTAGGATAGGACTCGAACATGATTTTAGTACTTTGACTTGAATACCAATGCATATGACTTAGAATATATGAACTTAAATGCAATACTCCAATATGCCAGTAACTGATCCCAGAGCTTAGATAAGATTCATAACCATCGACATGAAAGCCGGTTGGAACGGTTAGTGATGACGGTCGCTCTGATTAAATCCCAGTGTCTCGTCACAACCGTCGTACTAATTCTGAATTGTTTATTTCTGCACTGCACCACACCACACTAGTTTACATTTTTCACGGTGGGAATAGGTTTATTTTTTCTAACAATGACTATCTGCTAAGTTTGATAGCTATAAGTTCTAGATGCTCGAAGCGTCTAGATGCTATGGGCATCGAACAAACTTCTTCACATGACAATCCCGATATCTGCCCGAAATTCTCTAGGCCATCAATTTGAATAGCCTGAAAGCTCTCAACAGATGCCATAAATTCCTTTGAACTTAGAGGTAGAAATCAAACCAGCACCTGGCACTTTAGAAGATACCATATTTTTAAATGATCTGGAGGATTCTATGGCTTCAAAGGTCGATGGGGCCTCTCTCCGTAGACCGTGCATTAAACATTGGTTTCCATACGAGGATGTGCGAGTCCCATCTCGTAACAATAGGGCTCACTTGCCCCCAAAGGGGTATACTGCGTGCAACAAGGTTATGTACAGGGCTGGTTACGTCCGCCTTTTATTCCATTCATTCAGAAAATGTTACGTTATTTAAGATTGGTGCTAGCTCGGCTGCACCCGAACAACTACACGTTTCTGCACTGCACGTATATGATATACCTCAAATCTTATATCATGAGCTGACCCCAGAAGACACCAAATTCATTTATAATCTCAAGCGGCGAAAGGGAAGCCTCTTGTACAATTTCCCCGAATCTAGCACTAACTACCAGGTCGTAACTGGCACTTAGAACAAACTAAGGGCTATTAAGAATGAATGGTTCTATGTGCGATGCCCACCTAGTTTTATAGGATGGTGGTTGGAAGGACGTAAGTGTCGCTTCAAACTTAACTTTAAGTGCCTTTATTCATGTCGTATCCTGAACTTAGTAGTTTTTTTTATTGAACATTGCAGGTAGCCATTCGTCCCACCGACGACATATACTTGGAGGCGGTTTCTGAACTCAAAAATATACTTGTGGCGGATAGGGACATCGGATCTCTTCTTACTGACAAGCGCCATTTTACCTTCGGCTTACCGAAAGAAGACCGCAACACACGAGTGTTAAGAAACACCAATGAAGAAGTTGTAGAAAAAGGAGGCGCTATTGAGCAGGGAGGCAATGAAGTTGACCTTATCGTGCCCTTAGTTGAGGAAGCTCAGGATGCCGCCAAAGAAAGTGAGGTGAGGGGCAATGCTAATAAGCCTGGTCGTGACGATGTGAGCTCAAGTCAAGAGCCCGCAGTCGGATCCTTCCAAGGCCCACGATTCCCCGCCTCAAAGAAGAGAAAAGAAAAAATATCGTTTATAAGCTTCACAGAGGCCGGGTCTCTAAGAAACCCATGTTATCCTCTGCTGCTACCGAACAACCTAGCTCTCCACCTCCAAAAAATTTATTTGAGGGGCTGTCGGACATCTCAATTCCAGATGATATTGGGAATTATGATTTTGCCAAATTAAGTCTCGAGGGCTCCAAATCTCCTATTCGATTTGGCGCTGAAATTCCCTCCACTAGCATGGGAAAGATTACTCCAGTGAGCAAAGCTCCAGTAATTGGTCCGTTGGGGGGACACTAGGACACCAACTATCACATGCACTGCACCACACGACACTTATCCACCTTTAACTCCAGTGATTCTTATACACTTTCATTTCGTTTGCAGGCTCGATGGGACTCCTTCATAACTATGATCGTTTGAAGAGATCAGCATACTTACAGCCATCTTATTTTGGGCCCGGTCAAGGTTCGGACCATGGTCGAGACTGAGAAGGTCATGAAGGAAGAGAAGACCGAGGCCGAAGCCACCAATCCGAGGACTCGTCGTCCAAGCATAAATCAACATCTCAGTCTTCTCACCAGAAGGGTGCTGGTCAATAACCTACTATACAAAGTAGTAGTAAGTCACTGCCTCATGCTCCCACTTTGGCTACCGCGCCCGAGCAACATTTAGGTTCCTCCAGCATCCATCGATCTTCGGAATGCTAGTCTGGTGCAGATGGTTTGCTACTTCATTTCAAAAGAACGATTGATGGGCCCTCTCAGCCCCGACTACTCTTAATGTCACTGCTGCTGAGAAGATGGCTGAGCTCAGGGCCACATTTCCTAAGTTGTGCTTTGACGAGTTCAAATTTGTTCCTGCATTGCATTCAATTACTACAAAGGCTAAGGACACAGTGCTCTCTTACGTTAATGACGTATATGTCCATCACAATACAACTCTCCGTGTGGTTGCGAGAATTTCTGAGGTGTGGATGGAAAGGAAACACGAAATTGATCACTTTACTCTTGAGGAAATCCATGACAAAGACATTATTAAGTACTTGGACGAGAAGGTCAAGCAACTGGGTACAAAGTTGGTCGATGCTGAGAAAAAAGCCAGCGAGTCTTCTGAAGCCGTCGAGCGTTTAATGAAAGTGTACCAAGCTGAACTAGACACTGTCGTTTGTCACAGTTGTACTTTAGCCCTTGAAAAAGACGTCTTACAAAAGGAGAAGGATGTGCTGAAAAAAACAATGATGCTTTGGCCCTTCGTATTAAATAGCTTGAGGAGAAGCTTAAGAAAGAAAAGCAGGAGAAACTTGAGGCTTGGCTGGAGTCTCAACGATACTGCGAGGAGATCATCGAGGCTAGCAAAGCTAAAATAGAGGCCGACAGAAAACTTGCGCAGATAGTGTCCCTCAAGGAAGAGACTAGGGAGCCGGGCTAGATAGAGATAAAGGACGAGTTTGATCCGCTGCTAATATATTACAATGCATGCGTCCTCATGAATCGCAACCTCCGCTTCCTTGGAGATGGGTATACCGAGTCGCTCGTCAAAGCCTGGGACCATATTATAGATCTGAAAAAGAAGTCCCTCAGTGGTGCTGAAGTGGATGAAGAGCAACTTATGCATGAAATCTTGCGCGATGAAGTACTCGATGAACTTAGGGCTACTCGACTCAGTTTACTCAGTGATCCAACGATCACCGAAATTGGGAAAGATGGTGGTGAAGCCCCGGGATCTGGTTCCCAAGGCCTTCCTACTGTTAAGACACTTGCGCTTTAATTTCTCATGCCTTGGAAAAAGGATGTGGGCTACAATCCAAATCATCTAGGGATGCACAAATCTTTTGGGCTGTCTCTGATTTTGGTAGGCGGCACTCCAACTATGACCGAAGGCCAATTAGGTGAAGGTATATCTCTTGCTTCTCCTTCATTCGAGAAAGTTTACATCTCATGCTCGATAGTCATGGGCTTATCCATTGGTCTTCATGAAATTGCAGGTCCGTCTGCATCTGTCCATGCTCCTGATGATGATATTACCCTGGGATAGCAGGCGCAAACTGCGGGTTCCATTACGGCCATCACTGTGCATGTGGCTCCTACCGATCAACCTGCTGAGACTCCCGGCCTGGATTTTGAAGTCATAGGGGCTCTGAATGAAGAAAAGACCGATAACTAATAGGGCTAGGATGAAACAAAGGATTTCGTAGTGACCCATGCCTTCGAACACACTGGTAAACTTAGCTTGAAGGAGCGCATTGAAAAGAAGGAGCTGGATTTATAAGCCAAGAAGGAAAGTGCCGAAATGGATATTACTCCGCTCTAAGTTATACTACCGGGAGGCGTCACTCCCGAGGAGGTCGATTTTTCTGTTCCCCAAAGTGAGGCAGCCTCTGTCTCTAAAATTATCTCTCCTAAGGGTAGTAAGGGCAAAAAGGGTCGAAGAGGAGAGGACGAGGTGGTAGCTCTGGAGAATCCACCCCAAAGAAGCCCAAAAAAAGGGGAGAAATAGCCGTCGAACCGACTTAGGTAGTGTGTAGCTAGGTAGCTAGTTTCATTTTATTGGCTGCAATTGTGCGAGTATGGCCCCCGCTTTTGGCTTTTAGTTTCTGAAATAAACCTGTACTTAATTTCCAAGTTTCAGTATGTGAATAAAAATTCTTTTGTTTCTGTTCAGCTTTTGTACAAAACTTATTTAAATGTTCGAGCTATTATTTTTTCCATTCAATGTACTTGTAATTTATCGCTCGTCGTTCAAGTTGCAATGCCTTTCGGCTGCCAGTTGCTTCGGGCGTCGATCCGATAAATTCATCTCGAGGCCTTCTTTTGGTCGTTGCCTTAAGTTGTATCAAACACTAGGTGCGAGCCATATTTTTACGCTATCGTGTTTAGCAGTTAAATGATTATACTCCTGCTTCCAATCTTGGGTTGGCAGAGTTAGTTCATAAACGGTCGGGTCCCATCCATGATGAGTTTATACTCCTCCTGTCGGGTTCAGGCCAGAGTTAGAGAATGAATGGTCGAATCGCACTCATTCATATTGTTTATATTCTTATCCGCACTCTAGGGATCAGAGTTAGTCGATGGGAGGTCAATCACACCCGTTTGATGTTCATAATCTAGCCCACACTCTAGGGACTGAAGTTGTTCTAGGAAACGGTCGAATCACGATTCCTTTGATTAATTCCCTTGCCCCCAAGTCTGGGGAAAAATTCGAAGAGCGGTCGGTAGTATCATGACCACTTTTACTTTACATTATTCCCACTGAATCGGGAGACGGAATTAGTTAACGGATGATCGAGTCACACCCATTCTCTATTTTATACTCAGCCCTTTGGATTGCAGGCAGGACTTAATGGATGAACGGTCGAGTCATGTTCATTTTGTTTAATTTGATTATGGACCCAAGTACTTGTTTGGCACCAAACTTCAGGTACTTGGCGGTTTATATTAGGCATGCGTAAATGTAAGTTGGTCGTATATCACAACTATTATATTATGCACAAACAATTCACAAATATGGAGCAAACTTCGAATTTTATTACAAACTGAAAAGGAAGCGATATAGTCTGTCTTATTACATGGCTTTGAATTCAACTGCAAAAGCACATTCTAAATGAAATACAACTGAATGAAACCAAACTAAGTGAAATTGCATCGTAAATGCTCGCTATTCCATGCTTTAGGAAGTGTGATGCCATCGACAGTCGCTAGCTTGAAAGTTCCATCTCCAAGCTTCTAATTAATCACGTACGGTCCTTCCCATCTTGGATCCATGTTTATGGGGCTAGGAAAGGTCCATTTCAGAACAAGATCACCAATTTCAAAGGTCCTAGATTGGACTTTAACATTACAGTATTGGGCGACTCGGTGTCGGTGTGTAGCTGCCCTCAAATTGGCTTCTTCATGCTTCTCATCGACCATCTCTAGAGATTCCAAAAGGAGATCTTTGTTAGTTCTGGGGTCATAATAAGTCGCTCGATGAGAAGGGACTTCAAGTTCTACAGGAATCATGGCTTAAGAGCCGTAAGTAATGGTGAATGGAGTATGGCCAGTCGTGGACTTGTGGGTAGTTCTGTGCGCCCATAATACTGATGGGATTTCATTGACTCACTTGCCTCTAGCCTTTTCCAAACGCTTCTTTAGAATTGACTTTATGATTTTGTTGATGGCTTCGACTTATCCATTAGCTTGCGGGTGAGCAACTGCCGTAAATCTTTTCTCGATATGATATCGGCGACAGAAGTCTTTGAATTCAGCACTATCGAATTGGGTCCCGTTGTTGGTTATGATTGTTCGGAGGAGACCAAAACGACGAATGGTGTTTTAAATAACAAAATTGATTATTTTCTTCGTAATGATCATGGCTAAAGGTTCGCTTCAGCCCATTTAGTGAAGTAATCAACTGCTACGATAGCATACTTTGCACCACCTTTGGAAATCGGTAAGAAGCCGATAATGTCAATACCCCAAGTAGCAAACGGCCATGGACTTTCCATCTGGGTGATTTCCGTCGGTGGGACTCACAAAATTTTTGCAAACATTTTTCTCTTATCTCATCGTCTAGCATAATCAGATGCATATTGATTGACAGTTGGCCAAAAATAACCATAGCAGAGTATCTTCTTTGCTAGGGTGTCCCCCTGGTGTGATCGCCACATTCTCCTTCATGGACTTCTCTTAGTACTCGCTTGATTTCATCATTGGAGATACATCGAAGTAATGGGGATGTAGAAACCCTTCCTGTACATGACTCCTTCTTGAAGAATGTATCATGACAATTTACGAAGGATTTGTCGTTTTTCATTCCTCCGTTCGGGAAGGATTCACCTTTGCAAATAATCTTTAATCGAAGTCCTATGACTCCTTCTTAGGCTCCGCTTCTAAGACCCAGCTACTCAATGCTCGGGGCATTGAGTACTTCAACTGGGACTAAGCCCATTTGCTATGCATCCCCGGAACATGCTAGCTTGGCTAGTGAGTCGGCTTTCTCATTTTGTTCTCTGGGGATGTGTGTAATGGTGTAATGCATGAAATTATTTAGTAGTTCTTGAACTCAGTTGAGGTAAGGATCAAGTCGCGCTCCTTTGGTTTGGTATTATCCCCTGACTTGGTTTACTACTAACTGGGAATCACCTAAATTTGCAAAGCTTTTGCTCCCATCTCTCTAGCTAATTTAATCCCAGCGATCAAGGCTTCATATTCAGTCTCGTTATTCGTTGCACGAAATCGATTAGCAAATCGAGCATTCCTCGAGAGTTACTATTATGACTCCAGCGCCAGAACATCGATTGTTGGATGCTCCATCCGTGTACACCTTCCATTAGATGGTAAGTTCTTCACTGCTATTCGGAGAGTCGTCTTGTGTAGTGAATTCGGCTATGAAGTCCGCCAGTGCTTATCCCTAGATGGCTCTCCGACGGTGATAAGTGATATCGAACTGGCATAATTAGATGTTTCATTTATGTAACCTCCCAGACGTCTCAGGCCGCTGCAAGACCTGTCGTAATGGCAAGTCAATGAAGACATTGATGGGATGAGCTTGGAAATAAGGGCAAAGCTTTCTTGAGTAATAGGCAGTATGCGAGCTTTTCTAGCTTTGGATAGTTTCTTTCAGCACCTGTCAACCGCGTGCTAACATAGTATATTGGCCACTGGATCTGATTCTCTTCATGCAACAGTGCATCACTTTTGGCATGTACCAACACTACCAAGTAAATATACAAGTCTTCATGATTCAGTGGCTTAGACAGGATGAAGGGTCTCTCTAAGTGATGCACCAAAGCTTGAAATACATCAATACAATCCTGTGTCCATTCAAAGTTTATCTTCCTCTCCTGATTAAGTTGAAGAAAGGAATGCACTTATTGGTGGCCCTGAAGATGAATCGACTCAGGGCGGCGACCTTCCCATTTGGGCTCTAAACTTGCTTAATTGTCTTTGGTACTTGAATATCTCTGATCGCTTGAATCTTCTTGGGATTGGCTTCAATTCCATGAGAGTTGACGATGAAACCAAAGAATTTCCCTTACGCAACACCGAAAGATCATTTCAAGGGGTTAAGTTTCATTCCATACTTCCCAAGAACACTAAACATCTCTGTTAGGTTATTGATGTGGTCATTTGATCGCCGTGACTTTACGAGCATATCATCCACATACACTTCCATTGATAGTCTGATCTGGTCTTTGAACGTCCAGTTGACCAGTCTCTGGTAAGTAGCTCCAGTGTTCTACAGTCCATAAGGCATCACAATGTAGCAGTACAACCCCAAATCTGTAATGAAGCTGGTGTGTTCCTGATATGGGATGTGCATCAGATCTGATTATTCGAAGTACGCTTCTATAAATGAAAGCAGTTCATGTCCAGGGGTTTAGTCTACCAACTGGGCGATCCTCGGAAGTGGAAAGCTTTCTTTCGAGCATGCCTTGTTAAGGTCTAAGTAGTCGATGAACGTCCGCCAATTTCCATTAGCTTTTCTCATAAGAACTTGATTGGATACCCATTTCCAGTAGAGGGCATCATGGATAAACCCATTGTTTTTTAGTTTATCCACCTCCTCTTTAAGTGCATTAGATCTTTGTGGATCCACGCCGCATCATTTTTTTAACTGGGACATGCCTTAGGTCGATATTCAATGCATGGCTCGCGATAGTCGACGAGATCCCACACATGTCAGAATAGGTCCAAGCAAACACATCAAGATTTGCTCAGAGAAAGCCAGCTAATTCCTTCATCATCATTGCACTGAGCTGTAATCCGATCTTCAGGACCGGTGATGGGTCGTCGTGGCTGACCGTGATGTCGATTGTCCGTTCGGCAGGTGTATCCTTGATTTCTTTAGGTTCCACTTTTTCATCTCTCGAATTTATGTCTTTATAGAACCGACTGTGGTGCCCGAGCCAAGGCTCGGACATTGATTGCTAAGTTTCATTAGTTTTGATGTAGAGAGGCTTCTTCAAATCCTTTCCTTTTTCTCTTCGCTAAGAGTCTCTCAACTCATCCCCATAACACGCATGGCCAGTCTCTTGATCTCTATGAATAATTCCCATGCCATTATCTATCGGGAATTTGAGTGTTAAGCACCAAGGGGTGGTAGCTGCCCTGAATTCGACAAGGGTCGGTCGACCCAAAAAAGCATTGTACGGAGAGTTCACATCCATCACAAATAACGGTTGCACTCACACTCTCCTTCGGCCATTATCTCCTAACTCCACTGGTAGCTCGACATAGCCTACCGCTTCAGTTGCAATACCGTCAAAGCCATAAATATGGACTTTGCATGGTTCCAAATCTTTGGCTTCAAGTAACATCTGATCGTATGCCTTCTTGAAAATGATATTCACAGAACTTCCACAATCGATCAGAATTTTTCTTACTAAAGCGGGACCGATCATGGTCGAGATCACCATTTGGTCGATCGTAGGGCCTTCACCTTGTCTGTATCTCTACTCCGAAAATGATATCATCTCTCATAGTTCGCTGCTGCTTTTCTAGAGCACCATCCTTTGTATTTGAGAAACATTCAATATCAACATGTCTGATAGTGTTCACGTAACGCTCTATTTCATTCCAGCTTTTATTAGCCGGATGTGGTCCTCCAATAATGGTATTAATAACTAACCTCGCTGCTATCCGTCAAGGTTCCTCAACACTGGGCGGAACCTGTCGTCAATTGGGGTCGGATGTCCCCTGCCTGCTATCCTGTGGGGCTTTAACAAATTGCTACAACTTTCTTTCTCAAATTATATTTTCAATAACATCACAAAGGTGGTGACACTCGTCCACGGTATGTCCACAATTTTCATGAAATCTAAAGTACTTTCTGGATGTCTTTGCTTCTCCGTCGGTTCCTTTGGAGGTGGTTTCATGTACTGCATAGTGTTACATGTCGATAGATAAACGTTCTCTAGCGACTTATTCAATGGCATGTATGTATCGAATGATGGCATCCTCGGCTTTCCTCTCCCGGAATCCTGTCTGCGATCGCAGTTTGTATCACCCCTTTCTTCTGCTCATTCGGTTTGTTCTGAACATTGATTTAAACTTTCCCGGAACTATCACCGGACTGCTTCATTGCCACATTACTTAGTACTCCCTCGGCGCTTGGGCTTGCAACATCTCTCTTCCTAGTTCACTATGCCTCATCTTTCCTTAAAAACTAAGCTGCCTTTGCAAAGAGACAGTCCAATGTAGAAAGAGGCTTTTCCGCTAACCAATCGCCAAACTCGGAATTGGGGTCGACAACCCTAGTCAGTGCCATGAGTATTGCATCGTTATTTGGATTACTGACTTTTGTAACAACTGTATTAAACCTTTCTAGAAAATCTTTCAGTGACTCCCCCGGTGCCTGGACCAAGCTGGAGAGCAATGTTGCATCCTTGGGTTGAGTCGTGTGCATGCAGAACTGTTCCAAGAACTTCTTTGTTAACTCATCAAATAAAGAGATGGACCACGGTGGTATCTTAATGAACCGCATGGTCGCAACATCTTCTAGAAAAATGGGAAAATACCTGCATTTGACTGTGCCAGTGGCTCGAGCGGAGATCATGTGCAATTAGTACTTCAAGAGAATATGCCTGGGTTCGGTTTTTCCTGCATAGGCAAGCATCATAAGCATATGGAACCTCCGTGGGTATTCTGCATGTAGAATGTTGTCTGTGAATGGAGTATGACTTCTAGAGAGTGCCCAATCATCGTTGGTCAAGCCTTGACTTTCTTTCACCAGCTGCCTCACCATAGTTGTTAAGTCTGGTATTTGGAAAGTTGGTGCCAGACGGTAGTCATGTTCCACCTCCTGTAAGCGACCCAATCCACGCCTCCAGGCAGCAGTATATTGCCTTGGCTTCTCTTGCTCTTGATCCATTTCCTGAGCAGCAGTTCTATCATTGTCTCTCTACTACGGTTCAGCCATATTTGCCTGAGCTCCAGCACCTTGATCGATCATGGAACCTCTAGAGTAAACTCCTCCACCTGCATGCCGATCGCCCCTTGATTAGAGGGTTCAGTGCCGATCCTCCTAGGGGTTTGGTGCCGATCGGCCATAACCGATCGACTGATCCCGTCTCGATGCTTAAGCTGCATGCATATCCATTTTGTGGCATCTATTTCTGTGATAGTCGTCGGATGGGGAAGAGTTTTTCGATCCTAAATATGGAGTAGACTCCTTCCTTGTCTTTCCACGTTGGTCTTTAAGCTGGTTCACCAAGATGATGTTAGCCTAGATTTGTTGGTAGAGCTGCTAATGGCTATCCATCAGTTCCTTCATTCGGACTTCAAAATCAGCTTTGGTGATGTATTCAGCTGGATTCTAGGCATCTGTAGCCGCATGTTGTACATTTTGATCAAGTTGTTGAACACTAGCATCGTCATTGCCTTCAGCAGCACAGAAAGTAGTAGACTTTGCTCTGGCCATGGCTAATAGCTTCCATTTAGATCTTTTTTAAATCCAAGAAAAAATGGAAACTTGTCAGCAGAAATCTGGATCTATCTCACGGATATGGGAATCCACCAGTAGATGATGAGATCCAATCAGGCTGAGAATTCCTCTTAATGAAAGCACTAAAATGTTTGCACCAAAAGTTGGCATAAACACCTAATATATTATATGTAGAGAAATAAATGAAGATATCAAAATTAAAATAGTGGAAACAAGAAGAAAACAAGTAGAAAACAACGAAAAACAGATTTATAGTGGTTAGGCGTTGAATGCCTACGTCCACTTTGATGAAATAACTTTATTATTCACTTGAATATAGGTGTAGACAACCGAATATCTTCCTGAAAATTCGCCAGCAGAATCTCTAGATGTAGACGAGGTCACTTAGAAAATTTCGAGGCCTAATTCCCAATATATAATGATCGGCCCCGATCAGCGAAGACATCCACGTGGCACGTTGCAATCGATAGTGTACGTCCTCCTCCATGCTAGCTTCATATTTCCAAAGTTGTTTGTCTAGTTGCTTTCATGTTTTTACAAATATCGATCGATTCCCGTTAAGTTGAATTGCTAATTCAAGCTGTTCATAGCCATAGTGATTTGATCCGATCCCCTGCCTAGGGGAGCACAAATCCATATTTAGAGTATTCCAATGAGTCTATCTCTTAGCCTCGCTTGATCGTTGCTTCACACTATTTTCTTTGCTTGATCTTTGGTCTCTGTGGTCACCTCTCTGGGCTGCTTGTCTTGTCTATCATCGAGTCTAACTTGTCAAATCAGTCTGAATATAGCCGGGTCAAAAGGCCGAATAACACATATATACATATACATATACATATACATATACATATACATATACATATACATATACATATACATACACATACACATATACATATACATACACATACACATATATATTATATACATTTTGAAATAAAAATCATTTTTTTAAATTCGTGTATAAATTTTTATATACATTTAGTAAATTAATATTTCAAAAATAAATATATAATAAGTTTTAATATAATCAAATGCACAGATATATATATATACATTAAATATGCATGCCTTAATAACATCAACAATTTTTTTAAATTATAAAATTGATTTCGGCTTTAAAATAGATTTTGTTTAATAAAGATTTCCATACTAAAATCTTAACAAAATTGAATTTATTTTTCAAAAATCTATTTTAATACATAAACATAATTTATCTAATACTTATATGTATATATATATATATATACACATTAATAGATTAACTATGATATCCAAAATAAATTATATATATTTAGTATATTCAATTTTAAATATATATATACAAATAAATATATGAATTTTTTTATTTCCGAAAGCTATATTGCACTTAAATTTATAAAATAAATATACATATATTTTATATACTTATGTATGATTTTTAAATTAATTTTCTTTTAGAAATCATTTCTAATATTATTTAAAATTAAAAAAATGCAGCTGTGCTAATATATTATTATATACGTATAAAATATTTTTTAAATATATACACATATATTATCATCCAATGTAGACAGGGATTCATGATAATGTATATACCATGTAAGCATATAATGACATAAGAACAAATTATATATATATAAAGGATTTACCTTATTAGAGCCTAGATGAAACACCTTGAAACGTTGAGTGAAAGAATTCCTTGAATCAATATCCAGAATCCAGAATGAACTATCAATCTGAATGCAGCAACCACCGATCCTCTATTGATGTTTAAATTATTTTTTAATAGCTTGATGAATTAGAGGAGGAGGGCATGGGGAGGTCGACCATGACTATTCTAAAAGGAAAAATTATAGAAAAGAGAAAGTGAAGTTTTTTATCAAGCATTTTGATTCGGCCATATCCGAACTGACTGGACAAGTTTGACTCGACTATCATCAAGGCCAGTAGCCCAGAGTGATGATTATGGTGTCCAGAAATCAAGTACAGATGATAATATGAAGCCGTGATCGAACGGAATCAAGAGATATGCTCTACAAAATGTTCTAAATATGGAATATAAACTGGTCTAGGAAAGGGGTCGGGTATGATCCCTCTCTACCAAAGGGATCAGATTACTTCAACTAAACAGTGCAACTCAACAGAAAACGATCGATATCTCAAAATCCAAAAGTCGGATACATATAAAATTTTGGGAGCAAGAAGTGGGGACCCTAGGGAGTCCAACTTAGGGATTGTACCCTAAAAGGAGCAACAAGAGGGATTGGTCCTCTTCCTTCTAGAGGGATCGGTCTAAATCAGACAATATAACATGTTGCAGTAAAAATTGATCAATAGCTCAAGTTCTACTAATCCAATTGGCATAAAACTTGGAGGCTAAGCATAATGCAACATAGAGAAGCTCCTATTGGGATCGCACCCCCATAATCACCAACATAGTTGTCAGCCTCGACC
The DNA here is from genome assembly GCA_030737815.1 of Allium fistulosum. NCBI lineage: Eukaryota > Viridiplantae > Streptophyta > Magnoliopsida > Asparagales > Amaryllidaceae > Allium > Allium fistulosum. The sequence goes on from CM060908.1 coordinate 912,469,158, forward strand.
CTATTTCTTGGGATTTGGGCAATGTGATCCCTCCTTTGGGCCTCTACGGTTCTGGAGATCCTTCTACCGAATTTTTAGTGAGATATTTCACCGTCTTCCTTTATAAATACAGTTGATTGTTCATTTTTGGGATCTGGACGCTGCGTGTTGCTTTGTATTCTTTTGTAACTAAGGATTTTCATCCGATCCCTCTTGTACTCAATTTACAAAGTGGTTAATAAAGTTATCTCTTCAAAGTGGACGTAGGCAAACAATGGCGAACCACTATAAATTGATGTGTCTTTGTTATTAGCTTGTTTCTTATTACTTTATTGATATATTCTCTCTGTTTACATTTATTATTCTTCATTTATTCCTTTATAAAATCTCTATTGGGTGTTTGTGCAATTTTTCATGCAAACATTTTGGTGCTTTCATTGAGAGCCAAGACTCTCAGCTTTATTTGAATCCTTTGTTGTTGTTGGATTGCACAAATCCAAGGAAGATATTTAGAATTATCTTCAAATAGTTTATTTATTCTATTCAAATTTACAAAAGTCTAAGGAAAACTATCAATAATGGTTATGAACACCAAATCTACCTCTCAAAATGCAAAAGGAAACGAGAACACCAACATCCAGCAAGGAGGCCAGAACAATCTACCAGTTGATGCCAATGCTGCAAATCCAGTTGATGTCCATAATCCAGTTGATTCTATCGCAAGAGCTGAATTTCAAAACGTGATGAGAGAGCTCATGGATAGCCGCTGATAGTTGAACCAACAAATTCAAGCCAATATCGATCTAAAGAATCAACTCAGGGATCAACAATACAGGAAAACTAGGAGGGAGCCAACTCCCTATTCTACATCGAAGATCTCAACTTCATCAGATGACCATCACATGCGTAGATGTTGCATAACCAATCAATCAGACCCGATCCCTCTATAGGGACCGAGGCCGATCCCTAATACAGAGGAGGAACCTTCCTTTTTTTTTGATAGCCACGGTTGATCTGAATGCTGGAATTCAAGTTAATGCAGATCAGCTACCTCTCTAAAATGACGATGATGTGAACGCATGTGATGCACATCAAGAGGATGTTAAGTTAAGAAGGCATGGAATGGTCCGTGGGCATCGACCGGGCCATTCATGTGAGATGGAGCACGACTACCGCTTGGCCCCAACTATCCTATCACCGGACTTGACGGCTATGATCAGACAGCTAGTAAGGGAAAGCCAATGTTTGACCAATGATGATGGGGGAATCTCAAGAAGCCATACCTCGTTCACAGATAATATTTTACACGTAGAATATCCAAGGAGATTCAACATGCCGTCGATGCATACCTATGAGGGAAAAACCTACCCCAGGCAGCACATCATGAGATATGAGTGGCTTGTGGACTCTGCACAAGCTGATGATGCCAGCAAATGCAGATGTTTTCCCATCACTCTTTCGAGCATAGCAACAATGTGATTTACGAGATTACCCACATGGTCAACATCTAGATTTGATGATTTAGCAACAAAGTTTATGGAGCAGTTCCGTTTGCACGCAACTCGCCCTAAAGATGTAATGTTCTTATCAAGCGTGATCCAAGCTCTAGGAGAATTATTGAATGACTACTTGGGAAGATTTCATATAGCCATCACAGAAGTCAGTAATCCGAATGACCATTCAATATTGATGACAGTAACATGAGGGATTGACCCAGAGCCTGACTTTGGCGATTGGTTAGTTGACAAACCACCTGCAACGTTGGAGCGTTTTTATGCAAAAGCAGCTCAGTACTTGAAAAAAGAGGAAGCTAGATGCTCTAGGAAGAAGAATGTTATGGGACCATACAGAGAGGGAGTACAGAGTTACACTGAAGTGAAGCAGTCTAGGAGAGTTTCGAAAAAGTTCAGGTCAACGTTCAAAATAAACTGAATCTGCAAAAGAAAGGCGGTGGCCAGAACCATGATAAAAAAAGGGAGTCTAGAAGAGGAAAGTCTAGGATCCCGATGTATGATACTTATACATCACTGAACACATCTCTAGAGAATGTCTACTTGTCTACGTGCAGTACCATGCAGTATAGGAAGCCACCTTCGAAAGAATTGATGGAGAAACAAAAGCAGACTGGAAAATATTGTCGATTCCACGAATGCTATAGTCACAACACAAATGAATGTAGGCACCTCCAGATTGTTGTTGAGAAACTGATTCGGGAAAGAAAACTATAGTAGTTTGTTAAAGCCCGGCAGGATGGCGAGCAGGGGACATCCGACCCCAACCGATGACAAGCGACGCACAAGGCTGAGGAGCCTACACAGACTGGTGAAAGATTAGCCATCAATACAATATCCAGAGGACCACACCCAACCGAAAAAAGTTGGCACGAGATGGAGCACTATGCTAGCGCAATCAAGCATGTGAATTTTTAGTGTTTTTCTAATACAGAAGATGTGGCTCCAACCAAACAGCAACGTACAATGGCAGATGATGTTGTATTCAGAAAAAGAGATGCAGATAAAATGGAGGCATCGACGATCGACCCAATGGTAATTGCAGTCATGATCGGCCCTGCCTTAGTGAGAAATGTTTTGATTGACAGTGGCAGCTCAGTGAATATTATCTTCAAAATGGCGTACGAACAAATAAGAATGGAAGCCAAAGATCTGAAACCGCGCCAAGCCCGTATTCATGGCTTTAATGGAAGTGCGACAGAAGCCATTGGATTTGTTGAGTTACCAGTAGAATTTGGAGAAGGCGACCGCCGGAGAGTGCGAATATTGCTGTTTGTTGTGTTGGACGTACCTTCCCCATACAATATTATTCTGGGCCGACTAGCCCTCGCTGAATTTCGAGCCGCCATTTCCCCATGGTGTCTTACTCTAAAATACCCAATCGATAATGGAATAGGAGTTGTACATGGTGATCAGGCGACCGGTCGTTCTTGCTATGTGGCTGAGTTGAGGAACGCTCAGCGGAAGGAGAAAGGTAAGGATGTAGATAAGTCTCTTCGCATCCAAGCCACCGAAGATTAGCAATCAGTGCCTGAGCCATGGCTGGGGTGCCACAGTCGGTTCTATAAAGACATAAATTCAAGGAATGTTGAGGAGGAGCCAAAAGAAACCAAGGCTGCACTGGCTGAGCTGACGATTGACAACACAGTCAGCCAGGATGACCGGTCGCGGGTGCTAAAGATTGGATCACAGCTCAACCCCCAGATGATGAAGGAACTTGCTAGTTTTCTCCGAGTGAATCTTGATGTGTTTGCTTGGACTCATTCTGACATGTGTGGGATCTCTCCTGCCATTGTGAGCCACGCATTAAATATCTGCCTATGGCATGTCACGGTGAAATAGAAAAGGCACGACATGGATCCAGAGAGATCTGCCGCCCTTAAAGAGGAGGTAGATAGACTCAAACATAATGGGTTTATTCACAACACCCTTTACCCGAAATGGGTATCTAATCCTATACTTGTGAGAAAGGCAAATGGAAAATGGTGAACATGCGCTGACTGTTCAGACCTAAATAAGGCAAGCCCTAAAGACAGCTTTCCCCTTCCGAGGATTGATCAATTGGTGGACTCAACCGTAGGACATGAGTTGATATCTTTCATGGATGCGTACTCTGGATATAATCAAATCCCGATGCACATACCGACCAGGAGCACACCAGTTTTATTACCGGCGTTGGATTGTACAACTACTTGGTAATGCCATTCGGTTGAAGAATGCTAGAGCAACCAATCAATGCCTAGTTAATCGAATATTTAAAGATCAGATTGGAGAGACGATGAAAGTATATGTGGATGATATGCTCATGAAGTCACAACGATCAAGTAACCACATTAGAGACTTAGCAGAAATGTTCGATATCCTCCGATATTACAAAATGAAGATCAACCCTCTAAAATGTCCCTTTGGCGTTGCATCAGGAAAATTCTTGGGTTTCATTGTCAATGCTTGCGGAATCGAAGCTAATCCCGAGAAGATTCGAGCAATTCACAACATCCAAATACCAAAGACTATCAAATAAGTACAGAGCCTAAATGGGAAAGTTACCGCCCTGAGCTGGTTTATTCCAAAGCCACTGATAAATGTATTCCTTTCTTTGACCTGATAAGAAGAGAGAAGAGGAACTTTGAATGGACACAGGAGTGTGAAGATGCATTACAAGTTCTGGTGAACCACTTAGAGAGACCTCCATCTTGTCAAAGCTGGTGGATCACGAAGACTTGTATATCTACTTGGCAGTATCAGTACATGCTATAAGTGTCGCACTGCTTCGCGAGGAGAATCGAATCCAGAGACTGGTCTATTATGTTAGAAAGCTATTGACATGAGTTGAAAGGAACTATCCAAAGATAGAGAAATTGGCATATTGCCTGTTGATTGTATCACGAAGGCTTCACCCCTATTTTCAAGCTCATACCATCAACGTTTACACCGACCAGCCATTACGATAGGTTCTTCAATGACCTAAGACGTCCCGAAGGTTACTCAAGTGGAACATCGAGCTGAGCCAATTTGACATTACCAATCTCCCTCGGAGAGCCATCCACGAACGGGCACTGGTGGACTTTATAGCTGAGTTCACTGCATAGGATGATCTCCCAGAGAGTAGTGAAGCTCCTACCATCCGATGGAAAATGTATACGGATGGAGCCTCCAACAATCGTTATTCTAGAGCCAGAGTCGTAATAATAACTTTGGACGATCGATCAATTTGTTATGCTTTAAAGCTTGACTTCCTTGCAACAAATAACGAAGCCGAATATGAAGCTCTGATCGATGGACTCAAACTTGCTAGAGAACTAGGAATAAAATCTCTAAAAATCTTTTGCGATTCCCAATTGGTGGTATACCAAGTCAAGGGACATCACCAGTTTAAAGGATAACGAATCGCTCCATACCTTATCCGAGTCCAAGAGCTATTGACTGACTTTGAGTATTATGACATCACGCATATTCCCCGGGATCAAAACAAAGAGGCCGACTCATTGGCAAAGTTTGCTAGCACCGAGGATGCACAACAAATGGTCTTGGTTCCAGTCGAAGTACTAGATGCTCTGAGCATAAAACAAATGGAAATCGAATGGGTACTAGAGACGGAGCCTGAGAAGAAATCATGGATGACTCCGATTAAAGATTATTTTCTATGGGAAGTCCTTTCCAAATGGAGGAATGAAAGACGATAGATCCTCCACAAAGCTTCATGATATATCATTCGGGAAGAAGTCATGTAAAAAAATGGTTTTTCCACTCCTCTGCTCCGGTGTATCACTCATAATGAAATAAAATGAGTCCTAAGGGAATTTTATGAAGGAGAATGTGGCAATCACATTGGGGGGCAAACCTTAGCAAAGAAAATACTCCGTTATGGGTATTATTGGCCAACTGTCAACCGAGATGCTGCTGATTATGCTAAGCAATGTGATAAGTGCCAGATGTATGCAAAAGTTCTGAGAGCCACACTGATAGAAATTACAGAAATGGTCAGTCCATGGTCGTTTTCCTCATGGGGCATAGATATTATCGGTTTCTTACCGATCTCTATAGGTGATGCGAAGTATGCCATCGTAGTAGTTTCCAAATGGGCCTAAGCAGAACCTTTAACCATGATCACGATGAAGAAATCAATCAACTTCATTGTTCGGAACATCGTCCGTCGTTTTTACCTTCCATGAACCATTGTAACCGTTAATGGAACCCAATTTGACAACGCTGAATTCAAAGACTTCTACCGTCGGCATCATATTGAAAAGAGATTTGCAGCAGTTGCTCACCCACAAGCAAATGGACAGTTGAAGCTGTGAACAAAATCATAAAGTCTATTCTAAAGAAACGTTTGGAAAAGACAAGAGGCAAGTGGGTGGATGAACTCCCAACATCATTATGGGCTTAAAGAACCACCCACAAGTCCATGACTGGCCATACTTCATTCGCCCTTGCTTACGGCTCCAAAACCGTTATTCCTGTTGAACTCGAAGTCCCTTCTCATTAAGTGACCTACTACGACCCTATGAATAGAGATGTCCTCTTAGAATCTCTAGACATGGTAGATAAGAAGCGCGAAGAAGCTGATTTGAGGGCAGCTGCACATCGACACCAAGTCGCTCGATACTACAACACTAAAGTCTGACCTAGGACCTTTGAAACGATGACCTCATCTTGAAATGGATTTTTACTGTCCCGCCACATATGAATCCTACTTGGGAAGGACCGTACATCATTGAACAGAGGCTTGGAGAAGGAATTTTCAAGCTAGCAACTGTTGATGGCATCACACTCCCAAGGGCATGGAATAGCGAGCATTTACGATGCTATTTCACTTAGTTTATTCTTTTTTATTCAGTTGTATTTAATTTCTGAATTTACTTTAGCATTTGATTTTCGAGATATGTAATAAGACAAATTATGTCATTTCTTTCCATTTGGCAAATAAAGTTTGAAATTTCCTTCATATTTGTGATTGCTATAGCATTACATATTAGTTATGATACCCGACTAACTAATATTGACATGTCCGAGCAGGTTCCTAGAGTTTGAAGCCAGCTAATTACACAAGTTCACGATTGGACTAAACAAAATGAACACGGTCCAACCATTTATTCAATGATTCTCGTTCACAACCCGATGGACGGAGTACCAAACGAGAAATAGATGCGACTCGACCATTCGATATCAAATTAATCCCACCAAGCGATGGGACATACATGAATCAAAAGGCGAACGTAACACGATCGATCACTCTCTAAGTTAAACCCCGGGCTTGGGGGAAAATCAATCAAATAAGGAAAGTATTGTTCGACTATTTTCCGAAATAACTCTAGGTCCCTAGAGTATGGACTAGAGTATAATTACAAATTGGTGCGATTCGACCACCCGCCAACAAACTATTATCCCCAAAGTGCACATATGAGTATAAAAAAATAGATGAGTGGGGTTCGACCACTCATTATTCCATAAACTTCGACCTGAAATCAAGAGGAGGAGTATAAATTCGCTAAGGATGGAATTCGACCATCCACTATCTAACTCCTCTGACCCGAGACTGAAGGCAGGAGTATAATCACTTAAGCCACTTAATTCGATAGCGTAGCACTAGGGCTCGAGCCCAGTGTTTGGTACAACTTGAGGCCACGACCACATAGAAGCCTTGAATAAAATTAATGGATGATTATCGGAATCAACGAGCAACAAATTATAAGTACATTGAATAGAAAAGTAATAGCTTGACTACTTAAACAAATTCACATAAGAGTTCAAAAACCTAAGAAAATTTAATTTACATAAAACTTGGAAATCATAGTACATGTGTTTATCCAAAAGCGAGGGTCGTACCCACACAAACACAACCAACAAAATGAAAAACAGCTGCATAAGCTATGTACTAACTAAGACGACATGACGGCTACTTCTCCTGCATCTTCTCCCTTTTGAGTATCTTGGGAGTGGACCCACTCGAGCCTTCCCATGTTCCTCTCTTCGATCCCTTACCGCTCTTACCTCCCTTCGGAGAAACATTGTTGGATGCGAGTGTCAGATCAGTGTCACCTTCAGAAATGGGAGGAATGTTACCCACATGAATGGACTCACCAGGGGGAATGACATGCAGTGGGATGAGTTTCTGATCGTCGACGTCCACATCAACAGGCTCGGTTTTGGCTTTCTTTTTCAACAACTCCTCCTTCTCGATTCGCTCCTTCATGCTGAGCTAATCGGTGTGTTCAAAGGCGCCTGTAATCTTAACATCATCAGATTCATCATGCAGTGGCTAATCATTGGCCCTTTCATCAGCAAGAGCTCCAATAACTTAAGCATCGGGCCCTAGAATGTTAGTAGCCGCTGGAATGTCAGTAAGTGTCGGTTGTTGCTCCACAGCGGCACCACTTCCTGGAGTTCGACTGGGAGCCAGGAGACCTGCAGATTTGCGGGAATAAGTAAATAAACTCAAAACTATTAAGCATGAAGAATGAAACCTCTTGAGTAATGGAGAATAAAGAAGGATACCTAGATTTGGCTAACTTTTGGTTGTTTTCGGAGTGCTCCCTTCTTGAATAGGAGTCAGTGCCTTTGATTTATAACCGAGTCTACTCGGATCATAGCTTGGGTCTTGTCCCAGGCCAAGAGAAACCGATGCGCTGGCTGGTTGAAGTAAAGAGAAATCTTTGGGATCAGACCCTGAAGCTTCAGCGATGTCTTTTCCTTTGCAGGAAGGTGTCAAAATATTGAAGTATCTCATCCTTGCAGCGACGAGATCTAAAGGTTTAGATCTATGCAGAATTTCTTATACCGGTTTCTCCTCATCAGCATCGGCTTTGCCAAGAGTCTTCTTCTTCATATCGACGATGTAGTCCCAAACCTTGCCAAGCGATTTGAGGTAACCCTCTCCCAGAAGTTTAAGTCATGGTAGATAAGGACCTTGGCACTGTACTCAATGATCAAAGAATCAAATATGTCCTTGATCTTATTCCTGCCTTCATTCCTTGCTTCCTCCAACCGGGCCTCAATTTTCCCTTTGGCCTCTTGACGACCAGCTTCCCTCGCCTCTTCTTTGAGGGCCTCAATCTGAGCAAGATCTTTTTTGAGTTTAATTTTCAGCTCACGAGCCTCTACGACCTCTTTGCGATACTTTTGGAATTCCATCTAAGCGGCATATTTATCATCCTTCTCCTTTTGAAGCAGTTCTTCGAGCTCTTTAACACGAAGGGCCAAAGTGTCCTTCTCATTCTGAAGAGCACTTTTCTCTAAGGCAAGTGCATCGCTACGTTGAATAGTAGTGTCTAGTTCCTACTTAAGAGCCATTTCCAAACAATCAATCGCTTCAGACGTTTCATTAGCACTTTTCTTTGCCGCGGTTAACTTTGTGGTCAACTCTGTAATCTCGTCTTCTTGATGTTTGAAATTATCTTTATCATGGATCGCCTCCAGCTTAAGGCGATCGATATCATGTTACCTTTTAGCAGACCCCACAGAAATTTTCTCAGCTAAGTGCTGAAGTGTTTCATGCTGCACAAAAACAACGTTGACGCATGCGAGCGGACTCGCTTTAATATTTCCCATGATTGTATGTATAGAAGGAAGAAAATTTAGTCCATCAAAGCCGATTTTTAGAAATTTGACCTTAAGTTCGGCCAACCATTCAGTAATAGAGGCCTCAGGGACTGTATTAGTTAAAACAAGCTCAGATGTAACAATAGGACGTTTGTTCGACCAGCGGTCACGAGGCTGTCGAGGCCTAAATGAACCCAAATGATGCTCGAGTGACACTACAGTTGGGGGAACATGAAAAGAGGTCTGACCACTGCTATATACAGAAGGATTGGGCCGAACTTCTTGGCGATGAGATGATTGAGATTTTGACTTGTGCTTAGAGGATGAAGATTCCCTTGAATGATGACTTCTTTCATGGCTGTCACCCCTTTCTCGATGCCTGCCCGAGTTCGGATCACGACTGGATCCATAATGTGTTGAGGAGCCTCTCAAGTGATCAAAGTCATGGGAATAAGACATAAAACCTGGAAACCAAACAAAAGTGTATAAGTGACAATCAAATAAAAGATAGACGAAAATCTTATAGTAAAGTGCACATGATTGTGAGTGTCCTAGTGTCCCCCCGATGGACCAATTTCTGTGGCTTTACTCATAGGAGTGATTTCCCTTTTGCTAGTGGAAGGAATGTCATCACTAGTCCTGGCAGAAAAAATAAGTCACCCGACGCTTAAATTGGGAAACTCAAAGGTCATGATGTCGTCAGGGATTGAGAGACTTGAAAATCCTTCCATCGAACTCTCTAGAGGCTGGGAGGAAGACTCCTCTTCAATAGAGGTGATAATGAACTTAGGCTTTTTCTCTTATAGAGTTTGTAAACGAGCCCTTTTCCTTTCCTTGTCAGTGCATGAGATTGTACGCCTTATGATGATTCGACCACATGCGCATTGCCCGAACCTACAACATCATTGCTAGGCTCATTGACGTCATCACCTCTGATTTTTCCTTCTTCGGCATCGTCCCGAGCCTCTTCGACTAGGGGCACGATAGGGCTATCAGTGCCACCTACTTGTTCCACAACATTCCTTCGTGGTGCAACACTTCCTGGAAGTCCGATGTTGCGACCCTCTTCCAGCAACCCGAAAAGAGATAACCACTCATCAGTTATAAGTGATCTAATGTCCCTGTCTTCGACTGGGGTAGCACGGATCGCAGAGACCGCCATTGAATAATTATCACCTTTGGGTCGTAGATGGACACCTGTAAATTTTCAAAGTATTTGTTAATTCAGGATACAACTTGGGCTTAAGAATTTGAAAATAAACAACACTTACGTCCTTCCAACCATTGCTTCGTGAAGGCGGGCGGACAACGAATGTAGAACCATTCGTGCTTAAAGACACTGAGCTTGTTCCAAACACAAGTAAGAACTTGACAGTTAGGCGCGAGCACGAGGAAAGTATAAGAAAGACTTCTCGTCCGTCACTTAAAATTGTATATAAGCCAAATGTCTTCAAGAGATGGCGGACGGAACAGAACATCCATAAATAATAAAAAGATGTCGTGAAGGAAAGCGTAGCTGTTTGGATGCAGTTGAGCAGGAGCTATTCCTAGATAATTTAGCATCTCTCGGATAAATGAATTAAAAGGCAGCGCACATCCGGCCCAACACATAAATTTATTACATGTCGTATACCACTCCAGGGGCAAGTGGGCCCTGTCATTCCTTGACGGGACTAATACATCTCTAAACAAGATTCCGTGTTTAAAGCACAACCTACGAAGAGCGGCCTCAAAAATTCTCAAGGCTTGGGAATCCACCGGGTCATCTAGAAATACAGCACCCTCTAAAGTGTCAGGGGCACTTGGATTGTTATGCTTTGAAGGTTGACTGGAAGTCATCATGGTTAAACGCCCTGAGCGTCTGGAGCCTATGTCAACTAAACTCAATAGATAATCATGATTATAAAATTTTACATGTCCCTCTATGCTAAGTGTAAATTAGTATGGTGTAGGGTCATGCGGTGCGGAGATAAACAATTAAGAATTAAATACAGAAGTAGTAATGAGACTTTAGATTCTACCAAAGTGACTGTCATTGCTGACCGTCTCAACTGGCGTTTATATTGATCGGTTGCATAAGCTTCGGGATCGATCGTCGACTTATTGAAGTATAAAGTTCATTATTGAAGTACTTATGCTAAGTTGCAGTCCATATCTGAGTCCCAGAAGTTTAGTCATTCAATTTCAAGTTCAATATTGGATATGCAAATCCTGTTGTCCATTCTAGTTCATATGTTCAAGTTCATTAAGGCAGGACTGGTTCTGGTTGATTGTACACGTTTAATTGGACTAGTTTGTTTGAATTTTCAAGTTTAAATTTATAAGGTCGATCCCTATTGTATCCATGACTGATCCCTCTCAAAGCCAACTTGACCAATCCCTCACAAACACTTCACCACCGATCCCTATGTCATGAATGAAAAATGACCGATCCCACCATACTCCATCACGACCTATCCCTCCATGCTCCACAAACGACCGATCCCTCCGCGCTTCAACTCCAACGTTTTCTCCAATCCCTACTAAGTTCAATGCCACCGATCCCTCTTTTTTCTTTCATCGACCGATCCCTCAACCGATGAGTCCATAAGCCATCTCCTTCACATTGTAGGCGATTGCACCACATCGTCTATCCTTCACAAAACAATATCAACTCCATCACCATGCCTATCATACATCACCACCAATCAATCCAACATCAATCCCTAAACTTACCACTTCCACCATGGAAAACCTCATCATCTCGTCACGAGTTAGACTCAAAAGCAAATAAAAACCTACCTATGTATATATGGGTATAGACGTTGCATGTGAAGTGGGATTGGTTTTAATTCAGATCGAGATTAGGCGACGTTCTTGAATTCGAGAAGATGGTGGATTAAATGATGGTGATGATGGTAGTTTTGAAGGAAGGAAGAAAGGGTTCGGCTCTAAGGTAGGAGGAAAAGGTTGTTGTTGAAGGAAATGAAAGTAAGCAGGTAAGAAATGAGATGAAGTGAAAGGGTAAAAGGGAGGAAGATTGTTTATATATGGCTAAAGGGATCAGCCCACTCCACCTTCTCCATGAAACCAAAGTTTTAAGTCCCTTATATCAAAAGGGATCAAATACAATCCCTATCTAAGGGGGATCCTTTGATCCCTATGTATCTATGCACGTACATTAAAAAAAGAAAAAAGAGAGAAAGTGATCGGTTAGGAAAATGCCAATCCCTATTTTAAAAAATATATACAATAAATAATAAAATAAAAAATAAAAAATGCAATGTAATTGCATATTCAATAAAATTTGGCGATCACCTGTGAGCGTACAAACGCATCTGGGAGCCAACGACAAAGACGTGTACCTAAACGTGGATGTGTATATTCTAAAAATTCAAATTTTGAAATCGACATAAATTGAATTCTCACTTGAAGCTTTCAAAGACGAAACTGGATCAGATAACTAAAGCTTGCTAGCCCCGTAGTACTGGACACAGATAGCAACTGATGGAATATAATCCTGAATTTATACTATTGAAAATCGACCAAGTGTCATGACGATCAAAGAGAGATACGACACTTTGGGAAAATACTTCAACGGAAGGATAGAGAATATTAAGAAAACTGGATGGATTTCTTTTCGGTGACTCTAACTTTATTCGATTCAAAGCACATCATGTTCGACACAAGACGTACTTTGGTGGGCAAGTGTTATCCGGCATTTTGACCCAGCTATATCCAAACCGACTGGACAAGTTAGACTCGACTGTCATCAAGGCCAGTAGCCCAGTGCGATGATTGTGGGGTCTAGGAATCAAGTAGAGATGATAATATGAAGCCGTGATTGAATGGAATCAGGAGATGTGCTCTATAAGTGTTCTAAGTATGGAATATAAACTAGTCTAGGAAAGGGGTTGGGTATGATCCCTCTCTACCAAAGGGATCAGATTACTTCAGCTAAACAGTGCAACTCAACAGAAAATGATCGATATCTCAAAATTCAGAAGTCAGATACATATGAAACTTTTAGAACAAGAATTGGGAACCCTAGGTAGTCCACCCTAGAGATCGCACTCCAAAAGGAGCAAGCAAGAGGGATCAGCCTAAATCAGACAACATCATATGTTGCAACAAAGATTGATAAATAACTCAAGTTCTAATAATCCGATTGGCATGAAATTTGGAGGATAGGCATAATTCTACATGGAGAAGCTCCCATAGGGATTTCACCCCCAAAATCACCAAGCATAGGGATCGTCCACAATCCTTATTTCTTGGGATTTGGGCCATGTGATCCCTCTTGTGGGCCCTTATGGTTATAGAGATTCTTCTACCGAATTTTCAGGGAGATATTTCCCTGTCTTCCTCTATAAACGCAGACTTGATTGTTCATTTTCGAGATATAGATGCTACTTGTTGCTTTGTATGCTTTTGTAACTAAGAATTTTGATCTGATCCCTCTTGTTCTCAGTTTACAAAGTGATTAATAAAGCTATCTCTTCAAAGTGGACGTAGGAAAATAATGTCGAACCACTATAAATTGTTGTCTATGTTATTAGCTTGTTTCTTATTACTTTACTGCTATATTCTCATTGTTTACATGTATTATTCTTCATTTATTCCTGTACAAAATTTCTATTGGGTGTTTGTGCCAATTTTTGGTGCAAACAGAGTTTGATATGTATAAATAGTGTAGATCTAAGGAGTATAAAGGAGATCCAGATCGACCTTTTTCTCATAATATTTCGTCTCATTTGAAACAATATTCAACCCTCCATAATTCCTACAGTGGCCAGCTATAACGTGCCCCTGCCTAGGCCTCCTAACCGCTTAAAGCCCGATCAAATAAATGTGTAATTAAATCCAATTCAAATACACATCGATATTGTACATCGGTACGTGTGGTTATGACTATTATATACACACTATTTAGTGTTGATCAACACAAATTAAATAAAAAATTAACAATTGTTTCATAACTATTAATTAATTTAATTAATCTATAACAATTATAATTAATTGAATTAGGTAGTAATTGGAGTATTCAATGTTTCGATTGTGTGACTCTTAGGTATAAATTCGGTCAGCGATTAATATCGAACAATTCGAATATTAACGATCACTTGTCGCCTTAGCTAGTGGAGTGACAATATGGCCAATTTTTTGCTTACATAGCTTTGGTAAAATCCAATTTTATTTATTTTAAGCGTTACCCGTTATTGACAATTACTTACACTAGTTCTCTTCGTCAAAACTATATCACATTAGGACTTATGGGATTTGCTAATGGTCAAAGTTCCAATATCGTCCATATTTAACTTTATAGTCCAAACACAGTGTCCTTGGTTCAATAATAATAGTTATTATTAACCGAACTGCTCTGGCCAGAAATTTGAGTTGACTTCAGTTAACCGTGATACTAACCCATACACCTAAGGAGACGAATTCTCTCTTGAATAGTGTTGCACTTCCAATGCTTCCACTCGACCAAACTATAGTCATCCGATGTGCATTGTGCTATGATTTAACTATAATCAAAGTAGAGTTTCCACATTGTAGCTCGATAATATTATCAAGGGAATTGTGTGATATTGCCACATCGATATTTTCTATTTGACCTTAGTTATATTAACAACATAAAACAATCGATTGAGTCATTCCATAATTATCCAATAACTATCAGTACATGACCCCTTAGTGCCCCCAACAACCATGAGTAATACAATGTCCAACATTTGGAGAGCATTACAACTCTCGTCTCAACAGATGCATCGATATGTATCCAGTCTCGATACATCTTTATTAGGAATATTTAAAACTGCGCATTTATTATATTATGATAAATTGCTTATGATTACAATACCTTATAATTTCTGTCATAAAACACACCATTTACGGATATTTTGTTAAACATACTTAAATTGAATAATCAATTTTTATAACACATTATAACATGCATATAACAAAAAGAAAACACCTTTTTATATCGAACAAAATTGGTTATTGAGTTAGATATATGTAACAAATTATGCAATTTCCTCTAGGGCATACCTGTAACGCTATCAATTCATCCCTTATAAAAATGCATGTCTTGGTGTATTTATAGCTGTTGGAATTAGTGCTAAATGGTTGAGATTGCACTGCCAAGGCCCATAAATTGCTCTAGGTCGTTAATGGTCATGTCTGGTGGATTCGCATGCCAATTAGGATGACAACTGGCCTTCATGGTGCAGATGATGATGGCTAGCAGGCCATACTCTGGGCATGCTTGGTGCAGGGGCAGGCGACATGGGATCAGGGAGTCGTTGAGCAAAGTTTTTTTGGTTGCTACAAAGAACATGGAGTGGTTATTGCATAGTGGTGCTTTTTCAAATGAAAAGTGCCGCTAATGTCTGTCCTTATAGGGGAATAGTGCATACGAAGCTTCTTTCTACAAGGGAAGTCAGGCGCCTATGGCCAAAAACTATCGTGCCAAGGTAATGAAACTTCAATGGAGGTGGGAGGGGGAGAGTGGTGTGACATTGAAGATGAACGAATGACTTGACCAACAATTTGCTGGAAGGACAGGTCGGTTGACTATTGAGGTGCGTTTCGAAGACCTGGCTGCTTATGTGCTGCCATTGCCCGTTGATGCCTACAGGAATCATTGTTGACTGATACCTATGCTGGTGTCGGGATGGCTACTCCTTAAGGGAGCCTTGTTCGCTTGGGCTAATCGAGGGCCATGCTAAGCAGGTGATCCATGGTGTCGAGCACTTGAGTGCGTGGGCTGACCATTGTTGCCCAAGCCGGGGTAAGGCCATACCTAGTAGGCGAGCTGATATGCCTGGTTATGGGAGTATGCGAGCCAAAAGAAGGGCCAAGATGTGCATCGCTATAGTCATGGGGACTATTTGAGCGATGCAGGCCAGCCCACTCTATGTTTCTGAAAAACTCAAATAACAAGGGAGCTTAATCTAACCTCTTTATGAGGTCCACTTTGCCAAAAAAACGAGAGGAGCAAGCTATGTATGAGAGTTGGCCATCACAAATTTTAGTTATGCTTAGCGGCTATCTAATCTGGGTACCTAATCCATGCCAAAGTAAACGATTCATTCATCGAGTCTGGACAGCACAATAGTAGTCATTAGCACAGTATTTCTTCCTAAAGTGTTCTACTTTATGCTTCCGATAGTAGTGCTTTAGCCCTAGCCTTCTTTCAAGAACCAGACGTAGATGAGGTAGATTTTGGGGTTATGATAGATGAACGAGCACAAGAAGTCCCGTGGGAACTACGAGAGAATGATTTTGGTTGACCAACTCATTAAGTATTTCTAAAAAACAATTTCGGGGTCTATAGACCGATTGTTAAGCCAATAAGGCAAGGGAATGTGCCGTGGTTCATATCTAGGTGTGAAGCGATGTGTGAATGTGCATCGATATTCTTCCTCTTATTACATAGAAGAACTAAAATTTAATATTGGGCATGGTATACAAGGATCCAATTAATACACTGGTACCCCAACATAATTGCGATTAGTTAGCAATCGACCAAGACGCCTTCAGCTGCATGCTCATACATGTGCTATGACCCTACGATCATACAATATGTGAACTCAACTATAGTAGTGCGTAGTTTCCCAGTATAAACATTGGCCTCGCCGATCACTCCTTCACCTCATAATTTGATAAACTACATTATACATTACAAACATATATGGATATGATATCGCCCACCGCTTCAATTGGTCGAATCAATTAGTCTATTAGAATCTTAATTAAGGTGTCAGAGTTTCCCCGCCCATTACATCTGGTTTCATAGGGAATCGGCCTAGTCGAGTTCCATAGATGTGTCGGCTTGTCAAAGAGCATCCATCCAGCTGGTCAGATGTACGGGACAAATTGAAAGACTATTGATAAGGTTGTTTGATTTTATCAACCAGTTCTTTATCAGGGAACTACTCGTTCGGGCAAAGACCTTGTTTTAATAAACGGACTCATAGTAAAATGTTGGTGGCTCAATCATAAGTGTGAATGTGTACCCTATTGTCAGGTCAATGTTCCAGATAGATGTCCAAGAGTGGATATGTTAAGGGAACTAGCTTATGGTGACCTAGAGAGATATGATGACTCCCGGAGTGACACTGGACCTCTGTAAGTGGGTGGAGTTATAAAAATTAATATTTCCTTCAACTCTCGTTGGTTTCCTAGGTATCATAAGCACCCGTTGGTATACTAGGTTAAGAACAGTTTGGACTTGGTATACTAGGAACCTCTCTTCCATCAGTGAACTTAAGATTCTCCTACTAGTGAGCTGCTCTACCTGCTTCACTAGAGTTTGATAAGGGCATCCATCTAACATTAGACCATAATAACGTAACCGACCATTATTATCGAACTATTAGTCCAACTGTTGCCCTAACTAATTTAATATATTGGATTTGGTATACTAGGTTCCTTTCTTTCTATAGATAACACCATTGTCCCGGTGTATCGAATACTTAGAGATTGTGTAGCTCCACTACGACGTATAGTAGTCCAACTAAGAGCAAAGCAGGAGAAATATTCTTCAATCATCCCTACATGTATGAATGGATGATTCTTTGATGTGTTTCAACATCAAAGTGGTTAGAATCAGACTTCATGTTCGCATACCCATCCTCTTGTTCCTTTTAGTTGCACCATAGACTAACTTGGACTCCTTGAAATTTAGTAAGATTACCTACAACAATGAAGGGGAGTAGTATTCTTATGATAGGTAGGACGAAGTAGACTC
The DNA here is from genome assembly GCA_030737815.1 of Allium fistulosum. Taxonomy (NCBI): domain Eukaryota; kingdom Viridiplantae; phylum Streptophyta; class Magnoliopsida; order Asparagales; family Amaryllidaceae; genus Allium; species Allium fistulosum. The sequence continues at coordinate 912,486,924 of CM060908.1, forward strand.
TTCCGTTGGTCGCCTTGTTAGTCTCTCTTCTTGTAATAGTTTGGATTGGTTCGATCGATATGGTCTCCAATGTTTATACACAGGGCCTATGTTTATACCTGACTCCCTATGGTCGCCAATGCTTATACTGGGTGGATCTTATGAAGAGATTTCCTTTGATCATCTTTTAGCATAGAAAGCTTCTTACCTTGTTGCAACATTTGTTACCTGACATGGCCCACCAATCACTTTAAAGTGAATGCCACATTCAAGATTTAACACACCTTAAGCCAGAAAGGATGGAAAAGGCTTTATGGAACAAGTTCCCCATCCCAATGTCAATATCAATTCTCTAAGAAACCCAATATCATAACAAGCAATAAACAAACACTGGTAAAGACTAATGTTGATAGCTATTCATGCTAATCGAGAGCATTGAACAGTTTCCCTGAGAAGCCTTGTTGTTGTTTAAGCCCTTAGGTTGAATCGACAAGCATAGTAAGAGGACTTGGCGTCCAATTGAGTAACACATGTTTACTGAGCGTTTGGTTTCTTGGATCAGACATGTTGATGCATGCTAACCAAATCCTTAACTCTACTTATATAGTAGTGATTCATCTATCTTTCCTAGTCGATTTTGTAGTCTTAAAGGTCAGTGATAACAAATTAGAGGAGTAGTAGTCTTATTATAGGTCACTTCACAATTAATATATTGGCTTACTTACTTGGTATACTATGCTAAAAATAGTTTAGACTTGGTATGCTATGCGCCTTCATAAAGTTTTATTTTATGTCACTAGATTTCCGATGTAAGAACAAAGGTGCTTGCGATTTCTATTACTCATGAGATGGCATGAGCTTATTTAGAAGCTAATGTCGGTGAATCAGGAATAATCGTCTTAAGACTGGGAATTGATGATAATAGATCTTTAGTAAAAGCTCAATCTAACTATCTTATATGGTGTAGAGTAAGCCCTAGAGCTATTGCCAAATCTCATCTATAATCGAGTTGTGGTACTTCTTTCCTTTCAAACCTAGCTTCGGAATTGGATTGGAATTCGCACTCTTAATTCCAATACTCTCATCTACGATAGCAGGCAAATTGCACTTTTGAAAGATCATATTGGAAACAACAAATTATAAAATGCCTTAGAAGGAATTCTCGTCTTAGCCGTGTTATCTTCCTACAAATGCCATACTAGACTCTATTCAAGTGGGTTCCACTTGAGTCAATATACCCTTCCTACTCTCGAATCTAAGGGTTAGCTTTCTCATTTTGCTGCACTTTCCTTTAGCTGTTGCAAGATTCAAGTTCTCTCCTTAGGTAAATGCATTCTTTTAATGAATACCCGATTGCATAGAAAGAAAAGAAAGTGTGAAGGTTGTGAAATTCAAGCAGATCCCGAGGAGATGGAAAAAAATTTGGACTCGACTTATCCACAGTAAGATTCATTCGGTTTATCTAATTGGAAGATTGTTATTGACAAGGGCTGCTAGCTCTTTCTTCCGTCCAGGAATTAACATTCTCTATAAGGGGCTAAAGCATTGGTTTACTTTCTAAGAGTTGGAAGCAAAGGGTCTTTCCATTCTGGTTGCTCCATTAGCTCATTAATGCTTTCTAATACTTCATGTTTGGAGCTACAGGATTCGACTTTGAAATACTGGTACCCAAAGGTTGCTCAATAGATAAGGTTTTGAATGAGTCCTAGAACTGTAACACTAAAGCTCCCTTTGGCTGCCTTCGTTATTTAAAGAAGGTATTTCGAAGCCTTGAAGGCTTACTCCTCGCTCAAGAAAGTACCCAATGAATTGCTACTCATTCATGTGCACAAGTATGTATTATAGGTTTGACTCATGGTCAAGCTTTACCTTATTTCACTAGCATTCAATGATCAACTATTGCTCTTCCTTTAAGACAACTTATTCATCTGCACCAGAGTATGTGATTTATAATAGTCTAAAATAGATATTTAAAAGTCTCCAGTAACCTTTATTTTTACTCTTTTTCTACAATAACTGGTGTAACATGATTATCAGATGCCCTTAATGTGAATACGTCTGGTTATTGAGATTCGCCTCTTTTGCGCTCCTGTTTGAAACCAGACGTAAAAACTTTATACCTATCATCTCGAACTGGATTACTAGACAAACACAAAAACAATGTGACCACTTGCAGTAGTGATATAACATGCTTGTAGAGTGGTTTTGTACCATGGTCTTATAGCCCCGATTGATGCCTATCCTCAAAGGAAGGTGCATAGCGGCATGCTGAAGCGATAAACTGATCTCCAACATATTAATTCTCGAAGTTTGGGTTTATGACCAAGCTTTGACTAGGTCTACCAAACAGTGATGAAACCATTTTACTTTTTCTTTTGTTACAACCGCAGGTCATCCATTTTAGGTGTGTCGCAACATATACTTCCTAGCTCTAACACAAGAAAATAAGTCCACATCCCAATGATTCTAATTAGGTAAGCTTTTTCGTATTGTTATCGATGGAGAATTTTATAAATTTAGACCGGTTATGAAAACTAATAACAAATTTAGGTCATTTTGAAATATTATTACAAATATAGACATGCTTCTACCATGTTGGCGTTGGGTCAGCGCTCTCTTTTGATGCATTTTTAAAATGCACCATGACGATTGTTTTTTAAGTTTTCTATTGACATGATTTCAAATGAAGTCAACAGAAATTGTTGGAATTTTTTTCTCCCCAGCTCCATTTGAAAATGCGCCAATAGAAAATGTTTTTTGTTCGGCAATTCCTATTGGCTCAATCTGAAATTGGGCTAAGAAAGAATATAAAAAACATATTGATGCATTTTCAAATGGAGTTAAAAGGGATTTTTTTCTAGCAATTTCTAGTGGCTCCATTTAAAATCACGTTAATATGAGACTTAAAAAAATCTTCCCGACACATTTTCAAAATGCGCCATTAAAGAGCACCAACTCAGTGCGAACTCTGCAGAAAAAACCTAGATTTATCACAAATTTTGAAGGTGATTTAAATTTGTTATTAGTTTTGAAAATTGGGTTGAATTTATAAAATTTTCTTATTGATAGATTATGTAAAATACCTCTTAATGTGAAAGCCTATAGTAACATAAGGATAGATGATTCAGCGAGAAGCTATTTACGAGCGTGAATGTTTGTGTGCGCATGCGCATAGGAAGCGACTATTGAGACAAAAACTTAAACACAAAATTTGTCACAAGAAACATGAACCATTAGATTTGTTTGTCTTTACATGGAAGGTGGAAATCAGGAGGTAGACGAATGATTTAGATTTATTGTGTTAGATTGTGTCATTGTTCTGTGTTCAAATAGAATTTCCCATACATACATACATACATACATGCATACATACATATACTATTTGAATCAAAAATGACACAAACACCCAAATGAGTATAGTGGAGAAAAGAGTGAAGAAACTAAATAAAAATACACAGGAATAAGACATTAGAGTTTTACAGTGGTTCGGCTAATCGTTGCTTACATCCACTTAACTTTGTTGATGGTTTATAGTGTTGTTTACACTTCTATTCTTACGGATCAGTATGGATCCGTGGGAGTACAAGCGAATTACAGAAAATTTGTAGATAAGTGAAAAAATCATCGAAAATGAGCCATTGCCCTTCTATTTATATCTGGAGGTTGCCTAAAAACTCGCCCCCATGATCTCCATATCGTTCTCCATGCCTAAGACCAGTTCTTCTAAGAAAATGGTGGCCGCATCATCAACCATTACGGATCGGTACCGATCCATAAGCTTGAATCGGTACCGATATGTAACATCAACTTATAGATCCTTCTGATTGCCTTGGATATGTGCATTACGTTGTAGGCTTCATGATTTCCAACTTGTTTGCAATACAATAAGCTTGTCTTTGAGTCTAAATAATGGATCAGTGGAAGAATGAAGTTGCTGACTTCAAGTGCTCATGGAGATCGATAGAGAATTGCATGGAAACAATGAAATGGAACTTGAAATAGTCTAATGGAATTATCAGTTTTGAATAGTACGAGTTGGGGTTGGATTGGGTGAAATCTCGTGGATCGGTACATATCCATGGGTTGGATCAGTATTGATCCAATACTTTGTTGAATAGGTGTTATTGAATTTCAAGGTGGCCTTGCAATCGCCTCTGTCTTTGTTAACTTAAACCGACTTATAGTCTGACCTGAGAAATTTGAGTGTTTTCTTGGGGCTTGACCTAAAGATTTTCTTAGATTTTCATGCTCTAATTTTTCGTTTTCTTGCTTGGAGTTAGAGCCGAGACTTCTGTGTATCCGAACCGAGTCTTCATGGATTGGTATCGATCCATGATTCAGGGATTGGCACCGAACCAACTTTGGATCGCACTTGGGGTTTCTGCATGGATTACTATGTCGCGCTAGGAGTATTTCCAAGGTTATCTTGCTTCGAGTCCGACCTAAGGATTTTGTAGGTTTGCTCTAAATCTGCTCTTCCAGAAACTTAACCTTCCAAATTTTTAACTTTTTTCGCTCATTTTTTTATATTTCTTTTTTCTTGCCTTTTTATGATATTTCCAAACTCCTTGATTTGCTTGCCTAATTCGATCGTTTAAGTCTGTTCAAAGACTATAGCAAATTCGACCACAACAGCCCCCTAAAGCACACCTTGCGAATGAAAGGTGTGCGTTGCTCAAGAATAAATGTTGAAGTCGATGGAACCTTAGTAGTTGAATTTTTTAGTTATTAGTCAATCGAGCTGTGGCGAATCATCCCATTCCTTTAGATTCTCCTGTAAATTAAGGTCATTACAGATCGTGACAGCTATGGATTCGAGTCCTTGCTTGAGTGTCAGTCATAGATAATGATCCCATGTTCTCCCATAATTGGTAAGTCGTAGGCTGTATCACTAATTAGGATCATCTTGTGTCCATCTGGGGGCTAGTAGTCATATGTTGGAATCTCGATCTCTCCGGATCGTTAGTGAAATCTGTCGCCTTTCCAAGCCGATAGTTGAATTTTGATCTCTCTGGATCATCAATGGAATCCTTGGCCTCTCTGGACCGACAATCAAACCCATGATCTCGTTAAATCGTTAATCAAATATATGGCCATTCAGGGTTGATAGCCAAATCTGTGATCACTTTGGATCGTTAATCAAATCCATGGTTGTTTGGGACCGGTAATCAAATCCATGTTCTCTCTAGACGTTAATCAAATCTGTGGCTGTTTAGGGCTAATAGTTATCTCTCCAGATTGTTAATTGAATTTATGGCCATTCTGGGCTGATAGTTTTATTCACGGTCTCTCTGTATCATTAGTTAAATTCGTGGTTGCTTGAACCAAAAATGACCCAAACACCCAGAAGTAATAATAGAGAAATAAAAGTAAAGAAAGTAAATAAAAAGCAAGTAAAAAATGAACATACAAAGTTTTATAGTGGTTGGGCAAACTCTAGCCTACATCCACTTAATGATTTTATTGCTTATTTCTAACTTGAAGGCAGAAGTTCTTAGGCCTCGGTATAACTCCAACCCTTATAATTTCAGAGTTGCGAGAATATAAGAAATATAGAGCTAAAGCCAAAAGATCCTAAAAAATGAGCCCTATCCCTCTATTTATCGAGGTATGGAGCTAAAATCTCGTTCAGAAATATCTCCAAGCTGTTGTACCTGATTTAGACTAATTCTTCTATGAAAACAGGCCCCACAACAGCAAGAGTTGGGAGTCAGTGCCAATCCCTGGGTTGGGGTCGTTGCCGATCCCCAAGATTACCAAAATGGCCATCTTTGACTCTTCATCTCGGATCGTCTTGAAGTTAGCTTAGTGATTCCATAGTTGTTTGCATCATTGTTAGCATGTTTCTAAGTCCAAATGATGGAGCTGAAGGAGAACAAAGTTGTAGTTTCAAGTGTTCGTGGAGATCGATGAAGAATTGCATTGGTTCAATAAAATGACTTCAGAAATAGGCTTTTGGCACCTAAATAGTCATGTAGGTAGGAGATGAGGTCCACCCAAGTCATACTTGGGAGTCGGCACCGATTCTTGATTTGGGGGATCCCATTATCTTTTTGCCTTGATGGTTTTATTTATTGTCCCGTGACTCTGCCTACGCTTGCTTTTTGGACTCCTGCGTTATCTCTCTGGGCTTTCTGGCTTGATAACTTTGATTTGACTTGTCAGGTTCGTATTCTGCCTGGTCAAAAGGCGGGATTACACTTGCCCTCTAAAGCATGCCTTGCAAATGAAAGGTGTGCTTTGCTTAAGAACAACTATAATGCCAATCTTTGATAGTTAAGCTCTCTTGCTTCTTCAATCTTGTTGAATCATCCAGTTCCCTTGGACTCTTTTGTTAATCACGGGTCATTCCAGACCCATTACAGCCTAAGACTCTAAGCTATGTCTAAGGTAATCTATACACCATCATTATTCCAATTTCATTCGGAGTTATTACATCACATATCAAGACCATCTCGTGTTCATCCGGGATTTACATCATTATCTCTCTGATTTCATTTGGAGTTATTACATATCAAAAATTGTCTAGTAACCTGAGATTTTTCAGTTCTATTCCAATTATAAGGTGTTCAAATTCTCTTTATCAAAAGCAACTTTGTTTTCATTCTCAGGTTCGATCCCACCGAATCATTTTATATTTAGCTTAATGTACGACCTCTCTAGATCGTTGATAAAATTCATGACTGTTTAGGGTTGATAGTTAAATCCATAGCCATTTGAGGTTGATAGTCAAATTTGTGGTCGTCCGAGGTGGTAGATGGCCGTTCGGGACCGATAAAGCTATTCGAGGCGGGTGACCGTTCGAGGTCGATATAGCCGTTCGAGGCTGATGGTGGTCGTTTGGGACCGATAGCCATTCGAGGTGGATGATGGTCGTTCAAGAATGATAGAGGTTCGAGGCGGATGATGGTCATTCGAGACCGATATTTAAATTCATAGTCGTTTGAGGCTGATGGCTGTTTGGGGCCATTGCTGAGCCTAATCTGCTCACTCTCCGACGAGGGGACTCGGCGACAAGCAAGCCTATCCGCTCACTCTCTGCTTCTTGCACTCTGGCCTCGTTTTTTGGAACGGGACTTAAAGCGGTCAATGTAAGTTTTCACATTTAAGTGGTTTTATAATCAAAGGTCCACCTAACAAAATCAAGTTCAAACATAAAAACACAAAGTCCAATATCTAGATTATTGCCTCTTTGGGTGTTACAATCTAGCATCTAGATCAGAGCGTGCCTAGGGACCGTTCAGGATCCCATACATGAGTAAGTGTCTAGACAGTATTATTGCATGGTTTATTGAAAAAGGAAACCAAAGTGTGAGAACAAGACCTGATTCCCTGCCATTCGATCAAGTGATGACCAGCCTTGCCCCTGATCTAGGGCTAGTTCTATTCATTATGGTTGATGGCTGCTCCCATTATATCACCGCAGTTCGATTTCTAGCATGTCGTAATCGGTTATCTCTACAATATTCCTCTATCAGATCCTGCAGATGCCTGCAGTCATTCATATTGTGCGCATCCGGCTCATGGAATAGGCAGTAGTTTCCTAACTTTCTTTTATTGCCCGTAGGCTCTCTTTTTGCCGGTCTTCGATAGGGGATTTGTCCTATAGTATCTAGATAAATCCGCTTTGGGGTCTCATTTAAATCAGCGTAAGGTGTGAATCTCGGTTCTCTCCTTTGTCGCTTTGACCCTTCAAAGCTATCATCTGTCTTTCGCTTTCCTTTATCTTTGCTAAAACCTATTCCGAATGGTCCTCCGGCATCCGCAACATTAACCACTTCCTTATCAGCTTCAGCGTCCTCCTATCACAAAAACATTTCAGCCTCATGGTAAAATTGTGTGATCCATTGGTGGATCTCGTTCCAAAGCAATTTTAAAATCAGTCTTCGCGACTATTCCTGAAACTGCTGCAATTAAAACCATTGAAGGATCGGTTTATCCACCGTAGCTGTCGTCGCGTTGAATCTTGTCAAAAACTCCCGAGGGTCTCCCTAGTCCCCTACTTCATGCTTGCCAACGTTATGATCCGAAATTGCTTCATAAATCTGTTCGCCAACTCAGCCGTACTAATGGAACCGTTTTCTAGCTGCCTAAACCATTGTGCTGCCAAACTCGTAAGATATAAATGGAAACACCGTCCCATGACTTCCTTAGATGCCCCTAGCACCTCCATATACTGGATGTACCTCATCAGATGAACCGTAGGGTCTGACGTTCCGTCATGTGTCTCCAATGTTGGTAATTTGAATTATGGTGGATTCCTTGCATATCAGATGTTTGGAATAAACATACTTCTATTCACATCTTCTATGCTCTGATTAGGCAATCAACCTCTCATAACTCATCTCATCGTCTCAGCAAACCTGTTGTTGTCGTCCAAAGGAACTCCAAAGTTTGCATTTCAAACCTGCCCCCCGACTCTATAAGGGAATTTCGGTACGTACTCCTCCGGTTGATTTTTTGCATTATGATCAGCATTCAGACGTTCCACTTCAACTCTAGGAAATACATCATTTCTTCCTAGGGTAGGACGACCCGTACCCCAAAGTTCATAGGGGTCTGTACCGACTCCTATTCGGGGATCAGTACTGATCCCTAAGTTTGTCTTGGGTTTTGCCCTGGGCTATTCTACCCCATTTCCAGCTATCTGTGCTCCAACTTCCGGTCTCTGATTTTGTGTTTTTGCAACTCCAGTCGTTCATACTTGTCCCATCCTTCTGAAGAAGTTTTCCATCATCTCCTCCTGACAAGCCATCCTTCTCTCCTACAGTCCATTCATCATAGTTTCATCTCATTCCTAGTTATGTAGACTAATGGCGTGTAAGATCTTGAGGATGCCTCCTGGCCGCCCCCTTATTGATTTTTAGCAGTCACAGCCTTCCTAGTTGATTTTCTAGCGATTTAGAATCCTTTTCAAATCTGAGACAAGTGAGTTCAAGTGTTTTCTCAATGAAAGCACCAAAATGTTTGAACCAAAAAGGGCCCAAACACCCATAAGTAATAACAGAGAAACAAAAGTGAAGAAAGTAAATAAAAAGCAAGTAAAAAATGAACACACAAAGGTTTATAGTGGCTTGGCAAACTCTGGCCTACGTCCACTAAATGATTTTATTGCTTATTTCTGACTTGAAGACAGAAGTTCATAGGACTCGGTACAACTCCAACCCTTAGAATTTCAAAGTTGCAAGAATATAAGAAATAATAGAGCTAGAGCTAAAAGATCCTAAAAAATGAGCCCCACCCCTCTATCTATAGAGGTAGGGAGTTAAAATCTCACTTAGAAATATCTCGAAGCCGCTGTACCCGATTTTTACTAATTCCTCAACGAAAACAGATGCCACGTTAGCAAGAGTTGGGAGTCGGTGTCGATCCTTGGGTGGCAGTCAGTATCGGTCCCCAAGATTGCCAAAATGACCATCTTCGACTCTTCATCTCAGATCGTCTTAAGGTTAGCTTAGTGATCCTATAGTTGTTTGCACCATTATTAGCATGTTCCGAGTCCAAATGATGGATTAGGAGGAGAATAAAGTTGTAGTTTCAAGTGTTCATGGAGATCGATGAAGAATTGCATTGATTTAATAAAACAACTTCGGGAATAGGATTTTGGCACCAAGATAATCAAGTATGCAAGAGATGGGGTCCACCCAAGTCATACTTAGGAGTCGGTACCAAGTCCCAATTGGGGGGATCCCATTATCTTATTGCCCTTGATGATTTTGGTTATTGTCCCGCGACTCTTCCTGCGCTTGTTTTATAGACTCCTAGGTTATCTCTCTGGGCTTTCTTCCTTGATAACTTCGATTTGACTCTTCAGGTTCATCGGTATCCTGCCTGGTCAAAAGGCGGATAATAGTGGCCGTTCATGGCCGATATTTAAATCCATGGTCTCTCCGGACCGTTAATCAAATCCATGGCCGTTCAGGGCCGATAATCAAATCCATAGTCTCTCCGGACCATTAAGCAAATCTGTGGTCGTTTGGGGCCGATAATCAAATCCATGGCTCTTTGGACCATTGTTGAGCCCAATCTGTTCGCTCTTCGATGAGGGGACCCACCGGTAAGTAAGCCCATCCGCTCACGCTCCGACGAGGTGACATACTTCTTGCACTCTGGTCCCTACTCTTTGATCGGGACTTAAAACGATCAATATCGTATAAGTCCATCTACTCACTCTTCGACGAGGGGACTTGTACCTTGCACTTCGGTCCCGACTCTCCAGCAGGGACTCGAAGGCGATCAATGTCAGTCATCTCATTCAAGTGGATTTCAACAATCAAGGATCCATCTAATGGAACTGAATCAAACATTAAAAAACATAAAATCAAACATCATGATAGCCATCTCACCGGGTGTTACAGCTTAGCGTCCAATTCAGAGCATGCCTAGGGACCGATCGAGATCCCATACACGAGTGAATGGCTCGACTGTAATATTGCGTTGTTTATTGAAAGCAAAGATAGAATGTGAGAATCGAACCTTATCCCCTGCCATCCCAATCAAGAGATGACCGTCCTCGACCTTGATCCAAGGCCGTTTCCATTCGCTGCAGATGATGGCTGCTCTTGTTCCACCACCACAGCTCGGAATTTCACATACTGCTGTAATTGGTTGTTTCTGACCTATTCCTTGATCAGGTCGCACCAATGTCTGCGTTCATTTGAGTTATGCCCATCCAGTTCATGGAATGGGCAGTACTTTCCCGACATCCTCTCATAGTCTGTAGACTCTCTCCTTGCAGGTTTCCAATAGGGGATTTGTCCCCTGGTATCTAGGTAAATCCGCTCTGGGGTCTCGTTCAAATCTGTATAAGAAGAGAACTTCGGTTCCCTTCTTTGCCACTTTGGTCCTCCAAAGCTATCATCTATTTTTCGATTTCCTTTATCCTTACCAGATCCTGCGTCGGATGTTCCTCCGCCATCTAAAGCATTGATTTCTTCCCGTTCAGCTTCAGCATCCTTCTGACGTAAGTACCTTTCGACCTTATGATAAAACTTTATGAGATCCATCGGTGGATCTCGTTCAAAACCAACCTCAAAATCTGTTTTACTAGCTACTCCTGAAACTGCTTCCATCAGAACCACCGATGGGTCTGGCCTATCTACCGCAGCCCCCGTCGCATTAAATCTTGTTAAAGACTCCTGAGGGACTCACCAGCCCTCTGCTTAACAGTGGATAATGTCATAACATTCTTAGGTCGTAAAATATGGATCTGGAATTACTTCATGAATCTGCTCACTAACTTGGCCCATGTGCTAACGGAACCGTTCTTCAGCTGCCAAAACCATGATGCCGCTAAATCTATTAGATATAAAGGGAAACACCGTCCCATGAGCCCTTCAGACACACCCATCACCTTCATGTGTCGTATGTACCTCGTCAAATGAACCATTGGATTCGTCTTTCCATCATAGGTCTCCAATGCAGGTAGCTTGAAATCAGGATGATTCCTAGCGTACCGAATATTCGGAGTGAATGGAAACCTGTTTACATCCACTAGGCTCCAGTTAGGAAATCCCCCCTTTATTGCTCGTCTCACCATCTCAGTAAGTCTGTCATTGTCGTCTAAAGTAATTCCCAGGTTAGCGTTCTCAGCCAGCCCCCCCATTTCCACGAGGGAATTCCGGCACGTACTCCTCCAGTCATGCTTCTGCATTCTGATTCACATTCAAATGCTCTGCATTATCTCCTGGACATGCATTATTTACATCCAAGTCAACATTGGCCATGCCCCCGTGTTCTTGTGGATCGGTACTGATCCATAGGTGCGGATCGGTACTGATCCGTACTATGGATCGGTACCGATCCATATGACTTGTTCGGGGTTCATTCTGATTTGATCTACTCGGCTCCTAGGTGAATTTTCTCTAGTTCCTGGCCTTTGGTTTTGGTTTGCAGCGACTTCGGCTGTTCCTATTTTCTCATTCTCCTGAAGAAACTCTCTATCATCTCTTCCTGGCATGCTATCATCCTTTCTTGCATTTCATTCATCATGGTCTCCATCTCATTCCCGGTTATGTAGATGGATAGGGGTTAGTTCCTAAGGATGCTTCTTGGCTGCCCCTTGTCGATTTCCTCTACCAATGGTCTTCCTAGTAGATTGTCTCGTCATTTTGAAAAATTTTCAAATCTTAAATCAGCGAATTCAAGTGGTTCTCAGTAAAAGAACCAAAATATTTGAACCAAAAATGGAAAACAACCAAACAAGTATAGTAGAGAAAGGAGTGATGGAACTAAATAAAAGCACATAGGAACAAGACCCCAGAGTTTTATAGTGGTTCGGGTAATCATTGCTTACATCCACTTAACTTTGTTGATGGTTTATAGTGCTATTTACACTTCTGTTCTTACGGATCGGTATGAATCCGTGGGAGTACAAGCGAATTATAGAAAAGTTGTAGAGAAGTGAAAAAGCTCCTAAAAATGAGCATCTGCCATCCCATTTATAGTTGGATGTTGCCAGAAAACTCGCCCTCACGATCTTCACATCGTTCTCCACGCCTAAGACCCACTACAACAAACAGACCTTTTTATGGCGTTTAAAAACCGCTATTAAAGCCTTCTATAGCGTTTCTATAAACGCCATAGATCAACAAGTTGTAATAAGTCTGATATATACTATAGCGTTTCAAAATTGCATTGGAAAACAGACTTTTAACAGCGTTTTTGTTGCCATCTTAGACTAGACGTATCGATACAACTACTTTTCTATAGCGTTTTAAAACTTGCTATAGGACTTTACACAGAGTTGTGTTTTATGATACTAACAATTATGACATCATTTAATTGCTATAATATGTTGATATGCCATATTATTATAGTATCTAAAAACGCTATGGAAATATTATGTCAATCATTTATACGCATTGAAACGCTATAGAAAATTCATTACTATCTATTGTAGCATTGTGTTTTGCTATGAAAACTGTTTAATCCTTGTAGAATATTTTGTATAACACTAGCATAATGCTATAGTATATGAAAGTTGTAACAATTTTTCTTTTCATAGCATAGTTAAAACGCTATAAAAAAATTTCCATTGCATTTTTTATTGCCATATTCATTCAAGCTTACAATTTTCAATTCTACTAAACTTATTTCAACTAATATATTACAACAATTCAAAAAACCACACTTATCACATTGTAATGTACGTAATCAAATGGAGTCATAAGCCAAACCACAATATATATATATATCCATAATATTTCATACACAGAGTATTAAGCATATAAATATTTATGACCAAAAGTAAGAATACATACAACCGTAGCTAACCAAAATGATACATACTAAAAGAAAAGATGTATGAACGTCAATACAAAATACATTAATGCAAGCATGACCGATTTAAAGGAGAAAGAGTGCGGCAAAATAATTTTTATACCTTCCAACATGTAGTAACCCCATAAGCATCATACGCCACCTATCAAAAAGAAGCACATATGTACGTCTATTAGTCATAATGTACAAATGTAGTAGTACTAAACATAATTTCAAATGGAAACTAAGAATCTCTACCCCTTGTTTTACCACTTCATCAATAACACTGTTTATAATTTTCCTGAGAAGCCTACAATTTGGTATATTATCTAGAGTAATAGGTAGAATGTTTGGAACAGTAAAAAAATTCTATTTGTTCTTCAAGAATAAAAAATGAAGACGGGAATCTAAAATACTGAACTAATTACCATCTAAATTGCTCAACAACTCTCTTCTAAAACTAACCTATCACGTTATCAGCAGTGCCTTACATCTTCCGAACTAATTCAATATCTATTGTGCTTACATCTTCTGACCTGGCCTTCAACCAACCTTCACGTTATTAGCAGTGCTTCCCATCCCTGAAACTAATTTATCTTCACATAGGAATTCAGATGAAATGCAATTTTAAACATTGGAGATGGTCGGCTCAGACCCGCAAATTAATACTTCAAAAGAATCTGCACTCAACACTCGTTCATCGCAATATTTCAATCAGTATAGAAGCTAAAAGCCACAAGCTATAAGCCCATTTATTTTAGAAAATATTTTCTTCAAATTTCATTGTTTCACAGCAGATCATTACTCAGGAAGAAGCATATATTTTGAGGCCTGATCCTCTATGGAAGCCCATCTCAAGCTATCAAAGTTCAAAAAGGTATTGATAAATTGCTTGACTTAGTTGTTTGTCTGACAATAATTTAATCAACCTAGGGAAGTTCTAATTATTAATCTAACTTCAAATCATATATGACTTTAATTACATTAGGCTTTCAATATTTTTTTATGCAAATTGGATGGGAACATATGACCATATTACTGACTAGAAAAGATAAGAAATCCATGAATTATTAAAGATAAAACACCAAATTAATCTGCAATATATATTAGCTAAGCACGGAACTTGCATTCTGACGAGCACTAAACACAACTACTTTTAGTATCATTACCTCTACTATGTAATCAATAATGAATTCCTAAAATTTTGAATTAATATTGAAATTAATATCTGTAAGAGTAGTTAAGTTAGCCAAACTAGTACAAAGTAATTTCCCTCCGTCTCCCTTGCCAAGTATTTTAAAATCCAATTTATCCAATCTGTTGTATCTGAGTTTGAGCATCGATTCACATATCTTATCAAGGCAAGCATACAGCAATAACAAATGATTAGGTTTATTCACGCAACATGATAATTACTTAGAATGGTGTCAACTGTAAATTTGATTTGCACCATTACAGTTAAAATACGGTTACTGTTGTTAGCATCCAGATTCATACGCATCTAAAAAAATCATATGTAGTTGCCTCATGTTTGAATGAATTTTTATAATAATGCTAAAAACATGAATTGCAATTTGCAAGTTAAGAAGCTAACAAAAGCTGCTTGTTGACATGGAGAAAAGATGCAGACATTTTATCAACAATATTATAAATAAAAAAATTCATTAAAACATACTAAATTTCAAAATACTGATTAAAAATCTTTCGAGTTTCTTCATCAAGATGATTAAGGAGATGACATGCAGTTGTTTTTTAACACTAAAATGTTAACCATAATTCAAATAAGAATTTAAAAAGGTTATATGGATACTTTGGTAATATTTATGCTAAAGCAAAAGTTGTATTATGACATATATTTTATAAAAACTTATGCATATGTTAAAATTTCCTTTTTTCTCTTTTATTAATGGATTAATACCAAATCGTGTATATCTTAGACGTCAATGCTTTGTATTTATATATAACTCTTTTAAGTCGTAAAAGATGATAACGAAAAGAAAAAATTGAATACCATCGGTATGAATGTGATATAATACAAGAATATAATTGAGTACCAACCAATAATTTACTTTCAATTTGCAGTATATATCCATTTGGTCAATATTTAGTATATGTCCAATAATAAAATGGCACAACTATGAGTTAAATCTCTTCTTCTTAACATTCTGACTAAATATTTCTTTTAATGTACATATGTTCTAACACAATACAACATTTAGACAACAGTAACGAACTTCAACGATTGTAGGTACATATATTACTATCTATTATTTGTAAATTTAAACATTCTTTTATATTATAATATACAGGAATAGTTAAACCAATTAGACAACAACTGAGACCTACAAAATTCAAGACCAAAATACGTATTTAATTCAGCTTGAGCTAAAAAGGGTATGAACAACAAAGCACTTTCCTTCAACGTTTCACAAGTCATAAATGTTAAATGAAGTAAATTTGCGAAACAGGGAGACTGAAGAGGTGATGAGCTACGTCATTGCAAGTTCCGACCACTATTATGGGGCAGTAGCCCCTGCTGTCGCATGGCAGTAATGAACTGCTGCCAACACACCAGCAATGTGTTGTTGTAAATAGAAGCAGCACATGCTACTATCTTCAGGGGCCAGGCCATTGGTCTGGCCACCATCATTTCATGGATGGTCGGTGTTCTTGTCGTGGTTATATCTCTCAGATTTTTAATGCAGTTCAATAATAGAATTGTTATTGAATGTTGCAAATAATTATTTATTTAATACTTACTTGATTTGCTCTAAGCAGAATAAAATTTGCTGAGCTACAAAAATAATAACACATGAAGGCCATTGTTGCTATTTATTCAAATTCTTCCTATGATCATATAAAATGTAAATAGAGGTCATGCGGCACCACAACCATAAAATGTGGATTCTAACAGTCAACGTACTTCCTTTTTAAACATTGTTGCCTAGTGGTTATAAGCCTATAACTAACAACCATGTACATAAAATGAGAACTAGAAAGCTCAAAACTATCGACCATGGTTGTGCCTGTATAAATTTATATATGAAAAAACATACCGATTGTATCAAAGCTCCATGCAAAAGGAATGACATTACTGGTAGATGCAGATTCATGTGAAGGCCTGTAACCGAATATTCTGCAATATGCAGCAGGCACTCCTATGCTTCCGCCTGTAACCGAATATTCTACAATATGCAGTAGGCACTCGTATGCTTTCGCCTGTATCGGTACCTAACCAATGTTTACATGAAATTCAAATTAAACTTGCATCAAATTATATTGGTGCAAAATTTGAGTCAGAATGATATATATATATATATATAAGAAAATACTTTGATATTACCTAATGAAAAGTCCACAAGCTTGGCAGCAACTGCAACAGCAGAACCACTAGAAGATCCACCGGGTACTCTGCCTGGAGAACACGGATTCTTTAGTGTCCTGTAATGCTTATTTTCACCATTTACGCTGCATATAAATATCTGTATGAGATCGTTATTGTATAACTTTTAGACAAATTAGAGTATGATGTGTGCATGTATAAACCTAATGTAAGTGTAATGGTATATGAAAAATTGTTAAAGCATTTATATAACAACTGAACGGTTATTCTTGTACGATTAATTTGAAACAATTATTTTGTAAACTTAAATAGAATATGGTTTGACAAACATAACTTAAGAAAAGAAATACTAATACATGAAATGAAAGAATGATTTGATAAAATTGAATAAATGTTAAGTGATGGTTACCAACTAGTTGTGATCAATTAAGAAAAATCATACACATAAAGTTTACATAACTTAATAACTTAAATAATGTCAACATAACATTTGCTTTACTTGCAAAAAATAAAGTTAGCATAACTTTCAACGTTTACAGAATATAATTTGAAAATCATGAATAGATGGAGATGGAAGGCAAAGAAAATTCAGAATAATTATGAAAGCAATAATTTAAATGAAAATGACATGAATGTTGGTAATAAATGTATTATGTCATTTTCAACGTTTACTTACTGATTGGGCCACAAACATGTCGTAAACTGAGGTTTTGCACATCATAACATCAAAACCTAATCGAGAAGGAAATAGATACTAGAAGTATAGAAATGTCATATATTAATCAATATTTTAAAACAAACTTGGTATCAAACAATCTACTATTATCCAACTACAGGAGATTGACTATATGATTTGCAACACGGACCCGGCAAAAATAAAACTTACTTTAAATAATTTATGCTTTGCAGAAGTAGTCTATCTTAACTCTTCCTTCCACAACAATTTCGTTTATCTCACTTCAATCCGATAAATCACATGTGTCATATTTTTTATCATGTTTATTCTACAATTAATCAAAAGAAAATTTAATAAAGATTTCAAAATAGGGAACATGATGTTTATAAAACTAATTTTTATAAAACTTAATTAAAGTTTACAAACTTATTTAATTTAAAAAAAACAGTTGGCTTATTCAATTATTATAAAAGTTAATTAACTTAGTTACTTATTTTAAACTTAGTTAATTTATTATTATTTT
The DNA here is from genome assembly GCA_030737815.1 of Allium fistulosum. Taxonomy (NCBI): domain Eukaryota; kingdom Viridiplantae; phylum Streptophyta; class Magnoliopsida; order Asparagales; family Amaryllidaceae; genus Allium; species Allium fistulosum. The sequence continues at coordinate 912,504,705 of CM060908.1, forward strand.
ACTACTACTACTACTACTATTATACTATATTATTATTATTCTTCTAAATTTAGTTAATTTTTATAAACTTAATTAATTTTTATAAAACTTAGTTAACTTAGTTAATTTTTATCTAATTTTTATAAAACTTAGTTAACTTAGTTAATTTTTATCTAATTTTTATAAAACTTAGTCAATTTTTATAACAATTTAACAAAGATTTCAAAATAGAGAACATGATTTTTATAAACTAATTTTTATAAAACTTAATTAAATTTTATAAACTTATTTAATTTTAAAAAAACAGTTGGCTTATTTAGTAATTATAAAACTTAATTAACTTAGTTATTTATTTTAAACTTAGTTAATTTATTATTATTATTATTATTATTATATTATTATTTTATTACTACTACTATTATTATTATATTATATTATTATTATTCTTTTAAATTTAGTTAATTTTTATAAAATTAATTAATTTAAATTTTTAAATGTAGTTAACTTTTATAAAAATTAGTTAATTTTTATAAATATTGCTATTTGGCATGGAAATATTGTTATCTCGCATGGTGTACGTATATAGCAAAGTAAAGGGAATAACTAGGGTGCAAATCTACAAAAGAGTAATGTGATTATGCAAAAGGTGTGAATGCCAATCTACAACATATTTAAGCAAAGAAAAAATTATGTAGTTGATATTCCATAAAAAGACTATACATTGAACACCATTATCACGTTTGATACTCCACGCATCTTATATAACTGACTAATATTACATACCTCTCCTTCATTAGAAAAATGTTTCTCAAGGTCAACCTTTGTTATCCTATGAGATAATCCAGCACGTATAAGCTGTTTCCAGGATTTTCTACGTCACTAGAATCTTGAGATCTACATATGGGTAAAAGTAAATTAACGTTAAAAATTAAAATTAAAATTCCAATTAAGAATTAACTTTTAAATTCCATACCTAGATCGACTCTTAGATCTTGACAACGATCTGGAACAAGCCCTCTCATGACAAGGTGTGGGTGATGGTGAAACATATCTAAAATCAAACATGCTAAGGGATCAGATGAAACGTCAGTTTTGAATTATAAATAAATGGTACACAACAGTGAACTCACTCTGACTTTCCTGAGCGTGCCATTTTGAAACAACAAAAGCAAATAAATGGAAATGAGTCAGAACATTAACATTATGTATTACTTACTATAAACGCAAGTTAAACAACTCAAAGCCAAGTAGCATACAAATTTACAAGACTGACATAAAAGTTATGCTATGCTGGCCAACAGGCAAAAAAACAAGACAAATTGGACAACTAGTAAAAATACAAGATCTTGATCAATAACATATCAAAACTATAGTAACTTATTATGCAGACACAGAATGCTATTAACATCATCGGTTAGATGTTGGCCATATTTTTCCAGATATCAACTAGCACATGCAAGTAATTAATTACAAAACATATGTTAACACATCATTAATATATACTAAAAGGCCATTGTTCTTAACGGATTCCACAAATGGATACAAAGATCATAATGATACTTGGAGACAATACAATGCATACAACACATACAACTCACCTATGTTCTTAACGTCGGATTCATCTTTGTTAAAGCCAATACAAAATTTAGTTTTATCAGCTCTGGAAAAAATTACATGCATATTCATACAGCTAACAAAAGAGTATTATTATATGCACTGTTTTTCCCCAACTTTATGAAGCTCATTTTCACCATTACCTATTTTATGTTAGCAGTGTGATGTTTTTCATATATATTTTTTTTCTCTTTTCTTTGGTCACTGGTGTATTACAATCTGAATGTTCGGTCACTAATACAAAAAATAATTGGGTAAAATCCAAAACATAGTATTAGGAACTACCTTCATATGTTGTGAATTGGAACTGACAAGGAAATCGTCAACCTAAATGCTCACGGGCTTCCCTTCTTTGGAGGGCGACATGCTAATAACTATGACATGAAGTCCGATTCAGCTTCCCTTCTTTGAAGAATCCTGATTCAGCTTCGTTGAGGATTCACGCTTCAGCTTTGTGAAGGAATTGACTTCTTTGAGAAATCGCATGAAATCGAAATCTGACGAATCGAGCGGTTGCAAAATCGAGCTTTCAGAGTGAGAAGGGATTCGTGGTTGAAGAAGGATTTGTGAGTGAAGAGAAGATTCATGAGCGAAGCAGTCTCGTAATTTTGGATTTGGAATTGAAGGTGAAAAGAGGGAATGTCTGGCGGAAAAGGAAAAAGGAGGGGGGAAATGTAATATTGGACCGCCAAATTTTCTTTTGGTTTAACGATGGCATGAACACAAGCTATCCTTTTAACCTAAATCACATTAACTATCTAACCATAGCAAGTTGAGTTTCCATGCAATCTTTACTTGCTATTAAAAGAACATTTTCTTGTAGTGACCAGTTCTCCTGAGAAAATAGTGGTTACATCATCAACCATTACGGATCGGTACCGATCCATAGGCTTGGATCGGTACCGACCCGTAAGATCAACTTATGGATCCTTCCGATTGCCTTGGATAAGTGCGTTTTGTTGTGGGCTTCGTGATTTCCAACTTGTTTGCAATGCAATAAGCTTGTCTCTGAGTCCAAAAGATGGATCAGTGGAAGAATGAAGTTGTTGAGTTCAAGTGCTCGTGGAGATCGATAGAGAATTGCATGGAAACGATGAAACGGAACTTGAAATAGGCTCCTGACATCATCACTTTTGAATAGTGGGGTTGGGGTTGGATTGAGTGATATCTCGTGGACTGGTACCGATCCATGGGTTGGATAGGTACCAATCCAATACTTTGTTGGATAGGTGTTGTTGAATTTCAAGGTGGCCTCGTAATTGCCTCTATCTTTGTTAACTTGAACTGACATGGAGTTCGATCTGAGAAATTTGAGTGTTTGCTGGGGGCTTGACTTGAAGATTTTCTGTGATTTTCGTGCTTTGAGTTTTTCTTTGCTTGCTTGGGATCTGACCCGAGACTTCTGTGTGTTCGACCCGAGTCTTCATGGATCGGTACCGATCCATGACTCATGGATTGTATCGAATCAACTTTGGATCGCGCTTGGGATTTCTGCATGGATTGCTTCAGGTCGTGCTTGAAGTTTTTCCAAGGTTATTCCGCTTCGAGTCCGATCTAAGGATTTTATGTGTTTGCTATGTGTCGGCTCTACCAAAAACTTGAAGTTTCAAATTTTCAAATTTTTTTTGCTCATTTTTGCATGTTTCTTTTTTCTTGCGTTTTATGATGTTTTAAAGTCGTGGATCATTTATTTGTTGTTTGCTTATCCGATTCGATCGTTTAAGTCTGTTTTGAAGACTACGACAAATTCGGCCATAACACACATATATATTAAGTCTGTTAGAAGACAAATTCGGCCGACACACACCATAATCAAATAAATATCATAAAAATTTGATTGTCTATAAAGATAAAGACGGTTATCTTGTGGTCAATTATCCGATGCAACTGTGTAAAAATAGAAAGGGTACTTGAAAGAGGGATGCTCGTCCCAAACGAATACTGCCAAAATTAATAAACATTGGAGGGTCCAACAAAAAGTTATGCCTCAGAGCATTGTCTGGGGAAATAATTGTTAGAGTAATGATTACTTTCCACCAAATTTGAACAATCAATCGCCTTGTTTTAACTTGACGACAAACGGTTCGACGTTGGTAGTAGAGTGTTCAAGATACAAGCGCAAGATCAGACGCAACTTCACTTATTTCTTTTCATTCAACGTCCACACCATCCCAATTCCCAACGAATAAATATCGAATATTAAACCATGGCATGCTGAGCGGTCTTCTTCATACTCTACTGCTGCCTTACCTCAGGAGCGGACAAATTGAGTTGTTTGAGTTTCTAAAACTTGAGCAACTCTTTTTATATTAATTTATTATACTTTTGCTTACTTCTGTACGTAAAATAAATCAAATCGTTTGCTAAAGTTTTCTAAAATATGGATAACTACTTGATATTGGTTACCTACCGTTGCTATTCAATATCAGAATGTTGACCAATATTATTCTATATCTACTCCTGTAGAGGTAGCAACATTACTCTTCTTTTTTAATCTGGGTATTGCTTGGTAAGCGTTTTTCTGGTCGTTAGATGTCCAATATAATATCACTTTTCGATTGTCGTGATAAAATAAATCATTCTTTAAGCTTTCAAATACATATACCATGTTATTATAATATAGCATCAAAACAAAATGTAGCTTTCGCAATGAAGCCTTCGTGACATCTGTTCTGTTTGTTCTTGTATTAACTTTCAGTGAAGTAATGTTTGTTAAAAAGAAGAGAGAGAAAAACATAGAACAGAAAATAATCAAGTGACCAACTGACTCTATTAATTAATGTTTGGTAGTACAAAATTATAAGACAGCAGGGGATCAATTCTTCTAGCTAACTATCCAACGTGGTTCGCGTGGATAACTATATATACTGATATAGCACGTATTCATACTCATGTAAATAGCTTCACTTGTAACAGTATCATTTTAATAATAGTTATAATATTTTTGATGTCACACTTTTTTGATGTCAGCGTGAACTATAAAAAATGTATCTATATATATATTAACAAATCTTAATATTCCTTAAAAGTATAATCTAACAGTTTTTACAAATTCAAAATGCATCTCTATACTTAAAAAAAAGATGTAATAAATAAACATCATCGTTGTTTATTAACTGATAATATAAATAATATTCAAACTAAAAAAAAATCACATATTTCAACTCAGAAATAAAAATTTAAATTAACTGTGCATGATTTCAATGTAAAAACATTGCTAAATATTTATTCAAATCTTTCTCTTAAAGATGTTAAACATATATAATCCGTAGAAAAATAATTCACGCGCGAATCACATACCATCATCACGCGCGATACGCGTCCGGTAATGCGCGTATATGGAGGGATAATGGTTCACGTGGATACTAGTTTTAGTATATAAATATAATGGATACGGAAAAAAAAATCATTTAGACTATTTCGTACGGTGACCTTATGAATCAAGTGTATTGGATTTGTACCACCGATAGCCACGCCGGACCACTTAAGGATTAAGTTAGGACGGTCGTGGACCTTATGAGTTATGAATCTGTCCATGCGGATGAAAGCAAAATAAAATTTATAAACTAGACAGTTCACAGTCGTACCACGTGAAATTGATATGTACCAACCAACATTGTGATCCGCACGGAACTGATTGCCAAATAGGTATCATCTTAGGAACATCTAGACTGATCAGTGACTAGTAACTAGTTGGCTACCGTTTGGAGCAATTTTTTATCATTTTATGTGACAGGTCCGACCCATCTAACACGCCGTGGATGAATCTTATTGTTTTGGCCCATTTGGCTCAACTATTGAAATTGAACAATTAACGTCGGGTCGGACGTAAATCACTAACCCAAACAGCTAATTTGTTCAAAAAATTAACTACTCGGTATTTACTTCCATTCTTTTCGCTTCCTACTCGCCTATATCAATAAAATTTAACCAAAAATTCGCAAAAATTAATTATGTTTTCAGGTAATTTTTGATACACTCACCTTAATCTCATTTCCGTTTAATGTTCCTATTTCATAGGGGTGGGCATAAACCGCACCGCTATACGAAAACCGCCCGCACCAAACCGCAAAAACGGTACAGAAACCCGCACCGAATCTTCTAACCAAAGCAAATACCCCAAACTGAACCGACCCGCATCGATACGATTCGGTTGCGGTTTGGACGATTGAACCAACCATATTAAACCGGACCGAACCAAATATTTACACTAGTAATCCTATGATAAAAATATAAGCAAGCCCTATCTTATTTTAGATTCTAGCGATGTATATTCAATTTTTAGTTTATGTTATTATATTAATAATATTCGCTGTCATAAAGGAAGAAATTATAGTTTTAGTATAATATTTTCCATCTCATTTTTTTAGATAAATGCTAATTATACTTTTATTTTAGTCATTTTCTTTGATGATTATGCATTGATTAATGTTGATGTTTGGTTAATTTATCATAAAAATCTACCTTGTAGCTAAATGTCAAATTGAAATATTCATAAAGTTAAGAACTAATCTTTCATTTCAGTATAACATTGTGTGTTTTTTACCTTTAAGTGTAAAAGCTTCACACAGTTGCTTTCGTAAATTGATTGTTGATGGAAATAATTCTTTTATTTCATATTTAATATGGGTTCAAACCAGACCGGACCGAAACCGAACCGTATTACATTCAAACCGAACCGAAACCGAACCGTTTAAAAGTTTAGTATAATGGTTTGTATTTTTGATTAACCGTTTGATGCGGTGCGGAAGCGGTTTGGACTTCAAACCGCACTAAACCGACCCGCGCCCACCCCTACTATTTCATGACTTTTTTTTTGAGTTTTATTGCTTAGAAAATGACGAAAACTGTTTCAAAAAATTATCGTTAAAGTCCTAATAATTGGTTCGAAAAAGCACGATAGAATTCTAGCATTGCGCCGTTGATGCGTACCAAACTTTTGAAAGCAAAAAAAAGGTGTACATAAGAAATTGCAGCAACATTGAATGAGGTTTTGATGAATATTTCAAATGAAAAATTGGTACTGGACGATTAAGAACGCTGCAATTACGAAGAACTAAAGAAACAACGGTCAATGTGATAGAGTCTATATAGTAAAACGGTACTAGAATGAGATCCAATGAAGGGAATGGATAGCGGAAGCGAGCAATGGTGGGTTAATCATACAAAGGTAAATTTGTCCTCTTTTAATTCGTTTAAGAGTTAGTACTAAGTTTTGTTCCTCTTTTCTTTTGCTTTTCAGGAGTTCAGCATCAAAGTTCTGAAGTATAGACAACAAACAATAGTACATATGGAGTTATTGGAACAGATTTTTCAAGTTACTATCGCAAAGGAAGTTGGTGCATTCATATTTGGTGCCACAAAATAACAAGTCAAGAGGGTGCATTCTCCTCATCCAAAAAAACCACCAACACACTGTTCGATCCAATATGAGAACTGATGGATTTTATATGCACTTGAATACCTCAATACACAGCCGTCATAATAGCCTACACTAGCATGTGGCGGATGTTCATCTTTCAAAGTTCATAGTAGAAGAAGTCAAACAGAGAATGATGAGGAGATAAACGAGATTATTAATATAATATATCAAATAAATTTGAAGAATCTCGTTCTAAAATAGATATCTCCTCCCATAATCCCTAGTCCCCCTCCTTTTCATAGCCTCTCATCATATACTACTCCCTTCCCTAATCCTAGTCTAAGTGTATCATCTGCTTGTTCATCTACGACCTTCAAGGATGTCATCGATCGTGTAAGGAAGTTTGAAAAAATTCAACTTTCTAAAGCATTAATTCCATTCAAGATTCAAGAGAACAGATATGCTTTTTGTTTTTTGGACGATGAGGACGTCCAGAATTGACTAAGGTTAGAGATAAAACCTTCGCAACACAATTAGATACCAGCATTATATGATGGTCCATCAACCTGCCTACCCACCTACTTACATGCCTATCCATCCACCACTTGATTTCTAGTTTTATTTGTGTTTTTATTTCAATTTCTAGTAATTAACGTTGTCTTTTCTATTATATTATTTAACTATAATTAAAAAGTAATTAAAACAAAAATACAATAAAAAAATAATTATTTATAACAAAACAATTAAAATATCTCTTTCATATGCCACTTTTGTAACATAAGAGCATCCCTTTTCGTCCCGTTCTTCTTTTCATGCCCCTTTCCTATACACATTTCGTGTGGCAAACAAACACATGCTCAGTAGCAAATGAGTCGTATTCTATCCCAAAATTTTATTACTAGATAACTAGCACTAATTACTTCATGTCTATGGAAATAATTTTCTTGATGTTCATACCATCAAATAAGTCCATTTATTATCACACACAATGCATGAGAATGCACAGATTGCTATGTGCAGTCACTCATGAGCTGAATTTGTAGGGTTGCTGATTTTCCCATCAACGCGCATCCTTTATTGAGTTTGGATGTCCATTTTTTGGTCGGCCCCATTTTTTTTTTTCACCTAGTAACCTTCCCAACATTTCTTGCAATTTCATAAACCTTCGCCGCGTGTTAAAAAAATCGTTGGAAGGACTGTCGGAAACCTTGCAGCGTCAAATGTAGGTCCAATACACATTACACGACTACATAAACGACGATTTACGACCTACGATTCGACCGACATGATGTCTAAGAGCTTCATTCATAGGTCAATTATTGCTTTTGAGACTACAGAGGTAACTTGTTCTAACTTTCTATAACATATTACAGTTTAAGTAGAGATAAAAATAGTAACCTATATAAAATTTTAAAATATAAGATTGGTATATCCATCATCGCGGTAGTTGGGCTGGCTATCATCCAAATTTATGACATTCTACCTACACATATCATAGCTAGATTAAATGCCAGTCCATTTGGTGCCTTTTTACAGATTAGGTTAGTACAGTCTACCCATACATTTCATTTTCTGGACTTTGAGATTGGGATCACTCCTATATTTTTACATGCTCACGGTTATAGAGATCGGTGTTTCGATACGTACGTATTTTTTTTGAATGTGTCTATGAGACGCCCTAATTCTACACCATTTTTTTAAAGAGGATTGATCCAGACCGTATTAAGAATGGTGTTGTCTGACTTACTTATCTACAGGCCTACATCACATAGTTTAGAGATAGATTAGACATGGTCGATGCGGTTATTCGTACTTTTCATATATATATATATATATATATATATATATATATATATATATATTTTGTTCGACCTTCTTCTCGAACCAGAAGAGCACGGTTCCTCTAGGTTATCTTGCTAGGAACCAACCTTGAGCAGTTGCACACAGTGGATTATGGCTATGTGATACTTTCATGTTTGTACACTACATTAGATCTCTATTCACTTTCTCGGGTTGAGCAGTGTTTGGGTTTTGATATATCCTTCCGTTGTAGCACTATGAGTACACATCGAAAATGCAACTCCGACTTCAGATGACTGCCAATCGGTCACTTGATTTCATACTTCCTTAGGATTAGGAGATGGGAGATCATGCAGTATCCCCATCGAGCCCCCTCAAGGGTAAGACATGACCTTCAGCAGTCCCTTGGACCTTTAGGTTAGGTGTAACCTTTTGAGTCTATGGCGGTCTACTACATTCATTCCAGTTTGGTACTTAGGAGAAAGATGTTGGTACCAAATCATTGGGATGTTCGTGTTCTTGTAGATTTGTTATCGTGTAAGGATATATTTGGGCCCTCAAGGTCTATTGGGATACAGTATATACAGGTTCTTTGAGATGTTGGATAGTTAGATGGTTTGACCTTCTTCTTAGCTGTTGACGATTATGATGCATGCTGGGGGAAGAGTTGCTCTCCATCATTACATAATTCTGGATTATACACGGGCAGGGTGGTTTTGATCCTAGGTCATCACAGTTCTCGCATGTCCCGTGCAACCCGAGATTGATTGTAGATTTAGAGCATATGACATTACAGGTATGATGCTCGATCTTCCACTAGAGTATCTATCAGATGATGATGCTGTTGGCATTAATTCAGTTAGGATGTACCTCCATTATGAGATATGTTCAGACTACGTTATTCACTGTTATAGTATAGACATTATCTGACATCTAAATCGCTCATAATTACAGTATGCTGCAAGATCAAACAAATCTAGACAAGGGTACGCTACATATCAGTGCACGACACTCCATAATAATCAAGTGGCGCATGACATGTACCGCAACCATACACAACTTCTAAAGGCACAGATCAATGATTTGACAGCTCGGTTGGTGGGTTTTCAGGTGTAGGAAGACGACAATGATGATGGTGGATACGAGGATGACGGCGGTGGCGGCGGCGATGACGCGGTCGATTTATGATGTACATACTATATTCATTGGTTGTGTTGGCTATATTTGTTGTATTGTATTCAGTAGTTGCAGTGACTATATTTATTGTATTGTATTCACTGGTTGTATTGGTTATATTTACTATAATGTATTCATTAATTGTAGTTATTATATTTACTGTACTATATTCATAAGTTGTAGTCACTGTACTTACAGTGTTGACTTCATTGTATTTGGTAGTTGTAGTCACTGTACTTATTGTGTTGATTATAATGTATCTAGTAGTTTTATTCATTATACTTACTATGTTGACTATATCGTATTCATTAGTTGTAATTGTTGTACTTATTGTGTTGACTGCACTGTATTCATTAGTTGGAGTCGCTATGCTTATTATATTATATGATGTAATGTACTGGAATTAAATTTAATGAACTGTAATGTAACTGCTTTTCTATTAACTTCATGTCTCTTCTTAGTTTAGGATGGTGATATTTCACATCATCTTATTATGTGCTTTTCTCACTACTTTATATCCATTCTCGCATTTTCTTTTCTATTAACTTTGATGAGCTATAACATGTTTGGTCAATTCACATATATGCTTTTCTGAAAACTTTATGTCCCTTCTTCTTTTATGATATTAATACTTCACATCACCTTATTTATGTGCTTTTTTAACTAGTTTATGTCCATTCTCCTATTTTCTTTTATGACAACTTTAACTGTGGTGAGCTGTAATGTGTTTAGTTAATTCACCTATTTTCTTTTTTGACAACTTTACCTCCCTTTTTCTTTTAGGACATCAATACTTCACATCATTTATGTGTGTATTTATTGTAAATAACCTCTTTTTATACTAAATTATCATAACACAAATCTATTCTACCAGCCATAGCGGATCATAGTCATATATCTCTCTCTACATCGTATGACTATGAAGGTCCCTTAAAACACCTGATGCCTTCTAATCCATCATCAATAGAAACTAACATTGATTTCTATGTTGAAATGCAAGAAATGCACTAGAAGGTTTATGAGAGCACGAAAGGAATAAGAAGAACTTCAAAGGCAAGTAAGAGAGCAGAACATCATGAAGAAAGACAATAGACACTGGAGTTAATGCATTCTATTATATATTTGACTAGAGTTGATGCTTCATGCTCGAAAGCGTCACCACGTTAGGTAAATCCATTATATATTTGAGATATTTGATATTATCACCTCATTAGCGATGACGATTGTTTGATAATAGAGACTAGCTGCATGCCTATCTGTTATTTCAAATACTCTGACTCGAGATAGCTGCATGTTGTATATCTATAACATTAAAGACATGCTGTGAGCTTATCTGTCATTCTCTTATAAGAGTTTATGGGCTGAGAGTTCCCCTTTTCGTATGGTTTGTAGTTTTTATCTCTGAGTACCATTTAGTCGAGAGTTCCACCTCTCTAAGGACTGTGGGTCGAGATAGATGATTTTTGTACATTGAGTTTTGATTGGTTTAATATTGAATTGAGATTATATTTCTTTATACCTCTAAGGGTCTAACAGTCGGAAGTATCACTTCCATTAGGACTGTAGGTTGAGATTAAAATCTGGATATTGTTTCGATATTTTGCATGGATTATGTTTTATTTGAGATTCGCATTTCTTGCTATCTCCTAAAACTAATGGTCAGAAGTATTTACTTCCATCGAGACTTATAGTTAAGATAAAATTTCTGTATATTGATTTTTGTATTTTTATGGATTTTGTTTTATTTGGTTTCCACAATTCGTGATTTGTCTATTATGACTTTACAATCGGAAGATATTACTTCCATTAGGGCTGTAAGTCGAGAGTTGATACTTTGATTATTTATTTAGGATTATCCTTTTCCAGATTTGTATTTTCGGGCTTGACAGTCAGGGGTTCACACTTCTGCTAGGACTACAAGTCAAGTCAGATATGTTGGTCATTAACCCTTGAATTTGGTTTGATTCGAGATTTATTCCTTTATTTTGGTTTCATGGATACGTTGTGCGCTAATCCATATTATTTTGAGGTTTTGATGGATTTATTTGTTATCACCTTTGTAACGACCCTAAGTTTGAGTAACATTATTTAAGATATTTAATTAGTTAAATAAAATAAAATAATGTAATGATTAGGAGATTAAGATTTTGATTAATAGACGGGTAGCCGTGCCCATTAAACAAATAAACTAAGGGAATTAAAATGAATCAAGTTGGGCTAAGTAGACAAGGGCAATACAGGAATAAGTATATTCTTATACCCTAAACCCTTAAACCACATTCATTTTACACGTTCATAAAAATAAATCAAACACTATAGAGGCAGGCCACCATTAAGCAAGAACAAGAGGAAGATAAGCTAAAGGAAGAAGCTAAATCAACATTAATCCGTTCTTTAAATCTCAAATCCTTAATCACAAAGCTAAAGGTGAATAATGACTACATCTCATGTTTGATATTGTTTTCGATTTTAGGTTAAATCCGAATTATTTTGCAAGGTTTTTCCATGTTTTGATTGTTAGAAATAAACATATATGCTTGTTGATGATTTATGATATTTCATATAGATTTTATGATATGTTTTAATATGAAAACCCTATTAAATGACATCCAAATGCCTTGCGATTTTAGATATAGATCATAAATGATATTTTAGAGATGGGTTTCAATTTACATAATTTTCTAAATTTATGTGGATTTTATATTAATTTTCTAGTGAGGAAAATGGATATTTGGGTTTAAAATAATTTACGGCTAAATTATATACGTTTTGGGTCTGAAATTTATATATGTTAGAAAACATATTAAAAATGATTTATAGAAATTTTTGTAGAATTTTCCGAAGTGTTTTAATGAATATATAAAATTATTTGAGGTATGGGACATAAATGTTTTATATATTTCTAAAAGGAGAAGGGGAATTTTATAAATAAATTAAATTGTTTATTTATGAAATTTTGGCACTACTTTTAAAAAAGAAAATTAGCAACCAATAATATTTTGACAAACAAGGCAGGTTAGTTGAAAAGATTACTTTAAAAAGCTAAAAATCAGATTTTACATCTTTTTACATGTTTCGCCACTTTCGGCACCTAGGTTTCGATTGAGTACTTCTGCCTCCATCACCATTGAAACCAATGCATATAGTATCAATGATTTGGTACATAGTGAATTGGATATAGGCGGAAGGTACTGGGTCGAGACAATGGGTTCCGATGGGGTCGAAGCGCTATTGTGTTTTCAAATGGAAATGCGCCTGCTTTGCTTTCGAAAGGAATGCTTTCGACTTGGTTGCCTTTCGATTGGGTCAAATTGATTTAAGGAATGGTTTCGAATGAGGTTGCGTCTTTTGTTTTAAGTAAATGCTTTCGAAGGGGCCGAAACCTCTTGCTGTCGCTTTCTGCCTTTCGAAGCAAATGGTTTCAAAAGGATACTTTGTTTTTAAAACCTAGCCACTTCTTTAATACTTTTGAAGGGTTGGTTTCGACACCATCACTTCTTTACTTAGGAATTGCTTTCAAAAGAGTGTTTTCGACTTAGTGTTTTATGACCCTTTTGTTTTATTGAAGGTAGAACCCAAAGTTTTTGAAAGGAAAGGTTTTTAAATGGTTTCGAAAGGTTTCCACATGTTTTACTTGAACCTAAATGCTTTTGAAAGGTTCGATGTTTACAAAGGATTTAATGCTTTTGAAAGGTCTAAATGAAGGTTTTGAAGGGGTGGTTCCCCAATGGTTTAGAAAGGTTTAAAAGAAAGGTTTCTAATGTTTTCGAAAGGCAATGTTAAGTGTTTTAAAGATAGGATGTCTAAGGTTTTAAAGCTTTCGAAGGTGATGTTTTTCAATGGTTTCGAAAGGTTTGTTATGAAGGGATTCGAAAGGGTATGTTTTGTCATTTGGCCTAAGTTTTTACTTGGATCAAAAGGGGTACTTTCAATGGATTTGAAAGGGGTACTTTCAAAGGTTTAAATGTTTTCATCAACAAGGTTTTGTGTAAAGTATATATAACATGGTAAGGTGATTTGGGCAAAGCATAAAATTTATTTTCCTTGTTTAAAGAATGATTTAAAGGTTTAAATCAATTTGAGAGAAAAGGTTTTCAAGGAAAATTTTATAGGTAGTTAACCCTAAGTAAAATGACTCAGATATTAGTATACCAGATGAGACTGGTATAGGGTCGCGCCCTATACATTAGCTATTAGCCCCTAGTTAATTTAGTCCAAAATTCCAACGTGTAGGCCTTTGTCACAGGTAAGACTAAATGATGTTACACACAGAAAGAAATATACAAAGAGAAAATAGGTTATTGGTGAGCCCGCAAAACCATTAGGATCAATTGATTCTTGAGAAGTAAGTTAGGGACAGACCGTCCAAAAGAGGAGTATCTAACAAAAGTTAAATTATTTGTTTATTTTGTCTGGTAGGCCCGAGTCAGCCAAAGGGTAGTAGTTAGCCAAACAAAACTATATTGTTCGAATAGATAGTCCATTTGTTACCTAATTTATATGCTTTCATAATATTGATATTATTGTTTTAACCAGTTTTGGTTCCAGGATTATGATTTGCAAAAGATATATTTTTAAAGGATATTAGTGAGGAGAAACCCATTCTGCTAAGCGGCGTGGTCTCACTTAATATCGAATAACCGAGATGTATAGTATTATTTACACCAGGCTTCATGTCTGACTCGAAGTTTATGTTTTTCCCCTTAAACTCTTAGGTGCTCAAAATTGATTTGAGTAGGCTGAGGGTTGAGGATTTTTAGGTTTTAGTAGGTGGACGGATAAAGCTTCCGAAGACGAGCAGGAGGTTGAATTTAGCTATGTAGGAGTTGTTATGTTTTTATTTCCGTTATGTTGTATTAAGTCTGATATGACTATTTAGTACTCTGGTCATCTAAGGGGGCATCTTCATATGTCGCTCTTGGCGTATTTTGTAATAATTATATTTGATCTGAACCTGGGAAACGTTTGAGATTATGTAACTTGGATATGAAACATGTTTTATGAAATGTAATCAGAAATGTTGTTTTTGAAATCTGTGATTTTGTTTCATATTCATGTGCTTCTGATATTATGGATACCATTAACATTACCGTATTTGATCACCGGAAGTTAATACTATGGATGACTGCAATGTTTTTAGCACTTAGCTTCGGGCCTCTAGATAGGGGATGTTACAACCTTATTTATAGATGTCTTAGTTCTTACTTACTTGTATGTATTCCTTGGGTGATATTTGGAATGTGTGGCATGGTATATTATTGTTATTATGATATATTTTGATGGATATTTCATTAGGTCGTATTCTCACTTGGCCTTATAATTCCATGCTTATGATTATGCACTCATATTGGATTTAGATATAGTCTGACCCGTTTATTATTTATATAATACTCGGGTCAGTCCGAGACTTTTCAGGTACAAGGACATTAGTCATTTTGGATGTAAGCTTTAGAGGAGATGGGTATATATATATATATTATATCATGTTTGAGTTGTCGATTTATATTTTGCTTTGGATGATCCCTTGTATTTATTTTGATGAGATGGCCGAGAATTATGTATAGTGAAATTGACTTGGTATTTGTTGTAGTATTGAGACAAACATTATTTAGTATCAGTTTTTATATATTATATTTTTCTGCCGCGATCTGTGACTTTGTGTTCATTTATATATGTTGTATATTGTTCTGTCCTGGTAAATCGACGTGATTATTGCTTTGTGCCGATATCAGATACGTATGGATGTGTTAAACGAGATTTTTAATACGTACCGACGTTATGTAGAATATGCTAGTATATGATTTTTATTTGATGATAATAAACATATATATATATATTCGATTAAATGTATTTGTTATTATACTATTTTATTTTTCCACATAATTAAATAAATATTTGTTGAATTAAATAAATAAATCAGAATTTATATTCAAACAAATATTTTATTTAAACAAATATTTTATTACAAATTCAAATAGTACAAATTTGAGCTCTCACTACATATATACATTTTCAATTACAATTCAATTTCAAATTACAACACAATTTTCCCTATACAATTTTTACATACATTTTCACCTCACTACATTAACTCATCACTCAGATTTGATCTTCAACTCTATTCCAGTTTTTATCCCACATCTGAATTATCTGCAAAATAAACACTAATGCAGTAAAGTTGAAAAAGAAGTATTTTTGCAGTGTACAATGAAGTGTGTGTTTGAAAATATTATTTGCCTCAGTTATTTGGGTTGTTTGTCATCATTTTTCTTCTGAATTCATCTTACACGAATAGCTTGTAACATGCACAGTGTATCACTGTACATGTCACAAGGCCGTGCATGCCGATATACACTTACGTCTTAAAACTATAGGGATAGGTGAGCACAAGGTCAAACCCTAGCCGAGGACGAATTCAACCCAGGTGCAATACAAAAACAAAAATAGAATGGTCAAGTATGAGAGTCAATGGTCAGCCAACATGAATAAAGGTTCAATACAATGGCCGAACTCAAATGTACACAATCAGTCCAAATTAAACCAAAATTCAAAACAAAATGTTCAAGCACTTCAACAGAGAATATAATGCAAGGCTAACAAGGATTGGAACCAACCAGACTGGAGAGATGTAGATTAATATGAAGTCCCGACCAAATTGCAATACAACCAGGTCAACAAATCACCCAGAGCAGCACAACAAACAATACAAATAAAACATGTTCAATGAAATGGTCTTGAGTAACACCTAAGAAAGCATAGCCATCACACACATATATACATACATGTATGTATATATGTATATACGTGGAGAGACCAAAATGAATGCCATGGAAAACTAAAGTGACCAGATCCACACAAGCACAGTAACAAAACCAACATGAAAACATGAACCAGCTTCAAGAGCAACAAATAACACAATGCAACAAGAATTCAAAACTACAACAGAGTTCAAGTCTTGACCAAGTGGATAGGCACAATAATTATACAAATATATACATACATATATATATATGTATGTATATTCATGTTTGTAAGTGCATAGTTACTAACAGTAGAAACAAGTTCTCATGCAAGCATTGAGGGATGAAAACATACTCATGAAACCACCAAACAACTCAAAGCAACAAGAAGACCAATTTAACTCGAAGCAGAGCAATAAGTTGCAGTTCAAAACAAAGTCAAATACTTTCAATAAAAGGTCATATGGAAAAACACGCCGTGGGTCAAGAACAAGGTTAGCAGGTTACTGTGAAGCCGTGAGTAAAGTTTTGAACAAAATCAGAAGTGATAAGGAACAGATGAACAAGTCAGAGCAATATTCGAATTCACTAATTGAATAAACAAGTCGAAGTCAAAAATCACGTCAACCCAATACATTATCTCAAATATTCAAATACCAAAATCAAAGGAGAAAAGGACGAAACCTACTTAGAAAAATATTCAAGCAAATTCAACACGAACAAGTCAACAATTTATCACAAGCATCCAATCGAAATTCAATGGTCGAGCATAGAAACGTGACAAATTCAAAAAGATTATACGAAAGTAAATATAGGGTTTTCATCCCTATATAACCCAATTTACATCATCGGCAAAAAGTGTGAGATTCGAGTGCAAGCAATTACTTAGAACAAAACCAAAAACTCGAATCAAGTCGAGAATAATCAAATTCGATAAAAGGCAATTCACATACCAGTTAATGGTACTGTTCGATCTCGACTACATTGGAGTGACCGCAAGCTAATCGAAGTGCACTGAACAAAGAAGTAGAAATTGCATTGAGGAACGAAAGCAAACCAGCATACAATTCAAGCAGCGCCTCAATTTAATTCTAGAATCACGAAGAAACAAAGCAGCGGCTTCAAAAGTATCAAGACCCCTAATTTTGAGAAGAGCAACAAAAAGAAAAGGAACGGCTAGAGTTACGAAGTGAAAAGAAAAGGGAGACAATTCTCTTTTATTATATTTGGGCCGGTCTAGTTTATTTTTGGGCTTAGTTGATATATAGGGTTTTGTTTAGTTGTTTTATTTTATTTTGTAATTTTCTTTTAAAATTGTGTAACTCTATAGTCGTGTGACTAGGTTACGAACTACGGTGGTGTAGTTCAAGAATTCGCAACTCAGTGGCTAAGTTGTGGCAGAGTTTTGAGCGTAGAGTTAGGTTAGTCGTTAGCGGGTGTCGCAATTTTACGTGTGTAAGAGTCTGACTACTTAATTTCTAGTAGAAACCTTGGTGGCAACACGTAGGCAGGGTTTTGCCGAAGCTAGGTAAATTTGTGTGTGATCTCTTCTGCATTATTTACTGTTATTGTTTTTATTTCCGCATTAATTTTTTTTATTATTATTAGTATCACCCTATTCACCCCCCCTCTAGGGTTAAAATGATCCTACAAGTGGTATCAAACCTTGGAACAAAAACTATTTTTTTATTAATTTTTTTGTTTTTTTCCTTCAATTAAAAATTTGATTTTTTAAATGGCTTCTTATAATAATGCTTTTACTGAGGGTCAGTCCATAGTTAGGCCATCCATGTTCAATGGGGAATATACTTATTGGAAAACTAGGATGAAATTTTTTCTGAAAACCATAGATACATGGAACATTGTTGAGACGGGATATAGGACACCAACTGTAGTGGTAGACAATCAAGAAGTTGAAAAACTGATGGATCAATGGACGGATCTTGAAAATAAACTGCAATTTGCAAACGCTAAAGCTATGAATTTTATTATTTGTTCATTAGATCAAATTGAGTTTAATCGTGCCTCACATTGTCTAACTGTGCAGGAAATTTGGCACACACTTGAAGTGACTCACGAAGGAACCTCCCAAGTCAAAGAATCTTGCCTTGCCATGCTTAGTAGCGAATACGAGAACTTCACAATGGAAAAGGATGAAAGTGTCAAAGAAATGTATGGACGGCTTTCTAATCTCGTTTAAAAATCAAAAGCTCTCGGAAAACCACACATAGAATTGGAAATAGTTCAAAAAATCCTCAGAATTCTACCACGAAATTTTGAAGCAAAAGTCACTGCCATTCAAGAATCAAAAGAGTTGAAACAAGTTAAAGTGGAAGAACTCATCGTAAATCTCACCACTTATGAGCTAGAAATCAAAATCAAGGAAGAACGTGAAGGAGGTGATACGTGAAAGAAATCAATAGCTCTCAAAGGAACAACGGAAAGTGATGACGACGACGACGACGATGGAGCAACTGAACTGGCACTGCTAATAAAGAAATTCAAAAGGTGGAACTGCAAATATGGAAATTCAACCCAAAATCAACAACTGAAAAGCAAATAGTCAAAGTTCTAGACGATTCAGAAGAGCAAGAGATCATTTGTCACAACTACAATAAACCCTGTCATATCAAGCCAAATTGTCCTCAGAATCGACTCAGCCAAGGAAAGACCCCGAAAAGGAGAAGTTTTGCAACTACTTGGGATGAAACTGATGAAGTTGATAAAAGCACTGGCAATGAGAGTGAAAAAGGAAATATGTGTCTTCAAGGAGAAACAACTGACAGTGATGATGATGAGCCAAGCGAGGTATCAAAACTTACTCATTCGGAATTACTTATATATTTTCATGAGGTAAATGGCTGTTTTAAAAGACTTAGGGAGAAGTACGCTAAAATTGAATCACAAAGAGATAGTTTGGTAGAATTAAATAAACATCTTGATCAATTGGTTAAAAACTATCGAAATAAGAGACCTATGTGTGATAAGTGTCCATCATTTGAAGAACAAATTAAAAATCATAAATTACAATTAAATCACTTGAAAATGAAATTCTGATTTTGAAAGAAAGTGAAAATACTAGGAGAGAAAATTCTATTAAAAAGTGCACTCTATTATTGAATGAAAATGAATCTCTCAAGTCACAAGTTCAACATTTGTCTACAACTTTAGGAAGATTTTCCAAAGGAGAAAAATCGCTAAATATGTTATTAGGGAAACAAACTGTTAATCCTATTAGACAAGGACTTGGGTATACTCAATCTAAACATGTTAGAAGTGAAATTAATCAAGTCAATTCCTAGTGCACGATTTATGGAAAAATGGGACACAATCACAACAATTGTTGGTATAAACCCAAATACGTGAAAACCATTCCAATTTGGGTTCCAAAAGGCACGAATGTAAAATTCCTTAAAGTCAAACAAATCTAGGTGCCGAAAGGAACAAATATAGATTGTCTTGGGTCTACACAAACATATTTTTCAAAATCATTTGTCACTAATAGTCATGGACCTATAAAAACAAATAGGTCACAAAAAACTTTTCTCATGTAGGTGTGGTGGCAGGCTAAGGAACAACAAGAGTGATACCTGGATTCTGGCTGTTCCAAGCACACGACGAGAAACAAATAAAAGTTTCCTTAGCCTAGAGAAGTAAAAAGGTGGCAGAGTCAAAATGGGTCAAACGATGTATTATATGTTGAAAATCTGCACCATAATCAGATTTCAATCAGCCAGTGATCAATTGAGAAAATTTGAGCACCACAATTAAATTTGACAAGGATGAAAAAGGTAAGGTAGTTGATCAAAAGAAATATCGAGGTATGATTGATCACTTCTTCATCCTACTACTTAAGACATTATGTTCTCTGCTTACTTGTGTGCACGGTTTCAATCAAATTCAACAGAATCTCATTTTAAAAGCTATAAAAGGATTATAAGGAATCTGTTGCACACACCACTGTTTGGTCTATGATATCCAATTTATGATAACTGTGATTTAAAGGGATATTCAGATGCAGATTCTACTGGTAGTCTAGTTGCTAGAAAAATTATTAGTGGAATGTGTTTTATGTAGAGACATTCATTAGTTACATCACATTCCCAAAGAAAATATCTACATAAATTTCATTTTAACTAATTTTCAATTGGCAGATATATTTTTTCACAAAGCCCCTTCCAAAAAATAAATTTTGTCGACTTCATCTCAGTTTGGGGATTTTAGAAATTTGATTTTATATTTATTTTTGGATTTTATCTTAAATTCCTATATAAACTAATCTGACTCCCTTCAGATTATCGAAAAGGAAAATAGTGACTGAAAAAATGATGAGTGTTGATATTAATCATACATTTTGACTTGAGATAGTATATGTAGTAAATTTCTTTAAAAATTTTAAACAAAATTTGTAATAACTTTGATTGGTAAAAATTCCATGACCATCTCTATTTCTATCATATTTCTAACGACCATCACTCATCAAAATTCAATGTAGTATGTCAAAATGTGGTATTTTAAATAGGAAATTATTCATTTTTAAAATTAGCAATAAAATTATCCAAAAGTAGTCACTCTCATTTAAAAGTCCTCACGGTTATGCATGGGCGAACTACTTGGAAACTTTGATTATGTGCTTTCATGCTCATTTAAAAATCCTCACGGTTATGCATGTATGGAGCATATATCAAAATTGATTATTAAATAGACGAGTGATTCTAATCCCATTTAAAAGTCCTCACGATTATGCGTGGTTAGAAGATACATGAAATTCATTTTTTTCAATAAAAATTGAGAATACTGCTAATCTCATTTAAAAGTCCTAACGGTTATGCATGGTTAGTAAGTATTCAAATTCCTGTTATAAATATACTACAAATAGATACAACTATATGGTTTTATATACCGACATCACTCCTATCACTCTAAGTGGAATATGCGCCTAACAGAGTATTTATGATTTTTGTTTGATTTTTTTTATTGAAATTTAATATATGTACTCGATCGGGTATTAATGTTGTATTAATGTCTTTCACTTTATCTCTATTTTCTAACACTATTACTCTTTTGTTGATAACAAAAGGGGGAGAGAGAAGTTAGGATTTTGGCAAATAAGTCAAGTCATATTTTTTATTTGTATATTCCCATCTAAGTTCATTTGCATATTTTTATTTATTTTCATGCATATATGAAGGGGGAGCATTCAAATAGGAGGAGCTAATAGAATTCATCAAGGTCAAATACATTTAATAGAGTCAAAATCTTAATATATGTTTGTTATCATCGAAAAGGGGAGATTGTAGAATATGCTAGTATATGATTTTTGTTTGATGATAATAAACATATATATATATATATTCGTTTAAATGTATTTGTTATTGTACTATTTTATTTTTCCACATAATTAAATAAATATTTGTTGAATTAAATAAATAACTCAGAATTCATATTCAAACAAATATTTTATTCAAACAAATATTTTATTACAAATTCAAATAGTACAAATTTGAGCTCTCACTACATATATACATTTTCAATTACAATTCAATTTCAAATTACAACACAATTTTCACTATACAATTTTACATACATTTTCACCTCACCACATTCACTCATCACTCGTATTTGATCTTCAACTCTATTCCAGTTTTTATCCCGCATTTGAATCATCTGCAAAATAAACACTGATGCAGTAAAGTTGAAAAATAAATATTTTTGCAGTGTACAATGAAGTGTGTGTTTGAAAATATTATTTGCCTTAGTTATTTGGGTTGTTCGCCATCATTTTTCTTTTGAATTCATCTTACACGAACAGCTTGTAACATGCACAGTGTATCACTGTAAATGTCATAAGGCCATGCACACCGATATACACTTGCATCATAAAACTACAGGGACAGGTGAGCACAAGGTCAAACCCAAGCCGAGGCCGGATTCACTCAGATGCAATACAAAACAAAAATAGAATGGTCAAGTACGAGAGTCAATGGTCAGCCAACATGAATAAAGGTTCAATACAATGGCCGGACCCAAATGTACACAATCAGTCCAAATTGAACCAGAATTCAAAACAAAATGTTCAAGCACTTCAATAGAGAATACAATGCAAGGCTAACAAGGATTGGAACCAACCAGACTAGAGAGTTGTAGATTAATATGAAGTCCAGACCAAATTGCAATACAACCAGGTCAACAAATCACCCAATGCAGCACAACAAACAATAAAAATAAAACATGTTCAATGAAATGGTCTTGAGCAACACACAAGAAAGCATAGCCATCACATACATATATACATACATGTATGTATATATGTATATATGTGGAGAGACCAAAATGAATGCCATGGAAAACTGAAGTGACCAGACCCACACAAGCACAGTAACAAAACCAACATGAAAACATGAACCAGCTTCAAGAGCAACAAATAACATAATGCAACAAGAATTCAAAATTACAACATAGTTCAAGTCTCGACCAAGTGGATAGGCATAATAATTATACAGATATATACATACATATATATGTATGTATATACATGTTTGTATGTGCACAGTTACTAACAGTAGAAACAAGTTCTCATGCAAGCATTGAGGGATGAAAACATACTCATGAAACCACCAAACAACTCAAAGCAACAAGAAGACCAATTTAACTTGAAGCAGAGCAATAAGTTGCAGTTCAAAACAAATTCAAATACTTTCAATAAAAGGTCATATGGAAAAGCACACTGTGGGTCAAGAACAAGGTCAGCAGGTTACTGTGAAGCCGTTAATAAAGTTTTGAACAAAATCAGAAGTGACAAGGAACGGATGAACAAGTTAGAGAAATATTCGAATTCACCGATTGAATAAACAAGTCAAAGTCAAAAATCACGTCAACCCAATACATTATCTCAAATATTCAAATTCCAAAATCAAAGGAGAAACGGACGGAACCTACTTAGAAAAATATTCAAGCAAATTCAACCCGAACAAGTCAACAATTAATCACAAGCATCCAACCGAAAATCAATGGCCGAGCATAGCAACGTGACAAATTCAAAAAGATTATACGAACGTAAATATAGGGTTTTCATCCCTATATAACCCAATTTACATCATTGGCAAAAAGTGTGAGAATCGAGTGCAAGCAATTACTTAGAACAAAACCAAAAACTCGAATCAAGTCAAGAATAATCAAATTCGATAAAAGGAAATTCACATACCAGTTAATAAACTATTCGATCTCGACTACATTGGAGCGACCGCAAGCTAATCGAAGTGCACTGAACAAAGAAGCAACAATCGTATTGAGGAACGAAAGAAAACCAGCATGCAATTCGAGCAGCGCCTCAATTTAATTCCAGAATCACGAAGAAACAAAGCAGCGTTTTGAAAAGTATCAAGACCCTAAATTTGAGAAGAGCAACAAAAAGAAAAGGAACGGCTAGAGTTACGAAGTGAAAATAAAAGGGAGACAATTCTCTTTTATTATATTTGGGCCGGTCTAGTTTATTTTTGGGCTTAATTGATATATAGGGTTTTGTTTAGTTGTTTTATTTTATTTTTTAATTTTCTTTTAAAACCATGTAACTCTCTTGTCGTGTGACTAGGTTACGAACTATGGTGGTGTAGTTCGAGAATTCGCAACTTGGCTGAGTTGTGGCAGGGTTTTGAGCGTAGTGTTAGGTTAGTCGTTAGCGAGTGTCGCAAGTTTACATGTGTCAGCGTCTGACTATTTAATTTCTAGTAGAAACCTTAGAGGCAGTTCGTAGGCAGGGTTTTGCCGAAGTTGGGTAAATTTGTGTGTGATCTCTTCTGTATTATTTACTGTTATTGTTTTTATTTTCGCATTAATTATTATTATTATTAGTATCATCCTATTCACCTTCCCTCTAGGTGAAAACGATCCTACATGTTAGCCCCTTAATCTTTGATGTGAGTATG
Organism: Allium fistulosum; assembly: GCA_030737815.1. Lineage (NCBI taxonomy): Eukaryota > Viridiplantae > Streptophyta > Magnoliopsida > Asparagales > Amaryllidaceae > Allium > Allium fistulosum. The sequence continues at coordinate 912,529,301 of CM060908.1, forward strand.
ATAACAACAACATGCATAATAGCTGATCAATTAAACACAAAAACATATAACATCCATCCTTCAATTATGTGCAATAAATAATCTTTGATGTCTCATAATTACTTAATCCTAAGTAATATTTTGTTTGGTAAATTTAACTCAAAACTTGGGCTTTTTTACATTATTGAATTCCTTGAAAACATTTTCATAATGATATATGATTAATCCCCTTAATCCATATTTAATACAAGGAAATATATAGCTCTTTATATTAAAAAAGTCTTATGCCGTTTGTAAATCACTTTATGTATTGCCATGTTTATGTTTGAAAAAGGTATAAGGTTGCCGCTTTAAATAGGTCAATTTAGATGTGTGTCGACGACAATATAGTGTCGACTAAGAAGCTTAAGGCTCTCCACCTTTATTAAAAACGTTACAACAAGCAACATTAAACCCTTCTTCAAACTCTATCCAAGGTCGAAGACCAAAGCTTAAATCCTTTTATGTATTGAAATCCTTATCGAAAATGATGGTGTCGGCTTTCACAAAATGTAGGCTATCCGCCTATTTAAAACAGTGTCGACTTCAATAACTTCGGTGACAACGCCGCTTTACTTTATTATCAAGCAATATAAACGGATCTCGCCGTCCTTGATAAATGGCGACGTCAAGGTAAGCGGTGATAATATAGAAGCATAGTTAATGCTTCAGCTACTATGCCGCTTAATATATATATATATATATATATATATATATATATATATGTATATATAGTCGAAGTCAAACCATTGTCGAAGTTGTTAATGCGCCGCGTCTCCATTTCTTTAAAATAAGTGCAGCAAGGATTACATGTGACAAGGATAAAACGTGGTTCCATTTAAAACATAGGTGAAGAGGTGTGGAGTCGAGTTTGATGAATCACGAAGACACGATGCCGCCAAATGTAGGTCGCCGCTGTTGTCCACTTTTACTTGGTTGGAAACATTCAATAACTACTTAAGTATTTATCTTATGCTTACCTCATCGTCGATGTCGACACTTATGAATGCAGTGATGCCTTAGGCTCGATGACGGTACAGAGGCGGCATGGCGTTATCGTAATTAATGAGAAACTGATTAGTTACTTAATAAATCATATACTTTTCACCAAATCCCATTTATTTGTCAAAATATGATTGGTTTCAACAAAGTTTTACATTTCCTTTCAGGTTTTACTACCGCACTAAATTGTCAAAGTTCAAAACGTATGTCAAACTAATTAATTAATATCCTTAATTAATTATCCATTTAAATGCTTATCTAGCATAATAAATTCATATCACATCAAAACTACTTGGGAAAAATCCCCAAAAATCAAATAAATTCAGAAATATCATATTTTTTATCATATAAAATTTTAAGGCCAAAATCAATATTTAATTATTTTAAATAATTAAAACCGAAAATAACTCAATTTTCTCCTTAGGAAATTCATAAAATATTTATTTCAACATAGAAGGTTATGAAGTTACAAACCCATCTTCAAAACATTATTTCATACCACAAATCAAAAATTCGAATTATTTGGAGATCGTTAATTTTTGTTTTTCTCTTAAAACTATCAATTAATTTCAAAAAATCATTTAATTCATCATTATTTCAAAACAAGGCAAAATCAAGCATGGCATATCATCCAATCATCAATCCATTCGGTTTCAAATCTGAACCGAAATTTAACAATCAAATTATAACAAAAATGAGATGGATATTCACCTTGATTTTGATAATAGAGTTGTGATTTAATGAGTGCTTAAGTTTCCTTAACTTTGCTCTTGAATCTCCTTTAGATTTTTTTATGATTTCCCTTTTAGCAATGGCCAGCCTCCTTATATTCTTCTGATTGCTTATGTTTTGTGAAAGTGAGAATGATAGGGAAGAGGAAGAGTTTAAGATATGAAGGGTTATTCTATTCCTAAATTACCCCTCTCATATATCTATTATTCTTAACTCGGAAAACAATCTTATTAACCAATTAGTTAGTTAATTATGGATCGACCATGTTGATTGTCAATCCTCAATTCCTTATCACACTACACATCACATTTTTATATTTAATTTTTCTAATTAAATCTCCAAAATAATGTTAATTAAAATTAGGGTGTTACATTTTAAGGATACGTTGTGCGCCTATCCATATTATTTTGAGGTTTTGATGGATTTGTTTGTTATCACCCTATTTATTGATGTTGTGGTTCTTACTTGCTTGTACATATTCCTTAGGTAATATTTGGAATGTGTGGCATGATATATTATTATTATGATATATTATGATGGATGTTTCAATGAGTCGTATTCGCACTTGGCCTTATAATTCCATGCTTATGATTATGCACTCATATTGGATTTAGATATAGTCTGACCCGTTTGTTATTTATACAATACTCAGGTCAGTTCGAGACTTTTCAGGTATAGGGACATTATCCATTTTGGATGTGGGCTTTAAAAGAGACTATATATATATATCGTGCGTGAGTTGTCAATTTATATTTTTCTTTGGATGTCTCCTTGTATTTATTTTGATGAGATGGCTAAGAATTGGTATAGTGAAATTGACTTGGTATTTATTGTAGTATTGAGACTGACATTATTTTGTATCAATTTGTATATATTACAATTTTCTGCCGGGATCCGTGACTTTGTGTTCATTTATATATGTTGTATATTGTTCGGTCCTAGTAAATCCACGTGTTTATTACTTTGTGAAGATATTAGATATGTATGGATGTGTTGTATGAGATTTTCAATACGGTGTCAGTGTTAGCCCAAGGAAATATTCATGCATGGTCGTTCCTAACAAACATAATTTTCCATATTGCCAGACAGGATTACCTAGTAATTCTCTTTGGTAGTATGGGTATAGAGGTGGGGCGTTACATTTTTCTTTTTTCATGAGATGGATAGACATGTGATGAACGAGTGTAGACACCTTCGTGATTTAATTGAAGAGCAAGTTCAGAACAACCAGCAACAACAATACATAAGGAACCACTACAGTGGTGTAGCAGGTGCAGCCACCATCCGTGGTGAACACATCAGGATACGACTACAGATTTAGGTCGAGAATGATTATCCTATAATCGGGATGGATATGAGTTAGGTTTGATTCCCTCATTTTGCCTTTTCCAAATAAATAAGGTGTAATTACAATCAGGTCGCTTACACGTGTACAAGGCCTCGATTGGTCTCTAAGCATGCCCTGATTTGGATGTTTGATAGTAATCGCCGATAGTAGGAATGTTTAGTGTGCTTGTTTGTTGCTTTAGTTGGATTTTATAAATGAATATTTGGTTTTGAAAATCATTTGAACATGATGACTGATACTGATTATGAAACACTAACGGAGATTAGTGACAGGCCAAAACCGATATATAAATTGATTGGACATGGTTCTGCTGACCAGAGCGATAGGGTGATAAACCATAAAGTGTAAGTCCCCTTGTTGGAGAGCAAGTGGATGGACTTGTACAGGAAAGTAAGTCCCCTCATCGAAGAGTGTGAGGATGGACTTGCTTCGATGTTAGGTCCCCTTGTCGAAGAGCGAGCGGACTGGACTCAATATGGATGTATGATCTGAATAGAGAGACCTAGATGGGACATTGATAGTACGATCCAGAGAGATCAGGACCTAGATTGAATGTTGATTGTGCGATCCGGAGAGATCCAGACTTGACCTTAGGATTTGAACACCTTATAATTGGATAACGATTACTAATTAATCAATGATTGTCATTGCCTTAATTCGGTTGGGCTTACTTATAATGGGATGCTAGGCGATATTGGGAGATTTATAAGTAACATTCCAATTAATGGCATTCCACCTCTATAATAAATAACGCATGATTGCATGATGAATAATTAACTTAAGATAGATAAATCCATGGTGAACACGGGATGATATGAATATTGATTTATGATAACCTAAATCTCGGGCGAACACGGGACGACGTTGAAATATGATAACTTAACCTCGGATGACCATGGGATTACTCTGATAACGACATGTGATAACATAACCCTAGGCAAACATGGGATGTCTTTGGTAATTATATTTGATATGATAACCCTGAATAAAGACGGGATGACTTAGATAGCGATATATGTGATACGATAACTCTGGTTGAACACAGAATGATTACGATTTACAATTAACACTTAAGTAAGGACTAGAGTCCTCTGCTATTATGGTTTAGAATGACCTTTGATTTGTAGGTGAATCCGAAGGAAACAGATGGTTCACTGCGATTGGGATTGATGGATAGCCGGAGAGCTCAACTACAAATGATCGATCACTCTAGATACTTATTCTTGAACAAAGCACACCTTGCATTTATAAGGCGTACTTTGGAGGGGTAAGTATTACGCTAAATTTTCAAAGTCTTAGAATAGACTTAAACAGATGAATTGGACTTCATAGTAATGAAGGAGTTGTTCCAGAGACTTGGAGAAACATTAAGAACGATGAAGGAATGAAGCACAAAAAGGTTAGATGAGTTTACACAACCTGTGTCATATTGATACTGACATGAACTATCTGATACCGAGATGATTTTGGGCATGGTGTGGAAAAGTTTGAGGGGAGAGAACTCAGGCCATGAAGAAATACTTAGAGAAAGTGGCAAGAAAATAGGATGGTACTGACATGAACATGTCGGTATCAACATGAACAGGTCGGTATCGACATGAATAGGTTGGTACCGAGTTGTTTCGTATCTTGGAAAATGCAAAGTTTGACTCAATCTTCATGCTTGGATATTCAGATCTTGGAGTTGGGACATTTTCAAACCTGAATGGTGAGTTTTCCGTAGAGATTAGCAAGCTACCTACAACTTGGAGTGGACTTTTGTTTTGGACCTTGGGCACTTCGGGTTTTTTCTACCTTCTTCTTCCACCATCAAATTAGAAAATCTTATCAAGTCCGAGGTCTACTAAACTGTGGTCGGATTTGAGTTGTAATCTTTGTATTCTGGAGAGAAAACATAAGATAATAAAGTTAAAGTGGACGTAAGTCGGAGAATTTGCCGAACCACTATAAAAATCGTGTTTTTTCCTTTGTTTTATTTCGATAGATCTATATTGTTGGTGCTTTCATATGATATTGGGTGTTTTTTCAACTTTTGGCGCAACAGAAATGAACTAAATATCGTATATTTAAATAAAGAATTGAGAACCTAATCGATTTATGGTCAAAAAATCAGTTGTTTTATGGCTGTTGGAGGTAAAATGGTTGTAATATTCTGGGCGTCCACAATTTGGCTGCCCAAAAAATGGGCGCCCTACCCCGCTTTAGCTTTCTGAAGTGGGCAGTCCAATTCAGTTGAGTTTTTGGCTGAATATGGACTCTTGGGCATAAATATTTAAGAGCTGAATATTCAGGCTAAATACGTCCATTCTTGGAGATGCCCTTATCATGAGACTGTGCATATAATTGCTTCATGATTAGGCAAATGCTTATTGGTGGGACCTACTTTTTATTGAAATTTATAAAAGAAAACAAGGGAGAGCCATCTGAGCTCACGTGAGATGACAATCGCCCTTTGAGCGAGTATACTAGCACATCTCAAGATTTATAACATGGAGGAAAGAGACGAGGGGTAAAAGAATTTACCGTGATTATCTATATACTGATGGAATTTTGTTTTATTTTTGGATGGAAGTTGGTGGTTGATTTCTTCAAGAACTGCAGGTTTATTTCCTCAGAGTTGTGAAATCAAATACAAGAGGGGAAAAAGGAAAATTTAAAGAGTCAGAAGAGGAGAAGACCACCTTTAATTTTGACAAAAATCTATTACCTAAATTTAAAAACATGACCTGCTTCTTTCTATCGGTCGACGTGCACCCTCTGGCGGGCTTTACATTTCAAAATACTTGATTTTTGTGCCTCTCGTAATTTTCTTTTAACATAGCATATAAATGCACAACACCAATTTTCTAAGCGCAAATAATCCCCAGTATATTATTTCTATTCCCAATTCAGTTTTATTTTTTCATTCGACTTCTTAAAAAATTGGTTCTTACCCAATAATTTACCTGTGATTTACCCCATTCAACAATAATTTATACCTTCTATAATATCTTTTCTATACCTTCTTCACATTGTTGGCAATGGGCTGAATCACTGGTAAACAAACCACTGCAAACTAGTCTTTAGGTATTTGGTCAACCTATCTTTTTTTTCAGATACCGTATTGTGTTAGTGTTACCCATATCGAATTTGTTATTGATATTTTCTTTGGCATCCTTGCTCGTTTTCTTAATTTGAAATTGAAATTGAATTCCGCGTTTGCTCACTTTCTATTGATTATATTCAAGTGACCGCTGAATTGCGATTGATTTATGCGGTTTAAAACACAATTTAATTGGTAATGATTGTCATTAATTACTTTTCTGTACTATTAAACCCTAATTAGATGGAAGTTTCTTTTAATGATAACCATACTTTTTAACCATTGCTCTTCTGAATTTGTTGCAAACCATATACTTAACATTAAATTGTGGTTGAAAATTTCATAAATTTTAGAATTGGGTACTCACTGCATTTGAGTTGATTTTTCTTTTTTTCAACGACACGGAACAACCATACATACACACGGATATATATATATATATGTATATATATATAGTGTATTGCTATGGGCATCCAATTTCCCTCTTCCTAACACCATAGGAAAAATAGTGAATGCAATAAAATTTGTGTGCTTTTTAATATCAAAGCCATTTTACATGGCAATCAACCATTGCATTAAGTCGTTTTGCACGGCGAATAATCACTGACCAATACTTTTCCACGGCCATCAACCATCGAACTACTTTTGTTCGGTGGTTGATCTCCGTAGAAAATGGTATTGGTCGGCGGTTGTTCGTCGTGCAAAAAAGAGTCATAAATGATGCCTTTGATGACCCTTTAATAATGTTTGATATTAGGAAGAGTATAGTGTAAAATTTTATGTTATTTTTTAGCAATGGTATTAGGAAAGGGAAAATGTGGTGCACTTAACAGACTTAGGTTCGAGTCCTGCCTTGCACACATCCTCCAAAAAAATAGTACCTGGGTGTTATGGGTCTCATGAGTTGAAGCAGCCATGGACAACTGATTCCTCTCAGGAATTTACCAGTCCACCGGGTTCTCCTTAGTATATAAAAAAAATTGATTTTTTTTCCTTTTTGTGACAAAAGCAACTCCTTTCCTTGAATTATGGTACTAAAAAATGTTTAACTTCTTTTCATAATTCATCATCAAAGGTAGGTGTTAGCCCATAAGGCTAACACCCCAAATCGACATAATCGTCATAAATAAATGAAAAATGTGAGAAACTAAAGAGGGAAGAGAGACACTTAATTTTTATAGTGGTTCGGAGAAATCTCCAGCTTACGTGCACTTAGTTGTTTTTATTGATTACTTCTTTCTAGAACACTCAATTTACAATGGAATCTCCAAATTTAAGGTTAGAATTATGATGGGCCTAGTAAAGTCCTCTTTTAGTTGATGAAGATTCTCTATTATAAGTGAATTCGAGCATGAAAACATCTGGATTTCGTTTGAACGAGCAAATATCTCTAGATCCAAAGTTCCAACACAAGAACAAATTAAATCGCACGTTTCTCGACTTTCATGATCGTTCAGTACTGAACCATATGAACCATATGGATTAGTACCCAAAGATATCAAAAACTTCATATGCTTTATTTCTTCTTAATGGTATAAGTCTTAGCTTTAGTACTTGGATCCACAATCATTCGGTGCTGAATGATAGAATGATATCGATCGGCATCCACCGATGTCATAACAAAGCAACTTTATTTTTCTTCATGACTTAGAGATGCACATGAGTAGAGTGGGTCCAATTGTGATCACCATGGGTACTCGACTCTGGGCACAACATAACTAAGTGAGCCATTCCATTTAGGGCGAGTATAATCATAGTTTGGATGGGCACAAGTGCATTATTCAGTAGCGATCCATATCGATCAGTTTCAATCGATGGCACTTCTCCCAAACTATAGTCATTTTCTACATTCTTCAATCTTGACATCTTCTAAGCTTCCCGGTATATTCCTCCATTATTTTGTAGTCTAGATTCTCTAATTTGAGTCAATTCCGAGATTGTGGAAAATTTTCCAGTAACACTAGCCCTTTTTAAGCATGCTTTTTTTTATAGAAAGCATGCCTTAATCAAGAACATGTATCAATGCTAGCAAATTGTCAATTATTGTGTCATTAGTTATCTACTGGATTAATTGTGGTAAATCATCCAGTTCTCTAGGACTCACCTGCTAATCAAAGGTCATTTTAAACCCATCAAGGTCAAGGATTCATATCATTGCCTAAATGTCAATAATTAATCATCGTCTTCCTACGCTCTCTCAGGATTCATATACCATAAATAAATCATATATCATGCTATCATGCGATTCCGGTTAGAGCATTGCTTATAGATTGGTTGGTATCTCTCAACATCCCATTACAAAAAATTTCGACCGAATTAATGTTTCATCAAGAAGTAAAATTATATCAAGTATTAATTTATCAAGATGGTTTATTGCCCCTAGTTGAAGCATTACTTATAAATCGTCTAATATCCCTCAGCATCCCCTTATAATGATCAGATCAAGCAATAAATATTTCAATCATTCAATAATCATAACTAAGTCATTCTGGATCAAAAGGTGTTCATACATTGAAGTTAAATTTTAATCACTTTGAATTAAGTAATTGTAAATCTATATTGAACCCATCCACCCACTCTTCAGCAATGGGGCTCAAAGTTTAAGGCGAGTCCATCTACTCACTCTCCGGTGAGGGGACTTGCTATCTTACACAAGCTTACCCGCTCACTCTCTAGTATGGGGACTTATATTTTATGGTTCATTACCCTATCTCTCTAGTTGGGGAACCATAACCTACCGCTTCATATATCTAATATAAGGAGAACCAAGTTCCATCAGTATCCCATAGTAACGTTAAAATCAAATATCATGTTTGGGTGAGTTCATGGCTAAATATTAGCCAGTTGATTGTTCATAGAATCTAAATCAAAATGCATTAACCAGAAATCTAAGCAAAAGTCCAGTCAAGGATTAATATGGGTTTTTAATTTTGAATATGTCTTTGGCACTAATCGAGGTCGTGTGCATGTGAAAGTATCCAAATAGCAGCCTTTATAGTGTATTCAAAGCAAAAGTAACATAAATTGGGAGACAAACCTAATTCCAATCCATCCCGATTATGGGATAACCATGCTCTATCCATCCTCGATTGCGATGGGGGTCATCCGTCACAATTGGTGGTTGCACCTGTGGCACCACTATGGTTGGTGCTATGGTTATTGAATTTCTTACATATTGCTGCAATAGGTTACTCTGAACCCACTCCTCTATCAGATCTCGGAAGTGTCTGCACTCGTTCGTCTCATATCTTTTGAGCTCATGGAACATACAAAATCTATCAGAATTCATCTTCCATTCTATGGGCTCTTTCTCAAGAGGTTTCCTGTGTTAAATTTGCCCTTAGTATCCAAATAAATCCTCTTAGGGTTCTGGTTAAGTCAATGTAAGAGGCATACTTCAGTTCACAATTTGGATGTTTTGGAGCTCCGAAACTATCATCGGGTTTTCTCTTTCACTTATCCTTTCTGGATCCTGCCTTGGATGGTCCTCCATCCTCTACAATATTAAATTTGACATTTGCAGCTTCCACGTCTTCTTGATGCAAATATCTTTCAACTTGATAGTAGAATTATGCTAGATCCATTAGCGATTACTTCCCAATATCTTCTTAAACTCAGTCTCATTAGTGACTCTTGCAACTACCGCCATAAGAACTATTGAGGAATCTAGTTTTTGGGGTATAGTGTTTACAATGTTAAATCTAGTTAAATAACATTACAAATCTCTTTTTTCCTTTAATTAAAATTTGAAAGCATCATCACATTCCTCAATCGAACAATATGAACCCTATATTGGCACGTGAATCTCTCACCTAATTCGGTCTATGTCCTAGTAGATCCATTATCGAGTCAGCAGAATCACATAGTAGTCAGATTAGTTAAGTACAATGGAAAGAAATGTCCTAACACTTCCTTTGAATCTCCCAATGGATGATCTTATCAAATGAATTATAGGATCAGTTCTTTCATCATATGGTTTCAATGTAGGTAGCTTGAAATCAGTTGGATTCCTAGCATATCAAATGTTTAAGATGCAGGGGTTTCGATTTGTATCCTTCAAACTTCAATCTAGGGCTCTACCTCGAAGCGCCTGTCATATGATCTCAGCTATACAATCTTCTTGATTCAATTGAAATCTTTGAGGCTCAACATGCCTTTGATCCAAGGCTTCCTCATGCCATTCGTTCCTACGGGGACCTTTTGGTTCTTCTCCATGCAGTTGTAAGTTTGCATTCTAATCTTGGTTCCTAGGCTCAAATTCATTTATCTATGGCTCTCTCCATTATTCGAGATCCAAACCAATTCTGCCTAGTTATCCAGAAGGATCTATGATGATCGATCTGGGTCAATCGATGCTGATCGAATGTGTAAGCTAGGTGCTGAGTTGAACTTGTCTCATCTAATGCCTCTATGCTTCTGTTCCATTATCTCTGTTTTCTAACCTCCTATGGTTTTGATTCCCAGTAACTCTTTCTTCTCTTTGCCACTCCATACATTGGAAAAAACCATTCAACGCCATCTCTTATTGATCCAACAACATCGTTTGCGTATTTTTCATCATTCCTTCCATCTCATCTCTAGTCATAAAGATTAAATGTGGATTTGAACCAGAGGACATCTCCTGCTGTCCCCATTCTCTTCTTGATTCCCTTTGGTTATTACTTTCCTTGCAGTTGGCTTCTTCATCTTAAACAGGTCAGATCTGAATTCTTCTCAGTGAAAGCACCAAAAATATTAAACTTTTACCTGGGCTAACATCCCAAATTGATACACATCATAAATAAATGAAAAGGCTGAGAAAATAAAGAAAAACGTGAGAAAAGAGACACAATATTTTTATACTGATTCGACGAAATCTCCGACCTACGTCCACATAGTTGTTTTTCTTGATTATTTTTTTCTAAAACACTCAATTTACTACGGAATCTCGAAATGCAAGGTTAGATCTAGGATTGGCTCAAAAAAGTCCTCTTCAAATTGATGAAGGTTCTAAATGAACAAGATCTTTTTTGCAATAGGTGAAATGGATAAATTTAAAAAAATTCACTAACTGGATCTTAGTGGGTCTATGAAATCTAATTTTAATACGAGATCAAATCTAATAATTTATGATAAAAATCATATTTTCTTAAGTTTGCCTTATTCATAATTAATTAAGTCTATGTTAATTAAGCATGTTAATTGAATAAGTATGAATATATCAAATATATTCATATTTCTAAATGGTGTAACATGCACATGAAACATATAGTAAGTGTTATTGTTTTGTGTTTAAAGATGAGAAGAGACATGAAATTAGATCTATATATAATCACATCAAAATATAAAAGGAAAGAGAGAAAGGTGGTATCATTAATTGATTGCACCTTTCCTAATTTGTAAATATTTAATTGATACTAAACCTAATAAATATACTAGAGATGATAATATGTTTAAAATGAAAAAAAACAAATAATAACATGGTCAATATATACGTGTGTAGATATTGGAATTTAATCTACCATGTATATATTCCTATTTATATGTATATATTTATTATTGTATCAGTTTTATATTATTCAACGAGAAACAAATTTATTGATAAAATTGTTTCTAAAAAACATACCTTAACTCTATATATATGTATGTATGTATGTGTATTTGTACATGCATATATGTATATGTATTTGTACATGCATATATAATGATTAAGCAAAAATAATTTTCAATTGAGTCAAAACAAACATCCAGATTACATTGAACCTTTCAAATGTATTTGCAAATATATATGCTCATAAATATGTATATGTATATGTGTGTGTCTGTATAACATTTATCTCAAATAATAAATATTTGGTTTTCTTAAACAATTAAAATATTACAAATACAAAATTTCATGTATCTCTATATTTTAGGATTGACTAAAATCCGGACATAAACATTTAAATCATTAATTGTATATTATATCAATAATATTATTATGGATAATATTAAAACGTAATTTTATAACCTAAAACATAGCTTTATACATATATAAATTTTAGTTTAATTTATCAAATTGAAATTGAGAATACCATTTAACAAGTTGTTTAAATTGTATTAAAAATTATAAATTACTTTGCACAGTGATGTGTACATATAAAATAATGATAAGTAATTTAAATCTAAGAAAATGGATCAAATTTAAATCATACCTTTCAAATCTGGTCAACTAGTGACACTTTGATTTAGAATCACCCCTTAGATTCTTGAATCAACGCCCAACTTTGCAAGGGAAGGATGAACCTCTTTTTTAGATTTTATTTGATATAATCTGGATAAATAGAAGAGAAAGTTTAGACCATGAAAGAGATGAGGAGGTAGCCATGGGTGAGAGAAGGAGGAAAAAGAAAATTGAATGAGGAAATGAATAAGAGGAATTTGTTTTAAGGAAAGAACAAAAAGTTCTCCCATTCTTTCTTTAAAAGCTTCCTCTTTTAATTATTGATTTTACTTTAAACCAATCCTTCCCCTTTCCTTTGCATGTTCGGCCAAGCATGTCCCTAGCATGGACTAGTTTTCCAAAAAGCTTGTTGATTAATTAACTGTATTTAAAGCTATTTTAAAACATACTGATACGTATATCGATACATGCATATATTAATTTTATATATACATCTAAATAATTACTAACAACATCCAAAACATCAAATAAATTAATAATGATATTTCTTAAATATCAATTAATCTATAACCTTTTATAAACTACTTAAATCATGTGGTTTTTCGAAGAATTCACAAATGTGGTTGTGAGACTCAGAGGTGTGAAATCGGTGAACGATTAAAATTGAACAATTCAAATATTAACGTTCACACGTTACCTTAGCTGGTGATGTAATAGTTTAGCCGAATTCATTGCTTACAGATAATTTTAGTGAAATCCAATTTCACATTTTCTTAAGTAGTTCCTTTAAGTAACGATTATTTATACGTGTTCCCTTCGTCCAAACTATATCATTTTAGGACATATGGAATTTGGTATTGATCAAAATTCCAATATTATCCACACTCAACTCGGTTAGTCCAAAAACAAAGTCCTTAGTTCAATGATAACATTTATTATTAACTGTACTAATCTTGCTAAAGATTTTGATTTTGAGTTGACCACAGTTGACCATGATACTAACCTCATACAAACAACCAAGGAGATAAATTCTCTATTGAATAGTGCTTCACTTCCAATGCTTCAACTCAGACCCCAATATAATCACTCGATAGATTAACACGCCTTGATTTAGCTGTAATCAAAGTAGAGTATTTACGTTGAAGTTCCACAGTATTCTCAAGTTGAACTATGTAACATCATAACTTTGAGATTTCTTGTTTGACCTGGTTATTATTGACCAACATGATACTCATGGACGAGTCATTCTATAGTTGTCCAATGGCTACAAGTATATAACTCTTTGGTGCCCCAGTAGCCATGAGTAATATGTTGCCCAACCTTTGGAGAGCATTACACACTCCGGTCTCAATAGATGAATTAATATCCTTTTCTCGAAACATCTTGACCAAGAATATTTTAAATAAAATATCATTTTATTTTGTGATTAATTACTCACGGTTGCAACTATTTGCAACTACAATCATATAATATTTGATTTAAGGATTTTCTTATTATATACATTAAAGCGATTATTTCATAATATAACAAAGTATATAAAGGAGAAAAAATACAGTTATTACGAACAAGATTGACTGCAGTGCTGGATATATGTGACAAATTACATAATTGCCTACAGGGCATACCACTAACCTTTCCAATCTCCCACTTGCACCTGAGATCAATTATGGAATCTTAATCCAATTTCTCTAATCAGTTCAGAATTGATTGAACTAGTGCCTTAGCAAATGGATCTGCTATATTGTATTACTATCTTAATCCAAATTCTTATCATATTAAATCATATTAAACACATGATTTTGTGCTATTGTTTACTTGCTCATCATGAGTGAACCAATTTTATTGGGATTTCTTATATTATGAATACAACCTTTCACCATACAACTTTTATATGTGATCTAATATAGAAAAAATATCCCTATCGCTTTAGAGTTCAAAACATATAAAAGACACACACAATTTCAGACCAATAAATAGTTAAAAGGAAAAGTTATGAATGCATTGAGTAGTTGTATAATTATTGGCACTTGCAGGGGTCTTAAAATGACAACATGCTAAAAGAATATTAGTAAGTATATTTTGTATTTCTTTGCCTATCCTAATTCAGTTCATTAGTATATTCTTATTGATAAACTATTTTATAAATTTAGTTACACAAATTAATCAATGTAGATAATTTAATTTGTATAGCATGCGTTGTGTAACGGCCCGGTATTTTGGACCATTCACATCCGCACATGTCGGACTTGAATAATTCAAAATATCGAATTGTTAATTTTAATTTGGCAAAACTGAACATATACAGTAAATAAATAATCACAGATCACAGACACAGAGTAATAATTGCAGCGGAAATAAAAGAGATAGTAGTTCATGAAGCTACTATATAAATATATAAGTTACATCAGAGTTAAACCAGATACAACGGAAGAGTAACACGATACATCATATACAAATCAGAATACATCACTGGAATCATCGAATACTAAAAGCAGAATATATGGCTGGATCTTCAAGCAAAGCTCCAACTCCAAAGGTGAGTCTCGAATACTGGTACACTCAGTTTGACCCGAGCGTAAAGCAAAACACAAAACACTCGAGTCAAGATTAACATTCTTATATCAATAAATCCAACTCAAGTGAAATAGCAATTGAAATACCAGTAACTCAAAGGATGTTTGGAATAACAATCCTTTAAGGATCCGTTAAACTATCTACTATGTAGTAGTGTACGATAAGTAGATAATGTCTATCAATAATATAAAATATCAAAATAGTGTTAAGGCGTTACCATTATCCCCCTTAACACATTTTATAAGCGTTATAGTCTATACAACACTGTAAACTCTACCATAAACTAGTGGGCTATCAGGGAGTACTCCATAGGTATAACACAAAACAAATCGTAGTGGTCGTGTATAAAGGGATACAAGTATGACAAGGCACATGAGGCAATACCCAAGGTAGTGAAACTACCGTTTGCCTGATCCGGACTGGTGAGAACGCATCGCCGCAGCGATCGCAACATCGCGAAACAACACTCCCAAAATCAAGGGTGCACCAATCGACAACAAGTAATGAGTAGTTTTCGAAGAAGTGTGTTCGCTCGAGGTAGCTAGCCCCCATTTGGCCCGACACGGCTCCTGTTTTAGTCATTTCCAATTTGACACAAGTGTCAAGGCTATCCATTATCGTTCTCTTTCTTCAGTCATCACGTACATCATTCCAACCACTTCATTCTGGATCACACTCCACGTATAGTTATTAAAGTGGTTTTCGGTTTAGACAGTGAGTATGTCCCTAACTGATTCCGGTCTCTTTAATAACTTCCGTAATTATTACACCGATTGGTCGTTTATTTATTTCAAAACCAAATCAATTTCAATTTCAATTAGAGTTTGTAAATCAACATTTCCTTTGTCTTTCCAAAACAATTTCCATAATTTACATTTCATACTTCCAAATTCATAATTTCAAAATCTTATAATTCAATTTCAATTTCTTTTAAAACCATTCCAATATTGATTCAAGTTCGTATATAAGTTTCATTCCGAAATCATTTAAATTTATTTAATTTAACATTCAAATCAATTTAACTTCATTGATCGATTTTATTCAATATTCATTAAGTAAATTTGCCATTAAAAATAATTTCTAGTAAATTTCCAATTCATTAAATCCATTATTAAAATTCAACTTCATTATATCAAAACTTACAAATTGTATTAAATTAAATTCATCAAATCAAATTCTTTAAATTTCAAGTCCTACATTTATTTCAATAGATCACATTTTATTTCTTGTTAAAGAAATTCAATTTCACTTATTTACTTACTTAAATAATTTTCCAAAACTTAATTAATAAAGAAACTCAATTTCAATTATTTACGAAGTAAAATTCACTTATTCAAAGTTCAATTTCACTTATTAAAGAATTCAATTCAATTTAATCATTACATAATTCAATCTTATTTAATTATTAAATAATTTCAAAGTTTAATAATTTCAAACTTAATTATTAAATCATTTCAAACTTAATTCAGTCATTTCTCAAATTTAACAACGTTCTTTCATCAATTACATTTGTTAATATTTTGTTTCAGATTATTAAACATTAACATTTTCCTTTCATTAAAAATTCAAATTTCAACTTCATTTCAAAACCATATTATTTATTCAAATAAAATCTTCGTTTTAGTTTTAAATCAAATTATTGACCAATCGGGTTTTATTTAATTCTCTATCCTAGGTCAAAGTTTAATTTGTGTATTTATCATTTCAACCCGATTCCAATTCAATTCAAAATCAAAGCATAGCAAAGGGAACTTGCAGTGTGATAATTGGGATGGTGTCAAAGTAAATAAACAAGCAATAACAACAATCAATAACAATCCAATAATCAATTCAAATAATCCCGAAATAACCGTATTAATTCACATTGTTGTTTGTGCGAATTAATATAATTATTTCTAGAATCTACACTATCATTTCATGTAGATTAAAGATTATTGCATTACGGTTTTTCACTTGTCATCTATTTTCAATTTCATGTATCATCAGTTTAAACACCATACAATTGATGGTTCAAGGTGTAGTTAACACTATTTTCTACGTGTCAAATGATTAAACATTTAAGGGGTCATATTAAACAAATGACATCAAATCAAATTTAACACATATATCAAATCTAACTATCCTACGTCAATTTCAATTTCAAATTATTTATCACTTACAACATTAACAAATTTAACGTCCAATTGTAAACATCAAACAATCAATCATTTAACAACCAAACTGGATTATCATTGCATATATAACAGATAATGGTGTCAGATGTCACAGGTGAACTGATACAGGTAATAGCATATATAACAGTGTAATTAACTAACAACAACATTTTCAATTGTCGTTTCAATTGAAATCAAATTTAATAAATAAAAGAACGTTAATCGTGAGTGATTGCTCACCTTCCGAGGTTAGAGCGATAGACAATGAAACGGAGGTACGAAATCCAGGCACGAATTCCAAAGTAACGCTAGATTGACACGAATCGAGGAGCTGATAAATAGAAATGGACGAAATCAATCAGAACGGGATTGACGAAGATAAAAAGTATAATTGAACACATATATATAATATAACTATATATTTCTGTTTACATCGTATTCTAAATTCAAACACATTTTTAATTTAAATATATTAAAAATCACTGGTTTAAATAAACACTCATAATAGAACAAATATATTTATCTTAAACACTGATATATATTTACCGACCATATCTACAAGTTACATTCACTACAAGAAATTTTATTTTTTGTAGCGCTCAAAAAACGCTACAAAAACTTTTGGTGGCGTTTTGATAATCGTTACGAGAAAACATGCCACTAAAAATCCATGATTTTTTGTTGCATTTATTTTAACGCCACTATAAATGCATTTTTGGCAGCGTTTTTAAAACGCCACCATAAATCTTTTTGTAGCATTTAAAAAACGCCACCAAAAGATTTTTTTGCGCTACTAATAGAATTTCCAACTTTACCCCTGTTTTACGGTTGCATTTACTCGACGCCACTATATATATTTCGGTAGCGTTTTTGAAACGCTACTAAAAGTTGTTTATTATTTTACATATTTTTTCATGCTATTATTTCCTATTAATGGTCTATTTTGGTTCTATTATATCAATCAACAATCACTCACATAATCATCATATTCAAATAAGTTAAAAAACACATTAACCATATAATCAAATAAAATATCCATAACCATTCCAATATAATAGTTTTTCGACAAAATGACCTAACTCACACACAATAACCATTTGTATACAAATTTACACATCGGGTACTAATAAATGTTATATCTAACTAGTGCTAACAAAACGTTTGATTACCCATAATTCTTTGTTGCATACACAAGTGAAAGCTAGCATCATCAAGTCCAAATTTACTCTCTTCAAAAGTCTGATGCCTACACAAGTGAAAGCACAACATATAGTCAAACAATTACGTTAACTCGTAGGACTTCAAATATGAGATCAAACATCTACAACATTATACAAGTATATCCTACTATAAATGATGTCATATAAATTATCAAAGTTATAAAAAAAATGAAATAAAGTCCTTTCTTGAGCTTAAATGATGTCATATAAATACTGAAAAGGGAATACATTTTACCTTGACCAAAAATGGAAATCGATGTTCACGTATAGCAACCATTTTAACATGCCCAAGTTTGCCACTGTGAACTATATCAAGCAGTTTTGCTACAGGAGGCATGTATCTTCCTGTAAGAGAGGTTAATGAGGTTCTAATTCAAACTGTGAATTCCATTCAAAATTAAATAAATAAGTACAGCTTTGTAGCAGCACATATAGATGGAAAAATATTATTATTGATTCATATTAAATACCTCAATTGGTAAATAAGTTGGTCTCTTTGGTTTCCCAACGTTTATGCAGGGAAGATCAGCAGAGAACCTTAGACCAATATTGCGGTGTTTGACAAAATAATCAAAGACAGTAATTTCAACTGACAACATTTCACCTTCTTTATCCCCACGTTGCTTAAGAGTAAATCTGAAAGATAAAAGGAATGGATATGATATAATTTTCATACAACACAAAGAAGTAACAAAGCATGTGACTAATAAAATTCATGGTAAGAGATTTAGTTAAAAAATGAATATAAGCTTAAGATAGTTGGAGCATTGAAGAGGCAGGAAAACAAATTTGAAAATTGTTAAATTTACCATTGCATGTTATTAGTCAATTTTAGTTTTAACATAGTGAGAAATCCCTATGCTATTTCTTTGTGCAAGTAAAACAGTTTGAAATGAGATGTGCACAACAAAAGCGGGGTGAACCGTAGGAAATCTCACAATTGCTTGTTGCATGGCAAGTCACTCAAACCAATTATTTTGAACTCTTGATTGCTTGGTACTGCCTTGATCCTCAAACTCTTAAGAGTACGCTTTGCCTGTTTAAGATAAAAGAAGATATATGTCAAAATTAATATTACAATGATTAGAAGCCTCAGCTATATAGTATGCTGCTTTCGAATATAAATAAAATCATCTTAGACAATGTTAACTTACTTTTTCCCAGTCTATTGAAAAAGGATCCCTCACACTCTGATTTTCAATAAGAAAGTTAACAACCGAGCCAGGTTTAACTATCATAGTCGTTGAGACGTCTGCAGATAAAAAAATCAGATAAATTGTGCATTCTCAAAGAACATAATAGATAAAAATGTTACAGTTGCAAAATATAGACCTTTAATCGTAAAGAAAAAATGATCAGTCAAATATAAGTACAGTTATCAATTGATAAAAGAACAAACTACCAATGTTTAATGATAGCCCTCCTTGAGCAGGTCTAAAACTGGAATGGAAGCCTCTACAGCCCTGTACACCGCCACCAATATCAGCAAAGTTTTGAGGGTTGTTATGGAAAAATGATTGTCGGACCAGCCAACAACCCCTGTAAAATTCATACATGCCAATAGGTCAAAAGCCAATAGGTGTGAGAATCCGTTGAAAAGTTCTAGCTAAAGAGCACATATGCGACTTATAAGCCAAAAGCCAATAGGTCAAAGTAAAGAAATGCAAACTTACCCATCACGGTATCCGGTCTCGCAGGCCCCATATTTACAGCATCTCCTATCTTGAAAAACTCTTTATAGCCATCATCAACGCATGTCGCATATCTGCACCTCTTCTATCGTGCATGCCTAAGGCCTGCAACATCTTTAGTATTACGTAGTAGATGCAAATGAACTCTTCAACACACCACCTTCGCTCAATCCTAGCTGTAGCGACCATGCATTCAACTAGTCTCTCCTACAAACTCTATGTAGCCTATAAACATGCTGCAGCTGAAAATTGCAAAGCAAATAGCATGAGTGATAAGACGGATGCATTCACAATAACAATTAAAGGGAAAGTAACTACACATTTCTGCATACATTAGATGGTTCATTTCAATAAGCACGAGTATATAATAGTTCTAGATACATAAGGAACCTCTGTTGCATAGAAGGGAAAATATCCATTTTTTAAGATGAATATGTAGTTTCTCAAGTACCTTGAATGTCAGCAGTAATAGGCTTTTATTTACACAAAGAAAACTGCATGGCAGTCAAATTCATAAGTAGTAAGCATACAAAAAAGTAAATTTTAACAATAAAACCTACAGAGGATTAAAGAAAATATAAATGATCACAAGAATACGCACACATTTGATGGTCCACATTTTTCTCAAAACATATCCTGCATAAAATTTGTGATCTCGTCTTTGGATTTTGATTAGTATAGGTTCGATTATAGATTGAATAGCATATCAAAACATCATTGAAAATTTATTAATGGATCATAGTGCTGCTAGACAAAAATTATAGCTCTTGAATTTATATGGAAGAAAGAATGAACAAAAATATTATCAAACCGACCAATGAAAAGGTTTACCTTACTGCAAAGGTGACTGTTTTGCCTTCTGTTACTGCAAAGGCGACTGTTTTGCAAAGATCAAAGTCCGTATAGAAAAAACCAAGTTGCAATGTGTAAACACTAAATCTATCTTGTGACCCACGACAACTGTTGTGCCTTCTGTTACTTTAAACTTCTCTAATGCCTTTTAAATTTTAATGCAGTTTGATTTTAAACAGAAACCAATGTAGACATATATTAGTTACAAATAAGATAAAGAGATCAACTTCTAAAATAAGCTTAGCAGAGTATAAATACCTTATAGGAATATGACTTTGACATAATTATCATTCTTTAGCATCTACAGATCGTGGTCGAATAAAGATAAAAAACAATTTTACAGTAAAAGAATAAGAACGCAAAAGGCTAAAAAGAAATTACCCATCAATATTTTGGTGATTTCAGGATCCATAGAGCGTAGAGAAGCAATAAGCGGTATCGGAGCCAAGGATAGGATGATGCTACACGACGACTGTGATAGATAATGAAATTTTGCACCTTTCAGTTCAATGTTACATAAATTTCTATTCAATGATTTATTCACAACAACAGCAAAAATCAAATATCGTTCAAAATGTAAAATCATAAAACACGGTATGTTAATTTCAGTCAGCAAGGAAAACTCAATTTATGCTATCTCTGTAAACAAACTCTAAGGTGAATTAACACTATACCAACACTAATCATATAATAAAAAAATGTATGTTTACTGTGACATATCATATAACCACTGCTCACCGAGACATTTCATACCAACACCATACCAACACTAATCATATAACCACTGCTCACCGAGACAAAATAAAAGGTAAAATCGAACCTAATTAGACAGGAAGATCACCGACTTTTGGGTTTTAACGTTGAGAGAATGCGAGATTTGGAACCACTACTCTGATAAAATTATCACGAACCCGATGGCGATCTGGGTGACAATGAGAGGAAGCGGCGATGATTTCGAAGAGGCAGCGATGACAACGATGGCGATTTGGACAAGGGCGATTTAGGGCATGAGGGAGAGCGACCGCGATTTTGTGAGATTCGGCAGAGATGAAACTGAGATTTTTGCCTTATTATTCTGAAAATTGTGAAGCCTGGAGTTATTCGGCGACTTGTGAAAGTTGTGGAGGTATTTTTTATTCTCTGAAAGTTGCAAATTATGGAGAGAAGAAGAAAAAGGGGTAAAGGAAATTTGAGCGGCCGCAGAAAACTTTAGCAAAAAATTCCACGACTTACTGGCGGGAGAATTAGCCGCATTTCTTTGTTTATTTTTATATTGTAAAATTACCAACAGTTGCACAAAATTTAAAACGCCACCAATTAATGCAACTAAAAATAGTTTTTCTTGTAGTGATTTAACTTAGAATCAAAATATATATACTTTACTGTTACTCCAGAAATCAGAACCTATATATATATGCGCGCAAATACTTTAGACTCAGGTACATATATAAACTTTGTTCTCAACAGTACAAAACAGGAACACAACACTTAGAATCCGTATAAATCAATAAATTAAACATACTTTAAAAATCAACACATTTATAACACATAAACATATACACCACACCTTAAATTCAATAATTTAAATTCAAACATATATATCAAAAATCGGAATATATATATATATTTTAAGAACATTACTATATTTAACACATCTATTTAAATATATATATTATATTACATACTCAGATCATGCAACCAGTTCTTAAAATAAATATATAACCTTGTACTTTTTTTTCACAGCAACCAGAAAACCAGACTACTATTTATATATAAAACAACAACCCATGTCACAAAACAAAGATTCATTTCATATACTTTGTAAACATATATATGCTACCCTTATATAGATAAGAACCACGCTCAATTTTGTATAGACACATAAAGTATATAAATAACTATCCATAATCGAAATTTTTAAACTGATATGTAACCAAACTCGAAACATGTATATATATAAACAAGTTAACATACAATCCACTATATAAATAACTGCAATGCCTATATATATATATACTTATATAAAAATGCGAAATACTCACATATATGGTATATCTTTTAAAATTGATATTTAAAATAAGATTAATATAAACTTACTTGGCTATAATATATACATAGTAAACTTAAACAAAACCTTATATACAGTAATATAGCTGGTATAGACTAATATAATATGCATATTAACTAAGACATATATGAACAACAGATCTATAAAATTCTGCAAACACATATACAAAGAAATCGAACAGTTTATATTATTATAAAATCAAAGATATATATAAACCAATATACATGTACTTTGGACCCCAAAGTAAAATAAAAGCTTCAGATTATTATATCTAGACTGTCATTGTTATACACACACTGTTTAAACATACCATAAACGTACTGTAGAAATAAAAATATATAAGCCTGTATATATAACATATATGTAAACAATAGCCGAAACTAACTTATATGCATACTGATATAACTGCAACCCAACGTGTACCTTCATATATAAAACATATATATACCTATTACTACAGCTTTTATATATTTATTTCACATGAGTCAAAGGATTTTTTAACAAAACTCACATATATTTATGCAAACCATTTGCTTTTTGAAAGGAAATTTCTGCCATGCGTATGAGCTAGGAGAGTGACAGCATGCGGAGGGAGGATGAGGACTCGGCTGCAGTTTTGGTGACGAGGGGACAAGACTTGCTCGCGATGCAAGGAAGAGGAGATGGGCAGAACGTGGGGAAGAGGAGATAAGCCGGCGGTGGAGGAGGCTAGCTGTAACGTCTCGGATTTTCGCGCTCGAAAATCGACATCCATACTTTACATCGTACTCGAATGCCGTAGATTCGACCGTTCAAATCCAAGTCGTCGGAGCTTATAACACAGTTAAGTAAATAACACAGCGGAATAATAGAAAAAGAATATAGATATACAACATCTGATACAATATCCAGATACAATGATGATACAATGAATATCTATATACATCAGAGGTATGATACAACAAATAGCAGCGGAAAAGAAAATGATAACACCAGCAACGGATAATCTCCATCTTCAGAATGCCAATCCAGAAATAGCTTGAACTCTCAATAACGATGCAAAAAGATAAGCAAGTGCAGTCCGATCCAAAGACTGAACTAGCTCCAGATAATCTACTAAATCTGAATATCTGAAAAACCCAACTCTAGACTGCTCGTGTAGAAAATTATGAGCACCCAGAGTTTAGGAAAGGAACAATAAACTCCGGATCAGTGATGGGACTGGTGTGAGCAACAAAAACAGTTTATCTTTAAAACAAATAGCAAGAAAATTTTAAAGTAAATTCGCAATGCTTTTGGAAAATGAAACTACCATAAGACCTCCCACCACACACACAATGCAAACGCAGACTTGGAGGAGATTTCTTCTTATGTTAGTCAAAGATGCTTACTACGCAAAATCAAATCATTTTTGATATTATTATTAGTGCATAGTGTAGAAAACATTTCGAAAGTATAATACTAATCTTAGCCAGCATAGGTACCATTATACTATGCCTACTATAGCTACCATATTAGATGGCAGGTTCTACAACTAATACCGTACAAAGTTCGTATTGGAAGATGGATTTCCAACAAATGGTCAGGCTAAGGAACTTCCCATTGCCACATGGAAACGCCTCTGGATGGACGTCCCGAGAACCTAACCGGATCTCTGCCAACACAAGGCCGGGTTACCTCTGCAAAAATAGGTAACTACTGACACGAGTATGCCATCTCCCGGTTGTAACAACCTTTAACCGGGGCCCCGAGCAACAAATCACAAAGTAAGATATATATATATACTTGCGACATCCACATAAGTTAAGTAACTGGGCTCCATACCATGATACCACTTCTATCCAGAATGAAATGAACATACACTAAGGGGCGCTACTCCCTATAACCTTGCCGCATCTTTCCTGTTTTGACCATTCTGGGTTGTGAGGTTCGACGAAGTCTCGTCCACAAAGCTACGCTTTGTCACAAAGCCATGCTTCGGGTCAAACAAATTATCAAAGAAATGATCACAAAGATATAAGATCAAATAAATGATCATATCGCAAATGATCAAACAATGATCATTACACAGCAACACTCAGCATGTCACATTACCAAATTGGGAATATATCGCTGATAAATTTCAACTACATAACCTCTGAGCTCGTACGTCTCAGAGAAGGGTGTTAAGCTAAGAGAATAAATTCTCCGCCACCAATAGAAATGTATTTGAAAGAAATCTACTTTATATCTCAAAGTGTAATGTCAGACATGTAACCATACAAGTCTGTTCCGGGTTCGAACAGAACCGAAGGCACTTCTTACGAAGCCCTTGCAATTCCGGGTATTCATAATCCCGTCCGGACTTCCCATCACAAAGGGTGATAAAATCTCTATACCGGGGACCATTCGGTGCAGAGACATTCGACGAGTTGTCCTTTCGTTTTCATAAATATTCGATCTTCACCACCGGTCTTCAAATGCTATCCATATACGACGTATCACTATTCGGAATGGGTTATATGACACAAATGTCTTTTCCCGGCTAACCCGAATAACGAGCGCAATCTTTAAAAACATATGGATATTGGGATTTCAATTAAGTCACAACTTATTACCCAAAATCTTCTTTTCGAATGGTTTAACAAATTACCATTTCCAAATCTTTAAACAAAAAGATTCATTTTAACAACCTACAACGGTTTAAAACAATTTCCTCACTTTTATCTTTTAAACAAAAGATTCATTCACCGATTTTTTTCAAATCAATTTCCATTTCAACTCGTTAAATCTTTAAATCAAAGATTTAACTTATAGCTTTCAAAACAATTTCATTTCGAATGGGTTAAACAAAACATCATTTTAAATCTGTTAAAAATAAACAGATTAAATTCATAGCTTTCAAAAAGAATTTATTCATAACATGGAAAACTATTTCTCAATTTAATCTTGAAATTCCTTTAATTAAACTGGAATTTCATTTCTTATATATGTGAAAGCTTTTATCATTTGAAAACAATTAGTTTTCGTTTCAGAAAAAAAATCCAATTATATTTGCTCGAGTTAAAACCTTTGAATTTAAATTCAAATTCCCAAATCAATATTTTTAAAATAGTTTAACCCATATATAACTGGTATAACATCTTTAATCCCTAGTTTCGAATCATAGAATTCAATTTCAAATATTGAATTCAAATTTAAATCAAATTATTTAAACTTCAAAACTTTATCAAGTTATTCAAAATAACTTTTATCTTTGAAATTCTATTTCAAAAGCTTTTCATTTTAAACCCAAATTTCTAATTTCAAAATCAATTGAAATTAAAATTTCAATTTCAAAAACATCAATTTAAATTATCTGTGACTTAACCGATTTCCACGTGAAATCCATATTTGTGTGTGTATGGTGTAGTCCAGGGGTTTCACACACAATAGTGCACATCATACAATCATCACAGATCAGAATACAGAATATAGTTGATAAGCGATATAAACTATAACGCTCATCTTTCATTTATAAATTACAGATCACAGATATATGAGTCACAAATAAGTAAATTACAGATCACAACATAAATCAAGATATATCACAAAGCATCATCTATCAGGGATATCAAACAATTCAACATTCAATAGAATTCAAACATCCATAAGTAGGGTCAGTTAATTGTCTGGTTGATTTAAAATCAAATTTAAATTCTATGAATAAATTGCTAATTCTGGTTAATTAACATTAATAAATTACAAATCATTTCGATTAATTATTCTTTAATCATTTATTAATTAACCATTAATAATAAATTTATTGACCTTTAATTATTAATTAATCAACCTTTAATCATTAAATAATTAACCTTAAATTATTTAATTATCTTTTAAATTACTTTTCCCTAATTAATTACATTAATTAATTAATTCTCAATAAATTATTATTCCTTGACCATCTTCATAAATTAACCTTCAATTAATTATCTAAGTAATTAATTCTTTATTACTTTCCTTAATTCCTACCATAAAATAATCGTCCTCTTTAATTAATTACATTTAGTAATTATCAATTTGATTTCTTACACTAAGTAATTACTTAATCAAATTCTTAAATACAGCGTTAAATAATTTAATTGCTTACTTAGACTTTCAAATTCTTAAACTTTCAAATTCTATTGGGCCTAACCCAATTTTTTTAATACTTTCCCCGAGCAAATCTTCTTCCTTCCTCACGTATACCCCTGTTTCTTCTTATATATTTTCTTTTTCAGTTCAAAACTTGCTTTAACTTTGCTCAAATCTTTCCTTTACAAATCAAGTTCTAATTTTAAATTCAATTTCCTTTTCAAATCTACTTAATTACTTACATAACTCCAAGTTATTAAACTTTATTTATTTTCAACTAAGTTTTAACTGGACTAGGATTTCTATTTAACTTTGATTCAAAACTTATTTTAAACTTTGTTTGATCATTCAAATTTCAGTTTTAAGTTTTAAAAATGAACAGAACAGGTTTCTGTTTAAACCTGGAACATTTACTCGAGCCAACCAAGAATTTTACTCGGGTAAATCTCGAGTCTTCCCCAGCCTTAATTCGAAACCACCAAAAACAGTTCACCAGAAAAATCGCTCCACCGTGCACGTGCACGCCTCCGATCGCCACTTCCGGTCGACCACGAGCATCTCCACAAATCGACTATCAACCCTATATCCTATTCCAGCCTTCAGATCGACACCCCATACTCGAAATCGAGATCGAGTTCTCACATCAAAACCTGGAACAACGAGACCCATCACCACCCAACCTGGAACGCCGCCGTACACACAACCTCGACCACCGGGCAGCTTGAAACTTCGGCTATCCACTCGTCGTCACCCTCTCTACTATCACCCGGAATTGCGTGCAACTCGATTCACGAGGGAAGGCGCTTCGATCGATTTCCTGACCACCTTAAAAATTAGGTTAACTAACTTAAACTCTTCACTGCCTCTACCACGATGAACCGGAACACTGCCCATCATTTTTCCCCGACTCACCGTACTCCCCTCTACCTTCACGCAAAACCCCGAGCTTCAACTATTCTCCGATCACTTGAATTCGCCCCAAACCCATTCTCAGTTCAACTACGAACTGCACCCAAACTACACTACTAAAAATCACGAAACCCATCTCAAAAATCATCATTTCTAATACGCATTCAAGTTATAAATATAATCACCATTTCGTGAAGTTCGAATTTTGGCAAATTTAAGGTTGACACTGATTTTCTTGAGTTCCTGAGTTATTAATAATGCATTTTAACTTAAGTAATATCCTAGTCTAAAGTTTGAAATGAAACAAACAATATTCTTCTGAATCCTAAGTCTAAACAAAAATTTAATAGAAGAATTTGAATTTAAGTCAAGGCATGAACAAACACTGCAAACAGAAAGTTATAAGTATTCCCCTGTCTACATACAACCTACTTCATCCATTCAAAAATATAAGCATGTAACCATACTTCACAGATACGATATTGATCACAGCAATAAACATTCATCCTAATTTATACTTTAAGTTTTTATAGTGAAGTTACTCACCGATGCTTTAGAAGGAAGAATAGAGCTTTGTTTTTGAAACAGGCTTTTATTTGCTTTGCTTTTCCAGGCTGAAGACATTGCCTTTGCTTTTTGATTAATTGAAAGATGTTTTTGTTTGAAAGAATGCTAACTTATCTTCTCTAGTTGCTTATGTTTTTAGAATGAACTAGAGTAAGGAGATACATATAGAAGAAGAAGGTTACAGGAGTGTTTTCTGGGTTTGAAATGGAACGAAAATGAAATGAAGTGAGAAGAACTAATATACAATTGAGTTTACCAGTGAAAAATATTGTACAGGTGATAATTACTTTGTACAAGTTTCTAGCAGTGATATTTTTTCTTTGTGGAGGCTGGTATACTGCATGCATCTATATTGTGTGCTAAGATATCTTTGCATTAATTAAATTGTACAAAGTGATATAAATGCTTGTACCTTATTTTACTTGCTTTACCTTCTTTTCGGCTGAGAGGTATATATTAGAGGTATGTTGCTTTAATTACTTTGTACCATATATACTTTCTTTTCTTTGTTGCTTGTTGACTATGCTTTTGTACATAGATGTTTGTTTTAATATGTTTTCTTTTGTTTATACATAGATACTGTCATGAATATAGATATAAAGCTATAAAAATTATTGTTATAAATTCTTAACTTATGTATCGTTTTATTTCTATGTTTTTGTCCTATTATTTTAAATGAGATTCTATAATTATTTTACTTCATATTTATTGTCTTATATTTATTAGCTTAAGTATTTTGTATTTGCTTTTATTATTATTTTTCATTTGTTTATTTTATCACTTTTATATCATATATATATACATTCGCACATATATACAATATTTACAATATTTATAAATTTAAATGATTTATACCAAATATATTTAGATATCGAGGAAACTCGCAATTAATTAATCCATTAAAAATTAATTTTACTATTTTTATTCAAAAATTTATTTAATTATTAATTTAAATTAAATTAAAAACTAGGGTCGTTACAAACTCCCCCCCCCTAAAAGAATTTCGTCCTCGAAATTCGCAGGCACGAAAACAACACAGAGATAGACAGATTTGATCTCCTATAATTCTTCAAACTTACTATATGAATTCCAAACTCTAGTCGGAATATCTCAGAATACATACCAATTTGTCCCTCTTTGGACTTTGGTATTCAAAAGAAATTAGAATAGAATTTCAAATTTCGGTTTCAAACGAAATCGTTTTATCGATACAATTCAAATTTAGCTTCATATTCTATTAGTCAATTTAACTCAAATTAAATTTTCCAATTTCAAATTCATTAAGGTTTAAATCAAAAAGCTGATAAGAAATTGATGAAAATACGAAGTAAGGATCTTCTACAACGATTCGTAGAGCCATCATCACACCGAAACTTCTTCTTGGAGCTATCACGAAGAAATCAAAAGAATTTGGAAACAAATCAAAAGAGATTGATAAGAAAGTTATTTCCACTGTTGCAGGGTATTGACCTTTACAGTCGTATTTCCCTGTCCTCTATCTCGTCCTCTTCTTGCACTCATACTCACTATCAGTGGATAGTAAGAGAATTTACTAAGACGTTCGAACAGATATCTTAAGGATACACTCATTCTAGAGTTTACTTCACTCTATCTCTAATGAGCTACTTAACGTGTTATACTCCTAAGCTAAAGTTCAACCTTAGCTCTGATACCAAATGTAACGTCTCGGATTTTCGCGCTCGAAAATCGACATCCATACTTTACATCGTACTCGAATGCCGTAGATTCGACCGTTCAAATCCAAGTCGCCGGAGCTTATAACACAGTTAAGTAAATAACACAGCGGAATAATAGAAAAAGAATATAGATATACAACATCTGATACAATATCCAGATACAATGATGATACAATGAATATCTATATACATCAGAGGTATGATACAACAAATAGCAGCGGAAAAGAAAATGATAACACCAGCAGCGGATAATCTCCATCTTCAGAATGCCAATCCAGAAATAGCTTGAACTCTCAATAATGATGCAAAAAGATAAGCAAGTGCAGTCCGATCCAAAGACTGAACTAGCTCCAGATAATCTACTAAATCTGAATATCTGAAAAACCCAACTCTAGACTGCTCATGTAGAAAATTATGAGCACCCAGAGTTTAGGAAAGGAACAATAAACTCCAGATCAGTCATGGGATTGGTGTGAGCAACAAAAACAGTTTATCTTTAAAACAAATAGCAAGAAAATTTTAAAGTAAATTCGCAATGCTTTTGGAAAATGAAACTACCATAAGACCTCCCACCACACACACAATGCAAATGCAGACTTGGAGGAGATTTCTTCTTATGTTAGTCAAAGATGCTTACTATGCAAAATCAAATCATTTTTGATATTATTATTAGTGCATAGTGTAGAAAACATTTCGAAAGTATAATATCAATCTTAGCCAGCATAGGTACCATTATACTATGCCTACTATAGCTACCATATTAGATGGCAGGTTCTACAACTAATACCGTACAAAGTTCGTATTGGAAGATGGATTTCCAACAAATGGTCAGGCAAAGGAACTTCCCATTGCCACATGGAAACGCCTCTGGATGGACGTCCCGAGAACCTAACCGGATCTCTGCCAACACAAGGCCGGGTTACCTCTACAAAAATAGGTAACTACTGACACGAGTATGCCATCTCCCGGTTGTAACAACCTTTAACCGGGGCCCCGAGCAACAAATCACAAAGTAAGATATATATATACTTGCGACATCCACATAAGTTAAGTATCTGGGCTCCATACCATGATACCACTTCTATCTAGAAGGAAATGAACATACACTAAGGGGCGCTACTCCCTATAACCTTGCCGCATCTTTCTGTTTTGACCATTCCGGGTTGTGAGGTTCGACGAAGTCTCGTCCACAAAGCTACGCTTTGTCACAAAGCCATGCTTCGGGTCAAACAAATGATCAAAGAAATGATCACAAAGATATAAGATCAAATAAATGATCATATCGCAAATGATCAAACAATGATCATTACACAGCAACACTCAGCATGTCACATTACCAAATTGGGAATATATCGCTGATAAATTTCAACTACATAACCTCTAAGCTCGTAGGTCTCAGAGAAGGGTGTTAAGCTAAGAGAATAAATTCTCCGCCACCAACAGAAATGTATTTGAAAGAAATCTGCTTTATATCTCAAAGTGTAATGTCAGACATGTAACCATACAAGTCTGTTCCGGGTTCGAACAGAACCGAAGGCACTTCTTACGAAGCCCTTGCAATTCCGGGTATTCACAATCCCGTCCGGACTTCCCATCACAAAGGGTGATAAAATCTCTATACCGGGGACCATTCGGTGCAGAGACATTCGACGAGTTGTC
Source organism: Allium fistulosum (assembly GCA_030737815.1). Taxonomy (NCBI): domain Eukaryota; kingdom Viridiplantae; phylum Streptophyta; class Magnoliopsida; order Asparagales; family Amaryllidaceae; genus Allium; species Allium fistulosum. Next base: position 912,561,086 of record CM060908.1, read on the forward strand.
CTTTCGTTTTCGTAAATATCCGGTCTTCACCACCGGTCTTCAAATGCTATCCATATACGACGTATCACTATTCGGAATGGGTTATATGACACAAATGTCTTTTCCCGGCTAACCCGAATAACGAGCGCAATCTTTAAAAACATATGGATATTGGGATTTCAATTAAGTCACAACTTATTACCCAAAATCTTCTTTTCGAATGGTTTAACAAATTACCATTTCCAAATCTTTAAACAAAAAGATTCATTTTAACAACCTACAACGGTTTAAAACAATTTCCTCACTTTTATCTTTTAAACAAAAGATTCATTCACCGATTTTTTTCAAATCAATTTCCATTTCAACTCGTTAAATCTTTAAATCAAAGATTTAACTTATAGCTTTCAAAACAATTTCATTTCAAATGGGTTAAACAAAACATCATTTTAAATCTGTTAAAAATAAACAGATTAAATTCATAGCTTTCAAAAAGAATTTATTCATAACTTGGAAAACTATTTCTCAATTTAATCTTGAAATTCCTTTAATTAAACTGGAATTTCATTTCTTATATATGTGAAAGCTTTTATCATTTGAAAACAATTAGTTTTCGTTTCAGAAAAAAAATCCAATTATATTTGCTCGAGTTAAAACCTTTGAATTTAAATTCAAATTCCCAAATCAATATTTTTAAAATAGTTTAACCCATATATAACTGGTATAACATCTTTAATCCCTAGTTTCGAATCATAGAATTCAATTTCAAATATTGAATTCAAATTTAAATCAAATTATTTAAACTTCAAAACTTTATCAAGTTATTCAAAATAACTTTTATCTTTGAAATTCTATTTCAAAAGCTTTTCATTTTAAACCCAAATTTCTAATTTCAAAATCAATTGAAATTAAAATTTCAATTTCAAAAACATCAATTTAAATTATCTGTGACTTAACCGATTTCCACGTGAAATCCATATTTGTGTGTGTATGGTGTAGTCCAGGGGTTTCACACACAATAGTGCACATCATACAATCATCACAGATCAGAATACATAATATAGTTGATAAGCGATATAAACTATAACGCTCATCTTTCATTTATAAATTACAGATCACAGATATATGAGTCACAGATAAGTAAATTACAGATCACAACATAAATCAAGATATATCACAAAGCATCATCTATCAGGGATATCAAACAATTCAACATTCAATAGAATTCAAACATCCATAAGTAGGGTCAGTTAATTGTCTGGTTGATTTAAAATCAAATTTAAATTCTATGAATAAATTACTAATTCTGGTTAATTAACATTAATAAATTACAAATCATTTTGATTAATTATTCTTTAATCATTTATTAATTAACCATTAATAATAAATTTATTGACCTTTAATTATTAATTAATCAACCTTTAATCATTAAATAATTAACCTTAAATTATTTAATTATCTTTAAATTAATTTTCCCTAATTAATTACATTAATTAATTAATTCTCAATAAATTATTATTCCTTGACCATCTTCATAAATTAACCTTCAATTAATTATCTAAGCAATTAATTCTTTATTACTTTCCTTAATTCCTACCATAAAATAATCGTCCTCTTTAATTAATTACATTTAGTAATTATCAATTTGATTTCTTACACTAAGTAATTACTTAATCAAATTCTTAAATACATCGTTAAATAATTTAATTGCTTACTTAGACTTTCAAATTCTTAAACTTTCAAATTCTATTGGGCCTAACCCAATTTTTTTAATACTTTCCCCGAGCAAATCTTCTTCCTTCCTCACGTATACCCCTGTTTCTTCTTATATATTTTCTTTTTCAGTTCAAAACTTGCTTTAACTTTGCTCAAATCTTTCCTTTACAAATCAAGTTCTAATTTTAAATTCAATTTCCTTTTCAAATCTACTTAATTACTTACATAACTCCAAGTTATTAAACTTTATTTATTTTCAACTAAGTTTTAACTGGACTAGGATTTCTATTTAACTTTGATTCAAAACTTATTTTAAACTTTGTTTGATCATTCAAGTTTCAGTTTTAAGTTTTAAAAATGAACAGAACAGGTTTCTGTTTAAACCTGGAACATTTACTCGAGCCAACCAAGAATTTTACTCGGGTAAATCTCGAGTCTTCCCCAGCCTTAATTCGAAACCACCAAAAACAGTTCACCAGAAAAATCGCTCCACCGTGCACGTGCACGCCTCCGATCGCCACTTCCGGTCGACCACGAGCATCTCCACAAATCGGCTATCAACCCTATATCCTATTCCAGCCTTCAGATCAACACCCCATACTCGAAATCGAGATCGAGTTCTCACATCAAAACCTGGAACAACGAGACCCATCACCACCCAACCTGGAATGCCGCCGTACACACAACCTCGACCACCGGGCAGCTTGAAACTTCGGCTATCCACTCGTCGTCACCCTCTCTACTATCACCCGGAATTGCATGCAACTCGATTCACAAGGGAAGGCGCTTCGATCGATTTCCTGACCACCTTAAAAATTAGGTTAACTAACTTAAACTCTTCACCGCCGCTACCACGATGAACCGGAACACTGCCCATCATTTTTCCCCGACTCACCGTACTCCCCTCTACCTTCACGCAAAACCCCGAGCTTCAACAATTCTCCGATCACTTGAATTCGCCCCAAACCCATTCTCAGTTCAACTACGAACTGCACCCAAACTACACTACTAAAAATCACGAAACCCATCTCAAAAATCATCATTTCTAATACGCATTCAAGTTATAAATATAATCACCATTTCGTGAAGTTTGAATTTTGGCAAATTTAAGGTTGACACTGATTTTCTTGAGTTCCTGAGTTATTAATAATGCATTTTAACTTAAGTAATATCCTAGTCTAAAGTTTGAAATGAAACAAACAATATTCTTCTGAATCCTAAGTCTAAACAAAAATTTAATAGAAGAATTTGAATTTAAGTCAAGGCATGAACAAACACTGCAAACAGAAAGTTATAAGTATTCCCCTGTCTACATACAACCTACTTCATCAATTTCAAAAATATAAGCATGTAACCATACTTCACAGATACGATATTGATCACAGCAATAAACATTCATCCTAATTTATACTTTAAGTTTTTATAGTGAAGTTACTCACCGATGCTTTAGAAGGAAGAACAGAGCTTTGTTTTTGAAACAAGCTTTTATTTGCTTTGCTTTTCCAGGCTGAAGACATTGCCTTTGCTTTTTGATTAATTGAAAGATGTTTTTGTTTGAAAGAATGCTAACTTATCTTCTCTAGTTGCTTATGTTTTTAGAATGAACTAGAGTAAGGAGATACATATAGAAGAAGAAGGTTACAGGAGTGTTTTCTGGGTTTGAAATGGAACGAAAATGAAATGAAGTGAGAAGAGCTAATATACAATTGAGTTTACCAGTAAAAAATATTGTACAGGTGATAATTACTTTGTACAAGTTTCTAGCAGTGATATTTTTTCTTTGTGGAGGCTGGTATACTGCATGCATCTATATTGTGTGCTAAGATATCTTTGCATTAATTAAATTGTACAAAGTGATATAAATGCTTGTACCTTATTTTACTTGCTTCACCTTCTTTTCGGCTGAGAGGTATATATTAGAGGTATGTTGCTTTAATTACTTTGTACCATATATACTTTCTTTTCTTTGTTGCTTGTTGACTATGCTTTTGTACATAGATGTTTGTTTTAATATGTTTTCTTTTGTTTATACATAGATACTGTCATGAATATAGATATAAAGCTATAAAAATTATTGTTATAAATTCTTAACTTATGTATCGTTTTATTTCTATGTTTTTGTCCTATTATTTTAATTGAGATTCTATAATTATTTTACTTCATATTTATTGTCTTATATTTATTAGCTTAAGTATTTGGTATTTGCTTTTATTATTATTTTTCATTTATTTTTCATTTGTTTATTTTATCACTTTTATATCGTATATATATACATTCGCACATATATACAATATTTACAATATTTATAAATTTAAATGATTTATACCAAATATATTTGGATATCGGGGAAACTCGCAATTAATTAATCCATTAAAAATTAATTTTACTATTTTTATTCAAAAATTTACTTAATTATTAATTTAAATTAAATTAAAAACTAGGGTCGTTACACTAGCGGCTAACTGGGTGGTTGCCGATGTGGAGCACGAGGCAGTGGGGAGAGGACGAACAACCGTGGCGAAGGAGAATAGCAGGCGTCGAGTATTGCCGGCAAGACAAAATGAATAAGCTATTTTTTTTAGTATATAATATGAATTGGCTTCAGCAGTAAATAGGAAGCCAAATCGAGCAAGAAATAAATACATTGGAGTGGAGAAAAGCAAAAGTCATGAATTAAAGATCTGGGAATAATAGATGTTACGGCTGTTTGCTTACCAATAGTTAGGTAAAAGAAAAGACAAGAATCCCAAGATAATTTAATTAATTTATTTATTTTTTTAAACGGTACCGATACAGAATCGGTTTCATGGATTCTGTTATAAACCAGACTTCAAATCACAGGATTGAATATACCGCAGAGATCAACATGACGAGACGATCAAAACGGTATACTGATATCAGTGGTACGATCATCCTATCAAAAGTCGATAATCGGTACCGAAAAATGCTGCTAATTTGTCAGAAATAAGATGACCGGGCAATAGAAGTCCAAATTTGGAGAAACGAAATATGACGTTTGCTCAGAAGATGGTTTAGAATTTTTCTATGTAAAAATATTTAGGTTCCGAAAACATTTTATTTTCATCGCTTTTTAACTGATTAAATTGAAGTAAATTTACGCGCGAAATAAACTTTCATATTTTCGGACGAAAATTTACCAATTACTATATTTAACTAGACGCATTTCAAATGTAAAATTTTTATTTCAAAATTTTATTGTTTAAAATTTCACAAAATTTCAACTAATTACGATATTAAAACAGTTAAAATTTACGGGTCGTTACACTCTCCCCCACTCAAAACTTTTCGTCACCAAAAAGGAAGGAGGTAGGAGAATAGAAACAACCAGAAAGAAAATAGATTAAAAGACAAGATAAAACAATTAAACCATATAATTTCAAATTAAACTAAATAATATTTAACAATTTGGTTTAATCCACTTGGTTTCACTTAAGTTAAATCAATCTATCTATTTCTAAATTCATCATCTTACTATCTAGTCATCCTCAATTAACACTTACCAAATCATCAATTTGTATAATCTATTATTGTACTCATATTTTATTCAACAGATTTAATTCTTTTATTCCAAATTATTATTAAGTTTATTTCACTTAATATATCTTATTACATATATTTAAACCATATGAATTAATTTAAACCATGTAAATTTCAATTTAAATTAATTTATATTCAATAATTGGTTTAAATTTAAGGTATTCCCATAAGTTAATCTAATTTCAATTTTGTTAATTCTTTCAGAACAAAATTTATTATATTCATCTCGTCTAATTAACTTAATATTCTATCATCTTTATTAGCATTTTTTTTCTTATCTAAGTGTATAACATTTATTATAGACACTCAAGTTTTATTTATAAAATCATTTTATATTGTATATTATCCAATTACATTTTAACTTCTGAATAATTTAGGTAAGTTATATTGAAATGCAATTTAGTACTATACAAATAAAGATTTCAAATTCAATTATTTCAAGTTTACATATTTATCCAAATTTTGACTTCAGTTTATAATTGAAATCATCTTTAACCTAAATTTTAATAATTTAAATTTCCGATAAACTTCAACAAATTAGAGATAATTATGTATATACTAGATATATATCAAATCAATTTAAATTTAAATAATATACCCATATAAATATAAATCAAATCATACTTAATAAATTTAAATTGATTTTATTTCCAAAACAAAACTGTAGCAAAGCTACAAATTGGTCTCTTCCTTTCGAAACTCGAAAATGAATGTCGATGATGCGGCCGCCATCACCGAAATTATTTTCCAGCGACAAAAGAGAAGAGCACTGATTTAATCATTTAAAATTCTTTGGAATTGATTTCTATTCGAAATTTCTTTTTATAATATGCATTTTAAAATTTAAACCCAAAGTTTGAAAACACCGGAAATTAAATTCTCACATTCTTGATTTAAATTCATTTCAAATTTCAAATCAAATTATAACCAAGTTTTATAAATTTATTTATTTATATTATGCGATAGTCAATGGTTTACAAAACAATAAATGAACATCAAATATTATCATTTTTGACAACAAATTCATTAACAATTTAATTTCAGAAAACTTATATTTATATATAATATAATCATACAAAACTATTTTATTTACTAAATTTGAAAACAATGTTGTGTCAGTTTGCTCTGCTCGAGTGTTTTGGAAATCCTATCGATAGCGTTGATCAGACGAATCGATCGAAAATCCAAATCAACATCAACAACTCAAACAACACAATATATTTTTAAAACATTTTAAATATTATTTTACAAATACAATTCCTCGCTCGACGATTCAAGAATAGATTTCAAAACATGTATAGTGATTCAATTTGATGGAAAATCAAATCAAAGAGAATTCTGATTCGAAAATAAGTTTGAAACAGAAGATAAGATAATTCAATTACCACAATCGGGAGATGGATGAGTTTATTTAATTCACAGGCAACCTTAATCGGGTCGTCCGTAACTACAAGAATAAGATCGATGCTGAATTCCAAGGTAAATCAACCCTCGATCTCAAGAGATGGAATTCAGGTATAGCAGGGAATAGATAGCATCGTAAACCGAGGATACAGAAATCTCCGGTAAATCGATGCCTATTATAAAGGAGTTTTACCCATTTACAAAATTTCGAAGATTGGCGAGACCGCCGATCCATTATAAAGATCACTCACAGTGGAGTTATGAGATGCTCCAGAATTGAAAGAAGACGAATAGTGAGGGACATGAATGAATTTTGGAACCGCATGGAACGTTCCAAAAATTCAAAGGAATCGAGTCAAAAGGAAGAGATTGAAACTTGAATGAGAGTGATTATGTAAATACATTTACCCTATATGCTAAGTTTTGCCTTGAGCTTCCAAAGCTCTGATACCAACTGTAACGGACCGCGTCAGTGGGGTAACGCCCACCGTAGCATACAACAGTACCTGTGTTCTGCCTTTACAGCCAGCCTCTCGACTGCACCAACCCCACAGGGACATGTAGGAGTAAGAGTCATCCGCTCGCTACCAAACCAAATGCGAGAACCCCCTATCATGCTGCACCCGCCAAGTGCATAGGCAGACAAACATGTCGGACTTGAATAATTCAAAATACCGAATTGTTAATTTTAATTTAGCAAAACTGAACATATACAACAAATAAATAATCATAGGTCACAGACACAGAGTAATAATTGCAGCGGAAATAAAAGAGATAGTAGTTCATGAAGCTACTATATAAATATATAAGTTACATCAGAGTTAAACCAGATACAACGGAAGAGTAACACGATACATCATATACAAATCAGAATACATCACTGGAATCATCGAATACTGAAAGCAGAATAGATGGCTGGATCTTCAAGCAAAGCTCCAACTCCAAAGGTGAGTCTCGAGTACTGGTACACTTAGTCTGACCCGAGCGTAAAGCAAAACACAAAACACTCGATTAACATTCTTATATCAATAAATCCAACTCAAGTGAAATAGCAATTGAAATACCAGTAACTCAAAGGATGTTTGGAATAACCATCCTTTAAGGATCCGTTAAACTATCTACTATGTAGTAGTGTACGATAAGTAGATAATGTCTATCAGTAATATAAAATATCAAAATAGTGTTAAGGCATTACCATTATCCCCCTTAACACATTTTATAAGCGTTATAGTCTATACAGCGCTGTAAACTCCACCGTAAACTAGTGGGCTATCAGGGAGTACTCCATAGGTATAACACAAAACAAATCGTAGTGGTCGCGTATAAAGGGATACAAGTATGACAAGGCACATGAGGCAATACCCAAGGTAGTGAAACTACCGTTTGCCTGATCCGGACTGGTGAGAACACATCGCCGCAGCGATCGCAACACCGCGAAACAACACTCCCAAAATCAAGGGTGCACCAATCGACAACAAGTAATGAGTAGTTTTCGAAGAAGTGTGTTCGCTCGAGGTAGCTAGCCCCCATTTGGCCCGGCACGGCTCCTGTTTTAGTCATTTCCAATTTGACACAAGTGTCAAGGCTATCCATTATCGTTCTCTTTCTTCAGTCATCACGTACATCATTCCAACCACTTCATTCTGGATCACACTCCGCGTATAGTTATTAAAGTGATTTTCGGTTTAGACAGTGAGTATGTCCCTAACCGATTCCGGTCTCTTTAATAACTTCTGTAATTATTACACCGATTGGTCGTTTATTATTTCAAAACCAAATCAATTTCAATTTCAATTAGAATTTGTAAATCAACATTTCCTTTGTCTTTCCAAAACAATTTCCATAATTTACATTTCATACTTCCAAATTCATAATTTCAAAATCAAAATCTTATAATTCAATTTCAATTTCTTTTAAAACCATTCCAATATTGATTCAAGTTCGTATATAAGTTTCATTCCGAAATCATTTAAATTTATTTAATTTAACATTCGAATCAATTTAACTTCATTGATCGATTTTATTCAATATTCATTAAGTAAATTTGCCATTCAAAATAATTTCTAGTAAATTTCCAATTCATTAAATCCATTATTAAAATTCAACTTCATTATATCAAAACTTACAAATTGTATTAAATTAAATTCATCAAATCAAATTCTTTAAATTTCAAGTCCTACATTTATTTCAATAAATCACATTTTATTTCTTGTTAAAGAAATTCAATTTCACTTATTTACTTACTTAAATAATTTTCCAAAACTTAATTAATAAAGAAACTCAAATTCAATTATTTACGAAGTAAAATTCACTTATTCAAAGTTCAATTTCACTTATTAAAGAATTCAATTCAATTTAATCATTAAATAATTCAATCTTATTTAATTATTAAATAATTCAAAACTTAATTATTAATAATTTCAAAGTTTAATAATTTCAAACTTAATTATTAAATCATTTCAAACTTAATTCAATCATTTCTCAAATTTAACAACGTTCTTTCATCAATTACATTTGTTAATATTTTGTTTCAGATTATTAAACATTAACATTTTCCTTCCATTAAAAATTCAAATTTCAACTTCATTTCAAAACCATATTATTTATTCAAATAAAATCTTCGTTTTAGTTTTAAATCAAATTATTGACCAATCGGGTTTTATTTAATTCTCTACCCTAGGTCAAAGTTTAATTTGGGTATTTATCATTTCAACCCGATTCCAATTCAATTCAAAATCAAAGCATAGCAAAGGGAATTTGCAGTGTGATAATTGGGATGGTGTCAAAGTAAATAAACAAGCAATAACAACAATCAATAACAATCCAATAATCAATTCAAATAATCCCGAAATAACCGTATTAATTCACATTGTTGTTTGTGCGAATTAATATAATTATTTCTAGAATCTACACTATCATTTCATGTAGATTAAAGATTATTGCATTACGGTTTTTCACTTGTCATCTATTTTCAATTTCATGTATCTTCAGTTTAAACAACATACAATTGATGGTTCAAGGTGTAGTTAACACTATTTTCTACGTGTCAAATGATTAAACATTTAAGGGGTCATATTAAACAAATGACATCAAATCAAATTTAACACATATATCAAATCTAACTATCCTACGTTAATTTCAATTTTAAATTATTTATCACTTACAACATTAACAAATTTAACGTCCAATTGTAAACATCAAACAATCAATCATTTAACAACCAAACTGGATTATCATTGCATATATAACAGATAATGGTGTTAGATGTCACAGGTGAACTGATACAGGTAATAGCATATATAACAGTGTAATTAACTAACAGCAACATATTTCAATTGTCGTTTCAATTGAAATCAAATTTAATAAATAAAAGAACGTTAATCGTGAGTGATTGCTCACCTTCTGAGGTTAGAGCGATAGACAATGAAACAGAGGTACGAAATCTAGGCACGAATTCCAAAGTAACGCTAGATTGACACGAATCGAGGAGCTGATAAATAGAAATGGACGAAATCAATCAAAACGGGATTGACGAAGATAAAAAGTATAATTGAACACATATATATAATATAACTATATAGTTCTGTTTACATCGTATTCTAAATTCAAACACATTTTTAATTTAAATATATTAAAAATCACTGGTTTAAATAAACACTCATAATAGAACAAATATATTTATCTTAAACACTGATATATATTTACCGACCATATATACAAGTTACATTTAACTTAGAATCAAAATATATATACTTTACTGTTACTCCAGAAATCAGAACCTATATATATATATATGCACGCAAATACTTTAGACTCAGGTACATATATAAACTTTGTTCTTAACAGTACAAAACAGGAACACAACACTTAGAATCCGTATAAAAGAATAAACTTTATAGTATATGCATATAATGTACCCTTATATATACTTTAAATCAATAAATTAAACATACTTTAAAAATCAACACAATTATAACACATATACATATACACTTTAAATTCAATAATTTAAATTCAAACATATATATCAAAAATCGGAATATATATATATTTTAAGAACATTACTATATTTAACACATCTATTTAAATATATATATATTATATTACATACTCAGAACATGCAACCAGTTCTTAAAATAAATATATAACCTTGTACTTTTTTTTTTCACAGCAACCAGAAAGCCAGACTACTATTTATATATAAAACAACAACCCACGCCACAAAACAAAGATTCATTTCATATACTTTGTAAACATATATATGCTACCCTTATATAGATAAGAACCACGCTCAATTTTGTATAGACACATAAAGTATATAAATAACTATCCATAATCGAAATTTTTAAACTGATATGTAACCAAACTCGAAACATGTATATATATAAACAAGTTAACATACAATCCACTATATAAATAACTGCAATGCCTATATATATATATACTTATATAAAAATGCGAAATACTCACATATATGGTATATCTTTTAAAATTGATATTTAAAATAAGATTAATATAAACTTACTTGGCTATAATATATACATAGTAAACTTAAACAAAACCTTATATACAGTAATATAGCTGGTATAGACTAATATAATATGCATATTAACTAAGACATATATGAACAACAGATCTATAAAATTCTGCAAACACATATACAAAGAAATCGAACAGTTTATATTATTATAAAATCAAAGATATATATAAACCAATATACATGTACTTTGGACCCCAAAGTAAAATAAAAGCTTCAGATTATTATATCTAGACTGTCATTGTTATACACACACTGTTTAAACATACCATAAACCTACTGCAAAAATAAAAATATATAAGCCTGTATATATAACATATATGTAAACAATAGCCGCAACTAACTTATATGCATACTGATATAACTGCAACCCAACGTGTACCTTCATATATAAAACATATATATACCTATTACTACAGCTTTTATATATTTATTTCACATGAGTCAAAGGAGTTTTAACAAAACTCACATATATTTGTGCAAACCATTTGCTTTTTGAAAGGAAATTTCTGCCATGCGTATGAGCTAGGAGAGTGACAGCATGCGGAGGGAGGATGAGGACTCGGCTGCAGTTTTGGTGACGAGGGGACAAGACTCGCTCGCGATGCAAGGAAGAGGAGATGGGCAGAACGTGGGGAAGAGGAGATAAGCCGGCAGTGGAGGAGGCTAGCGGCTAACTGGGTGGTTGCCGATGTGGAGCATGAGGTAGTGGGGAGAGGACGAACAACCGTGGAGAAGGAGAATAGCAGGCGTCGAGTATTGCCGGCAAGACAAAATGAATAAGCTATTTTTTTAGTATATAATATGAATTGGCTTCAGCACTAAATAGGAAGCCAAATCGAGCAAGAAATAAATACATTGGAATGGAGAAAGCAAAAGTCATGAATTAAAGATCTGGGAATAATAGATGTTACGGCTGTTTGCTTACCAATAGTTAGGTAAAAGAAAAGACAAGAATCCCAAGATAATTTAATTAATTTATTTATTTATTTTAAACGGTACCGATACGGAATCGGTTTCATGGATTCTGTTATAAACCAGACTTCAAATCACAGGATTGAATATACCGCAGAGATCAGCATGATGTGACGATCAAAACGGTATACTGATATTAGTGGTACGATCATCCTATCAAAAGTCGATAATCGGTACCGGAAAATGCTGCTAATTTGTCAGAAATAAGATGACCGGGCAATAGAAGTCCAAATTTGGAGAAACGAAATATGACGTTTGCTCAGAAGATGGTTTAGAATTTTTCTATGTAAAAATATTTAGATTCCGAAAACATTTTATTTTCATCGCTTTTTAACTGATTAAATTGAAGTAAATTTACGCGCGAAATAAACTTTCATATTTTCGGACGAAAATTTACCAATTGCTATATTTAACTAGACGCATTTCAAATGTAAAATTTTTATTTCAAGATTTTATTGTTTAAAATTTCACAAAATTTCAACTAATTACAATATTAAAACAGTTAAAATTTACGGGTCGTTACACGTTGTTACAATATTAGAAAGGTTAAATTTTGACATTTCATTTTCCTAACAAGGCGACCACTAGATTTTTATCTTTTTCAAAACCCTAAGAGAAACATTGAAGTATTTCGATTCCCCTATTGGTGTTAGGATTCACTTGCATTAGGATTCTGACCTTGAGTTTGCTTAATAAATCACAGACCAGCAAGCGATGGATAACCCTTTATTGGTAATATCATATGCAACTCCCAACCATGGCCTTTGGCTTAATATTAATCTCGACCTTGAGTTTGCTCAACAATCGAAAGATATTATTCACCCTCACCTACCATTTTGCGATGACCTAAGTTTAATACACATACTATGAGTTCGCACAACAAATACATGCATGTATCTTGCATCGTCTAGCAACTTATTGATATCACTACACATAATATCCATAATTTGAGTTTGCTCAACAACTAAAGAGTACGTAAGTAATCTATTAATATATAAATGGTAGAAGACAAACACATACTAGAGATACACAATCTTTAATATATTTTGAGTGATATGAGTATCGACTTAAGAAATAATATATTTCTAATGAAATACCCTAGTGATTCAAGTGTCGGACACATCTGAAATCATGGTATACATATCATATGTATGTATTTACTCCAAAAATCTATTTTGAATTTATTTCAGTTCCACTTTCGTCATATTATACATATATATGATAGAGTTAGGAGTATGTCCTATGGGCAATTATGTAATTTGTTATATATATCTAACTCGACAACCAATCTTGTTTGAAATAAAATGGTGTTTTCTTTCTATCATATACTTTATATAATGTATTATATTAATTAATTAATTTAATTAAAAGTATATTTAATAGAAAATATATAAATGGTATGTTTTGTGATAATAGTTACAAGTTGTTGTAAATGTGAATAATTTATCACAATGAAATTAAACATACTATTTTAAATATTCCTGGTCAAGATGTATCGAGACTGGATATCAATACATCCGTTGAGGCTATAGTATATAACGCTCTCCAAATGTTGGGCAGTGTATTACTAATGACTACTGGGGTCACCAAGGGGTTACATACTGATAGTTATTGGATAACTACAAAATGAATCACTCTATAACTTTCTGTTGGTTGATATAACTAAGGTCAAACAGAAAATATCAATGTAACAAAATTACATAGTTCTCTTGACTTGAGAATAATGTTGAGCTTCAATGTGGAAATTCTGCTTTCACTACAAGGGGAAACACGTTTTCCGACGGCCAAAAGCCGTCGGCGGCCGTCGGAAGCCGTCGGCCGCCGTCGGAAATAACCGTCGGAAATGGCGTTGTCGGGAAGCAGTATTTCCGACGGTTTCCGACGGACGCTGCCGTATACATTTCCGACGGATACAGACGGTTACCGACGGTTTCCGACGGATTCCGACACTCGTCGGAATCCGTCGGAAACCGTCGGGAATCGTCTGAAACAGGCCGTCGTTATCCGTCTGTAACCGTCGGGAATTTCGACCAATAAGCTGTCGGAAGCCGTCGGAAGCCGTCGGAAATCTGCCGTCGGGAGCCGTCGCCCTACCCTGCCGGTTTTTGAGCTTTTTCTTGTAGTGTTTGATTATAGCTAAATTGTGGCACGACATCCATAAAACGACTATAACAGAGTCGAATGGAGACATTGGAAGTGAAACACTATTCAATAGAGGATTCGTCTACTCGGTTATCTAGCATTAGAATTATATTCAACTAAAGTCAACTCAAAGTCAAAGTTTCTGGCCAGAGCAGTTCGGTTAATAATAATTGTTATCATTGAACCAATGTATTTGTGTTTGGACTATAGAGTTGAATATGGATGATATTGAAATTTTAACCATTAACAAATTCCATAAATCCAAAGTGATATAGTTTTGTCGAAGAAAACTGGTGTAAAAACAGTCATAATCAGGTAACACTTAAATAAGTAAAATTGAATTCTACCGAAAAGATGTGTAAGTGATAAATTCAGCCAAAATGTCACACCAATAGCAAAGGTGACGTGTGAACATTAAGATTTTAGTTGTTCAATATTAATCGTTGAATAAATTTACACCTTTAAGTCGCATACCGTAATGATGAATACACCGAATAAACCATACGATTTAATTAATTTATAATTGTTGTAATTTAATTTAATTAAATGAAAATTAATTGTATGTTAAATTATCTACTATTTTTAAATTAATCTTTAATTTCGTGTGGTAAACATTTGAATATAATTGTTTCAATCCTTGTTTAAAAAAATTGACTTAAGATTAATGAATGGACTTTAGTGAAAATTATAATTCTTTCTTGTTTTCTATATTTAAAGTCTATGTAAATCTAAAGTATTATTTTATTCCTAAATTAAAAGTTGAATGAAAACTGTTAACTTTAAAATCAAAACTTATTTGTATAAATGTATATATACATATATCATATGCTACAATGTTTGCATATATATGTTGTTTAGATCTAATTATTAAATTTTATTAATCATGTATATGGAAATATACATGTTCAGTTTAATTCAAATTGGTAAGAGGATTTTGTGCAATAATTTAACCTTTTGTTGTCAAGTCTTTCTTTAATTGAAATCGTTCTCGTTAATGTTAACTTTGGATTTCAAATTATTTAAGACAACTAATAGGTTTTCATTTATCTTATATATATATGTATGTATGTATGCATGTCTATAATTATTATGGATATATGCATATATTTCATTAATCAAAACTTGGACAACAAAGGCGTGTGCAAATTTGACTGATAAGTTATAAATGTCATTTAATACATTAATTATTACAATTAAAGAGGGAGAGAAATGAAATGTTTCTCTCTCTTCATATATTGCTCTATCTTCTCTTTATTAATTGCATAGGGTAAGAAAGGGAAACAAAAGGTTACCATCTTTAAATTCATTTATACATGTTTCATTTACACACACATATATACACCACTTATATGCTGCATTTACACTTCACACAAATGAATGTATTTGATACAGTCATTATAATACCTATAAATTTAAACTATATCTAAATCTCCATTTTAACAATTTAAACAAACTAAGATTTTATTTGAAATTTTATTAGATTGGATCTAAAATACATTTAGACTTCATAGGCCGAATAGAGATTCCAAATAGTAAAAAAATTGAAATTCACCCATTTCTTCCGCTGCTGGCTGGCTCATTTCTAACAATGGTATCAGAGCCAAATAGCTTGTGCGGTCTAAATTATTCATGTTAAGGCTAACTAATTAAGCTTTCCCATTTAGTATTGTGTCTAGAAATGTAATGTCTAGGATTATAATTGGGTAATCTAGTACCGTGTCCTACGTGATTACCGACCTGGCCTAAAAGGTGAAGTAAGTCCAAAGGTTGCCCATAATAGAAAAGGCCTAGATTGAATTTGGCATTGGACTAATTTTCAAAATTGTTTCAAAAATCGAAATAAAAGATTTTAAATTTAAAAGCTAAATTTAATATAAAAACATGTCTATTCTAAAGTTATAATACAACACCAGTTTTCAAAATGTTTGAAAAGATAGAGATATTTTTAAAATGTTTGAAAATATTTAAATACTAATTTCAAATTTTAATTTTTTTAATAAGATTAATGAAATGAATTAATTAAATTGGTTAATTAATTCATATTTATATACATGTATTATATATATTGATATATGTTATGTTATTTTAAAGTGTTTAAGATAACATAAGTATGCATCTATGTATATAAAATAAATTCCGAAATTAATATAATAATTCAAATTGTTTAATTAAATTAATTAATTAAGGTTTAATTAATTAAATAAATAAATTAAAGGTTAACTAAATGAATTAATGAACTAAGGTTAATTAATTAAATAAAAATACACATATATAAGATATATGTGTTATACTATAAAGTTATAGAGTGTGTGTGTGTGTATTATTCAATATAAATATTATATTGGAATCATATAAAATCAACTAAAGAATTAATTAATTAAAATCAATCAAATATGATTTAATTAATATAATGCGATACATAAGATTATTATATAAGTTAGATAAAATATAAAAGTTATATAATAATTGAAACTTATATAATATGAATGTATAAATTAAAGGTGGAACGGTAAAAATCCCATATAGACTTAAAAAATAAATTCATGCATATAGTACTTATACCGTGATTTCTGATGTGTTCGACACTTGAATCACGAGTTTATTTCATAAGAAATACATTATTCCATAAGTCGATATTACTCAATTAAATATATTAAAGATTATGAATCTTTAGTATAAGTGTTATCCTCTACCTTTTATACACCAATAAATTACTTGCACACTCTTTGGTTGTTGAGCAAACTCAGGCTAGAGATGTCATGTGTAGTATTATTAATATATTGACTAGACGAGGAAAGATAATTATATGTATTTGTTGAGCAAACTCAAGGAACATATACTATAATCAGACCGTCGCAAAATGGTAGGTACAATTGAATAATTTCTTTCGATTTGTTGTGAAAACTCAAGGTCAAAATGAAATTAGGATAAGGAACCATCGGTTAGCAGTTGTATACGATACAACTGATAAGGAGTTACCCATTTTTGTGGAGCAATAACTTATTGAGCAAACTCAAGATCAGAATCCCAAGACAAATGAGTCCTAACACCTGCTAGTGAAGTCGAAAGACTTCTATGTTTTATCTTAGGGTTTGGAGAAGCATAAAAGACTAGTGGAAGCTTTATTAGAAAAATTAAATGGTAAGATTTAACCTTTTTAATATCGTAAGAACATCAACTATGTATAAACAAATTAAATTACTTCAACAAATTTGTGCATTAAATATAATTGATAAAATGTTTATCAATTAAAATATACAAAGGAACTGAGTTAAATATTGGCAAACAAATATAAAATATACTTACCAATAAATTTTTGCATATTGACCCATGCAAGCACTTAATTATACAACCACTAAATATGTTCATAACCTAATCATTTACTAGTTTACTTGCCCGAGACTGTATATTGTCTTCAATGAGTTTCAAATTCTAAAAAAATACAAGAATATGGATGTAGATCCATATGTGATCACATATAAATGTGATATGTGAATGCCTACATTCGTAATGTACGAAACATTGATGAAATTAGCTCATTAAAATAATCAAGTAAATTATAGTGTGAGATCGTGTATTCAATATGATTGATTACAATAATAATCTTGTTGTGTTAAATGCAACACTAGACCATAGGCTACAAGATAGTTCTAAGAATTCAATCATTGAAATGTCAGTTTGATCAGTTTACATAAAGTTCAGTTTATATGATATACTTGAAAGTTAAGGATGAGCAAATGCTCTTTTATAAAGAACTCGTTGTGATATTGCAGTTAAGATTTCCTTTAATGGTTCGACCATTTAGAAAGGAAATCTAATGTATACGAATGGATGTAACTGAAGGCACAATTGGGATGAAGAAAGTGAACGGTCACTTCTGCTTCATAAAAAATGTCAAAAACGAGACTTGTAAAATAATAATTAATACTTAACATTGGAATAAGAAATATGATTTCTATTCCAAAATTTATTTTTAAATAGAAAATTGTTTTTCAAGAGATTTATTTCTTTTAATTTAAGATACTTGATCTGATCGTAAACCAGCTATAGTAAATGAAATAATTAGCATATATTAAGTGGTAGAATGGAGTTTCGTATTTGATATTCTATTATAGTAATTGCAGAAATAGTGGGAGCATGTCATGTACCACTTACTAGACTCATCAAATCATGAAAATTGTTTTCGTAAAATGTACCAAACATTATTTATGAAATAATAATTATTTTTCAATGTTGACTAAAAAATAGGTATAGTTGTATTTCAATATGAATATTATGAATACTCATTATAAAATAAAACTCTAATCGTTGTAATTGTGATGCATTGGAAAATACAAAAGTATCTAGATATACTTATAATTATTTTGGAATTATAGACTAAGTTGTTGTTCTGAGAAATAATTATTTGATTATATAATTATGAATCATATGGTACTGCAGAATTGTATCTCATACAATTAAGGACAACACACCCATTCAGTGGAAGCGTCATAAGAGTTGATGAACTCTTCAGATTAATTCATATTTATGTATGTGATCGCAACTCTATTAATACGAAAATGGTTCCACATACTTCGTTATATTCCCCGATGAGTTATCACTGACATATACATGTGTATTTCATACTCATGAAGTATGTCTATAATAAGATCATAAAGCATAGAATGAAAGTAAATAAAATAATATGCAATAAATATAAAACAATTAGAGAGAGAGGATTAGTTTTTAAAAAGAATTAATAAAGAGAAAAAATACCCGCGAGTATAGCTTAGTTGGTCAGGGATACTTACCGACCATGGAATGAAGTTCCTTGAGGTCGCGGATTTGAGTCCTGGCAAACCAAGCTATTTTTCCATAAGGCTTGGAGTGGTTATTCCCTATTAATAACCGAATAAAAAAGGTAGGGGAATTGAAACTCTAGGTTGGGCTAGCTAAAATGGAGGACCAATGTGGCGAGTAGCCGAGTTCTCTGGCTCAATTCTCTAGAGTAGAGTTTTTAGAATAAAAATAAAGGGAAAAAATACAAAGAATGAAAAAAGTCTCTCTTTAATTCGGCATTGATTGCCTTCTTTATTTCATTCTTTTTATAGGCTTTTACTCTTCATTTTTCTTTTCTATAACTTTTCTGGTTCGCTTCTTCCTCTTTAATGGCTGAAAATATGAGAGCTTCAATGGCTTTGAAAATTCCTAAAATAAAATCTATTCATTAAAAATGGTTTATCCCTCTTGGTCATAGCAAAATCTAGAGGTTGATTTCTGAATCTAAGAGCTTTGATTCATTGTTCAAGGTGTGGTTTATTGGCTACGTCCAAAGGTAATTTCTTGTTTAAATTCACCCATGTATTTACATGATTGATATAATTAGATTCTTTGTGATTCATCTCATGTTTTAATTATTCATCTTTCCATATGTAAATTAAATCTCCCTCATGTCTATTTTGATTAAAACATGTTGTTTGTATTGTTTTGATTTAGATCTATGTTTGTTCATCATCTCCTTTTAATATATGTTCATGATAAATTGATGTGTTTTGAATCCCATATTACTTTTGATAACCTGTCATTATTCACTATATTGTTTAGACCTGTAATTTTTAATCACAAATTTACACATGCATACTTTGTCCAAATTTCTTTTATATTGTTTTGGAAATTTGTGAAATTGAATGCTAATTTAGAATGAGTTTTTGAAATATAATTATATAATATTTACACACTTAAATGCAAATTAATTATATGAATTATCTACTATTTTTAAATTAATCTTTAATTTCATGTAGAAACATTTGAATATAATTGTTTCAATCCTTGTTTAAAAAAATTGACTTAATATTAAGGAATGAACTTTAGTGCAAACTCTTTGTAGTTTTCTATATTTAAAGTCTCATATAATCTAAAGTATTGTTTTATTTCTAAATTAAAATTTTAACGAAAACTATTAATATTAAAATCAAAACTTATTTTTATAAATGTATATATACATATATCATATGCTATAACTTTTGCAAATATATGTTATTTAGATCTAAATTATTAAATTATATTAATCTTGTATATAGAAATATACATGTTTAGTTTAATTCAAATTTACAAGTGGATTTTATGCAATAATGTAACCTTTTGTTGTCAAGCCTTTTTGTAATTGAAATCATTCCATTAATGTTAATTTTGGATTTCATATTATTTAAAGCAACTAATAGGTTTTCACTTATTATATATATGTATGTGTATGTGTGTGCGTGTGCGCGTATTTCATTAATCAAAACTTGGACAACAAAGGTCTGTGCAAATTTGGCTGATAAATTATAAATGTCATTTAATACATTAATTATTACAATTAAAGAGGGAGAAACATGAAAGGTTTCTTTCTCTTTATACATTATCGTGTCTTCTCTTTATTAATTGCATAGGGTAAGAGAGGGAAACAAAATATACTCCCTTAATTCATTTATACATGTTTCATTTACACATATATACACCACTTATATACCGCACATACACTTCACACAAATGAATGTATTTGATACATTCATTATAATACCTATAAGTTAAAGTTATATTTAAATCTCCATTTTAACAATTACAATAAAATTAGATTTTATTTAAAATTTTATTTGATTGGATCTAATGTACATTTGGACTTCGTAGGCCCAATAAAGATCCAAAATGATAATTTTTCTTGAAATTTCCTCATTTCTTACGCTGCGGGTTGACCTAGTTCCAACAATATAGTTATGTAAGTTCAATTTATTTGTAATTTTTATAATTTAATCAACTTATATAATACATATGTATCTTTATTAATTAAATCATATTTAATTAATTTTTATTCTTATTAATTAAGTCATATTTAATTACTTTTCACTTGTATTTAATTCACATTTAATTAAATTTTGTTAAAATGTATAAATTATATATTATTCATCTAAATTATTTAAGACAAATAATTCACTATAACATTTATAGTTTGTTTATATATACATACTGATATATGCACATGTATATGCATACATATTTATATCAAATAATTAACTTTTAATTAATTATTTCATTTGATAAAAAAATTATTTAATTAAACTATTTAATTAAAAATGTGAATTTATATGAAAATTTAATATTATTTTAAACAAATTTAAGATAAATATATGGCTATAACAATTATAATTAAATACATATATCACTATATATGTATATGCTTACATTAATTAGCATTTAATTTATTTATTTAGTGTGATGACCCACCTCCTCGACCCTTAGAAATTAACACTAATACATCATCGGTATTCCCGTGCCACAAATCCAAGCGCCGGAGAGGCAGATTATCATGGGGTAAAAGAAAATAAAGATAGAAGACAAAAAAATAACAGAATCTCACATCGTATTTAACAAGTGGTAATTATTTAAGTAGTATATATAATTACTCTCAAAGTGAGATACCAGAGTCATGATAAGTACTAACCCATATGGGATAGTTATAACGACCTATCCCTACAGGTGCTGATAGATACATATACATAATACAAATATAGTGGAAAGTGGTGGTAATAACAAAACAATCCGAATTGCTTCATGCTTCATGCTTCATTATCCATGCTTCATGCTCCAAAATACTCTAAAATGATCCTAATCAACTAACTACTAGGCTACCCGGGGAAAATTAGGGCACCCAGAGTTTAAGGGGAAAGAAAAATAAACTCCAGGTCAGTTGTGGGCTGGTGTGAGAAACTCAAAATGCGTGTTTGAAAAAGAAAAGGTATCTAATAAGACCACACCCACGCATAAATAAGGACTGGTTTTTACCTTATGATAACCAAAACATTTGACACGCAAAATCATTTTATATTATTTTTAATGACATTCCTTTGAAAACATTTGCAAGTAGACTTATTAATCTTAGCCAAAATTGTTATCATTATTAAATTCTGGATATGTTAGGCTCTACAAACAAAACTCTTACAAGGCTCATTCGGAGAATGGATTTCCACACAATGGGAGGTAAGGGACTACCTTCCGTACAGTACATCTATAGAGGAATGTACCACGGATACACAAATAATCCTTTGCAATTGGCAAGACCAGTTTATCCCTATTTGGCACTCATACATGGCCTAGATAGAAACCGAATATGACATCACCCTAGTCGTAACCGACCTATCCGGGATCCCATAGCATACAACCACATACTCGACATATAAAGAGTAATCTAGAAAGGTGATGACCATACCCTAATGGTTGGGAACCACATAGCCGTGCGACATACCCTGTTTAAGCCATTACGAGGTGATGAGACCTGAGGTAGCGATTACCTTTCACATAGCACATTCCACTTTGAATGCCACATTACCATCCCATAGCCACACAACTAATTTCTACAAACGTATAACTCCTGAGCTCGTACGTCTTAGGAAAGGTGTTATGCCAAGAGAAGTTACCTTCTCTGCCACCAAACATATGATACGTTCATAGAGATCAATTTATGTAACTAGAAATGCAACGTCAGACATTCGTCCAAACAAGTTGCCCAAGAATTTGACAAACCGAAGGCACTCTTCTACCGCATCCTATAGGGAGTTACCCCTAGTATTAGTAGCAAGAAGTCCTTGCATCGAAGATCTTAAATGAAGAACTACCGCCATATAATATGATATGGGAAATTTCCTCCGAGGATCAGTGACAAGCAGCCCTACATTCCGTCTTCAAAATCAAATCCATGTCTTCACTTTGAATACATAAATTGGTTCGAAGTGATCTTCGGATAGGAATTACTCAAATCCAACCCCAGTTCCTTCGAACCAATCATCGATAAAAAGATGTTCTGTGAGTAGGGAATCATTCTTTAATTGATTAATTTCTTTTTATCAAAATATCGTCTGGAGATATATATTTCTAAAACATTCTTTTCGATATATACGGAATCATTAAACCTCCCTTATCAAATCTTTTGATTACTTCAAACCTTTTTTAACTGGGAATAACTCGAAATCATTTCATTTTTCACTTAGAAAAATATTAATCCGAGTAAACCAAATTCAAGCCTAGACACTATCTCTCTGACACCCATAAGGCGGTCAAGTAATTTGATTGACTCTAAATCATTAAATATTTAACCATTCCATAAATCCTTCAGATCACTTTTAAAATACTTTATTAATCATTTGAAAATATTTACCAAAGATTTGAAAAAGAACGGTTGCGTTTAAAACTATATTTCAAAAGTTATAGAAAAGTGCTACGAAAAAGTGCTTTTTAAGCTATATTAATCAAAACGACTTTTTATCATTTGGAAATTCATTTTTATAACTCAAATCACTTATAAAATATTTTAAAATATTTTTATAATTTATTTCATATTTTTAAACAATTTTAAAATACCATTTTTAATGAAATCCTTTTATCGATTCTGAACTACAAAACCGCGATTTTTTCAAAAACTTGTTTTACTCATATTTCAAAATCTACTTATCGAAATCTCGATTTTCTTTCTTTGTTGAAACCAATAGATATAATAGTTCAGAAACTTCTTATCTCGAAGAATTCCGAGCTATATTCCATTCTATATACTCATTTGACTTTTATGGCGTGAAATCGTGAATTGTCGTTATGCGATGCGCCTATTTTGGACTAAATTTTTAATTACCTTTCAAACTTCACCAAAACACTTTCATATGTTTATAAAACATTTCAAACTCATTTTTAAAACTTTTTAAAGAGGTTTAACATTCCATATACACCAATTTATTAAATAAAGGAAAGTGATTTCCTTTGTGCTTATCGACGTGTATTTCCGTGACTTGCATATATATTCAACATTCATATTAAACAATCATCATCAATAATCATAATCAAACATATATAACATCCAATAACATATAATACTATAATTTAGGAGTTTCTCACCTTGGGTTTAAACGATTAACTAAAAATCGGCTATAGCTCCGCTATTTGGATTTTAAAGCTCACGATCCTCTGGACTTAGCTCCTAAGTGGCTTGGCCTAAGCTTGGGATGGCTTGAAGAGCTCACAGCCTAGGGTAGAGGAATAGGAAGGCTCGGCCTTCAATGAAGGAGGTGGAGGCCGTGTATGTAGAGAGGAAGAGTGGAGTTTTGGAGTCGTTTTGAGGTGCTTAAGTGTATATAAGTATATATATTATAATTTTAAATTCTTTTTATGAAATAATTTGGCATCATTTCCTTTAGGTTGGAAGCCATGAAAGTATGGAGAGAGAGAGAGCTTAGGAAATGAAGAGGAAGATGAGTGAAAATGAAGAGGAGAGTGTAGGGAATTTATTGGGATGGAAGTGCAGAAAAATATCTTGAATATTTTATGTAATGCATCATCACTTGCATCACCACCCACTCCCCCTACCTCGCCTAGTTTCAGCCGCAAGTACCTCCCCCATGTGCTTGCAATGATGCTTGTACTATGGTGGACTTTTGGTTAGCTTAGGAAGTAAGGAAAAGAGAAATATCTTGGATATTTTATACATATAAGTTTTTTAATTTATATGTATATGTGTGCATATATGAATGATCATGTACATGAGAATATATCTTCATATATGCACATGTATATGTGCACATGTATCTCCACAATGTTGTACAACCTTTATGCATTGTATCGTTGCGAATCCCGATTTTGATTTTTGGTCATATTTTCATTTTTAGTTCATATGCATATATTTGTAAACAAAATTTGAAAATAAATTTCTTATCATTTTTAACTAATTAAAATGATCACATTTCATTTATAAAATCATATAAATTAATATTAACAATTATTTACAAAATTGTTATTATATTGATAAAGCAAACGAATTTTCTTATGATTTTAAATCAAGTATATATAAACTATTACTCTATAACTATTTAAAAATGAGTTATCAAAATCATTATAATAATTATTAGATCATTTTAATCTCAATTTAATTCAAATAAATAAATTTATTAAAGTGATATATTTGCGGGTCGTTACATTATCAAGAAAATTATTCATTTAATTAAAACTTTTTTAATTAAATGCTTTTAATGAATTCAAATTTTTTATTTATAATCTACTTAAACAATTTATGATAAATATATACAATTATATCGTTATATATGTTTTTTAATTAATTAACCTTCAAATAGTGATTTAATTAATTAAATTATTTTCAAATTTATAAATTTATTTTCTATACCAATTTGAAAAATATTATATAATTTTTATTAAATTTCGTTTAAAAACTTTACTTTCAAATTTAAAATATATTTTAAATTTTCAAACAGAATTTGAAAAATTAGCTCAAGGCCCAAGTAACATTAGGCCATATATCCGGGCTAACATTTTTTACTTACTTCGCCCATTGAGTTAGGCCATAGCTAGGGAGGGGCGAACATTTGATTATTCAACCCCAAGCTTATACACTACTTCTCTAGATATCAATCAGATAGATAAGTTTAATTAGTTGGCCCTAATGTTGACTAATTAGACTACATAGACCATCGAGGCTTTAATACCATTGACATGAACTTGGTCCATTTCGTAGCGGGTGAAATGATTAAATTTCAAAAAAATATCCTAATTGGATCTTAGCAGCCTATGCAATCTTATTTTAAAATCGGATCCAATCTAGTTATTTTTAATAAAATCATATTTTATTAAGATTGTCTTATTTTTTAATTAATTAAATCTGTGTTAATTAAGAATGTTAATGAATAAGTATGAATATATCAAATATATTCATATTTCTAAATGGTTTGGCATACATGTGAAACATATAGTGAGTGTAATTAGTTTGTGTTTAAGGAGGATAAGAAACATGAAGATCCAGATATAATCAAAATTGTATACTATGTTAAGAATATTATTATAGGTAATATTAAAACATAAATTCATAACCTAAAACATGGCTTTATACATATATAAACTTTGGTTTAATGTATCAAGTTAAAAATAGATCATATCATTTAACAAGTTGTTTAAATTGTATTATAAATTCTAAATTAGGGTGAGGCAATGATATGAACATATAAACTTGTGATAAGTATATTATATCCAAGAAAAAAAATTAAATTTGAATCATACTTTTCAGATCTGACCAATTAGCGACACTTTGATTTAGAACCGCTCCTTAGATTCTTGAATCAACACCCAACTTTGCAAGAGAATGATGAACCACTTTATTAAATTTTATTTGATATAACTTTGGGTAGCTATGGATGAGGGATGGAAGAAAATTTTCAGCCATAAAAGAGATGGAGGAGGTAGCCATGGATGAGGAAAAGAGGAAAAAGAAAATTGAATGAGGAAATGAATATGAGGAATTTGTTTTAAGGAAAGAATACAAACCTTTCTCATTCTTTCTTTAAAAACTTCATCTTTTAATACCTAATTGATTTTCAACCAAACCAATCCTTCCTCTTCCTTTGCATGGCTACCCAAGCATGCCCTCTAGTATGGACTAATTTTCCATAATGCTTGTTTAAATACAAATAGATACATGCATATATGAGTTTTATTTATACACCCAAATAATTACTAATAACACCCAGAACATCAAAGAAATTATTAGTCGATATTTCTTAAATATTAATTAATTTATAGCATTTTATAAACCAACTAAATTTGTATTTTTTCAGAGAATTCACAAATGCAGTTGTTAGACTTAAATGTATGAACTCGAGTAGCGATTAATATTGAACAATTCAAATATTAATGTTCATACGTCACCTTAGATAGAGGTGTGACAGCTTGTTCGAATTCACCACTTACATATTTTCGTTAAATTCCAATTTCACGTTTTCTTAAATGGTACATTTTTAATAATAATTATTTACACATGTTCTCTTCGTCAAATCAATATCACCTTAGGTTATATTGAATTTGGTATTGGTTAAAATACCAATATTATTAACACTCAGCTCAGGTAGTCTAAAACAAAGTCCTCATTTTCATATTAACATTTATTATTAATTGTACTATTCTGGCCAAAGATTTTGACTTTGAGTTGACCATAGTTGACCATGATATTAACCTTATACAACTAAGAGGATGAATTCTCTATTGAATAGTGCTTCACTTTCAATGCTTTAACTCAAACCTAACTATGTTGCTCAATGGATCACAATGCCATGATTTAACAATAATCAAAGTGGAGTATTCACATTGAAGTTTCATAGTATTCTCAAGTCGAGGGAACCGTGTAACATTGTCACCCTGATATTTCGTGTTTGACCTAGTTGTTATTAACTAATAGAAAACTCTTGGATAAGTCATCCTATAATTATCAAATAACAACATAACATAAACCTTTGGGCCTCCAAAAGCCATAGTAATACATTAGTCAATCTTTGGATAGCGTTACACACTCTGTTCTTAATGGATGAATCGTATCCTTTTCTCGAAAAGTCGACCTGGAATATTTAAAAATGTTATTTTATTTTATCATTAATTACTCACGATTGTAACTATTTGCAGTTACGATCACATAATTTTTATTTAGAGATTTTCTTATTATATACTTTAAATTAATTATTTAATTAATTATATCATAATATAAAAAATTATATAAAAGAAAACAAATACCATTACTACAAACAAGATTGACTGTAGAGTTAGTTAGATATATGCAACGAATTACATAATTTCCCTTAGGGCAATAGGACAACCTATACCTCTCGACATGCTGATCCAAAGCCTAGGGTGATTTTCAAATTCGCATCAGTGCCAAGAAGTACGAGCTATAAAGATTTTAAACATTAAGAGACAAAGAATATTCATATAAAAT
Source organism: Allium fistulosum (assembly GCA_030737815.1). Lineage (NCBI taxonomy): Eukaryota > Viridiplantae > Streptophyta > Magnoliopsida > Asparagales > Amaryllidaceae > Allium > Allium fistulosum. The sequence goes on from CM060908.1 coordinate 912,589,159, forward strand.
CTAAGACATTTTATACTTTCAGATCTCATAGCGGAAGGAAACAAAGTATAAACATAGAAAATATCCACCTTAGAAAATATCTTAGAAAACATAGTCTCAAAACTGTACGTAGACATAATCTCTAGTATACAAAAATAGAGCATATAGTCTGATAATTAATAAGTATGATAAATAGTTACATGGAAGAGTAATGGAAAAAATAGCAACTCCAATGCCAAGCTTGCCTCTTCATGTACTAATCTATGGGCCTATCACCTACTGCTCTGTCCTCGTTTGTGGGGGAAAAATAAAGGAGAGGAGTGGTTCAGACAAAAGCCATGTGAATGAGTAACATAATTAATATATGGTGATGGCATGCAATTGACTTCATTAATATTCTATGTGACCTAGGGTGTCCTACTTGTATCTGTGAATTACTAACTTCAATTATCCAAGGTATATAGTTTTAAACATACATACACTGACACCTTGTGAAGGCTTATACTTAGGGTCGAACAACTAATCAAACCTCAAAACAACCATGGATCAACTACAAGTTACTAGAACTATTCCAACATAGGGTAACCTACAACATCAACCTTAGGGCTACATTTCCCAAATTACGAATACACGTATCATATTTTCGAATTGAGGGGGAGCCTGCAATGCTGACTCACGCTAAAGACGTCTCTTGGTCATTACATCCGTGTCCACCTCTCAATGATAATATAACGCCTCTTATCGCACCGTGCTGGGATCAATCAACATTGCAGTATCACGTCTTTGCCTACGTGCATACTAAGGACCTTTCGTTAGTGCTGGGCCACACACTTCTCCAACCATCATCGTAAGTGCTGTGGGTAAACTGTAGAACCTCTTATGAGTGCAATTTGCGATAAAATCACTCCAGTCGAATATCGACCTTGCTGAATAAATGGTATTTAGGCCTCATTGCCCATGTATATATCTATCCAGTTGTACAACGTCCAAGCGTTGCTACTAAGTGAGCTAATTCCCTTACTTTTACTAATATCCATATATATAATATATATAATTTAACTTATAACTTGGGCCTTAGGCCGAGGTTCAGGCTACGCCTAGAATTCGGTAACTGGTCGACCGCTGGTCGGTGGAACGGTCAACCGTTGAACAGTGGAGCGGTCGACTGGCTCCAGTGAGCCTGTCGACTGGTCGGGGTGTTTACTATGTATTTTAATTATCTTTGTTTGTAAATCATCATCATTCCAAATTCAATTATAGTAAATATTAATTGCAAATTACATGTTATGGTAAACTGTTAATTATAGCGAACCCTTATTTTGTCAATCTACAATCTCCGGCATATTCAGTTACAATCCCTAATTTCATAAGCATGTGTCTTTATCAAAACAAATTGAATCAGGTTTATAATCGACATTTATCGGTTTATATTTAATTGAGCAAAAAGATTATTCAACCTACACCCATTTTTATACACAAATTTGCTTTATCTTGATGTGGATTTGACAAGAATCACATTCAAATAGGTTAAATTCTTATTCAATTTAAAATCTATTATAATTACTAGATTAACTGAATTCCTAATTTAACCTAAAAAATTCCAGATCAGATAGTGTATAAATAAACTAAATTACATATAAATCTCCATATTAATTATGAACTCGCTCACCTCTAAAAAGCCATCCCCTCTATAATACGTTTGAAATCGCCTTCACTTGGTGTGGAACTCCCCTTGATTTGATTTAATTTCTTCTTCTTCAACTTCTCCAATTTAATTTTAATTTGGTTTTGAAGTAGTTTTGATTTAAGGAGAAATAGATTTTGATAGAGTTTGGATGTACACTACTAATAGATTAGGGTTCTGACAATCATAAGTGTTCTATTTATAGGGGTAGAAACTAATATCAGCCTTTGGATCTAATATTATAAAATCTGGGTCGTTCGACCCTTCAAAACCCTAGCTCGATAACGACGATCGGTCAATCGCTTGGCTTGGAGCGATCAACCACTAGGTGTCGACCGGTGAGTCCAATAGTGTCGATCGGTGGAGCTTCCTTTATTTAATTATTTCTTTCCTTAAATAACTATTTATTGTTTTTTATTTTGAATTTTCAAACGTTAATAACTTTTTCATACTAGCTCCGATTTCAAAATATTATATATGAAAATTGTTCAAAAAATAATTACGAACGAAACGGTGCAAGTTTCATAGCCAGATTCAGATGTTTGTAAACATTCCATTTTTACCTTTGTTACATTTAAATTTAGTTCTTTTAATTCAAATTTTCGATTAAAATTTTCAAGATGCCACATTCTCCCTCCTTAAAAAGGATTTCGTTCCCAAAATCTTCAAGAATGGAAAAGTGCAACTCGTATGTACGAAAAATTAATAATTAGAACCATCTACTCATCCATCAACCAATGAAAATCATTGTCCTTAGTTTAAATTCTAATGCAATATGTACATATAGGCTATGCAGTTAAAGGGCTCATCGGACTCAATGGACAGAGGTGCAAAAAGTCATAGCGGGGATACAGCGAGAATATAGCAGGGATATAGCGGATGACTCTAAAATAACATATAAAAATGGAACTTAATGTATTTACAAATATATAAAAGGCAATTATATGAAAAGTTAACATTCAATTTGATTATAATTGATACATATTTAATTTTAATAAAATCATGTGTAAATATATTGGAAATAAACGTAAACTATTATTTAACTTAATTAAATTTGATAGAATATTAGAGTATTTTTGTTTCTGAAAATACGTTAAAAAAATCAATTAAAAAATTACTTTCATAATTTTCATAATGTATAAATGTCATTTTTCGATTCATTTCTTTTAAAGAAAATACAGCGGGAATAGCGAAATACAGCGGGAATAACGGGATATATAGAAAATAGCGAGGCTTAAAGCGGAAAGGGTATTTTTGAGGCTATTTTGGAAAATCATAGTGGTAGAAATCCGCTATGGGATATAGCGCAGTTATAGCGGGGTAATAGCGGGGCATTAACTGCACAACATATAGGTATGAAATGCATATGAACCTATAATGCAAAAATTAGGCGCTCTCCTGATCTTGTCGATTATGCCATGTATCAAAAATGTATGAAACATCCTATGAAAATATACTGGTAATTCTACATGTATGCACAACCATCCAATCCGTATGTAACAACCATAGGCATATAACCCAGTAAAATAGAATAAGTGATGGTGTGAATGTATGCTAACTCAAGAATATATTTGCCTAATTGTGCAAAAATCAATTTAATAAATACATCCATTAACATACATCATCTAAAATATGTCTTAATGACACATTCACAACAATTCCTAGCGTCCAATTATCTCTACGTATGGGGTATAAAAAGCTAGACCTTAAACACATGAGTAGTTAATACTTATTAAACTAAAATGGAAATGTGCTTGAAAAGAGTTCTGGATAGGTAGCTCAGATCTTCTCCTCAGGCTCTCATGTACTCTCCGCTGGATCGTATCCCACACTAGACCTTAATAAGCTTGATAACTTTATTGCAAAGCCGCTTTGTATCATGCTCAAGAATACGAGTGTGTACACAACGAACATGTGACTCCCTCTCTACTTCCACCTCCTCTAAGTGACTCAGCTCGACTAAGACTGTCATATCGTATGGACATTTTTGCAAGTGTGACACATGAAAAACGTTATGTACTCCCGCTAACTTCTTAGGAAGCTTCACTCTATAAGCTAACTTTCCTACTCTACTAGTGATGGGAAAAGGCCCTAAAAATCTCGGTGCTATGAACTGCCAAATCTCATGACATGCCTAAGCAGTGAGACCTTCATAAAAACCATGTCGCTCAATACGAACTCTAACTTTATGCGTCTCCTGTCAGCGTCAGACTTCTGCCTATCCTACGCAGTTTTCATCCTCATATGGATCAAGTCTACCTTCTCTGATCCCTCCCTCATCATATCTGGTCCAAGAATAATCCTATCCGTACCATCCCACCAAAAACCAGTGATCTACAAGGCCTCCCATAAAATGCCTCAAACAGTGCTATCTAATACTCATCTAATAGCCGTTATTATAAGTAAACTCCACTAGCGGTAAGTGACCCTCCCAAGAGCCTTCAAAATCTTAGATGCACATTTGAAGTAAGCCCTTCAACACCCGGTTCACCCTCTTAGTCTATCCATCCATTTATGGGTGATAAGCAGTACTCAAATTCAACTCAGTGCCTAACACCTCCTGAAGACTCCTCCAAAACTCCCTGGTGAAAAGTGGATCTCGGTCACACACGATGCTAGAAGGAACTCCATGTAACCTAACTATCTCCTTATGTATAGCGTTGTTAAAAATGAAGCAGTCCTCGCACTCCTAATCGGAACAAAATAAGCATATTTGGTCAATCGATCAACTATGACCCAAATTGTAACAACCCGCATATTTTTACGATAATATATTTAAATGATTTATTTAAATATAGCATCGTTGGTTGAATATAAAAGTGCAAAATGCGACTTTTTGTAAACGATCGAATTCGGACTCGAGACCACTTCCATTGAGTCCAAAATGGCGTTTGCGACTTTTTTGAGTATAAGCATCGATATGTTTGGAGTTGAGTAGAATTTTGCTATTTTGCTATTTGGCTTTGGGTTTGGGGTTTCAGCCCACTAACCCAACAAAATACCCTAACACTCCACCCTCTCTTCATTCATTCATTCTATTTTCCTAACACTCTCATGCTAAAGGAAAATGGGGGAAAGAAGAGGAAATTAAATTCCTAAACCCTAGATTACTAGGAAATTCAAGATTCAAGCCCCAAAAATCAAAGAGAAGCTTAGGTAAGTATCCTCTTCTTCTTCTCCACCTCAATCTCTCTCCAATTTCCAGAAAATCCTATAACCTAACTTAGGTAATATTTGTATTTGATCATAGATTGAGGGTTCTTGAAGTTAAGTGGAGGAGAGATTGATCTTGCCTTGTTTTAAAAGCTTCGCATTCATTGTTTTTGGGTTTAAAGGTAATTTTTTGAACTCACATCTATGTCTATAGCTTTCATTGTTGTTAGGAATGAATTCCTAACATCTATTTCATGTTCAATTGCTTTTGATTTGAATTAATTTGGTGAATTTTCCAATTTTAGTATTTTGAAGTCAAAATCTTTAAAGATCCTATCTTGGATGTTTGGACATGTTATTTGGGGTGTATCGAAGAGCCTATAAGGCTGGGTTGTCGCTTGGCATAATTCCCTAGCCTCCGTCGCTCGTCCGATCGCTTCCGAACCGATTTGTCCATCAATGGCCTAGGCAAACCGTTGTCCAATACAGGCAACCAGACGTCCGATTGAAGAACTCAAACGTCTGGTTAGGGTAACAGAAGAAAATAAAAGGAGATTCGGTAGAAGGAAAAAGGGCAGAGCCCTTGACCTGACGTCTGGTTAGACTATACCAGACGTCTGGAGGGGAGTTCTGGAAAAAAATAAAAAGGGGAAAAAGAAACAGAAAATGGCAGAACCCAAGGTAAGACTTCTGGCCGAACCAACCACACGTCTGGTCCTGTTGGTTTTTGCCCATTTTGCCTATTTTGTGCGAATTTCCATTTTTCTTATCGATTTTTGTTGATTCGATTAGTTGTTGTCATTTATTATCGAATTTGATGGCTTCTTTTCTGGATTTTTGGGAATATCCATTTGATGGATTTGATATCGATTTTTATGGTTTTAATTCACGTTGTCGAATGTGGATTTTGATGATAGATTGTTTTTACAATCATTTATGTGATTTGTCACTTTAAAATACAAAGGTTTTTATACTAGTAGTAAATACTCAAACTCTTTCTCAAAAAACGATTTTAACACTATTTTTAATAGACAGCTTGTTTTTAAAACCATTTTCCAATCTATTAGTATATACAAACCCTTACGTCATTCGTATGAGAAATCTAATTAAACGACTTAGCAAAACAAGTGGTATGAAACGCTTGCGTTTACTTCGTCGGTTAATTCTTGGACTTGTTCGATTGAACTCTTGTGACAATTTTCGAGTGGAAATCTACAATTTGTTCGTAAATAATTAAGTTAAGCCAGTGGTTATGGGACATGAAGCTAAACTCATTTATTTACTAGCTTAGTGTAATTCACACTTCTTATTGATCAATGATGATCATTTTGTGATTTAGACTAGCAATATGCAATGTCTCTTTGTCCGCATGGGGGACTGTACCCTGTTCTGTTGAGTTTCGTCTCATTTTTTATAGGCTAGCGACCTATGGGTTTTATGGAGTTCGGTTCATCGGGCGTACCGTTGTACTACGTCATTGTTCCGAATTATTTGAGTTTCAGGTTCATCGGGCGTACCGTTGTACTACATCATTGTTCCGAATTATTTGAGTTTCAGGTTCATCGGGCGTACCGTTGTACTACGTCGTTGTTTCGGATTATTTGAGTTTTAGGTTCCTCGGGCGTACCGTTGTACTACGTCGTTGCACCGGCTCTATGGTTAGCGACCATGGGATAGCGACCCGTTTGTGATACACGTGTTGGTGAGTTTTCATGCTCCCGTTTATGATAGGCCTCCCCCGTTTTGTGATTTCTGGATTTCTGATTGATGATTTCTGGAATTTGTGTTTCACTAATTTTTGTGGTTTGCATTGATAAGCTCTATCAATATTTTTGATTTGGTGAATAAGTTAAAGAATATGTCATTCTTTTTGGTGTATGAGAAAATTTAAGATATTGTATGATTTTTGTTGTTATCATATGTATTTGTCATATCTCTTATCCTTTCTCATCTTATCTGATATTTATAGTTAGACTGATCCGTTTATTATTTTTCTTCTGAAATAATACTCGGGTCAGACCGAGGTGTTTCAGGTGCTTCCACTTGACCTTTTAGCAAGGACTAGCTTCTGACTTTTGGCTAACTACTTTAGCTTAGTAGTTTTTGTTCTTATACATTCGAGATAGAGACTCCTTGATGTATACATATTCATTTGTCTAGCACTTGTATCTATTCTTTTATGATGTAGTGGATCTTGTATGACCCCTACTTTGATGTACACTTCTATGTGTTATATTCATATCTGTTTCCGCCTTTGTGATATGAATATCTGCAACTGATTTATGTTATGCTTATTTTATATTTATTTCCGAAGGCCATATAGCCACTGTATCGGTACTCGCCTAAAGCAACTGATTTATGACATACTATCTGACATATCGGTACTCGCCCAAAGCAATTACACAGATGGTCGCTCCTCAACAGCCTTATTGTTCGTACTAATTGATGGTGTTACCCAGTAGTATCCTTGGTTAGTGTGAGTATAGAGGCGGGGCATCACAGCTTGGTATCAGAGCCAAACTTCGAAACAATGTAGAATAATCTAGCAAGGATCATTGTCCTAAGTCTCTCTTAGGAATCGTGCCTTAGGATTTAATCCGAGTCTTTGGACCCGTTCTATCCTATTTTCTTTTATGATGCCTTGTTTTATCAATCAAGTTTGTTTGATATTCATTCTGAGAATAACCTTTTCCTCTTCTTCTTTTTTTCTTAAAGAAGAGAAATGGTTAGACCAGGTCGTCCCAGCGCCGGTCAATCCAGTGCTACTCCTCAGGATGGAGTATTCATATCTGCCCAATAGCTTTTAGATCTCGTAAAGAACGCCCAAGCTGTCAGACCCATTTCTGAGCCTACTCATCCTAAATCCGGGTTTGCACGCTTGTGCAGTGATTATTCCAATTTGGGTGGAAGGCCATTCAACGGTTCTGAAAGCGTTATTGAAGTCCAAGCTTGGCTTAGAATATGCGATTGCATCTTTTCTCGCATGAATCTTGTGGATCTATATCGAGTCCAAGTGGCTTCTAGCATGCTATAGGAGAGAGCATTAGATTGGTATGAGCTTTTGATTTCGGAAATTATTGAAGCGAATCTTACATGGGAGCAATTCTGGGAAAGGTTCGCATTGAAGTTTGTGCCGGAAGCTGAAAAAGTAACTTTAGCCCGACGCTTTATTGACCTTGTTCAAGGTGAATCTTATGTGATCGACTATGTCGCATCTTTTGAATCCTTCTCTAAATATGGGGTCGAGTATATTAATACCCCATTGAAGAAAAATCAGAGGTTTGTCTATGGGTTGAATAAGAACCTCAAAAAGCCTTTAATCTTGAAACTAGAAGTTTCTTTTGATCAGCTTGTTGATATCGCTCTTCGACTTGAAGAAGCCGATAAAGAAAGTGATGTTGAAGTTGTGGGTGCCAAACAGAACTTCAAGAACAACAAGAAGAGGCCTACTAAGTTCAAAGGTCCTAATCCCAACAAGAAAGGGAAGAAAGTAACTTCGGAAGCAAAGACTCCTACCTCTAGTCATGGACAATGCTACAATTGTGGTTCTAAGGACCATTATGCAAATAGGTGTCCAAAACCCCTTTTTCTGTCGCTATTGCAAAAGTTCGGGTCATCTTTTTATCTTCATGCCCCAAACTTCAAGGCAAGAAAGAGGGAAAGCTAAATGTTGTGCAAGCTCCTAGTAACACTTCTCTTGGTCAAGGTATTTCTCATTCTGTCCTTGATGGCATTATTATGTTTCGTGATCATCATATTCGAGTTCTTTTTGATACGGGTGCATCTCACTCTTTTATATCAAAAGAACTTGTTGATACTTTGTCTTTAAATGTTATGGGCTTGATGACTTTATTGAGAATTGCGAATCCGGTTGGTGTATCCACAACAATCAGTTTATTTTGTAAGGATGTTGAAATTATTCTATGTGATTATGCTTTCCGAGCCAATTTGCATGTTATGCGTTACTTAGGTTTCGGAATGATCTTGGGAATGGATTGGCTTTATCATTATGAAGCCCACATCCTATGTCCCGAGAGGACTATCCATCTTCGACATCCCCAATCTGTTAAGAAGATTTCTATTGTTCTTAAAGATTCGGATTTCAATTTGGTAGCATCCTTATATTCTCTGAATCCACATGATGACGATAACGATGATGAGGAAGATGTCATTTCCCTCATTCACGTTGTTTGTGAATTTCCTGACATATTTGAGCCCGTTTTAGGATTACCACCTAAGCAAGCAATTGAGTTCAGAATTAATCTAATCCCTGGAGCTCTACCTATCACTCGTCCTCCTTATCGCATGTCCAAGAAGGAAAATGAGGAGATGCGTAAACAATTATCCGAATTGGAAGCAAAACAGTTTATTCGTTCTAATTCCTCTCCTTGGGAAGCTTCAGCTATATTTGTGAAGAAATCCGATGGTACACTTAGGCTTTGCGTTGACTACCTCAAGCTTAATGATCTCACCATCAAGAATAAATATCCCTTACCTCGGATTGATGATCTATCGATCAACTTAGCGGTGTTAGAGTCTTTTCACAGTTAGACTTAGCAACCGGTTTTCATCAGCTTCGTATCGCAGAGGATAGCATTCCTTTGACGTCGTTCCGTACTCGTTATGGATCTTATGAATGGCTTGTTATGCCATTTGGTTTAATGAATGCTCCAGCTTAATTCGTTGACCTTATGAATCGATTTTTCAAAGACTTCCTCAATTGATTTGTCCTCAACTTTATTGATGATATTCTTGTTTATTCTAAAACCGAGGAAGAGCATGAAAAACATCTTCGAATTGTGTTGGAAACCCTTAGGAGCAATCAATTGAAAGCAAAATTTTCTAAGTGCCACTTTTGGCAATCTCGTGTGAAATTTTTAGGACATATTATTTCTAAATTCGGAATTTCCGTGGATCCTTCAAAGATTGAAGCGATTCAAAATTGGAAGAGACCGGAGAGTGTGATGGAAATTCGTAGCTTCCTTGGATTGGCGGGCTATTACCGTCGGTTCATAAAAGACTTTTCTAAAATTTCCGTGCCTCTTACTAGTTTGACAAAGAAGGGAGTTAAGTACATTTGGTCAGACAAATGTGAAGCTAATTTTCAGAAATTAAAAGGACTCCTTTTTGATGCTCCTGTTCTTGTGATTCCCGTATGGAACCAAGACTTTATTGTTTATACCGATGCTAGTCGTGTCGGTTTGGGAGTCGTTCTCATGCAAAGGTAACGTGTTATTGCTTATGCTTCTAGGCTATTAAAGCCTGCCGAGACTAGATATGCCACTCATGATTTAGAGCTCACGGCTATTGTTTTCGCCCTTAGAATTTGGCGTCATTATCTTTTGGGAGAGAAATTTGTTCTCTACACCGATCATAAATCTTTGAAGTATTTATTTTCTCAAAAGGAACTTAATTTGCGTCAACAATATTGGCTCGAATTCCTTGCATCTTATGATCTTAATATTCTCTATACTCTCGGAATGGGAAATCGTGTTGCCGATTGTGAGGTATACGGAATATGGATCTTAAGGCTAGGAATAACACTAGAGGGGGGGTGAATAGTGTTTTTAAGAAATTACTAAATCTTTTTGAGTTATTGTTGATTTGTACACAAATGTATGCAATATTCAGACACAGATATAATCACAGATGCAGAAATAAAGTAAATGCAGTAAAGGAAAGAACACACCGGATTTTATACTGGTTCGGAGTTACCCTACATCCAGTCCCGCACAACTAAGTACGGATTTCCTTTCAAAAGCAATTCAACAATTACAACCCTCGGTTTCAAGGCTACGAGGTACACCCTCCAGAATCACAATCCTCTGGGTAGAGATACTTGATTTCCGAGGCAACAAGTTCACCCAATTGATTTCTCAAGGCTACAATCATACCTTTTCTCACTTGATTGATTTCCAAGGCTACAATCACACCTTTTCTCGCTAGATAGATTACAAAGAAGCCTATAACTCTGAATAGAACTTGGATCTTGTTGAGATAGTGATAGAGAATCAAACCAGAGATGATCTAGTTAGATTCAATGTTGATTTCGGTAGAGTGATGATAGGATTTTGAATAAGAAAATGTGGAAGAAGAAGAGAAGTGAAAAACCAGAAAATCTGATATAAAATTCGTTGAAACTAACCCCTATTTATAGAAGAACAACAATCATGTCCATTCGTGAAAGGTTATGACAAATAGACACTTCTTTTGAAATTCAAACTTTTGAATCTAACTGTCACTATGTCGACATGGGGTACTAGGGCATGTCGACATCCCAAAGGAAATTTTGAAGATTTGATTTTCTTTGAAAATAACCTTTATCTTATATTAAAACTATTTTAAACTTTATAAATATACTTGACTATAGATAAAATACATAGATAAATATAGAGAATAATATATATATATATAATTTTTCTATAATTTTATATTTAAATCTAAGTATAAAGATAGTTTAAATAAACGAAGTTTAAAAACACGAGTTTATTAAAAACAAAAACAAAGAATATTTTAAGGCTAAAACATCCTTTTGAAAATCATTTGAAAAGGTAATTTTTAAGGCTAAAACATTTTTAAAAGAAATTTTGAAAATCATTCTGAAGTAGTTTTGAAAATCATTTTGAAGTAGTTTTGCAAGCTTCTTCCTGTAGAATATCTCATCATATCAGGACTTGAGAACTTGTACAAAACCAGGATGTTCATGGGTTTGTAAGCCACTTGTCGAAGGTTTGTAAGCTACTTGTCGTGGGTTTGTAAGCCACTAAAAAGGTAGAAATGGGTTCCATCCCAAAAGAAAAATGGAGTGAAGATTTCAGTGCTATTGTGAAGTTTTAACAAAATTCTAAACTCAATACTTATCTTGAAATCTTGATCTCTTGATAATCTTGATACTCATGAGTTTTCAATCTTGATATCTTGAATCTCTATACTTTACAGTCTTCATTCTTGGTACCTGCATGGTTAAATCCTGCATATACATATATATCTAAACTATAATGTTAGTATTTATATTTTATAATCTTTTTCTAAGGTTGTTGTCATCTAAACCATCATCTCAAGGACTAACAGTCTCCCCCTTTTTGACGATGACAGCCTTTGTTTATAAAATATTACTTCTATCATAATAACTCCCCCTTAATCTATGCCTAACTACCCTATTTTATATTTCTCCCCCTTTGTCATCAACAAAAACAAACTAACTCCAAACTATATAATTCTTAGTCTAATATCCTATATGATGATAGTGTTATCATCAATACTTACTTGTAAACCTAAAACTTAGTCCTAAATTACAAACTCTCCTAACTAAGAATCTATATAATAATACTTTTAATAGAACATATATAAGAACACACATTATTTATTAATTATATATTTGTTTATATTTACATTTTTCGTAGAGATCGTAAAAAAAACAAACAACAAATAGAAAAGAAAGAGAAGAAACTAATGTGTGTCTTTGAACATTAGGAGATCTATGAACCAAACAATTTGGATAGTGGAAATAGAAATTTCCACGTTGTACGACAAGATTTCCATCTTTGTCAAAGCATACTTCGCCAACGCAAACGACTTTGTCGTTGTCTTCCGCATACTCTTCTTCCATTCGTTCTTCTTCTTCGTCACTTTCCTCTTGTTCATGATCTTCTGAAGAGTCCTCGTCAAGTAAGATTGGGTTAGCATGATTATCCATAAGAAATTTTTTCAAATTCCTAAGGATTTTGCCTTGCATCTCTTGTTCTTTGGCCATTCGAAGTTGCATCACTTGGATTTCGGTCATTAACTGAAGGGTATCTTTCAGAGAATCCTCCATTTTTGTTACACGAGCGAGCGTTGATTGTTGAAACGGACCAGAAGTAGGCAATGTGAACAAAAAAGTTGATTTTAAGTTTGATTTGGAAGAGGAGGCCATTGATAAATTGATATTAGAAGATAGAATAGAAAGAGAACAGAGAGAATGAAGAAATTTTCGAAATAGGAGAAATTTATAACCACTTATTTGAATTTTGGTGGGAAAAAATTTTAAAATTTTAAAACATTATATGTCGACATAGGTCTAGGAGGGATGTCGACATGGTTCTTGAATTTTTGCCTATTTAATTTATTTTGAATTAATTTTTAATTATACTTGTTATTTATATTTTATATTTCAGTTAATGAACAAATACCTAATTCTCTTCTTAATTTAGTAAATGTAGATTCATTTAAGGGTTTTGTTAAGATATCAGCAATTTGATATTCAGAATTGATATAGTCGAGAGTAATTACTTCTATACTTATATTATTTCTGAGAAAATGGTGTCTAATATCAATATGTTTAGTTCGAGCATGTTGAGTAGTATTTTTGGATAAATTTATTGTACTAGTATTATCACAATAAATTGGTGATTTTGAGATATTTAAACTAAAATCTTTTAAAGTTTGTTGCATATATATTACTTGAGAACAAGCCAAAGCAGCAGAAATATACTCTGCTTCAGTTGTTGATAGAGAAACTGTGTTTTCCTTTTTACTAAACCAGGAAATCAGAGAATGCCCTAAAAAGTGACAAGTTCCACTTGTACTTTTTCGGTCTGATTTACAACCAGCATGATCAGCATCACAGTAAGATATCAATTCAAACGAATCATTTTTAGGATAAAATAAGCCATAATCAAAGGTGTGTTTAACATATCTTATAATACGTTTTACAGCTTTTAAGTGAGTTTCTTTAGGTTGGGATTGATACCTTGCACAGAGACAGACACTATGCATGATATCAGGTCTACTCGCAGTGATATAGAGTAGTAATCAAATCATTCCTCTATATAATTTTTGATCTACATCTTTCGAGAGATCTTCTTTACTAAGGTACTCATTGGTTGCCATGGGAGTGGGTTTTCCACTCGCAGTAGTCAAACCAAATTTACTAACTAGGTTTTTAGCATATTTTTCTTGACTAATAAAGATACCATTATCTAATTGTTTTATTTGTAATCCTAAAAAGAAGTTTAATTCACCCATATGACTCATCTCAAACTCTTTTGTCATTATTTCAGAAAATTCTTTATTCATTTCAAAATTAGTTGATCCAAAAATGATATCATCTACGTAGACTTGTACTAGTTGAATATCATTTTTATTTCTTTTAATAAAAAGAGTATTATCTACTTTACCTATTTCAAAATTTGATTGTAACAAGTAAGATCTTAGTCTATCATACCAGGCTCTAGGAGCTTGCTTTAGACCATATAAAGCTTTCTTAAGTTTGTAAACATGATTTGGAAATTTATCGTTTTCAAAAAGTGGTGGTTGTTTAACAAATACTTCTTCTTTTACAAAACCATTTAAAAATGCACTTTTAACATCCATTTGAAATAATTTGAAATTATTATGATTTGCGAAAGCAAGTAGAATCCTAATAGCTTCTAATCTTGCTACAGGGGCAAAGGTTTCGTCAAAATCTATTCCTTCTTGACAATAACCTTGAGCGACTAATCGGGCTTTATTTCTAACAACCTCTCCTTGTTCATTCATTTTATTTTTATGAACCCATTTAGTTCCAATTATTGTTTTATTTTCAGGTCTAGGAACAAGTTCCCAAACATCATTTCTAGTAAACTGATTTAATTCTTCTTGCATAGCTAAAATCCATGAATCATCAGTTGATGCTTCTTCTGGATTTTTGGGTTCAATAGTTGATATAAAAGCTACATTACTCATTTGACTTAGTTGGTTTCTAGTTTTAACAACAGATTGCATATCTCCAAGTATATTTTCTATAGGGTGATCTTTTAAAAGTTTAATCCTTTTATTAGGATGATTTAATTCATTATTAGTTTCAGTTGATTCTTGGTTTTGAGTGATTAAATCCTCTTCATCATTTATTTCTTCAAAATTTTTGAAATTTTCATCAAATGAAATATGCATTGTTTCTTTGATGGTATTAGTTCTTAAATTAAATACTCTGTATGCTTTACTTCTATTAGAGTATCCGATAAAGATACCTTTATCGGATTTAGGATCAAATTTATCTAAGTTATCTTTTGTATTTACAATAAAACATTTACTTCCAAAAATTCTGAAATAAGATACCTTAGGTTTCTTTGAGTAAATAAGTTCATAAGATGTCTTATCAGTTAAAAGTCTAATTAAATTTCTATTTAAAATATAACAGGCGGTAGCAACTGCTTCTGCCCAAAAATACTTTGGTAAATTACTACCAGAAAGCATAGTTCTCGCACACTCTTAAATCGTCCTATTTTTACGTTCTACTACTCCGTTTTGTGGTGGAGTTCTTGGAAATGAAAAATTGTGAATTATTCCCTTTTTATTGCAGAATTCTTCAAACTTTTCATTTTCAAATTCACCACCGTGATCACTACGGATGGTTATAATTTTTTGAGAAAATTGATTTTGAACCCTTTTTGAAAAATTCTTAAAATATTCAAAAGTATCACTTTTATCTTTTAAAAATATTGTCCATGTAAATCTAGAATAATCATCTACAATTACAAAAACATATTTACTGTGATTTATTGACTGAATTTGAGATGGACCAAATAAATCAAGATGAAGTAATTCAAGAGGTTGTGAAGTTGAAATCATATCTTTTAACTTAAAAGAGCTTTTTCTAAGTTTTCCTAGTTGACATGCATCACATAGACTATCTACTTTAAAATTCATTTTAGGGAGGCCTCTTACTATATCATGTTTTGTTAGATAAGAGTTTGAAATCCAAATGCCCAAATCTCTTATGCCAAATCCAAGGGTCACTTGCATTTGCCAAAAGACACAAGTTATCATTTGAAATTTTCATACTAAGAATATAAATATTCTTTTTCCTAATTCCCTCAAATGTTATGATTGAATTATTGTCTTCAATGTGACACTTATCTTTTTCAAATTTAATTTTATATCATTTATCGCATAGTTGACTTATACTTAGCAGATTGTGTTTCAGATTCTTAACTAGCAAAACATTAGTAATAATAGGAGTTTCAGAGTTATCGACTTTTTCGATGCCGATCACATAACCTTTTGAATTGTCTCCAAAGTTAACCAGTCCTCCGTCTTTGTATATTATATCATTCAGCATATCTGGATTCCCAGTCATGTGTCTAGAACATCCACTATCGAGTATCCATTTGTTCTTTTTGATCTGCACAGTTTGTTTGTTCTGGATTGATTCCTCAATTCCCATGAAGCATGATTCCTGCACATCAAACAATCTTAGTAGACAACTTGTATTTGAATATTGATTATATGCAGACTCAAGAGACAATGATGATCTGAATATTTCTAAACATGCATTTACAAATTTCTTAAACATAGCCATTAAAAAAAACTTTTTCAAAAATCAGATTATGAAACTTTTGAAAACCTTGCTCTGATACCAAATGTGTGGAATGCGGAATATGGATCTTAAGGCTAGGAATAACACTAGAGGGGGGGGTGAATAGTGCTTTTAAGAAATTACTAAATCTTTTTGAGTTATTATTGATTTGTACACAAATGTATGCAATATTCAGACACAGATATAAACACAGATGCATAAATAAAGTAAATGCAGTAAAGGAAAGAACACGCCGGATTTTATACTGGTTCGGAGTTACCCTACATCCAGTCCCACACAACTAAGTACGGATTTCCTTTCAAAAGCAATTCAACAATTACAACCCTCGGTTTCAAGGCTATGAGGTACACCCTCCAGAATCACAATCCTTTGGGTAGAGATACTTGATTTCCGGGGCAACAAGTTCACCCAATTGATTTCTCAAGGCTACAATCACACCTTTTCTCACTTGATTGATTTCCAAGGCTACAATCACACCTTTTCTCGCTAGATAGATTACAAAGAAGCCTATAACTCTGAATAGCACTTGGATCTTGTTGAGATAGTGATAGAGAATCAAACCAGAGATGATCTAGTTAGATTCAATGTTGATTTCGGCAGAGTGATGATAGGATTTTGAATGAGAAAATGTGGAAGAAGAAGAGAAGTGAAAAACCAGAAAATCTGATATAAAATTCATTGAAACTAACCCCTATTTATAGAAGAACAGTAGTCATGTCCATTCGTGAAAGGTTATGACGAATAGACACTTCTTTTGAAATTCAAACTTTTGAATCTAACAGTCACTATGTCGACATGGGGTACTAGGGCATGTCGACATCCCAAAGGAAATTTTGAAGATTTGATTTTCTTTGAAAATAACCTTTATCTTATATTAAAACTATTTTAAACTGTATAAATATACTTGACTATAGATAAAATACATAGATAAATATAGAGAATAATATATATATAATTTTTCTATAATTTTATATTTAAATCTAAGTATGAAGATAGTTTAAACAAATGAAGTTTAAAAACACGAGTTTATTAAAAACAAAAACAAAGAATATTTTAAGGCTAAAACATCCTTTTGAAAATCATTTGAAAAGATAATTTTTAAAGCTAAAACATTTTGAAAAGCAATTTTGAAAATCATTCTGAAGTAGTTTTGAAAATCATTTTGAAGTAGTTTTGCAAGCGTCTTCCTATAGAATATCTCATCATATCAGGACTCGAGAACTTGTACAAAACCAGGATGTTCGTGGGTTTGTAAGCCACTTGTCGTAGGTTTGTAAGCTACTTGTCGTGGGTTTGTAAGCCACTAAAAAGGTAGAATTGGGTTCCATCCCAAAAGAAAAATGGAGTGAAGATTTCAGTGCTATTGTGAAGTTTTAACAAAATTCTAGACTCAATACTTATCTTGAAATCTTGAATTCTTTATAATCTTGATACTCATGAGTTTTTAATCTTGATATCTTGAATCTCTATACTGTACAGTCTTCATTCTTGGTACCTGCATGGTTAAATCCTACATATACATATATATCTAAACTATAATGTTAGTATTTGTATTTTATAATCTTATTCTAAGGTTGTTGTCATCAAAACCATCATCTCAAGGACTAACACCGATGCCCTTAGTCGTAAGCAACAAGCGGTTGTTTCCATGATGATATCTGAATGGAATGATCTCGAGAATTTATCCACTTGTGAGATTCAAGATTGTGAATCCGATTCATGTTCATCTCTTGTTTTATGTAGCCTTGAGGCTCATCCTTCTCTTTTGGACCACATCCTTGAAGCTCAAAAGCAAGATCCCGAATTGGCTCTTCTTAGCCAAAGTTGTAGGGATCAAAATAAGGTTGATGGTTTGAAAGACTTTGATATTGATGCTCGCGGAGGCATTCGAAAATTTGGTAGACTTATTGTGCCAAATATTACCGATCTTCGTAAATACATTTTAGAAGATTCTCATCGTTCTAAATTTACCATTCATCCCGGTAGTAGTAAAATGTACGCGGACATGAAACGACTTTATTATTGGGATGGAATGAAATCTGATATTGCTAACTTCATTAAGCGTTGCATGACTTGCCAACTCGTAAAGGCCGAGCATAAAAGGCCCGGTGGGTTATTGCAACCTTTAGACAGTCCCGTTTGGAAGTGGGATCAAGTCTCTATGGACTTTATCGACGGTCTTCCCCATTCTCGTTCGGGTCATAATAGCCTATGGGTGATAGTAGATAGACTTACAAAATCCGCCCATTTTCTTCACGTTCGGTCCAATCGGACCGTACCTCTTTTGGCTAAACTCTATGTCAAAGAAATTGTTAAATTGCATGGAGTTCCAACTTCTATTGTTAGTGATCGTGATCCATTATTTACTAGTGGAATTTGGAAGGGTCTTCAAATAGCTTTGGGAATGAAGCTTAATTTTAGCACCGCTTATAATCCTTAGTCCGATAGGCAAACAGAGCGTGTGAATCAAACCCTTGAAGATCTTGTTCGTGCATGTGTTCTTGATTTTGGTGGAAGTTAGGAAGATCATATTTCTCTTATTGAGTTTTCTTATAATAATAGCTTCCGATCTAGTATTGGTATGGCACCTTTTGAAGCACTCTATGGAAGGCCATGCCAATTTCCTTCGTGTTGGCTTGAAGCCAGTGAGAAGCCGGTTTTAGGTCCAGATTTTATTCGTGATGCCACAGAAAAGATCGACCTTATTCGTTATAGGATGAAAGAAGCTCAAAGTAGACAAAAATCCTATGCCGATAATTGAAGAAGGAATTTGGAATTTTATGTGGGAGATTTGGTATTTATTCATGTTTCAGCTATGAAGGGTGTTGTGCGTTTCAGTCGATCAGGAAAGTTAGCATCTCGATATATTGGCCCATTTCCCATCACTGAACACATTGGTTCTGTGGCTTATCGCCTTTTATTACTGGCTCAATTTTCTACTATTCATGACGTATTTCACGTTTCTCAACTATGGAAATGCCTTAGAGATTCCGATTCTATTCTTGAGCCCGGTGTTATTGAAGAAATTGAAGTTTTGCCTAATTTGACTTATGAATAGCATCCTATTTGTATCATTGCTACGGAGGTTAAACGCCTTCGAAATAAAGATGTTCCGCTTGTGAAAGTTCAATGGTCCTCAAATCCTAAGGATTGCTCTTGGGAATCCATAGAATTCATCGAGCAAACACATCCGGACTTACTCTCTCGTGCTCCTTAAGGTGAACTTCTCATTTCAAAATTTCTTCTTTTGAGTTGTTATGCCTTAGTATGATTGTTACTTTTTATTTTCTTCTTAAGTATTGTAAAGACGCAATTTCTTTAAGGAGGGGAGTCTGTAACAACCCGCATATTTTTACGTTGATATATTTAAATGATTTATTTAAACATAGCATCGTTGGTTGAATTTAAAATTCCAAAATGCGACTTTTTGTAAACGGTTAAATCGGGACTCAAGACCACTTCCATTGAGTCCAAAATGGCATTTGCGACCTTTTTGAGTATAAACATCGATATGTTTGGAGTTGAGTAGAATTTTGCTATTTTTCTATTGGGCTTTGGGTTTGGGGTTTCAGCCCACTAACCCAACAAAATACCCTAACACTCCACCCCCTCTTCATTCATTCATTCTATTTTCCTAACACTCTCAAGCTAAAGGAAAATGGGGGAAAGAAGAGGAAATTAAATTCCTAAACCCTAGATTACTAGGAAATTCAAGATTCAAGCCCCAAAAATCAAAGAGAAGCTTAGGTAAATATCCTCTTCTTCTTCTCCACCTCAATCTCTCTCCAATTTCTAGAAAATCCTATAACCTAACTTAGGTAATATTTGCATTTGATCGTAGATTGAGGGTTCTTGAAGTTAAGTGGAGGAGAGATTAATCTTGCCTTGTTTTAAAAGCTTCTTATTCGTTGTTTTTGGGTTTAAAGGTGAGTTTTTGAACTCACATCTATGTGTATAGCTTTCATTGTTGTTAGGAATGAATTCCTAACATCTATTTCATGTCCAATTGCTTTTGATTTGATTGTTTTGGTGAATTTTCCAATTTTGGTATTTTGAAGTCAAAATATTTAAAGATCCTATCTTGGATGTTTGGACATGTTATTTGGGGTGTATCGAAGAGCCTATAAGGCTGGGTTGTCGCTTGGCATAATTCCCTAGTCTCCGTCGCTCATCCGATCGCTTCCGAACCGATTTGGCCATCAATGGCCTAGGCAAACTGTTGCCCAGTACAGGCAACCAAACGTCTGGTTGATGAACTCAAACTTCTGATTAGAGCAACAGAAGAAAATAAAAGGAGATTCGGCAGAAGGAAAAAGGGCAAAGCCCTTGACCAGACATCTGGTTAGACTATACCAGACTTCTGGAGGGGGATTCTGAAAAAAAATAAAAAGGGGAAAAAGAAACAGAAAATGGTAGAACCCTAGGTCAGACGTCTGGCCGAACCAACCATATGTCTGGTCCTGTTGGTTTTTGCCTATTTTGTGGGAATTTCCATTTTTCTTATCGATTTTTGTTGATTCGATTAGTTGTTGTCGTTTATTATCGACTTTGATGGCTTCTTTTCTGGATTTTTGGGAATATCCATTTGATGGATTTGATATCGATTTTTATGGTTTTAATTCACGTTGTCGAATGTGGATTTTGATGATAGATTGTTTTTACAATCATTTTATGTGATTTGTCACTTTAAATACAAAGGTTTTTATACTAGTAGTAAATACTCAAACTCTTTCTCAAAAAACGATTTCAACACTATTTTTAATACAAAGCTTGTTTTTAAAACCATTTTCCAATCTATTAGTATATACAAACCCTTACGTCATTCGTATGAGAAATCTAATTAAACGACTTAGCAAAACAAGTGGTATGAAACGCTTGCGTTTACTTCGTCGGTTAATTCTTGGACTTGTTCGATTGAACTCTTGTGACAATTTTCGAGTGGAAATCTACAATTTATTCGTAAATAATTAAGTTAAGCCAGTGGTTATGGGACATGAAGCTAAACTCATTTATTTACTAGCTTAGTGTAATTCACACTTCTTATTGATCAATGATGATCATTTCGTGATTTAGACTAGCGATATGTGATGTCTCTTTGTCCGCGTGGGGGACTGTACCCCATTCTGTTGAGCTTCGTCTCATTTTTTATAGGCTAGCGACCTATGGGTTTTATGGAGTTCAGTTCATCGGGCGTACCGTTGTACTACGTCGTTGTTCCGAATTATTTGAGTTTCAGGTTCATTGGGCATACCGTTGTACTACGTCGTTGTTTCGAATTATTTGAGTTTCAGGTTCATCGGGCGTACCGTTGTACTACGTCGTTGTTCCAAATTATTTGAGTTTCAGGTTCATCGGGCGTACCGTTGTACTACGTCATTGTTCCAAATTATTTGAGTTTCAGGTTCATCGGGCATACCATTGTACTACGACCTTGTTCTGGATTATTTGAGTTTCAGGTTCCTCGGACGTACCGTTGTACTACGTCGTTGCACCAGCTCTATGTTTAGAAACCATGGGATAGCGACCCATTTGTGATACACGTGTTGGTGAGTTTTCATGCTCCCGTTTATGATACGCCTCCCCCCTTTTTGTGATTTCTGAATTTTTGATTGATGATTTTTGGAATTTGTGTTTCACCAATTTTTGTGGTTTGCATTGATAAGCTCTATCAATATTTTTGATTTGGTGAATAAGTTAAAGAATATGTCATTCTTTTTTGTGTATGAGAAAATTTGAAATATTGTATGATTTTTGTTGTTATCATATGTATTTGTCATATCTCTTATCCTATCTCATCTTATATGATATTTATAGCTAGACTGATCCGTTTATTATTTTTCTTCTGAAATAATACTCGGGTCAGACCAAGGTGTTTCAGGTGCTTCCACTTGACCTTTTAGCAGGGACTAGCTTCTGACTTTTGGCTAACTACTTTAGCTTAGTAGTTTTTGTTCTTATACATTCGAGATAGAGACTCCTTGATGTATACATATTCATTTGTCTAGCACTTGTATCTATTCTTTTATGATGTAGTGGATCTTGTATGATCCCTACTTTGATGTACACTTCTATGTGTTATATTCATATTTGTTTCCGCCTTTGTGATATGAATATTTGCAACTGATTTATGTTATGCTTATTTTATATTTATTTCCGAAGGCCACATAGCCACTGTATAGTAGCTTTGAGTTTGTATTTGATATGTCAGATTTCCTCTTGAAAAGAAATGCATGACATACTATCTGATATATCGGTACTCGCCGAAAGCAATTACATAGATGGTCGCTCCTCAACAGCCTTATTATTCGTACTAATTGACGACGTGTAACGACCCGTGAATTTCATTAATTAAATTAGTCATAAATAAGATTTTGGAATTAAATCTACAAAGAAATATAATTGTTATAATTTGTAATGAAGTAAATGTTAAGAATTAACCTATGAAATATTTTATTTATTAAAATAGACCTAATTCAAAAAGTTTGAATTGAATAAATCCTATTTATTAGAACCTAAAATTTTTGGTATGCAAATTTATAATAAATGAGTTATTGCAAGAAATTGAAATTTGAATGAATGAAAGTAGTGAAAGGATTTTACCCATATGTAATTGTATATGCGAAGTAAAGGAAAGTATTAAATTGTTTAATGTAATAAAACCTTGAAAATGGTAGTTGATTGTAAATTAAGGAAACGTGTTAATGCAAGTTTATATTTAACTAACTTGAATGAACGTTACAATTTAATTGAAATTCAAATGTAGGACTTAGTTATAAGTGAAAATTTATGGGTATGATAACAAATTTGTATAAATTATCTAATTTATTGGTCAATTAACTTATTTGAAATCAAACTCATTTAAATGGTAAGTAATTATAATGTGTTATTGATATAAACGATACTTTAAGGATTATTAATAAAGTAACGGAAGTGTAAATGAAAACATAAACTTATTTTAAGGAAACAAGAGATATATCGTACAATTGATGTATTAGTATAAGTTTAATGGTGATTGGAAAAATCAATATCGTATGAGTTATTGCAACATTTGTGGGAAACTAGAAACCCATAAATATTGATTTAGGGAAATTAGTGACCGTTATTAATGGTTACTAGTTTACTTAGGCTATTAAACGGTGAGTGGGAATCAATTTAAATTTATCAATGAAATAAAATATTGATTAATGGAAATTGATTGTAATTTAGGTAATAAAGTAATGCAGGACAATAAATAATTTATTTAGTACAATCCCTATTTTTATTTGTAAACAATTGTAAGGTTAATTTATTGAAATTTGAAAATTTGGAAATAAATTTAAAGTTTATATTAGATAATGAATTGGAAATAATTAA
The DNA here is from genome assembly GCA_030737815.1 of Allium fistulosum. Classification (NCBI taxonomy): domain Eukaryota; kingdom Viridiplantae; phylum Streptophyta; class Magnoliopsida; order Asparagales; family Amaryllidaceae; genus Allium; species Allium fistulosum. Next base: position 912,612,666 of record CM060908.1, read on the forward strand.
AGTTAATAACTAATGGATTTGATAGAATACCAATTTATTCATAAAGTGAATATGAGTGAATGTAACAAAATGAATAGGAAATGCTAATTTATTCATAAAGTGATAGTTGATGTGAAAAGGAATGGAACCAAGATGGAATGATTAATGCATTTTAGGATCTAAATTTGTGTGTGTGACTTTATTTATAATGAATGGAAAACGAATCAATTAAGATATGTATTTATTTCTTTAGTATGTTGCATAAAATTTGGAAACCAGTTTGCAATCAGAGGAGATTAAGTAGCACGTTAAATGAGAAATAAATTAATTAAGACATTTATGATGTGTAATATAATTCAGGGTTAAACGCATCCATACAATGTCAATTATTAATAACAAGATTTTAAATAAATAAACATATTTATTTGGATTTAAATTTATAATTTATAACGTTTAAGGTGAAATCAATTGCCATTAATTTTCATTGAAGATGGTTATGTATATAAGATGTAAAATATTAATTTTATTTATAATATGAAGATTGGTTGATTTGAGGAGTGAAAACCAAGATTTATTAATATATTTATAATTTGAAATTTAATAAGTGGATTAATTGCACCATAAGTGGAATATAATATTTAAATATTACATAAATGAGAATTTAGATGAAAAGTGAGAATGTTATTGAAATGGATTTTGAATTTCAATAATTATTTCATCCGTTTGTTAATAATGAATGCAATAGTAGAATGAAAAGAAAATTTAATAGAAATTTTGGGAATTAAATTTATAATTTCTGAATGAAAGAAAATGAAGTTTACGCTGAAATTGGTAATTAAATCTGCATTTAAGACACATATAAATTTGTTTAAATTTGGGTAAATGACTAAGGATTATTAAGTGATAAAAATTTCCAATTCTAAAACTGAAAAAAAAATGGATTTATTTGCTAATTCTTAATTTATTTAATTAATATAAAAATAGCCATTTTGGCCACTGACTCGGATTTCGATGAAACAAGTTTCATCGGATCCATAACGGTGAATTATAATAGTGTTTCAAGTTTCGTAGCGATCGGACTTGTCGTTTGATCGTACGGACTCGAAACGACTTGAAATAAATGCAATTGAAATCAAGTTGAAATTTTTGATTTTAGCATAACTTCTTCATACGATGGAATTTGGACTTGAAACTTTTTCCATTGCGTTTAAAATATTTTAAAACACCTATTTTGATATAAGGGTTTATTCAATTTCGTTCCGGAGACAGAACGGGCTTTTTGGGCCACTTTGGCGTTAGCGCATAAATCTATATTATCCATCCATTCAAATGTCAACCCTGCCTATATATATCCTGTTATAAACCCTAGTCTCCCTAATCTTCATTTGTCTGTATGTACAATTCATCTTCTCCTCCTCAATGGCAGACAAAACCTAATTCCCACATTTCAAAATCTAATTTAAAAAAAAGAGGAAAAAAAAATTGCAAACCTGCAGCACGAGTCGCGCTTCGGGTTTCAGAGGGAAAAACCCTGGAGCTATTTCGGGTAACGAAGAAAATGACTCGGATCTCCGAGTCATTTTGGAAAAAACTCAGAGCAACCACCGGGGATTTGAGGCGGTGGACCGAGTAGAAAGCGAAGTCGATCCAGGACCAGAATTTTCCAATCTTCAAATTTTCATAACTTTTGCATACGGACTCAGATTTGGACGCGGTTTCTTTTGTTAGGATCGTATTGAAATTCTGGACTTGATGACGCTGGTTTGGACGAATTCTGAGACGGTCAAATTTTTGGGTTTAAATGGAATTTAAATTCGATTTAAATTCAAAAGGTGAGTGTTTTAACCCACTCACAACTTCTAAGATTTCTTATGTTTGTTAAATTAAATTTTGATGTGATTTAAAATTTATCTATGATTGTTTGGGCATATATTTAATCATCATCTCAGTTAGATAGCATTTATTTAAATTAAATTGTTATTTAATTTTATTATTGCATAAAATTTGCCAGTTAAATTTATTTATTATTGCATATAAACTGCTAGTTAAACAGTTATTAATTTTTATTGAATATAAACTATTCGTTGATGCCTGTTATATTTTATATGCTTTATATTGATGTTTTGTTTAAATTGGATGATGATTTTAATAAATGGTTGTTTATTGATATTTGGATGAATGAATGCTATATTTTATATTGTATAAACTGCAAGTTATTATGCATTTTCATTTCATTCGGGATTGCGGTTTGAAATGATATATAACCGTAGAACTTTTATTTTTTTTAAAATTACGGATTGAAATGATAAATATCCGTATCACTTGACCATAGGATAGAAAATTTTATACAGGCACCGTGGTCTATATATAAAATATTTTAAAGTGATTTTCTATGGTTTGGAAAGAAATATACTGTTTAATAAATATTAAATTTTGATATTATATAAATATTATTATAGTTAAATTCTAAAATTTAAGCTATGTGTAACTTGATGATGTTTTAAGTTTGATTTACAAATATTTCAAGTTTGAGTTTTATTTAAGTGATATTGAATTTATTAAATAAATATTTCTAAACTAAATAATAGTAAATTGAATTAAGGTATATATAAGATTATCAGATTTGGTTGGGAATTTTGGAATATTTTAAGACTTGAAATATATCAAAAGTGAAATGTTTTATTTAAATTAAGGTATTATTGTTTTCAAAGTATTGGTTTTCGAAATTGTTATAACTTTGAAAGTAATATGGTTTGAAAATGAATTTATTTGAAATAGAAATTATTTAAGAATTATCTTTGAATATATTGATTTGAAACCGATTGAAATTTTGAGATTTAGAATATGACTGCATTATGTGATTTGGGTTTAAGATGCTTTTAAAGAATATTTCGAGTTTTATAAATAAAAGTAAGAATAGTGATTGAAAATTTGGATTTTATTTAAATGATATATTATTGAATTTGGTTTTAAAGTATATACTATTTTGAAGTAAAGGATATCTTTTGAAATGGCAAAAATATTTTGGTTTTGAAGTATATACTATTTTGAAATAAAGAATATGTTTTGAAGGGCAATGATTGTGTTTTAAAGTATATATATTTTTAAATGACCACGGTGTTATAATAACGATTGGTTGTTAAAGTGACCGGGATCGGATATGGACATACTCTCTGTCGATAACGAAAACCACTTTGACAACTATGTACGCGGTGGAGTTTCCAGAATGAAGTAGGATGGTGGCGACGATCCTAAGGTATATACGTGGACCCAACTCCCGTGAGTTGGCATAAGGTGGCTAAAACAGGAGCGATCGACGGACCAATGAGGTAGCACCTCTGATCGGACACACTTCTTCGATACTATTCTATTACATGTGATTTTATTTGGTGCGCACCCTTGATTTGGGAGTGTTGTTTGAGGTGGGTGGTAGTGGCTGCTATGCGTCACCACCAGTCCGGATGCGTAATAGGTATATCTACCCTGGCATTGCCTTGTGTGCCGTGTCACCTACCATATCGAGCTTTACTATGAGTTTCTATTTGTGTCGTACCTATGGAGTATCTTTTCGTAGCCTCTCGGGGTATGCAGGTACTGTATAGACTATTGGCATTATTTTGTGTTAAGGGCTATATGGGTAACCCCTTAATGCTATTTAAAAGTAAGTTTAATTTATGATTAGACATTATTATAATAGCGAATATTACTACATAGTATATAGTTTAACGGATCCTTAGGGGATGTGAATCCCGAGCATCTCTTAAGTTACTGCACTCACGTTAGACACTGGATAGGAGATGTCAAATCCCATAAACATCTCTGACGCCGTTCCACTCATATATTTATTATTGATTTAACTTACATAAGATCTTTTAGTTCCGACTCGAGTGTTTTGTCTTTTCAATTCGCTCGTGTCAGCCTGAGCATTTCAGGATTTGAAGGCCTTATGTCTGGAGGACGAAGACGAAGATTTTATTACTACTATTTATTATATTCCACTACACCATTGTATTCCGCTGCATTAATTATCATTCTCTAGTATGTGTAACTCTGATATGTATTGTATAAGTATAATCAAATGTTTTGTAAAATAGCTTCATGAACTGTTATTTGATTATTATATTTTATCGTTCCACTGCAAGATTCTATTTTGTCCCTTTTATTTCTCCACTTTTTCTTATTTACCCCATAACAATCCACCTTTCTGTATGGTTTAAATTGGCACGTGTGTCTGCTTAAGCATACGAAAAGGTGGGATGTTACAGTTGGTATCAGAGCTTTGGTTTAGCGATAAACCTTAGTTTGTGGGGTCTGACTCTTTATTAATAGGGTAGTAATACCCTATGGGAGTCGCTGAGTGTATATATATGAGAGAGCGTATTTGTTAGTGTTATAAAAAGGTTTTAATATTGTGTTAATTTGTTCCGTTTTGAATTTATAAATTTTGGTTGGTGCATGGGACGCTATGACATCAATAGAGATTTCTAAACACTTAATAGGATAGACCGACATAATATTTGTTTTAATATAGGTGAATGAAATAATTTTGCCTATTATATTTTCTATATATAAAGTAAAATTTTATAAATGATATATATATTTGGTTGCTATATATTGGTTGTTAGGTAATGAAATTTATAAATAATAGTTGAAATAAGATTGAAAATAAAATAAATCAAATTGAAAATTTTAGAATTTAAGTTCCGGGATTTTTGGAAAATTTTCTTTTGAATGATTTTGGAATATAATAATAATATTATTTAGAAGTATTTTCTGATATAAATATTTCAACCTAATTTGAAAGAATTGTTTTAAAGAAAATTTTGGAAAGAGATAAGTTCTGTACTCCCCTCTCTGTCGCTGGAAAATAATTTCGGTGATGAGTGCACGCATCATCGACATTCATTTTCGATTTTCGAAGTGGGAAGACCGCTGTAGTAGTTTTACTGCAGATTTATTTTGATAAACAAATATAAATTTTAAATTGTTTAAATATAATTGAATATATAAGTTGTAAGTATATATTTATCTATTATTTTAAAATGATTTTAAATTTAACCCGGTATTTAGTTCTTAAATTTCCGTTCATTAATAGTTTCAATTATTGTGGTGAAGTGTAATGTAACTAATTAATAATTGGAACCTTTAATAAAATAAGAGAGTTAATGCTGAGTTTTAAATGGAATTAATTTTTTTTTGGAATTTGTAACCTATCAACCAAGGGATATTATGATTGAACATTAAGTTAATTTAAAAGAGATAAAATAAACTTGTGTAAATTTCAATTTCATCCTTAAAGGCATAAATATAACTTACCAATGATAAAGTTTGAGATGTTAATAAGGAAGTGTAATGGAAAATTATACAAGTAAACCTAAAAGTAATGAAAGTATTCAATGCATTCTTTAATAGATAAGGATTTATTTGTTAGAGTTGTTATGAACTTAAGTATAATTGAAAATGTTGTTAATTAAATATAATAGAAATGTAAGTATTATAGGAAAATGATTATAACTTAAGTAAATAAATTGATATGCTAAGATATTTGAAGTGAACATAAATATCATAATTAAATAGATATAAATAAATGAAATTAAGTAATAATGAATGAATGAATAAATATAATGCAATAAAAAGAAAAACTGAAATGACACTAATAAATGAAATAAACGCTGAATCAATGAATAAAAAGTAAATGTTTGTAAGAAGTAAATGTAAATTAAAAAGGCAAATCATTATATAAATGAAAAAGAAATAAACAATAAATGTTATGAAATGAAATTTATAATAATAAACTTAATTTATTGTTTGAAATAGTTGTCTGTCTTGGTTTATGAGTTGTTTGGGGTAAAAGATACTTTAATTGCTTAGATGTATGAATAATCTATGGAATTTATCTAAGACTGTTGAGTAAATGGAATACTTCATAGTTATTTGTCATTTTATGTGATATAAAGTGTCTTAACCCAAACAAACCAATTGCTTGTCTTGCTTGAATGGTTGATTTGTATATGATGTGTATGTTGTTTGTTGCAAATGATGGTTGTTTATATTGATTAGTTGGTTAGTGGTTGAAACAACTTTAAATATTTCATTTTATATAATTATACCCTTTTTGGATTATATAAGTGAAATACAGGTTATGGAAGCAATTGCTACTGCTTTTGGTTTCATAATTAAGCGTTGTTTGCCCGACAAATAGGTACGTTTTCGGATTACGGTTTTAGCGTACTATATTATTTTTCCGTGTTGGGATATATTATTTTTGAAATTTTAAGTTATATATTCTTATATTTGATAGTATACTTTCTCCTGAGCCTCTCTGTACAAAAGAGACTCTGCCAAAATTTTCTGTAAATTTTGGACTTAGAAAATTTTGAAATTGTTTTTCCCAAACTTTATTAATTTGAGTATAAAAGATTTAATGGTTATAAATTGGTATATTTTATTTAAAGTAATTAATTTTGTAAATTTAATTGTTTATAAAGTTAATATTTTGAATAAGATGTATTGTTTATTTAAATTCTCATTTTCCCTTCTTTTTCTTTTCGGGGATGAAAAGTTTTGAGTGGGGGAGAGTGTAACGACCCGTGAATTTCGTTAATTAAATTTGTCATAAATAAGATTTTGGAATTAAATCTACAAAGAAATATAATTGTTATAATTTGTAATGAAGTAAATGTTACGAATTAACCTATGAAAATTTTATTTATTAAAATAGACCTAATTCAAAAAGGTTGAATTGAATAAATCCTATTTATTGGAACCTAAAATTTTTGGTATGCAAATTTATAATAAATGAGTTATTGCAAGAAATTGAAATTTGAATGAATGAAAGTAGTGAAAGGATTTTACCCGGATGTAATTGTATATGCGAAGTAAAGGAAAGTATTAAATTGTTTAATGTAATAAAACCTTGAAAACGGTAGTTGATTGTAAATTAAGGAAACGTGTTAATGCAAGTTAATATTTAACTAACTTGAATGAACGTTACAATTTAATTGAAATTCAAATGTAGGACTTAGTTATAAGTGAAAATTTATGGGTATGATAACAAATTTGTATAAATTATCTAATTTATTGGTCAATTAACTTATTTCAAATCAAACTCATTTAAATGGTAAGTAATTATAATGTGTTATTGATATAAACGTTACTTTAAGGATTATTAATAAAGTAACGGAAGTGTAAATGAAAACATAAACTTATTTTAAGGAAACAAGAGATATATCGTACAAATTGATGTATTAGTATAAATTTAATGGTGATTGGATAAATCAATATCGTATGAGTTATTGCAACATTTGTGGGAAACTATAAACCCATAAATATTGATTTAGGGAAATTAGTGACCGTTATTAATGGTTACTAGTTTACTTAGGCTATTAAACGGTGAGTGGGAATCAATTTAAATTTATCAATGAAATAAAATATTGATTAATGGAAATTGATTGTAATTTAGGTAATAAAGTAATGCAGGACAATAAATAATTTATTTAGTACAATCCCCATTTTTATTTGTAAACAATTGTAAGGTTAATTTATTGAAATTTGAAAATTTGGAAATAAATTCAAAGTTTATATTAGATAATGAATTGGCAATAATTAAAGTTAATAACTAATGGATTTGATAGAATACCAATTTATTCATAAAGTGAATATGAGTGAATGTAACAAAATGAATAGGAAATGCTAATTTATTCATAAAGTGATAGTTGATGTGAAAACGAATGGAACCAAGATGGAATGATTAATGCGTTTTAGGATCTAAATTTGTGTGTGTGCCTTTATTTATAATGAATGGAAAACGAATCAATTAAGATATGTATTTATTTCTTTAGTATGTTGCATAAAATTTGGAAACCAGTTTGCAATCAGAGGAGATTAAGTAGCACGTTAAATGGGAAATAAATTAATTAAGACATTTATGATGTGTAATATAATTCATGGTTAAACGCATCCATACAATGTCAATTTATTAATAACAAGATTTTAAATAAATAAACATATTTATTTGGATTTCAATTTATAATTTATAACGTTTAAGGTGAAATCAATTGCCATTAATTTTCATTGAAGATGGTTAATTATATAAGATGTAAAATGTTAATTTTATTTATAATATGAAGATTGGTCGATTTGAGGAGTGAAAACCAAGATTTATTAATATATTTATAATTTGAAATTTAATAAGTGGATTAATTACACCATAAGTGGAATATAATATTTAAATATTACATAAATGAGAATTTAGATGAAAAGTGAGAATGTTATTGAAATGGATTTTGAATTTCAATAATTATTTCATCCGTTTGTTAATAATGAATGCAATAGTAGAATGAAAAGAAAATTTAATAGAACAAGAAAAGAGTCCTAGGTCCCTGTTTTTGATGTTGTTATACAAAAAATCCCTGTAGAAATGAATTTGTAATTTTGGTCCCTATTTTTCAAAAATAAAAAAACGCAAAATGTCTTCCACTTTTCTGACAGAAAATGCAAGATAACTTGCACTTTTTTAATTTTGAAATATTTTTCGAAATTTCGAAATTTTCGAAATTTTTGAAAATTTCGAAAAGCGCAAGTTAACTTGCACTTTTTATTATGAATGTGCAAGCTAGTTTGCGCTTTCTAATTTTGAAATTTTTGAAAAGCGCAAGATAACTTGCGCTTTCTAATTTTGAAACTTATTTTGAAGATTTTAAAAATTTTGAACTTTTTGAAAAGCGCAAGATAACTTGCGCTTTTTAATTTTGAAACTTTTTTTGAAAATTTTAAAAATTTTGAAATTTTTAAAAAGCGCAAGGTAACTTGCGCTTTCTATCAGGAAAACGCAAGCTAGTTTGCGCTTTCTAATTTTGAAAATTTTGAAATTTTAAAAAGCGCAAGCTAACTTGCGTTTATTTAGAAAAACAGGGACTTAATTTACATGTTTATTTCTACAAGGACTTTTCTTGTAACATCATCGATATTAGGAACCTTTCGTGCAAAGCCCCTTAATAGAAATTTTGGGAATTAAATTTATAATTTCTGAATGAAAGAAAATGAAGTTTACGCTGAAATTGATAATTAAATCTGCATTTAAGACACATCTAAATTTGTTTAAATTTGGGTAAATGACTAAGGATTATTAAGTGATAAAAATTTCCAATTCTAAAACTGAAATATAAAAAAATGGATTTATTTGCTAATTCTTAATTTATTTAATTAATATAAAAATAGCCATTTTGGCCACTGACTCGGATTTCGATGAAACAAGTTTCATCGGATCCGTAACGGTGAATTATAATAGTGTTCAAGTTTTGTAGCGATCGGACTTGACGTTTGATCGTACGGACTCGAAACGCCTTGAAATAAATGCAATTGAAATCAATTGAAATCAATTTGAAATTTTTGATTTTAGCATAACTTCTTCATACGATGGAATTTGGACTTGAAACTTTTTCCATTGCGTTTAAAATATTTTAAAACACCTATTTTGATATAAGGTTTTATTCAATTTCGTTCCGGAGACAGAACGGGCTTTTTAGGCCACTTTGGCGTTAGCGCATAAATCTATCTTATCCATCCATTCAAATGTCAACTATGCCTATATATATCCTGTTATAAACCCTAGTCTCCCTAATCTTCATTTGTCTGTACGTACAATTCATCTTCTCCTCCTCAATGGCAGACAAAACCTAATTCCCACATTTCAAAATCTAATTTAAAAAAAAAAGAGGAAAAAAAATTGCAAACCTGCAGCACGAGTCGCGCTTCGGGTTTCAAGGGGAAAAACCCTGGAGCTACTTCGGGTAACGAAGAAAATGACTCGGGTCTCCGGGTCGTTTTGGCAAAAACTCAGAGCAACCACCGAGGATTTGAGGCGGCGGACCGAGTAGAACGCGAAGTCGATCCAGGACCAGAATTTTCCAATCTTCAAATTTTCATAACTTTTGCATACGGACTCGGATTTGGACGCGGTTTCTTTTGTTAGGATCGTATTGAAATTCTGGACTTGATGACGCTGGTTTGGACGAATTCTGAGACGGTCAAATTTTTGGGTTTAAATGGAATTTAAATTCGATTTAAATTCAAAAGGTGAGTGTTTTAACCCACTCACAACTTCTAAGATTTCTTATGTTTGTTAAATTAAATTTTGATGTGATTTAAAATTTATCTATGATTGTTTGGACATATATTTAATCATCATCTCAGTTAGATAGCATTTATTTAAATTAAATTGTTATTTAATTTTATTATTGCATAAAATTTGCCAGTTAAATTTATTTATTATTGCATATAAACTGCCAGTTAAATAGTTATTAATTTTTATTGAATATAAACTATTCGTTGATGCCTGTTATATTTTATATGCTTTATATTGATGTTTTGTTTAAATTGGATGATGATTTTAATAAATGGTTGTTTATTGATATTTGGATGAATGGATGCTATATTTTATATTGTATAAACTGCAAGTTATTATGCATTTTCATTTCATTCGGGATTGCGGTTTGAAATTATATATAACCGTAAAACTTTTATTTTTTTAAAATTACGGATTGAAATGATAAATATCTGTATCACTTGACCATAGGATAGAAAATTTTATACAGGCACCGTGGTCTATATATAAAATATTTTAAAGTGATTTTCTATGGTTTGGAAAGAAATATACTGTTTAATAAATATTAAATTTTGATATTATATAAATATTATTATAGTTAAATTCTAAAATTTAAGCTATGTGTAACTTGATGATGTTTTAAGTTTGATTTACGAATATTTCAAGTTTGAGTTTTATTTAAGTGATATTGAATTTATTAAATAAATATTTCTAAACTAAATAATAGTAAATTGAATTAAGGTATATATAAGATTATCAGATTTGGTTGGGAATTTTGGAATATTTTAAGACTTGAAATATATCAAAAGTGAAATGTTTTATTTAAATTAAGGTATTATTGTTTTCAAAGTATTGGTTTTCGAAATTGTTATAACTTTGAAAGTAATATGGTTTGAAAATGAATTTATTTGAAATAGAAATTATTTAAGAATTATCTTTGAATATATTGATTTGAAACCGATTGAAATTTTGAGATTTAGAATATGACTGCATTATGTGATTTGGGTTTAAGATGCTTTTAAAGAATATTTCGAGTTTTATAAATAAAAGTAAGAATAGTGATTGAAAATTTGGATTTTATTTAAATGATATATTATTGAATTTGGTTTTAAAGTATATACTATTTTGAAGTAAAGGATATCTTTTGAAATGGCAAAAATATTTTGGTTTTGAAGTATATACTATTTTGAAATAAAGAATATGTTTTGAAGGGCAATGATTGTGTTTTAAAGTATATATATTTTTAAATGACCACGGTGTTATAATAACGATTGGTTGTTAAAGTGACCGGGATCGGATATGGACATACTCTCTGTCGATAACGAAAACCACTTTGACAACTATGTACGCGGTGGAGTTTCCAGAATGAAGTAGGATGGTGGCGACGATCCTAAGGTATATACGTGGACCCAACTCCCGTGAGTTGGCATAAGGTGGCTAAAACAGGAGCGATCGACGGACCAATGAGGTAGCCTCTCGGGGTAGGCAGGTACTGTATAGACTATTGGCATTATTTTGTGTTAAGGGCTATATGGGTAACCCCTTAATGCTATTTAAAAGTAAGTTTATTTTATGGTTAGACATTATTATAATAGTGAATATTACTATATAGTATATAGTTTAACGGATCCTTAGGGGATGTGAATCCCGAGCATCTCTTAAGTTACTGCACTCACGTTAGACACTGGATAGGAGATGTCAAATCCCGTAAACATCTCTGACACCGTTCCACTCATATATTTATCATTGATTTAACTTACATAAGATCTTTTAGTTCTGACTCGAGTGTTTTGTCTTTTCAATTCGCTCGGGTCAACCTGAGCATTTCAGGATTTGAAGGCCCTATGTCTGGAGGACGAAGACGAAGATTTTATTACTACTATTTATTATATTCCACTACACCATTGTATTCCGCTGCATTAATTATCATTCTCTGGTATGTGTAACTCTGATATGTATTGTATAAGTATAATCAAATGTTTTGTAAAACAACTTCATGAACTGTTATTTGATTATTATATTTTATCGTTCCGCTGCAAGATTCTATTTTGTCCCTTTTATTTCTCCACTTTTTCTTATTTACCCTATAACAATCCACCCTTCTGTATGGTTTAAATTGGCACATGTGTCTGCTTGAGCATACAAAAAGGTGGGATGTTACACGGCGTTACCCAGTAGTATCCTTGGTTAGTGTGAGTATAGAGGTGGGGAGTCACACAAATACTCTTATTCCCCCTCCTACATCTAGGTAGTCCATCAATTAAATCCATAAAAATACTCTCCCACTTATATCTAATGGCTGCAACAATCATCTCAGCTTCTTCTACTCCGCCTTTACCCTTTGGCAAGTCATACGTCTAGCCACATGCTCTGCCATATGCCTCTTCATGCTAGGCCAATAAAAGATTCTCTTCATCTCATGATACGTTTTATCTCTGCCAGGATGAATGGTCAACCTAGACCGAAGAGGCTTAGCTAGTACCATGTTAATCAAATCCATATGAAAGGAACACATAATCTACTATCTCTCCGTGACCACCCCGTCGATTCAATGGCATAGTGCCTCAAATGTCTTAACTTCTATGCTCTACTAAATCTCTCGAAAATATCTAATATCTCCTTATCGTGCTTCTGACTTGACCCAATATGGTCCATAAGTGTAGGCTGCACATCCAAGGCTGCTAACAATCCTGGAGTGATGTCTGATGATTTCCAAAAATCGAACGTAGAAATAAACACCAAGTGCTTCCACTATAAGAACATAGGACTCAACATTACATGCTTCCTACTCAAGGCATCAGCTGCTACATTACCCTTGCCTGGAGTACAGTAGATATCGAAATCATATGATGCCAAAAACTCCATCCACCTCTGTTGCTTTAAATTCAAAATTCTTTTGGGAGAATAGATACTTTAGAGACTTATGCTCCATGTACAACTCAAACTGATCTCCTAATAGATAATGTCACCATGACTTGAGTGCAAAGACAATGGTTGCCAACTCGAGATCATGGGTAAAATAGTTTCTCTCATGGACTTTTAACTATCAACTTGCATAGCTCACCACTCTTCTCTCCTGCATCAACACTTTGCCCAATCTCGTACCGCATGCATGAGTATATAATGTGAATTCCTTAGTACCATCAGGTAGTACTAGAATATGTGCACTAGTTAAAAACTCCTTCAACTTGATAAAAGCATCCTCACACTTCGAGTCCCACTAGAAACCAAATTCTTCTTGGTGAGGCAGGTCAAAGGGGCAGAGACCTTAGAAAGTCCTTAATGAACTTCCTATAGTAGCCTGCCAAACCAAGAAAACTTCTCACTTCAATTTCATTCTTCGGCACACGCCAATCCTATACTGTAGTAACTTTACTAGGATCGACCGTCAGCCCACACTTAGAGACAACATGTCCCAAGAAGCTTACCTCCTTGGGCCAAAAGTGGCATTTGGAAACTTCGCCTTCAACTTATACCCACAAAGTGTATTGAGCACTTCTTCTAAATGCATGTTGTGCTCCTACTCACTCCTCGAATAGACTAAAATGCCATCCACAAATAACCACCATAAGCTTATTAAGAAACCCTCTAAAAACTCGACTCATCAGATCAATAAAGTAGGCAGGTGCATTGGTCAGTCCAAAGGGCATGACTAACCACTCATAAAGTCCATAGGGTGAACGAAAATCAGTCTTTTGAATATTGTCCTCGGCTACACGCAACTGATGGAATCCGAAAGCCAAGTCAAGCTAAGAGAATACCTTCACTCCAACTAGCTGATCAAAGAGATCATCTATATAGGGCAATGGGTAACGATTCTTCTTTGTTAGTTTATTCAGCTCAAGATAATCGACGCAAAGCCTCAGGGAACCATCTGCCTTAGTGGTAAAGACAACTGGTGCTCCATACTCTGAAATGATCCTCTTAATGGTGTCCTTTTCCAATATCTCACTCACTTGCTTAGTCATCTTGCATCTTTTTTTAGGAGTCATATGCTTCAGAGGTAAGGCAACAGGTCTGGAGTTCTCCTCAAGATAAATTCAAAACTTGATCTCTCTCTGAGGTGAGAGACTGTCAACCTCGAAAAAGTCATTTGGGTAGTCTCTAACTATAGGCACTGAATCTAACTTATTCATGTGATAGGTCTAATGAATATAGGTAACTCAACATAGCTGAACCACTGGGATTGCAATAAACTACTAGACTATTTTTACTACAAGTACCCAACCTAAAAACCTTCCTATCATAATCTAGGGTCACTCCATACACCATCATCCATTCTAGGCCCAAAATCAACCCAAATCCAAACAATCCTAAGACAAAAGCATCACCATCGAACTCGACCCCTAAAATAAGCAATTTCAAAACCCTACATGTCATAGACAAATAAGCCATTCCTCTAATAGGGTTTGGTACAACTACTTGGTCTATAACTATGCTAGTGTCTAAGTGTAACTCATCTACAAGTCTACTTGAAATAAAAATGTGTGATGCCCTAGTGTCAAATAAGGTACAAACGGATAAATCAGATATAGTTAACACACCTTCAATCATGACCTTCTTCCCGTTGTCCGCTACTAGAGGCGCAATCGAGCTAGGAACGACATCTAGTGTGTAAGCTGAAACTACTTGGGTAGAGGTCTTCTATGGTGCTGGACACTCCAGCCTTATGTGTCCGAATTGATTTTAGTTGTAACATCTGATCTTCAAGATGTTCGTCTTGCACTCCTCAACAAAATGTCCCTTCTTTCCACATCTCCTACACTACATCTCATGCTACTTAATCTTTCCTTTGGGTCACATTCCGCCCTTACGCTGATTCTGCTGTTGTGTCTTCCCTCCTGACTTCTTGGGCTCCCTCTTCACTTTCTCCTTGGGGACGATATTCAGCAAGGCCATCTCCACCAAACCCTCATAAGTCGCACTCATGAGAATATGACTAAGGGTCAAATCTTGAAGAGGTTGACTCAATCCCTTTGCAAATAACAAAGCTTTCTTGTAAGTGTTATTTATTAGCTCTATCCCAAACCTAGTCAACTCATTAAACTAGTTCACATACTCCTTCACCAACATCTCTCCTTGCTACAAATGTATGAACTTCTCCAACTATACTTCCTGCTTAGCCATGGAAAGAAACTTCATCTCAAAATGTCTCCTAAACTCTCCTCAAGTCATCTCTCTCATTAGTCTCCACCACTACTACATCCCACCAATTCATGGCCTCTACCTGTAAATTCCAAGTAGTAATCTATCTACTAACTTTATCTCCAAGACCATCAATCCAAAAATCCTCTTACCAGTGCAGATCCATCCTTTCGTGTCGACATATGACTCGGTCCCCACATACGGCTTCCCTCATAGACTTGTGAAGTCCTTACATAGCTTGGTGAAATCGGCGGAAGATTGAAGGGGAGGAACCACACCTAGCGCCTGCTCTGTGGATATTCTATTAGGGTTAAGCTTGGCGTGTCCTTTTGCTTGTAGATACCGACAAAATCAAATCGGGACATTCACATCCAGAATCTCAACTGCATCACCTGAGTCGCAACCAACAGGATCGATCATCCTATCTATGATTTAGGAATTTATTAGTAGCTATTCCATAAATAGTATTGGCAAGAATAAGTGATAGCATTTTTCTATTGTACTTATGTATAAAATCTTTGGAAAACTTTTTATCCGTACATATATATACTTTTCAAAAACCCATTTTTCAAAACTTTTTGAAAAACTATTGGAAAACTATTTTTCAAAACTTTTCAAGTATGTTCTCTCAATACGTCCCTAGCTCCTAAAAAATTTCAAACCAAGAGTGACAACCTACACCTTCCGACACACCGATCTAAAGCCTAGGTTGACTTGACGTACAAGTTATCAGGTTTTTAAACATTATAGAGACTAAGAATATATGGATAAAATCTAAACATTCTACACTTTCAGATCTCACAGTGGAAGGAAAAAAAATTATAAATACAAAAAATATCCTTCTCAGAAAACACAGTCACAAAATAGTACATAGCTTTAATCCAAGGTATACTGAAATACAACACATAGTCTGATATTACTATGTACGATAAATAATTTCATGGAGAGTAATGGAAAGTAAATAGCAACTCCAATGCTAAGCTCGCCTCTCCACGTACTAATCTCTGGGCCTATCACCTACTGCCTTATCCTATTGTGGTGGGGGAAAAAGGAAAGGAGTGGATCAGACAAAAGTTTAATGGATGAGTTACATCGTTAATACATGATGATTACATGCAATTGACTTCATTAATACTCTATGTGACCTAGGCTGTACTACCCGTGCCTCTGAATTCAAAACTTCATTTATCCAAGGGAATAGTTATAGACACAACTACACCGACACCTTGTGAAGGCTAATACTTAGGGTCAAACAACTAATCAAACCTCAAAGCAACTATGGATAGGCTACAAGCTTTTAGAACTATTCCAATATAGGGTTACCTACAACATCAACCTTGGGACTACATTTCCCAAATTACGACTACGTATCATATTTACGCATTGAGAAGGAGCCTGTAACGCCGACTCATGTCAAAGATGTCACAACACTACATCTGTGTTTACCTCTCCATGGTAATGCAACGCCTCCTATTGCATCGCATCAGGATCCACCAACAACGAGGTATCACATCCATACCTCCATGCATACTAAGGAACTCCCGTTAGTGTCGGGCCACACACTTCTCCAAGCATCATTATTAGTGTTGTGGGTACACCGAATAACCTTCTGTGAGTGCAATTTGTGATAGAATTGCCCTAGTCGAATATCGACCATGCTAAGTAAATAATCTATAGGCCTCGTTGCCCGCATACACATCTATCCAGTCCCATAATGTCCAAGCATCGCATACCTAGGGAGCTAATTCCCCAACTTTTACTAACATCCATATACACACACACACACATATACAATTTAACTTATAATTTGGGCCTTAGGCTGAGGTTCAGACGCCCAAAATTCGGTAACCGGTCGATCGTCGGTCAATGGAGTGGTCGACCGCTTGCTGTCGATTGGCTCCAGTGAGCCTGTCGACCGGTCGAGGTGTTTATTGTGTATTTAATTATTGTTGTTTGTTAATCATCATCGTTCTCAATCATCATTCCCAATTCAATCGTAGTAAATTTAAATTGCAAATTACATGTTACAATAAACTATTAATTAAAGTGAACCCTTATTTTGTCAATCTACAATCTCCAACGTTTTCAATTACAATAACAATTTCATGAGCATGTTTGTTTATCAAAATGAATTGATCAGGTTTAGATTTGACATATATCGGTCTATATTCAACTCAACAAAAAAGGTATTTAACTTAAACCAAATTTTATGCATAGATTTACTTTATCCAGGTATAGATTAGACAAGAATCATATTCAAATAGGTAAAACTCTTATTCAATTTCGAATCTATTATAATGACAAGATAAACAATATTTATGATTTAACTTAAACAATTCCATATCAAATAGGGTATGAATAAACTAAATTACATATAAATCTCTATATCATGTGATAAAACGATGGATTTTCTATCGATTAGAAAACCGTCGTTAAAAATATAATCGTTAAAAAACCGCAAGCGCACGACATACAATTGTAGTACATATGCGAGTACGGGTCAATCCGCAGGGAATGAATTAAATTCTAATAATACTCAATCAAATTAACCCAAGTTTTAAAGTTTGTTTTAAACTAGAAAATTGTAGAAAATAAGCTAGAGCAAAAGTGAAATAAACTATGATATTAAAGAGTAATTTAGAGGCAAATCCACTTCCAATCATTCATATAAATCAACACAAAATTCACTCATAATCTCTCATTAAAATATTAAGTAAAAAATGATAGATGTGCTTATTAAAGTATGATTTATTTGTGCTATTAATTAGCACAACTTAAATTATCAAACTCTAACACACCTTCCAAGCCCACCTATCAAAACTCATGAAAATGACATGAAAAATTAAAATAAAATATATTTTAAGTATGATCTATTTACTATTAATTAGTAACATAGATCATCAAATTTTGATTCTAGTTTGACTTTTATTATCAAAGTCACTTAGGCAAATGATCAAATAGTTTATGTTTTAAATGGAGTTAAGCATAACCTATTTGAGATGTCAACATAGGCTATCAAAATTCAATAAAAAGAAACATAAACCACCATCATTCATATTTTCCATCAAGCACATAAGAGAGATTACAAATGAAATCATTATGTTAATTTAATATGTTTCATGAAAGCTTCATTACCCCTAAATTGAAGGGGTTAGCTACTCATATTTGAAAACATGATAACATAAGATTTCAACATAAAAAGAGAAGGAACATGAGAGCTATTAAAATAAAAGGGAGCTAACTACTTGCATGAAATAAAACTAAACTAATTACTAGAATTAAGTCTATGTTACTAACATGAAATAAAAGGAACATAAACGAAATAAGAGAGAGCATGAAATAAATAGAGCATGAAAAGAAAGCATAAATAAAAATTGCATGAAAGTAAAAACAATGCTAAGAATCCATGAAATAAATTTTTATTTATCTTTTATATTGTGGCTACAATATTGCATGAAAGGAAGAAGATAATTACATGAGACATTAGGGGTACTTATACATGCATAAAACCCTAATTCATATTTTATGGGACAACCTAAAATATCCTTGAGAAAGTGTAACCTCCAAGCAATCATTAGGGAATTAATTAATCGCCACTAACATGTCTTTAAGCCTCCATTAACTTGTGCATGTGCTTTCAATTATGGACCACATGGTAGTGGGTTTGTGGGCTCCTCCATGTTGCATGAATTCATTTATTTCCATTCTTCATTTGACTTCAACGTACGTGCATGCATTCATCCATGAACCCTCTTCATATTTGCACTTCATTTCCTACAAATAAAAATAAAATGTGCAAATAAATTTTCTTAAATTAAATCATACAAAAAATTACTATTTTACCCCCCAAATAAAGACGAATAAATGATGATTTGAAAATTTTTAAATTTTGGTTTAAAAATGTAAAATACCCTAATATGCTCATTTATTTAATTAAAAGAAGATTAAATTTGGAAGTAAAAATATGCACTTTTACGTGCACATCATCAAGTATGAACCCACTCACCTCTAAAAAGCTATCCCTTCTGTAATATGCTTAGAATCGCCTCCGCTTATAGTGGAACTCCCATTGACTTGATTTGATTTCTTCTTCTTCTTCAATTTCTTTAATTTAATTTTAATTTGGTTTTGAAGAAAATTTGATTTGAGGAGAAAGAGATTTCAATAGAGTTTGGACGTACACTACTAATGAATTAAGGTTTTGACAATCACTTAGTTCTATTTATATGGGTAGAAATTATCCTCAACCGTTGGATCCAATATTATAAACTCTGGGACGTTCGGCCATTCAAAACCCTAACACACGATCGATTGACCACTTGGCTTGGAGCGGTCGATCGTTAGGGGTAGATCAGTCAAGCCAATAGTGTCGATCAATGGAGCTTTATTTATTTAATTATTTCTTTCCTTAAATAATTGTTTAATTATTTTAAATTTTGAATTTTCAAACGGTAATAGCCTTTACATACTAGCTTCAATTTCCAAACATTATATTTGAAAATTATCCAAAAAATTATTACGAACACAATAGTGCAAGCTTCGTAGCCAGTTTCAGATGCTTTTAAAAATTCCATTTTTACATTTCTTACATTTAAATTTAATTATTTGAATTAAATTTTTCGGTTAAATTTTTTAGGGTGTTGTAGGCATGCCATTATCTCTTTCAGGTTCTATATTTATAGGCAAATTTGAGTAGGAAAATTGCTTGATCTAATTTAAATGAGCAAATATCTCCTGAACCGAAGTTCTAGCATCAAGAACAAGTCAAATCACACGTTCTCCAACTTTCAAGATCGTTCAATACTGACCCATATGGATCGGTACTCGTTGATTTGAATTTTTTGTCAACCACAGAACTACACCATGAAAAGCAAAGGTTACTTGCTAATTGCTTGGTTTAAGAGCTAAAAGGAGCATTCAATGGGTAAATGACACAAGATATGTAACAATCCGATGTTGAGAAGCAGTTAATTAAGAATTAACAGTGAAGTTATAATGATTAAATGAGTTTCAATGATAAAATATAGAATTTATCTAGGACTTAAAATAAGGGTTAAATTAACTAAACCAATTTTTAATATTTAAATTGTGTATAAATGGAAATAATTGGGAAATTATATGAAAAATGGTTTAAAAAAAAATTATTTGAGCAAATTTTGATTTTTGAATTGAGTTTGGACATTTTTAAGGGTCAAATGATTTTCAAATTATAATTGAAAAGTATGAATAATTTTTGTAGAATTAAATATTAAAAGTAAATAAGATAAGAAACTTATTTCTAAATAAATTGAATTTTTATCTCACTTATAAAAGGAGATTATCAATTTATTATTGAAATAGAGCTTTAAATAGTAAATAAGGAAATAATTATTTAATTAGTATAAATTATAGCAAATAATTATTTGAAAGTTATGAAATTGTAGAAAAACATTTATGGAGAATGAATATGAAATATATTTAGAATTTTGGGCTAACTTGCCAAGATAAATAAATGGATCAGCAAATAAGGAGGAAAAGAAAATGAATTAAAACGAATAAAGAAGTAAGCCCATTAAGCCGATTTTGGCGCTTAGGCAAATATCCTCTTCATTGCTTTTCCATGAGTAGTCTAGAATCCTCCACTTTGCCGTCATTTTCCTATCTTGTTTAACACTTTTACCTATATCTCCACTAAACCCAATTATTAAAAACCTAATCCACTTCTTCAATAATTCATATAAAATCAAATAAATTACCATAAATTATGAAACTTGAAACTAAGCTTCTCTACATGGCTCTTCACCCCTAGGAATCTTCAAAGTGGCATTTTGAGAAATTTTTATGTCATGTTGTAATTTCAGAAAGAGGAACGATTGAGTTTTAGTGAAGCTTGAAGAGTAATGAAATATTTGGTGCTTCTTTAAGCTAAGGTGAGTAATATCTACTCACAATCTTCGTCTATACGTATGTGATTTATGTTGAATGATTGAGATGTTTGAATTGTATGCTATGTTTGATTATATTTCTGTGTGATCAGATATTGAATAAATAGAATTATAATACCATCTGGTATGAGACTTTTGGTAATATCTCTCTGGTTATGTTTTAGACCTATTGCATAGAATATTATTGAATGTAGTTATGAGCATTGAGTAAATGGAAGAGTAACACCACGTGGTATGGGACACTTGGATTGATATTTGTTCGATTACTTCTTGTAAGTTAATGTCACTTATATTGCATCATGGGTTAGGAATTTATGATATCGTCTAGTTGTGACTCTTTTTTACAAATTAGTAATGGAGAGTCTATTTCTATCCAACGGTTAAAAGTTAGATGTACGTTGGAACTTACATATTTATTCTCCAAGGACTAACTAGCCAAGTATTATTACTTACTCTTAAGGGTGGTAGGCAAGGATTTATTGTGTTGAGATACTCTGATTTGGATGCCTGGAGTCGAGAGTACTTATTACTACTCCCATTAGGACACATCTAGCCAAGAGAATTCGTTGGGAATCTACGTCATATGGTTCACACCACTATGGAGTGCGTGATTAGGAACTACCAGATAGGCTAATATCCATCCTAGTGGTCCTGATTGCGTGGTCATGCCCTAGATCCGTGATTTCACTTTGTTGAGTTTGTAGGCTGAGGGTTATTGCTCTCATTCGAGCAATTTCCTAGACATCACTTAACGAGTAATAATATGTTACCAATGGCAAGTAAGAGTCATGACCAATGGACATGATAGACTTGCATCTTGTTTCTGACATCCAACATATATAATTGTCATAATTTTGGGAGTAACTAAGGGAATGTAGGAAACAGGTTGCGATCATTAGCGTCTTCTAGGGCAATGGTGTGGTACTGTCGGTCTCCCATCTGGATGACTTAGATAGATCCATTATACACAAGACATTTGATGTTATCACTTCACTGGAGACAATGATTATTTGTAACTGGAGACTAGCTGCATGCTCGTTTTTTATTTGAGATAGCCTAACCCGAGACGGCTGTGGGTTGTCTATATATGACATTGAAGTCTTGCTGTGTGCTTGTCTGTCATTCACTCTTAGAGCCTCGGGATGAGAGATCTATTATTGTACTATATATACATGTGTGTGTATATCTTAGGTCCATTCAATAGAGAGTACTTTCTCTCATTAGAACTATTGGTCGATATAGATCTTTCTGTTTAATTGTGTGTTATGTCATCTTTAGATGTTATATTATGAGTCTGCATGTATATATATATATATATTGTTTATATATTTCTTAAGGCTATGCAGTTGAGAGCTATTTTCTTTTACTAGGACTGGTGGTCGAGATGTACATTATAGATTATTGTAGTGGTTATACATTTGATTATTTGATGATGTTTCACTTTTATTACTCCTATACCGTTTGATGTAATGATTGATAATTCATTTCAGTGGGTGATATTATGAGCATAGTTTTGGATGACGTGGATACACTTGAGATACTTAAATTATTTGGGATATACTTATGAATACCACGCCAGGTTTATTATTTACTGACATCTATATTTTATACATAGTCTGACCCGTGTATTATTTATATAATAGTCTGATCAGTCCGAGACATTTCAGGTTTATGGACAGGTTACTAGGTTTGATTAGTGAGCACAATGAAGGTCAGTTATTCTATTTGGTTATGTATCTTCATGTATTATTTAGCATCTTGTATATATGTAGTTTGATGATGTATATTTGACTCATATTTCACTACTACAAAAAGTGCATATTGCTTCGCCTCATTTGCATCGGTTGAAGTAAAAACTGATGCAAATAGAACTATTTGCATCAGTTCTATCTTAATAACCGATGCAATTGGTACGTGGAAAGCAATAGATAATTAAAAATCAAATTTGCATCAGTTGTCACCCACAACCGATGCAGTCGGTACGTGAAATCGTGTTAGTTGCATCCGTTTTAAATTCAACCGATGCAACTACGGTACATTTTGTTCGCCGCCAAATCATTTTTGTTTGCCGCTGAAATTTTTGTTCTCAAATTTTCGTTTCTCCATCAAATTTTCATCCCGTCGCCAAATAATTTTACAGTCCACCTTAAACCAGATCTCCTTTTCATCTCCACCTTCAGTATTAATTCCAAACTCAAATAAAATACAGGAATAAGCCTTGTTTACGTCGTCAGCGGCTATTGTGAGGAGGCGTGTTTCAATTTCACTACTAAAATAAATTTCGCGATTTGAAGGTCGATGAGGGCAATTAGGGTTGCAGGTTCGTGGGGATGGAGTCGCCGCTTGCTTGGGTTGCCGGTTTTGTTCAAGGCAATTGCAAGGTTGCAGTGAGTTCGGGTTGCAGAAATTGGAGGTTTCGGGTCGCAATGGTTTGGCAATTTGCAGAGGCTAATGGACGGTGTGGTTCAAGACAAGGAAGTGAATTTGTCGCGGTGGTTCACGATTTGAATTGTAGGCGATTTGGGTTGGCAGTGGAGGTTGCGGCAGTTGGAGTGCTGGAATTTGGTAGCGGCGATGGAGATGATTTGGTTGTTCGCAGATGGATTGTTTGTAGTAATGTTACTGGAGCAGGCTGCTTTGTAGTTGTGTGTGTGGATTTGTGAGGTGGTGTGAACTGATGGTTTGGGAAGGCTGTTGCGTGAAGATGAAGTTGTTTATTACAATGAGGTGAAGGCAGGCTAGAACTGTTTTGTAAGAAAGGAGGATGGTCAAGTTGAAGTGGTAATGCTTTGTGCAAGTCTTGGTTGGTCGAAATGTTTCAGAGGAATGGATGGTTTCAGGTTGTATACAGATCTGCAGCCGTTGTGTTGGTGAGTGTTTGGGGATGTTTGCTGGTGATCAGTGTGATGTGGAAGATGTTTCTTTGCTGTTCAATTGAAGGCATTGCCGCTGTGAATCAGGTTGTTATCAGGTTTACAGTGTAGTGGTTTGCTGGTAGAAGAATGATGCACACAGGGTTGACAGTGCAATGGTGGGATATGAGAATGGTCAAAGTACAACTGAAGAACGATTGATTGTAGCAATTGGATGTGATAGAAAGAGGAGGGTGCTGAAGGAAAAACAATTGCAATAATTCTGAATGAACTAAAGGTTAGTTGGCCCTTATTATTTGAAATTCGTTAAGCTTCCTTTTAGTTCAAATTAGTTGTCAACTAGTTTATATGTTGATTGTTGGATACAACTTAATTATGTGAATGGTTGTATATTCCACTAATTAGCCGAACCAACATTTCTTTCATTTCCCTAAAATTTAATCCTTATTTTTTTATGCAAAAACTATTTGTTGTATCAAATACAACTTAACAATGTCAAATCTATGCCACATCCACTTTACACGTCATTTGTAACAATTGATGGTTTTTCCTTTCATATTAATATTCTTTCTGGCGAAATTTGTTCTGGTATGGTTCCTATTATAAAAGATTTTCGTGGTGGACTTTTCTGCGATGAACCAGGATTGGGGAAAACTATAACATCACTCTCTGTTATACTAAAGACACATAGAGCATTGGCATACCCACCTGAAGGAGTAGAAGTTGTTTGGTGCATGCATGATTGTGAGAGGAAGTGTGGATATTATGAGATAAATGGTGGAACTCCAGGTAAATCTATTTCAAATCAGGAAAGGTTCATAGGTCAAAACGTTCGAAAGGAGGATTCTTCTTATTGTAATTCACTGTCAAAAATAAATTATGTTGAGTCTTCAAATGTATCAGTTAGGCAATGCAAATCAATGCCTCCTAAACTGACTAGTCATATTACATCATCAAGTGGGAGCTCTAACAAAAGTGCAACCGTCATGCAAACTAGTCGTTTGCTTAATTTCACTCGGAATTTGGATTGGGGTAAAAGAAATCTTTTGGATGTATTTGAAGAGGTCAAAAGTCACGAATGCAGAAAAAGAAAGCTCCTCGAGTGTTCCACTAGCACAACACAAAATGCTGACCGTCAGACGTTAAAGAAGTGTAATACTGGATCTCCAAAAGCTTATGAGACTTGGATTAGGTGCGATGCTTGTAAAAAGTGGAGAAAGCTATCCGATATGAGTGTACTTGATACCAATGTTGCATGGTTTTGTAGTATGAATATAGATCCTCTTTATCAGAAGTGTGCAGTTCCTGAAGAAACCTGGAACTACATGCGAAATATAACTCATTTTCTAGGGTTTTATACGAAAGGAACGCTGCAGGGCAAAGATGAAAATATATTTTTCTTTACAAATGTTCTTATAGAGCATTCAACATTGTTAAATTTTAAAACTGTGGAAGCTTTAAAATGGCTAGCCGACCTTTCATCTAGCCAACTATTGGAAATGGAAACTAGAGGTTTGTTTAGACCAGGATTTCTTGATCGTCGATTTGTTCCTGAAGGAAATTTCCCTAGTTATCATAAGATATTTTGATCATTTGGTCTTGTAAGAAAATTTGAAAGGCGCACAGTCAGATGGTTTTATCCATCTAACCTTCGTAATTTGGAATTTGATTTGGCTGCTCTTAAAATTGCTCTCACAAAACCTTTAGATGTATTCAGGCTTTATTTATCTGGAGCAACACTTATAGTTATGCCGGCAAATTTAGTAGAACATTGGAAAATTCAAATTCAGAAGCATGTGAAACCAGGTCAGCTTCGTGTTTATGTATGGAATGATAATAACAAGCCATTTGGTGCACATAATCTTGCATGGGACTATGACGTTGTTATAACAACATTCAGTAAATTAAGTGTGGAATGGAAATTGCATAAGAATAGCATGTTAATGCAAGTACACTGGCTCAGAATAATATTAGATGAAGGCCACACGCTTGGTTCTAGTCTTAGCTTAACAAACAAATTACAAATGGCAATTTCATTAGTCGCAACAAATAAATGGATATTAACAGGTACTCCAACTCCCTATACACCAACAAATCAGGTTAATCATCTTCAACCAATGCTTAATTTTTTGCATGAAGAGGTTTATGGTCAAAATAAAAAAACATGGGAAAATGGTATTCTTAAACCTTTTGAAGCTGAGAAAAATGAAGGGAGATTACTTCTCACTCTACTTTCTAGGATCATGATTAGTGCAAGAAAAGAAAATCTAAAAAGCATTCCTCCTTGCATCAAGAAAGTAACATTTGTAGATTTCAATGTAGAGCATGCAAAGAGTTACAATGAGCTTGTTGTCACTGTTAGACGTAATATTTTGATGGCTGATTGGAATGATCCTTCTCATGTTGAATCGCTTTTGAATCCAAAACAATGGAAATTCCGTAGCAACACCATAAAAAATGTTAGATTGTCTTGTTGTGTTGCTGGGCATATTAAGGTAACTGAAGCTGGTCAGGATATCCAAGAAACTATGGAAATTTTTGTGGGACAAGGATTAGACCCGCTTTCGGATGAATATTCTTTTATTTTGAGTTCTCTTCTCCATGGGTGCAGTTGTTTTAGGTAACAAAACATGCATTATTTTATTGAGAATATTGAATCTACACTTTACCTCTATTTTCTCCAGTTGCCCATACTCTCACTTTTCATTTATGGTTTAGGGATATTTCGATCCCAATATTTGTGAAGTAACAGTGTGTAGAGTGATATTTCTCTCTTTTATTTTATTTACTTTTATTGTAACAAGTGCCTCACTATGCTCTTCGAAATTCAGTATGTTACTTCCTCATTATAAAATCTAACAGTATATTGTTTTTGTGAAGCCTAAATTAGCTAAAATATTATTTGACGTGCATTGATATGTAATCTGTATGATCGAATATAAGAAATTGTAAACTATTCTCTCAAAAATTATATTGTATACTTAATATCTAAGGAAGCTTAATAACAAGGACTACACTCACAGATTTCGGTAAAATTCACTTAAAGTTTGTTTGCTTTCTGATTCTATATATAGGTGTAAAGAATGGTGCCGCCTACCTTTAATTACACCATGTAGGCATTTCTTATGCCTTGACTGTGTTTCTCTAGATAGCGAGAAATGCACATATCCAGGCTGTGGCTACCAGTATGAGATGCAGTCTCCTGAAATATTACGGCGGTCTGAAAATCCAAACCCAAAGTGGCCAGTCCCTAAAGATCTTATTGAACTACAACCTTTGTATGAGCAGGTATTTTTTCTGAGCTTTGTGTAGTTTACTATGTTTTATCTATAGATTTGATGTTATCTTACAAGGAATCATATTTCTGATATCCAAAACTTCAAATTCTACATTCAGAGTGAATCTATGGTCCATAAATTACTAAATATCAGAACTTCATAGATATGGAATGCTCACTATATAGATCAGACAAACCAGTCTGTGCCTTCACATCTCTGTTTCTCCATAATGGTTCGTAAAATATTATACAGAATAACTGGGAACCTGACTGGCAATCTACATCAAGCAGTAAAATTACATACTATGGCAAGTTATGATTTCCTTATGCATGAGAGAACAGTGGACCCAAAGAAAAGTGAGAACATTTCGGATAGTTGTCAAAAGGTTTGATGTCATAATTTGTTAAATAGGAAAAGTTTGGTACTGCTCACCATTGAATAATGAATGATAATAAGAGATTGCTTCCTTTTTTATTTTCTCAGGATCATAAATATAATTCCCTTGGAGTCCAGTAAGGCATGAATTTATTTTTGTGACTTGTCATGGATTTTCTGACATAAAAGATATTTGATTCATATCACCATGGTGTAACTGCATAACTTTGCTTTGTTGCTTATGAAGTTCATATTTCCTTTTTGATTGTTCGTTTACTTATAGACTGATGCGAAACATATGGTCACAAATAAATGATGGGTCTTCAGTTATTGCAAGTCGTATAGTGACCACATTCCTTTCAAGTGTGCGGGATTTTGCTTTAAAAGGTATGTTCATGTTTCTTAGTTGATTCAAAAGGCAAATCCCACAATATGTCAAACTATTACTTCTGGAACATCATTATATGCCAGTCATGATATATTCTTTGTAGTAGGTAAAAAAAAGTATATGGAAGGCCAGTCTTCATACCATCTTTATATTAAGCAAAAATTATAATATAAAAGGTCAGTCTTCCTATTGTCATTTACTTTAGAATATCAAATGGTTATCTTTGGAATATCAAATGGTTATCTGATTTGGTACGAAGGCTAGGCCTTGTGATGAGGTGATTGTAAATGCAGCATAGTTAATTAATAAGGTGCAGTATACAAATATATTAAGGTGATGTATACAAATATATTAACGTGATATTGTTACATTAAACATGCAGCATACTTTGCTAAAGCTGATTAACTCCTGTTGTTTCCAGCACTTGTTTTACCTGTCAAGTACTTTTATATTATAAAATTCTCCAAATACACGAATTTTTTTTTATTATTCACGTAAACAGTGATGATGTCAACGATATATCTTACTTCTTAATTTAATTCGGCTTAATATTATTGCAGTTTATAATCAAGGAGTGACATAAGGATTGCACAGCTCAACTTCAGGTAGCTCAAGTACAATATAGGATGAAGGTTTGTGCATTTGAAGACCATCTTCTGCTTAATTTATCCACTGTCAACGATACATTCTCTTCTCTATATATATGTATTTTTGTGTGTCTACATATAACACGCTGTATTTATTTTTTACTACTGACTGTCTGATTATGTACTGTGGAATTTATTATGTTTTTCATTCTTTTGTAGAATTATTAAATCTGATTATGTACTTGCCATCAAATTTAAATTTGAATAATTGTAATATTGCATGCAATAATTGTTTGTTATAATCAATAATATAGATATATATATATATATATAGTCTATTTGAGTACTGTAATAATGGTTTCTGAGAATGGTTTTTTTGCATCAGGTATAAATAGCTGATGCAATAGAGCGATTAGTTTGCATCGGTTGTTATAAAAAACCGATGCAATATGGGGGCTGTGTCCAAGCAACCAAGCATGATATTATGCATCAGTTGTTAATAACAACCGATGCAAAAAGGACCTTTTTGCATCGGTTTCATAACTGATGCAAAAGTGTTAAGCCTGTTGCATCGGTTGCATATGCATCGGTTGTTGAACTGATGCAAAAGGGGGGTAAACAACCGATGCAAATGGCCTGTTTTGTAGTAGTGTTTGTGTATTTTTAAGATAGTGGGCATTTAACTTATTTTTATATCCCACTCGGACTTATGTGATGTATTATATTTGTATCACTGCATTGTTGACCCCATGTTCTCCATTATTAGTTTTATATTGTGTATTGTTCTATCTTGGAAATGCACGTGTTTATTGCTTTTTGCTAATATCTGGTACGTATAGGTGGATAATATATTATTTTTGAAATACATACTGGTGTTAGCCCGAGAGAATATTCACGTGTGATAGCCCAATACCGCCTCATTCTCCGTATTATCAGATAGTATTACTTAGTAATATCTTTGGTGGTGTGGGTATAAAGGTGGGGTGTTATATTTGATATCGGAGTTAGTATAGAACAATACATTATATATTTGAGACACGAGTTTTGACCTTAGATGAGATTTAGAGTCCTTATCCCCTTAGGTGTGTTGGGAATTACCCTATAATAAGGGATAATAGGAGCATACGATAATTACCGGAGTAATCATCGAGGGATGTATTTGTATTTTCTTATTATATAATTTTATTTCTTCTACCTTCTTACAGTTAAACTCTGTATAAGATACAGAGTAGTGATTAGGGTAGTAAACGTAGAAGTAATTGTCTGATCGATAGTGTCGGTCTAGTTGGTAAATATTAGACCTCGGTGTGGCTTTAAAGGTGGTAATTTGATTCATTAAGGATTACAATGCATAGGGAAACCCGATGGATTGCTTTCCATTGAGCACCTTGGTTGTTTAGATTGTATTGATTTGTTGATTGATGTGTGGATTTCATTGTGTGAATTCTTTAATTGATTGATCTTTGTTGTATCAACCTTAAGTGTGGTATTCAGAAGAAGATATCACACGAGATGAGTATTTCACATAAGTCTTAATATTTGGAACCTTGTCGTGTCATCGATTTTGAAGTCACTGCAAGGGGTATTAGGAAATCTTTCTCTTGTATAGTATAGTATTAAATAATTTAATTGAATATGTTGAGATAAAAAATTTAATTGAAAAGCTTGCTCGTTTGTATGCATGAATGGTTAGTGTGTTTAGATTGCTGTACATAAATTATTAATCAATTTCAAAGATTATTTGTAAATATTTTCAATACAAGTAAGCATATTTTGGATTAAAAATGTTCTTGGTAAAACATATGTGTATGTAGATATAAGTGTGGTATTAGATGATGTTTTAATTTAATTAAATAATTCTCTTTCTGAAGCAAGTTTATCGGAATATATATAGTTTTGGAAAGATGTTTTATTAGAAGCAAGTAATTATTTTATAAAGATCAAATTGTTTAAAGTATATATATAAGTAAATATTTAAAGGAACTTTTGAAATTAATATCGTGTTAATCTGTCCTTTGAGTGCTTTAAGAATTTTGGTCAATGTGCCTAATCAACAATTTTGATAGGGATTCCTAAACACTAGGACGAGACACTTGAATACAAAGTTTTGAAAAGTAATGTAATACTTTGAAAAGAAGTAAAATATCCTAAGTCATATTATATTAAAACTAACATTTTAAATAATGTTTAAGGAAAAGTATATTTTATGCTTTGAAAAGATTTGGATGACATGAAGAATATTTTGAAATGAATGTAATGTTTTAGAAAATGAAGAAAAGTGTTATGAAAGAGAAACATTATTTCTAAAGAAACATCTTGAGCTGCATTTTGAAAAGAATATAGATGAAATAAAAACATTGATGAGGAAAAAATATATATTATTTGGTAAAATGAAGTAGTATTTTAAAAGATTTTTAGTGAGTATTTTGATATGAGAATATAGATGTACTATTTTATAAAGTAAATTGTTTTTAGAATAATAAAGATATTTTCCTAAGTTTGCTATTTTATATGTGATTGCAACCATCGAGTATTAGCGGACAGCTAAGATTGATGGCAAGGCAGTGTTGATTACATGGTCAACATTGCAGCCAATCAGCGAAGCGAGCCGCTAAAATTCTTGTCTAAATTGTAGACAATTTAGAATTTGATTTTTGTATGGTATGTGATATTGTGATTGTATACCTGCCATGTTGTATGATTGATTTTGACTCGGGTGAATGTTGTGAAATGTTTATAATGTAATACATTATGTTACAAAAAATTATATATATCGAAAATTTAAAGTTAATATAATTTTTAGAACCAATATGGCATTTTAAAGCTTTAGTGAAGGATTAATTGTTTTGGAATTGTCTATGTGAATAACAAATATTTTTTGAAGAAAAGTTTTCAAAAGTAAAGTGAAGCAAATATTTGGAGGAAGTAGTTTTGAAATAAGAAGGTATTTCATGAATATTTGGGATAAACATTAATTTCATGAATTATTTTGGTAATGTATAATTCTATAATATATAAAGTAATAAAGTTTCAAAGGATTAATTAGAAGACGTTTTACAAGTCTATTTGTAATAAAGTGAAAATTGAATTTTAAAAGGAATCAAATTTTAAGCTGAAATTCAAAGTTGTTGATTATAATTTTAAACTATAATATGTTTTGATGGCTTGTGATTTTAGAGAAGTATGAGTGTAAGCTATAAATTTGTTTCAAGTGCTTTACAAAAATAAGAGATTTGTTTTGTGCAATTGAGATTTATGAATATTTAGAGAAAATAATTTGGAAAGGCATCTGTCTAGGATAATGTATTTTGAACTTGAAGAAGCACTTTTGAAATTTATGTTTGAAAAGTAGTTAGCTTTGATGAGGGAATTAAAATTTTCCATAAGTGGATTCGAAATTGAATATCCATGGCATAAGCTAATTTTACTCGGTTTTTATATTTTCAAAGTAAGAAGTAGATTTGAAAAGAATTAAATTATTGGATAGGAATTTTGAAAACATTCCACCAATTTAAAGATTAGGAGACAGCTTTTGTATTAAATACTTTTGAGGTTGTGAAGTTTCCATCAAAAATTTGTTTTAATAAGAAGTATGTGCCTGTCAAAATTTTTTTAGCGGAAGTATTGAATTATTATATCATGACTCTTAAATGGACTTATATTGTGTTTTTAGTGTTGTGGATTTTCGAAATGCACTTCATACCATAGAGATTGCTCCGAATTTTTCCAAAAATTGCAACATATGGAAGAGTTTTGATTGTCTGGGTAAATATTAGAATCTTCCAAATGAGTTTATTTGATCTCATAGTCCATGATTATAGACGATGGGCGAGGAGGATAGTCCTTTATTTTTGGGTAAGCCACAGCTAAAAGGTCTAATAATTGGGCTTGAGTCGCTCGTCGATGCAGATCACAATACATGCTAACTCGAGATAAAAAAGGTATTGCATTGAGTGTAATGATTGTGATTGGTTTTGATGATTGCATGGTTATTTTAAGTTATAGATGGGTGTAGTAAAATGAAAAGTATTAGCTTGTCATGGATTTTCCCTACAAGAAATTGCAAGGACACAATTTTCTTAAGGGAAAATCTTTGACAATCCGATGTTGAGATGGAATTAATTAAGAATTAATAATGAAGTTATAATGATTAAATATAGAATTTATTTGGGATTTAAAATACAGGTTTGATTAATTGAAATGGGTTTTAATATTTAAATTATGAATAAATAGAAATGATCAAGAAATTATATGGAAAAGTGTTGTATAAAGTAAGAAAATAATTTATTTGAGAAAATTTTGATTTTTAAAACGAGTTTGGACATTTTTATGGGACAAAGTGTTTTTTAATTATAACTAAAAAGATAAATAATTTTTATAGAATTAAATGTTAAAAGTAGATAGGATAAGGAACTTAATTTTAAAGAAAGTGAATTTTTATCTCACTTATAAAAGGAGATTGTAAATTTATTACTGAAATCGGCTTTAAATGGTAAATAAGGAAATAATTATTTAATTAGTATAAATTACAAAAAATAATTATTGGAAAATTATGAAATGGTAGAAAAACATTTATGGAGAATGAATATGATACCTATTTGGAGTTTTGGGCTAACTTGCCATGATAAATAGTGGTTTTGGACCAAAAGTCCCTATTCTCAAAGCTCATGCAAAAAAGTCCCTACTCATAAACCCATCTAAATTAGGTCCTTATTTTGTTATTTTTTACCTAACTGTCCCCTCCAAGAAAATCGGTCCATCATCGAAATCAGGGGCAAAATTAGCATAAATTAGCTAAAAACTAAAAATAGGGACCTATATTTTATAACTTTTTCGGAAGGGACTTTTCTTCCATCAACTTTCAATTCTGGGGACTAGACAACCATTCCTTGTGATAAATAAATAGATTAGCAAAGAAGAAGGAAAAGAAAATGAATTAAAATAAATAAAGAAGTATGCCTATTAGGCCCATTTTTGCACTTAGGCAAATATCCCCTTCATTGCTTTTTCGTAAGGAGTCTAGAATCCTCTACTTTGCCTTCATTTTTCCCATCCCATTTAACACTTTTATCTCCATCTCCACTAAACACAATTATTAAAAACCTAATCTACTTCTTTTTTAATTCATATAAAATCAAATAAATTGCCATAAATTATAAAACTTACCAAGCTTCTCTACATTGCTCCACACCTTCAAGAATCACCAAATTGGAATTTTGAGACATTTTTGTTTCAAGTTGTGATTTTAAAAAGAAGAATATTTGAGTTTTAGTGAAGCTATGAAAAGTAATGGATGCTTGGTGCTTCTATAAGATAAGGTGAGATGCCTCTACTCACAAATCTATGTCTGTGATTAATGTTGAATGATTGAGATGAATTGTGTGATATGATTGATTATCTCTCTTTGTGATGAGAATATTGAATAAACAGAGTTATAATACCATCCGATATGAGACTTTCGTTAACATCTCTTTGGTTGTTCTTGGGACTTATTTCATATAATATTATCGAGTCTAGCCTATGAACATTGAGTAAACAAGCGAGTAACACCAAGTGGTATGGGACGCCTGGATTGATATTTGTTCGATTACTTCTTGAAAGTAAATGTCACTTATGTTGCATCGTGGGTTAGAAATTTATGATATCGTCTAGTGGTGACTCATTTATAGAGATTTGTAGTCGAGAGTCTATTTCTCTCAAAGAGCAACAGGTTGGAATTAAGTTGGAACTTACATATTTATTTTCCAAGGACTAACTAGGTGGGTATTATTACACATTCTTAGGACCGGTAGTCGAGGATTTGTTGTGTTGAGATACTCTCGAATGGTTGCATGGAGTCGAGAGTACTTATTACTACTCTCATTAGGACTTATCTAGTTAAGAGTATTAATTGGGAATCTACGTCACAGGGTTCACATCACTATGCAAATGGCGTGATTAGGACCTGCCAAATAGGCTAGTATCCATCCTAGCGACCTAGATTGTGGGGTCACACCCCATATCTGTGATGTCGCTATTTTGAGTTTATAGGTCGAGGGTTATTACTCTTATTAGATCTATTTCCCAAACGTATCTTAAGGGCCAACAGTCCGTTACCAAGGGCAAGTAGGAGTTATGACCAATGCATATCGTAGACTTGCGGCATGTTTATGACATGCGATGGATGTGTCATGATTCTATGAGTAACTAAGGGACTGTAGAAAAAGAGCTGCGGTCTTTAGTGTTTTCTAGAGCAGTGATGCAGTATGTTAGTCTCCCATCTGGATGTCTTAGGTTGATCTATTATATATGAGACATTTGATATTATCATCTTACTAAAGATGATGATTATTTGACACTAGAGACTGGCTACGTGCTCGTCCGTCATTTGAGATAGCCTAAACTGAGACAACTGCGTATTGTTTGTTTATGATATTAGAGACTTGTTGTGTGCTTGTCTCTCATTCTCTCTTAGAGTATTAGGCTCAAAGATTTATTGTTGTACTACGTGTATATATATATATGTATGTATATATCTTAATGCCATTATGTTGAGAGTAATTTCTTCCATTAGAATTGTTGGTCGAGATAGATCTTTATGTTTAATTGTGTGTTATGCCATAAATGTTATATTATGAGTGCATATATATATATATATATTATCTCTTAGGGCCACGCAGTCAATAGTTACTGTCTCTCACTAGGACTGGTGGCCGAGATGTACATTATAGATTGTTATAGCGGTTAGATATTTGATTATTTGATGATGTTTCACCTTTATTAGTCCTATACTATTTGATGTGATGATTGATTATTCATTTTGGTGGGTGACATTTTATGAGCATGATTTTGGGTAACGTGGATATACTTGAGATACTTATGTTATTTGTGATATACTTATAAACACCATGCAAGTGTTATTATATATTGACATCTACATCTTAGACATAGCCTGACCCCTGTTTTATTTATATAATACTTGGGTCAGTCCTAGACATTTCAGTTTCAGGGATTGGTGACCAGCTTTGATTAGTGGGTATAGCTGAGGCTAGTAATTCTATATGGTTGTGTATAGTCTTGTCTATATGTAGTTTGATGATGTATATTGGACTCATACTTGTGTATTTCTGAGATAGTGGGCATTTAACTTATTTTTATATCCCACTCAGACTTATGTGATGTATTATATTTATATTGCTGCGTTGTTGACTCTATGTTTATATTATCAGTTTTTATTGTGTATTGTTATATCCAAGAAATGCACATGTTTATTGCTTTGTACGGATACAGAGTACATATAGGTGAGTAGTATATGTTAATTGAAGTACATACTGGTGTTAACCCAAGGGAATATTCATGTGTGGTAGCCCAATATCACTTCATTATCCGTGTTATCAAACAGTATTTTCTAGTAATACTCTTTAGTAGTATGGGTATAGAGGTGTGGTGTTACAAGATATAGAGTGGTTCGATAGAGCTCCATTGTGAATTCCTCTTATTATGCGGCTCTCTTATAATTATAAGGAATTACAAAAGACACAAAAGATAAATGGTACGACTCAAGACTAATGTTGCTGCTAATCTTGAGGGCTTGTTGAGCTTAGAACTATGAACAATGAGCTGGTGTGAGAATCTACTACTTGTAGCTAAGCTGAGGATGCGAGACCGTGAGTGGCTAATGGACCCTTTGAATAAATCGACCCTTGCGGGTGGCGACCAACCTTTGAATAGTCGACCTTTGGTAGGTGGGGACCATCCTTTGAATATTTGATCCTTGGTGGTGGAAACCAACCTTTGAATAGTCAACCCTTGGCGGGTGGCTACCAACCTCTGAATAGTCGACCGTTGGCGAGTGGCAATCGAAGACCTTTGAAGTTGTCATGCATGGGGTATTTATAGCGTTTGAACCTAATGTTGGGACGACTAAGATGATGCCATAAAACCAACTGGAAATGCGTTGTGCCATAGATCTGATTAAACCGGTTTGATGAGGGACAATTGGCAAAGTGAAGGGAATCAGCGGCTGAGGTCAACATTAACCAGAAAAACCCTAAAAGACACATGCCTGCTCTTACTGTTCGAGCAATGTTCATGCACAGTGGCAACATATTGCATGGTATGCTCTATATCAGAAGAGGACACCCTGGGTTTGTACTTCTTTATTGGCCTTTCCTGCATGTTTTGTTAGTTTATGAGATGATGGTTTTGATGACAACAACCTTAGGACTTGTTATAAAATATAAATACTAATATCTTTGTCTAGATATATATGTATATGCAGGATATATATATATATACAGGTACTGAGAATGAAGACTGTATAGTATAAAGACTCAAGACTGAGTATAGAGATTCAAGACCGACGAATTCAAGACTAAAGACTCATGAGTATTAAGAGTTCAAGATTATCAAGAGTTCAAGATATCAAGATATCAAGATAAGTAATAGAGTCTGGATTTATGTTAAAACTTCATAATAGCACTGAAATCTTTATTTGGATTTTAATTATGGAATGGAATCCACCTTCTCGCTTTAATAGTGGGATGGAACCCATGACCTCTTTAGTGGGATGGAACCCACGACCTTCTCTAGTGGAATGGAATCCACGAAATTTTCAAAATGATTTATTTTTTCAAAACTATCTTTTTAAAGTCATCTCTCTCAATTTAAATATTTTAGCCTTAATTCAAAAAACTATTTTTAATCATATTAATTTCAAAATCATCTCTTGTTTTTTAAAACTATCCCTTGATTTTAATATTTTAGCTTTAATATATTTCAAATCTATATTTAGTTTTTAATATTACTTTTATATTATAAATTACTTTCTAAAACTCTTTTATAAGTTTAAACTATATTCAAAATGGTTTGCAAAGTTTAGAAATTGTTTTGACAAGTTTTAGAGTAGAAATCATTTTAAAGCAAAATCTATTTTAAAAAATAACATAGGCATGTCGACATCCCTCATCCCCTCATGTCGACATGGTAGCCGTGGAATTTAAAATTCAAATTTTCAAAAGAAGTGTCTATTCATCATAACCTGTCACGAATGGACATGGCCGTTGTTCTCCTATAAATACCAGTTGTTTTCAACGAATTTTAAGTCACTTTTTCTTCATTTCTTCACTCCTTCTTCCCCACTCAAATATTCTCTTATATTTCAAATGCTTTAACAAAACTCTGCCGAAATTTTAAGTGAATCAAACTCGATCATCTCTAATTTGATTCTCTGCCACTCTCTCTCAAAGATCTCAGTGCTATTCAGAGTTATAGGATCAATTGTAACCAAAGATCGAAAGATCGAAGTGTATCTAGTCTCTCGCTATCAAAGTGTGATTGGAAACGGTGTGATTGTGGCCCGTAAATCAATTGGGTGTGATTTTAGCCCATAAATCAATTAGGTGATCTTGTAGCCTGGTTAAATCTAGAAAGTTTGCCCTGGACTCGGAGACAGGAGGGTGTATCTCGTGGCCTTGAAATCAAGGTTGTAATATCGACATTATACTTGAAAAGAAATCTACATAAGAAATTGTATGGGACTGGATGTAGGGTAACTCCAAACTAGTATAAAATTTCGATGTGTTCTTTCCTTTACTGCTTTTATTTACTATTTGCATTTGTGTCTGGTTCTGTGATTGTCTCTAGGTTTGTGAATTGCATTTGTTTGTGTTTAATTTGAAAAGATTTCAAAAAGTCCATAAAATCCATTAAACACTATTCACCTTCCCCTCTCTAGTGTTAATCCAGCCTTAAGATCTATAATCCGCTTTTCCATCATTTGGTATCAGAGCATTGGTTTTCAAAGTTTTCATAATCTGACTTTTTGAAAAGTTTTCAAATGGCTGCCAACACTGGTAATGTCAACACTATCACTAGTTCATTTATAGAGGGTCGGACTACTGCCAGACCACCACTTTTTAATGGCAGTAACTATGCATGTTGGGCATGTAGGATGAAAATCTATTTACAATCAATAGGATTAAACACTTAGAATATCACACAAACTGCGTACATTGAACCCACAACTGATTTTGCACAGTGGACTGCTGATCAAAAGACTGTTGCACAAAACAATTCAAAAGCCATGGATATTCTATTCTATTCACTTGATAGGAATCAGTTTAATAGAGTGTCTGTCTGTAAGTCTGCATATGAGATCTGGAAAACTTTGCAAGTTACTCATGAAGGAACAAGCAAAGTTAAACATACCAAAATATCTATCTTGACCAATCAGTTTCAATTATTCAAGATGAATCCAAATAAGTCCATTTCAGACATGTACGTAGGTTTCAAGACATTGTGTACTCACTAATTGCATAGGAAAGAACTTTTTCGAAGAAGATCAAGTTAGAAAAATTCTGAATTCACTCACTCCGGAATGGGATCAGAAGACTCTAGTAATTGAAGAGGCTAATGACATTAGTACTCTGAAAATAAAGAATTGATTTGGAATTTGATGTCATTTGAAGTACAAATGCAAGGGAGAAGAGAAAGCAAGGCCTTAGAAAAGAAGTCAATAGCGTTCAATGCAATAACTGATGGTTCAGACTCAAACAGTGACGACGATGAAGAAATAGCCTTGATGACAAGGAATTTTAGAAAGTTTCTGAAATACAGAAAGATGAACAATTATAAGAGAAATGATCACAAGAATTCTAGAAACAATAATGAAACTCAAAACAATGGCAGATGCTACAATTGTGATGAGCCAGGCCACTTAAAAAGAGACTGTCCGCATCCGTATAAACAAAAAAATTCTCCAAGTAATGATTTGTCAAAGAAAAGAAAGAGAGCATATACTGCTACACTGGATGATTCAGACTCATCCTCTAGTGATGAAGATCAAGAGACAGAAAATTCAAACATGTGCTTTAGAACTATTCATGATTCTGACGATCTTGGAAATATGGATCTAAAAATAGGAACGCACTTAAATTATATTGATTAAAATTGCTTGTTTGAATGTTTGATTGTTTGCATGTTTTGAAATTGCTGTTTGAATTTAAAATAATATTATTTTAATAATATTTAAATATTAAAATATTAATATTAAAGTGATATTATATTTAATATTATTTCAGATAAAATATAAATTAGTTTATAGGATATATATACATATATAGATATTAAATAAAATAAGAAAAATAAGTCACATGATTTAAGGGACCCATGTTGACATGACCTTAGCCCCCATGTCGACATCCCTCCAGAAATTCAAAATTCAAATTTAAATTCAAAGCTTTGAATTTCCCTCCACCTTTTCACAAACTCCAAAGCTCTGAAAAAGTGTCTCTTGACCAGAGAAATGGCTCTTAGATATCTATTTATCTTCTTAACTTTATCCTATCTTTTCACTTTCATTTCAAAATTCAAACTCTCTTTCAAACCCTCAAGCTCTATACGTTCTTCAAAAATGGCTTCCTCAAGCATTCCATCCACCGTTAGACTGTCCAAGGCCACCAAAGAGTTCCTCTACAATGATCCGGAAGCTATCAAGGCTTACATAAGTTATGTAAACTTTGGAAAGGTCCATACGAAAATTTTTGCTATCTTAAATGATTTTTCTTCTTATGAAATCAATGTTCTTTTTGAAGAGAATCAAATTCTTAGCTTAATTGATGATTCTCAAAATGATTTTGTTTGTTATCCAAATCTTGTCAAAATGTTTTATGCATATTTGAATCATGGTTTTTATGAAGGAAATGAAGGGGGATTGTGGAGTAGCGTTGAAGGAATGCGTATTGTTTAAAATAGTGAGATTTTGGGTAACATTCTTGGTTGTAAGTATACGGGAATGGATCTTTCGGATTTTCAAATTGATGAACATGATCGTGAGACATTTCATCACATTTTTGAAGGAGATGATAAATTTGAGTTTATAAACCGAAATTTCTGTCCTAAAGCTAGAATTGTAAACCTTCTTTTGCAACATACCATAACTCCATGATTGGGAAATTTCAATCACCCTACTTTAAAAGTTTGCAAGGCACTTTTTGCTATTTTTGGGCGCTATGACATTAATTGGGTGCAAGTGATTTTGGATGAACTTTGTCCCAAAAATTTTACTTTATGTGAAAACACTTTATATCATGGAATTTATCTAACTCGGATTTTTAACTACTTTGGTGTTGATTATAAGAAGGAGGGGTTTGTTTCTGGAAAAGTGTTTAACCATGCTAACATCTCTCTCATGAAAATTTCGTTTGTGTTTCAACTATATGAAACACTCGCCAAAAAGGATGAGAGATTGGCTCATGAAGAGATGGAAGAAGAAGAGGAGGAGGAAGAAGAAGGGGAGGAGATGGAAATTGAAAAGGAAGGGGAGGAGGAGGAAGAGACTTCATTGGAAAGCATCGAATACCCTACCACTCCTAACAATCCATCCAACAAAATGCTTCTCAAGAACCAAAGATTATCGTGGAAAACCAACGGATTCTCAAAAGATCCGTTAGTAAAATGTTGGACAAGATTTCCACCAAAATGAACAAGTTCTTTGAGAAAGTGAGTCGCAAGCTTGGATTATCATCATCTTCACATCCTCTAACTAATACTAGTTTCATTTCTTGTTGTATTAGTTTATACCTCTCTTTAGTTAATGTTATGTATCATTTATGTAATGTTAACTAAATTTATCAATGAAAATCTTTTATTTCTGTTTATTAGCTCTAAAATATCTCTGGAATGCTTGTTATTATATTATATAAGTTTATATATATAGACTTGTATATAATATAAAAAACAAAGCAAATTGCCAAAATTAACAGGGGCATGTCGACATCCCCCTACCCCCCATGTCGACATGTAACGTCCAGAAAATAGTTTTTTGTTTTGAAATTGAAATTGACATAACTACCTTGTGGCTTTTCATTTCAAATGACTTTCTAACTCTTTAAATACTCGTTTATTCCAAAAAAAACTGCATACTTTCAATTCTCTTTATTTTCTACTGAATTTCTTCATATTTTATCAAACA
Organism: Allium fistulosum; assembly: GCA_030737815.1. NCBI lineage: Eukaryota > Viridiplantae > Streptophyta > Magnoliopsida > Asparagales > Amaryllidaceae > Allium > Allium fistulosum. The sequence goes on from CM060908.1 coordinate 912,654,272, forward strand.
ATAGCCTCTCCAATTCATAATCTAAGTGAGAATCTTGAAGAAACTCTCAATTCCTTCAAGGACATACTTACTTTTATCCTTCGCAATCAACGTCACTTAGAATTAAGCCAAATGAAGATGATAAAAGAATAAGAAAGGCATTTCAATGTCGTTCGATGGATGATCTCAGCCCTCAACAAAGAAGAACTTGAACCGAATCCAGAAGGAACTCTGAACAAAGATAATGAAGAATGGGATCCTATCTTCGGTGAAGAAGGATGGGTTTAAGTTCCAAGAAATGTTTGATTTGACATATGTGAATTGATTTACTTTGATTTGCTTTGAATTGTTTGGTTTGATTTGATTTGATTTAGTATGGTTTGGAATGATTTGAATATGGTGTGCAATATATGATTGAACATGGTGTGGTTTGATAAGAACATGATGTATATGTTGATTAATTATGTTTGAAATTTTCATATCGCTCACATTTTTCTTACTATATTTTATTCATATTATTATCTGTCTCATTTATATTCTACTATACTGTGTTATTATCCTATACAGTGCTATAGTATAAGAATTAGGGGGAGTTGTGTAGTTTAGGATTAGTTTTTGTTGACGACAAAGGGGGAGAATTATAAAATTGGTTAGTTAGGCTTAGATTAAGGGGGAGTTAGTAGATTAAGGGGGAGTTGTTGGAATAAGGGGGAGTTGTTGGAATAAGGGTTTAGTGGAGTATATTTTATAAACGTAGGTTGTCATCATCAAAAAGGGGGAGATTGTTGGTTCCTGAGATGATGGTTTTGATGACAACAACCTTAGGACTTATTATAAAATATAAATACTAATATCTTTGTCTAGATATATATGTATATGCAGGATATATATATATGCAGGTATTGAGAATAAAGACTGTATAGTATAAAGACTCAAGACTGAGTATAGAGATTCAAGACTGACGAATTCAAGACTGAAGAAATCAAGACAAAGACTCATGAGTATTAAGAGTTCAAGATATCAAGATTATCAAGAGTTCAAGATATCAAGATAAGTAATAGAGTCTAGATTTATGTTAAAACTTCATAGTAGCACTAAAATCTTTATTCGGATTTTAATTATGGAATGGAATCCACCTTCTCGCTTTAATAGTGGGATGAAACCCACGACCTCTTTAGTGGGATGGAACCCACGACCTTCTCTAGCAGAATGGAATCCACGAAATTTTCAAAAGGATTTATTTTTTCAAAACTACCTTTTTAAAGTCATCTCTATCAATTTAAATATTTTAGCCTTAATTCAAAAAACTATTTTTAATCATATTAATTTCAAAATCATCCCTTGTTTTTTAAAACTATCTCTTGATTTTAATATTTTAGCTTTAATATATTTTAAATCTATATTTAGTTTTTAATATTACTTTTACATTATAAATTACTTTCTAAAACTCTTCTATAAGTTTAAACTATATTCAAAATGGTTTGCAAAGTTTAGAAATTGTTTTGACAAGTTTTAGAGTAGAAATCATTTTAAAGCAAAATCTATTTTAAAAAATAACATAGGCATGTCGACATCCCTCATCCCCTCATGTCGACATGGTAGCCGTGGAATTTAAAATTCAAATTTTCAAAAGAAGTGTCTATTCATCATAACCTGTCACGAATGGACATGGCTGTTGTTCTCCTATAAATACCAGTTGTTTTCAACGAATTTTAAGTCACTTTTTCTTCATTTCTTCACTCCTTCTTCCCCACTCAAATATTCTCTTATATTTCAAATGCTTTAACAAAACTCTGCCGAAATTCTTAGTGAATCAAACTCGATCATCTCTAGTTTGATTCTCCGCCACTCTCTCTCAAAGACCTCAGTGCTATTCAGAGTTATAGGATCATTTGTAATCAAAGATCGAAGTGTATCGAGTCTCTCTCTATCAAAGTGTGATTGGAAACGATGTGATTGTGGCCCATAAATTAATTAGGTGATCTTGTAGCCTGGTTAAATCAAGTGAGTTTGCCCTGGACTCGGAGACAGGAGGGTGTATCTCGTGGCCTTGAAATCGAGGTTGTAATATCGACATTATACTTGAAAAGAAATCTGCATAAGAAATTGTATGGGACTGGATGTAGGGTAACTCCGAACCAGTATAAAATTTTGATGTGTTCTTTCCTTTACTGCTTTTATTTACTATTTGCATCTGTGTCTGGTTCTGTGATTGTCTCTGTGTTTGTGAATTGCATCTGTTTGTGTTTAATTTGAAAAGATTTCAAAAATTCCATATAATCAATTAAACATTATTCACCTCCTCTAGTGTTAATCCAGCCTTATGATCCGTAATCCGCATTTCCATCATGTTGATGTAATGAGGCAGACTAGGCATGCCAACCTTTTTCCAAGGATATGGAAAGAGGTGGGAAACTGCCAGGGGTTGTTCTGAAAGAGCGAGACGAGCTGGGTAGGTTTAGCTACACTGCTCAGAACAAAATGGAGGACCAACTGTACGGTTGCTTATGGAGGGCTGCATTTGATTCGGGTTGGTGATAGGCCATGCCTTAGGCAATCAAGAGACATGTTGATCCGCGGGCAGCTGAGGAAGGCTCTAGCAACCCAGAATTTTTAATGTTTCGAATGAGAATACTTAATTTATTTAAATATTCAAATTTGATTTGAATTTAATAAATAATAAGGAAGTTAACTGTTAATGAAATGACTTGAGTTTTTTATTGACGTAATTTTAAACGAATTTATAGGATTTTTCCATAATTTTTTATTTGGAAAATAGTTAAATTATTGGTTGACGTATTTTTATAAAAAATTGGTATTTTTTAAATTTCATAGAATAAGATAACTAGTATATTTTATTATTGTTTTGGAATTGTACCACATTGTTGTGCGTGATTGGATTTTTATTTTTGTCATTCGCGGTTCATAGGCGAATGAGATATTGTGTATAAAGTACCGTAAATTATAAAATAAACTAACCTCAGCACATACTTTTCCCTTTTTATTTTTCCCTCTTCTTCTTTATTTCTTTTACTGTAAAACATTTTTAACCTAGCCTCCTCTTCTAAAATCAAAATCTTAAGCTACACCCAATGATTAATTATGAAATTAGTTCCGTTGAGTTCGTATGGGTGCAAACTTCAAATCTATAGCCTAGATGTTGGGTGAGACATCGATTGGAGGTGTGTGATGTGGGGAAGACGATGCTAGGCTTTGATGTAGGCGAGGCTAGGGCGACGATTGGCGAAACGAGGAGTGGTGTTGTTCTTATGGTGGCATGACGGAGTTATTGTGGAATTTTTGGGTAGTGCGACACCTTGTTGAAGAACGCGACATTAGGAAGGGCGAAGGGGAGCTCCAGGTCGGGTTTTGGGTAGGGGTTATGCACGTGAGATGTTGGGGTCGATCGCGGAGAGGAGATGAAGAGGAGTTCGATGCAATCCTCGGTGCATCATTCCGCTGAGCGTGGAGGGAGAGATTGAAGAAAGAAGGAGGTAGAATTGGGTTCATGCATGGCATTTCTGTGAGTGTATAGGGGTATCATTTCGGGGGGAGGGAGTTAATTAGTGGAAGTGGTAATTAATTGAATTCTTAATTAAGTTAATTAATTTATGTTCTAATCCAAAACTTATAAAAGCAATAATTTCTTCACCCGAAGTCCAATTAAGTTGCGGTCTTTTGTATTGTGCTCGTAGGAGCATTATCTACGCACTGGAATTAGTTTTATCATGTTTGGAGCAAGAGGAATTTTTAGCTAGCATAAGTGTCAGCTGAAATTTTGGTGAGTTAACTCACCTTTGGATGAACTATATGATATATGTGTGCATATAAATAATTGTTAGTATGCTTGGATGATTTCTTTGGTCGAACTTCAGTTCTAGAAAACGGATGATATATGAAATGAAATACAAAGAATTTTGTAGGGGGATCTGAATTCCTCGCCATTGTTGATTTTAATTTCATTTATATACTTGTTACATAAATTATAGAATGCCAAAAGTATTGGATGTGACATTGATGTTGTTAAAATTTGAACCTTTTTAGTGATAAAGGTAGTAGTAGCATTGGTTAAGTGTTAGGGTAGCTATTGGCCTTATTATAGTATCTTGGAAATATTATTATTTGTTATTTTTATTTGAAAATAGTTTTGGTTCGGAGAATGATTTTAAACGTGATTTTTGGAATTCTCTATGGCATTTTATTTATAAAAGATTTTTGAACTAATCTATTTTACTATAACCTTTTTGGAAATGGTTTAAAAACTATTTTGTGAATTATTTATTTTGCACAAAAGTTTAACATAATAACGGATGTTTATTATCAACAAACAAAAGGGAAACTTATCTTTTATAATAAAATGATTCTATTTATAAAAAAGATAGAAATATTTTGGAATAAATACCGGTGAAACGTTTTATATAAAATTTTATAAATAAAAGAATAGATTTATCAATGATATTTTATAAAGAGAAATGGTATCATTTTAAGGAATTGGAATAATAAATCACATTTGTGAATTTATAGTGATATATGGAATGATCGTTTATGGAAAGTATTTAGTCCTATCTTGAAACCGAAGATTGTGATAAGTATATAAGGCCTAAAATCAAGAAGTTTTATACATTAAAAAGGAGATTTATAAAAGAAGTTTTGTAAAAATAGAAATGAGATTTATAAAGGGAGTTTATAAATAGAAAGGATATTTCTAAAAGGGATAAATAAATAGAAATGAGATTTATAAAATGAGTTTATAAATCAAAAGGAGATTTAGAAAACGAGTTTTTTAAATATAAAATGAGATTATAAAAGGAGTTTTATAAAATATTTTTAAGGAGATTTATAGAAAGAAGTTTTATAGAAGGAGTGAGATTTGTTTTCCATAAATGATCAATTTAAATTATTGTGGTGTAGAAAGTATTCTTTTCATACTTAACACCAAATTCTAACTCATCCCTATCCTAAGAATAAAGAATGTATGTCGAGGCAAGGATAGTTCTCTAACATGTCCAACTTTATTATTGATTGAGGGATAGTACAAATTTAAAATTGGGAAGTGAGGGTAAGTATAATTGGTCTAATTCCCATGCAATCCATTTACTTACACAAAAAGAAAGTGGTTTGAGTTTGTAATAAACAATGTTTTTAATTGACATATGTTTTAACCTAAATAAGTACGGTTTTGGAAGTGAAATACTTCTTAAGATATTGTGAATATACCTATACTGTTGAGATAAGTATATAAATACTTTTCTAAGTATTGAAAGTGAAATAGTTTGTGAATATACTTATACCTTCGAGATAAGTATATGAATATTTTTCAAGTATTGAAAAGGGTATAGAGGGTTGTGAATATATGTTTAGAAAAATGGTATTTTAATATAAATATTAAAAAAAGGATTTTAATAATGAAAGGAATAATTAAAGAGGCTTAGAGGTTGCTTATATACTTAACCATGTTGGATTTCATATGAAATTTATCCTCTAATTTGATTGTTTATTTATTTGATAGTTAAATATTCGACCATCAAATCTTGGCCGGTTTTGAAACTATTGACTGTTGGTTTGGAGAGACTAGGATCGGATAAATATGAGTTATCTGAAAAACACTTCCAACTGGCATAAGCGTTCGAATTGGGACATCTTAAAGATGATGGGAATCAAAGACGTAGTTGTTTGAAGTGCAATGGTTACTTGCTACTAATCCCGAGGTTGATTCCAAAAAGGATGTCGTAGAAGTAGTGCCTTCCTTTTGATCATATCATGAACAACTATTATGGATGAATGCTGACATTGCATTATTGTTTGGAGGGCAGTATCAGCATTCCAAGTGGGATTTGCTAAATGATAAATCGTAAACTCAAGCCTCATATCCGGTAATGACTAAAATAGAGGATATGCAGTAGGGCTATCTGGTTCGCTACCATTAGGGTATGATCATCCCTGATCTTGATCGATATTATTTTCAAATGTATGCTTCCGGGCCCAGTATTGTGGGATGATCATATTTGGTACTATCCAGGAAGGGGTAGTCCGGTCCAGTGTTGGCAGAGGGTCCATGTGAGGCCTTCGGTATATTTTTCTAGAGGTGTACTGTGACAGACATTACCTCAGTAGCATTGTCATTGTATGGAATCCATTTTCAAATATATGGCTTTACATACTTAGTTGTATACTAAATATATTGTTGAATGTAATTAATGTATCCATTCCGGCTATGATTCAATTTTTATTTTAAACCATAGGCATTAGTATAATATCATTAGATTCCTTATAAAATGGTTTGGTTATCATAAGGTCAAACCCGTCCGTGTTTATGTGCGGTGTGGTCTCACGAGATACCTTTATTTTTGAAAGGTTTTATAACATTAAAAATCCATATTATATGTGTTTTTGACGTGGTTTACTAGACTGATCCGGGCATTATTTTCTTATAATGCTCGGGTAGCCCGAGCATATTTCCAGATTTTGTTTTGGACGCTTTGGAGCTTCATGAGACGAGCTGAATGCCTCCAAGACATATTTACATATCTTTTATTTCCGTTGCATTTCCTTTTTTGTATTTATCAGTATTTGTGAGGACAGCCTATTATAACCCTCTTGACTGATGATATGTTAGTTTACTCTTGTTGATGTATGTATAATAATCTTTCTTTTTGTAAAGATCTGTGGCATATTATATATTATATATTACTTGTCACGATGTGAGATTCTATTCTTTCTTTTCTTTCTTTCACCCCAACAAACTGTCTTTTCTGCACTTGGATGCTTGACTCATGAATACCGTGGATGTATCAGTGTCGACTTTTGAGGGTCGAAAAGGCGGGTCGGTACAGAGGTGCCCGAGTAGGTAGGCTATATAGGAGCTAGCTGGTTATAAGTGAGGACCATAAAATGGGGGGTCGGGTCAAATAGTGTGGATGCCTTGCTTTTCTTGACGAGGTGGTTGTAGTCCTCGCATCGAGATGCACTGGCTAGGGGCCAACCTAAAGTGCCATGGAGAGTACGGGTTGATAGGGGTCGAACCTGGCCTGCAACCGAGGGGACTTACTGGCCTATTTCTGATTCTCAAGTAGCTTATGGTAGGCTAGCCTAGGCCCAAGCTAGCTCGGACCTAAGGGGATTAAGCAAAGAAACCTTGATTAGTAGATCTTCTTACTTACGAAAAATTAGAGTAACAGTTTGCTCCCCCAGCTCGTTCCCGCGAGTGTGCGTGGGTTTGTAAAATCTAGAAGACCTCATCGATTGATGGCTCTACTGTGCAATTAATGCATTATCCACATGGCCTTGCGCCATTAGTCGTGACGGTTTTGCTTCTCAAGATGTGGTAGAAAGGTGTCTTTTCGCCCACATGCGTGGTGACACAACACTTATCGTCTTTGAATGGTCGAGATTTCTTTTGCCTTCTTGATTACAATGGCAGCGATTGAAGGGAGGGGCATATAAATCCCCCTTCCATTTCAGACCTATGAAGCTTTGTCCATGTAATTTCTTTTGCAGATTTGAACTCTGCACTTTTTTCTCTTGGTAATTACCAATTGGCTTTAACCGGCTGGTTCAATCGCATTACTCTTGAGCGTTTGCCTTTTTGCCAAACTTGTTTGGCATTTTTCTCGGATTTAACGGGATTTAGAAAGGAGGTAGCCTTCTTGGGTGCCGAACTTTGTTTAACGATGGAAGTTCGGACTACTGCTCTTGGATTTTGGCTTATTGAGATGGACCTTTCCTTTGGTTGGGACCCGGGTTCCCTAAACAAAGTTCTAACATTAATTGATCATTGGTCTCAAGCTATGGATCCGGCGGAGCTAAGGGGCTTCCCTACTTTGATCTTCTATTTTCCCGAACTCAGCTCAGTTTAAATGCTTCTACGCCCCTTTGGAAGGATTAGAGGCTGGCGCTTCTGATTCCAATGTCATCACTGAGTTCTTGACCAACTCCTTGGTAAGGTTGTTTGGAAGCTTTTCATGATCTCTTGTGAAATTCGACGTAGATAGCATTGATGGTGGCATCAGACTCCTTCAACAAGTTCTTTATTGTCTCCCCTACGGGCGCTTTTTGGGCAGTGATAAGAGTGCCGGGTAGCCTGCATCGGAGGAGCTATCGGCATGCTCCTTCTTCCCTTTTTCTTCTTCTTTTCAACTAGTTAGTGATTGAAAACTATTGTAAGCCTAGCATCGCTGGCATTGTACCCCCGTACACAATTGAACTGAGTAAAATGGATTCTTTGTTGCAAACTTGCTGTTTGAAAAACGAGTTTAGTAGTTTGTTCTTGCTTTCGACTTGTAGGGTAGCATATCTTGAATAGTTAGCAGTCTTTTGCGCTATTTTGACCAAATTTCTTCGATTGTCCACGCAGGCAGTTTGAGGGACTCAAAAGCGAGCGTTGACCATGCTGCTCGGTTGCTTATTAGGTGCTAAGGCCGGTGTGCGGCAGTTGAGCCTCATGTGTTGCTTTCTCAAAGGGCGGTCCCAGTTTGAACCTAAGCATTAGAGGGGGCTTGGAGGTTCTCCTAGGTGCACGCTGCACGAGGCGTTCCTTTTCTATTTTTAGTAAAAAAATCTTTTTAAAGTGAGCTAAGTAGCATGACTATCATGTAACGAGTCGAGTCAAGTTGTTCCTTCATACGAGCTAAGTGCCTACCACATGTCGAGTGGCAGGTGGCACTGGTACTGAATGGAAGCGCATGCTTGCCCCTGGGTTCTCTTCGGTGATAAGCAATTATATGCATAGCAACGGTCGGACTCTAGCTCAAATTGGAGCACATGGGGTTCGAGGGTTCTCCAGGGTGACATGTGGCCTGTTACTTAGAGGACCGTAAGGCCCGGCTCGATCGGAGAGGTACGGATGATTCGAGCACTCTTGCATAATGGAGTCATAATGGTGAAACGGGTGGCCAACGTCGTCATTCACAAGAACTTAGCAAATAGAAATGTTAAAAGTGAACTTAACTCTGCATTGCTTTGATGGTAGGTGGTCAATTCTAAGTGCTGAGTGGCTTGAAAATTCCCTGTGTGATATGCTATAAGTGAAGGCCGACCCAGCTTATTCTTACACAGTCACACTACGGATGTCTGACTTCGGTGTCACTCGAGGTAATAGCATCGATCAAGTCAATAATGTCACATCATTTTTGGAGGATGAGCGATATCATGGACAAGGGAAACATACCATTGTAGATGCACGTCTAGTCGCCGATGCACACCAGTGCATAGCGGAGAGACGTATCACCCAAACTACCAAGGCAGAGGCAGTCCACAAACAAAGAAATGAATGCATTGTGATTCAACTTTGTAGGATAACCTGGCAGTCCCTAATAAGGAAATTAATTCTCTATAATTCATTCTTGTGGATAGCCTATGGCTAGTAGATGAGTGATGACTCGCATGATCCTATGTAGCGAAGGACGATGGTCCCCAAATAAGGTAATGAGCACATGAAAACTCATTCTCATTGGATAGTCTGCCTGCTAGGAGGGGAGCGATGACTTGCACTGTCCTGGGTGGCGAAGTATGGCGGTCTCTAAACAAGGTAATGAGAATATGAAAACTCTTCCTCATTGGATAGCCTGGACATTCCCTGATAAGGAAATGAATTCTCGATAATTCACCCTTGTGGATGGTCAACCAACCAAGAGGGGATCTACAGCTCATGTGGTCTTGGGTGGAGGTTCCCAAAGAATGAAATGAGCAAATGAAAACTCATTCTTGTTGGAATTTCTGGGAATTACCCAACAAAGAAATGAATGAATGGTAATTCATCCTCATGGATAACCCACCGCCCATGAGGGAAGTGATGACTCCTGCAGTCCTTGGTGGTGAAGCACGGTGGTCCCCAAACAAGGTAACGAGCATATGAAAATTCATCCTTGTTGGATAGATTTGGCATTCCCTGACATGAAATTGAATTCTCGATAATTCATCATTGTGGATAGCTTGCCAGCTAGAAGGAGAGTGATGGCTCATGCGGTTTTGGGCGACGAAGGATGGCAATCCCAAATAAGGCAACGAGCACATAAACTCTCATCCTTGTTGGATAGCATAGGAATTTCCCAACAAGGACATGAATGCTTCATCCTTATGGATAGCTTGCTGGATAGAAGGGAAGCGACGACTTGGACGGTCCTAGGTGGCGAAAGGGGCGGTGCCAAACAAAGTAATGAGCACATGAATACCCTTCCTCATTGGATAGCCTTGGAATTCCCTAACAAGGAAATGAATGTTTGGTAATTCGTCCTCGTGGATAGCCAACCGACTAGGAGGGGAGTGATGGCTAGAGCGGTCTTGACCGCGAAAGGCGGTGGTACCTATACAAGGTAATGAGCACATGAAAACCCATCCTTGTTGGATAGCCTGCGCATTCCCTGACAAAGAAATGAATGCTCAGTAATTCATACTCGTGGATAGCCTTCCAATCGAGAGGGGAGCGATGGCTCGTGCAGTCTTGGGCAGTGAAGGGCGACGGCCCCCCAACAAGGTAATGAGCACATGAAAACTCATCCTCGTTGCATAGCCTTGGCAGCGGTGCTGAATAATGTGGCCTCTGAAGACTTCATTTCTCTCTTCACAGAAGGTCGTGGGCTTTCTGAGCAAGCTTGAGAAAGCGAGCAACAAATCTTGGATGCCCCAAGACATGTAGATGGGCATCTGTTTTCTTTCAGGAACCTATAAAGGTGCAATGGAGGAGGGATTCACTTGGTAGCCTGCGAGGGGTAGCCTCGAATATTGACATAGTGTCGGGTCTCAGAAATTTTCTAAGGTGGAGTGAGGCGAGGATCAAGATTACTGACGATGGCCATCCTATCCCTGGGCTAGTCATAAGGCTGGTCGATAAAAGCATCTCGTAGGGACATGTTTGGCGAGCGGTGGGAGATTCATTCCACATGCTATGGGTTCTTTCAACAATCGAAGAGGCGAGGGACAACATGTAGTTGTCATAGTTCATATTGGATATGGGATACCAAGTGCGAAAAGAGCTTGCACAAGAGGCTACTAACACCAGACCTGTGGTTGGCCCTTTTCTAGTGCCAGAATGTTGCACATGAGGCTACTAACCACAAAACCAAACTTTAGCCCTCCTTCTAGCACCGGAATGTTGACTGTAATTTTCTATTAACCTCAGAATTGCACTAAGAAAAACAAAGGTTACTTGCTAATCGCCTACTGTGTAGCTAAAGCGCTTAGCGGTTCCACTGTGGTGGAGGTGCAAGAAGTTATAGCGGGGATAAAGCAGGGATATAGTGGGAAATAGCAGAGATGCACAAAGATTCATTAGATATAAAACCAAATATATAAAGTTATTTTATTCTCATTCACACATCATTTGTGTAGGAAAAGGAAATATCATTTAGTCTTATATAACAAAACCAATGAATATCATGATTATGCATACTAGATTTGGTGATTATGATAGATTTCTAACTTATATTGAGCACTTATGCCTCAAAATTAGGTCTTTATGCTAACTTTGTTGATTTGGTTTAAAAGAGAACTTGTCAAATCAACATTTGTATGTTAATGTTGCTAAAGCGGGTGCTGAAAAGTCTTGATTTAGAGGTGTAGCAGAAAATAGCGTTGTTTAAAGCGGATCTACTATTTAATAGCGCTAAATTGAAATAGCGCAGCGGTCGAAGAGCGCTATGTGTTATAGCGGGGATTTTGCGGGGCTTTAACTGCACAGATCACCTATTTAAGAGACAAAATGAGCATTCAATGGGTAATTGAGATAAGATATAGAGTGGTTCGACAGAGCTGCCTACGTCTACTATGAATTCCTCTTATTATACGACTCTCTTACAATTACAGGGAATTACAAGAGATACAATAGGATAAAAGTGGCGGCTCAAGATTAATGTTGCTACCGGGCTTGTTAAGCTTTTAGCTGAGAACAATGAGTTACTATGAGAATCTGCTGCTTGATGTTAAGCTAAGGACGTGGGATCGTGAGTGGTTGATGGATCCTTTGAATAACTCTTGCGGGCGGCGACCAACTTTTGAATAGTCTACCCATGGTTAGTAGTGACCGGCCTCTGAATAGTCTTGTAACTCCCCATAAAATAAACAGTCATTAATTAAAAAGAATTAATAAATAACTTATAAGGTTCAAAAATGGAATTTGAGAAAACATTAGAAATTGGCCACGAAATGTGCACCATTGTGTTTGCGATGATTTTATGAGCAACTTTCATACATAAAGCTTCGCACTAGGAGTTAAAACGAAGAAGTTATCGACGTTTGTAGTTTTCGGATCAAAAATAATTCAAAACCAGTTAAGGCAATAAATACTAAGGTAATAAATGTGAAGTAATCGTTAACATTTAGAAATTAATGTAATTAAAATAAATAAGATATGTCGATGATAAACCACTACCGGTCGACCACCTTCTCCACTATTTCTCGAAATTATAAAAATAAAATACACACACACATACTAGAGAAGGATAGAAAATTAAAGAGAAGACGAGAAGGAGTGAATCTATTCTGTGAAAAAGGTAAATTTTAGAATTTTAAATTTAGTCTCAACTTCTCTAAAATATCCTATCAGATCCGTAATTCTAATGGGTATGAATACATTTTTATATACATCTTTGTGGTTGAAAATGAAAAGGAGTCAAGTAAGAAGTATGGATTTGGATCTGGAGATTTGAAAGCTAAAAGGTGAGTAAAAAATTATGTGATTTACGTAATACTAAATTTATATTGTTGAAATTTTATTTTTGTTTTTATGCCTATATGGAAGCCATTGAATTGTAGACTTAAAAAAAGTCTAACTTAAAATCTTTACCTACATATTCAGTAATTGTTTAACTTTGATGAAATGACATATAAACATCCTATATCTGGAAGTTAGGGAGAATAGTCTCTAAAATTTATGAAATATAATATTTATAGAATTGCGTGGTTCATTCTAGATTTTTGTTAATTGGGTTGTAAATTGTTAAATTTGATAATCATTAATTGATGATGCTTAATTTGATTTGGGATTTGAATTTCTATATTTTAATTCATTGTAATTATAGAATCTCCATGGGAATTTCCATAAATTGTCCAACCTCAAAATTATATAAGAAAAGTACATCGTTTGAAATAACAAGAAATATTTATATATCCAGAGGAAAGAAATGTGCAAAGCAGGGTTGTTTTTCCGTAGTTTGCACTATATATTTCAATAAAAATAAAAAGAGATAATTCCTTGTAATTGTAAATGCAACACAATCCAACTTTTGGTAGTTTATAGAAAGTTGCAACAGTAACATGTCCTTCTTTGGAGAGATACGATTCCAATGCTTTAAAATGTAGAGATAAATATTTTTGGAAAATTTACATATAATTATATTTCTATAAATCCCTAAATGTAGAAAATAAAAAGTAATAAATAGAAATATAAATAATCCCATTTACCAATTAAATATATATATAGTAAAGTATAAGTTTAAGAAATAACTAGATAAACATATGTTACAACATTAGTACATATAGTAACATGCATTTAATTGTACGTTTTCATATTAATTATAAATAAAACGCTAAATACGAATAAGGTAATAAATAAAGGAGCAAAAGGGAAGTTGCTATAATCAAGTTAATATGGGTCGTAAATCATTTACTGAATTTAATACAGAGACCAAATATGGAAATGGTAAAGGAAATTGACTAGGCATGATAAATAAATGTCATTAATAGCATTCATGGAAAGGAGAAATAAAGGCAGTAAACTTATAAAATAAGAAGAAGTCATAGCAAGTAAATAAATGAATATGAACAAAATAATGAACTTAAGAGGCGTAACAATTTCTATAGTTTTGCTAGCAAAACAAAGATTTATTATTTTTAAAAAGCAACCAGATTAAAGTGACCGTACTACTTTACAAAAATTTTCTAGGTGTGAGGCAGAGATGCCTCAGCAACTATATCGTATTATAGTGGCTGTTCCACTTTACATCAATTAAAACAGGTGAGAGGCAAAGATACCTCAACAGCTATACATACAAACTCATAACCTTTCACTCGAACAAGTTGCATATAGTAATCTCATATACAAACTCACATTCATAACTCACTTACATATAACTCAAATAAACAACTTAAAACTGAGACTAACTCATACTCAACTAAATTAGCTTCACCATGTTAGCAAAGGATCCAAGCAGAAAATTTCATAACATCATAGATCATACAAAGCTGAGAAGCAAACTATGCAAACATTTCAACAGCAGCGAGCTCCAAACAAGGAAACTCACCAAATTTCAAAGCAATTGAAAGCAGCGCTAGAACTAAACAGTAGCATATATAAGGGAAAAGGGTAGCACATATGATTTCTATAGTTGAAATTATACGGCGTCAATAATACATTTGCGACGGGTGTGAATTAGTGGGCCTTGCGACGGGTGTGAATTAGTGGGCCAAGCCCAATATTTAGATTAATTATAAATGATATTTAGATTAATTATAAATGACTGGTTTAGTATGGGTTGGGATGCAAGGTCTACACAACAGAAGTATACCCTCTGCAAGGGACTACCAACAATTTTGTATACATATTACTGATGTGGGGGCATATCCAACTATAGGACCCATGGGGATATACGTTTGCATTTAAGGTTCAGGCATTAAATGGCTGATTGTTCTGCCTCTTCCCTATTTAAGAAGTATTAAATGATTGGAATTCTCTGTTAGGTGCATTAGTGAAATCTCTTAAGGGAGGTCTTCTTTGGAGTTGAAGTATTAAATATCCAGAGTGTCTGCCCCTTCCATATCCAAGAAGTATTAGCATACAAGATGTTTGGTATGGTGACAGTTAGGGAGTACTAGGAAGGGTTAGCTTAGGGTTAAGTATTAAATGATAAGAGGGCATGCGTATTCTAAATTTAAGGGTATTAAGTTGCCCAAGTACTTCCTCTTGCATAGTTAAGATATGAATCGACGAGAGATGGTTTATTGAACCCAATATACTCCATAGTTACCGGGGTGCGCTTCGGGATTGAGGTATTAAATGGCCATTGAGCTTGTCTCTTCCATATTTAAGAAGTATTAAGTGGCCAGGATTTTCTTTTGGGAAGTATGGTGATGCACGTATATGTATATATCTATATAGATACTTATACCTCGGAGTATGTTACACATATAGACACTTATATCTCAGAGTAGGTAGCACATATAGGTACTTATATCTTAGAGTAGGTTGGACATATCATATGCGCATATGAAATTAAATGACCAATCCTTGAATAGTAGACATAGCACTTAAATGGAAACTAATCGGCATAAACTATTTTTGTGGATAAAGTATGTAATTTAATAGTCACTAGAACGTTATTCCGACTCCTCCTGACAGGTCTAGTAGAAGACGGGAATAGTAGGTGGACAGGTCTTCTCATTCATGCTCTACACTGACAAGGCGACTAGATATCTAAGGTAGTAGCCTTAGGCGGTATATATATGTTTTATTATAATTTACTGTTCCACTATGATTTCGTATAGATAGCTCTCTTATATACTTATGTTTATTACAGGTTACCAACACCAATGATCCATACCCGAATGGTCATGGGTTTTCGATTTAGTCAAAAATCGAACCTATTAAGGTGTAGGTTGTTACATTTTGTATTAGAGTGCATGTCGGTAGATCATAGGAAATAGCTTACGCAGAGTGAATGTATTTGTATTTTTACCTAGAATTATATATTTATTACATGCTAAACTATACAAGTTTCGACTATAGAAGTAGTTGCGACCATATTCTGAAAAGATGGATAAGGCAACTATGAGTTGGAACAATAAATGGAGTTTAATTTATACACATACCCTGATAACCCTACATGACGTAGGTCGTATCATAAGTCGTTGACTTAAGAGGAGCATAAGCACGACATATAGAAGGGTCCTTGAAGATGGATGGTACCTGACTCCTTTTGTTAGGCCTAGACCGCCCTATTATTATGGATTTCGTTGTATTATCGATTGATGACGTACATTTCATCCAGAACAGATGGGAAGTAAGAACCTATATGTTGTAAATATTTGAAGGTAAGATCTAAAAGGAATTGAGCAAGTTTCTGCAAGAAGGTGTGTATTAACCACCGCATAATGATAGCCGGATTTTAATATGATGAAGATAAGAATAATTAGGAAAGAAGAAAAGTCCAAAAGAAAGGATAAACAAAAATCCATTTTGAGTCTGACCGTATATAAAAGAATTTAATAAAAGATTTTAAAATTTCTTGAAATATTTGAAGTGGGTTTCAAAGAAATTATTTAAAATAAAAGGACCCTATCGCTACAAAGTTGTTTTTTTTGAAAAGTAAGTAAATACTAAATTTTTTGTCATATAAAATATCTTTTAAAAATAGATTCTTGGAAAACTAGGAAGTTTAGGAAATCTTAATTAAATAAGTTATTTAGAAAATTTCTAGGAGGAGCTAAAACCGACTAGACTAAAATTCTAAGAAAAATAGGAAATATGTTTAGCTTGGTGATTTTCTATTTCTGTAAAGTTAAAAGTTTTAAAAATCTTTTTAAAGGGGCTGAAAAATAGAAATGGTACTTGATTTAAACGAGATAAAGATAATAGAAGGGTAAGAACACCCGATAGTGAAAATGGAAAGAATATTTACCATATAAGGAAAATATGGCGAAAAACTACTGAAATAGATTTGTATAGAAAAAGTAAATATTTTCATGTTAATTAAGAAAATCCCAATTGTTAAAGCAGTAGGCGAACGCATTACGATGAAGAAAACAATCAAAGAGAAAGAGAGCTTTATAAGGAGAAGCCATTTAAATAAAAGCTAATTAGGTAGAAGAAATTTAAATAATAGTAGCATTAGGAAATATAAATAGAAACAACTTTTAGAAGATTTATATTAAAATAATGTAAGTAATCTAATCTGAAACAACTTAGGAAAAACAAAGGAAAATTAATAGTTTCCATAAATACGTACAATAATTGCACATATCTTTTAGAAAGTTCCCCTCACATGCTATTAGAATCTTTGCTAAGGTTGAAAGTGGAAATAGCTTGAGTAGTAGGAAAATAATAGAATGGAAGTTTTTCTTGTCTACTCCAGTTTTTATTCTTTTTAAAAGTTTGAAATTTGTTATAGAAACACTGTAATAGTACATTTTGAAAAATGGTTTGGTATAACAATTGAGTTTTTAAATGCATAACTTGATAAATGGTTTGATTTAAAAATTCTACTTTTTAAGAAGTAAAATATTTGTTATGAGGAGGCTTTAAAGGGAAAAATGATTTGATAACTATTCATGCCATAAAAACTTGACTCTTACTATTAGAAAAGAAGGAAACAATGTGCTGTTTAAAGAAAATGATCTTTTTTAAATTAAATTACAAACATTGACTTTTGAACTTAATAAATAAACTTACTTCATAAATCCTAAATTATAGTTTTAAAAGCTATTACACATATGCTTAAAGTTGGTTAGAATGAGAAATTTTCATGGCTCCTTTTAGAAACCAAGCAATTGTTGAATTTAATAAAAATATTCTAATTTTATATTTTCAAAGATTAAAATTTAGATTTCACGACTGTGGAGCTTAATAATTGTATAAAAATGGTGAAAACCAAACCAATTTTGATATGGAGTAGATTAGGATGATGTAACAAACCGCCTTTCGTAATACCAAAGGCGACTCTTAATACATCCTCGGTATTCGTGTGCTGATCATTTAGTCGTCCGAAAGACAAGTCATTAGGGATAAAAGAAAGAATTTCTATAACAGAAGAAACTAAACAACACAGAATCTCACAATGCAATGGAATAATATATATTACGCAACATAATATATTACAAATTCATTTCAAAATGTTACATCAGAGTCATACTAATACAAATGCTAGACTAGGACAGTTATAATAGCTTGTCCCTACCTAACTGATACAATATACATATAATATAGCGGAAATAAGAAAAATAACTAGTTATCAATGAAGTCGCCTGCTCCAAGCTCCTCCAAGGTAAATCTGGGGAAAATCTGAACTACTTGGTTGCCCATTCAAATTTGAGCACTCAATAGTTTAGGAAAAGGGAAAATAAACTCTGGGTAAGACACAGGTCTAGTGTGAGTAAAGCATAAGTCTTTAACTTTAAAAAAAACCTTTAAATCAAAGGCATCACGTAAGACCACGCTGCACATAAACACGAATGGGTTTTTACCTTAGGATAACCAAACTATTTCTATAGAAAATCCATTGATATTATAATAATGTCTCAGGGTCAAAGTAAAATATGAATATAGCTGAAATGCTTGCATCTCGCATTTCAACATAGCCGGGCACAACTAAGTCTGTCTGACGCTTATTGGAGAATGGATTCCATGCAATGACTGGGCTACTGGGGTACCGCCCGTCACAGTGCATCTCTAGATAAAATAAGACCGAAGACCTCGTTGGGATCCCCTGCCAATACAGAACCGGCTTACTACTTGACTAGTAGTACCGAATATGATCACCCCTTGGTTAATGGGCCCCGAAGCATACAAATGAGAGATAATATCGACTCTAGATAGGGATGATCATACCCTGATGGGAGCGATCCACTTACCCCTTCCGCATGTCCCCTATTTTAGTCATTCCTGGTTGATGAGGCTTGAGGCTACGTTTTACCTTTATTATAGCACTTCCCGTTTGGAATGCTAACACTGCCCTCCAGGCAACAATGCAATGCGAACATTCATCCATACAAGTTGTCCAGGAGATGGACAAACCGAAGGCACTACTTTTACACATCCATTTTGGAATCACCCTCAGGATTGGTAGCAAGTAGCCCTTGCACTTTAAAAGCTCCATCTTCAATTCCATCATCTTCAAGATATCTTCACTTCGAAATGCTTGAGTTGGATCGAAGTGGTTTTCGAGTAACATATCCGATCCCGGTCACTTTGAAACAACATTTGATAGCTTCTGGTAAACTCAACCCCAGTTCTTTAGGAAATAAGCAGTCAAAAATAAGAGCGGAGGTCACGTCCTAACCGTTAGTGGACAGATTTCCTTATCATTTGTCCTAGGAGAATGAAACAAGATTTATACACACTGTACAACATCACCGGAGATGACTATAACATAACTCACGTGTTTTTCCTAGATATTTCCAAAGTTACGTTTTGGGACTATATTTGATAGTCGGTTATTTAACTATCAAATAAACAAAGAACAACCAATTCCATTTGAGATTTATTTATCCATAGCAACCATTAAGCCTCAAAACAAATCTATATATAATAAATCTCTTTCCAAAACATTTGTCTAAAACATTCATATACTTATCTCTCTGACATAAGTATACTCACAAAGCATTTACGAATAACTTCTTACTTCCAAAACTTGTTAAAAATTATTAAACAGATGTTGTTGGAGGTAAAGAGAAGCCTAAATACTATTTTCTCGGTGTTAAGTGTGGGACTGATGTTCCATACCACCATTTTTAAAAGTCAGTTTAGAGAAACCCATATCTCAAATTCTTTTTATGTTCTTTTGATAAATCCTTTTTAATCAAATCTATTTCATTCATGAAATATCTTTTTCTTGAAATCCAAATCTATTTCAAATTACTTTCCAACTTTCCAAATTCATTTTTAAAACCCTTTTATAAATATTCAAAATCTTTTATAATAATTTCTTTTATAAATATCCAAACTTTTTACATAAATTTCTTATTATCCAAACCTTTTTATAACTATCTTTATGAATATCCAAATCATTTTCTAATTTATAAATACCCAAAAATATTATAGAACTTCTTTATAAACCTTTCCTTTTAAACAACTTCATAAATAACCTTAAATCAAATAGCTTCCTTTAGTAAGCAAATCCATTATAAATCTTCCTTACTTACGAAATCTTCTTTCCTTAAAAACTCAAATCCATTTACCCAAAGCACTTTATAAATGTCCAAATTCCTTTATATAAATCTTTATAAAAACTTCTTTTCATAACATGGAAAACCATTCCCATTAGTTAAAAACATATTTAGTAAAACCATTTGTCAAATCACTCTTTAAATATCTTGTTCAAATTGTAATAACTTTGAAACTATTTCAAAAGAAAATGAAATATTTATCTCTACAAAATCAAATAGAGGCTTAATGACCACAATGGTGCTTTTAATTTGGTTTTACTTATCCAGTCTAACATGGCATCACATAATAATAGGTATATAAAGGATCGACACATAACAATCAATCAACTTAAGTAAATGTCCAAGTTAATTGTAATAGAAAAATGATGTTTTGTTCTGCTAATAGATATCATTTAGTTTTCGTAATCATATGGGGTTACTTAAGAGTAAGTGACACAGAAATTCCTTGATTTAAAACAAATTTGAAACGAAAACAGCTTAAAACAAAACTGATTACTTAAACTCAAAGCAATTTAAAATAAATTAAAACCCTTGTAAATGAGTGTCTAATCCTTGTTAAATAGTAATTAAACTCTAATTAAAAGTAATTAAACCTTATTAAAACATAATTAACTTTAATTAAAGATTAATTAAATAAAACCCCTTTTTAAAATAATAATTGATTAGTAATTATCTTAAATAAATAACTAATAATGAATTAATCCTTAATTAATAATTAAATAATAATTAACTTTAATTAAGTAACAAATCATGGTTAACTTAATTTATTAACACTTAAGTTTAAAAACCATTATTGACAAATGATTAAGTACTAATTACCTTTATTAATTAAATAAATAATTAAATAATTGTTCTATAATTACTAAATTATAGTTAGAAAACATTTTCTAAAAGGATTTTAAGTTAAAACAAGTTTAGATTAGAAAAATAGTTAGATTTTCCAAACTGCGCATATAGTGACTATCGCTATGCGGACCCCAAATTTTCAAACTTGAAATTTTGATTTTCTAACTTTTAAAACTTTCCTTTTGAACTCTTATCTTCTTTAAAGCATGAAAATAAAATTTTGAAAACAAAACCAAATTTTAAACTTGAAATCTTTTCACTTTGAAACAAAAATCAAACTTTGGACAAAAAGCGGATTTCTAAGCCGCTTTTGGTTAGCGAATCGCTACCTTTGTGTAACGACCCATTTTTCCGTACCCTTTAAATCAACAATAAACCACACATGTCCAACCCAAATTGCATGAACAAGCGGATCATTAAGGGGTGAAAAAGAAAATAAAGATAGAACATAATAGAAAAACAGAATCTCACACGAATGGAATAACATATATTATTTCAACAATAATCTTTACAGTGGAAAATTTTAAAACATATATCAGAGTCTAACCTAGATTTGGCCTGGACAGTTATAATACATGCCCTTACAAATGCTGACAAAAAACAAATGCAGCGGATAATAGAATACGTCCATACGATGATGAAGATCTCCAGCTCTTCTCTGGAAACTCCAAGCGTCTTCAGCTAATCCTGAAACTACTCGGATCTGACCAGAGTATTAAAAATACCCGGATCAGGCTTGATAAACCAGAGTGAGATACCGAACAAAACCGAAGGCATTCCTCCTAACGCATCCCGTCGAGAATCACTCCTAGGATCAGTAGCGATTAGTCCTTATAATGCGAAGATTTCAAAATACAATAGGACCACTGCTATAATAAATGTCTCTATATTGGGAGCTACCCAGAGAATGTCAACAACCAGTCTTTCCGCTAATGAAGATCTACGGTCTTCAATAATCATCATCTTCAACACGTCTTCACTTTCGAACGTATACATTGGTTTGAAGTGGTTTTCGGATAGGAATCATCCAAATCCAACCCCAGTTCCTTCAAAACCAATTATCGATAAAAATATGTTTAGTTTATATATGGATATCAATCATCAATCAATTACTTCATCTTTTATTTAAATCAAATATCTTTCTTAGATATATTCTTTTCATTTTATTTCATTTTCTTTTCAAGAGTATATGGAATCATTAAGCCTCATTTATCAGACCATTTGGTTTATTTAAACCTTTCTTATATCTTGAAATAATTCCAAATTATTTTCTCTTCTACTTAAGAAAACATTTCAACATTATTTCTTTAAATCTTTCATTTCTCCTCTTTAATCTTTGGAAATAACAAGTCATCTTATTTAAAATCATGTTTAAACCTTTAATAAAGATTTTCTATTCACAAATACTCATTTAAATGGGTTAAAAATGATGTTATGTAAAACATAGTTACAACAAATCCAAAACCATTTTATTTAAATCCTTGTTTAACTCTTGGAAAACTCTTCACTTTTTACTTTGGGAAAACCTTTTTAGAGCATCCGGGCTTTCCATTCGATTTGTTCCACCCCTCGTCTAAAAGATAAAACGGAGGCCAAGTAAGTTCAGGGCACTCGTTGCTCCATTCCTAACCTTAGTTACAGATCTTGTATTACCATTTAGATCTCACAAGCAGGACAAATGTACTAGTCGTTTCCGCATACTCAGTTTGTTATTACATTCAAGGAAATGATTTCTATTATATTGTTTAAGTGTTATAATAACCATTTATTTAAACTCTTTCTAAAAGAATTATAAAACTACCAATTGATCTTTAAAACACTTAATTATTCATTTAAAAACATTTATAAATGATTCTAGAAAGAATCATTAAGTTAAAATCTTTATTTCAAAAGTTATAGAAACTGCAGCAAAATAGTGCTACGAAAAGTGCTTAAAACAGCTTATTTGATTAACAACTGTTTAATGTTTGAAAATTCTTATTTTCCAATTCAAATCTCTTTCAAACCATTTTATAGATATATTAAATTTATTTCATATTTTTAATCATTTAAAAATATCATTTATATAGAAATTCTTTCTTGTATTCTGAACTGCAAAACCGCGATGTTTTTAGAAAATTGTTTTAGACATATTTCAAAATCAAATTAATAAAATATTGATGTTCTTTCTTCATTGAAAACTATGGATATAATAGTCCGGAAAATTCTTATCTCAAAGGATTCTGAGCTATATTCCACTTTGTACACTTATTTAACTTTTATGGCGCGAAATCATGAACTACCATTAAGCGACGCGCCTACTTTTGACTTGTTTTTCAATTTCTTTTCAAACTTCATGGAAACACTTTTAAGTGTTTATAAAACATTTCTAAATCATTTTAAACTCATTTTAAGCAATATTTTTCATATTTCAAATCCATTTTCCATTTCATTTCATACTATTATATTAGTATAATATCATTTCCAACCTTATTAGATATTTTAACATCATTAAGAGGCTCAATAATTTCCATACACATATTTATATAGATTTAAATTCTCATTTAATTAACTATGGTTAATTTATAACCATTTCTCTTATAATTTATCAAACCAAGTAATCATCCATATTAACAATCATGTAAACAACCAACTTTGCATCCAAGTTATCAAACATATTAATCATCTAAGATATTTATCTTTCATATTATTAAACTTGGAATTATTAGTTAATTCAAAAATGAGTACTCACCTTTAACCAAATTGATTAACTTCCTACCGACATTCATATCCAACCTCACCTCACTAAACTAACCTATACTTCACAAATACATCCATAAACAACTCCACCTTTTTGCCCATGCTCACGACCATCCTTCCTCCTCCACTTTGCTCTCGGCCCAAACCTTCCTTCCACCTCCATAGCTCACGGGCATAGCCTCCCCATCCTAATACTCATGGACTAAGGCCATCTAAAGAAGAGAAGAAGTGAATTAAGAAGAGGTTAGAGGTAATTAGTGGATTGGTGCTTAAGCACTCCACTATTTCTAACCTTCCTACCTCTCTTGTGACGACCCACCTTTTAGGACAATTTAAGTCGGCAATAAACCACACATGTTTGACTTAAACCATTCAAGAGGGCAGATTATCAATGGGGTTTAATAGAGAAAACAAGAGAAAAGAAGGAAAGCAATACACAGAATCTCACAGTGGAATGACAAAATATAATAATTAAATAAAACAGTTCATGAAGCTGTTTTATAATATACATTTGATTGCACTTTTTTTCAACATTAATCAGAGTAAAACAATCGAGCATATCAAATAATGCAGCGAAAAAATAATAATAAATACGATCACCAATCTTCATCTTCATCTCGAAGGAATAACATCTTCAAACACTGAAATACTCAGGCTGACCCGAGCATAATGAAAAAAACAATACACTCGAGTCAGAACTAAAAATTCCTATGTAAGTCAAATCAATATCAAGAAAAATATGAGTGTAGTAGCTTCAAAGATGTTACATAATTTTCCATCTCAAATCAAGTGTACAACGTGAGTAAAATAATTTAAGAGATTTCAAATAATTCAAAATACCAATTTTAAGCACTTTAATTAAAATAAATCCGAAGTTTAAATTTAAAAACTTAAACCTTGCAAATAATTCAATTCCAATAAATAATCCAAATTCAAGAAATTGTATGGGTATGTATCATTTCAACCCATAATTTACATGTCATAGTTATCTAATTTTTAAAATGATTCAAATGGTCATTTAAATGATGTCAATAATATACAAGGTGATAACAGGGACATATTAAAATAAATAACAACCATACATCCAACATATCAATCAATAAGCATCCATTTCAAACAACATCTAAATCAACCAATATATCGCAACAGTTCATAGTAATCAATGTCGAGGTTTTAACTAGCAATTGAATTCCAATATAAATTTAAATGTCAATTCAATTTAATGTCAATTCAGATCCAATATCAATTCAAATGTCAGTTTAAATCAACAAACAACAATCAAAATTCATATATCACATCATAAATTTTATTTAACTTGCAATGGAAATTTTAGTATTGTGTGAGTGGGTTTAATCACTCGCCTTTTGGCTTTCCCTTTTCTAGTCAAATTTGGATCTGCTACTACTTTCTCCTATTGATTTGTTTCCTTGCTATCTTAATCTTTTTGTAGAAATTTTTGGAAGAGATAGTGAAGTTTGTATAGATCTAGATTTGAAGAAAAAGATTTGAAAAGAAGAAGAAATTTTGGAAAAGAAGAAGAAAGTTTAAAGAAGAAGAAGAACTAAAAAAGAAAAGGAAGCTTTGAAAAAGAAGATTTGAAGAATAAGAAAAAAAGGAAGCTTTGAAAAAAAAAAAGAAGAAGGAGATTTGAAGAAGAAAAAAATGAAAAAGGAAGGAGGAAGGTGAAGAGAGAGAGAAAACGAGATGGAAGTTTGTTTGGAAAAATGAAGCTACAGAAGATGAGATTTGAAAAATGAAATGAAGCTACAGGAATGAAGATGGAAACAGATGGAAAGCTAATAAAGTATATATAAACAAACTAGGAATTGAAATAAAGTAAAAATATGAACAGCCTTAAAAATGGTAGTATTGAAAGAGGTGAAGTAAAGGAATAAATATATGAATGAAGATAAAAAATAAGTTTTCCGGTTTTAAATATGAAGCTTCGGGAGAATGAATTGCCAATAAAAGGAAGCTACAGGAACTTATAATGGATAAACAAAATGAACTTTAGAAATTAAGAATAGTAAATGCTAATGAGGTGGCATGAATATTAATTTGGATGTTCACATTAAAATGAAAAAAAAGCTTCAGGTTAAGTACTTGTAAAGGTGCAACGAACAAATGAGAAACAAATGAAAAGAATGAGGCAATTATTAATTAGAAAAAAATCATATGAGGTTACTATTAATTAATAAGAAATGAATGAGTGGTGTAACGATGAAATGGATGCTTAAGTGGAATCTACATGGAGAACTTGGAAACGAAAAGAAAGAGAATGTGTATGTGATAATAAATATAAAGCAAATGAAGGGCCACTTATATACTATAAAAAAACTTTTGGGGTCCAAATTTCAAAACTTACTCCAATTAATTAATTTCAATAAACCCAAATATACACATATTTATATCATTTAATTCTTTATTAGAACATTCATTTTATGTTAATATATGTGCATCCTCCATTAACGCAATCTATCAATTAACAATCAATCAATCAATCAATTAACCAAACAATCAACCTATACATTTATTTATGTTACTCAAACTAATTTTATTAATTTATGAATATATATATATATATGCACTATAAAAATGATTTACTTTTCCTTTTTAATTACTGTAACGGTCATAATAATGTAGCCAATTTATAGGTTTTAACCATATATAAAATGTAGAAATAAATATATTTGAACATGTGTAATTAATGTACAACTGCTAATACAAGGTAATTTCTAGTTATTTCCACAACATTTACACAACCATGAACCCTCTGATATATTTTAAAATTTGAACACTAATAAGTGTATTTGTATATATTATTCTAAAATTCATTTTTTTCCTTTTTATAAAATTATACTTATTCAAAATGAAAATTTTATTTTATATGTCTCAAAACATGCATTTATTTAAATTAAAACGTTCGTTCCATTTTGACACAAAAATGCAAGTTCCTATATTAACTCATTCATTACAATTTCATTCATGTTTCCTTCTAATTGAAACATTTCAATTAATCTAATTCAAATTCATTTCATTACTAATTTTAAACGAATTTTAATTATAAAACACTGTTTTCTTTTCATTTATACCTATTCAAACATGTTTTATAAAAGTTTTCTAAGTCCTAAATTCACGAAAAAATTTCGAGAGCATCTCCTTTGCGCGGTTAGGTCCGAAAAAATAATAATATCATATATATCATATTTCAATAATAAAGCATCCCAAACCATGGGGGAAATAGTAAAATACCGCTACAAAACATAATCCGAAAACGTATCTATTTGTCGGGCAGAAACTTAATTTATGAAACCAAAAGCAACAGCTATTGCTTCCATAAGCCTGTATCTTACTTACATAATTCAAGAGAATTAAACATGATAATAGGACAATATACTAATTATTCTATCATAAATACAAATAACACACAATACAGCAATCATATGCAATAAAGCAATGTAACACAACTAATAAGTATGATGCACTATTACATGCAAGTCTAATGGAATGTAATAGTTACATGCAACCAAAATAGTATAACAATCAAAAGCAACAATCATAGCACAACATTTTATTATTAAAGTTCATACGATGTACATATATCATTTGTACACAATATCCACTTTCGAACTAGTATTGATAACCCGACCAATCCAGTGCGGACTCTGATCCAGCTCCTTGATAAAAAAATCTCCGTTATCCTTGCATAGCCATAAACTATGATAGAAAACTTCAAATTCATATCAAAAATTCGTATCAAATGTTCACCGTCAAGAATCGAGCGAAAAATTCTAATTCGGACTGGTGTGAATTACCAAAAATCATGTATTCGAGTCTGGATTGGAACCGTTTTGCGGAAAAAATGATCTACGTACAACTTACATATTTTATTCTATTAGTTCCTTGCTTCATTTATAAATACCATTTAAATATTTTCAATAACATCTTTATAAATATATGTAAACTATTTGAAAATAATAATTTACATCATTACTAATATTTAAAAAGGTGCTATTGAAAACCTTAAATCCATTATTTATAAATTTATTAGTTTTAATCTCAAAACACTTTTATCAAAATAATTTTATAACTCGATGTATTAACAAGTTTATCCTCATTCTTACAAACTCTGGTCATTCGTTGATCAAGCGTAAGACTAGAAATATCAAAGTACTTAGTAGACCTAATGTTACCCAGCACCTTGGCCCGGCTACAAAATGGAGGCTGCAGAAGTTATAATTGAACGTATGTGGGCGTAGCATCAAGGGTTGGTCCACTTCAAGTCATATTGGCGATTACTCTGAGTCAGCTTCAATGAATAGGAGTCGATGTGTGATGGATGATTGGTCGGTATTGGGTGATGGAGTCACCAAAAACTGTGGGTCAGCACTTGAAGTGAGGATCAGATATTCACGGTTGGTCATATACGATCGGTCATTTACAATCATTCAAGAGAATGCGGGGTCGGTAGAGTGGATCATTTTCGGTGAACTAGGTTGGGTCGGCAACCTTGGTTTGGTCAGGTGGTTCATCATAAGGAGGACGGTAATAGTAGGAATTTGAGTTAGCTTCAGCCTGGGTAGGATCAGGTTTGATGGTTCAGTCATTTGGGATCGACCTTGGAGGAATCAGTTCATGTGGGTCGGCTTTTAGTGGTTCGGCCTAGGAGAGCTAATATGGACCGGTCGTACGTGGTTCGGCATGCGTCGATCGGTCATGGTGAGAGAGCTAATGTGGACCGGTCGTACGTGGTTCGGCATGCGTCGATCGGGCATGGTGAGAGAGCTAATGTGGCTCGGCATACTTGGTTTGGTATGCATCAGAGAAGACAACGAGTTACCACGAGGGGTACGGTCGATGCTTCTATGCTTTGAGTCACATCACCACTTGCTTTGAGTCATTTGAGAAGATGCTTCGAGTCATCCTTAGGAGACCCATGGTTCGGCCAAGAGTGGCTCGGTGTACATCGGTGGGTCGACCTCGGGCATCACTAGTGGGCCGAGTTGTCTAGGTCGTGGGCTTGTGCAGGGATCTAGCTTGTCTTCGTCTATAAATAGAGGGGCATGGGTATAGTTGAAGTGACCTTTTTTGGAGAACTCTAGGGATACTCTACCATTTTTTGTACCTTCTTCTTTCAGTTCAAACTTTTATTCGAGTTGTTTGTTTACGGATTGTATCTCTACTCAAGTGATTGGAAAAGTAATAAAGATCATATTCAAAGTGGACGTAGGCAGTTACGCCGAACCACTATAAATCTGGTGTTCTTGTTTCTGTTGTTGTTTTTGCATTCTACTATGATATTCCTCTGTTTTAATTTACTTTCTTCATTAATCTCTCTACACAATTCTATTCAAGGGTGTTAGTGACCAATTCTGGTGCTAACATTTTGGTGCTTTCGCTGAGAAAGTTCATTCTCATGCTGCTAGGATCTGCTTTGTTGCTACTGGATTGAGGAAATCCCCCGAAGGAGATCCAAGTTTGTTCTCAAGAGTTCATAGATACTACTCAGAGTTCCCACAAATAACTCTAAACTGGCAAGACCACGTACCATATCCGCCTCTCACAATGCGGATGTTAATGAGACCGCCAGCGTCCAGTAAGTGGGACCTAGCAATCAGCAAGCTAATGCAGGTGCAGAGCCCATCACCATCCCAAACCAACCAGAAGCCATCACCAGGGCAGAGTTCAATGAGCTGATGAGGGAGCTCGTGAAAAGCAGGAGACAGCTCAACGAGCAGATTCAAACGAATGTGAACCTAATGACCCAAATCGCTCAGCAGTAGTGTCAGAACGCTGGAGGAAGCCTAGCTTCCTACTCATCATCGGACAACTCTACTTCATCAGATGAACACCACAGGCGTAGACATCGTAGGATCGAAACGGCACAAACTGGTGCAACTGAGCAATTGGTGACGACTCGCCAAGGGCAAACCAACCGAAATGGTCCAGATTCCCTACATGGAACCGTGGCTCCTCATTTGCACTTGGGGAGTCGTCCCCAACCTGGAGGGGAAAACTTAGGATCTGGAGAACGCTTAGGGGCTGGCCCACCGCCTCGCCAGGGTCATAGTGAAGCGGGTCCTCGGGATGTGCACTTAGATGATCGCCTGCCGAGGAGGCACCAGCCAGACCAATCACACATGACGGATACCAACTTGCCACCTCCCATCCAAACCCTGGATTTATCAGCTATGGTCAGGAAACCGATGAGGGAGAATTAGGGCTTATCCAATGATGATTGGGGTGTATCTAGGAGCCATACTCCGTTCACGGATACTATCCTACAGGCCGAGTACCCCCAGAAGTTCAGTATGCCTACTATTCCATCTTATGAAGGGAAGACTGATCTCCGACAGCATATAATGAGATACGAGTGGATGATGGAATCGGCTCTTGCAAATGATGCGACCAAATGCAGATGCTTCCCAATAACCTTATCCGGAATCGCTACCATGTGGTTCACCAGACTTCCTCCACGATTGATCTCTAGGTTTGATGAGCTAGCGGTGAAATTTTTGGAGCAGTTTAGGATCCATGCCACTCATCGAAAGGACATGATGTCATTGTCCAGTGTGATCCAGGCTCCGGGAGAACCATTAAAGGATTATTTGGAAAGATTTCACGTTGCAGCTACCGAAGTTAGCAATCTGAATGACCATGCTATCGTTATGGCCGTGATGTGAGGAGTAGATCCAGACTTAGAGTTTGGTGATTGGCTGGCAGGAAAACAACCGACTACCCTGGAATGCTTTTATTCAAAGGCGAACCAATTCATGAGAAAGGAGGAGGCCAAGTGGTCAAGACGAAGCAATGCGCCAAGGCCCAGCAAGGAAGCAGTTCAAAGCAATGTTGCGGTAAAGAAATCTGGCGAAAACCCTGGCAAGGTCCAAGTCAATGTTCAAAATAAGCCGGAGCATTCTAAAGGATCCGAAGGAGGAAATTCCAGAAGAAAGAGAGAAGTAGGAAAGTGGAAACCAAGAATCCCAACCTATGGCGAATACACTCCTCTGAACACATCTCTGGAGAATATTTATTTATTAACTTGTAATATGTTCCAGTACCGAAAGCCACGCCCAAAGGAATCCATTAAGGAAAAAAAGCAGATTGGAAAGTACTGTCGGTTCCACGAGACCTACGGGCACAATACTGAAGAGTGTAGACACCTTCATAATGCTATAGAAAAGATAATTCACCAGAAGAAGTTACATCGGTTTGTTAAGAACCCGCAGGAAGGTGGATAGGGGACATCTGACCCCAATCGCAGGCAGGCTTTACATTGACCTGAGGAGCCCGCTTGGACAGGAGGAAGGCTGGTCATAAACACGATAATTGGTGGACCTCACCCGACAGACAAGAGTTGGCAAGAAATGGAACGCTGCTAGTTCCTTGAAGCATGCAGATTTCTAATGCTGCTCGAATACAGAAGACGGGACTTCGGCAAAACAGCAGCGAATGATGACGGATGATATAGTATTTAGGAGCAGGGATGCCGATCGGGTGGAGGCACCTACTATTGACCCGATGGTTATCTCAGCCATGATTGGGCCGGCGTTTGTGAGAAGGATACTGATTGATTATGGGAGTTCTGTTAATATTATCTTTAAAACGGCGTATGACCAAATGAAGATGGAGACGAAGGATCTAAAACCATCTAAAGCCCGCATTCATGGCTTTAATGGTGTGGCTACTGATGTAGTGGGTTTTGTTGAATTGCCAGTTGAACTAGGGGAAGGTGAACGCAGGAGTGTACGGATCCTACCGTTTATTATTTTGAATGTTGATTCCCCGTATAATGTTTTTCTGGGCCGACCGGCTCTGGTGGAATTTAGGGCAGCTTTGGCCCCGTGGTGTTTGACTTTGAAATTTCCAACGGACAGAGGAGTTGGTGTAGTGCATGGCGATCAAGTGACTGGTCGTGCATGTTATGTGGCTGAGCTGAGGGAGGCCCAGCGAAGAGAGAAGGGCAAGGGTGCGGACAACTCCGTCCGCATTCGTGTTGCAGAAAATTGACAAGTAATGCCCGAGCCTTGGCTTGGGCAATAGGGTTGGATCTATAGAAACATAGATCTGAGAGATGACGATGAAGAATCCAACGAGGCTAAGGCAGCACCGGATGAACTGACGATTGACATTCCAGTCAGCCATGATGACCCGTCACGGGTGCTTAAGATTAGATCACAGCTCAACCCCTCGATGATAGAGGATCTTACCGATTTCCTCCGAGCGAATCTAGATGTTTTCACTTAGACCCATTCCGATATGTGTGGGATTTCTCCCTCCATCGCAAGTCATATGTTGAACATTGACACCCAAAGTATGTGCTAGTGAAACAAAAAAGGAGAGGCATGGACCCGGAGAGGTAGGCTGCTCTCAGAGAGGAGGTGGATAAACTCAAGGCCAATGGGTTCGTTCGCGACGCCCTCTATCCTGAATGGGTATCTAATCCCATACTGGTGAGGAAGGCGAACGGGAAGTGGAGGACCTGTGTTTATTACTCAGACATGAACAAGACGTGCCCTAGGGATAGTTTTCAATTGCCCAGGATTGATCAGCTGGTCGACTCGACAGCAGGACACAAATTATTGTCATTTATGTATGCATATTTGGGATACAACCAGATCAAGATGCACATTCCAGATCAGGAGCATACCAGTTTTGTCACGGACGTTGGACTGTTGTTATGTAGTGATGCCTTTCGGATTGAAGAACGCAGGGGCAACTTATCAGCGTTTGGTGATTAAAGACCAGATTGGTAGAACGATGGAAGTCTATGTGGATGATATGCTCGTGAAGTCACGACAGTCAAACGACGACATTCGAGACTTAGCGGAGATGTTTGATATACTCAGGTATTACGGAATGAAAATCAATCCACTAAAATGTTCCTTTGGTGTTGCGTCAGGAAATTTTTTGGGTTTTATTTTCAATGCATGGGGAATCGAAGCCAACCCAAAAAAGATTCAGGCTATTCGAGACATTCAAGCACCCAGGACTATAAAGCAAGTACAAATCCTAAATGGAAAAGTCGCCGCGTTGAGTCGATTTATATCCAGAGCGACCGACAAGTGTATTCATTTCTTTGATGTGATAAGGGAGGGGAAAAGAAATTTTGAATGGACGCTGAATTGTGAGGACGCATTCCGAGCTCTGGTGAGACACTTGGAGAGACCCATGGTTCTGTGAAAGCCCATAGACCATGAGGAGTTATATGTTTACTTGGCCGTGTCTCAGCATGCCATCAGTGCAGCCTTGGTTTGTGAGGATGACCGAATCCAAAAGCCGGTGTACTATGTTAGTAAGCGCTTAATGGGGGCAAAGAGAAATTATCCTAAGATTGAGAAGCTAGCCTACTGCTTGGTGATCGCATCACACAAGCTCCGCCCGTATTTCCAGGCACATCCAATCAGTATTTATACCGATCAACCTCTGCGGCTTGTGCTCCAACAACCGGAGACTTCTGGAAGGCTACTCAAATGGAACATTGAGCTGAGTCAGTTCGATGTCACTTACCTACCACGGAGGGCGATCCAAGGGCAAGCGCTAGCAGATTTAATTTCAGAGTTCACCATATCAGACGAGTCAAGCGGTAGTGATGTAGTTCCCGCTGTTCGATGGAAGCTATATACCAATGGAGCATCCAACAACCGTTGTTCTGGGGTTGGTTTTATTCTTGTAACTCCTGAGAACCGATCAATTTCTTATGCTTTGAAGCTTGATTTCCTCGCTACGAACAACGAAGCTGAGTATGAAGCATTGATTGCGGGTTTGAAGCTTACCAAAGAACTTGGAGTGAAATCGATGGAAATCTTTTGTGACTCACACCTGGTGGTGTACAAATACGGGGAGACTATCAGGTGAAGGGGCAAAGGCTTGCCCCATACCTCGCTCGGGTTCAAGAATTGTTGGCATACCTTGAATACTACGATATTTCACACATTCTGCGTAAAAAAAAGGGGAAGCCGACTCTTTGGAAAAATTCGCAAGTACTGGTGATGCACAACAGATGGGCTTGGTTCCCATCGAAACCTTACATGCCCCGAGTACAAACGAAATGGAAGTATATTTTGTGCTAGAGACGGAAACTGAAAGGGAGTCGTGGATGACCCCATTCAAAGAATACCTGCTACATGGAACCTTACCTGAGAGAAAGAATGAGAGACGACAAGTCGTTCGCAAGGCTTCGTGGTATATAATGCAGGATGGAATAATGTATCAGAAAGGATTCTCCGTTCCCTTACTTAGGTGCATCGCCCACGACGAGATAAAGCGGGTCTTAAAAGAAGTTCACGAAGGAGAATGCAGCGACCATACTGGGGGGCAAATGTTAGCCAAAAAGATCCTCCGATATGGACACTATTGGCCGACCGTGAATCGGGACGCCGCATACTATGTAAGAAGATGCAACAAATTTCAAAAGTATGCAAAGATCTCGAGGGCACCGCCAACAGAGCTCACGCAGATGGTTAGTATATGGCCGTTTGCAATATGGAGGATCGATATAATTGGTTCCTTGCCAATCTCTAGAGGTAGTGCGAAATACGCAATCATCGCGGTCGATTACTTCACGAAGTGGGCAGAAGCAGAGCCACTAGCTACGATCACCACCAAAAAGGTTGTTAACTTTGTTGTGCGAAATATTATATGTCGCTTCGGTCTCCCATGGACTATCATTACCGACAATGGAACTCAATTTGAGAGTAGAGAATTCAAAGAGTTCTGCCAAAATTATTGCATTGAAAAAAGGTTTTCAGCAGTCGCTCACCCTAATGCGAATGGGCAAGTTGAAGCCATAATAAGATAATCAAGTCCATCTTGAAAAAACGTTTCGAGAAGGCTAGAGGCAAGTGGGTGGATGAGCTTCAAACATCACTTTGGGCCTATAGAACCATCCACAAGTCCGCGACTGGCCAAACTCCATTCGCCTTGGTATACGGCACTGAAGCTGTTATACCCATGGAACTTAAAGTTCTCTCTCACCGAGTGATGCATTTTGATCTTAGAACGAATCAAGATCTTTCACTGGAGTCATTGGACTTTGTCGACGAAAAACATGAAGAAGTTGATTTAAGGGCGGCTGCATATCGGCACCGAGTCGCCCGATATTATAATGAAAAAGTTTGATCAAGAACTTTCGATGTGGGCGACCTTGTTTCGAAGCGAGTTTTTTCAGTCCCATCACATATGAATCCCACATGGGAAGGTCCCTACGTTATCGAATGGAAGCTTGGAGAGGGAACCTTCAAGCTAGCGATTGTTGATGGCGTGACGCTCCCCAGAGCATGGACTAGCGATCATTTGCGTCGTTATTACACTTAGTTTATTTCTTTTGCATTTTAGTAGCAATTGTTTCCATAATATGTCTCTTTTGTTGTTCTATGTTTTCGACATGTAATAAGTCAATTCAGTTTGTCCTTATTTTCTACAATCAATAAAGGATTGAAGCTGTTTTTCTATGAACTATTAGTGTTTTATGTTTTATAATTTTGTGGCAAAATAAAATTGCATTAATTTGTCTGGCGTATGAACGCACGCACAAAACTAAAAGTCGATCAGCTAACGATTCAAAAAATCTCTAAGTCCTCAAAGTGCGGACTTGAGTACTCTGAGTCCCCAGAGTGCGGACTAGAGTACAAAGGATTCAAAAAATATCTAAGTCCCCAGAGCGCGGACTAGAGTACTCTGAGTCCCTGGAGTGCGGACTAGAGTATAAACGATTCAAAAATCTCTAAGTCCCTAGAGCGCAGACTAGAGTACTCTGAGTCCCCGAAGTGCAGACTAGAGTATAAACGATTCAAAAATCTCTAAGTCCCCAGAGCGCGGACTAGAGTACTCTGAGTCCCCGGAGTGCAGACTAGAGTATAAACAATTCAAAAATCTCTAAGTCCCCAGAGCGTGGACTAGAGTACTCTGAGTCCCCATAGTGCGGACTAGAGTATAAACGATTCAAAAATCACTAAATCCCAAAGCGCGGACTAGAGTGCTATGAGTCCCCGGAGTGCAGACTAGAGTATAAACGATACCAAAAATCTCTAAGTCCTAGGAGCGCGGACTAGGGTACTCTGAGTTCACGGAGTGCGGACTAGAGTATAAACGATTCAAAAATCTCTAAGTCCCCGAAGAGCGGACTAGGGTACTCTGAGTCCACGGAGTGCGGACTAGAGTATAAGCGATTCAAAAATCTCTAAGTCCCCGGAGCGTAGACTAGAGTACTATGAGTCCCCAGAGTGCGGACTAGAGTATAAGCGATTCAAATATCTCTAAGTCCTTGGAGCGTGGACTAGAGTATAAATAATTCAAAAATCCCCAAGTCCTGTGAAAGCGGACAGGAGTTTACATGACCCACAAGACTCTGAATTTCAATTACACGTTAGGTGATAAGCTAAGCGATGAAAGTCTGGGAATAGAAAGAAGTGAAATTTTATTTACTAATCAAAAAGAAAAAAGTTTCATTACAATTTCTCCGGAGTCCGAAGCCAAAGTCTACCTACAATGACTATAAAAAAGGAAAACACCTACATGATTTTGGCTTATTTAAGCTAAATAAGACATGACCGGACAACAGCAACTTTTTCAACTTTTTATCCTTCTTCGGCTTCCCCGAAGTCTCCTTGGCTAAATGTTTTCTCCTGGACCCCTTGCTTCGAAGTGACATGGTATCAGAGAAAGGAGGAGGGACCTCTAGAGGTGTGGTCCCACTGGGGATATTGATCTTCAGGAGCCTATTTAGGGGGTCATCGAGTTCCACCACCCGAGGTTCTATCTTAACTTTGGCTTTCTTTTGCTCCTCTTCCTCGATTTGCTCCTTCATACTAAGCTTGGAAGTATGCTCGGATGCGCCTATGAGTTCGACCTCGTCGTGTTCATCTACAAGCGAGGTATTCTCAAGTTTATCCTCATATAGCACCCCGATCACTTGAGCATCGGGACCAGGGGTATCTTCGGTGTGAGGTGCCTCAGCCTTCTTCTCTTCTCGCTCTGTGGTGACATCGCTCCTTGGAATCGGCTCGGGTTCAGAGTGACCTATATGAGTCCGTGAAAAAAAATGTTAAAACACATTCATCACTCGCCAAAATCGATGAATTCCAAAACTCTAGAAAGTGAAGCTACATACTAGCTTCTAACTGACTCTCAGTGGTCCTCGGAGTATCACCCTCAGGGATTGGAGATAAAATGTGAACACCAATTCTGGGTTTCTCCGGGTCATAACCAACGTGCTGCTCGGGAGGCCCAAGTGACGAACTATCAGTCAATTGAACAGGAGGGGGAATTGGAGACCCAGTGCCAGATAGGCCAGTGTTATCATCTTTACCCTTCGATGATGGAGAGTTTCTTCCAAAGGGAGCTCTCGCCACGGATAAGTATGAAGGCTCATTTCCTCGGAGCACTTCCCTTATGAGAGCCTCTTCATCAATCTCTTCAACACCCAGCTCCACTTTTTTAATTCTAATCAAAGTATCCCACGCTTCAGCGAGTGACTTGAGATAATTCTTGCCCAAGAAAAACAAGTCACGGTGTATGAGGACTCTTGCATTAAACTCGGAAATGAGCGGGTCGAATAAACATTTGATCTCTTCTCTTACGGCTTCGGTAGCTGCCTCAAGCTGAGAGCTGGCCTTTATGAGCGCTATCTTCTTGCCCTCTTCATGAGCTGTTTCTTTTAGTGCTTCAATCTTGGATAGCTCTTCGTCAATTTTTGTCTTTAGAAGCCGTGTTTCGACGATTTCATCACAGTATCTTTGTGACTCTTCCTGCGTTGCAATTTTCTCTTCTCTCTCTTTAGAGAGCAATTCCTCTAGTTCTTTGACCCGTCGATCGAGAATGTCTTTTTATTTTTAGATAGAGTCTTTCTCCATAACCAGAGCGCCACTACGTTGGACTGCCTCATTAATTTCTTTCTTGTGAGCGGCCTCCAAGCGACTAACTGCCTCGACTGTCTCCTTAGCATTTTTTTGGGCAGTCTCAAGCTGAGATTTGTATGAGGATAGTTCCTCATCCTGACCCTTAATGATGTCTTTGTCATGGATAGCTTCGAGTCTGAGGCGATCAATCTCGTGTTGGCGTTCAATGGAAACCTCTGAAACTTTTCTACCAAGTGTACAAACGCATTATGCTGAAAATAAACATCGTTGTTGCAAGTGATGGTGCTCTGTTTAACATGTCCAGGGATAGGATGAATCGCGGGGAGAAATTTCAATCCATCGAAACATATCTTCGGGAATCTGGCCTTGAGCTCAGCTAATTTTTCCGCTATCGATGGATCGTTTGCGGAGGCTGGAGGGGTCTGCCTAACCGGAGTCACAGATTTCTTATAAGGTTCACAGAATTGCTTAGTACTCGACGACCCAGAGTGTTGGTCGTGAGGAACTTCGGACTAGGATCCCTTCTGAGCAGACTTATCCCTACTATGCTACGAGGGAGGGGGAGGATCGTTTGGATATGAAGAATGGCTGTAAGTTCTCCTTCTGGAAGATGACGACTCTCTGGGACGATAATCTCTATCACCGATGTCATCCCTGTCTCGTCGTTTACCTGATCCTGAATCTTGACTAGAATGGTAGAAGATGGAGGATCTTCAAAGGCGGTCAATGCCGTGTGTACGCCCCATATCACCTGCACATGAAACCAAATGGGGACGAGTTAGTAGGAAACATACAGTGAGTGAAATTCAAGTGCAGGGTGGAGTGTAAGTGTTTGTTTGTATCCTAGTGTTTCCCCCCGACGGACCAGTGCTTTTTGCTTTACTTATTGGAGTTTTCTATCCTTGAGGGTGAGTCTGAATGCCTTCATCGCTTCTCACAGGCGAATTGAATCCCATAGCCTCAGGGTTATTGAAATCGTAATTCAATATGTCGTTAGGAATGGTCAAGTTAGATAGGCCTTTTAATGAGCCTTCTAAATTCTGGGAAGACGACTTCTTTTCGATCGGAGTTATCGTAACCTTTGAAGTTCCACCAACCTTTTTCTTTTTCAGCTTGTAAGCCAGGCTCGTTTTCATTTTCAAAGGAGGCGGTGGTTCATCGGTGCCGGGTGGATCAGCTACTAGCGCTTGACCGCAACTTATATTCTCGTCAGTCGCAATCTGTTTATACCAAAATTGGGCACAACACCCTTCGGATGTGTTTGAAGAGATAAAATGAAGAATATAAAATGAAAAAGGAGGCAGATCTAACAAACACACTAAAATAAGCAAGAAAAACACACGGAAACAACAGATTTAGAGTGGTTCGGCGTATGGCCTACGTCCACTATGAAATGGTTGACTTTTATTAACTTTTGCTTGCTGGTTACAATGAATTACAACAGTAAAACTCGAGTACAACAATGATTTCGGTAGAGTGTAGACGTAGAAGAGCTAAAAGTTCCCTTTTCTGTAGGTCCAAGGCTGCTATTTATAGGCGTAGGCTGCAAATATCTCGCTCAGATCTCGGAAGACCTCTTCTCGCACGTGGGTGGGCCCACACGATCGATCCATGGTCGTTTGGAGTCGATCCGTGATCGATACGAATGCTCGGGATTTGGTCCAATCGAGTCGGGATCGATAATGAACATTTTTGAAGGTGTGTGCAAGCTCCTATGAAAATTTGGTGGCATTTGGACTTGTAGATTTTGGGTTATGATCGATGCAAGTTTGAGTTTTCTGAAGGCTGTTGAATTCGTATCGATCCCTCTTCTCATCATTCTGTTCGTATCAATCCGGGCACGTGCCTGCTAGTTGATGTGGCGCTAATTTTTTGGATTGCTCCACTCTTCACGTTGAATGATCGAGTCTTTCCTATGTATACGCCTCGTTCGTATCGACCCAGTTTGGCTCTGTTCATATCGATCGTAACTGCTCTGTTCGTATCGATTGTAACTGCTCTGCTCTGTTCGTATTGATTGTAACTGCTATGTCTGTATCGATCACTGGCCGATCGATACGAAGTAGTGGCTTTGTATGTTTTTGATGGATACAAAGTGAAGTTCGTTAATCGATGCGAACAAGCTGGAGATGATGGATGCGAAGAACGCCACTTTCTATGGATACGAACTTGCGCTCCCCTGATCGATACGAAGCTAGGTGCGCCCGATGGATTCGAATAGATCGATACGAATGAGGTTTCCTCCTGGTTGCTTGATGGATACGAACAGCGTGATCATTTGAGTTGCATCAATCATATCTTGAGCATACGAACTCGGAATGACTTGAAATTTGGAACATTGGCTTTCATTGCTTTACTTGTCGCATTATGATAATTATAGCTCGATCCGAACTCAGGAAAATTTACCAGCATCCATAGCGAACCTATGCATATAACCGATCTTCGGGACGGACTGTCTTTGATTGTCAGTCAATTCCTAGGTGTCACAGCCTTGCCAAAAGGCGGGATAACATTTACCCCCCAAATTACGTCTTGTGAGAACATGACATGCTTTGAAAAGTCGCAATCTTCATTCTGAACATTTCTATCTGACTTGTTGAACGGTTGTTGTCTTTTCGTTGAAAGATATAACCTTTGACTGATCTTCAGTAATATGAATTGTTGACTGCCAATTGTTGTATTGTGCACCATTGTAACTAAGTATTGAATGATGGCAAACTGTTGTCCGTTTTTGTAATTGTCACCAGGTTAGCCTTCAACTTCTATGAATTTTGAAAAACGAATAATAGTTCAACAGATATGCATGTATGTATGTTAACCTGACTCCCGTTAACGTTCACACGTTCATGAGTCGTTGTCAGTTTTCTCATATTCAATTCTGTATCGATCCTCTCCTGAATCGATGTGGAATCCGAGTTGTAACAACGCTTTATTGGTCGTTTTAGAGTATCCCTTCGTATCGATCCTCTCCTGGATCGATTTGAGAATTTGGGATATGTATTTCATATCGATTGTCATCGATACGGAGCAAATCGGTTTTTTTCTCGTATCGATGGATACAAACTCCTGTAAGCTTCAAAGCAATGGATACAAAGTTGACATTTCGTATCGGTAAATCTCTGATGGGTCAGAATGACTCGAACAAGTTCCTGTGTATCGTTCGTTTCGATAGGTTACTGATGGGTACGAACAGCAGCACTCCGGATTGATGGCAAATAGATAAAAGCAGTTGTGCTCAGGACTGGTACATGTGGATGGATATGAACAGAGCTTCTCATATCGAGGACTTTGGAGACAATTCTAACCAGTCAATTTAACTGGGAGACGAATGGTCGTTTCCTTGGTATAAATATGCATGGTACTTAGCCAATTTTCACTTTCCTGTTTGATAACCTTGCCTTTGTACCGCTCGACAACTTGAGAAAAGAAGAGAAAACTTGCCCTCGCCTTCGAATCCAACACTACATCCATCCCTTTGAACTAACTTCTGAAATTAGGTAAATAATCGACCAATTTTAATCTTAACATGATGAGGCTTGAATTCTCACGTCATCCTATTTATATTCGTGGCCGAGTGTAGCATGGAAGAGATTGGAGAGGGTTGAAGCGAGGTGGAAGAAGGTCAGAGTTGTCTTCGCGTCGATTGGGGAAGACAAAGCATGGAGGGATACGAAATAATCATGGAAAAGACCCTCTTCTTTGATCTCGCATCAATGGATTGGGGAAGAAGGCGTTTTGTTTCGTATCGGTCTCAATTGGGAATTACATATCGATCTCCTGCCTTAGATTTTGTATCGATCTTTGATTCTTGGATTACGTGTCGATCACCTGCGCTTCGGTCGCTTGCTTTTAATTTCGTATCGATTGTGTGACAGCAACTTAGTATAGATCACTTCGAATCAATATTGATATGAAGCCAACAAACCTTGATCGATACGAAGTTGGTTCCTCTTTGGTCGATATGAAGCTGAGTTGTTTGATCGATGCGAAGTTGATAACTTTCGATCGATACGAAATGGATGTTAAATGATCAATACGAAATGGGTGTCTTTTTATCGATACGAAATAATCATCTTGGATCGGTTCGAAGTCGTTGGCTTTGATCGATACGTACTGAATATTCTTGGACCGATACGAAGCTAAGTCCTTCGTAGTGAATGATCTAAGTTTTGACTTCGATGGATACGAACTTCATGCAAATTCGAACACTTGACTCCGACGAGCTTCAGCCTTGCATAACTGGATTTAACTGTTAAAACTGTATATTTGATCGCCCTTTGAAGCTCGTCGATGGAACTGTAACTTGACAAAATTTTAACAAACTTTAACTCAGATCGGTCTCTAAAGTATGGATGGTATGGTGGTGACGGTCAGCGATGAATGGTCACTCCGATTGAATCTCGAAGTCTTGTCGATTGAACGTTCCTTAAATTCCGTTGAATTATATGTATTATGTAGCACTACACTGCACAACACGTTCATGCACTTCACACTGGGGAACTCACGAGCTTATTATCATCTAATGATGGTTTTTGATAAGTTGATTAGTTATGGAATCCACAAGTTCACAGCAGCAAGAGCTTCAAAGTGCATCACCCTTAGTCATAGAGATATCGGTCATCGCGGCCGAAGTAATAATTCCAGCTCCGAACGAACTGTCGGGGGCTAGGTTTATCGAGAATCCGCAAGATTCTGTGCCGTCCAATGTTTCCGAAGATATGTTGGGGGTGGATATGCCTAAGACACGGTTTGTCATTAGACGACGTCTTGTTACCGGGACCGAATGATAGGCCACAAGCTCCCCCGGAAGGGTTTACTGCCTTTAACAGACACTCATGCACAGCGGGTACTCTCCCTCCCTTCAACCAATACATTCG
This sequence comes from Allium fistulosum, assembly GCA_030737815.1. Taxonomy (NCBI): domain Eukaryota; kingdom Viridiplantae; phylum Streptophyta; class Magnoliopsida; order Asparagales; family Amaryllidaceae; genus Allium; species Allium fistulosum. The sequence continues at coordinate 912,696,441 of CM060908.1, forward strand.
AGAGGTGTTAGCTTTCTTTGGAATCGCCCCGTCACAATTACACCCGAACAGATATGCACTGCTGAACAGTTTGTTCATCGTGTTCATGAAACATCTCCTTCGACCCCCGACTTCGGAAGAAATCAGATACTTGTTTAATGTCAAGTGTCGGGGGGATAGCCCTTCTTTCACGTTCTTAGAGGTGGTCAGGAACTGCCAAGTTATGGCGGGTTCCTGGACCAGGCTCAGTTACTTTAAAACAGAGTGGTTCTACGTCCGATGCCCTCTAGGGTTTTCTAGTCGATGGTTAGCCAGACGTAAGTGCTACAATTATTCCAGTAGTTAACGAGATAACCATAGTGCGGATTCTCCAGGAAGTGCCGAACGAAATGAGAGATATAGGCTCGGTGCTAATAGATAGAAACTTGGGGATCGTTGGGCTAATCGAGAAAAACCAAAGCATAAGACTTGAAGGAGAGCTTATGGCAGCCCCGACGAAGCGGGTGAAGCGTAAAGCATCCGGGGTTGTAATAGCTGAGCAGGGTGATCAAGAAAACACGCCCACGAATGATGAACCCGCAACCGGGCCTTCTGACAGTTTTCAGGGTTCAAAGGAAAGGAGAAAAGGCAAGGCAGTAGCACACAAGCGTCACATATCCTCGAGATGGAAATTCGTAGTTGTGTCCCTGCCAGCCTCCGGTGTAAGAATTTCGGAGGGTCCTCCCTCGCAAGTAGAGAATCCTTTCGAAGGACTTGCTGATATTACGATTCCGGATTATGTGTCACTTCAACACGACATAGGATTGGAGGGCTTCAAAGTGCTCTAGATTTAAGAGAGTCTCTTCCCACAAGTGCGGCCGACATTACCGATTGGTCGGGCGGTTGCACACACATATACACTTCACGACACTACACGGTTTCCAGTCTTAAGTTGTCTGCTTCGAGAGATTACTAACTCTGTTTTTCTTTTACTTTACAGATACGATGAGTAGGCGAGACTCTATGCTTGGAAGTCTCCGTTCAGCGCGCCAATCATCGAGTTCATATTACGAGTCCCAATGGAGGGAGGATGATAGAAACCACGATCGCGGTTATTCTATCCGATCACATTCTCCACCTCCTCGAGCTCCAACACCACCCTCTGGGCGTGGGAAACAATCTCTAGAGCCTCCACGTCAAAAACCATCTTCTCAAGCCCCCAGGCCTGATTCACAACGCCGTAGGACTGAGGCTGAAACTCCCATAGTCATTGAACAAGCCATTACTGAGCCTACTGGGGAAGGAGCGATTAAATTTGCCCAGTTGAGAAAAGATTTTCCGGACATTTGCTTCGATGGCTTTATCTTCCCTCCTCACTTAAAAAAAATTGCATCTGAGGCTGAACAAACGATGCACGACTACATCCATGATATTTATACCCAATACAAGGAGTGGATGAATGTCGCGGATAAAGCGTCGGCGGTGGCTTTTGAGCGAGCGAAAATAATTGAGAAGTTAGAAACCGACCTCGCCCAAAAAGACCGTATTATCCAAGTGCTCATTGATGAGGCTGAATCCTCTCGGAAATCTGAAATAGTGGCCACCAAAAAAGCTGATGAGGCAACTCAATCTATGGAAAGAATGCGACAAACGCATTTCGCTTTGGTGGAGGAGATGGGCCACCGAAACACCAATGTCACAGCCGAAAGGGACATTGCTCTGAAATAACTTAATGAGCTTAAAGCCAAACTTTCCGAAATCATCAAGGAGAAGGATGATGCAAACAAAGCAGCCCAGGAGGCGTGTGAACATGCTGTGGTGCTTCGGGGTGAACGAGATATGACATCACTTAAGATCCAGGAGGTTGAGGCCAAGGTTGAGGATGAAGTTAAAATGGCTGAAGCTAGGTTAGAGGCAGATATTGAAGATCTTCTCATCACCTAAAATGCCAATGTTTTGAAGCATAGAAACCTGACCAGGCTTGATAACTATCCAACACACCTGTTCAATGCTTGGGGCCGATTAGTAGGAGATGAAAAGGCTACCCACCAAGCTGAATCGATTGATGAGTTCGAGCTTGAGAACCAGGTGTTGAGCGAAGACGAACGAAAAGTTCTCCACGATACGATGATCTCATATAAGAAGTAGAAACTTGGCATGCAACACTCGGAGGTTGGAGAAGGCTTTGATGTCGAGCATCATGATATTAGTTCCGAAACTCTTGCGCCAACTCAGCATGAATCCACACCTACGTTTGATCTTCAGCCCGTTCCTGCTTATAACCCGGATCAACCGCAGTTATCACCAGCTCACGAGCAAGTCTCTGAAGCCGTTCCGCCACCCGCGAGCCAAACTGAGAAAGGTACTCTGAACATTTTTTATGCTTATCCAAAATTGGAAGCGTCACTTGAAACAATTACTAACAGTCCTTCCTTTGTTTTTATCCAGTGATCAGAGCCACATCGTTCATGCCTCTGCAACTCAAGAATCACATCATGCACATGAGGCCATTATAACAGAAGCGACCATCACAACGACCACGGCACCAATTGACAAAGCATAGGGAGGCACACTTACTTTCGATGAGCAGATGATGGAGGAACTTCTCAGTCATCATAGTGACCCCTTTGTCGATTTGTCGTTCGTTATGTGTGGAAGCGCACCAATAACTAGTTCTTCGGCCCCAACTGCGGGAGTCCCCAGCAATGCGCAAACACTTCATGAAGAGGAGATTATAGCAGAAATTAATGCTAAGATGGAGGCAGCCGCGCAGGGTAGTGGATTTGGAGGCGGAATGGTGGGACCTGGCCTAGCCCCCTTGCGAATTATCTCCCCAAAAGGGACTGCCGTCGATACAAGTGTGTCTCTTCCGCCTGCTAACATTGATCTTATTCCTCCGATTCCACCTTCGGGAAGCATTCCTATTCACTTGAGTTCGAAGGAGGACGTTGATATAATGCTCCCAACTGGAGATCGGCCGCCAAAAGGCAAGGGTTCGAAAAGGAAACCAAGCGGCGAATCTGGCGGGTCGACGCCGAAGAAGAAGCCGAGAAAGAAGAAAGAATAAACATGTCTCTTCAGCTTATTTTTGGTAGATAGGCAGGAATCTGCTTTTGTTTTCTCTTTGTCGGCCGTGTATAAATGCGGGTTCGGCCCCCGCTAGCAGGGCTTTTGGTATAGTTTTGTACTTACCTTTTCTCTTCCAAAGAATAATTGAAATAAAATTTCATTTTGTCTTCAGCTCGATTTGTGTTCATTTGTTAAAGTGCTTCAACGTTTGAACTTTCATTCAACACACTTATAGAGTTTTAGCCTTTAAACCAGACCCGAGTTTAGTTGCTAAGTTCCAGAGTCACAATTTTGGGTCGCGATCGAGCGCTAAGTTGAATTCCGATATTGCATCATCCCAATCAGTGGTTGATACTTAAGTTCTACTCCCAGCTCCGGGGAGAAGTTAAAAAGATTAATTAACAATCGTTGATTGCCTTTAATATATCGAGCTAAACTTCGCTGAAGTAGAATTGAAACAGGACGAGTTCAGGTGGTCGAATCTCACTTGCTCGTCTATCGGTGATCGTATCCACGCTCTGGGGATTGCACTGGTAGATTGGTGGTATGTCATACCTGCACAAGGATTTTTAGATGCGTCCTCGCTCTGGGGACTTAAGTTATTGTCTCGGGTGGTCAGTCACACCCGGTTTGCATTTATACTCCAATCCGCACTCTGGGGATTTAGAGTTATTCGATGTTTATACTCCGCCACACTCCAGGGATTCAGAGTTGTCTTACGGAAAATCGGTTCGCACCCGGTTTGTGTCTAAACTTCAATCCACTCTCTGGGGATTTAGAGTTAATCGAAGTTTATACTCCAATCCACGCTCCGGGGACTTAGAGTTAATTGCTATCGATACCCTGGTTCACACTTTGAGAATCCGAAGTTAGTTGACATTCGCACCCCGGTTCGCACTTTGGGAATCTGAAGTTGGTTGGTGTTGACACTTCGATTCACACTCTGGGAATCCAAAGTTAGTTGATGTTTATACTCCAGTTCGCACTTTGGGAATCTGGAGCTAGCCGATAGATGGTCAGTCATATCTGTTTAGGCTTTAAGATTTCGTTCGCATTCCAGGAACGACGGATTTATCAAGATCGTGGATGGTCGACTCACATCCACCCTAAGTTAACAAGCGAGGTCGTTAGACGGACGGGTCCATCCTCCTCGAACTTGGTTTGAATACGGGCGAAGTCGTTAGGTGTACAGATCCACCCCCTTCGAAACTGAATTTACAAATTTATACTCCAGTTCGCACTCCAAGAATCTGGAGTTGGTTAGAGGATTATTGTGTATCAATCCTTTTTTGGCTTTAGCGTGATGATTTGTCCCCGAGCTTGGGTTTCACTTAGCGAGTAACCTGTCATATCATAGTTACTCCCTATTTGAATAAATCCCACCGTACGGTGGAACTTAGTTCTCCGTGCATAGTGATGGTCACATGATGTATTTCGAATAAATCATAGCTCTAGCTCAAAGAGATTGCATTTTATTGCTGAAATAAGAAAATATGGCAAAGTCAGTTGCCTTATTACAAATTCAAATTTCGAAATGCATAAACTAATTGCAAATGAAAAATAGACTGAATAAATAAGCAGAGCCTGTCATGTGTAGTAGCGACGAAGACTCTCGCTGTTCCAGGCTCTTGGAAGAGTGAGATTGTCAACGGTCGATAATTTGAATGTGCCATCTCCGAGCTTTCGTTCAATAACATACGGCCCTTCCCAAGTTGGCTTCATATGTGAAGGGACCAGGTAAATTCTCTTGAGGACGAGATCGTCGAGTTCAAAGGTTCGGAGTCGGATCTTGGCATTGTATAATCGGGTGACTCGACTTCGATATGCGGCTGCCCTCAAATCAGCCTCTTCACGCTTCTCATCCAATAAATCCAGAGATTCGGCAAGTAGTATAGCATTTGTCTTCGGATCATAGTATGTCACACGATGAGAAGGCACTTCTAATTCGACTGGAATAAAGGCTTCTGAACCTTAAGAAAGAGAGAATGGAGTGTGGTCGGTTGTGGACTTGTGGGTTGTTCGGTAAGCCCATAAAGCCATGGGAAGTTCATCGACCCATTTGCCCCCGGCCTTTTCCAGTCGTTTCTTCATAATAGACTTTATAATTTTATTAACAGCTTTGACCTGTCCATTCGCTTGAGGATGCGCAATTGCGGAGAACTTCTTCTGGATGTGGAACCTTTGACAGAAATTCTTAAATTCAACACTGTCGAACTGGGCTCCATTATTTGTATAAGTGTATGCGGGAGACCAAATCGGCAGATGATGTTACGTACTACAATGTTGATCACTTTCTTTGTTGTGATTGTAGCAAGGGGTTCAGCTTCCGCCCACTTGGTAAAGTAATCAACTGCTACGATGGCGTACTTAGCACCACCTTTGGCTAGAGGTAGAGAGCCAATAATGTCAATGCCCCATACTGCAAACAGCCATGGGCTGACCATCTGAGTTATTTCGGTAGGTGGGGCTCTTGGAATTCGAGCGTGCTTCTCACATTTGTCACATTTTCTGGCATAATCCGATGCATCGCGATTTATGGTCGGCCAATAGTATCCATATCGGAGCACTTTCTTGGCAAGGGCTTTCCCTCCGGTGTGATCGCCACATTCTCCTTCGTGTACATCATGCAATACTCGTTTGATCTCATCGTGAGCGATACACCGGAGCAAAGGAATAGAGTATCCTGTTCTATACATGACTCCATTCTGGATGGTGAACCACGAAGCTTTTCGAAGAACTTGTCTCTTTTTACTCCTGTGCTTCGGCAGGGTCCCATGCTCGAGATAATTTCTGAACGGAGTCATCCATGACTCCTTATCGGGAATGACCTCAAATACCCAATCCGCTTCCATTTGATCAATGCTCGGGGAAGACAAGGTTTCCACGGGAATGATTCCCATCTGTTGTGCCTCACATGTACTGGTAAACTTTGCCAATGAGTCGGCAATCTGATTGAGCTCTCGGTGTACAATAAATGGCATAATAATCGAACTGATTCAATATCTCCTGGACCTGAGCTAAATAAGCAGCCAGCCTTCGGTGTTTGGCCTGGTATTCTCCCCGAACTTGACACACGACCAACTGCAAATCACAATGAATCTCCAAGGCAATGACTCTTAAATCTCTGGCGAGGCTCAATTTGGCAAGCAGGGCTACATATTCGGCTTCATTATTGGTTGCACGAAAATCAAACTTTAAAGCATAGCATATAGATCGACCTTCAGGAGTTTCAAGTACAACCTCTGCACCTGAGCAACGGTCATTTGATGCACCATCAGTATGCAGCTTCCAGATATACTTGGGAGATTTACTGGTTTCAGGCAATTCCTCCGGGATAGCGAATTCAGTTATGAAGCCTGCCAGGATTTGTCCTTGGATGGCCCGCCTTGGAGTATAAGTAATGTCAAACTGGCTTAGCTCGATATTCCACTTAAGCAACCTTCCAGACGTCTCAGGCCGCATAAGGACTTGTCGTAACGGCTAGTCGGTGTAGACGGTGATAGGATGAGCTTGGAAATATGGACGGAGCTTCCTTGAGGCAATAACAAGACAATAAGCCAACTTTTCTAGCTTTGGATAATTTCTTTCTGCTCCGGCCAGTTGCTTGTTGATGTAATATACTGGCCGTTGTATCCGATCTTCCTCCCGAACTAGGGCAACACTGATAGCGTTCTCTGACACCACCAAGTAAATGTACAACCTTTCATGATCAATAGGCTTTGACAGGATGGGTGGTGTAGAAAGATGTTGAACTAGTGCTCGGAATACGCCCTCACATTCCATAGTCCATTCAAAGTTTCGCTTCCCTTTTCTGATCAGGTCGAAGAAGGGAATGCATTTGTCAGTGGATTTTGAGATGAACCTGCTTAGCGCTGCTACTTTCCCATTGAGGCTTTGAACTTGCTTTATAGTTCTCGGAGTTTCCAGATTCTCGATTGCCCAGATCTTTTCAGGATTAGCTTTGATCCCTCGAGCATTGACGATAAACCCAAGGAATTTTCCGGATGCGACCCTAAAGTGAAATTTCAACGGGTTGAGCTTCATTCTATATTCTCGGAAGATATTAAACATTGAATCCAGGTCTTTGATATGATCAGTGGAGAATCGCGACTTCATGAGCATGTCGTCCACATATACCTCCATGGTTTTTCCAATCTGGTTAGCGAACATTCGATTAACTAACCGTTGATAAGTTGCCCCAGCATTCTTAAGTCCAAAAGGCATAACTTTGTAGCAGTAAAGCCCCATATTGGTTACGAAGCTGGTATGCTCCTGGTCGGGCAAGTGCATGGATATTTGATTGTAGCCAGAATATGCATCCATGAAGGATAAAAGCTCATGCCCAGCTGTTGAGTCTACGAGCTGATCGATCCAGGGAAGTGGAAAACTGTCTTTAGGGCAAGCTTTATTCAAGTCTGAGTAATCGATGCACATTCTCCATTTCTCATTCGGCTTTCGGATAAGTACAGGATTTGACACCTAATCCGGATATAATGCATCTCGAATAAACCTGTTCGATTTGAGCTTTTCTACGTCTTCCTTAAGGGCGGCAGATCTCTCTGGATCCATACCACGCCTTTTTTGTTTGACCGGGACATGCCACGGGTCAATATTCAATGCGTGGCTCGCAATGTCTGGTGAGATCCCACACATGTCAGAGTGCGTCCAGGCAAACACGTCAAGGTTTGCCCGGAGAAATTCAACCAATTCCTCTTGCATCTGTTAGCTTAGCTAAGATCCAATCCTTATCATTCTAGAATCGTCATTATCGTCGATCAGAACATCGATTGTCAGTTCGGTCGGGGAAGCTTGACTATCTTTACTTTCGTCTTCACTTTCAGGGTCAAGATCCCTAGGGAATTGGTTGGGGTGCCCGGGCCTGGGCTCAGGCGTCAATTGTCAATTCTTAGCAAAGCAGACGCAGAGAGATTCATCTATGCCCTTTCCTTTTTCTTTTCGCTGCGCTTCCCGAAGCTCGGCAACATAACAGGCTCGTCCAGCAGCCTGGTTTCCCTAAACAACTCCGACTCCATTGTCTGTATGGATTTTAAAGTCAAACACCAAGGGGCGATGGCAGCCCTAAACTCGACTAGGGCCGGTCGGCCCAAGAAGACATTGTATGGCGAATCTATATCCAATACAACAAACTATAGTATCCGGACTCTCTGGCGTTCGGCAATTCCCAATTCCACTAGTAGCTCCACCATCCCAGTGGGTATTATCGCGCTTCCATTGAAGCCATGGATATGGTATTGACAAGGCCTCAGATCCTTTGCTTCCATCTTCATCTGGTTATAAGCTCGTTTAAACAATATATTTACCAAACTTCCACCGTCCACCAGGATCCTCTTCATCCAAGCAGGACCTATTTGGGCTGAAATGACAAGTGGATCAATGGTTGGGGCTTCAACTCTATCGGCATCTTGGTCTCAAAACACGATGTCATCAGTCATCATTTTCTGTTGCTTGGCCGGAGCCCCATCTTCCAAACTACTACAACATTTCAAGTCTGTATGCCTAATAGAGCTGGCATACGGCTCCATTTCCATCCAGCTTCGATTTGCTGGATGTGGGCCACCACTAACAGTATTTATCACCAACGTCCCGCCAGTACGAGCGGGTTCCTCCTGTCTTGTCTAATTTGGCATATGGTTTTGATTTGATGGGCCCACACCTCCAGACTGCGGCGCCCGCACGAACTGCTCCAACTTCCTCTCACGTATCAACTTTTCAATGATATCTTGCAAATGACGGCATTCATTTGTGTTATGTCCATAGCTCTCGTGGAATCTACAAAACTTCCCTGTCTGGATCTGTTTTTCCGATGATTGTTTCGGAGCAGGTTTCTTATACTGAAAAGTATTGCAGGTCTGTAAATACACATTTTTCAGCGACGTATTCAAAGAGGTATAATTATCAAACATGGGATCCCTACGTCGTGGCCCGCGATTCTGATCTCGTTTCTTGTTTTGGTTTCCATTGCCTTTTTGTTGATTCTGTTTATTTTGTATATTCGGTTGTACTTTTCCGGAACTCTCCCGGTTTGTATAACAGCAACATTGCTCTAGATTCCTTCCACACTAGGCCCTGCGTCATCCTTCTTCCTAGACTATTTCGCATCCTCCCTTCTCAATAATTGGGCTATCTTGAAATAGAAACGGTCCAATAACGCATGAGGTTTTTCGGCCAACCAGTTGCCGAACTCGGAGTTGGGGTCGATCTCCTTAGTCAGTGCCATCAGAATCGAATTATCATTGGGGTTACTAATTTCAGCGCATGCAGCATGAAATCTCTCCAGATAATGTCTGAGTGTCTCTCCAGGAGCTTGAGTGACACTAGACAAAGTATTAACATCTTTCGGCCTTGCGACATGCATGTGAAACTGCTCAATAAACTTTGTTGCCAACTAGTCAAAACAAGAGATAGATCGGGGTGGTAAATGGGTAAACCACATAGTTGCTATGCCCCTAGAGAGATCGGGAAACTTTGGCACTTAACTGCATCATCATCTCGCGCAACATTCATCAACCATTCATACTTCAAGATATGTTGATTAGGGTCAGAGCTCCCTTCGTAAACAGGTAAAGTTGGCATTCTGAATCACCGAGGTGGTTCAGCATAAAGTATTTCATTAGGAAAAGGGGTGTGACTCTAGGAGATTCCCCATTCGTCATTAGTAAGACCCTGACTTTCACGGATCATTTGACGTATCATCGTCGGGATGTCCGGCATCTGGACATTTTGAGCGTGTTGGGCCAAGGTGTGGTCGGGTTCCACAATGCGAGGAGGGGTCGGTCGTGGTTGACGCTCCATGTATCGCCTCCTTGGTTCTATGTCTTCAGGGACATAAGGCTCAGGAGTATGGTTGCGTTGGCGGTGGTTCGGATCCGTTCGGTTCCGAGCATAAACTCCCAAATCAGTAGTAGTGGTAGTACAGTTGTCGATAATGTGATATGGGGCAGCACCTCCACGGGAGGAGGGTCCAGTCTGATGGCTGGTTGACGACCATCTCTCGGTTGCCCAAGATTCAATGTGTGTTGATGCCCAGTGGCCTGTGTGTAACTTTCGTCCAGTCACGAGCGCATGGATCTATGATTAAAATCTAAAGAGGCTGAACTTTCGATGGATGAATAAGAAGCCTGATCCCTTCTGGATCTCCTTCATCTTTGGAAGTTTAGGTTGTTGATCAGTTCTACGTTCGCTCACAATTGCTGAGTGAGCTGTTGGCGGCTCTGAGTAAGCTCTTGCATTAGTAATTGAAATTCTTCCCTGGTGACAGGGCCTTGCAGATCTGATGGTCCAGCAGCATTCTGATCGGCAGGAGGTAGTTGTACGGGGTTCTGTCTGTCCCGTCCTTCTGGATCTGCGGTAGTTGAGGTAGTCCTAGTGTTAACCATGATGGGTAGCGAAGCTCTTTCCTATACTTGATGCAAATCTGAATAGGATGGAAGAACTTTAAACTTGAAATCTGGATCTTCTTCTTAGATTTATGCAATTCGATATCGATAGTAGATCCAACGAGTAGGAGAAAAACTGGGTTTTCTCAGTGAAAGCACCAATGTGTTTGTACCAAAATTGGGCACAACACCCTTCGGATGTGTTTGAAGAGATAAAATGAAGAATATAAAATGAAAAAGGAGGAAGATCTAACAAACACACCATAATAAGCAAGAAAAATGCACAGAAACACACAGATTTAGAGTGGTTCAGCTTATGGTCTACGTTGACTATGAAATGGTTGACTTTTATTAACTTTTGCTTACTGGTTACAACGAATTACTACAGTAAAACTCGAGTACAACAATGATTTTGGCAGAGTCTGGACGTAGAAGAGCCAAAAAGTCCCTTTTCTGTAGGTCTAGGGCTGCTATTTATAGGCGTAGGCTGCAAATATCTCGCTCAGATCTCGAAGACCTCTTCTCGCATGTGGGTGGGCCTACACGATCGAACCCTAACCGTTTGGAGTCGATCCATGATCGATACGAAAGCAATTCGTATCGGTCGGGATTTGGTCCAATCGAGTCCGGATCGATCAGGAACATTCTTGAAGGTGTTCGCAAGCTCCTATGAAAATTTGGTGGTATTAGGACTTGTAGATTTTGAGTTATGATCGATGCAAGTTTGAGTTTTTTGAAGGCTGTTGAATTCGTATCGATCCCTCTTCGCATCGTTCTGTTCGTATCGATTCTGGCACGTGCCTGCTAGTTGACGTGGCGCTAATTTTTTGGATCGCTCCACTCTTCACGCCGAACAATCGAGTCTTTCCTATGTATACGCCTCATTCGTATCAACCCAGTTTGGCTCTGTTCGTATCGATCGTAACTGCTCTGTTCGTATCGATCGTAACTGCTCTGTTCGTATTGATTGTAACTGCTCTGCTCTGTTTGTATCGATTGTAACTGCTCTGTTCGTATCGATCACTGGCCGATTGATACGAAGTAGTTTGTATGTTTTTGATGGATACGAAGTGAAGTTGGTTAATCGATGCGAACAAGTTGGAGATGATGGATGTGAAGAACGCCACTTTCTATGGATACGAACTTGCGCTCCCCTAATCGATACGAAGTTAGGTGCACCCGATGGATTCGAACAGATCGATACGAATGAGGTTTCCTCCCGGTTGCTTGATGGATATGGACAACGTGATCATTTGAGTTGTATCAATCATATCTTGAGCATACAAACTCGAAATGACTTGAAATTTGGAACGTTGGCTTTCATTGCTTTGCTTTTCGCGTCATGATAATTGTAGCTCGATCGGACTCGGGCAAAATTTACCAGCATCCATAGCGAACCTTCGCATATAAACGATCTTCGGGACAGACTGTCTTGGATTTTCAGTCAATTCCTTGGTGCCACGACCTTTCCAAAAGCCGGGATAACACAACCGGCACCTCAGTTTCTTTAATCTCACCTTCCTCGGTGGTATCGAAGGCCCCTTTTGCAGGGGGCAGCGAAGGTCCGGCTTGTTCTTTGCCCATTTCCGCGATCGCTCTTGCTATAGTAGCTCCAATTGGAAGGCTAGTCCAGTGGCCCTCTTCCAGTAATCTGAACTTTAAGAGCTGTTCGTTAGTAATTATGGATTTAGTGTCCCAGACTCCTACGGGAATAGCTCGGAATACCTAGCACTTTCGGGTCGTGGATGGATATCTGTAAGAGTTGAAAGATGTTTAGAAAAGATGCACTTCGAGCCTTAAGACGAAGATTGGATTAAAAATGAGATTTACTCCCTTTTAGCCATCTTATCACAAAACCGGGAGGACAACATACATAGAACCACTCTTGTCTATACTGAGAAAATTTACTCCATGCACCCGTCAGGATTTGGCATTTAGGGTATGGCTTGAGAAATATGAAGGGTTGGCTGTCGGTACGTCTCTTGAAGCGGTAAATATAATGGATATCCTAGGGAGTAGGGGGTCTGAATAAGACACTCATAAAAAGAATGCATGTACCGTGAATAAATGCATGGCTATTAGGGTTTAGTTGTGCTAGAGCAATCCCTGTATACTGCAAAACTTCATGGAGAAATGAGTGGAAAGGTGGCACACTTCCAGCCCAGCGCATAAATTTGTTGCACGCCGTATATCCGGCTGGGGGCAAGTGAGGTCGATCTAGTGACGACGGGACTAGAACGTCCTCAAAGTGGATTCCATGATCGATGGGGAGTGGATTCGTTGATTTTCGAGGCTTGGGAGTCGATGGGATCATCCAGAACAACGGCCCCGTCTACAGCTTCGGGAGCCGGGCCTATAACCACAACATGCGGATCTGGGATGCCAAGTGTAGGGACTGACGATGGATTCGAAGTTCCCACTGCTTCCTGTCGAAAACTTGGCTCAAGCTTGTCAGAAACTGTAGCAGAGCTTGATTTTTTGGACATCTCCGAAGAACGGTCGATGTGACTAGATACATGTTTAAGCTATACTTGAAAGATAATAGATATCAGATATAACAACAAAGTATTCCCCCATGTTGTGTGTGAACTAGGGCGACGATTTAAGCAAAGAGTACAAATAAATTAAAGCCGTAAAGAATAACATAGCACAATGAAGCTTAAAATTATCATCTTTGAAGACCGTATTAACCGTCACCAAAGTTTGTCCTATGGTCGGTAGTAGAAGTCCTAGGATCAAACATTAGCATCGTATGCTGTGAAGTCTATTGCTTGCTTTTATTGAGTTAAGTATGCATTTACAATCATTAAAATTATGGAGTTGTTGGTCCAAATCAGTTCTATATGTTCATAAGCTTTGGTTCCTGTTATCGTTCATTGTTCTCTGATCAGGCATGTGAATATGTGGTCTTGGTTTACATTATGTTCAAGGTGAGATGGTTCAGATTGCCAATGCTAATCCCAAAGACTCAGTTCCAACCGACCAACCTTCTTACGAGCCGCCGAACAACTCTCTAGACCAAGATAGCCGACCCACTCATTCTCCTCTCTCACTCTCTAATCACCTAACAGTCCTCTAGGTCTATACCGACCCACATTCCTAATTTCCTACCTACCCATGCTCCTCCTCAATACCAAACAACTCCCTCGCTCAGAATACCGACCCGCTCCCCTGGACTCTGACCGACCCACAACGTCACACATAGCTGCCGAACCTCATTCTCATTTCTCTCAACGTGACCGACCCGCGTTTACTCTCGGATCACAGAACCCTTCCTTTTCTTTTGAATTCTTCACCAAGCGACATCTTCCTTCCTCCTCCTAAGTCCTGACTTCTGAATTATGAAAACAACAACTACTCCTTCTATGAGACTATTGCCATCAACCATCAAAGACGGTTGAAGCCCTAACTTAAAGTTCAGTCCTCCTCTTGATTTATCTCTTCCTCAATTATCCTCTACCTATTCCTATAACCAAGGAAAAGGGGAAGCCCTCCACTCAAGCACTGAAACTTCTTATGCGATTCCGAGTTTGAAAGGAAGTTCATACCTATGAAGAAAGCTTGAGGTTTGCAGCAATTTTGAGATGCTAGGTTGAGGAGTTGATCAAATTCGAGAACAACTAAAATCGCAAGGGGAGAGGTACAGGGTTCGATGGGAAGAAAGTTGGCAAATTTGGGATAATAGGAAGGATGCGGGCTTGTGAAAGTAGAGTGAAAATCAGAAGGAGAGAAAAGAGCAAAGGACGGGTCTTTTATATGACGAGGGTAGAAGATGAACGGGCTATACCCGATGGAACCGGTTAACACATGTTTGCTGGGTCGGTGAAGCATGTACCGATCGTGTTGGTCTATGCCGGCCCACCTTTTTGTCAAAGGACCCGACCGAGTGGTTCGACCTCCATATGCTGACCCAATCTTGTTATAAATAATAATAATAATAAAATAATAAGAATATAGAAAGTATGTACATGAACGTATGCACACATCATGGCAATGAAAGATGAAACTGTACGAAGGGACAGATGCCATCGAGTTGGTGGAGAAATATTGGTTTATGAATTCTAGCATGGTTTAACCTTCGAGAGGTTACATATATTTAGCTTTGGAAAAGTTAAAACAGGATTTCAAGAATCTCTTTGGGAATGAACTAATACGTTCAGACGACGCAAAGCTTTGTTCGAAGACCAATAAAAGAGCGACAGTCGATTATCATTTTGAACGAGCCAGCCTTTGGAAACGGGGATTACTCGCTGATTCAAAGCGCGTCATGTTGATTCACAAGACACACTTTGGGGGGGCAAATGTTACCCGACACCTTAGCCCGGCTACAAAACGGAGGCTGCAGAAGTTATAATTGAACGTAAATGGGCGTAGCGTCAAGGGTTGGTCCACTTCAAGTCATATTGGCGATTACTCTGAGTCGGCCTCGATGAATAAGAGTCGATATGTGATGGATGATGGGTCGGTATTGCGTGATGGAGTTGTTTGTACCAAAAATGGGCACAACACTCTTCGGGAGTTATTTGAAGAGATAAAATGAAGAACGTAAATGTAAAACAGAGATTATCTAACAAAAACTCCAATAAATAGAATTGTAAATACGCAGACAAGCAATTAAGAGTGGTTCGGCGTATCGCCTACGTCCACTATGAAGTTTTGATGATTTTATTGATTCTCTTTCAATGATTACAAGTGATTACAGCGAACAACAGCGAATTATAGCTTGGAATTCAGATTCAACAGTAAGAATAAGATGCAAATCTCGATCCGGCAGAGTCTGGACGCTTCAGAATCCAGATCCCCTTTTCTGAATGACCAGGGGTCCTATTTATAGGTGTAGGAGGCTGATATTTCGCCTAAATTGAGGGGAGACCGGTTCTGGCATGTGAGGGGGCCCACATGCCCGCTCTTTGGAAATCCGGGCCCACTTTGGGATCGATTCGACCCTTGCTTCGAATCGATCAAGATTTGCTCCGATTGAGCTGAAATTTGGCATGGACATTCCTTAGGCTGCCAGTTAGCTCCTGTCCAAATTTCATAGCATTTGGACTTGTAGATCTCGAGATATGATCGATTCAAGATTTCATTTCTGGCTGATGTGGTCTGTTCGAATCGATCCCCTTCGAATCGATAGGGTCGAATCGATGACTTGGTGAGCGAAGATGTTGACGTGGCACGCCTTCTTCGTATCAATCCGACTTTTGCTCCGAGTTGACTGGGTCGAATCCATGGTTTTAGCCACCTTTAATCACTGGATTCGAGGGAATGGATTCGAGGATAGTTGTGGGATGGAGTCGAAGTTCTTCAACTGCATGGATTCGAAGGCCTTCCTTTTGATGGATTCGAAGTGGGGAAAACTTGATGGATACGAAGTGTGGTGGCTTTGTGGATCCGAAGTGCTTCATCTCGAGGGTTTCGAACGATTATGGCCTCATCGATACGAAGAGGATCATATGGATTCGACCTGTTGGATTCGAATGGAATTTCTTTTGATGGATCCGAACGGCATCCCCACTTTATGGATTCGAACCTAGGGCTTGGCTTATGGATTCGAAGCTAGGGATATTTCCTCCACTTTTCATCAGTGATAACTTGAGTATACGAGCTTGGATCGTCTTGAAATTTGGAATGTTGGCTTTCACGGCTTTTCTTGACATATCTTATCAATCTTAGCTTAATCCGAACCCGGATAAAATTCATCGATATCCGTGGCTATCCAGTAGCGGCCCAATGCTGAGGACGTATGACCTTTATGCTCTGGTTAGTTCCTTGATATCTCGGCCTTGCCAAAAGGCAGGATAACATTTGCCCTCCAAAGTACGTCTTGTGTAATCATGACGTGCTTTGAAAAGCTGCAGCTTCTCATTTGATAACCATCATATGTTTCGTTGAAAGCTATACTCTGCATTACTGTAATTGACCGTTGTATAATCGTGATCAGCTGCTTACTGTCGGATTCATGACGAGATGAGCATTTGATCCCTGTGAATGTCAAAGATCAAATATTAGTCAGACATATATGCATATATGTGTCATCTTGAATTTTGTTAGCGTTGCGTGGTTGCAAGTCATTGCTGTTCAGTTTGTTATTGAAGTCCGCATCGATCCTCTCCTGAATCGACTTGAGATTCGAGTTAAAACATCGCTTTGATGATTGTCTATGATTATGTAGTGCATTGTTATAATTGAGTGTCGAGTGCTAGCGATTTGTTGTTGTAATCGTTATCAAATGAGCTTCCAATTCCTGTAAATCTGGAATATTGAAGATTAGTCCAACATTTATGCATATATGTTAATCTGACTCTCGCTGACGTTCACGAGTCGTTGTCAGTTTATCTTATATTGAATTCCGTATTGACCCTCTCCTGAACCGACGTGAAATTCATTGTAACAACATTTGATGGTTGTTCTTGAATGCTTCCTCGCAACGATCCTCTCCTGAATCGATGTGAAGGGTTGGAATATATGCTTCGTATCGGTGAATACGTAATATCGGGTCTCAGATCGATGGATACAAAAGTAATACTTTGTATCGACGGAGTCAAACGATCCGGACATAATCATGCAGTGATGCTTCATGGAGGATATGCCATTTCTTATTCGTTTATTCAATAAGAATCCCCGATTGTGGATAATCTTCGATAGGAGTTATCCATGACTCCTCTCCTAGATCCATCTCTAAGATCTAGCTGATCTTCATATGCCAATGCTTGAAATAATAAGTATTTCAACTGGGACAAAGTCTGTTTGTCGTGCATCCCCAGAACTGGCTAGCTTGGCCAGTGACTTAGTTTTTTTTTCCAAGGATGTGTGTAATGGTGTAATAGTTGAAGTCGACTAGTAGCTTTTGGACCCGGTTGAGATAAGGTGCAAGACGTTGCCCCCTAGTCAGACAATCTTCCCTGACTTGGCGTACTACTAACTAGTAATTACATAAGACATGTAAAGTTTCCACTCGTAGTTTTCTTGTAAGTTTGAGTACCAAGGCTTCATACTTAGCTTCGTTATTTGTTGCAAGGAAGTTGAGTTTGAGGGCATGGCAGATCGATCGTTCCTCAGTAGTCATCAATGCAATTCCGACGTTAAAAAGCCGATTATTGGAAGTTCCGTCCGTGTACGTCCTCCATCGGTTGGACGGTTTGCCACTGTTCTTCGGATAGTCGTCTGATGTGGTGGATTCAGATATGAAGTATGCTAATGTTTGATCATGGAGAGCTCTTCGAGGGAGATATGTGAAATCAAATTGGCTTAGCTCGATATCCCATTCGAGTATCCTTTCAGACATCTAAGGTTCCCATTGGATCTAGCGTTCTCAAGTTTGAATCCAAAGAATGCAGTATAGCACTACAGGTTCGGATCTGTGATGAAATAGTTGTATTCCTGGTCTAGGACATGTTTCAGTATCTGATTGCATCTAGAGTTTGCATCCATGGATGAGAGTAATTCATGTCTGATGGTTAAGTCAATTAGTTGATTGATCATTGGATGTGGAAGCTATGCTTTGCCATGCCTCGTGCAAATCTGGGTAGTCGGTGTATGTTCGCCACTCTCCTTTTATTTCTCTCATAAGCAAAGGATTGAATATTCATTTTGGGTAGAGGACATCGCGGATAAACCTATTGGTTTTGAG
This sequence comes from Allium fistulosum, assembly GCA_030737815.1. Classification (NCBI taxonomy): domain Eukaryota; kingdom Viridiplantae; phylum Streptophyta; class Magnoliopsida; order Asparagales; family Amaryllidaceae; genus Allium; species Allium fistulosum. Next base: position 912,714,495 of record CM060908.1, read on the forward strand.
TAGATTCGCCCCCTCCTTAAGTGTACCAGATCTTTCTGGATCCATGTTGCTTTGTTTTTATTCACCGAGACATGCATCGGGTTGGCACTTAGTGCAGGGTTCTTAATGGTGGGTAAGAGTCCATATATACACATGAGATTGAGTCCAAGCGAACATATCAAATTCACCTGAAGCAATGCAGTCGACTCTTGCATTATCATTGCGTAGAGTTGTGATCTGATCTACAATACACGTGAAGGGTTGTAGGTGCCTCATGTGTTTATTTTCAACGGTAAATGATCAGGCTTATAAGGATGTTAAATCAAAGGATTAGTAGAATTTAGCCTTGTACTGCACGCTGCTACATAGCTGGCTCCAGCTTTGAGATTGAATTCTCATGTGTTTCTGAATGATGCGCTTTTCATTCAATGTACCCGCGATCCATTGCTCATTGGAAGAGTCAGAATGATGATCAGTCACCCATGAGTTCGGGTATTGATTTGATGATTCTTTCTCTAGGCATCCTTTCGGTCGCAACCTAGAGTTGTTATGAATATCAAGCATGGGTCATAGGTTCAAATTGTTATAGTCAACTCTTGGATAATCACTCTTTTGCCCCCAGTCTTGGGTTAGCGGATGCATTACGCGGACGGTCTAGCCTCGTCCTAGCTATGTTTATACTGTAGTTCAAGCTTTAAGAATCAGAGTTGATTGATGAATGGTTGAATCATATTACTCTTATCTTCTTGCTCGTTCCCCCAAGTCTAGGGAGTATCTCGATAAGTGGCAAGGTAGACAATGTTCGCTTCAATTTTGTATTGTATTCCATTGAACCATAGGATCAAATTAACGGACGGAGGGCCGAGTCGTGCCTATCATGCATTATGTTCTAGTTCTTTCCTCTAGGCGGAATACATGGTTACTTTGCCGACATTCGAACATAAGCTAGATTCTGGATGGTCAACGACATTCGCTCTGCTGCTTATGTCGCCATACTTTGGGCAAAAACTGAAGAGTGAATCGTCTAGTCAGATCCAATGTAGGATTGGTGCTTCCCTTGTCGAATCTAGGGTAAGAATCAGTGTGCATATGTTTAGGTTGCACTTGTTTCGAATCGTTCTTTTAGCCGGATCATGGTAAGAGTCAATGAATGAATGGTCGCGTTGCATTCATTTGGAGTTGGCTGATCAACCATGTCCATTTCGATTTACGTTCTCCCGTTAGATCTAGGGATAAAGTCAGCTCAAATGCAGTCATGTCATGCTCATTTGGTCTCATGCTCTTCCTGACGGATCGAAGGAAGGCGACGAAGGACGAATGGTCAAGTCACACTCATTCGTGGTTTATCCTTTTATCCGTGCTATGCTGGTCGAAGACATTCGATGCATGCTCGGGTCACATCGATTTGTAGTTGAAGAGGATTGATATTGACCGTCGATTCGACGGCATGATGCAGAATGCTCGGACCTCATTTCCTGTCAATCCGATGGTATGATATGAAAGGCGCAGATCGACATTGCCCGTCGATCCGGCGGTATGATATGATTGGTTGCTTGTAACTTTGGGCGTCATTATGTTTGGTTGGCATTAAGGCCTCCTTGCAGTCGTTGCTTTAAGTTTTAATGGATGCTAAGCCGGAGAGGCAGCGAGTCACCTTTCTCTTCTTTCAGTAATTTGTACTTCTGCCCCCAGTCTTGGGGATAAGCCGTAATAGGCGTTATGCAGTATTGTTCACTTCTTAATTTTAACATCCACACTCTAGGGACTTGTATCTTTATGACAGCTATTGATCACTCATTTTCATGTGTTGAGTCTGCGCCTATGCTCGGGGAATGAGTGATGTAACTTGGTTGAGATGCAGTCGAAGTTGTTAGGTGGACGGGTCCACCCTCCTCGAGGCCGTACTTGATGGAGATGCAATCGAAGTCGTTAGGTGGACGGGTCCACCCTCCTCGAAGCTGCATTGAATGGAGATACGGTCGAAGTCGTTAGGTGGATGGATCCACCCTCCTCGAAGCCGTACTTGGTTGTAGTTTATACTCCGGCTCGAGCTCTCGGAGTCCGGAGTTAGTTTATGTTTATACTCCAGTTCGTGCTCTCGGAAGCTGGAGTTTGTTGATGTTTATACTCCGGTTCGCGCTCTCGGAATCCGGAGTTAGTTAATGTTTATACTCCAGTTCGTGCTCTCGGAAGCTGGAGTTTGTTGATGTTTATACTCCGGTTCGCGCTCTCGGAAGCTGGAGTTTGTTGATGTTTATACTCCAGTTCGTGCTCTCGGAAGCTGGAGTTTGTTGATATTTATACCCAGCTCGCGCTCTCGGAGTACTCTGGGGTTTTGTGAATGTTTATACTCCGTCTCGCGCTCTAGGAGTACGGAGTTGAATGAATGTTTATACTCCGCCTCGCACTCTGGGAGTATGAAGTTAAGGAATGTTTATACTCCGCCTCGCACTTTGGGAGTACGGAGTTAAGTAAAAAGTTTGTACCCAGCTCGCGTTCTCGGAGTACTCTGGGGTTTTAGGAAAATGTTTATACTCCGCCTCGCACTCTGGGAGTACGGAGTTAAGTAAAAAGTTGTCGTGTATCAGCCCGTTTCTGGCCTGATGTGAGGGCTTGTCCCTGAGCTAGGTGTTTCGCTTAGCGAGTGATCGGTGGGATCCCGATTAACTTCCACTTATAGGCCCCTCAACAAAGGATGAGGTTTAGAGTATGGACGGTTAGATCGCGTCCATGTTCATTTGGATTCCGCTTTTGCCAGGCCTAAGGAGTAAGATTAATGTTCTGGCAAGCTTTGTGCTCGAGCATAGGAAAGGATGGTCGAATTACATCCACTTTGAGTTGTATATTTTCCCTTAAGTCGGGTGCAAGAAATGGAGAGCAGACAGTCGAGTCACATCCAATTTATACTTTGCATTCTTTCGATCGAGCTAAGGAAGAGAGTTGAAATGACGGCTCATGATGGTTAGTGAGTAGACAATCAGTCGTTGATGACTTTAAATTGAGGGTTGGACCTTTAAACATGTGTTCCCTCGAATAATCCCAAATGTCTAATGTAGGATTGGATGCATGGATGGTGACATCACGTCCACCCTTGATGTGATTCTGATTTTATCGGGCATTAGAAGAAGCATAAGTATTTTGGCAAGCTTCAAGTACGAGATGGAGAAGGCACTGTTGGGACATATAACTCCAAGTCTTTCTTACATCTCCTAATTAAATTGCATAGGCAGATGAGTGGATGGTCGGTTGCATCCACTTTGTACTAAAGTCCTGACCTTGTCGGTCTCTTCTGCTTTGATGCCTTGCCCTCAGTCAGGGGCATATAGTAGCCGATGAGTGGTCGAATCATGCTCATCACGATGATACCTCAATGATTTGATCATGGTCCGCGGAGGTTGTTTTGCACCCAATCTTAAGTACTCGGTTACCTGCATCATTTGCAAGTAGTTTAATTCAAGTAGGTCATATTTCGCAACGTAAATGAAATTGAATTAGAAATAATTCAAAAGAGATCAGATCAAATCTCATAGCGAAGCAGCGTCGCATGTCGTTGTTGCACTTCAGTCCAGCCCTTCTTAATTGGAAGCCTAACACACGTGGTTCAGTTCAATCAACGTTCTTGATTGGTAGGAGTCGGGTGTTCCTCGTCCGTCGTTTTATGGGGCTTGCACATATTGTCGGAGCTTTCCTTTCTGAAGTAACCTTATGGTGTTGGTATCCATGGTAGCCATCTAAGGAAGATGTGCTTCACGATTTAGAGTATTGAGTAGGTTTCCTCCTTATCTTGCCATGTTGATCCTTCATATGATTCATCAACTCAAAATTGGCCTAGACATGTTGGTGTAGTTGTCGGCGGCGGCCCACCAGTTCTCTTGCCAAAGTCTGGAAATAAGCGCTGGTGATGAATTCATTTATGGGTATCGGCAGCAACTGGCTGCGGGTTTTGGATAAATTCGTTGGCTGCCAGCTTCTTCATTCACTTCAACAATATAAGAAGTAGAACTGGAATGTCTAACCACGATTGACAATGTTCTTTGAGGAAGGGGGGAAGACGGCTACATTTGATGGCAGTCATCACTCTTGGTGTAAGCCATGCGCAATTCTCACTTCATGAGGTAGTGTCGGGGGTTATATACTTCCAAAGTGCACTGACATAGTTAACATGTTGAATTTTCACTGGAAGTTCTGCATGTAGGATGGTTTCAACGAATAGGTCTCGACTAGGAAAGATTCCCCAATCGGCATTATAATCAGGCTCATTTTATTGCCCAGGGGTCTTGTAACACTGGTCAATGACGTATGCATGATTGCGTTCGAGTTGTTTGCAATGCCGATAGGACGGTGAGTTGGTTAAAATGGGCTAACAGATTGGTGTTTATCCCAAACTTTCATCCAGATAGGGGACCTATATAGGGTATTAAGGAAGTCTTCTTGAGGTTGTATGCCATGCTTTTAGTCATGTGGACGTAGAATGATTAAGATGCGGGCATTTGAAGATGGTTCAGCGGTGACCAGCTATGCTTTGAGTCGGTAGAGTAGACAGTGTAGGGGAGTCGTCATATTAGCCGTCGTACCATAGTTGTCAACTCAGGAGTTTGAAAGCTGGTCAATTGGAGGAAGTTGCATTCCACCTTAAAAGCATGATATATTAATCAACCCCAGTTCTTGGCATACTATCTAGGTTCTCCAGACTTTGGGAGTACGGTTGAGTAGTATTTCTTTACCCATTCCTTGATTGCAACTCAACATTTGTTGTTGTGATCTCCTATGTCTTGTTCAGTCATGGAACAATTAGAAGCATGGATGGAATGTTCCTTCACTAAATTGGTGATTGAATTCACTATGCGGGTGCCCTGCGCTGCGGCTAGGGTTCGGGGGTTATTTGAAGAGATAAAATGAAGAACGTAAATGTAAAACAGAGATTATCTAACAAAAACTCCAATAAATAGAATTGTAAATACGCAGACAAGCAATTTAGAGTGGTTCGGCGTATCGCCTACGTCCACTATGAAGTTTTGATGATTTTATTGATTCTCTTTCAATGATTACAAGTGATTACAGCGAACAACAGCGAATTATAGCTTGGAATTCAGATTCAACAGTAAGAATAAGATGCAAATCTCGATACGGCAGAGTCTGGACACTTCAGAATCCAGATCCCCTTTTCTGAATGACCAGGGGTCCTATTTATAGGTGTAGGAGGCTGATATTTCGCCTAAATTGAGGGAAGACCGGTTCTGGCATGTGAGGGGGCCCACATGCCCGCTCTTTGGAAATCCGGGCCCACTTTGGGATCGATTCGACCCTTGCTTCGAATCGATCAAGATTTGCTCCGATTGAGCTGAAATTTGGCATGGACATTCCTTAGGCTGCCAGTTAGCTCCTGTCCAAATTTCATAGCATTTGGACTTGTAGATCTCGAGATATGATCGATTCAAGATTTCATTTCTGGCTGATGTGGTCTGTTCGAATCGATCCCCTTCGAATCGATAGGGTCGAATCGATGACTTGGTGAGCGAAGATGTTGACGTGGCACGCCTTCTTCGTAACGATCCGACTTTTGCTCCGAGTTGACTGGGTCGAATCCATGGTTTTAGCCACCTTTAATCACTGGATTCGAGGGAATGGATTCGAGGATAGTCGTGGGATGGAGTCGAAGTTCTTCAACTGCATGGATTCGAAGGCCTTCCCTTTGATGGATTCGAAGTGGGGAAAACTTGATGGATACGAAGTGTGGTGGCTTTGTGGATCCGAAGTGCTTCATCTCGAGGGTTTCGAATGATTATGGCCTCATCGATACGAAGAGGATCATATGGATTCGACCTGTTGGATTCGAATGGAATTTCTTTTGATGGATCCGAACGGCATCCCCACTTTATGGATTCGAACCTAGGGCTTGGCTTATGGATTCGAAGCTAGGGATATTTCCTCCACTTTTCATTAGTGATAACTTGAGTATACGAGCTCGGATCGTCTTGAAATTTGGAATGTTGGCTTTCACGGCTTTGCTTGACATATCTTATCAATCTTAGCTTAATCCGAACCCGGATAAAATTCATCGATATCCGTGGCTATCCAGTAGCGGCCCGATGCTGAGGACGTATGACCTTTATGCTCTGGTTAGTTCCTTGATATCTCGGCCTTGCCAAAAGGCGGGATAACAGGAGTCACCAAAAAACAGTGGGTCGGCACTTGAAGTGAGGATCATATATTCACGGTCGGTCATATACGATCGGTCGTTTACAATCATTCAAGAGAATGTGGGGTTGGCAGAGTGGATCGTTTTCGGTGAACTAGGTTGGGTCGGCAACCTTGGTTTGTTTAGGTGGTTCAGCATAAGCATGATGGTAATAGTAGGAGTTTGAGTTAGGTTCAGCCTGGGTAGGATCAGGGTTGATGGTTCGGTCATTTGGGATTGACCTCGGAGGAATCAGTCATGTGGATCGGCTTTTAGTGGTTCAACCTTGGAGAGCTAATGTGGATCGATCATATGTGGTTCGGCATGCGTCGATCGGTCATGGTGAGAGAGCTAATGTGGACCGGTCGTACGTGGTTCGGCATGCGTCGATCGATCATGGTGAGAGAGCTAATGTGGATTGGTCGTACGTGGTTCGGCATACTTGGTACGGTATGCATCAGAGAAGACAACGAGTTGCCACGAGGGTTACGGTCGATGCTTCTATGCTTCGAGTCACATCACCACTTGCATCGAGTCATTTGAGAAGATGCTTTGAGTCATCCTCAGGGGACCCATGGTTCAGCCAAGAGTGGCTTGGTGTACCTCGGTCGGTCGACCTGGGGCATCACTTGTGGGCCGAGTTGTCTTGGTCGTGGGCTTGTGCAGGGATCTAGCTTGTCTTCGTCTATAAATAGAGGGGTAGAGGTACAGTTGAAGGGACCTTTTTTGGAGAACTCCAGGGATACTCTGCCATTTTTTGCACTCGCTTCTTTCAGTTCAAACTTTTATTCGAGTTGTTTTTTTACGGATTGTATCTGTACTCAAGTGATTGGAAAAGTAATAAAGATCACATTCAAAGTGGACGTAAGCAGTTACGCCGAACCACTATAAATCTAGTGTTCTTGTTTCTGTTGTTGATTTTGCATTCTACTATGATATTCCTCTGTTTTAATTTATTTTCTTCATTAATCTCTCTACAAAATTCTATTCAAGGGTGTTAGTGACCAATTTTGGTGCTAACACCTATTTCAACACTCAATGGAAATACTTAAAAACATATATGAAAAGTACCACTCGAGCACCACAGATCGCAGTATGCAATGGTTACGTCGCTATTCCAGCATAATCCATTTGTACTGGAGGTAATCTCTACCCTCGATTTACACTGCGATCTAAAAAAATAACACCGCAGATCATAGTACGCAATGGGTACGTCGTTATCCCAGCAAAATCCATTTGTATTGTAGGTAATCTCTACCCTCGATTTACGCTACGATCTAAAATAACACCGCAGTACGCAATGGTTACGTCGCTATCCCAGAAAAATCCATTTGTACTGTAGGTAATCTCTACCCTCGATTTACGCTATGATCTAAAAAAATAACACCGCAGATCGCAGTACCCAATGGTTACCTCTCTATCCCAGCAGAATCCATTTGTACTATAGGTAATCTCTACCCTCGATTTATGCTACGATCTAAATCATAAGACCATAGGTTACGCTATGGAATTCGAAGGAACTCATAAGTTTATGTCTGAACAACCAAAAATCAAATCAATAGAATGAACCCACAAAGTGGATTACCCGAATTTCGCAGAGGGTACTTCCTATATCTTTATTTTCGAAATGTATCATAATATACATAGTACCCTTTTCAAAATAATAACTTCAAATCAAATATCACACTTATATAAATTCCATTATACGTAAGATTTCATTTCCAAAATGTGTACTTTCCAAATCAATAGTCTCGAATATATCATATCATTCTTATATAAATTCCGTTATATATAGGTTATCGCTTTTCAGATCGAATACCTTCCAAAATCAATAGTTTTCGAAGTAACTTCATACTTATACCAATCCTTTTCATATAAGAATTGAAAGCTTCCAAATCCGATATTTATGTAGAGTCAAAGGTCTTCGAAATCAATCCATTTTCAAATATCGGTTCGGTTTCAAACCATATACGATCTCAACAATCAAAAAATATTTAATCATATATCATTCAAATTCAAAATTTCCCAAATTTCAAATCCATTGTTTTCCACAATTTCATTTTTATATTTATATCAAATTCAGATAAAATCAATTTTCTTTCCAAAAGAAATACTTTTCATAATATTTTATTATAAAATATTTACTAGTTTCAAAATGTTTCTTAAAGAAAATTCCATTATAAACTTTTCTTCCATTTTTATACAAAGTCAGAACTGCTTAAAATCAATTTGCCAATCATAAGTTTTGTTAGTCCCTGAGAAGTTGTTTTTGATGACAACAACCTTAGAATAAGATTATAAAATATAAATACTAACATTATTGTTTAGATATATATGTATATGCAGGATATATATACAGGTACCAAAGAATGAAGACTGTACAGTATAGAGATTAAAGAACTGATGAACTCAAGATCGAAGATATCAAGATTCAAGACTCATGAGTATCAAGATTATCAAGAGTTCAAGATTTCAAGATAAGTAATTTAGTTAGGAATTTTGTTAAAACTCCTAGAAAAGCACTGACATCTTAAAATCCATTTTATTCGTGGAATGGAATCCACTTCGAGCCCGTTAAAAGGATGGAACCCTAAGTAGGATGGAACCTACGAAAAATCTAGTGGAACATTGTTTTGTATCCACTAACTTTTATTCAAATGTTTTACAAAATTATATCTTGTTTTCAAAATGATTTCAAAATCTTCCTTTTTAAATCAAAAACATCTATCCTAGTTTTAAAAGATTTTTAGCTTCAAAATAATCTTTATTTTCAATATCAAATTATTCTTGGTTTTAAAATATCTTTTAATTATAATATATTTAACTTTTAATATTTATACTTAGATTTAAATATAAAATTATAGTAAAATTTTATATATACCAAAATATTATTCTCTATACTTATTTATGTATTTTAACTATAGTTAAGTATATTTATAAAGTTTAAAATAGTTTTAATACAAGATAGAAGTTATTTTCAAAGAAAAACAAATTACCAAAAATAACTTAAGCTTGTCGACAACCCCAAGGACCCCTTGTCGACAAGGTGACAGTTTATTTCAAAAGTTTGAATTTCAAAGGAAGTGTCTATTCGTCATATCCTTTCACGATTGTACATGGTTGTTGGTCCACTATAAATAGGGGCTGTTTTAAACGAATTTACATTCAATTTTTCTCTGATTTCACTCCTCTTCTTCTTCCACATTTCTTTATACACATTTTACCATTACTCTGCCGAAATCACCATTGAATCTAACTAGATCACCTCTAGTTTGATTCTCTATCACTATCTCAACAAGATCCCAATGCTATTCAGAGTTATAGACTTCTTTGTATTCAATCGAGCGAGAAAAGGTGTAATTGTAGTCTGGAAAATCAATCGGGTGAACTTGTTGCCCGTAAAATCAAGTATCTCTACCCAGAGGATTGTGAATCTGTAGCGGTGTACCTCATGGCCTTGAAATCGAGGATGTAATTGTAAGAATTGATTTTGAAAGGAAATCCGTACTTGTGTTGCAGGACTGGATGTAGGGTAACTCCGAACCAGTATAAAATCCGGTGTGTTCTTTCCATTATTGCTTTTACTTTATATCTGTATATGTGTTTGATTCTGTGATCATATCTGTGTTTGAATATTGCATACATTTGTGTTCAAATTAATATAAACTCAAAAAGAATTAGTAATTCCTTAAAACACTATTCATCCCCCCTCTAGTGTTAATTCTAGCCTTAAGATCCGTAATCTGCATTTCTCACATTTGATATCGGAGCAAGGTTTTCAAAGTTTCATAATCTGAATTTTGAAAATTTTCAAAATGGCTACCAACACTGGTACTGTTACTACTACCAACACTGGTTCTATTACCTCTGTCACTAGTTCATTTGTAGAAGGTCTGTCTACTGTCAGACCACCACTTTTTAATGGCAGCAACTACGCATATTAGGCATGTAGGATGAAAATATATTTACAATCTGTAGGACTAGACACTTGGAATATCACACAGACTGAATATTTTGAACCCACAACTGGTTTTGCACAGTGGACTGAGCAAAAGACCGTCGCACAAAATAACTCTAAAGCTATGAATATTATGTTTTGTTTACTTGATAGGAATGAATTTAATAGAGTGTCAGTTTGTAAGTCTGCATATGAAATCTGGAAAACTTTGCAAGTTACTCACGAAGGAACAAGCAAAGTTAAACAGACCAAAATTTCCATGCTCACAAATCAGTTTCAATTATTTAAAATGAATCCTAATGAGTCTATTCCAGATATGTATAGTAGATTCAGGATATTATGCATTCTCTAATATCCTTGGGAAAGGTATTTACGGAAGAAGATCAAGTTAGAAAAATCTTAAATTCTCTTACTCCAGAATAGGATCAAAAGACACTTGCGATTGAAGAGGCAAATGACATCAGTACCTTAAAGATAGAAGAATTAATTGGAAATCTAATGTCGTTTGAAGTCCAAATGCTTGGGAGAAGGGAAAGCAAAGCATCTGAAAAGAAATCAATTGCATTCAATGCATTGACCGATGGATCAGACTCAAACATCGATAATGATGAAGAGATAGCCTTTATGACCAAGAACTTTTGGAAATTCCTGAAATACAGAAAGATGAATAATCTCAAGAGAAACAGCTATAAAACTCTGGAAATCAGAATGTAGTGCCAAACTATATCAAATGTTTCAACTGTGATGAACCAGGCCATATCAAAAGAGACTGTCCGCATCCATATAAGCAAAATCTTCCTATAAACAATGATTCCGCAAAGAAACGAAAACGTGCATTTACCGCTACTCTAGATGACTCAGACTCGTCCTCAAGCGATGATGATCAAAAGACAGATAATTCAAATATGTGTTTCACGGTAGTTCACGACTCCGTCGAATTCAGAGAAACGGACTTAGAAAAAGGTACACGTTTACAATACATTGGTTGAAATTGCCTACTTAGGATTGGATGTTTGATTGGTGGATTTTAAATTGGTGTGTCGTTCAAATTTTAAAATTTTATTATTATTTTATTATATTTTTACTATTATTTTATTATTATTTTTATTTTTAAATAGTATCATAATATTTTATGGAATATACTATAATTCTAGTAATATTCCAGATATTATATAGACATTAAAAATAATATATATATATATATATATTAGAATACTTAAGAGAAATAAATCATGAAAATTCAGAGACACCTGTCGACAAGGGCCCCCCGACGTTGTCGACTAGGGTATAGAAATTTGAAATTCAAATTTGAATTCAAATGTTTAAATTTCCTCCATCTTTTCACTTCATTCAAGTCTTTGAAAAGTCACCTTTTGACCAGAGAACCTGTCCCTTGAGAATATATTTATTTACTATCTCTTATCACAACTTTTCGCTTTCATTTACAAATTCAAACTTTTATTTCAAAATATCAAGCTCTACTCTCTACTCTAATGGCTTCTTCAAGTAACCCTTCCACAATGAGACTTTCTAGAAATATAAAAGAGCAACTTTTCAATAATCCGAAGGCTATAAAAGCATATATCAACTATGTAAACATGGAAAAGTCCATCCCGGAAAGTTTGCTTTATTTCAAGATTTCTCTACTTATGAAATCGATTCTCCTTTTGCAAAGAACCAAGTTCTTAGTCTTGTTGATGCTTCACAAAATGACTTCGTTTGTTATCCAAATCTTGTTAAAATTTTCTATGCAAACCTTAACCGTGGATTTTATAATGGAAATGATGATGAAATTTGGAGTACTGTCAAAGGTACTAGAATCATTTTAAATTATGATGTTTTGGGTACCATTCTCAATTGCAAGAGCATGGGAATGGATCTTTCTAGTTTTAATATCGATGAAAATGATCATGAGACATTTCATCACATTTTCGAAGGAGATGATAACTTTGAATTCATAAATCGAAACTTTCGATCAAAAGAAAGAATTGTTAATTTTCTTTTACAACATACTTTGACCCCAAGATCAGGGAGTTTTAACAATCCAACTTCAAAAGTTTGCAAAGCACTTTTTGCTATTTTTGGAAATTATGATATTAATTGGACGCAAGTTATTTTGGATGAACTTCGTCCCAAAAATTTTGCAGTGGGTGAAAACACTTTGTATCATGGAATCTATCTCACTCAGATTTTTAAATATTTTGGAGTGGATTTCAAAGGATAAGAATTTATTTCAAGAAAAGTTTTTAATCACTCAAACATTTCTCTTATGAAAATTCCATATGTTTTTCAACCATATGAGACTCTTGCCGAAAAGGAAGAGTGTTTGGCTCATGAGGAGATGGAACAGGAGGAAGAAGAAGAAGAAGAAGGGGATGAAATGGAAATAGAAGAAGAAGAAGAAGGTGAAACATCCTTGGAAAGTATTGACTATCCCTCTAATTCAACCAACAAAACCTTACTCAAAAATCAAAAGACCATTGTTGAGAATCAACGAACTCTTAAACGGTCCGTAAGTAAGAAATTGGATAAAATGTCATCCAAGATGAACAAGTTTTTCTCCAAAATCAGCAAGAAGCTTGGATTATCTTCATCTTCGTCATCCTCTAACTAGTTCTACCTTTTCATGTCATGTTGTATTGGTTTTAGTTTGTTTTGATTTGAATGTCGTGTAGTTCTTAATGTTTAATCATTGTATCGTTCTATTATGAAATGAAATTGAATTACTTTTCTGTTATCTAGCTTATCTTATCTCCATAATAAATGTTAGTATATTATATAAATATATATATACACAATTGTTCACAAAATCAAAATGAGTCATCAAAATTAACTGACCCCTGTCGACAACCCCCAGAGACCCTGTCGACAAGTACTGGTCAGAAATGACTTTTCATTTTAAATTTGAAATTTAAATAACTACCTTGTGTCTATTTATTTCAAACGAATTTCTACACCTATAAATACATATTTCTTCCAGAATTCATCACTCAAAATCATTTCTTATCTACTCTATCTATATTTCTTCTCATAAACTCAAATATGGCCGATCCAATTCATAGTTTGCCCGAGAATCTTGAAGAAAACCTTAATTCTTTCAAGAATATTCTTTCTTTCATTCTCCGTAATCAGCGACACTTAGAGTTGAGTCAAATGCAGATGATCAAGGAGCAAGAAAAACATTTCAATGCGATTCGATGAATGATTTCCTCCCTACACAAAGATGATAAAGAAGCACATCCTTCAGTCTCTCTCACCAATGAAAATGAAAATTAGGATGCCATTAAAGCAGACCCTATATTTGGAGAAGAAGGATGGGTGAAAGTTCCTCGTAATGTTTGATTTTATTTGATTGCTTTGTTTGATTTGAATTGATTGCTTGGATTGATTTGATTTGGTTTGGTGTGGATTGATAATTGGTGTGCAAAACATAATATGTATAAATACACATTGATATTTATATGATCTTTGATTAGTTATCATGTCTAATTATCTCTTAATCTATCTATTATATACTCCATTATATATTTTATTAATGCAGGTACTTTAGTACAAGAATAAGGGGGAGTTATATAGTTTGGAGTTAGTTTTTGTTGATGACAAAGGGGGAGAAGTATAAAATAGGATAGTTAGGAATAGATTAAGGGGGAGTTATTAGTTTTAGGAGGAGTTATTAGGATAGAAGTAATATTTTATAAACAAAGGTTGTCATCATCAAAAAGGGGGAGATTGTTAGTCCCTGAGAAGTTGGTTTTGATGACAACAACCTTAGAATAAGATTATAAAATGTAAATACTAACATTATTGTTTAGATATATATGTATATGCAGGATATATATATAGGTACCAAAGAATGAAGACTGTACAGTATAGAGATTCAAGAACTGATAAACTCAAGATCGAAGATATCAAGATTCAAGACTCATAAGTATCAAGATCATCAAGAGTTCAAGATTTCAAGATAAGTAATTTAGTTAGGAATTTTGTTAAAACTCCTAGAAAAACACTGACATCTTAAAATCCATTTTATTCGTGGAATGGAATCCACTTCGAGCCCGTTAAAGGGATGAAACCCTAAGTAGGATGGAACCTACGAAAAATCTAGTGGAACATTGTTTTGTATCCACTAACTTTTATTCAAATATTTTACAAAATTATATCTTGTTTTCAAAATGATTTCAAAACCTTCCTTTTTAAATCAAAAACATCTATCTTGGTTTTCAAATACTTTTAGCCTCAAAATAATATTTATTTTCAATATCAAATTATCCTTGGTTTTAAACTATCTTTTAATTATAATATATTTAACTTTTAATATTTATACTTAGATTTAAATATAAAATTATAGTAAAATTTTATATATACCAAAATATTATTATCTATACTTATTTATGTATTTTAACTATAGTTAAGTATATTTATAAAGTTTAAAATAGTTTTAATACAAGATAGAAGTTATTTTCAAAGAAAAACAAATTACCAAAAATAACTTAAGCTTGTCGACAACCCCAAGGACCCCTTGTCGAAAAGGTGACAGTTTATTTCAAAAGTTTGAATTTCAAAGGAAGTGTCTATTCGTCATATCCTTTCACGATTGTACATGGTTGTTGGTCCACTATAAATAGGGGCTGTTTTAAACGAATTTACATTCAATTTTTCTCTGATTTCACTCCTCTTCTTCTTCCACATTTCTTTATACACATTTTACCATTACTCTGCCGAAATCACCATTGAATCTAACTAGATCATCTCTGGTTTGATTCTCTATCACTATCTCAATAAGATCCCAGTGCTATTTAGAGTTATAGACTTCTTTGTATTCAATCGAGCGAGAAAAGGTGTGATTGTAGCCTAGAAAATCAATCGGGTGAACTTGTTGCCCGTAAAATTAAGTATCTCTACCCAAAGGATTGTGAATCTGGAGCGGTGTACCTCGTGGCCTTGAAATCGAAGGTGTAATTGAAAGAATTGATTTTGAAAGAAAATCCGTACTTGTGTTGTGGGACTGGATGTTGGGTAACACTGAACCAGTATAAAATCATGTGCGTTCTTTCCTTTATTGCTTTTACTTTATATCTGTATCTGTGTTCGATTCTATGATCATATCTGTGTCTGAATATTGCATACATTTGTTTTCAAATTAATATAAACTCAAAAAGAATTAGTAATTCCTTAAAACACTATTCACCCCCCCTATAGTGTTAATTCTAGCCTTAAGATCCGTAATCCGCATTTCTCACATTTAATCTTATATAATTTACTTATCAAAATATTTATCATTTAAAACTTGTTCAACTTCTATTAGTCTTTACTTTAAAATTTTCAAAACTAAACTTTATATAGTTTCCAAAATACTTAACTTTGAAAATTAATTCTCAATTTGGAAGTGTTCGACCCGTCGACCAAAAAAAAATTCCAATTCAAAATTGGAAATCAGCAATCAATCATCCCAATAAGATGCACAATCAATCGATCAATCGATCCTAATGCATAAGATACATGTGTTCATAATATTATTTAACAGAAACTCGAGAACTAAATACCAGGTTTTATTTCAATCATTTGAAATAAATATATACATATCTCTTTCGAATACCAAATCATACTTTAGGAATTCTAATCAAATCAGTTTCATTAATAATCGAGTAGCAAAGCTACTGAAGTGGTCTCCCCCACTTTGAAACTCGAAAATGAAAGCCAATAATGTCGCGATCATCACCGAAATTATTTTCAAGCGATAGAAGTTGGTTCTGCACTTTATTTCTTCCAAAATCATTTTGAAACATTTTAGTATGAAAAATACTTTCAAACAATACTACTCTATATTTTTTTCAAAATTTTAGAAACTAATTTTAAAAATACCGGAATTCAAACTCTCAAATTTCCAGTTTGAATTTCTTTTTTATTCTTATAGTCATAAATCATATTCGTATGTGTCATCATATTATATAATATTCATTTCAAAGACTGTAATTCTTTGTTTGGATCAAAATAAATAACTTTAATCTAACGATCAATTTTCAACCCAGCATTGTTGCCGAACGCCCTATAGTCAAATTATGAAACTTAATTCACAAGGTGTTCACTCCAACATTCCTAGAAGATTACAATTTCTACCCTTCCCATATGTGAAAAGGTAAATTACTTACAACTGGTTATGCACTATTCAAAAGTCAACAACAAAAGTCAAATGCTCATAAACTGGCCGAGCATAACTAACTAATCAGTAAATGATCGTATGTATAATCATATCAATCAATCAATCAACCAGTAAAGAGATAACATTCAATCATCATCAAACAGTCACAAATGATTTTATCAGTTTATAGAATTAATACTTTTATATTCTATATATAATCTAGGTTAAAATCATTTCATTTATTAATTTCAAAAAAAATTTGTATCACTAATAAACACGCTCTCTCATATAGGTATATACACTCAATGAGCTTATCCTAAAGGTTTAGGTATATGCTAAACCTAGGCTCTTATACCAACTGTGACGACCCACCTTTTTAAACAATTTAAATCGACAATAAACCACACATGTCTGACTCAAACCATTCAAAAGGGCGGATTATCAATGGGGTTTAATAAAGAAACAAGAGAAAAGAAGAAAAGCAATACACAAAATCTCGCAGTGGAACGACAAAATATAATAATCAAATAAAATAGTTCATGAAGCGTTTTTAAAGTATACATTTGATTACACTTTTTTACAACATTAATCAGAGTAAAACAAACGAACATATAAAATAATGCAGCGAAAAAATAATAATAAATACGATCACCAATCTTCATCTTCATCTCCAAGGAATAACGTCTTCAAACACTGAAATACTCAAGCTGACCCGAGCATAATGAAAAAAACAATACACTCGAGTCAGAACTAAAAATTCCTATGTAAGTCAAATCAATATCAATTAAAATATGAGTGTAGTAGCTTCAAAGATGTTACGGGATTTTCCATCTCCTATCAAGTGTACAACGTGAGTATAATAATTTAAGAGATTTCAAATAATTCAAAATTCCAATTTTAATAACTTTAATTAAAATAAATCCAAAGTTTAAATTTAAAAACTTAAACCTTGCAAATAATTCAATTCCAATAAATAATCCAAATTCAAGAAATTGTATGGGTATATATCATTTCAATCCATAATTTACATGTCATAGTTATCCAATTTTTAAAATGATTCAAATGGTCATTTAAATGATGTCAATAATATACAAGGTGATAACATGGACATATTAAAATAAATAACAACCATACATCCAACATATCAATCAATAAGCATCCATTTCAAACAACATCTAAATCAACCAATATATCACAACAGTTCATAGTAATCAATGTCGAGGTTTTAACTAGCAATTGAATTCCAATATAAATTTAAATGTCAATTCAATGTCAATCTAGATCCAATATCAATTCAAATGTCGGTTTAAATCAACAAACAATAATCAAAAATTTATATATCACATCATAAATTTTATTTAACTTGCAATGGAAATTTTAGTATTGCGTGAGTGGGTTTAATCACTCACCTTTTGGCTTTCCCTTTTCTAGTCAGATTTGGATCCGCTGCTACTTTCTCCTTTTGATTTGTTTCCTTGCTATCTTAATCTTTTTTTAGAAAGTTTTGGAAGAGACAGAGAAGTTTATATAGATCTGGATTTGAAGAAAAAGATTTGGAAAGAAGAAGAAATTTTGGAAAAGAAGAAGAAAATTTAAAGAAGAAGAAGAATTGGAAAAGAAGCTTTGAAAAAGAAGAAGAAGATTTGAAGAATAAGAAAAAAAGGAAGCTTTGAAAAAAAAAGAGAAGAATAAAATAATGAAAAAGGAAGGAGGAAGGTGAAGAGAGAGAGAAAACGAGATGGAAGTTTGTTTGGAAAAATGAAGCTACAGAAGATGAGATTTGAAAAATGAAATGAGGCTACAAGAATGAAGATGGAAACAAATGGAAAGCTAATAAAGTATATATAAACAAACTAGGAATTGAAATAAAGTAAAAATATAAATAGCCTTAAAAACGGTAGTATTGAAAGAGGTGAAGTAAAGGAATAAATATATGAATGAAGATAGAAAATAAACCTTCCGTTTTTAAATATGAAGCTTTAGGAGAATGAATTGCCAATAAAAGGAAGCTACAAGAACTTATAATGCGTAAACAAAATAAACTTTAAAAATGAAGAACAGTAAATGCTAATGAGGTGGCATGAATATTAATTTGGATGTTTACATTAATATGAAAAAAAAAGCTTCAGGTAAAGTACTTGTAAAGGAGCAACGAACAAATGAGAAACAAATGAAAAGAATGAGACAATTATTAATTAGAAATAAATCATATGAGGTTAATATTAATTAATACGAAATGAATGAGTAGTGTAACGATGAAATGGATGCTCAAGTGGAACCTACATGGAGAACATAGAAATGAAAAGAAAGAGAATGTGGATGTGATAACAAATATAAAGCAAATGAAGGGCCACTTATATACTATAAACAAACTTTTGGGGTCCAAATTCCAAAACTTACTCCAATTAATTCATTTCAATAAACCCAAATATACACATATTTATATCATTTAATTCTTTATTAGAACAATCATTTTATGTTAATATATGTGCATCCTCCATTAACGCAATTAATAAATCAACCAATCATCCTATACATTTATTTTTGTTAGTCAAACCAATTTTATTAATTTATGAATATATATATCTATCTGTGCACTATAAAATGATTTACTTTTCCTTTTTAATTACTGTAACGGTCATACTAATGTAGCTAATTTACAAGTTTTAACCATATATAAAATGGAAAAATAAATATATTTGAACATGTGTAATTAATGTACAACTGTCAATACAAGGTAATTTCTAATTAATTCCACAACATTTACACAACCATGAACCCTTTGATATATTTTAAAATTTGAATAATAATAAGTGTGTTTGTATATATTATTCTAAAATTCATTTTTTTTTCTTTTTATAAAATTATACTTATTCAAAATGAAAATTTTACTTTATATATCTCAAAATATGCATTTATTTTAATTAAAATGTTCGTTCCATTTTGACACAAAAATGCAAGTTCCTATATTAACTCATTCATTACAATTTCATTCATGTTTCCTTCTAATTGAAACATTTCAATTAATCTAATTCCAATTCATTTCATTACTAATTTCAAATGAATTTTAATTATAAAACACTGTTTTCCTTTCATTTATACCAGTTCAAACATGTTTTATAAAATTTCATATACAACAAAAATTTATACACAATTACAAAGTAAATATTTTATCTTATTGAAAATTAACTTCTCCAAGATACATTTCAGATAACAACTTATTTTATTCATTCATTAAAACATTCACTCAATTCTTTATTTAAATTCAACATTTGTTATTCCGATTAGAGATAAACATTCATTTTATTCTTTTCAAGTCAAGGCTTAAAGTTCATTCAAATGTTCATTTTTATTTAATTTAAAAATGTAAGTTCTTATGCTGAACTTATTAATTACAATGCACTAGTCTTTTCTTTTCCGTTAAATGATTTCAACATCTCTTATTGCAGTTTATATTCAATATTAGATTTCAACGAATTCTCATTATTATTTTTTAACGCAAAACGTAAGTTGCACATATCACTAATTAACTACCATTTACTTCAATTTCTTGTTAATAGAAAGATTTAATTACTATTAATTACAATAGTTAAATCTCAAAACATACCCTAATACAAGGAAGATGATTAATCCAATTGAAATCCAATTTTCCATGTTAAACCCAATATCTATATCTAAATTAATTCCAACATTTAGTTACAACTGTAATAAAACCCGTTCATTATATATTTAAATTTCAAACAAATCCTTTTATTTTGATTTACATTTTTATTATCAAATCAATAATTCCCTTATGAAATTGATTAAAATAAGTTTTCATTTTGTTACACTCGACAGTTAACGTTTCTTCTTATATCAATTGTAATATTTCAATTACATTAATTCTCCATTAATTACCAAATAAATTTTTAACGGATGTAATAATAAGATGATAAATAAAACAATGGTTATACATTAATAATTCATATCTATTAACTTATTGTTTACAAACAAAGGTTAATAAATTTTCGTACTAAATAATTAATTTCATACTTCATATTAAAACCAACTGCAATTAATAACATATGATTACATCATTTATTCTATTCCTTGTTAACCTTTATTATTTCAATTGATTGAAATTACGTTAACATAGTAGTCAATTACATTCAATCAATATTAGTAAATTAAATGTTAATACGCGTTACCATCTTTTATCTCATTAAAATTATTTGTTTTAAGATTTATCTTAAGGTCAAAATTTATAATCTAATAAGATTCAAATTAATAAATCATAAATTTTAATTTCTGACAATATTAAATTCCAAAACCTTGTTAAATTTAATATTTTTAATTATTAAAAATATGGGTCATTACATCTCTTAAAGAAGAGAAACCATAAATGAGCAAAAGAAAACTCAAAATTGAAGAAGAAGAAGAATGAGAAGTGTGAAGAAAATGAGAAAAATGGATGAGTATTTATAGGAAAAGTAAGGAGTGGTGAATTACAAAATTAACCCTTTACAAAATTACTAAAATATCCTTACTTTATCTTACTTTTTTAACACTTACCACCACTTTGTCATATCACTATTTTATGTCTTAATCACTTAATGCATAAGGAAAATAAAGTAAAGATTTTATTTGATTTGATTTGACATGATTTTGTCTTTTTATGTTTACTTTTTCTTAATGATTTTCTAGAAATTTCTAACCTTAATTAGCAAAAGTAAACTTGATTAGTTGATTGTTAATACTTAACATATTTAAAAATATGTACATGTATATGTACATAAAGGTGCAACAACGTTGCGGCAACTTTTATTCGATAAAACGTTGATTTTCGACAAAATGTTTTACGGTCACATTTTGACGTTTTTGTTAAACTATTTATTCATGTAAACGAAACTAAAAATAAATTTCTTATCATCTTTAAATAATTAAAACGAGTGTATTTGACTTATAAAATAATATAAAACAATATCGAAATTCATTTGCAAGATATGACATTGATTTTGTTAATGCGCGATGAAATTTGTCAATCACTATAAAAAAAGTATATATACAGTTATCAAACTTTTACCAACCAATTATTATCATTATATAATGATTTTAAAAGCAATTATTTATCCTTTAAAACAATTATTGGACTGTATATTCAATTTTATCGAAAACCGGCTTTTGTCAATTTTGTCAATGTTATGATAAAAGTCCAAAATCTTTATTTAATTCTAAAAATAAGTTCACCATTCTTATTTATTATATAAAACATGAATATTTAAGTTTGAAAATTCTATGTTTGAATATTTAAATACATTAAATATTTCATTTTCAAAGTGGTAAAATTACGAGTCGTTACAAACTTCCTCCCTTAAAAGAATTTCGTTCCCGAAATTACCCCAAAGGTATTTACCAAAAATATTTATCTTTAATCTTAATTCTTTAGGATATACGTAGACCATCCATATGCAATATATGATTTGATCACTTATTCGAATACACAACTTTTCTTTCGAACCAGTATCGATCCCCGATCCTCTAGTGCGGATTCTAATCAGGCTTCTAGATCATAAACCTTTGCTTTCCTTGCATAACTCTCAACTATGATAGAAAACTCAAGTACCTAACCACAAACAGTCATCAATGTTCGCCGTCAAGAATCGAGTGATAAATCCGTTTTCGGATTGGTGTAAACACCTCAAAGTTCTGTACTCGAACCTTAGATCAAATTCATGTAATAAAATGATCTATGTATAACATATGTATTTATTAACTTCCAAAAACTTTTCATAAAAACTTTTATCTTAAGTTCAAATATTTTATAAAGATGTTTCTTTATATAAACCCTTTAATTATTTATTTTCAAATATTTTTATTAAAGGAAAATATTCCAAAGGAACCATTTTTCACTCAATAGATAATTTATCTTTTAATTTTTTTTTAATGTTTTTCTTATTCACAATCATTTTTACTTAGTATATTTCTTTTAATACTAATATTATTTATGAATCATTGCGCAAAACTATTACTTAAGTTTATTATATCTTACAACTTATGCAAATCAATCACTTTTAAATCCAAATTCTTAATTTATGCTAGAGAACATTTTCCAGGTTATAATTATCTTTTTAAAGAGTCATTATTTTACTTAAGTGTATAAATAGTTCGTGACTTAAATCTATATTTGTATGATATACCTTTACATCCTAAGAGTATATACAAATCCCAAATTTCAAATTGATTTTACTTAAATCCGTCAGTTTAACAAATTTAAACTTTGTTGTAATTTACTATTATCTTAAATTCATAAGTTATAAAACTTATTTCTTATTTAATACTATTATTATTTTTCTAGCTTTGAAAAACAAATTTTAAAACTACCCGTATTTATATCATCAAATTCTCAGCTTTTAAATCCTTTTTTATCTATAAATCATATTTATAAATTATACTTATCTAATTTCATTTACTCAACATATTTCACAATCTTTTATCAAAAGTTTTCATCAGTTTCTTAGCTCTGAGTTAGGTATGAGTCAGAAATTTTCGACTATCCAAAATCATCAGAAATTCCGCTTTATCTTATCAATTGGTGATCTTAATTTATCTTTGGTTTAAACACTTTTATAAAGATTACTAATCAATTTATCAATTAATGATTCACATTATCTCTTTAACTTAAGAAAATTATATAAATCAAGTAACTCTAAAACCATACCAAGGAACTGGGTACTACCAATAGTATCACATGTCCCTTTAACAAGACGGGTAATACTTAAGAGAAGTGTTTACCATCCGAACACATCTCTTGCCCATTTTTAGTTTAATTTCGAGCCGCTCAAACTAGTTATCATAAAATATTTCTTTTTATTTGAAATAATACCATTATTATTTTCAAAATCCTTTAGTGATTACTTTGTTTATAAAATCTATTTTATAAATTCATATTATATTAACTTACTTTCTTTTAATCACCTTTAAATTTACATATCTTCCATATCTACCTTTTATAAAATTATATTATCTTTGTAAAATACCTCCATTTTTATAAGACATGCTCATTTATTATCTTATATTAATTCATTTATCCTAACCCAGTATTATTATTAAACATTTTATAGTCAAATCATGAAAATTAATTCACAAGGTGTTTGTTAAATCAACGGATGATATCACTTAAAGGTTATCATTCCCTTAATTACAAGCTAACACACTATTGATAACTACAGGAAATAAGCACAAGGACAAACATAGAAATTTTTTAGGCTGAAGGACAGCAAGTTTATTTTTTTGGCTGAAGGACAACGCTAGTTATAATTAGCATTTTGTATAGTGTAAAACCGAATATAATGCTAGTTATAACTAGCATTTTGTATAGTGCAAAAGTTGAATATAATGCTAAATATAACTAGCATTTGTCCTTCAGCCTAAAAATAAAACTTCATGTCCTTCAGCCTAAATTTTTTTTCAAAGTTTTTCCTTTTCCCTAATGCTCTCTAATAACTATACCATTTTCGAAATTTATTTCTTTATAAATAATACATAAGCTTAGGTAAAATTATTTCATTTACCCAAAATTTTCAAAATCAGTGTATCGGTTCGCCTTGTTTAGACGTCTAGGAACCCTCATCGATAACGGTGATCAGGCGCATCAATCAGGATCCATAAATCACTCAACAGATAAATCAACACAAAATATTTAATTAGTTACTAACAAATACGCGCTCATATATAATACTCTCAAACTCATTCTAGAGTGTTACTAACCCTATCTATAATGAGTTACTCGTCCTAGGGTATTACTAGTCCTATCTCAGACGAGTCTTACCCCAACAAAGCCTAGGTGTTCGCTCAACCTAAGCTATGATACCAAATGTAACGACCCATTTTTCTGTACCCTTTGAATCGACAATAAACCACACATGTCAAACCCAAATTGCACGAACAAGCGGATCATTAAAGGGTGAAAAAGAAAATAAAGACAGAACAGAATAGAAAAATAGAATCTCACACGAATGGAATAACATATATTATTTCAACAATAATCTTTACAGTGGAAAATTTTAAAACATAGATAAGAGTCTAACCTAAATTCAGCCTGGACAGTTATAACACCTGCCCATACAAATGCTGACAAACAACAAAACAAATGTAGTGGATAATAGAATACGTTGAGATGATGATGAAGATCTCCAGCTCTCCTTTGGAAACTCCAAGCGCCTTCAGCTAATCTTGAAACTACTCGGATCTGACCCGAGTATTAAAAATACCCGGATCAGGCTTGATAAACTAGCGTAAGATACTCAAAATTTTAAATGTATAGCTCATGATAATGTTATCAAAACCTTTGAAAAGAAGGGTATCTTATAAGACCATGCCCACACATAAATACGGACGGGTTTTTACCTTATGATAACCTAAATACTTTTATTACCAAAATAATTTGATATTATCTTTAATGACATTCTTTTGGAAAACATCTTTCAAATAAACTTATTCAAATAAGGTATCAATACCCGGACAAAGTCTAAGGGAATATATCCGAACTGGGTCAACGGAATATACCAGACGGAATATATGATACCAAAAGGGGTAGCTGAAATGTTTGCAAGTCATTACAACTATTTTGGGACTACAATCAAAACTGTAAAGCTCGTATTGGAATTGGGTTTTCCAACATGATAGGGAACCTTGATAACAACGCATAGCAACTGGAACTCGGTGGTTTTTCGTGCAAGGACTCACACACGACTATTCCTCATATTACCACACTTTTTGATATCCGGTGGCTTCTCATGCAAGGACTCACACACCATTATACCATACAATAAGGGTCCCGTCTGGACACCTTGAGGGGTCATACACCACCCACGTCATACTTAGTCGGAAATATGTAACATAGTTCCCGTATCATTTCCGAGATGTGAGGCTTGGGAGTAAGGTTATGCTCAACTTAGAAAAAGCCATGCTTTTCATACAAAACCATGCTTTGATCGTAATAGGTTCCACTTTGAATGCCATATTGCCATTCCTTAATCACACAACTGATTTCTACCAACATATAACTCCTGAGCTCGTGCGTCTCAGAAAAGGGTGTTAAGCGAAGAGGAATTACCTTCTCCGCCACCAAGCAGATAATACATTGATAGAGATCAATTTATGTGATCAAAAATGCACTGTCAGACACTCATCCATACAAGTTCGTTCTAGGATGGAACGAAACCGAAGGCATTCCTCCTAACGCATCTTGTCGAGAATCACACCTAGGATTAGCAGTGATTAGTCCTTATAATCCAAAGATTTCAAAATACGATAGGACCACTGCTATAATAAATGTCTCTATATTAGGAGCTACTCAGAGAATGTCAACAAGTAGTCCTTCCGCTAATGAAGATCTCCAGTCTTCAATAATCATCTTCTTCAAAACGTCTTCACTTTCGAATGTATACATTGGTTTGAAGTGGTTTTCGGATAGGAATCACCCAAATCCGACCCTGGTTCCTTCGAAACCAATTATCGATAAAAAGATGTTTAGTTCATATATGGATATCAATCATCAATCAATTACTTCATCTTATATTTAAATCAAAAATCTTTCTTAGATATATTCTTTTCAATTTATTCTATTTACTTTTCAAGAGTATATGGAATCATTAAGCCTCAATTATCAAACCATTTGGTATATTTAAACCTTTCTTAAATCTTGGAATAATTCCAAAATATTTTCTCTTCTACTCGGGAAAACATTTCAACATTATTTCTTTAAATCTTTCATTTAAAACTCATCTTTAATCTTGGGAAATACCAAGTCATCTTATTTAAAATCATGTTTAAACTTTTAATAAAGATTTTCTATTTCCAAATCCTCATTTAAATGGGTTAAAAATGATGTTATGTAAAACATCATTACAACAAACCCAAAACCATTTTATTCAAATCCTTGTTTAACTCTTGGAAAACTAAAATGTGATGTTTGGTTTGTTGTTTTTAGTTTTGAGTTTTCGTCCATACAAAAATGCACATGACGCATGTATTTTGTCGAAAATGACCAATTTAGAAAATGAAGTTAACATAGAAAATAGAAAATAACTTTATTTTATTTTCCGTGTTTTGGAAAATAACACAAGCACGTGAAAAAATCCATTCTTCCGTCGTCTCTTTATCCCCTTTATCTTTCCATCCGCCTTTTTTTCATCCCCTCCGTCGTCCCTCCACTCTTCTTGTATTTGACATATATATTGAAAACCGAAAACACAAAACTCATTTTTAAACCAAACACTACCTTCACTTTTTACTTTGGGAAAACCTTTTTAGAGCATCCCGGCTTTCCTTTCGATTTGTTCCACCCCTCGTCAAAAAGATAAAACGGAGGCTAGGTAAGTTCAGGGCATTGGTTACTCCATTCCTAACCTTAGTTACACATCTTGTTTTATCATTTAGATCTCACAAGCGAAACAAATACACTAGTCGTTTTCACATACCCAGTTTGTTATTACATTCAAGGAAACGATTTCTGTTATATTGTTTAAGTGTTATAATAACCATTTATTTAAAATCTTTCTAAAAGAATTATAAAACTTCCAATTTATCTTTAAAACACTTAATTATTCATTTAAAAACATTTATAAATGATTCTAGAAAGAATCGTTAAGTTTAAATCTTTATTTCAAAAGTTATAGAAACAGCAGAAAAGTGCTGCGAAAAGTACTTAAAACAGCTTATTTGATTAAAACAAATTTTTAATGTTTGAAAATTCTTATTTTCCAATTAAAATCTCTTTCAAACCATTTTAATAGATTTATGAATTTTATTTCATATTTTTAATCACTTAAAAATATCATTTATAAAGAAATTTCTTCTTGGATTACGAACTGCAAAACCATGATGTTTTTAGAAAATTGTTATGGACATATTTCAAAATCTAATTAATGAAATCTTATTTTCTTTCTTCGTTTGACAACTATGAATATAATAGTCTGGAAAATTCTTATCTCGAAGGATTTCGAGCTATATTCCACTTTGTACACTTATTTAACTTTTATGGCACGAAATCGCGAACCACCATTACGCGACGCGCCTACTTTTGACTTGTTTTTCAATTTCTTTTCAAACTACATGGAAACACTTTTAAATATTTTTAAAACATTTTTAAATCATTTTAAACAATATTTTTCATATGTCAAATCCATTTTCCATTTCATTTCATACTATTATATTTTTATAATATCATTTCCAAACTTATTAGATATTTTAAAATCATTAAGAGGCTAAATAATTTCCATAAATATATTTATATGGATTTAAATTCTGATTTAATTAAATATGGTTAATTTATAACCATTTCTCTTATCATTTATCAAACCAAGTAATCATCCATATTCACAATCATGTAAACAACCAACTTTGCATCCAAGTTATCAAACATATTAACCATCTAAGATATTTAAATTTCATATTATTAAACTTGGAATTATTAGTTAATTCAAAAATGAGTACTCACCTTTAAACAAATTGATTAACTTCCTACCAACATTCTTATCCAACCCCACTTCACTAAACTAATATATACTTCACTAATACATCCGCAAACAACTCCACCGCCTTGCCCATAATCACGACCATCCTTCCTCCTCCACTTTGCTCTCGGCCCAAACCTTCCTTCCACCTCCATAGCTCACGGCCGTAGCCTCCCCATCCCAATACTCATGGCCTAAGACCATTTAAAGAAGAGAAGAAGAAGAAGTGAATTAAGAAAAGGTTTGAGAGTAATTAGTGGATTGGTGCTTAATCACTCCATTATTTTTAACCCTCCTACATCTCTTAAAGAAGAGAAGTCATTAATGAGCAAAAGAAAGCTCAAAAATGAAGATGAAGAAGAATGAGAAGTGTGAAGAAAATGATAAGAATGGATGGGTATTTATAGGTAAAGTAAGGAATGGTAAATTACAAAATTAACCCTTTACAAAATTACCAAAATACCCTTACTTTATCTTGTTTTTTCAACACTTACCATCACTTTGTCATATTACTACTTTATGTCTTAATCACTTGATGCATAAGAAAACTAAAGTAAAGATTTTATTTGATTTGATTTGACATGATTTTGTCCCTTTATGTTTACTTTTTCTTAATGATTTTCTAGAAATTTCTAACCTTAATTAGCAAAAGTAAACTTGATTAGTTAATTGTTAAAACTTAACATATTTAAAAATGTATACATGCATATGTACATAAAGGCATAACAATGTTGTGGCAACTTTTATTCGACAAAACGTTGATTTTCGACCAAATGTTTTACGGTCATATTTTGACGTTTCTGTTAAACTATTTATTCATGTAAACCAAACTTAAAAATAATTTTTTTATCTTCTTTAAATATTTAAAACGAGTGTATTTGACTTATAAAATAATATAAAACAATATCGAAATTCATTTGCAAAATATGACATTGATTTTGTTAATCCACGATGAAATTTGTCAATCACTATAACATACGTATATATACAGTTATCAAACTTTTATCAACCAATTATTATCATTATATAACGATTTTAAAAGCAATTATTTATCCTTTAAAACAATTATTGGACTTATATTCAATTTTATCGAAAACCGGCTTTTGTCAATTTTATCAATGTTACAGTAAAAGTCCAAAATCTTTATTCAATTCTAAAAATAAGTTCACCATTCTTATTTATTATATAAAACATGATTATTTAAGTTTGAAAATTCTATATTTGAATATTTAAATACATTAAATATTTCATTTTCAAAGTGGTAAAATTACGGGTCGTTACACATTGTGTCATGAACCTACATACAACACATACAACATTCAATCACAATACCAGATCATAACATTATAGCACAATCATAGGCAAGAATATTACTACAAAATTAACCAACTTTTTCAGTATTCAAGGTATAATCTTTATCGCTTACTCAAACTTCGGCATAAGCAATCAACTCTAAATAAACATATATGCATGCATACACAATATATAACATTACTACATACTTAAGCAATAATTTATCTCATAAATTTTACAACATAAAAGTTAGTAACTTGAGTTCTAAAAAAACACAAACCTTTACGCACCAAACTTTCACTAAATCAAACTAAACTTGCTCTCGATCTAGCTCACTTGCTCCTAGCTCAACAAAGTGAAGATGTGGACCCTTAGAAGGCTAAATGGGCTCGGCATAGTGAACAATAGGCATGGCCATGGCTAGAACAAGGCTCTACCTTGGTGGTTTAGTGGAGCATAGTGCCTTGTTTGGTAGAGAATGGGTTTGGAAGTGAAATGGAGGAGTTTGGTTATGTTTTTACACTACTTTCTCTATGTTTTCTCTTAGAAATTTTAATTTGGTAGCCATTGAAGTGGACATGAACAAGAAGCAAGGAAGTGAAGAAATAAAGTAGGATTTGTAAAATGAAAATTATGAAAGAGATTGGGTATTTATAAGCTTAGGAATGTAATAAAATATATAAAGTGACCTTAAATAAAATAATACACACATGCATACACCCATACCTCCCCTCTCCCTCTCCCTCTTGTTCCACACATTCTCCCCCTTCAATACTTTCATGTACTAACCAAGGTGTTTTAGGTGATGTTTAGGTACTAACCTAGGTTATATTATATATATATATATGCATAAATAGTCATATCATGAATGTATATGTATATATTATTAAGTATTCATGTATGTATAAATGTATATGCATGTATATTATTTGCAAATTTGATCAAACCATGTTTATAAGTGTGTGCATGTTAAAAAAAATGTGCACAACCTTTTCCGACAACTTTTCGGTGCTAAAAATTCGAAAAACGATTTCCGGTCACATTTTCTATTTTGTATTTGAACTAATTATTTTTGTAAACAAAATCAAAAATCTATTTTACCATCATTAGTTATTATTAAAAGAGTTATATTTTAATTATAAAACCTATTATTTTAATATTTAAAATTTATTAAATATTCGCAAATCAAGACGGTAAAATTTCGGGTTGTTATAGATGACTTCCTAGATAAGACGGGTTAAAAGTTAAGGCTATGAATAAAATTACAACGAATGCCCGTAGAGTAACAACAATGAATTCCCGTTGAATAAAAAGAATACTGGTGTGAACTTAGAAATGTTTTACTAGATATGTGTGAAAGCCATAAAAAGAACCCAAAAGGGAATAGGGAATGGTATCAAAGTACAGTTCTATGAGCTCTAGAGTATACTCTCATGAAAGATTAAAGATAAAGAAACTAAATACCGAAATTTGAAAATAATATCAAGAGATTTTGATTGAAAGAAGATAGTAATGGATGAACCTTATTTATTAGAAGCCAAAAAGGCAAGTTGAGACATGTAGGTTATAGTAGAGTGACATACTAAAAATGTCCATTTTATTTAAGTAATAAGTGATAGGGCCACAACATCATTAATACCAATTGATGTTGAAAGGCAGCTTTCAGTAATTTTTTCTTTTAGGTTAATTGGTTGTAATCACTAGTTCTCTCCTTTCGAGTATGAGAAATGTGTACAATATGTTATAAGATATGTCAATTTTGTTGATGAGCTTTGCCCGCTATATATATATTGCAAAACAATACAAATAAGGAAATCCCATTAGGATACTTAACTAGCGAAAATGTGAAGTAAGACCGAAAGTTTATAAAATAAATTAGGGAGTTAATTAAAATAGAAACTAAAAAATAAGAATGCTTAAATCCCAAAAACTATAGAATTTTGGGAAATTTTTTTTAGCAAGTGCAGGACAGAGAACGGTTGTTGTGAAACTACCAATCACTAACCCTATGCCTTAAAAGATAAAATTTATAAATGTACTTGTGTGTTGTTTGTTGTTTTGAAATAAAAGAAAAGGTTTTCATAAATTTAATATTAATTGTGTATTATGCTAGGATCAATCATATGCGTTAACTCATTGACTAAATCTCGATCATGTTAAGATGTAGCTTGTTTTATTTTAAGGGTGTAAATGTAAAGGCAAATGCTTTGGAAAATTATGCTCAAAAAGGGGGTTTAATTTTTTTTAACTATTTTACGAATTTAATTGAACGAGAAATGATTTTAAATGGAAAATTAGAAAAAAAAAATTATTTTCAAATGTCACATGCTTAGCATAGGGAGGGTTAATGTGTTACTGAATATGACATTTATTATTCAGTAAGTATGATAGTATATAAAACACAAAAAATAAGGAATAAACTTTTTTAGCTTTGGAATTTCTATTTCCATTCCTTGTCGATAATAAACAAAACTGGTTTTATAAAATAATTCTGTTTTAAAATTTAAAAATAAACTTTCTAATGCGAATTACATGCGGAAAACTTGGAAAAGATTTGGGAGCAAAAGAGAAAGTTTCAAGGTATAACAAAATTGTTATACAAAATAAGGACGGGAATATAAATTTTTCATCTAAATTCTTTTTCCGGCATAAGAGTATAGATTTAGGAAAACTGGATTTTCAAAATTTTTAATATTAGAAATTGTGTATTAGATATTGGATGGTAGAGATTGGATGCAAAATTGGTTGAAGCATACTCCAATCCATAGGAGTGTGGAAATTGTTGTGTGAAAACAAGGATTTTAGTTTTTGAAACCTTGCATACATATAGAACTGCCAGTATATAAAGGTTGTTTGTGTATATTTTCAAAATTGTTTTAAAGAATGTATTCATATAGGAGGTGCCGATTTAGTGTTACTCAGCATACATATCATATGTGATGTGATAGACCGTGCACTTGTACACGATTGGTTGCAAAATTAGTTGTACACTAATTGATTGGATAGTTTAGAAAGGTTGCACGCTATGTTACATGATTCATCCCTTGAGGAATTTCAAGGATGAAATTCTTTTAAAGGGGAGAATATAACACCCCGTAAAATAAACAGTAATTAACTAAAAAGAATTGATAAATAATTTATAAGACTCAAATATGGAATTTGAACAAACATCAGAATTTGGCCACGGAACTTGCACCATTATGTGCATGGCAATTTTCTGAGCAACTTTAATATATAAAACTTCGAGATTGGAGTTCAAACGAAGAAGTTATCAATGTTTGATGTTTTCGGATCGAAAATAAATTCAAAACTAGTTAAGGTAATAAATGTTAGGTAATCATCAACGTTTAGAAATTAAAGTAATAAAAACAAATAAGATACGTTAACGTTTAAACCACCACCGGTCGACCACCTTCATTGGGTCAGTCAATCGCTAGCTGTCAACCGCCTTTGATGGACCGTCAATCAGTCTATATGCAGTTGCTAGGGTTGAACCTCAGCCTAAATGACCTAGATTTAATATATTTTAACCTAATAGATAGAATTGATCGAAGCGCCTATAAATACAGGCCTAGCCTCTTATTTTTCTACTCATATTTTCTCAACTGAGCAGCAAAGCTCTACCATTTCTCCTTCTCCACTATTTCTATAAAATATATAAATACTATATGTATACTGGAGAAGGATAGAAAATAAAAGAGAAGACTAAATCCATTCTAAGAAAAAGGTAAATTCTAGAATTATAAATTTAGACTCCACTTCTCTCAAATCTCCTATTCGGCCTGTAATTTTAATGGGTATGTATACACTTTTATATACATCTTTTTGGTTGAAAAAGAAAAGGAGTTGAGTAAGAAGAATGGATTTGGATCTGGAGATTTGAAAGCCAAAAGGTGAGTGGAAAATTTGTAATCTACATAATACTGAATTTATATCGTTGAAATTCTATTTTTGTTTTTATGCCTATGTGGAAGCCAATGAATTGTAGACTTAAAAAATATCTTGAAATCCTTACCTACATATTCAAAAATTGTTTAACTTTGATGAAATAATATATATACACCCTAGATTTGGAAGTAAGGGAGAATAATCTCTAAAATTTATGAAATATAACATTGCGTAATTAATTCCAGATTTTTGTTAATTAGGTTATAAATTGTTAAACTTAATAATCATTAATTGGAGATGCTTTAATTTGATTTGGGATTTGAATTTCTATATTTTAATTCATTGGAATTTTAGAATCTCTATGGGAATTTTTATAAATTGTCCCACCTCACAATTATATGTGAAAATGCATTGTTTGAAATAACAAGGAATATTCATATAAAGAAAAGAGATGTGCAAAGTAGGGACGTTTATCTGTTGTTTGCATTGTCTATTTCAGTAAAAATAAAAGGAGAATAATTCTTTGTAATTGCAAACATAGCACAATCCCACTTTTGGTGGTTTATTGAAAGTTGTTCCTTCTTGGAAAAGATACGATTCCTATGCATTAAAATGTAGAAATAAATATTTCTGGAAAATTTAAACATAAGTGTATTTATAGAAATCCTTAAATGTAGAAATTAAAAATTTATAAATAGAAATATAAATAATCCTTTTTACCAATTAAATATATATATAAAGTAAAGTATAGGTTCAAGAAATAAATAAATAAACGTTCGTTACAACATTAATATATATGGTAACGTGCAACTAATTGTATGTTATCATATTTTTTATAAATAAAATGCTAAATACAAATAAGGTAATAAATAAAGGAGTAAATGGGAAGTTACCATAATCAAGTCAATATGAGTAATGAACCATTTAATGAATTTAATTACAAAGACCAAATATGGAAATGGTAAAGGAAATCGAATAGGCATGATAAATAAATGTCATTAATAGCATTAATGGAAAGGAGAAATAATGGCAATAAGCTTATAAAATAAGAAAAAGTTGTAACAACCTGGATTTTTCATCGTTTGATTCTAAATATTTAAATGGTTTTAAATATTGGATTTGGGATTATAACTTAGTTAGTAAGATTTTAAAACTGAAAATTTCAAGCGATTTCGTTAATTTTGAAAATCGTCGATTTAATCGACGCGTTAAAATAGCGATCCGGGGCACAATCTCGGAATTCGACGAAACCAGTTTCATTAGATCCGTAATAGTGTATTATTATTGGATTTCAAATTTCGTAGCGTTTGGGATTACCGTTTGGTCGTACGGGATAGAAACGCGTTGAATTTTATATCGAAATTTTAATATAATAATTGGGTTCAAAAAGCTACCTTCTCTATACGATCGAATTAGGTTCGGAAACTTGTTCCATTGGGTTTATAATAGCGGTATAATATTAGGAACGCTAAGCAGCATGCCTCGATAGGAGATCGGAATTTTGAGTTATACAAATGAGAAATTTTGGATATAATATTATTAAAAATTAAAGTCAAAACCTATTTTGGTCAGTCGACCTACCCTACAGGTACGATAGCCACCTCTTGTCCTTAAGTCGCGTGTTATCTACTCCTTCTACCTTAAATCGAAAATGACAGAAAGAAAAAAAAAGAGATCAAAATCAATTCGTATGAAATAAAATCGAAATTACGCATTTATTCCTCTGCTTCTCTCTTACGAAATCGAATTCGTTCAGATAAAAAAAATCACTATTTTTCTTGGTTATCAATTCCAGCCGTATCTTTGCTCAAAGCCTTTTCCATCGTTCGTCCCTTCTGGTACTCTCGAAACTTAGATCGCGAAAGAAGACGAACGGAGGAAGGAATCAAGCTCGGGTCGCGATCTGATGAAGGGGAGTTGGGCTTCGAATCCTGCGTGCGTGGTCGAGCTCGGGGCAGGCGATTGTTGTTTAAGGTTTAGGGTGGAATCACAAGCGCGAGCGAAGTGGAAGTGGAGGCTCGGCATTGGAGTGCAGTGGAGACTGGCTCGTAGATGTTGGATGCGATGGCAAGGGGAGGCTCGGCGGGTTCTGATGGGTCGAGATGGTGGAGTTTCAGGCCAGAAATGGTAGCCGAGTTCTGAGGTAATGTTATGGTTGCCGACGAGTCGAAGAGGATGAAGGTAATTTGGCTTGTTAAATTGAAATTAACATAAATTCATTTTTGATTTAAAAGTTAGTGATATTTAATAAAATTGATGTCTTATATATCGTATAATTTATTCATACGAGGTTAAAATTTGTTTGAGGATTTTTTTAGAGTCAGCCGGGATTCTAGATAAATTTAAAATCTGGATGTTCGGCAAATTAAAAATCAAGGTGAGTAATTCTTATTCATTTGGATTGCAAGTATTTTTAATTTGAAATATTAAAAATCATTGATTGAGTGATTGGATGAATTGATTATTATTATTATCAGTTGGATGTTATATTATATATATAGTAGTATATATATTAGTAGTTGGATATATTTCCTGCCTATTGGAGCGGATGAGACCCTATGCGCCCCGCATAATAGCGGATGACCCTATATACCGCGATATCCCCATCGAAGTGGGATTGGTAATTTTATGTTATATTAGCTTCTGTGGATGTAGGGAAATAGGTTGGAGGGATCCAACTGGATTCCATAAATTTTCATTGATTGTTTTTTTCATATATAATAATACATGATGTGTTAGAATAATCTGTTATAGATTATTGTTGTGATGTGAATTATTGGATGCTATAGTAGCACTGGCCTAACTTTTGGTATTTTAAATACCATAAATATTATTTTTGGAATTTGAAATGATTTAAAGGGAGATTTTGAATATAAAAATATTTATATCGAAATTAGGATTATTTTAAAAGAGATTGATTTGGATAAAAATAATTTGATTTGGAGTTGTATTTAACTATTCGTAAAATATTTTAATTAGAGATTTTAAAAATAAGCAATGTAAATGATTTTTAATAGTGGAATTTTTAAGTGGTATTCTAGATTTATAGGAATGAAGTGGAAATCAATTTAAAAAATAGATTTGTAAGATAAATGGAATTTATAAGGAAATGGATTTATAAAATGGAATTTTATAATTAAGATTAATATTTATAAACAAGTAAAACCAGGGGAGTTTGTAAATTTATAAATGATGTTTTATAAATAAGGAAATGATATCATTGATAAATTGGAATATAATTTCACATGGTGAATGTATATCGAGATATGAAAAATAGATTTTTGGAAAAAATAGTGAATTCTATTTTTGAAAAGTGAGGATGGTTAGAAAATTGGAATGGGATTGATGTGTGGTAAATCGAGAGGATTTATAAATTGAACTGGTTCTTCTGATTTTAAAAATATATTTATTTAAGAAGTTAAGTTTTGGTTTAAAAAGGGAAATTTATTTATTTAACTATGTAATTTAAAATAGTTAGTATTGAAATATTTCGAAAGTGAATTTTTCAAATATCTAATATTAATTGGAATTAAATTCTAATTTTTATAACAAGCTTTGTAAATCAGTTAGTTTTAATTAAAGATGGATTGGAAATGAGTTATAAATATTTTATTAAAAAGTGTTTGATATTTTAAATAATTACTTGAACATGTTTTAAAAATAAATTATTATTCTTTAAAATACTTATTATATATATAGCATTGTAGTGATCTGAATTTATTTGTAAATCTTCTCAAGATTTGGAAACGAAGTTTATTCAGTAGATGGGATTTATACGAGAATTCTCAAAATGGAATTTGAGAAAATGTAAGGAAATTTCCAAAGTAGTTAAATAAGAGCAAACTTTGAAAAATGAGATAGAATTCATAAAAGAAGTAGAAAAGGGGAAATTGAAATTATAGACAAGGGTATTTGACTTTGAAAATATTAAAGGAAATTAATCAAGGAACCCCAGAACTTATAGAATTCGTTGTAAACGAGTTAAGGAATTTACAATAAAAATTGTGAAAGATTTTGAGAAAAGAGAAATAAAATGGAACTGTCCTAAGTGTTGAGAAGTAAGGGGTTTAGAAAAATATATTTTTAAATATTTTTCTAAGTGTTGAAATAAGAGAGGGTTTGAAATATCCTGATATAGATATAAGTAATTGAGTTGTCTCAAATGTTGAAATTTTGGAAGGGATTTGAATATATATCTTATAAAGATATTTGAAAATAAAATTTGAAAAATTATAATATGGGCCTAGTGACTGCTATGGATGTTATATTGATAGTTAAATAACCGACTATCAAATATTGGCCAATTTCATTAATAATTTCGAAGAGACCGGGATCGGATTTGATTATCCGAAAACCACTTCGATCCGATTTGGGCGTTACAAATGATTATCGTGAAGATGGTGAAGACGGTGATTCGGTTTGTCCAGACCCAGGACAACTTGTATGGACGAATGCTATCAGAACATCGTCATTGAAGGACGATGAGCATTCTAAGTGGAATTGTTCTTGAAAGGTAAACGTTAGCCTCAAGCCTCATCAACCGGGAATGACTAAAACAAAGGAGATGCAGCAAGGCTAAGTGGGTTGCACCCAATTAGGGTATGTTATCACCTTTCTAGATACCCTCAGTAATATATAAAAATTATGGATATGGTTGTGCATGGTAAAGGGAGCGCTCGATTTTAAGGGTGGGAACACCTGGGGTGATAACATATTCGGTTCTATCCAGGTTAGGGATAGGGCCGATCTTGTGTTGTACGGGATCCCGACGAGGTCATCGGGTATATTTTTCTAGAGGTGTACTGTGATGGGCGGTACCCTAGTAGCCCAGTCATTGTATGGAATCCATTCTCCAATAAGCGTCGTACAGTTTTGATTGTGCCCAATTATGCTGAAACATGAGATGCAAGCATTTCAGCCATTTTCTATTTACTTTGTTTAGACACTATTATAATATCAGATGATTTTGATAAAAATGTTTTGGTTATCGTCAGGTAAAAACCCACCGTGTTTATGTATGATGTGGTCTTACGAGATACCTTTGTTTTTCAAAGGATTTTGAAAATAGTAATAATTCAAATTTAGTGTGTTTTCTCACGCTGGTTTTCCAGACTGACTCGGGTGTTATTTTATTATAATGCTCGGGTCAGACCGAGTATTATAGATTCAGGATATGATGCTATGGAGCTCAGGAGACGAGCTGGAGGATTTTAGACGTATACCACGTACTTCGTTATTTCTGCTGTGTGGGTCATGTATATCAGGACAAGTTATTATAATTGTCCAGATTGATTGATGATTGTTGTACTCTGATGATTGTATGTATATTAACAGTTACAGTTTCTTTTGTATAAAGATCTGTTATTATATACTATATTTTATTCCGCTGCGATTGTGAGATTCTGTGTTGTTGTTTCTATTCTCCTATACCTTTTTCTTGTTCACCCCTCATGATCTGGTATTTCTGGCACTCGATTTCTCGGCATTCTATACAGTGAACGTATGTTTTCGATTTTCGAAGGTAGAAAATCCCAGGCTATTACATTTGGTATCAAAGCTGAAGGTTAAGCGAGAACCTTGGCTTTGGTGGGGATTACTCATTAGAGATTGAGTCAGTAGTACCCTAGAATGAGTTTGAGTGTATTAATAGATATGAGCGCATATTTGTTAATGAATATAAATTGTTTTATATTGGGTCGATTTATCTGTTGAGTGGCATATAAATTCTGGTCGAGTAGTGGGACACCACTAAATCGATAGAAGTTTCTAAACATTTAAATACAGTAAATCGACACAGTATGGTTTTGAAGCGGGTAAATGAAATAATTTTACCCAAACTATATTTTGGTATAAAAAGAATAATTTTTTGAAAATTATTATAGTGATGTGTTTAGTTGTTATTATATAATCAAAATATGATTATAAAATTGGAAATGGTTTATATAACCAAATGAAATTTTGTATAAGTATGAATTATACAAATGGATTATAGTTAAAATGGATTCAAACCATAATTTGGAGATTTAAAATCCCGGAAGCTTTGAGAAATGTTTTAAATGGGTTTGAACTAAGTATTTGGAAATTTTGAAATCCCGGAAGTTTTAAAAATGTTTTCCAAAGTGGTTGAAAGAATAATGGAGTTAAATTTGATATTTTTAAAGAGAGAATGTTTGATAAATTGATTTTTGAGGTGATAAAGCACCGAACTCACTTCAGTCGCTGGAAAATAATTCTGGTGATGACGGCCACGTCATCAGTATTCATTTTCGAGTTTCTAAGTGACGGATTGCTACCAGGGTGATTTGATATGGAGATTTTTGGTGAAAACAAGTGTTGTTTTGGAAATTCTGAAGGGGATTTGTTTTAGATAAAAACCAGATTTGGTTTAAATGTAAAAAGTGGGATTTGGTATATAGAGAGATACACATATATCTTTGATTTCAAAGTGATTTGAAATAAATACCGGGTATTTGAATTCTGAATTCCTAGCTAAATGTTCTAGAAATATCATAAAGTAAGTTATGAACTTATAAATGGTGAATTATTTTAAAGAAAAATATGGAAATTGAATTTTGAAAATAAATTTTAACTTGAGAAAGTTAAAATGAATAAAATTTAACTGGAGCTAGGTTAAATAAAATTGGATTGGAAAAGGTATCGATTGGGATTGAGATATAAAATTAAATGGAATTCAACTTAAGTTAATTTGAATGAATTAAATTTTAGAAATTTAATTGATGGTGATTTGAATGAATTTAATGGGATAAATTAATGAAATGGTGAGTTAACTCAAGCAAAGTAAAATGGAATAAATGGGTGAAGTGAACAAATCAAATGAATTGAATTGAAAATTGAAAATTGAAAAGTGAAATAGAAAACCAAATAAAAATGGTTTGATATTTTGGTGAAGGAATAAAAATATGAACTTGAATTATAAAAGGAATTTGAACTCATGTAAATTGAATAAAGTGATTTTTGAAAGGAAAATCAGATTTTGGACTATAAAATGGAAGTGAACTAATTTGACAAATTAATTAGTTAATTGAATATGGGAATGGAACTTAACTTGGTTAAGTAAATGGAATTACAGATGAAAATTTAAATTGAATGTGGGACTTAAGTTATAAATAAAATTTGACTAAAATGTAAGAGAATTAAATACACTTGGAAATGTGGTCGAATAAAATAGAACTGAATTGAAATAGTGATGATTTAAGTTATAAATAAATTCAATGTGAGTAAAAATAAATTGAATAAGGCAATGGATATTATTTAAATGAATTCGAGAATGAATTCGAGAATGAATTCGAGTATGGAATTAAAAATTTGAAGTTGAGTTTGACTACAATGGACTTAAGTTATATAATTAAATTGATTGGAAATAAACGAATAACTTAAGTTAATATTTTAGATAGATCTGCAAAATAAATGGAATTTGATTGAATAGAAATCAATTTAAATAAAATGAATTTAAATGTAATGGAAGTAGATATAAATGAAATGCAACTGAATTTATCGTGAATCAAATTGAAATGGGATAGAATTAAATATAAACTGATTGAGATAAATTTAAAATAGCTATAAACTGAAATGGTTATGAATATCGCCAAATTGGATAGAAAAATTGTTGTTTGGCATAAACGAAAGTAAATAAAATTTATGGGAATAATTGGCAAGTGAATAAATTGATTTTTAATAAATTTGGAATGAGTATAATTATAATGTGTGTAATTATGAAGTGAATGCAAGTAAATTGGGTTGTAAATCATTCGGATTGAATATGAATCGATTGAATGCAATTAAATTAGTATCGAAACCTTATAATTTCTTATAATACATGTTTAGCATGATTGGGTTATGAAGCTTATGTGTTTTTACCATTTAAATGAATGAAATCTTATTAAGTTTCATGTTTTTGGTACTTACGTGTTTAAATTGAGTAAGTACAGGTATATGGAGCTGTTTTGCTTGATTTTGGTCACGCAAACTACATATAAAATAAGCCGCTCGCTAAAAACGCTAAATTAAGGTACGTTTTCGGATTAAATACCGCAAATGATATAAATGTTGATGTATATTTTGTTTTTCGACCGTATGGGTCGATGTATATATTTTTATCTCTCTTGTCATATTGCAAAAGGCTCTCCGTACAAGGGAGACTCTGCCAAAAAATTTCGGAAATTTAGGGTATTAGAAAATTTTTGAAAATTTTTGTTAACTTAAAAGGGTTGATTTTGAATTGAAATTGAAAGAAGGGTTTTGAATCATAAATGGAAACTAAATGGTTGGATGGAACTAAAGGGTTTAGAAAAGTGAATATTGAGTTTTAACTAAGTGGGTTTTGTTAAGTTAATGGGTTTGGAGCATTTCTCCTGCCTTAGCAATTTCGGGGACAAAATTCTTTTAAGGGGGAAGGAATGTAACGACCCAGATTTTTCGTCATTTGATTTTGAATATTTAAATGGTTTTAAATATTGGATTTGGGATTATAATTTAGTTAGTAAGATTTTAAAACTGAAAATTTCAAGTGATTTCGTTAATTTTGGAAATCGACACGTTAAAATAGCGATCCGGGGCACAGTCTCGGAATTCAACGAAACCAGTTCCGTTGGATCCGTAATAGTGTATTATTATTGGATTTTAAATTTCGTAGCATTTGGGATAACTAAAACAGGGGAGATGCAGCAAGGATAAGTGGGTCGCATCCAATTAGGGTATGTTATCACCATTCAAGATACCCTCAGAAATATATATAAATTATGGATATGGTTGTGCATGGAAAAGGGAGCGCTCGATTTTAAGGGTGGGAACACCTGGGTGATAACATATTCGGTTCTATCCAGGTTAGGGATATGGCCGATCTTGTGTTGTACGGGATCCCGATGAGGTCATCGGTACATTTTTCTAAAGGTGTACTGTGATGGGCGGTACCCCAGTAGCCCAGTCATTGTATGGAATCCATTCTCCAATAAGCGCTGTACGGTTTTGATTGTGCCCAACTATGCTGAAACGTGAGATGCAAGCATTTCATCTATTTTCTGTTTACTTTGTTTAGACACTATTATAATAATATCAGATAATTTTGATAAAAATGTTTTGATTATCGTATAGTAAAAACCATCGTGTTTATGCGTGACGTGGTCTTACGAGATACCTTTATTTTTCAAAGGATTTTGAAAATAGTAATAATTCAAATTGAGTGTGTTTTCTCATCCTGGTTTTCCAGACTGACTCGGGTTTTATTTTATTATAATGCTCGGATCAGACCGAGTATTACAGGTTCCGGATATGATGCTATGGAGCTCAGGAGACGAGTTGGAGGATTTCAGATGTATATCACGTACTTGGTTATTTTCGCTGTGTGAGTCATGTATATCAGGACAAGTTATTATAAATTCCCATATTGATTGATGATTGTCGTACTCTGATGATTGTATGTATATTAACAGTTATAGTTTCTTTTGTATAAAGATCTTTTATTATATACTATATTTTGTTCCGCTGCGATTGTGAGATTATGTGTTGTTGTTTCTATTCTCTTCTACCCTTTTCTTCTTCACCCCTAATGAACTAGTATTTCCAGCACTCGATTGCTCGGCATGCTATACAGTGAACGTATGATATGGATTTTCGAAGGTCGAAAATCTCGGGCCATTACAAAAGTCATGGCAAGTAAATAAACGAATATGAATAAATAATGAACTTAAGAGGAACAATAATTTCTATAGTTGAAATTATATGATCTCGATAATACGTTTGCGATGGGTGTGAATTAGTGGGCCTAGACCAATATTTAGGTTAATTATAAATGACTTGGTTTAGTATGGGTTGGGATACGAGATCGGTAGAGTTACACAACAGGAGTCTACCTTTCGCAAGGGGCTACCAGTAGTTGTGTATACGTACTACTTATGTAACATCCCGTATCTGGAGGCCAAAAGCTAAGCGCTATAGATGCTGCAGTCATCCATATTATTAACTTCTGATGACAAAATACGGAAATGATAATGGTATCCACAATATCAGAAGAACTTGAATATGAACAATACCACAGATT
Source organism: Allium fistulosum (assembly GCA_030737815.1). NCBI lineage: Eukaryota > Viridiplantae > Streptophyta > Magnoliopsida > Asparagales > Amaryllidaceae > Allium > Allium fistulosum. The sequence goes on from CM060908.1 coordinate 912,757,482, forward strand.
TCAAAAACAACATTTTACTGATTACATTTCAAAACAAATTCATATTCAAATTACATAATCCCATATCGTTTCCTACATAAAGATTAATTATAATCATTACAAAAATACGCCAAGAGCGACATATGACGATGCCCCTTGGTTGATCAAAGCAATATAGTCATATCTGACTTAATACACAGCGGAAATAAACAAAAATCTGAACTCCTAATTAGCTATCCGTCAGCCACCTGCTCGTCTCCGGAAGCTTTATTCTCTAAAATTTCTAAACCTGAAAACCTTAACCCTTGGCCTACTCAAACCAATTTTGAGCACCCGAGAGTTTAAGGGGAAACAAAAACTTCGAGTCAGACAATAAGCCTAGTGTGAATAATTCTGTTACATCTCGGTTTACTAATATTAAGTGAGACCACGCCGCTTAGCGGAATGGGTTTCCCCTCACTATATCCTTTCCAAAACATATATTTTGCAAATCCTTTCATGCAACCAAACTGGTTAATCAAACTGATTATATCAAAATAGCAATATCCATTAGGCTAATAAATGGACTATCTGTCCATAAAACAGGTAATAAGTAGACTTTCTATCCACAACATAATAGCAAGGTCCGTTATGCTAACAAATGGACTATATGTCTATAAAACTGGGCCGACTGCCCGTAAACTGGACTAACTGTCTGGATCAAAATGGACTAACTGTCCGAATTGTTTTCTTAGGGTTAACTACCATTTATCTTTTTCCTTGAAAACCTTTTCAAAATGATTTAACCTTTTAAATCATACTTATACAAGGAAAATATATTCTTAGCTTTACTCTAAGCTATTTTGCCATGATATATATACTTTACTCAAAATAATGTTGATGTGATTGAATAAGGATTAACTATCCTTCCAAAACAAGTTAAAATCCTTTTTAACTTGGAAATACTTAGGTTATATTGCCTATTTAATACATTCGAAACCTTTGTTTAAAACCTTTAAATAACCCTTTCGAAACCCTTGAGGATAAACCCTTCGAAACCATTAAAAGTGGCCCTTTCGAGACCATTAAAAGCCTTTCGAACATATTGGAAATTTCCTTTCTTTTCTCCGAAAGCTTCAAAATATCAGACATCCTCATTTAAAACCTTTTAAATATTGCCTTTCGAAAACATAGGAAAAACCCTTCCTTTCAACCTTTTCGAAACCCTGGGAAACCACCCATTTCGAAACCATTCATTAAAACCTTTCGAAATAGTCAAAACTCAATCCTTTCGAAAGCACTTTGGGTTCAATTTAAAACATGTGGAAACCTTTCGAAACCATTCACACTTTCAGCGCTTCGAAACCTTTGAAAATGATCTCAGTCGAAACCATTTGGACTGTGCCTTCAAGTAGTGCAAAAGGATCAGAAACTCATTAAAGTCGAAAGCATCTGTTTTGATGCCATTTAAAACTATCTCTTTCGAAACCATTTGGGTTTTACTTCAATTATAGAAAAAGGTCTTTAAATCATTTAAGTCGAAAGAATCTGCTTTGAAACCAATTCCTAAGCAAAGAAGTGACACTGTTGAAACCATCCCTTCGAAAGCATTGGAGAATTGGCCAAAATTTTAGAAAACAAGGTAAAAAACCCTTTCGAAACCATCCAGATCAAAAAATAGAAAGCGGTAGTAAAAAGGCTTCGACTTAGTCGTAAGCACTCATTTAATACAAAAGCGCAACCCAATCGAAACCATTTCTTTAAATCCATTGATCCCAGTCGAAATTTAACTGAGTCGAAAGCTACTCAGTCAAAATCCATTTTAGTCGAAAGCAAGCGGGCGCATTTTTAATTTAAAAGCAAAGTAATGCCTCAACCCCTTCTAAACCCCTAGTTTTGACTCCATACCTTCCACCTACATCCAATTCACTACGTACCAGTTCCCTAATACCATGTGCATTGGTGCGACTGTGTTGTAAGCAAAGATGAGGAGGCGGAACCTGGTGCCGACGGTGTCAAAATAGTGAAAAACATGTAGCAAATAGTTCATTTCACCTAACCTGCTTTACGTGTTAAATTTTGATTGATTGCCTCTTTCTTTACCAATAAAAAGTACAGCAATTTGTCAAAAGTGCTACCGACTTTCAGAATTAACAAATTTAAATTATTTTGAAAAAAGCCCTTTCTCCTTTCTTAATTATATAAAACATTTAAGTCCTATACCTTAAATAATTTTATATAACCATTAAAACACTTAGAAAACATCTACAAAAATTCCAAAAAATATCTTTTAATATGTTTTCCAACATATAAAAATTTCAGACCCAATTCTTTTATTATTTAACCGAAATTAGTTATTAACCCAAATTAACATTTTCTTTGCTAGAAAATTTGTATAGATTCCACATAATTTCAGAAAATTCTGAAAATTGAAACCCATCTCTAAAATATTATTTATGATCTTCATAAAAATTCGCAAGGCATTTAGATGTTATTTTATAGGGTTTTCACCTTAAAACATATCATAAAATCAATATGAACATACATAAATCATCAACATGTGTGTGTGTGTATAATCATTCCATCATTCAAAAACATGGAAAATCAATGCAAAATATTTGGCATTCATCTAAAAACCGAAAACACAATCAAAAATGAGATGTAAACATTATTCACCTTAGCTTTAGAGATTAAAGAGATTGAGATGTAAATGGTTTTGATTTAAATTAGATTCTTCCTTAGCTTTACTCTATCTTCTTCCTCTTTCTCTTGTTAATGGTGGCTGGCCTTAGTTTCAAAAAAATTTGATAAAATAAAATGGACGTGTATGGGGGTATACGGCCAAGGGTTTAGGGTATAAGAGTGGCCTCTTTCCTATTTTACCGCTCCTCTATTTCAATTTAAACTCTTCTTTTAATTCATTGTTAAATGGCACGGCTACCCTTAATTAAATCAAATCTCAATCTCCTAATCAACACATTATTTATTTAATTTAGCTAATAGAATATCCTAAATAATGTTACCAAAAATCTGGGGTGTTACAGCTTATGTGGGATATCTCCAACTATAGGACCTATTGGGATATACGTTTGCGTATAGAGTTAAGGCATTAAATGGTTGATTGGTATGCCACTTCCCTATTTAAGAAGTATTAAATGATTGAAATTATCTATTAGGTGTGTTAGTGAAATCTTTTGGGGCTGGTCCGATTCGGAGTTGAGGTATTAAATGGTTGGAGTGTATGCCTCTTTGCCATTCAAGAAGCATTATGTAGCCTACAGGAGGTTTGGTATGATGATAGTTGGGGAGTACTAGAAAGGGTTCTCCTAGGGTTAGGATATGATTGGCAAGGAGATTATAACTTGGACAGGAGATAATTGGACGGGAGATGGGTTGTTGAACTCAATATACTCCATAGTTACCAGGGGCGCATTGGGATTGAGGTATTAAATGGTCGTTGAGTCCGCCTCTTCCATATTTAAGAATTGCTAAGTGGCTAGGGTATTCTTTTGGGAAGTACGGTGATGCACCTATATGTATATACGTATATATATACTTATAACTTGGAGTATGATACATATATAGATACTTAAACCTCAAAATAGGTTATGCATATAGATACTTATATCTCAGAGTAGGTTGGACATATCATATGCACATATGGAATTAAATGACTAATCCTTGAATAGTAGACATAACCCTAAAATGGAAGCAAATCGGCATAAACTAGTGTTATGGATAAAGTATGTAATTTACTAGTCACTCAAACGTTGTTCTGACCCCCTACTATTACAACCGACATGATAGATTTAGAGGGACATAATTCTAATACAAGACGTGAACGGTGGATGGCAAAGTCTTCTCATTCATGCTTTGTACTGACAAGGGGACTAGATATTCAAGGTAGTAGCCTTAGTCGGCATATATATGTTTTATTATATTTTACTATTCCGATGTGAGTTCATATAGGTAGCTCTTCGATATACTTATGTTTATTACATGTCACCAACACCTACAGTTCGTACCCTAATGGACTTGGGTTTTCGAAATCGACCCTATTAAGGTGTAGGTTAGTACAAGTCGACCCTTGGTAGGTGGCGACCAACCTCTGATTAGTCGGACTCTTGTTGGGAAGTGACCAACAACCTTTAAAGTTTCCATGCTTGAGGTATTTATAGTGGTTGAAACAGATGCTGGGATGGCTGATATAATGCTGTAAGACCGACTAGAAAGGCATTATGACGTAGATATGATTAAACGGGTTTGATGAGGGATAGCTGGCGAAGTGAAGGGAATCAATGGCTGATGTTAACAATAGGAAATACCCTTTAAGACACATGCCCTTCTCTTACTGTTCAGGTTATGTTCATGCACAGTGGCAGCATATTGCATAACATGCTTTATGTCATAAAAGGACATGCTAGGTTGTACTTCATTGTCGAGCATGCCTATAAGTTGATGTGATGAGAAGCACCAGGAATGCCACCCTTTTCCCAAGAATATATAAAGATGTGGGAAACTGCCAGGTGTAACGCTGCAGGATAGGGCCGAGCTGAGCATGTATGGTTGCACTGCCAAGCAGGTATGGCTGCACTGCTCGGAATGATACGAAGAACCAACCATAGGGTTTCTTACAGGGCCTGCATCGGTGTCAGGTTGTTGATAAGACGTTCTCGAGGAAATCTAGAGATGCGTTGATCGTAGGATGGCTGAGGAAGGTGCTCGAGTAGATGGGTCGTTTGGGAGCCAACTGGTCATAAGAGGGGGCTGGACGATGGAGGCCTAGCCGAATAGTGTGAATGCCTTTCTTTGTTTGATGAGCCAGCGTTTTCGTTGCTTTAGGATGCATTGGTCGGGGCTGACTTGAAAGTGCCTTGGAGATGACGGGCTAATAGGGGTTCAATCTGAATGCCAATCGAGGGAGACTTACAGTACGAAAAATTTGAGTAATGTTTTGCACCACAAGCCCGTGCCCGCGAGTGGGCATGGGCTTGTAAAATCTAGAAGATTCCATCGATTGACGATCCTGATGTTAAATTAATATGCTATTCATGTGGCCTTGCGCCATTTGTCATGACGGTTGTGCTTCTCGAGATGCCGTAGAATGGTGTCTTTTTTCCCATGTGCATGGAGTGATACAACGCTTATCATCTTTAAACGGTCGATATTTGTTTTGCCTTTTCGTTTACACGGTTGCGATTGAAGAGAAAGGCGTATAATACTCCTTTCCCCTTTCACTTCAGACCCATGGAGCTGCAGCCATGTAATTTCTTCAGCAGATTTGAACTTTGCATGGTTTTCTCTTAGTAATCAACAATTGTCTTTCACTACCTGCTTCTTACACATTGCTTTTGAGCATTTGGCTTTTTGTCAAACTTGTTCGAAATTTTTCTCAGATTTAGCACGATTTAGAAAGAAAGTATCCTTCTTAGGTGCCAAACTGTGTTTGCCGATGGCAGTTCAGACCGCTGATCTTGGATTTGGCTGTTTGAGATTGACCTTGCCTTTGGTTGGGACTCGGTTCCCCTAGCCAAAGTTCTAACATTGATCGAACGTCGATCTCAAGCTATAGATCTGGATGGGACAATTGGGCTTCCTTGCTTTGGTACTCCTATTTTCCTGACCTCGGGTCGGTTTGGATGCTTCTATACCCATTTGGAAGGGGTAGGGGTCGGTGCCTCCGATTTTGATGTCACCACCGAAGTCTGTATTATGTCCTGCTGCATTATGTCCTGCTGCAAAAGAGCACTAATATACCGCAGCGTTTCTGAAAAGTTGCTAAAAATGGATTCTGAAGCTTTTATAAAACGCTGTGAAAAGTTGTTAGTGCAGCGTTTTCTAAATATTGCGAATTCATTTAGCAGCATTTCGAAGAACGCAGTCAAAAATCATGCTTCAACATGTCATTAATATAGCATCATTTATAAAACGTTGTACTAATATATATGCAGCGTTTTTGCTGTTTTGCAGCATTTTGCTTTTTTATTTTACAGCAGTTTGAAAACGCTACTGCATATCAAAGTTTTTCTTCATTTTTTTCATTTGCTGCAGCAGTTTTAAATCAGTTATAGCTAATGAATTCAATAAAAAACTGCTCAATTTATAACAAAATAATGGATATATTGTGATATAATAAACAACTATAAAGATTAAACATAATCAAAGCTACATCAATTTCAATAACTATAAGATTTAGTCATATACAAATTTATAAAAACCGTGTTTTAACTCAAATGTTAGCAACATAAAATATTACAAAAAAAAGTTTGTGAAAAGAGAATAATATAAACCAAGGAAAGTCCAAGCTCTTCTCCTTCAAAAGTCCAATATTCCTAAAAAAATAAAAACAATTAGAGATAAACGGTGGAAGAATGTCATATAGTGCTTGGAAATGGTCATTCAACACACATAACAAGAATGGTTATTCAAACAATAACGACCTACATACTCATACTATTTCATTCTATTACATTTTCTCAATTCATTTAGTCTCAGTTCTTGTGCATTTCATTTATTTTCTGTTTTCTGTTATTTTATTCACTGTTTTCATTCTCTACCACACTTCTTTTTTCTGTTTTCATTTACTGTTAAAGTTGCATATCATTTTAGCTTGCATTACAGTTTAATTTCGTTCAAAAAAAGGTTCCAAATTTCCTTAAAAAATGTGCATTTCTTTGTTTGCATTTCTTTTTTGTTCACATTTACATTTCTGTGTTATGTTACATAAGTTGTTATGGTATTCCTTTCATGTCTAATGATCCTAATGTTGTTAAAATTTCGATTTCTCCTATATTAATTTTTCATGTAAAATATGTTGTAAGTGTATTGCTTATAGATGGTTAATGTTCCTTCAACATTTATTCACTTTATGAATTATGGTATTGCACTAGGATCTCCAAACTTTCTGTTTTTAGTAGAATTTTTTGTTTGTGCGATAGATATAATTGCCGCACATTCATTCAATGACTAACATAATCAATTGGTCATTGAACAATTAAGGGTTACTTAGTTGAGTTCTATTTAGGATCATTACATTAACTCGCATTATTTGAGGATTTGATGCGTTCAAAATGTGCAGAGAATGAGGTTTCTTTGAAATGGTGAAAATAAGTTTTGTTTTAGTTGAGCTGCGCGATTAAGTAACGGATACCGCATCTTGTTTTACATGATTAAAGTGCTAGGATTTTACTACCTACACATAGGCCAGGTCCTGTTATATTTATTTTTATTACAAATTAAAATAGTAGGTGGTTTATTGGTATAGGTATTGGCATCTAGGTTTAGTTTTTTGCCATGAGTTATAATTATATGTACCTTAACCTTGTTCAAAAAACTTAAATTCACTTTTAGCAGCCTATACACATTCAAGACTGTTGCAACCTATACGTATTATTTTTCCACTTGTCCTGGTACCGACCGACGCTTCATATGGTCTTAAATAAAAAATATATGATTTAGGTTTTGATGTTATATTTTTGAAGCTCATATTTTGAATCAATAAAATCAGTCCGTAAGGCTGGTATAATGCTACTTTACCTGAATTCCAACATATTGGTTTAAAAAATTGTTAAGAACCACTAGTTCATCTTGTATGTGGTATGACATTCTAGACTTAGGATCTAAAGGTGATGTGCTTTAATCATAGGACATCGAAAAGAAATGAGTTATAATAAAATATAACTATGTAGCCAGATGTTGTGTGCATTTTTCACCATACATAATGTCTCTAGTGCTGATAATTATTTCGGCCAAGGTGTATTTATTGTGTTTGTCATCTATTAAGTTATTATTTTATTTTTTCTTTCTATTATGTTTATTTTAATGTTCTGTTCCTGACCACTTACTTATGTTCTTTCGAAATTTTATCTAAACTGATATTATTTTACCACCGTCTCTACCTACTGTCATTTTTAAGCTTCTGCAGAAGCGCTGCATCAGCCATGAATGAAACTAAAACACGGAACAAATGCTCAATCAGGTTAATGATCCACAAGTTATTATACTACTAGATACAAACTGTACGATTTACCATACCTGGAGGAGCAAATGTAAGGCTGAAGAAAAACCAAATGAAGAGACTTACCAAATGAAGATATAGTAACAGAGAATATAGCACAATCTTGCACTCTAGATTTAAGTACACCCAAACAGCACCTGATAAGGTGTAATATACAGCAAATAATTATGGAAAATGTTAGTATTGCAAATTTATTTAATTAATTACATCAAAGAAATGGTATTGTGAAGAATTTGGAGTGTTGTCTGTATGTGTTTGAGTTGACAACATTCCCATTTTGTGAATTGAATCTACCGCGTTAGACTCACGTCCACCTAAGATACTGTTATTTTCTAATTGCTCCTTGTTAATGATAGGCAATGTGTTCGACTGTGTAGCATATAATAAACTGGGATAGTTTTGATCGCCTGAACTTAAAAGTTTCAATGCAATGCTACTGACTAGGTATTATAGCATAAACAACACAATTATATTATCGTGCATATTCAAAATATCATTTAACTTACTAACACTCTCTGTTCGCACAGGATGAAGATAGCAAGTATGAAAAGGAAAGCATCCAACAACAAAACAACGTAGAACTACAAGTGGAAAGGATCACGGAAATGCATAATTATCAATATAAGTATTCTAAACACTATACCGTTCTATGCATCTATTGTAAAAGTTATTTATATTAACAACTGTAAACAAATTAAACACTTAATCACCTTTTATTCTACATTTACAGTTCCATTTTAAAAGTAGTATCCAAGCTCATTCACAATTACTACTCAGTTGTTTTACTTAAACACTGTACAACATCAACTGCTTTTTAGCACATCTAGTTCATACGTCCGCTTTGTTCTTCTCCCTTCTTGCATAAAGTACATATTTATATCCACTAACTTTTTACATAAAAAACAGAACTAATATGATGCACATGATATAAAACAAGCAGTTTTAAAAAGTAAACAGAACTAATATAATGCACATTACACAACTGATTTAATTAATTGGGCTGCTCACACTTAACCGAAGGTTGCGATTTTAAAAAGTAAACAAGCAGTTTGAAAGTAGTAGTAACAACAACTTAAAAAAAATAAGACTCACAACCATACTTACTTTCCTCGCAAATTTATAATTTAAAATGGATAAAAGGAAGAGGTGAGTTAAATGCAATTGAGTAGTTTGGCTTGAAAACAATGTATATTAGATATCTCAGATGATGTTTTAACGTGCGACAATTGAACCAGTACACAATCAAAATCAAAATATAACTTACTAAAAGCATTAACAACATCTAATTGATCGTTTCTCCTATTATATTATTTCAACACAAAGGGGTTACAGTGGCAGGCTTCTGTCTTCATGACTGTCCATATTTATCTTAATATAAATGTGTTTCATTCATGTACAGTATATGGTATATCGTGCTCATACGAAATTCCCTAAATGGTAAAACAATCATTTGGATATTCAATTGAATGTGTCCGAAGCTTATCCATATAATTCATTGTAGTCATAAGTCCCAGACAAACCTGGACCGGTCCTTTAAAACCTTGGTAACCTGTTGGTGAGCAGAGCGCTTAACTCCGTCAATAGTCATCTGGAAAGTGCACCATGAAATCAACATAAAGAAGGTAAGAATAAGATAAACATGTATCAAGTGAAATATTTATACCTGCATGGCAGCTGCAGTCTCCAAAGCCAGAGTCTGACTAATATTTACATTGCTCTTAAAGAAACTAACAATTTCATCAACTGATGCCTTCAAATACTTTTTTAAGAAAAATCCACAAATTATCTTCCATATCCTACACGGAAAAAAAACTCAATTAGTCAATAAATACTATTAAATCTATTATTAGTTATCATCCACAAATTATTATTATTATAGTAGACTCGTTTAATTTTTATCATTATCATACATCTTCGTTAACTTATTATTATACATCTTAGTTTACTTATTATTATTATAAATCTTAGTTAATTGTTATAAACTTATTTAAGTTTAATATTTATAAATCTTAGTTTACTTATTATTATTATTATTATTATTATTATAAATCTTAGTTAATTTACTACTATTATTATACATCTAAGTTAATTTTTGTAAAATTATTTATTATTATTACTATTTTTATATTTAATTAATTTTTTATAAAGACAGAATAGAAAAATAGAATCTCACACGAATGGAATAACATATATTATTTCAACAATAATCTTTACAGTGGAAAATTTTAAAACATAGATAAGAGTCTAACCTAGATTCAGCCTGGACAGTTATAACACCTGCCCATACAAATGCTGACAAACAACAAAACAAATGTAGTGGATAATAGAATACGTTGAGATGATGATGAAGATCTCCAGCTCTCCTTTGGAAACTCCAAGCGTCTTCAGCTAATCTTGAAACTACTCGGATCTGACCCGAGTATTAAAAATACCCGGATCAGGCTTGATAAACTAGCGTAAGATACTCAAAATTTTAAATGTATAGCTCATGATAATGTTATCAAAACCTTTGAAAAGAAGGGTATCTTATAAGACCATGCCCACACATAAATACGAACGGGTTTTTACCTTATGATAACCTAAATACTTTTATTACCAAAATAATTTGATATTATCTTTAATGACATTCTTTTGGAAAACATCTTTCAAATAAACTTATTCAAATAAGGTATCAATACCCGGACAAAGTCTAAGGGAATATATCCGAACTGGGTCAACGGAATATACCAGACGGAATATATGATACCAAAAGGGGTAGCTGAAATGTTTGCAAGTCATTACAACTATTTTGGGACTACAATCAAAACTGTAAAGCTCGTATTGGAATTGGGTTTTCCAACATGATAGGGAACCTTGATAACAACGCATAGCAACTGGAACTCGGTGGTTTTTCGTGCAAGGACTCACACACGACTATTCCTCATATTACCACACTTTTTGATATCTGGTGGCTTCTCATGCAAGGACTCACACACCATTATACCATACAATAAGGGTCCCGTCTGGACACCTTGAGGGGTCATACACCACCCACGTCATACTTAGTCGGAAATATGTAACATAGTTCCCGTATCATTTCCGAGATGTGAGGCTTGGGAGTAAGGTTATGCTCAACTTAGAAAAAGCCATGCTTTTCATACAAAACCATGCTTTGATCGTAATAGGTTCCACTTTGAATGCCATATTGCCATTCCTTAATCACACAACTGATTTCTACCAACATATAACTCCTGAGCTCGTGCGTCTCAGAAAAGGGTGTTAAGCGAAGAGGAATTACCTTCTCCGCCACCAAGCAGATAATACATTAATAGAGATCAATTTATGTGATCAAAAATGCACTGTCAGACACTCATCCATACAAGTTCGTTCTAGGATGGAACGAAACCGAAGGCATTCCTCCTAACGCATCTTGTCGAGAATCACACCTAGGATCAGCAGCGATTAGTCCTTATAATCCAAAGATTTCAAAATACGATAGGACCACTGCTATAATAAATGTCTCTATATTAGGAGCTACTCAGAGAATGTCAACAAGTAGTCCTTCCGCTAATGAAGATCTCCGGTCTTCAATAATCATCTTCTTCAAAACGTCTTCACTTTCGAATGTATACATTGGTTTGAAGTGGTTTTCGGATAGGAATCACCCAAATCCGACCCTGGTTCCTTCGAAACCAATTATCGATAAAAAGATGTTTAGTTCATATATGGATATCAATCATCAATCAATTACTTCATCTTATATTTAAATCAAAAATCTTTCTTAGATATATTCTTTTCAATTTATTCTATTTACTTTTCAAGAGTATATGGAATCATTAAGCCTCAATTATCAAACCATTTGGTATATTTAAACCTTTCTTAAATCTTGGAATAATTCCAAAATATTTTCTCTTCTACTCGGGAAAACATTTCAACATTATTTCTTTAAATCTTTCATTTAAAACTCCTCTTTAATCTTGGGAAATACCAAGTCATCTTATTTAAAATCATGTTTAAACTTTTAATAAAGATTTTCTATTTCCAAATCCTCATTTAAATGGGTTAAAAATGATGTTATGTAAAACATCATTACAACAAACCCAAAACCATTTTATTCAAATCCTTGTTTAACTCTTGGAAAACTAAAATGTGATGTTTGGTTTGTTGTTTTTAGTTTTGAGTTTTCGTCCATACAAAAATGCACATGACGCATGTATTTTGTCGAAAATGACCAATTTAGAAAATGAAGTTAACATAGAAAATAGAAAACAACTTTATTTTATTTTCCGTGTTTTGGAAAATAACACAAGCACGTGAAAAAATCCATTCTTCCGTCGTCTCTTTATCCCCTTTATCTTTCCATCCGCCTTTCTTTCATCCCCTCCGTCGTCCCTCCACTCTTCTTGTATTTGACATATATATTGAAAACCGAAAACACAAAACTCATTTTTAAACCAAACACTACCTTCACTTTTTACTTTGGGAAAACCTTTTTAGAGCATCCCGGCTTTCCTTTCGATTTGTTCCACCCCTCGTCAAAAAGATAAAACGGAGGCTAGGTAAGTTCAGGGCATTGGTTACTCCATTCCTAACCTTAGTTACACATCTTGTTTTATCATTTAGATCTCACAAGCGAAACAAATACACTAGTCGTTTTCACATACCCAGTTTGTTATTACATTCAAGGAAACGATTTCTGTTATATTGTTTAAGTGTTATAATAACCATTTATTTAAAATCTTTCTAAAAGAATTATAAAACTTCCAATTTATCTTTAAAACACTTAATTATTCATTTAAAAACATTTATAAACGATTCTAGAAAGAATCGTTAAGTTTAAATCTTTATTTCAAAAGTTATAGAAACAGCAGAAAAGTGCTGCGAAAAGTACTTAAAACAGCTTATTTGATTAAAACAAATTTTTAATGTTTGAAAAATCTTATTTTCCAATTAAAATCTCTTTCAAACCATTTTAATAGATTTATGAATTTTATTTCATATTTTTAGTCACTTAAAAATATCATTTATAAAGAAATTTCTTCTTGGATTACGAACTGCAAAACCATGATGTTTTTAGAAAATTGTTATGGACATATTTCAAAATCTAATTAATGAAATCTTGATTTTCTTTCTTCGTTTGACAACTATGAATATAATAATCTGGAAAATTCTTATCTCGAAGGATTTCGAGCTATATTCCACTTTGTACACTTATTTAACTTTTATGGCACGAAATCGCGAACCACCATTACGCGACGCGCCTACTTTTGACTTGTTTTTCAATTTCTTTTCAAACTACATGGAAACACTTTTAAATATTTTTAAAACATTTTTAAATCATTTTAAACTCATTTTAAACAATATTTTTCATATGTCAAATCCATTTTCCATTTCATTTCATACTATTATATTTTTATAATATCATTTCCAAACTTATTAGATATTTTAAAATCATTAAGAGGCTAAATAATTTCCATAAATATATTTATATGGATTTAAATTCTGATTTAATTAAATATGGTTAATTTATAACCATTTCTCTTATCATTTATCAAACCAAGTAATCATCCATATTCACAATCATGTAAACAACCAACTTTGCATCCAAGTTATCAAACATATTAACCATCTAAGATATTTAAATTTCATATTATTAAACTTGGAATTATTAGTTAATTCAAAAATGAGTACTCACCTTTAAACAAATTGATTAACTTCCTACCAACATTCTTATCCAACCCCACTTCACTAAACTAATATATACTTCACTAATACATCCGCAAACAACTCCACCGCCTTGCCCATAATCACGACCATCCTTCCTCCTCCACTTTGCTCTCGGCCCAAACCTTCCTTCCACCTCCATAGCTCACGGCCGTAGCCTCCCCATCCCAATACTCATGGCCTAAGACCATTTAAAGAAGAGAAGAAGAAGAAGAAGAAGTGAATTAAGAAAAGGTTTGAGAGTAATTAGTGGATTGGTGCTTAATCACTCCATTATTTTTAACCCTCCTACCTCTCTTAAAGAAGAGAAGCCATTAATGAGCAAAAGAAAGCTCAAAAATGAAGATGAAGAAGAATGAGAAGTGTGAAGAAAATGATAAGAATGGATGGGTATTTATAGGTAAAGTAAGGAATGGTAAATTACAAAATTAACCCTTTACAAAATTACCAAAATACCCTTACTTTATCTTGTTTTTTCAACACTTACCATCACTTTGTCATATTACTACTTTATGTCTTAATCACTTGATGCATAAGAAAACTAAAGTAAAGATTTTATTTGATTTGATTTGACATGATTTTGTCCCTTTATGTTTACTTTTTCTTAATGATTTTCTAGAAATTTCTAACCTTAATTAGCAAAAGTAAACTTGATTAGTTAATTGTTAAAACTTAACATATTTAAAAATGTATACATGCATATGTACATAAAGACATAACAATGTTGTGGCAACTTTTATTCGACAAAACGTTGATTTTCGACCAAATGTTTTACGGTCATATTTTGACGTTTCTGTTAAACTATTTATTCATGTAAACCAAACTTAAAAATAATTTTTTTATCTTCTTTAAATATTTAAAACGAGTGTATTTGACTTATAAAATAATATAAAACAATATCGAAATTCATTTGCAAAATATGACATTGATTTTGTTAATCCACGATGAAATTTGTCAATCACTATAACATACGTATATATACAGTTATCAAACTTTTATCAACCAATTATTATCATTATATAACGATTTTAAAAGCAATTATTTATCTTTTAAAACAATTATTGGACTTATATTCAATTTTATCGAAAACCGGCTTTTGTCAATTTTATCAATGTTATAGTAAAAGTCCAAAATCTTTATTCAATTCTAAAAATAAGTTCACCATTCTTATTTATTATATAAAACATGATTATTTAAGTTTGAAAATTCTATATTTGAATATTTAAATACATTAAATATTTCATTTTCAAAGTGGTAAAATTACGGGTCGTTACACATTGTGTCATGAACCTACATACAACACATACAACATTCAATCACAATACCAGATCATAACATTATAGCACAATCATAGGCAAGAATATTACTACAAAATTAACCAACTTTTTCAGTATTCAAGGTATAATCTTTATCGCTTACTCAAACTTCGGCATAAGCAATCAACTCTAAATAAACATATATGCATGCATACACAATATATAACATTACTACATACTTAAGCAATAATTTATCTCATAAATTTTACAACATAAAAGTTAGTAACTTGAGTTCTAAAAAAACACAAACCTTTACGCACCAAACTTTCACTAAATCAAACTAAACTTGCTCTCGATCTAGCTCACTTGCTCCTAGCTCAACAAAGTGAAGATGTGGACCCTTAGAAGGCTAAATGGGCTCGGCATAGTGAACAATAGGCATGGCCATGGCTAGAACAAGGCTCTACCTTGGTGGTTTAGTGGAGCATAGGGCCTTGTTTGGTAGAGAATGGGTTTGGAAGTGAAATGGAGGAGTTTGGTTATGTTTTTACACTACTTTCTCTATCTTTTCTCTTAGAAATTTTAATTTGGTAGCCATTGAAGTGGACATGAACAAGAAGCAAGGAAGTGAAGAAATAAAGTAGGATTTGTAAAATGAAAATTATGAAAGAGATTGGGTATTTATTTATGGATTAAAATGGATAAAAGGAAGAGGTGAGTTAAATGCAATTGAGTAGTTTGGCTTGAAAACAATGTATATTAGATATCTCAGATGATGTTTTAATGTGCGACAATTGAACCAGTACACAATCAAAATCAAAATATAACTTACTAAAAGCATTAACAACATCTAATTGATCGTTTCTCCTATTATATTATTTCAACACAAAGGGGTTACAGTGGCAGGCTTCTGTCTTCATGACTGTCCATATTTATCTTAATATAATGTGTTTCATTCATGTACAGTATATGGTATACCGTGCTCATACGAAATTCCCTAAATGGTAAAACAATCATTTGGATATTCAATTGAATGTGTCCGAAGCTTATCCATATAATTCATTGTAGTCATAAGTCCCAGACAAACCTGGACCGGTCCTTTAAAACCTTGGTAACCTGTTGGTGAGTAGAGTGCTTAACTCCGTCAATAGTCATCTGGAAAGTGCACCATGAAATCAACATAAAGAAGGTAAGAATAAGATAAACATGTATCAAGTGAAATATTTATACCTGCATGGCAGCTGCAGTCTCCAAAGCCAGAGTCTGACTAATATTTGCATTGCTCTTAAAGAAACTAACAATTTCATCAACTGATGCCTTCAAATACTTTTTTAAGAAATATCCACAAATTATCTTCCATATCCTACACGGAAAAAAAACTCAATTAGTCAATAAATACTATTAAATCTATTATTAGTTATCATCCACAAATTATTATTATTATAGTAGACTCATTTAATTTTTATCATTATCATACATCTTAGTTAACTTATTATTATAAATCTTAGTTTACTTATTATTATTATAAATCTTAGTTAATTGTTATAAACTTATTTAAGTTTAATATTTATAAATCTTAGTTTACTTATTATTATTATTATTATTATTATTATAAATCTTAGTTAATTTACTACTATTATTATACATCTAAGTTAATTTTTGTAAAATTATTTATTATTATTACTATTTTTATATTTAATTAATTTTTTATAAAATTATTGTTGTCATTATTGTTGTTGTTGTTGTTATTATACTTAGTTAATTTTCAATGAAATTTATCATTATTGTTATTGTTATTATTAAGTAGTTATTGTTATTATTATTATTATTATTTAGTTATGTTTTCATAATACTTAGGAATTTTCATAAAACATAGTTAATTTATTATTGTTGTCGTCGTCGTCGTTATAATACACTCATTTAATTATTATTATAATATTATTATTATTATTATTATAAATCTTAGTTAATTTTTATAAAATTATTTTTTATTATTATACTTAGTTAATTTTTCATAAACTTTGTTATTATTATTATACTTAGTTAATTTTTCACAAAATTTATTATTAGTATTATTATTATGTAGTACATTTTTATAATACTTAGTTAATTTTATAAACTTATTGAATTTTTATAAAACTTAGTTAAGTTTTTATAAACTTACTTAATTTATTATTATTATAGAAACGTTTCAACAAACATCCTTCTATAGATTAAATTCAATATACCAGTTTTAAGCTCTAGTTTCAACAAAAAAACTGACCAGAATTATGATTTTCAGTAAATCAATTTTAATAATTTACGCACAGTTCTCATCCTTTCTAAAAAAGACTATTAAGACATGTGACACAAGTACAGCCGGACTGCAACTAAACTAGCATAATGATTTAGCTGTGTAGAAAATTCAAAACAGTACCATGAAATTGAAGTTTAAGTCAACAAACATCCTTCTATAGATCCAGCATGTTATTACTAAATATGTGATAATGTAATAACTTATTTAATTAGAATTAGTTGGAATTCCTACTTACCAAGTAAGGTCATAAGTTGAGCATGGTGATAGGAAGATGTGCAACGATTGGCTGAGACATGACGATAGATTGCACCATGGCGGTAGGTTGTGGTCAAGATGGGATTTGATGTGAACTGTACTTTTGAGAGCTAGGGATTGAATGAGACAATATTGGGGATTTTAGCTTCAGATCTAAATGGAACTGAATTCATGTAACAGTATGATTATTCTAGTGGCTTAAGTATGGTGTACAAAGCTAATAAAATCAAACTAAAATTGCAATAAATTTTGTCATATGTTTGAAATGCCGGGTAAGAATGTCAAAAAAAATCCAACAAAATATTGGCCTAAATATAACCAGAAGGAACGACTTGAGTACTGGATCTCCAAGCCCTTGTAAAAATATTGCCAAGCAAAAAAATTTACTTCCTGATCGAGCAAGAAAAATGTTTTAAGAGTGGTTATTTCATCTGCATAGCCTTGAAATTATAAAAAAGAAGTTCGTTGATGAATGTTGATGAAACATCAGCACTTGGTTGTGGTGACATTGCCATTTAGAATAGATGTGTTGAATATGTGCAAAGTAAAGAAACACCATTGATAATCGATTTAGATGCCTTGTCATGCTACTGAAACCCACCAAAAGAAACATGTGACTGAATACCACTAGCATCACCAACCTGAAAACAGACATGTGATATTAATTATAATATGTTAATAAATAATAGAAACCATATTAATATCAAATTTAAGGTAGTTGCAACAAAAATATACTTTTAAGTAATGAAAAATTAAATAACAAGTGCAAAAGAAAATTACCAACTTGAATTGGCATCAGCCATGAAAGACAGAACTCCCAGTCTAAAAGCTTGCAAGAAGCCTTGGATACTATCGAATCTCAATTTGTGTTTTTTATCCACTGTAAGTTTGAATATGATAGAAGTGATTATTTTTGTGCTTTCTTGTATTTTCATTCCCAAAATTCGATGGTTTTTATAGTGATAAAGATACTCTGGCAAAATGCAAGATACATGACGCTACAGTGAAGAGTTATGCCTGTAGCATAAAAAATAATAACTGTCAGTTTGAACGCTTATCATTTATGTTGCTTTCCAAATACCGAAAAGTGTCTACATTTTATAATATTTGAAATGCCCGTTCATGGAGAAATGGGTTGGTCGACAGAACTTCATAACTATCAATAGAGTCGTGTAAGTTCACAATACTTTCTCAAGGATAACCTGCATTTATTATTTAAACACCAACAATACTCCGTGTCTGAATAGAAAATTAATCTTTAATCGAGTGAATGCATATCAAATATTTGACTTTAACAGTTTGAAAATATTACTACAAAACTGCTTTTATGTATTTTACAATTATTTTCTATAAAAGGTATGTATTATGTACAAAAGTTGTGCTTTTTTCGAAGTAAAATTTACTATATGATATATAGTTTACAAACATAGAGTTGAAGTCTTTTCAAAAAATCTAATAAACTCTCAGTTTTACTAAGAGTAACATTTTGAGAAACCACTTTTTGTAAAATGATATTTGAAAGGTGTAATCATGAATTTTTGAGAATAATATAAAGTGTAGGCTGTAGATACATACTAATATAACACGAAAACGTCCTTGTAGCACTTGAGTGTCTTCATCGTTATAGCGCTTGGTCTTGTCTACCAATTACATGTTTAACTCAGCACAACACTGAAGCAATTTGTTAATATGGTATATGCTTGTTGTCATAAAAATACAGTGCATGAGGTTCTAAAAAATTAATAGTTACAGAAAAATTATTGAATTCAATTCTTACTTCAAAATGTGATAGAAGTAGAAATCTTCCTATAAATTTTCATTTATATTACATGACTTGGTGGCAAAAAAAAAGGTGGAAACCCTAAAATAATTCTTACTCCCATACTAGGTCAAAAGCCTCTCCTTCATTCTTCCAGTTTCTTATATATTAGTTCGCTCATTCTATGCTTGCTATCTCCTACCTCAAATTCATGTACCACTCCTCCAATTTCAACCACACTTCTTCCTCTTAACTTCTTAACCTTCTTCCTACTCACAAACCTTCGAACTCTCATCTCTAATGCATGCAAGTTTTCATTTAATATGTACATATCACCACTTCCTGAATCCATTTCCATGTTCTCCGTTTCACGAATCAACCTTCTTGTTCTATCGAAATCTCCATGTAGTTTACATCCCCATATCAAATTTCTCCACATCACCGAATCTAGCTTTACATCCACATCCATTCTTCTAACAATATCCTCTACCTCTTCCAACCTCCCTGCTCGAATTAGCATATCCACCATACATCTATAATGGTGAATACTTGCTTTGACTTCATACTTAGGCATACTATTGAAAATTTTACACCCTTCATTTACCCATCCTGAATTCTTACCAAGCAGATAAAACTGCAGTGAAAGTTCTCTCATTTGGTACCAACCCTAACTCGTCCATATTATAAAACAAATTGAAAGATTCTTTGCACTTACCGTGAGCAGCAAATCCGCTGATCATAGCCATCCATGACCACGGATCCTTTTGTAGCATTCTATCGAATAACTATCCAGCAAGATCAAGACGGCCGGATTTGGAGTACATATCGATCAGAGCGGTGATTAGATTAGGCTTTTGTGAAAGGCTGAGAAGAGTGGCGAGACTGTGTGCTTTTTGGCCGGTGGAGAGCGCCTAATTTGGAGCAGGATTTGAGGACGCAGAGGAGGGTGGCGAGGTCGAGGAGGAGTGGAGGCATGGAGTGGAAGTTGGAGAGGGCCAGGTGGTAGCGGTTGGAGGAGACGGCGGAGGAGATGATAGTGGTGTAAGTGATCATGGCGCGGGTTGGCAGAGGGATTTGGTTGAAAAGGAGAAGGGAGGGGTGTAAGAAGTTGGATTTGCAGTAGAGGTGGATGAGGAAGTTGTTGAGGTGATTTTTAGAGGTGGAGAAGAGGGGAATTTTTAGGGTTAGGGCGTGGAGTCAGGGAGACAAGGAAATTTTTATTTGGGAAAGCGGGAGTGAGCGTGGGAAAACAGAGAGCGCGCATATGAAATATTGGTGGGAGAAGCAGCGTTTTAGATGTATTTAATATGATTTGAGATATAATAAACTGCATTTTGTATAAAACACTGCAATTTAGTGCTGCTAAAAATGAATTTTCTTGTAGTGGCACCAAGCGGCTTGAAAGTTCTTATGAGTGACATGCTGCAAGCGGAGGCTAACCTGGCTTATTCTAATGTCGTCACACTACGAGATGTTGGACTTTGGCGTCACTCGTGGTAACAGCTCCTGTCTAAATAATAGTGTCCGATCTTCTTAGGTGGATGAGCGGCATCATAGATGAGGGGTACAGGCCGTTGCGGTTGCATATCCAGTCACTGATGTGCTTCAGTGCATAGAGGAGAAACGTCTCACCCAGACTCACGGGCAAGCGGAAGTCCCCAAACAAAGAAGCGAATGTATGGTGATCCAACTTTGATGGATAGCCCGGTAGTCTCCGACAAGGAAATGAATTCTCGATGATTCATCCTCGTGGATAGCCTACCTACCAGGAGGGGAGCAACGACTCATGTAGTACAGGGGCCGAAGGGCAGTGGTCCCCAAACAAGGCAATGAGCACACAAAAATTCATCCTTATTGAATAGCCTGGGCATTCCCCAACAAGGAAATGAATGCTCGGTAATTTATCCTCGTGGATAGCCTGCTGGTCAAGAGGGGAGCGACGGCTCATGTAGTCTTGTATGACAAATGGTAGTGATCCTCAGACAAGGTAACGAGCATATGAATACTCATCCTCATTGGACAGCCCAGCATTCCTCGACAAGGAAATGAATGCAGTAATTCATCCTCGTGGATAGCATGTCAGTCAGGAGGTGAGCGACGGCTCGTGCAGTCCTGGACGACGAAGGGAGGCGGTCCCCAAATAAGGTAGTGGGCACATGAAAACTCACCCACATTAGATAGCCTGGGCATTCACTGATAAGGAAATGAATGCTCAGTAATTCATTTCCGTGGATAGCCTATCGTCTAAGAGGGAGCGAGGGCTTGCACGGTCATGGGCGGTAAAGGGCGGTAGTACCCAAACAAGGTAATGAGCACATGAAAACTCATCCTCGGTTGATAGCCTGGGCATTCCTAGACAAGAAAATGAATGCTTGGTAATATATCCTCATGGATAGCCTACCGGCTAAGAGGGGAGCAGTGGCTCACGCGATCTTGTGCGACGAAGGGCGGTGGTCCCCAAACAAGGTTATAAGCATGTGAAAACTCATCCTTGTTCGATAGCCTTGGCATCAGTGCTATATAATGTGGCCTTTAAAGACTTCAATGCTCTCTTAATAGAAGGCTGTGGGCTCGGGAGCAAGCTTGAGTGTAACGACCTGCAAATTTATCACTTTGATAAATCCGATTTATTTTTAAAATTTTCAAATAAAAGGTTAATAATACAAATAATATTGTTTTGAGTAATAATAAACAATAATAATCTTATTTTGAACAATGAATAATAATGGTAATCTTATTTTGAATTGATATTTACAAAAATATCTTCCTCAGGATTTAAATCGATAAAATGGCCGAAAATCGTTTTATCGATAAGCGGCTCTATAATTATCCAAAGTCATGAACTAGGCTGGATACATACACTCTTTTTTATATTTAAACAAGAATATGAAATAAAATAATTTATTTTATTTTTGAAAAATAAAATGTATTTATAACTTCATCAATAACGTCGTTATAATTAATAATTAATTAATGATTTTAAATTGATATTAAATGATTTAATAATTATTATAATTATCCAGGTAATTGTTTTAAAATGATTATAATTCATTTTTAACAGTAATAAAGTGATAATAAATCATTTATAATAGTTTTATAAAAATATATAATTGATTTGAAAATATAAGGAAAATCGATATCGGTTTATCGATATAATAAGACTTTTTGTAAACAATCGTTTAATATTGATTTATATGATTTTATAATTAAAATGAGATCATTTTAATTCATGAATAATAATAAGAAAATATTTTTCAAAGTTTTTTTGCAAATCTATATACTTTAATTAATAAATGAAAATATGACCGAAGATTGAAATCCAAATTCGTAACGGTTTGATGTATATAAGTTCTACAACGTTGTTCAAATGACTTGTACACATTTGTGACATGCACTTACACACATTATCATATAAATATACACATGATAATAGTAAATATACATTTAAATAAGGTAAAGGAATAAATATCTAAAGTAACAATTACTTTGAAAAGCAAACATCAAATCAATCTTACACCACATCACATCACTACCTCCATGATCATCACCACCATCACCTACACCTCATCATCACATAGGGGGCTTCCATGTACCTCAAGGTGGATATGGGGAGGTGTTTGCTTGGGTAGGTAAGGGTATGTCTGTAATTTCACTTAGAAGATATTTTCTCATTTTTTCCTATAAATACCACCCCTCCTTATCACTTATTCTTCACATTATTCTTCTTCATTCTTGAGCTTTCTTATGCTCTTTAATGGCTTCCATGGAAGTCTCTCTTCTTTCTCAAAAACTTGAGAAAAAGTAGGAGAGTTAAAAATAGTGGAAGTACTTAACCACCAATCCGCTTATTACTCTCTAACTTTTTTAAAAGTTAACCAAATCTTCTCTAATCTCTTCAAAACTCTAGTATTAAGCCTAAGTCATTAGGGGAAGCATGATTAGCAAGTGGAAGGAGTCATGGCCATGAGCGTTTGGGTGTTTAGGAGATGTTTATTGAAGTGTTGATTTGTTTGAATGTTGGTAGGAAGTATCGGCTTGGAAATGGGTGAGAAACTCTATATTTATGTATAAGTATATATTATCTATTAGATGATATAATATCGTTTGCTATGTTTGGTTGTGATGATTGTGGATCATGTTTGGTTGCTTGCATATGCTTTGATCATCAAGTATTGATTGTATAATATGGTTGTTTTAACAAGTTACGTTAAATACACGTCGAAAATCACAAAGGAAATCACTTTCCTTTTACTAATTAAATGGTATATATGAAATGATTAAACCTCTTTAAAACAGTTTTTAAAATGATTTAAATATGTTTTAAAAACAAATTTGGTGAAGTTTGAATATGAAATGAAAAACAAGTCAAAACTAGGCGTGTCGCGTAATGGTAGTTCGCGATTTCGTGCCGTAAAAGTTAAATGATTATATAAAGTGGAATATAGCTCGAAATTATTTGTAATTAGAATTTAACTATTATATCCATAGATTTGAAATAAAGCAAAAAGGATCGAGATTTCAATAAGTTGATTTTGAAATAAAAGTAAAACAAGTTTTCAAAATAATCGTGGTTTTGGAGTTCAAAATCCAAAAAGGGATTTCTTAAAATTCAATATTTTTAAATATTTTAAAAATATGGAAAAAATCTTTATAAATCCTTTAAAATATTTTAAAAGAGATTTGAGTTGTATAAATAAAGATAGAAAAGTCGTTTTTGGTCAATATAACTTTAAAAACACTATTCGCAGCACCTTTTGCAGCGGTTTTTAATAACAATTGAAATATGGTTTTAAATTTAACAATTATTTTCCAAATCTTTTATAAATGTTTTTAACTGTATAATTAAGTGTTTTAAAGCTGATTTGAATATTTTATAAGTTATTTAAAAGAATTTAAATAAATGATTTAAAGAAAAGCTGTTATAAACAAATGTGTTGATCTTGGCTCTAATAAGCTGACGAGTGCACTTGATTTTTCTGTTCATGAGATCTAGTTGAGGTACTTAAACTAAGGAGATGCTTAGGAGCAACCTGTGCCCTGGCTCACTTGGCCTCACCTAGACGAGGGATAGATAAGGTCGAAATGTCGAAAACAATTTAAGTATAAAAGATTAAATTTTCCAGATTTAAACAATTTGGATTTACCATCTTAGGTAACATGGTTTCAACTTATTAAAAAGTTACATTTTAAAAATAAGAAATCTTAGTTAAGATTTAAATAAAATGATTTGGAATTATTTAATTAAACCAAAGCGTTTAATAAAGGGAGGTTTAATGATTCCGTATATACCAGTAAGAATGTTTTGTAAAGATATATATCTCTCGTAGATACTTTTTAATAAAAAGAAATGAATAAATCAAATGATAAATCGCCTATTTATAAAACATCTTTTTATCGATAATTGGTTTGAAGGAACCAGGGTCGGATTTGGGTAATTCTTATCCGAAAACCACTTCAAACCAATTTACATTTTGAAAGTGAAGAAAATATATATTGAAGACCTTGATTTTGAAGGCGAGGATCTTCATAACGGAAGGACTACTTATTGACAAATATTCGGATTTGCTCTCGAGATAAATAAATAGAAGTGGTCCCTTCGTTCTGGAATCTTTGTATGCAAGGACTAACTCGCTACTAATCCTAGATGTAATGTAACAACCCTGGTTTTGGAGATTACCTGTAAATATTAAATTATAACGGTAGTTATAATTTAATATTGTGAATTAAAATAAAATTGGAAATTTTAAATTGTTTATTTGGAATAAACAATGAATTTTGGAAATAAAATGAGAAAATAAAGTTTGGAACTTTATTTTATTTTGTTTGAGTTAATAATGAATGGAAAGTGGTTTTTATTTGGAGAAAATGCAATAATTTTAATAATTATTTCCAATTACTTCTTTTAATAATTTTTAAAGGAAGTATCTAATTTTTAGAGGTCGTTTATTTAAATAAAAAGGTGAAATTTGGTTTAAAAATAAGTTTTGATCATAAAATTGATGGAAAATGGTCTGTTAAATTTTATATGCAAGAAAATAATTTTTGTAGAATTTTTGAACTTAAAAATAAGGATTTATGCATTTATTTGTTTAAATTGTGTATTTTTGTAAAATAAGGGTTTTTAATAATAAAAATGTTTTTATAACATAAGTTATCTTTTTATTAAGTGTAAAATATTTTATATAACTTGTAGATATGTTTACATAATTTATTTGTAGAGAAAACTTGAAGAAAAATGTTGTTTTGATAATTACATAAGTATGTATACTTGTTTTAGTGTTAATTTGTTTACATAGGATAATTAATTCTTTTTTTTTCTTGGGTCCAAAGCCCACTTAGCTGATTAAACCAAAAATGAGAAGTTTCTTCCTGTACGTACTTTACATCTTCATCTTCTCCTGTAAACCAGAATAGAGAAAAAGAAAGAAAACTCCACTCCTCTTTAAACCTAAGGCTATAAATCTTCAATTTTCTTCAATAAATTGTTGTTTCTATCAAATCTAAAGAGAAATCAAAAGGTAATCTATTCCAAAACTTAATATTTCATCAAAATCTAAATCTTTGAGTTGGATTTGTTTATTAATTGTTCTTCTTCTTTGCATGTATCTACTTCTCACTTTTACAGATTCTTGAAGACAAAACTTGCACAAAGCTTTCATCTTTCAGCTCAAATCCGGATTTTGATCTTCAAATACAATGTGAGTTTCTGCTCACATAACGCTAGGTGAAGAAAAAGCTTCAAAATGCCAAAAATTGTTATAAAATAGCTTCAATATTTGATTTTCTGTTGATATTTTCGTTTCTATGAAAACTGTTTTGGTTTGTCTCTTTGCATGCTAATATCTTCCAATTTCGACAACGAAATGCTGCCGGATTTTCTTCAGTTGATATTCCATGTGTTGTAGTATAAGTGTGCAAAATTTCATAGCAAAACGCTTTCGTTTGATACCTGAAAACTTTGCTGCAAAATCAATGCGCAGCCTGGAAATCACCTGTACACATTTTGTTTTCGAGTTGCTGCAAACATGGCCTGAGTCCATATTTGAGACAGCATATCTCTTTCATTTCTTGCTGGAATTTATCTATTCTTTTTTTGTTTGAAAGAAGAAGTTTTGTAGTATGTGCATACCAATTTTCAGCTCAATATGAGGTCGTTTGATCCTCTGTTTCAGGCTTGTAAGTTGAACCTAAGATGGTTTTCAGGCCTGGGCACATTTTTGTTTTTTTGGACTATTGCAAACATGGCCTGAGTCCATGTTTGAAACAACATAACTTTTTCATTTCCATTCGGAATTCATCGATTCGATTTTGTTTGAAAGATGAAGTTTTGTAGTATGTGCATACCAATTTTCAGCTCAATATAAGGTCGTTTGTTCCTTTGTTTCAGGCTTGTAAGTTGAATCCAGGATAGTTTTTAGGCCTGGGCACATTTTTCTTTTTGAACTGTTACAAACATGGCCTGAGTCCATATTTGAGATAGCGTAACTTTTTCATTTCCTATCGGAATTCATTGCTTCTTTTTTGTTTGAAAGCAGAAGTTTTCTACTATGTGCACACCGATTTTTAGTTCAATCAGAGATCGTTTGGTCACCTGTTTCATGTCCGAAAGTTAAACCCGGAGACGATTTCAGACCTGGGTATTATTTTTCTATGCATTTGTATGTTCCTTTTCCGTCCGACTTTTGACTTTTACTTCATGTTTTTGTGATATTTCTGAAATGTTTTGAGGGCTATGATGCATATCAATAGGCTAGCCAAGTTTTGATGAATTTGAAATTCAAATTTGAATTGAATTTGAATTGAATTTGAATTGAATTTGAATGACGGTTTTGAGTGATTTCTTTGATTTCGAGCACGGATTTTTCCAAATAATTTTGAAATAATTTTTAAAATAAATTAGCATTTAAAATAATTTTTATGTAATATTTTTAAATTATTTTAAGCTATAAAATCTATTTATTTTCTATAATAAGGGAATTTTCAAATATTGTCTTCAAAATTGATTTTGGAAAATGGTTTTAAAAGCTTGTTTTCTCAAATAAATTATTTTATATATAAAATACATGTTTTCGCACTATTCGAGCGAATGAGAAGGAGAATTAAATGGTTTGGTAAAATACGTGGTATAGGACACGTCTGTTTATCTTATCGGTTAATTCCTGACTTGTCTGTTTGATCGTTTTAACCTTCGGGTCGAGTTTACCGATGAGATGAGGTAAACTTTTTACTGTATTGAGTGTGAAATTTACTAGAGGTTAGTAAACCGTTTAGTGAGAACGTGTGGTATGGGACGCACGTTAACACTGTTCGGGTTCCTATTCAAGAGTTTGTGACACATTTGCCATAGCGGCATGCCAGTACTGGACCTTCGGGTCATTTCCATTGCAGTGTTTGCCATTACAGCGTATTTGTCTTTGAGACGTTTGCCATTGCGGCGTATTTGCCATTGCGGCGTATTTGTCATTGTGACGTTTTGCCTTCGGGCGAGGTACCTATTTGAACAGTACTTGGCAAGGCTTCGGCCACATGCACGTGCAAACACTTTTGAGATGATTCCTTTGACTATTTTCTCTAGTGTATCGCCCCTTTCCGAAATTGGTCCTTTGAACCATTCGATATATATTTGTGACGATTACCTTTTGGGAATTTCAGCTCTTTGGAGTTCTATTTTTGAGATTTGAATTGCCTACACTGTCGTTATTTGAGATTTTCCTTTTGGCGACATTATATGAGATTTGCCTTTTGGCGTTTATTTGAGATTTTATTCTCCTCTTTGGAGATATATTGCCGTATGGCATGTTTGAGATGGGATCTCTTTGTGCATGTTTTGGGTTTGTGAAGATGGCTGGTTTAGGTTTTCGCCTAAACCATGTTTGATGTTTTATGAAATGCCGATGATATGAGGCTCGCTACAATTAGCGTTTTATGGGTTATTCTATCTCTTTTGAGATTATATGTTGTGTATGATACCATTCATAACATGAAGTAACCATACATACCATACTTATGCTCATGCTTACTTAGTATTATTTCTTCTTGCTTAAGAAGAACATCACCTTTGTCCTATGTTCTGTTATCGTTTTTTTTTCTTAAACTGGTTTGTTTTAGCTAGACTGATCCGTGTATTTTATACTTGGGTCAGACCGAGGTGTTTCAGGTTAGGTACCCGTTGGACATAGCCTTTCTACTTCCGCTTGGATATTTTGCTATCGCCTTTTTGATGTATCTTTTTGTGTAGACTCTGATATGTATATTGTTTGGACTCGTGTGTATATTGTGGTCGTCATACCACATACTATGTATCAGTTTGTATACTCTGTGATGTATCTGTATATGTGTGTGTGTGTGTGTGATGATTTGTTGTTCTGTGATGTGTTTTACATTTGAGTTGTTGTATTTTGTTCTAATAGATCCTTTAGCTACCTATGGCTTTTTATTAAGTATTTATTGGATATGTCGATCCACTTGAGATAGAAAAAAAATACAGAACATTTATCTACGTATTCAATAGATATTTAAGACAAGGCTATAGATGGTCACTCCTAACCAGCCCTATTCTCCGCATTAGCAGACGGTATTACCCAGTAATACTCTTTGTTAATGTGGGTCTCGGGGTGGGGCGTCACATGTAATGCCCGACGGGATATGGTAGGAGAGTGCCTTCAGTTTGTCTTGTTCCTTGACAACTTGTATGGACGAATTGTTTGACGTTTCATTTATAGATCATATTGATTGATCTCTATTAACGTATCATCTATTTGGTGGCGGAGAAGACAACTTCTTTTAGCTTAACACTCTTTCCTGAGACGTACAGGCTCAGGAGTTATACGTTTGTGGAAATTAGTTGTGTGATTATGAAATGGCAAAGTGGCATTCAAAGTGGAAGATGTGCTATATAAAAGGTAATCGTTACCTCAAAGCCATACATTCGGGGAATAGTAAAACAGGGGATGCTTTAATGCTAAAGTGGGTCACAACCAATCAGGGTATGAAATCACCTTCTCGGTGGATAAAATTTCTACTTGCTATAACGTTGGGTTTAAATTATGTGGTGTAAGCTTGGGTTTAAATTATGTGGTGTATGCTTGGCATCCTGGATAGGTCGGTAATGGCCGGGTGATGTAATATATAATGTATTTTTAGATAGGCCGATCTTAATTCACGTGAGGACCAACATAAGAGCCTCGGGTACATTTCTTAAGAAATGTACCGTACGGGAGGTAGTCTGTTACCTCGCTATTCAGTTGGATATCTAATATACGGTAAGCGTCGTATGGACTTAGTTGTACAAAGTACTAAAATGTGAGATGCAAGCATTTTCAGCTAATATTTTTAAGTTTATTTGCAACTGTTTTCAAAAGAATGTCGTTAAAAATAATATTACCGAATTTTCACGTAAAAAAATGTTTTGGTTATCATAAGGTAAAAACCCGTTCCATGTTTATGTGCGGCGTGGTCTTATGAGATACCTTTTGTTTTCCAACCCGTATTTTGAGTTTCTCACACAAGTCCCATGACTGACCTGGAGTTTATTTTCCTTTCCTTAAACTCTGGGTGCACTATTTTTTCGGGCAGCTTAGTAGTCAAGTTTAGTTAGAAGAAATCTGGAAGAGCTCGGAGCACGGAGTTAGAAGATTCTTCAGTGGACTATTTTCCATTTCCACCACACTTGTATACTATTGTATTCCGCATTTTGTATGGATAGAGATTTATAACTGTTCATGTTTAACTCTGATAAATGTATTTAAATTTTCTGTAAAGATTATATATATTGAAATAATATATGTTATTCCATTCGTGCAAAATTCTGTTCTGTTTCTTTTCTTTTTGCCATTAATGAACCGGGTCTCCGGTGCTTGGATTTGCGGCATGTGAATACCAAGGATGTATTAGTGTCGATTTCAGAGGGTCGAAAATCTCGTTCGTCACATATGGTATCAGAGCTTTGATTGAGCGAACACCTAAGCCTGATGGGGGTAAAGTCCCATCAGAGATAGGGTTAGTATAACCCTAGGATGAATAACTCATTAGAGATGGGGTTAGTAACACCATAGAATGAGTTGAGAGTATTATATATATGAGTGCGTATTTGTTAATGATATATAAAAATGAGTTTGAAAAATATGGTAAATGAAATAATTTTACCTAGAATTATATTTTATATATAAAGAATATACTTTAAAAGAATATATAGTTAGATATATTATAACTTGGATGACTTTTAATCAAGATTTGTAAAATCTAAGTACAAACATCTTATGATTAGAATTTCACAGTTTGACTATAAGATCTTCAACAAATAAGGCTATAAATATTAAGGGATATAAATGATAATAAAAACTTGATAAGTTGAAAAATAGTTATGAAATGAGGATTTTAATCTAAAAGGTTTTTAAGAAAAAAAATTCAAAGAATTTTGAAATTTGATATTAATAAATATTCAGTCATTATCATTGGTTAATCAATCGTTTGGTCAAAAGCTTAAATACAAACACCTCGTGAATTTAGTTTCACAATTTGACTACGTGGTGTTTGATAAATTACATTGGGTTAAGGAATTTGCTTAAGATAAATATATGAATGTATTTTATATGAACATGTTTTATAAAAACAAAGTAATTTTGAGATAACATTCAAAATAGGTTCACTTCAGTTTAATGAATTGTTTGATTTAAAAGTTTAAGCATGAACATCTCGTGAAATTTAGTTTCATAATTTGGCTATGGGGTGTTCGATAAATAATAAGTTAAAAACAAATTTGTAATTCATTAAATATTCACGTTAAGTAAAATAAATTGAAAATTTTATACGTAAAGGAGTATGAAATAATTATAAACGTAAGTTGTAAACTGATTATATAACCGTAAGTTGTAATTATAAAATTTGAATAAACTTAAGTAAGGATTTATAAAATTTGAAGTAAATAAGTTTGTATAACTTATGAATTTGAGAAAATGGAAAGTAAAACCAAATTTTAAAAATGGTTAAATATTTTGGTTAAGTAAAAACAAAAGTTGAAATTGCACTATGAAATGAAAATTTAACTTAAGTAAAGTTAAACGAAATAATATTATAAATATAAACTTAAGTTTTGAAGTTATAATAAAACATAAGTTTATAATAAACTTAAGTAATGATTTTATAGAATTGTTCCTAAAGCATTATTAGTATTTCAGAAAATATACTAAGTAATAAATGAATATAAATAAAAAGAATCTAAAGATTAAATAGTTTGAATGGCTCGAAAACAACTAAAAATGGACAGGAGATGTGTTTAGATGATAAACACTTCTCTTAAGTATTACCCCTCCAGTAAAGAGGGTATGTGATGCTATTGGTAGCATCTAGTTCCTTGGTATTATTTTAGATTTACTCGATCTAGATAATTTTCTAAAGTTAAAAAGGAATATATTATAATAAGAGAAGTTTATTATAAATTTGGAAAACAAGGGTAAATTACCTTTTAAATATAAATAGTTTCTTTTGGAAAAGAGATAGAAATATTTTGTAAATAAATATTTCGAAGTAATAAATTTATAAACAAAATTTTATAAATAAAGGTATATATTTATAAATGACATTTTTATAAATAAAAGTAATAAGTGCTATAATGGAGATTTTATTAAGAAGTAGATTTTTGAGTGAAAATTAATAAATGAAAGGTTTTCATAAAGATTTTGGGAAATTAATAAGTATGTATGTTGTGCATAAATCATTTTGTCGCATAATTTTGAATTAAGATTCCAGTATAGAACTTTGAAGTGTTTACACTGGTCTGAAAAGGGTTTATTACTCGATTCTTGACGGAACATGGATGAAGATTTATGATTACGGACTTGAGTTTTCTATCATATTTGAGTGCTATGCAAGGAAGACTAAAGTTCTGATTAGAAAGCCTGATCAAGGTCCATACTAGAGGATCGGGGGATCGGTACTAGTTTGGAAGTAAAGTTGTGGATTCGAATAGTAGATCGAATCAGATAATGCATACGAATGATCTATATACATCGTACAAGAGTAAGTTTAAAAATACACATATTGGACAAACAACTTCGGGTTTTTGTTCTGGTAATTTCGGGGACGAAATTATTTTAGGGGGAACTCTATAACGACCCACAAATTTATCACTTTGATAAATTTGATTTATTTTTAAAATTTTCAAATAAAAGGTTAACAATACAAATAATATTGTTTTGAGTAATAGTAAATAATAATAATATTGTTTTGAACAATGAATAATAATGGTAATCTTATTTTGAATGGATATTTACAAAAATATCTTCCTCGGGATTTAAATCGATAAAATAGCCGAAAATAGTTTTATCAATAAACGACTCTATAATTATCCAAAGTCGCGAACGGGATTAGATACATACACTCATTTTTAGATTTAAACAAGAATATGAAATAAAATATTATTTTATTTTTGAAAAATAAGATGTATTTATAACATCATCAGTAAAGTCATTGTAATTAATAATTAATTAATAATTTTAAATTGGGATTAAATGATTTAATAATTATTATAATTATCTAGATAACTGTTATAAAATGATAATAATTCATTAATAATAGTAATAAAGTGATAATAAATAATTTATAATAGTTTTATAAAGATATATAATTTATTTGAAAATATAAGTAAAATTGATATTGGTTTATCGATATAATAACACTTTTAGTAAACAATCATTTAATATTGATTTATATGGTTTTATAATGAAAATGAGATCATTTTAATTCATGAATAATAATGAGAAAATAGTTTTCAAAGTTTGTTTACAAATATATATACGTTAATTAATAAATGAAAATATAGCCGAAGATCGGAATCCAAATTCGTAATGGTTTGATGTATATAAGTTGTACAACATTGTTCAAATGACTTGTACACATTTGTGACTTGCACATAAATATACGTTTACATAAGGTAAAGGAATAAAAATCCAAAGTAACAATTACTTTAAAAAGCAAACATCAAATCAATCTTACACCACATCACATCACCGCCTCCACCATCATCACCACCATCACCTACACCTCATCATCACATTGGGATAGAGGCTGCCGCGCGCCTCAAGGTGGAGAGGGGGAGGTGTTTGCTTGGGTAGGTAAGGGTATGTCAGTAATTTCATTTCGAAGATATTTTCTAATTTTTTTCCTATAAATACCACCCCTTCTTCTCACTTATTCTTCACATTCTTCTTCATTCTTGTGCTTTCTTATGCTCTTTAATGGCTTCCATTGAAGTCTCTCTTCTTTCTTAAAAACTTGAGAAAAAGTAGAAGGGTTAAAAATAGTGGAAGTGCTTAAGCACTAATATACTGATTACTCTCTAACTTTTTCAAAAGTTAACTAAATCTTCTCTTATCTCTTCTAAACTCTAGTATTAAGCCTAAGTCATCATAGGAAGCATGATTAGCAAGTGGAATGAGGCATGGTCGTGAGGTTTTGGGTGTTTGGGAGATGTTTAGTGAAGTGTTGATTTGTTTGAATGTTGATAGAAAGTATCGGCATGGAAATGGGTGAGAAACTCTATATATATATATATATTACATATTGGATGATATAATATGGTTTGCTATGTTTGGTTGTGATGATTGTTAATCATGTTTGGTTGCTTGTTTATGTTTTGATCATCAAGTATTGATTGTTTAATATGGTTGTTTTAACAAGTCATATTAAATATACGTCGAAAATCACTTTCCTTTTACTAATGAAATGGTATATATGAACTGATTAAACCCCTTTAAAACAGTTTTAAAATTATTTAAATATGTTTTAATTTTTTTTATGAAGTTTGAATAAGAAATGAAAAACAAGTCAAAACTAGACGCGTCGCGTAATGGTAGTTCACGATTTCGCGCCATAAAAGTTAAATGAGTATATAAGGTGGAATATAGTTCAGAATTCTTTGTAATAAGAATTTTTCAAACTATTATATTCATAGTTTTCAAACAAAGGAAAAGGATCGATATTTTAATAAGAAGATTTTGAAATATAAATAAAACAAGTTTTCAAAATAATCGTGGTTTTGCAGTTCGAAATCCATAAAGGGATTTCTTAAATTTTAATATTTTTATATGTTTTAAAGATATGAAAAAAAATATTTATAAATCAATTAAAATGTTTTAAAAGAGATTTTAGTTGTATAAATAAAAATAGAAAAGTTGTTTTTGTCAATATAACTTTAAAAACACTATTCGCAGCACTTTTTGCAACGGTTTTTAATAACAATTGAAATATGGTTTTAAATTTAACAATTCTTTTTCAAATCTTTTATAAATGTTTTTAAATGAATAATTCAGTGTTTTAAAGATGATTTGAAGATTTTATAATTTATTTAAAAGAATTTAAATAAATGATTTAAAGAAAAGCTATTATAAACAAATGTGTTAATCTTGGCTCTAATAAGCCGATGAGTACACCTGATTTTCCTATTCGTGAGATCTAGCCGAGGTGCTAAAAGTAAGGAGAAGTTCAGGAGTAACCACGGTCCTGGCTCACCTGGCCTCACCTGGACGAGGGATAGATATGGTCGAAATGTCGAAAACGAATAAGTATAAAATATTAAATTTTGCTAATTTAAACAATTTGGATTTACCATCTTAGGTAACATGGTTTCAACTTATTAAAAAGTTACGTTTTAAAAAATAGAAATCTTGGTTAAGATTTAAGTAAAATGATTTAGAATTATTTAATTAAACCAAAGATTTTAATAAAGGAAGGTTAATGATTCTGTATATACCAATAAGAATGTTTTTTAAAGATATATATATATATATATTAAAGATATTTTTTGATAAAAAGAAATGAATAAATCGAATGACAAATCGCCAATTTATAAATATCTTTTTATCGATAATTGGTTTAAAGGAACCGGTGTCGAATTTGGGTAATTCCTATCCGAAAACCGCTTCGAACCAATTTACGTTTCAAAACTGAAGAAAATATATATTGAAGACCTTGATTTTGAAGGCAAGGATCTTCATAACGAAAGGACTGCTTGTTGAAAATATTCGGATTTGCTCCCGAGATAAATAAATAGCAGCGATCCCTTCATTTTGGGATCTCATATATAAGGACTAATTCGCTACTAATCTAAGGGTAATGCCTGACAGGATGTGATAGGAGAGTGCCTTTGGTTTGTCCTGTTCCTGGACAACTTGTATGGACAAATTGTTTGACGTTGCATTTCTAGATCATATTGATTGATCTCTATAAATATATCATCTATTTGGTGGCAGAGAATGCAACTTCTCTTAGCTTAACATCCTTTCCTAAGACGTACGAGCTCAGAAGTTATACGTTTGTAGAATCAGTTGTGTGATTATGAAATAGCAAAGTGGCATTCAAAGTGGAAGATGTGCTATATAAAAGGTAATCGTTATCTTAAAGCCTCACACCCAGGGAATAATAAAACAGGGATGCTTTAAGGCTAAAGTGGGTCACAACCAATCATGGTATGAAATCACCTTCTAGATGGATAAAATTTCTACCCGCTATAATGTTAGGTTTAAAAAATGTGGAGTATTCTTGGGATCCCGGATAGGTCGGTAATGGCCGAGTGATGTAATACTCGGTGTTATTGGTATACTATATTTTCGGATAGGCCTATCTTAATTCGCATGAGGACCAACATAAGGGCCTTGGGGGCATTCCTCTAGAATTACACCATACGGGAGGTAGTCCCTTACCTCGCTATTCAGTTGGAAATCCAATATACGATAAACGTCGTACAGACTTAGTTGTACAAAGTACTGAAATTTAAGATGCAAGCATTTCGGCTAAGATTTATAAGTTTATTTGCAAAAGTTTTCAAAAGAATGTCACTAAAAATAATATTACCAAATTTTCACGTAAAAAAATGTTTTGGTTATCATAAGGTAAAAACCCATTTCGTGTTTATATGCTGTGGGGTCTTATGAGATACCTTTTGTTTCCAAAACCCATATTTTGAGATTCTCACTATAGTCCCATGACTGACCCAGAGTTTATTTCCCTTTCCTTAAACTCCGGGTGCCCTATTTTTCCGGGCAGCCTAGTAGTTGGGTTTAGTTAGAAGAAATCTGGAAGAGCTTGGAGGATGGAGTTAGAAGATTCTTCAGTAGACTTTTATCTATTTCCACCACACTTGTGTACTATTGTATTCCGCATTTTGTATGGACAGAGATTTATAAGTGTCCATGTTTAACCCTGATAAATGTATTTAGATTTTCCACTGTAAAGATTATATATATTGAAATAATATATGTTAATTAATTCGTGTAAGATTATGTTCTGTCTTCTTTTCTTTTTACTCTTAACAAACCGAGTCCCCGACGCTCGGATTGGTAGCACGTGAATACTGAGGATGTATTAATTTCGATTATAAGGGTCAAAAATCCCATTCGTCACATTGAGATAGTCGTTGGCCGTTTTTCTCGGATGCCCCTCGACATGTAAATGGGCTTTCGGTTGCTCTTGGGAACCTTTCAAGGCGATAACGGAGGAGGGATTCACTCGGCAGCCTGTGGGGAGCTGCCCCGGATATTGACATGAGTGTCGAGACTAAGGGATTTTCCAAGAAGGAGCGAGGCGAAGGTCAAGATGACTAACGATGGCCATCCTACCTCCGGGTCTAGTCATGTGGTTGGTTGATCATGACATCTTACAGAGGCATGCTTGACGAGCGATGAGAGGCTCATTCCTCATGAAAGGTTTTCCTTTCAATGATCGAAGGGGTGTGCAGGACCGCACTCGCAGTTGCCATAGTTCATTCTAGATGTATGATACCAAGTGCGAAAAGAGGTTGCATACGAGCCTACTACCACAAGATCGAAGATTGGTCCTCCTTCTAGCGCCATAATGTTGCACATGAGGCTACTAACCATAAAATGGAAGGTTGACCCATCTTCTTGCACCAGAATGTTAACTATATTTTTTATCAATCTCGGAATTGCATCACGAAAAGCAAAGGTTACTTGCTAATCATCTATTTTAAGAGCTAAACCGTGCATTCAATGGGTAAATGACATAAGATATAGAGTGTTTCCATTAGAGCTGCCTACGTCAACTGTGAATCCCTCTAATTATACGACTCTCTTACAATTACATGGAATTACAAGAGATATAATAAGATAAAAGGGGTGGCTAAAGACTAATGCCGCTACTAATCTTGAGGGTTGGTTGAGCTTAGAACCACGAATGATGAGTTGCTATAAGGATCTGCTGCTTGATGCTAAGCTGAGGACGTGGGATCGTGATTGGCTGATGGATTTTTGAATAAATCGACCCTTGCTGGTGGCGACCTACCTTTGAATAGTCGACCATTGGTGAGTGGCGACCAACAACCTTCGAAGTTGCCATGAATGGGTATTTATAGTGGTTGAAATTGATGCTGGGATGGTTGAGATGATGTTGTAAACCGATTGGAAAGAAACTGCATCATAGATCTAATTAAACAGGTTTGATGAAGGACAACTAGTGAAGTGAAGGGAATTAGTGGGTAGTCAACATCAACAGGAAAACACTATAAGATATATGCCCTGCTCTTACTGTTCATGTAATGTTCATGCACAGTGGCAGCATGTTCATAGCATGCTCAGTGTTAGGATTGGACACACTATGTTGTAATTCTTTGTCGGCCTTGCCTACATGCTGATGTGACGAGGCGGACCAGGCAGGCTAGCCTTTTTCCAAGGATATGGAAAGAGGTAGAAAAATTCTAGGGGTGGTGCTAAAGGAGCGGGCCGAGCCAGGCAGGTATGGATGCACTGCTTAGAACGATACGAAGGACTAACTACAGAGTTGCTTGCGGGGGGCTGCATCAGAGTCAGGTTAGCGACAAGCCGTGCTTGAGGAAATCTTGAGGTGCGTTGGTCGACGGACGGCTGAGGGAGGTGCTTGAGTAGACGGCCTGTCTAGGAGCCAGCTGGTTATAAGAAGAGGTCAGGCGATGGGGGTCAGACCGAATACTGTGAATGCCTTTCTTTGCTTGACAAGCTAGCTGTTGTCGTTGCTTCGGTGTGCACTGGCCGGGGGCCGACTTGAAGTGCTATGAAGAGGACGGGATGACAGAGGTCCAACCTAGACGTCAGTCGAGGGTAACTTGTTGGCCCGTTTTTGATTCTCGAGCAGCTTGTGATAGATTGGTCTGGGCCCAAGCCGGGCCGGTCCAAAGCAGATTAAGCTAAGAAACCTTGATTAGTCTATCTTTTTACTTATGAAAATTTAAGTAATAGTACTGACCAATATCGAAAACTTCATATGATTTCTTATTTCATAATGGTGTAAATCATCTAACTTTAGTACTTGGATCCACACTCGTTTGGTATCAAACGATATCGATCTGCACCAATCGATGTTACATCGAAGCAGTTGTATTTTTGTTCACAACTTCAAATATGGAGATACATATGAGCATAGTAGGTTCAACTATGATCATTGGATCGTTCCATACCAATCTATATCAATCAGTAATGATCTATATCGATCGGTACCGATCTATATCAATCAGTACCGATCAATAGCATTTCTCTTAAACTTTGTCAATTTTCTCCATTCTTTAATCTCAACATCCTCTAAGATTTCGGGTCCACTCCTTCTGTAAGTTCCTGAGATGATGGTTTTGATGACAACAACCTTAGGACTTGTTATAAAATATAAATACTAATATCTTTGTCTAGATATATATGTATATGCAAGATATATATATATGCTGGTACTGAGAATGAAAATTGTACAATATAGAGATTAAAGACTGACAAATTCAAGATTGAAGAAATCAAGACTGAAGACTCATGAGTATCAAGAGTTCAAGATATCAAGATAAGTAATAGAGTCAAGATTTATGTTAAAACTTCATAATATCTATTCGGATTTTAATTATGGAATGGAATCCACCTTCTCGCTTTAATAGTGGGATGGAACCCACGACCTCTTTAGTGGGATGGAACCCACGACATTCTCTAGTGGAATGGAATCCACGAAATTTTCAAAATGAATTATTTTTAGATTTTTTCAAAGTTATCTTTTTAAAAAGACATCTCTCTCGGTTTAAATATTTTAGCCTTAATTCAAAAACTATTTTTAATCATATTAATTTCAAAATCATTTCTTGTTTTTAAACTATCTCCTGGCTTTAATATTTTAGCTTTAATATTTTAGCTTTAATCTCAAAATATTTATATATTTAGTTTTTATTACTTTTATATTTCGTAAGATCACTTTCCAAAGGTTTTTATAATCATAAAGTATATTCAAAATAGTTTACAAAGTTCTAAGATTGTTTTGACAAACTTTAGAAAAAAAATCTCTTTTAAAACAGAAATCAATTTTCAAAAAATTAATACCAGGGGATGTCGACATGCCTATACCCCGCATGTCGACATGATAGCCGTAGATTTTAAAATTCAAATTTTCAAAAGAAGTGTCTATTCGTCATAACCTTTCACAAATGGACATGACCGTTATTATCCTATATATACCAGTAGTTTTCAACGAATTTTCACTTAACATTTCTTTGTTTTCTCTCCTCTTTCTCTTCCATTCTTATTTTCAAACATTCTTAAGAAAACTCTGCCAAAATCCTAAGTGAATCAAACTCGATCGTCTCTAGTTTGATTCTCTACCACTCTCTCTCAAAGATCTTAGTGCTATTCAGAGTTATATGATCATTTGTAATCAAAGATCCAAAGATCGAAGTTTATCGAGTCTCTCTCTATCAAAGTTTGATTGGAAACGGTGTGATTGTGGCCCGTAAATCAATTGGGTGTGATTGTAGCCCGTAAATCAATTAGGCGATCTTGTAGCCTGGTTAAATCAAGAGAGTTTGCCTTGGACTCGGAGACAGGAAGGTGTGTCTCATGGCCTTGAAATCGAGGTTGTAATATTGACATTATATTTGAAAAGAAGTCTGCATAAGAAATTGTGTGGGACTGGATGTAGGTA
Source organism: Allium fistulosum (assembly GCA_030737815.1). Classification (NCBI taxonomy): domain Eukaryota; kingdom Viridiplantae; phylum Streptophyta; class Magnoliopsida; order Asparagales; family Amaryllidaceae; genus Allium; species Allium fistulosum. The sequence continues at coordinate 912,797,657 of CM060908.1, forward strand.
ACTCCAAACCAGTATAAAATTCCGGTGTGTTCTTTCCTTTAGTGCTTTTATTTACCATTTGCATCTGTGTCTAGTTCTATGATTGTTTCTGTGTTTGTGAATTGCATCTGTTTGGGTTTAATTTGAAAAGATTTCAAAAAGATTCATAAAATTAATTAAACACTATTCACCCCCCCCCCCCTCTAGTGTTAATTCTGCCTTAAGATCCGTAATCCGCGTTTCCTACACATTCATCATTTTATACTCCAATTTCTCTTATTTGAGTCAATTCCAAGATTGCAAAACATTTCCCGGTAACAATAGATGAAGCATATATGATGATTTTCCTAGGTATAAATCTTCACCTCTGATATAGTAGTACATACCATACTGCAGTGGCATGTTTTTTTGACTCTAGTGATTGCTCATGCACAAAGCTTTTTATTGGGTTGCCAAAACTAGCAGCATGAAATCTCCACTAACTACTTTTGTTCACTCCTGTGAATATCAGCTTTCGGTAAATGTTCTACCTTATTGTATTTGTAAATGCGTATTTACAGCAACCAAAAAGAATGTTTAGTTAAAAATTAGTCGGGCGATTTTAATATTTTCTTTCCCATTCCGTTAAGAAGTTATAACGTAAACAATTTAAATCTTTCGATCATTTGCATACAAAAATGACTTGGAAATTGATTAATTCAAATTCAGGTGATAGTAAAACACAATGTTGATGTGCTTATTCAATTTTGTTAATCAAGTAAATCAAATCCATAGCTGTTAAATTTAGATTAAATTAAAACCCGTTTTTTGATTATTATACAAATTGATGTGGGTGTCGGGAGCTTAGCATGAAACATACCGTTATTATTTATATACAAAGTTATACTTGATTATACTTATGTATATTTGATGGTATTTAACTTACAACACGACATTGTCCGCTATTTTAGTACAATGTTAGAATTTAATTTTACTGCTACTATAGTGCCGTTAAATTCTACTTGTTGAAGTGTCTCACATTGTATATGGATAATGGGCCCGGATTGGAAAAGAACAGTCCTACATTGGGAAAAATAATGGATGTGGAATGATATATATATATATATATATATATATATATATATATATATGAGTTTGGTTGCATGTAACAACAAGAGATTCTTTTTGTTAAAAGATGTTGACTGAACTCTTTGTTGCCCCCATGGAGGGATGTGCGGATAGATTTCAAAATTCAACATGGTATCAGAGTCGATAGTAATGCCTAGGACAATAGACAATGCGCAAGAGATCTATACATCATGGTGGTCACCAGTGTAGGTTTAAATAGTCAGACTTAAGGTGGAGCTAGACGATGGTACAAAGAGTCTGGTAGAATGACACGTGAACAAAGTCTCGATATGGTGCATGCATCAACGTTGGTGTAACGAAAGACGCATGAATGGATGCGAGCCAAGATGGAGATTTGTTAGGGTGTCTTGCTTTACATGTGGATAATGGGTGCAGACTGGAAAGAATAGTGCTTCATCGTGAAAGATAATAAAAGTGGAGTGATATATATATGAGTTTGGTCATATGTAATAATAAAGGCTTTCTTTTGTTAAAGGTATTGACTAAACTCTATGTTCCCCATGAATAGATGTGCGGACGATCCAGAAAATTCAACATGGTTTCAGTGAAGATGGTAAAGCCTGAGACAATACGCACGAGTTCTGTAAATCATGGTGGTTAGCAATGTAAGGCTTAAGTATCAGACTTAAGGTGGATTTAGACAATGGTACGTAGGGTCTGATAGAATGACATGTAAACAAAGTCTCAATATAGTGCAGACATCAAAGTCGGAGTAGTGAAAGACACATGAATGGATGCGAACCAAGACGGATATTTTGTTGGAGTGTCATACACACACACACACGATTTTGGTCGCATGTAACAGAAAATGGTTTATTTTGTTAAAAGATATTAACCAAACTCTATGTTGCCTTCACGGAGGGGGAGGATCCAGAAATTTCAACACTACTTATGCTAGTTTGTAGGACGTGATGTCATTCCTTTATATGGTTGTTACATATATTTAAATAAAAAATTATCAATATGTAGATGTTGATTGTTCAAGAAAATGATGAGTCGAAGGTTGTTAACATTTTTCAGAAATAGGTTGGGTCAGATGCGATTTTGAATTCAGACCCTCCAACTACAAAATGATAAACAAGGACATATTCCTAACAGTTTGGAGAATTGTTAAAAACGGATCCTCTCATATATCGTCTACTATATCTCTAATCGCTATTAGGAAACATTTTAATGCACCCCTATTATGATTTAGACTATTTCTCTATGTGAGTAGAAAACAACCGTCGACGATGTTTCAAACACTAGCACTGGCATAACTCTGTTAGAATTTGATTTTTAAAGAAAAGCAATCTGTAAGTTAAATTTTTAATACCTTAAATACAACTTTACAGATCTATAGTTTGTTTAATGTACTTACTCAGATATTTATGTGATAAAGTTACAATGACAAATCCAAAGCTCACCCCGTGGCAACACAGGGTAAAAGGGAGGAAGAAGTGTAATTTTTACAATTGTACGTCTCCTAACGACCACCTAAAATGCCTATTTATTTTCTTCTTTAAAATTCCCATCATCGGTTTATGTTGTTTTAAACCGCTTCATTTCACACAACATACCCGAAAAACTGGGGTTTCTGTCTTTCCCCTTCCATTCAGATCTAAGCTGAAAGTCGATAAAAATTCATCTCGTTTAGTTTGATTTCTTCTCGAAGATCTATGTACTCAGCTTGATGCATGAACCCCAAAATCGTAATAAACAGCAAATCGTTGTACTTTAAAGATCTCTTTTCAAATTTAATGCTTATAAAATTTTATAGCAATATCTAGTTCAAATCGTTATAGTTTTGGATTAGCATGCGAAATTATTGTAGAAATAATCGTTTAATTGTACATGGAAACTTACAATTATAAACATTTTTACTCGTAGTTTAATGTTGTTGAACTGTACAAGTTTGCTACATGATCTTCACTTTCTACTTCCTATCACTGCCTACATAGTGTTTATCCCGCTTCTTATCGCTTCAATAATGTCTTTATACATCATCCTTTGTTGCATGTTAAGTTCCTGATGTGTGTTTACGAATCACCTTTTCCTTATTGTCAAGTTGGATTAATTGAGATGAAATGCAATCAGGATCTCTCATCAAGTTGCCATTGATCATTTCCCTATCGTCTTCGACCTATCTTACAAGCAAATATGACTTTTAGATCTAACCTTTAGTCACTTTCAATGATACATTTTGTCCATTTAGAAAAGGGATTGCAACCTTTTTATTTTCGTTAGTAAATCGATGTCTCGTGTACTTCGTTGCAGTGCTTCACCCCAACCTAATATGGTCATGCAACCGGCGCTCTTTCTATTACAAATCCTTTTGGAACACTTCCATCTGTTCCTCGGATGTCCATAGGTCATGTGGGCTCTGCTGCTCCTCCTATTCATTGTGTGATTTCCAGCAAGCCTGCAAGATTCGTTTTTTAGACTAATATACTCAGTTTTTATAATTCTATATGCTTGTTACTTTGCTGTGTTATTGGCCTTACAGGTCATTGAGAAACCAATACCAATAAGGATAATTTCCTTGCTGTTTCCTAGACGGATTTCCCAGAGAAAAATCAGACTGTCCGCAAGGAAATATCATCCTAAAGTAGATGGGGAATGGGTGAATATATTTCCATGTTCAAACTTGCGAAAAATCATACATTTTACCTGGAAAGTATTTTCCTACTTATTAATGCATCAATCTCTCTTTTGCAGGTACCGTTCTTAATTTAGTGATGATGATGCCTCAACATCAACACTACCCAAGGCAGATGCCTTTTTCATCCAAAGAGAGAATCCAAGATCATTGCTTCTTTGTCCGACTGAACAATGCACTTCAATACATCCAAAGCATCACATGGAAACATCAGATCAGATGTATTGAAAGATTCTCTGTTTAATGGAAATGTTACGAGCTTTCATTTTGGTTTACTTGATTTCACAATATACTTCTTTCTGGTTTCCATATCATTGAGCTTTTATTTGATAGCTGTTTGAGTAGATGTGTTTGGAAGTGGTAGCGCCATGTTAATTTGACAATGGTTGTCCAGACAAGCAAGTATATATATAGTAATTGGATGCAGGTTGATAGTCCAGATGCACAGTAAATATACCACGCATCTTTTGAGTTTAGTGTGTGGCGTTGCTTGTGCTTTTGGTTTAGTTTAATTCACAAAAGAATAAACAATATATTTTATATTTCCATTTTATCAGCCGCTTGATGATATGATCTGACTACTGGAACTGTCAAATTCACCTATATTTTAGCTCAACAGCAACTGTTTTGCCTACTGTAAAACATGACACGGGATTGCTTTGGCCTGTCTAGGACTCTTAGCTGCATGATATCTCAACTCAACATGCAGATATGAATGCAGTTTTGAACCTCGTATAAAATAGTAATATGAAACGCTAACAAGTATTGAACAATCATTTACTCGTTTTAAGTACTAATATAAAACTTGATCAAATATATCATGTTACCAAATGCGAAATATAATTGCATAATTGATACTGCGTTTTTAATGAGATGTGACAAAATGTGATCCAGCATTTCATCTCAATTAATCCAGCATGGCATAAAATGTGGATGTAACAAAAATTATTCTTATTTACACAATGTTTTTTACACATGGAGCAAACTATAGATGTTTTTGTAAGAGTTACCTATGTGATTAGTTTTTTAGTTCAAAATTATCCGTTGCAACTTTTTGTTGTTTGTACTGATTTGAAATTGCATTCTCTTAGTTGATGATTTCTTGTATTCAAATTTTCTGATAATTATTTTGTTCTATTTGTAACATTTTGCAATGACATATTTACTTTTATTTTTTATATTTCTAATATGATCTTTTATCATAATTAGTTTGTCTTTTATCTTTATCTTTTATTATACTTTCACTACAAGAACAACAGTATATAGCGACAACAAGCTTCCGACGGCCGCCAACGGCTAGCAACGGTCCGTCATCTTCGTGTCATTTCTGTAATTAAAATACAATAGCCGTTACACGCCGTCGAAAACCGTTGCAAAGACAGCCGTTGATAGCCGTCGGAAATATGTGTGTTTATAGGCCAGTTTGGCCGAGACCTGCTTCATTCCCCTCTTTCACCCAAATCAGTCAAAATCCCAAACTCCCCCACAACCTCCCCGTGACAGCCAGCCCCCCACGTCTGCCGGGGCATTTTCAACATCATCAATCATCACTCCCAACAACTCTAGCCTCTCCATCCATCTCCAAATCGGGTTTTCTCCTAAACTCTAATTGATTTTAATTTGTTAATTTAGGGTTAAATTGTAATTCTAGTTGTTTGTAATAGCTGATTGATTGTTTATTTACATTAACTAATTAGTAATTTGATTAGTTTGTTTACATAAACCCTAATTAGTAATTTCCTAAACTCTAAATCCTAATTAATAATTTGATTAATGTATATATACGTTGATTATTTAGTGTATATGCGCATTTGAGCTAGCATTTGGTTAGTTAGGATTGATGTGAATGATTGTGTTTATGGTTTGTAAAATTCCGAAAACGATAATTAAAATATATTAATCATAATTAAACCCTTAATCGTTTATATAAAATCAAGTTTGATACAATTGTGTGGCATAATATAAACTAGTGTATACTATAGTTTAATATTATTTTAAATAAAATATAATACTATATACGTATTTCGTTAAATTTGAAGGCATGAATAATATATATTTTTGAAATAGTAAAAATCATATAATATAGTATATATTTAATAAAATAGTAAAATGCAAATAAACTATTGTACAAATGCTAATATATGTTATATAATTAATTAATCGTGCATAATATTGAAATATAATGCTAATATTGATAATCTATGAACAAAGTAGACGTGCATAATGTGTCTTATTTTTTATAAATCCCTTAGTGAGTTTTTGGCCCTGTCTGACAAGTAATGTATATGATCGTTATATGGATATTCGTTTATTACAAAACGGACATGCATATTCATCTGATACAATATTTATCGGATTTGTCCCTGTATTGGACGAGTTACAAACACTATAAAGTAATTACATTTCGTAAATCATTTCATTTTAAACTCACAAAATTTCGACAGCACTTCCTTTTTGTTCCTTGTGCACACGCATTTGTGTACGATACAAGGAACACGGGGGAAGTGCTGTCGAAATTTTGTGAAATCGTTTAAAATGAATTGATTTATGAAATATAATTACTACTGTGTTTGTAATGGGAAGTAGGATGACTGACCATTAAAGCAAAAACTTATATAGAAGCTAAAAATTTAATATTATATTCATTTCAAGGCGCAAGAAAGCGCAAAAAGGCGCAAAAGCAATTTCAATGCGCAAAAAGGTGCAAGAAGACGCAAAAAGGCACAAATTAGCAAATTCAATAACATTATAAATAAATACTTTTTAATTAAAAAATAAATTGTCAATCCATAAAATTAAATGATTAATACTAATTTTAATTTCTATCATAGATTTTAAAGTAGAAAAAATGATCAATTATTTTACTGATCGGAGCTGGATGTATGAACGACGAAGGAAAATTGGAGGCTCAATAAGTGAATATTTTTGTAATGGGGTACATGTGTTTATTGTATTCACTTTAAGTAATAATGGAAAGGACGAAGAAATTCATTGTCCATGTAGTAGGTGCAAACTGTTGAAGCATTTGATACCATATATGGTTAGAGTTTATTTGCACCAATACGATTTCGTGCCGAATTATTTGGTGTGAGATCGTCATGGAGAAATTGTAGCACCTAATCAAGAACAGTCAGAGGAGGAGGTTGGTGTTGAAATTAGTACGACGAATCTCATAAAATATATGGTTGAAAATGCAGCACGATCAATGTTCCATACCATTGAAGTTGATAATAACGATGTTAACATGGAAGAGGAACCAACTGTTGGAGCGAAAAAAAATGATTTATTGGATGCTGCTAAGAAATGGTTGTACAAGCGGTACTCAATTATTAGTAACTGCAGAGTACATTGCGATGAAATAAAAATACAACCTCACAGAAGCCGGTTTTACAGCTGTTGTACAAGCTGCAAAACGACATATGTCACCCGATAACTTAATGTGCGAAAATCATTATGAAGTAAAAAAACTTATGTCTGCTTTCGGTTTGCCATATCAAAAAATAGATATTTGTTTAAATGGTTGCATGTTGTTTTGGAAAGAAGACATCAATCTTAAAAATTGCAGAATATGTAACCAGGAAAGGTACAAACCAAGAAAAAAGAAGAGAAAAGAAGTTCCATACAAGCATATGCATTACTTACCTATCACTCATAGACTTCAAAGGTTATATGCATCATCTGTAACAGCACATCATATGAGATGGCACAATGTGAGAACACAGGAAGAAGGTACGTTAACACACCCAGCTGATGGAGAAGCATGTAAGTATTTTGACAAGAAATATCCCACTTTCGCAGCAGAGAGCCGTACGTTAGGCTTGGTTTATGTACGGATGGATTTTCACCGTTTTCTCAGTTTGGTTCTAAATATTCATCTTGGCCTATAATCGTTACACCTTACAATCTACCTCAGTGGATGTGTATGAAAACTCCATATATGTTTCTCACAATTGTCGTCCCTGGCCCAGATGATCCGACACAGGGAATCGATGTTTGCATACAACCGTTAATCGAAGAGTTGAAAACATTATGGTACGAAGGAGTTGAAACATACGACGTATCAGGAAAAAAAATTCGGATGTTTGCTTCTTTGTTGTGGATTATTAGCGATTTTCCTGCATATGCAATGTTTTAGGGTTGGAGTACGACCGGTCGTTTAGCGTGTCCGTATTATATGGAAGAAACACGAGCATTTTCTTTATCAAATGAGAATAAAATTTCATGGTTTGATTGTCATCGGTGTTTTCTCCATATTAATCATCCTTTTAGAAGAGATAAAAAACTTCACAGCTAATAGACATGAGACTTTGCGACCACCAACAATTTGGTCAAGCAAAGATATATATGAAGTTGTAAAGGATTATCCAAAGATATATGAAACTGGACAACAAATTGAAATTCAAGGTAAATCGACGATTCATAATTGGTGCAAACAAAGTATATTTTGAGAGTTGCCTTATTAGAAAAATCTCCTAATTCGTCATAACATTGACGTGATGCATAATGAGAAAAACGTATTTGATAATCTGTTTAATACAGTTTTGAATGTTAAGGGCAAGACTAAGGATGATTTGAAATGAAGACGTAATATAGAAGATATTTGTAACCGTCCTGAGCTTCATATCAAGTCAAATGACACTAAAAAACCCAAAGCATGCTATGAGTTAGACAATAACCAAGTTAAAGTACTGTTAAAATGGGTGGAAGGATTACGATTTCCCGATGGGATTTCCTTTAATCTTCGTAGATGTGTCGACTATAAGAATGGAAGACTAAGTGGGATGAAAAGCCATGATTGTCATATAATGATGGAAAATTTGTTTCCCGTCGCTTTCAGAGAACTGTTGCTCGGAAAAGTTTGGAAGGTTGTAACGGAACTTAGTTTGTTTATAAGGAGCTTTGTTCAACTACGTTAAAAGTTGATCGTCTACGTAAACTTGAGGAAGAAATCCATGTACTGCTCTGCAAATTAGAGAAAATATTTCCTCCAGGTTTCTTTAATGTAATGGAGCATTTACATGTTCATCTTTCATATGAAGCACGTCTTCGAGATCCTGTGCGATATGGATGGATGTATCCATTCGAGAGGTAAGGTATTAATATCGAGTATGGTAAATATTATTTCAATTACATATATATAATTTATTTTTGAATTGAAATATTTTCTATTAGGTACTTAAATCATTTAAAGAAAAAAGTGAGACAAAAAGCTCGAGTTGAAAGTTCAATTTGCAAATCATATACCGAAGAAGAAGCTTCGTTCTTTTTTTCATTATTTCAGTGATCATGTGAACTTATCATTTGAAAGTGCTACGCGTAATGATGAAGCCGTTGGGCAAGATTGTTCTTCTGAGACGATGTTATCTATTTTTAGACAACATGGTCGACCTACTGGAAAATGTGTGGAAGTATGGTTAGACGATAGAGATTACCATGTAACACACACATATATTCTTCTTAATTGTACTGAAGTTGCACCATTTATTAGGTAATATTAATACAAGTCTGGATATATTTATTTAAGGGTACTTTTGTCACATGTCCTTGATAGGTTTTAAAATTCACAAAAAACCCAGTGTAACAAAGTATGTAAATTAGATCCTTATTTTTCGAAAATCATCAAAAAACACACACACACACACACACACACACACACACACACATATATATATATATAACTTTCAAATTTTAAAACTTATTTCAATTAATATTTATCTTCGTATTCATGTCAAAAAATCAAAAAACAAGGATGAAAAAGAAAAAAAATGACACGGTATGTTTCAGGAATACTTGCAGACATATATGCAATTTTAGATAATAATTGCAGACATGTCTGCATTTATTCTGGATAGCATGTCTTTAGGGAGGATGCCGTTTTTTTTAGGGATGCACTTTTTTTTAGGGAGGATGTCGTTTGAATTAACTTTGGTTTTAGGGATGCGTGACTAATATTCACTTTATTTAATTTAACACTATACGTGTACATTAATTATAATGCAATATATTATCTATGTTTGCAGTGTTTATGAATCACAACATCCAAGCGGCGATATAAGCAAAGATTTCGCTACTTGGTTTTCAAACTACGTTTATGATCCGATAAATTGTGTGGTCGATGAAGGATTAAAACATCTAGCGACGGAACCAAAAAAAAGTTAAGACATATCTAATATTCTTCGTCAGTGGATATAAATTCAACACCAAAAAATATGGTGCTGAAAAATTAACTAACAATATTGGTGTGTTTGTTAAAGGCAGTGATGATCCAAATGATCATATAAATGATTTTTAAGGCGTGTTAACCCAGGTTTTGCAATTAACATATTTCACTAGACCTGGGGAGGAAGTTTTTTTGTTTAGATGCAACTGGTTCAGCAATGTTCTAGGTTCTGGAGTTATCGTGCATTCAAATTATAATCTTATAGAAATAAACATACCCCGCGTTATCAAAAATACGATCCTTTTGTACTAGCCAAACAAGCCCTACAAGTTTATTACACCCCTTATCCATCTCTAAAAAGGGATAAAGCAGACTGGTCGGCAGTTTTTAAAATAAAGGCAAGATTTACGTTTGATGGAAAGAATATTCCAAACGAACACGCCTATCAATCAGATATCGAGGAAAATGTTGAAATAACAATAACGGACGACCACATGAATTTTGGACCTCTAAATGATGAATCAAATGTATTGGTAGAAGCATTTGAAACTACAGAGGAAAACGATATGGAGTACGAAATCGAGTCCGAATCAGAAAACGACAAGGACTGATTGCTAATATACAGTTTAATATAAGGTAATATATGCGATTATTCATGTTACATTTTTCTCATCAATTATGATATATTTTCTCATAATTATTATGAATTATATGTTCTGACATAATAAATTGATATGTACGTAACAAGTATTATGTCTTTTTTTCGAAGGCGTAGCTCCTCCCACTCTGGTTCCCCTCTTCTTCTCGAAGAGGGAATATATGTGATGACAGTGGCCCTTCGGAGCCAGCAGCACGACCATTAGTGTATTTACAGGCCAAAGCCGATGGATCGTAAGTTTTAAAATTAGTAGCATAGCAGTAGAAATATCTTGTTTACGATATATATAATAGTCTAAAGCTATGTTTCAAATGTAACACAAGGGATTTGATCTAGAACCATCGGGAAAGGTTCTTAGTATTTCCAAGCAGGAATATATGAGTAAGATGACTGGTTGTGGGCCCCGATGGAGTAAAATCCCTGACCCGATCAGAGAGAGCATCTGGCAGGGCTTTTTGGTGAGTTTAAATTTACATATTTGTAAATTACTGTTTTACAATTTGTTGACTACTTAAAAATGTACAACTTATATTTAATTTTCTCAATGTGTAGGGTTCCGTAGATCTGCAGGAAGAGGACATTTCTCTTGTGCAACGCACTGGAATTCTAAGATAGCGAAGAATTATCGGGACACGATGTCGGACCTTAGGAGAGCTGGGAAGAAACCGAACTGGATGGGTACCAGTGTATGGGATGCTTGGGTTGCCTGGTGGAACAACGATGAGTTCAAGGTAATTAATCTATCATATATATCTCATTACTTTACAGCTATTAAATATATTGTTCAATTATTTAAATTTGTAGGCCGAGTCACGGAGGAATTTTGCGAATAGAAATAAGAACCCAGTAACACATCGTAGTGGTTCCAAGTCATTCCAGCATCATCATGAGGATTTGGTAAATTTATTAATTGCGATTATAAACAGTTATTACATTTAAATAGTTTAAGTTATCAGTTATTAATAAACAGTTAATATAAACAGTAATTATATACATTATTTATTGCAGGAAAGAGCGCGTCGATGTCCGGTCTCATACATATGCATGGGAAGATGAGGATAAGGCGACGGTTGCATATGTATGCATATTTTGAATTTTAAGTTATTTTGATCGATTAGTTTAAGTAATTAGCTTTTGAAGAATTAAATTAATGTCGTGTTAATTTCAACTGTACTTTTTTTGGCATTGTAGGAAAAGTTTCAAAAGGCATGGACACAGATGTTAGAGGGAGTTGACCCACGAGGAGGAGGACGCTATTTTTGACTCCATCATGGACCCTACGCAGCGAAATCGGTGTTTTGGCTATGGAAACCAAGCGGTAATTTATAAAATGAACCATCTTATAAAAGTTACACAATTATTATAAAAGTCGTCGAACAGTTCTATAATAGTATTTTTTATTCGCACGCTAGGACATCTCAACAAGCGTACCAAAAAGAGCAGGACAAAGCCGAGGTAAAACAGATGAGAGCCATGGTTGAGCAGCTGCAGGAGCAGGACCGTCTTCGCGCTATACAGATGGAGCAGTTGAATCAGCGCTTGGTAGAGTACGTGCATCAACATGGTTCATTTCCTTCGTCGTCTGGTGCTTCCGGAGGCGAGGACGACTCTTGATGGGTACGCTTTTCTGTGTTTGTGCTTGGATGTTGTATATGTTAACTTGGAGTTGGTGAGGATGATTTATTTTGGTATGTTTAATACACTTTGATGAGAGATTGGATGTGTTGTGCTGATTTGGTATATTTTGTAGAGTTGTTTGATGTTTGACGTTGATTGACCTGTGTTTGTTGGATGTTTGAGGATGTTGGATGGTTGATTTTGTATATATTGGAGTTTATGATCTTGATTTTATATATATTGGAGTTTATGATTTTGTATATATTGGAGATTATGATTTATATTGTAGTTGGTATAATATGTGATGTTGGTTGTTTTATATATATATATATATATATATATATATATTTGAATTATCTATGTGGAATGAAGTTGAGAGGTATATTTATATATATTGAGAATTATCTGTGTGGAATGGAGTCAAATAGTAGCAAAAAAAAATAAAAAAAATCTAGATTTTCGACGGCTAGCGACGGCTTATGAGTCACAGAATTTTGACGGCTTCCGTAGATTATTGGTTTCGAGGGTAAAGCGTTAGTCGTCGAAAGCCGTCGCTATATTGTCGTTAGTAGCCGTCGAAAAAGCGTCGGAAGTAAGCCGTCGACTATGTTGAAAGGCGACAGAAGTCGTGGAAGCTATTCCGTCGGCTTTCGACGGCTGTCGACGGCTAGTTGCCGTCGGAATAGCCCTGTAGTCTTGTAGTGTTTTGTCTTTTATCTTTTATCATGATTAGTTTATCTTTTATCCTTTTTCTTTTATCTTTAATCATAATTAGTTTGTTTATATATTATCTTTTATCTTTTTTATTTCTAATTATATTTGCTTTTTATAATTTATCTTTCTTCCTTTTTTCTTTTTCTTTGTCTTATCTTTTTATTATAATTAGTTTGTCTTTTATCTCTATCTTTTATTATACTTTTATCATTTTTTCATTCCATGTGTCTGCATTGTAATTCAAGTATGTTTTCTTTTACTGAATGTATAATGCTAAACAAGAAAAGTATCACGTTGTTGTTTTAAAATATGTTAATCATTGTCATACTTAACCTACATCATGTTTTGCCACTACTAATACTGATGCTTAACTTTGCAACATCACTTGTCTAAGATATTCTCTTTTAATTAGAACATTTACTTCTATTTGGACTTATGGCTTAATGTTTTGTTCTGTTTACCACTTGTTTTCCATTTTTTATCTATCATATTTGTTTCAAAATTATTGATTTATGTCTTTATTATCATGTTCTTATGGTCAAGTGTACATATAAATCAAGTGTATGTCGTGATGACTGTTATTCCGTTGTACTTGAAATTGTTGAACCTTTTATAAAACGTTAAGTTGTTTCTCAATAATTTGTGACTTTATGATTATCCATTTGTGAAACACCATACAACCAAAAGCTTCTTGAAAATTAATAAACAAAAATTTGAAAATGCATTCTATCGCAAGTTCTCTATGATTTATACACCCTTATTTGATATAAAAACATTTATACTATCAGTATATTATAGTTTAACTTTGTATTTTATATTCTCTAACTTTATCTTTTTTTTTACACTTCATCTTTCATCTATCTTTTATGTTTTATCTTTCATCTTATCAATTTATTTTCTATTTTAAAATTTAATTTTTTTTATTTAAGCCGCAAAAATAATATGTTATTAGAATATAATATTTTAGAAATTTGTGAATTATGTTTTGTGAATATCCAATTTTCCAATATCATCACACTATCTTTATATACATGCTGTAAAAAAATTTAAAGACAAAATGTGCACTTTTTTTTTCTCATTATTCCAAAATACAATTATAGAATGAACTAACATACAAAATACAAACATGGTTTTTGTTCTTATTTTCTTATATATACATGTTTTACTGTTTGTAATGGTATATTTATTGATTCGGTTGTGTGAATTATATGGTAAATAAGTTAATTTATTGAAGTTTATACATTTTTTAGTAATTAAGTATAGGTAAAAATGAGTTAATTCACCAGTGTCTTAATTCTTCTAAAAATGTGATAAAAGGTGGGAAGAATTATAGAACTATAATTTTAGCTCCGACGAAAGTTTTTATTTTGTATGGAAGATCAGCTTTTTCCTTTCAGTTGGCTCTCTTTCTCTGTGTGTGATAGTGTTAATGACAACAAAATTCAGTTATACCAGTTAATTGTTGGAATTCCTAAATTGAATGAAAATACATAAGTCCCACATCGCCAAAAATTGCAAACTATTCTAGTATATTAATAGTTTTGTAATGAAGAGGTTGGGGCCTTGGGGCACCCAAATGTTTGCTTCGTTGTAAGGAGGGAGATCATGCATCACCACCACACACGCGCGCGCGCCGCCACTGTCTGTCCGACCGAATCGGGCCGGGCCGGGCTTGGGTTCGGGTTTGGGTTTGGGTCTAATATGATCCTAATTTTACTGCAAAACTGGGCCGGGATTTTTAAACAGTTGCAGGCTATATGAACAGACACGACCGTTCATAAGCGGACGCGGATCAACTGAGGAGGTGCGACTTCTGAAGTGGGCGCGAGTTTTTGGCGAACAGACGCAGCCGGAAGTGGGTGCGATCCGTTAGACGCAAACATGTGCGGCTTATGGCAGCAGCAGGAGCGAACGGGTGCGGCCCGTTAATGAACAACAGCAATGAAAGGCAACAGGTGCAACCTTTCAGGCAGACGCGACTGTTCGAAAGGGTGCGGACGAAATTATAAATAGAAGAGAATCCGGATCACATTCTCATTCAATTCCAATTCTAATTTCTTCTGCTTCTTTTTTCTCTACTGCTCTATACAATATATCACAGAGTTGACATACTCATTACAATCTCGTGCAGATTACGTCTGTTGTATCTTGGGAGAATTTTGAAATAAAATTCTTAAGGAAATTGTTACGACAAGCCTCAGACGCTATACGGTTAGATTTCTAGTTATTTGTATATTTATATACATTATTCTACATTTTATCCTTTCATTTTGTTATACTATTTATTCAAAATAGTATAACGCTGTTGTTGTAATTTATTTACAACATTCATATTGTTATAATAATTAATACAGAATTACAGTGTAGTGGAAATCTGAGTTATAAACTTGTGCGACGAGTTTATATTTGATTATTCTCTGTTTTGGTATACTAGACGTATAACATCTTAAGAATTTTATCTGTTTTCACTAAAACAGAGATGGCAACAGTAGAGCTCTCAACAAAGGCTACTACACACAACAGACCCGATCCTTTCAAAGCTGTGCAGTTAATGCCCCGCTATATCCCCGCTATAACTCCGATATATCTTATAGCGGATTCCTACCGCTACGATTTTTCCATATATCCCCAACATATAGCCTTTCCGCTTTAATCCCCGCTATTTCCGCTATATCCCGTTATTTCCGCTATATTCCGCTATATCTTCTATAAAAAATTGGATTGAAAAATGATATTTATACGCTATAAAAATTATGAAATTAATTAATTTCATTGAATTTTTTATATATGTTTAGAAATGATAATACTCTAATATTCTACTAAATTAGATTAAGTTATATAACAGTTTTACGTTCATTTATAATACATTTGCACATATTTTTATTTAAAATTATTTTTGTATTAATTATAATTCAATTGAATGTTGATTTTTCACATAATTACTATCTATATATTTGTAAAAACAACAAGTAAGGGATTTATATGCTATTTTAGAGTAATCCGATATATCCCGCTATATCTTCGCTACATCCCCGCTATGACTTTTTGCACCTCCACCGCATTGAATCCACCGAGCGCTTTAACTGCACAGTTTCAAAGGAGATGGTGACGACTTTTTAACATGGCAGAATCAGATGTTATTTTACCTCACCACACTCGGTCTGCAACGGTATCTCGAGGAGGAGGAACCGATTTCTACACCAGGCAAGAAAGCAGATGTTGCTACGTGGAAACATTCTGATTTCCTATGCAGAAACTATATTCTGAATTGTCTCGACAAGGTGCTATACAAAGTATATCAACCTCTAAAGACAGCAAAAGCACTCTGGAATGCACTTGCCACGAAGTATAAGATGCAGAATATCAGTCTTAAGAAATTCATTGTAGACAAATTCATGGACTACAAGATGGTCGACTCCAAACCGGTGACTGCTCAACTGCATGAACTACAAATCATTATTCATAAACTCGAAGCGGAAGGTCATAAGGTTGGAGAATCGTTTTTGGTTGAAGCCACCACGGGAAAACTGCCACCGTCGTGGAGAGATTACCGCAATTATCTAAAGCATAAAAAGAAGGAAATCTCTTTACAGGATCTCATAGTCCGATTGAAAATTGAGCCAGATAACCGTGGAATTACAAAACAAAGCGAGGAGGCATTTGTGGCTGAAGATTCAAAGACCAAAAACAAAAAGAAGAATTTCCAGAAGAAAAGGAAAGCTCCAGACAACAAACCAAAAGACAGCAAACGAACCAAAAAATTTAATGGTGAATGTTGGGTTTGTGGAAAGGTTGGACATGCCGCTAGAGATTGCAGACTCAAAAAGGATCGCAACAAAGAGGCAAATTTAGTAGACAACATGGAAGTGGATGAGTCCAACTTCTCGGCAGTTGTATTTGAATGCAATATGGTTCAGAATCCTAACCAATGGTGGGTGGACACAGACGCTACTCATCATGTCTGCTCTGACAAATCCATGTTCTCTACATATAAGAAATTCGATCATGAAGAGAAACTCTATATGGGTAATTCTGCAGTATCTATGATCGAAGGAAGTGGCACAGTAATCCTCAAGTTTACTTCAGGAAAAACTATCAAGTTGAATGACGTGCTACACGTTCCAGACATACGCAAGAATCTCATCTTTGGTGCAGTATTATCAAAGAAAGGATTCAGAATGGTGTTCGAGTCAGACAAGATGGTTCTGTCCAAAGCTGGAATGTATATCGGAAGGGGATATTTATGTGATGGCCTATTTAAGGCAAATGTAGCCGTTATCGGCAATAAAACAATGTATTCTGATTGTGCTATTAATAAAATTGAAGTTTCTTACTTGCTTGAGCACGAAATTTTACTATGGCATGATAGATTAGGACACATAAATTTCCGAAAAATGAAAATATTATCAAACTTGGGATTAATTCCAAAATTCCAAGTATATAAGAACTACAAATGTGAGACATGTGTAGAAGCAAAAATGGTTAAAAAACCATTTCAATCTGTTGATAGAAGCACCGAACCACTAGGTTTGGTTCATACAGATTTATGTGATTTTAAATCATTACCTACAAGAGGTGGGAAAAAGTACTTTATCACGTTTATTGACGATTATACGCGATATTGCTATGTATATCTTTTGAAGAGCAAAGATGAAGCAATTACATCATTTATAAAGTACAAGGCTGAGGTAGAAAATCAGTTAAATAAAAAGATCAAGATATTGAGATCTGATCGAGGTAGAGAATATGAATCACCATTTGAACAGTTCTGTGCCGAAAATGGTATAATTCATCAAACAACAGCTCCATATTCACCACAACAAAATGGTGTAGCCGAGAGGAAGAACAGAACGTTAAAAGACATGATTAATGTCATGCTTTTAACCTCTGGTCTACCGATGAACTTGTGGGGGGAAGCCTTAAATATGTCTAATCACATATTAAACAAAGTCCCTCATAATAAAACAGGAACAATTCCATATGAGATATGGAAAGGACACAAACCAAGTTTTAAATACCTCAAAGTGTGGGGGTGCTTGGCAAAAGTTCCAGTTCCGCCTTCCAAGAAAGTCAAATTTGGACCAAAAACAGTAGATTGTTACTATTTAGGGCCAGCCCAAAATAGTAGTGCCTATAGATTTTTGGTATTCAAGTCTGATATAGCTGATATTCATGTAAATACAATCATGGAATCAAGAGATGCCTCATTCTTTGAAGACATGTTTCCGCACAAAAGGAATGAAGGGAATAATGTCCCTAAAAAGTACTTTGAAGACATGTTTCCGCACAAAACTCATCATGAGATTGAGGAAGTTGAACCAAGAAGAAGCGTAAGGGCTAGGACTTCCAAGACATTTGGTTCGGATTTTTTCATATATGTGTTAGAATATGAACCTCAAACGTACAAGGAAGCAATGTCATCTTCTGAATCTTCATGTTGGAAAGAAGCAATCCAAAGTGAGATTGATTCAATTCTAAGTAATAAAACTTGGAAAATTGTTGATATTCCACCTGAAATAAAACCTATTGGCTGCAAATGGATTTTCAAGAAGAAAATGAAAGCAGATGGCTCTATCGACAAGTATAAAGCCAGATTAGTAGCCAAAGGATATCGTCAAAAAGAAGGAGTAGACTTCTTTGATACATATTCACCAGTAACACAAATAACCTCTATAAGAATGCTAATAGCAATTGCATCAATTTATGGTTTAGAAATTCATCAAATGGATGTAAAGACGACATTCTTAAATGGAGATCTCGATGAGGAGATCTACATGGAGCAACCTGAAGGTTTTATTTCCAAAGGAAATGAAAACAAAGTCTGTAGATTAGTAAAATCATTATACGGACTAAAACAAGCTCCAAAACAATGGCACGCAAAATTTGATAGTGTCGTGATGAGAAATGGTTTTCGTATAAATGAATGCGATAAGTGTGTTTATTATAAACAAATTGGACAATCATATGTGATGATTTGTTTATATGTAGACGATATGTTAATATTTGGTCCAAATACTCAGGTAATAGAGACCATAAAGAAGATGTTAACTAGCAATTTCGATATGAAAGATTTAGGAGTTGCAGACGTTATTTTGGAAATCAAAATAATAAGAACTCCTAATGGAATTGAATTGTCACAGTCACACTATGTAGACAAAGTGATTGAAAAATTCCAAGACTATGGAATTAAAAGAGTGAGAACATCTTTTAATCCATCAGATGTACTGCATAAAAACACTAATGAGAGTGTAATGCAACTGGAATACTCTCGTGTAATAGGATGTCTCATGTATCTCATAAATTGCACAAGACCAGATATAGCTTATGCAGTAAGTCGACTGAGCAGGTATACAAGCAATCCAGGAAAGGAACACTGGAAAGCACTAATGAGAGTGCTTGGATATTTAAAAAATACCACAAATTATTCCTTACATTATGAAAAATATCCTACCGTCTTAGAAGGATATAGTGATGCAAATTGGATTGCTGATTCAGAGGAATCAAAATCAACGAATGATTATGTCTTTACCTTAGCAGGGGCAGCAGTGTCATGGAAATCTACTAAACAAACATGCATAGCTCGATCCACTATGGAATCGGAGTTCATCGCTTTAGATAAAGCAGACGAAGAAGCAGAATGGCTTCGTCACTTTTTAGAAGATATTTCATTTTGACCTAAACATGTACCGGCCATATGCATACACTGTGATAACCAAGCTGCGGTAAGCAGAGCGCACAACTTTGTGTATAATGAGAAGTCACGACATATTCGTTGACGCCATAACACAGTTAGGCAATTACTCTCAAATGGAACTATTTCCATAGATTATGTGAGAACAAATGATAACCTAGCGGATCCATTTACTAAAGGTTTATCAAGAGAGAAAATTGACTGTGCATCGAGGGGAATGAGTTTAAAAGCCTAAACCACCCAGAGTTATCTTATACGGAAACCTATCCTAGCGATTGGAGATCCCACGGACTAGGATCAATAGGCAAACCAGTTCTGAGTAACTCAAGACGTAATGCATTTGCTTGGACATAGTCCAACTCCATTCCTATGGTGCACAATATAAATGCATGTCTACAGAAGTATTTAAAGGTTAAAACTATGTTTTTTAATGATGACCATATCTTAAATATAACAAGTGGGGTATATGTAGGATACTCTTAATGGTTGCGATCGCCTATGTTAGTGTGAGTTGGGTCGGCTCTTTGAGAATATTAAAGGCTTATATTTTCTATAAACACTCGCAGAACCAAACAAATTTGTTCAGGACCAAAATGAACACAACCAAGAGATTGGATGAGAAGGAAATCAATGCTTCGTAAAGCTTATTGTCTGGATATACAATAAAGGCCGACGGTTCAAGATGAAATAATTCACCGATTAGCCAAGTAGATCCGATAAGTTTCAACTAGGGAAAGTTCAAAGTGAAATATCTACTTATCCACGATAAAGCATTATTCCATATGGACTTTGTAATATTTGGCTTTGTGTGGGGGATATGTATATTATCATTCATGTGGGGGATTGTTGGAATTCCTAAATTGAGTGAAATTATATAAGTCCCGCATCGCCAAAAATTGCAAACTATTCTAGTATATTAATAGTTTTGTAATGAAGAGGTTGGGGCCTTGGGGCACCCAAATGTTTGCTTCGTTGTAAGAAGGGAGATCATGCATCACCACCACACGCGCGCGCGCCGCCGCTGTCCGTCCGACCGAACCGGGCCGGGCCGGGCTCGGGTTTGGGTCTAATATGATCCTAATTTTACTGCAAAACTGGGCCGGGATTTTTAAACAGTTGCAGGCTATATGAACAGACACAACTGTTCATAAGCGGACACGGATCAACTGAGAAGGTGCGACTTCTGAAGCGGGCGCGGGTGTTTGGCGAACAGACGCAGCCGGAAGTGGGTGCGATCCGTTAGACGCAAACGGGGTGCGGCTTATGGCAGCAGCAGGAGCGAACGGGTGCGGCCCGTTAATGAACAACAGCAGTGAAAGGCAACATGTGCAACCTTTCAGGCAGACGCGACTGTTCGAAGGGGTGTGGACGAAATTATAAATAGAAGAGAATCCTGATCACATTCTCATTCAATTCCAATTCTAATTTCTTCTGCTTCTTCTTTCTCTACTGCTCTATATAATATATCACAGAGTTGACATACTCATTACAATCTCGTGCGGATTACGTCTGTTGTATCTTGGGAGAACTTTGAAATAAAATTCTTAAGGAAATTATTACGACAAGCCTCAGACGCTATACGGTTAGATTTCTAGTTATTTGTATATTTATATACATTATTCTACATTCTATCCTTTCATTTTGTTATACTATTTATTCAAAATAGTATAACGCTGTTGTTATAATTTATTTACAACATTCATATTGTTATAATAATTAATACAGAATTCCAGTGTAGTGAAAATCTGAGTTATAAACTTGTGCGACGAGTTTATATTTGATTATTATCTGTTTTGGTATACTAGACGTATAACATCAATGTCTATGGAACCTTACCGGGATAAAAGATCAAATTATATCTTGTTGAAGTTTTTAACTATTACAACCAAACAAACCAAAATTAGTGTAGCAAAATTATTTCAGGATTTCCTTTACCCATCATTGAATATGGATTTGTAGGGAGCAGAAGACTCGATCACTGAATTTGGATTCGTTGGGAGCAGAAGAATGTAGCCGACAAAAACTAGAGTAGCTAAATCAAAGATGTTATTCCAGCTTCTGTGTTACATTAGAAGTTTTACTACAGTTTTCTGTTGTTATGTATCAGAATATTCTACTATTTTTGCTTTTCTTTGTTGATTTTGATTTTGTACCTAATAAATGTAGTCGCAGCGCTTGAGCACTTTGATTTTTGTATTGTGGATGGTTTGATAAATACCATATTGGTGGCCATAGATTGTGAAACAAAGGCATTGTAAGCTTCATTTCATCTGGTGTTCCATATGTACTACTGTCAACGTATTTCTTTCTTTTATTATTATTATTCCGACTTGTTACTTTCTCCCTTTCATATTCTTTTAGGGGTGGAAGATTTTTTTATGCAAAAGGGTTTCTACATGTGTTCAATAGTTTTAACTTGTTACTGAAATGAGAGCAATTGAGATGATCTTTATAATTGAAATATTCTTTGTCACTGTGAATTCTTTGATCTAGCATTTCAATGATGTTTGAATGAAGTTGCAATGGAAGCTAGTTAGATTATCACATCATTACTGAACATGGGACTTGTGAAAGTTAACATGTTCCTCAATAGTTAGTAGTCATGTTGCAAGACATTGAAAAAGACAATTTTATAAAACTTGAAAAAATATTTTCAGAGTAAAATCCAGAATCCAATAAGATCGCAAGAAAAAAAAAACTAAATTACTCATAAAATTACTGTTGCCCAGAAATTGTGAACGTATAGTATATTGCTTGAATCAAGTGATACAAAGTTTTTATAAAATCCTCTCCCATACACATATATAACTCCTTTTACAGTGAGATTCTTACTATAACAAAGTAGCACCAGAGGTTATATTCTTCTGAAAAAATGCACTAGCAACACTTCAGTAGTATTGCTTTCACCAAAACCTCTCAATTACAGGATAAGCCACAACTACGCACACCAAAACATAATCTCCTAAGCCACAACTATCTTGGTTCAAGCATTGTAATACCTAGTTCATTAGAAGAAGAATCTTGATTGCTCGATTAGTCTGCTTCAGGAGCACACGATAAAAAAAAACATTTTCTTCTCTAGGAAAGCTTCAACACTTTTATGACTCCAAAAACTTACACGATACAAGATATATAAGCAAAGAGTCACTAGAAAGCTTCAACTTGATAATCTTTTTCACTATTTGGAAATCTCCCTTGTAAGCTTATCTTTGAATTGCTATTTCCTAGCCCACCACCAAGCTGGATTGCTCTGCCGTAGACAAAATGAATAATATATTAACTTATAAGCACTTACAGTATGTCAATGATAATTTATACTGTGGTTGTCAGATATATTAGTTTTCTAGTTTAAAAATGATGACTTAACATGGTAATTCTTCCCGAAAGATGTGAACATAATAGCCACACAAATCAACATAAACAAAATGTTATTTTGTTTTATTTATAAGATTTCAGAGCCAATGTGAATTTCAATATGTACACAACCTTATTTGTACATAAAGTATTTAAATACCTATTCTCATAGGCCCATGTGTAAAGGTATCACAACAAAAACAATGTACATAGTGTATTATATAGCACATATTATCGATCTGAAATTACAATTTAGGCTGCAAAAGATCATGTTCATGAGAATGGAGGCAAAGCATTCAGTGTGATGCTAATGCGCAGGCAAAGTGATTCAAAAATTAACAAGGACAGTCCCCAAAATGCACAAGAGCTAAATGCGAAAAATGCAACAAATAAAGGGTTCAAAGATACAAATAGAAACATTATCAACAAAAAAATGAAGAGAAAACAGTACAAGGTCAAAGCATGGGGGACATGAAAACATGGAGATATAACTAAATAGGTATGCTCGATCTCTTAATGGTCATATACCAAGACATGTTGTTATTTAAAGTATGAAAGTATGCAATTCCAATAGGATTCATCAGACAGTAAAATAAACCAGTATCAACTTAGCAAAAATGCTAAGATCCCTCTTGGATAACATGGCAAATAAAAGGGGTATACATGTTATATGTGTTTCTACTCTTAATTGTTCCATTTAATCCTAGGTTTTTTTGTACATAATAGAATATCATAAGTAACCACATCTTATTTGTCACATAAAGTTTGATGGCGTGTGGAAAAAATGGCATAATTTACATAAAAATATGTATACACCTTTTAAGCTTCAACGGAAGAGTACAAATACCTACACTTCTTTTGTATCTCTTCATCCACTACCTCATTCCCAGCCTAGACCATTATGCCAAAAACATTAATAGATAACTATGCTTTATCCTTCTGTTTTCTTTTTTCCTTTTGTGCTTGTGTATCCGTTTGTACAGAAAAAGGAAAAGATGGGAGTGAGAAGGTAATAAATATTTCTGCCAGAGAAAATAAGCATAGTATTAAAATTTTAAACCACAGAAAGTAGGTGTATCAATGCACACAAACAACAACCCTAATTTGACAAGCTAAGCTGATGGATCTGTAGATGTGAAAGATGATACTTGTAAGCCTTTTTACTATCTTCATATTCTAAATATAATTATCTTAAGTGTTATGTTGCTAGTCAAATTTTGTTCAACCAAATTCAAGAATATAAATTTAAGGTTACTTGCAAACAAATATCATCCTACACTGAGCAGTGATATTTAGTAGGTGTTCACAATTTTTCGGCTAACGTATTAATTTGCATGCAGATGTTTTATAGGACAGTTTCTTTGTTCTCCTTTAGACGTCCTTGCGGAATTTTGAATTTAATTGACCTTAAGCAAAATTCCAAGTGCTAACTTTAGACAAATACAGAAGAAGAAGTACAAAAATACAGCCATAAAGATACTGCATCGCTTCTGGCACTTACCCACTCTTGTATAACCAGAACCGACCCATGCTAGAAGTACAATGCTTCATTACAATACTATAACACTTCTTACATATAATAAAGGGGAATCAAGTTATTATTATTTTTAATTCAAATCGATAAACTTATACCTTTTTATCCTTTCGTTTATGTTGATAAATATTTTATTTTAAAACTATTGAATATCAAACAATTTTAGTAAATAATAATAAATTATTTCATCTTACCAGACAAAGTGATAAAAAAATTCATCTTTATAAATTAATTTATTCTATAAATGATTAAAAATAATAATTGAATGAAATGATAAAAAATAGTTATCTTTTGTTGATAACCATAAAAATGTACAACTTTAGATTTTGTTTGTTATTTGATATTTTTGCATATACCGGTAAGATATAAAACATTGAATACAAATTATCAAATGTGTGCGCGCGCGCGTGTGTTGATAAAGGATTTTATCATTTATCTTAAAACTATTTAATATTTAATGGATTGAGTAATAAATGGTAAATTATGTTATCTTTCTATATAAAGTGATTAATTTTTTTATCTTTATAGGGCTAGGTTATGTCATTAATAGTAAAAAATAGTAATTTGATGTGATGACAAAAATAGTTATCTTTTTATCTACAGCCATAAAAACTTATGGCTTTAAAATTTATTTATTATTTGAATCCATTTTTATATCTGTAATGTCTTAAAAGATAACATTTATAATTCTTGTTTTCTTGGTCATTCGAAATAATTTTGTAAGGTTTGATAAAGGTTCAAACACGATATATAAATGATAAAGGATAAAACATGAAATATAAAAGATAAATAACTTGATAACTGATAAAACTTAAAACCCGAAGACAAAAGTTAAAAGATAAAAGACAAACTAAAGATACATATGACCAATTCTTTTAATTAAATGAAATACTTGTTTATTAACTAAATATTACCCATAAACGAAAAAGGTAAAAATGTTTATTTGTTCATCTTTATAGAAGTCCACTTATGCTGAAAAAGGTTTAAATTCAAAATTGAATGAAATGATAAATATATTTGTCTTTATATATTTGAATTCGAAATAGACAAATTTTATATCCTCGACTTTATTTTCAGTTGAAATCATTATCATAAAAAGTGATTAAAAATAAAATATGAAACAGAAATTTTAAAAAGATAAATAATAACACGTTTTCTTTTTATTAAAAGTCTCCTATTGAAATTCTCTAATTGGAGAAGATAATCTAAAAAAGTTGCCATTTGTGAATTGATTTATGTATTATGATACTATTTAGTTCCAAATTCGAAGAAAAGATCACACTTTATATTAAACATTGTTCAGAAATCCCAATGGAATGCAAAGCACTATAATTGTTGCACAGTTTCCATTGCATGCAAAATAGATTTTAAAAAAAAAAGAAAAAAAAAAGAAAGCATTGGCTTCCTTCTCGTATCTTTTTCTATAATATTAAAAAAAAGTGTTTAATCAATAAGAATTAACAAGTTAGAAGTTGAATCAGTGGAATAGTTTGGGGCATGGTAGAGGTGGGCGAGTTGAGACAACGATTAACATAGTAGATGAAATGCAGAACAAAGGAGAATCTGCCATGACCATATAACAGATTAACTGGTACAAGATTAAAGAAAACTAAATTGGTATAAAAACTGAGCAACAGTAAGTCAATTGAATTGGTGCAAAACTGGACTACAAGGTAGCGTACATATGGTTCGGAGCATACATGCAAAACTGGTGCAAAATATTGTGTACGGTGGATGGGAATTCACACGTTGGTGCAGAAATGAAGCATTGAAGCACAAATGCAAGATACATTCATTCATTTATTTAAGAAAGGTAAAATAATTCAATAAAGGAAGATTTCACTTTTTCTTAAAAGATAAATTCATTTGTCCTTTTAACGCGATAATAAATCCTTAAAGAAATTGTCATTTTATAAAATGCTAATGGCTTTATCTTTTTAACAAAAGGACGAAATTTTAGTTTCTTAACAAAAACATAAAGAGGTGTATGGTTCAAATTTCAACAACAATGATAAATCCATAGAAAAACTAAATGCTAAATCCATATGAAAACTAGCATTTTTATTTTAACACCAAACTTAATATTTTACCTTTTTAGCAAAGTACTAATGGTTTCATCTATTAATCAAAAAAGCTAAATGATTTTATCTTAGTAATAGAAACTAAACTCTTTTATCATTTAACCAAAGGCTATTTTTTATTTGTTTCAATAGAATGATAACCCGTTAGGGTGGCCATGTGGTAAGGCATAGAAATAACACATGGAAGGTCGCTCGTTCGACCCAATGGAAAAAAACATATATACATCGTTTATCCCAATGAGCATAATATTTTTTTTTTACATGTTTTGACAAAATGATAAATGCATGGAATATTTAACAAAGAATAGCTCGGTTTAAATAACACTTACATCTTCAAGCAATGAATTATTTCAGATGTACTTTAATCTAAAAGATAAATGCACTTATTATTGAATAAAAATAAATAAATGCTTTTTCTTTTATTTTCAATAATAATTTCTTTGATGTTTTTTTATAGATCATTCATAACCTACCTAGAAGGGAATAAGAGGTATAACAAACATATATCAACGTTTAGCACTTAAGATTTTGATTTGTGCACTTCCTTTTAGTTAAAACATAATAATGCAAGATTAAATTATGTTGAGTTCAAATATAAGCAACACATACAAATAATTCTTACGAAAAATGCTAAATTAATATGAAAAATAACTAGGGTTGTTATGGTAATGGTTACCGTTACCATTTTTTAAATACCGTCGTTACCGTACTGTTTTTACTGGTAAACTAAAATTGTTTACTGTTACCGTTACCGATTGACTGGTATACCAATGACTGGTATACCGATAAACTGTTAACTGATACACTGATAATGGTAAATTACCGTTTGTCTAGAAAAATAATAAGGATATATTTTTACACTGAACGATGCTTCATTATATATCTCATTGGATCACTTAATAAAGGACACAGAAAAGAAGTGTATTTATCATCATTTGAGTTGAATTACTGAAATAAATTGAACTATTTTCTTGCTTTTAAATGCCCGTAATACAACATCTTACATGAATATCAATGTATTATGAATGGACTGGTAAATTACCGTTACCGTTGGTTTTGAAAAAATATTACCGATGTTTTACCGTAGAAAATGGTAAATCTACCATTACCATACCGATTATACTGATATACCGACTTTATTTTAAAATGGTAACCGATTGACTGGTAAGGGTATGGTAATGTTAAATTTACCGTTACCATAACAGCCCTAAAAATAACAATAGTATTACATAACAAATATAGATATATTTATTTCAATTAAATAAATATTGAACAAAGATAAATATTTTTATCATTTTATATGTATTTTTGTATATAATGATCAATCATGTTATCCTTTTAAAATGCTAAATTCTTTTATATAATAATTTTTTCCTTTGGTACTTTGTTTATAGCACAAAATCATGTTGAATTAACCTAGCTAAAAGTAGCCTAAAATCTTAAAATATGAAATATAAACATGTTTATTTCCGTTTATTTTTATTTCCATTTAAATTATATCTAAATAAATGTGTTTTTGTCATTATACATGTAGTTTTATATAGAATGATAAATCAGTTTACCTTTCGATGCAAATCCAGCTACATACATGAATATGCACTTGATAACTTATTTGCAACTCAATAGTATAGCAAGCAATATTTCTCACACACACAAAAAGAATTAATAAAAAGGAGAGGACTCATATATAAATAACAAATATTAATAACAACCAACAACAATGTTTAATTTAAATGCGATGATAAAACATTTTGGCTATTGAAACAATATCACTGGAAAACAATTTTCATTGTTGTCATATAGCTTTTATACAAGAAGATAAGTTTATCTTTGGACAAAAGTTAAATTTTACTTAAATAAGATAAATAAAGGGGATTTTCACTCAAATGGCTTCTTAGTCCAGGGTAATAAGTTTTAAGGACAATATTTTCGAAAAATTAGTTTTAAGAAAAATTTACAGGAAAAATGAGATATGAATTTATCATTTTCTTGTATAACTTAAAAAGATAAATGAATTTATCATTTTTCTGTAAATTGTCCTTGAAACTAATTGTTTAGAAGTGTCGTCCTTAAAACTTATTAACCTGCAATGAGAAGGCCTTCGGCCTAATTTCCACATAAATAAATTTGTCTTTTTTACAAAAATAATGATAGAAAAATATAGACTTATTTGTTTGTCAATAATATTTTTAGTAGTTTTTTCTAAAGAAGAGAACGGATTTTCTCCTTTTATCACCACTTAGCAATTAAATAGAAAAACAGAAAATTAAGAATTACACCAAAAAAATGTAAATTAAGTTTTTGAATAAAAAATAAAAAGTTCTATCTTTATGTATGGAAAGGCTACATGTCTTTATCATTATCTATGAAAAGCCTAATTATTTTTATATTTATGAATCAAATTATACTCTGTAATATGGATACATAACAATCCATGATCAACCGAAGTGTTAAGAAAGTACCTTAGGACACCAAATGAACACCTACAAAACATCAAATGCATGCTCACAGGAATCAAACAAATCGAACAGCTGTACGTTGGAATTCCATCAAATGCATTCTATGCAGTGCTAGGAATCTTGATAAACAACTGTTTGAGCTTGCTGTATGAGCTCGTCACCCAAAAGAGAATTTGACGAACTTTCTACTTACGAAACATACGAGCGTGCTTTAACTCTGCAAGCACTAGGGAATTCGAAGGCGGTTGTAGTGTCGATTTTAATTTTTAGGAATCTGATGAATGAGACGGGGATTTTAGGGTTTATGATCATGATTTTTGGGATTGTTTCGTATTGTGAGGCAAAGAAGAGGAGGAAGAGGAGAATAACAACCACGATGGCCACCATAGAAGCTGTAACCACAAACGAGGCAATGATGTGAGCAAGGTACGATGGAGGAAAGAGTTGCAATGGAAATAAAGAGGAGAGGACGAGGGTTAATTATGTCAGGAAAAATAATGGCTCCGTCTATTCTCACCGATCTTTTACCACCGAATGCTTTCAAAATAAAATTCTCATCTCAGATTTCATCACTTACGTTTTTACATTTTCCACGCCAGCGTTAGGCGTTGTCTTTTTTCTACGCTCACCTTCATCATTGTCCATAGAGTTTGTGGTCGATTTACTGTTTCTCTCATCCATGAAACTTTCAGTTATCTCTTTCAATTGTTCATCCACACATTAGTAAAAGTTGACACAGTGGAAAGAAAAATCTAATTAATTGTTTGAGGGTAAAAATGAAATTAAAATTTTATTGTTATAACCGGGGTGAAAAGCAATTGCAGGGATGCAAATAGACGGATCCAAAAATAATAGTTTTGTCCTTAAAACTAATGGAACTTGGATAATACTGCCTTGAATAAAAAAAAGCATCCAAAAATGTCCTGGAAATTGAATTATTTGAATCGCTGTTCTGTAAACTAATGCAGCACCGCACATGGTCACTGAGACCTAATTCCCACTTCTGTTGACCATAAGGTTGTTTTACTCCGCATCTCAATGTACTTCTAACAGTTATGAGTTCATGAGATTATGAAAATCATATTTACGTCCTTGTGATGAATAACAGGAAGATGAGGAATTTACAACCAATAGAGACACATTACACAATAAAATTGAGGGCAAGCAAAGGAAAAGGAAATGTGAGAAAACCAAAGTTCAACTGCATCTACTTTACCAACAATCCCTTGAAGAAATTCAGAATTATTTCAGTTTATCGCTTTAAAGTATGTTCTGTATGTGTTTTTTTGCATGAACTTATTATTTCTATCCTTTTCTAATGCAATAAACGATAGCTTTGATTAATGTTGCACTTATTTTTGTTTGCTAAATTTTTATTGCCACAGCATGTGTTTTTATATTTTTGCTGTCTATATATGTACTTGGTAATCAACGTGTGATTATGCATAGTCAAACCGAGCATCGGGGGTTTGTTTTCTGTGACTTGCTCAAAATAAACTCTGAAGCCTGAGAAACATGTAAAACTGTTTCGTCGCAGTTTCGTTCAAAAGCATGATTTCAGATTTTTCCTTCTTGCATTGTGTACCAAATATCTCCGTTTTTCTGCAAATTCCACTTCAAATTCCAAAACCCTAGCTATCATCTCCACCCCAAAATCAACATCGCACATCCATCCATCCTAAACCCGCTTCCTCAATACCGGAAGTCGCGAATACCACTGACCTCCTTGCTCACCTGTCTAATCTACTCTACTGCCTCTACTGTCTATTGATTCCAATTCCTTCTACATGTCACGGTCTAAACATTCTAAATCAACTTTTAATCACTTTTTCTATTTTCATCATACTATTACATAAGTGACAGATGAATAGAATTATCCGAGTTCCTTCTTCTTATCAGTCGTTTCTGATTGCCAAATGGTGGAGTTCCTTCTTCTTTATAAATCGTTTCTGATTGCCAAATGACGGTTCTATAGATCTTTGCTATTAAAGCATCTGGGTTTGGTTGTAATAGGAAGAAGAGTGAGCAACATCTAACAACTCTAATCAGGAGCATGGTACGGTCATTAAAAAAAAGAATAGCAGTTTTTTTAGGTAAATGTTTTTGTTGATTTAGTAATATGTGAGTGATTATTAGATGAATGCTGAATGTTTTTTCAGTTAAATTGGGTTACTCATCACTTCATGGAGGTATTATGGTTAAAATCTCAAAAGTACCTGATATGATTTATATTTAAATAGCTAGCCTAATACCATATACACACTTATTAATCATGGTAGAATTATCTGAATCATAGCAAATTAATTATTAATATTAAATATGAGATAACATGTATGGAAACCGATGCAATAAATACTTGATATAACTAGGATGCATTTGTATCTTATGTTAAAAGCTAATTTTGAAAGTAAATTGCTTGTGGAAACTATTCGCACTACAATAGAAAGATCATATTACAACTCTATTTTTACAACCTCACAAATTGTCAGTTGTAATAAATGACATTTTACAACGTTTTTTTCCAGACAGTTGTAATAAACTTGTTTACAACTCTTTTTCTTTGCCTGTTGTAACATATGCCTAATACAATAATTTTTTTTGTCAGTTGTAATAGATGCCTATTTTAAACAACTCTTATTTTTTTGCCAGCTATAATAGATGCCTATCACAATATTTTTTTTGCCAGTTGTAATAGATGCCTATTTTCAACAATTCCTTTTTGTTGCCAGTTGTAATAGAGGTCTATTACAACCTTTTTGGTTTAACCGGGAGAGGCCTCGTGCTTGAGCGGCGGCTGAGGGGTTGTTGGCAATCGAAGGAAGCACACATGCTTGCACTTGAGGCTGGCAGCGTATTGGGGAATCCATGAAGTTGCAGTTGGCGATGATGGGTGCGGAGTGGTCAACAACGACGATGGGGGAAGCTAAGGCAGTACCTGGCAATGGTTGATGCATCGACATGGTTGCTGGCCTTTGAATTATGGATCTCAAAATGTTTATAAGGTTGGTGATTGTTAATCTAAGTCATCATTCATTAGTAATTTAACTAATTTCAAAGGCAACTTCAATTTCACACGTTAATTAATCACACTTTAGGCTATGATGCACATTAATTTCAGTTCTTAACATCAGTTGCCGAGCTTCAGTTCGCATCATACACTTATTTCAGTATTTCAAGTTAGCAAATTAAGTCAGCTTACTTAAGGCTATGATGCAACTTGTTTTAGTTTTCAGGTTAAGTGATAAATTTAATCTTTATATTGAAATTGGTACAATGAATTCTAAAGTTATCCGATTTAATGGAAAACAATG
Organism: Allium fistulosum; assembly: GCA_030737815.1. Classification (NCBI taxonomy): domain Eukaryota; kingdom Viridiplantae; phylum Streptophyta; class Magnoliopsida; order Asparagales; family Amaryllidaceae; genus Allium; species Allium fistulosum. Next base: position 912,829,981 of record CM060908.1, read on the forward strand.
TTTGTTGGAGTTTGTGTACAGGAGCAAGTTGAAACTTACTTTGTTAGGCTCTTGCTCATGACACAGGTGCAATTTGCTGCTGTAAGGGACCTTAAGTCCAAGCAGTTCAACAGTATGCTTCAAACATTAGAAGATTGGTAATGATTTGTTTATTTCAACAAACACCGTGTTAATTTTTAATAATATTATCTTTCATCTTTAGAAATATGTTTGTAGGAAGGTTAAGCTTTCATAGATCAGTGATATCATCTTCTACATTTCAAAATATGGATACTTGCAGTTCAACATTATTGATCCGACCTATAATTTGCATAGCTGAACATGATTGACCGAAATGTTCTAATTAGTATAGTAAGTTATAACAGTAAAACAAATTTCATATGGGTATATAGTGCATCATTTGGCATCCACTCAGCTATGTAAATGTGGTCTTTTGTCATGATTATGTAGTGCAGCCGAACTGGTGACGAATCTTGTAAAAGGGAGTGAACTTAATCAGATAATGAGTGAACTTATGGTCAATCATGTTCAGAACTTACGGTCTGCAGAACATGGGAGTAGCAGTAGTTTACTGCTTGCACTAAGGTGGTAAAACACTTGTAAGGTACTATGATAATATCAATTAGTGAACAAAATATTAGAACTTAGTATATCTTGGCAATTGAGATTTCAGACCAGATCATCCTAACCATGTGTTTATTAGTTGCAACTGGAATACTGCTTGTTTTGTTGCAAATTAATAGCATTTTACCAAAAAAGAAGGTTGAAACTTATTGCAGGTGAGGCTAGTGGTGGTTCGTGGTGGATGTTGCGGTTTGGGTGGCAGTTTGGTGCTCTAGTGGTTGCTGTGATGGAGGGGTGACACGTTGTAGCAGGGAGATGAACTGTTTGCTGATGAAGTGTTGTTTGAAGTTTGAAAGTGGTTGTTGGTGGAGCAGTTGTATTCAGGAGGTGATATTGCTGTATTGATGGTTGTAGGAAGACGATGAGGTGGGTTTGTAGGAGAATGGAATGCAATGTAATACACAAAACATAATTGTAATAATGTAACAGAGAATGAGAGAATTGTAACAATGTAACAGAAATGCAAAATGAAATGTAAACTGAAATATAATAATGGAACGAATAGAAGATTTTTCTTCTATGATGTTGTTAAACGTATCTGCTTCTACCATTGTGTATTCCATTTTGAGAGTTTTTAGTGCTTAAATTGAATTACAAAGCTTGTTCAAACCTTTAAATTTTTTGTGTAATGTAATGGTCTTTTACAACTGCCAAAAGCAGCGGTAAAAAAGACTTTTACAACTATCAAAAGCATTTGTAAAAATGTCTTTTACAGCTGTCAAAAGCACTTGTAAAAATATCTTTTACAACTACAAAAAGCAGTTGAAAAAAAATCCAATCCTATTACAACTTAGATATAACGACTGACGGACGCCCGTTGTAATAGACTTATTACAACTGTTTTTGATAGTTGTAAAAGGGTAGTTTTGTTCTAGCATCCCAATTTAGCATCACATCTGGTAATAAATCATAGTACCTGATAGGATTTCATGGTGGGATATCTTTTTTTATGGAAAAAAGAACCATAATATGAATGGTTGGTGAATATGGAAACAATATAGAGTTGAGTTCATTTATATTTTATAATGAGAAGTTTACAATGACGCAGTACTTAAATATAATCTTTATTCAGACATTTGCTAAGAAACTTTTATGTTACATAATTTTGGGTTCATTAGTGTCTATTAATGTCGGCTTAAATGGAATAGATTTGATTTTCTTTAGGAAAACATAACCTTTTAACAACTTTTGAACTGTTTTAAAATTTTAATTTATTTTAAAATATATCCCTTTAATTTTAAGAAACGTGGAAATTTATATATGACACTTCTGAAGTGAAGTCATAAGGATTATGTTAGTGGGCCCGGACTTGGAATTCTTTTGAAAGGGAATAATAATGAAGAAAAGAGTCACAGGTCCTTGTTTTTGATGTTGTTATACAAAAAGTACCTGCAGAAATGAATATGTAAATTTCGTCTCTATTTTTCAAAAATAAAAAAACGCAAAGTGTCTTGCACTTTTCTGACAGAAAATGCAAGATAACTTGTACTTTTCTAATTTTGAAATATTTTTCGAAATTTTCGAAAATTTTGAAAAACGCAAGTTAACTTGCACTTTTTATCAGAAAAGCGCAAGTTAGTTTGCGCTTTCTAATTTTAAAACTTTTAAAATTTTTGAAAAGCGCAAGGTAACTTGCGCTTTCTATTAGGAAATCGCAAGCTAGTTTGCGTTTTCGGGTTTGAAAATTTTGAAATTTTAAAAAACGCAAGCTAACTTGCGTTTTCTTATTTAAAAAAAACAGGGACTTAATTTACATACTTATTTCTACAGGGACTTTTCTTGTAACACCATCAGAAATATGGACCTTTCGTGCAAAGCCCCAATAATAATTCTACCATGGTAATTAATGAAAGTTATGAAGTTGAGATTTCACACTTGTGTTTTTATGTTCTAATTTTTATTTTTAGAAATTGTTATTTGTGATCTAGCTAACAAGCTCGACAACGGAGAAGTACATGATTTGGAATGGTTGAAGTTATAGAATATAATTTTAACTTAGGTAGGTTGAGTGTTGCAAATAATGACTGGGCTGATATAGAAATGGAGTGGGTTGACTGTGGAATAAGGTTGCGCTGATGTGATTAAAATTATCAGTATATGGATTAGTGAATGGTTATTTGAGATGTAGTTATATGGATATGACAAGTATACGTTTCTTCTCTTTTTATTAGTGATGGGTATTTTCCTTCTCCTCTTTTATAAATATATTCCAACTTCCCAGTTCTTTTTGCACTCTATCTTTACAGTTTTCCAATCACTTTATTATTATATATATATATATAATTTTCAGCACTTAGTTGTTAATTACTCTTTATTGTACTTTCTTTAATATTTATATTTGTTGTTTCGAATAACATAAATTATTTTTGAAATTTATGAAAGGCCACAGTAAATGTTTTTTTATATTCAAACATGAACGGTCAGTTTCTCCATCGCTGTGCAATGTTGTCATATGATGGGTAGTCGTTGCCATGCCGTTATGAAGTTGTCAAAAATTTCTGACGACGTATAGAGGATTTTAACAATTTTAACCTGTTTCTAGAGATATACTGACGCCCCGTAAAATGTTATCAGTGTGTCGTTGGAAAATGAAGGCCGGTGACGACAACGTTTTCTTACTGAGAGTACAGTTCAAATGTTATGATTATTTATGTAATGATTTTTTTAAGTATTATAATCTATGTTTTTCGTAATAATACTTTAAAAAAATTACAATCATATATGACTTAAGAACAGTTTTAGTTATTTCCATAAAACATTTGGTTTTTTATTACTTAATAATTTATCTTGTACATTCAAAAAAATGCCACCGAATCAATTTCAGGTTTTACCATTTCATTCAAATAGTCTATAAGTGTTGTAAAAAAATGTGAATACATTTTGTTAGTCAAATACTTTATTTTCAATACTATTTTAAAATAAAATTCAAATGATAAACTTAAAGAAATGAATAAGAAAATATTATGATATTTTAAGTTCATTATAGGTTGTTTTAAAATTCACATTTTTTTGACAAATATTGTTGAAAATGAATGGAAATGGCTCAGAAGTTTTCATAATGTATGCGTGTCTGTAGATAGATAGCACAAGTATAAGAGAATATATAATAGATAGATTGTCCTATTTAATATGTACAAAAAATTGCTGTGTAATATTATAATAGGAGATATTATCTTCTATATTGGCCTTTATAGCAGGGATATAATCCCAATTCCAAACTAAGAAAGTAAGCAATAAGAAGAGTAATTAGACCTATTTTGTTTGAAAATTTAACAACGGTCCATTAACATGTAAAATAAAGTTTCGTGCATATTCTTTATGAGCCAATTGGATAAGATGTAAATATATTAAAAATGGTAATTTTTGAAATATCATGCCAAAAAATAACCAATCTAATGCTTGGAGACAAATATTAAAAAGCGTTACGGCACGCGCTTCGCGTGTGAGTTGTTCTACAAATTGTATATGTTTCAAAACACTCAAAAAAATTATTTTAGAAATATTTAGTCGTATTTTGCATTGAACTCATGCATAGTTTGTTTGAATTTTTATTTTTAAGTTTCAGTATCTATTTTTTTTTGTTAGTTTGAATTTATATTTCTGTTATTAGTTAATAAAGAAAGAATTTGTAAAGGAATTTCATTTGTTATATCATATTTTAAAGTGACATTAAGATTTGATTATATTTGAGCGTTCTGAATTTATAAAAAAAACTATTTATCAGGTTCTATTTTCAAGTGATATTATTGTTTATTAATAGTTGTAAAGGCACGTGTTGAATTTATAAAGTGAGTTTACTTGTTAGATCCAATTTTTAAGGGATTTGGTAACATATATAGATGATCATTAAATTATATATGAGTAAAGGGTATTTTCGGAAGTTTGCGGTCGGTCCAAAAGTTTGCGCTTCCAAGCCAACTATTAATAAAGATGTAGAGAAATTGGTAAATCATTAGTGGAAAGAAACTTTAAATTTGATGAAGAAACTAGTTGATGGTTTGATCCTTGGTTTCAAAACGAATCTTATATGAATAGAGTGGGATGGGACAATTTAGTTATTTGTGATGGTGCAAATGCAACTATGACAATGATCATCAAAGATAATCAATGGCAGCCACATTTACATCCTATAACAAACCAACATAAACATAATATTTGTAAAATTCCTTTGGATTCTACTGTTGGCAGTGACTATTGGGATAGTTAGCAACAAAGAGAAGTTCTCTTTTAAAAACACTTGGGAGGTTATTAGAAATAAACAACCCAGTGTTGAATGGTATGATTGCATTTGGAACAAAATGAATAATCCCAAAATGACTTTTGTACTTATTTTGCTATTAATAATAGATTGCCAACTTGGGACAGAATTAACAAATGGGGTAATAATACTGATTCACTTTGTTCCTTATGAAAATTAGAGAATGAGTGTGTTAGTCGTCTGTTTTTTAGTGGAGTTATGCACACTGCATTTGGAATCGCATTCAATCTATTCTGGGTATTTTTTATTTTTTATTTGAAATGGTACTTAGATACAACATGTCACTGGGACAATATAACACAAATCACTTGTCAATATATGTTCGAATCACGCTACGCAAGTTTCGAACTTGTGACCTCTCGAACCAAAGTCGAATCACTTAACCACTGGGACAATGGTGCTTGTCTATTCTGGGTATTACAAGCAATGGATGTATGGATCTTAAGCAAGCAATACAACATATTAACAATAAATTCATGTCAAAATCTCTTGAAGAGACTTAGCTTACATCCTGGTAACTACTGCAGTATATCATATATGGAAAGAAAGAAATAATTGAACTCATAACAAAGCTAGCTTAAATAGAGAGCAAAGATGGTTACTTATCGAGACTGATAATAGAATTATTCTTCATAAGTCAAAGAAAAAATTTAAAGATCAAACCAAGTTCGCCTATTTAGCTGATGACTGGAATAGAGAAGTGGGTAACAAGCATTTGGAGTACTTTCTATATCACCTGAAAGACTTCAAATTAAGCAGTTCCAACAAGGAAGTGATAACAGATTGGAAGATCACCAAGAGCCAAATAACCGTCAATCTATCGAACATGGTATAGAATTAACAGATCTAAATCGTGATGATCTCGGATCTATTAATTATTCTACTTTTCAAAAAAACGATGGTTCTTCTGGAGAAATTGAACGGATGCGAAGAAGTTTTAACGAGTGCCTCTCTTATTGAGAAAGAGGAGAAGCGAGCGGTGTGAAGTAGTACGGCAAAAACATGAAGAAGCCAAAAAAATTATTTACCATTAGAGAGTTTTTTTGAGTATCGAGTGTTATAGATTTGTGAATGAAATCGGCGAATATAACCCTAGATAAGAGGATTAGGGTTTGTTATCGGGTGGAATTATGTTACATATATACCCGATAGATTGTTTGGGCTTTAAGCCTGTTGTTTTAACTTTACTTTGAAAAAAAACATAAGAATATCCATGTGGCCTAGGATCCTTCTTTCTTGATATTTTCTTAAATCATTATTTTCCTAATAACTTGTGATATAAATTTGATCAGCTTCACTTTCAAAACAAAATAAACTCCGATAAAGTTAAGCTGAACAAAATGAAAAGTTTTACAATAACCATCATGTTGTGTATTCTTCTTAGCTTTGACACTGCTTGTGGTAAGTACTAGTTATCACATATTGTACATAACATAAAAATTAATCTTTTACTTCTATAAAAAATATATTTTAAATCATGGTTTCAGGTAAGACCCTAGAGAGGATTCAAATCTAAGCCCTTTTGATCAATGGAGAAATGCTTATGATTGCTTGCAAAATGTACATGAACATTTTCCTTATATCACATAATTTCCTAGCATGATTTTAATCATTCACTCAAGATTTAACAAAATTTTGATGATTCATTGCTGAATACATTTTATGTATATAATATTTTAGATTGAGAAATCATAACCGAATATAATGTTTTATATCGACTAGAGACAATAGAATATATAGTCATCGAAACATTAAGCATTGACTAATCATTGAAACCTAAAGTTTCAAAGATGCATAGGATAGTAGAATGAAGTACTAAGGGAAGAGATATGTATGTATAGCTGCATACATACTTTGAAAAATATCCTTAATATATGTCCCCAATAAATTCAATCTTTCAACACCTCTACAGAAAATGTTTTATTTGCTACAGCACTAGAAATCATCGTCTTCCAAGTAATGCATTAAAATCATGTGTACTTAATTTGGATTTTTATTTTACGTTACAATACCTAATATTTTTGTTAATTTGAATTTTTATTTATATTATTAATTAATGAAGAACGAATTTGTAAAGGAAGTTTATTTGGTAGATTCTATTTTTAAGTGATATCAAGATTTGAGAATATTTATAGAGAGACGTTTTGAATTTGCAAAAGAAGTTTAATTATTAGATACTAATTTTAAGCGATATTAAGATTTGATAATATCCACAGAGAGACTTTTTTGTAGTTCACAGTATCATTTAAAAAGCATGACATTATAAGTATTACAACTATTATTAAAGATCATTTATTTTCTTTGACTATTGATAAATTTAGTAAAACAATGCAGATTGCAAATTATGAAATATTTGTATTTATTTGTTTTGCGCTTATGTTTATTTAGTATTTTAAAATTTAAATTATAATATTTTAATTTTTGAATTCTATTATATGTAATATTTTGTTAAACATATTACCATCATGTATTTAATTGAAATTGATAAAAAAGTCCATCATAATTTTTTTTAATATTATACAACCAAATGGTCAGTTCCCCATCGTTATAAGGATGTACTTGTGATACAAATTTTATTTATTGTCACCGTTGGTTTGGAATCCATGAGACACGATGTCTTAGGATCCAACATGCCTGTCGGTTCCTCACTTTAATTTACATAACAATGTATAATGATCCAACATGCTCGTGGCATAAAAATGGGGAGATTTACCTTTACTTTGTTTCCACACTTTAATTTTGTGGGAAGTTCACCTTTACTTATTGTCACGATTGGTTAGGAATCTATGCGACATGATGTAGAATCTATTTTTTTTGAAATATTAAAAATAATAAGTCCTAAGGCCCAAATACAATACCTTCACATAAGAAAGTGGGTAAGCTAACAAGAGAGAACCTAATACTACATCATTATACACAAAACCTTATCCGCTTCCTTTATTCTCTATACGTGAATAGAATACCCTATAAATTAGGGGAAAAATGGTGGATGACGATCTGCCATTTTTCTCTAGAAAACAAAGCGATCTAACTTTAAGAAGGCTTCCATGGCACCTCCTTGCCTTTGTGAGTAGCTTGAGTGTCAGATTCCAGGTGAATATCACTGGTTCAGTAAGTATTTCTGGAAGAGAGCTTCTTAATCTTCCAAAGAATGCTATTTTCCTTGGGATCTATACTTATATCTTTGAAATTACGATATTTAGAGGAGTTGATCCGGGATTTACATCAGGATTTGATTATAGGCGGAATAAACATCCATGAATGATAGCGGTTCATGGCCGGCTGTAGAGTCCACTATCTGGTTGATGTTTGGTAGTGGGAAGTTGTCTTTTGGCATGCCTTATTCAATTCTCAATAGTCGATGCACGTCCATCATTTTCCATTAGGCTTCTTGACCAGGACTAGATTGGAATACCCATTAAGGGTATAAAGCATTGTAGATAAAGTTGTCGGCTTTTAGCTTATCCACTTCTTCCTTCACACAGCGGATTCCTCCAGACCTAGGCTGCGCCATTTCTACTTCCCGGGAGGACATTAGGGGTTCACATTCATTGCATAGCATGATGTCTTCAATGATATTCCACACATATCAAAATGTGTCCAGGCAAACACATCCAGATTTGCCTACAGGAACCCTGCCAACTCCTTTTTCAGCTTTATACCGAGTTAAGATATGATCTTCAGGACCGAGTTGAATCATCCCGATCGACCGGGATGTTAATCGTCAATTCAGCTGGAGCTGCCCCTGCATCCTCTGGCTCTTTCCCAGACCCATCGCTTTGTGGAACTTGATATGCCAACTGAACAAGGGTTAGGCGGAGGTTGTTATGCATCAATCAACTTGACACAGAGAGTCTTCTCCACGCCCCTTCCTTTTTCACGTCATTTCTCTTCTCTTAGCTCCACGATGAAGCATTCATGCCCCCACATTCTAGTCACACTAGATGAGTCCTAACCTGTTCTTTGTAGGATATTTCATCGTTAGACACCACGGGGCTACGACCACCCGGAAGCTGGCGAGGGTCGGTCAGCCCAGAAAGGCATTGTATACAGAAAACGTGTCCATCACAGTGAAGGTCACCTGCACTCTCTTGTAGTTACCTTCACCTAAACCTACTGGTAGGTCAATGCACCCAATAGGCTCTTTAGCCTCTCCTGTAAATCCCTGAATTTGAGACTTACACTGCTTCGGATCCTGACCATTCATTATCATCTGATTATACGCTTTCTTAAAAAGAATGTTTACAGAACTCCCACAATCAATAAGAACCTTCCTCACAGTTGCTCGCCCAATCATGATTGTTATCACCAAAGGGGCAAACGTAGGCACTTCAAACCTGTCCACAATGTGATTCCTAAATACAATATCATCCGCTTAGTCTTTAATTTTTGTCGGAGCTCCGTCTTCGACGGCATAGCAACTCTCTCGCACCATGTGTCTCGACGAGCTGTAGTACCTTTCCATCTCATTCCAGCTCTTCTCGGCTGGATAAGGTCCACTAGTTATCGTGTTGATAACAAGACTTTTCCCAAGCTGCCTAGGCTCATCCTCACTAGGCCCAACATGGCCCCGTTGGAGCAACTTCCCATGAGGTTGAGCATTTCCTTATCTGCCATCATGCGGAGCTTTCACGTATTGGTGCAGTTTCTTTTTTAGGATTAAATCCTCGATCACATCTCGTAAATGTCTACATTCATATGTATTATAGCCATGCATCTCATGGAAGTGACAGTACTTCCTAGACAATTTCTCTCTTTCCATCGAATCCCTCTGGGCCGGCTTCTTGTAGTGCTCAGTACTTTGCGCCGCAAGGTATACGTTCTCAACTGTATCATTCAACGGTGTGTAATGTTCATGCTTTCAAAATCTTGGACATTTCTTGTAGTCCAGTTTCCTACTTCTATTACCTTGGTTGTTTCTCTTCTGGTTATTTTTTTGTTTCCTACATTAATAGCAACATTCTCGGAACTCTTGCCATTTTGTTTTAGAGCCACGTTACTCTAAATCACCTCGGCTGATTAACCACTTGTCGATGGGGGCTTCATTTTCAATCATTTGTCGAAATATATATCGGGGTGTATCACTCTAATTAAAGCTATCAAAACAATGTCCTCCTTGGCATTACTTACCTTTGTCACAGCCGTGTTAAAGCTACTTAGAAATCTTTCAAAGATTCTCCAGAATTCTCGAAAAGGTTGGATAATGACATCACGTCCTTTGGGCAAGCAAGATGCAACCTGAACTGCTCCACAAACTTTCTAGCTAGCTGATCAGACGAAGATATGGACCTTAGAGGAAGCCAAGTAAACCACATCATAGCAACTCCTTCTAGAAAAATAAGGAAACACCTACAGCGCACGACATCGTTAGCCTTGGAACTATCCTTATGCTATTCATAATTAACAAATGCTACCTCAGATTAGTAGTCCCATTATAAGATGGCACTGTGGGCATAGTAAACCTTTTAGGGTACTCCTCTCACAATATCTCCTCAGTGAATGGGTTTCTACTAGGAGCAGCCCTCCAATCATCATTACTTCTATGCTGGTTCTCGTTTACCAATATCTTTACCATATTTTCTAAAAAGTCTGGTTCTACAGAATCAGCTAAACGACGATTATCATGGCCTGCCCCGAGAGTTTGGCTCTTCAAACGATCTCGGTAAGTTCCATGATATCTGTGTTCTCCTGTCTTTGGGAGAACTGTTCGTCCAGATGATCGGTTTCTATGATCTCTACGTTAAGGGTCAACAGCTGCTATCGAATTCCAGCACTTTGGCCATCAACAACTGGATCATCTCCGACATCAAAATTATCAGCCAAATCAACGACATTTCCACCATTGAAAACATGTTGAGGCAGTTCGGTACTGACCTGAAGTGATGGCTTGGTACCGACTTGAGCGGCTCCACTTTAAGCTCTAGCTAACTCAATTTTCGAGATTCCAGGCCCTTTTTGTCATTCTTTGCTTTTCTTCTCTGTGATTTTCACCGGATGAGGAGGAACTACCTTCTTCTGAGTCGAAAGGTGATAATTCCCTCTTGTTCCTTCTACGACTCCGAGCCAGCTAGGTCATCAAATCCAAGTTTTCTCTCATCCTTTTCATCATAGCATTCTAGCTTTCAAGCATCTTATCATTCAGTTCTTTCATCATCTTATTAATCTCAACACGGGTAATCATATCTAAAGTGCTCTAAATTTCAGTAGTGTCGAGCTAAACGGTTTCTTCAACATGTTGAGAGTCAGTATTCTCAACATTATTAGTGGGTCTGGAGGTGGTCGATTTTTCCTTAGTATTTCTTGGGGCCATTAATTCGCACTACGCCATAAATGGCCTACTACAACACAAAAAAAATGTTGGCTCAGGCCCGAAAAATGTTGCCATAGGTCTATGGCAACACTTTTAGGGTGATGCAATTTTTGCCGTTGCCTTAGACCTCAAAGGCAACATTTTGACTATCTAAGGCAACATAAGTAATATTGTTGCAATAGAACCCTATTTGGGTCTATGGCAACACCCATAGGTATCTGTAGCAACATTCCAAAATGTTGCTATAGATATGAACTTTTTGAATTTGTGGGGCCCACAATGTAGAGCATATTTGATTTTTTAATAAAAATAAATATTTATTTAATAAAATGCTATTGCATAGAATTTGATATTTAAACAGTAATTTATTTAAATAAATATTTTATTTCAACATTTGAAATAGTACAAATTCCTAACTCCACTATTTTACAATTCAATGATATATAACACTGATATTCACATATACAGATATTCCTCACTACATCACTCAGTTCACTCATTACATATGCAGTTTCAATTTATACAGACACCGACACTGACAAATATATGCCGAGCCGAAGGCGAGCCGAGTGCCGAGCCGAAGGCGAGCCGAGAAGCGGGTCCGGGCGCAGCGCCGGCGGGGGTCCAGCTTATATCCAGCTGTCTTCAAGCTCATGCACATTTGATTTGACTCTGTCTTCAAGCTTATATCCAGCTGTCCAGTCTTCAATACCTGTCACATATAATTCAAAAGTAATCTGGAAAATAATATTTAACTCGAACAGAAAATGAAAATATTTTTGTTATATTATTTGCCTCAGGTATTTGGGTTGTTTCTTTTCATAAGTGCATAAGCCAAACATGAATGCAACACATGGATACAAGGCAGTATGGAAGACAGCAAGCAACAGTTCAGGCAAAAATGCACAAAGGAGAAGCCAAGTGCACAAAGTAGTACTCAACACAGCAAGCAACATAACATGACCAAGAAATGCATGTACATGGATGAACATACATGCATCATAAGGCTTGGTACAAGAAACTACTCAAGTGCAAGTTCATACTCAAGTACAGCCAGATATGTAGACAAGCCAAAAAAACGGACACGACACAAGGTCAAACCCGAGTCATCGACTGGATTCAACTCAGGGCCAAGCAACCAACAAAACAAACAAGAACCAGGTTCAGCAAAATATAGACAAGCCAGTGCAAGAAACACAGCAGTACACATAGGCAGCCCATCAAGCAAAAACAGTGAATGCATCAGGCATGTACAAGAGAAACCTAGGCAGTAACATGATATACAGAGGACTTGGAGCATCAGTTCATGTTAAAGAACAAGGTTAGCATGGTACCAGTTCAGTCCAGACCAAGCAAAACCAACAAAGCTCAACACACATATGTTTGTATTCATCATTGCAATCCAACATACCAGATTTCTCAAAGTCCAACAGAAAGATTAAACACGAGATTATAGGAAATAAAGCCTATAAATAAATCCCAATTCATCATCGGCAAAAGCGTGCGAGTGTAACCAAAATCAAGAATATTCAAGTAAACCAGAAGGCAGAAAACATACCAAATAATATCACATCGCACCCGACGACGAAGTCAAAGCAATTCGAGCAATCAATCAAGGAGAACGAAGGAGCAAGCTACTAGGAACGTTTCTCACACTAGATTCGATCAATCAGAGCATCAAAGCAATTAGAATCGCGTGCCCTAGTTTTCACCGAAACCAATTCAACTACCCCCTGCCACTCTGACATCAGGCCCCAACCACGAAATTGCGACCAAATCAGCAACTCCCTGAACCATCGCAATCCCACAACCTTACCTCGAATCACCAGAATCGCCAAAAACCTGAACAAAATCGCAAATCCGGAAGTAGTGAGGAAAACTGACGCGAGGCGAAAGAAAATAACGGAAATTGATATGGCCGACAAGGGATAAAAGCAAAGCCAGTTATTCTCCAGATCGAAGAAACAAGGAGGAGCGGCGTCATTTTTTTTAAAGTCGACGGAATAAAAATTAGGGATTGGAAAATTGGGGGTGAGAAACGAAAGCGGATGAGTGAAAAGTAAAGCGGGAAATGGAAATTGGTAAGGTGTGGATCGATGGTGTGAATCGACGGTTGAGATTTTGTTTTAAATGGTGGTGTGGATCGCTGAGGTGTAATTTTTTTTTAAATTTTTTAATCTGAAAACATCTATGGCAACACTATATAAAAATGTTGCATCGTGTTACACTTGTTTAGCTAGAGCAACACATTTCTATGGCTAAGGTAACACCAAAAATACAACGTTGCAGTAGGACCAAAATTCTATAGCTATCGCAACATTTTAGCTGGCAACACCTTGCAAAAATGTTGCAGAAGGTCATTTATGGCGTAGTGTCGGTAGATCCTATGATAGACTTAGAAAAATCTAAATAATCACGAACCTTAGGAACAAAACTTGTAGATCTACTTCGTGAATTGAAGCAATCCAAAAGTTGAAAATAGATCTAAATGGCGAGAGATTGAAATTCTCTAGGTGAAAGAACCAAAATGTTACACCAAAAGTTGGCACAAACACCATAAGAATTCATAGAGGAGAATAAATGAAGAAATTAAAAGAAAAATAAGCAAGAACAATACACAACAATTTATAGTGGTTCGACTAAATATTGGCCTATGTCCATTTAAAATTTGTTAATGATTTCTACAAAGTTTTTACAAGTATGATCTTATGGGTTAGTGGTCTTGGATCGATGATGATCCAAGGAATAGATATTTAAGTGCAGAAATTTCGACTGTAGAAAAAGGGATTTTGAAATATTGCCTCTTCTTCTATTTATAGATAATGATCAACGAATTTTCCTCCACTGCGTTCTCCACACATTCTCCACTTTATAGAGAAGTTTTTTTGAAGAGATCGTGGCCAAATCAGCGATTTCTTCATGGATCGATACCGAGCCGAGTCGCATGGATCGGTGGCAACCCATAATGATGGTTTGCTAAATTTTATTTCATCCCCTAAGGTCGCTTGATGGTTCGCATCTCCCTTTGGATGTTAACTATCTTGAAATGGGCTTGAATTCAAATGGGGTCTTTGGTTTGAGGATGATCTAAGGGTATTAATTAGTTTGCTATGAATTAGGGTCTAGTTTGGTCAAGCTTCTTGGTTTGATACCGATCTGAAAGGCTTACCGATCCAAGACTTGGTCTTGGATTTTAGCACCATGAACTTTGCCACTTCTCTTCTTATAAACATGGATGATTCCCATGATGGTATGATTAAGTTTATGGCTTCATCGTTGAGCATTGTTTAGATTCTGACTTCTGGAATTATGGTTTTAAATCTCCGACTTGTTATCTAGCTATTCGATCATTTTGACTCATCTTGATATGGCTTAGTCACAAAGCTAGGTAACAAATATATAATTTTATGTAATTATGTTTGTATTTTAAAATATATGTTGTTTTAAAGTCATTTAAAATATTATTTATTTTTGCAATTTTTTTAAATATTATAGTCGTGAGCCATATGTTCATATATATATATAATACATACATACATACATACATATATATATATATATTCATCCAATGTAGGCAACACAAACATATGTGGATTCGTGATAACTCATATACTATCTAAAGCAGATAAATCACATAATGAACAATTATCTATGTATATGTATGTAAATGTTGATAAAAGATTTACCTTCCCTAAATCCTAGTTGTGACATGTTGAAACATTGAATCAAAGAACTCCTTGGATCAATATCCAAACTTCCAGAACGAGCTACCAGACTAAAAGCAGCAACCATTGATATACTATTTGTATTTATTTTGTGTTTAAAAATGTTTGAAACAATGAATGAGGCTGGCCAGAAATGATAGATATGGAGGCTGGATTTCAAGGGAATCTAAGTTGGGGTTTGAGGTGTTTAAATAGTGAAGATTCAGAGGAGAAAAAAGGGGATCCAGATCCACACTTTCCTTTTACTATGTCCCATCTTTTGAATCATTATACAACTCCCACTTCAACCCCCTATGGCCGGCCACTATAGGCAGATATTTTGGTCTCCTAATAGTTTCAAGCCCGATCAAATAAATGAGCATTTAAATCTAATCCAAATGCACATCGATATCGTATATTGATGCGTGCGTTATGTATATGCGCTATTTTAATATTAATCATTACAAATTAAATAAAATTTTATAATCAGTATTTCATAAATATTAGTTAATTTAATTAATTTATAAAAATTATAATTAATTAAATCAGGCGGTATTCGGAGTATTCAGTATTTCGGTTGTGTGACTCTTAGGTGTAAATTCGATTAGCGATTAATATTGAACGATTAAAATATTAATATTCACATGTCGCCTTAGCTAGTGTTGTGACATTAAGGCCAGATTTGTCGCTTACATAGCTTAGGTAAACCCAATTATATTTAAGCATTACCTAGAAGTGACATTTCTTTACATCAATTCTTTTTGTCAAAACTATATTACATTAGGACTTATGAAATTTAGCAATAGTCAAAATTCCAATATCATCTATATTCAACTTTATATTTCAAATATAAAGTCCTTGTTTCAATAATATTATTATTAACCGAACTACTCTGCCCAGATATTTTGACTATGAGTTGACTTCAGTTGATCGTGATGCTAACCTCATATAACTGAGGAGACAAATTGTGACAACCCGCACCCCAGTGGGTCTGAATTTTCGCTAAATCGAAAACCCAAGTCTACCAAAGCATGGATTGTTTATTTGATATCTTGCAAATAAATAAATAAATGCATGTCAAAGCACTATTGATATAACTCATAATGGAATAGTAAAAAACAATAAATCATATAGTTACTGACCAAGATTGACACTTCCAATGTCTAGTGTCCTTGTCAGTATCAAACATGCATAAGGAAACTTGTCCTTTCACTGTTCTCGCCTTACAATAATATTTGTCCCTCTAAAGCTATCATATGGGTTGTAATGAGGAGAGGGTCAGAACAATATTCCAGTGACTAGTAAATTATACATTTTACATATATCACTAGTGTATACCGATTGTTTTCCATCACATGTTATGTCCTTTTATTTTACTTAGTGGTCTCAACTCCATGTACACATACGATACGACCATCTCCCCAAGGTAGACCATAACTACATACGTATATATATATATACCATAGTCCCCCTTTGGACCCAGATACTATCGCTGCTAGTATCCCTAACCTGGCACCCCGTAAAGATCCATCATCAATGCAATATCACATCCTCGTCGTCATGCATACCAAGGAACTCCTGCAGTGCCTAATAACGACGTCACAATAGTTTATTCATATTCAATCTCATCTTGAGGATTTATCTAATTGCTTCATATTATGGACTTAGCTTCATGGACTACTGAGGACTCATCACCTCAGAATATTATGGACTTAGCTCCACGGACGATTATGGCCCATCTCCATAGACTATTATGGACTCAGCTACATGGACTATTGAGGACTTAGCTCCTCGAACTACCCCAATCGTTTGAAAGACCTCTCTTAAGGGTTATCTAGCCTTGCCTCCAAACAAACAAGCCAGCAAAAAACTATGGCAGTACATGACCTAAACGTGATCTACACTAGTAGGAGGTGTAGCCCATTAGGTGTAACTCTCGTCTTTCCACTGACCGCTCAGGACCGATGACGTTCTCGACCTATGTACAGCTTCTACTTCCTAATATGTTACCAACGTATTGATATAGCCCTGATCCTTGCTTACCGTCCCATTTGGATTGCCTAATGCAATCAAGGCAATACCCGTACTAAAAAGATTGAAGCGGACCCTACTGGGGTATCCCTTTACCTATACGCAAGCTTTATAATTCCTCAGGTCCTACAATTGGATATGTCCAACATCAGTATAATGTATACACAACTACTGGTAGCCCCTTGCAGTGGGCAAACTTTTATTGTGTAACACTACTGACCTCGCATTCCAACTCACTCTAATGACTGTGTCATTCTTATCCATCTAAGTTATTTACTAACTTTAATAATTCACAGCTGCTATAAACGCATACTTGAGGTTACATGTGTGTGTGTGTGTATGTATTCATTCATATTTGTCTGATTATTATGCCTCCAATGTTCAACTGTTAATAACATTTCTTTAATTCTTCATGCGTTTACTTCTTATTCAATTTAAGGTCATTTACCATTTTCTTTTAAAAAATCTAAATATCTTTTCTCATTTACTTCCATTTATTTTTATTGAAATTTTCTTTCTATTTCTTTTTAACATTTACTACCCTTCCTTATTTAGTGAACTTTCCATACTCTCTTTATTTTAAATTATTACTTGCCTACCTTTTCGTTGTTATTATTTGATTTCTGTCTTACTTATATTGCATATATATTAATTCTTCTCTTAAAATGTTATCCTTATCACATTAACAATTATTTAATTAATCATTAGGAATTTCTGCATTTTAATGCATTGAAATTACATCTCTTCCATAAGGAAAGGTTAACATTGTAAACTTCTATGTCTTATCCAAAAGTAGAATTTGTATTACGTTTGGAATTACAAAAAATCTTCTTTTTCATAGTTATTGAAATAGACAGTACAAAATACGGTAACTATCCTTATTTTATATATCTCTTTCCTTTAGGCGCATTCCTTGTTATTTCAAATGGTACACTTTTATTTATGAAACTTGATAATCTATAGAAATTTACATTGCAACCACCTACATTCCAATGAATTAAGGTACTACTTCAATCCCTCCAATTTTATCATGATACCTCTAATCTACATTTTACTTGCATAGGTCATTTAAATCTACAAATCTGGAACTACACATAATTTATCAAATTCAAGGACTACTGCTGCCCAATATTTTCCAGATTCACATCATTGCAATATATAATTTAAATTATCAATCATAGAATATGTAGGCAGAGTTTATAAAGTCATTACACGTATACAATTTTAGCCTACAACTCCAATTTCCCACTCATTTTTTAGCTTTTTAAATCTTCAGATCTAATCTCTGTTATTCAGTTTGACTCCATTTTTCTCCTTATTTGAATACATATACGGCAAGCATACATATGCTTATAAGAAATCTAGATCAGAAATGTGATTTGGATTTAATTTAGATTTTAGATCTGGATTTATGATTTACTTTGGCTTGGACGATTTGATTCGACCTTATTCTTCTTCTCAATCGTCCTTTACTATTCTCTATTTGTATATATGTATGTAAACTATAGGTAGTTTTAAGAATTAAGAATTTTGTGGAGAAAAGAAAATGGCAGAGCTCCGTCGTCGCTCTAGAAAATATGAGAAGAAAATGAGGGGTTATGTCTGTATTTATAGGGGTTCGAATCAATGTCAGCCGTTAGATTGTTTTATTTTAAATCCGAATCGTTCGGTTATGTCAAAATTTCATAATTGACGTCCCAACCGATGGACTGCTGCCCATACCAATCGACCGCTAATGGTCAACCGGCCCAATTTAGGGGTCGATTGATCGATGTTAATTAGGTTAATTAATTTTAACACATTATATCTGTTGATTATTTTACTTTTAAAACCAATTGCGATAATTTATATCTATGTTAACTTCCTTAAGCATCAAGTAAACGTCAACGTTAATTTATTTTCTTTAATTACATTTTTATTTCCTTAATTACATATACAATTATTTTATACTCGAAATATTCGAACATTAATAACTTTTTCGTTTGAACTCCGATTGGAAAACTTTATATATGAAAATTGATCAGAAAATCGCCATAAACCCAATGGTGCAAATTTCATAGCCAAATTATGAAATTTGTAAAAATTCTATTTTCGACGTTATTATTTATTAACTAATTTATTTTTTATTATTTACCGTAAAAATTACGGGTGTTACATTCTCCCCCTTTAAAAGAATTTTGTCTGCAAAATTCCACAAAGACCGAACTATGTAACATAACGTGTAACCATTCTAAACTAACCAACAAATTAGTGTGCAATCAATTCTTAGAACCAATACGTACAAGTGCATGGTGTATCATAACAAGTTGTAAAAATCACTAGGTAGATGTTAGACGGTAAGCATGTACTAGGGCGCTTAGGCGGAGATTAATTGAGGATTAATTAGAGCTATGCGTTTTTGATAAACTCATGCATTTTAGATACAATTTTAGTATTTTGTTTAGTATTAACCGATCCACAATGGGATATCATGGATTTTTATGGGTTTGGAAGCAACCATGGAAATCAAATCACTTGAAACAAATATTTTGATTCTTATAAGAGGCAACAATCCTAAATTGGTGCATAGATGGTGCCTATAAACCTGTTTATATGCTTAGATAATGCAATACGTCTCATCTAGGCAGATTAGGCAAATACCTAGGCGGCAAGGCTAGCCTAGCGTCTAGGTAGGCCTAGAAGGATTTTTTACAACAGAGATCACAATACATATGATATGTATGAAGAATAATTCTAAATCGGGGCCTCATATATGAATGCATCTTTAAAAATAAAATTTGAAAATATGATACAAATAACCTATATATACTGATGTTCTATATTTATGCAAATTTTGAAAAATCAAAAACTTTATTCTGCATCTAAATTTTCTCACACTTCTATAAATGGAAGCATAATTCAACCAATTTTTCATCCAATCTCTAACATCCAAAATCCTAACACACCATTGCTGACATCCAAATTTTAGAAAAATCAAGTTTTCTAAACCTATATTCTTATGCCGGAAAAAGGTTTAGATGGAAAATTTCATATTTCCCATCCTTCTCTTGTGTATTATTTTCCACTGTATCTTGGACTTCTCTTTTGCCCCCAATCCTTTCTAACTTTTCCAAGTACAACTACAGAAGAAAGTTCACTTTTAAATTTTGAAAACAGAGTTATTTTAAAACAAGTTTGGTTCACCTATCGACAAGATATGGAGAAAGAAATTTCATAACTAAAACAAATTTTTTCCTTGTCACCAACTATATCTTATTTTGTTGTCACCTCTACTGCACAGTAAAATCTCTACTTCCTAACCCATCGACTTCTTCCTTTACTAAGCATGTGCCATTTCAAAAATAAAAAAATTTCTCTTTTTTTCCACTCAAAATCTTTTTTTTAGCTTGTAAATGTTTGGAAAAAAATTCAAGAATTTAAAATTTCATCGCCAATTTTTTCAAAATTCTTCATAAAAGTATTTTATCTCTAAAATCATGAATTTTGAACAAAACTTTCAAAAGTATATTTTTTCCAAAACAATTAATGCCACATCCTACACAGTCGGGGTTTAGCCAATAGTTTAACATCCATAATGGACTCTATTCTACCACGCGATAAATTTTAAATTTTTTAAAACTTTTCTTTTCACTAAAATAACAACCAGCATACAAGTTTATTTATAAATTTCAGCTTTTAAGGTACACGGACATTGACTCGTGGCTTCACAACAAACTTTCTCTGGCCTTCGTTGGCTAAAATTTATCTTCCTAGAACTTTAAGGCTTTCGGGACTTAACATTACTTTACTTTTAATAGCTAATAAATTTACTAATTTATTTTATAAACTTCCAGCCTTACTTGCATTAGTTAAGTGTCTACATAAAATTTCCTTACTAACACAGTTCTCCAATTAATGTAATGGTCCATCCAAAAAACCAATCTTTAAAAGGAATATTTCTTATAATATCGTACACGTTTTACAGAAACAACTAATGCTTACAATCCAAACCTCAAAAAAACTATTGCCGGAAGCTGCCCTTTAACATCAACTAACATTTATGATGGTGTGGCCCCATCACCCCACTAAAATTAAATGGACATTTTAACATGTCATTCCACTGTAACCCACGTATCTTAACTCACCTTTCTGGCTTTTAGTAAATAAGGTTCACTGTTTACTTTTAACTACTACCATAAATTATAGGCTGAACCGTGCATTCCAGTTTGTAGTGGGCTAAAGAATACAACTATGCACATATATACTCATTGGAAAATTGGCTTGGCGGAATTAACTTTTCGACCATCTATCTTTCCTTCCTTAACCTTGAGTCCACCAACGTCCTCTATGTGTGTTTGTCATCTTATTACTCTCTGTTACTATCTTCTCTTAATCCAAATTTCTTGATAGTATTTTCAAATTTTTTGGTATTTAATTTCTTTATCCTTGGCCTTTTTTGTGAGCTTGTTTTAGAACTCGCAAAAGTGTACTTTGATATCATTAATCATTCCCTTGTAGGTTCTTCTTATAGTTTGCACACATGTCTAATAAAACATTCATAAGTTCTCATCAATAATCCTTACTCTATGGGGACTCCTTATTGCTACTCTATGAGCAACCACCGCTATTTTATCATAGCCTTATCTTTTACCTCACCTTACCTAGGCAGTCATCCTTATCTACTCCAAATTAAAATTTTGGTTTGATTTTCGCCACACTGTTAATCAAAAATTTAAAATTTTGAAGCACTTAATCCTAAAACTTTAACCTTTACAAGTTCATCTTGAAAAAAAAAATTAATTCAAAAATAGCTTAGTGTCTTAACTTTTAAACTATGATTTAGGATTTTTGAATTAAGCTTATTCATCAAGTCCAAAATAAAATGTTAGTAATTTAATTTAGAAAGTTACTTTCCTTTTAATGCCCTTTTCTAACAAAAAGGATTTTTACTTCTTAAAATTAGGATTTTTAACTTAAACCATTTATTTAGGTTTTCCCTCTCAAAAAATCTATTCTTATACCAAACCATTTCTTTAAAAATACACTTTATAATGTTTTCAAAATATCTTTTACAATTTTAAACAATAAAAACTAGAGTTGACAAACAAAGGCTGGTGCTGGTTCTAGTTTAAGTGAGTGTGGATCGGTGAGGAGAAGTGCTCTCTTCGTAGAGCGGCTGCTGGAGTTTACGATAACTCTAGCTCAGGTATGGATTTTCTTCTGGATAGTACATATAGTCCCTGTGCTTTGAATAGTTTGTCCACTAGTGATATGCAATATTTAGTTAAGAGTTCTGGATTTATTTTTGAGGATATTCAGTTAAACATCGATTATATTAAGAGTAAGGAATTAGAGCGAGTTAAAACACTTGGATTATGACATACATTAGTTGCAATGTAAGGGATTTACATGATATAGGTAAGCGTAGTAAAATTAAATACTTTCTAAAGATAATAATATTGATATAGTATTATTACAAGAAACTAAAAAAGAATATCTTGCTTACCATATTTATAGGAGTCTAGGGGTCTTTATATAAATCATTAGTCCTTTCTTCCAGCTAGTGGTAGTGCAGGAGGATTAATGATGGGCTGGAAAGATCATTGTGTTAGGCTTTTGCAATCTATTATTAAAGAACATTCTATGCATTTAATATTTACTGACATTAGTGATGGTTTAATACTAAATATTACAGATGTTTATGTACTAAACTCTAAGATAGATCGTAGGGTTCTATTGAAGTGAGTGTCTTGAATTTAGATCACTCGCTCCAAGACCATGGGTGATGGGGGGAGACTTCAATGTTACGAGATTTTTAGGAGAAAAATCCCCTAGGGAAGGGGATTTTGTTGCCATGGAGGAATTTGACTAGTTTGTTGTTAATTGTAACTTAATTAAGATAAAATTAAGTAACAAACAGTTTACTTGGTCAAATGGTAGAGAAGATCCATAGATGGCATTTTTAGACAGATTTTTTATTAGATGAAATAGAAGACAAAATTTCCTACTAATAAGGTAATAGGTCTTCCGAATATTTATTCGGATTGTTGCCCAATTATCATATCCTATACTATCTTAAATATTAGGAATAAAAATTTTAGATTTGAAAAGATGTGGTTGTTAGAAAATAATTTTAAAGATTTAGTTGCAAAAAATGGTTTTCTATAAATAATTACAATTACAGATTTCCAAGAAACATGGCTAAGTGTTGGTTAGTAAACTCAGAGATCTAAGATTATTTCTTAAGAAATGGAGTAAAGATGTTTTTGACAACATTAGGATTAAAAAGGAAAAATTAATTAACGAGATCTTAGAATTGAATATAATGAAAAATCAAGGATTTCGAATACCTTAGAAAAAAATATTCTTTTAAATTTAAAAGAAGAATTAAATAAAATTATTTTTCAAGAAGAAATAATGTGGAAAATAAGATCTACGGTCCAATGGATGGATGAGTGAGATATGAATGCTAAATTTTTTTCATAAAGTAGCAAATGGTAGGAAATGTAGTAATACAATTAGTTCCATTTTAATTAATAATATCGATATTTCTAACCAAAAAGAACTAAATAATGAATTTACCAATTATTATAGAGAAATTTTTGGAACTATAAAAAGGCATAAAATAAGGCTAAATGAAATATGGTTTACAGTGATGATACTAAGATTGATTTAGCAGGGTTGGATGTTCCATTTGCAGAAGAAGAGATTTGGAGGGCTATAAAAGATATGCCTAATGATAAATCTTCAGGTCCGGATGGATTCCTTATTTTATTCTATGAAACTTTTTGGAAAGTTTTAAAAGAAGATATAATAAAAATGTTCAATGAATTCTATGACGGTTTATTACATTTAGGCAGGTTTAATTTCGCAAATGTAATCTTACTATATAAGTGAATATGTGCTAATCAACTGAAGGATCTCAGACCTATTTCACTATAAAATAATTCTTTTAAAATCATTTTTAAGGTTTTAGCTAATAGATTAAATACTAGAATGAATGATTTAATACATAATACCTAAATAGCATTTGTTAAAGGTGGAAATATCATAGACGGAGTAGCTGTAGTTCAAGAATATATTAAGTACTGTTGTAAAAATAATATCACTTGCGCTCTTTTAAAACTTGATTTTTCTAAAGCTTTTGATTCGATTGATTATGGTTTTCTTAAGGATTTATTATTGGCTAGGGGTTTTAGTGCAAGATGGATGGGATGGATTATGTCTTTACTTAAAACCGATAATTCAAGTATTATGGTTAATGGTATATTGGGAATAAAATTCAATCGAAACGTGGACTCAGACAAGCTGATCTATTGTCCCTTTTATTGTTTAACTTAGCAGCTGATGTTTTTGCTAGAATTATAAATTATAAAATCAGCTATTAGTAATAGGATTTTAGACAATATAGAAAATGAGATTACTAGTAATTGTCTTTCTGTTCTCCAATTTACAGATACTATGATTTTTTACTTTCCATTTGCCTAAACATATTACTGTACTTAAATTCATGGGGCATTTCACCAGAAGGACAAACTTTGCAGTCCAATTAGTTTCTAGGACACACATTCAAAGCAATTACTTTCAAGGACAAAGTCAGTAGAATAATTACTTTCAAGGACAAAGTCAACAGTCCAATTACTTTCAAGGACATAATTTCATAGGATTTTAGGCCCTAGAAACTAATTATTTTACGTTTTTTCCTTGAAAGTAATTATTTCAGTTGTGTGTCCTAAAAACTAATTCCACTTGCTAAAGAGACCCTTGTGGTTAATTTCCACTAAATTCATTTTATATAGTTTTGGAATACTATCTGGTTTAAAGAATTATTTTGAAAAAAGCTTAGTACTAGTATTAAATGATATAGATAACATTGAAAACCAAATGGCATGCACATTGAATTGTAAAATGATGAAATTCCCTATAAAATATTTAGGTATTTTAATAAGACCAAAAAATTTAAACACGACGATTGGATAACTATAATAGATAAAATAATAAAAGATTGTCCAAATGGAATAGTAAATACATATTGAGAGCATGTAGGATAGTTCTCATTAATTTAGTTTTATCTGCACTACCTATTTATTAGATTCATTTTATCTTTTTCCAAAATATGTAATTGATAAAATAGATAAAATTATGAGGGACTTTTTATGAAGTGGAGATAATCCAAATAGTAGCTCAAAATGCCTTGTTAAATGGGATATGGTTTGTAAGCCTAAAATTGAGGGGGTTAGGAATTATAAACTTACATAGCTTAAATGTATCTCTATTAGGAAAATGGTTATGGAAATTTAATGATATAATGAAAATTTGCTACTGAAAGAATTAATATCGAATCAATGGGACGGTGGTATGTTTAATTTATACCACATTACTATTAATAATATAAATAATATATCGCACTTTTGGAAATCGATAATATTAAATTTTGATATTTATAAATTAGGAATTAATAATGTTGTCCATTCTGGTAATAACACTTCTTTTTGGCATGATTGATGGATATCAGTTATTCCACTTAAAGTGGAACTTCAAGATTTATATGAAACATATAACTTTAAAAATGTGCTAATTTCAGAAATTTATAGGCCAAATTTAAATTTTCCATGAGAATTTAGTTTTAGTTGTACGCTGGTGGGAAATACTTTAGCACAATTTGCATTATTGTGTGCTAAATTAGAACTATACAACATTGAAAATGAAAAAGACATTGAAATATGGTGTTGGGATAAGAATAAGAAATATACATCTCATTCATTCTATAATTTTATAAATTTTTCGAAAACAAAATCAAACATATTTAAGTACCTTTGAAAAGTAAGTGTTCCACCTAAAGTAAAAGTGCATATGTGGTTAATTTTACGTGGAAAATTGAATATTATAGAACTTTAAAGAAAGAAAAGTATATTTAGTGATAAAAATTATTATTTCTGTAATAATAAAATGGAAAATATTATACATTTATATTTTGAATGTAATAATATAACTAGATTTATTCTTGTTAAAATTCTCAATATGTTTGATTTTAATGTAAATATTGGAAAATTAATTATGAGTTATATTGGAATAATATTAGATTATATTATAAGGGTCAAGAGGTTCTTACTTGACACTATTTATATAGTAACATGTCAACATATTTGGTTTGAAAGAAACCAACATGTGTTCAATAATATTAGTGTTGGTTCGAAAAATTTAATATATGCAATTTCTAAATTTAGTTTTAATTGGATCTCAAATCCTAACTATAAACTAAATAAAAATTTAAGTTTTAAAGAGTTTTTAAAAAAAATTAAAATCTTGTATTGAGTTTTTAAAGAACAAAATCACTCTAAATAATAGAAAAATAACAATGAGCTAAATTTAGCTTCCTTGACCAATCTTACTAAGGAAACATTTGATTCTTCATTATTAGTATGATATTAGCCTTGTAGAATTGTTTTTAATTTGTTTTATATTTGTCTTGTATGTAATATGTTTGTATTATATTCTTTATTGTTCCTTACTTGGTTTATTCATAATATTGCATGTTTTATGTTTTTTATTAGGTATATTTTTATTTTACATATATATGTATATAAATATGTATTTGTGTGTGTGTATTGGTCTTACATTTTGATATAGTTTTCTTAGGAACTTGAGGTACGCTTATTGGATTGGAGGAATTCAGTTGATTTTACATATATATGTATATAAAACATGTCATTTGCTTCAGTTGTTGACCTCATGTTCCTTTGGTTCAACAACCGAAGCAAAAGGAGGTCTTTTACTTTTATTGTGTTAACAGCCGAAGCAAAAGCCCCCCAACCCTCCCTCTTTGGATTCGGAGGCAAAAAAAATTGATACAACTGATTTTGACTGATCTTTTCAGCCACACGCATAAATTTTGAATCTGACAGTTGTTCATTGTTAGTCTGATATCAGAGTAAAACAATATGTTATATACAATCAAGCCAGACTGAGTGAGAATAATAATGTATAAATTAAGCATTATTGTCCAAAGATGAACTTTGTGCTGGCTGTACAATAACAACACAACATTTCGGAAATATAACCCATAAAATTTATAACAACAAAGTTAAAAACAAGTAATTTCAACTGTAAGCAACTCACAATATAAACTATTGCAAAATAAGCTACCAGAAGGAGCAGCAAAGGAAATCAAGAAAGATATCTGCGCATTCATAACAGCAAGAACAGCTGCGCACAATGAAGAGGAGATGCAATCATTCAATCCTTATTACTTATAGGGAACATTAATTAACAAAAAAGAAAATATGAGAAGTAAGAATAAAATAAATGAAAGTACAACTATGAATCAACTAACCATTCATCTGTTATCTTGTCCTGTACGCCATATGAATCTGACATGGTTTGAGAAGATGGTGCCTCCATATTTTTTTCTTTCCTTTTTCCTGCTTTTTTTTACAGTGTTACCTACTTTTTATAAAACTGATATAGGTTAGATTTTCTATTCGAGTATACTCAATTACAAAAATTAATATATTTTTTTTCTAAAAAAGTTGCCCGAGGGTTGTATAATCAGTGCTTATATGAAAACATGTACCAATGAAAATTAAAAGCACTAACTAACAATTAATCATATATTAAACTTAACGTTTACTTATCAAGATCCAATTTTGAAGCATACCCAAAGCATGAAGGAACTGATAAATTATCCTGAGCAAAGTGAAAGGTCAAGACATCAAAGAACTTAACCATCAAATTAACAAAATATATAGTGCATACCTACTTTATTAGTTAGCTATAGTTAAGTGAAACTGGAATCCTTATAAGCACTTGAACTTGTATAGTCAAGTCGCCCTATTAAAACAAAGTATATTAGAGAAAAAGTATTAAGTTGATCATTCTAATGAACTCAATGCTTACAGAAACTTCTTTGCTGTTAGCGCTTCAGTCAAAACCTCAGGAAACTACACAGACATTCCTTCAAACACTTTGCAAGTAACTCAAGCGGCAACAAATCCAAAATGAAGACAACCTCTGAAGGCAACATTAATAATGACAGAGGGAAAATGACATGGAAAAACTTAAGTAGTGTTAGTGAAGTGCGGAGGTGGTGGAAGAAAAATGAAGATACGACGGAGATCATTAATACGACGGAGGAGATGGAAGGATGGATTGTTTCTCGTGCTTCTATTTTTTTTCAAAACACGAAAAATAAAAATAAAAAGTTGTTTTATATTTTGTATATTATTTTCGTTCTAAATTGATCGTTTTCGACAATATACATGCAATTTGCGCTTTATTTTAGACAGAAATCTAAAATTAAAAATGACAAACCAAACACAGCCTTAGCAACTGCAACACTAATAATGACCAAAGAAAAGCTCGCCAGAACGATCATATCTGAAAGCAGCAACTCCTGACAGAGTAAACACTAGCTATGATATCACAATGAATGGTAACATCAATGATACATTCCCTGACAGTTCAGATGAATCAAACATAAGGGATTTTATGGTGATAATAAAAATGAAGCTACCTTGACAGTTCAGATGAATTAAACGTAAGGGATTTTCACATTATATTCGTGCTAAAGTAACTCTGCTTTTAGTGCTAAAAGTTCAAGTTTATATATTAGTTATCAAGTGTGTCAAATGGCAGAAAATTACCCATCTATTACAAAATATACTGAAGTATATATGATGACATTTTCATTTAATTTATATCGCTTGGAACTGTGCTGTTAATTTTAAATAGATTTAATAATTTCTGTTTCATCTTTTTAACCTCACAGTGTTGTAATTGACGTTTGGAATTTCCAAATTAGTTTTGACTATAATATTTTTCTATTCTTGCTTATCGCTATCACTCTATACGTTGTCTTCTTTTACTTGTATATTCTCAGTTATAAATGGAACATAGACCGTGATAAACAAGGCACAGGTGCGTCTAAATATATTTCTTTTTTTTTAAAATGGCAGTAAAAACAGAGCTCACAATCCAAATCATGTCACGTACTATTTGGTTTAGCCGCTTCCTTACATTTACTAACATATATAAAATTGACAAGCATGCAAACATTCTCTTTGATTTGACCTGCAAAATTTCGCAACTTCTCAACCTTTAGCACTCAAAATGCTAATATTTTATTGCTGTTGAACCTTTCTACTAAATCTACATAAACAAAGTTATTTAAATACAGTCAACTCCGTTGCTAATATGCAGCAAGCCTATGAATGTAAGCCATGATAGTGGTTATTTACATTTTCTAGTTGTTGTCTCATATAGGCATTCTCATTAAGCCATGATAGTGGTTGTGATTATGATATGTGTTTCCAATGCAAACTGAGTTTGCACTTAATTTTCGGTTTGCAAACTCAGTACCGCAAACTCACTTTGCAATTCAAACTGAGTGCAAACTCACACAATTTGCATCGCACACACTGTGAGTGAGTTTGCATTATTCAAACTCAGTTTGCATTGCAAACTGAGTGAGTTTGTACTCCATTTGCATTGCAAACACAGTGCAAACTGAGTGCAACCAAGTGCAAGTTATTACAAATAATTATGAACTTGTGAAATAGACAGAACTTTCACAGATTATGAATTTCAAAACAGCTATTGCAAGTTAGTCAAATTTCATAATTTTAAAACAGCCTCCTAGCCTGATTTTTCATAATTTCATAATTATGAATTGAATAGCTATCTTAAAGCTATTCAATTCATAATTTGACATAACTTGCTAAAGACATGTACATATTGGGGTCAATTGACAAATTATAGAGAATTGGAAACATAGATATACTTATTGTCCATACATTTCTTTCAAGGACATCTGAAGAGAGAAAACAAGCAAACATTGCATTTACATTCGTGAATAATAAAATACAGCACACACGTAATGCAGTCAGAGAATATTAAAGGAGAAAATGTATTATCAAAAAGATTAAAACCTGATGAGGGTGCAGTGTGCCATGCAGTGCAAATCTTCATACATACTAAAGCGTCCAAAAATCCTAGTAATACAATATTTCTTTGCACTTAAAGCACCGAATTCTGAAATTAATGATCCTACAGCAAAGGAACAAAATAAAAAATTACAGAGGAAAATAGCTTAGTAGTGCTAAAAATAAATTATTTACTGACAAGAAATGTAAACAAAAGAACGGCGATACCAAATAACATTAATATCTGTTGGAGCGGGATTCCAACTGGAGACCACTCAATTCGAAACCCACAAGTACAGCGGAAGACGGGATCGTGATAAGAAATGTAAAAAAAACCAATTAATAACTCTATTCCAATCTCAACCAATGCAAAGACAATCACAATTTCAAACAAGCAATTTCGAAATCAAAGCAATAACGAAAAGTAAATCACACAGCGATTTATAATGGTTCCACTAACGTTGTGTTAGTGTGCATCCACTTTAAGAGTGAACTTTTATTAATATTGATGGGAAGAGTATAAGAGATTGAATACAATGATCAAAATTCTAATAAGAAATTGATTTATGGAGAAGAGAATTAAAAAAAATTAGGTTTTGATAAACCATAATTAGTGGAGGTTAATCTCTTGCAGTCGCTTGCACGCCTCTGATCTGGAATCTGAAGCTAGCTTATATATGAGAATAGAAACCCTAGGCAATGTTCCGAAATTGCCCCTACAGTTGTCACAAATCTTCACGCCAAATTTGTACAAAAAAACATGCAGAAAGTCGCCTTAGACGTCTGGCCAAAATGGTCAGACGTCTGACTGAAGTCACTGTAAAAGTTTGCTTCAACTCGGACGTCTGACCATTTGGTCAGACGTCTGACAGAAAGCTCTGGAAGCTTTTCTGCCCAGATTCAGACGTCTGACCCTTTTGGTCAGACGTCTGAGCAGTATCAACACAGCCTACTTCGCCTTTTTCCTTATAACTTCCACCTCCGAACTCTGATTTGCGAACCGTTTTCTCCGTTGCGAAGCTACTTCCGACCTCTACAATTCTCCATATAGTGTCATCAGAATTTAACACTCCACCTCGACACTATATCCATCTCCAACTCTAATGGTACCATACCATCAACAACAACCGATAGCACCAACTATCACTTCTACCTTCAATCAAAACATGAATGATTTCCCAATGAGCTCCAGCAAAGTCACCGCCCATTGCACTCCACCAACGAGCTCAGGCAAAGCCCCCGCCCGCTAATGAAATATTGAAAGCATCCAAATCCTAAGCTATCTCACCAAAGTTTAGCACTTACCAAGAAGATAGAACTTCGATCTCTCACCGATACTCTTTCTTATCTACCACCAAACTTCTCCCTTAACCGTGCCACCCCGTGGCACCTAGCACTTCTCCAAGCGAATCAAGTTCGAGCAATCCTCGAACTTTCCAACCGGCAATGCTTTAGTGAACATGTCCGCCGCGTTATCCTTTGTGTGCACTTTCCGAAGATATACTTGTTTATCCTCATCCATGGCTACTAGAAATGACTCTCTCACCTCAATATGCTTAGTCCGTGAGCTAAACGTCAAATTCTCTGTCAAGTGAATAGCACTCTGGCTATCACATCGAACATCAATACTATCATGCTCGAAACCCAAGTCACACAACAATCGCTTCAAATAGAGTGCCTCATTTGCCGCCTCCACTGTGGCTATCAACTCCGCCTCCGTATTGGATAAAGCAACTACGGTCTGCAATCTAGATCTCCAACTTATGGCTGTACCCCCAAGTGTGAAGACATATCTGGAAGTTGATTTTCTACAATCCCTATCACCGACGTAGTCCGAATCACAATAACCAACCAACTTGCAATCCATCGGCTTATTACTGCCAAAAACAAGACCATGAGATGATGTGCCTCTAAGGTATCTCAATATAAGCTTCACAGCTTCCCAATGTGATTTCCCCGGATTAGCCTTGTATCGACTAACCATTCCGACGGCATTTTCAATATCGGGCATTGTACACACCATAGCATACATTAGACTTCCAACCGCACTAGCGTATGACACATTTGTCATATAAGTCTTGTCTTCCTCCAAGATAGGTGATCCTTTACTTGAAAGCTTCATATGCAAAGGTAAATGTGTATTTGACGCCTTTGCATTTTCCATGCTAAACCGGCAAAGCACTTTCTCAATGTATTCCATTTGAGTTAGTTTCAACTCAAAATGCTTTCGATCCCTTACAATTTCCATGCCCAACATCCTTCTTGCTTCTCCAAGATCCTTTATTTCGAACTCCGATTTCAAACTCAGTTTTAACTTGTTGATTTCATTCTTATCCTTAGAAGCAATAAACATATTGTCCACATACAAGAGTAAATACACCCAACAATCATTTCTCAACTTCTTGAAATAAACACAAGCATTTTTTATGCTTCTATCAAAACCATTTTCAAGCATAAAATGATCAAACCTCTTGTACCATTGTCTAGGTGATTGCTTTAATCCATATAGTGATTTCTTCAACTTGCAAACCAAATTTGACTTACCATCCACTACAAAACCTTCTGGTTGCTCTATGTAGATGTCTTCATCCAAGTCACCATGCAAGAAGGCGGTTTTCACATCAAGTTGCTCCAACTCTAAGTCGTGAATAGCAACTATAACAAGTAATATCCGGATAGAAGTATGGCGCACAACCGATGCGAATATCTCATCATACTCATTTCCCTTCCTTTGTGCAAACCCCTTAGCCACTAGTCTAGCTTTGTATCTTCCATCGTCCTTCACCTTGTATATCTATTTGCATCCAATAGCACGGTTTCCTTTAGGAAGTGGAACCAAATCCCAAGTTTGATTCTTTAACAATGATTGCATCTCTTCCTCCATGGCACAAATCCATTTCGAGCTATCACTCGACTTCATGACGTCATCAATGTCCATCGGCTCATCTTGGACTACATGAAGAGCATAGTCCAAATTATCACAAAAGCTAAGATAGTTCCAATCACTATATCTTTCGAATGGCCTTATAGTACGACGACCAACCCGAGTAACAATACCATCACCCAAACTCACTTCAGCTCCACCTTGAACCGAATCTTCTCTAGAATCGTGCACATCACCAACACTACTAGAGGCACCATGTGGACTATGTGATGTAACATCAACCGCTATCTCCTCACAAGCATCTCCAACTACTCTACTCTCTCTACTCCTTGGGCAAAACGTGGAAATAATTTCCTTCTCCTTTGATTCATCATGAACCAAGTCCGGAATATCCGATGAGCTTCCATTCTCCTTGAACATCGCCGACTCATCAAAAGTAACATGACGAGAATTCACTACCTTCTTCGTTTCCGGATTCCAAATCTGATAGCCTTTTACTCCATCCGTATAGCCAAGTAAAATCCCCTTGAAAGCTCTAGGTTCAAGCTTATCATTTCCCGGATCATGCACATAAACCGGACTTCCAAAGACACGAAGGTAACTCAAGTCAATGCTCTTTCCCTTCCACACTTCCTCTGGAATTTTGTTACCAATAGCTGAGCACGGAATTCGATTAATAATATGCACTGCGGTTGACAAAGCTTCAGCCCAAAATCTCTTCGCCAAACCCGATGTCAATCTCAAGCATCGAGCTTTCTCAAGTAGAATACAATTCATCCTCTCCGCAACACCATTTGACTGCGGATCTCCAGGTGTAGTAAAATGCCTCCGAATACCATGATTCTTGAAAAACTCCAAAAATTCTCCAGAAACATACTCTCCGCCATTGTCAGACCTTAGAACCTTCAAAAACTTGCCACTCTCGTTCTCAACAAGAGCCTCCCATGCTTTGAACTTTGCAAATGCCTCCGACTTGGCCTTCATTACATACATCCAAACTTTTCGAGAAAAGTCATCTATAAAGGAAATATAATAGGGAGCTCCACCTAAAGAAGCTACAGGTACTGGTCCCCAAACATCCGTGTAAACATACTCAAGAACCCTTCTCGAATCATGCTTTCCCTCATCGAATGAAACTTTAGTTTGCTTCCCCATGACGCATTCTTCGAAAAACTCTAACTTGTTGAAACTTTCTCCATCGATCATCTTCCTCTTTCGAAGAACGTCCAAACTCCTCTTTGAGACATGACCTAACCTTAAATACCACAACCTAGTCGCATCCAAGCCACGAGAATTATCAACTCCTATACAAGTTTCACCTTCTACAGTCACTCCTTGAAGCAAATAAATATCATGAGTCCTAGCACCCTTCATCACCACAAGCGCCCCCTTCGAAACCCGCAAGCTATCACTCCCAATAGTGATCTTACAACCTAAAGAATCCAACTGCCCCAAAGAGATAAGAGACTTTCGAAGTCCCGGAACATAGCGTACATTAGTGAGAGTACGAACCACTCCGTCAAACATCCGAATTTGCACGGAACCAATGCCTTTCGACTTGCAAATAGCACCATTTGTCATAACAATTGAATTTCCTTCTTTGTCGATGTAAGAAGAAAAACAATTCCTATTTGGCGTCATATGATAGGACGCCCCCGAATCGAGCATCCAATCGCTACCTGAAACATCCGATGCTACTGCCTACAGAACATATACATCTCCCTCACCAACTCCACTCTCCACCGCTACAGATGAAGATGTTACTTCCTTCTTTGCCTTCTCCTTGTCCGGACACGCATTCTTCCAATGATCATGCTTCTTACAAATATAGCACTTGCCTTTTCTTTCCTTTGACTTTCCTCTCCAACCGGTGTTCCTTGATTTAGAACGCCCCCGGTTCTCCTTCTTCGCATACCTCTCATTCTCCACAAACAAACCATGATCACTACTAGCACCACTACCTCCATCACCTAACTCCTTCATTTGATCCCGCAACTTCTCGCTAAGATGACCTGTCTTGACATCATCAAAAGTCAATGTATCCCGGCTATAGATCAAACTGTTTGAGAAACTTGTATAGCGATCTGACAACGAACACAATAATATCATCGCCTTTTGCTCTTCCTCAATCTTCAAATCACCGCCTTCATCTTCATTAGCAAATCATCAAAAGTATTCAAGTGCGCCTTAAGCGAAGTACCTTCCTTCATCTTATAGGTGAAGAACGTTCGCAATAAGATCAAACGATTTGTCAGTGACTTCTTCATATACAACTCCTCCAACTTGTCCCAAATATCCTTAGCGGTTGTCTCACCACTAATTTCAGAGATAACATTCTCTCCCATAGCAAGTTGAAATGTAGTGAATGCTCACTCTTCCATCTCCTCTCTCTCAACATTCGAGATGTCTACTGGCAATAAATGTGTATCAAACACTACCTGATGCACCAGATTCCTTTTTAGAACCGCTTTCATCTTTCATTGCCATTTTTCAAAATTATTATCGCCATTCCACTTGTCTATTACCAATTGTGATCCTCAAGCTGTGTACGAACCACGTACATAAGGAGCTACACCACTTGGATTACCCATTGAGGAACTACTTGAGGTATTATCTGATTCTGGCATTTCTACAACCATCTACCAACACCAATGCTCTGATACCAAATGTTGGAGCGGGATTTCAACTGGAGACCACTCAAATCGAAACCCCACAAGCACAGCGGAAGACGGGATCGTGATAAGAAGTGTAAAAACAACTAATCAATAACTCTATTCCAATCTCAACCAATCCAAAGACAATCACAATCCCAAACAAGCAATTTCGAAATCAAAGCAATAATGAAAAGTAAATCACACAGCAATTTATAGTGGTTCCACTAACGTTGTGTTAGTGTACATTCACTTTAAGAGAGAGCTTTTATTAATATTGATGAGAAGAGTACAAGAGATTGAATACAATGATCAAAATTCTAATAAGAAATTGATTTGTGAAGAAGAGAATTGAAGAAAATTAGGTTTTGATAAATCCTAATTAGTGGAGGCTAATCTCTTGCAGTCGCTTGCATGCCTCTGATCTGGAATCTAAAGCTAGCTTATATAGGAGAATAGAAACCCTAGGCAATGTTTCGAAATTGCCCCTACAGTTGTTATAAATCTTTACGCCAAGTCCGTACGAAAAAACAGGCAGAAAGTCGCCTCAGACGTCTGGCCAAAATGGTCAGACGTCTGACTGAAGTTACTGAAAAAGTTTGCTTCAGCTCAGACGTCTGACCATTTGGTCAGACGTCTGACAGAAAGCTCTAGAAGCTTTTCTGTCCAAATTCAGACGTTTGACCCTTTTGGTCAGACGTCTGAGTTGTATCAATACAAAAGAGTCAGACGTCTGAGCTGTAACAACACAGCTCATTTCACATTTTCCCTTATAACTTCCACCTCCGAACTCCGATTTGTGAATCGTTTTCTCCGTTGCGAAGCTACTTTCGAACTCTACAATTCTCCATATAGTGTCGTCAGAATTTAACAATATCACGCCAGAAATAGTTATTCTTTAGATTAGTGGAAGATGGGAGTACCATATAATTTGCTGGAAAAATTGGCCAGTGCAAATGATTCTGGAGGTAAGATATACATGATAGACATGCGCAAAAAAGTAGTCCAACAAACAACGTACAAATAGGTCTATGTTCCAGACTCAAAATTTGTTAGCTGCAGCCTGGCAATGACATGGAGCGCCATATTTTTTGCTCACGCGATCTCTTGCTTTCAAAGTACATACATCTTAACTATTTGGTTCAGCGAATCTACTTCTCACTTTATAGACATTGCCCATCCACATGCCTTGAGGTCAAATGTAATTTATGAAGAGTAATAACTGCGTTCCAATTACTTCTCCCACTTTCTTTTACCATTTCTAATGCATGTATATGTACTTCATTTAATGACAAAATCATAATGCAATATGCACCATTAAGTGTTATGGTTTCTAATGTGTGGTCCATCTATGTAATAAATATGGCCTGTCTCAATAGTTGTGGCTTAAATGAGCTGTGTCAAGTTCTGGATATCCAGGAAATAGCGAGCTTTTCATGAATGTAATAATCATGTACAAACAAACATACATAAGTTCAAACTTTACGAGAACAATATACAATAGTTTATATGGTATATCCAGTCAGTCATGTATATGGTTGATTTGTCCCACAATCTATGGTGATGAGCTGGAACTATAATACTGTATCCATCTGAGGTTTAAATGACTAAGAAGCACGCATAAATTAGTTACCTGAACAAAATAAATGAAAAGGCCAATACATAAAACATAAAAGGGCCTTGTAGAGTAAATACCATTAGTATTTAAGCATTTCTTATATTATTATCACGCTAATAAACCATAAGTGAGTAGATAAAAATGACGACCACAAAACCGAATTCAGTGAATGAAGTAAATCATTTTCCGAGTCATCAAATATTAATGAACTACTAACTAGTTAGGGTCTATCTGTAAGTGTAACTATATGCTTCCAAAATTAATTATTCCTCTTAATTGCTTCTTCTGAAATCTCATTGCAGCTCAGTGTATAAATATTTATTATATACAGTGCAGCTATCACATTGAAAAACGCAAATTATTCCTAGCAGAAGCTGATCGGCGTAGTTACCATGCTAAATCTAGCAACAAAAAGTTGATATGAACCAAAAGTAGAAGCATGAGCAAATCATGGTGTGTGTATATAGATATATTATTCTTTAGGCCCGGGTTGTTTGTGAAGAATTTGAACTCGAGTTCAAACTTTAGGCCCAGGCTGAACGGATAAAAGGCCCAAATAACTTGAGTTCAAACATATTTTGGTGCGAACAAAATGAAACATAAGGAATCACCAAGTAATATGGACCAAACGTTGGTGAAATAAAGAAGAAACCACATTCTAAATTATCTTAAAAGCAATTTGAATTGTGTTTCATTTTTTTATGGACACATAATATTATATGATGTTGTAGGGTTGCTTACTTTGGTTTGAACGGAGAAATGGTTCACCCACTATTAGCTTCGCTACTTTGGCATTGACTTTCTTGACTAATGCATCCGCTATAGATTCCATCGGTAGGATGAATTTAATTGTTGTACATCTGTGGCCACTATAATGCTTGAATCGAGGTTTGAAGTTCCGTTTTTCGTTTCTGTTCCGGTCATTAGAAAAATTTAAAATTTCGATACCGTTTCGGAATTTTCAGAAATTTCGTTTTAATTCCGGTACTTTTATTTTATAAATACGCAAATAAATATGCAATACTAATAGTCAATTGCACTAAATTATTCAAGTTGCATAGAAGATGCAAAACATACAACATAAAATTTAATACCAAAAATTATTTCTCTGAGCATCATATAAATTTTGTCCATCGTTATCTTCATCTTGTGTCGGATTATAATATGCTGAAAAAGCATACTGTTGCATCTGATCCGAACTTAAAAATGTCATCATCATATTATCAATGGGTGAGGGTTCATCTTGGCTACTTGATGGTTCAGCATCATACGGTTGATTTAATCCACAAAACGAATAACCTCTGGTACAGTCAGACATAGAATGCCTATAACTGAGGACATTGTTAGAAGTATATCTGCCATCATAATTACGTTGATATCCATGTTCAACGTTCAAATTTCTATCTCTTTGTCGACTATAGTCATCTGCATTTATCCTAGAATAATGTCTTTGAGAATCATCAAAAGTGGAACCAACACCATAACTACTAGAACCAATACCGTCACAATCAGCATTACCTGAATCATCATTTGATGAACTATCATTTTCAGTATTTTGTGTAGATACATTATCATTGTCTGTCCAAGGATTATCGCTTGCATTATCAAGTAGTGGATTCTCAGCTTCTCTAGTCTATTCTACAAGTGGATGATCCTCATGAAAGATGTAATCTAGGTCAACAAGTTGGTCAGTTGTTTGTTGGCATTTAGCGTGTTGTATTCCCAATCGCATATTATAATGTACAAATACCAGTTTTTTTAAGTTCTTCATTTTTATTATGTTTCTTAACTTCGTATGAATCATCGCAAATTTTGTTCCATTTCTCTCACAATTTGAAGAAGAAACTGTTTGGCTAAAAATACGCATAGATATGCGTGTTAAATTTGAAGCAGCTTCTCTGCCAATTATTGACCATAGCTGAAAGACACGACTTAACTGCATGTTTCGCTTTTGCGAAACC
Source organism: Allium fistulosum (assembly GCA_030737815.1). Classification (NCBI taxonomy): domain Eukaryota; kingdom Viridiplantae; phylum Streptophyta; class Magnoliopsida; order Asparagales; family Amaryllidaceae; genus Allium; species Allium fistulosum. The sequence continues at coordinate 912,868,921 of CM060908.1, forward strand.
AAATACATCAAGTTTCATTCTGTATTTTCCACCTACGCAACATTCATCAATAAACCAAGTTATTCTTTGAGCTAGATATAATAGCAAGAATCATGAGTAGTTTAATAATTTGTTTATTACCTCTTTTGAAATTTCAATTTGCATAGCAATATCAGGTACCATTTTTTTAAGAACATTAGTCCATCCATTTAAAACATCAGCATCGTTTATTGCATTATCTCCGTATTGTATATGAGGATTGAGAAAATAACCTAAAACAATTTGACAGTTCAAAGAAATATTGACATGATATGTACTTTTAAAAAAATTGCATGTTGCATGAATAAGTCGATGCAATTGTCTTTTCCATCTTTTATCGATTATATTCCACCACTTTTGACACTGTCTTACACCAACATTTTTCTTAATTGATTCATTCGCTCGATCCATTGCTTCATATAGATATCTCATCTCTGTTTTATCATCATTGTCCACCATTCTTAAAACTTTTACAAGTGGACAAAATACGAGAATAATAGCAACAACGTTGGTCCAAAATTTATCACTATGAGTTATAGATAAGAACTGCTATTTTTTATCTTTTGGACCGAGTTTAGAAATCTTTGCGCTCCACTCTCTCGAAGAAATCATTCTTCTTAGATTCTCTTTATGTGTGTATATGGATTCTAATGCAATAAAGTGAGTAGCAAACCTGCTGGTCGAATCGGTTCTTTATTATTGGTTTCTTTTCTCATTATGGTAAGTGGCCAACTATGATTGTATATGAATCCTGCTATTGACTGATAATTTGAAATAATCGTTTTTACCTCAATTTCTTTTGAAATATCTTCAAGAATCAAATCGATACAATGTGCCGCACATGGTGTCCAATATAGTTTCCTTCTTTTTTCTATCAATAGTTGACCAACAGCTTTGTAATTTGCTCCATTATCAATTACTATTTTCATAATTCTATCTTCTCCAATAAAATTAACAACATTATCCATTAAACCATAAATATACTCGGAACTTTGAAATTTATCAGTAGCATCTATAAATTTAAAAAAGATGGTACCTTGGGTAGAATACACAAGAAAATTTATGATTTTTCTTCTATTTTGTGTGCTTCAACTGTCGCACATCAACGTACAACCATACTCATCCCAAAAGTTGGAGTAAGTGTTAATGTGTTGTTTGATTTCAGTGCACTCTAAATCTAAATATGTTTTTGATAATTCATGTGCTGTGGGTCCTTTAATTCTAGGATCGGCTTCTTGAATTGCCTCTATCATAGTTTCATAGTATGGACTATTAGCAACATTGTGTGGGATATAATTAAAGTACAAAAAATTGATATTGCACGACCTGTGTACATGTTTTTTTTAGCATTTTTAATGCCTTTTATTGCAATTCTGATATAAGGTTGAGTTCTACCTTCTCTTTTTTGTACATATGGATCAATCCTTTCAGCCGCCCATGTCGCTAAATTGTCATATATTCTGATTGATTTAGAACGATCATTGCGCTTTAGTCCGCTAGATCGTATAACTGTTCCACTAGATCCTACACCCGAGTTCATATAACTTTCTTTACTTTCTTGAAAGGCGCGTCGAACCTCTCTATCGTCTTCACCTCCATCACTGTCAGTATCTTGATTTTGTTGTTCGGGCATGCTCATTAGCTCTTCTTGTACGCGTTATTTTTCGAGCTTCCCTTGATTTCGCTTACTACTATTTTTATTTAGATGTTCTCGTATAAGTTTCTTGACTTCTTTGGGAACAGTTAGACATACAGCCACGTCACTTGTTTATCCTACTAAATGTTCTTTCATATGTGTTATACCGCCACCAGAAATTACTTTGTAACAATAATTACATTTGTTTTTTCTTTTTTCACCAATAACCGCTAGACAATAATTCCAAACGATATAACGATTTGACATAATCAACTACCTAATTGAGAAATAAAATAATTTAACATTTAATTACTCAAAATTAATACAATTTAATGCAAACTAAACAATTTATTATTTGCATGATAAAACTTTCATTCATAGTTGTTCAATTATCAAATTACAAATAACTAATATAGTTTTTTTTGTAATAATTTTTATCACAGTCTTCAAATTACAAACAAAACATGTTTTATACAGTTTTTATCAGCCATTTTTAACTCCATTATTTATAAACCCAACTACTACTTCATAACCCATTTATTTAAACCTGGCTCATTATTCTACATCAACATATCTTCCTCATTGGTCGCACATTCCTTTATGTCCTAATTAGTTCGATTCAAACGCAAATGAACGAAGGAAAAAAACCTGGGTCGCCGATCGATCAAGATGAATCGAACGATCTGCCAAGGTCGATCGATGCTACCAAGCTCGAACAAGAAATCCTGACGATGATGAAGCAGAAGCAAAGTTGAGTGAAGAGGCAAATTTTGTTATGTATTTGGTATGAATTATATTTGGTAAAGAGCAAAGATTGAATCTTACTCGCGTGAATTTTCTGTATAGAATCCATTTTTTTTCTAATGGCAGACAAGAATTTGATTGATTGAAATAAAGTTCAATATTCTTTTGTTTTAGGACTTGCTTCACATGAGTTGCTGTACAAATTGGTGTTTTCTGTCTTTATTTCTTTTATTGAAGAAAACCGAAATTTTCGGTTTTCTGGTGATGGTTCGATCCACGCCGGAACCGAGTCGAGATGGCCGGAACTCTAACGTGCCGGTCGGACTTTAAAACCTTGGTTTGAATAGAACAGTTAGATCTGAAATAGAGTTATTATGCACTTTTAGATAAAGCAGTTAGAATTGAAATAGTGTTATTATGCACAAATGTTGATTTGAAATGTATTATCATAATCAGTAACAGTAAATATGCTCATTGTTAATGCATTTTTTTTACAATTTTGTTACAAATATAAAAAAACTAGGTAAGAAGTTGAAACTGCAGGGTCAGAAAATCATGGCACGATAAAAGATAATATTGGCAGTTGTTTATTTTTAAGGTTCAACTTAAACCAAAAAAACATGGTGTGAAAAAAAGCTAAGATTCCATTGTGAAAAACATGAGTGTAAGCTTGTTTGTGTAATTAGTTGACTTAATAAAAATTAAATGAACTATTGTACTATTGAATGTTCTCAGTGGTAAATATACAGTAGAATTGTGATGTACACTAAAATCGCCTTCAATAGATGGCAACATCATGGATGCATACAGGTTAGTGTATGTGTGTGTAGATTAATAAGTACATAGAAATTCAAGGAAATATTTTGGACTAAAAGAAAAAAGCGGGCAGTGAAATATTTTGATCTCCCCGCTCAAAAATTTACTAACAGCTACTTTTAATGTATTTTCGGATAATATAATGTTCACGAGCAAATTGATCACTTAAAAGTTTGATCACTTAAAAGTTATTGAATAATAATCATTAATATTAGTCGGTAATAATAATAATTAATTAATATTTCTAATTAATTATTGAATGATTATTATCCTCCTGTGACGTCTAAGATATTAGATAATCGAAGAAAACAATGATCGGTTAAGAGTTGTTGAAAATTAGCCTCTATTACAGCTAGTAAACTAAAAAGGTTAATTATTTTCAATTAGTGATTATTTATTAATAATCATTAATTATTATAAGTTATAAATTATTAATATAATATTATTAACGATTAATTATTAAATATTAATAAATAATATAATATTATCAATGATTAGTAATTAGTAATATAATATTATAATTAGTAATTAGTAACTTATGATTAATATAATTTTATTAATGATTAATTATTAATAAATATTAATTTTAAGAAAGCATTGTAATTATTAATTATTGATTATCGAAAATTGGCAATGGACATTTATTACAACGGGCATTTTATGATCGTTGTAAAATTGGCATCGATTACAACGGGCATTTTACGACCGTTGTAAAATTGGCATCGATTACAACGAGCATTTTACGACCGTTGTAAAATTGGCACCTATTACAACGGGCGTTATGACCGTTGTAAAATTGGCACCTCTTACAACGGGTATTTTGTGACCGTTGTAAAATTGACATCTATTACAACGGACATTTTGTGAACGTTGTAAAATTGGCATCTATTACGACGGGCCTGTAAGGACCGTTATAATAGAATTCTATTACAACGGGCAGACATTGTTCGTTGTAAAAAGGGCGTTGTATAGGGCATCTATTACAATGGGCCTGAAAGGACCATTGTAATAGCATTCTATTACAACGGGCAGTCTATGTCCGTTGTAAAAATGGCGTTGTAATAGAGTATTTTTGTTGTAGTGATGGTTTCGAAAAGAATAATTTTAAATGGTTTCGAAGCAATGTTTCCACAAACCCTTATTTGAACGTAGTGCTTTCGAAAGGTATGTTATAAGTGTTTCGAAGGGAAGTCCCTAATGCTTTTCGAAAGGTATATTTTAAGTGTTCCGAAAGATTTTCTTTTAAATGTTTTGAAATGAAGGTTTTCAATGCTTTCGAAAGACAAGTTTAAATGGTTTCAAAAGGGGATGTATAAGGTTTTATATAATGGTTTCAAAAGGGACGCTTTCAATTATTTGAAAGGGATTGTTTAAAGGTTTTAATCAAAGGTTTCGAAGGTATTGTTTTGGCCTTCTAGCCTAAAGTTTTCTAAGTTAAAAAGAGGCTTTAATGTATTTTAAAGGAATGGGTAATTCCATTGATTAGATTTCATCAACATTGTTTTGTGTAAAGCATATATCATGGCATAAGTATTTTGAGTAAAACAAAGAGCATGGTTTCCTTGTTTTATAAAGATATGATTTCAAGGGTAAATCATTCGTAAAGATTGTTTACAGGGAAATAAATTTGAATAGGGTAGTTAACCCTAAGTTTATGACTCATATATTAGAAGACCAAATGAGACTCGTTTGGGGTCGCGCCCTATACTTTAGCTAATAGCCCTAGCTAATATAAGTCCGAAATTCCAGTGTGTAGGGCTTTGTCACAGATGAGACTAAAATAATGTTACATACAAAAGGAAATATACAGAGTAAAGATAGGTTGTTGGCGAGCCCGCAAAATCATTAGAATTAGTTGACCCTAGAAGAAGATAGTTATGGGAAGATAGCCCTGTTTGTGTCTAATAAAAATTAGAATGTTTATTATGTCCAGTAGGCCTGAGTCAGCCAGTGGTTAATAGTAAGTCAGATAAAACTATAGCGTGGACAGATAGTCCATTGATTACCTGATTTATATAATTATATGCATATATGTTATTGCTATTATTGTTATAATCAGTTTGGTTGTAGGTTTTTGATTTGCAAAAGATATGATTTTAAAATGATATTAGTGAAGGGAAATCCATTTCGCTAAGCAGCATGGTCTCACTTAGTATCAGAAAACTGAGATGTAATAGAATTATTCACACCAGGCTTTATATCTGACTCGAAGTTTATGTTTTCCCCTTAAACTCTCGGGTGCTCAAAATTAAATTTGAGTAGATTGAGAGTTAAGGAATTTTAGGTTTAGTAGGTTGGACGAATAAGCTTTCGAAGACGTGCAGGAGGAAAAGCTAGCTATGTAGGAGCTATTTAATATTATTTTCACTGTGGTGTATTTATGACTGATATGTCTATCTAGCACTCTGATCATCCAAAGGGGCATCTTCATATGTCGCTCTTGGACTAATTTGTAATAATCATATATGGTCAAAACTTGGGAATCGTTTTGGGATTATGTAATTGAATATGAAATATTAATTTGAAATGTAATTAGAAAAGCTGTTTTGAAATCTGTGTTGGTTATATTTCAAACTCATGTGCTTCTGATATTATGGATACCTTTAACATTACCGTATTTTATCACCGGAAGTTAATACTATAGATGACTGCAGCATCTATAGCGCTCGACTTTGGGCCTCAAAGTAGGGGATGTTACATACATCCTCTTACTCAAAGTAGCTCTCGGACAAGACACCACAAATACTTTCTCAATGAGCTTCGGCATAACCATCACCCATTGCACTTTGTTAATGAACTTCGGCAAGGCCACCACCCGCCAACAAAGTGTTTAAAGTACCATCTCCAAGTAGGACCTATCAATATCTACAATGAAAATAAATGTCTTCATCTACCAACTCACTCTCCCCCAGCCACCCTGTAGCACCTGGCACTTCATCAAGCGAATCAAGTTCGAGCAATGCTCGAACTTTGCAACAGGTAACCACTTGGTAAACAAATCTGCTGCATTCTCTTCTGTGTGAACCTTTTGAAGACGTACAAGCTTCTCTTCATCCACAGAAATAAGAAATGACTCTCTCACCTCAATATGCCTCGTCCTTGAGCTGAAAGCCAAATTTTCAGCTAAGTAAATTGCACTTTGGCTATCACAATTCACTTTTATACCTTTATACACGAAGCCCAAGTCACACAACAAACGCTTCAAGTAAAGCGCATCCTTAGCCGCTTCAACCACAGCTATAAGCTCTGTCTCTGTAGTAGATAAAGCCACAATCGTTTGCAACCTCGCTCTCCAACTAATAGCAATCCCACCAATGGCGGACACATAACCTGATGTTGACTTCCTTCGATCTCTATCACCGACATAGTCAGAATCACAAAATCCAACCAAGCTGAAATCTCTATCTCTACCGCCAAAGACAAGCCCATGGTCTGGAGTCTCTCTAAGATATCTGAAAATATACTTCACTGCCTCCCAATGCGTCTTTCCTGGATTTGACATGAATCTACTCACAAATCCAACTGCCTGTGTCAGGCCTAGTGCAAACTATGACATACATCAGACTACCAACTGCACTCGCATAGGGAACCTTCTCCATATAAGCCTTATCCTTCTCCGAGATCGGAGAGCCTCTACTATAAAGTTGTATGTGCAAAGGCATGAGTGTGCTAATTGCCTTTGCTCCTTCCATGCTAAACCGAGCAAGCACTTTCAGAATATATTCCTTTTGAGCGAGCCTCAAAAGGCCAAGCTTCCTCCCTTTGGATTTCCATACCCAAAATCTTCCTTGCTTCTCCAAGGTCTCTTATCTCGAATTCCACCTTAAGCTTTAACTTCAAACTATCAATTTCAGCTTTATCCTTGGAAGCAATCAACATATCATCCACATACAAGAGTAAATACGCCCAATAACCATCTTCAAATGCTTGAAGTGCATACAAGCATAAAAGAACCAAACCTTTTGTACCACTTTCTAGGCGACTGCTTAAGTCCATACAATGACTTCTTTAGCTTGCAAACCCAATTATGTTTTCCATCTACGACATATCTATATGGCTGCTTCATGTAAATGGTCTCATCCAAGTCTCCATGCAAGCAAGTGGTCTTCACATCAAGTTGCTCAAACTCCAAGTCATGAGTGGAAACTATAGCAAGCAAAATACGGATGAAGGCGTGTCTCACTATAGGAGAAAAAATCTCATCATTCTCCAATTCCTTCCTTTGTGAAAACCCTTTAGCAACAAGTCTAGCCTTGTATCTTCCATCATTCTTCACCTTGAACACCCACTTGCAACATATAGCTCAGCTTCCTTAAGGAGGAGGTACCAAATCCCAAGTCTTGTTCTTCTTCAAAGACTCTAGCTCCTCTTCTATAGCGCACATCCACTTCGAACTGTCACATGACTTTAAAGCTTCATCAAGGTCAAGCAGCTCCTCATGAACCACATGTAGAACATAATCAAACTGATCACTAAGACTAAAGTTTGCATACTGCCAATCACCATACCTCTCAGGCGGCCTAATAGTCATACGACGGGGCTGAGTAGGTACAACTTCTCCTGATCTCCTTTAAGCTCCACCTTGAACTGAATTTCCTCTAGTCTCATGCACATCACCAACACTACTAGAAGACACCTGTGGACTACTCTATAATGTCACATCAACTGCCTTTATCTCACTCTCAACAGCATCAACAACTCTATTACTAGACTGTAAAATAGGAAACTCTTCCATCTCCTTAGGCCTATCAGAAACATCTGATGTTGTAGATAAGTCTTTCTTAGGATTGAACATTGCCGACTCACCAAAAGTAACATGTCTGGAATAAACAATGTTCCTATCAACAAGGTGCCAAATACGATACCCTTTGATACCATCTGTGTATCCCGAGAGGATGACCTTGTATGCTCCGGCCTCCAACTTATCATCACCTGTATAGTGAACATACACATGACAACCAAAAATATGAAAATAACCAAGGTACACGGCTTTACCTCTTCATTTCTCCCCTGGAATCTTCCCATTTATGGCTGAGCATGGAATCCGATTAATAATATGCGCCGCAGTCGATAATTCCTCGGCCTAAAAGCCTATAGATAAGCCCGCCATCAATTTCAAGCAACAAGCCTTCTCAAGTAAAGTCGTATTCATCCTCTCAGCAACCCCATTGGATTATGAATCACTTGGTGTAGTGAAATGTCTCTCAATGCCATATTGTCTACAAAAGTCGAGGAACTCCTCAGAGACAAACTTAGCACCTTCAACTTAGAACCAGATTGGTTCTCAACAAGCACCTTCCAAGCCTTAAACTTCTCAAAGCTCTCCGATTTGGCCTTCATCACATACACCCAAATCATCAATAAAAGAGATAAATTGCTTCGCTCTCCAAATGGAAGCAGTAGCAACTGGTCCCCAAACATCATATGCACATAATCAAGTACCCTCTCTGATCTACGAAGTCCAACTCCAAAGGATACCTTAGTCTGCTTACCTAACACACACTCCTAGCAGAAATCCAACTTGTTGAAGTCACCTTTGATCATCTTCCGTCCATGAAGCAACTCTAAGCCCTTCTCAGAAATATGACCCAACCTGAGATGCCAAAATCTGGTGGTATCCAAAGCATGAGAACTATCAACTCCAACACATGACTCTCCAAGAACTGTGGTCCCCTTTAGCAAATACAAATTCGGGAACACATCTCCCTTCATAAGAACAAGAGCACCCATCGAAACCTTCAAACCATCCTTCTCTAAAGTGGCCTTGCATCCCATCGATGCCAACTGCCCCAAAGAAATCAAGGACTTCCGAAGACCCGGAACATACCGGACATTTGTCAAAGTACGTACACTCCGTCAAACATCCTAATCTGCACTGTACCTTCTCCCATGGCTCTACAACTAGCATCATTACCCATAAGGATTGCACTTCCATCTTTATCGACTAAGGAACTGAAGTAATCCCTATTAGGCTTTATATGAAAAGACATCCTTCAATCAAGCACCCAATGGTTTGATGCATCTGATACCGCTGCAGATAACACATCATCAAATACAGCTTTCTCCACCGCAAATGATGAAGAACCATCTTATTCCTTCTTCTTCTTTCAATCCGGACAGTCTCTTTTCTAATGGCTTGGTTTCTTACAATGGTGACACTTTTCATCTTTAGACTTTCCTCTATAATTATTACCGGGCTTTCTAGATTTTGAACGCCCCATAGAATTCCAATTCTTCTTCTCCTCTCTCAGCAAATAAGCCTTGACTACTACTTCCCCCTCTACCTTCACCTATCTCCTTCATCTAATCCCTCAAGTCCTCATATAGAAGACCCGACTTCACATCTTCAATGGTCAAAGTATCTTTCGCAAAGATAAGGCTGTTAGCGAAACCTGTGTAACGCTCCAAACGGTAACACAAGAGCATCATAGCCATATGCTCTTCATCACTAGATCGTCAAAGAAACCCAGATGCTCTTTGATGAAAGTACCATCTCTCATCCTCATGGTGAAAATATCTTCAATAAAATCAGACGGTTAGTCAAAGATTTCTTCAGATAAAGATTTTCCTACTTGGTTCAAATGCCCTTAGCAATAGTTTCACCGCTAATCTCAGAAATAACATTTTCTCCCATAGCTAATTGCAAAGAAGTAAACGCTCATTTTTCATCTCCTTCCTTTTCACGGCTAAAATTTTAGCCGTCAACTCCTTAGGAGCAAACACCACGGGATGAACTTCGTTTCTCATCTGAACAGCTTTCATCTTCCATTACCACTTCTCGAAGTCTTTATCACCGTTCCACTTCTCTATTTCTAAACTAGATCTGATGCAATATAGGTCCCTCCAACATAGGGTCGTGGTACAACCGCTTGAGTCTCCTCATCTCCTGCCATAATGCCTAACACCCTTTCTTAATCAACTTTGTCGCTTCGATATCGTTTCCTTTCTCAATCAACCTTGTCACTCCGTTGCCTCTACATGGGTTTATTTTTATTTTATTTTTTAGGAGGGAATGTAAATATTTGGCGAAAGGAAACGGAGGCTGAAACTTTACAAGCATTAGATGGGATTAAAATAATAGTAGTTGCTTCGGTTCCAAAGGAACCAATGCAAATAAGAGTAGTTGCTTCGATTGTAACGAAATCCAAAGAAAATAACACTATTCGAGCTTTGGTACATTTGCTTTGATTGTTAATGACGACCGAAGCAAATTGCATTTTTTATTTTTTGCTTCTTTCCATGTACCAATTGCTTTGGTTGTTAAGGAAAACCAAAGCAATTGGTACTATTTGCGTCGGTTGTTTATACAACCGAAGAAAATGAGGCGAAGCAACAGGCCTATTTAGTACTAGTGCCACTTATAAGAATTTTTTCATTTTAGAATAAATCAATGAGCTACATACGCCCTACTATCTTCAAATCAAATAACTTTTTATAAAATCCTTTTTATGGAAATTTCCAATTTAACTAATTTTTAATCTCTACTAAAACTTCTTGTTTAAATAAATCATAAATACTTTAATTTTTTCAAAAATTTAATAACTTACCTTCCAAAAATAGGGTTTTTCTACCTTCAAAAATTTCTTTGAAAATCACCTCAAATGTATAATTTATATGTCTTTCTCGAACTTTTATATTAAAAGCATTTCAGCTTTTATACCGAATTCTTTCATATGGGGTTGGACTCATAGTGCATTTTTATACTGAGATCTTATGAATGAAATTTATGACTTACTAGGGGATTAGGTGTCTCTTGACTTATTTAGCAAATTAATGTCAAATTGCCCTTCCGCTTACATATACAAGGACAACCTACACATAACCTTCTCTTGATCATCTTCTAAAAGAAGTCTTTTGACACATTTATACAATCCACCTATAACTTCTTCATCATGCATAATGGTGTGGTCTTTGTAGAAAATATGTGGATTCAAAAAATCCCAGCTGCATGCAATGGTTGGTGAAGTTGGTATACCTATCTTTTGTCAATTATTGTAAAAATGTCTTTGTATTTCTTTTCATTTCCACCAAACGCCCATAGTGGGTCTTTTATCACATCAACTTGCGGAAGGATTCAAACTTGAGGACTCAACATTCTAAGTATGTAAGAGACATTATTCCAAAAGATGTCTTCAATACCATATGATAAGCCTTTTTTTCCTTTTGTTCCCCTTGTCCACCTACTTCTCACCCATTCATTTAATGTGAACATGACACGAATATTATTTTTGCTTATATGAGTGTTAGAGCAATGTTTCTCGGATTTTGATGATGACAACTTCATAAATCATTTATACCAGAAAAATAGAAGCGATCATATCAACAGAGCTTTATTATGAAATGGAGAATACATTCACCCTTATTGGAGTATCGGTAAATGAAGATTTCATTGAATATTTTTTAACATTGTGAGTCCGTAGTCATAGCTATAACATGTTAAAACTCACAAGAATATCTCCATGGCTTTTTAGGGCTTTAAAATTGCTTAAAATATTTTCTAATCATTTTTTAGAATTTATTTAATACTTTTTATCACCTGAAATAAAGATTTATAAAGCTTGGAAAAATTGTGTACTCTGGTGGACCGGTGGAGGTAACCGATGCACCAGTGGATATGAATTTTCCATATTTTTGAAGCTGTTAACTTTTTGAAACGACGCGTCTCTTCAAAAATATATGATTGTTCTCTCAAGTTTTCATGGCTTCACCACTACTTTTCGTGAAGACTTTTCAATATCTATATATACGTATGCTTTTTGAGAAATCAGTACTTACTTTTCTGTTTTTAATCTCTTGATTTAAAAAAGCTTTCTTAATTTCAAAAAGTGATCAAATCAGTGCTCACTAAACTTTAACATCAATTTTTGATTACTCTCAGTCCTAAACTCATGTTCTTTCAATTCCAAAAGGATTCTTATGAGTTATAGAATCTTTGTACTCAAGTCGACAAATTAGTATTTGAGATACACTTGTTGTCGAAGATTATTTCCTTTTTGAGATTGTGTAAAGACTTGTTCAACGACTCGGGCAATATGTAAGTCTGTTCCTCCAAGTGAAGAGAGGGTGTTAGTCAGTGAAAATCCAGAACAGAGATTCTAAGACTAGGGGTAGCACGGTGCTCCGAACCAGTAAAAAAATCCTGGTGTGTTTGTTTATTTTTATTTACTTTTCATCTACAAGTAAGTTTAATTTACTATATCATTCTACTAGCTTAGCCATATACATGATCCATTAGAATTTCAATAAGCTTTGCAAGCACAAAAAACTGGTTGCAAATCGAATCACACCAAATCTAACAAGCTCTTTATTGTCATTGAAGTTCCTCATTGTGCTCAAAACACCACTATGATTATAGATAAATCAAGAAAGAGTCAATTGTGCTTCCAACTTTTTTTATTGTCAATTATTTTCAAGTATAATATAAAGAAAATGAGCGGCATAAGGAATCCAATTATATAGATTTTCTTTTTGCTATAAGTAATTCTTCGACTCAAAAGAAAAAATTGATCAATGGATGAGCATGTAGTCATGTACAAGTATAGCAAATAAATAACGACATGACATTAAGTAAAACAACTAAGCTTATGTTAATTTGTAAATATTAACTAAGTTTTAGAAAAAGAATAACAAAGTAGTCTAAGATTACGTTTTATAATTTTTTTAAAAAGTATATGCTTTATAAAATTTTAGTTTCGAGCATAGTAATAAATAATAATCAAGCTTACTTAGAAAACAACTTTTTATGTTTTATAATTTACAAATTACTAGCAATGCGTGTATGATATTGGCTTGAGCGCAAATAGGTGATGTTTTCTTGGCCTTAATAGATGCATTACATCAGTCAATTATTTTAACCATTGAAGGTATTTGTGCCTGCAGCCAAAAAAGGCAAAAGTGTCATTGATGCAGTATTATTACTAAATTCTCTCACTGCTCGTCTGACCTATTAACTATATCTAATAATCAAACTATGACTACATAATCATCTATACAAAGATACATTCATCAATTGTTTTCTAGAAGTTTTCCGACGGTGGTGATGCAAGTGATTTTAGAATTTACTGCAAAAAATAAACAATAAACTCTTTTAGGTGGTTATCAACATTATTCTCACTAAAACACATGTTTTGACCCAGCACTTAAACTGTGCATCTACCTTAAGCCCGAATACAACAACTTATATGCTTATTGTATTATTGATCATCGTAATTATAAACGAAATTGAGTAAACTTAGCCAAATTATGTCATCAAACCTGGAAGCAATGTATTAAACGCTGAGCTGCACGGTTGAATCAAGCATTAATTATGTGAAGTCATTATTTAATCATCTCAAGCTATCAAAAATCAAAATTTATTTTTCAATTATATTTTCATAATGCGGTTAAATAATTATCGTTAACATCAAACAAAATTATTACTACAGCTAAATTAGTATTGCATCACACAAATGCAGTTAAAATATTCAAAAAAAATAATTGCTTAATTTCAAAAATAATGCAAAATAATAACCGCTTTTGCTTAATGCATTTAAATTTTAACTACAGTAAGCTCGAATAAATCATCGTGTACAACCAAAATTATTACTGCATCACATAAATATAGCTGAAATATTCAATTTCTACCATGCATAATTCGAAATTGTCATTAAATTATAACTGCATTTTATTAATGTAGTTAAATTTTAATTGTATTAAGATTGAATAAATTCCTGAAATGTAGCCAAATTTATTACTTCATCACATAAATGTGGTTAAAAATCTTCAAATATAGTTAAATTTACCCAAAACTTGCTGGTAAATTATAATTGCATTTTCTTAATTTCATTAATTTATAACTGTTTTAAAATTGAATAAAATTATCAAATATAGTCAAAATCATCAATAGTAAATGCAATAAAAAAATGCTAACGTAGTTAAATTAATTCAAAAAATGCCTATAAATTATTACACCATTTTTTGATGGGGTTAAATTATAACTGCACTAAGTTTGAATACTATCAAACACAATCAAGATTATTACTTTATTACATAATGTAGTTACAATATTCAAAGGCAACCATAATTGTATAATTCAAAAAAAATATTCCTTTCAAATATGTTAAAAGATAATAAATACATTATAATAATCTCGGTAAAACTACTATGTAATGTTTATGATCATCATAATGATGCTGTTACAGAAACGCGGTACACAGCGGTAACACAAAATAATTGTGCAATTAAAGCTGCTATATAAAATTATGATTTTAAAAAATTTTATTTTTAGCTATCAACAATGGATATCATTGGAAAGCAAATTAAATTTGGGATTTAATAGTGAAAACGATTCTTAAATCCAATCAATGTAGAAAAAGTTATCACATTTTAAAGTTTGGATATAAAGAAATTAAAAATGCGACTGTTCAGTTGCCAAATTTCAAGGGGGCCTGTGTGAGCTTGAAATTCAACTCACTAATAATAATATAGTATAGATTTGCGTTAGGAATAGGCAAACATCCCCAAATGAATAAAAATGAAAATCAAAATGAAAGAAATATAAGAAAGAGCACAATAACTTTGATAGTGGTTCAGTAAAATCTAATACGTCACTTTGATTCCTTTAATGATTGAAAATTACAATTAATGCTGAATCATAAGGCAAAATTTGATTGAATATTACTTGATGTCGATTTCAACTGAATTTTCTCATAAAAATCAATCAAAAGATCCCTTTTCATTTATGGAAGTTTACTATTTATAGATGGATTCATGTATCGGAATCGTCATATCTAGTTTGAATCGGTAGTTCTTCCAAATCCGAGATTCTAGCATGAAGAACGAGCCAAACTGGCACGATTCATGAGATTTGACTAATCGATATCAATCAATACAATGTATACATATCGAGCGATATCTTGACCATATCTTCATCTTTTTTTTATAAAATGCTCAAGCCTTTAATCTTTGGATCTTCGGGGGTAAATTTGTCATCACTGATTAAACTTTCCATAGTTTTGTTGTTCATTTTTTTTCTAGAAGAATTTCAGAGGCCAAAAGTGCTTTCAAATAGAAGAGTTACGACACCACATAGTGCTATCTCTTTACCAGAGATGACATTATGGCTACCTGGTATAGAGTAAGGTTTAGGTATCGAATATACTCTTATATAAGATAAGATAGAAGGTTCTGGTAGAGAATCATCATAAGTCCTAATTAATATATTGGCCCAAGGTTCCCAAACTAATATACTGGGCTGTTCTATCAGAGATCCTATATAAGGGATAGAAAGTCTCGAATAGTTTGGATTCGTCAAGTGGGCAAGGTAGGCGAATTTTTTCTTTGCCTTAGCCCAGTATAAACATTCGAAACAAAGCTAATCAATAGGTTGAATGGAAAAATGGACAAGGGCGGTCGTCGCTTGGCGCGAAGGCTGCTGGTTCGGGGGTAGAGTGCGGTACTAAAGGTCCCAACCAACATCATATCACGAGAACTTGTCTTTTTCTTTAAACTTTCATGTAGAACCATAGTGGTAGCAAAATGGGAACCATACCAAGTTTTAGATCGATCGATACTAATCCATGGATCGATCGATATTGATGATTCCATACTTAGTGTTTTTCTTGAGTACCCCCATCATTGATCTCTTCCCAGCTTCTTTATCCATTCATTTAGCAGTTCAATTCATAGAACTGACACTTGGTTTGAATATCGGATAATATAAATATTAACCTAAGTTAAAAGAAAAGAATAACTAAGTTTTTGTTTTAAAAAACTAAGGGGTCGTTTGGTTTATTTTGTATTTTATGTTTTGAGTTTTCAACATTAATTACAAAATATGAGAAGAATGAAGGAATGTCGGAAGGGATGAACGGAAGATTGGAGGGGACCACGAAGTGGATGGAGGAACGACGGAAGGATGAATTGTTGCTCGTGCTTCCGTTTTTCTCAAAACACGAAAAATGAAAAAAAATTGTTTTCTATTTTGTGTGTTAAATTCGTTTTCTAAAGTGATTATTTTTCATAATATACATGCGTCGTGCGTATTTTTGTATGGACGAAAACTCAAAACTAAAAACGGTAAACCAAACATAGCCTAAATAACTTTATGTTTTACAAAACTGTAACTTTGAAAATAGTAATAAATAATAATTAATTTAATTAAAAAACAACTTGGGCGTGTTTTATAATGTATAAATATTAATTATTATTTTCTAAGAATAAAGAATAATTAAACTAAGTTTATATTTTTAAAAAATTAACTAAGTTTATGTTTAATAAAAATCAAAATATTGACTAAGTTTTACAAAAAAAGAATAAGAACAACAAAATATAAGTTTCTCGAATAAAACACTAAGTTTTAAGAACTCGGTCATCGTCTTCAAATTGCTTTCATTATCTGTTATGACTTTAGCAAAATTGCCATCTTCAACTCTTTCCACAAACTTATCGAGTAACTCAAAAATAATATCTTCTGTTTTCACATAAGAAGATGCAACCAAAAATTCCACAAACATCGTCCTCAAAAAACAATTAACTAAAAAATTAATTCTACTTTTATCCGTCCACCCGTCCGACAGAATAGAGCAACTATATCTCATCCATTGTTCTTTATGACCCTTCGTTAGGTCATGTGTATACTCTAATTCCTTGTCCAACAACAGAACTCCCAATTCAGGGTGGTTGGAGGGATTCAAATTAGGCTCACATCTGCCCGTTGCATTTTCCTTTCTTTAAATGCGTTCATATGAGCCACGTTGATAAAAAAACAAACAAGATACTGTTTAGTTCTAGCTCTTGTTTCTTTAGTACCGGCATCATTTATACTTGTTTATCCCATAGTAGATCCACCCCTTCGATCAGTTGATCTCATACTCATATTACTAAATGCATCCATATGTGTTGGTTCTAGCTCTTCTTTCTTTCATCTTAGGGTATAAATTGATGTGAGTAGTATAATTCCTAATTCAGTTTCATATTTTAAATTAATGTGCCTGAATTTTAAGTCAGTTTCCTTTTGTGGGGTAAATTTTGAGGCCGTAGATATCCAGATTTGTAGGAAAAAATCCAGAAGGAAAAATTCTGACGACTTTGTGTAACAGTTGATAACATGACAAAGGTAGAAATTCCTAAAACTGTTGAAATCAAGTGAAAAAAATACTGAATTTCCCATACTACTTAACTATTTATGTTATAAGATTTAAAATTATCAATGGCATTGAAGTGATCTGATGATATCTTCTTGACTAACAACAAGCTATTCTCTACAGGTTCGACTGTTCGAAGAAAAATCAAACAATCCAAAGGGATAGGTATTAAGTATTAATAAAATCAAACTGCATTTATTCAAATTATGGAGGAGTTCCTTCCAGAATTAGAAATGCTAAATATTAGTTGCAACTGATTCATGGAAGCATACAAAATGGATTTATAGAATTTCAAATTTTTAGTCAATTGTTTGTGAGCTACAACAGTTTACGTGGAAATATATAAAATAATTTTTATTTAGACATCAAAACAGACATATTCTTACATATCAGCACATAATTTAGCGATATTAAGGCAAGTAGGGAACATACTTATGTATACTGGTCATTTCGTCATAACATAAACAGTAGCACTGAAATGAAATACATTATTATCAGGTTGAGTTGAACTGAATATTTGTTGGGACCTGAAAATATCTGGGCAACAATGTCATCAGTGGCACGGTGGAAGCGGGGATCCACAAAGGCACTTGTTGTGAACATAAGATGAAGCATTAAATCGCCTCATTATTCCACCTACTGGTATTCTCCCACACAACCTATTGTAACTCAAGTTCAAAGTCTTCAACCTTATAGCTTTTGTAATCTGTTTAGATATACCTTTTCTGATTACATTGTTACTCAAATCCAGGTATGCCAAATTTGTCGAATATCTCAATAAAGACATATCAAAACTGAGTTTGTTATATGACAAATCAACCTTAGATGCCAATTTGGATATTCCAAAGAGAAAACTAGCATTTCCAGTCATCTTATTATGAGAAAGATCGATTGTTTCGGGGTTGATCTTACCTAACGTACTAGGAACATCTCCAGTTAGACTGTTTGAAGAAAGTATAAGAGTGGTGAGGTTTTTAAGATTTCCAATAGTATCAGGGATAGAGCCTGAGATGCTTGTTTTACTAATAACTAGCTTCTTTAGCATAGAAAGTTTTCCAATGGAATTTGGTAATGGGCCATGTAGAAGAGGAAGTTCTTCAAAATCGATAGATACAAGACCTGATAAGTCGCCAATGAGTTCAGGGATAGATGCATTCAGATCAAAGAGAGCAAAGTTAAGGGAGTTGACTTTTCCGGTAAATGTATCATAGCCTACACCATTGTAGCCGTAGCAACCGAGATCTGGGTTCCAGTTCCTGAGAACAGGATGATTTCCAAAAGCTTCTTTTAGCTTCTGTAGTGTAATCAAGTCATTTGCATCGCAGTTATCGGATGATACATAAAGAACGGCTGATAATACAAGGACGAGTGGGAGGAAATAAGGAAGTGAAATGGAATACATGATTTATTTGATGAATGTTGTATGAGAAGAACCCTCTATATATACAGGATTATAATGCAGAAAGAATGCAACTTGAACTCTCGAAGTTAATGCACAAGTTGATACTTATTAAAGCAACTATGTATTATGTTGACTTGACTAGATTGAAGTGTATAAAGTCATAATAATACTATGAACTGCATGTCTGTATCGGATTAAACTGCCAATACAGCTACTGGTTTTCTTTGAATTGAATTATTTAAATCAAATATGCTTCGGCGGGAACATGTCCAGTGCTACGAAATTGTAGCTTAATTATATCACTTCTGTATCTAGTACATGACCTATCACAAACTGAAAGAGCGACATATTTCATAGTTTACTAAGCTCAGATTCAACTTGAAGTTACTGGATAAGTATTCCTTCTAGATGTTGAGTTGGGAATCGTGACACTAGCGATTGACTTTATATTCATTCCTTCAATGAGAAAGCATGCGAGGTTGAGTAAATTTAATGGTTTCTCTTACTACAGATTTTTCACATCTTTTAGTATACATGTTCGTATCACAAAAAATGTTGCTCCTTTCATTTTATAAAACACATAAGATGATACCAAGGTTTAAAATTTCATTTTTCATTTCCGTTCCGGTCATCGAAAATTTTTAACATTTCGATTTCGTTTCGGAATTTTCAGAAATTCCGTTTTAATTTAGGTTAGCAAATTCCGGTATTTTTTTTATAATTACATCAATAATATTCAATATTAACATAAATTTATGTTATGTTCTTTATGTTCTTTGGATTAAATACATCTATGATTTGACATGAAAATCTTTAATAACAGTTGTAACAGGAAATTATTGTCAAGAACAAAATTTCTCAGCGTTTTAGCCTCAAGGACAGACCTTCAGTATTTTAGCCTGAATGACAACTTTCTTTAGCGATCAGTTTTTAGTTATTGATAGCAGTTTTTAGGTATCAGTTTATAATTATCGGTAGCAGTTTTTAAGTATCAGTTTTTAATTCGGTAGTGGTTTTGGAACAATGTTTGTCCTTATGAATAATTTTGGAAGAATGTTTGTCCTTATGATTAATTTTAAGGAGAATGTTTGTCATTTTGGTTAAAATACTGAGGTCGTGTCCTTGAGCCTAAAAATACACAAATTTTTGACCTTTAAATTAATTCCCTCGTAACGTAATATCACACTTTTTTTGTATTAGCGTAAACTACCAAAAACGTCCATCTATATATATTACTAAATTTTTATAGCGCTTAAAATTAAGATCTAACATTAAACTGTCTTTACAAATTCAAAATACCCCTCTATAAATATTATCAACTCTTAATCTAACTTAAAGATAGTATCTAACAAATAAACGTTTTTTACAAATTCGTTTTTCATTAATTAATGACATAAAGATAAATTCAAACTAAAAATAATAATTAGACGTAGAGATAAAAATTTAGACTAATTTACACATGATTTCAACGTAAAAATATAACTAAATATTTGAGCAAATCATTTTTGTATCAGCGTGCCGTAACGCTTATACGAAGAAAATAATTTACAGCAAAATAAACCAAAACAATTTATTCTTCAATCAAATAACATTATATATATATATATATATATAATAGGTCCATAATATAGCCGGGAAGGATCAAGCCCAAATAAACAAGGCCCAACGCTGAACATTTCAAGCACCCAGTTAACGCTACTTGCTCAATCGTAAAACCCTAATCCACAAAAAGAATAAAAGTTGTCGCTTCTCTCTTCCATCTTTCTCTCCCAACGCTGCTCGCTAGATCTCGATGTCGCTTCTCCCCACTCGATGTCGCCTCCCTTTCTTCATCTATCTTGTGTATTTATAAAATAAATCATTTATTTTCTTTCTTTCGGTCTGAAAACGGAATTGTAGGCAAGTTCCGTCCCGGTCATCGTCAGAACCGGAACGAAATGGCCGGTATTCCGACATGCCGGTCGGAATTTGAAACCTTGGATGATACTGCTAAATGAATAACATCATGACTTGGATAAATTTTACCATAATCTAGACTATACTACCGAGTTTAATTTTTTTAGCTCTAAAGCCCCCTTCAATTTTTCAATGAAATCTATTTTAAGCATGTCACGTGTATTTTGGAATTGAACCGTCTTTCCTAATTCTTTCTGATTCGTACGAAATACCTCCTTTAAAAATAGTTCAGATGACTAGACTTATTTGCTTCTCTTTACGAAGAATAGATAAAAAATTGAGAACTAAGCTATTTCCAACACGACGTAAACATTTATTTGATAATAACTATGAATGCAGTTGTTTTTCAAATAAAAACAATAATAATACAACATCAGTGGCACGGTGGAAGTGGAGATCCATAAAGACACTTATTATGAACATACGACGAAGCATTAAATCTCGCCATTATTCAACCTACGGGTATCCTCCCACACAACCTATTGTAAGTCAAGTTCAAAGTCTTCAAACTGATAGCTGTTGTAATCTGTTTAGATATGCCCTTCCCGATCACATTATTACTTAAATCAAGGTAATTCAGATTCATCGAATACCTCAGTTTAGACATATCAAAACTCAGTTTATTATATGACAAATCAATCCTAGACGTCAATTTGGACACTCCAAGGAGAAAACTCGCTTTACCAGTTAGCTTATTACGAGAAAAGATCGATAACATCAGGGTTGATCTTGCCTAACGAACTAGGAACATCTCCGGTTAGATTGTTTGAAGAGAGTACGAGAGTAGTGAGGTTCTTAAGATTTCCATAGGCAGTAGGGATTGAGCCTGAAATGCCGGTTTTGGTAATAACTAGTCTCTTCAGCATGGAAAGTTTACCTATGGATTTGGGCAAAGGACCATGTAGCAGAGATAGTTCTTGAAAGTCGAGAGATACGAGGTTAGATAAATCACCTATGAGTTCAGGGATAGATGCGTTTAGATCAAAGAATGAAAAGCTAAGGCCGTTGACTTTACCAGTGTCGTCGTAGACTACACTGTAATAGCTGTAGCAACTAAGATCGAGATTCCAGTTTGTCAGAGCTGGATGGTTGTTGAAAGCTACTTTCAGCTTTTGCAGCGTATTCAAGTCATTTGCATCGCAGGTATAGTAGAAAGCTGATACAAGAAAAAGAAATGTGGACATGAGGACGAAGAATGGGAGGAGGTAAGTGAGTGAAATGGAATACATGATTTGTTTGATGTATTCTGTATGAGAAAGACCCTTCATTTAAATGGGATTATAATGCAGAAAGAATACAACTTGAAGTCGGTGAACAAGTTGAAACTTGATGAAACTATCTATCATCTTTGACTTGACTAAATTAAATTGAAGTGTAAAGTCATCGTAAATCACTGAACATGCGTATCAGAATAAACTACTGGTTTTCTTTATACGTAACAATATGAAGTCAAAATGCATGTGAGAGGGGCATCTTCGCTGCTACAAAACTGTAGTGTAATCTTATAACTGTATCTTATATACGAGCCATCAAATTGAAAGTAGCAACTTTTTCCATAATTTACAAAGAAAATCTCAGGGAATAAAATACATGTTTGCTTAATCATGTAACAGTTGTGAATAAATATATGATATAGTCAGAGTATTTGGCAAGGCAAAAGTATAAGCGAATAGAATAAGATAGGGCATGGTATATCTATTTGTATATTGGTATAAGGATGCAGGTTGTATCATGTTTCACATTGGGCCTACCCGTACAGCCCATTTACTTAATTTGCTCTCATAAATACTTTGTACCGAGAGCATCATACACAATCAACTATTACAAATAATACATACCGTTTTTGATTTTCTTTTACATGGTATCAGAGCAAAATAAAATTTCTTAACAGCAAAACTCGATCAATCTTTCGAGAAAGTATCTCAATCTCATCAAAAGATTTTCATCACTTGAGATATAGGTTACACAGTTTAACAATTGTGCAACAAATCTTAAAGAAAAACATCATCTAAAAGCAGTTGTTGTGTCAAGAAGGGAATTATCAAAGTTAATCTCATCGTATAATATTCCCCCGGCTTCAACTGTTTCATCAGTTTATCAAGATTTCATTTTACTCACCTAAGTGTCGTGCCAAGAGCCCACTTGTCAGACTACAGTCATCATACAACTGGATCTGGCCGCACCTCCCTCTCTAGTCTGTTATTTGCCTTCTTTTTTATCGTTTTCTTGATAAGTTTTCTTCATTATGGCAGAAGAAAGCAGTGACAATGCCAATACATCCAATCAAGAACCACTCAACAGCAGTCTAATGCTACCTAAGATCTCATCAAGTCCATAATCAAGCCACAAAGTCAAATCATCACCATACAGCTTGATGAATCTAACAATCTGCTTTGGAAATTCCAGACTGAGACTGCAATTAGAGGATATGGGTTGCAAGAATATGTTCTTGGCACTCTAATCACCCCACCAAGATTCATTACAGATCAAGAAGGAAAATTAGTCAGTAATGCAGAATATACAATTCATGAGAGGCAAGATAGTTTGATCAGTTCTTGGTTATTATCATCTATCAGTGCCAGCCTGCTACCACAGTTAGTTGGATGCAAGACCACCCATGAATTTTGGCATACTATTGAACAAATATTTAGTTCACAATCTGCCGCTAGGATAATGCAATATAAAAGGCAGTTACAAAACTTAAGGGAAGACAATGTCAGTATGAGAGAGTATTTATCTAAGGCCAAGACAATATGTGATCAGTTAGCCTCTGTTGGTCATAAAGTGACAGACACAGAGCAGATATTGTGCATTTTAAGTGGACTAATGAAGAATACGAAGTAGTAGTTGCCATAATATCATCTAATAAAAATCTACCATCATTACAAAGTGTACACTCTATACTCATTGCCCTTGAAGGAAGGCTTGAGCAAAAGAAACTAGCAAACTGGGGGTATAATGCAAATATGTATTAGTCTGCACAAACAAAAATCAAGAAAGAAATCAGGGTAACAGAAACCAGTCAAACAACCCCAGAGGTGGTCAATCAGGCAGATTAAAGGAAGGGGTGGTAGATAGAATTTCAACAATAACAAGAAGCCAAGATGTCGAATATGTGAAAAGTATGGTCATACAGCAAGTAAGTGCTACTTCATATTTGATATCAATTTCACACTAGCACAACAAAGCAATAACAATTCAAGATCACAAAACCCAAGTGCTAACATGGTCAATGTGCAGCAAGACATGGCAACAGACAATACAAGCACAGATACAGCAAAAATTGAAGATATACATGATGATAGCTGGTATCCAGACTCTGGGGCAACCAATCATGTGACAAACAACTTGAGCAAATTGAATCTTGACAACAAAGAATGCAAAGGTACACAGTTATTATATATGAGAAATGGTAAATCAGCACAAATTTCTCAAACTGGAAATGCAAGCATTAATGGAACTAGACAATTATATCTTAACAACCTGTTAATGGTTCCATTAATTAGAAAGAACTTAATGAGCGTGTCATAATTTGCCAAAGATAATAATGTCTATTTTGAATTTCATTCTACATATTGTTTAGCTAAAGATAGTCTAACAAAAGAAATTTTTTCGCGGGGTGGAGAACATAAAGGCCTGTACAAATTTGATGTTCCAAATTCAAGAAACCTTGAAAATAATGAAAAATGGTGTTACATTTCAGAAATTGAAAACGTTGAAAACTTTAATGTATGGCACTGTAAACTGGGACATCTCAGTATGAATATTGTTAGACATGTTTTGAGCAGTTGTGATAATACTCTTGTTAATAAAATTTCTAATTCTTACACTTGCACATTTTGTCAAATGGGCAAGAGTCACAAGCTTGCATTTCCAGATTCAAAAACTGTGTATAATAAATCTCTTGAACTTGTTGTAACAAATTTATGGGGTCCAGCCCCAATATGCACTGGCTATGGCTATAAATATTATATTTCATTTATCGATGCCTAGGTATGTATGGATTTACTTTTTAAAATCAAAGTATGAAACTAACAATGCAGTGTTGCAGTTTATTTCAAATGTAGAAAGGCAGACAAACTGTCGGGTAAAGGTTATACAAACTGATGGTGGTAAAGAGTTCTTACCCTTAAGGGGTTACTTTCAAATGAAGTGAATTACACAGAGGGTTACATGCCCACACTTCAGAACAGAATGGTCTTATAGAGAGAAAACACAGGCACATTGTAGAGACTGGTTTGACATTACTAGCACAAGCATCTCTGCCATTAAAATTTTGGCCAGATGCCTTCTCTACAGTAGTTCATTTAATTAATAGACTGCCTACAAAGGTATTAAAGTTTAAAAGTCCAATGGAAGTGCTGTTCAATGTCAAACCAGACTATCAAGACTTAAAAATCATTGGATGCCTATGTTTTCCCTATTTAAGACAATACAGCACACACAAACTTGAGTATAGATCCAAGCCATATACTTTTCTAGGATATGCAAAAAGGCAGAAATGATATAAATGTCTTTATAACAATGGAAGAATATATATATCTAGGCATGTAATATTCAATGAGCATGAGTTTCCTTTTAGTAGTGCAGATATCAAAACAACTCAAAAAATACACAATTCAAAGCTTTCAATACCTCCAGTACTACGTTCACCAAAAGTAGTTATACCAGTTAATGGCATTAGTGACCATGGAAAGGGTGACATCTGTCCTCCACACACAGTGCCCACAAATGAAGCAGGTCAAGAACATGTTGATGCACCAGTAAGCCCTGATAGTGTGAGGCCAGTCACAGATCATCATCCAGACTCATGTCAAGTACTGCATGACACTTAGTCACCCAGTACTCAACCAGAGGTCAATACGGATGAAGACAAATAGCCACATGTACCTGCAAATACTGGACACCATATGATGACAAGAGCAAAATGTGGCATATTCCAACCAAAAACATATAACATTGAATCTGAGATCACAGAGCCAAGTACATATCAGCAAGCAATTATGGATGACAACTGGAAAAATGTTATGAAGGAAGAATACAATGCACTGATAAAGAACAAGACATGGGATCTTATACCTTTACTAGTGAATAAAAATATAATAGGATGCAAATGGACATACAGACTAAAGAAAAATCCAGATGGTTCAATTCTTAAATACAAGGCAAGACTGGTGGCAAAGGGGTATTCACAACAAAATGAAGCTGATTTTAATGAAACTTTTTCTCCCGTTGTGAAACCCACAACTACCAGAGTTATCTTAACAATTGTCTTGCATAAAAATTGGATCATCAAGCAATTAGATGTTAATAATGCTTTTTTTATTGGTGAATTACAGGAGGAGGTATATATGGAGTAGCCACATGGATTCATAAAAAAGGGCAATGATCAGCTAGTATGTAAACTCAATAAAACACTCTATGGGCTCAAGCAAGCACCAAGAGTTTGGTTTGACAAGCTGAAGACAACCTTGTCAAGACATGGCTACAATTCAACTAAAGCTGATAACTCCCTGTTTACTAAGTTTCTCAATAATACAATAATTTATGTATTAATCTATGTTGATGACTTTATTATTACAGGGAACAACAAATCAGAAATCATGAATATTACTCAATTCTTGAAAGAAGAATTCTCAATCAAAGATCTGGGGGATCTAAATTACTTCCTTGGCATAGAAGTCAAAAGAACTTCAGATTCAGAAATTCACTTAAATCAAAGAAAGTACATCAATGAAATACCGTTGAAAGCCAAAATGGACTAGGCAAATCCTCTACCTACTCCAATGACAAGCAATCTTCATCTTTCAAAAAACAAGGGTGAACCAATTCTAAATGACAAGCAATACAGAAGCATTGTAGGAGCTCTGCAATATGTCACTATAACTAGGCCAGATATTTTATTCAGTGTAAACAAAGTGAGCCAATTTATTAAAAAAACCTCTTGATGAGCATTGGAAAGCCGTAAAGAGAATTTTAAGGTATCTAATGGGGTCAATCAATCAAGGACTAATTCTACAATCAAGTGCAACTTATTGTATCAATGGCTATACAGACTCTGACTGGGCTACAGGTCAGGATGACAGGAGATCTACAACAGGGTATTGTATCTACTTAGGCAAAAACCCAATATCATGATGTGCAAAGAAACAATCAACTGTATCTAGGTCCAACACAGAGGCTGAATACCGAAGCATTGCTAGTGCTACTGCAGAAATCATGTGGTTAATGTCTCTACTCAGTGAACTACAGATCAAATTAAACAGCAAACCGACTATTTGGTGTGATAATCAAAGTTCAATATCCATTACTGCAAATCATGTTCTACACTCTCGCACAAAACACATCGAACTCGATCTGTATTTTGTGAGAGAGCAAGTAATAAGCAAGAATTTGGAGGTTATATACATACCTTCAACTTACCAGAAGGCTGACATTCTGACTAAGCCTCTCTCTCGACCAAATTTCACCAAATTCAAGCGAGAGCTCAACGTGGACGAAGTCAACATCAATCTCAGATCAAAAGCTTTGATTTACATTCCTGAAGCCTCTAAAGATGGAAAGAGACTCATCAAATCCCTATATGTCAATTCAACCCATGAATCGGCATCTCATCTCATAAATCATTAACTCTCATTCATAGTGTCTGCCGCCTGAGTCTATTGACTCAATTGAAGCTCAAAGAAGGAAGAAAACTGCATTCAAGGGACCAATTTTCACATGCAAACCGTAACCCTAGTTTGGATTTGAGGGGGCGAATAAGCGAATAGAATGAGATAGGGCATAGTATATCTGTTTGTATATGGTATAAGGATGCGGGTTGTATCATGTTTCACATTGGGCCTACCCGCACAGTCCATTTACTTAATTTGCTCTTATAAATACTTTATACCGAAAGCACGGTACACAATCAAGTATTATAAATAATACATAAAGTTTCTAATTTTCTTTTACAAAAAGGATGCCTAATCCAGTAAATCAAAAGGATGCCTGAATAAATGTATAATTTACAAAAATGCAGTTTAATCTTATCCCCTTCTCAGAATCCGCTATCGTGCTGGAGCCTCGTACATTGAGTTTCACCTTTTTTATTTCCTACTTGATATTAAATATTAAATGCTCCAATACACGTGTTCAGATTGATCACATGACAAAATATGTCTACTCTTTTCTTTTCATGAAACCCTACAAAAACAAAATCCTTCAAACAATAACATTGCTCCAACGAAAAAATATGCATTACCTTCATACATACAAGGTCCCAATTACAAAATATACCCTTTGTTCCAAGGGAGAAACTTTCTTAGTACACGGTATGGGAAGGGATCGTGTGTTTCCAGTAATAATTTATACCCTATAACACACTTATAATTCCCCTTCCAAACACAAAATATTGCCCCTTTCAAAATATTAACAAAAATAACACAACCACAGGGTGCAGACTTCATTTTCACCATTTCCAGAGTATATCCAGCATTTCATCACTAGCAGAAACCAATCAAAACACATAGAGAAACCGCACATACTTAATACATGCACGGGTTCATTGCTATTATTCATGTTCTAGAAAATGAACCCATCTCCAATTTAATGAAAAGCAAATGAACCAAGCAATAACAGCAACCGGCAATTACTAAAAGGTAGAACACATATCTAACAACAGCAAACAAGAAACAATAAAATCCATAATTTTGTTGCAGATACAGATTTAAAACAGAGTTTGTTAACACACTCTCCCACCACTTGATACAGTACAACTACTGGAAATCACTGGAAAATCAACAAAAGCAAAAGTTAACACCGAACTTTCACAAAACCTTCAGAACTGCCTTCTACATAGCTGACTGGCGCAACTCGCTTTCACCATGAGCAAAACTGCATTGATCCCCAAATGTGCAAGTGCCTTTACTGAAATTATCACAAAGCTTGGTCTTCAACTTGGCCCTAAAATTTGGGCGCCCTTGTCCACCACCAGCAGCAGCAACAGGAGGCGCCTGCCCAAAACCTGCCTTTTTCACAGGAGGCATCTGACCTGCTGGGCCTGACCTGATAGTCATAATCAGCTCCTGAACCATGGCACTTGCCTGATTTATCTGGTCAAAAGTACCCTCCAGCTCAATATTCTTCAAGTTTGAATCGGATTCATGATCCCTAATAGCCACTTTTGCCCCAGTAACACGGCATATGTGCTTGGTGTTCACACCACCTTTGCCGATGATAGCACCAGAAAGAGAAGAATCTACGCTTATTTTTGCAGTAGCAGAAGCTCCAAAGCTAGATGGTGCTGGTGGGCCACCCATCCTGTGGCCTGCAAATCCAGATGGGTTGGGCTCATGGTATGGGTAACCCGGCCTGCCACCGCCAAAGTTGGGTGACAGTGGTGGGCCCATCCTTGAATCATAGTCGTTGCTTGGCATGTCGTGGAACTGGTTCAGAGGATTTCCAAGCTCATGTTCACCGTGAGCGAAGTTGCATTTGTTGCCAAATTTGCATCCTTCGGGTGAAGTAAACCTTTTGCATAACTTGGTTTTGACTGCAGGTGGGCCATGAGAATCGGACATGGGAGGGGGGCCCATTGGACCACGAGAAGGCATGGACTGCATATGGTTTCCAGCA
Source organism: Allium fistulosum (assembly GCA_030737815.1). Classification (NCBI taxonomy): domain Eukaryota; kingdom Viridiplantae; phylum Streptophyta; class Magnoliopsida; order Asparagales; family Amaryllidaceae; genus Allium; species Allium fistulosum. The sequence goes on from CM060908.1 coordinate 912,898,232, forward strand.
TTGTTCAGTTGACTAACTGCACTGTATCCACCAGGAACATAGTGTAGGAAATGACATCCATCACCAAATGGGCAACCAGCAGTGCTATTACACAAGACAGTAGACATTTTAGAGAACAAGGAATATCATATCGTTATTTGTATACCAAAGCAGTACACAGATAGGAGGAAGATGTTAGCAATTTAAAAAGGATATCTGAAATACAACTAGCCTAATGTCATGAAATAATAGCTAGGTGCAAGAAACAATTATATAATCTGTAGACATCGTTACTAATGGACATACTTGGACAATACACAATTCATAAGTAAACATTGTTCAGAAAGAGAAATATAAAATATACTAATACATGAGTGTGTTCATTTGTGTGTGTGTGTGCATGTGCATGGGTATGATAATGTCAGTGAGGAGGCTTCTCACAATTATAATGAGCCAAATTGGTGGAACAGTATAATTTATTATGTTCACGTCCTAATTTAGATAGTCCATGAGATTTAACACAAATAAAGGACAGCTTATTTAAAATTCAAGGAGCCTTCACACCAACACTTTTCTCATACATACATGTATGTGTGTGTGCATTTGCGCACGCGCACACAGAAGGAGGCGAAGCAGGACAACATAGAAAATTATCATTTTGCTCAAGCTGTGATATATGTTTTTGTCAAACATTTACTTGGGTAATCTACATATCATCAAGACAATTTCTGAGCCCCTGAAGCATGCCTCAAATGCAAAAATTAGTAACAACCACTCGGTTGTCTGTGATGGAAAAATAAGGTAAATAGGATAACACAATCGGAACGGTAAGTCGAGATGCACATAAAAATTCTATAGAGAATACACACATATTTAAATAACAACGCATATGTGTATATGTGTGTAAGGTTTTTTAGCAACCTCTTTTATTGCACCTCTTCATGCATTTAGTGACAATATCCAAAATGCTACGAAGTTTTACACAAGCAATCTATATCATGGACATTAATTAGACTATTTCATAACTTCTACCCTTTCAAAAGTAACAAGTCAATATTATCCGTTAAAATATATATTTAAACCATTGATTTGATTATCAATCTCATTGTGCTATAGAAACTCAAATAAATATAAACTTTGTGAAGATAATTTTATGTATAACAAGAACAAATCAATAAACTTGAAAGCATTTGAGACATGGTAACTCAAAATATGATGGAGGTGCTAAAGGGTAGCCATATAACCTTATTCTATAAGCATACTAGAAAAATATATATGTAATAATCTCACTGTGTCATCCTGGAATGATTTCCTCGTTATATATATAAGGGGTGTAGTATATTTTCACCAACCGTTCTTGGCCTTTACATATTTGTAAAGCACAAGTCCAACAACTCAAAACTTGTAATTGAAGCTGTAAAACTTAAATTAAATTAAATGAGCTTCGGCGAAACCATTTTCCTTGTAGATTTATTCATCCTCTGAGTTTACATGAAACCATCAAATTATCATCTTTTTGTTTGTTCTCCTGCATAATGTGCATAGCTTATATTGCATAGTAGAATGTATATCCATTTTTGATCTGTCGGCTTTGTATGATGTATCTTGCCCTTCATCATCTTACCACATTAAACGAATTGTAATATTAATACCAATTACTTGCAGCCTCCATTGCAGATGTTTTAATTTCTCAGATCCATGTTGTAATAAAATTCTGCCTATATCCATTAAATCGCCGATTTAAGCTGTTTAACAATCTTGTTAGCTTGATTAAAAGCACATAGCCTGTCAGCACTTAAATTCCCAACTTGTAACAAGATATAACTTTGAGATGCTTAATTTAATTGTAAAATAAAGCTGTAATTGATTAGAAAAGCAAGAAACAATTTGCATCAATTTAATTATTTAAGAGTCTGAACAAGTTTAGATTATAACCTGAAAAATTTTGTGCATGGCTTCGATTTGCTTCCTAAACCAGATTGTGAATCCGTTTCTGTTCATGACATTAATTATGTGCTCCTGGTTAATTATATTTTGTTCGAACATGATAACTTAATATTCAATTAAGTTCACACCAGGACATTAGAGTAAATTAAGCAATTTGCTGACTAAGATACTAAATTTAAATGTAGCCATGTATTATTATGTCAACGGAGGGTGCTTGTTATAATATACTCTGAACATAAGATTCAATATAGATATTTACATTATCACGAATTTATAAAAAAATATTCAAGAAGTAAGATGTTCAACACCATTAAATTCAAATGCATGGCCTAGAAAAAGTGTTTTTTAACAAAGTAAAAGCATTCTTCAGTAAAACAAATTTTCAATTAATTGGGTGTTTAATTATGATCCCCAACATCATTGCAATTTAGGTGTCAAAAATATTAAATTTCAGATCAACATCAAACTACCTTTGAATTGTAACTTCTGTTCAAAACCATCCAATTAATTATGGTTTCAAAAGTATGTAGATTCATTGTTTCTGTTAAACAATTTCACCATCAATAGATAGGACTAAATCTAAAATTCTATAAAAGAAAACCTTAAATTCAATTCAGATCTACAACATAGATCTACAATAGAAAATTCAAAAGTTAAAGACAATCTAAAATGAAGAAACAAAACAAAATTTCAGAGAATAAAAGAATTCAATACCGGTGCCTTTTACACGCTTGAATCCAGCGAATCCTCCGTTTCCATTAGAAGCATCAGGCCTCATTCTCTTACCGAAAGACGCCATGAAACTGAGAAACAAAGGGGAAAAGAGAGGATACGTAGATCTAAGAAAACCAAGTTAATATTTGGGGAAACAAGTAAAAGAGATGACGTTAGGGCATGCGAAGTGGAGGCTGTAGTGCTGACGTTGTTAATTTATAGGCTAGGTTTTGCCTTGTTATGGGCTTTGTCAACCTAGTAAAAGCTCTTTTGGGCTTCTTTTATTAACACAGACGTTAATAGACAATTTCTTTAACATTTGCTATATACACCTAGTTCTATACTGATTTAAAAAATTAAAAATGTATTTTCATTATTTATTAAAAAATAATCGTGCATACTTGTTGATTTTTGAAAATCGTTACGATTCGACTGATATTTGATGAAAAAAGATTAAACATATAAAATTAATAATTAAAAATTAAAAATTTGAATTTATGATGGTAAAATGGTGAAAAACTTGTATTTTTCATACAATAAATTCACGTTATTGCAACTACTAATGTAAATTAATTTTCCTTAACAAAAAAATAAAATACGGTTACAGAATAAATCATGAAAGTTAATTACAAATTAATTTTCTTTATTGATACGTTCTACCAATATAATACCAAAAACTACCCACTTAATTAATTGATTATTTAATAGATGTATAATAAATCAATGTGTTAATTTCTTTTATTAATTGATTGAGTAACTCACAAACTAATTGATTAATCAATTAACTTTCTTTTAGCGGGCAAAGTATAGGATCAATTAATAAATTTACTGTAACCAACATTTAAAGCTTAAAACATATGTAGTGAAAATTTATCACAACTTCTAATGTGTTAGTTTACACGGTTAGTTTAAATTTAGACCCTATTTTCTATTATCTATTTTTTTAAAGACACAATTTCCCGATTTAGATCTCATGTAGTTAGGCTTATAATAATAGAAGACGATATTATAACCTTTTTAAAACTAATGTGTAACCCGTGCGTTGCACATGGTATGTTTAGAAAAATATCTTTGTAATATTTTTAAAGAACAAAATTTATTATTCAATATACGGTGAATTTGTCAAAACAGTTGAATTATGTACCGAACTTACTATTTCTACGTAATTTTTGTTATGTGATTTATGTATTTCTATATTTGTATAAAAAATTAGTTGTTGTTTTTATAGATAACAAAAGTTAGATACTGATTTATTATTTTTAGTATTTAATATTTGTTAAGAAAACAAATGAAATTTTGTATTCTCAATTAATTCTAAAATTAATATTTACAAATTTCAATGATAAACATATATATGCGTAGACTCTGAGTTTGACATTTAGCTTTTAGTACATTTGTTTAAAAGATAAATAATTTATAGATTGAATTTCAAATATTAATGTAGATAATGACAAAAATACCTTGAAATAAAAATGTAATAGTAAGGAATCGGTATCTTTTTATGCATTTAAAGCTCTTGCGGATAAATCAAGCTTAGAAATTAGTTTATCAAAGTGACAAACTACTTATTTATTTAACGACTAAAAGAGATGTAAATTATTAAAAACGTTACAAATAATATTTTATTTTATTTATGTAAAAATAATACCCTTGGTTAAACCGTTGTTTCATATCTCAATGGTTTTTACTCATAATAAAACATTTTAAAAAATTATTAACGTATGCTTTAGAAGGACAACATAATATAAAATAAAAATATTTCAATTTTTATCGATTAGTTAAAATAAATTGCAGATATGCATAATCAAAATTTAACATTTTCACATAACATATTTGTTATTCAATTTTCTCGTAAGTAATATGAGTCTGCCCGCATCTTGGTCTGCATGATGCTGATGGTCCGCATGCTCAAAGCACATCCTCAACTGCAAAAAAACAACCCGTCCGACATCGGTACATGAGTTAGCCATACATCGCCCGCGATATCGCCAACAAATCGGGATACATAGCGGCCCAACATGTGAATGACTATCCACAGGCGAGCGAACCAGAGTACATGTCACTACACCATGTAGGCAATTTTACAACGCATCGACAAGCACCATTGTCCCAGTGGTTAAGTGATTCGGCTTTGGTGCAAGAGGTCACAAGTTCGCTACTTGCGTAGCGTGATTTGAACGTTTATTGACATGTGATATGTTGTTCCAGTGACATATCGTATATAAAGTATCATTTCAAAAAAAAAAATTACAACACATCTTTGCGGCCAAAGGCGTTGCAAAATTACAACGGCGATGGATCGTTGCTAACCGTTTAGCAACGGCTTTGAGCCATTTCAATATTTCAGTAGTCTTCTGGCCGTTGCAAAACCTTCATTCTCCTACACCCCATGGCATAAGCCAAAAGAATACGCCCGTACCCTCCCACTTCCTTTCTAATTTCTTCAGAAATGGCGATAGGGCGATTCCCCAAATCCCAAGCCTTAGCTCATGTTCTTCCCACTCCTCTTCATTGCTACCTCCACATCCCGCTCCATGTTTTAATTTTCTCACTTATTTACGTATAGGATTCTTCCACCGTTACCAAATTAGTGAAGTTTTAGTAGTTGCTTAATGAAGTTTTAAGTAGCACGGTTCTCTTGGCTTGGGTGATTGGTATGTGCCATTATCCTCTATTTTCTATCAATTGATCTATTTACACATCATAAGAAACCACGTTTGTCAGCATTTTAATTAATGTAAACACTGAATAAAAAATCTCAAGCATGTGCTTATCTTGATTGTTATATTTGATGCATCGGGGCAATCGAGGTGATGTGACCATCTTGCCTACTCTTGTCATTAACAATGTCCAATATCGAGGTTTGTAATGTATTCCATGGCAAACTACATAGTTTTTCCAGCACATATTCCTTGTGTTGCATATTGATTATTCCATATGTTTATGTGTATTCTAAAATAAATAAATAAAAGGTTCTTCGAATTTATGACAAATTAATTTAATTCAACTTATGTGGATATAGATTTTACTTTACATGATCATTTCATGTTCAAAAAATAACAGACACACTTTCCATGTTGTAGTTTGGAACTTTGGGAATTATCATTATCTTAGATGTTAAAATTACATGTTTAAATTCATGAAGGAATATTGGAGAGATTAACGGTATTGAGGGCGATATGTGCTGGTTTTAAGGAATCCATAGAACCAGCAGTTTGCCTAAGCACGAATTGCCTTTCAATTTATTTAACAATGAATTTTATCATGATACTTATTATTGCATAATCAAAATAACTAGTTTGTTTGTGCGTTTAGATATAGAGACAAACGAGTGTCATGAACGAAACGGTGGTTGCTGGCAGGACACTTAGTTAAATGTAACTGCTTGCAAGGTATGTCATCCTAATTATAAACCAAGTTTAAAATTTTATTTTCTTATTTTCTTATCTTTTATGTTATATGTTTTTTGTATAAATTTCTTTTTTATCATATATCGTTGTTTAGGATACATTTAGAGGAAGAATTTGCGAGTGCCCAACAACAAATGGAGTTTAGTATCAGGGTGATGATTACACTTCTTGCAAAGGTATACTTCTTTATCACATGCATCATTCCTCTATGTTTTTGCAATATTATGATTACGAACTCTCTTTGGAGTACCCTTTGTTCTACAAAAGGGATAGCATTTCATAGAAAGAATGATAGAAAATAATTTGAGATATTTACTTATCATCACTACAACAAAATACCCTTTTTACAACGAACAATGCCCGTTGTAATAGGGGTTTCGCAACGGACCAACGTCCGTCTTATTATGCGATGTTGTAATAGTCCCAAAAGATTTTACAACGTTTTAAATCTGTTGTAAAAGCCCGTTGTATTAATCGGTCCACAACCGTTGTAATAGGATCTTTTGCAACTAGTTTTGCTCATTGCGATAGTGTTTTTTGCAACTGTTTTTGTCCGTTGCAATAAGGTCCTTCGCAACTGTTTTTACCCATTACAATAGGATCTTTTGCAACCGTTTTTACCCATTGTTAAAAAAGCATATGAGAAAAAAGTATAAATACTATTACATTACACTCATAAATTTAAAATTAATTTGCTATTGAAACCAAAATATTGTACCAATAACAAACATGTTCATTCATATCTAATAAAAATAACAAAAAAGGTTTACATTCTTAAATGCCAAAAAGATTCATGTATTCTTAGTCTTTTATAATACAAAAGCTAAAAAATAAATAGATATACCTACCGATACAATGGAAATACATAAACCCACCACCTAAAACTATCCTCGCCTCCTCATCCTCAATCAACATGCTATTAGAACCAAAGTATGTCATTTCAGCACCCTATTGCCTAGTCCTTCCACTGCACTCACTCAATAAGATAGCAATCACAGCCTTCTCGAATTATCTTCAACCCCCTATTTCACAAATTATGTTCCAAAAGGTTAGACCATATCCCAAGCTTTTGAAATTCTAAACAAAATCTTTACATACAATCTTTCTTTTTTTCAAACAAAAACAATTACAGCCTGTATAAGTTTGTTACGTTAATTCCTAAATAAAACAGTTATGAACCTAAATAGAACAAGTTTGGTTACTTACAGTCCATAACGATTACATTGATCTCGTATTATGTACACATCCATCTAGGATTTAGAATCACTACTAATTGGTGTGTAAAAAATTGCACTGTCTTCTACCCCTCTCTTTTTAAATAGATTGCACCACAACACATCTTCAGAAGCTAATACCTTCCATTTCCTACAAACTAAACAAAGTAAAACTAATTAACATCCCATTTAATTCTCTCTTTTATTAAGAGATATATAAAGTTTAAGCATTCTTTGGATATTCTTTCATAAGTATGAATGTGTGTGTCTAATGGGTATATATGAGCTAGGATCAGGAGTCCTTTTTATTTAGCTTTCAACTTTAGTTCTCTAATTCCAATCACAAGTTCATATTTAATTAATTGTACAACGTGAGAGAAACAATGAATATGAATACAAACTCAAGGCTATTAACCAAACTCATTCTATGTAGGTTCGTATTTGCATGAAGGATGTTTCTAAAAGTCCATCGGAAGCCACTTTTCTAGCCCACATCCTTAGTCCTTTACGTTAACTCCAAGTTTGTATTTAATTTTAACCCCAAAACAGAGTGTGTTATATCTGTTCAACATCAATTCATGATCTAAAGTACAGGAACAGTGAATACAACAAAATTGAATAACAATTCGTTTCTAAATCATATAGATACTAGTTAAATTTTTATACTTTATATAAAGAATTTACCAGATAAAGAGTTATTGGCTTACCATAACCATGGAAAACGAGCTAATTTTAATTTGAAATCATCTATTAATAGTTATTATTTAATAATTTTATTTAAAGCGTTAATATAATATTGACAAGTAAATCTTAGATGGATACGAGAACATAATGGGGTGTAAGATTTTATTCGAAATTGACCCACAAAACATTAGAAAAAATATTATTATCTAAGTGACTTGTGATGTTAATAGCAAATATCTCATGGCACAAGAACATATTGAATATGGAAATCAAAACTGCTGAAAACTTTCAGCAAGATAACTCAAATGCTCAAGTACAAGTCGATAAATATGAAATCCCAGTTACGCAATCAATGTTGGACGAACAACAATAGACTAAATGGGTGAATTCTAACAGACACCACCAATCAATATTGGAAGTAGCCAAACTGACAAGAACTCTTCCTCCACTGCACGTGTTAAATAACACTAACATTCTAGAAGTCATAATTATTGCAGAGAATGAAGAACATACACAGAATAAATAGATATTAACTAGGAAAACAAGGGGCGATGAGATAGTTTTTGAGTTCATAGCCACAAACAACAATGATGTAGCTAGGAGAATCGATTATTTTAATAGTATGCTACAAACTAAATATAAGGTTGCATAAAAACAATCCTCGGTATACGCAAATAAAAGGATGACCTGTCACCCCCACCCGTATTAGTGTAGTGCAAAGTAAAGATATACCTAGCTAAAGACTATTTACTTGCATATAAATTAATCTGCACCTGTATGAATGAATCTCTTTGCATACTTGGTTCCAGATCTCAAACTATCCATCATGCTTAGTTCCAGATCCATCAACATATCTTTCGGCATGTACCTGTTAGTCCATGAGTTGATGGTTTTGATGACAACAACCTTAGAATAAGATTATAAAATATAAATACTAACATTATAGTTTAGATATATATGTATATGCAGGATTTAACCATGCAGGTACCAAGAATGAAGACTGTACAGTATAGAGATTCAAGATATCAAGATTGAAGACTCATGAGTATCAAGAATATCAAGAATATCAAGATTATCAAGAGTTCAAGATTTCAAGATAAGTATTGAGTCTAGAATTTTGTTAAAACTTCACAATAGCACTGAAATCTTCACTCCATTTTTCTTTTGGGATGGAACTCATTTCTACCTTTTTAGTGGCTTACAAACCCATGGCAAGTAGCTTACAAACCTACGACAAGTGGCTTACAAACCCACGAACATCCTGGTTTTGTACAAGTTCTCGAGTCCTGATATGATGAGATATTCTGCAGGAAGAAGCTTGCAAAACTACTTCAAAACGATTTTCAAAACTACTTCAGAATGATTTTCAAAACTGCTTTTCAAAATGTTTTAGCCTTAAAAATTATCCTTTCAAATGATTTTCAAAAAGATGTTTTAGCCTTAAAATATTCTTTGATTTTGTTCTTAAATAAATTCTTGTTTTTAACTTCGTTTGTTTTAAACTATCTTTTAATATATTTAACTTTTTAATATTTACTTAGATTTAAATATAAAATTATAGTAAAATTTTATATATATTATTCTCTATATTTATCTATGTATTTTATCTATAGACAAGTATATTTATAAAGTTTAAATAGCTTTTAATATAAGATAAAGGTTATTTTCAAAGAAAATCAAATCTTCAAAAAATGCTTTGGGATGTAGACATGCCCTAGTACCCCATGTCGACATAGTGACAGTTAGATTCAAAAATTTGAATTTCAAAAGAAATGTCTATTCGTCATAACCTTTCACGAATGGACATGGCTGTTGTTCTTCTATAAATAAGGGTTAGTTTCAACGAATTTAAATATAGATTTTCTGGTTTTTCACTTCTCTTCTTCTTCCACATTTTCTTATTCAAAATCCTATCATTACTCTGCCGAAATCAACATTGAATCTAACTAGATAATCTCTGGTTTGATTCTCTATCACTATCTCAACAAGATCCTAGTGCTATTCAGAGTTATAGGCTTCTTTGTAATCTATCTAGCGAGAAAAGGTGTGATTGTAGCCTTGGAAATCAATCAAGCGAGAAAGTGATTGTAGCCTTGGAAATCAATTGGGTGAACTTGTCGCCCGGAAATCAAGTATCTCTACTCAGAGGATTGTGATTCTGGAGGGTGTACCTCATGGCCTTGAAACCGAGGGTTGTAATTGTTGAATTGCTTTTGAAAGGAAATCCATACTTAGTTGTGCGGGAATGGATGTAGGGTAACTCTGAACCAGTATAAAATCCGGTGTGTTCTTTCCTTTACTGCATTTACTTTATTTCCGCATCTGTGTTTGATTCTGTGATTATATCTGTGTCTGAATATTGCAACATTTGTGTACAAATCAACAATAACTCAAAAAGATTTAGTAATTTCTTATAAACACTATCCACCCCTCTAGTGTTCATTCTAGCCTTAAGATCCATATTCCGCATTCCTCACATTTGGTATCAGAGCAAGGTTTTCAAAAGTTTCATAATCTGAATTTTGAAAAGTTTTCTAAATGGCTACCAACACTGGTACTATTTCTAACACTAGTTCATTTGTAGAAGGTCAGTCTACTGCCAGACCACCACTTTTTAATGGCAGTAACTATGCATATTGGGCATGTAGGATGAAAATATATTTACAATCTATAGGATTAGACACTTGGAATATCACACAGAGTGAATATTCTGAACTCACAACTAACTTTGCACAGTGGACCACTGAGCAAAAGACTGTTGCACAAAATAATTCTAAAGCAATGAATATTCTGTTTTGTTCACTTGATAGGAATGAATTTAATAGAGTGTCAGTTTGTAAGTCTGCATATGAAATCTGAAAAACTTTGCAAGTACCCACGAAGGAACAATCAAAGTTAAACAGACCAAAATTTCCATGCTCATAAATCAGTTTCAGTTATTTAAAATGAATACTAATGAGTCTATTTCTGATATGTATAGTCGATTTCAGGATATTGTGCATTCTTTAATATCCTTGGGAAAGGAATTTTCGGAAGAAGATCAAGTCAGAATTTTTTAAAATTCTCTCACTCCAGAATGGGATCAAAAGACACTTGCAATTGAAGAGGCAAACGACATCAGTACCTTAAAGATAGAAGAATTGATTGAAAATCTAATGTCGTTTGAAGTCCAAATGATCGAGAGAAGAGAAAGCAAAGCATCTGAAAAGAAATCAATGGCATTCAATGCATTAACCGACGGATCAGACTCAAACAGTGATAATGATGAAGGGATAGCATTTATGACCAAGAATTTTCGGAAATTCCTGAAATACAGAAAGATGAATAATCTCAAGAGAAACAACTATAAGAATTCTGGAAATCAAAATGCAGTGCCAAACAATGTCAAATGTTTCAACTGTGATGAACTAGGCCATATCAAAAGAGACTGTCTGTATCCAGAAAAGGCAGTATCCTCCTATAAACAATGATTCAGTAAAGAAATGGAAGCGTGCATTTACTGCTACTCTAGATGACTCAGACTCGTCCTCAAGCGATGATGATCAGAAGACAGATAGCTCAAATTTGTGTTTCACGGCAGTTCACAACTTCAACAAATTCAAGGAAACGGACTCAGAAAAAGGTACACATTTACAATACAATTGATTGAAATTGCATGCTTAGAATTAGATGATTGATTTCTTGATTGATTGATTTTGAATTGGTGTGTTGATTGAATTTTAAATTTATTTTTTATTATTTTATTATTATTATAATTTTATTATTATTTTATTTTTATTATTTTTAATAATATAATAATATTTTCTGGAATATACTATAATTCTAATAATATTCCAGATATATATATATAGACATTAAAATAATAAGTATATATATATTAGAATACTTAGGAAAAATAAATCATAGAAATTCACAGGCATATGTCGACATGATCCCTACCCTGATGTCGACATAGGTACTAGAATTTGAAATTCAAATGGTTGAATTTCCCTCCACCTTTTCACTTCATTCAATACTCTGAAAAGGCATCTTTTGACCAGAGAACATGTCTTTCAAAAATCTATTTATTCACTATCTTTTATCATAACTTTTCACTTTCATTTTCAAATTCAAACCCTCTCTTCAAAACTCCAAGCTCTCTACTTTCCACTTTAATGGCTTCTTCAAGCAACCCCTCTACCATGAGACTTTCCAGAAACTTGAAAGAGCAACTCCTCAATAATCCGGAGGCAATAAAAGCATACATCAATTATGCTAACTATGGAAAAGTCCATCCCGGAAAGTTTGCTATTTTTTAAGATTTTGCTTCTTATGAAATTGATACTCTTCTTGCAAACAATCAAATTCTTAGTCTTGTTGATTCTTCTCAAAATGATTTTGTTTGTTACCCAAATCTTGTTAAAATTTTCTATGCAAATCTCAATCGAGAATTTTATGAAGGAAATGATAATGAAATTTGGAGTAGTGTCAAAGGCACTAAAATTGTTTTGAATTGTAATCTTTTGGGTACCATTCTCAATTGCAAAAGCACGGGAATGGATCTTTCTAGTTTTCAAATCGATGAACATGATCGTGAAACATTTCATCATATTTTTGAAGGAGATGAAAACTTTGAATTTAAAAACCGAAACTTTCGTCCAAAAGCAAGAATTGTCAATCTTCTTTTACAACACACTTTGACCCCAAGATCGGGAAATTTTAACAATCCTACTTCAAAAGTGTGCAAAACACTTTTTGCTATTTTCGGAAATTATGATATCAATTGGACGCAAGTTATTTTGGATGAACTTCGTCCTAAAAATTTTGAAATGGGAGAAAACACTTTATATCATGGAATTTACCTTACTCGGATTTTCAACTATTTTGGAGTAAATTTCAAAGGAGAAGAATTTATTTCAAGAAAAGTTTTTAATATCTCAAACATTTCTCTCATGAAAATTCCATATGTTTTTCAACCTTATGAGACTCTTGCCGAAAAGGAAGAGCATTTGGCTCATGAAGAAATGGAAGAGGAGGAAGAGGAAGAAGAAGAAGAAGAAGGGGTTGAAATGGAAATAGAAGAAGAAGAAGGTGAAACATCCCTAGAAAGTATTGAATATACCTCCAATCCTACCAACAAAACCCTTCTCAAAAAGAAAAAGATTATTGTTGAGAATCAACGGGTTCTTAAAAGATCCGTTAGTAAGAAGTTGGACAAAATATCATCCAAGATGAACAAGTTTTTCTCCAAAGCCAGCAAGAAACTTGGATTATCTTCATCTTCATTATTCTCTAACTAGTTTTATATTTTCATATCATGTCGAATTAGTTTGAGTGTTTATGATTAATCATTGTACCACTCTTCTATGCAATAAAATCGAATTTCCTTTTTGTTATCTAGCTTATCTTATCTCTTGAATAAATGTTAGTATATTATATATAAATATATATATACACACAATTATTCACAAAATCAAAATTACCATCAAATTTCACTGCCTTAAGTCGACATACCCTCTGTGACCATGTCAACATGTACTGGTCAGAAATGACACTTCATTTTGAATTTTAAATTTGAATAACTACCATATGTCTATTCATTTCAAACGAATTTCTACACATATATATACCCATTTCTTCCAGAATTCATTACTGAATATTATTTCTTATCTATTCTATCTCTCATTCTTCTCACAATTTCAAAAATGGCTAATCCAATTCATAACTTATCCGAGAATCTTGAAGAAACTCTTAATTCATTCAAGAATATTCTCTCGTTCATTCTTCAAAACCAGCGACACTTAGAATTGAGTCAAATGCAGATGATCAAGGAGCAAGAAAGGCATTTCGAGGCAATTCGATGGATGATTTCTTCCCAGCACAAGGATGATAACGAAGCACATCCTCCTGTCTCTCTCACAAATGACAATGAAAATTGGGATGCCATCAAAGCAGACCCTATTTTCGGAGAAGAAGGATGGATGGAAGTTCCTCGTAACGTTTAATTTGATTGCTTACTTTGTTGCTTTGATTGAAATTGTTTGTTTTGATTGATTTGATTGACACTTGGTGTGGATTGATGAATGTATAAATATACATTGATATATTTATAATCGTTGATTGAATATCATGTCTATAAGTATAGTTATTTCTTAATATACTCTATTATATAGTTTATTAATGCAGGTACTTGAGTACAAGAATGAAGGGGAGTTATATAGTTTAGAGTTTGTTTGTTTTTGTTGATGACAAAGGGGGAGAAATATAAAATAGGGTAGTTAGGCATAGATTAAGGGGGAGTTATTAGATTTAGGGGGAGTTATTAGGATAGAAGTAATATTTTATAAACAAAGGTTGTCATCATCAAAAAGGAGGAGATTGTTAGTCCATGAGTTGATGGTTTTGATGACAACAACCTTAGAATAAGATTATAAAATATAAATACTAACATTATAGTTTAGATATATATGTATATGCAGGATTTAACCATGTAGGTACCAAGAATGAAGACTGTACAGTATAGAGATTCAAGATATCAAGATTGAAGACTCATGAGTATCAAGAATATCAAGATTATCAAGAGTTCAAGATTTCAAGATAAGTATTGAGTCTAGAATTTTGTTAAAACTTCACAATAGCACTGAAATCTTCACTCCATTTTTCTTTTGGGATGGAACCCATTTCTACCTTTTTAGTGGCTTACAAACCCATGACAAGTAGCTTACAAACCCACGACAAGTGGCTTACAAACCCACGAATATCCTGGTTTTGTACAAGTTCTCGAGTCCTGATATGTTGAGATATTCTGCAGGAAGAAGCTTGCAAAACTACTTCAAAACGATTTTCAAAACTACTTCAGAATGATTTTCAAAACTGCTTTTCAAAATGTTTTAGCCTTAAAAATTATCCTTTCAAATGATTTTCAAAAAGATGTTTTAGCCTTAAAATATTCTTTGATTTTGTTCTTAAATAAATTCTTGTTTTTAACTTCGTTTGTTTTAAACTATCTTTTAATATATTTAACTTTTTAATATTTACTTAGATTTAAATATAAAATTATAGTAAAATTTTATATATATTATTCTCTATATTTATCTATGTATTTTATCTATAGACAAGTATATTTATAAAGTTTAAATAGTTTTTAATATAAGATAAAGGTTATTTTCAAAGAAAATCAAATCTTCAAAAAATGCTTTGGGATGTCGACATGCCCTAGTACCCCATGTCGACATAGTGACAGTTAAATTAAAAAATTTGAATTTCAAAAGAAGTGTCTATTCGCCATAACCTTTCACGAATGGACATGGATGTTGTTCTTCTATAAATAGGGGTTAGTTTCAATGAATTTAAATATAGATTTTCTGGTTTTTCATTTCTCTTCTTCTTCCACATTTTCTTATTCAAAATCCTATCATTACTCTGCCGAAATCAACATTGAATCTAACTAGATAATCTTTGGTTTGATTCTTTATCACTATCTCAACAAGATCCCAGTGCTATTCAGAGTTATAGGCTTCTTTGTAATCTATCTAGCGAGAAAAAGTGTGATTATAGCCTTGGAAATCAATCAAGCGAGAAAAGGTGTGATTGTAGCCTTGGAAATCAATTGGGTGAACTTATTGCCCGGAAATCAAGTATCTCTACCCAGAGGATTGTGATTCTGGAGGGTGTACCTCGTGGCCTTGAAACTGAGGGTTGTAATTGTTGAATTGCTTTTGAAAGGAAATCCGTACTTAGTTGTGCGGGACTGGATGTAGGGTAACTCCGAACCAGTATAAAATCCGGTGTGTTCTTTCCTTTACTGCATTTACTTTAATCTGCATCTGTGTTTGATTCTGTGATTATATTTGTGTCTGAATATTACATACATTTGTGTACAAATCAATAATAACTCAAAAAGATTTAGTAATTTCTTATAAACACTATTCACCCCTCCTATAGTGTTCATTCTAGCCTTAAGATCCATATTCCGCATTCCTCACAGTACCTTCCACCACTTGCCTTGTTGTAATATACGTTGATCCTCTCCAACTAGAGATATGAATCGCCATTGTACTTCCCGGTCTGATCGATTCCGTGCTCGTCACATATCACTTCCCAGATAGATTGGTCTAGAAAATCAAAACGATTGCACATAGTTTTCACTTTTTTAATATGTTTGGGTTGATAATAGGCTTTATATAATAATTCTCTATTTTCTATGGTTATGAATATGATGTACAAGTCACAGATAATTAAGTAACCCCAGTATTATTGTAGGGACAGTTTGGCACAGACCCCTAATAAGTTTCAAAATACACAAAACCCAGTAATAAAAAGTTTGTAAATTAGGTCCTTGAAATTAAGTTACCGAATAATGGCATACACTTATGAAATTATTCAGTGAATAATTGCAGACATTTATGCAATTATATCAAAAAAATTGCAGACATTTCCACAATTATTCACTGAAAAATTGCGGAAATTTCCGCAATTTTTTCAAAAATTTGCGGAAAATTCCGCAATTATTCACCAAAAAAATTGCGGAAATTTTCGCAATTATTCACCGAAAAAATTGCATAAATTTATGCAACTTTTAGATATAATTGCATAAATGTCTGTAATTATTCAGTGAATAATTGCATAACTATATGCAATTACTTAGTAACTTAATTATAGGGACCTAATTTACACTTTTTTTTTACTAGGGTTTTGTGTATTTTGAAATTTAGGGTACTTTCTGGGTCAAACAGGTAGGGAATGTCCCCTGCTCAAGGAAGGAAGACGATCCGGGACCCTATTCTTTTCTCTTGTTGAGGTAAGGGCAAATGATCTGATTCAAAATTTCATAAAAATTGAGTTAGTAAAGTCTAGTCTTTCATATGCCGAAAAAAGGTATGCTCGATTCAATAGCATCCCCCGGTTAGGGCGACATGCGTTAATTTTAGAATAAGATCTTTTTTTTAAGGAATGGATTTAAGCTTAACTCCGCGAAAAGACTAGAGCTTTGATTCTGCAATATTTTTGTTATTAATTAACCCCCATGTAGAGTTCGAGTACGTTCACCTACTCCACCAAATACGGATACACCCCATGAGCTTTGGCAATGTTGTTGATCAATTCCATGCCATGATAAGTACTGTTTTACCCAGTCCCCCAAAGAGTCCGATTTTTCCTCTACGGTGATACGGAGCTAAAAGATCCACCACTTTCATCCCTGTTTCAAAGATTGAGAAAAATTTCTCTTTAAGTTTGGAAATTTTTTTCTTTAATCTTGGATTTTGTCAACGAGGTAATAACCTAAGTCAAATTCTTTTGAACTGCCAGGTCTTGTAGTCATTTATCATTCAATGAATGAATGATAAACTTATTTGATTTTCTTATATCAATCAAAAAGTTTTTTCACGTAAAAAAGAGCATTTTTTTCATTCTTTATACTTTTCAAGGCCTTCGGAAGGGCCTGAGCCTAATATTCACATTATTATATATTCATATATTCTTACAGTTTCTTAGAATCCTCTAAATTTTAAGAGAGGATACATATGAAAATCTTCTAACCCAAAAATATGTTCTCTTAATTTACTATTTTTAGTTTCGACATATGTACTTATGCTAAGTAAAGCTTAAAACAAATAACGAGAGAGGTGATGGAAGTGTACCGGCAAGTTATATTCAACAGACACGAAATCGTCAAGCATGTACAACAACTAAGTAGGCTTCACAAAACAAATTATAGCCACATTAATGATTTATATATCTATAAATCGAGGTTCATTATATGCATGAGTTCTTACATATTTCTCCACCTAGAGTGCAGATCCATTATAAAAAGCTGCTCTTCTGGTGTAATATTCTCTCTCCACACATCTGGCCTTAGTAATTCGGCATCCTCAAGTGACAATTTTTTGCAGTGCACTTCAATCCTTACAATTCATCGTATCAAAATTCAAAAGATAAATAGTACTAAATAAAAATTTCATGAAAAACTAAGAATGTATCATATACATTTATTACATATACATACCGGCTGATTTGGCAAGTGCATTCCACGCCCCTTTCTAATGGTTTGCGCAAGAACATTCATATAAAAGAGTTCAACTGAAAACATATACTGGTGGTTAGAAACAGATAAGTATTAGAGGTCTCTTCATAAGGGTACCCAAGTCTCAAAAACAATCTCAACCTACTCAATAAAACCTGTAATGAATTTGATAATTCATATTAGAAACACTTTGGATGAATTTCTACTATGGTTAATTAGCAAACAAGTAGATATATTTTGATACCTGGGCACCAATGAGCTTACTGTTCCAACTAAAGACACCATAATCAGGACCACCCCAAAAAGCACTAGCATGTTTAGCCATAGTCGTATGTGTAGAGAAGGTTAGAAAGTGTTATTACCAGTTGCATAGTACATCCATGCACTGACCCATACAAACTCATTCCAGTAACCGGCCGAGTTATAAAATATGGAAGCTTCTGTTCACGCTTACTGTATCTACCACTCTGTGTTCTACCAAAATTGAAGAGGGTTTTTGCACCATGCACAAGCTTTTTAGAGTATGCTTTTGTGTCTTTGAAGACTATTGAAGCAAAAGCCAGGGCAGCTGCCATTTCTGATGTCAGGTCAGAGCAACTGTGGCATTCAGTTATGGGTCATGGGTAGTCAATGTTTTTAGGCCGGACCCAACAGCAGTGGTCGTTCAGGATCTGGCCTTTCGATGTGTCTCCGTCCCCTACCTACATTTACAATTTGTATGTTAATTATATCATAAATCTAATGGGTATACAAATGTAAACATAATGGAAAACATTATGCATTTTAGCAAAGTTGAACCTATAAAATGTAAGCCAGCATGAATGATGTAAATCAATGTGGACAACATAATGGTTTTAAACTAACCCGAGCATCTCTATTTTAATTTTGAACTAGATTCATATCGTAACTTGATCATATGTCCTTTATTACAATAAAAATAAAATGATCCACTAGTTTATCTAGACTGTAAATCAATGGATAGCCTAGTTATTCTAATTTTGATATGTTTAAATGCATTTATTGATTGGAGCTCTTGATCTGAATGTTCCGATCAATGGATTATCTTTTGTTTTTATTTTTAACATGATCAAGATTCATTTATATTTTAAAAATGATGTGACGCCCCACCTCTATGCTCATAATAACAAAGAGTATTAAAAGAAATACTGTCTATTATTACGAAGAATAAGGCTGGATAGGAGCGACCATCCGTAATTGGCCTTACACTAATATTGGTTATCTCGATAGGAGTGGTATATACTTTTTATTTTTCATCTATTATTTATTTACTCCCATCGACATATCCAATTATCAGTATAAAACAAACTACGATAGTTCATAATAGTTTAGGACATTAGATATAACAATAACACAGATAATATAAATGCGGAACACAGATTAACAAAAATCTCATATATATATAACCGATGTCAGTTACAATATAGTTGACACGATACATATGATACAACTACAACTGTCGACTCTAGAAGTTATATATACAAGTACATTATCGACTAATATACATGAATACATATCGTTCTATACAATGACACGACTACTACAAAATGACACTGACAACTTCAGAAGATGTGAAAAGTCTTCAAATCCCGAACAGCAACTCAAAGAAGGAAATCTACAACCTGAAATAACTCGGGTCTGACCCGAGTATTAAATTCAAAAGAAAATAATACACGGGTCAGTCTAATTCAAACTCAGTTATTAATGCACAGAAGCAATAATAATCAAATAGTCAAATAGACGACAATCCCAGAAATCTCGTATATCCAACTCTCGATACGAGAATTGGATAACGGCAAATATAACACTAAATAGTGTTAAACAGCAAATCAACAGATTCAAAATATCAACAAAGATAAATGAAATGATTATCAATAAGGTTAATTTAGAAAACAACAGAATTGCCAAAACGGCAATTTACAACATTAAAACGTCAATTCTGTGTGGCTGCAGTACATGCACGCGTGTACTGCCTCGCCACTACAGTATAAGATAGGAATCAACACAAGGTCAAATCCGAGCTACTAGCTGGATTCAACTCAAGTGATTTCGAAAAACAAACCCAATTGGAATATGCCAACAGAAAGATGCAGTTCAAAACAAACTGCAAAGGAAAATAATATCACCAGTGAAGCACAGTGACCAAATGCAAATGAATACAAAGCATCAATGCAATGTATCAGATTCGAGAACAAAGGCAGTGCAGCAGTTCAAAATGGCAATCGATAGAGACAAGTGCATCTCTCCTAAATGTACATGAATATTTGCAACAAAATGGTGCAACAAGAACCAATAGTGTGAAAAAGGTTCGAACTCATGTCAGTGCACAAATTACTACACTAACATGCAAAATGAAACAGAGATTTGACTGTCTAAACCAATTCAAAAATGAACTGGTAGGAGCAAAGACAGTACACAAGTCAAAGACCAGAGACCAGTGCACCAGACAGTTGTAATTCAACAACTAAACATGAAGTGTGGATACAAAATGATACAAGTAAAGTGCATAGTATTCCAGATCCAAACAACACGAATGCACAAGGGCAGTTGAACAAGAGCAAGTGCAGCCCCAATATGAAGTTTAAACACTTACATCAGAGAGTGGTGGAAAATAACACCAGTACTCAAATACAAATTCCAATTATCAACTGAAAACTCAAGTGAAGCATAAATCAGTGATGTACATCTGATAGCATCAGTGGACAATGTAAATAGTGCACAGCATAAGTATGAATCAACTCATATATATACTGCATTAGATGACAACAGTGGATATGAACTCGAATTTCAGTGGAGACATGAACAATATTCAAGAAAAATGGAATGCATCAATGAGACTAAAGCTTGCACCAGTGATAGAGAATAGACTAACTGCATATGAACCCAAACTATCTCAAAGCAATACCACTACAACATGACCCAATCTAGTGCAAACTCGAGCAGGCATGTCATAGCACACTAGAATAACCCGAGTACAATAAATGGAGATGCAACAGTGAAACTGGACTGTATACTAAAGGTAAGGTAACACTTCCATGCCCAGCCAATAACAGAATATGAGGCGGTGACAACATACAATGGTGACCAAGTTATAACGAACTCATGTGGATGCAACTGCGAGATATGTCAAATGCACATGTACAAAGAGCAACACGGTGTATACTTTGGAATGCACGGTGTGCGACAGGGAGTGTAAACATGACAGGGATGACACAAATCAATGCCAACATCATGAACTGGGCGGTACACCAAAGACAAGGCAGCGCAGCAAGGTCCAATACTATGAGAAATAAATATGCAGACTGTCCCATTGGTCAAGACAGCTACAATGAAGTGACTCAATCAACAACGAAAATGCACAGATAGATCAGTACATATAAGAAAACCCAAAGCAATTATACGTGAAGCCCAGGGATACATGTATCAAGTTGAAGCTGCTACAAAATGAACAACAATGTATCATAAACAACTCGAAAATAGTGAAGTCGAAATTCAATAGGTACAAGAAAATAACCAAAAACAATAGCAGTCTTGAACAAAGACAACTGCAGTTTGAACTCAAGTCAGGTTATATAAAAAACCCCAAGTCGAAGTAGACACAAAATGTCACCGCAAATCACCATGGCCGAAGTCAAAAAGGAACATCACATAAAATTCACAAATCAAGCCATGGAACAACAAAACAAAGTAAAAAATATGCAGTCTAAAATCAAAGTCGGGTTTTTGAAGTCAATGTTACCAGAGATAAAAATCACCATAACCCAAGTCAGTAGTGACAGGGACGAAGTCACAGAGGAAAACAATAACCAAGTTCAAAATCAAAGTCGAAGCCATTCAAGTCAAGGCCAAAGATAAATCATCTACATCCAAGCATAATCACGCGGCTGAAATGAAGCCAAGAAAATCGAATGGCCGAGATAACCATTCAATTATTTCAAATAATCAAACCCGAAAGTCACGTAAGAGGTTCACATAGCAACATTAATTTCCAAACGAAATCGAACAGTAAACAACAAACTCAGAAAACATATACGAACGAGAATCATCAAATTCGAACACTAATAAGCTCAAGTTGGAATTAGATGTGAGTATACTACTCACCTGTGGTGTCGAATCAAAAGATATACACGAAGACGAACTGCACAATCATCTCGAGCATCAATCACGGCGCGAATTGAAGTAGCCTCGACCAGTTAACTCTAGCGAACATCGAAGCTCCAGGAATCAATTGGATACCACTGCACTCCATTTGCAAAGCCCTAACTTTGTCGAGGGAAACGTACGAGCAAGCCCTAAATCTGCCGAGAGAACGAACGAGTAGGAGCGAGGGAAACGAGCTGCCATTTTTCTTTTCATTCGATTTCTTTTGGACTAGGGTTATGAATCAACTAAAGAGAACGGCCTCTGATCAATGCAAATGTGGGCTAGATTCCAAATATAAAGCCCACTTCTATCATTTAACAATTTGTTTTAAAAGAATTCCAAATCGATTAAATTTCCACTAACAATATGTTAGCAATTATAATCGTCTAACGACGATATCTAACATTTACAAAATCTCGAGTTGTTACAGACTCCCCTCCTTATAAAAATTGCGTCCCCGCAATTTTCATAATTAAGGTCGTCAACCCCTATTATTCTTCTAACATAAACTGGTTAAGCTAGAAAATAAAAGTCAAGAATTCAAATGCCAAAGTAATCTTTTAATTCCAATAAAAGAGATTCACAAATTTTCAACAAAGTCTGATTATTAAATAGATAATCAGAAAACAGCAGAACTGAATAAATACAATTATCAGCACATTCAATTATCAACAGTGATAGATAGAAAATAGCAATTCACTAAAATCAACATAATCTAACTCAATTAGAGACTAGAAAATCTCATATCCATAAAAGCAGCAAACACCCAATATCTAATTATCATAACGATAATCAGAAAATATCTAATCATCAATTCCACAAATATTCGATTATCAAACACGATAATCAAATTTCAAATTCAACAAATATTCGATTATATAAAAAAAAACGATAATCAAATTTCAAATTCAACAAATATTCGATTAACAAAAACGATAATCAAATTTCAAATTAGCAAATATTTAATTATCTCAAGCGATAATTAATTCTCAAATCAACAAATACTTAATTATCTCAAGCGATAATTAAATCTAAAATCAACAAATATTTAATTATCTGAAGCGATAATTAAATCTCAAATCAACAAATACTTAATTATCTCAAGCGATAATTAAATCTAAAATCAACAAATATTTAATTATCTGAAGCGATAATTAAATCTCAAATCAACAAATATTTAATTATCTCAAGCGATAATTAAATTCGAAATCGACAAATATTTAATTATCTGAAGTGATAATTAAATTCGAAATCAGCAAATATTTAATTATCTAAAGCGATAATTAAATCTCAAATCAACAAATATTTAATTATCTCAAGCGATAATTAAATTTAAAATCAACAAATATTTAATTATCTGAAGCGATAATTAAATCTCAAATCAACAAATATTTAATTATCTCAAGCGATAATTAAATTCGAAATCGACAAATATTTAATTATCTGAAGTGATAATTAAATTCGAAATCAGCAAATATTTAATTATCTAAAGCGATAATTAAATCTCAAATCAACAAATATTTAATTATCTCAAGCGATAATTAAATCTAAAATCAACAAATATTTAATTATCTGAAGCGATAATTAAATCTCAAATCAACAAATATTTAATTATCTCAAGCGATAATTAAAAACAACAAATATCTGATTATCAAAAACGATAATCAGAACTCATATCAACAAATATCTAATTATCACAGGCGATAATTAGAAACAACAATTATCTGATTATCAAAAACGATAATCAGAACTTATATCAACAAATATCCAATTACCTACAGATAATTGGAAACAACAAATATCTAGAAATCAATTAAGAAGACTAGAAAATCAACATAAAAGCTTGGATCGATCCCATCAGATGGCGAGTTTTTAATTCGCCGCACGTGCATCAACAAATGGCCGAAGCCTACCAAGTACTCAACATAATTTTTTGCGCCCATCAGATTGACCCGAAGGTCCGCAGAGTGACCCGAAGGTCTAGTACTGGTATTTGACCCGAAGGTCCACAGAGTGGCCCGAAAGCCCAACAAATGACCCGAAGGTCCTCATAGTGGCTCGAAAGCACACGAAAGCATCAAAATGTTTCAATTAACGAGTCCGGAATTAACCGAAATAGCAAACGCACATGTCCCATACCACGTGTTTTACTAAATCGTTTGATTCTCTTCATCGTTTCCTTGAAAGTGTAAAATTCATCAAAATCATCAAAACAACAGATATTCAATTAACGAGTCCGGAATTAACCGAAAAAGTAAAAGTGTGGTTCCATACTCCGCACTTTTGCTAAATCGTTTAAATCTCTTCATCGTTTCCTTGAAAGTGCAAAATTGTGTATTTTGTAAAAATACACTTTACATTCTCAAACGGACAAGTCCGGAATTAAGCGAATTAGTAAAAGAAAGGGGTCATAGTCCTCGATTTTGCTGAAACGTTTAAATCGCTTCCTCATTCTTATGAAAGCGTAAACTGTTAAATTTCTGAAAACAATTTTATTTATTTTGTAAAAATAACAATTCACCTTCTCAACTGGACAAGTCCGGAGTTAAGCGAAACAGTAAAAGAAAGGGGTCATAATCCTCGATTTTGTTGAATCGTTTAAGTCGCTTTCTCATTCTTTTGAAAACGCAAACTGTTACAATTTTATAAAACAATTTTCATTTTAAAACGATTTTCCAATCACGTGATTAAAACAGCAAATCAGTAACAATTTCGATAAGGAAATTGTACTTCTCAAAATACCGTAAAAACGGTTACAAATCAGTATTGCGGAATAACCGCTTGAAAATCCACTTTTAAAATTTGGAGGTTACTGAAGCCAAAGCGACAGTAGTTTTAAAACGTCAAAATCACATCAAAACAATCTACATCAAAATGTAATGTCAGTGAATTTTCATTCATCAAAAATGCCACAAAACACCGTGCTTCAAAATATAGCATTGGTGTAAAAATCCCGTTATAAAAATAACGGCAACAAAATACGTTTCATAACCAAGCATCGGTTCAACGTAAAAATAAATGCAGTAACGCGCAATTCAAATTTTTGCACGTACTACAGAATGAACAAAGAAATCATTCGAAGGTATCTTCAATGAAGACAATTCAAAACAGCAAAATCTAATCAATAGACGATTAGTACAAAAGAAAGCCAGCGGAAATTTCAACAAAGATCACATATCTGCAATTTCTTCGAACCCTCAATTTGGATTCGAAATTCTCAAAGAAACAAATAATTACAGCTATGTAAACAACAATTGGAATTCATATCAATTTCGTATTTTGATTCTTAAATCAAAAAGATTATCAGTTGTACTCAGCGAAAATAGTTTCACTGTTTCCGCTGCGCACTCTGATAAATAGAACACAATTTCATCCAAACAACAAAACACAATTCCACTTTTATTTTTAAATAACGATATTTAAAAATTTCATCAAAATTTCAAAATTTTAGTTTTGACTCAAATCACAGATAAAACGTCGACTAATAGTTGTAACATATGTTCCATCCAAGTTATGTTTTATATTATGTCCATAAACCCCAAGCTCTGATACCAACTGTGACGCCCCACCTCTATGCTCATAATAACAAAGAGTATTAAAAGAAATACTGTCTATTATTACGAAGAATAAGGCTGGATAGGAGCGACCATCCGTAATTGGCCTTACACTAATATTGGTTATCTCGATAGGAGTGGTATATACTTTTTATTTTTCATCTATTATTTATTTACTCCCATCGACATATCCAATTATCAGTATAAAACAAACTACGATAGTTCATAATAGTTTAGGACATTAGATATAACAATAACACAGATAATATAAATGCGGAACACAGATTAACAAAAATCTCATATATATATAACCGATGTCAGTTACAATATAGTTGACACGATACATATGATACAACTACAACTGTCGACTCTAGAAGTTATATATACAAGTACATTATCGACTAATATACATGAATACATATCGTTCTATACAATGACACGACTACTACAAAATGACACTGACAACTTCAGAAGATGTGAAAAGTCTTCAAATCCCGAACAGCAACTCAAAGAAGGAAATCTACAACCTGAAATAACTCGGGTCTGACCCGAGTATTAAATTCAAAAGAAAATAATACACGGGTCAGTCTAATTCAAACTCAGTTATTAATGCACAGAAGCAATAATAATCAAATAGTCAAATAGACGACAATCCCAGAAATCTCGTATATCCAACTCTCGATACGAGAATTGGATAACGGCAAATATAACACTAAATAGTGTTAAACAGCAAATCAACAGATTCAAAATATCAACAAAGATAAATGAAATGATTATCAATAAGGTTAATTTAGAAAACAACAGAATTGCCAAAACGGCAATTTACAACATTAAAACGTCAATTCTGTGTGGCTGCAGTACACGCACGCGTGTACTGCCTCGCCACTACAGTATAAGATAGGAATCAACACAAGGTCAAATCCGAGCTACTAGCTGGATTCAACTCAAGTGATTTCGAAAAACAAACCCAATTGGAATATGCCAACAGAAAGATGCAGTTCAAAACAAACTGCAAAGGAAAATAATGTCACCAGTGAAGCACAGTGACCAAATGCAAATGAATACAAAGCATCAATGCAATGTATCAGATTCGAGAACAAAGGCAGTGCAGCAGTTCAAAATGGCAATCGATAGAGACAAGTGCATCTCTCCTAAATGTACATGAATATTTGCAACAAAATGGTGCAACAAGAACCAATAGTGTGAAAAAGGTTCGAACTCATGTCAGTGCACAAATTACTACACTAACATGCAAAATGAAACAGAGATTTGACTGTCTAAACCAATTCAAAAATGAACTGGTAGGAGCAAAGACAGTACACAAGTCAAAGACCAGAGACCAGTGCACCAGACAGTTGTAATTCAACAACTAAACATGAAGTGTGGATACAAAATGATACAAGTAAAGTGCATAGTATTCCAGATCCAAACAACACGAATGCACAAGGGCAGTTGAACAAGAGCAAGTGCAGCCCCAATATGAAGTTTAAACACTTACATCAGAGAGTGGTGGAAAATAACACCAGTACTCAAATACAAATTCCAATTATCAACTGAAAACTCAAGTGAAGCATAAATCAGTGATGTACATCTGATAGCATCAGTGGACAATGTAAATAGTGCACAGCATAAGTATGAATCAACTCATATATATACTGCATTAGATGACAACAGTGGATATGAACTCGAATTTCAGTGGAGACATGAACAATATTCAAGAAAAATGGAATGCATCAATGAGACTAAAGCTTGCACCAGTGATAGAGAATAGACTAACTGCATATGAACCCAAACTATCTCAAAGCAATACCACTACAACATGACCCAATCTAGTGCAAACTCGAGCAGGCATGTCATAGCACACTAGAATAACCCGAGTACAATAAATGGAGATGCAACAGTGAAACTGGACTGTATACTAAAGGTAAGGTAACACTTCCATGCCCAGCCAATAACAGAATATGAGGCGGTGACAACATACAATGGTGACCAAGTTATAACGAACTCATGTGGATGCAACTGCGAGATATGTCAAATGCACATGTACAAAGAGCAACACGGTGTATACTTTGGAATGCACGGTGTGCGACAGGGAGTGTAAACATGACAGGGATGACACAAATCAATGCCAACATCATGAACTGGGCGGTACACCAAAGACAAGGCAGCGCAGCAAGGTCCAATACTATGAGAAATAAATATGCAGACTGCCCCATTGGTCAAGACAGCTACAATGAAGTGACTCAATCAACAACGAAAATGCACAGATAGATCAGTACATATAAGAAAACCCAAAGCAATTATACGTGAAGCCCAGGGATACATGTATCAAGTTGAAGCTGCTACAAAATGAACAACAATGTATCATAAACAACTCGAAAATAGTGAAGTCGAAATTCAATAGGTACAAGAAAATAACCAAAAACAATAGCAGTCTTGAACAAAGACAACTGCAGTTTGAACTCAAGTCAGGTTATATAAAAAACCCCAAGTCGAAGTAGACACAAAATGTCACCGCAAATCACCATGGCCGAAGTCAAAAAGGAACATCACATAAAATTCACAAATCAAGCCATGGAACAACAAAACAAAGTAAAAAATATGCAGTCTAAAATCAAAGTCGGGTTTTTGAAGTCAATGTTACCAGAGATAAAAATCACCATAACCCAAGTCAGTAGTGACAGGGACGAAGTCACAGAGGAAAACAATAACCAAGTTCAAAATCAAAGTCGAAGCCATTCAAGTCAAGGCCAAAGATAAATCATCTACATCCAAGCATAATCACGCGGCTGAAACGAAGCCAAGAAAATCGAATGGCCGAGATAACCATTCAATTATTTCAAATAATCAAACCCGAAAGTCACGTAAGAGGTTCACATAGCAACATTAATTTCCAAACGAAATCGAACAGTAAACAACAAACTCAGAAAACATATACGAACGAGAATCATCAAATTCGAACACTAATAAGCTCAAGTTGGAATTAGATGTGAGTATACTACTCACCTATGGTGTCGAATCAAAAGATATACACGAAGACGAACTGCACAATCATCTCGAGCATCAATCACGGCGCGAATTGAAGTAGCCTCGACCAGTTAACTCTAGCGAACATCGAAGCTCCAGGAATCAATTGGATACCACTGCACTCCATTTGCAAAGCCCTAACTTTGTCGAGGGAAACGTACGAGCAAGCCCTAAATCTGCCGAGAGAACGAACGAGTAGGAGCGAGGGAAACGAGCCGCCATTTTTCTTTTCATTCGATTTCTTTTGGACTAGGGTTATGAATCAACTAAAGAGAACGGCCTCTGATCAATGCAAATGTGGGCTAGATTCCAAATATAAAGCC
Organism: Allium fistulosum; assembly: GCA_030737815.1. NCBI lineage: Eukaryota > Viridiplantae > Streptophyta > Magnoliopsida > Asparagales > Amaryllidaceae > Allium > Allium fistulosum. Next base: position 912,927,248 of record CM060908.1, read on the forward strand.
CACTTCTATCATTTAACAATTTGTTTTAAAAGAATTCCAAATCGATTAAATTTCCACTAACAATATGTTAGCAATTATAATCGTCTAACGACGATATCTAACATTTACAAAATCTCGAGTTGTTACAAATGATGTAAACAACAAACAGGTATGCTGAATTCATGTAAGCTAGAATCATTCCAAGTGTTGAGTATAAAACTTCGGTAAGCACAGGCATGACATGAATAAAATCACTAATTCATGATTAACATGAATATATAAAATATTTATTACAATTTCAAAAGTAGTTGATAAAAGAATTATATGTTTATGTACTTGTATTTTGTAGCTAAGCTAGGCCATAAATAAACTTAAACTTATTTGCATAGATTCATGATTTTTAACTTCTTTCGTCAATCCATATAAAACTATATTGCACTGTACTTGCTAAAATATGTACATATCAACATATCGAATTCTTAGATGAATATTTTGTTGGATGTAAATATTTACAACTAACATATGAGTTATCTGCAATTCAAAGTCTAAAAGTGGTATTAATAAACATGGGTCACTTACATGAATTACTATTGGGGATGATTGCGTAGGATGACCGAATTTAGCTGGAACATCTTCCATGATTCCACCATCATAAAAAGTAAATTGATTCTATATCACGTAGGAAAATAGTGAAGACCATTTATTATTAAAGTAAGAAGCAACCGAGTTTGGGGCTATAGAAGGATGCGTAGGCCTACCAGGAATTCCAACATCCAATACATTAGCAGATTCAAGTGCAACAATTGCACAAACATGTGGGTGGCATACTACCCTATCCAATAACACAGCCCCTTTCACATTGCTATTCAATATAACTGCATCACCTTGTTTTCCAATATCATTAGCCAAACTGATTTCATTATGAAGTTGAACATTATTCCCATCATATTGCCAACGACCTTCACTGGCAAGTGAAGCAGCCTCGAGCATAGGGGAAAGAGCAGAGATGGTTGGCCCAGACAAACCTAAAATAGTGGATAAGTTTGGATTAATAGTTGCACGATCGCCAGCTAAAGCAGAAAGAGGAGACTCGGACGGATTCTTTAAAATTAAATAATTAATAGTTGCAAGGTCGTAACGTGTACATTGGAAGAATTCTTTAAAAAGACACTAGGATATCTCCTATTGATTACCTTAATGAGCCCATAGCATTTTTTGTTTCCTAGAAAAAATTATTGTATTCTCTAACACAACACATAATGGTCGGAGATGGCATGGAGATGAGGCCAGCATGGGCCATTCGATCTCATTCTGGGATGGTGTGGCGATAGAAGGGAGAATGAGATCTCATTGATAAATTTTGTTGTTTGGGAGTTTCATTGATTTGGGGTTTCGTTGATTTGAGGATTGGGAAAACGTGAGTTTGGATGTTATGTAAATGATTAATTTAGAGTAGAGAGAAATTATGGAGGGAACCCGAAATTTTCATGGTTTAATGAAGCAAAAAATTGAAAATACATAGGGGAGAACTTGGTATGTATAAATTAGTTTTCAACACTTAATTAAGTCATTTCTAAATGTCTACCATGCACCATTATTTATGAATTATAAATTATAGATCATTAATTATAATAACTTATTAGGTATCAATTATACATTATTAGGTATATGTTACCATTATAAATTATAATTTTAAATTATCATTTATAGTTTATTAATTATTAATAAATTATTATATTAAATTATTATTTATTATATATAATTATAAATCATATTTAAATTATTTATTAATAATCATTAGTTATAATAGAAATTAAGACTAATTCAATAGTTTAATTCTTAATTATAATTGAGTGTTAATTATTCAAACTAATTATTATGTATATATTATTATTTATTAATTATTAATATTTATTTATTAGACATTAATTATTGATTATCAATTTTATTAAATATATTACTAAATAATAAATTAATTATAAATATTAAATATAATAAACTATTAAATATTAATTATTAAAATAGTAAATTTTAAATATTATATATTATAATGTCAATTATCGAATGTTAATTATTTAATATTAATTATTGATTATTAATTATATTTATTAATTATTTAACGTAATTAATAAATATCAAATGTAATTTACTAGTTATTAATAATTAATTATAATAATTTATTAAATATAAAAATAGTTATTGATTATAGATAGCAATTATTAATTATAAATTATTTTTCAATAATCATTAATTATAATTATAAATTACTGATCATTAATTATTAATCACTGAATATATTACTAAATAGTAAATTAATAATAATTAATTATTAAACTATAGTAAATTACTTAATAATAATTATTATAGTAATAATTATTACTAATCATTAATTATCAATTATTAAGTATACTAATAAATAGTAAATTAATCAATAATATTAATTATTAATTATTAATAATTAAACTATAGTAAATTACTAAATAATAATTATTAAAATTGTAAACTTATATATTAAATAGTAAATATTAAACTTTGATTATTAAAAATTAATTATTAATTATTAATTATTAATAGTAATATTTAATATTAATTATTAATTATTTAATATTAATTATTAATTATGTCTATTAATTTTAAAATGTAATCAGTAAATATTAAATGTAATTTACTAATTATTAATAACTAATTATAATAAACTATTAAATATAAAAAATTAATTATTGATTATAAATAATAATTAGTAATTATGAATTATTTATCAATAATCATTAATTATTATAAATTATAAATAATGTCCTATAAAGTTGATATTTATAGGGACAAATTTTCAAAGTATGCTACTTTTCGAAACAATTTCGCGATCGGTGTTAGTTTTCAAACTTATTACCAAACAGAGCTAGTTTCAGTCCAGTCAGCAGTACAGTCAGCGTTTTTGTAACTGCCAGCCATATGCGCAACTCTTAGTTGCGCATATGTCAATTTTTTCGGTTGCGCAACTTTGAGATACGCAAATGCTATAGTGGTTAAATTTGTACTATGCGCAACTGTTAGTTGCTCAATCTATTTTTTTACGTAACTAACAGTTGCGCATAAGCAGGCGCAACTCATAGTTGCGCCTGCTATAATATAGTGTAGGCGCAACTATGAGTTGCGCCTGCACAGGTAGCTGCTGTTAAAACAGAGCCAGCAGCTACCCTTCCACTCATAACCCAAAAACATTTCACAACCTTCAAACCCTTCTTCATGCCCGAACCCATCAGCTCCAAACTCAAATTTTAGCCAAAGTGCACCAAATTATCACAAATTTTACAAATTTCTTCTTCTTTCTTCGATTAAACCAAAGCTACAACAATGGAAGCGGGATCCTCTTCAACACAAATAGATTTTGGTAATTTCTAAACCCTAGTTTTTTTGATTAATTTTTAATTTGCTTATTATTTGGTTGTATTTGCTAGAAATATTTTCAAATAGCTTGTTGTACATCTTAGTAATACAATTCGAAGCGTTGAATCACTAATTGGTTGTAAACGATTTGTAAAAATCGGTTTTTTTGGCATGAAGAACCGGAAAGCAGACCGGTAGACGATAGCGTGCTTTATATGCAGGATAATCACCGCTCTAATTTTGAAGAGTTAATGAGGGTAATATTATTTGTTTTGTAATTATAGTAAATTTTTGCAAGCTCTTTCGCATTTTGAATTAATTATAAGTTATAATTCTTTGTTTTGCAGAGTGTAAAACCGGTGGATTGTCTAGATAATTCGCAAAGTTTTGAAGATTTGATGGAGATGGTTGAAGATCAACGGGTTCAACAATTACTACATCAAGTGGGATTCTGGTATTTCATGCAGATTAAATATACCAGATTTGACAAGTCATTACTCACAGCTTTATGCGATAGATGGAGACTTGAGACTTGCACTTTTCATTTTTCCGTTGGAGAAATGACAATTACACTGCAAGATGTATCTATTTTGCTTGGCATTCCCATCGAAGGCGCCGTATTGAACTACAGTGGTAACGTGGACGCCGATGAGGTTTGTCAACGTTTGCTTGGTGAAATTCCACCCCCAGAAGCGGTGGTCAATAGAAGAGAGTTGAAGGTCAAATGGCTAAATGACCTTATAATCGGTAGGGAGATTTCAGTCGATTCATCTATTATGGAGCTAGAACAGTTCACACGGGCTGTCATATTGCTTCTTATAGCATCTCGTCTATTTTCGAACCATTCGAAGGGTAGAGTTAGCGTTAAATGGTTGTACTTGCTAGAGGATTTTGCCACCATTTCCGATTATTCATGGGGTAGCGTGGTTTTGTGCGCATTGTACAAAGAGTTGGATAATGTGGTACTAAGAAAGACGAACGGGTTAGCAGGTTGCCTAACACTTCTACGGGTATGTCAGTTTTGACTTATTGGTGCACCAAATTTATGAAATATTTTGAAAGACGTTTCTTAACACTGATAATATGCAGGTATGGTCTTGGACGCGTATTTCTGTTGGACGACCAAATGTTCGTGCCAACGTCGCTCCAGGATTACCTTACGGGGCAAGGTAAAAGCAACCTGAAACTTACACTGAATTTTTTTTTTGATTTTTGCCAATATTCACACACTTTTTTGATTATGACTGTAGATGGACCGGAGATAGACGTTGGAGAGATAATCCAGCCCATCATCCTACATTCTATCGCAATGAGCTCGATGTTATGGACGAGCATGCTGTTGACTGGACGCCATACACGGTTGAGATCGTACAGGATCTGCCGCCTATTTGCTTGGACGGGGAGCATAGCTGGTATGCAAGGACCCCGATTATTTTCTTGCAAAGTGTAGCCATGCACTACCCCGACAGAGTGATGAGGCAATTTGGCCTTCATCAGCATATACCGGATCCAGCCGAGCAGATTTTCCCACACGGTTGGAGACTTGTACAACACGTACATCGCAAGGTGGGATCACAGGTTGGATCACGTTCAGGTTGAATGCGTACCAAGAATGTCAATCGAACAATACTATAGTTGGTACTGGCATATCACACGGCGATTTGTTCTTAAAGAATCGTAAACTAGACTGCCCAGATATGCTCCACGGGGACCGGTGGAACGTGATTTGGTACGTGTTTATAAGTTTTAACCTTTGAACTTCCTCAACAAGCTTTACTTACTTGCATCATTGATTCTTGTGTTTTAGGTTCAAGGGTTGTATATGATTTTCAATGAAGTTGACGATGTCCTGGCAGATCCTGCAGATGAGGACAGAGTAAAAGGAAAGTGCTTCAACATCAAAGAAATTATCAAGTCGCTTCTTGCTAGGCAAAAGCTAGAAAGACCACCACCGTATGTGCCTTGTCCGCCCCAGGCTTTTGGTCGTACCTACCAAAGAAGACGTTTGAGAGGCACAGGGGATCCTTCACAAGGTAGCCAGCCGAGGCAGGAAATAGTTGAAGCTGGACCATCTCAACCGCCTCCGACGCAAACTCAAAGAACACTACGCGACCGTAGAAACGTAAGAAGATAGGGTTGTGTTGTTCTGTCGTTTGGTTGCTTTGTTTTGAAGTTGTAATGGCTTGAGCCTTGTTGGTTTGTAGGTGTTGCGATGTTGTATTATTGACTTGAAACATGTTGTTATATGAAATATGATGTTTTGTATGAATTATTTCACCTATTTGAATGAAATATTGTACTTATATGTTGTTATTATATGAAAGTTGATGTTTTAAGAAAGTTGCATATGTTATTTGTTCTCTGGAAATCTGGAAAATTGCAGGCGCAACTCAGAAACGCGCATTTGTGCTCTCTAGAAAGTTGCAGGCGCGACTTTTAGTTGCGCATTCATGAATATACTATGCGCAACTTTGAGTTGCACCTAACATTTTCGTTTGTGCGCAACTAAAAGTTGCGCATGTATACCTGGGCTATCCCCTGGCCCAACAGCAGCATATAAAGATCACAACTCCTCCCCAAACAAACACAACTCCTCAAACCCATTTTCTTTCAGAAACCCTAACCTCCATTTCCATTATTTTCACTACCAGAAACACAACATTCCACTCAAAATCATTTAATTGTACGAAGATTAACAAAAGATTGCACGTTCATCTACACTTGAGGTAAAGAATCGAAACCCTACTCCACTAATTTTGATAGATCTAGTGTTGACATTTAACTTTCTGTAATTTTGATAGATCAATGACTACCGTGCCGATTATTTGTCACTATGACGGTGATTTAGTCATCGATGAAAATAGCAAGCCAACCTATGTTGGCGGAAAACATAAGGGATCAAAAGTCAGGAGGGGTTGCAATTTTCTTGAGCTGAAAACGACAATTTACAAAGCTACAAAGATTGCTTCTGCGGAGTTCGACATCTCATTGGTTAGTAAATGGGTAACGGATGATGGACCAATTGCTATTGAGATAAACGACGACGTCGATTCTATGTTTTGTGTGGGGATGAAAGTAATTGAGCTGTATGTTAAGAAGACGGAGGTGGTACATACAACTGAACAGCAAGCTCAAATCTTTGATTATGCAAGTCAACCCGGACCTAGTAATACTGCCGAGCGAAGTCAAATGTATTACCCACACTACTCCTACCAGCCACCGAACATTTACGCACAAGCAGCTGGGTATGCTTTTATGTGATGTATTAATGTTTTATTCATGTTTTTTGTACTTAACAGTCAAATGTTTGTGTACAGGTACGGTGTCATGGCATATCCATCGCAGTCACCCGGGTATGGTTTCCTTCCTTATCCATCGTATCCTCCACAGTCAATTCCAACCCCGAATTCAAACGACTACTTACATGAAATTGAAGATGAAGATGTTGACACCGAGGATATGTTGGGTGGAAATGCCGATATTGAAATTTCCCATTTGGATAGCATGGAAATCGCTGCTTCACTTGACGACGATGAAACATGGATCGATGCTATGAATGTTAACAATGACGCTCCTTTAGATGATATTCCAGAGGAAGTTGATGACACTGATGAGCATATCGAGATGGAAGAACCGTTAGAAGATGACCAATGCAATGATACAATCATGGAAAGATCTGTTGTGCAAGAATTTCAATTTACCGACGAAATGTTCGGACTGGAATGTGTGGAGAAAGGCCCTCGAGTTGGTATGATTTTTAAATCGAAGGAATCTTTAATTGAACATATAAGTGAATGGTCGATAAAGTGTTCAGTTTCATTCAAAAACATAAAGTCCCACGCTAGAGAGTTCACTACTATATGTGATATTGATGCTAATTGTCCATGGCGGCTTCATGCTATTGTGTCTAAAAGAGATCATGCTGGGTGGTGGATGATAAAAAAATACGGCGGTGATCACGCTTGCTCAAATCCAATCATCAACTCGAACCACAAACAAGCAACAACCAAATTTATTTGCACCAAAGTCCTTCCACATGTTCGTTCGAACCCAAGTTACACTGCAAAATCTGTCCAAGAGCCTATGACACACACTTACAAAATTCAAATAAGTTACATGAGAGCCTGGAAAGGACTTAGCAAAGCGGTGTCTGCAATATTTGGCGATTGGGAATCTTCGTACAATGACTTGCCTCAGTTTCTTCGTGCTATACAGAAATGCAATCCAGGTACTGTTTATCATGTACATACAGAAGGAGTACAATTTTGGGGGGCTTTCTGGGCATTTGGACCGACCATTGCAGGTTTCAAGCATTGTCGTCCGGTTCTTTCTATTGACGGAACACATCTGTATGGTAAATATCAAGGTACGTTGCTTGTGGCTACAGGAGTTGATGCAAACAACTCTCTTTTCCCTTTAGCATTTGCTATTGTAAGGACGGAGTCGGCGGAAACTCGGGGTTGGTTTTTTTCCATGCATGGGACACTTAATTCCATCTTTAAATGCAAGATGCATTACATTCATTTCTGATAGACTGAAAGGAATTCCAACCGCCTTGCAAGAGAAGTGGAGAAGACCACATCATCATCGCTTCTGCCTACGCCATTTGAAAGCAAACTTTAAAAAAACTGGTTTTGGTAGTAAGATTTTGCAAAACTTATTTCATGCTTCTGCTGAAGCAAGAGATGAGTTAACATACAAAGAACTCAGAGAGCAACTAAAAAATGTGAGTCCGGCTGCTGACAGATGGATTGATAGAAGTCTCCGACATAAGGATGAATAGTGGGCTCTTTACAAGGACAACGGTGAACGTTTCTGTATGATGACTACCAATGCTTCGGAGAGTTTCAATGGAGTTCTTAAAGGTGCAAGATCGTTACCGGTCAAGGCGTTAGTGGCACGTACCTTTCATCGTCTTAATAGCTACTTCTACAGAAGACGTACGGATGGAATGGATTACGCATCTTCGCTCACGCCAAATTATGACAAAATGATGGAAAAATATTCAGCAGAAGCACGTAATATGAGCATTAACAGGTTCAGCTTAACGGAGTGGCAAGTAACAGACACAAACGCGTGCAACTACATAGTAAATATTGCCAATGATAGCTGTAGCTGTTCATGCAATATTCCTATTCTAGCCCATTTTCCATGTCCCCATGTTTTAGCTGCATGCGCACGATGTAGAGGAGGAGCGAATAGAGCTTACCATGATCTTATTTCATCCTGGTTTACGGCAGACATTTATAGACATAGTTATTCTCCGGTCTTTCATCCAGTGCCCGACAGTAGATATTGGGATGTACATGAAGGCCCTACTATAATCCCACCGCCAACGCGAAGGAATACAGGAATAAGGGGAGTCATGGACGAAATGGATGACAGAAGATAGGATAGATGTGGACAATGCGGTAACTTGGGTCATAAGAGAAGAACGTGTGGGAAGCAATAAATATTTTACTTGTTTCTACTACTTCTGTCATTAGTGAACTGTATAACTTATATTTTTATTCTGTACGCAACTTTGTTATCAAAGGCTATCTTATGTCAAACATTTAAATTACTTGCTATGTTATGTTACTTTGATTTAATTTATATGCAGCAAAATTATGAATTTTCCACAGTTTTACATCTACCGTCAAATAAACATAACAAACAAGCAATAATACATCATCTATTGCATATCCACTACAACAACCAAGTACAAATAAAACCAAGTAATACAACATTCATTAAAACTAAAGCATACATAACTCAATTAAACAAGTCTGATACAGATCCATTACATTATAGTTGCACTACCCAGTTTACTAGACCCCTTTCCAAATTGGATTTACGAACTGCAAATATTCTACTTGATGTCGAAGCTGACTTTTTTCCTTTTTCAAACATCTTACTTCGGCTTGCATCTCTAGCGCATACTCCACTCCCCTAGGGGTCAACGGACGATCTAGCCATTTGAAGAAATTACAGCACTCAACACCTTTCGGGTTAGTTATATGATCAAGGTAACCGGCACATCCGTAATACCGACGTCCAACATTTGTTTGAGTCTTGCATACAACTACCTCACAAACATCTCCACAGTGGCAAAGTGGATGTGTATCTTGTCTCACTCGTCCTTCGCCGCTAATTTATTTTCCCGGTATTTGATTCGGTTCGCCTAAGCAGATTTGATTATCCAAAGCAGATTGAACAACAACACCATTAGCCGACGGAACTATCTCAAATTGAGCTTCAAGAACTGTTTCAAACTGAGTTTCAAGAACAAATTCATTTTCAGCTTCCATCCGTTCAACATATTACACCAATACTTCATTTGGAATCTCCCAATTATCCATATAAATTAGTGGTAATGTAAGTGTGGGTGAAGGGATTGTCGTTGCTTTGGTTTAATCGAAGAATGAAGAAGAAATTTGAAAATTTTGTGATAAATGGTGGTAAATGACTAAAATTTGGGTTTGGAGCTGGTGGGTTCGGGCATGGAAGAAGGGTTGAAGGTTGGGAAATGTTTTTGTGGAATGTAGTGTAGGGTTGCTGCTGCCTCTGTTTTAACAGCAGCAACCTGTGCAGGCGCAACTCATAGTTGCGTCTGCTCGACACTATAGCAGGCGCAACTATGATTTGCGCCTGCTTATTGTATCGGTTATGCGCATCTAACAGTTGCGCAATGTAAAAAAAAATCAAAATCCCATCGGCGCAACTCTTAGTTGCGCACCGTAAAAAATTGAAAATCCCCTTGGTGCAACTAAGAGTTGCGCTTTCTAAAAAGAACTCAAAACCCCATTTGCGCCACTAAGAGTTGCGCTTTTTCATGGCAGTTGGAAAAAAGCTGACTAGGCAGAAACTAGCCCTGTTTGGTAATAAGTTTCAAAACCAACGCCGATCGCGAAATTGATTCGAAAATTAGCCCATTTTGAAAATTTGTCCTATTTATAATTATTATTTATAAATTACCATTTATAAATTATTAATTAAGTATTATTGGTTATTAATTATAAATTACGAATTATTAATTATTATAATATTTAAAGCAATGGTAAATATATTTCAAAAAATTAACATAATTTGGTCTTCTCCTATAGTGAACATCTCCTCAAAAAAATAACCTATGATTAACATTAATACTATTAATAATAATCGTTAATTATTAATATTTTTGAAGAAAGCATTGTAAATATTCATTATTAATTATTAATTATCAAAAGTTGACAATGGGCATTTATTACAACAGGCATTTTGTGACCGTTGTAAAATTGACATCTATTACAACGGACAAAAGAAAATTGTTGTAATAGGCATCTATTACAACGGGCTAATAGGTATGAAAACTGGTATCTATTACAATGGGCAGAAAATAGTTGTAATCGACATCTATTACAATGGACAAATAGGTATGAAAATTGGTATCTATTACAACGGCCAGAAAACCGTTGTAATAGGCATATATTACAACGGGCAAATTGAAAACATTGTAATAGGTGTCTATTACAACATGCAAATGAAATGAGTTGTTAAAAAGTGGTATCTATTACAACGGACCTAAAAAAATTGTTGTAATAGGTTTCTATTACAACGGGCATTTAAAAATTGTTGTAAAAATGGCGTTATAATAGGTTATTTTTGTTGTAGTGCATTCTAAGTTCATTACAAATCTATATGAGTCGGACATTCTAATATAGTTTACTTTGTGTATAATTTGTTTAATATTTTTAATAATGTGAACTAATTTGTTAAAGTTTTCATTATTTTACACTGGTAGGACCTGCAGGATGCAACACTAACAATGAAGGCTGTTGTGTGTAAACCAAAAATGGACAGACACTTTCTGCTTGCTCAGTTTAGTAACGGTACTTCTCATATATTAAGAATTCATAAATTTTCATGTATAAAGCTTGTATTTCATGTTCTATTTCTACTATGTAGGAACTTGAATTGAATGGTTGTAGCTGTCCATTTGGCTTCCATGGCAATGGCTTGAAATGTGAAGGTTGTTTTATTTCTTTTAATGTTTCTTTATTATAACTATTATTATTTTCTTTACGAAAACCACACTAGAAAAAAGATATATCTATAGTTATGCATCAGATGTTGATGAAGGTAAAGAGCAACTATCATGCAATGTGATGGTTGTACTTGCAAAAATACGTGGAGAGGATTCGATTGCAAATGCAAGGGAGATCTTTTGTACATAAAGGGAGAGAATTTATGTATTGGTATTAAATTGATACATTTTCATCATACTATGTACATTTCCAAGTTTGCTTGAATTTATTACATAAACGATGATGAATTTTTGATCCCAACTGAAATTAAATTGATAATTTCTTGTTACCGATGCAGCAAAAAATACATCAAAAATTAGTTGGTTTGTAGTAGTATTAGTGCTTATTGGCATAGCTGGTACTGGGAGCAATCTATATATTCTACAAATACAGGCTTCGGGTATGTTCATAAAAGAGTTTGAGACAAAGTAAAAGAATAGAAAGATCTTTATTACTTTTGATATTTGTGTTACAGTAAATGCTAATCTCAACTGTATTGAATAATATCTCAGATACAATGACACTTGCAATATATAAAGACTCTATGCAGGCTTTGGGCTGAAACATAAGCCCAGAACAGTTTAGTTGAGATGGATGTGATCTAGGCCGTTGATCTGAGTCAATGATCACAGCAAATACAACCACACGATTACAGAGGCTCTCTAACTCATATTCCAATATGCCCCCTCAAACCCTACGGCGATTAGGGTTTGCGGCGATTCTTGTCTGAGAGATCTTATAACAAAAAGTTGAAGTTAAAAGGAGTCGGATCTGGACTTGGGATGAAGTACTAGTCAATCGTCAACCTAATGGTGGCAATTGATTAGAAGTTCAGCAGGCCAGCACAGATGAAAAGAAAGATGACAACTTTGAGGTTCTTCCGCTCTCTGGAGAAGTGAAGAGCCAAAAGTATGACTATGGAGACCCAGCTTGCTTCAGTGTTGAGATGATGCTTGAATGGAAAGATCAACCTGTCGGTTCACATGCTTTTTGGTATGTGAATCGTCATCAGTACTTCTGACTTGCAGTCTCTCTCTGAATCGATCGAAGTTGCTCTTAGAAAGGGGCTTTGTCAAGATGTCAGCAGTTTGGTAAGTGGAAGGTATGTGGTTTACATATAGATTTCCTCTAGCAACTTGTTCACGAACAAAGTAGATGTCCAGTTCTACATGTTTTGTTCTTGAGTGTAGAACTGGATTGGCTGTTAGATGTACGGCACTCTGATTATCGCACCAAATTGTTGTCTTGTTATCGGTTTTGACTTGTAACTCTTTAAGTAGTGATTCAATCCACATGACCTCTGCAGTAGCATTGGCAACACTTCTAAATTCTGCTTCGGTGCTAGATCTTGACACAGTAGATTGTTTTTTTGAACACCATGATATAGGATTGTTACCCAGATATATACAGTACCCAGTTGTGGATTTTCTGTCATCTGGATCATTAGCCCAATCTGAGTCGGCATATCCATTGATACTGATTGACTTGTCTGCCTTTAAAACTAAACCATAGTTAAGTGTCCCTTTGAGGTATCTTAGAATCCTCTTAACTGCTTTCCAGTGGATGTCTGTTGGGTTTTGCATGAACTGACTTGCCTTATTCACACTGTATGCAATGTCTGGTCTGGTGATAGTTGCATATTGAAGTGCTCCAACAATGCTTCTATATTCCCTGTCATTGAGTAATGCCTCTCCTTTGTATTTAGATAGATGCAAGTTGCTGACCATAGGTGTTGAGATGGGATTGGCTTCATGCATCTTTGCTTTGTGTAGAATCTCTGTTATGTATTTCTTTTGACTTAGATGAATTGTTGCATTTGTGACTCTTCTGACTTCTATCCCCAGAAAGTAAGTTAAGTTGCCAAGATCCTTGATGCTAAATTCCATATTGAGATGTTGAATTAAGTTGTTGATTTCCTGCTTGCTGTTACCTGTAATAATAAAGTCATCAACGTATATTAGTACGAATACTGTTATGTCTTTGTTGATTTTTGTAAATAGTGAGTTGTCAGACTTGGTTAACTGATAACCAAGTCTGATCATTGTTTCTTTTAGTTTTTCAAACCACACTCTTGGAGCTTGCTTCAAACCATAGATTGCTTTGTGTAGTTTGCACACATGATTATCTTTCCCAATTTGTTTGAACCCTTGAGGCTGTTCCATGTATACCTGTTCCTGTAAGATACCATTTAAAAAGGCATTATTTACGTCAAGTTGTCTGATGGTCCAATTTCTATGTAAGGCTATAGCAATGACAATTCTTATAGTAGTTGGCTTCACTACAGGTGAGAAAGTTTCTGTAAAGTCGAAACCACTCTGTTGTGAATATCCCTTAGCTACTAATCTTGCCTTGTACTTAGAAATTGTACCATCAGCATTCTTTTTTAATTTATAGGTCCATTTACACCCAATGATATTTTTATCCTTTGGTCTGAGAACAAGATCCCATGTCTTGTTTCTCATTAAAGCATGGTATTCCTCATTCATGGCATTTTTCCAGTTTTCATCTTGTATGGCTTGATCATATGTAGTTGGCTCCTCTGCATTTAAGATGGTGTGATAGGCTTTTGGTTTAAAGATGCCACTCTTGGATCTGGTTATCATGTGATGACTTGCTCTGTCAGTGGTTTGCTGTTGAATGACTCTGTCATCTTCAGATTGCATGTTTGATCCAGTGTTTTGCCAGTTGTTTTGAGTCTGAAGTGGAGTTGGTGTCACTGTAGTTCTTTGTTGAGAGTCTTGTTCAAGTATATTTGTTGAGCTTGTCTGATCATTTGATGCATCAGCTTCATTGTTGGAGTCTGTTCTTTGTGGATCTGAGCAGACTGCTTCATGATTGATTGTGTCTTGAGTTGACTTTGCTGGGCCCTGAATTATCTCAATAGATGGAATGGATACAGGTGGTATAGATTCTCTAGTATTATACACTTTACTATTTACCTTAATGTTTACTTCTCTAAAGGGAAATACTGTTTCATTAAACACTACATGTCTAGAAATGAATATTCTTCCATTGTTGTCTAAACATTTATATCCCTTTTTATTGCTAGCATAGCCTATAAAAGTACAGGGGGAAGATCTAAAGTCTAATTTATGTTTATTGTAAGGCCTAATGTATGGAAAACATAGACACCCAAATATTTTAAGGCTATGATAGTCTGGACAAGTGTTTGATAATATTTCTATTGGACTCTTTAACATTAGAACTTTTGAAGGCAGCCTGTTGATTAGATAGACTGCTGTAGCAAAGGCGTCTGGCCAAAATTTCTTTGGCATAGATGCCTGTGCTAGGAGAGTGAGACCAGTTTCAACAATCTGCCTGTGTCTCCTTTCCACTAGTCCATTTTGCTCTGAAGTGTATGGGCAGGTTGTCCTGTGATTGATTCCCCTTTTTTGAAAGTACTCCTTTAGTGGGAGATATTCAGTACCACCATCTGTCTGCATGATTTTGACTCTGCAGTTAGTTTGATTTTCTGCTTGTGCTATAAACTGCATAACTGCATTGTGAGTTTCACTCTTAGATTTCAAGAAATATATCCATATGTATCTAGAGAATGCATCTACAAAAGATACATAGTACTTGTATCCATAATCTGTATGAATTGGGGCAGGTCCCCATAAGTCAGTTGTAACCAGTTCAAGAGGTTTACTATACAAAGTTTTTGAATCTGAAAAAGGTAATTTGTGACTCTTACCCATTTGACAATAAGTACAGACATATGGTAATGATATATCATTAAAGGAAATACTGTTTTCATTCATTACATGCTTAACAATATTGACATTTGGATGTCCAAGTTTACAATGCCATTTGTCAAATATCTCATTCATTTCTTGTAGTTTGAATTCTGAGTTATTACACCATTTTCTGTTACTGATTGAGTTTCTTGAATTATCCACTTGAAACTTGTACAGTCCTTTACACTGTTTACCCTGCAAAAGTACTTCCTTAGTTAGAATGTCTCTAACTAAGCAGTTATGTGGATAGAACTCGAAAAATACTCTATTGTCTTTTGCAAATTGCGACACACTAACTAAATTTTTCTTAATATGTGGGACTCTCAATAAGTTATTCAGGTATAACTGTTTTCTTCCCATGATATAAGATTTACCTGTGTGTGTAATTGCAATAGACTTGCCATTACCCATGTGAATGGAATTCATACCTCTGTATTCCTTGCTCCCAAGATTTAAGTTGTTCAAGTTATTTGTGATGTGATTTGTTGCACCTGAGTCAGGATACCAATCTTCGTCTGGAGTGTGATCTGATTTTGTATTGTCACTTTGAGAGTTCTTTATCTCTGATTGGTTGACTGATTCAGACTGCAGATGTGCCATATTTGCACTATAGTTGGCATTTCTTTGAGTATTTTGACCCTGTCCTGGTACATAATTGAGATTTAGCCTGAAATAACATTTTGCTGCTGTATGACCAATTTTCTCACAAATTTGGCACTTTGGTCTGTTGTTGTTGTTCCATCTGCCTCTTCCTCTTGACCTGTTGGAAGAACCACCTCTTTGAGTGTATTGTTCTCCTCTGTTGTTGTTTTGACTTTTGCCTTTGTGACTAGATGCAAAGTTGACAGATAAGTCATTTTCTTGAGGTTTCTTGATGTCAATTCTTGCCTCATGAGATAGTAAAACAGAATGTACATCTTCAATAGATGGAAGATTTCTCTGAGATGTCAGGACTGCAACTACTGCTTCATATTCATCAGTGAGTCCATTGAGTATTGTCATGATTTGTTCTAAGTCGGATACCTTTAGGTTGGCAGCCTCTAAAGCATCACAAACTGCCTTAATTTTGAATAGGTATTCTCTCATGCTAAGGCTTTCCTTTTTCATATTATGAAGTTGTCTTTTATAGAACATCACCTTTGCTGCAGATTGAGAATTGAACACCCTTTCTATTGTAGACCATATCTCATATGCTGTTTTGCAGCCTAGAACATGAGTAAGAAGATTTGTATTTATAGATGACAAAAGCCAAGAACATATTAATCTGTCCTGTCTATGATGGTTAACATAATCTTCATTACTGATCATTTTGTTTTGTTGATCAGCGATAACCATTGGTGGGACAGATATGGTTTCTTGAATATATTCTTCAAGACCATAACCCTGGAGAGCTGTTTCCACCTGTAATCTCCAGAGCAGATAGTTGTCATCACTGAGGCGAACTGTTACAAGTTGACTTTGTGGACTGATAGTGGTTTTAACCAGTTTCTCAACATTTGATGCAGTGTGTTGCAAATCACTGCCATTACTGGGTACTGAGGAGTTTGATTCGTCTCCCATGATGATCTCAAGAACAAGTATAGATCAACAGAAAAACAAGAAACAGTAAATTCTTAAAGAAAATAATACAGAATCAAGATTTTGATCAGACCTTCCTCTCAGGTAAGATGCAACCAGAAAGAGAATTCACGTGATGATAATTATCTGATGATCTCTTTTCTTAGGATGGCACTTTCCTTGTTTTCGATTGCTTGATGAATTGACTTCTTGATTTTGTTTCTTTCTGAATTTTGATTTCTGTTTCTTTTGGACTCAATGATAAATCCTTGTGCAGCCAGAAACGACTGGCAAGGCAGATGTGATTATCTTGAGTCTCTTCTTCTCAAATGATGATGCTTAATCTGATGAGAGAGGCCAATGACCCTCTGATGAATTTCTGATGAATTTCCTCTTCTAATGGATCTTGCTGTGCTGTTAGGCGCAATTTTGCTCTGATACCATAAAAGAGTTTGAGACAAAGTAAAAGAATAGAAAGATCTTTATTACTTTTGATAATTGTGTTACAGTAAATGCTAATCTCAACTGTATTGAATAATATCTCAGATACAATGACACTTGCAATATATAAAGACTCTATGCAGGCTTTGGGCTGAAACATAAGCCCAGAACAGTTTAGTTGAGATGGATGTGATCTAGGCCGTTGATCTGAGTCAATGATCACAGCAAATACAACCACACGATTACAGAGGCTCTCTAACTCATATTCCAATAGTTCATTTTGTATGTATTCTTTGAACCTTTATTTCCTTAGTAAGATGATTGGATAAAACGAATAGGTGATTAAGTAGCTCTGTTATTAAATTCCTTTTGTATGATAATATAGTTAATGATCACATTTATATGTTATATCAATCATACATGGATTCAGAGATCATGTCCATAATGTCAGAGTACACGCCCCTCGATAACCGGCATAGAGAAAACCAACCATTGTGACAAGATTCCATTTTATAAGTAATATGGTATTTATTTAGTTTTATCTTCAGATTTTCTTCTAATTTTAATCTATTTCATTGGACTTATGAATCCAGTTTCTTGCAGGATATAAATGAAAATTGGAGGATTGAAATTTGTATAGTCATAAGCCACAAATTCTAGCAATTACGAAATTGTAGCCACACTATTCTGTGTTTGTAGGTGAGACTGTGTGATGATATACATGTTATACAGAATAAAGAGATTATATATCCCTAATATTGTTTGAGTGAACTTTGAATAAGATTTTAGTGTTCTAGTGTTTTATGCTTATTAAATTTGTAATGCTTTTTCCATATCACTTTATTTATTTAATTATTTGTTTACATATGAAAAAATCACCATGAATTATTTAAATGCCATCAATTCAATTACAAGCTATTCTCCAAAATTCTTTACGGGCTCGTTGATCATAAAGACTCTCTAGGTGCACCACTATGTCTGTGCAGGTGAATAAACATTCTATGAACTTGCAAGTTTATTCTTATTTTGAAGTATCATAATATGTCTATTGCAACTTTATTTTAGACATCATGATGCCAAAGTTAGTGAGGTGGGGATTGGATTTCGGAATTGTCCATGTGTTCCCATGCTAGAAAGGCATGTTAACTATTTTAAATATTATATGGTTATTTCTTTGTAAATAGTTTGAGCGATCTGTATTAAAAACATCTCGGTCACATTATAACTTCAATATAAAAACACTTCACATGTAAACCTTTGTGTGTGCCCAAGCACACGTTCCCTCTATCAAAAACATCTTCGTCATTAGTTTAATTTGCATAAACATTTTATGTTTACTTTTGATCAGCAATACAAAAGACAGTTGATGGTCCATTAGTAAAAGACTAGAGAGGTGGGCGAGGTGCTGGTTAGAATATCATTCCCCAGCTCAACTTGTGCCGCTAAGGTGAGAATGGATAAACTATAATGTATTGAATAGATAATGTTTTGTATTCTAGTTTAACAGTTATGCTAGTTAAGGTACTGTAGTAACTGAAATAATTAAGAGTAGGGTATTAATGTACAATATATTTCTACTTTATGATTAAAGCTAACTATCAAGAATTAGATGGTTAAACTAGTATACATAATCCATAACGCTGGATAAATTTTTTATATGATTATCAGTGTCATTCTTAGCATATGCAGTAACCATCATAAGTCAAAAAACATAAGCTGCGACTGAACCATAAAATATTTGCAAATTATTAACGAAGATCAATTGATATAACCTTAAAAAATGCTATCTCTCATACCATGAATTTGTCATTGCTGACACAAAATCAGTTCAACATATGAAGCTTCCAGTATTGCAATTGCAAACAATAAAATCATGTTACACAGTGCAAATTAAATGATAAGAAGCAAAAAAGGATGATGCTATAAAGCATGCTTTTACCATGCGTTTCGCTGTATCATCTAGAAATTATATCCGATTTTCATATTATACAAGTCTGCTCCTAATCTAAACACTTCCCTCATGAGTGAGTAGATGATATCAATCGTTAAGATAAATCCACATGTATTCTTTTGTGCAGAACGTTAAAAATGAAGCTCGTTAATTATAATTTTGCAAATTTGTATGTTAAGAAAATGAGATATGATGCCGTTAAATGTATATGCAAATCATATTGCCCAACAATCCCTGTTTCATACATTTATCATAATTTGGGATTTTTCTACCGAGTCACAAATAATGGATGTGAAGATAAGGATTCAAGTGGATTTAATGAATGCGAGGAATGGCTGAAGGCACATGATGCAGTTCTTGTTCTTGACAATACTGGAGAACTTAATGTAGACACCAAGGTAAAATACTTAGACACATTTTGTGACTGTCTGATTCTGTCACTATAAAAACTAGTATAAAACGCATGTACATGCAAAATCTTTGGTGGTAAAAACACTTTTATTTCAAAAAGTTTGGTTGGTGGTGTTGGTTGCAAGTTTATAGTGGAATTTCGTTGATGGGTGGTCATAAAGAAGATGGGGATGGAGCTTGTAAACCGTTGGTAAGATTCCGTTGATGGATGTAGGGTATTTTCGGAATTTCAAAAAGACACGGTTGAAATGCTATTCATTGAATTCTTATTATTAATAGTAGAGATTTATAATATATACATCCACAAAGTAAAAACACGGACATGTTTTTTTCCCTTTCTTTTTTGTACTACCTATTTTGACAATCTCAACCAATGATTGATGATAAACTTTAAGTAATAACATGCCATCTCCCAGCAGTTTATACTGCATGACTTATGATCATCTGAATGACTTTTAAATATGATTAGGAAAACGCTGCTCTTTAGATAAACATTGCACTTGTCATTTGATTATAGGCTACAAGTCTGTGCCTGTACTTGCCGGAACCACAACTCTTAGAAAATACGACTGCATAAAATGTTAGGTTGATGAAGCTCTATAGAAGGTCACTCAACCACAACTCTATGAAGAATGGAAAATTAATTACTGTTATTTATAATGAAGTAATGAGTAGTGACTAGTTGTAAATATTGAAGCCTTGAACTCTATTTATTATTTGTTTCTCACGAACTATGCCAATAATTCACTGCTGTACTAAACCCTATTAAGTATCAATACCATGTGACTATGGAACTATGATCTAATTGTTTATTAGTTTGTTCCATTATATGTTCTTTAATTTATGTTTATGAGTTATTATATTGGTTATTGACCATCTAGTATTGAAGTTATGATACTGAAAATTATTATACGCGCGGGCCACAATTGGTCTTCAAATGACTAGCATGTGTTTGATGTTGTATTTCCTTTTGTACTGCTTGCACAAAATGATCAGTTTTCCATCGGATATAAAAAGATGTACTATCATAGGATTACATTTCAAAAAAAAACAAATTACACTAACTAGCAATAGCTCACAGCCGTTGCAAATGCTAAATTAAAAACGGCTCCGAGCCGTTGCTAATTTTAGCCACTGCCCATTTTGCAACGGTTCAAAGCCATTGCGAAATGGCTATTCTGGTGTAGCGTGTTCTCGCTCATACGTCGATCAACCTATATAATGTCGCCATCAACAATCGCTTGTCTTCCACCTCAATTGCCCGCACATTTTGAAGCTCTCCTATCTTAACATAGCCAGCTATGGCCATAGGCGTCGGACCGCCCCTACATAAGGATGCTTTGCATGCACTTTGTTTCTTTTTAAATATTGTTTATAACACTTCCCAAAATATTATACTTCTTTCTGAAATTGTTATTCTACATTTTATAAAACATTATACTCATTTAAAAATAGTATTCACGGTATTCCTCAAAATATTATTTGCAAAACATTTGTTTTAATATTACTCAAAATCTTTCAAAACGTTATATTCTTTCCAAAATATTATATTCTTTTCAAAATATTATATCTAAATGCCTTGTCCTAGTATTTGAGAATCTTTATCGACGTTGGCCAAGCACACCGACCAAAATTCTTAAAGCACTCAACCGACAAATTAACACGAATTTAACTTCAAAAATTTCTTTATATATGTATGTATGTATGTATGTATGTATATATGTATGTGTGTGTACATACTTTAATAAATTTCCTTTTATGAAAACAACTGCTTGCTTGTATTAAACATTTTCTAATACCATTTATGTATAGCCAAAATAATAATTATCAACGGACTAGCACCACCGTACCAATGGTTAGGTGCTTCAACTTTGGTGCAAGAGGTCACAGGTTCGAAACTTGCATAGCGTGATTCAAACATATATTAGCATGTAGTATGTTATATACTATCTAAGACTTGTAGTACTAATATGTCCTACCATCTAAGTCCCCAATTAAAAAAAGCAATTATTAACAACAATTCAATCAATGCCCATCAATAATCCATGCACTCAAATAAGCATTCAATTTTGAATTTTATGCTTCAACGCGTTTTAATAGTATATACATATACATACATACATACATACATATATCTATATGTGTGTATCATTTTCTCTTATATGAAAAACGACTTCCCTTATCCTATATGGTAACTTCAGAGCTGAAGGATATTGCTAATTTCTAATATTTGGTTCCATTAAGGCTTGAGCGGGGTTTTATCTTTTGAGTGATAACTCCTACTCAACGCCACACTCAAGTCCTATCCCAAACAATTATTTTCAAATTTAATACAACAAAGCACAAACAAAAGCAAACCAACTAACGCGTTTAGTGAAAAGCAATCTATCGGCTTCTGCTGCGCTAATCTGATCACTGTAGGATCATGCTACTTATTATTCTGATGAGTTCTAGTTGCAAGATTTGATTATAGTCTTCTAAAGCTTCCCCGACCTGACTAATGCCTACTCCATTCCAAGCCATACAAAGGTCTAATATTCCCCACTAGAACTGACACTACTAGCCAGCAAATAACTTCTATATTCATAACTTTCACCAATTTCTCTATATCTCATATAGAGACTAACATTTAGAAGATATAAGATACAAATACTATGTAGTAAAACAAATATAAATTCATCTCTAGATAATTACCCATGTAATCATCGTATACTCATATTATCCCTTACCATAGGGTGACTACTGAACACATCCATGTGAATAGGGACTATAAATCTTATCTAAGGCCAAAAGACTCGTGTTACCAACTCTAACATCTCACCTCTACACCCATATCGCGAAAGAGTATTAGAAGGTAGGTAATATAAAAAATGAGGTGATATTGGGCTGTCACACATGAATATTCCCTTGACCTAACATCGATACATATTTCAAAATCATAAACTACTCACTACACATACTTGATATCAACACAAAGCAATAAGCACGTGCATTTTGAGGATAGAACAATACACAATATAAAGTAAATAATAGAGATCAAGTGCTCAATATCTCTTAAAATATACAAGACATGTCCAATAAATACATCCCAACAACATATACATACATGAGGTTTCATAAATACACCATGATACAGGAATATACTAATTATCTAGCCTCAAACTATGTCCAACAATCACAAGCTAGTCATTTCATCCCTGGACCTAAAATGTCTTGGACTAACTATAACAATCCGTATTTTTAACTATTTTAAATTGTTAAATTTAATATAATTATTGAACAAAAATGGTTAAAAATAAAATTTTAATGATTTATTAATGTAATTTATTGGATATGAACTTAGATAAAAAATTTAAATAACAAAATTCAATAAGATAAAAGATGAACTTATATGAGAAAGTAAATTAAATGATATTGAATTGTAAGTAATTGATAACAGAAATTGAAATAATCAATGTTAAGTTAATAAAGAATCGAATGAATGTTTATTAAAAGTAAAAGCATAAGTTTATTTATATGAAATTTTATTTTTGATAAGTATAAATTTCAGAAATAAGAAAACATTTATTTGGTAAGAAGTGAAAAAACTTTTGCTGTATACAATAATTGCATTATGTTGAATTACTGTAAAATGGAAGTAGTTGTTTTATTATTTGAATTTGTTTTAAAAGCAAATATTATAAGTTAAATAACTTATATTTCAAATATAGTGATTTATTTGACAATTTAATTTTTTAAATTTAATATTTGAATTTTTTTAAATAATTAAATCTTGAATTTAATATGAATGGAAATGATTTCAAAAGTTGATTTATATTCTACTTAAATTAGAGTGGAATTAGTAAACTTTTAAAAGTGGATTTAAAAGTGATTAAATTGATTTTGGAAATTACTAGTTTTAATTAACGTGTAAAAATAGCTTTTTTGGGGCACTGTCTCGGATTTCGACGAAACATGTTTCATCGGATACGTAATAGTGAATTATTATATGCTGTCAAATTTCGTAGCGACTGGACATATCTTTGGGTCACGCGAGTTCGAAACGTGTAGAGATTAATTAATGGAATTTAAATTAAAATAATTTGATTTTGAAAAGCTAACTTAAGTATATGATGGAATTGGCTTCCGATATATATTCCATTGTGTTTAGAATAGGGGTATAACATATAGAACGCCAGGCGGCACGCTTCGTTTGGAGTTCGAAATTTTCACAGATGAATAGTGTCGTGGGAAATTTTCTATAAATAGCCATTAACCTTCCTTCATTTGCAAACCCTAAACATCAGCCACCTCCTTTATAATTTCAATGGCCAAAAATTGCCCATCTTCTTCCCTCGATTTCTCTCTACACACGCGCTTTTAGGGTTCGACTTCATATAGGAAGATGGAGAGCTCGACCAGCTCTACAAGATCAGCGGTCGGATTAGGATATTCTCGTCGACAGCGGCAGAGATTGGAGGGCAAAGTCGCGGCAGTTTTTGGGTTCCTCGACTTCACATACGCGCGCGCGATAGTAGATGGTGGTGCGGCAACATGGTGGTTGGGGGCGCGCGCGAGCGTGTTTGTGGTGGCAGCGCGTTCGATCGATTAACGCTTAAAAAAAGAAGCGTCGGGCTGGAAATAACACAAACGAGAGGGAGGGAGATGTTGGAAGAAGGTTTAAGTTTAATTTTTATTTATTAATTTAATTTAATTTTAATAATATCGAATGTTTATAATTTCATAACTTTTTCATACAAGGTCGGATTCAAGCGAAACAAGTTGCTTGGATTCATGTCGAAGTCGTCAACGACATGGAGTTGGATTCAAATTTGTTTGAATCTGAAAATTTCAGTTTCAAATAAAGGTGAGTTTTTTAAACCACTCACGAAATACTAAAATATTCTGATGTTAGTTAAATTGAAATCATGAAGTGATTTATCTTTATTGACTGTTGTTTGGTAATTTAACTGACATTTAAATTGACATATGAATTGAACTGTTAGGAATTTGTAATCGACGGTTAAATTTGGAATTGAAATTGAATTGCTAGTTAAATACCCGATATTGATAACTAGTTAACTATTGTGATTTATTGGCTGATTTGGATGTTGACTGAGATTGGATGCTATTAGTTGATATATTGGGTGATTAGATGTTTATTTATTTCATATGTATCCTGTTATCACCTTTATATTATTTGACAGTATATAAAACTGTTATTTGAATTATTTCGAATAAATTAACAAAAAGTTTGAAATGATATATACCTATGACATTTTGATTTGGATTGAAATGATATATATCCATCTCTGCAATTAAAAGTGAAATAACCGATCATTTGGCCATAGGATAGAAAATTATATACGGATACCGGATTGGTTAGATTAAATGGTTTTAAATTCTTGAATTGAAGCTATTTAAATGATTTTGTTTAAAAGAAATAAAAATCGAATTTATAAAGATTGAATTATTTTCAAATTCGAGCCTTGAAATGTTGAAGGTGAAATTTGTAAAAGAAATTGTTTTAAAGAATTAAATTTGAAATGTGAAGTTATAATCAACATATGACTTGAATTATGGAAATTGAATTGTTTAAAGGTTTGAACTTTTACTTGAAATTCAAATTTATCTAAGTAAAAGTGATATAAATGGATATTTCAAATATGGGCTCGGAATTGAATTATTTTAAAGATTTGAACCCTAAATTGAACACTGAAGTTTAATTTGATTTAAGTGATTTAAATTGGTAAATTGAAATTAGACTTGAAATCTATATAAATTGAAATGGTTTAAAATGAGAATTGAAACTTAAGCCGTTGAATCGAACGTTGAATCAAATTTGAAGCTAAAATGAAATGTTTCGAAATTGAAGTTAATTCGAATTGAAATTGAAATTGAAGTTAATTCGAATTGAAATCGAAATTGGAATTAATTCGAATTGAAATCAAAATTGGAGTTGATTCGAATTGAAATCGAAGTTGATTTGAATTGAAATCGAAATTGAGATAATTTGAATTGATTTGAGATTGAAGATGATTTGAATTGGAAGATTTGAAATTGAATCAGTTTGATTGAAATTTGGACCTGAGTCCGGATTTATTGGAAATGGAAAGAAACATTTTTAAATTTGAAACTATTTTCACTATAAACTATTTTTCTATAAACTGTTTTAAAATTCATCTTTTTAAACTTTCAAATTATTTAAATTTTCAAATCATTTAATATATAACCTATTTTCAGTACTTAAATATTTTATATCAAACCATTTTCAATCTCTAAACTATTTAAATTATTCAAACTATTTTCAAAAATTCAAGCTGTTTGAGGTCGGAACTGTTTATGTTTAAATCATTGATTTAAAACGTGAATGTGGTTAAAATGAAGTTATAACCTAAGTTGAAATTCTAAATGGAAATTCGAGTGAAATGATGTTTTGAAGTGAAGTGACATATTAGAGTAAATATGATATTCTAGAGTAAATATAATATATTGAAGCGAATATGATTTTGATGTGAATATGATATTTTGATATCGAGTATGAATATTTTTTTTGAAATGTAAAAGAACCAACCGGTGTGTAAAATGACGTTTGGTTTTTAAAGAGATCGGGGATGATTATTGGTAGATCGGGGACGATTATTGGCATACTTTCCGTCAATGTTAAAACCACTTTAACAATTGTGTACGTGAAGGAGACTCTAGAATGAAGTGGTTGGATTTGGTGTACGTTGACGGATTTAAAGAAAGAGAACAATGATGGATAGCCTCGACGCTTGTGTCAATTTGAAATGACTAAAACAGGACGGCTTGACAGTGCCAATGAAAGTAGCTACCTCTAGCGGACATTTGTTCTTCGGTTTTCTTTTTGGACTCGGTCCATACTATTACCCTTGATGTTGGTTTCGATTGGTGCACCTTGATTTGGGATGACCTCCTTTTGACTCGATATGGGATGGATGGACGCAGTGGGTGGTCATGGCTACGATGCGTTACCACTAGCCCTGCGATCTGAACTGGTAGTATCCTACCTTGGGCATTGCGTCACATGCCTTGTCATACTTTTATCCTTATACAAGACCACTTGGAGTTTGGTTTAGTGTTGTCGTATCACGGCGCATCTTATCCCTCGATGTGCTACAGGGGTGTTATATGCAAACTGTATGCCATGCTTAAAAACGCATTAAGGGTGGTTAATGTAAAGCCTTAATGCTAGGAAAAATATTTATCTTATTGATTAGACATTACATATATAGCGTATTCTACTATATATAGATATTTTGACGAAACCTTAACAGATGGAAAATCCCGTAACATCTCTTGAGATGGCACGCACATTATACACTGGATAGGAGATGTAAAACCCCGTAAACATCTCTGACGCTATTACACTTGTAACAAACCGGGGTTTTTGGCCCTCAAAAATCGACACTAATACGTCCACTTTATTACATGTCGAGAAATCGGATGCCGGAAAACCCGATTGTTAGGGAAAAAGAAAGAAGGAAGAAGATAAGAAGAAAACTAAACAACACAGAATCTCATAGCGGAACGAATAATCTATAATTAACATCAACTCTTTAACAAAAGTCAAAATGTAATGTATGTATATTCAAAACATCAATCAGAGTACACTAAGCTATTTCAGCCTGGACAGTTATAACAGCCTGTCCTTACAATTGTTGATAAACACAATAATGATTACAGCAGAAAATAACCATCTATGTGAATATGTGTCTGGGCCTCTAACTCATCTCTTGAAGCTCCAAGCATCCAAACCAAACTGCAATATACTCGGTCTGACCCGAGCATTATAATAAAATAACACCCGAGTCAGTCTGGAAAACCAGCGTGAGAAAACACACCCAACTGGATTTAAAGTTATATAAAACCTTTGAAATCAAAGGTATCTCGTAAGACCACGCCACACATAAACACGGACGGGTTTTTTATCTTACGATAACCAAAACCGTTTCTATAGAAAATCCATTTATATTATAATAATGTCTAAAGGCAAAAATAATAATAATTAAGTAGCTGTGATGCTCTTGAGTGTACATCACAACAATACTAGGTATATAATCGAAAATCGATAAGGCGCATTCGCTAATTGTGTAGGATTTCCATGGAGGTGCCCTTAATACTTCGAGGAACGGTTCTCCTGCATAAGGATCAGAGATATCCTCCCGAAGCAGCATACATCCCTAGTGATGTACCATAGGAAAAACATAACTGGCCTTGCTAAGACCGAGTGCATCGCCCCATCTGTGCATAACAACAATAAGTGACATCTAGGAGAAGCCGACTACACCCTATGGGTTTGCCAACCCTACTGGCCATGCCTCCTATCTCTGGTTTTAGTCATTCCCACTGATGAGGCTACGTCTGGCATTCCAGCTTACGCACCGCCACCAAATAGATCATGGAATCCCACATGGATTCCAATACCCCAACGGGTCTCGGAATCACACATAGATTCCCATATCTCAATTAGATCTTGGAATCACACCCAGAATCCCATACCCCAACGGAACTCGGAATCACACATGGATCCAAACATTCCAATATATCACGAATCTCCTTCATAGAACCGTATATGGTTTTCGGAGTGGTTACGGGTTTGAGTCATCTCTTACGAGTACACTCCTCCGCTTCCCGGGTGCTCCACAAAACCAAATGTCGATTTCCAGAATGCTTAATACATGTTCTTTAGGAAATAATCAGATAATACATAAGAGCGGGGATCACCCCCTAACCGTTTAAGTGGATGGATCTCCTTATCATTTATCCTAAAAGAACGAAACGAGTTTATACGTACAGTATAACACCACTAATGGTAATTGTACCATATAATTCCTATATTTTCCCTAGATATTTCCAGAGTTAAAATCCTTCAGTGTTAAGTAGGGAATATTTCCATACCACCAAAATTAAGAAGGATTACATATTTAGGCCAAGATTTTGATAGTCGGTTATTTAACTATCAACAAACACACATTCAAACAAAGATTTATTCCATAGGTGAAATCAACATCGGTTAAGCACATAAGCAACCACCGGCCTCCTTTTAATAAATCTTCCATTCATTTAAAAGCACTTTGCAAATTACTTGTACAAAAATACCTTTACAAGGGTATATCCGCCCATCCCTATATTTTCAATACTTAGAAAATATCCATATACTTATCTCAACGCTATAAGTATATCTACAAAATTAAGAAAGATTTCCTTTTTGTTCGATTCTCATATTATTTATAAATTCCTTTACAATTCTCCAAAACCATTTATAAACCATTTTATAAATTTCCAAAAAACCATTTATAATCCCTTTATAAAATTTCAATCACTTATAAGCTCTTTGTACATTCAAAAAAATCATTTATAAACCCTTTATAAGTCCATAAAACCATTTATAAAATTCCTTTTATAATCTATATACCCATTTTTAAAATTCATTTATAAATATCTAACCATTTATAAACTCTTTAACCTTGTAAATAATCTTCCCTTACGTCTTCAAACCATTTTATAAATTCCTTTATAAAATCCAGGTCTTTCAACTCCATTCATAGGTTTCAGAAACATTTATAACAATTAAAATCTTTTACTCCAAAACACCATTTTATAATAATAATTATTAACACTAAACATTTAAATTAATGAAAATTATTAACTTTAAACATCTTAATAATAATTAAAATTCCAAAATATTGTTAAATAAACAATAATAATTTATCTTTACCATCTTTATAAATAATAATAACCTATTTTCAAACCTTATTAATAATCCTTACTATTAATTCCAAACCATAATTATTCTTGAAATAATCAATCTTTCCAAATATTAACAATTTGATAAAATCTTTAAGACAATATTAACTATAACCAAATAACTTTAAACAATACTACTATAATTAAATAACCTAGGAATAATATTAATATAATTTAATAACTTTAAAATAATATTACTATAACTAAATAACTTTAAAATAATATTATTATAATTAAATATCCTTTATATAATATTATTAAAATTAAATAACTTTGAAATAATATTAATATAACTAAATAGATAATCCTTAAAATAAAATATTTTCGAAACCCAATTTCGGATTTAAAAATCGTTTCTTGTCTCAAAACCAATTTCAACTTGAATGACAATTTACAGTATTTTTGAAAATACTAATTTGAGGCCAATAGCCACCCAACACTTAATCAATATCGATATTGATTTCTATCACTACTGGGTTTTATTTTCAAACATATAATGATATTATAATCACATTGTCCACAATCAGTTCATTTTTTAATAATCCATATAAAAATATTTATTGAAAACAATTCATCAATAGTGAGGAATCCCGTTGGATCCCTCCAATCTATTTTTTCCTGCATCACAAATGTTATATAATCATAAAATATAAACAACTGCTTCGAGGCGGGATTCTTATGCAAAGGGTCATCCGCTCTTCAACGGGAATATAACAGGGTCTCATCTGCTCCAATAAGCGTGAATTTATCCAAACCAACTAATAAATATAATAATTTATCCAAACAATCATTCAATAATTTTTATCAACTATATATTATACCCGTTAACCAAAAAGGTGAGCTTAACTCACTGAAATTCTCTGTTCTCGCCGAGGCGTTCCGGTTTGGAACTAAAATCGAACGACATCCTTTTTAAACCCAAATTTCAATAGTCTCCAAATTCATCCAAAACTGTTCCATTGCGAAGCTTTCGTCGATACGAGTGTAACGCAAAAGGTTTCATCTCGATCGGACCTCGTATGAAGGAGTTATGAATTTTAGAAGTTAACGAAACATTTTAAATAAAATAAAATAAACAAATTATAACTTCACCTAAATTACAGAAATGCCATCTTCCCCCAATACTCTGCTCCTTCCTTGTACATGATATATCACCGATACACCGTGCACCTTCCTTACCGCCTTGGACCACCCTTTGACCTACGGACTTCGTTGACGATCTCCCTTACTCCTCCTCTCCACGACCAACCCCTTAAAACGCCACCCGAACCTCCCCAAGAAAAAGCGACACAGCCCCTTCCCCATGCTACAGCCCCACAGTCTTGATGGTCATATCACGATCAGACCCCACCAAAGTTTGGTCGCCGATGCCCTCATCCACCGTGAACTCGAATCCATCCTCCAATTTCCACATCGAGCTCTAAATCAATCCTAAAATCACAACCCTAGTTATTTACTACCACTCGACTTTACTGTCGAATTTCAAGAACAAGCGTCGCACCCCTCAATAAGTATCTTAGGTCGAAGCTTCTACTAAAACAAGATTTTTAAAGCTTGTTTCATATTTTTATATTGGGTAGAATTTAAGATTTTTAATTTCTGAATTCAAAGCTTTTTTTTTTCGTTAACTGGCAGCGTGTTATATAAGGGAGGGAATGATGGGAAAGAATGAGAGGGGCATGTGCTTGTACAGGTAGGCGTGGGCTGATATAAATATCTAGATATAAATTTCGGATCCCAATCGAGGCTTGCCGCCTGGCGTTGTATATGTTATACCCCTATTCCGAACACAATGGGACTAGTTCCAAGACATAATTCGATCGTATGAAGAATATAGCATTTTGAACTTAATTATTATATTAAATTTTCAATATTAAATTCAATGCGTTTCGATCTCGCACGACCAAACGATACGTCTGATCGCTACAAGATTTGACGGCGTAATATAATTCATTATTACGGACCTAATGACACTAGTTTCGTCGAAATCCGGGACAGTGCCCCGGAAGGCTATTTTCACTTGTTAATTAAAACGAGTTATTTTCAAAATCTGTTAAATCACTTTTAAATCCAATTTAAAAGTTTTATTATCTTCATTCCTATTAAATAAAATTTAAATAAGCTTTGAAATTATTTTTATCCAAATAAAAATCCAAGATTCAATTATTTAAACAATTTCAATTATTAAATTAAACAATTAAATTATCCAATAAATCGCTATATTTGAAATTCGAGTTATTTAATTTATAAAATTAAATTTTCAATATTTAAAATTTATTAAATATTTCAAACTCAAATAACTAAAATTCTGGGTCGTTACAACACTCCTGTTATATGTGATATTGATTTGACTTACATAAAGATATTTTAGTTCTGACTCGAGTGTATCGTTTTACTTTATGCTCGGGTCAGCCCTGAGTTTTCAGTGCATTAAAGATCATATTATTCCGGAGGACGAAGATGAAAATTTGGTATATTATATTACTAGTATTACTCCTCTGCATCATGTTGTTTTGCTGCATTGTTTTATTTTGTCTATGTTGTATGTATAACTCTGATTGATGTTGTAAAAGTATAATCAAATATATAGTGTAAACAGTTTCATGAACTATTTATTTAATTATTATATTTTGTCATTCCGCTGCAAGATTCTATGTTTTTTTTCTTCTTTTCTTATTTCTTAATTAACTCTATTAATTATCTATGTTTCAGATTGTTTTGAAGTAGACATGTGTGGTTTATTGTTGACTTTAACCTCCCAAAATGTGGGTCGTCACAGTTGGTATCAGAGCTTCGGTTTAGCGATAACCTTAGCTTTAATGGGGATTGACTCATTAGAGATAGGGTAATAATACCCTAGAATGAGTTTGTTTGTGTGTGTGTATGAGAGCGCGTACTTGTTAGTGTTGTAAAATGTTTTATATTGTGTTTACTTCTGTTGAGTTGTTTATGAATTCTGGTTGGTACATGAGGCGCCATGTTATCGTTAGGGGTTTCTAAACACTTAAACGAGACAAGTCGACATAATAGTATTTTAAAATAGGGTAAATGAAATAATTTTACCTAAATTATATTTTATATATAAAAAGAAATAATCTTCCATAAATAACCATATAGGTTTATGAAAATACGAATTTATTTATGGATGTTTATTTGTTAGGAGATGATAATATTTAGTTATCATCGATTATTGGTTGAATTAAACTAAATACGAATACTTTGTGAACTCTATTTCACGAAGCGTTTGATAATTAGATTTAATTGAAATCTAATTACAATAAGGATTGTTTATAATAACAAAGATGTAAATTAATGAAATGTTTTCATAGTAAGGTAATGGAATTGTATAAGTCTATTTATAATATGGCTTATAAATAGAAGGGATTTAAAAGCTGAGAATTTTAGAATTTGAAATCCCATTGATTTTCAAAAATTGTTCTCAAAGTTTTCAGAAATAATAATAATATTATTTTTGGAAGTGATTTTGACTAGAATTATATTTTGAAAAGATTTTGAAAGAAATAAAAGCGTTGGACTTATTTTAGTCGCTGGGAAATAATTCTGGGGATGACCGTGGCATCGTCAGTATTCATTTACGAGTTCTGAGTGAGAATTGCTACCAAAAGAAATTTTATTCTGGTTAAAAGAAAGTTATTTATATTTTTAAAGGGTATAATTTGATATATAAAGTAAATATGTATGATAATATTTCAAAATGATTTGAAATGTAAAAATCAAGTGTTTGAATTTTAAGATTTTCAGCTAAGCAAGGTCATAATATGATCCATGTGAGTTTTAAAGGTATTTGAACTTGTTTGGTAAAGTTTAAAAGTGTTTGAACTTGTGTATAAAAGGTTCAGAAAATAAATAGAAATAAACTGTCACGTTTTGGTAGTTCGTAAATTATATGATTTTCGAACTATTAAAATAGTGAATAAATAGGTTTGGGAGTTTGTTTAATAATTCGGGTAAGTAAAACGAAATCTGAATTGGTATATACTCTTTTGGATATGAGAGTATTATATTAATTTGAACTTGAATCAAGGAATGTTTATTCACTTAAGTAAAAGCGGTAAGAAATAATTTAAGCTTTAAGTTTAAATTAGAATCGATTTATAAAATAAATTGAATATGAAGTGAATAGGTTATAAAACCAAGTTTGAAAATATTAACTTAACTAATTTGAGCTTATGGATGTTTACAAGATTAAGTAATGAGTTATGAAATAAAATCTAACTTTAGTTTAAGCTAAAGAATGAGTTTAAACTGAGAATTTGAGAACTTAAATCTCGGTGCTTTTGAAATTGTTTTCTAAGATTTTGAATATAATATTAGTATTATTTAAAAATATTTACGGATAGAAGTGTTTCAAAAGGATTTTTAAAGGAAATAAGTCCTGTACTCCCCTCTTCTGTCGCTGGAAAATAATTTGGTAACGACGGCCGCATCCTCGATATTGATTTTCAAGTCTCAAAGTGGGGGAGGCCATTTAGTAACTTTGCTATGCATTTGATTCAATAAACAGATTTTTGATTTAAAATTTCTAAATATGATTTGCTATATATAAAAGATATAAGTATATATATTATTTCAAAATGATTTGGAAAGATACCCGGTGTTTAGTTCTTACATTTTTGTAAATTAATAATTTTCACTTACTGAAATGAAATGAATTAATAAAATGATTTTATAAAATGGTCCACGAATGATTTGATATAAAATGTGTTAAACATAAAGTGAAATAATTGAAATTTGAATAAATTGAATGTAAATGAAATAGATGTGAATAAATTGGAAGCAAACCAATTAGATGTTAATAAAGAATGGATGTTAATAAGAGATGATGTGTATAAATAAACTGTTGACACTGGGTAATGTAAATTGATATAGTTTGGATTAATTAGATGAATATAAAATATTGAATGGTTTCTTTTGTTGTAAATCATTGTTATAACTGCTTTTGGCTATATGATTATTAAGTTGTATATTAGTGCTTATGCTTATGGTTTGGATTAAGAATTCATGTTATATGGTCCTATTAAACTCATGCATGCTTTCTATATCTTTTTATAAGCAACTAATATCAAATTGAGTTGAGATATATACATATAAAGCTGTTTGGATGTATATGCGATTTGACTTGCTTTTGCTCGCTTTAATATGAGCGAACTCGCTTAATAATAAAATGTAAATATCTTCGATTACATACCGTGGTTTTATATTTTTTCTCTATGAGATGCTTCATCACTGAGATGAGATGTATATTTGTAATATATATGTGTATTGTAATTTTTTCGATCGAGCCGCGCAAAGGAGACGCTGCCGAAATTTTCCGTAAATTCGGGTGTTAGAAAAATTTGGGACTTTAAAATTTTATAACTTGTTTTACAAATAAGCCAATATCAGAGTGGCATAGCGGAAGCGTGGTAAAGGTTTTGCAAAATAGATTTTATGTTTTGTATATTGATTATTTTGGTTAAAATATATCAAATGTTAGATTCCTTACTTAATTTCTTTTCGAGGACGAAATTTTTTGAGTGGGGGATATTGTAACGACCCGTATTTTTAACTATTTTAAATTATTAAATTTAATATAATTATTAACAAAAACGGTTAGAAATAAAAATTTAATGATTTTTAATGTAATTTATTGGATATGAACTTAGATAAAAAATTTAAATAACAAAATTCAATAAGATAAAAGACGATAACTTATATTAGAAAGTAAATTAAATGATATTGAATTGTAAGTAATTGATAACATAAATTGAAATAATCAGTGTTAAGTTAATAAAGAATCAAATGAATGTTTATTAAAAGTAAAAGCATAAGTTTATTTATATGAAATTGTATTTTTGATAAGTATAAATTTCAGAAATAGGAAAACATTTATTTAGTAAGAAATGAATAACTTTTGCTGTATATAATAATTGCATTGATGTTGAATTACTGTAAAATGGAAGTAGTTGTTTTATTATTTGAATTCATTTTCAAATCAATTTTTTTTTGCAAGGCAAGCGGGGTTGGCTGGTCCCCTACCAGTTTATTGTAGATAAAAAAGGAAAAAATGAATATGAACATGCTCATAACCACAAAACAAAACTAAAAACAACACAAAGGCAATGACAGAGAAGACTAAAAGGAGAAAACAAGAAAACAGAAAAAATAAACAAAACAAACACAGACATTGATGGACTGACACTAAACTCGGAATCCAATTTGATGATTAATGAATTCATACTGGCTAGCATTCATTCCATACATGATTTCATGCTTGAGAGATGTCCATAGCTGCTCTATATTCTTGCTCTTGTTATCAAAACATTGCCAATTCCTTTCCACCCACTCTAACTTCATATATTTCTTTAAGATGAAAAAATATACAGTTCTTTCTTCTTTCCTCTACCTTGTTGCCTTGCTTATCATGTCCCATTCAACTGTTGAAACTCCATGCACATGATTACTGCTGATTTTTCTCACGAGTCTGACCCATAAGCACATCAGATATGTGCACTCAAAATACAGATGCTCAACACTTTCTTTCTACATTTTACAGAAAACACACAGGGGATCAACATTCATACCATAATATTTCATCTTACTCTTAGTCAACAGGGCATTCATTTTGATCTTCCGCATCGGTAAATTCTCTCCAGCAGGTGAGTATCTGCACCATATAACTTTATGCCACTC
The DNA here is from genome assembly GCA_030737815.1 of Allium fistulosum. Lineage (NCBI taxonomy): Eukaryota > Viridiplantae > Streptophyta > Magnoliopsida > Asparagales > Amaryllidaceae > Allium > Allium fistulosum. Next base: position 912,963,196 of record CM060908.1, read on the forward strand.
AAATCTTGGACCATTGCTTAAGTTTGAGAGTAGACCATAGACCGAAGATAGAATGTAGCCTACCATCCCAAAGCAAAGTGTCAGCAGTTGTTGTGGGGTAAGTGTTTCCCCGAGCTCTATTCCAGTCTGCCCTGATTTCTTGGTTACTGGTATATGGCAGAAGAAGCATGCCTTCTGCCAAGTGATCAATTGCCAATGCTATTCTACTGACACCAGACTGGATAATTTGATGGAGAGCAAAGATTTTTCCAAGTATTATGCCATTGTCCATCCATGGATCATCCCAGAAACTCATAGAACTGGTTTGAGAGAGAGAGAATTTAATGAATGGGGATAAGGTGGATCTCTAGCCCAGTAACTTTCTCCAGGTCCAGCTGCTGTTCTGGGGGACTTCCATAGTCCAGAATTTCCTCCTACATATATTGTACTTTTTAGTCCATTCAATCCATAAACTGTCTTTACCACAAAGCAAGGCATTGAAATGAAAACTGAAGGCTGCTTTGTTCCATAAGTCCATGTTAAATATTTCAGGCCCTCCTTTATTTTTTGGCAGCTCAATTTTAGCAAAGGAGCAAGGGACTATTTTTTTGAGTGAATTGACCCGGTCCAAAAGAATCTGAACATTGCACTTCTCACCATTTTCAATAGCTTGTTGGGCAGTATATAAACTCTAGACCAATATACCATCATAGAAGAGATGACTGATTGATTAAGACAAGTCTGCCTGCTTGTGATAGAAATCTGTTGGCCTAATAGTTCATCAAGGAACATATTCTAGAATACAAAGGCAAGCAGTTCATAGTCGTGATTCTAGAGGTGCAGAGAGGTAGACCAAGGTAGGTCATGTCATTGTTCATTGGTTGCAATCCTGATAAGGCTATCAGTTGTTCAGTTACATCTGCAGGGATTCCAGAAGTTATGATTTGTGACTTAGCAGTGTTCAGTTTCAATCCAGTGATATTATAGAATTTTTCAAGTGTTGCAATAATATTTGCAATGGATTCCTGATCAGGTTTGGTGAAAATCATTATGTCATCAGCAAATAGGAGAGATGAAATATGAGGGGATTTACATTTTGAATGATACTTTATTTCCCTGTCTATAAACTTTTTTGTCAACATGGATGTAAATACTTCCATCACAAGCAAAAATAAATAAGAAGAAATTGGATCACCCTGTCTGATACCTTGTCTACTTTTGAAAAAACCTGAAGTAAACCCATTGTATTTTATTGAAAATGAGGAGGTAGATATGCACCGATAGATCCATGCTACAAATTCCTTGGGAAATCTCATCACTGCCATTATTCTTACAATTGATGACTAGTGAATCTGTCATTGGCCTTCTTTAAATCCAGCTTGAGCATGGCATTGAGGGTAGCATGGGCACGACCATACCCTTTGAGTAACTCATGGGCTAGCATGACATTGCCTAGGATACTTCTTTTTGGAAGAAAAGCTGATTGATTGGAGGAAATGATCCTGCTAAGAACTTTAACTAGTCTTGTAGCTAACATTTTTGAAATGCACTTATACATGACATTGTAGCATGAAATAGGTCTAAAGGAAGTAACAACAGTAGAATGTTGGGATTTGGGTATGAGAACAATATTAGTTGCATTGACCTCCCCAAGCAGTTTGAATTTTTCAAAAAAATTATGTACAACTTTAAGAAATTCATACTTGATAGTGTCCCAACTATGGATAAAGAATAAGACATTGAATCCATCTGGGCCTCCACTTGATTTCTTATTCATGGAGAATAGTGTGTCTTTAATTTCCTGGTCAGTTACTTTATTCACTAGTTTGGCAGCCTCATCAGGTTGTATTCTTGGCAGTTGTATGTGTGTAAGATCATCAATGTTTGGGATGAATACATCAGAGTTTCCAAACAATTTTTTGTAGTAGTTGATAAGTGCATTATCAACTACAGTGGGCTAGTATGCAGGACCCCAAAATCATCATATATATAATTGATCTGTTCCCTTGTTTGTTTTACCTTTATAACCGCATGAAAAAAGATGTATTGTTATCCCCTTCACATACCCATTTTTGATCGAGTTGTTGCCTCCTCATTTTCCCTTCAATACTTAAAGCTTCATTTTGCTCTTCAAAATATTTTTTCTCTACACCAGCAGCATCATGATCGGTTGGATTGGCCATCATGTAATCCTGAGCTTCACTGAGTTTTTTCCTTAGGTTTGTTGATTTTAAGGAACCATCACCAAACTTATCTTTTTCCCAAACTCTTGAAGCTGTTTTTGTTACCTTTAATTTCCTGCAAAAACAAACATAGGGTTTCCATAATAATTCAGTGCCCAAGCTTTATGAATAATACTAGTATACACAGGTTCAAGGACCCAAGCATTATAAATTTTTGAAGCTTTTTTTCTCTTTTAATGGTTTCTGCCTCGAGGAAAAAATTATAGGAGAATGGTCTGATAAGACAGGCTGGGGTAGAAAGGTTGACATGGTTGGCCATGTTGATAAGGCTTCGTAATTTGCAAAGGAGTGGTCAATGGTTGTGAAAGTTTTGGTACCAGATCTGCTCCTGTTATTCCATGAGTACCTAGCACCAGAGCTTTGAATTGGCAGAAGACATGATTCAGTTATTACATTGTTAAGTGAGAGAATATCTTTGGGGAGAAGGGGGTTGCCACCATGCTTGTCATGAAAGTTTAGACAGCGGTTGAAATCCCCAAAGATAAGCCATGGGCGAGAATTTTGCCTGAAGGTAGGAAGAAGGTCAAGCAGTGATTGTCTTGTGATCAAATAATTTTATGCATATACTATGGATAAATAAAAGGATGTTTTGTTATTGTTCAGTAAGACATGGAAGTGTATAACTTGGTCAGTTGAAAGAACAGTAGACAAAGTCATTAAGGATGGATCATGGATAACCATAATTCTTCCATAGGAAGCTTCATTCAGATTATGATAGAGAGTCCATGATGGATTGATGTGTTTGGCTGCTTTGATAGTGAGGAGTTTATTCAGTTTTGTTTCTAGAATTGCAAAAGGAGATATGTTATGGTGGTAGATTAGATACTTTACTTGGTCAAGATTTGTTTGGGAATGAGCACCCCTAATATTCCATATAGCATAGTTCTATGTCATTTATTATACTTTAAGGATTGATGAATTACATTTTTCATGCTCCTTGTTGAAGGAGACCCCCTCTTTCCTGAGGCATGCTGTGAGTTTTCAACAAAATTCTGATTTGGACCCTTATTCTTTTTCTTGGTTGTTATGGTAAGAGGTGGAGAAAGCTTTGGAGATGGAGGTGGTGAGGTCTAGCCAGGGATTGTACCAGTAAAAGTGTAGAAAGGAGCAGTAGGGGTGGTATGATCAATGGAGGTGGTGGGAGTTTCATGTATTGACAAAAAAAATTGCATAATTTGCTTTTCCAGATCTTCACAGAAAAGTGTGTCAGTAGTTGGTGATCCTTGGATTTTGCTTCGAGTCGAATTCAAGTCTGCTTGTGGTTTGCTTGGTGTAAGGGGAGTTATTCATTGGAATTTTTCATTCACTTGCACAACTGTGTCAGTGTGCACATGTGCACCATTTTGTGAATCTGGGAACATTTGGTCATTCAAAACTGTGTGTTCTTTACTCATGATTTCTCCTTCCTCTCCCAGATCTTCATTATCACTAATTTCATAGCATGTTTCAGCTTCATTTTCATTCATCAACAACTGAAATCTGTTACTTGTACAGATAGGATCTTCCTCATTGACTTTTTGTGTGATATTGACTTTCACATTACTCACAATTACTTCAGCTGGTATACTCAAATTGGCCTCATTTGTTTTGCCTACTACTTCATGTCCAGTACAATCATTTTGCGTTTTATCATCCTTTGTATTTTTCAAATTTGCTCCCTTATGAATAACTTTTTTCCACATTTGCCTTTTTTAAATAGTGGAAAATAGGCATAAGGACAAACTTTGAAAAAAAATTAGGCTAAAGGACAACAAGTTTCGTTTTTAGGCTGAAGGACAAACTTTGAAAAAAATTAGGTTGAAGGACAATGCTAAATATAGTTAACATTTTGTACAGTATAAAACTGAATATAATGCTAGTTATAATAGCATTTTCTATACTGTAAAAACCGAATATAATGCTAGTTATAACTAGCATTGTCCTTCAGACTAATTTTCTTTCAAAGTTTGTCCTTTAGCCCAAAATAGAAACTTGATGTCCTTCAAACTATTTTTTTTTCAAAGTTTGTCCTTGTGCCTAATTCCCTCTTTTAAATATCCTTTTAACAGTCTCATTCTAAATTTTTTTCATTAAACTCTTTTGTTTTCTCATCCTCCAACTTTCCAGTTTCTACATTATTCAGTTTAGCTTTCATACAATTTCCTGTCATGTGGCCAAACTCATTGCAGCATATACAAATTTCTGGCTTCCATAAATAATTAACTTTCACTATCTGCTCAAAACCATCAAGCAACTTAACAGGAAACTCATCTAACAATTCCACTGACGTTGATATTTCAACCAAACATTTCGCGTAGCCTATTCTTTCCATTTCTTCTATCTGTTCATCCATACATAGAAGCCTACCCAGTCTTGAAGCAAGCCAGTTAATGGCCAAGTGTGACCATGAGCATAATGGGATGTTTGAAAGTTTAACCCATACTGGAACAGATTTTATCATACTACCACTATTTCCTACAGTGGGATCCCATTGTTTAACTATGAATATTTTGTTCCTCATGATTATTGGATCAGACTCAATAATTTTCCTTTTATCTTCATCACAAGATAGATTGAATAAGAACAAGAATCCATCAGATTTTACTGTTATTGATCCTTTTAATTTCTAAATTCTCTTTAAGTGAGCGATTACAGTCAGATATGATAGGGGTTTATCAAGAAAAAAGCCAACCAAATACTCACCCCACACTTCATTTCCTGCCTTTATAACATTCTCAGGTGGAACCATGACATCACCATCAAGTACCAAAGGAACTTGAACTGGACAATAACGCCCTGCATTGTGAGGTTTTGCCTTAAAAGGGAATTCCATGGTGGAGAGGGAGAAGTTGGAGAAGAAGGATTCAAGTGACAAAGAGAGGAGCTGGTCAGATCAGGAGGAGGTGGGACAGAGGAAGCTGGAGGGGGGGACAGGGTCCGGGGGTTCGGGATTGGGAGGTACGAGAGGTGACAGAAGAGCAACAAGAGGCGAGATGTTTGAAGGGATGGGTAGAGGTAAGGAGGGAACATAGGCCATTAAAAAAGAAAAAAAAGTTGAATGATTGAATCTTGAATTTAGTGATTTATTTGACAATTTAATTGTTCAAATTTAATATTGAAATTGTTTAAATAATTAAAACTTGAATTTAATATGAATGAAAATGATTTCCTAAGTTGATTTAAATTCTATTTAAATTAGAATGGAGTTAGTGAACTTTTAAAATTGGATTTAAAAGTGATTAAATTGATTTTGAAAATTACTCGTTTTAATTAACGTGTAAAAATAGCTATTTTTGGGCACTGTCTCGGATTTTGACGAAACTAGTTTTATCGGATCCGTAATAGTGAATTATTTATGCTGTCAAATTTCATAACGATTGGACCTATCGTTTGGTCATGCGAGTTCGAAATGCATAGAAATTAATTAAAGGAATTTAAATTGAAATAATTTGATTTTGAAAAGCGAACTTCTATATATGATGGAATTGGCTTCCGATATATATTCCATTCTGTTCGGAATAGGGGTATAACATATAGAACGCCAGGTGGCACGCTTCGTTTGAAGTTCGAAATTTTCACGGATGAATAGTGCCACAATTTTTTTTCTATAAATAGTCATCAACCTTCCTTCATTTGCAAACCCTAAACATCAGCCGCCTCCTTTATAATCTCAATGGTGAAAATTACCCATCTTCTTCCCTCAATTTCCATCTATACACGCACTTTTAGGATTCGACTTCAACTAGGAAGATGGAGAGCTCGACGAGGTCTACAAGATCAACGGTTGGATTAGGCTATTGTCGTCGACGGCGACAGAGATTGGAGGGAAAAGTCATGGCAGTTTTTGGGTTCCTCGAGTTCGTATACGCGCGCGCGCGACAGTAGATAGTGCGGCGGTGCGATGGCGAGGTGGTCGGGGCGTGCGCGATGCTGGTGGCGGCGCCTTTGATCGATCAACGTTAAAATAAAAAAAGAAGCGTCGGTCTGGGAATAACGCGAACAAGAGGGAGGGAGATGTTGGAAGAAGGTTTAAGTTTAATTTTTATTTATTAAGTTAATTTAATTTTAACTATATCGAATGTTTATAATTTTATAACTTTTTCATACGTGGTCGGATTTAAGCGAAACAAGTTGCATTGGATTCGTATCAAAGTCGTCTACGGCATGGAGTTGGATTCGAATTTGTTTGAATCTGAAAATTTTTAGTTTCAAACAAAGGTGAATGTTTTAAACCGCTTACGAAATACTAAAATATTCCGATGTTAGTTAAATTGAAATCATGAAGTGATTTATCTTTATTGACTGTTGTTTGGTAATTTAACCGACATTTAATTTGACATATAAATTGAACTGTTAGGAATTTGTAATCGACAGTTAAATTTGGAATTGAAACTGAATTGCTAGTTAAATACCTGATATTGATAACTAGTTAACTATTGTGATTTATTGGCTGATATGGATGTTGATTGAGATTGGATGCTATTGGTTGATATATTGGATGATTGGATGTTTATTTATTATATATATATATATATCTTGTTATCACCCTGTATATTATTTGACAGTATGTAAAACTGTTATTTGAATTATTTCGAATAAATTAAGAAATAGGTTGAAATGATATATACCTATGATATTTTGATTTGGATCGAAATGATATATATCCATCTCTGCAATTAAAAGTGAAATAACTGATCACTTGGCCATAGGATAGAAAATTATATACGGACACCGGATTGGTTAAATTAAATGGTTTAAATTCTTGAATTTGAATCTATTTAAATGATTTTGTTTTAATGAAATAAAATTCGAATTTATAGAGGTTGAATTACTTTCAAATTTGAGCTTTTAAATTTTGAAGGTGAAATTTGTAAAAGAAATTGTTTTAAAGAATTAAATTTGAAACGTGAAGTTATAATCGACATATGACTTGAATAATGGAAATTGAATTCTTTTAAAGGTTTGAACTTTTACTTAAACTTCGAATTTATCTAAGTAAAAGTGATATAAATGGATATTTCAAATTTGGGCTCGGAATTAAATTATTTTAAAACTTGAACCTTAAATTGAACATTGAAGTTTAATTTCATTTAAGTGATTTAAATCGGTAAATTGAAATTGGACTTGAAATCTATATAAATTGAAATGGTTTAAAATGAGAATTGAATTGAAACTTAAGGCATTGAATCGAACGTTGAATCGAACTTGATGTTAAAATGAAACGTTTCGAAATTTATGTTAATACGAATTGAAATTGAAATCGAAGTTAATTCGAATTGAAATCGAAATTGGAATTAATTCGAATTGAAATCGAAATTGGAGTTGATTCGAATTGAAATCGAAATTGGAGTTGATTTGAATTGAAATCGAAATAGAAGTTGATTTGAATTTGAAATCGAAATTGAGTCGATTTGAATTGATTTGAGATTGAAGATGATTTGAATTGGAAGATTTGAAATTGAATTAGTTTGATTGAAATTTGGACCTGAGTCCAAATTTATTGGAAATGGAAAGAAACAGTTTTAAATTTGAAACTATTTTTACTATAAACTATTTTAAAATTCCCCTTTTTAAAATTTCAAATTATTTAAATTTTCAAATCATTTAATATATAACCCATTTTTAATACTCAGACTATTTTATATCAAACTGTTTTCAATCTCTAAACTACTTAAACTATTTTAACTATTTAAATTATTCAAACTATTTTCAAAAATTCAAGCTGTTTGTGGTCTGAACTGTTTATGTTTAAATCATTGATTTAAAACATGAATGTGGTTAAAATGAAGTTATAGCCTAAGTTGAAATTCAAGTGAAATGATTTTTTGAAGTGAAGTGACATATTGGAGTAAATATGATATTTTAGAGTAAATATAATATATTGAAGTAAATATGATTTTGAAGTGAATACGATATTTTGATATCAAGTATGAATGTTTTTTTGAAATATAAAAGTATCAACAGGTGTGTAAAATGACGTTTGGTTATTAAAGAGATCGGGGTCGATTATTGGCATAATCTCTATCAATGTTGGAACCACTTTAATAACTGTGTGCATGGAGGAGACTCTAGAATGAAGTGGTTGGATTTGATGTATGTTGCTGGATTTGAAGAAAGAGAATGATAATGGATAGCCCTGACACTTGTGTCAATTTGAAATGACTAAAATAGGATGGCTTGACAAGGCCAATGAGGGTAGCTACCTCTAGCAGACATCAGTTCTTCAATTTTCTTTTTGGATTCAGTCCATACTGTTACCCTTGATGTTGGTTTTGATTGGTGCACCTTGATTTGGGATGTCCTCCCTTTGACTCGATATGGGATGGATGGATGCGGTGGGCGGTCGTGGCTACGATGCATTACCACCAGCCCTGCGACCCAAACTGGTAGTATCCTACCTTGGGTATTGCCTCACATGCCTTGTCATACTTTTATCCTTATATGAGACCATTACGAGTTTGGTTTAGTGTTGTCGTATCACGGCGCATCCCTATCCCCCGACGTGCTACTGTGGTGTTATATGCAAACTGTATGCCAATGCTTAAAAATGCATTAAGTGGGATTAATGTGAAGCCTTAACGCTAGGAAAAATATTTATCTTAGTGATTAGACATTACATATACAACGTATTCTACTATATATAGATATTTTGACGGATCCTTAAGAGATGGAAAATCCTGTAACATCTCTTGAGTTATGGCACACACGTTATACACTGGATAGGAGATGTAAAATCCTGTAAATATCTATGACACTATTACACTTCTGTTATATGTGATATTGATTTGACTTACATAAGGATATTTTAGTTCTGACTCGAGTGTATTGTTTTACTTTATTCTCGAGTCAGCCCTGAGTTTTCAGTGCATTGAAGATCATATTATTCTAGAGAACGAAGACGAAGATTTGGTATATTATATTACTAGTATTATTCCCCTGCATCATGTTGTTCTGCTGCATTGTTTTATTTTGTCTCTGTTGTATGTATAACTTTGATTGATGTTGCAAAAGTATAATCAAATGTATAGTGTAAACATCTTCATGAACTATTTATTTGATTATAATATTTTGTCATTCCGCTATGAGATTCTGTGTTTGTTTTCTTCTTTTCTTATTTTCTTAATTAACCTCATGATTATCTGTGTTTCGGATTGTTTTGAGTTGGACATATGTGGTTTATTGTCAACTTAAACCTCCCGAAATGTGGGTTGTCACACTAACCCAAGTATTATATAAATAACACATGAGCAGACTTTGTTTCGAATGTAGATGTCGATATATAGTAACAATTGACATGGTATAATAAATGTATCACAAAGCGACATGTGAATATATTAAATATATATAATATCATATCTCAAACCTTGCACATCCCATCACTCAATCAATGTAAGCTCAAGTAATACGTTAAGTGATATAATATCCAAAAGGGTGAAACAAATATACATCCAACCAACATCAATACATAAGAATCATCAAGTACTATGTGGCATGCTCTAAGTTGTGCCGAAGACTCTCTCAGATAATTATAAAAGCGGACATACTCGGCAATGATCCGCCTTTTCGACCCTCAAATGTCGACACTAATACATCCACGGTATTCATTTGTCGAGCACCCAAGTGCCAGAAAGCTAGATTGTTAGTGACAAATGTTATCTCAACTAGTATAAGTATATTCACAAATCATTAACAAGATTTCTTACTTATTATTTCCTTCAAAATATTCATTTAAGGATCAAAGTACTTTCACAAATCTATTCACAAGGTTTAAGACAAATGTTACTTAAACATTGTCGCTACAAACCCAAAACCTTTCAGTTCTGTTTATCTTTAAAACATTATTTTAAAGATTTATTTACATTCATAAGTATAATTAAAAAAAGGTAAAGACAAATGTTATTAACACATTGTCACACCAACCCAAAACCATTCCATACTTGTTATTAACTTTAAGAAACATTGTTTTAAAGATATAAGTATGTCTACATTTATTAAATAGTAATATACTTGTTAATAACTTGGCAAACCCATTTATTATAACATAAGTGTTATAATCCAAAACTTCCTTTATTCCTTTATAAAATACTTAACTTACTTTTTCCAATACATACATACATACATACATACATACATACATACATACATACATACATATATATATATATATATTTATGTGTGTGTGTACACTTTAAAAATACTTATAAATAGGTTTTAAATATCTATGTAAAATATTACTTAAAAATAACTAATTTATAATTTGATGAAAATAAATATAAACCATGTTTTATATTATAAAGCCCCTTTAATTTCAAAATTCAAAATTCATAAATAATTATCAGAAATATATTTAAACTTCAAATCAACTTTAAAATACTAAAAAATATGTTAGAAAATATCCCTAAAAAGATTAGGGGAAAATAAAAAATTTAAATATCATTTTTAAACACTTAAAGCTATAAGCAATTTACTACAACATTTATAAATGATGTTATAAGTCCTTGATAAAGAACAACATGGAAAAGCACGATCTTTGCGACCAGTTTTCACCACTCAAACAAATGATTTAAGACTTGAAACTTTACTGTAAGTACTACGCTTATGGTAATTAAAAACCATGGAAAGAAACCCATAAGAATAGTTACCAATTTATTTATAAAAATTCTCGAAAACATGGTATTTGCTAAAGTGTTCGTTTAACGACATTTTTACTCCACTTTTAGCCATTTTGTTTGACCAGTTCCAAAATCTTTTAAACTCCAACTTTTTTCTAGTGATAATTATACATATAGTACTTATTAGAAATGAAAAGAAACCTCTAAGGATATATTTAAATTTAATTACAAAAATTCCCAAAAGCAGGACATTTCAAAGTGCTCATATAGCAACCTTCTTCTCACTGTGACTTTTTGCAACTTTGTTTCACAAGTTAATGAATGATTTAAACTTCCATATTTTTCAAGCAATAAGTACACTTATAGTATTTATCAAAAATGCAAAGAAGCCCATATGATGTCTCTTAAAGTTTACTTTGAAAATCGCCGAACACAAGGCACTTTCAAATTGCATCCATAGCGATATTTTTGCTTCTAACTTCCACAATTTTGTTTCACAATTTCTATAACTTTCCAAACAAATTATTTATTTCCTATACACCAAATAATGTGTAGAGAACAAAAAAACAAGTTTTTACCAAATTAAGATCATGAAACTTCCATTTGCACATGTTAAAGTTAAGGGATGTCGAAGTGCACATATAGTGACTATTCTTGCTTTAAATACTTTCAAACATACTTCCATTCAGCACACAATCCCAACAACCATTTAAACATCATGTTAATGCCAAACTACATGTTATAGAAGGTAATAGACATGATGTTATACAATACAAAGTTGTCATTTGCTTTCAAAAGCAAGTGGGTCCAAAGTTTATAACTTTAATTAGTTTATGTCACTTTCACTTAATATTAGAGTGCGCGCGCGCACACACACACACACACACACACACACACATATATATATATATAAGATAGTGAGATAACTCACAATTTTTTTGTCTAAATCAAGGTGGAACGTGCAACGGAAAACTACAAAGTTTGCTTACAGACCTTTGTGGTATTACAAACAGTTCTAATTTATTAATGATGTGCATGTTTAATTAGAGGGCATGCATATTTAGGTGGTTTGGAGGTTGCTAAATTTTTTTTGAGGATGAAGACATTTATTTCCATGGTAATATTGGAGATTGTTTGGAGTTTGAGGTTATAGGTGGAGCTTGGATAACATTTATAGAATATTGTATGACGGTGTAGATTGTTAGATTTTGGTGATTCAATATTTCATATTTAAGTAGATTTTGGAGATATTCGAGTCAAGGTAGAATTGGTACTCAAATACGTTGTATCTTTTGTAGATTTTGTAAATTATGAAGATGATTAATTTCCGCTTTTATTGAATTAAAGAAGGCAATGAATTAGTTACATGGGAAATATTTATGGAGGTATTCGATGGCTTCTTAAAGAAAATATCTTGTCAAGACTGTTATAAATAGGCATATATATGGTTCATTAGATGTATGTGAGAAAAAGTTTTTTTTGGGTTTTAGGAATTGAGATTTCTTCTCTTTTTTAATGCTTTCTTTTGTACTCCTATTGGTTAAATTAAAGGTTGTTTGGAGGAATATCTTTGTCTATCGTTTTTCTTTACTTCTTATCTTCTCTAAAATCTAATTGTATAGGGATCCTTGAGAAACCCCTAACATAGTCTACGGTGACATCAGTAGACATGGTCTCACTATGGTATTCTGTAGTGGATGCCTTCTTGCAATGCACCGTTTGTGGTTGAGGAAGCATGCAACATAAGTAATTTGTAGTCACTTTTCCATTTGCATATTCCACTCCATTTCTATCACATCACAAATATAAAGTATTCGTCGAAGTAATATTATTTACTAGATTAGTTATTAGATTATTTAGCTTTCATGTTTCAACTCTTACGAAATGTTGAAATTGAGAGGGAACCCCATATTAGTTATCAATTTAGGTTATTAGAGTTCATTCTTATGTTATGTTAGTGTGTTTTAGGGAAACTAGCATATGGCATACATATGCATGCTCTTATGTTCATTAGATCATATAGGAACATTGTTTTAGAGTAGAGGCATGCAAATCAAGTCATTCGCAAGAGATTTATTTATTCTTTAGGTGATTTTTTGTAATAACCCACCTTTTCGAACGGTTTAAATCGACAAAAATCCACACATGTCAACTCAAACCATTCAAAAGGGAGGATTGTTAATGGGGGTAAATAAGAAAATAAGAGAAGAGAAAGAAAAACAAAACACGGAATCTCACAACGGAATGACAAAATATAATAATCAAATAAACAGTTCATGAAGCTGTTTTACAAATAACATTTGATTACACTTTTATAATACAGATCAGGGTCATACATACAGCAGGAATAAATAAATAATGCAGCGGAACAACATAATGTAGTGGAATAAATATAATAAATAGTAATAATATACTAAATCTTCGTCTTCGTCCTCCAAAAAGATAGTCTTCAATGTACTGAAATACTCAGGTTGACCCGAGTGTAATGAAAAGACAAAACACTCAAGTCAGAACTAAAAGATCTTATGTAAGTTAAATCAACAGTAAATAAGTATGAGTGTAACGACTTTATAGATGTTTACGGGGTTTTACATCTCCTATCCAGTGTTTAACGTGCATGCAATAACTTAAGAGATGTCGGGATTCCATCTCCTAAGGATCCGTTAAACTATCTACATACATAATACAATACGCTATTATAATATGTCTACAGTAAAGCAAAGAATTAAAATAGCATTAAGGCGTTACTCATATCCCCCTTAACACACTTTTATAAATGTCGTAGTCTATACAGTACCGTAATTCCTCCGTAAACTGGAGGGCTATCAGAGGGGACTCCATAACGTACAACACAAACCAAACTCATAGCGGGCTCGATAAGGCATATGACAAGACACACGAGGCAATGCGAGGGTAGGATTCTACCGTTTGCAGAACCGGGCTGGTGGTAACGCATAGCAGCTACTACCACCCACCTCAGAACACACTCCCATAATCAAATCGAGAGGTGGCCACCAAATCAATCACAAAGTAATAAATATGGTATCGAAGAAATGTGTCTAATCGAGGGTGTGACCCCACTTGGCCCAGGTATAGCTCCTGTTTCAGTCATATCAAGCTGACCCGATGGGGTCAGGGCTGCGTTCATACCTCATACAGTAGCATTCGCCAAACCATCCTACTTCATTCTGGATTCTCCACCACGTGCACAGTTGTTAAAGTGGTTTTCGGCATTGCCTGAGAGTATGACAATATCTGATCCCGGTCTCTTTAACAACTAAATGCTTATTTCACACCGGTTGGTTCTTTTACATTTCCAAAACCGATTCATAATTTATATCAAAATATCATATTCACTTCAAATCATATCACTTTCGAAATCATATTACTTTAAATCATATTCATTTTCAAAATCATAACCACAGAATAGGTTAAACCATCATATCAAAATATTCTCATTTAAATCGATTAAATCTAAATCATAACAGTTCGAACTTTAAACAGTTTGAATACTGAAAGTAGTTTATATATTGGAATAGTTATACCTTAAAAATAGTTTATAATTTAAAATAGGTTATAGATTAAAATAGTTTATATATTAGAAATGGTTTATATATTAAAATAAATATACTAAAAGTTGTTTATAAATTTAAAATAATATTTCTTAAAATAGTTTAAATTTTAAAATAGGTTATAGATTAAAATAGTTTATATATTAGAAATACTTTATATATTAAAATATATATTAAAAGTTGTTTATAAATTTAAAATAATATACGTTAAAATAGTTTATATTTAAAATAGGTTATAGATTAAATAGTTTATATATTAGAAATAGTTTATATATTAAAATAGGTTATATATTAAAATATATTTAATGTATTAAAAATTATTAATATATTAAAATGGTTTATATGAGAAAAATAGTTTATATGTTAAAAGAGTTTGTATATTAAAAGAGTTTATATCGAAAATACTTCCAAATTAGAATTGTTTCTTCCAATTTACAAATCAATTCAAATCAACTTTAGTTCCAAAAATTCAATTTAAATCAATCCCAGTTCAACGATTTCAATTCAAAAGGCTAAAGGTTTCAATTCAAATTCTCATTAAAAACCATTTCAATTTATATCGATTCAAATCCATGTTTGAACTACAAATTTAAACCACTTCAAATTCAATAAGTTTTAGAGTTTAAATATTCAAATGTTTACAATAACTCAATTTTGATAAATTTCATTTATATTTCAAAATTCAACTTTAAGGTTTCAATTTAAATTCTTTAAACAATTCATTTAAACCAATTTCAATTTCAACACTTTAAAGCTAGGATTTTGAAAATAATTCAGTTCATATAAATCTAATTTTATTTCATAATATCATTTAACTGGATTCAAAAATTAAGGATTTAAAATTATTTAATTTAACTAATCCGGTGTTTGTATATAATTTTCTACCCTATGGTCAAGTGATACAGATATATATCAATCTCGTGAAAAATTCAAAATCCATAAAATCGCTCGAGTTTATCATTTCAACCCATAACGATTTTTCCCTAATCTATAAGACCATTCGGGTATGTATCATTTCAACCCATAGTGATTTTTTCCTAACAATAACTAAGGGAACTTGCAGTGTGATAACAACATATCAATAAACATAACATCAAATCATCCAAAATGTCAACAATTAAGCATCCATCACAATCACCATTCAAATCAGCCAATAAATCACAACAATTAACTGGTTATCATTATTAGGTATTTAATTAACAATTTAAATTCAATATTAAATTAAATGGCAATTAACTTCAATATAAATTTAAATGAAAATTTAAAATACCAAACAGCAATCAATAAATTTCTAATCACATCATAAATTTAATTTAACTAACATAGGATGATTTAGTAGTTGTGAGTGGGTTAAATCACTCACCTTTGATTTCAAATCGATTTAAAATCCAAATAAAGCTCAAAATTTGAACAGTCTTAGAATGCAGCCAAACAAGTTCTATAATGCTCGGAATTTCGATACGATTGCAACGGAGAAAACCGCACGGGAATTCGAGCTCGTATGCAAAAGTTATGATAATTAGAAGGTTAAAATTTAAATTTAAATTAAAATTAAAATAATGGCAAACTCATAATTTCTCTCGCCTTCCAACCCTAGCCGCATCGTTCACGAGATCGCTAGCGTCAACAGTCGCCATCAAGGCATCAATCATTCAATTGCCGCATGCGCTTTGCTAGCCTACGACCTCATCAGACAACGCCGCCGTTTCCCATATGCCGAGCCGCCTCTTTGCCTACAATTGCCGCCCCTCCGGCTCTACCTAGCCCAACCGCCGCCGTTGACAAAATATCGTCGATCGTGGCGATTCTGGCCACTTCTGACATGAACAAACAACACCCCTGAGACCTGCTTCGCGACCTCTACAAGCCCGCACCACCCAATCGTCGTATAATCGACGATCCACCGTTAGATCGAAAACCCTAGAAATGGACGGCTGAGAAAGATCGCCAATTTCTAGCCAAACTGTGATTCTATTGCAAAAATGAATTACACCAGTAGATTGTGCTCGTCAAGAGCTTTCCAACGGTATATAATATGATATAGTTTGAGGAGTTTAAATTTTTCGATTTGATTTTGATTTGAAATTGAATTTGGGAATTAGGGTTTCTGCCATTGGGAAGGAAGGGAGGAGCAAATGGAAATGTACGTACATGAATAAGAAACGAGAAACAACTTGGGTTTATAACAGCTATATACAGGCAAAGGCAGATAAGAAAGAATGGACATATCGAATTGGTTCAAAACGTAATACGACCCGAAAAACCCGTTCCGTTTTCGAAACGAAAGTAGGTCATCCAATATATCAAAGTAGATGTTTTTGATATTTTTAAACTCAATGGAACTAGTTTCAAACCCAAATTGAATTGTATACAGAAGTTAGCTTTTAAAATCAGCTTATTCTAATTGAATTCATTAAATTGATTTCTACGCGTTTCGAGCCTGCACGATCAAACGACCAGTCTGATCACTACGAAACTTGAAATCCTACAATAATTCACTGTTACGGATCCGATGAAACTCGTTTCGTCGGAATCCGAGACAGTGGCCAAAATGGCTAATTTTCACGTTAATAAATTATCATTAAATTGGTTTAATCACTTTTAAATTCAAATTTAATAGTTAACAATTTCATCATTATAGATTTTGTAGAAATTAATAATCTATCAAAATAAATCTTCTATGTTAAATTCACTATTAAAATATTCCATTAAATTCAATGTTTAATTAACTATAATAAAATCCTAGTTAATTGTATTTTAAATCCAAATAAATTCTTTTATTTTGATTTCCACTCTTATTATTAAATCAACTATCACCTCATGGATATAATTAACATTGGTTTACATTTTATTACATTCATAACTTATAGTTATCATCTTCATTCATATTAAGTGCAATATTTAGTTAGATTTATTTCAATTGATTTACAATTAATTTCAAATGGATTAAACATCAAGATGATAATGAATCAATTGTTATACATTAATAATTCACCTCTATTAACCTATTGTTTAACAACAAAGGCTGATAAATTACTTACCAAATATTGATTCCATTCTATATTATCCTATTTCAATTAATTTCGTATAATTTCAATTTTCAATACAATATTGAATTTATTCCTTATTTACGACTATAACCAATTTAACTTTACAATTATTTCAATTAATTGAAATTACATTAAAATAATTGTCAATAACCTTCAAACAACATTATTAAATCATATTCTAATTATTTTCTCATTAATAAATCATAAAATTTTAATTTCTCACAATATTAGATTTCAAAATCTTATTTAATTTAATATTTTTGATTATCGAAAAATACGGGTC
Organism: Allium fistulosum; assembly: GCA_030737815.1. Taxonomy (NCBI): domain Eukaryota; kingdom Viridiplantae; phylum Streptophyta; class Magnoliopsida; order Asparagales; family Amaryllidaceae; genus Allium; species Allium fistulosum. The sequence continues at coordinate 912,980,914 of CM060908.1, forward strand.
GTTACACTTTTATTAGGATGAGCTAATAATGTTGGAACCATGTATGCATATGTCATGTGCAATGCATGTGCCTAAGTGGGGAGTTTCAATGAAAGCTAAGGTAAGACAAGTATGTCTCATACTGATTGTAGCCCAAAAATTGTAGGTTCAATGTCGCTTAGTTTGTAGCATCATTTGTCATAGATTAGATCTCCCAGTTTTATTACTTTGACCATGCCAACCAAATTCTGATTTTCATTTTTGAAAGGTATTTCCTTTATTAAGTTTTTCCCCACTTAATTAAAAAGTTAATTTCTCCATATAAAAATTAAATTGTGTTCATTAGATTTTTACTTATTTTTGATAATGATTACTTATGTCAAAGCTTTAAATGCTATATAATACCGATTACAATATATGTAATTATTAATGGGCTTAATTATGAAAACTAAATTAATTTCTTTCCATCAATATCTTTGCTTACTATGTGAAATATATGTGCTTAATTTGCAACTTCTAAAACTAGTGACAATATGTTTATGGGATATATACATGCAATAAAAATTAAACTGATTCTTTAGTTGGTTCTCATCAGTTTCATTCCCTATTTTTTCATTAACTGTATTAGTTTCAATTAATAAATTTATTACTATAATTTTATTTCCCATCTATTCAATTATTGGTAGGTGATAAAAAATTCCAACTAATCTCTGTTGTCAATCATAAACAAATAGATTTTCACACTAACTTTTGGGATTTACCATGTTCAAATTTATTATCACTTTACAGTTCAGGTAACATTGACTAGTAGAATGCTTTTCATGTCAAAATGCAATAAAATCAATTATCAGGTCTACTATAGTCTGTAATTAATTTTTAGAGCGATCTCTTTTGAATTTTATTTAACAAAATTCAATATGAGGTCAACAAGGTAAATTAGAAATTTGACGCCGGCAAATTTATGTCCATGATGAATTCTAGAGATCCTTATGAAGGAGAATCTGTGCCAACTAAGATGGTCAATGATACTTTATTACTAGATTAGTACATTTGTGCCTTATGAATGAACTTATGATCATTCACAACTTATGATTACGATAACATTAATACATTGTTAGTATTTCATTGCAAATTCATTTTCTGAACAAATCAAAAAAATAACATTAACATACATTATTAGTGTCTAATTAGAGATTGTTAACCCAAAAAAGGATCAATACCCTAGAGTATGATGTGAAAGCACCAGCCCTATTGGAACATAGCAGATATAATAGAAAAAGTAAATGAGAAACATAGATTTTTATAGTGGTTCGGCTATTAACTAAGCCTACGTCCACTTTATAACTTTGCTGATTGATTTTTTTCTGATAGAGTATGATTACAAAGTGATTAAGAAAGAGTTAGTCAAAAGTACAAGTGTTAGACAGATTCTACATCCTAGATTGACCTAAATGAACTGCCTTGGTGACTATAGAGTAGAGAAGGAGTTGAAGAAATGACAAGGCTTCCACATAGTGATGGCGGAAACCAGATCCGATCTTAGTTGCTCTTCGGTTTGTATTTATAGTGGTAGCAGCCATATTGGATAAGAAGCCCGCTGCCAGAGAAGTCCAGGAAGTAACCTAAAATAGCACATGGAAAATGGTGACTACCCAAGTTAAGGGCTAGATTCGGTAAGAACCTTAATTCAGTGCCGAATCTAATCCTTAGGCTTTGGCTGATCAAACTCTTTTGTGTTGAGTTTCTTGCTTCAATTAGATGCTCTCCATGTAATTTGGTATGTCATTGATGAGTTTTGATCATCGTTCTTCCATGACTTGGATTATCTTATTGTTTGGATCGCCATGTCTTCTTTCCTGATGACAAGCTCTTTGGGAATCTACGAAACTTCACGAATATGCATAGGATGACTAGTAGATCACTTGTGCCAAGTATGAAAGTGTCAAGGCCAAACACCTATATTCAGTACCAAATTAAGGTTCCTTAATACGGGTCGAATTAGGGCTTAGCTCGTTTTATGTCCATACTTTCATGAGTTCTTTCTTTAGTCTTTCTTAGTGTTATTGCCAAGTTTCATGTCGTTCCATCTTTGTATCAACGTTCTAACTTCTATTGATTTCCACTTGGTTAAAAACCCAGTTAACATTTGCCCCCCAGAGTATGCTTTCATTGGAAACAAAGTGTGCTCTGGAACAAGACAAGATTCAGATTGTTATCATGTGAATTCCTGTTGATCACCAAATTTCATCCTGAGACTGTTTTTCATTAGTTCACTTCTGACTAGTTATTAGTTCTGATTTCGGCTTGAATTTCAATTCTCCGAACTGATGATGCAATCTAGCTTTGAAATTTATGCAAGGCTTTAGGTCAGCATATAGTTTCATGGCGATGAGTTGGAATTAGTCTATGTTAAAGTGGTTAACTCGGTTTCGAATTAAGAGTCTTAATTTGGCGTCGAATTAGGGACTTGGAAGGTTTCCTGAGAAATTTCATTACTTATATTACTTTAGCACTCCACTCGCTCTTTTCTAACCCGAATCTATTTTTCTCTCTGCTGATTTAAGCTCCAGCACCGCGATCCTAGCCCTAGACCAGTCACCATTCATCCTTCGACCTCGCCACTAGGATCCGTCGCATCCTCACTTAACTCATTGCTGCTTGATCGAGTCACCATCGCTCTGTCCATCGCTTGGCAGATTCGGACCCGAATCACCTCAAACCGTAAATTGAAAGAGTCTGTAACTTGACTTGAAGGTTGGTGATGTCGATCTTGTACTTTGGTGGTGGTAGAGACGGTGTTTAGGCTTTGGTTGATTGAGATTTTGGAGAAGGAAATGGTTGAATGCAAGCTTGACTTGCTATTAATATAGCTAGGGTTTAGTTTCATACTGGACACATATGATTCAAGACGAGACATGCCTTCTAGTTTCAACCATCTTTTTCCATGGGAATGACTAAAGCCTGATTACTGAATTGATTTCGATATGATGATTTTCCTTAGACTCGGACATATCAGTTAACTCCATTGCATTGCATTTTTGCACATTCAGTATCCTTAAAAAAGAGAGAACTTTCCATGTCACTCCGGATTAGGATCCGTTATCGATCGTTGATCGATAATGGGTAGTGCAAGAAAAGTAATTTCAAAGGACAATACGAATCATTTTTTCTAATATGAGCAAGCTATCTACATAGGATGGACCGTTCGTAATGTTCGGGACACTGGACTTATTCTACATAGATAACACACTGCATCTGTCTCGGTCAATACTTGGAGTCTGATTTGTCAAGATACGGATCTAGAACAGTCATGCGAATAAAATGATCTACATACAACTTACACATCCATTCTATTGGTTTCTTAACTTGTACAAATTACTTTTAAATCACATTCTTTTACACAAATAGTATATCTCATTCAATACTAAAATCATTTATGAACCATTTCATAAAAACGCAACTTCAAGTTTATAATCATTTCATAACTTAAGTTCATACTTGTACAATACTCTACTATATCCTAAGAGTATATAGCAAACATAAAATTTGTTTTACTTAACAAGTACGTTCAGCAAATTTATAACTTTTTTCAACTTACCACCTTCTCAATTCAAGAGTTACAAAAACTAAACTTTTATATTTTCACAAAAACACTTAGGGTCGAGTTCTATAATAATTCGAAAGTTTTCGACTGACCAAAATCACTAAAAATCCCATTTCATTTTAACAAATGAAAACTCCCAAACAACATATCATAACATGGTGCACATACCATACCATCCTAATGCATATGATACATGTGTCTATAATAACTTAACAAAGTTCCAATTAATTAATAAACACACTTTACCCAAAAAGGGAAAATATGAAAAGGTTAAATTATTTATTTCTTGCTATGCCACTACCACTCGGACCCCCTACATAGTATACAAATAAAACTTTTCTACACCAAAAAGTTCATATCAAATTTCTTTTAAAGAAAAAACTTTAGAACTAAACATCCGGGTTTCATTTCAAATCATTTGAAATATTAATATATACATATATCTTTTGTATATCAAATCATACTTTTGGTATGAAATCAAAATTCGTTTTACTAAAACAACTTTGTAGCAAACAGCTATTGTAACATCCCTCACTTAGAAATCCAAAAATGAACGCCGATGATGCTGCAGTCATCATCAGAATTATTTGCAAGTGACAGAAGTGAATTTAGCACATCCAAATCATGCCATTCGGACTTAACCTAAATATTTTCAAAGCGGTACCAAATACTTCATAAATATTACTAAGTACCATGATCTCAATTTCATAAACCAATTTCTCAATTATTCACTTTCAAGTAATACTATTATTATTTCTCCAAAATCTTGAAAACCATTTTCAAAAGTACCGGGATTTAAGTTCTCAAAATATTAGTTTAAATCCTCTTTGTTTATAAACCATATTTTTATAAACCATACATTTATAAAATCACTTTCTTATATAAAATCTTTTCACAAATGTTTATTTCCAAAATACCTTATCTTTCCTTCCAATTTTAATAAACATCATTTATTAAATTCAACTTTCAACCCAATCTTATCACCGAACGGCTTATAATCAAACCGTGAAACTAAGTTCACAAGGTATTCATTCCAATGCATCTACAAATACCATCTACCCAACCCATGCAATATAGGGTAATACTACTCATAAACTGGTCGAGCACAAATCAACAAACAATAGTCAATGCTCACAAACTGGCCGAGCACAACTAATCAATCAACAAATGATAGCAATGCTCGTAAGCTGACTGAGGAATATTAAGCTAAAAATTCTACAAACGATAATAATTCTCATAAACTGGCCGATCATATCAAATCATTCTACAAAGGTAGCAATGCTCATAAACTGGCCGAGCACGGCTAAACTAATTAATGAGGGGTAACGAATGAACATCATTAATCCATACATTAATTGAACTACACTTTAACAATTCATACTATATAAGTTACCTTATATAAGATCTTTAATTTTCGCATTGCGAATTAACTTTAAGGCATATGTTTATAACAAATACAAATACGCTCTCATACATGCTAGGGCATTCCACTACCTATCTCTTTATGAGTCATACCCAATCGAAGCCAAGGTTCTCGCTTAACCTTCATCTCTGATACCGCACGTAATGATCCACCTTTTTAACCGTCGAATGTCAACACTACTACATCCATGGTATTCATATACCGACCACCCAAGTGCCGAAAATACATATTGTTAGGGTAAATTAAAAGAAAATGAAGACAGAACAAGAAAGAAGAGAACACAATATCAGAATCTCACAGTGGAACGATAACATATAACATCAAATGACCGTACAAAACTACCATTCTAAGTTATAAAGCATTTCAGAGTTACAATTCTAAATACTATCATCATCCTGGATAGTTATAACAACCCATCCTCACAAATGCTGATATATACATAATAGTAATGTAGTGGAAATAAGAATACTACGGTGGGTAAAACATCCAGCTTGTCTCCTCGAGCTCCAAGAATATAAACTAAAACTTGCCTTTCTTAGACTGCTCGAAAGAGTATACGAGGAATTTAGGTAAAACAAAAACCACGCGTCAGACCTAAGTCTAGTGTGAGAAACTCAAGAAATATGTGTGTAGCATATAATAGCATCTTTTGAGACCGTTGTAATGGTTATCCTCTCAAAAGAGCCAAACCATCTAATAAGTACATATTGCGATATAATAGATAACGTCTAGGGTGTAGAAGATAAATCAAATCAAATAACTATGATGCTTACATTTATCACACCACAATAACATTGAGGGTACATAAAAACCACTAAGATACGTTCGCATAATGTGAAGACACCTCTAGTAAACTGAAGCAGATCTCCTTGCACAAGGATCAGAAAACACCTTCCGAGCATCGTATATCTCTAGATAAAATATACCATAAGGTAAACTGTTAACCGGCATCTTGGCCCGGTTACAAAACGACGGTTGAAGAAATTATCATTAGCACTAGACAAGATTCTGATCAAGGAGAGACTGGAGGTGGTAGCAAGTTGTCAGGCCCACAATAAAGCAAGAGCATTCGGCCTGCCTGGCCTGATGCGCAGATTCACCCACTATGGACAGAGGCACCTTGTTCCTAAGCCCATGAAGGAAGTCCAACCCATCTTCCTCTATAAATAGAAGGGCAGGGGCACAATGAAATGACCTTTTTTGGGAGAACAATGGGGAGACTCTGCCACTTTCAAGACTTATTATTTTCAGTTCAAACTTGTATTCAAGTCATTAATATATGGATTGTATCTGTATTCAACTACTTGTGAAAGAAATAAAGATCAAAACTCAAAGTGGATGTAGGCAGTTACGCTGAACCACTATAAATCCGGTGTTCTTACTTTCTACATTTAAATTAGCATATTCTTCCTTGTTTAATTTAACTTCATCACTTACATCTCTACACAATCTTTCTCAACGAGGTTAGTGACCAATTTTGGTGCTAACACTTTGGTGCTTTCACTGAGAATTGAATTCTCAGCTTGATTGGATCTCATCATCTACTAGTGGATTTCCATATTCGCGAGATAGATCCAGTTGTTTACTAGGAAACTTCCTATTCTACGCAGATTTGAAAGAAATCTAAAGGAAGCTGATAGCCGTATTTATAGAAACCAAGTCTATGTAAGATATGGGGACTAGTCGTTGAAGTTTGCAGTCATGTTGAATAGAGGCCGACCCCCCTCTGAAGCCAACTTAGCCGATCGCCCCAGAAAAGGAGTATGCGGACCGCTCCAGAAAAGGTGTATGCCCATCGCTCTAGAGAATTCCCCATGCCGAGCAGAATTCCCATGCCGAGCAGCATCCAGGCCGAGCAGAGCTCCCATGCCGAACGGAATTCCCATGCCGAGCAGCATCCAGGCCGAGCAGAGCTCCCATGCCGAACAGAATTCCCATGCCGAGCAGCATTCCTATGCTGAACAGCCTTGGCCGAACCACTCCAGACCGATCCACTTTGGCCGAACAGCTTTGGCCGAACCACTCCAGGCCGAACCACTCTGGCCGAACAGTCTTGGCCGAACAGCTTTGGCCGAACCACTCCAGGCCGATCTACTGTGCCGAACAACCTTGGCCGAACAGCTTTGGCCGAACCACTCCAGGCCGATCCACTTTGACCGAACAGCCTTGGCCGAACAGCTTTGGCCGAACCACTCCACGCCGATCCATTCCACCAAACAGCCTTGGCCGAACAGCTTTGTCCGAACATACCTCTAGGCCGAACGCCCTTCCAGGTCGACCATAACTCTAGGCCGAACGCCCTTCCAGGCCGACCATACCTCTAGGCCGAACACTCTTCCAAGCCGATCCATACCTCTATGCCGAACACCTCTGTAATGCCGAACGGTATTGTATGCCGAACGACTCGGTTGTGCCGAACAAGAATGAATGTCGAGCACCTCTGTAATACCGAACGGTATTGTATGCCGAACGACTCGGTTGTGCCGAACAAGAACGAATGCCGAACACCTCTGGAATTAAGTTACACCGGTCCCTTATACGACCCCTATTTTCAAAAAAATAGTGAATTCAAAACTCAACTTAATAAAGGAACATTCTATCCACTTCCTTGACATCCCATGATCGACCAGGGCATAGAGGATCTAGCGGCAGCTTATGAACGACATCAAGGGAACGGACAAGCTACCGCTATTCAAGCGGTACTCCCAAAGGTTGGAGAACATAGATGATATGACTCTAGCAAACGCCAAGATGACTCCAAGCAAACCAATGCTCTAAGCAATTTATTCCAAATACTAACAAGGGTATCATACTGATCGCGTTTGAGGAAATATTTTGGCAGCTAGTTAGCTAAAGAGCCTCCTACGACTATGGATCGTTTCTTTTACAAAATGAATCAGAACTGAAGTGAGGAGGAGTGGAGCAGACTAAGAAAAACAATAATGAAGGCCCGTTGGCTAAGGATGTAGATCCCAGTAGCCGAAACAAGACTTCAGAATTCAGCTTATATGCTCTTTGAAAGATTCAATTGACAACCTCTACTTGAAGACTCACGACTCGGAGTGGTACTGGAAACCAACCTCGAGAGAGTACACCAAAGTCTAAAGAAAATCAGGGGAATGTTGTATATTCCCGGATGCTCGCTGATCCTAACACGGACGATTACAAACACCTCCGAGGTGTGATCGAAAAGATGACCTGGAAAGGAAAGCTTCAATAGTATGTACAAGTCCTGCAGAATGGCGAGCAGCGAATATCCGATGCCTATTAATAAAGGGCTATGCTTATCAATTGGACGGTTGACGGCCAACATCCCTTTGAAAGGAGCCAGGGGCGGAGTCGAATAGCGAGCACACGATGCTGCTTCACATATCAATGAGATTTACCATAATCTTCTTTGAATTATTTCCATTTCCATCTCTATTTCAATTGTTCTATGAACTACGACTAGCTTGAACTAAACTACTTTCAAAACGATGCAGGTGTCCAGGTACTCAGATTTGGTTGCCAACCAATCCACGCAGACCATGATCGGACGTGTGGAGTTACATCTGGACGAGAATAATTCTATTGCTCATCATCAACCATATGCCTTTGATTTGGGGCTATGGATTAAATACAATGTACAACATCACGATGCACGGAGAGCTGAATTCCATCCTGCAAGTGGAATTTATTCAAGTAGAGAGCGGCTGCGATACGACTGGCCACTCGCTAAGTGAAACTCGAGCTCGGGGGCAAGCCATCACATCAAGGTTAAAAATGGGTTGATACACAACGATCCTTCACACAACTCCGTACTCCCAGAGTGCGAGACGGAGTATAAACATCTACTTAACTCCGTTATCCCAGAGTGCGAGACGGAGTATAAACATTGATCAACTCCGTACTCCCAGAGTGCGAGACGGAGTATAAACATTGATCAACTCCGTACTCCCAGAGTGCAAGACGGAGTATAAACATTGATCAACTCCGTACTCCCAGAGTGCGAGACGGAGTATAAACATCTACTTAACTCCGTACTCCCAGAGTGCGAGACGGAGTATAAACATTAATCAACTCCGTACTCCCAGAGTGCGAGACGGAGTATAAACATTAATCAACTCCGTACTCCCAGAGTGTGAGACGGAGTATAAACATTCGCTTAACTCCGTACTCCTAGAGTGCGAGACGGAGTATAAACATTAATCAACTCCGTATTTCCAGAGTGCGAGACGGAGTATAAACATCTACTCAACTCCGTACTCCCAGAGTGCGAGACGGAGTATAAACATACATCAACTCCATACTCATCCCCAAAACTGGGGGCAGAACCAAAGCAAAGCATGCTAGTTGAACATTTGTCTAAAAGAAGATTGCAACGAAACGATTAAAAGACGACTGTCAAGCAATCAACTGAACGGAAATATTCAGCATGAAAGACTGCGGTTTTTCAAAGCACGTCATGTTTACACAAGACGTCCTTTGGGGGGCAAATGTTATCCCGCCTTTTGGCAAGGCCGTGACACCAAGAACTTGATTAGAAACCAGTGATAGTTCGTCTTGGAGATCGGTTACACAAAGGCTCACTATGGATATCGATGGATTTTGTCCGAGTCTGGATCGAGCCATGATTAACAAGACATAACAATCAAAGCCAGGGAAGCCAATGTTCCAAGTTTCAAGACGATCCGAGTTCGTATGCTCAACTTATGATCGATTCGAACAACCGACCATCCATCCATCAACCTCCACATTTGACTTGGAGACCTAAACTACTTGGAATGAATATGGCCCGATCATCCACTCCAATCGAGTCATAGAACAAAGTTCGACAAAATACAGATGCCCCTCCTGAAACTCAGTGACGCCGGAATCTGTCTAGAGTGGACATGATTTGTTCATCTACACATCAAATCCTACCTCAAACACAAAAGGTTATTCGAAAGCCCGACTTGAAGTAGTTGTGGTGGACTGCCTACTCATTGACCATCGCTCTCAATATATGGACACGAGTGCACCTTGGAACATATGCAACTTACTTTGTCTACTCAACAATCTATTATCCTTATTTTCTAGAAGGAGATACAGAGCAAATTGTAAGAGATTTGGCTATCTAACCCAACATGGATGTGATCCAACCATCTGTTATATACCTCCTTCCTTGACTTGATTGGAAGAGCTATAATCACCAAGCGGACGAGAATCGATCGTCCATTTTTCAAATTCCGTCCCTTATCCTGGGGGGCAGAATCCCATTCCGTGAGCAAACGTGGTTCGATTGTTCATTCGACGACATTAGCCTCGATACAGTAGATGAATACAAATTAAAGAGTGGAAATACGACTGCTCTCAACTTAAACCTCCAAGTCTCCAGATTGCGGACTGGAGTACTCTAAGTCCCCAGAGGGCGGACTAGAGTATAAACGACTAAAACCTCCAAGTCCCCAGAGTGCGGACTGGAGTACTCTAAGTCCCCAGAGCGCGGACTAGAGTATAAAAGACTTAAACCTCCAAGTCCCCAGAGTGCGGACTGGAGTACTTTAAGTCCCCAGAGCGTGGACTACAGTATAAACAACTTAAACCTCCAAGTCCCCAGAGCGCGGACAGGAGTACTCTAAGTCCCCAGAGCGCGGACTAGAGTATAAATGACTTAAACCTCCAAGTCCCCAGAGTGCGGACTGGAGTACTCTAAGTCCCTAGAGCGCGGACTAGAGTATAAACGACTTAAACCTCCAAGTCCCCAGAGCGCGGACAGGAGTACTCTAAGTCCCCAGAGCGCGGACTAGAGTATAAACAACTTAAACCTCCAAGTCCCCAGAGTGCTGACTGGAGTACTCTAAGTCCCCAGAGCGCGGACTAGAGTATAAACGACTTAAACCTCCAAGTCCCCAGAGCGCGGACAGGAATACTCTAAGTCCCCAGAGCACGGACTAGAGTATAAATGACTTAAACCTCCAAGTCCCCAGAGTGCGGACTGGAGTACTCTAAGTCCCCAGAGCACGGACTAGAGTATAAACGACTTAAACCTCCAAGTCCCCAGAGTGCGGACTGGAGTACTCTAAGTCCCCAGAGCGCGGACTAGAGTATAAATGACTTAAACCTCCAAGTCCCCAGATTGCGGACTGGAGTACTCTAAGTCCCCAGAGCGCGGACTAGAGTATAAACGACTTAAACCTCCAAGTCCCCAGAGTGCGGACTGGAGTACTCTAAGTCCCCAGAGCGTGGACTAGAGTATAAACGACGTAAACCTCCAAGTCTCTAGAGCACGGACTGGAGTACTCTGAGTCCCCAGAGCGCGGACTAGAGTATAAATGACTTAAACCTCCAAGTCCCCAGAGCGCGAACTAGAGTACTCTAAGTCCCCAGAGCGCGGACTAGAGTATAAATGACTTAAACCTCCAAGTCCCCAAAGTGCGGACTGGAGTACTCTAACTCCCCAGAGTGCGAACTCGAATATAAGCGAATCAGATCTCCAAGTTCCCTGAATATGAACTATGACACAGATGACTTGAATTTGTCAAATCCCTGACATATGGGCTAGAAAGTATTCTAAGTGCTCGAAGCACAGAATGGAAGTTCAACGACTCCCAAAGAGTTTCCGAGTTATATGAATATGGACTGAGAAGTCTATGTTATTCACAACTGCTTGGATTAAAATCACAATCACAAAGAAAACTGAACAATAAGAGTCTTTTGTAAGACAGAAAAAGGAACTAAACCTTATTCAGAAATGAGTTTCTATTACAACCCCTCTAAAGTTCGGAGTCGACATTCTATTTACAAGGACTAAGGAAATATATGAAAATAATTACATGACTTAAACTAACACTCGTTGAACGAGGATAGTAATCACTTCTTGTGCTTCTTCAACTTCTTTCCAGACGGCTCCTCTCCAGAGCATTTACCCTTGGTACTCTTCTTTGATAGAGGGGTAGCAACTGAAGGAGTACGGGGGCCTTCCATGGGCTTGGACCCGCCAGGAAGGGTGACCTTCAACGGCTTGTTCAAAGGATCGTCCAAGTCCACAACTCGGGGCTCTACTATGACCTTGACCGTCTCCTCCTTCTCTTTCTCAAGCCGCTCCTCCATGCTCAATTTGGATGTGTGCTCAGAGGCGCCTGTAATTTCTACTTCATAACCCCCGTCAGTAGGAGAGGAGGTTTCAGACTTGTCTTCATCAAGCGCTCCGATCACCTGAGCGTCTGGACCAGGAGCCTCCCCTGCATGAGTGGCTTCACTTGTTTTCTCCCCCACTTCCTTAGCGACATCACTCCTCGAAGTGGGCTCGGGGTCAGAACGGCCTGCACAAAATCGTGGAAAACAAGCATTAGAATGCAATAGTCCTGCATAAAGAATAACAACTTTCGAAATCTTAAAGAGAACCTTAAAGAGAAGGATTATCTACCAGGTTCAGGCAAACTCTCAGCCATCCGAGAGGTCTCACCCTCTAGAATGGGAGACATAATGTGGACTAAAGTACTCTAAGTCCCTGAGTGTGGACTAGAGTATAAATGACTCAAAAACCTCTACGTCCCCAGAGTGCGGACTACAGTAATCTCAGTCCCCAGAGCATGGACTAGATTATAGACGACTTCAGAAAAATCCCTAAATCCCAGAAGCGGACCAGATTACTCTAAGTTCCCAAAGTGCGAACTAGAGTATAAACGAGTTGACGAAAATCCTTGCGTCTCGAACTGTGGACTAAAGCGTAAACCGTTCGACAAATCTCTAAGTCCCCGGAGCGTGGACTGAAGCATGAACACAAATTGGGCGCGAGTCAACTGGGGGGAGAATAACACTAAGTCACCAGAATACAGAGTGGTGTATAAACATCGATAAATAGACGAGTGGATTCCGACCATTTTCTATTCCGCAAACTCCGACCTGGAATCGACAGGAGGATTATTAACCCGCTGAGGATGGAGTTCGACCATCCAACCAGTGACCTGGCCAAATCATTACTGGGGGCAGGGGTACAAAACACTAAAAAGCTGAATACGACAGCTTATTGTAGCTCTAGCGTGCCGTTCTTTATAACTTGAGGCAGCGACTACAGGGAGGCCTCAATACAGAGCCAATCGCAACGGCATCCAAAGCTACGAGAAACCTACTATATCATACCTCAGACCAAGGGTCAATGCCGATCCGCACCAAGCACATACGAATGTGACTCGGATGTTTTTTGAAAAACTATGACCCCCAGAGTATGGAAAATAGGGTAAACCACGAATACTTGGTTAAAAATTCTCCAGCACCCTCGTTCGATTCGTCAGGAGGAGTATGAAACTGGATGAGCATAACCCGACTGCATTTGTAGCCAACTTTACCCCGAGATCTGATTACAGAGCATGAACCAAAGTGGACGTGGATGACCATCCACAGTCCAAATTACGCCCTGAAACTTACGTGGCATCGAAGTATTCCTCTTGGAATGGAAAACCATGATAAAATCCAAGATAGGCGAGACCTAGTCTCCCATCGACTGACATGATCCCACGATCCAACGGGAAAGAGAGTAAAGCTAAAGTGGGCGTGGCTGGCCTTCCTACTTATCGGTATATGCCCCAGACCTGGGGGCACGAGCGAGAAGCAAGATGAATGTGAACCGACTGTTCACCAATCACCTCTATGTCTTTGGAGTGTAGGTGAAAACATAAACATAGCTAGGACGAGACTCAACCGCCCATGCAGTACATTTATCAACCCGAGACTGGGAGAAGATGCATGGTCATCCAAAAACTGGCTACGATAGCTCAGTATTAAAACTTATATATAGTGCTTACAGCTACTCAAGGCGACGACCGAAAGGATGCCTAGAGATAGAATCGTTAAATCGTTACCTTAGCTCATGGGCAATTGACTTTCACTCCAACCCGAAGGACGGGTAAAGAATCATGAATGCATTAAATAGAAAGTGCATTACTCGAATGCACAAGCAAATTCAAACTCATAGCAAGATCCAGCTATACAGTTGCGTGCCACTCGAGGCTGACCCTCACTCGACATTTCCTTTAATGCGCTTTTAAGCCCTATTTTTGGCCATTTGCTGATAATCTATTAGAGCATTCAGAGTCCTTCACTATTAGACTCAATAACTCATGACAAGACTCTAGGATTCGACTAGAGTAACCATCAACATTGGCCGTCCCAACCATATTTCACATTGAATCTTATGCAAAATAGTTACACCTTTACTCAAAGAATCTGGGATGGCACCTGCTAAGCTGACGGTCGACATTACAGCCAGCCATGGCGACCCTTTCCGGGTGCTGAATATCGGATCACAGCTCAGTGCAATGATGATAAAAGAATTAGTTGGATTTTTTGAATAAATGATGATATGTTCCCTTGGACCCATTCTGACATGCATATGTGATTTCATTAACTATCGCGAGCCATGCATTGGATATCAACCTAAAGCTACAAAAGCTAGCACAATCTCTATTGATTTCATCATGAAAGCTCCACTCTTACTTTTAGGCTCACCCCATCAACGTCTATGCCTACCAGCCATTGCGACAAGGCATATAATGACCTGAGACGTCTGAAAGACTACTTAAATAGAATATCAAACTAAGCTAATTCGATATCACTTATTTTCCACGAAGGGCTATCCAAGGACGGAAATTAGCAGACCTCACACCCAAATTCACTACCTCAGATGACTACTCGAAGAGTAGCAGAGAACCAACCATAAGATGGAAAATGTACACGGATGGAGCATCCAATGATCAGTGTTATGGCTCGATAATGACTCCTGAGGAACGATCAATCTGCTACGTCCTAAAACTCGATTTACCTGTAACAAACAACGATGCTTAGTATGAAGCCTTAACTACCAGCCTCAAACTCGCTAGAGGATTTGAAGTGAAAACTTTAGATATCTTTTGTGATTCTTGATTGGTAGTATACAAATTTAAGGAAGTTGATCTTGCTAGGGGGCATTGTCTTGCTCCTTTTCTCGGCCAAGTCCAAGAGCTACTAACTGACTTCACGTATTACATCATTACACACGTACTCAGCGAACAAAATGAAAAGGTGTCATGGTTGACTCCTATCAAAGACTATCTAAAATGAGGAATTCTTACTGAACGGAGGAATGACAAACGACGGATCCTCCTCAAAGCTTCATGCCAAATCATCTAAGAATAATTCGTGTGTCAAAAGGAGTTTATCCATCCCCATGCTTCAGCATATCGCCCATGATGATATCTTGAGCAAAATCTATGAAGAAGAATGCGGTAATAACATCAGGGGGAAAACCATGATAAAGAAGATACTCTGCTACAAGTATTACTGGCCAACCATCAACCCAAATGTGGTTGATCATGCTAGACAATGTGACGAGTGCAAGATGTTTGCAAAGAATCCGGGAACCCCACCGATGGAAATTATTCAAATGGCTAGTTCATAGCCGTTTGCCACTTGGGGGCACTGAAATCATCTTCTTGTCGATCCTAAAGGTGATGCGAAATACACCATCATAGCAGTTGATTACGTCACCAAATGGGCAGATGAAGAACTCTTAACCACAACTAAGATGAACAAAATAATCAACTTCTTTATCTGTAACGTCATCTGTCCTTATGACCTTCCATGATCCATTATAACTGCAAATGGACAGGTTGAAGCTGTGAACAAAATCATAGAGTCTGTACTGAAGAGAGGTTTGAAAAACTCCTCAAGTGGCCGATTGCAACCCTTATTTCACAAAAAATACGAACAAGGAATCGCGATTGAATTACAATTAAACTGGATGGAGTTGGCGACGACTTATGAGCATATGAAACGCATCCGAGAGCCAATGGCAAGAACATGTACCCGAACGTGCATGTGTACATCCGAAAAAGATCAACAGAAATTGAATTCTCACTAAGGTTTATTAAGAGAAGACTAGATCATATAGCCGAAGCTTATTAGCTCTGCAGAATCAGACACGGATGGCTACTAATGAACTACAACCCTGGATTTATAATATTGGGAATCGACCGAGCATCACGATGACCAAAGAAGGATACAACACCTTGGGAGGATAAATTGGAGGATAATGACTATTCAAGAAACATGGTGGATTTCTTTCTAAAGACAAGGAATACTCGCTGATTCAAAGCGTGTTGTGTTGCTTCACACGACACACTTTGGGGGGCAAGTGTTAACCGGCATCTTGGCCCGGTTACAAAACGACGGTTGAAGAAATTATCATTAGCACTAGACAAGATTCTGATCAAGGAGAGACTGGAGGTGGTAGCAAGTTGTTAGGCCCACAATAAAGCAAGAGCATTTGGCCTGCCTGGCCTGGTGCGCAGATTCACCCACTATGGACAGAGGCACCTTGTTCCTAAGCCCATGAAGGAAGTCCAACCCATCTCCCTCTATAAATAGAAGGGCAGGGGCACAATGAAATGACCTTTTTTGGGAGAACAATGGAGAGACTCTGCCACTTTCAAGACTTATTATTTTCAGTTCAAACTTGTATTCAAGTCATTAATATATGGATTGTATCTGTATTCAACTACTTGTGAAAGAAATAACGATCAAAACTCAAAGTGGATGTAGGCAGTTACGCTGAACCACTATAAATCCGGTGTTCTTACTTTCTACATTTAAATTAGCATATTCTTCCTTGTTTAATTTAACTTCATCACTTACATCTCTACACAATCTTTCTCAACGAGGTTAGTGACCAATTTTGGTGCTAACATAAACAAAGCTGGCCCATGTCCGAACATAATATGAACTACGTGGAAACAAATATCATCAACTTCCGCCGGCCAACATCGATAAGCATGCTCTAGATTTAGAGTTGATAATATCCTATCGCAAGTTAGCAAAACCCCAAACTACACATCCTACTCTATCTTTAGCCTATCCTGATCTTGAGGATAGATTCAGCATCTCTCACATGAGTCTTCATCTCTCGAATCGAACACAAATCTCTACATAGATTCCCGCATAAGTCCTCCGATGAATGTTAACTCTGACCTCTCCCTTGGACTTTACCTTAGGATAGACAGTTCAACTCTATAGCATTCCACTTCACAACCACTTCCAAAACATAGAACTCGTATATCAGTTTTGAAGTGGTTTTCGATAAGTAAAATACTTACGGATCCCAGCCTCTTCAAAACCAATCGATGAATTTGGTTAATTTCCACAACAATGAAATCGATCGCATATGGAAACTAAGTCTCGCATACTTATCATGTTTTCAAACTTTTCAACTTACATTATCCCTCGGTCAAGAGTGAAGCTAGGTAAGTTATATCACTGGTTACATCAAAGCCTTGCCTAGACACTTCATTCTTGACTCTCACAAATAGACAAATCTACTTCATTGGTTTTTATTGCTAAGTACATGACTAAATACTTTCATAAACGAGTAAATGCACAAAGCATGATCTAGTCAACAAAGCATGATTAAGTCACATAAGCGACTTCTAATCATCTTTTTATTTAATTAATACTTTTATTCATTAAAACCTCTTTTATCAGTAAAAATTCTTTTATGTAATAAAACTTCATTCATAAATTTCTACTATTCATTTGTACTCTTTCAATACTTCAAAAAGAATTCATAAACTTGTCTCAGCCAATATAAGTATATTCACAAATCATTAACAAGATTTCTTATTTTCAACCTTTACTTTTTCTATCTTTTTTAAAAAATTCCATACTTGTAATTTGTTCAAAATATCCATTTTAAGGATCTAAGTGCTTTTATAAATCTATTCAAAAGGTTTAAGACAAGTGCTACTTAAACATTGTCATTACAAATCCAAAACCATTTCTTATGCTTATCTTTAAAACATTCTTTTTAAAGATCTATTTATATTTATAAGTATAATTAAAAAAGGTTAAAGGTTAATGTTATTAACATATTGTCATAACAACCCAAAACAATTCCATACTTGTTATTATCTTTAAAAACATTCTTTTAAAGACCGTAGTATGTCTAAATTTATTAAACAAGATAATATACCTGTTAATAAATTTGCAAAACCATTTATTAAAACATAAGTGTTATAATCCAAAACTTCCTTTATTCCAATAAAAAATACGTAACTTACTTTTTCCAAAACTTATATATATATATATACATTTTAAAAATATTTATAAATAGGTTTTAAATACCTATATAAATACTTAAAAACAATCAATTTATAATTTGGTTAAAATAAATAAAAAGCATGTTTTATATTATAAAACCCCTTCACTTTCAAAATTCATAAGTAATTATCAAAAATATATTTAAACTTCAAACCAACTTTAAAATATTTCAAAATATGTTAGAAAACATCCAAAAAAATATTAGGAAGAAAACCAAATTTAAATATCATTTTTAAACACTTAAAACCATAAGCGACTTACTACATCATTTATAAATGTTGTTAAAAGTCCTTGATAAAGAACAATATATAAAAGCACGATCTTTGCAACCAGTTTTCACCATTCAAACAAATGATTTAAGACTTGAAATTTTTACAGTAAGTACTACACTTTGGGTACTTAAATAACATGGAAAGAAACCTCAAAGAATAATTTTCAATTTATTTAAAAAAATTAAAACAATATTTAATAAAGTGTTCATTTAACGACATTTTTTCTCCGACTTTAGCCATTTTGTTTTACCAGTTCAAAAATCTTTTAAACTCCAATTTTTTTCATAATAAGTAAACATATAATACTTATTAAAAATGAAAAGAAACCTCTAAGTATATCTTTCAATTCAATTACAAAAATTCCCAAAAACACGACATTTCAAAGTGCTCATATAGCGACCTTCTTCTCGCTATAAAGTTTTGCAACTTTGTTTCATAAGTTAATTAATCATTAAATTTACATATTATTCCAATAATAATTACACTTATAGTACTTGTCAAAAATTCAAAGAAACCCCTAGATTGTCTCTCAAAGTTGACTTTGAAAATCGCCGAACACAAGGCATTTTCAAAGTGCATCCATAGCGACCTTTTCACTTCTAACTTTCACAATTTTGTTTCACAATTACTATAACTTTCCAAAAAAATTATTCACTGCCCCATACACTAAATAATGTGCAAAGAACAACCAAAACAAGTTATACCAAGTTAAAATCATAAATCTTTCATTTTCACAAGTTAAAGTTAAGGGATGTCGAAGTGCACCTATAGCGACTATTCTCGCTTCAAACACTTTCAAACATACCTCAATTTAACACACAATCCAAACAACCATTTAAATATAAAGTCAAGGCCATGCCACATGTTAAAGAAGGTAACAGATGTGATATTATACAATATAAAGTTGTCATTTACTTTAAAAATTAAGAGGGTCCAAATTTTATAACTTTAATTAGTTAATGTCACTTTAACTTTATATTTGCGCACGCGCGCGCGCGCACACACACACACACAATATATATGTATATGATAGTGAGATAACTCACTCAAATCCAAGCCAAAGACATTCTCAATCACACCCAAACTCAAGAAACACTTCCTACCATCTCCAAAAGCATAAAGACACCACATGTAGCACCAAAATCACAAAGCCATGCCCCCTCCTCTTCATTGCTCATGGCCTCACTAAGATCCTGCCATTTTCTTCATATCTTGTAACGACCTGCCATTTCGAACCATTCAAATCGACAATCATCCACACATGTCAGACTTGAATTACTCAAAACAACAGATTGTTAATTTATATTTGGCAAAACTTAATATATAGTAAATAAATCAATCATAGAATCATAGACACAAAGTATTACAACAATAAGCAGCGGAATAGATAAATAGTAGTTCATGAAGCTACTACATAAACATCATAGTCTAAAGCAAAAACAACAGAAAATCCCAAGTCCAAAGAAGTCACTAATACAAAAGCAACTGACAAGTCTGAACATAAACAACTGGAAATAACTGAAATAACTGAAAGCTGAATAAATAATGATAGATCTCCAAGCAAAGCTCCAAGCTCCAAAGGCGAGTCTCAAATGTTGTGACACTCAGTCTGACCCGATAATAAAGCAAAACACAAAACACTCGAGTCAGGATTAACATTCTTATGCAAGTAAATCAACTCAAGTGAAATGTCTAAGAAAAATGCAAATAACATAAAGGGATGTTGGGATTCCATCCTTTGAGGATCCGTTAAACTATCAACATACATAATACAATATGCTACATAGATAATGTCTACAGTAAAGCAAAATATTAAAATAGCGTTAAGACGTTACCCATATCCCCCTTAACACATTTTTATATAAATGCCTAGTCTATACAGTACCGTAATTCCTCCGTAAACTGGAGGGCTATCAGAGGCACTCCATAGTGTACGACACAAACCAAACTCGTAATGGGCATGATAAGGAATGTAACAAGGCACGCGAGGCAATGCCTCGGGTAGGATACTACCGTTTTGTGGATCCGGACTGGTGGTAACGCATAGCAGCTACTACCGCCCACCTCAACACGCACTTCCATAATCAAAGGTGCACCCAATCAAATCACAAAGAAATAGAATGGTATCGAAGAAGCATGCTCGATCGGAGGTGCGACCTCACTTGACCCGGAATGGTTCCTGTTTTAGTCACATCAAGCTGACTTGCGGGAGTCAGGGCTGCATTCATACCTCATATAGACGTTCACCAACCATCCTACTTCGTTCTGGATTCTCCACCACGTGCACAGTTGTTAAAGTGGTTTTCGGTATTAGCAAAGAGTATGACAATATCCTATCCCGGTCTCTTTAACAACCAAACGCTTATTTCACACCGTGGTCATTTTCATTTCAAATAGTTCATACTTCATATCAAAATATTATTAGAATCTCGATTTTCATTGTTTTGATTGAGACAAATATATAAATCGATATTTTTGTGTACTAATCACTTATGCAGGATATTCATTGCAGATTCAGAATGTTTTGAAGTTGTTAGTCTATTGTCTAGAGTCTATATATTGTTAGAAATATGTTAAAATCTCTCCTATATGGTGTATACATATATATATATTAACATGCACAGAACAGGCTGAAAACAGCCGGTTGAATGACCCAATTCAGCTGTCTGTTTGCTGAAATAAATTTTATATTTCATGCATATTCAGCCAGCTGAATGGGTTCATTCAGACGGTTGAATTAGGCCTAAAAATGCCTGTTTCCTTACTGTTTCGAATTTAATAAAACTCAGAAGGCTGAACTATAATTTCAGCCGGCTGAATATCTATAACGGCTAGTTTTTTGAAAAGACGCTTCTCTTCAACAAAGAGAAACATCTTCAAACCTAACAGTTACATCTATTTCTTTTCAACGTTTTCTTTCATGAAAGATTGCAACTTTTAAATCTATATAAATAGAGTTTAGAATTCAACAAACAATTCACCTAACTGATTTTAGTATTCTTGAATTCTTATCTTTTATTCTATTTTCAATTTGCACTCAAACTGCATATGATCACTCTATCTTCCACATTTCTTCAAGCACATCACACTATATATCATAAAGGAGAAGATTATAGGAAGAGTGTACTTAATTGACTTATCAGTGCTATTTAAAAGAGCACACTACAGTCGGATACTTTTTGTCTAGTTGTAAAAGTCCTATTCCGTTGCTCAGGCGATAGAAGTTCTATTCGGTTGCTTAGGCGGTAGAAGTCCTATTCGGTTGCTTATGCAGTGTAAACCTATTCCTCCGGGTTAAGTGAGGGTTGCTAGTTTTAATTCCAGAAGGAGTCTAGGACTGGATGTAGAATGGGAGTTCGAACCGGTATAAAAATCTCTGGTGTCATTTACCTTACTGCTTTAATTATTTACTTACTTAGTTTATATTCCGCATATGTAGTTTATCCATATTACACGATCCTATAGCACAATCACTTTCATTTGGTATCAGAGTAAGGTCATCTTATAACCGTAACATAGTTATCTGATATTTTAATATGGAAAACAACACCAGAACTGTAACTAACACTAGCTTTCTTAAAGGTCAATCTACTACACGACTACCTCGATTTAATAGGATGAACTATAACTATTGGGCTATGTAACGGTCCACCTTTTTGGACAGTTTAAATCAACAATAAACCACACATGTCAAACTCAAACCATTCAAAAGGGAGGATTGTTATAGGGTAAATAAGAAAAAAAAGAGGAAAGAAAAAAAACAAAACAAAGAACCTTACAGTGGAATGACAAAATATAATAATCAAATAACAGTCCATGAGGCTGTTACAAATTGGTAATTTGATTATTCTTTTACAATACAAATCAGAGTTACATACAACATGAATAAATAAATAAATGCAACGGAACAACATGATGCAATGGAATAAATATAATGAATAATAATAGTACTAAATCTTCGTCTTCGTCCTCCAGATAAGCAGCCTTTGATATACTGAAAAGCTCAGACTGACCCGAGCGAATTGAAAAGACAAAACACTCGAGTCAGAACTAAAAGATCTTATGTAAGTTAAATCGGTAGTTAATAAATATGAGTGTAACGGCGTTGGAGATGTTTACGGGTTTTGACATCTCTTATCCAGTGTCTAACGAGAGTGCAATGACTTAACAGATGTTCGGGATTCCATCTCCTAAGGATCCGTTAAACTATCTACATACATAGTATAATACGCTATTATAATAGTGTCTACAGTAAAGTAAAGTATTAAAATATCATTAAGGCGTTACCTATATCCCACTTAACACATTTTATATATTCCCGTAGTCTATACAGATACTGTAAGCTCCACCAAACCGGTGGTTACTCAGGGAGCACTCCATAGGTACAATACAAAACAAACTTGTAGTGGGTGCAATAAGGCATGTGACAAGGCACGCGAGGCAATACCCAAGGAAGGATACTACCGTTTTGCGGATCCAGACTAGTGGTAACGCATAGCAGCTACTACTGCACACCCACGGAACACACTCCCATAATCAAAATCATGGGGTGGCCACCAAATCAATCGCAAAGTCATAATATGGTATTGAAGAAGCATGTCCGATCGGAGGTGCGACCTCACTTGGCCCGGCATGGCTCCTGTTTTAGTCACATCAAGTTGACTCGCGGGAGTCAAGGCTATGTTAATACCTCATACAGAATCGTTTGCCAAACCATCCTACTTCATTCTGGATTCTCCACCACGTACATAGTTATTAAAGTGGTTTTCGGTATTGGCAGAGAGTATGACAATATCTGATCCCGGTCTCTTTAACTACCAAATGCTTATTTCACACCGGATGGTTCTTTTACATTTTCAAAACCATTTCATAATTGATATCAAAATATCATATTCAATTCAAACCATATCACTTTCGAAATCATATTTACTTTCGAAATCATATTCACTTTCGAAATCATATCGATAAGATATGTTAATTTAATCCTTATTTCAAAATCATCATATTTACTCAAATATGTCATTTCACTAGCAAATATCATTTCAAATCCCAACTTATGTTATAACATCATTTAACCATATTTGCTTTAAAATCAAGGATTTAAATATAAACACTTCCACTTTACACAATTTGAAATTTAGAAAATAGTTTAGATAGTTATAAATAGTTTAAATAGTTTAGCATAGTTTTAAAAATAAATTTTCAAATAGTTAAATACTCTAAATAGTTTAAAAATATATTAAAATAGTTTAGGTGGATTTAAGATAGTTTAAATAGTTTTAAAATAGTTTAAATAGATTTAAAATAGATTAAATAGATTTAAAATAGATTAAATAGATTTAAAATAGATTAAAATGGGTAATTATTTTAAAATAGGTTAAAATAGATTAAGATAAATTAAAATAGTTTAAAATAGTTGAAAATAGATTAAATTAGTTTACTAGTTTGAAAATCTTAAAAATCAGGATTTTTACAATAATAAATCTTTGAACAGTATATATTAAAATAATTAAGTTTGAAATTGATATAAAAAAAAACTATTTCTGCCTTTTCAACAAATCTGGACCATATCCAGATTTCAAATCACCAACTCGAATTTAAACTTTCAATTCAATTTTCATTAAACCATCTCAATTTATATTGATTATAAATCCATAGTTGAACTACAATTTTTAAACCACTTCAATTTCATAGATATCAAAGTTTAAATCTTTAAAAATTTCCAATAACTCCATTTCGATAAATTTCAGTTATATTTCAAATTCAACTTCGAAATTTCCATTTTATTCCTTTAACAATTCATTAAACCAACTCAAATTTCAACATTTAAAGCTTGGATTTCGAAAATAATTCAGTTTGTACAAATCAAATTTTATTTCAAAATATCATTTAACTGAATTCAAAATTTAAGGATTTAAAATCATTTAATTTAACCAATCCGGCGTCCGTATATAATTTTCTACTCTATGGTCAAGTGATACAGATGTATATCATTTCAACCCGCAATAATTTAAATATTCGGGTATATATCATTTCAACCCGCAATCTCGAATTAAAATAAAACCCATAAAATCGCTCGGGTTTATCATTTGAACCCATAATGATTTTTCCCTAATCTATAGATCGTTCGAGTATGTATCATTTCAACCCATAGGGATTTTCTAACAATAAACTAAGGGAACTTGCAGTGTATAACAATATAAATATAACATCCAGCATCCAATATCAACAATCAAACATCCATCACAATCATCATTCAGATCAATAAATAAATAACAACAATTGACTGATCATCAATAACAGGTATTAACAGGCAATTTAAAATTCAATATTAAATTAAATAGCGATTAAATTCAATAAAAGTCAGATTAACTAGAATGACAATTTAAATATACCAAACATGAACCAATCAATTTCTAATCACATCATAAATTCAATTTAACTAACATAAGATAATCGAGTAGTTGTGAGTGGGTTAAAACACTCACTTTTGATTTCAAATCAATTTGAAATCCAAAATAAGGCCTAAAATTGAACAGTCTTAGTATTCGTCCAAGTCAGAGTCAAAATGTCCGAAATTTCAATTCGATCGCAGCGGAACAAACCGCGCGTAAATCCGACCTCGTATGCAAAAGTTATTCATATTAGAAGTTAGACGATTCGTATAATTTAATAAATATGATAAACAAATTAAAAATTAAAACGATCCACGTCACCTTAGCCGCGTATCATCTCCTGATATGATCGAAAACCCTAATCTCATGTTCGAAGAACTGAGCCACCACCCTACGCAACCTTTGACCATCAACGCCACGCGCCACAACTGCCTAACCATCTATCAGCCACCGGCATTGCCAGCACTCCTCAGGCCGTACCCTCCCTAGCCTCGCGGCCTACTCCGGCCTTCCCAAACGCAGCCGCCACTGCTTTGTTCAACTCCAAATCGCGGCAATCTCAGACGCCGATGACCCAATGTAACAGTGCCGATGAACACTGCACGACGTCCTCCACACGCTGCCACTCCTCGATCGTCCTAAGATCGACGATCCATCGTTCAATCCAACCACCACATATGAACGATCGGGGTTAAATCACTGATTTCTGGACAAACGGTGATTCGAATCGAGAAATGAATTGCACCAGTGAATTACGCTGTTTGAGAGCTTCGAAATGGTATATAATATATTAGAATTTGGAGGAGTTTGAAAATTTGAAATTGGTTTTGAAATTGGATTGAGGGTTTGCAATTTGATTTTGTTTCGGCCATTGAAGAAGGAACAGACAGAAGTTGATGTACGTACAAAATAGAAAATAGAAAAGATGCTAGGGTTAGAGACTAAATTATTTATATAAACAAAGCCCGATAAGAAAATGAACACGTATCGAATTAGTACGAACGACAATAGCTACCCAAAAAGCCTGTTTCGCTTCCTAAACGAAAGTGGGTCATCCAATATATCAAACTAGATGTTTTTGATATTTTATACTCAATGGAACATGTTTCAAGTCCTAATTCCATCGTATGAAGAAGTTAGCTTTTAAAACCAACTTATTTCAAATTAAATCCAATTAAATTGATTTCTACGCGTTTCAAGCTCGCACGATCAAACGACAAGTCCGATCGATATGAAACTTGAAATCCTACAATAATTCACTGTTACGGATCCGATGAAATTGGTTTCATCGAAATCCGAGATATTGGCCAAAATGGCTATTTTCATGTTAATTAAAAAATTAATTAAACCACCTTTTCAATTCAAATTTTATAATTAACAAATTTTATCATTTTGATTACCTGGTGATTTATAATCTTTTAAAGTAAATCTCGAAGTCAAATTCAATATTGAATGTTGCACCAATTACGGCGTTCAATTTCAATTGCAATAAAAGTCCAATTAATTATATTTTAATTTCAAGTAAATTCCTTTATTTTGATTTATATCTTATTATTCACTCAACTATCTTCCTACGGATATAATTAACATTGGTTTATATCTTATTACACTAATATTCTACAATTATCATCTTAATTCATATTAACGCAATATTTAATTACATTTATTGCAATCGATTTACAATTAAGTTTCAACAGATTAAATAATGCAATGATAATTAAACCATTGTTACAACTTACAATTTCAAGCACAATTCTATGTTTATTGGTAACAAACAAAACAAATAAATTCATATGCTTATTAATTGTTCTATATTTAACCAATTTCAATTAATTACATATTATTTTACCATTTAAATACAATATTTGGTTTAATTCCTTATTTACAATTTCTAACCAATTTTAACTCTACAATCATTTCAATCAATTGGAATTACATTAAGATGGTTAGCAGTCACCTTAAATTAACATTATTATATTTCATACTAGGCAAAATTATTTCATTTACCCATATTTCAAAACAAATATTATGTCGGTCTGCTCTATTAAGTGTTTAGAAATCCCTATCGATGCCATAGCGTCCTATGCACCGACCAGGATTTATAAATATTAAACAGAACAAATTAACAAAATACAAAACCTTTTATAACACTAACAAATACGCTCTCTCATATATACACACTCAACGACTCATTCTATGGTATTACTACCCTATTATCTAATGAGTCAGACCCCACAAAGCTAAGGTTATCGCTAAACCAAAGCTCTGATACCAAATGTAATAGCCCACCTTTTTGGACGGTTCAAATCGACAATAAACCACACATGTCAAACTCAAACCATTCAAAAGTGAGGATTGTTATGGGGTAAATAAGAAAAAGAAGGGGAAAGAAAAAAAACAAAACACAAAATCTCACAGCGAAATGACAAAATATAATAATCAAATAATAAGCCATGAAGCTATTACAAATTACATTTGATTATCCTTTTACAATACAGATCAAAGTTACATACAACAGGAATAAATAAATAAATGCAGCGGTATAACATGATGCAGTGGAAAAAATATAATGAATAATAATAGTACTAAATCTTCATCTTCGTCCTCCACATAAGCAGTCTTCGATATACTGAAAAGCTCAGACCGAACCGAGCGAATTGAAAAGATAAAACACTCGAGTCGGAACTAAAAGATCTTATGTACGTTAAATCAACAGTAGAAAAATATGAGTATTACGGCATCGGAGATGTTTACGGGTTTTGACATCTCTTATCCAGTGTCTAACGTGAGTGCAATAACTTAAGAGATGTTCGGGATTCCATCTTCTAAGGATCCGTTAAACTATCTACATACATAGCACAATACGCTATTATAATAGTGTCTATAGTAAAGTAAAGTATTAAAATAGTGTTAAGGCGTTACCCATATCCCCCTTAACACATTTTATATATTCCCGTAGTCTATACAGATACTGTAAGCTCCACCAACCCAGTGGTTTACTCAGCGAGCACTCCATAGGTACGGTATAAAACAAACTCATAGTGGGCGCGGTAAGGCATGTGACAAGGCATGCGAGGCAATGCCCAGGGTAGGATACTACCGTTTTGCGGATCCGGACTAGTGGTAACGCATAGCAGCTACTACCGCCCACCTCGGAACACACTCCCATAATCAAAATCGAGGGGTAGCCATCAAATCAATCATAAAATCATAATATGGTATTGAAGAAGAATGTCCGATCGGAGGTGCGACCTCACTTGGCCTGGCATGGCTCCTGTTTTAGTTACATCAAGCTGACTCGCGGGAGTCAGGGCTACGTTAATACCTCATACAGAATCGTTCGCCAAACCATCCAACTTCATTCTGGATTCTCCACCACGTACACAATTGTTAAAGTTGTTTTCGGTATTGGCAGAGTATGACAATATCCGATCCCGGTCTCTTTAACAACAAAATGCTTATTTCACACCGGATGGTTCTTTTACATTTTCAAAACTTTTTCATAATTGATATCAAAATATCATATTCAATTCAAACCATATCACTTTCGAAATCATATTTACTTTCAAAATCATATTCACTTTCGAAATCATATCGATAAGATAGGTTAATTTAATCCTCATTTCAAAATCATCATATTTACTCAAATATGTCATTTCACTAGCAAATATCATTTCAAATCCCAACTTATGTTATAACATCATTTAACCATATTCGCTTTAAAATCAAGGATTTAAATATAAACACTTCCACTTTACACAATCTGAAATTTAGAAAATAGTTTAGATAGTTATAAATAGTTTAACATAGTTTAAAAAAAATTTCAAATAGTTAAATACTCTAAATAGTTTAAAAATAGATTAAAATAGTTTAGGTGGATTTAAGATAATTTAAATAGTTTTAAAATAGTTTAAATATATTTAAAACAGATTAAATAGATTTAAAATAGATTAAATAAATTTAAAATAGATTGAATAGATTTAAAATAGATTAAATAGATTTAAAATAGATTAGATAGATTTAAAATAGATTAAAATGGGTAATTAGTTTAAAATAGGTTAATATAGATTAAAATAGATTAAGATAAACTAAAATATTTTAAAATAATTGAAAATAGATTAAATTAGTTTAATAGGTTGAAAATCTTAAAAATCTGGATTTTTAGAATAATAAATCTTGGAACAGTATATATTAAAATAATTAAGTTTGAAATTGATATCAAAATAAACTATTTTTGCCTTTTCAACAAATCCGGACCATATCCAGATTTTAAATCACCAACTCGAATTTAAACTTTCAATTCAATTTTCATTAAACCTTCTCAATTTATATTGATTATAAATCCATAGTTGAACTTCAATTTTTAAACCACTTCAATTTCATAGATTTCAAAGTTTAAATCTTTAAACATTTCCAATAACTCCATTTCGATAAATTTCAGTTATATTTCAAATTCAACTTCGAAATTTCCATTTTATTCTTTTAACAATTCATTAAACCAACTCAAATTTCAACATTTAAAGCTTGGATTTCGAATATAATTCAATTATACAAATTAAAATTTTATTTCAAAATATCATTTCACTGAATTCAAAATTTAAGTATTTAAAATCATTTAATTTAACAAATCCGCTATCCGTATATAATTTTCTACCCTATGGTCAAGTGATACAGATGTATATCATTTCAACCCGCAATAATTTAAATTTACGAGTATATATCATTTCAACCCACAATCCCGAATTAAAATAAAATCCGTAAAATATCTCAGTTTTATCATTTCAACCCATAATGATTTTTCCCTAATCTATAGATCATTCGGGTATGTATCAATTCAATCCATATGGATTTTCTAACAATAAACTAAGGGAACTTGCAGTGTTATAACAATATAAATATAACATCCATTCATTCAATGTCAACAATCAAACATTCATCACAATCATCATTCATATCAACAAATAAATAACAACAATTGACTGATCAGCAATAACAAGTATTAACATGCAATTTAAAATTCAATATTAAATTAAATAACGATTAAATTCAATAAAAGTCAGATTTAACTAGAATGACAATTTAAATATACCAAACATCAACCAATCAATTTCTAATCACATCATAAATTCAATTTTACTAACACAAGATAATCTAGTAGTTGTGAGTGGGTTAAAACACTCACCTTTGATTTCAAATTGATTTGAAATCCAAAATAAGGCCCAAAATTGAATAGTCTTAGAATTCATCCAAACTAGAGTCAAAATGTTCGGAATTTAAGTTCGGTCGTAGCGGAACAAACCGAGCATAAATTCGATCTCGTATGCAAAAGTTATTGGAATTAGAAGTTAGACGATTCATATAATTTAATAAATAGGATAACAAATAAAAATTGAAAACGATCCACGTCACCTTAGCTGCATATCATCTCCTGTATGATCGAAAACCCTAATCTCATGTTCGAAGAACCGAGTTGCCACCCTACGCAACCCTTGACCATAAACGCCACGCGCCACGACTGCTTGACCATCGATCAGCCACCGCCATTGGCCAGCATTCCTCTGGCCCCACCCTCCCTAACCTCGCGGCCTACTCCGGCCTTCCCAAACGCAGCCGCCGCCACTTTGTTCAACTCCAAATCACAGCGATCTCAGACGTTGATGACCCAATGTAACAGTGCTGATGAACACTACACGACGTCCTCCATACGCTGCTACTCCCCGATCGTCCTAAGATCGACGATCCACCGTCCAATCCAACCACCACATATGAACGACCAAGGTTAAATCACTGATTTTTGAAAAACGATGAGTTGAATCGAGAAACAAATTGCACCAATGAATTACGATCGTCGAGAGCTTCGAAATGGTATATAATGTGTTAGGGTTTAGAGGAGTTTGAAATTTTGAAATTAGTTTTGAAATTGGATTGAGGGTTTGCAATTTGATTTTGTTTCTGCCATTGAAGAAGGAACAGACAGAAGTTGATGTACGTACAGAATAGAAATAGAAAGGCTACTAGTGTTAGAGACTAAACTAATTATATGAACAAAGCCCGATAAGAAAATGAACACGT
This sequence comes from Allium fistulosum, assembly GCA_030737815.1. Lineage (NCBI taxonomy): Eukaryota > Viridiplantae > Streptophyta > Magnoliopsida > Asparagales > Amaryllidaceae > Allium > Allium fistulosum. The sequence continues at coordinate 913,011,748 of CM060908.1, forward strand.
ATCGAATTGATACGAACGACAATAGCGACCCGAAAAGCCCAATTCGCTTCCGAAACGAAAGTGGGTCATCCAATATATCAAACTAGATGTTTTTAATATTTTTAAACTCAATGGAACATGTTTCAAGTCCTAATCCCATCGTATGATGAAGTTAGCCTTTAAAATTAGCTTATTTCAAATTGAATCCAATTAAATTGATTTCTACGCGTTTCAAGCCTGCACGATCAAACGACAAGTCAGATCGCTACAAAATTTGAAATCCTACAATAATTCACCGTTACGGATCCAATGAAACTAGTTTCTTCGAAATCCGAGACAATGGCTAAAATGGCTATTTTCATGTTAATTAAATAAATTATCATTAAATTAATTAAATCACTTTTTCAATTCAAATTTATAATTAACAAATTTTATCATTTTTGATTACCCGGTGATTTATAATCTTTTAAAGTAAATTTCCAAGTCAAATTCAATATCGAATGTTGAACCAATTACAGCGTTCAATTTCAATTGCAATAAAAGTCCAATTAATTATATTTTAATTTCAAGTAAATTCCTTTATTTTGATTTATATCTTATTATTCACTCAACTATCTTCCTACGGATATAATTAAAATTGGTTTATATCTTATTACACTAATATTCTACAATTTCATATTAATTCATATTAACGCAATATTTAATTACATTTATTGCAATTAATTTACAATTAAGTTTCAAAAGATTAAATAATGCAATGATAATTAAACCATTGTTACAACTTACAATTTCAAGCACAATTCTATGTTTATTGGTAACAAACAAAACAAATAAATTCATATGCTTATTAATTGTTCTATATTTAACCAATTTCAATTAATTACATATTATTTTACCATTTAAATACAATATTTGGTTTAATTCCTTATTTACAATTTCTAACCAATTTTAACTCTACAATCATTTCAATCAATTGGAATTACATTAAGATGGTTAGCAGTCACCTTAAATTAACATTATTATATTTCATTCTAGTAATTTTTTTTCTCCTTAATAAATCTTAAATTTTTTTATTTTTTCACAACATTAAATTCCAAAATTTATTTAATTATCGAAAATTACGGGTCGTTACAAGCTACTAGGATGAGAATTTATATACAAGCTAATAGTTACGAAACCTGGAATATTACTCAAACCGAATATAACATACCTACTACAGAATATTCACAATGGTCCAACACACAAAAACTGGATGCTACTACAAATGCTAAAGCCATGAATATGTTATATTGTGCATTAGACAAAAATGAGTTTAATAGAGTAAGCATGTGGAAAACGACTTATGAAATTTGGCGTACACTTAAAATTACACATGAAGCACTAACAAAGTAAAGCATAGTAAAATATCTATGCTCAAAAATCAGTTCCAGAATTTCAAAATGAAGCAAGATGAAATAATAAATGAAATGTACTCTAGATTCCAAGATATATATCATTCTCTTTTAGCATTAGGAGAAACATATACAGACTTTGATATTGTTTCAAAAATCCTCAACTCTCTAACGGATGAGTGAGAATGAAAAGTCTTAGCGATCGAAGAAGCTAACGACATTTCAACCATTAAACCAGAGGAGTTGATAGGAAACCTAAAGTCTTATGAAGTTAATCTTCAGGCCAAACGGGTACAGGCTCAAGATAAGAAGAATATAGCATTCCAAGCAGAAAAGGATGAATCAGATTCAGATGAGGAAGATATGGCGTTCATTGCTAAAAGTTTCAAAAAAAATTTGAAGTTTAAAAAGAGCAACAAATTCAGAAACAACAAGAATAGCTCCAACAATAATAATAACAGCAACAAACCATCATCGGCTGCTCTAGAATGTAATGAGTGTCACAAGAAAGGCCACATCAAGTAAGACTGTCCTGATAGAAAGAAAGACAAATATAAGCACAAGAAAGACAGATTCAAAAAGAAAGCTTTCTCCGTCACTTGGGATGATTCAGAATCATCGTCATCATCAGATAGTGACTTAGACAGTGATACAGAACAAGCCAACGTATGTTTTATGGCCACAAATGACGAGGTAAGTGATCTAACTTTTGATGACTTATTGGAAATAAACTTAAAATTACTTGACAAACTAAGAAACATCAAAAGGAAGTATAAAGAAACTCTTGAAAAATTAAATAGAACTGAAATTGAAGTAGATATGTTAAGGGATGAGAAACAAATTTTAGAAGAAGAACTTGAAACTACTCAAGAATCTTATTCTAATACAGCATCTCAACTTTCTATGTTAAGTCAAGAAATAGAAACTCAGAAAGAAAAGAATGATGCTCTATTAATTGAAAATCATGATCTTAAAGCAAATATTAAAATTTTGGAATTAGATATCTCTAGTCTTAAAACAAAATTAGATGATATTACTAATAATGTCTCTAATTTTAACAAAGGTGGGAAAATCTTTTTAAAATTATAGAAATTCTCAGACCGTTTCATATAAAAGAGGACTAGGATATAAGCAAGTTTCTAAAGTTATTCCAAAGAAAAAGAATTCATTTTATAGCAATTTTAAAAGGAATAATAATAAAGTTGAAAAACCTAGTGCAAAAGTTACAAATTAATCTAAATCAATTAAGATTTGAGTTCCTAAAACAAATAATTCTTTAATTAGAGATAAATACATAAAATCTTTTATAAAAACTATTCATAAAAACAAGGATTTTATTTTTAAAAGGAATTCTGAACCCTCTTGGGTTTGGCTTCCTAAGACCTAACTCTTAGGACCCAAATAAAATGGTGGGTACCAATGTTAATTCTATATTTGAAGGTACCACCTAAAAAGAGAGGAAAATGTATATTAGACAGTGGTTGCTCTAAACACATGATAGGAAACAAAGAGATGCTAACGAACATTACCTACTCAGATGGAGGATCTGTCACTTTTGGAGACAATTCCAAAGGATATATCATTGGCAAAGGCGATGTGAGCAATAATGGTAAATCTAATTTACCTCTTATTACAAATGTTTTATCAGTTAAAAATTTAAAACATAATTTACTTAGTATTAGCCAACTGTGTGACAAAGGATCCAATATTTCTTTTTTTGAAAATAAGTGTAGCATTTGTGATCAAAATAAAAATCATATTTTTGAAGGTTTTAGAGATAAAAATATATATGTTTTGAATATGAATATAAATTACAATACTAACATGCGTTTAATAACCAAAGAAAATGATCCTTGGCTATGGCACAAGAGATTTTGTCATATTAATTTCAAAGCTATAAACAAATTATCTAAAAATGAATTAGTAAAAGGTTTACCAAAAATGAAATTTAAAGTAAACAATATTTGTGATGCCTGTCAATTAGGAAAATTATCAAAATCATCTTTTAAATCAAAGAAAAATATTTCTACTATACAACCACTTGAACAATTGCATTTAGATCTTTTTGGTCCAACTCAAGTTCAATCTATAAATCATAGCAAATATGTGTTTGTTATAGTAGATGATTTCTCAAGATATACTTGGACTATTTTTCTGAAAAATAAAAGTGATACTTTTGAAAATTTCAAAATTTTTGCTAAAAGAATTCAAAGTCTCAAAAATTAAAAAATTAAAAAGATTAGAAGTGATCATGGAGGTGAATTCGAAAATGAAGCTTTTGAACATTTTTGTAATAAAAAGGGAATTTATCATAATTTTTCTTTTCCTAGGACACCACAACAAAATGGAGTCGTGGAAAGGAAAAATAGAACTTTACAAGAATGTGCAAGGACTTTGTTAAATGGAAGCACTTTACCAAAACATTTTTGGGCAGAAGCTGTAGCAACTGCTTGCTATGTTCTGAATCGTGTTTCCATCCGACCACTAACTAAAAACACTCCATATGAACTATTTCATCAAAGAAAACCAAATATTTCATATTTTAAAGTTTTTGGCTCAAAATGTTTTATTTTAAACACAAAAGATCGGCTTGGAAAATTCGATCCAAAATCCGATGAAGGAATTTTCATAGGATATTCGGAATGAAGCAAGGCTTATCGAATTTTTAATAAAAGAACTAAAAAAATCGAAGAAACACTTCATGTTTCCTTCGATGAAAAATTTAAGTTTAAAAAGAATTTTGAGGATGACAAGATAATAACTAAGACGGTCACAAATATGTTTACTCAAAATAATTTTGAAGAAGATTAAAACATTATTCATAATTTTGAAGAAGATGAAAACATTGTTCAAAATGAAAATGGATTAAGATCTCCTTCTAGGATTTTATGAGATCACCAAGTAGAAAATGTCATAGAAGAAATTGATTCACATGTCAGAACTAAAAATCAACTTAATCAAATGGGCCATGTAGCTTTTCTTTCTAATATTAAACCTTAAAATGCAAAAAAGCCTTTACTGATGACTATTAGATTATAGGTATGCAAGAAGAGCTAAACCAATTCGAACGAAACAAAGTTTGGGAATTAATTCCCAGACCAAGTGATCAAACAGTCATTGGTACTAAATGGGTCTTCAAAAATAAAGTAGATGAACAAGGAAATATAACTAGGAATAAAGCTAGATTAGTTGCACAAGGATATAATCAAGAAGAAGGAATTGACTATGAAGAAACGTTTGCTCCAGTCGCACGACTAGAAGCAATACCTATCTTACTGGCCTTTTCATGTTTTCATAATTTTAAACTTTATCAAATGGATGTTAAAAGTGCATTTTTAAATGGATATATAAAAGAAAATGTTTATGTTGAACAACCTCCTCTATTCTCACATGAAAAATTTCCAGACCATGTTTATAAACTTAAGAAAGCTTTATACGGTCTAAAACAAGCACCCCATGCTTGGTATGAACGTCTTAAAAGCTATCTTATAGATTCTGGTTTTGAAGTTAGGAAGGTTGATCAAACTCATTTTATTAAACGGACTAAAAAGGATATTTTAATTATTCAAATTTATGTAGATGATGTTATTTTTGGTTCTACTAATGAAAAATTATGTCAGGAATTTTCTAATATAATGACCAAAGAATTTGAAATGTCACATATGGAAGAATTATCTTATTTTCTTGGTTTACAAATTAAACAATTAGATAATGGAATTTTTTATTAATCAAGAAAAATATTGTAATAACCTAATTAAACGCTTTGGTATGGAAAATACTTCTGCTAAACCAACTCCAATGAATACAACAATACATCTCGATAGAGATGAAGATGACAAGAGTGTCGACCAAAAATTATATCGAAGTATAATTGGATCATTACTCTATCTAACTGCTAGTAGACCTGACATAATGATGAGTGTTCATTTATGTGCTCGATTTCAAACAAATCCTAAAGAATCACATATGCAAGCAGTGAAACGAATATTACGTTATGTAAGCAAAACCAAAGATTTCAGACTTTTTTATCCGAAAGAATGTCCTTTTGAGTTAGTATCATACAGTGATGCCGACTTTGGAAGATGTAGGACGGATCGAAAAAGTACGAGCGGGACTTGTCACTTCATTGGACAATCCTTAGTCTCCTGGTTTATCAAGAAATAGAATTGTGTTTCACTTTCGACGTGTGAAGCGGAATACATTTTTGCTGCTTTAGCATGTGCTCAAGTCATTTACATGCAACAAACACTTTAAGATTTTGGTATAAATTAATCTAAATCAACTATTGTTTGTGATAACACAAGTGCTATAAACTTATCTAAAAATCCTGTCAATAATCCACGAACTAAACATATTGACATATGCAATCATTTTCTTCATGATAATATTGAAAAAGATATAGTCAGATTGGAATTTGTATCCTCTGAAAACCAATTGGCTGATATGTTTACAAAAACATTAAATGAAAATATTTTTATAAAACTAAGAAGAGAATCAGGAATTTTATCATTAAAAGATATACAATTTTTATTTCTCCAAAAATAATTTTTTTTCTTCAAAAATTGGGTTTCCAAGAATTGAACTCAGGTCTATTACTTGTAAGTCAGGTGCACTACCACTCTACCAATTGTTACTTCACAACTGAACCATATTTTCAATTCGTATTATATATTTTTTATTCTATTCTTATCAATTCTTTTTCTACCTTACATATTTATTCTTTTTTTAGCCTTTCATTGTTTTTCTCTGGCTAATTTTTTTTTGACCACTAATTCTATTACTAATTCTGAGTTGCTCATTAGTATAAATACCTATCTTCCTTTCAAGTTTTTAAATCATTACAAAGAAAAAGAAAAACTTTTATCAACCTCTTTTAAAAATGTCTTCACAACATAACTCTGAATCCTCCTCACTTACATACACTTCTCCATGCTCGGGATCAGTAAATTTACCTACCCTCACACCCATTTATGAACCTGTCTCGATTGTTCCTCCTACTACTAACAAAGGTTATACTGTGACAACTCCAAAAACTCGGCCTTCGAAAATCGGCACCCGTACTTCACTTGTACTAAAAATGCCGCAGATTCAAACGCCGAATCTGGCTTGCTGGAGCTTATAACACAGTAAGTATAAGAACACAATGGAATAAAGAAATCAATGATATCATATACAACTCCAAGGAATATGTAACAACCCGCAAATTCGTAGCAATTAATTATCGACACTAGGTGATTAAATCGTTCGCCAATTCTTATTGGAATTTTATCGAGTTGAAATTCTTTTGAAAAATGGTTGAGAAATTGTTGGTGGGCTTTAAACTTTAGGCCCATACCTTTTTCTTTGATACCGTGATAAGGGTATTACCCAATTCCCCTTTTTATATTTGCCTTCCGTTCTCATTCGAACCCTAAAAGCATACGAGAGAAATAAAAAATGGCGGTCGCGATTGCTCTTCCTTCGATCTGGAAAATTAGGGCTTCGTTCCCTTTTAGCTCGGCTTTGCTCGAGGAGGTGATTCTTGCTTGCTTTGGCTTTGGGCGCTCCTTCTATTCGTCGATGACTTGATTGCTCGAATTCAACCAATTTCTGGGCTTCGCGATCTCGTTTTCAAAACCATCGTCACGCGAGATGATTTCAGCTGGATTGAAGCTTCAAAACTTCAACTCTCGACCGAACTGAGGTGAGTAATTTGCTCACATCTAATTCAACCTTATATACGTGATTTTGTGGCTCCGGTATATATGCTGGAGGCCCTAATTTTATTTGTGCCTTGACTTGTTCGATTTCCTAGGTCGAACTTGTTGCACACTCCCGAGTTTGTTTTACTGATACATTGAGCTCGTGTAGTCTTCATTTAGGGTAGCCTGTACTGCTCATGTTGTATTCATCTCCTGATTGCTCTGTACTTTCGTGGCTAATCATTTGTATACATACATTCATGTATGTATATAGTTGTATGATCATTGGCTGCACTCTGAAATCTTGAGTTGCATTGTTGACCCATTACTCTGGTTGACATTTTGTTATTCTGCTTCATGTTGTAATTGTATATCACTATGTTGCGTTTAGCTTGACTTTGTCTGATTAGGTCGTATTGCCTCTGACTTTTGACATATAGTCTTCATTCATTTCGAGTTAGTCGCTTACAGCTGCATTGGTTAGTCCTTTGCAGTCTTCACTATACCATATTGTCACTGCATATCTCTTTTGCATTTCTTTCCTTGTGGTTTAGCTTCTCACCGCTGTCACTTGTAGTTGCTGCAGTGTTATAGTTCACGGTCTTCATTCGAGACAGGGTTCATATACTCTTGAGTCATGTTTCATTTGCTTGAATTGGTTCAGGGCTTTTGTTGTTGGTCTTGTTTGTCTTGTATATAGTTGCATTTTCTTCCGGCTTGTTTCACTTGAGTTGTGAACTGATGTTGAATTCATTCGTTGTCTGTTGTTTGCATTGTTGTTCAGCCTCCATACATGAATTCCCTGTTGCTTGTTGACTTGCAAGTTGACACTCTGGTCTGGTGTACATTCATGTGTCTGCACCCAGTCTCTGCCTGGTTGAGCATTTCTTTGATTGCTGAACAGAAGTTTTACTCTGTGCTTTGACACTTCTGCCTTGTTGAACATTGGTCTGACTATAGTTCCATCACTGTTTCACTTGTACTTTGCGAAGCAGTGTTGTATTTCATGAAGTCTTCATTGCATATTGATCTGATCTAATGCCATTTGCATATGACTCTTGTACCTGTGCATATTTGTGGAAGTTTCACTCAACTTCATACATGACCTGTTTCACTTGTTACCTGTAGTGTTGACATTTTGCATTGCCTTCAGTTCCCTGTCTTGATTCATGTTTATTTGATATTTGTCTGCTGAAGCAGTAGCATTGATATTGAGACTTGTATTATGATGTTCATATGTACTGCCCTTGTACATGCTTCACTGCATCATCTTCTACATGTTGCACTTGCAATGATGTTCTCCATTTCATGTTCGAATTCATACTTGTCTGCACTGTATACATTTCTGGCCATTGTTTTATCACTGCTACTTCCCTGACCTGTTGCATTTGTTGTCGTGGCACATCTCTGGTTCATGCCTGATTCACTGTTGTAGCTGCTGTATATAAGTTCTGACAAACTTTGGTCTTGACTTCATTTGTTCGTGTAGCCTGTATGATTCCAGTTTTACTTGAACTGTCGTTGTTGCAGTATAATGTGACAGGCTCGATCATTTGAGATTGCCTGCTTGGTAGCTTTTGTTCTTGTCCAGTTTGTACTTGCCTTGTTGAACTTGTACACGCATGTGCCTCGTTGCTGTGACATTCTAGATTGCATTATTGCTGCTACTTGAATTTGTAGTTGTTCGATTGCCTTCTGATTCACTTGACCATTTGTATACATACTTTCAAGTATGTATTCAGATGTATGTTCACTTTTGCATATCCATGTGTCATTTTCACTTGCATCTGTTCATCCTTGAGCACTTGCTGACCTGCTGCATTTTCGTAGCAGTTTTACCCTTGTCCCGTGTGGTGACTTTATATTCCGTTGTGGCGAGGCAGTGCACGCGTGCGTGCACTGCAGTCACACCGAATTGACAGATTTTAATCGATATCTCTTTTATTCTTAATTCATTGACCTGTTGCGTAATTCGTAGGCTGTATTGGCGAGGCAGTACACGTTAGCGTGTACTGCAGCCAATTAGCATTGATATTTTTAAATTGACATTTCAATTGCTTAAACTGCTTTGGATTTCTGTTTTGTGGATTAACACTGTTTAGTGTTATTTCTGCCGTTATCCAATTCTCGTATCGAGAGTTGGATATACGAGATTTCTGTGACTGTCATCTATATTGAGATTGATTATTATTGCTTCTATGCACTAATAACTGATTTTGAATTAGACTGATCCGAGTATTATTTTCTTTTGAATGTAATACTCGGGTCAGACCGAGTATTTACAGGTTGTAGATTTTTAGCTTTGGGTTGCTGCTAGAGCTATGAAGACTTTTTATATCATTTGAAGAGGTCTTCGTCTTGTTGTAGTAGTCAGTGTGTCTGTTTTAAGATGATAATGTATTCGTGTATATTAGTCGATAATGTACGTGTATATATAACTTTTTGAGTCGACAGTTGTAGTTGTATCATTTGTATTGTGTCAAATGTATTGTAACTGATATAAGTTATTATATATATGAGACTTTTCGTTCCATCTGTATTCCGCATTTATGTTATCTGTGTTATTTTTATATCCATTGTCCTAAACTATTATAGCCACTGTGTAATAGCTTTGAGTTTGTATCGGTATGTCGGGTTTCCTCTAAAGATGAAATGCAATGTTTTATTATCTGACATATCGGTACTCGCACAAGGCAATTACATAGATGGTCGCTCCTCAACAGCCTTATTCTCCGCGCTAGTTGACAGCACTACACCGTAGTGTTCTTGGCTAGCGTGGGTATAGAGGTGGGGCGTCACAGCTTGGTATCAGAGCCTGGGGTTTAGGACAATTATAAAACATAACTTAGATGGAGAATGTGTTACAACTATTTGTCGATGTTTTATCTCTCATCTTTACATATGATTATTTTTGACTGTTAGGTATGAATTCCTAACGCTTATTCTTGTGTTTTCGGCTTTGAATTGATTTAGCCGATGTTGATTTTGTTTTAATTTGGCAAATTAAAGCCATTTTGATTTTTGGACTTTGTTCCACTTTTGTTCTATGCTATGAGTGTCATTGTGTACCTGTTACACTGTGATGAAAAATAGCTGGACCAGTTGCAAATTGAGTGATTTTGATTTCTCATTCACATCTAGTTTGAATCTCAGCGATTTTGAACTCGATATTTTGTGTTTTCCTCATCTTGAATTCCATTCGACTTCGGTCACTTTGTTTTTGAGAAATTGCTAATTTCTTGATTTTCAAGACTCTGATTTTGCTTGCTGTTGGTTTCCTAATTTGATCGATTCTTGATCATTTCCCCGAATTGTTGCTATCATTTATTAGCAACTTTGATGACATTTTCTTCGGGATTTTTGTGAACATACTTTCTGATGGATTCAGTATCGATTTCTCTGGATTCCATTCACATCTTCGTATGTGAATTCTTGTGATTGATTGTTTCTACAATCATTTTTGTGATTTGTCACTTTAAAAATATAAAGGTTTTCTATACTAGTAGTAAATATTAAAATCCCTTTTTCCAAACGATTTCAACTACAAAGCTCTTTTTCCTAAACCGTTTTCCAATCTATTAGTATATACAAGCCTTTATTTCACTCGTATGAGAAATTGAATTAAACGGCCTAGTAAAACAAGTGGTATGAAACGCTTGCGTTTACTTCGTCGGTTAACTCCTGGACTTGTTCGATTGAACCTTTTGTGACAATTTTCTAGTGTAGATTTACAGTTTGTTCGTAAATATTTAAGTTAAGCAAGTGGTTATGGGACATGAAGCTAAACTTTTATATTTACTAGCTTAGTGTAATTGACACTTCTCGTTGATCATGACGATCATTTTATGATTTAGACTAGCAATTGTGCGATGTCTCTTTATTTGCGAGGTTAGACTAGACACCACTTGTGTGATTCCATTCACACATACCTTTTTGCTTTTTGGTTAGTCTGGACCTTAATTAGTGTGATTCCGACTCACACATATCTTTTTGTTTGCAAGGTTAGACTAGACACCACTTGTGTGATTCCATTCACACATACCTTTTTGCTTTTTGGTTAGTCTGGACCTTAATTAGTGTGATTCCAACTCACACATATCTTTTTGTTTGCAAGGTTAGACTAGACACCACTTGTGTGATTCCATTCACACATACCTTTTTGCTTTTTGGTTAGTCTGGACCTTAATTTGTGTGATTCCACTCACCCATGTCTTTTTCTCTGCGAGGTTAGCCTAGACCTCAATCTGTGTAATTCCGACTCACACGCGTGGGATAGCGACCCACGGTCTTCGGACCATTCCTGTGTGAAACTTTAATGGATGGCTTCCATGAGATAGCGTCTCATCTTGTGATACCGGTATTTTGGAGTTTTCATGCTCCCATTTTGTGATAGGCATTTCCCTTTTCTTTTTTATGGTTTAGACTAGCAAATGTGCGATGTCTCTTTCTCTGCGAGGTTAGCCTAGACCTCAATCTGTGTGATTCCGACTCACACGCATGGGATAGCGACCCACGGTCTTCGGACCATTCCTGTGTGAAACTTTAATGGTTAGCCACCATGAGATAGCGTCTCGTCTTGTGAAACCGGTGTTTTGGAGTTTTCATACTCCCGTTTTCTGATAGGCTCTTTTTTCCCCCCTTTTTTACGATTTCTGGATTTCTTGTGATGATTTCTAGAATTTGTGCTTCACCAATTTTCGTGATTTCTATTGACAAGTTTTGTCAATTTTTGTGTATTGGTGAATTCATGTGTTATTGACTTGTTATGAATACAAGTTTAGGGTATGATATCCCTTTCTATCTTTGAGAAGATTCTTGTGACAGTTTTATGAATGAAAATTCATTCGGCATTATATTTTGATGCCAGTTATTTTGATGAGATTTTGACGTGTTAACTTCAGTACTCGTCAATTTTGAAATGGATTTATAAGCGGTTCTCCCGCAATACTGATATTGCTAATTTAATCACGTGTTTTCAAAATTCTTTATTTTTTTAAAAGTTGTTTCAAAAATATAAATTAAAATTGTTTTCAAATTTTTACAGCTTACATTTTCAAAAGAACGAGGAAGCGATTTAAACATTTCAGAAAAACCAAGGACTATGACCCCTTTCTTTTACTGATTCGCTTAATTCCGGACTTGTCCGTTTGAGAATGTGAAGTGTTATTTTTAAAAACACACAATTCTGCACTTTCAAGAAAACGATAAAGAGATTTAAACGATCTAGCAAAAGTAAGGAGTATGGAACCATACTTTTACTACTTCGGTTAATTCCGGACTCGTTAATTGAATATTTATGACTTCTGATTATCGTTTTTGATAATTAGATGTTTGTGCTCCTGATTATCGTTTTTGATAATCAGATATTTGTGAAATTTGATTATCGTTTGAGATAATTAAATATTTTTCGATTTGATAATCGAATCTTTGTGATTTCTGCTTATCGTTTTTGATAATCAGATATTTGTGAAATTTGATTATCGTTTGAGATAATTAAATATTTTTCGATTTGATTAATCGAACATTTGTGATTTCTGATTATCGTTTTTGATAATCAGACATTTGTGAAATTTGATTATCGTTTGAGATAATTAAATATTTTTCGATTTGATTAATCGAATATTTGTGTTTCTGATTATCGTTTTTGATAATCAGATATTTGTGAAATTTGATTATCGTTTGAGATAATTAAATATTTTTCGATTTGATAATCGAATCTTTGTGATTTCTGCTTATCGTTTTTGATAATCAGATATTTTTGAAAATTCAATTATCGTTTTTGATGATTGAATATTTGCGATTTTGAGGTTTTAGCTTCGTCTTTTTCTCTCACGATTCAGGTGAGTAATTTGATTTACTCACATTCAATTCGTGCAGTACGTGATTTCTGCTCTGTGATTCCTTTTCTTTCAATTGCTAGAACTCGATTGATTCTTGCTTCTGATAGTCGTCTGATTTTGATTCCTTGATCCCCTCGATGTTGATTCTTTTGATTTTAAGCAATCGAACCTTTTGATTCTATATCTGATACTTCCATAATTCCGATGCTTCCCTGTTGACCTTTGCTTTGCTTATGCATTCGACATTGCCTTGTTCTTATGGTTGTTACCTTTTGTCCATTTATTCCTTATGATTGCGAGGACGCAATTTCTTTAAGGAGGGGAGTCTGTAACAACCCGCAAATTCGTAGCAATTAATTATCGACACTAGGTGATTAAATCGTTCGCCAATTCTTATTGGAATTTTATCGAGTTGAAATTCTTTTGAAAAATGGTTGAGAAATTGTTGGTGGGCTTTAAACTTTAGGCCCATACCTTTTTCTTTGATACCGTGATAAGGGTATTACCCAATTCCCCTTTTTATATTTGCCTTCCGTTCTCATTCGAACCCTAAAAGCATACGAGAGAAATAAAAAATGGCGGTCGCGATTGCTCTTCCTTCGATCTGGAAAATTAGGGCTTCGTTCCCTTTTAGCTCGGCTTTGCTCGAGGAGGTGATTCTTTCTTGCTTTGGCTTTGGGCGCTCCTTCTATTCGTCGATGACTTGATTGCTCGAATTCAACCAATTTCTGGGCTTCGCGATCTCGTTTTCAAAACCATCGTCACGCGAGATGATTTCAGCTGGATTGAAGCTTCAAAACTTCAACTCTCGACCGAACTGAGGTGAGTAATTTGCTCACATCTAATTCAACCTTATATACGTGATTTTGTGGCTCCGGTATATATGCCGGAGGCCCTAATTTTATTTGTGCCTTGACTTGTTCGATTTCCTGGGTCGAACTTGTTGCACACTCCCGAGTTTGTTTTACTGATACATTGAGCTCGTGTAGTCTTCATTTAGGGTAGCCTGTACTGCTCATGTTGTATTTATCTCCTGATTGCTCTGTACTTTCGTGGCTAATCATTTGTATACATACATTCATGTATGTATATAGTTGTATGATCATTGGCTGCACTCTGAAATCTTGAGTTGCATTGTTGACCCATTACTCTGGTTGACATTTTGTTATTCTGCTTCATGTTGTAATTGTATATCACTATGTTGCATTTAGCTTGACTTTGTCTGATTAGGTCGTATTGCCTCTGACTTTTGACATATAGTCTTCATTCATTTCGAGTTAGTCGCTTACAGCTGCATTGGTTAGTCCTTTGCAGTCTTCACTATACCATATTGTCACTGCATATCTCTTTTGCATTTCTTTCCTTGTGGTTTAGCTTCTCACCGCTGTCACTTGTAGTTGCTGCAGTGTTATAGTTCACGGTCTTCATTCGAGACAGGGTTCATATACTCTTGAGTCATGTTTCATTTGCTTGAATTGGTTCAGGGCTTTTGTTGTTGGTCTTGTTTGTCTTGTATATAGTTGCATTTTCTTCCGGCTTGTTTCACTTGAGTTGTGAACTGATGTTGAATTCATTCGTTGTCTGTTGTTTGCATTGTTGTTCAGCCTCCATACATGAATTCCCTGTTGCTTGTTGACTTGCAAGTTGACACTCTGGTCTGGTGGACATTCATGTGTCTGCACCCAGTCTCTGCCTGGTTGAGCATTTCTTTGATTGCTGAACAGAAGTTTTACTCTGTGCTTTGACACTTCTGCCTTGTTGAACATTGGTCTGACTATAGTTCCATCACTGTTTCACTTGTACTTTGCGAAGCAGTGTTGTATTTCATGAAGTCTTCATTGCATATTGATCTGATCTAATGCCATTTGCATATGACTCTTGTACCTGTGCATATTTGTGGCAGTTTCACTCAACTTCATACATGACCTGTTTCACTTGTTACCTGTAGTGTTGACATTTTGCATTGCCTTCAGTTCCCTGTCTTGATTCATGTTTATTTGATATTTGTCTGCTGAAGCAGTAGCATTGATATTGAGACTTGTATTATGATGTTCATATGTACTGCCCTTGTACATGCTTCACTGCATCATCTTCTACATGTTGCACTTGCAATGATGTTCTCCATTTCATGTTCGAATTCATACTTGTCTGCACTGTATACATTTCTGGCCATTGTTTTATCACTGCTACTTCCCTGACCTGTTGCATTTGTTGTCGTGGCACATCTCTGGTTCATGCCTGATTCACTGTTGTAGCTGCTGTATATAAGTTCTGACAAACTTTGGTCTTGACTTCATTTGTTCGTGTAGCCTGTATGATTCCAGTTTTACTTGAACTGTCGTTGTTGCAGTATAATGTGACAGGCTCGATCATTTGAGATTGCCTGCTTGGTAGCTTTTGTTCTTGTCCAGTTTGTACTTGCCTTGTTGAACTTGTACACGCATGTGCCTCGTTGCTGTGACATTCTAGATTGCATTATTGCTGCTACTTGAATTTGTAGTTGTTCGATTGCCTTCTGATTCACTTGACCATTTGTATACATACTTTCAAGTATGTATTCAGATGTATGTTCACTTTTGCATATCCATGTGTCATTTTCACTTGCATCTGTTCATCCTTGAACACTTGCTGACCTGCTGCATTTTCGTAGCAGTTTTACCCTTGTCCCGTGTGGTGACTTTATATTCCGTTGTGGCGAGGCAGTGCACGCGTGCGTGCACTGCAGTCACACTGAATTGACAGATTTTAATCGATATCTCTTTTATTCTTAATTCATCGACCTGTTGCGTAATTCGTAGGCTGTATTGGCGAGGCAGTACACGTTAGCGTGTACTGCAGCCAATTAGCATTGATATTTTTAAATTGACATTTCAATTGCTTAAACTGCTTTGGATTTCTGTTTTGTGGATTAACACTGTTTAGTGTTATTTCTGCCGTTATCCAATTCTCGTATCGAGAGTTGGATATACGAGATTTCTGTGACTGTCATCTATATTGAGATTGATTATTATTGCTTCTATGCACTAATAACTGATTTTGAATTAGACTGATCCGAGTATTATTTTCTTTTGAATGTAATACTCGGGTCAGACCGAGTATTTACAGGTTGTAGATTTTTAGCTTTGGGTTGCTGCTAGAGCTATGAAGACTTTTTATATCATTTGAAGAGGTCTTCGTCTTGTTGTAGTAGTCAGTGAGTCTGTTTTAAGATGATAATGTATTCGTGTATATTAGTCGATAATGTACGTGTATATATAACTTTTTGAGTCGACAGTTGTAGTTGTATCATTTGTATTGTGTCAAATGTATTGTAACTGATATAAGTTATTATATATATGAGACTTTTCGTTCCATCTGTATTCCGCATTTATGTTATCTGTGTTATTTTTATATCCATTGTCCTAAACTATTATAGCCACTGTGTAATAGCTTTGAGTTTGTATCGGTATGTCGGGTTTCCTCTAAAGATGAAATGCAATGTTTTATTATCTGACATATCGGTACTCGCACAAGGCAATTACATAGATGGTCGCTCCTCAACAGCCTTATTCTCCGCGCTAGTTGACAGCACTACACCGTAGTGTTCTTGGCTAGCGTGGGTATAGAGGTGGGGCGTCACAGAATACAATATCCAGAATGATATACAACAATGATATCAATATGATACAATAATATCAGAGATATGATACAAGAAATAGCAGCGGAAAGAAAATAGATAACACCAGCAGCGGATAGAATGTCTCCAATAGAATGCTCCAAGATAAGCAACGTCAGTCCATGAACTCCAAGAACTGAACTAGCTCCAGATAATCTACTAAACCTGAATATCTGAAAACCCCAACTCTAGACTGCCCGTGTGGAAAATGGTGGGCACCCAGAGTTTAGGAAGGGAACAATAAACTCCGAGTCAGTCGTGGGACTGGTGTGAGTAACAAAAACAGTTTATCTTTAAAACAAAGTAAAATTGAATTTCGCAATGCTTTTGGAAAATGAAACTACCATAAGACCTCCCGCCACACACACAATGCAAACGCAGAATTGGAGGATATTTCTTCTTATGATAGTCAAATATGCTTACTACGCAATAAAACTCTTTTGATAATATTATTATTAGTGCATAGTGCAGAAAAACATTTCAAAAGTATAATATTAATCTTAGCCAACATACAACCATTATTGTATACCTACTATAGCTACTATGTTCAATAGCAGGTTACCGCCACATTCCATAGCAGGTTATACAACTAAAACCGTACAAGGTTCGTATTGTTTCTTTGGATTTCCAACAAATGGTCGGGCTAAGGAACTTCCCACTGTCAATGGGATCGCCTCTGGATGGACGTCTCGAGAAACCAACCTGGCTCTCTGCCAACACAAGGCCGGGTTACCTCTGGAAATAGGTAACTACTACAAGAATATGCCATTCCCCGGTCCTTTGGGACCTTTATCCGAGGCCTCGGTAACCAACATCACACATAATAAATAAAGTGTATCCACATGAGTAAGTATCTGGGCTCCATACCATGATACCACCCTTTTCCAGAAGGAAATGACATACCCTAAAGGGCGCGACCCTCATAACCTTGCCGCATCATTCCTGTTTCGACCATTTCCGGTCTGTGAGGTTCGATGAGGTCTCGTCCACAAAGCTACGCTTTTCACAAAACCATGCTTTGATCACAAATGATCAATAAATGATCAACACACAGCAACACTCAGCATGCCACATTACCAAATTGGGAGTATATCGCTGATAACCTTCAACTACATAACCTCTGAGCTCGTACGTCTCAGAGAAGGGTGTTAAGCTAAGAGAATAAATTCTCTGCCACCAACAGAAATGTATTTGAAGAAATCTGCTTTATATCTCAAAATGGAATGTCAGACATGTAACCATACAAGTCTGTTCCGGGTTCGAACAGAACCGAAGGCACTTCCAAAGAAGTCCTTGCAAATCCGGATAATTTTCTAATCACGTCCGGACTTCCCATCTCAAAGGGTGATCAAATCTCTATATCGGGGACCAGTCGATGCAAAGACATTTGACGAGTTGTCCTTTCGTTTTCGAAAAATATCCGAGCTTCACCACCGGTCTTCAAATGCTATCCATAACGTCGTATCATTATTCGGAATGGGTTATATGACACAAAGGTCCTCTCCCGGCTAGACCGAATAATGGGCGCGATATTTAAAAACATATGGATATGGTATTTCGATTAAGTCACAACTTATTACCCAACGTTTCTTTCAAATGGTTTAAACACATTACCATTTTAATCTTTTTAAACAAAAAGATTCAATTCACAAAGTTCAACCAGTTCCACAAAGATCTATTCATAGATTTTCCAAATCAATTTCCATTTCAATTTGGATTAACTCGTTAAATCTTTAAATCAAAGATTTAACTCATAGATTTCAAACCAATTTCATTTCGAATGGTTTAAACAAGCCACCATTTTAAATCTGTTAAAAATAAACAGATTCAATTCATAGCTTTCAAAAAGAATTCACTCATAACTTGGAAAAACCATTTTTCAATTCAAACTTGAAATTCTTTTACTTAAATTGGAATTTCATTTCTTATATGAAAGCTTTTATTCTTTGAAAACAAACAGTTTTCATTTCGGAAAATCTGATTCATTTATGCGAGTTAAAGTCCTTGGGTTAAATTCAAATACTCAAACAATACTTTTAAAATGGTTTAAATTCATATAAACACATTTATAACATCTTTAACCATAATTTCCAATTATTGAATTCAATTCCAAAATTTGAATTCAAATTCAAATTAAATTATTTAAATTGGAAAACTTTACCAAGTTATTCAAAATAACTTTTATCTTAAAAACTCCTTTTCAAAGACTTTAATATTTAACCCAAATCTATTTTAAAAATCAATTGAAATTAAAATTTCAATTTCAAAAATATTAAATTTAAATTATCTGTGACTTAACCGATTTCCTAGTGAAATCCATATTTGTGTGTGTAAGAGTGTGGTCCAGGGGTTTTACACAGTACTGCAACATCATTCAATCATCACAGATCCGAATACAGAAATATAGTTGATAAGCGGTATACCATAACACTTATCTTTCATTTACAAATCACAGATCACATATCACAGATATATAAATTACAGATAATATGTAAATTCAACACAGATAAATAAATTACATTTCACAGCTCAATCATATCATACATCAGGGATATCAAACAATTCAAACATTTAATAGAATCCAAATATTCATAGGTAAGGTCAGTTTATTTATCTGATTAAATTAAATCAGATTAGTCACTAATCCTGGTTAATTAACATTAACTAATTAAAATTTTAATTAACTAACCTTTAATAATAAATTAATTAGCCTCAATTAATAAATTAATGAATTACCGTTTTATTAATTATCCTTAATTAATTACAATAATTAATTTTTAATAATCATCCCTTAATCACTTTCATTTATTAATTAACCTTTAAATTTATTTAATTATTCTCAAATAAATTTCCTTAATTAATTTGTCACATTAATTAATTACCTTTAATTAATTACAATAAGTGATTATTCTTAATTATCTTCATTGATATCAAAATCTTAAATTAAAAAAACTTACCTTTTATCATTATCAACACATTAATTTATTCAAGAAATTAAGGTTAATCAAAATATAAATTTAGCTTAATTAATTCCATTATTCATTTAAAATAATTTATTAAGAAATAATGTCATAAATTAATTTAAATTAAAACTTAATTATTTCCAAAATAATTAACTTAAACCCTTGCTAATCCCATTTCCAAATAAAACAATTATTTTTAAAAGAATAATTTAAAACATGTTTAAAACTTGAATTTATTTTAAACTTGAAAACTGTTTTAAACCTCCCCGGGTCAAACCCGAGTGTTACCCGAGTCAAAGCATCACTTGCTTCGAGTTCTTGCCCAAACTTACCCGAGGACTTGTAAATTTCAAAATTTTGTTTAAGTGTCAAAAATTAACCCAGTATACACTTGAAAACCACGATTTCAAACCCGAGCCAAAACATAGTTTCCTCGAAATACAACCCGAGACAATCCTCCTCCTCTCCTCGAATACAAACTCTGACACACTGACATGCGTACACATGTACCGCCACCAGAGCCACCTCCGGCCTCCGTTCATCCTTCCAACACGCCACTTATCATTGCTGCAATCCATCCCGACCACCAATTCGTAAGCATAAGCCTCGAATCGAAATCGAGCAATCCAATTCAAACCTGGAACTCAACATCACCAGAAAATCCCCTCGACCACACGATTTTGACCACCAGAGCACCAACGCCTCCGGCCACGACTTCGTCCACATTCCTCCTTCCATCTTCTCGAGTTTTGTGGAACTCGATCCACCAGAGAGGTCGAGATGATCGAGAATTCTTAACTCAGCCAAACTAGGTTAAGAAACTTCCCAGGTCAACCACCATCGCCACGGTCATCTACACACCCATCCATTATTTTTCCTCCGCTCACCGATCATCCTAATATCACCGGAAGGAACCCCGACTTTCCAGATCCTCGGGATCATCAGAAAACACCAAATACCATCTTCAGTTCAACCCAGAACTGCTCATTCAAACCCAAACTAAAAATTATAATTTTAGTTTTAAAAATCATATTTTAGTTTATGTATTCAATTTATAATCTTGAATTTATAAATTACAATGTTTGGGTTTTGACTCATTTTCATTTTTCTCGGTCATTTTGATTTCCAGGTAATTTCCAGAGACATTTCTCTATTATTTTAACTTAAGTATAATTTTAAACATTTATCTATACTAAACAACCAACTTTTGTTTGTAAATCAAATCCTATCAAAAACTAGATCAAGTGGTAATGGATTTTATGAAATCTTGAGCCTGGAAAACAAAACAAGAACAGTGTACACCTATATACAATAGCATGCACACTATATAATAATATATATTCACAACAGATTTTCACTTATACATACTTAGCACAGAGATTAGCATGAAACCATATTCATATATCTAAAATTGTTAAGAGTGATGTTACTCAGAGTTTAGAAAAGGAAGAACATAGCATCTAGATTTTGAAGACAGGCTTTTGAAAAAACTGGCAGTTGAAATCTTTCCTCCTTGATTCTTTGATTGATCTGGTTTATCTTGAATTGTATTGTTGTTTATATTGAATGTTGTTTATATTTTTAAGATAGTATTACTTCAGTTTTTTTTTAGTTTGAAATGAACGAATACTGAGATGAAAATAATGATATATAGAAATGAGTTTACTGGGTATAAAACTTTGTACAGGGTGTATATTTTATTGGTTTGTACAATAGGCAGATGCTTTTTTTTCTTTGCTTTGGTTTTGCTGGGAGGCTGCATTAATTAGCTTTGTACCATGTTTATATTTTTTTTCTTTTACTTCACTTCGGCTGTACAATTATGAAGAAAATTTGGTGTGGCTTCCTTTGCAAGCTTGTACTTATCCTTTTTTTTTCTTTGACTATGCTACACTTTGATTTCGGCTGAAGATAATTTTGTGTACAAGCATTAATTATCTTTGTACAAATTTACATATAATACTAGTATCTTCTTTAGCTTTGTATTGTTACATACTTGAATATATTTCATCCTTTGTATTTTGTTTCTTTTCTTATTTTGTATTTTGTCTTATTACTTTGAAACAAAAATGAATTTTTATATTTAAATACGTTGTTATAATTTATCTAATTTATTTACTATATATATTTTTCTATAATTTATCTTATATATTTGTATTTCCTTTTGTTTATATATTTTTTCATGTCTTCCGTTGCAAGCTTCATTTGTTTATTTACACTTGCATATATATATATATATATTCTTTTTCTTTCTTATTTGAATGCAAACTTTTTCTCGTGTATATGTATTTTTGTTTTCATTTATTTTTCATTTGCTCATTTTATCACTTTGTAATATAGGTGAACTTCATAAATAATTGTATATTTTATTTTCTTTTATAAGCTAATTCATGTATATATTTTTATCATATATATTTGTATTATTTGTTTCATATTTGTCTACATTTATTCATATTTAAATGTATTTTATTTTCTTTAAATCTTATTATTTTGTAATATAAATAAATTTCTATTTTATTATGTTGTTAGAATTTAGCAAATGTTCTACTTTCTATTTTTATTAAAATTTATCTTATATTAATTTTATTTCTAGTTTAAATATTAATTATTATTATTTTACTTCATATTTATTGTCTTATATTTATTTTATAAATTCAAACCATTATTAACCATCAATTCTAATATTTATTATTATTATTATTATTATTATTAAACTATTTATTTCTAACCCATTTATTTAAGATTTAAATTCAAATCAAATATATACATATACATTCAATTTTGCTCATATATGCACGTATACATATATATTCACATATATACAATATTTACAATATTTTTAAATTTAAATGATTTATACAAAATTCATTTTAATTCGTGGAAACTCGCATAACTTTAATCGATTAAGTTTACAATTTTTATTCAAAAATTAATTTTAATTATCAATTTAAATTTATATAAAATCCGAGGTCGTTACATATACTCTATCCGATAAAAGAACCAAACGCTCTCTATTATTCGGCTCACTGTCTACTAAAGAGAAGATAGATGATATTCACCATTACCAGAGGGAAACGCTGGAATTACAACGCGAACTTTATCATGAACAAAACGTTAACGCCAAGCGTTTAAGCTTTTTGGAGCAAGTCGCCTTGAAATTCCGCGGTTCCTCATCCAGGAGTACGGTTCATCAATCGTCTCCTATTCGTTCCCTTTCTTGTCACAATCTTTGGGAACCATCGCCATAATGTCCTCCAGTGTCTCCGAACTCTTGGGAACATGGAAATGGATGGTCTCCTCTCCGCTCACTATAGGAAAATACCAAGGTTGAACCGAATGATTATCAAACTCCAAGCTCCTCATCAAAATCTATTTTGATTTTTTTCTATTATATTCTATTATTTGTTCATATACATATATATATATATATATATATATGTTTCTCTTTCAAAAATAATGTTAGTTGTTTACTGCAAATTCATCAAAAAGTGGGTGACCATATTTTAACTGCAAATTCAGCCGGCTGATCACCTCATAACAGACGGCTGAATATTGTACTGGCATTATTAATTTTTCCAGATTTAGACGGCTGAACCCATTGAAAATAGCGGCTGAATCAGTCCAAAATTGCACTATTTTCTTGTGGGAGAGCAAACAGACGGCTGACTACAGTCGTTCAGCCGGCTGAATGCTCCAAGACCTATTTTTTATATGGGCTTTCAACCCAACAACCCATCTACCCTCATTTTTTAACCCTACTATATATTCACTTTTACTTTTTACCTCTTCACTGTAGAAACCTATCCTCTACTCTCTCAAAAACTCCATTTTCAACTTCGAATTTTCATTCAACAATGCCTCCAAGATAAAAAAAGGACAAGGGAATCCACCTCCGGACCTTCCAAAGACCAAATCCGAAGATGGCTATGGAATGAAACCGCTATAACTCGCTACAATAGCATGAAAAATTCCAACATCTTCGAAGGAGCCTTCATGAAATTCCCTGATTTCGCAGCATATAGGATTTAAGAGATGGCCGAGCAATATCACTTTGAAATTCTCATTAGTTATGATCCTAATAATATTAAAATAAATCATCTTTTGGTTAAACTCTTCCTTGCAAATTTGAATCTTGATCACCACAACCCCCAAAACCGTGAAAATTGTGTTTGGTCATTAGTTTGGGGTGTCAAAATTTTCTTGCCTTTGCAAAAGATTGGGAAATATTTTGAATTGTCCGCATCAAGGAACCGATATAGATGACATAGAGGTTGATATGGATCATCAAGATGAAGATTCACACCATTTCATGTCCGATCAACTTAATAATTTACATAAACTAAAATCTAGTGCTTGAAGACCTCAAGCACGTCTCATTCATCGAGCTTTCATTCAATCTCTACAACCCCACACGGGTAGCTATGAAAAAGTTTACAAAAGAGACTTTCAAGCTCTCTATGCCATCTACTCTCACCAACAAGTAAATTGGGGGAAAATAATTTTAGATGAATTTCAAGATGTTACAATCCGAAGGAAATACAAGACCATTCATTATGGTGCTTATATTATGCGTATCCTACTCAATTTTGGTGTTCAAATGCCGGACTTCGAATATTCAACCATAAGCGAGTTAGGAGCCAAAACCTTGAGATTGATGGGTCTTCCTCACCGACCACCTCCTCAATAAATTATTTCCTTCCAAGAATGGGCTCACAATGTTGAACGAGGTGTTCCACAACCTCGTGATACTAATATTGATTCCTCCTCTCAAACCCACCATGAAGAAGAAGAAGAGGAAGATGACTCCATTCAAATTATTGGCCCGGACACCTCCTCTAGACAAGCTATCATCACTCTTTCCCGAAATCAATCAAAGCTTCATCGGGATATCAAATCTCTTGAAAAGAAGATGGAGAAGAAATTCAATTCTACAAAAGGGTTTCTTAATAAGATTTGGGATAAAATCTCTTGCTCTAATTCAACATCTACCGAAGCTTATAACCCACCTCCTTTCCAATGGTCGTCTTCAGGTTCGAAAAATAATGATGATGGTAGCACTGACCCCTCTCCTTCTATCTAGTTTTATCTTTTATGTTCTATTAACTTTAATATTTTGCTTTGTGATATTGTTTTCAAACTTCTATGGTTCTATTCGGTTGTTGTATGTAATGATGTATGGGATGTTGTGAATTTATTTCTATAATGTTATTTCTAGTATGTTTTTTCTTTAACCATGTTCCAATTTATCTCTACATGCTTTTATCTCCAGTATTTTTTGTATATATCTTTCCTTTTTATCGATGACAAAGGGGGATAAATTTAGTATAAATCTGTTTAAATTATTGTGCATATTGACAGGGAGAGTATTCATGTAAGTTTCATGGTAATATATTATTTATACTTATATAGTAGTCATCATCAAAAAAGGGGAGAATGTTAGAATCTTGATTTTCATTGTTTTGATTGTGACAACTATATAAATCAATATTTTTGTGTACTAATCACTTATGCAGGATATTCATTGCAGATTCGGATTCAGAATGTTTTGAAGCTGTTAGTCTATTGTCTAGAGTCTGTATATTATTAGAAATATGTTAAAACCTCTCCGATATGGTGTGTGTGTGTATATATATTAACATGCACATACATGCACACATACGCACAGAACAGGCTGAAAACAGCCGGTTGAATGACCCAATCAGCCGTTTGTTTGCTGAAATGAATTTTATATTTCATGCATATTCAACCGGCTGAATGGGTTCATTTAGATGGCTGAATTAGGCCTAAAATGCCTGTTTCCTTGCTGTTTCGAATTTAATAAAAATTAGAAGGCTGAATTATAATTTCAGCTGGCTGAATATCTATAACGGCTAGTTTTTTGAAAAGACGCTTCTCTTCAACGAAGAGAATCATCTTCAAATCTAACAGTTGTATCTATTTCTTTTCAACGTTTTCTTTCATGAAAGATTGCATCTTTTAAATCTATATAAATAGAGTTTAGAATTCAATAAACAATTCACCTAACTGATTTTAGTATTCTTGAATTCTTATCTTTTATTCTATTTTCAATTTGCACTCAAACTGCATACAATCTCTAATCATCGATCACTCTATCTTCCATATTTCTTCAAGCACATCACACTATATATCATAAAGGAGAAGATTATAGGAAGAGTGTACTTAATTGACGTATCGGTGCTATTTAAAAAAGCACACTACAGTCAGATACTTTTTGTCTAGTTGTAAAAGTCCTGTTCGGTTGCTTAGGTGGTAGAAGTCCTATTCGGTTGCTTAGGTGATAGAAGTCCTGTTCGGTTGCTCAGGCGGTGTAAACCGATTTCTCCGGGTTAAGTGAGTTGCTAGTTTTAATTCCAGAAGGAGTCTGGGACTAGACGTAGAACGGGAGTTCGAACCGGTATAAAAATCTTTGGTGTCATTTACCTTACTGCTTTAATTATTTACTTACTTAGTTTATATTCCGCACAAGTAGTTTATCCATATTACACGATCCTATAGCATAGTCACTTTCAAATATCATATTCGTTTCAAAATCATATCACTTTCGAAATCATATTCACTTTCGAAATCATTACCACAAAATAGGTTAAACCATCATATCAAAGTATTCACATTTAAATCCAATAAATCTAAATCATAACAGTTCCAACTTAAATAGTTTGAATATTGAAAGAAGTTTATATATTGGAATAGTTATGCATTAAAAATAGTTTATATTTAAAAATAGGTTATAGATTAAAATAGTTTATGTATTAAAAATAGTTTATATATTTAAAATATATTTATTTTAAATTGTTTATAAATTTAAAGTAATATAAATTAAAATAGTTTTTGTATATTTAAAAGAGTTTACATCGAAAATAGTTTCAAATTAGAATTGTTTCTTCCAATTTCACAAATCAATTCAAATCAACTTTAGTTTCAAAATTCAATTTAAATCAATCTCAGTTCAACAATTTCAATTAAAAAGGTTAAGGGTTCAATTCAAACTCTCATTAAAACCATTTTAATTTATCAATTTCAAATCTAGGTTTGAACTACAAATTTAAACAACTTCCAATTCAATATGTTTCAAAATTTAAATATTCAAACATTTTACAATAACTCAATTTGATAAATTTCATTTATATTTCAAAATTAAACTTTAATTTTGTTTTTTGATTTTGAAAATATTCACTTAATCATTTTTTATAACATTTAAATGAAATCTCAAATTACCATTTTTAATCAAAATTAAATATTCAAATCCAACTTTATTTAAATTTGAAATATTCATTTAATCACCTTTAAATCAAAAATCTAGTTATCAAATTATAAAATCATATCTTTAAAATCTCAAAATCAATAAGTTCAAATCAATTCTTATTTAAATTCAATTGTTAAACAAATAAAATTTCAAATACACTTTAACTTATCTTTCCAACCTTTATTTATTTAAGTTATTACAAAAATCTATTTTAAAATAATAACATAAATTCAAATAAATATTTAAACATATTATATATATATATATATTAGTTAAGTTAAATTCTTATTAAATTTTATTATATTAATTATTATTAAATTAAATCTTATTATTATTAAATCTATTTTAAATCTTATTTTATATATTAAAAAAATATAAGTAAAATCTTGAACATAAGTGAACAATTTAAAATATCAACATATCATATTCAACAGTTAAATAACTAACAATTCAAATTAACAACATATTTAAATCGTCATTTC
This sequence comes from Allium fistulosum, assembly GCA_030737815.1. NCBI lineage: Eukaryota > Viridiplantae > Streptophyta > Magnoliopsida > Asparagales > Amaryllidaceae > Allium > Allium fistulosum. Next base: position 913,039,003 of record CM060908.1, read on the forward strand.
ATGTGAAATCAATTTACTAAGCATATGAATGTTAATCGTGAGTGATTTCTCACCTTTTGAGACTAGAGAAAACAACGGGAATGAGAAGCAATGGACACGGATACGCACATAGATATAGACACGACACGTCAAGGAGCCGCGACAAGTAGAAAACAAATTTAAGCGACATGATACACAAATCAAAATATATATAAGTAAACTTATATATATAAGCTTAGATCAAAAGAAAACAAACAAATATATATATATATATATATATATGACATATATAACTTTTCTACCCACAATTATATATATGCCATATATATGCAACAACACATATAAGCTTAGATATATTTTTAAAAAGAGGAGAAGGCTCAGGTTGCTAGGTGGAGAGGCTCTGGGTGGCGAGGCTGCTACCTGCGGTGGCCAGAGGATGCTCGGTTGGTGGTGCCACGGTGCAACGGAGTGCTCGGCTAGGAGTTGTTGTGACAAGACAGAGAGGGCGAATGGGTGGACGATCGGCTATGCTGGTGGATCGCGAGGGGTGTTGTAGCCGAGCTACTGGTGGTGGAAGGCTATGGAGTCGGTCAGGGTAGGCGAAGGCAGGTTAGAATAAGAGCAAGGGAAGACGGCTATGGGCTGGAGTGGGTGGTTACAGTCTGAGGTGGAGCAAAGCCATGGAGCGGCGGCTATGGGTGTACGTCAAGGTTATGGGACGGTGGTGGGCTCACGTGGCAGGGAGCAAGGATATGGGGAGGCGGTCGGGAAGGTTATGGGCTGTAGGTTTGTGCTTATTTACAGTGGGTAGGAGGCGAAGAGGGAAGGGTTGATGGTTGGTGGATCTCTGGTCGAAGGGGAAGCAAGGCCGTGGTTCGACCAGGAGATAGAGGATAGGGAGAAAGGGTGACGCGGTCGGCAAACAAGAGGAGAAGGTTGGTGGAGGAAGAGGCTTGGACGGAGGCTATAGGTTTGCTCAGGCAAAAATAGGAGGAGCACTACCTTGGGCAAAAAGAATGCAAATATTTTACTTCCAGAAATGCTTACCTCTTTGTTTATATTTTTTTAAAAGTAAGCACGGTAGAAGCAAAAGGAAGGAGAAAGAGAATGAACCAGAAATAGAATTGAAAAGGCCACAAAAAATATATTGAAAAGGTGGAATAGAGAAAGTCATATGTTGAATTTCAGGAAATATAAATGCTAGAGGCTATTTGTTTTACACGATAGATAAATGAAAGGTCATAGAAACCCAAAAGGCACAAATACAGAACCGATACAACAAATTGTTTCGCCGAATTCGCCACTTACCGGACACCGAAATGCACAAATGAATATACAGCGGAGATCAGCACGACGAGACAAACAGAATGGTACACAGATATTAGCGATACGACTATCCTATCAAAACTCGATTCTTGCTGCCAAACTGCTGCTAAGTCGCCGAAAATAAGATAAACGGAGCCAAAGCAGTCCAAATTTGGCAAAACGAATTACGACTACTCACTCAGAAAATGATTTACATTTTTATTATATAAAAATATTTAAATTTCAAAAATATTATATTTTCATCCAATTTTTAAATTAAAATTTCACAAACGAACCAACTTACATATTTTTCGATAAAAATCTGACACTTGCTATTTTTGAACAGACGCATACCAAATATCAAATTTTCATTGCAAAATTTTATTGCTTAATTTCAAGAAAAATTTAGTTAATTACGTTATAAAAATCGTTAAAATTTCTGGGTCATTACATATCCTTTAACTTTGACTTTAGATCCATGCTTCCTAAGGTGTTCTAAGGTGTTGGTGAGTGAATACACATGCCTAAGCACCCCTTTTACCCTCCTTTACACAGGCAAGACCCTTCGTACATGTGCCTTGCATGCTTTTAACTTTACATGTTATCTCCTTAGCAAATTACCCTTTTACCCTTACACACAAAATGTCTTCCACTAACATCACCCATGACGTCATCCCATTTTGTTTTCCATAAATGGTAAAATATTTTTATTTCTTATTATTAATTTACTAAGAAATAAGTGTATGTATAAAATTTAGGAATACTTCTAACGAGTAAAAAATTATTTATTGATAAAACGATTTACGGTCATTATCGATATATCTTCAAAGTATTTATTATTATAAAGATTTTTATAAAACAAGTTTACCGTCATTAGTTATGATTTAAAAGGGGGTTAACAAGTTTATTAAATCACTTTAATCACATTTAATCCAAGATTCAACTATTTAAATAATTCAGATATTTGAATACGAAGCGTCCGAAATTCCAAGTCGTTACATACTCGGGGTCCGCTACACTCAACTTATTAGTTAAATAACAAATAAGCATCCATGGCAAATAAATGTCAAACACATATATGGCATGCTCTTAATTATGCCATAATTAGCTCTCAGCTAACTACATAATAGATAAATTAATATAGGGTCAAACTCCTCAATATGACATGCTATCAGTTATGTCATAAATTATCTCATAGCTAATCATATGACACACATGTACGGGGTTGACTATCTCATGGACTCTCAACCTAAGAATTAGCCATATTGGCTCTCAGACACATACTCAATGATCTCCCAAAGGTGAATTAGCATGGTCTATTTTCCATATCCATAACCAGATGAGAGACTGATAAGCTCTTAGCTCTACTCAAGAGGCCTTCCTCACACATTTTCAATGACACCCCTACAAGCTTAAGTTATCTCGACAACCATCATGACTTGGTATCCATCTTGCACCATCGTGTTACATGATTACACAATGCAATGGTCACACCTGCAAGTGCTCCAAATGGTAACAAACTGTTGGCCTAGGTAACACTGGCCAGTGATTCTCAACCATGGCTCTCAGCCATATACAACAAATGTGTCACTGATTTGGGGGCATGACCCTATAATTAGGTCGCTAGAATGGATAGTAGCCTAATCTAGTTTATTCCTTGCCAAAAAAATAGGAATACACTCAACAAACTTATGGATCTCAGCCTGCGGCTCTTAGCTCGCAATACCTTATATATAAACATCCCATAAAATCATCTACGTATAATGACATATACTTAAAAAAAGCAACCGAACAAACATCGTCTTAGGTGTTGCATACCACTTTATGTTTCTTCGCTCATTTAATCCATGCTCGTAAATTACACTCTCTCAACACGATAATATTCTAAGTAACAAGTCCAAAGAATAACAAAAGAAATATTACCGGACATCCCATACAAGATGGTATTATAACTCCGTTTATTAAATATCCATGTCACCTAGAAAATATAATCAACAAGGCACACAATTTATTTTGAAAAGAGATTTTATCATTTATAGAAAAATATATTAAAACTTTCAAAAGCCCTTCCATTATTTTAAAGTTAAAATACAGTTTTTCCAACTTATTTAAAACCATATATAGGAATTTTAACCTTTATAATAATTTTCCACATCTCTTTCCTATATTTAGAAATCATAGAAGTCTCTTTTATAATCAAATAGTTTTTATAAAAATTATCCTATAATTTTCTGTAATTAAACACGTTTCAAATGTATTTATAACCCTTAAAATCAATTTCTATTTATTCTAAACCATAGAATAAATTTTAAATCTCTTTCTCATACTAAATAATGATAGAAAACTCTTTTAAAATCAAATATTATTTATTAGAAATCATTTCATAATTTTCCAAAATTATATAGGGATTTTAAATGAAATTTTAAAGCCCAAAAATCAATTTGCATTTGGTAAATCAGTTTCTCTTATAAATAATTATTTTTCAATTAAAATAAATCTATTTCCACAAAAATTTCCACTTTTGGAATACGTCTAATTTATACTTAAAAAATATATCTTTTGTTTTACTTTTAAAAGTAACCTTTTTAAATAAAAATGCAAGTGCTTAGAGCATCAAAGCTCCAGGTCATGGGATAGATTGACCGCCATAGTCAAGATCGGTCAACCTACCTTGATACTAGGGTCGACTGCCCAATTAAGGCTAGAGCTTTGAAGCTCCATCAAACCTTCATGCTAACTTGCTTTTTAGCCCAATGCCATGATGCACGACCATTCAAACATAACAATAACACACATATGCACATCATTTCTCATATATTATGTTAGCAGTGAATGGGTTTCATTAGGCATAGAGAAGCACAAAATCATTTCAAATACATCAACATATTCATAGACAATATATTCGAACATTCAAACATAGTTTTATGAGTGAAGAATCACTCACCTTATCAATAGCAATCCCCGAACTTCACCCAAGATTCACTGCTTCTTCTCCCTTCACTTCCCCACCTTACTGTAAAGCACCAAAACTTGGCTCTATCTTGATTAAAACTCTAACTTGCTAACTCCTATTGGTGTAGCATCATGTTGAGAAGGATATGCCTCTATTACACGAATTATGGGATTTTATTTTAATTTATTTTGATTTTTGAAAGATGACAGGGTTTGTTTTGATTTATCGGATGAAGATAAACTGGGCTATAGGGTTTATTTTAATTTATTTTGATATTTGAAGTGATTGTGGAAGGCTTTGGAATTCTCATGAGATAAACAAGTTGGCTCTTCACTTAATAGGTTTGTGCCCCTTTTGGGCTTCAAAACAATATATTTTTCCAATTTTATTTCCTTCTTTCCCCTTTTAAATCAATTTTCTACTTGTTTGAAGTTGTTTCAAACCTCAAAGAAAAATCATATTTATGCAACGTTGATATCTACCCAACCTAAGGTATTTATATAAAAATATATTTCCATAGCTTTTCTATTATAAAAATAATCATCACTTGATTACATTTTTAAGTGCATTTATAAATAAATTCCAAATTCCCAATATATGCGAAAAACATACATCCTTTATGAAAATAAATTTCTAACCTACTTTATCTTTATAAATTAACTTTATAAAAATCATCGAACCACTTTTAATTTATTTTAATAAACCATTTCAAGTTTAAAAATATCAATTTAAAATTCAAAAACACCAAAATCACCTTTATTTATAATTTATCAATTCAAAATAATCACCATAAAAATATCCATTTAAAAATCTTTTTGGGCTTAAAGTATAAATTAACTTTAAAATGCTTAGAACTACCATTGTTAGTAATTCATTGCTTCATCAGAACTTAATACCATAATAATTTATTTAATAACCAATTCGATATAATAATTCCTTCTAATATAATTTTAACTCTACATATCAATTTATCATTTTCTTAAATCTCAACAATAGATATTTTATTATTAAAACTCACAACTTCACAAATATATTCCATTACTTAAATCAAGCAAATTTATATATTCCATAATCATCTTAAATTTTTAGTATTTTATAATTTAAACCCATTTGATTATTTAAACTCTATTATTAATCTTAATTAATTGCTTCCGACGTTGGGTTGTCATAATTCTTCACTTCTTATGGGATGTACGTTTTGAGGACTCTTTTATTTAGATGATGCAATTATTGACTAGTGCCTTGGTTCTTGTTATTGTAGAAGGAACTAAACCATTTACCGCATACATTGATTATTGGACTCAGTGTGGTTTTTATGCAAGAGGGCAAGGTGGTTGCTTATGCTAGTAGGCAACATAAGATCCATAATCACTAGACTCATGATTTGGAGTTAGTAGCCATCGTCTTTGATTTGACGACATTTAGCATTATTTGTTGGATGAGAAGTTTAACCTATTCGCTGATCATAAATCATTGAAGTACTTATTCTCCCAAAAAGATTTCAATCTTAAGCAAAAAAGATTGGTGGAACTCATACATTATATGATTTTGGAATTTCATATTCTCCCGGAAATAAGAATGTTGTGGCAGATGCATTAAGTAGAAGGTTGCTATGTTGGGCTCCATGTTTGTTGAACGGAAGCGTTTGGAGTTTATAGTGGGTTTCAATTTTTGTCCTTTCTACAATGTGTTGCCAGGTTTGTTGACAATGTTGGAAGCTAGAACCATACCTATCGATAAAATCGATTCTAGCTAAAGACTTGATGCGAGCATTGTAGAGAATCTAGAGATCTTAAACTAGATTGGAAAGGGAGAGAAGTCTAACTACATTTACCAATATTTCATCCATGTGAAGGGTTGGCTTCATAGGGATGGAAGCGTGTGTGTTCCAAAAGTGGAGAGTTCGATTGATGAAGTGCTTCGAGAGTGCCATCATTCTAAGATGACTATTCATCTCGATGGCAACATAATGTATAATGATGTGAAGCACGCTTATTATTTGAAACATATGACCAGACATGTTTTAGAGTTCATAGATAAGTGGCATGACAAGTCAATGAGTCAAGGCCGAACAAAAGAAGTCCAACGATTTATTATTGCCCTGAAGTGACCCACTTCTTTGTAGTCTAATTTATGTGATTTTTAGTGAGTTTTTTTTTATTTTAAAACAAGTGATCACTTCTTTAATTCATTTCCCCCAAGATCCAAAATCTTACCAATATAAAAATATTAGTACATGAATCAAAACATGTCATTTATATATATGGAGATATATAAATGTTTCTTTGCCCATCAGAGTAATTAAAATTGCAAAGAAGAATCAATCACATAATATTCTCATATCTGAGAGATATTATGTCACATAGCTTCTTTCTGGTTTAATCCCTTTTTTTCTCTTTGACAAGCTAAATTCTTTCTTAATTTAAATAATATTCTTTTAATATTTTCTTATTTTATTTTTCAGCTTGTTTCTTAATCTAGTTGATTAATTTCCAGATTTTCAATCAATACTTTCCTTTCATTTGTGAAATCAGGAGTTTAACACTTACAGTTTTTCTTTTGAATTTCATACTAAGTGTTAAAACAACTCAAGCTTGTGAGTTTAGCCCGGGGTACTCATTTCTTTCACTAATGATATTTTTATGTCATGTACAAATACTTATATCTGAGTTTATAATGTATGTAACAGTCCTATGATTATTGAGGTAGTAGTGTGAATTAAAGCCCAGTCAGTGGAAAAACAATACAAATAAACAATGCTAACTTAATCTAGCATACCAAGTAAAATTTTGCACATATATATAAACATCATGTTCCAGACAATTTATTTAAAGGATCAAACCCAAATGAGACTGTGGTGCAGACCTCTAATGGGTATTGAATGATGGCTATTGACATAAACCAGGTTGCAGTGAGGTAATGGTCATGCTTAACCTTCAACCAAATTCTTAGATATTGTAGACTCTTACATTTTAAACAAGACCAAATGCAAACAGACTTTAGACAGTATTTGATACAACTGAATATTGTTTAATATGGTTATAGTGAAGGCTACTAGAACTATGCACATATCATTTTATGACACACTTGCCATACTGGAAATCAGACATGTAAGAAAGATTTGTGGACTAAAACTTCAAGCTTCTCATGGTCTTACATCAATTTATAAGTCATGATCAAGCCTTACTGGCTAAACTAGAACAGGTTCAACCATCACCTAGCAGTTCTACTACATGCATTATCAAAAGATGACCACTGCAGTTTCACTATTTAAAATTTATCAGATATGTTAAAGAAAGTATGTCCATATATCAAATTACATGGCATAACTTCCTTCATCACAGTCTACCAGAAAAAATCATGATCAGTTACTTAGATCAGTAGCTCAAGACACATATAATACTTAAGTTTTACAAGTTCTTTTAAAAATTCCTTACACATCAAATACTGAGAATTGCTTAAGACATCATAGAGTTTGCCTAACTTCATTTATTACAAAGAAACCATTGCATTTCCTAAAACATTTCTAAAAGCAACCATGTGACGCCCCACTTCTATACCCACGCTAGCCAAGAACACTACGAAGTAATGCTGTCAACTAGCACGGAGAATAATGTTGAGGAGCGACCATCCATGTAATTTCTTTGTCCGAGCACCGATATGTCAGATAGTATAACATGCATTTCATTTAAGGAGGAAATCCGACATACCGACACAAACTCAAAGCTATCACACAGTGGCTATATATAATCTTCGGAAACAAACATAGAAATAAACATAACATAAGTCAGTCACAGACATCCATATCACAATGGCGGAAAAAGATATGAATATATATCACATGAAAGTGTACATCAGAGTAGTGGTCTGAAAGATCCACGATAATACAAAAGAATAGCTATAAAGCTACACAAAAGAATAAGCATACATCACGGAGTCTATATCTCAAATGTATACAACAAAAACTACTAATCTAAGTAGTTAGCCAAAAGTCAGGGTAATCCCAGAAGAGAAGTCAAGCAGAAGCACCTGTAACATCTCGGTCTGACCCGAGTATTATTTATAAGAAAATAATAAATGGATCAGTCTAGCTATAAATATAAGATGATATGGTATGAAATAAAAGACATGGCATGAACATGTAATTACCATAATAGCATACTACTATAAGCATGTAATTGAAAATCAACAAAAGATTAATCAATATCACAAGAATCTTCTCAAAGATAAAATAGGGTATCATACCCTAAACTTGTATTCATAACAAGTCAATGACACACAAATTCACCAATGCACAAAAATTGATAAAACTTATCAATGGAAATCACGAAAATTGGTGAAGCACAAAATTCCAGAAATCATCACAAGAAATCCATAAATCACAAGAAGGGGGAGGCCTATCACAAAACGGGAGCATGAAAACTCACCAACACGTGTAACACAAGACGAGACGCTATCTCATGGTAGCTAACCATTAGTTTTGAGCCGAAGCTCCACAAGAATGGCCCGAAGACCGTGGGGCGCTACCCCACATATTTGATGGTGAAACATCACACAAACGGGGTTTAATCTCCCTCGTAGACAAAGAGACATCGCACAATTGCTAGTCTAAATCAAATCACAAAAATGATCATCATGATCATCAAGAAGTGTCAATCACACCAAGCTAGTAAATATATGAGTTTAGCTTCATGTCCCATAACCACTTGCTTAACTTAAATATTTACGAACAAACTGTGAATCTTCACTAGAAAATTGTCACAAGAGGTTCAATCGAACAAGTCCAAGAATTAACCGACGAAGTGAACGCAAGCGTTTCATACCACTCGTTTTACTAAGCCATTTAATTAGATTTCTCATTCGAGTGAAGTAAAGGCTTGTATATACTAGTAGATTGGAAAACGGTTTGAGAAAAAGAGTTTTGTAATAAAATAGTGTTGAAATCGAGTTGATAAAAGGGTTTTGATATTTACTACTAGTATTGAAACCTTCATATTTTTAAAGTGACAAGTCACAAAATTGATTGTAGAAACAAATCAATCCACCAAACTTCATATTCGAAGACGTGAACAAAATCCAAGGAAAATCAGTCCCGAAACCATCAAAGTAGAAATGCCCTTGCGACCTAACATGGCCGAGCTAAGGAATACAAGCAGGGCGAGCTAAAGAGGCAATGGAATGACCTACAGGTCAAGCGACCTAAGGTAAGATAGGTCGAGCGACCTAGTGGAAACGAGGTCATGCGACCTAATAGTTAACAAGCTAGGCAGAAAATAGGTCGAGCGACCTAAAGAGAACAACGCGACCTAATGGCGCGGCCTAGCAGGGTGAGCGACCTAACATAGGCGAGCTAAGCGAATGATGCAACTAAGTCAGGGCGAACGACCTAGTGGTTTACGAGTTAAAGTAGGATAGGTCGAACGACCTAAGTATGTCATGCTGAGCGACCTAGGGAAGCGACCAAAGCATGTGGCGCGACCTAAAATGTCCAAACGACCTAACTAGGCGAGCGACCTAAAAGGAAGACAGGTAGAGCGATCTAACGGAGTGGACATGAGGCCGAGGTGGTGCGACCCAAGGGGTACGCGACCTAAGGAGTACGCGACCTAAGGGGTACGCGACCTAATGGAGGTGCGACCAAGGGCTTAGCGACCTAACATGGTTAACGACCTAAATCGGTCGCGACCTAAAGTGGAGAACGACCTAGTGTGGAACGAGCTATCTGCCAAGCGACCTAACTCATGCGAATGACCTAGTAGTTACGACCTTACGCCGAGCGACCTAAGGCCCAGAACGAGTTATAAGCAGGCAGAGAGTTCTCCACGCGAGAGAGCTGGCAGGGCAGAACGACCTAAGCCCAGGAATTCACCAAAAACACTAAAAATTGGAGTTTTTCGCCAATCCAATCCAAACCAAATGCAAATGCACACATAATAGTGATATGGAATCATTCCCAACAATCCAATGACAGTTATAGGCAAGAATGTGAGATAAATATCTCACCTTTTCACGAAATTTGATGAAGATGAAGCTTGAGAGCAAAGCAAGAATCAACCACAAGCTTGAATCAATGTCTTCACTTGAATTTGGAGTAGATGTTGGATTAGCAATGAAGATTAAGACTTTGGAGTTTTAATTTCCCATTCCCTCCACCATTTTTGAAGAAGCTTTAAGTGTTAGGAAAATGAAGAAGGAATTAGTGAAGAGGAGAGGGGGTTGGGCTGAGTTAGTAAGTGGTTCAGCCCAAACCAAAGCCCAAAGCAAAAAGTGACGAAAATTTCACTATCTCCAAACATATCGAAGTTTACACTCAAAAAGATCGCAAACGTCATTTTGAACTCAATGGAGGTGGTCTTGAGTCCTAATTTGACCATATGCAAAAAGTAGCTTTTCGGACCAAAATCCGACTAACGATAAAATATTTAAATAAAATATTTAAATATAAAATCGACAAATATGCGGGTTGTTACAGACTCCCCTCCTTAAAGAAATTGCGTCCTCGCAATATATAAGATGGAAATAAAAAGTAACAACCATAAAAGCATATTAACACAAAAGAAATTTGAAATAAGAAGTTTACCTTAAAGAGCATGAGAAAGTAAGTCCGGATGTGTTCGTTCAATGAATTCTCTAGATTCCCAAGAACAATCTTTAGGATTTGAGGATCATTGAACCTTCACAAGCGGAACATCTTTATTTCGAAGTCGTTTGACCTCCGAAGCAATAATTCGAATAGGATGCTGCTCATAAGTTAAATTAGGCGAGACTTCTATTTCTTCCACAATTCCAGGCTCAAGAATAGAATCGGAATCCCGAAGGCACTTCCGTAATTGAGAAACGTGAAACACGTCATGCATGGCAGAAAACAGAGCCGGTAATGAAAGGCGATAAGCCATGGAACCAATACGTTCAGTGATAGGAAATGGCCCAATATATCGAGGCGCTAACTTTCCCGATCGACTGAAACGTACAACACCCTTCATAGGGGAAACATGAATAAATACAAGATCTCCCACAGAAAATTCTAATTTTCTTCTTCGGTTATCGGCATAGGATTTCTGTCTACTAAGGGCTTCTTTCATCCTATGACGAATAAGTTCAATCTTTTCTGTGGAATCTCGAATAAAATCTGGACCCAAGACCAGCTTCTCACCGGCCTCAAGCCAACAAGAAGGAGATCGGCATGGCCTTCCATAAAGTGCCTCAAAAGGTGCCATACCAATAGTAGCTTGGAAGCTGTTATTATAGGAAAATTCAACAAGTGAAATATGATCTTCCCAACTTCCACCGAAATCAAGAACACAAGAACGAAGAAGATCTTCAAGAGTTTGATTCACACGCTCAGTTTGTCCATCGGACTGGGGGTGATAAGCGGTGCTAAAATTAAGCTTCGTTCCCAAAGCTTTTTGAAGACTCTTCCAGAATCCACTAGTAAATAATGGATCACGATCACTAACAATGGAAGTAGGAACTCCATGCAATTTAACAATTTCTTTAATAAAGAGTTTGGCCAGAAGAGGAACGGTTCGGTTCGACCGAACGGGAATAAAATAGGCAGATTTAGTAAGTCTATCAACGATCACCCATAAGCTATCATGACCCGAAGAGAACGGGGAAGGCCATCAATAAAATCCATGGAAATTTGATCCCTCTTCCAAACTGGAATTTCCAAAGGTTGTAATAACCCACCAGGCCTTTGATGTTCAGCGTTGACAAGTTGGCAAGTCATGCAACACTTAACAAAGTTAGCAATATCAGATTTCATTCCCTCCCAGTAATAAAGTCGTTTCATATCCGCGTACATTTTACTATTACCGGGATGAATGGAATATTTGGAACGATGAGAATCTTCTAGAATATCTTTACAAAGATCGCTAATATTTGGCACTATAAGTCTACCAAATTTTCGAATGCCGCCACGAAAATCAATATCAAAGTCTTTCAAACCTTCAATATCAATTTTATCCCTAACATTTTGGCCAAGAAGAGCCAATCCGGGATCTAGCCTTTGAGCTTCAAGAATGCGGTCCAAAAGAGAAGGATGAGCCTCTAGGCTACATAAAACAAAAGATGAACATAAATCGGATACACGATCTCTAATCTCACAAGTGGATAAAACCTCGAGATCATGCCATTCGGATATCATCATGGAAACAACCGCTTGTTGCTTGCGACTAAGAGCATCAGCAACTCGATTTCCCTTTCCGGGAGTATAAAGAATATCCAGATCATAAGAGGCAAGGAATTCGAGCCAACGATGTTGACGCAAATTAAGTTCCTTTTGAGAGAACAAATATTTCAAAGACTTATGATCAGTATAAAGTATAAATTTTTCTCCCAAAAGATAATGTCGCCAAATTCGAAGGGCGAAAACGATAGCCGCGAGTTCTAAATCATGTGTGGCATATCTAGTCTCAGCCGGCTTCAATTGCCTAGAAGCATAAGCAATAACACGTTCTTTTTGCATAAGAACGGCACCCAAACCAACGCGACTAGCATCGGTATAAACAACAAAATCTTGATTCCCTTCGGGAATAACAAGAACTGGAGCATCAGAAAGGAGTTCTTTTAATTTTTGAAAAGAAGTTTCACATTTGTCCGACCAAATGTATTTAACACCTTTCTTTGTTAAGCTAGTAAGAGGAACGACAATTTTAGAAAAGTCCTTAATGAAACGACGGTAATAACCCGCCAATCCAAGGAAGCTACGGATTTCCGTTACACTCTCAGGTCTCTTCCTATTTTGAATCGCTTCAATCTTTGAAGGATCCACTGATATTCCGGATTCGGAAATAATATGACCGAGAAACTTCACATTAGATTGCCAAAAGTGGCATTTAGAAAATTTTGCTTTTAATTTATTGCTCCTAAGAGTTTCCAATATAATCCGAAGATGCTTTTCATGTTCCTCCTCGGTTTTAGAATACACAAGAATATCATCAATAAAGATTAGAACAAACCGATCGAGGAAATCTTTGAAAACTCGATTCATAAGGTCAACGAAATAAGCCGGTGCATTCGTTAGACCAAATGGCATAACAAGCCATTCATAAGATCCATAGTGAGTACGGAACGATGTCAAAGGAATACTATCCTCTGAAATACGTAGCTGATGAAAACCGGTAGCCAAGTCCAATTGTGAAAAGACTTTAGCACCACTAAGCTGATCGAATAGATCATCAATCCGAGGAAAAGGATATTTATTCTTAATAGTTAGATCATTAAGCTTGTGGTAGTCGACGCAAAGCCTAAGTGTGCCATCGGATTTCTTCACGAAAATTGCTGAAGCTCCCCAAGGCGAGGAACTAGAGCGAATAAATTGCTTCGTCTCCAATTCGGATAATTGCTTGCGCATCTCTTCATTCTCCTTATTAGACATGCGATACGGAGGACGAGTAATAGGTTGAGCTCCAGGTATAAGGTTATTTTTGAACTCAATTGCTCGCTTAGGTGGCAACCCTAAAACGGGCTTGAATACGTCGGAAAATTCACGAACGACGTGGATACGAGAAACGACATCTTCCTCATCATCATTATCATCATCACGACGATTTAAAGAATATAAAGATGCAGCTAAAGGGGAATCCGAATCTTTAAGAATAATAGAAATCTGCTTTACAGATTGCGGATGTCGGAGATAAATAGTCTGCTCAGGACATAGGATATGAGCTTCATAACGGTTAAGCCAATCCATACCCAAAATCATTCCAAAGCCTAAATAACGCATGACATGCAAATCGGCTAGGAAAGGAAAATCACACAAAATAATCTCCACATCTTTACAAAGCAAACTAAGAGTTGCGGATCCACCAACCGGGTTTGCAATTCTTAAAGAAGTCATTAAAGCAACAACACTTAAGGAAAAAGTATCGACAAGTTCTTTTGATATAAAAGAATGGGATGCACCCGTATAAAAAAGAACTCTAATAGGTTGATCATGAAATATAATAATGCCATCAAGGACAGAATGAGACATACCTTGACCGCGAGATGTGTTGCCAGGGGCTTGAGCCACATTAAGCTTTCCCTCTTTCTTTCCTTGGAGTCTGGGGCATAAATGTATATAATGATCCGGGCTCTTACAATAGCGACAAGAACGGGGCTTCGAACACTTGTTCGCAAAATGGTCCTTAGAACCACAGTTATAGCACTGCCCACTACTTGGGGTAGAAGTCTTTGATGCAGGAGGTGCAGGTTTCCCCTTTTTGTTGGGATAAGGACCTTTGAATTTGTTTGGCCTCTTCTTGTTGTTGAAGTTTGGTTTGGAACCCACCACTTCAACATCACTTTCCCTATCCATCTCTTCAAGACGAAGAGCGATATCAATGACTTGATCGAAAGAAACTTCTAATTTTAGAAGTAATGGCTTCTTGAGATTCTTGTTTAAGCCATAGAAAAATCTTTGATTCTTCTTCAATGGGGTGTTGATGTATTCAACCCCATATTTAGACAGTGACTCGAAGGATGCGACATAATCTGTCACAGAGGATTCACCTTGAACAAGGTCTATGAAACGTCGAGCCAATGTCACTTTCTCTACTTCTGGTATGAATTTTAATTCAAAGCGTTCCCGGAATTGCTCCCAAGTGAGATCCGCTTCATTAATTTCAGAAATAAGAAGTTCGTACCAATCCAATGCTCTCTCTTGGAGCATACTGGAGGCCACCTGAACACGGTGAAGATCGATAAGATTCATGCGAGAAAAGATTCTATCGCATGTTCTTAACCAAGCCCGGACTTCAATAATAGTTTCAGAACCTTTGAACGGTTTCCCACCCAAGTTTGTATAATCGTTGCACAAAGCGTGCAAATACAGACTTAGGATGAGTAGGTTCCTGATTAGGACCCACTGCTTGAGCATTCTTTACTAAATCAAGAAGCTGTTGAGCAGTCATAAAAACTCCATCCTGGGGAGTAACAGTAGATGGTCCAGCTCTGGGACGGCCTGGTCTAGACATTCTCTTCTTTGAGAAAGAGAAAAGAAGAAAAGTTATTCTCCAAATAAATATCAAGCAAATCTTGACAGATAAAACAAGGATACATAAAAGGAAATAGGATGAATCGGTACGAAGACTCGAATTAAATCCTAAGGCACGACTCCTAAGTTGGACTTAGGACGATGATCCTTGTTAAGTTATTCTACATTGTTCCGAAGTTTGGCTCTGATACCAAGCTGTGACGCCCCACTTCTATACCCACTCTAGCCAAGAACACTTGACCAAACAACCCCGAATTCCGTTATTTCAACTACATTAAACGATCTTTCGAATTCACTACGAAGTAATGCTGTCAACTAGCACGGAGAATAAGGCTGTTGAGGAGCGACCATCCATGTAATTTCTTTGTGCGAGCACCGATATGTCAGATAGTATAACATGCATTTCATTTAAGGAGGAAATCCGACATACCGACACAAACTCAAAGCTATCACACAGTGGCTATATATAATCTTCAGAAACAAACATAGAAATAAACATAACATAAGTCAGTCACAGACATCCATATCACAATGGCGGAAAAAGATATGAATATATATCACATGAAAGTGTACATCAGAGTAGTGGTCTGAAAGATCCACGATAATACAAAAGAATAGCTACAAAGCTACACAAAAGAATAAGCATACATCACGGAGTCTATATCTCAAATGTATACAACAAAAACTACTAATCTAAGTAGTTAGCCAAAAGTCAGGGTAATCCCAGAAGAGAAGTCAAGCAGAAGCACCTGTAACATCTCGGTCTGACCCGAGTATTATTTATAAGAAAATAATAAACGGATCAGTCTAGCTATAAATATCAGATGATATGGTATGAAATAAAAGACATGGCATGAACATGTAATAACCATAATATCATACTACTATAAGCATGTAATTGAAAATCAATAAGAGATTAATCAATATCACAAGAATCTTCTCAAAGATAAAATAGGGTATCATACCCTAAACTTGTATTCATAACAAGTCAATGACACACAAATTCACCAATGCACAAAAATTGATAAAACTTATCAATGGAAATCACGAAAATTGGTGAAGCACAAAATTCCAGAAATCATCACAAGAAATCCATAAATCACAAGAAGGGGGAGGCCTATCACAAAACGGGAGCATGAAAACTCACCAACACGTGTAACACAAGACGAGACGCTATCTCATGGTAGCTAACCATTAGTTTTGAGCCGAAGCTCCACAAGAATGGCCCGAAGACCGTGGGGCGCTACCCCACATATGTGATGGTGAAACAACACACAAACGGGGTTTAGTCTCCCTCGTAGACAAAGAGACGTCGCACAATTGCTAGTCTAAATCAAATCACAAAAATGATCGTCATGATCATCAAGAAGTGTCAATCACACCAAGCTAGTAAATATATGAGTTTAGCTTCATGTCCCATAACCACTTGCTTAACTTAAATATTTACGAACAAACTGTGAATCTTCACTAGAAAATTGTCACAAGAGGTTCAATCGAACAAGTCCAAGAATTAACCGACGAAGTGAACGCAAGCGTTTCATACCACTCGTTTTACTAAGCCGTTTAATTAGATTTCTCATCCGAGTGAAGTAAAGGCTTGTATATACTAGTAGATTGGAAAACGGTTTGAGAAAAAGAGTTTTGTAATAAAATAGTGTTGAAATCGAGTTGATAAAAGGGTTTTGATATTTACTACTAGTATTGAAACCTTCATATTTTTAAAGTGACAAGTCACAAAATTGATTGTAGAAACAAATCAATCCACCAAACTTCATATTCGAAGACGTGAACAAAATCCAAGGAAAATCAGTCCCGAAACCATCAAAGTAGAAATGCCCTTGCGACCTAACATGACCGAGCTAAGGAATACAAGCAGGGCGAGCTAAAGAGGCAATGGAATGACCTACAAGTCAAGCGACCTAAGGTAAGATTGGTCGAGCGACCTAGTGGAAACGAGGTCATGCGACCTAATAGTTAACAAGCTAGGCAGAAAATAGGTCGAGCGACCTAAAGAGAACAACGCGACCTAATGGCGCGGCCTAGCAGGGTGAGCGACCTAACACGGGCGAGCTAAGCGAATGATACAACTAAGTCAGGGCGAACGACCTAGTGGTTTACGAGTTAAAGTAGGATAGGTCGAACGACCTAAGTATGTCATGCTGAGCGACCTAGGGAAGCGACCAAAGCATGTGGCGCGACCTAAAATGTCCGAACGACCTAACTAGGCGAGCGACCTAAAAGGAAGATAGGTCGAGCGACCTAACAGAGTGGACATGAGGCCGAGGTGGTGCAACCCAAGTGGTACGCGACCTAAGGGGTACGCGACCTAATGGAGGTGCGACCAAGGGCTTAACGACCTAACGTGGTTAACGACCTAAATCGGTCGCGACCTAAAGTGGAGAACGGCCCAGTGTGGAACGAGCTATCTGCCGAGCGACCTAACTCATGCGAACGGCCTAGGGGTTACGACCTTACGCCGAGCGAACTAAGGCCCAGAACGAGTTATAAGCAGGCAGAGAGTTCTCCACGCAAGAGAGCTGGCAGGGCAGAACGACCTAAGCCCAGGAATTCACCAAAAACACTAAAAATTGGAGTTTTTCGCCAATCCAATCCAAACCATATGCAAATACACACATAATAGTGATAGGGAATCATTCCCAACAATCCAATGACAGTTATAGGCAAGAATGTGAGATAAAAATCTCACCTTTTCACGAAATTTGATGAAGATGAAGCTTGAAAGCAAAGCAAGAATCAACCACAAGCTTGAATCAATGTCTTCACTTGAATTTGGAGTAGATGTTGGATTAGCAATGAAGATTAAGACTTTGAAGTTTTAATTTCCCATTCCCTCCACCATTTTTGAAGAAGCTTTACGTGTTAGGAAAATGAAGAAGGAATTAGTGAAGAGGAGAGGGGGTTGGGCTGAGTTAGTAAGTGGTTCAGCCCAAACCAAAGCCCAAAGCAAAAAGTGACGAAAATTTCACTATCTCCAAACATATTGAAGTTTACACTCAAAAAGATCGCAAACGTCATTTTGAACTCAATGGAGGTGGTCTCGAGTCCTAATTTGACCGTATGCAAAAAGTAGCTTTTCGGACCAAAATCTGACTAACGATAAAATATTTAAATATAAAATCGACAAATATGCGGGTTGTTACAAACCAGATCTTCAAACATCCATGCAAGCAAGCTATTCATACTTCTTTTCCTGCAGCAACATATTGAGCTGCCTCAATAAAATGAGACACCCCAAATATTGCAAAGGCAACAAATAGGGTCAGAAATAAATTCTGGTATGAGTGAAATCAAAATATAATAACTTGTCATTTTTAATTATTGTACAGAGTATTCATTTGCTAGATGCAATTTGGATTTATAATGTAAACTGGGTATATAACTATATATTTAAGCTCCTGCTACACTCATGCACACAAGCAGTCATTCATTCATTCAATTCAGTATACATATACACATACTCTTATGGAATTAACTCATTTTAATCCCATAGTTCAGCTCTAAATCTTGATTTATCAATTTAATTTGGTCATATCTCTTTGCCATTGAACACCATGTGTGCATTGCAAGGGACTCAATTCTGTTAACCCCTGCACAGAGGCCTATGGGACATAAACAAGTCATGCACATACCCATCATACTCCTTATGATGAATAGATCAAGGCTTTTCTCCTAGATTAGTTTTATAATCTAATGACCGGTCTCATTTCTTATTTCATAAAGATTTATTAACTCTTGAAATGCTTTTACATTCTTTCTTTCTTTCTTTTTCCATAAATTAGAGAGAGTTAGACTCACTTAGGGATTTCAACTGACCATACTTTCATTCATGAAAATAATGCTATATTTCATTTTTTTCCAGTTGTTTTATTCAAAATTTGTTTTAACACTTGCATATCTTCTATATTCAAGAATATCATGATCACTTAAACAAATCCAGTAGAATCATATAAAAATTCTTATACTCAATTCTATTGTGAACATAGGGTAAGGTTTTTGAGAAAAACCCATAAAACATTTTAGCTTTAGATCTGAACAAATCAGCACATAAATAGTTTATTGCATTGTTCATCTCAAATTTAAAACAATCTAGACATAAGCATGAACCTCCTTTGTTCACACTGCCTAGCTTATTTTCTAGTAATACCCTACTTCATAATAAAATATATTTATCTTACTAAGCATATTTACAAACTGATGTTTTAAGGTACTGGATCCATATCAGAGATCATGGTATTTTTCTTGTCAAACAATCAAACAAAACAAATCAAGGCATCAACCAAAGATTTATCAAAACACCAACCATTCTCAGCATTCATCTATTCAGAGAAAACAAATTGATCAAGCACAAAAATAAAATGGCTGCCCTTAACTTGGGTCTTAATGCCTTAGCCTCATGAGATTGATTAATCACTCACCTTTCCCTTCTTTTCCCCGAGAATGCCTAAGCTTGCAAACAGTGTGAGCTCTTCCTTTTTTTTAATGTGTTACTGTTTTTCCCTCAGAGAAAACCTCTGCTTTCTCTCTTGATTTAAATCATTTTACTAGGGTTTTACTAAAGGAAAAACCCATTTTATCCTCACATTACTCAGAGAATTATGTGTGTGTTGTTATGGCTAAATGTGCCATTTTCTCTTGGTTTCTATTTCTAGTAAAAGCAGTTATCCACTGCTTTTCCTGTGTGCATGCAATTTGCATGATTCACTTGCATATTATTTTCATGTGGCTTATTTTTTTAGAATACCTTTCATTATACCTGAGTTATTTCCCATTCCTAGCTATTATCTCAGCCTATTTGTTTACTCTTGATTTATTTCAAAATTGTACTTATGCACAACTAATATTAAACTAGTTTTTAGGCATTTTAATTTACCAAAGAATATATCATTTTCTCCTTATCACTTAATTGTTGAAAACAATTTTCTCTTTACTGAATTATTTTATTTTCTTCATGCTAAACTGTAATGTATACATGTATATCCTTTTATCAATTATCCCCTTCTTAATATTTCAAGCTATTTGTTTTCTCTTGATATATAAATGTATTCATATATTTAATTACCATAGTGTTTTTCCTTATTACTTTATGTTTATTCTTTCTGGGTATAAAAATACAACATATGGTAATGTATAATCCATATATACACTCAGTCATGTTTCCTCATTCCTTCCCTCTGAAATACCATTTCCTTCTTATTATTTATTTTTAATTACAATAAAAGTTTATTTTTATCATTTTATTCCTTTCTGACTATTTATATTCAAGATATATATATATATACGTATGAATATAAGACTCACTCATACTTAGTTTTATTTTTTTTCCTTTTTCTGATTTTATTAAAATTATTCTTATCTCAATAATTTGGGTCTTCACATGCCCTTGGAAGTTCCGCATTGGATACATGAGCATATTCCAATGGATCTCATAAGTGGTTTGCCGCAGAGTCAGATAAGAAATAGGGGAATATGGGTCATTGTGGACTGTTTGACGAAGAGCACTCATTTTATTCTTGTAAAGGTATAGAGAATCGCTTCATCTTTAGCGACATTGGTACAAGATATAATGAGGTTACATAGTGTACCCTCTACTATTGTGAGTGATCAAGATCCACCCTTTACAACTTAGTTTTGAAAGAGCTTGCAACATGTATTAGGTACGGAACCAAACTTAAGTATGGCTCATCATCTACAACCAATGGCCAAACCTAAATGGTGAACCGTGTACTTGAGGACTTACTGAGAGCTTGTATCCTGTATTTTAAGGGTACTTGGGAAGATCACCTTGCCTCTTACCGAATTTGTATACAACAATAGCTTTTAAGCTAGTATTAACATGGCACCATTTGAAGCTTTATTTGGAAGACCTTGTAAGTCGTCTACATGTTAGTGGGAGACGACCGATAAGGTGATACTTGGACTAGAGATGATCTGTGAGACTTTGGGGAAAGTTGAGTTGATATGGAAAGGGATGAAAGCATCTCAAGATTGGTAATCTTATGCTGGGAAGAGATGAATGAACCTTGAATTTGAAATTGGTGATCTAATTTTTGTGAAAAGATTACAATTGAAGAAAGTTGTGAGATTTGGCAATTTTGGAAAACTTGCACTAGGTTCGTTGGATCATTTCCTATTACAGAATAGGTCGAAAATCTTGAATATCGGGTTGATCTTCCTAAAAAGATGTTTGGAGTACACAATGTATTTTATGTTCCACACTTGCGAAAGTGTGTGAGGCGCAACTGTAGTGGTTAAGTCGAGTCAATTGGAGGAAGTGGATGTGAAACTAGAGGTTTTTATGCTTAGAGGACCTATTTTTATTATAGAGAGTAGCATCAAGAGCTTTGGAACAAAGTTGTGAAATTTATTTGAGTCCAATAGGGCAAAAGTTTCGAAAATAATACTTGAATGCCAAAGGAGAAGATGTATACTTCCAATCCAAAACTTTTTACCAATATGACTCCATTTACTCTAAATATTTTATTTTCGTTAAGTTTATTAGAATTGCATGCCAGTATAGAACATGTTTTGTATACTATGATTGGTTTGCTAGTTTTTGTTATGCTAGTTTTGCTAAGTATATTTAACGAGGGAACATGAGCGTTAGTGCGATACATTGCTCTACTCTTTATGATTTTGGGCACGAAATCCTTTTAAAGGGGAGAATGTAACAACAAAAAATGTTCTATTAGTAATAAATTATAATTAATCATTCAATTGAAGGTTAGCAAACCAATGAATAAAAAAAAGAATTTTTAAAGATGAATGAACTAGAAACAAAGACCTATCCCCTTGAGTTCATAATGTCATTTATATGTGGAACATATATTAAGTTTGTTAAAATTGATAAGATTGCTAAAATGGGAAGAAAAGATGGATATATGGAATATGGTCAATTGGTCAAAATTGTATTTCTTATTTATGAAATGAACACTTTCCTCTTCATCTCTTCATTCTCTTTTTCTTCATTTATCTCAAAGTATGGAATTATGTTTTCTTAACTTTAAATCACCATAAATTCTTCAAATGTAAACAAGAATTCCAAATTAAATATCTAAATTTAAATAGAAGACTCCCTACAAATATATGCCATCAAGTTTGTACTTTGAAGAAAAGAGAGGATGGATTTCAGAAATCAGAGGAAGGCTTTGAATTTGTGTTTCATTGAGCTTGGATTTCTAACATATTTTGTGAGTGAGATCTCTTCTTTAAGCTATATGATCATTTGTTATGTTAAAAATCATAGTTTGATGCTAATTATGATTATGGCTTGTGAATTGAACTCGTTTATGGGGTTTTAGAGATGAGAATCTAGTTAAATGAACGTTTTAAAGTATAAACTTTATACATTGATGTGTTGGAAATTGGTAGAAATTGAATGGTGTATGATATGAATGTGTAGATTAATTATGATTGAATTATTGATAGCAATCATATGATTGTATTAAACGGTAGTAGATGTTGTCATCAAATGATGGAATATAGAGTGAGAATGATTGGTTGAGTGGTTAAAATCATATGGTTTGTAAAGCGTTTGAGTTTTGATGATTCGTCAAATTATCGTCTAATGGTATTCGACCCATGGAGAATCATCGAAGATATGAACTAGAGTGCGAGGTGTAGTAGGCAGATGTAAGGTAGCGAAATCGTGAGGCTCAACACTGGGATGAGGAGAGCAAAGGTGATGGTTGAGTAAAGTTTAAATGACGAGATAGATTTCCTTAGGGAAATTCACCCTATCCATGTATAACCTGTGACCCAAAAGGCAAACGATATACCAATCAAGTGTCATCAGTCGACTGTTCGAGGGGGGTGTGCATGGTTTTGTTGGCTGAAAGAAAATAGGCTAAATACAACCTATAATAGTTGATGGACACATAGTAACCCGCCTTTTTTGACCCTTGAGTTTAATGTCCGTAACGCTGTTAACACCTCGAAAGTCGAAAATGAGAGTCGTTGGGATATGATAATAAAAAAATACATTTCTAACTATAAACTTTCAAAATCTTGCAGCGGAAGGAAATAAAACATAATATCAATTAACTATCATTTGTTCAATAATAAAACTCTGTTAATTTACATCACACTATGTGTTTGCACATATCTAATCCAACACCAACACATACTATATAAGTTATATCATATCATCTATTGACAATGCGCATGTATGTATACAGATATAAGGGGTCGACTATTTGGATATAAAATAAAACACAATTGGTGAAACAAAAGATCCGAATCGTTGGATCTTTTTGTCCTTATATGGAAGGTGGAAATCAATGGTGGAGATCCAGTGTGTCAACATCTTTTATCCCAATAAATTTTCACTAAATAAATATATATATATATATATAGCAAGGTCCTTGTCTCATGTTCCACAACGTCTCTTGGACTTCATCAACTTAGTGGTATAAATAAGAGGCAAAAATAGAAATGAGTCAAACATAAGTCTGAGTGAGATAATTATACCTACTCCACATACTATAGAGATACTATTATAACATGATAAGTGTCTAATGCGTCGATCACCTTGTCCTGATCACGGCTCGAACACAATAGGTCGCACTAACTTAACTAACAAGTCATACTTCATCGTCTATGATATATAATCATATCATCAATTTACCACATACTGGACTCACGTCATGGATTTGCCTCAATGCACTATAGGGTTGCTTAATGTCCACCCCTCATATACATACTGCACTCACATTCTAAACCTATCTCATACACTACAGGATCGCTTAATTTCCATGCCTAAATAACAAATGGACTCCCATTCTGGAACCTTCCCCTCATGTGCTATAGGTACACTTTCCGTCCCTTCATCTCCACCTTACGCGCTAAAAGAAAGTTTACATCCTGGACGGGCCTACTTGTGCTACAAGATTTTCATTTGGGCCACCTCCGTGCGCTATAGTATTGTTTACGTTCCTATCGACTATGAATACCTCTAACAATTCATAATTACTCAATTCAAATCATGTATAATGATTACACACCAATGTATTACTTATCGATACTTGAACACCAAATTCACCTTCTAAGTAGCTTCAGTCACTCCACAAAGCTTGACAATCATCATCTTCCCATTCTAATTTAGCCTGGCTAGGTCTAGATTCAACCGATCTAGTGTGGCCTTGAACGGTGCACCGCTCTAGATAGGAACGGTCGACCGGTACCATCGGTCAACCGTCACACACATAGGTGCATGCCTGATCGCATTTTTCTACCATTTCATCGCATCATTTCGCCTCTGGTCGCTTCTATTTTGTTGCCGATCATCTGTTATCTGTCCCTAACATCTTATACTACATTTCTACATTTATTTTAAGGTCAAACATTATGAAATTTGGTGTTATATTCATCGAATTGAAGGTAAAAGTGGTTTTGTCGATTCTCATTCACTATTTACCCATTTTTTAACCCAAAGCCATGTTTATAATTTAATTTCGGTGAATACGATCCTTAATTAATGGATTTGACATCCAATCATTATTATAGTGTTATCAATATATTATATTGCAAGAAAGTAATGAGTCACTCAACAAAATTCCAAAATTTCTCCAAACCACTTTGGGCCTTTACTGTACTGTTCAATTTATGCCAAGAAATATCCATAATTTGCCCTTAACTTCTTCTCCATATTGTATTTCTCATCCATGTAGTCATTTTGATGGGTGGATCACTGAATTCTGTTACGAAACGAACGAGATATCCCCTTTGAAGTTTAGTATCCATGGTGGGAAATGGTGTATGAGATTTCCACCATTTTCCTTGCTGTTCGGGCTGGCTGCACTATCACTCCTTCAAATTTATCCTTAAACTCGTATATGTGTAGCACTCTCAATGCTCTTCGATCTGTCGTTGGTTTCTTGTCAATCCATTAAGAAATGAGCAAGTTATGATTGTTTAAATATTTGAGAGGAAGAGGGAAGAAGAAGAAAAATCTGAAACAGTGGAAAGTGGTTTTAAAAAGAAGAAGGTACATACAGGAGTAGTATTTATAGGAGGATGGAGGGTAATGGTCATTTTATTTCAAATTTAAACATGAATTTCAAGTATTTAACTCGGCTAATCAGTGTATTGTCTGTTTCTCTCTCATACGACCACCAAACCTGACAAACTAATTGTAACGACCCACCTTTTCGAACCCCAGAAGTTGACACTAATACATCTACTTTATTCACGTGCCAAACAACTAAATGCCGAAAAGACAGATTGTTAGCGAAAAGAAAGGAGATAGAAGATAGAAGAAATTAAAAGCAAACACAGAATCTCACAGCGCAACGGAATAAACTATATTAATCAACATAATTATTTACAAAGTCATTTCAAAAATGATACATCAGAGTAACGCTAATACAATTTCTAACCTAGAGCAGTTATAACATCCTGTCCTTATACATCATATATAAAGTATATAGTATACAGTGGAAACAAGATAATAACAAGCTATCGATGAAGCCTCCTGCTCCGAGCTCCTCCAAAATGCATCCGTGGAAAAACCTGAACTACTTGGCTGCTCATAAAAATTTGAGCACCCAAGAGTTTTAGGGAAAGAAAATAAAAATCCGGGTCAGACATGGGTCTGGTGTGAGTAAACTCAAACAACTTGATTATTACATTTCAAAACCTTTTAAAAATCAAAGGTATCTCGTAAGGCCACGCCGCACATAAACACGGACGGGTTTTTACCTTACGATAACCAAAACACTTTTATAGAAAATCCAGTGATATTATAATAATTTCTAAAGTACAAATACTTATTAATATTAGCCGAAATTATTACATTAATTAAATTCCAGCATACTAGGCTGTACAATCAAAACCATAAAGGCACGTATTGGAGAATGGATTCCATATTATGACCTGGTAAGGAACTACCTCTGTGGGTACATCTCTAGAACAATGCACCTGGGTCTGACAAGAACATCTTGTACCCTACCACATAGAACCAGCCTACCACTTGACTAGTAGTACCGAATATGTCATCATCCCAGTCATCCAACCTTAATCGAGATCTCTCATGCACAACCAAATCCATAAAAATAGGGTAATCTAGAAAGATGATGACATACCCTAATGGGAGCGACCCACTTAGCCCTGCTACATGCCCCGTTTTAGTCATTTCCCGGTTGATGAGACTTGAGGCTACGTTTTACCCTTTTGAATAGCAATCCCACTTGGAATGCTAACACTACCCTCCAGGCATCAATGCAATGCTAGCATTCATCCATACAAGTTGTCCAGGATAACAAATCGAAGGCACTACTTCTACTACACCTATCTTGGAATCACCCTCAGGATTAGTAGCAAGCAGCCCTTGCACTTCAATTCTCCATCTTCGATTCCATATTCTTCAAGATGTCTTCAGTTCGAAATGCTTGAGTTGGATCAAAGTGGTTTTTCGGATAGCAGATCCAATCCCGGTCTCTTCGAAACAACTTTCGATAATTTCCGGTAAACTCAATCCCGGTTTATTAGGAAATAAGCAGATAAAAGATAAGAGCGGAGTTCACCTCCTAACCATTAGTGGATGGATTTCCTTGTCATTATCCTAGAAGAACGAAATGAATTTATATGTATAGTATAACACCACCGACGGTAACTATACTATATAATTTCTGTGTTTCTCCTAGATATTTCCAAAGTTACGTTTTGGTCCAGATTTGATAATTGGTTATTTAACTATCAAATAAACAAACAATCAAACATTGATTCAATTCCATATGGGATCCTCTAAGCCTTTATTAATTAATCTTTAATTAATAAAATCCATGTATAAAACTTTATCAAGGGATCTTTTCTAAAACACTTTTCCCGGACCACTTACATCCCTTTTACTTGGAAAACAATGTAAACATTTACCGAAAACATTTGGAAAATTCTCTCTTCTCACATTCCATATTAAATGGCCAAACCATTCCCTTTCAAAACATCACTTACTATAAAACTCGTTCATTTTATAAAACCTATTAACTTATTCCTTATAAAATTCTTTTATAAGTTCACTTCACATTTCAAACCTCTTTACAAATTTTCAAACTTGATTTAAAACATCTTTCAAAAATATCTAACATGATTTATAAAATCTATTTCTATTTTTAAAACTATTTAAAAATCTTCCATTATAATTCCTTTATAGAATCTCCTTTATAAAATATCGTTTTCAAGATATCATTTGTAAATCACTTTAGGTAAAACCTTTTATTTAATAAACCCCTTTTTAAAAACAAGATATTATTTAAAAATAACTTTATAAAATAATAATAAAATTTGGAAACCATTTATAACCTTTAAACCCAAATCGATTTAAGAATTAAAGTTAATTCAAAAACATACTTTAGTAATTCGAAAAGAGGCCTAACAATCCCAATGGTACTTATTTAAGTTACCATTCTATTTCACTTTCAATTCACTTAACAGTTATTTACATAGGTCAACATATGTGTAAATACAACTCACATCAAAATCAGGGGATAACATGTCAATATAAACTAACTAGCATATATATGTTCAAATAATATAATAGCAGGATGGTGATTTATCCTGCTAAACAGATGTCCAAACAATTCAATCAATTTATAGCAGAACGGGGATTATTCTGCTAACATATGTCCACACAAACAAACAAACAACATTATAATTCAATCACAGTTATATGGTTTCTTAATGGTATTAACACTTGAATCACTTGTATTCAAAACCACCTTTGAAAAAGAAGTACCTTTGAATCATTTTACTTTTGAAAACCAAAGGATTTAAAACTAAAAATATCTTTTTAAAAATAATTAATTATAACTTAAATCCTTATTTAAATCATAATTAATTTTAATTGAATCTTAACTCAATTTAATTAAATAGTTAAACAATAATTAACTATTAATTAAACCCAAATTCATCCTTTATTAATTATTAAACAATTAATTAAACCTTCATTAAATGTTAATTAATCTCAATTAATTAATTAAATAATATTTAATTAAACTTAAACAATAAAGTAAACCTTTAATAAATAATTTATTATAAATTAATTATTTAATCAAATAATTAAGCCCTTGATTAATAATTAATCCTATATTTAATTAATGATAAATTAAATATAAATAATTTACTTAACCCATACTTAATTAACTTAATTAATAATTAATTAAAATAAATCTTAACTTTAAAAGATAATTAAGAACTAATCTTTATTTAATTAAAGTTAATGAACCTTGTTAACATTTAATTAATTATCAATTACTAAAACCTAATTGATTAACAATTAATTATTAAATCCTTAATTAACTTTTAAAAACATTATTATTTAGTTTATAAAATATTCACAAAACAATTTGAAGTGTAAAAACCAAACTTTGCAAAAATCGAAATTTTGAGCGAACTGCATCCATAACGACTATCGCTATGGATATCCGTAAGCATTAGCTTGTTTCTATCCTTCTTTTGCAAACTTTACCTTAAAGCTCACTAACTTTCTAAAAACAAAAATAAGTATTTAAAACTAAAACAAGTTTAAATCTAACCAAATATTCGATTTTAAAAAACTAAAACCATAACTTTCTTATACAAGACTCCAAATTCTCCATACCCTACAAAGGTACCAACTTCTTCTTAGCTTATACATTACATACCCAAGTCCATACACAACCATAACATCCATGATAATATCATGCCACAAACATAAGCAAGATCTAATCTTTAACCATTTAGACTTCACATTCAAGTCCAATGTCTTTACATATCCAAGCAACAAGTATATATATAAAACCATCACATGATAAATTAACCAATACTAACCATCACATCACACAATATATTAACTAACGTAAAAATAAAAACTTCTCCAAAAATTCATAGTCTACTCACCGGACTTGACACACTTTGAAATTCGGGAAGCTTGGAAAACCACAAATTCTTCTCAAAAATGGGTCATTTTGCACTTGACTTTTGGACCCTTTCCTCTCGGATTTTGGAAATTGATCAAAAGGAAAATTTTAGATAATTCTTTCCTCTATCATTTAAAAAATGGAATTACTCAAAAAAGTTAAATTTTGAGTAAGTTATGGCCAAAACAGCGAGGGGTATTTTCGGACATCAAAATCTAGGTTCAAAAACACTATTGCAAAAAAATGAATTTTTGGAGCATCTAAGCTCGAAATAAGAAAAAGTGCTAACCTACAAAGTTGTAGCCACTGTAAATATACATGGCTTGAAAAAAGGAAAATCTAGTTTGGAGAAGTGTGGAGGAAGTCATAGCTGAATTAAGTTGGAGGAAATGGAGAAAGAAAAAGTTTAAAACTAAGTTTTTAAAACTTTTAAAAAGAAGTAAAAATTCAAATTTAAATTCTTTAGAATTTTAAAAGGAAGCCATGGAAATGGAATATGAAGAAGTTGGAAGCTTGGAGGAGTTTGAAAATGAAAGTATGAAATGAGAAAAATATGAAAAGAAATTTAGGAAAATGTATATATACAAATGGATAAGCTAAATTACTAAAATACCCACCCTTCACAAACTATGTGCCACGTCACCACCCTCCACCTCACCATGTACCTCATGCCACCCTTATGTCCCCCTCCCTATCACATCAAAGGCAACATGTATTTATGACTTGTACCTTTAGTTTGCTAATGACATGACATGTTATGAAAATTTCCATTTTACTTTTTTAAACTTAATTAAATTTTCATTAAATGTCATATCAAAATCTTATAAACTTAAGTATGTATTTATATATCAAAATATATCCAAATTTATTTGTAAATGTGTATATATATTGACTCAACTATGCACAATGTTTTCTGATAACTTTCAGACATCGAAAAGTCGAAAATTCGGAAAACGATTTTCGGTCACATTTTCGATATTTCTTCGAACTGTATATTTTTGTAAACAAAGTTTAAAAACTATTTCACCATTATTATTTTTATTAAAAAGAGTTTTAATTTCATTATAAAACCATTTATTTGAATATAAAAATTAATTAAATATTCGCAAATCAAAGCATTGAAATTCCGGGTCGTTACATTAATATATTGAGCAAGTAAAAAAAGAGCCGCTAGCAGTGATGCAGGTTTCGTCGTCAAATTCCAAAGTTAGAAAAATGACTATTTTTCCACTTTATTATTTTAGCTAACTAATTATCACTTTTAATTAAAATATTTATTGTCATTATTATTATTATCATTAAATTTTACTAGGCATTACATTCTCCTGCTTAAAAGAATTTTGTCCTTAAAATTTCCAAGAGACAAAGGATGCATTGCACTCTCTAATATCATGTACCTATACATGATAACACACATAAATACATAAACATACAAAGTCAATCATTCAAGCAGTCATCCAAACACAACAAATATCATAAATTACCCAATAATCACAACATTTAATTGGTTGATGCAAACGAAGTTATATATAGAATATAGAAAAATTGGTAGGCATATGTGACACTCATGGCATATGACATACTAAGTAGATGCAAAATTATCTTCGATGCCTTCCTAGATGAATGATATGACATGCCATATCAGGTATGTATGCAAACGTCCTATTATGAACATATAATTTCTACATGCAACAACAAATCAACTTGGTCATATCATAATGTATGTGCATGAATTAGCAACTGACAATCAAATAATAAGAAACACATCAGGATCAAGTTAACAATTAATTGAACAAACAACCAAACAAGCAATTTGGTTTATCATATCCCAAATTAGGTAGTAAATATATCTATGTATATAACAATCATTCAATCAATCCCAATTAAACTTAGTACATTAATAAAAAATAAATGAAATAGTATTCCAGAAAAAGTCAAAATAGAAAGTTCGGGTCCTCTCTTTATCTTCCCAAGTTCTCTTGCTCGGATTACATATTCCATCCCAACTAAATAAACTCAGCCACTGGTACCCATACTCAGTTCCCAACCTTAAGCACAAACGTACATGCATAACAATGGTTTCTATAGTTCATCTCACAAATCCTAATAACCTAATGTCAAATCACATAACAATCAATAACTTTGGCATGAGAATGGCGCAACTGAACTGTAGCCTCATATAGCTCTTACATAATCAATAGTCGGACAATAATAGTAGTGAACTCATTACTTCATATTTGAATGCTTTGGCAACACAACTCAAAAAGTGGACGGTGTCTGACCTAAGCAATCAAATTTTTTGATTATTGTATGATTCCTCCTTTCACCTAAGAACATAAAAACTGGACGATGCCTTAACCTGGTGAACATAACATAACTCCTCTTCTAATATCAATCTAACTTGAGTGGTGTCATTTAACTTATGATATCACTTCACTAATACTTCAAAATTATGATATGGAATTACCATATCCTAAATATTCAAGAGATTAATGAATCTTATCCTAAGTTCTATACTGTACAAACAGACAAACATTCAATCAAAGAAACCATATTTTGTTCAACCATTCAAACATAACAAACAAAATCCTAAATCTAAGTAAAATCCTAAACTAAGTGAAATTCTAACCTTAAGAACATGATAGTGTTTAATTGATCAACTTTGTGATACTTCGAGCATGTGCACTTGATATGTAACATAAACTAGGTATCCACAAGCCGCTGCTTCAAAATAACCTCCTGAATATATAGTCTCTCTTCAATCCGAATGATGATTGAAAAAAATCTTCCTATTCCCTTCTCAAAATCACATCTGATATGCAATATAAATTAGGTACCCATAAGTTGCTGCTTCAAAATAACCTCTTGAATATATAACCTCTCTTCAATCTAAGCGATGATTGAAAAAAATCATCCTATTCCCTTCTCAATATCACATCTGGATCTTCAAATCTCACATTTCCATGAAAATCGCTTCCA
Source organism: Allium fistulosum (assembly GCA_030737815.1). Classification (NCBI taxonomy): domain Eukaryota; kingdom Viridiplantae; phylum Streptophyta; class Magnoliopsida; order Asparagales; family Amaryllidaceae; genus Allium; species Allium fistulosum. The sequence continues at coordinate 913,071,107 of CM060908.1, forward strand.
AATTTTAATGCATGTGAACCAAAACATCTTTTCCTTGACTCTCAAAACTACTACTCATCAACTTGAATTACTTCATCCCACAACACCAATAATACATTCTTATATAAATACTGTAACCAAATTAAGTCAGAATACTTCCTATTTACCAATAAATTAAACTCCAATATTTCTCCTCTCCATAACTCACTTATGGTGCCCTTTTTACCTACATATACTTTTCAATTCATCGAAATACCTTTGTATAAAATCCTATCACCAACTTAGTTTGGAATATCTTTTATAACCAAAATCCAATTTCAGTCTTTCCTTTATATAAACCCACTTTGTAACACCCCGTAAATTTTAACGTAATTAATTAAAAAATTAATTTATAAATAGCAATGCCCAAAGAATTTTTACAAATGTCAGAATTTTTGACTTACAATTAGCTTTAAGTATCAAAACTCCTAGGATCGGCCCTGACTAGTACTGTGACGACCCGCCTTTTCGAACAACTTAAGCGGACAATAAACCATCCTTTTCCAACTTACGCCATTCAAATTAGACAGATTATCAATTTGGGGTTTTAAGATAGAATTAGATACATAATCACACACAGAATAGTATAGAATCTCGCAACGGAAATAAATAATATACATAGTAGTTCATGAAGCTACTACACCAAATACATCAGAGTTACAGACTTTAATTATACAATACTAGAGATACATAGAAATTTACTGATACACTAAAATAAGATAGATAACTAATACTGGATAGAGTGGAGTCTTCGACCAAGTCTTTGGCTCCCAAAATAAGCACTACTCACACATTGCAATACTCAGGCTGACCCGAGCATAATGAAAACAAAACACTCGAGTCAGGACTAGAAGTTCTCATGTATGTAATCCCACTCAAGTAAAATGTACAAGTAACTCAAGAGATGTTACGGGATTTTCCATCTCTTAAGGATCTGTTAAATTATTTATATATATAATAGGATACGCTATATATATAGTGTCTATCGGTAAAGTAAATATTTTTCTTAGTGTTAAGGATTTACATTAATCACCCTTAATGCATTTTTAAGCATTGTCGTATAGTTTGCATTTGACACCAGCAGTAGAACGTCGGTAGTCAGGGATGCGCCGTGATACGACAACACTAAACCAAAATCGTATGGGTCTCGTATAGGGATAAAAGAATGACAAGGCACGTGAGGCAATGCCCAAGGTATGATACTACCAGTTTACCCTTCCCGGCTGGTGGTAATGCATCATAGCCATGATCGCCCACCGCGTCCAACACTCCCATAATCGAAGGGTGATCACTAATAATAACCGAAATAGTATATTCAAACGAAGAAGTGCGTTCGCTCTGGGTAGCTAACCCACTTGGCCGGTACGAATCCTGTTTTAGTCATTTCAAATTGGCACAAGTGCCAGGTTAATCCATTATCGTTCTCTTTCTTCAATCCAGCAATCGTGCGCCAAATTCAACCACTTCGTTCTGGATCAGCACTTAGCATACACAGTTATTAAAGTGATTCCTGTATCGACAACGAGTATGCCCATATCGGGCTCCGGTCTCTTTAATAACCAACGTCATTTTCACACCGATTGGATATTTTATTTAATAAAAATATCTTTAGTTTTCAAATAACATCTCATCATTTGACTTTAACAAATTTCAGTTTAAAATCAAAAGATTCAACTTTTAAACAATATTTCATTTTTACTAAATTATCCAAATTTAATAGCTTTTCAAATTAACCAAGTTAATTAATTCTTAAGTACAAAGTTAAATATTCAACTTAATTACATTTCGGAATTAATTTACTTAATTAACTTAGCACTTCTAATGTAACGACCCGGAATTTTAAATATTCCGGCGTTGGTTTTTAACTTGAATTTCAAATATAACTATTATTGGGTAATTAAATTACTAAATTTAATAATTGGAAATTGGGTAAAATATAAAATCTGGAGTTTTAAGCTTGTGAAAAATATTTTAAAGACTTGGAAAATTCATATCAATAATGTTGAAGACAATGCAACTCTTATAATTGAACTTAAAAGCGATCTGTTCGGTTTTAAAAATATATTGTTTAAATTTGACATTTAAAAATAGCTTTCTGGGGCACAGTCTCGGAATTCGATGAAACAAGTTCCATTTGATCCGTAATATTGTATTATTATCGGAATTCAAATTTCGGAGTGTTTGGAGTTATCGTGTGGCCGTACGGTTTATAAACGCGCTGAAATCTATATCGAATTTAATATAATAACTGGGTCCAAAAAGCTATCTTCTTCATACGATCGAATTAGGACTCGAAACCTTTTCCATTGCGTTCGGAATAGGGGTATAAAACTATAAACGCCTAGCGGCACGCATCGATAGGAGGTCAAGATTTTGAGCTACGATTTTCAAGACGATTTAAATTTAAATTTAAATATAATATACTGGCCAGTCAAAATCCTTTCACGTCAAAACTTTTTCCATTTCTTTTCAGAAACACTATAGCTAGTTTGTTCAAACACGCTACCTTTCCCTCAATCACTTCCCTCTCCTTTTATATTAACAACCGATAGTTCATTTTTTTCAAACAAAAGCATAAGAAGTTAACAAAAGAAAAAAAATTACCGAGCATCTCAAAAACAAGTAAATGGCCGAGCAATCGTTTTCGTTCGAAAAATCAATTTAATCTGTAATTTCATTCAAGCTATCGGTTCAAAAAAAAATGGAAGAAGACTCGCGATTGGAAATCGCAATCTCGTGAGGGCTGGGCGGCTCGACAATCGATTCAAGGGCGCCTCGTTGCTCGAACCTAGAGGAACAGTGTGGAGAATATCGATGGCAGTGGCTAAGGGGGGGGGGGTGCGCGTGCCAGTCGACCAAAATCTGGAGGAAGGCGATCGCGATTTGTGGGAGTTCGTCGTTGCGGCGTTGGTGTGATGGAGGTCGTGGGCGGCGGTCTCGGGTAGATGGTTCGGTGGTGGTTCCATCGAGCGGCGATGGCGATTTCGAACTCGAGCAAGCGAGGGGAAGGTCGGTTCGAGATGTAAGGTATTTACAGTTTATTCTTTTCAATTTAAATTGGAATAAAAAAAGAAAACAAAAAAGGAAAAAAAAAGAAATATAAGTATAAATCTGTATATATATATATATATAGACACACACACCTACACATTTAAAATCTTACAGTTTAATTTTAAATAAGCTTTATTTTCTGGAAATTTAGTAGTCAATATATATATAAGTACACAGAAAATTTATATATACATATATATAGATAAGTGGAAATTAGAGAGGCATCCCTATCATACTTTCACATTATAAAGCGCGTCCTTGTCAAAGTTTCATTGTAAATCCGGTCCCTATTTTCTGAAAACAAAGAAAAATTATTGCTGAAATGTCAGAAACTTTTATAAATAAGTGCTGATATTTCAGCAACTTTCCTCTGGTCCCTATTTTCTAGAAACAAAGAAAAATTATTGTTGAAATGTCAGCAACTTTTATAAATAAGTGCTAATATTTCAGCAACTTTCATATACTGTGTTCACAGTGTACATAGATGTTGCTGAAATGTCAGCAACTTTTATAAATAAGTGCTGGTGTTTCAGCAACTTTCATATGCTATGTTCACAGTGTACAGAAAAGTTGCGGAAATGTCAGCAACTTTTATGAAAAGTTGCATCATGCTCTGCAATAATTGTGAATAAAAAACAGGGACCTAATTTACATTGAAATTTAGTGAAGGACTTTTCGTGTATTTTGATCTTTAATAAGGACCTGTGCCAAAAGTACCCTATAGATAAACAATAAGAATATATATATATATATATATAAAAGATTTGGAAAAAATATAAGAGTTTATAAAAATTTGATTTTTAAAAAACCTATATAGATTATTTTTATAAGCAGTTTGAAATTGAAAAAAAATAAAATAAATATACATATACTCATTTAAACTTACTAGTTTAATTTAAAATAATGTATTATAGTGATTTATTTGTTTAATTGACCTATTTAATTTATTTTAGTTACTAAAAATTATTTGTTAAGGAAAAGTAGTTTAAAAATTAAAAGTTAATTAAATATATTAAAGGGAAATTAATTGTCTGATTATTTCAAATATTAATGAGACCGTAAAATGTTTATACAAGGTCAAAACCGTGAAACCAAGCCAAGATTGAAGTGGATTGCAAAAAAAAAATAAGGTGAGATTTTCTCACTCGTTTGGATTACCTTGTTTAAAATTAAATGTTAAATTTAAATTATTGGATTCCTGACTTGATTGATAAATTTATTATTTATCTGTTGGATGATATTATATATATAGTAGTATATATATATTGGATTGATTGATATTCCCGCATTATATAGCGGATGAGACCCTATGTGCCTCGCATAATAGCGGATGACCCTATATACCGCGATATCCCCCTCGAAGTGGGATTGGTATTTTTATATTGTGCTAACATCTGTGGATGCAGGGAAACAGGTTGGAGGGATCCAACTGGATTCCTCAAAAATATTTATTGTTCATATATATGTGTTATATGATATGATGGATAATTTATATGGATTATATGTGAATTGAATTGTTAAACATTAAATAGCCTGGTAATTGAATTGGGTATTTCTAAATACCATAGATAATTAATTTGAAGGAATTTATAAAGAAATTTGAATAGAAGATATTTATATTGAAAATGGGATTTATTTCTAAAAAGGAGTTAAGTAGAATAAAAAGTACATTGATTTACTTGGATCATACTTAAATTGGTTTAAGTAGAGATTTGGAATTAAATTATATACTAAGGGCTGAAGAGATTTGAAATCGATAAATAGGTTTGAATTAAAGTGGGATTTTATTAAGGAATAAAATCACAAAATGGAATTTTAAATAAAATTTTCTTTATAAATAGATGGGAAAAACTCAGGGGAGTTTTATAAATTTATAAACGGGGTTTATAAATAAGATTAATTGATATCAGTGGATATGTGAAAATATAAGTTAATGGTGAGGAGTTATATCGAGCAATGGGAATAGTTTTTGAAAAGAAATAGTGGGAAATATTTCGAATGTGATGAAGGGGGATATGGTCGACTTAATACGAATCAAGAGGGATTCATAAATTGAATTGGAGAATATTGGATTATTTAAAAATAGATTTTTGTCGAGTAGAGTAAAAGATTGTTTTAAATGAGATTTTTAAATCTACTATACTATATAATTTCTATAAACTATTATTGGATTTCGAATATTCCGAAGTTAGTTTGCTTTAAACCATATTTTTGAAAATAAAACCTTTATTCTTATTTTACAAGTATATATGTTTTTAAATGTTTTAAATTCAATTAAAATCCTCTTGAGATGAGAAGCGAGTTTATTAAAACGGATAAGATTTTAGAAGATCTTATAGTGGAATTATGAATACTTAAATAAAATGCCAAAGTATATGTTTCAGAAGGTGAAACAAAAATTCACAAAGGATAGTGGAAGTGAAAAATGGAATTTTAATAAGCAAAGAGGGCTTTGGAAAAAAAATTAAGGAAATTAATTAAGGAATCCTAGAAATTATAGAATTGGTGAAATGGGTTTGGAAATTTACAAATAAAATTGTAAATGATTTTTGAAGAAGAGAAAATAGGAAATAAATGAATATTTTATAAGTTTTGAATATCAATTAAAGTGGGAAGAATATTCTAGGTATGGCCAAAGATTTAAATTGTCCCGTGTGAATGAAAGGAAATTGGGAAACTATTTTCAAAGTGTTGAAAATATGTGAATAATATCTTGGGTAGATATTTTGAGATAAATAATTTGGAAAAATTATTTAAGACTTAATGGTTGCTTGTGGATGGTATTTGATAGTATGGAATCCAATCTCCAATAAGTGCCCGTATGGTTTTGATTGTGCCCAACTATTGCTGGAACGTGAGATGCAAGCATTTCAGCTAGATTCTATTTTACTTTCTATAGACACTATTATAATATCAGACGAATTTGTTAAAAATGTTTTGGTTATTGTAAGGTAAAAACCCGACATATTTATTTGTGGCGTGGTCTTACGAGATACCTTTGTTTTCAAAGGATTTTTGAAAATATAATAATCCAATTGGGTGTGGTTTTCTCACGCTGGTTTTCTAGACTGACTCGGGTGTTGCTTTATTATGATGCTCGGGTCAAACCGAGTTGTACAGATTCAGGATAAAATGCTATGGAGCTCAGGAGCTGAGCTGGATGATGAGACGTATCTTCGTACTTGATTATTATTTCCGCTGTGTAAGGACAAGTATTAAGCTGTCCAAAGTGATGGATGATTGTTGTACTCTGATAATGGTATGTATATATGACAATACAGATTTCTTTGTATTTAAACTGTTGTTATATATTATATTTTATTCCGCTGCGACTGTGAGATTCTGATGTTGTTGTTTTCTATTTCTTCTTCTACCTCTTTCTTCTTCTTCCCTAGTTATTCGCTCTTTCGTACACTTTGGGTTGAACGAGAAAGAATTATTATCAACTCAAGGGGTACGGAACCGTGGGTCGCTACATCTAATTAAACTCAAATTCAAACAATTCAGTTTAACCTTTATATTAAATCAATAAAATCAATTAAAATTCTCTTTTTAGTTAAATCAAATATAATTCCATTATTATATTTTAATTTAATCAAATCAAATTAAAGTTAAATTAAATATTTATTTATAAATTTAATTACATATATAATATTAACACTTCATCAAATTTCAAATAATCAACTTAATGAGTTTTGAAAACGTTAACAATTAAAACAACCATTATTAATTAATTTCATAATTTAAAATAATTCAATTAATCTTTCATTTTAAAATCTAAATTAACTTAATACATTTCAAAATTTAATATTAACTTTAACATAAAATTTAAATTATAAATTAAATTTCCAAATCATTTCTTAATTTCAAATTCAAATATTAAATATCCAAAATAAATCTCAATTGATCAATCGGTGTTTATTATCTAATTTTCTATCCTAGGCCAAGTAATTTAAATTAGGGTATTTATCATTTCAACCCATATTCCGGTTCAAATTTCAGTGTCCAAACCAATGCGTACAGCAACAATATAACAGTGATAGATATCAATAAATCAATCATGGTCCAATATTTAAACTTTCCATAGTTAATGGGTTTTCATGCAATTTGGGTTCCGATAAATAATTTCAACTATTTTAACAAAATCATATATTGTAATTTTAACCATCAATGATTTCCAATCCAAATATAAATCATATCAACCATCAATTATATATAACATAACAGGATACTTGCAATACGAAATTCTATTCGTGAGCTTAGAATCGCTCACCTTTGCGTATTCCGACGAACGGATACGACGATACGGTGATATGGACACGCTGCTTCACTACTGCTTCACTTTAGCAAGCACAAACCAACACTATTCTCTTTCTATATTTCTCACAGACCACTTTTGAAAGCACACAAGACTATTTTTTTTGCACACGGTTTTCTCTTGATATTTTTTTCTTTAACGACTCACGTTGCCTTCCACTATTTCACTGCATCCTTACTCCTTGCTGCATGCTACTAGCCCACTTATCCACGCTACAATTTTTTTATGCATATATAGGTGCACGCAAGACAGCAAAGTGGGAAGAGGAGAAGGGGTTCGGTTGCGAGGAGAGGAGGTGTGCTCGTTTGGGCTAATGGGCTAGGTAAGGGTGTGGGGTCGCTGGGCTAGGTCGGTCAAGGGTGGCGGCAGGTAGGGGTTGTAGGGAGGCTTTGGGTAGGGTGAAGTCGGCTGTAGTCTGGTGGAGCTAGGTTTGGAGGGAACGACGTGGACTGTGTGGCGGTTTGATGGTGGTTCGGTGGAGGTTAGGTTCCGGGTCCAAGCGGCGCGGCTAGTAGCGGGGTCGCTAGCAAGTGGGGCTGCGGTTTGTGGGGAGGTGATGGGTGCGTGGGTCTAGGCGAGGTGGTGCGGTTGGGGATGGTGCAAGGGACAGTGGAGAGGAGTGGGTAGCCGAAGAAAAAAAATAAAGAGGAGAGGAGTGTTTACGTGCTTATATATATTCTTAGTTTTTATTTAATTTTGTTCAAGCAAAGATGATTCAGGGATGCGCATACATATAGAGGAGAGATGGAACATTAAATGCTGCATTTAATAAGAGTGGGATAAACATATGGAATATTGACTGTTGAGCAATATATTGTATTTTAGAGGTGGCATGTTAGATGCATACCGGAAAAAGACAAGCAACAAAAATGAGATTGGCGTATCTGACATCACTTCTTGATCAGGACATAATGCATGTTTGATACTGAAGCTTGCAACAAAAATTTCAACTGAAAAGAAATTGAAAAGAATAGAATGTTAGCAATTATGACTCCCGCACGACGACGAACAAATGTTTCAACCAGGTAGCGTTTTTCCACGGAAGCCAAAACACGCAAACAAATATACCACGGTGATCAGCGCGATGAGACGATTCCAATGATGTAATCGAATCTGTGCTACGACGTTCGTAGCAAAATCTCATCTATCGCTACGAAATTGAACGACAACGACAATTCTAAATAAACGGAGCTACAAAGGTCGGAATTAGATGGAACAATTTTGGCGTTTTAATCAGAATTATTTTTAAAACATTTCTATGTAAAAATATTCATACTTCAAAATTTGATAATTCGTCCGGAAAATTTTTGCTGACCGGGTTTTCGGTCAAATTTTGACCCGAAACAAATTTTATTGGTTCTACTTAATTGGACGTATTTCAAATATTCAGTTTTCGTTATAAAATAATCATTTTATAAAACAATTTTATTTTAATATATTTGTTAAATTCATATTTAAATCATCGAAAAATCCAGGTCATTACAATCTCTCCCACCCAAAACTTTTCATCCTCGAAAAGAACGGAATAAGGAAAAAGAGAGATAAACAGAAAAATCAAATAGATTCGGGCACGGATTGCATACCCTTTATAAGTAATTCCGGATTTAAAGCACGGATACTCTCCTCCGTTTCCCAAGTACAATCCCGATCATCTTCGCTCCACTGAACCTTGATGAGATTTACAACCTTCCTTCTGAGCTGTTTCGTGCTTCTACGTATTATACGAAGCGATCTTCTTTCAACAGTTAGATTGGGCTCAACATCCATTTCTTCAAACAAAGCAGGCTGAATAATTACAGATGGGTCGTGTACATATTTGCGGAGATGTGAGACGTGAAACACATTATGTACCCCCGACAGTTTCTCTGGTAAGTCAAATCTATATGCCAAGGTACCAATTCTCTCTGAAATACGGAAAGGACCAACAAATCTAGGGGCGAGCTTTCCTTTCCTTCCAAACTGGATTACGTTCTTCAAAGGCAAAATTTTAAGAAATACTTGATCCCCAATGACAAATTCGAAGTCTCTTCTCCTTCTGTCTGCATATTTCTTCTGCCAATCCTGGGCAATTCTCATTTTCCTTCTGATTTCTTCGACTTTCTCAGAAGCTTCCAAAATCATTTCGGGGCCAAGAACAAGTCGATTTCCTGATTCTACCCAACAAGATGGAGCTTTTCATAGCCATCCGTAAAGAGCTTCGAACGGTTGCATTTCAATACTCACTTGATAGCTGTTGTTGTAAGTGAGTTCAACGAGATGTAGATGTTCTTCCCACGATCCTCCAAAGTCCAAAACACAAGCTCGGAGAAGATCTTCCAAAATCTGATTTACTCTTTCGATTTGACCATTCGTTTGAGGTTGATAAGCCGTGCTCAGATTCAATTGAGTACCAAGAGTCTCTTGAAAAGCTTTCCAGAAATTGCTAGTGAAGATAGGGTCCCGATCACATACAATGTTGGACGGAACGCCATGAAAGCGAACAATTTCTTTCATATAAAGCTCGGCTAAACTCGAGGCAGTTCGAGTAGCTCTCACAGGAATAAAGTGAGCAGACTTTGTCAATCTATCAACAATAACCCAGATACTCTCATTACCTCTTTTAGTCCTTGGTAGCCCATCAATAAAATCCATTGAAATCTGATCCCACTTCCAATTCGGAATCTCAAGGGGCTGCAAAATCCTGCCGTCTTCTAGTGATCGGCTTTAACTTGCTGGCAAGTGGCACATCTGCTGTCGTGAATAGAAATATCTCTCTTCATCCCTCTCCACCAATATAACTTCTTCATATTCTGAAACATCTTCGTGGTTCCTGGGTGAATAGAGAGTCGGGATTGATGATTTTCCTTAAGCACTTCTTGTCTCAAACCATCCACATTTGGAACACAAATCTGATTATTAATTCTTAGAATACCATTTCTATCGATTTGTGCGTCCCATTCGCCTTGAGTATCATCCTTCCTACCACGAACACTTTCTTTTATTTTCCTAAGCATCGTGTCCTCATCTTGTTTAGCGGCTATGTGATCCATAAGAGCTGGAGAAGCAACGAGATGATATAACATGGCTTTGCTCCTACTTAGAGCATCAGCCACAACATTTGCCTTTCCGGGAGTATAGTTGATGTCGAGGTCAAATGATGATAAGAATTCGAGCCATCTAACTTGTCTCTGATTCAGATCCTTCTGGGTAAAGATATACTTCAGCAATTGGTGGTCCGTAAAGAGTTCAAATTTTGTTCCAAGAAGGTGATGTCTCCATAACTTCAAAGCAAAGACAACGACGAGAAATTCCAGGTCATGTGCTGCATAATTTGCCTCATGAGTCTTCAACTGACAACCAGCATAGACAATTACCTTCCCATGCTGCATCAGAACAGCACCTAATCCTTCATTACAAGCATCCATATAAATAGTGAACCCTTCACTACCATCCGGGACAGTGAGAATAGGGGCAGAGGTTAGCCTACGCTTCGATTCTTCGAATGCTTCCTTACACTTCTCACTCCAGACAAACTTAACATTTTTCCTAGTCAAAGCTGTGAATGGTGAAGAAATTCGAGCGAAGTTCTCAATAAATCTCCTGTAATAACCAGCTAAGCCTAGGAAGCTGCGGACATCCGTAGGGGTCTTAGGAGTTTCCCAATCATTGATTACGGCGATCTTTGCTGGATCAACCGAAATTCCATTCTTCGAAACCACATGCCCAAGGAATCTAACTTCTTCTCTCCAAAAGTGGCATTTAGAGAATTTCGCTTTCAACTGATGACTTCTTAGAGTTTCAAGGACAAATTTAAGGTGCACATCATGCTCTCTCTCAGTCTTAGAAAAGACTAGAATATCGTCAACAAAAACAAGAACGAATTTGTTTAGAACTTCCCGGAATACTCTATTCATGAGGTCAACAAAGTAAGCCAGTGCATTAGTTAAGCCGAAAGGATAACTAACCATTCATAGAAACCGTCTTCTAACCGAAAAGCGGTTTTTGGGATACTATCTTCTGCAATCCTAAGCTAATGGAAACCAGAAGCAAGATCAAGCTGAGAAAGTACCTTTGCCCCATGCAGCTGATCAAACATGTCGTTGATACAAGGCATATGGTATCTGTTCTTGTAGGTAAGCTTGTTAAGCTCCCTATAATCTACACACATTTTTAGAGAACCGTCATATTTAGTAGCAAATACCACTGCCGCGCCCCATTCCGAATGACTACTGTAACGACCCGTATTTTTACGGATCGAAACATCGTAAAACAGTTGACATTTGGTCGCATTGTTGGTAAGTCGTCCAGAGTCTAAGTCCTAGGTCGTATGAAAGCTTGGAGCGACCTAAGGAAGTTGGCGAGTTAAGGGGTAGATGACTTAGTGAAGTGGAGCGACCTAAGGATTAGAACGACCTAAGGAGTTAGGTCGTGTGATAGTTAGGTCATTTAGAAGATAGGTCGTGTGGTGGCTTAGGTCGTGGGGTAGGTTAGGTCGGTTGGAGCGACCTGTAGGATGTTGGCGACCTAAGGTTTTGAGCGACTTAAGGGTTTGCAGCGACCTAAGAGAGCTAGGGAGTTAGCGACCTATAGAAGTTAGTGACCTATAGGAGTTAGCGACCTATAGGAGTTAGCGACCTAAGGGTTAGTAACCTACAGTGGTGAGCGACCTAGTAGTGAGCGAGTTAGCATGGTTAGGTCGTTAGACGACCTAAGGAGTTAGGTCGTATCCTGGCTAAGTGTTAGGTCGCGTGTGTGTGTTAAGTCATAGGTTTGTTAGGTCGCGAGGAAGCGTGTCTGTGTTAGGTCGCATGAGTGTTAGTCGTAGAAGCGGTCTGTGTTAGGTCGCTAGGCTGCATCCTCGTTAGGTCGTAGGTCGCGGATGCGCGTAGGTCGTTGGATCTGTTAGGTCGCATGGATGCGCATTATCTTAGGTCGTAAGCTGTTAGGTCGCGTGAAGACTTATCGTGTTGAGTCGTTAAGTCGTAGACTGGTGGATCTGTTAGGTCGTAGGGTTTTAGGTCGAAGGGTTTTAGGTCATAGGGTTTTTAGGTCATGGATGACCTAACTCCGAGTGAGCGACCTAAAGTGATTTCAGCCTATAAATAGGAGGGTTTTTCTCCATTTTTGGGATCCGGATTTCGAAGCGACGAAGTGCTGCCATTTTGAGAGCTCGACCTCTACACTTCTTCACTCCTTTTCTCCACTCTAATCTAGTGATTCCTTCCATCCAAATCGAAGATCAAATTGAAGATTCAAGAGCTTAGATTGAAGATCTACATCCTTTGAAGAGAGATTTCATCGTTTGAAGCGGATTTGTGATAGATCAAGTTAGATCCTTCGCTGTCCAGATCTGAAGTGTGTTGCTTTGGGGTTGTTTAGGTGATTTGGTGAGTGGTGGTTATCTCTCACACGGATCCAAAGGAGTATATCGGATCGTTGACTTGATTTTGTGTTAAAGTAGTGATTTCCATGCATTTTCCTAATCCTAAGTATAGATCCATATAGATTCGTTGTTCATGATGATTTGGCATCCATTTTACTACATGTTAACCTATGCAAGTTCATTCATCAAGATTATAGAGATATTGCTCATGTTTTCATGCTTGTTAAACTTTTGACTCTTTAATTACGAAATTGCCATTATTGTTATAATTGTCTATTTAGCTCATATTTGAATGCTTGTTTACTTGGATTAATGTTTGACTTGATTGATAGTTATGAATTAGATGATTGATGATTTGATTTAGACCGAAGATGATTCAAAAGCTAAGGGAAAGGCTCTTGAATTGGAAAAGCTACTTGTGGCATATGTAGCGGATGGTGAAGCTCATATGGATAGATTTGATGATGATGTTGAGATGAAGCTTTGCTATGATGATGATGAGGTGAAGCATGATATGAGATAGTCTTGGTCTAATCTAGACGGGATCATTCCAAGCATGTTGATAACTCGGTGAAATGGTTCGAGTTAGAGGATAATGGTTTGCTCGAGAGGCACTTGAGCTAGTATGGAAATAGTCGTTGAGGAGGATGACTAGAAGGCTGAGATCTCATCTTTGTTGAAGGTTCTAGCATGATCAAAGCAAGAGTACGTTGGGCAGATTCGATAGTCTCTGAAGGCTACTGATTGGTAGTTGAGTACTCTGGGCAGATACGATAGTCCTAGGCACGGGTCACGATGACGTGCGGAGTTATGTCTAGAACCGGGGTTTCCATTAGCCCTTGACGGACGGATGAAAGAATGAGCCGGTCATTCAATTAACGATGATATCGAGGCAATGATAACAGTGATAGCCAGAGTCATGGATGTTTGGTTGTATCGTCATTCGGTCTCAAGATCGGTATTTTCTGGGTGCTTATCTGATCTTGGTTTAGGCCTTGGGGGTTTGTACTTGGAAAACATCGCCCTTGACTCGAGTGATAATTGCTTTACTTTAAATTGTATGCTCTGCTATGTTTGCTTCTGCTTAGTGTGTGTCTGGGGGCTATCATTGTAGAAAGAGGTGGAGTGGGAGGGTTGTATTCCTATTCCTTTTCCTTTATGCTCTTTTGGTATGTTGTTAGTTAATTTACCGCTCACTAAGACTGTTGTCTGACTCAAGGATTTATGTTTTAACTCTTATTGCCTTGGGCTGTTCGTCCATTTTGGGACGGGCAGACTAGGTAGCAGGTGACAGGTGCTGTTCTTGCTTCCCACGATGCTGATGTCGAAGACGAGCTGGAGGCTTGCATATTATCTTCTTACTATATGTACTAAATGTTCCGCTGCTTTGTATAATTCTCTGAGTGATATGTAGTGAGGCTTGATGTATTGACTATTCAGATGTTGTATTCAACTATTATGAAGTTTTATTGATGAGATTCTATTTCTATGAAGCTTCACTATATATATATTCTATTGTATTTTGTCCATGCGCTGTGAGTAATACGATAGATTCTGCTGTTTTAATTTACCCTGACAATCGTCCATGGTCGCATGACACACTTTACAGCGCACTTTCTCTAGGTTCAATGCAGGGGTCATGGGCGGTCGTCACATTTGGTATCAGAGCCTTGGTTAATCGATTTTACCAAACGCTCGCTGACGTAACTACATATGAGAGATGTAATTGTATTTTGATGGATGATTACTATATATAATATAGTAGCTTAGTAGAGTTTGAGTCCTTTATGCAGTTGTTTCTCTAGGTGTGCTAATCATTCCTTTTTATAAATATTAAGGATGAGTCGAAGAGGGAGACCAGCTGCTAGGGAAGGCCATGCTACTGAGGGGGCTGCTGATTATGCTGCTATGTTCGAAGCAATGATGACTTCGATCATGAGAAGGATGCCAGCTCCGAGGCCATCGGTGGATGTTGGAGTTCAAGTTCAAACTCCAAGACCGGTGGATTTTGCTAAGCTGTGTAAGGACTACACTGCTCTTGGAGGAAAGGTTTTCTTGGGAACGGAGTCAACCATTGAAGTCCAGAGGTGGATAGATGCTTGTAGAAGGATCTTTGGTGATTTGGGAATTGAGGATGCGACTAAGAGGAAGTTAGCATCAAGACAGCTTCAAGAAAGAGCTTCTGATTGGTGGAACTCTATCACCATTGATACCCCGGAGGAAGAAATTACTTGGGTGCAATTCCAAGCCAGATTTGAAGCTAAGTTCATTTCTACAGCTCAGAAGTCTATTCTGTTCTAGAAGTTTGTGGAGCTCAAGGAAAATGGAAGACCAGTTCTTGAGTATGTTTCTGAGTTTGAAGCTTTGTCCAAGTATGCCCGGTCGTATATTGAATCTTCGTATCAGAAGAATGAGAAGTTTGTGATAGGCTTGGACAGTTATCTTGGGAGGCAGTTGGTGGATCATTTGGACGATTCATTTGAGAAGCTTGTGGAGAAAGCTCTCAGGCATGAGAATCTGTTTCCTAAGGAAGGATCTGTTGTTGTTGTGACCAGGGAAGAGTCTAAACCCCAGCAGGGTGGAAACAAGAAGAGGAAGCAGCAGCAGCAGCAAAAAGGGTAAGGATGGCCAGAAGAAGTCGAAGGGCGAAGTGACCTGCTACAATTGTCAGCAGAAGGGCCATTTCTCTAGAGATTGTAAGAATCCGAAGGTGCCGGTGAAGTGCCACAACTGTGACAAGCTGGGGCATGTTAAGAGGAATTGTCCAGAACCGCGGAAGGACAAGCAGATTGTGCAAGCTTATGCTTTGGGGGCTGTTCCGTCATCTTCGAAAGCTCCTACCGCTGAAGAGAAAGGAAAGAGTGTAGTGGTTCAAGGTACTCTTTCCATATGTGGAGTTCCAGTTAGAGTGTTATTTGATACTGGGGCGTCGCATTCGTTTTTTTGTAATGAACTTGTAGGCTGGTTGGGTTTAGAACCGGATATTGTTGATAGGCCATTGGTTGTGACTAATCCAGTTGGGGGTTCGTCTTGTTTGTTTATGATATGCCGTGGTCTGATTGTATCGAGTCATGGTTGCTCTTTTGTTTGTGATTGTTTTGTTCTGAACTTTGCGGGGTTCGGAATTATTTTGGGTATGGACTGGCTTAGGAAGTATGCGGCAAAGGTTGATTGTGAAAGGTTGGAGGTGGCAATCGAGAATGTGGAGGGGCGAAAGATTGTGATACGATGTAAGCATGAAGAAGGCGTCTTCATGAGCTTCATGTATTCGCTGGTTGTTCCACGGGATGGACTGTCATTTGTGCCAATCGCTAATGGATTTGAGGATGTCTTTGACGAGGTCAAAGGGTTACCGCCGCATAGAGAGATCGAGTTTCGTATAGATCTAGTTGAAGGAGCCAGACCTGTTGTGATGCCTCTTAGGTGGATGGCGCCTAGGGAATAGCAGGAGTTGAAGGTGCAGGTTGATGATCTTTTGCAGAAAGGATTCATTCGACGTAGTGTGTCCGAATGGGGTGCACCAGTTGTGTTTGCAACCAAAGTAGATGGATCGTTGAGGTTGTGTGTGGATTATCGTGAGCTGAATAAAGTGACTAAGAAGAACAAGTATACATTGCCGAGAATAGATGACTTGTTTGATCAGCTTCACGAAGCTAAGGTGTTTTCTCAGATGGATTTGGCAATGGGATTTCACTAGTTAAGAGTGGCTAAGGATAGTGTGCCGAAGACTGCTTTTAGGACACCATCCGGTTTCTTTGAGTGGCTGGTAATGCCGTTTGGATTGACTAATGTGCCAGCATATTTTGTGGATCTTATGAATAGAGTGTTCAGAGATCGGTTAAGCAAGTTCGTGCTAGTGTTCGTGGATGATATTTTGATTTATTCCAGAACTGAAGAAGAGCACAAGACGCACTTGCGTATTGTTTTGGAAATCTTGCGGAAACATCAGCTGAAGGCTAAGTTTTCGAAGTGTCACTTCTGGAAGAGTGAAGTGAGGTTCTTAGGCCATGTTATCTCTGGAAATGGAATAGCGGTTGATCCCGCCAAGGTGGCAGCGATCCAGGATTGGGGTAGACCTAAGAATGCATCTGATGTGAGAAGTTTTCTTGGATTAGCAGGATATTATCATCGATTTATCAAAGACTTCTCCAAGGTGGCTGCACCATTGATAGGATTGACGAAAAAGAACCAAGTGTTCAGATGGGAAGATAAGTGTGAGCAAGCTTTCGGAATCCTGAAAGAGGGACTGACAAGTGATCCTGTTTTGACTATTCCAAGTGGGAATGATGAGATGGTGGTTTACACCGACGCATGTGGTACTGGACTTGGAGCAGTACTGATGCAAAGGGATAAAGTTGTTGCGTATGCAAGTCGACAACTGAAGCCGCATGAAAGGAATTATCCGACTCATGATTTGGAATTAGCGGCGATTGTTTTTGCTCTGAAGATGTGGAGACATTATCTATTGGGAGTTCGATTCGAGTTGTTTACAGATCATAAGTCGTTGAAGTATCTTTTCTCCCAAAAGGATTTGAATCTTCGGCAGCAACGGTGGCTAAAGTTTTTGGCATCATATGATTTTGGTATAGCCTATACTCCGGGAAAAGGTAACGCAGTAGCAGATGCGTTAAGTCGAAGACATGCAGGATTGGGAGCCATGTTTTCAGAATGGAAGAGTCTCGAGTATTTAGCTGGATTTGACTTCAGGCCCAGATGTGAATTGGAACCTGAGATGTTGGCAAACTTATCGATAAGACCCACTCTTGTGGAAAGGATTGGCGAGAGCCAAAAGCGAGACGATAAGCTTGTCAAGATTATCTGTGATTTGGAATCTGGATTGGAACCAGAAAAGGATAAAGGATTCGAGGTCGATCGAGAGGGTTGGCTTCGAAAGCAAGGACGACTAGTTGTTCCCGATATAGATGAATTGAGGAGTGAAATTCTGAAGGAAAGTCATCACTCGAAGCTGACAATTCATCCAGGTGGAAATAAGATGTATCGGGATATGAAGAGAACCTACTACTGGGAAGGTATGAAGAAGGATGTTGGAAATTTTATTTCCAAGTGCATGAACTGCCAGTTGGTAAAAGCCGAACAGAAGAAGCCAAGTGGATTGCTTCAGCCATTAGAAGTTCCTACATGGAAGTGGGAGCAAATATCGATGGATTTTATTGATGGTCTACCTAGAACAAGAACGGGAAATGAAGGGATTTGGGTCATCGTAGATCGTCTGACTAAGAGTGCAAGATTCATTCATGTTCGATCGACTAGGACTGCATAAAAGTTGGCTGAGTTGTATGTTAAGTGGATAGTCTGATTCCATGGTATTCCGAAGAGTATAGTGAGCGATCGAGATCCATTGTTCACTAGTGGATTTTGGAAGAGCTTCCAGGAAGTTTTGGGAACCGAGTTGTGTTTGAGTACCGCTTATCACCCTCAAACTGATGGTCAGACCGAGAGAGTCAACCGAGTTTTGGAAGATCTTCTTAGAGCTTGTGTTTTGGATTTCGGAGGATCATGGGAAGATCACCTTCATTTGGTGGAATTTTCGTATAATAACAGTTACCAGTCAAGCATTGGTATGGCACCGTATGAGGCATTGTATGGAAGACCGTGTAACTCTCCGACATGTTGGTTAGAGACCGGAGAAAAGCTGATACTTGGGCCAGAGATGATTCGACAGACTTCAGATTGTATAGAGATCATTCGGCGACGAATGAAGGCAGCCCAAGACCGTCAGAAAAGTTATGCTGATAAGCGTCGAAAGGATTTGGAATTCGACGTCGGCGATATGGTTTTTGTGAAGATTTCTCCACTGAAGAATGTTATTCGATTCGGGAAGAAAGGAAAATTGACTCCGAGATTTGTTGGACCATTCCCGATCATCGAGCGAATTGGAAAGCTCGCCTACAGATTGGAGTTACCAGAAAAGATGTCGAGTGTGCACAATGTTTTTCATGTATCGTATCTACGGAAGTATGTGCATGACTCGAATACAGTGGTTTCTGCTGATAGCTGTGAAGATTTCGAAGTTGATCCAGTCGATGGGAGACCTCGTAAGCCGCTTCGTGTTGTGGAAACCGACACGAAACAGCTTAGGAGAAAGATAGTTAAGTTGCTCAAGATACAATGGAGTGATGATGATAACGAATGCACATGGGAGGTGGAAGAGAGGATGAAAGCAGCTTATCCTGAACTCTTCAAGGTATGGCCCTAAGGTGTCGTGTCATCTAATGACATTGTAACTTGTTCTAGTTTTAGAATTCTGCATGCTCAGCTAGAATTGGATGCATGGTTTGTTGATTGCTATGGATGGTAGGCATGCAGGATAGTCTTTGATTGCTCTTGTTTGTTTGGAATTTCGGGGGCGAAATTCCTAAGGGGGAGAGAATGTAACGACCCGTATTTTTACGGATCGAAACATCGTAAAACAGTTGACATTTGGTCGCATTGTTGGTAAGTCGTCCAGAGTCTAAGTCCTAGGTCGTATGAAAGCTTGGAGCGACCTAAGAAAGTTGGCGAGTTAAGGGGTAGATGACTTAGTGAAGTGGAGCGACCTAAGGATTAGAACGACCTAAGGAGTTAGGTCGTGTGATAGTTAGGTCGTTTAGAAGATAGGTCGTGTGGTGGCTTAGGTCGTGGGGTAGGTTAGGTCGGTTGGAGCGACCTATAGGATGTTGGCGACCTAAGGTTTTGAGCGACTTAAGGGTTTGCAGCGACCTAAGAGAGCTAGGGAGTTAGCGACCTATATGAGTTAGCGACCTATAGGAGTTAGCGACCTATAGGAGTTAGCGACCTAAGGGTTAGTAACCTACAGTGGTGAGCGACCTAGTGGTGAGCGACCTAGTAGTGAGCGAGTTAGCATGGTTAGGTCGTTAGACAACCTAAGGAGTTAGGTTGTATCCTGGCTAAGTGTTAGGTCGCGTGTGTGTGTTAAGTCGTAGGTTTGTTAGGTCGCGAGGAAGCGTGTCTGTGTTAGGTCGCAGGAGTGTTAGGTCGTAGAAGCGGTCTGTGTTAGGTCGCTAGGCTGCATCCTCGTTAGGTCGTAGGTCGCGGATTCGCGTAGGTCGTTGGATCTGTTAGGTCGCATGGATGCGCATTGTCTTAGGTCGTAAGCTGTTAGGTCGCGTGAAGACTTATCGTGTTGAGTCGCTAAGTCGTAGACTGGTGGATCTGTTAGGTCGTAGGGTTTTAGGTCGAAGGGTTTTAGGTCGTAGGGTTTTTAGGTCGTGGACGACCTAACTCCGAGTGAGCGACCTAAAGTGATTTCAGCCTATAAATAGGAGGGTTTTTCTCCATTTTTGGGATCCGTATTTCGAAGCGACAAAGTGCTGCCATTTTGAGAGCTCGACCTCTACACTTCTTCACTCCTTTTCTCCACTCTAATCTAGTGATTCCTTCCATCCAAATCGAAGATCAAATTGAAGATTCAAGAGCTTAGATTGAAGATCTACATCCTTTGAAGAGAGATTTCATCGTTTGAAGCGGATTTGTGATAGATCAAGTTAGATCCTTCGCTGTCTAGATCTAAAGTGTGTTGCTTTGGGGTTGTTTAGGTGATTTGGTGAGTGGTGATTATCTCTCACACGGATCCAAAGGAGTATATCGGATCGTTGGCTTGATTTTGTGTTAAAGTAGTGATTTCCATGCATTTTCCTAATCCTAAGTATAGATCCATATAGATCCGTTGTTCATGATGATTTGGCATCTATTTTACTACATGTTAACCTATGCAAGTTCATTCATCAAGATTATAGAGATATTGCTCATGTTTTCATGCTTGTTAGACTTTTGACTCTTTAATTATGAAATTGCCATTATTGTTATAATTGTCTATTTAGCTCATATTTGAATGCTTGTTTACTTGGATTAATGTTTGACTTGATTGATTGTTATGAATTAGATGATTGATGATTTGATTTAGACCGAAGATGATTCAAAAGCTAAGGGAAAGGCTCTTGAATTGGAAAAGATGCTTGTGGCATATGTAGCGGATGGTGAAGCTCATATGGATAGATTTGATGATGATGTTGAGATGAAGCTTTGCTATGATGATGATGAGGTAAAGCATGATATGAGATAGTCTTGGTCTAATCCAGACGGGATCATTCCAAGCATGTTGATAACTCGGTGAAATGGTTCGAGTTAGAGGATAATGGTTTGCTCGAGAGGCGCTTGAGCTAGTATGGAAATAGTCATCGAGGAGGATGACTAGAAGGCTGAGATCTCATCGTTGTTGAAGGTTCTAGCATGCTCAAAGCAAGAGTACGTTGGGCAGATTCGATAGTCCCTGAAGACTACTGATTGGTAGTCGAGTACTCTGGGCAGATTCAATAGTCCTAGGCACGGGTCACGATGACGTGCAGAGTTATGTCTAGAACCGGGGTTTCCATTAGCCCTTGATGGACGGATGAAAGAATGAGCCGGTCATTCAATTAACGATGATATCGAGGCAATGATAATAGTGATAGCCAGAGTCATGGATGTTTGGTTGTATCGTCATTCGGTCTCAAGAGCGGTATTTTCTGGGTGCTTATCTGATCTTGGTTTAGGCCTTGGGGGTTTGTACTTGGAAAACATCGTCCTTGACTCGAGTGATAATTGCTTTACTTTAAATTGTATGCTCTGCTATGTTTGCTTCTGCTTAGTGTGTGTCTGGGGGCTATCACTGTAGAAAGAGGTGGAGTGGGAGGGTTGTATTCCTATTCCTTTTCCTTTATGCTCTTTTGGTATGTTGTCAGTTAATTTACCGCTCACTAAGACTGTTGTCTGACTCAAGGCTTTATGTTTTAACTCTTATTGCCTGGGCTGTTCATCCATTTTGGGACGGGCAGACTAGGTAGCAGGTGACAGGTGCTGTTCTTGCTTCCCACGATGCTGATGTCGAAGACGAGCTGATGGCTTGCATATTATCTTCTTACTATATGTACTGAATGTTCCGCTGCTTTGTATAATTCTCTGAGTGATATGTAGTGAGGCTTGATGTATTGACTATTCAGATGTTGTATTCAACTATTATGAAGTTTTATTGATGAGATTCTATTTCTGTGAAGCTTCACTGTATATATATTCTATTGTATTTTGTCCATGCGTTGTGAGTAATACGATAGATTCTGCTGTTTTAATTTACCCTGACAATCGTCCATGGTCGCCTGGCACACTTTACAGCGCACTTTCTCTAGGTTCAGTGCAGGGGTCATGGGCGGTCGTCACAACTACAACGAATCAAACCCTTGGAGAATAAATCTTCGATTTGGATCCTTAATTCAGCTTTCTCTTTAGGTGACATTCTTCTTGGAGCAAGTATGACCGGCCTATCTCCAAGAAAAAGATCAATGCGAAATTCAATTTCGCACTGAGGTGGCAAAGAATTCACTTCAACGAAAACATCGGGGAAGTGTTGGACGGCAGGAGTAGTGCTAAGATCACTAGGATGGGAATCAAGAGAAAAAATAAAACTTTTGGTTTAATCATTAGGCAATCGACATTTGATTTCCAAGGGTTCACCTTTATCGTTCAACAGAGAAATGGTTTGAGCTCTGTAGGAAATAAATGCATCGAACTTCCTTAACCAATCTCCTCCTAACAAAATATCGAATGCTTGGAACCCTAAGACATAAAAATCTCCGGTGAAATGGTGCCTGCCATGCTTAAGAAGTCTTACTCTTTTACAGATCATTCTAAGGTTTGCGGGTCCACCGATGGGATTTGATACACACAAGGATTCAGATGCACGTTCGAGTATTAAAATATGTTCAAGTTTGTCACATAGATCAACCGATATAAAACTATGATACACACCGGTGTCAAATAAAACACAAATAGGTAAATCATGCAATGTATACCCTGAAGTGTACCATTGTCGTCTTCTACCTTAGGAGTAGAAGATGTCAATGCAAAAACTCCTGATGGGGTTCCTTTCTTCTGGGTGGGACAATCTCTCTTGAAATGGCCTGGTTGCAAGTAGATGTGGCAAAGGTCTGGCCTGGTCATCTGAACTGGTGGGATAGATGCTCCTATAGAAACTGGGCAACTATTAGCATAGTGGCCTTTCTAATCGCATTTGAAGCAAGTGATAGAAGAGATATCAATGGGCTTCCTCTAAGAATGTCCAATTCCACTCTTGTTCTGCCAATTCTTCTTTTTCTGCTCAAAGTTAGGCTTTCTCTTCTTGGAATTGTTGGAAGCTGCAGAAGGAGTTGCGGCATGAACAACCGATGCTCCCTTCGAACTCGAGTTTTCATATTTGAGGGCCATATCCATAAGACTAGTGAAGGTGCTATGTACATGGGCAGTCAGACGGTCATAATATTCGAGACGAGCGCCGGCTATAAACTTCTCATTCTTCTTAAGTAGAGTATCAATCAGACCAGGTCCAAACTTGGATAGCTCGTTAAATTTCCTTTCACACTCCGAGAATGACATGTTTCCTTGCTTAAGATCCATAAAGATACGATATAACTAAGATTTTCCAGCTTCAGGCATCCACTGGGTCATGAATACTTCTTTGAACTGCGCCCAAGTGAGGTTTGCTTCTTCAGTGCGGGTGGTAATAGATTCCCACCAATCTTGAGCAGCATCTTGTAACTGCCAGGCGGCCAACTGACGCTTCTGGGCATCAGAAATCTCAAGTCCAGTAAAGATCCTTTCCAAGCTCTTAAGCCACTACTAAGCTTCAATAATGCCTTCGAACCTTGAGAATCTAATACCACCAAGCTGTGCGAACTCTTTGCAAAGCATAGTGAACTTCACTGGAGGAACTGGTGCAACCGGTGCAACTGGTACAATAGTATTTGGTACGGGGTCATTCCCTCTTCCCCGACCTCGAGCATTCCTTCAATTACTCATCCTGAAAAGTCAAGGGTAGATTAGAACAAGGAAAAGCACAAACTTAAGGAAATCTTAATCAAAGCAACTATTCAACAAGGAAGATGAACTTGAATCGATAGAAATTTTAAAAAATAGATTGGATTTTAAAACATTTATATTTTCAAAATACGCTCTCTCAAGAATGATTCCACTCATTATAGGGCATTACTTACCCTATTCCTAACGAGTTTACCCCTCAGGCTAAGGTATTCACTAAACCAAAGCTCTGATACCAACTGTGACGACCTGCCTTTTTGGACAACTTAAGCGGACAATAAACCATCTTTGTCCAACTTAAGCCATTCAAATTAGACAGATTATCAATTTGGGATTTTAAGATAGAATCAGATACAGAATAACACACAGAATAGTACAGAATCTCGTAGCAGAAATAAATAATATACGTAGTAGTTCATGAAGCTACTACACCAAATACATCAGAGTTACAGACTTTAATTACACAATACTAGAGATACACAGAAATTTACTGATACACGAAAATAAGATAGATAGCTAATACTGGATAGAGTGGAGTCTTCGACCAAGTCTTCGGCTCCCAAAATAAGCACTGCTAACACACTACAATACTCAGGCTGACCCGAGCATAATGAAAACAAAACACTCGAGTCGGGACTAGAAGTTCTTGTGTAAGTAGTCCCACTCAAGTAAAATGTACAAGTAACTCAAGAGATGTTACGAGATTTTCCATCTCTTAAGTATCCGTTAAACTATTTATATATACAATAGGATACACTATATATGTAGTGTCTGTCGGTAAAGTAAATATTTTTCTTAGCGTTATGGCTTTACATTAATCCCCCTTAACGCGTTTTTAAACATTGTCATACAGTTTGCATTAGACACCACCAGTAGAGCGTCGGTAGTCAGGGATGCGCCGTCATACGACAACAATAAACCAAAATCGTATGGGTCTCGTATAGGGATAAAAGTATGACAAGGCACGCGATGCAATGCCCAAGGTAGGATACTACCAGTTTACCCTTCCCGGCTGATGGTAACGCATCATAGCCATGATCGCCCATTGCGTCCAACACTCCCATAATCGAAGGGTGATCACTAATAATAACCGAAATAGTATATTCAAACGATGAAGTGCATCCGCTGGGGGTAGCTAACCCACTTGGCCGGTACGGCTCCTATTTTAGTCATTTCAAATTGACACAAGTGCCAGGTTAATCCATTATCGTTCTCTTTCTTCAAATCCAGCAATCGTATGCCAAATTCAACCACTTCGTTCTAGATCATCACTTCGCGTACACAGTTATTAAAGTGGTTCCGATATCGACAGCGAGTATGCCCATATCCGGCTCCGGTCTCTTTAATAACCAACGTCATTTTCACACCGATTGGATATTTTATTTAATAAAAATATCGTTAGTTTTAAATAACATCTCATCATTTGACTTTAACGAATTTGAGTTTAAAATCAAAAGATTCAACTTTTAAACAATATTTCATTTTTACTAAATTATCCAAATTTAATAGCTTTTCAAATTAACTAAGTTAATTAAGTCTTAAGTACAAAAGTTAAACATTCAACTTAATTACACTTCGGAATTAATTTACTTAATTAACTTAGCACTTCTAATTAAACCTAAATTCAAATAATTCAGTTTAACCTTTATATTAAGTCAATAAAATCAATTAAAATTCTCTTTTTAATTAAATCAAATATAATTCCATTATTATATTTTAATTTAATCAAATCAAATTAAAGTTAAATTAAATATTTATTTATAAATTTAATTACATATATATTATTAACACTTCATCAAATTTCAAATAATCAACTTAACGAGTTTTGAAAACGTTAACATTTAAAACAACCATTATTAATTAATTTCATAATTTAAAATAGTCCAATTAATCTCATTTTAAAATCTAAATTAACTTAATACATTTCAAAATTTAATATTAACTTTAACATAAAATTTAAATTATAAATTAAATTTCCAAATCATTTCTTAATTTCAAATTCAAATATTAAATATCCAAAATAAATCTCAATTGACCAATCAGTGTTTATTATCTAATTTTCTATCCTAGGCCAAGTAATTTAAATTAGGGTATTTATCATTTCAACCCATATTCCGGTTCAAATTTCAATGTCCAAACCAATGCGTACAACAACAATATAACAGTGACAGATATCAATAAATCAATCATCGTCCAATATTTAAACTTTCCATGGTTAACGGGTTTCATGCAATTTGGGTTTCGATAAATAATTTCAACTATATTAACCAAATCATATATCGTAATATTAACCATCAACGATTTCCAATCCAAATATAAATCATAATCAACCATCAATTATATATAACATAACAGGATACTTGCAATACGAAATTCTATTCGTGAGCTTCGAATCGCTCACCTTCGCGTATTCGACAAACGGATACGGCGATACGGTGATATGGACACGCTGCTTCACTACTGCTTCACTTTTGCAAGCACAAACCAACACTATTCTCTTTCTATATTTCTCACAGACCACTTTTGCAAGCATACAAGACTATTCTTTTTGCACACAGTTTTCTCTTGATATATTTTTTTCTTTAACAACTCACGTTGCCTTCCATTATTTCACTACATCCTTACTCCCTGCTGCATGCTACTAGCCCCCTTATCCACGCTACAATTTTTTTATGTATATATAAGCGCACGCAAGACATCAAAGTGGGAATAGGAGAAGGGTTCGGTTGCGAGGAGAGGAGGTGTGCTCGTCTGGGCTAATGGGCTAGGTAAGGGTATGGGATCGCTGGGCTAGGTCGGTCAAGGGTAGCAGCAGGTAGGTGTTTGATGTGATTTTTTGTTTGATGATAACAAATATATATATCAATTTATAAATGTGTTTGCAGATTATACTATACACATATAGGAATAAATATTCATGTTGAATAATAATACTATTGCACAGAATTTATATAATTCAATCAGTATTTTTATTCAAAATAATATTTTATTTCAACACTTAAACAATACAAAGTTTTTCAGCTCTCGTTACATACACTGATCTCATACATTTCACATTTACAATCTTTTCCTCACTACAACACTCAACACTCAGTTTTATCTATCTGCATCTATCTGCATTTTCCAGTGCCAGTACTTGTCCTGTCTTCTGTGTACCTGTATAATTAACAACTACATCAGTAATCTGAAAATAAACAAATTTGAATTTGCAAAAATATAAAATTTGTTTTTATTATTGTCTCAGATATATGGGTTATTGTCATCATCTTTGATTGGGTAATATCTGTGCATATCAGTATTCATATCAGAGACAGGTAGTCATGAGTGGCTGCAATACACACGTGTACATTCATACACGTGTGCACTGCCTCGCCAACTCGTGCGCATAGCCAACCAAAAACAAGGTCAAATCCAAATCAGATTCAACTCAAGTGAAAATGGCCTCGACCAAAATCCAAAATGTACACATGAACAATATGGCAATGCAACTCAATCAACAACTCAAAGTATCACTGCAACCATGACAACAGTTTCAAGTGAGAAGGCATGCAACAGTACATCATACTACAGAGAGTATATGCAAGGGCCAGTCAACATATATGATCAACTGTCTACACAAGTGCAAATGGTCAAGTCAAGTAAGACAAAGCAACTCAACCAAGATCATGAAGCACAAAGAAATACAAATCACAGTGTCCAGAATCAATGAAAACTGCACATCAAACCACTGACTCAAGTACACTAGTGCACAACAATATCAAGTGAAGGAAACAGAAGCATGAAGACTGCTTGAAGTATGTCAACTATCAATGCACAATGATAATAGCAAATGAAAAAAAAAGTTACAAAGTGGAACTGTACATGAAGCATCTGACCAGGTAGTACAAGTATCAAAGACCAGAGCATAAGTGACATTAGTCTGGCTACAATATCAAATCAGTGAAGTATAACCAGTAATCAAATAACACAGTAAGCTCAAACATGTATCAAGGTCAGACATGTACAGGTCAGGGATAAACTGATGAACTCTGCACAAGTCACAAGTACAGGAAGGACAAACACAGAGGCAACTGCAACAATAAATACAACATGAATACACAACTCAAAGAACTCGAATGTGTAAGACATGATCAGGTCAGAGAATAGGCAGAAGTGAAAAATGAAGACATTCAGATATGCTACAGAGAACAGTAACTAGACCAATACAACAATTCAAGTCAAGCTATAGTCGAAACAGTGTGCAAACAACAGAGAAGACAAAGTCAGGTGATCATCACCGAACAATAAACAAACTCAGGGATGAGGAACAGAAACTCAAGGCCGATGTTCACAAAGCCATAATCTAGTCAGAGTCAAAGTCAACATGGCCACAAACAATGTGAAAGCCGTATATTTTAATTAAGTAAATCAGGTCGAAAAAGTCAAAAATCAGAATCAATAAATTAGGAAAGATTCTGGAATATAATTCAAAAAGAGATCGGACGTCACAAAATAAAAGCCGTGGGAACAAAGCATATACCAAAAATATCACAACTAATTAAGGGAAAGTTTTAACGGCGTGGAGATCACGTAAATCAAATCAGACGAGATATTAGGGTTTTAAACTCCCTATAAATAGGACCCAAATCATCATCGACGAAGGTAAGCAGAGCACAAAAGCAAGAACAATTGAATTCAAGCAAACAGAGTAGAAATCACATACCGAAGCCAAGCCTTAAGAGCAACGATCAAATCAATCATCTCGAGGCAAGCGGCCATAAAACAACAGAGCAACGAAATCGAGCAGCAACGACGAATCTCTCAAAGCCCTAATTCAGAGCAGCAGACAAAGAGGAACAACATCGCTATTATTTCACAGAGGAACAAAAATCAAGCCGAAGCCCTAATCTCAAAAAGAAGATCGGAGCAGCCATTTTTCTCACAAGAAAAAAGAAGCGGGCCGATACAAATAAAAGAAGGGGCCGGCCTTGTTTAATTTTAACAAGGGATTTATTTTTGTTTTTATCTATTTGGGCCGGGTTTATTATTAAGGGGCAAAATTGTTTTAAAATTTACAATTTAATTTTTGCCCTTGTTTTCTTGTTTTTAAAATCTGTACTTTTCAAATAAATTCAGGGTAAATCACCACCTAGGGTTTAGGTAGTGTCAGATTGTCTAATTAGAATTAGTTTAGTGAGCAGGGTTTGCGAGTTTGCAAAACTCTATAGGCGGTAGCAGGGTTTGCGAGTCTGTTAGAGTGTTTGTAAGCGGGATACTTTTTAATTCTAATAGAAATCTGGGAATGCAGCAGTAGGCAGGGGTTGCCGAAGCTGGGTAAATTTTGTGTGTGATTTACTTTTCAGCATATTTATTTATCTGCAGTTTGATTTCGTGATTAATTCAAGAAAATTTGCTATAACCCTATTCACCCCCCCTCTAGGGTTAATCTAGATCCTACAAGTGGTATCAGAGCCCGGTAATTTTTTTTAACTCTAGAGTCATGAATCCACCAAATAATGCTTTTTCTGAGGGGCAATCTATTGCTAGGCCACCCATGTTTAATGGGAATGATTATGCGTATTGGAAGGTTAGGATGGGTATTTATCTTAGTTCTGTTGATTATGATGTTTGGGACATTATTGAATCTGGCTATAATTCTCCCACTATAACTGTTGGTGATACTGAGATTCCTAAACCAAAGGATAGGTGGGATGCTAACGATAAGAAGTTAAAACTACAAATGCTAAAGCTATGAATGCTTTGATCTGTGCTCTTGATAAGACTGAATTTAATAGAATCTCTCATTGTAAAACAGCACAGGAAATTTGGCATACCTTGGAGGTGACACACGAAGGAACTTCTCAAGTCAAGGAGTCTCGTCTAGCCCTGTTCAGCAATGAATACGAGAACTTTGTGATGGACAAAGGCGAGAGCATAAAGGACATGTTTGGACGCTTCTCAATCTTGGTGTACAATGCTAGAGCGCTTGGGAAGGTATTCACTGAGGTAGAACTAGTGAGGAAGATACTACGAGTCTTACTGATGAACTTTGAGGCAAAAGTCACGGCAATACAAGAATCCAAAGATCTGAGTAAACTAAGCATGGAGGATTTGATCGGCAACTTGATGACATATGAGCTTGAGCTAAAAGCAAAGGAGGAACGCAACAACTCCGAATCAAAGAAGAAGACGATTGCCTTAAAGAGCAAAGAAGAGAGCGATGAAGAAGAAGAAGATCCAATTGAAGAACTTGCAATGGCTGTCAATAATCTTAGAAAATTGTCGAGATTCAGGCCACGCAAGAAGAAAACGAGTGGTAATAGGTCAAAAGATTCTGACAATTCCAATAATGAATTGACCTGCTTTAACTGCAAGAAGCCTGGCCACTTCCAACAAAATTTCCCACTTCTCAAAAACAACAAAGGAAAGAAAAAGAAGATGGCCTTTGCAGCAACTTGGGATGATGAAGAAGGAGAGGAAGTTTCGAATGATAGCTCAGAGGAGGCTAACTTGGGTCTTATGGCAAAATCTGATTCAGAAGCAAGCTCAGAGGAATCTAGTGAGTGTAACGACCTGTATTTTAACACTTTAAAAATACGAATTAAAATAAAAAAAATTTGGATAAAAATCCGAAGGAAATAAAATTTTGTGTTGTTAAATGTGAATTACAAGTTAAAATACAAAACTGAATTCCGAAATAACTTATTTGTAAATTTAATATGGATGTTAACTTGTATTGAATGTAAGTAATGAACTGAGTTTGATTGTAAACCAAATTGGTTATGATTGTAAACAAAGAATAAATAAAATGGTAGATTTAATAGTGGAAGTTTATGTTATTGAAAATAATATAAATAAATGTAACTTAATATTACAGTTGATTGAAATCAGATAATAACTGAAACTGTAATTTGATAAAGATGTTAACTTATAATTGAACGTAAGTAAAGATTTAAATTTGAATGTAACAAGTAATTGAATCGAATCGAATTTGATTGTAAACAACGAAATAAATAAAATGTACATTTAATATTGAAGTTAGAATATGAAAATCAACGTAAATGAATGTAATTTAATATTACTGTGAATTTAAATAAGACGATAGCTGAAGAAAATGAAAGTAAATGAATTATAAACTATTGATAGTAATGTATAAGTAAATGGTTGATTCAATAATGAAAGTGTAAATAGAAATAAAAGAATTCAATTGGAATTAAATAACTTGAATTTGAATTACAATATAATTGAACGCTGAATCTAATGTAATCTTTTATACTGGATTTATAATGGAAAACCGCATTGTAAAAGATTGTTAATTATTGTGAAATTAAAAATGAAATTTGTGAACAATTGAAATTTGATTTAAAAGTTAATAATTTAAAATTGGGAATTTTATATTGAAATTAGACTGTAGAAATAGCCATTTTTACAACTGTCTCGGATTTCGACGAAACCAGTTTCATCGGATCAGTAACAGTGAATTATTGTAAGGTTTCAATTTTCGTAGCAATCAGACTTGTCATTTGGTCGTGCGAGCTTGAAACGCGTAGAAATTTAACGTCGTTAATTAAAATAATCGACTTCAAAAAGCTATCTTCCACATACGATTGAATTAGACCTTGGGACTAGTTCCATTGCGTCCGGAACGGGGGTAAAACCTTATAAACGCCTGGCGGCACGTCTCGATTGGAGTTCGGACGACTTTGGACCTACCTATATAAATACACACACAATCCAAGACAGTTTTACTGTCATTTTAATCCAGAAACCCTAATTCTATCTCATGGCCGCCACCTATTCAATGGCCAGAATCGCTCGAACTTCTTTCCTTAATATCTCTCAATCCGTTCAACAAAATCAAAAATTTCCAAAAGCAAAGTTGTAGATCTCGGCGAGCTCTTCAAATCCATACGGTTGATCTATGCTTTTACGTCACGGATTCGCCCAGATCTGACTTGGAAGCGTATACGGGTTTTCTTGGTTTGCGTGCAAACAGTGGCGAATGGGGTGGCAAAACTTGGTGCGGAGGTGGAGCAAGGAGAGGCGCACGCGATGGCATCCCCTGATCAACGTCCGGTCGCTCCTAGTTGCATGCGTATGGAAGAAAGGCGGTTGTTGCGTGTGTGGGTTCGTTTTTCCCTGTAGGTCGTGATTGGAGAAGAAGGGCTGTGGGCTTTGGATCTGGAATGAACGGCCGTGATTTTTTTGGGTAAAAAAAAAATTGTTTATTTAATTTGTATTCAAACTTTAAAATATCATATCTCATCCGTGCGAGGTCGGAATTGGGCGAAACTGGCGATGTTGGAATCGCAGCGACGAGAGCTACGCTGCAGTTTAGATCCGAAGACATTTGGAGCTCGTTAAAATTTTAGGTTAAATCGAACGTTGTTCGATTTGATTTAAAAATCGAAACTCAAGGTGAGTGTTTTATAACGCTCACAACGTACTGAATATCTTTATGGTAGTTAAATTTGACATTATGAAGTGATATGAATTTATTTGTCGTTGTTTGATAAAAATTTAATTGTCATATAGATTGTCATGTGAATTCACCGTTGAAAAATTAAATTGACAGTAAATTGAAATTAGGATTTAATCAAAATCAAATTTCCCGATATTGATAACTATGAAATTGCCGTGAATTGTATTGACTATTGGATGATTTATTTCGATGGATGCTATTGATTGATATTTAAATGTTTGGATGTTTATTTGCTTATATATATATCTTGTTATACATGCATATGACACTGTGATTGGTTTAAGTAATATATATTCATCCTTAACATGTAATTGAAATAAATAATCACTTGGCCATAGGATAGAAAATTACATACGGACACCGGATTGGTTAAATTAATAATTTTAAAATCGTTGATTTGAAATTTATTTAAATGATTTGATTTAAAAGTTATGAAAAAATCCAATTTATGGAAATTGAATTATTTTAAATTGAAGCTCGAGATGTTGGAATTTAAACTTGGTAAATGAAATTGTTTAATTATTCTTTGGTTTAGATTTTTAAGAAAAATGAAATACGGCGTAAATTTTCGAAAGTTGATTTGTTTTAAAGGATTGGACTTTTAATCGAACTCTGAATATTTCTAAGGAAATTTATATGAAATGATATTTCAAGTTTGAGTTTGGAATTGAAAATTAGTTTGAAATTGAGGTATAAATGGAATTATCAAAATTTAGTTTTGAACTGTGAATATTTAAAGCTTTGAGGTATATGGAAATTGAAATGGCTTATTTTGTGGTTCAAATATGTATTTGAAATGGTTTATTGAGAAGCTGAATCGAGTTGAAATTGATGATTTGAGATTTGATTAAATTTTAATTTTGGAATTCGAGTTTATGTGAATCGTTTTGTGGAATTTGAGGAAGCTATTTTATATAAAGTATTTTAAACTATATCTAAAGCTATTTATATTTTATTTTATAAATTTTAATATAAATTATCTTAATATAAATCATTTTCAATATAAATTATTTTATTATAAACTATTTTAACTTATAACTATTTTATATAAACCATTTTATTGTATAAACTATTTTTCTATATATACAAATTTTAATATCTAAACTGTTTAAGAGGAAAGGTTAGGATTCCAAAATGTTATGAATTTCAAGGTTTTGATTTCCAAAGTGTTTGATTTTAAAAGACTTATGATTTCGAAAGCGGTATAACTTTGGAATATGATATGATTTTGGAAATGGATTTATTTGAAGTGAAAGTGATATCGCATTGGTACGATTTTGAAATTGAAATGAAAAATTGAGGCAAAAATGATTTTGAAATGAAATCGTATATTTTGAGTAGATATGATGATTTTGAAATGGATTTGATTTTGAAGCGAATATGATATTTTTGATAATCAATTATGAATTGATTTTGAAAATGTAAAAGAGCCATCGGTGTAATAATACGTAGTTATTAAAGAGACCGGGATCGGATATGGACATACTCTCTGTCGATACCGAAAACCACTTTAAAAACTAATATACGCAGAGTGTTGATCCAGAATGAAGTGGATGGTTTGATGAACGCGTTGACTGAAGAAAGAGAACGATATTGGATGACCCCTGCCATGACTAAAACAGGAGTCGCGCCGGGCCATTGAGGTTCGCCACCTCTAGCGGACACACTTCTTCATTACCATATCTATTACTGTTGTGATTCGATTTGGGTGCACCCCTCAATTTTGGGAGTGTTGTTTCGCGGTGTTGGGGTAGTAGCTGCTATGCCCAACATCAGTCCGGATCACGCAACTACTAGTATCCTAGTTGGTATCACCTCATGTACCTTGTCATACTGATTATCCTATTCGCGACCACTACGATTTTGTTTTGTACCTTTAGTA
Source organism: Allium fistulosum (assembly GCA_030737815.1). NCBI lineage: Eukaryota > Viridiplantae > Streptophyta > Magnoliopsida > Asparagales > Amaryllidaceae > Allium > Allium fistulosum. The sequence continues at coordinate 913,105,065 of CM060908.1, forward strand.
TATGGATTGCCCTCTGGTGACTTCCGGTTTTGGGGAAACTACGGTCTTGTATATACTCTTGGGAAAAAAATGTGTTAAGGGTGGAATGGGCCATGGCTTAACGCTACTTTAATATTTTACTTTATGATAGACATTATTGTATATAGCGTATTCTATTATATAGTAGATTGTTTAACGGATCCTTAGGAGATGGAAATCCCGAACATCTCTTAAGTTAATGCACGCACGTTGACACTGGATACAAGATGTCAAAACCCCGTAAACATCTCCGACGCCGTCACACTCATATTTACTTATTCGATTTAACTTACATGAGATATTTTAGTCCTGACTCGAGTGTTTTGTCTTTTCATTACGCTCGGGTCAGCCTAAGCATTTCAGATAAGGTTGAAGATCTATTCTGGAGGACGAAGACGGAGTTTGGTATTACATCATTTGTATTCTACTACTGTATTATTTTTTTCCGCTGCATTGTTGTATTATCTCTGATATGTATGTAACTCTGATTTATGATGTATAATAATAATCAAATTTATTTATTTAACAGCTTTATGAACTGTTATTTTATTATTATATCTTGTTTCTTTCGCTGTGAGATTCTGAGTTGTTTATGTTCTTTCTTTTCTTTTCTTATTTAACCCCAATAACTATCTGTATTTTGGATTGTTTGAGTCGGCATGTGTGTATGTTTTGTCGACTTGAACGGTCAAAAATGCGGGTCGTTACAGTTGGTATCAGAGCTTTGGTTTAGATTACCTTGGCTCTAGTGGGGAATAACTCATTGAAATAGGGTTAAACCTTATGAATGAGTTTGAGTGTATATGAGAGAACGTATTTGTAATTTTGATATAAAAATGATTTTATATTGTGTTAACTTGTTCCGTTGAGTATTTATGAATTCTGGTCGGTACTTGGGACGCCAAGGCATCGATAGGGGTTTCTAAACACTCGAATAGAACAAACTGACATAATATTGTTTTGAATTATATTTTATATATAAATATAATTATGAGTATATATATTGACTTTATTGGTTGTTAGGAGATGATAATATTAGATTATCATCGTCCATTGGTTGATTAGTCAATATTTCTAAACTATTGACTATTGAATGAAAAAAAATGAAACTCTGTGAATATAGTTGATAATGAAATTAAATGAATATAATTTTGGATTTGAGAATTAAATTTCCGGTGCTTTGAAATTTTTTTAAATGGTTTGAAAATAATATATTCTTATGTGAAAGTAATTTGAATAGAAATGATTTGCAAATGATTTGAAAGGAAATAAGTGGTGTATTCCCCTCTTGTCATTGGGAAATAATTTCGGTAATGAGTGCACGTATTATCGACGTTTATTTTTCAAGGGTCTAAGTGGGGGAGACCACTTAAAAGTTTTCTGTACTCTTTTGGATTAAATAGAAATTAAATTGAAATTTTCTAAAGTATGAAATGAAAATAAGTATATATATATATATTTCAATGCTGATTAAAATTCTTCTAAAAAGTATGATTTGAGATATAAAGATATTAGTATATATATATATATATATTTAAAAAAAATGGTTTAAATCGAATCCGGAGTTGAAATTCTTAAGTTCTCGAATAAGGAATGATTTTAATTATTAAACTAAAGTAAATCTTGAATTGTTAGAAACTTATGAATTGGAAAGGGTGAAATTGAATTTAAGTGAAAAAAAAATTTAAAATTTTAGGAGTAACCCTTAATTTGGAAAATAATAAATTGGAAATTTATTTAATAGGTATAACACTCAAATTGAATGAAAAGAAGTTGTATATTGTTTAACTACATTCTATTTGCATAGCTATAACTTACCAAATACTTAAAAAGTTTAAAATGCTAATAAGGATAAGTAAATGAATAATATACAAGTGTGATTGCGAATAATAAAATATGAAGATCTATTGATAGTTGTAAATATAAAGGAAATTTAAGTTGTAAAATGAATTAAATTTAAAATTAATTAAATATAAAAATTAGTAAATGGAAACTAATTAAATTTGAATAAAACTAAATGTCAATAAACTTGGAAGTGTATGAAATTAAAATTTTGACTTGGAAATGTATAATTGATTTAGTGTGGATTTTGGATGGATGTTAATGTTTGATATGCATTGGTTGTTTGATGGATGATAATTAATTAAATAAAATTCATTAGTGTAAATGGAATTGAATAAACGGAATAAAAATTTTAAATAATTAAATTCAAATTTGAAGCAAAGTGAAATTAAATATAATTGAATTCAAATTAAATGGAAGCAAATTGACTTGAATTTAAATTATGAATGAAACAAACTTGAATAAATCGGAAACAAATCGAATGTAAACTTATTTCATGGATAAATAAGAAAATAAAAGACTTTGTGTTTGTGATTGTTTCTTTAGGAAATTTGAAGTTTTGATGATTTGTACTTTGAAATAATAAAAGCAAATTTTTAGAAAAATCCAAAATTGTCCAATATATGGTGAAACGAAAACAACCATAACTTTTAAATGGCTGAACGAAATTCTACGATCTTAGACTTTTCGGAAAGCTTAAAAACTGTAGCACGACTTTTGTTTAGACCGTCTTGAGAAATTCCTTCATTTACTATGTTGAACTTGAATGTTCTCGCTGGCCTATGTAAAAAAAAAAAAAATCTGAAGCACATACCCTTAGTATTCTCACCATAACTTTTTACTGGTGCATCGGATTTTGATGATCTTGCACTTTCTGGAAAGCTTAGAACTTAAGCTAAAACTTTTGTTTTAAGCATTTGGTGTTTTTCTGTCGTTTAGAAGGTAAAAAACGTGACCAAACGTCGCTGACCTGCGCAATTCATTGCCCAGGCTGAGGCGTATCCATTTAGTAAAACGGCCGTAACTTTTGAACGGATAGTCCGAATTCAATGATTTTGGACATTCTGGAAAGCCTGAAACAAATGCAACAACTTTTATTTAGATTCCCTTACAAAATTTCATTGTTTATGTGACAATTTTTTTTTCATTTGTTCGCTGTTCTGAGACATAAATTTTGGTTTTGAAGATAAAATAAGTTATATATATGTTGTATATGCCAAGTATATCAATATACCTTTATATGCTTGGTTATCATTTGTTGTTGAGTATTTTAATAGGTGACAAAGGGTTGCGCTTTGCTTCTGGAGCTCGCTTCTGCGCTAAATGCAAAATGTAAGTTAAAATGCTAATAAACGCTTAATAAAAGGTACGTTCTCGGATTACGGTTTATGTTGTGGTATATTATTGTGTTCTCCATGTTTTGGGATGCCTCATTCTTGTAATGAGATGTATATCATGCAATTATTACCACTGTGAATTTTTTCGGTCCTAGCCGCACAAAGGAGGTGCTGCCGAAATTTTTCAAAATCCGGGAGTTAGAAAATTTTGAGGAAAAAAAAATCCTATAACTAAATTTTGCAAATAAATCGAATATTTTAAATGAATTATATCTAAATGATGGTTTCCCCTTCTCCGTTCCTTTTCTAGGACGAAAAGTTTTAAGTGGGGGAGAATGTAACGACCTGTATTTTAACACTTTAAAAATACGAATTAAAATAAAAAAAAATTTGGATAAAAATCCGAAGGAAATAAAATTTTGTGTTGTTAAATGTGAATTACAAGTTAAAATACAAAACTGAATTCGGAAATAACTTATTTATAAATTTAATATGGATGTTAACTTGTATTGAATGTAAGTAATGAATTGAGTTTGATTGTAAACCAAATTGGTTATTATTGTAAACAAAGAATAAATAAAATGGTAGATTTAATAGTGGAAGTTTATGTTATTGAAACTAATATAAATAAATGTAACTTAATATTACAGTTGATTGATATCAGATAATAACTGAAACTGTAATTTGATAAAGATGTTAACTTGTAATTGAACGTAAGTAAAGATTTAAATTTGAATGTAACAAGTAATTGAATTGAATTGAATTTGATTGTAAACAACGAAATAAATAAAATGTACATTTAATATTGAAGTTAGAATATGAAAATCAACGTAAATGAATGTAATTTAATATTACTGTGAATTTAAATAAGACGATAGCTGAAGAAAATGAAAGTAAATGAATTATAAACTATTGATAGTAATGTATAAGTAAATGGTTGATTCAATAATGAAAGTGTAAATAGAAATAAAAGAATTCAATTGGAATTAAATAACTTGAATTTGAATTACAATATAATTGAACGCTGAATCTAATGTAATCTTTTATACTGGATTTATAATGGAAAACCGCATTGTAAAAGATTGTTAATTATTGTGAAATTAAAAATGAAATTTGTGAACAATTGAAATTTGATTTAAAAGTTAATAATTTAAAATTGGGAATTTTATATTGAAATTAGACTGTAGAAATAGCCATTTTTACAACTGTCTCGGATTTCGACGAAACCAGTTTCATCGGATCAGTAACAGTGAATTATTGTAAGGTTTCAATTTTCGTAGCAATCCGACTTGTCATTTGGTCGTGCGAGCTTGAAACGCGTAGAAATTTAACGTCGTTAATTAAAATAATCGACTTCAAAAAGCTATCTTCCACATACGATTGAATTAGACCTTGGGACTAGTTCCATTGCGTCCGGAACGGGGGTAAAACCTTATAAACGCCTGGCGGCACGTCTCGATTGGAGTTCGGACGACTTTGGACCTACCTATATAAATACACACACAATCCAAGACAGTTTTACTGTCATTTTAATCCAGAAACCCTAATTCTATCTCATGGCCGCCACCTATTCAATGGCCAGAATCGCTCGAACTTCTTTCCTTAATATCTCTCAATCCGTTCAACGAAATCAAAAATTTCCAAAAGCAAAGTTGTAGATCTCGGCGAGCTCTTCAAATCCATACGGTTGATCTATGCTTTTACGTCACGGATTCGCCCAGATCTGACTTGGAAGCGTGTATGGTTTTTCTTGGTTTGCGTGCAAATGGTGGTGAATGGGGTGGCAAAACTTGGTGCGGAGGTGGAGCAAGGAGAGGCGCACGCGATGGCATCCCCTGATCAACGTCCGGTCGCTCCTAGTTGCGTGCGTATGGAAGAAAGGCGGTTGTTGCGTGTGTGGGTTCGTTTTTCCCTGTAGGTCGCGATTGGAGAAGAAGGGCTGTGGGCTTTGGATCTGGAACGAACGGCCGTGATTTGTTTTGGTAAAAAAAAATTGTTTATTTAATTTGTATTCAAACTTTAAAATATCATATCTCATCCGTGCGAGGTCGGAATTGGGCGAAACTGGCAACGTTGGAATCGCAGCGACGAGAGCTACGCTGCAGTTTAGATCCGAAGACATTTGGAGCTCGTTAAAATTTAGGTTAAATCGAACGTTGTTCGATTTGATTTAAAAATCGAAACTCAAGGTGAGTGTTTTATAACGCTCAGAACGTACTGAATATCTTTATGGTAGTTAAATTTGACATTATGAAGTGATATGAATTTATTTGTCATTGTTTGATAAAAATTTAATTGTCATATAGATTGTCATGTGAATTCACCGTTGAAAAATTAAATTGACAGTAAATTGAAATTAGGATTTAATCAAAATCAAATTTCCCGATATTGACAACTATGAAATTGCCGTGAATTGTATTGACTATTGGATGATTTATTTCGATGGATGCTATTGATTGATATTTAAATGTTTGGATGTTTATTTGCTTATATATATATCTTGTTATACATGCATATGACACTGTGATTGGTTTAAGTAATATATATTCATCCCTGACATGTAATTGAAACAAATAATCACTTGGCCATAGGATAGAAAATTACATACGGACACCGGATTGGTTAAATTAATAATTTTAAAATCGTTGATTTGAAATTTATTTAAATGATTTGATTTAAAAGTTATGAAAAAATCCAATTTATGGAAATTGAATTATTTTAAATTGAAGCTCGAGATGTTGGAATTTAAACTTGGTAAATGAAATTGTTTAATTATTCTTTGGTTTAGATTTTTTAAGAAAAATGAAATACGGCGTAAATTTTCGAAAGTTGATTTGTTTTAAAGGATTGGACTTTTAATCGAACTCTGAATATTTCTAAGGAAATTTATATGAAATGATATTTCAAGTTTGAGTTTGGAATTGAAAATTAGTTTGAAATTGAGGTATAAATGGAATTATCAAAATTTAGTTTTGAACTGTGAATATTTAAAGCTTTGAGGTATATGGAAATTGAAATGGCTTATTTTGTGGTTCAAATATGTATTTGAAATGGTTTATTGAGAAGCTGAATCGAGTTGAAATTGATGATTTGAGATTTGATTAAATTTTAATTTTGGAATTCGAGTTTATGTGAATCGTTTTGTGGAATTTGAGGAAGCTATTTTATATAAAGTATTTTAAACTATATCTAAAGCTATTTATATTTTATTTTATAAATTTTAATATAAATTATCTTAATATAAATCATTTTCAATATAAATTATTTTATTATAAACTATTTTAACTTATAACTATTTTATATAAACCATTTTATTGTATAAACTATTTTTCTATATATACAAATTTTAATATCTAAACTGTTTAAGAGGAAAGGTTAGGATTCCAAAATGTTATGAATTTCAAGGTTTTGATTTCCAAAGTGTTTGATTTTAAAAGACTTATGATTTCGAAAGCGGTATAACTTTGGAATATGATATGATTTTGGAAATGGATTTATTTGAAGTGAAAGTGATATCGCATTGATACGATTTTGAAATTGAAATGAAATATTGAGGCAATAATGATTTTGAAATGAAATCGTATATTTTGAGTAGATATGATGATTTTGAAATGGATTTGATTTTGAAGCGAATATGATATTTTTGATAATCAATTATGAATTGATTTTGAAAATGTAAAAGAGCCATCGGTGTAATAATACGTAGTTATTAAAGAGACCGGGATCGGATATGGACATACTCTCTGTCGATACCGAAAACCACTTTAAAAACTAATATACGCAGAGTGTTGATCCAGAATGAAGTGGATGGTTTGATGAACGCGTTGACTGAAGAAAGAGAACGATATTGGATGACCCCTGACATGACTAAAACAGGAGCCACGCCGGGCCATTGAGGTTCGCCACCTCTAGCGGACACACTTCTTCGTTAGCATATCTATTACTGTTGTGATTCGATTTGGGTGCACCCCTCGATTTTGGGAGTGTTGTTTCGCGGTGTTGGGGTAGTAGCTGCTATGCCCAACATCAGTCCGGATCACGCAACTACTAGTATCCTAGTTGGTATCGCCTCATGTACCTTGTCATACTGATTATACTATTCGCGACCACTACGATTTTGTTTTGTACCTTTAGTATATGGATTGCCCTCTGGTGACTTCCGGTTTTGGGGAAACTACGGTCTTGTATATGCTCTTGGGAATAAAAATGTGTTAAGGGTGGAATGGGCCATGACTTAACGCTACTTTGATATTTTACTTTATGATAGACATTATTGTATATAGCGTATTCTATTATATAGTAGATAGTTTAACGGATCCTTAGGAGATGGAAATCCCGAACATCTCTTAAGTTAATGCACGCACGTTGACACTGGATACGAGATGTCAAAACCCCGTAAACATCTCCGACGCCGTCACACTCATATTTACTTATTCGATTTAACTTACATGAGATATTTTAGTCCTGACTCGAGTGTTTTGTCTTTTCATTACGCTTGGGTCAGCCTAAGCATTTCAGATAAGGTTGAAGATCTATTCTGGAGGACGAAGACGGAGTTTGGTATTCCATCATTTGTATTCTACTACTGTATTATTTTTTTCCGCTGCATTGTTGTATTATCTCTGATATGTATGTAACTCTGATTTATGATGTATAATAATAATCAAATTTATTTATTTAACAGCTTCATGAACTGTTATTTTATTATTATATCTTGTTCCTTCCACTGTGAGATTCTGAGTTATTTCTGTTCTTTCTTTTCTTTTCTTATTTAACCCTAATAACTATTTGTATTTTGGATTGTTTGAGTCGGCATGTGTGTATGTTTTGTCGACTTGAACGGTCAAAAATGTGGGTCGTTACAGTGTGGTAGGTGACTATTCTTATAAAGATCTTGTTTTAATGTGCCTTGATCTTACTAAAACAGTTGATGCTCTTTAATCTAAAATTGAAAAAATTGAAATCTGATAGAAGAGTACTTGCCCATGAAAATTTTAGGTTAGAAACTGAACTTGAAAATATTCAAAACCTAGACTGTAAAAAATGTAAAACTTTAGATTCAGAATTATCAAAATTGAAGAATAGCTTTGAGAATCTTGAAAAAGAAAACTTGAATCTTAGGGAAACAATTGACACTAGGAAAAAGGATTTCATAAATAGATGCACCTCACTTGTGACTAAAAACACAACACTAAAAACCAAAGTCCAAAATCTTGAGAAATCACTGAATAACTTTTCAAGAGGAGAAAAATCGTTCAACATGTTATTGGGAAATCAACTTTTTGCTAACAACAGAAAAGGACTAGGCTTTGGGAAAACACAAGTTGAGGATAGTGCAAAAGGTAAGAGTGTCTTTACTAGAAGTGAAATAATTGAACAACGTGTTGAAAATTGTAGTCATAGGAACAAGAACACGAAATTTATAAAAGTTTGGGTTCCTAAGAATTCTACAAACAAATTTCATGTCTATTGGAACAAGAATGAAAAGGCAAAACAAGTTTGGGTTCCAAAGGGATTGTTTATTCACAATGCTTCAGTCACTAACGTCATTGGACCTAAGAGTTTCTCTAGGTCATCCTTCTCTCTCTTTCTGTGGGTCTGTTGGCGGGCTAAGGAACAACAAGAATGGTTTCTAGATTCAGGTTGTTCTAGACATATGACAGGTGATAAATCGAAGTTCCTTAGCCTAGAGAATTTTAAAGGTGGAAATGTGATCATGGGAGACAATAGCAAGTGTAAGATTATTGGTAAAGGTGAAGTAGGTAACGGTACGTTTTCTTTGACTAATGTTTTATACGTTGATAATCTGCGTCACAATCTCATTTCTATTAGCCAACTATGTGACAAAGGTATGAATGTGGTTTTTGATAGTGATACTTGCAAAATCATTGATAAATCTTCTAATAACATTGTTTTTATGGGCAAAAGAAAAGGAAATGTTTACACACTTTCGTTTGATAATCTAAATATTTCTAGATGTTTGGTAGCCACTGACGAAGAAGCATCTTTATGGCATAGGAGACTTAGACATGCTAGCATGAGCCTCTTAGAAAAACTTGAAACAAAAGAATTAGTCAGAGGGTTACCACATTAGAAATTTAAAAACAATAAAGTGTGTAAAGCATGTTCCTTAGGCAAGCTTAGTCGATCATCATTTCGCCCTAAAAACATTGTTAGCACATCAAGGGTTCTTGAATTAATTCACATGGATTTATTTGGACCAAATGAAATTGCAAGCTTGAATGGAAAACGTTACTGTTATGTATTGGTTGATGATTATTCTAGATTTACATGGGTTTATTTCTTAGCCAAAAAGTCTGAATCTTTTGATTATTTTTCAAAGTTTGCAAAACTTGTTCAAAATGAAAAAGGAGTTTCAATTAAAACTTTGAGAAGTGATCATGGAGGCGAATTTGAAAATTTGGAATTTGGAAGCTTTTGTGAAGAAAATGGTTTAAAACATGAATTTTCTGCTCCACGAACACCTCAACAAAATGGGGTGGTTGAAAGGAAAAATCGTACTCTGTAAGAATTGGCTAGATCCATGTTGAGTGAGTATAAACTACCTCTAACTTTTTGGGCAGAGGCAGTGAATACTTCGTGCTATGTAATGAATAGAGTGATGATTAGACCAATACTTAACAAAACATCTTATGAATTGTGGCATGAAAGGAAACCTAACATTTCTTATTTTTGTGTATTTGGATGTCCTTGTTTCATTCTTAACACAGGTGATCAACTTGGAAAATTCGAATCAAAGGCTGATGAGGGAATTTTCATGGGCTACTCAACAAGGAGCAAGGCGTACAGGATATACAACAAACGAACAAAGACAATTGTTGAATCAATCAATGTGAAATTCGATGAATCTGACCTGGAGAGGACGACTGAAAAGGCGGTTGATGATGGGGTAGATCATGAAGGCATTGGAGAAGAGACATCTAGTGAGAAAGTAGAAAGTAGGACTGTTGATGCTGATAAATTAAAGTTCAAATCCAATCATCCTCCTGAATTGGTTATAGGTGATCCTACGGAAGGTATACGCACTCGCTCTTCATTTGATAAAAATTTGTGTGCGTTTTGTTGTCACAGTGGTTTTATTTCTGAAATTGAACCTGATTCTGTTGAAATGGCTCTTAATGATGAAAGTTGGGTTTTAGCAATGCAAGATGAACTTAATCAATTTGAGAGAAATAGAGTTTGGAAATTAGTTCCTAGGCCTAATGACTATCCGATTGTTGGAACTAAATGGGTGTTCAAAAATAAATTTGATGAATCGGGAAATGTAATTAGAAACAAAGCTAGGTTGGTCGCAAAAGGATATAACCAAATAGAAGGCATAGATTTTGATGCAACATTTGCTCCAGTTGCTAGGTTAGAAGCCATTAGGATTTTGCTAAGTTTTGCATGCTATAAGGGTTTCAAACTTAAACAAATGGATGTAAAAAGTGCCTTTCTAAATGGTGATTTAAAAGAAGAAGTTTTTGTTGAACAACCCCCCGGTTTTGAAAATCATGATTTTCCAAATTATGTGTATAAACTAGAAAAAGCATTACATGGTCTTAAGCAAGCTCCTAGAGCTTGGTATGACTGTCTTTGTACATATCTTTTGGAAAATGGCTTTAAAAAGGGAAGTGCTGACATGACACTGTTTCTATTACATAAAGAAAGTGATTTTTTGATTGTTCAGATTTATGTGGATGATATTATTTATGGTGCTACTAATGAACTCTTGTGCGAGAAATTTGAACAAGTCATTCAGGCTAAATTCGAGATGAGTTTGGTTGGAGAATTGAAATATTTTCTTGGATTTCAAATCAAGCAAAGCAGTGATGGTATATTCATTTCACAATCCAAGTATGTGTTGGAACTGTTGAAGAAATTTGGAGTTGAGAACTCCAAACCAATGAAAACTCCTATGAGCCCATCAACAAAGTTGGATAAAGACGAGAAAGGAGTTGCTGTTGATCAGAAGAAATATCGAGGGATAATTGGTTCACTTCTCTACCTTACTGCTTCTTGACCTGATATTATGTTTTCTGTGTGTTTGTGTGCACGTTTTCAATCTAACCCTAAAGAATCTCATTTGAAAGCCACTAAACGAATTTTGAGATACCTGTCACACACACACAAATTCGGACTATGGTACCCTTCTTGTGAAAATTTTGATTTAGTTGGTTATTCTGATGCTGATTATGCTGGTTCATTGGTTGACAGGAAAAGCACTAGTGGGACATGTTTCATGCTAGGACATTCATTAGTTTCATGGTCAAGTCGAAAACAGAATTGTGTTGCATTATCCACCACTAAAGCAGAATATATTGCTTTAGGAAGTTGTTGTGCTCAAATTTTATGGATGATGCAAACTCTTTCTGATTTTGGCTTAGTTTATAAACAAGTTCCATTGAAATGTGATAGTAAAAGTGCAATAGACTTGTCAAATAATCTTGTTCATCATTCACGCATAAAACACATTGATGTGAGACACCACTTTCTTAGAGATCACATTGCTAAGGAAGACATTTGCATTGAACACATTTCAACTGAGGATCAACTTGTTGATATTTTCACAAAACCCCTCCCCGAAGACAGATTTTCCAGATTACGTTTGGATTTGGGGATTATGGAAATTGACTAATCATTTTTCAATTTTTTGGTTGAAATATTCTTGGATATTTATTTTCAACTTCAACTTCTAGAATTCAAACCAGTTTTGGATATTATTCAAAGATTGATTCGAATATGGTATTCAGTAGTGGAACTATGTTTGTTTTATTTTAAGAAATTTCATAATATGATTAATTTGGTAACTTATTCCACGACCATTTCTATTTCTACCATCTTTCTATCATTCATAATGGTTTTGAAAAATGAGAAGAGTGAAGTATTTTTTTTAAAATTAAAAAGAAATTTAAAAAAAATAATTAAATATCTCTCATGCATCCATTCTCATTTAAAAGTTCTTATGGTTATGCATGGATGGATTATGTGAGTGAATCATCACTCCATTCTCATTTAAAAGTCCTTATGGTTATGCATGGATGGAGCTTGATAGCTAACGAGTAACTGCTAATCCCATTTAAAAGTCTTTATGGTTATGCGTGGTTAGTAAGTGCTTATTTTTGTGCTTAAATGTCAAATTATTTTTAAAAAAATCTTTCTCTTCTCATTATATAAAAACCGAATCATCGATCCATTCTCTACAATGTGGAAATTGTTATCTTGTTATGATTTATTATGATTTTTCTTGGGTTTACATTTGTTTTTCCCCTACTGTTCCATTATTTTTTTGTCAGTCTTTTGATGATAACAAAAGTGGGAGAAGAACAAGATTTTGATAAGAAAGTAAATATTTTTGAATACTTCAACAAATTTGTTAAATGTTGTTAGTTAATTTTCTTTAGTTCTTTTATTCTTCTGAAATTTTCAAAATCTTCTAAAAGGGAGTGGTCTCAGTTGTAGGGGGAGCATCCATATAGGGGGAGCATTCATATAGGGGGAGCTAAATATTTCATGCTCAAACACATTTATCAGAATTTCAAAATCTTTAATATATATGCTTGTCATCATCAAAAGGGGGAGATTGTTTGATGTGATTTTTTGTTTGATGATAACAAATATATATGTCAATTTATAAATGCGTTTGCAGATTATACTATACACATATAGGAATAAATATTCATGTTGAATAATAATACTATTGCACAGAATTTATATAATTCAATCAGTATTTTTATTCAAAATAATATTTTATTTCAACACTTAAACAATACAAAGTTTTTCAGCTCTCGTTACATACACTGATCTCATACATTTCACATTTACAATCTTTTCCTCACTACAACACTCAACACTCAGTTTTATCTATCTGCATTGTCCAGTGCCAGTACTTGTCCTGTCTTCTGTGTACCTGTATAATTAACAACTACAGCAGTAATCTGAAAATAAACAAATTTGAATTTGCAAAAATATAAAATTTGTTATTATTATTGTCTTAGATATATGGGTTATTGTCATCATCTTTGATTGGGTAATATCTGTGCATATCAGTATTCATATCAGGGACAGGTAGTCATGAGTGGCTGCAATACACACGTGTACATTCATACACGTGTGCACTGCCTCACCAACTCGTGCGCACAGCCAACCAAAAACAAGGTCAAATCCAAATCAGATTCAACTCAAGTGCAAATGGCCACGACCAAAATCCAAAATGTACACATGAACAATATGGCAATGCAACTCAATCAACAACTCAAAGTATCACTGTAACCATGACAACAGTTTCAAGTGAGAAGGCATGCAACAGTACATCATACTACAGAGAGTATATGCAAGGGCCAGTCAACATATATGATCAACTGTCTACACAAGTGCAAATGGTCAAGTCAAGTAAGACAAAGCAACTCAACCAAGATCATGAAGCACAAAGAAATACAAATCACAGTGTCCCGAATCAATGAAAACTGCACATCAAACCACTGACTCAAGTACACTAGTGCACAACAATATCAAGTGAAGGAAACAACAGCATGAAGACTGCTTGAAGTATGTCAACTATCAATGCACAATGATAATAGCAAATGAAAAAAAAAGAGTTACAAAGTGGAACTGTACATGAAGCATCTGACCAGGTAGTACAAGTATCAAAGACCAGAGCATAAGTGACATTAGTCTGGCTACAATATCAAATCAGTGAAGTATAACCAGTAATCAAATAACACAGTAAGCTCAAACGTGTATCAAGGTCAGACATGTACAGGTCAGGGATAAACTGATGAACTCTGCACAAGTCACAAGTACAAGAAGGACAAACACAAAGGCAACTACAACAATAAATACAACATGAATACACAACTCAAAGAACTCGAATGTGTAAGACATGATCAGGTCAGAGAATAGGCAGAATTGAAAAATGAAGACATTCAGATATGCTACAGAGAACAGTAACTAGACCAATACAACAATTCAAGTCAAGCTATAGTCGAAACAGTGAAAGCAGTGTGCAAATAGCAGAGAAGACAAAGTCAGGTGATCATCACCGAACAATAAACAAACTCAGGGATGAGCAACAGAAACTCAAGGCCGATGTTCACAAAGCCATAATCTAGTCAGAGTCGAAGTCAACATGGCCACAAACAATGTCAAAGCCGTATATTTTAATTAAGTAAATCAGGTCGAAAAAGTCAAAAATCAGAATCAATAAATTAGGAAAGATTCTGGAATATAATTCAAAAAGAGATCGGACGTCACAAAATAAAAGCCGTGGGAACAAAGCATATACCAAAAATATCACAACTAATTAAGGGAAAGTTTTAACGGCGTGGAGATCACGTAAATCAAATCAGACGAGATATTAGGGTTCTAAACTCCCTATAAATAGGACCCAAATCATCATCGACGAAGGTAAGCAGAGCACAAAAGCAAGAACAATTGAATTCAAGCAAACAGAGCAGAAATCACATACCGAAGCCAAGCCTTAAGAGCAACGATCAAATCAATCATCTCGAGGCAAGCAGCCATAAAACAACAGAGCAACGAAATCGAGCAGCAACGACGAATCTCTCAAAGCCCTAATACAGAGCAGCAGACAAAGAGGAACAACATCGCTATTATTTCACAGAGGAACAAAAATCAAGCCGAAGCCCTAATCTCAAAAAGAAGATCGGAGCTGCCATTTTTCTCACAAGAAAAAAGAAGCGGGCCGATACAAATAAAAGAAGGGGCCGGCCTTGTTTAATTTTAACAAGGGATTTATTTTTGTTTTTATCTATTTGGGCCGGGTTTATTATTAAGGGGCAAAATTGTTTTAAAATTTACAATTTAATTTTTGCCCTTGTTTTCTTGTTTTTAAAATCTGTACTTTTCAAATAAATTCAGGGTAAATCACCACCTAAGGTTTAGGTAGTGTCAGATTGTCTAATTAGAATTAGTTTAGTGAGCAGGGTTTGCGAGTTTGCAAAACTCTATAGGCGGTAGCAGGGTTTGCGAGTCTGTTAGAGTGTTTGTAAGCGGGATACTTTTTAATTCTAATAGAAATCTGGGAATGCAGCAGTAGGCAGGGGTTGCCGAAGCTGGGTAAATTTTGTGTGTGATTTACTTTTCAGCATATTTATTTATCTGCAGTTTGATTTCGTGATTAATTCAAGAAAATTTGCTATAACCCTATTCACCCCCCCTCTAGGGTTAATCTAGATCCTACAGTAGGGGTTGCGAGGAGGCTTCGGGTAGGGTGTAGTCGGCTGTAGTCTGGTGGAGCTAGGTTTAGAGAGAATGACGTGGACTGTATGGAAGTTTGATGGTGGTTCGGTGGAGGTAGGGTGCCGGGTCCAGGCGGCGCGGCTAGTGGCGGGGTCGCTAGCAAGTGGGGCTGCGGTTGTGGAGAGGTGATGGGTGCGTGGGTCCAGTCGAGGTGGTGCGGTTGGGGATGGTGCAAGGGACAGATGTGAGGAGTGGGTAGTCGAAGAAAAAAAATAAAGAGGAGAGGAGGAAGGAGTGTTTACGTGCTTATATATGTTCTTAGTTTTTATTTAATTTTGTTCAAGCGAAGATGATTCAGGGATGCGCATACATATAAAGGAGAGATGGAGCATTAAATGCTGCATTTAATAAGGGTGACAACACAACAACAAAAATTTCAGCTGAAAAGAAATTGAAAAGAATGGAATGTTAGCAATTATGACTCTTGCACGGCCACGGACAAATGTTTCAACTAGGTAGCGTTTTGCCACGGAAGCCAAAACATGTAAACAAATATACCACGGTGGTCAGCACGATGAGACGATTCCAACGATGTAATCAAATCTGTGCTACGGCGTTCGTAGCAAAATCTTGTCTATTACTGTTATTACCGCTACGAAATTGAACGACAACGGCAATTCTAAATAAACGGAGCTACAAAGGTCGAAATTGGACGGAACGAATTTTGGCGTTTTAATCAAAAATTTTTTTAGAACATTTCTATGTAAAAATATTCATACTTCAAAATTTGATAATTCGTCCGGAAAAATTGTGCTGACCGGGTTTTCGGACGAATTTTGACCCGAAACAAATTTTATTGGTTCTATTTAAATGGACGTATTTCCAGTTTTCGTTATAAAATAATCATTTTATAAAACAATTTTATTTTAAAATATTCGTTAAATTCATATTTAAATCGTCTAAAAATCTAGGTCGTTACAAGTACAATGCAAATTCAATTTAGTTTTTTTATCGTATTGTAATTTACATTATTTACTAATTCAGTAATTTGTTAAATGGTTCAATGAACAACATCTATGTTCTACAATACAATGCAAATTCAATTTTGATCCCGTATTCTAATTTTAGGTTAGTTAGCTACATATAAATTTAAGAATTGATTTGTACGTTTTTGATTTGTATAATAATTAGTATAAATTAAATCAAAATTGGTATATTCAAATTGATTAGTTAAAATGAATTTTTGGTTCAAATTACCGTTGAAAATATTTTTGATAAATTATAACTAATAGATTGGACATTCATAATTTAGTATTTTTGTTATTATAATAATTATTAATATACAATATTAATAGCATTAGTTTTGTTAATATAACAATATTATTCGATTTTACTTTTGTTATTATATTGAAAATATATTTTTGTTATCATAATACTTTTAGTTTCTATATAAGGGCCTTGTTTTTTCTTTTGGCTTTAGGTATCAAAACTCCTAGGACTGGGGCTGACCTAACGGGCTACACCTCATACTAGTGTAGATCACGTTATGTCATGCACCGCCACTGGGTTTTGCTAGTTTGTTTGTTAGAAGGAAAGACTAGATAACTCTTGAGAGAGGTCTTTCAAACAATCGAGGTTGTCCAAGGAAATGAGTCCTCGATAGTCTATGGAGCTGAGTCCATAAGATGAAGCGACTAGGTAAATTCCCCAGATGACATAGAGTACGGCTAAACTATTATGACACCATTATTAGGCACTACTAGAGTTCCTTGATATTGATGTGCACGTAAATGTACATATTTTTACTTCCATATTTTATCGAATTTAATTAAATAAATGATCATATAGGGTGTTTTAACATGTTTAAACCAAAATTCAAATTATTTTCAAATCGTCACATATTCATCTTCATATAAGGAAAAATGGTCATTTTTGTGCATATATAAATTTAAGAAAAATTACTTGGACATTTTTATGATTTTTTGTAGGAATTTGGATTCAAATGCAAGTGGTCTCATGAAGATATATGCATGCACAAGAGTGAAGAGAAACAAATGAAGATGGAAATAATTCATTTCATGTATCATGGAGGACCCCACCTACCCACCTACCTTGATGTACAAATTAGAGCTAATGCACATGCTAATGGATATTAAAGCTTCATACACATTTAAATAAAATGAAGGATTATCTCATGCTAACTTGGTGGCCACACTTCCTTAGGAGTAGTTTGGGTAATTCTTATAAAATGGATTAGGGTTTTTAAAACATGTATAAATACCCCATATGTTCATGTAACTCTTCCCTCTCTTCTCTTAGCCTCCTTAGTTTAGGATCAAAAATAAATTAGAATCCCTCTTTCTTTTTTCATGGTTACTTAGCCATTTTCTTTCATGTAATTCTTTTTATGCAATTTTAATATATGCTCTTTTCCTTGTTGTTTATTTCATGTTAGTGGTGTAGATCTCTTTATTTTATGCAAATAGCTTAGCTTTCATTTAGCTCTCCTTTTCTTCTTGTTTTTGTTCTATGTTGCAGTCTACATTTTTTTGGGTAATTCTTAAAAAATGGATTAGGGTTTTTAAAACATGTATAAATACCCCATATGTTCATGTAACTCTTCCCTCTCTTCTCTTAGCCTCCTTAGTTTAGGATCAAAAATAAATTAAAAGCCCTCTTTCTTTTTTCATGGTTACTTAACCATTTTCTTTCATGCAATTCTTTTTATGCAATTTTAATATATGCTCTTTTCCTTGTTTTTTATTTCATGTTAGTAGTGTAGATCTCTTTATTTTATGCAAATAACTTAGCTTTCATTTAGCTCTCCTTTTCTTCTTGTTTTTGTTCTATGCTGCGGTCTACATTTTTTAATATCATAACAAATACGAGAGGCTAAACCCCTTCAATTTAGGGTTAATGAAGCTCTCTAATTACGTAGATTCAACATAATTTGATATTTTTGATCTCTTTTTGTGCTTAATGGAAAAATGGATGTTTATGTGATTTAGTGTTTCATGTTGAATTTGATAGCCTATGTTGTTGACACCAAATAGGCTATGCTTAAACAATCACAAACACAAATTACCTCTTCATCTACATATGATTATGGTAATGAAGTGAATGTTGAAATCAAAATTTGATGGTCTATATTTCTAATCAATAGTTAATAGGCCATACTTAAAATAGATTTTATTTTCAATGTCATTGGCATTTTCAAAAGAGTTAGCAAGTGGTTTTAAGGGGTGTGTTATAATTTGATGATTTATATTGGGCTAATTAATAGAACAAATATGCCATACTTATGATAGACACATCAATTAAATTCACTAATGATAAAAAATGAGAGATCAAAATTTCATGTTGTGTTGATTTATGTGATCTAGAGAGTGGATTTATCTTTAAATTACCTTCAAACTCTCATATTTTTATCCGTTCTTTGTTAGTTTATGTACACTTTTCTAGCTTAACAACATTTCAAATATTGGTTAATTTGATTGAATAGAAATTTAAAAATCTAAACAATTCCCTGCGGATTGACCCGTACCCTTCACGTACTAGAATTGTTGTGCGCTTGCGGTTACTTTTATTATAAATTCGATCGACGCTGTTCTAACCGATAGAATTTTCGTCGACGAATAAGTTTTTGGCGTCGTTGCCGGGAATAAAACCCGGGTCACCCGCGTGACAGGCGGTTAGTTTCTATTCTTCGAATTAGTTGTTGTTTGATTTTTGTCTATTTATATTTTGTGTGTGTTTGCATTAAAAAAATTATTGTGTGTTTGTTTGATTTTTGTGTGCATTTGTTTGTGTGCTTGTTTTCTTTTAGTTCATTTGCATTTGCAATTCTATTTTAAAAAAACATCACAAATTCATTTCAAAAACAAAAATATTTTATTGCATTGCATTTGCATTTTTCATTTACAATTACGTTCTTTTCCTAACCTTTACATTTTGTTTACAATTACAAGTTCATTCACAAAAAAAGAGATTTTCAAACTGCAACTTCTACAATTGTCTCTACCTATCACTCCTATGCATTCAACAGTAATGCCATAACCTCCACAAACAACTGCATATAATTCACAATTCCTCTTGCTTAACCACAACATTCCAATCATCAGCACACTTGCTGCCTTGCTCCACAACCTCCAACATCTGTTTACTACTGTGACTACGGTGCACTGTTCTTCATTACATGCAGTCACCATCCAATTCTCACCAGACATCAAACACAACAGCCTCTTCCCCCTGACTGTGCTGCTTCTGTGCACTTCAGACCATACCTCTCTGAAATCATTCAAACTACCCCTATCAAGCTCCTCATTGCTACAACATTTTCCTCTCAACCATATCTCACCGCCTTTCCTTCCCATAAACTTCTGTCAACAATTCCATCACAACATTCACTACAGAACTTCAAATCTCCCCACTGACAACCACATACCCCAGCAGCTTCTTCAAGCACTTGCCACAACATTTCACCACAGCACTACACTTGCAACTGCCCCTCTTCCCTTTCAACCAAACTGTTCACTTCAACAGTGAACAACTGCAGTTCAAACTCATAAAAAAACACCACTCAACACAACTTTCAACTCACAGTCATCATCATCCCCCTGTTCAACTACCTCGGCCAAACCCCAAACTACCAAACATCCACTGTTGCTTCAACATTTATGCCATTCATTGATACCACACGCAACACTGATCACTGCATTTCCACCTGATCACCACTGATTTTTGCTACTGTCTACACCGACTCATACTCATACAATTCACACAACCATTACTCTGTCAAAACACATCACTGCAGCCTTCATTCATCAACCCGTACTCAACATCCCTTTCTCAAGCAAACAACAACCATCCTACCCAAACTGTCAACCACAGTAACAACTCACCCTACTACCATTTTGCAAAAAATACCATCAGCTTCCTTGCATGAACAACTCCACCACTTAATTGCCGAAACCATCACACCACCATTACAACATACTTCAATAGCAAGCACAAACCATACAACAGAACATCCACCACTGTCATCTCTACAACATCTGCATTACCATATGCAACTGTTGTCTGCCCTGAGCATCAAACAATCACTCCTCTACCACCTGAAGCTGCACATTCCCAAACCACTGCACCGGGAAAACACTCCAAACCTCCAGCTAATCGAACTACCACTGCCACCATCTTCCCAAACAACTCCCGTCAACAATCTATTTCAACTTTCCTTTTCACCACGGTCACAATCACGCCACTCTACTTCACCTCCCTTCACCTCAATTCAACTACATCACACACTGCCTTGACATTTACTGTTCTTTACTGTGCATTCAACCAACTACAACCTTCTCTACAAAACTCCCATCATCCCCTCGACTACTTCCCCTTGCCGGTTCATCCACTTCAACAACCATACAAACACGCATACATACAACTTCATATCACCTGAACACTCCTTGCCCACTCTCCTTAAATACTCCCCAGTTCAACTACATCTTCACCACTGACCTACCACCGACCACATCACCATTTGCCTACAAAACCACTACAACTTCTAACAATCTACCCTACTTCCCATTCAACTAACCACACTGCCCATAACGACTTCAATCATCGCATTAATTTTTCATCTTGTTTCTACCCGCAACCATCCAATTCCTGCTACAAACCAACTTCGAACACCGCAACTCTGAACCATCTCCGACACCGATCCTAAAGCTTCTACCTCTGAACCACCCTCGAAACTATCACTCACGATTTCCAACATCGCCACCGCGACCAAACTGCAATCGCCTGTGACCAACCTTCCACCACAACGCAACCAAATCCCAACCTCGACTGAAGTTTCATTTTGTAATTCAAGAATAGCAATTCAAGAACTTCGCATTTTAATTTGCCATTTCTTTTTGTAATTGTTTTTCAGATTGAGGAAATTTGGGTGCGAAATATATTTTTTAGCTAATTTCATTGACTCGAGAATGGCGTAATTGGTTTGAGGCTAGTAGCTGATTTGTTTAGTGGGCTGGGCCCTTGAGAAGTAAAGTGTGATAATATTTTTATTTTATTTTTTGTTTGTTTGTTTTGTTAAGTTATCCTTTTGAGTTCTTTCAAAAAAAAACTAGAAATAAAACAAACAAGTTTCAATTTGTTTTACATCCTTTAAAAAAATTTCTATTAATTTGTTTTCATTTGTTATTTTGTTTAATTTGTTTTTATTTCAATCCTTATATATTAAAAAAAGAGTTGTTTTCAATTGGTTTTAGTTTGTTTTGTTTTTCCTTTTAGTTACTTCATTTTTATTTAAAAAAGAAATGTATATATTTTTCGTTAAACTTCTTTTCAGGTTGTCAAATCAAAAGGAGCAGAAGTGCTTGCCAAAAAAAATTGCTTGCTTGCTTTATATAATTTTTTTTCTGCTTTTAAATAAATTGCTAATAATTCTGCACGCTTTGGTATCGTGCTCTCTCCCCTTGTTTAATTGCTTTGCAATGTCGGTTGCTTGAATTTTTATAAAAAAATTCAAAAAATTCATAAACAATAACAAATTTCATTTTTAGTTGCATCGTTAATTCACGTTTAATTTCAGCATTGCATTTCATCTTAGAATTTTGATTAATAATAACGGTTAGACATCGATAACTCTTAATTGTATATTGACAAGTTGTCTTCTTTCGACAATTTAATTTCTTGTTGTCTAGGCTACGACAGAGCAATAACTATTTATAAATATTACGGTGGTATGTAAATATTATAGTGGTTGTTTCTCTGAAGGTACTTAAACCTTCGGTTGCATTGCTACGGTGATTTGTGGTGCACCGATAAATCTATCCGTTACCTGGCTGACAACTATCTTGTTGGATTAAGACAAAGTGTGATTATACAATTTTGGGTTAGGAGTTACTTAGGATAGATAATTTGTAATTAAACCCATGCATTCATTTAGTTGCATTATTTCATGTATATTTAAAAGAAAATTCAAAATCAAATACTAAAAAAAGTTGTAAATATTCCTCAACTTAGTTTTTAAATCCTTTTCCTTTGAATTTTTTTTTCAAACTCAAAAAAAAAAATCCAAAAGATTTTGAGTTAGTTTTTTAGAAAAGTAAACAAAATCAAAAATAAAATTTCCCTTTGAAAAATAAATTCCTTTAGGTAAATAGTTTAACTTTATAAAAAAATCCAAAAAAAAGAAAAAAAAACATTCTTGAAAATGTCGAAATTTCCATATTCACAAGATTTTACAATAGATGTGAAAATCAATATAATCCATATAATTTCACTCCAAATTCTTATGGATATTTTAATAACAACTATTGTATAAACAATTCGAATTTTGAACCACAAAATTTTCAAAATGATGACCAACCCTTAAGTCTCGAAAATAGGATTGAAATGATTTCGTCTTTGCTTAAACTCTCTACACAACAAAATCAAATGATAAATGATTTGTGTAATTCATACTTATGCAAAAACTCAAGTCAAAATTTTCAAAATAATCAAGCTTTGAATTCACTTCAAAATTCAAATGAATTCGATTATAACTCATGCCAATACAACTTCGAACTCAAAAATGAATTTCAAAATCAAAACGAAAATATGAACCACTTTTCAAATAATTTTGGCAATGAGAATAATCTCGACTATGGTTCAATGGAAATTTTTGTTCTCAACATGTTCAAATCGAAAATTCTCAAGTTTATAATTGTAAATTTGACTTTGTTGAGCAAATGGAAGAGATTTACAATGATCACATGGATTTGTTGTTTGAAACATATATGAAACGACGAGAGAAATAAAATCAAATCCCAACATGTGACGAGTCAAGTGATAATCCATCTTTTACCCAATTTGACGATTTTCAAATAACAACTTTTGAAATTGAAAACAACAATCTTAATGAAGTTGTTGAAAATTCGGTAATTGAATTGGATTTCAATTCTTTTGAGGGTGAGGAACTCGATTTGAAATTCGATCTTTCTTTCTCCGATTTTGAAATTTTGAATACAACAACTTTGGATTTTGAACTTGATTTATGCAATGAAGTTGTGAATAATTCAATAAAGGAAGACGAATTCAATGAACATGATTTCTTTGGACTTTCCGAAAATGAGTTGTTAAATTATGAAGGGGAGGAGTTTTTAAAACATGTATAAATACTCCATATGTTCATGTAACTCTTCCCGCTCTTCTCTTAGCCTCCTTAGTTTAGGATCAAAAATAAATTAGAAGCCCTCTTTCTTTTTTCATGGTTACTTAGCCATTTTCTTTCATGTAATTCTTTTTATGCAATTTTAATATATGCTCTTTTCCTTGTTGTTTATTTCATGTTAGTAGTGTAGATCTCTTTATTTTATGCAAATAGCTTAGCTTTCATTTAGCTCTCCTTTTATTCTTGTTTTTGTTCTATGTTGCAGTCTACATTTTTTGATATCATAACAAATATGAGAGGCTAAACCCCTTCAATATGGGGTTAATGAAGCTCTCTAATTACGTAGATTCAACATAATTTGATATTTTTGATCTCTTTTTGTGCTTAATGGAAAAATAAATGTTTATGTGATTTAGTGTTTCATGTTGAATTTGATAGCCTATGTTGTTGATACCAAATAGGCCATGCTTAAACAATCACAAACACAAATTACCTCTTCATCTACATATGATTATGGTAATGAAGTGAATGTTGAAATCAAAATTTGATGGTTTATATTTCTAATCAATAGTTAATAGGCCATACTTAAAATAGATTTTATTTTCAATGTCATTGGCATTTTCAAAAGACTTAGCAAGTGGTTTAAGGGGTGTGTTATAATTTGATGACTTATATTGGGTTAATTAATAACACAAATATGCCATACTTATGATAGACACATCAATTAAATTCACTAATGATCAAAAAAGAGAGATCAAAATTTCATGTTGTGTTGATTTATGTGATCTAGAGAGTGGATTTATCTTTAAATTGCCTTCAAACTCTCATATTTTTATCCGTTCTTTGTTAGTTTATTTACACTTTTCTAGCTTAACAACATTTCAAATATTGGTTAATTTGATTGAATAGAAATTTAAAATCTAAACAATTCTCTGCGTATCGACCCGTACCCTCCACATACTAGAATTGTACGTTGTGCGCTTGCGGTTAATTTTATCATAAATTCGATCGACGGTGTTCTAACCGATAGAATTTCCGTCGACGAATAAGTTTTTGGCATCGTTGTCGGGAATGGAACCCGGGTCACCCACGTGACAGGCTGTTAGTTTCTATTCTTCGAATTAATTGTTGTTTGATTTTTTTGTGTTTATATTTTTTATGTGTTTGCATTAAAAAAATTATTGTGTGTTTGTTTGATTTCCGTCGACGAACAGATA
Organism: Allium fistulosum; assembly: GCA_030737815.1. Taxonomy (NCBI): domain Eukaryota; kingdom Viridiplantae; phylum Streptophyta; class Magnoliopsida; order Asparagales; family Amaryllidaceae; genus Allium; species Allium fistulosum. The sequence continues at coordinate 913,129,835 of CM060908.1, forward strand.
TGCACAAAGACAAGGATGTTATACTACGTTGATGATGGATCCTGACAAGGTGTTGGACTATAGATACTACTGAGGAGATCATCTTGGTCCAAAGAGGGACTGTGGCACTTTTATATATACACACATACACACGTATATGTGTATTTAGTTATTATCTGCCTTGGGTGGATGGGGCGTATTGTACGCGTACATGGAGTTGAGATGACTAAGTAAAATAAAAGACATAACATGTAATGGAAGGCAAGCAACATAAATCAGTGTTATGTATAAAGTATGCAATTTACCAGTCACCAGAACGTTGTTCTGACTCCCTCCACATTACAACCCACAAGATAGCTATAAAGGGACAGGTACTGGTGCAAGGCAGAAACAGTTGAAGGATAGATTTCCTTATGCATGCTTGATAATGGCAAGGACACTTGATCTTAGAAGTGTCAACCTTGGCCAGTAACCATATGTTCATTATACTTTATTATTCCACTATGAGTTTATATCGATACTGCTCTGATATGCATTTATTTATTTGCAAGATACCAAACCAAGAATCAGTACTTTGGTGGACTTAGGTTATCGATTTAGCAAAAATTCAGGCCCCTTAAAGTCTGGGTTGTCACATTTGGTTTCAGAGCTTAAGTTAGTCGACCTTAAGAATTATCATATGATGAGTGAGTGTATCTGTACTTTTACATATAATTATAAATATATTATACGCCAAATCCTATGTTCCGACTATAGAGTAGCTGCATCCATATTCCAAGAAGATGGATAAGTTGATTATGAGTCGAACCAATGAATGAAGTTGAAGATGTACACCTACCCTAATTACCTAATGGGAAATAGGTTGTATGGAAAGTCATTGACTAAAAAAGAGCATGGGTGCAACATATGGAAGGTCCTTGAAGCTGGATAATACATGACTCCCTAATTGGGCCCGGATAGCCAATGGTTGTAGATTCTCTCGCAGAATTGCCGATAGATGATTTACATTAGATCCAAAAATGAAAACCTATATGTTGTAGATATTCAGAAGAAATAAGTTTCCGAAAGAAGGTGTGCAATAATCACTCCAAGGTGATAGTCGGATTTAATATTATGGGAGAAGATAAGTCAGTAAATAGAAAAGAAGAAAAGTCCAAAAGAATGGACAAGTAAAACCACTCTGAGTCCGACCTAACATAAAATAATATAATATAAAAAGGAATTGAGAAAAATATATAAATAATATATTGGAAATGATTTTCAAGGGACTTATTTAAAATTTTGAAAAGGAAGTTCACCTCACATGCTATTAGAGACTCCGACAAGGATTGGAAGTGAAGATAGAATGAGTAACAGGAAACTAATAGGTGATGAATAAGCTTAATTTAAAAAAAATCTGAAATTATAGCTTTAAAATTTAAGGCACTAAGTTATTTTTGAATTTAATAAAATGTTTCCAAGTTGATACTTATAAAGATAAAGGTTTTGGATTAAGTACTTCAAAATTCTGAAGTTTTAATTTTTGGAAAAAAAGTGGTGAAAACCAAACCAAAATTTTAATATGGAGTAGATAAGGATGACTGCCTAGGTAAGACGCGATAAATGATAAGGCTATGAAGATAATAACGATGATTGCTCATAGAATAACAATAAGGAATCCCCATAGAGTGTAAGGAATATTGGTATAAACTTAGGAATATTTAGCAAGACATGTGTGAAAGTAGTAAGAAGAACCCACGATGGAATGATGAATGGTATCAAAGTACACTTCTATGAGTTCTAAAGTATACTCGCATGGAAGGTTAAGACAAGGGATGTAAATACCAAAATTTGAGAATACTATCAAGAGAACTGGATTAAAAGAAATAATAAAGGGTAATGAGATGGCAAACACACATAGTGAACGTTGGTTGGCTTTGGATTAAAGAGGGCAGGATAGAAGGTAGGAAAGTTGTTTCGTCGAGCCAAATTTTTAGGTAAGTTATTCTAAATGTGCATAGTTTGTATTCCTTAGCCAACTACAATGTGGAAATGCATAGTTTATTCCATAATTGGATGTGATAATGGAAGTAATGGATAGACCTTATTTATCAAAAGCCATAAAGGAAAGTTAAGATATGTAGGTTATGGTAGAGTGACATGTTAAAAAGGACCATTAAATTTAAGTAGGGTTATATGGCATAATAACATTAGTGTAAAATAATGTTGAAGGGTAGCTTCCAACAATTGTTTCTTTCAGGATAGTTGGGTTGTAGCATTAATTGTTTTTATTGTATAAAACGCGTACGATATAGTGAGAAAGGTTCCTTTTAAATTGGTTTCCTAGGTTGACCACTATACTTACTGGAAAACTGGGTAAGTAAAGAAATCTCATGTGGACACTTAACTAATGCAAAGTAAGACTGAAATTTTATTAAATAGATTAGGAAATTTATTAGCTACAAAAGTAAGTCCCAAAAGTGTTAAATTTTAGGAGATAAATTTGGCGAGCGAAGGATAAGGAAAAGGTTGTTACGAAACAACGAGTCTCATCCCTACACCTTAAAGCTGAAATTTATAAATGAACTTGTGTGCTGGTTGTTATTTTAAAATGAAAAAAGTTTTTGAAATTGAAAAATTCACCGTGTAGTAGGATAGAGTCCACTATGGACGTTAGACTATTGACTAAATCCCGACTACGTAGGATGTAGCATAAATTATTTTGAAAAAAATATACACTTTTGAAAGTTTTGTTCAAAATTCATGATTTTAGAGATAGACTACTTTTATGAAAAGTTTTTTAAAAAATGGTGATGATATTTTAAAAAATTTCCAAGTTCAATTTAAAAGGATTTTGAGCATAAAAGGAGGAAAAAAAATTATTTTTGAAATGCCACATACTTAGTAAGGGAAGAAGTCGACGGGTTAGGAAGTATGGATTTACTGTGCAGCAGAAGTGACAGTTAAATAAGATATAGTTGGTGATGAGGGAAAAAACTATTATATCTATGGAATATCCTTTTTCATACCCTGTCAATAGGTGAACCAAAATTATTTAAAATAACTCCGTTTTAAAATTTTAAAAGTAAATTTCCTTATGTAGATTGTACTTGAAAAAGTTATAAAATGATTGGGAGCAAAAGAGAAGTTCCAAGATACAGTGGAAAATGATACACAATAGAAGGATAGAAATATGGAATTCTCTATTAAACTCTTTTCCAACATAAGAGTACAGGTTTAGAAACTAGACTTTTAAAATTTTGGATATTAGAAAATTGTGTGCTAGGTATTGGATGACAGAGATTAGATGCAAAATTGGTTGAACTATACTTTTACTCATAGAAGTGTGGGAAAATTTGGATGTGAAAACAACGATTATGATTTTTAAAATTTGCATAAATATAGAATTTCCAGTATACATAGGTTGTTTGCATTATATATTCAAAATTGTTTTAAAAGATGCATTCATATAGGAGGCGTCGATTTAAAATTATTCTACATGCATGCCATATATGTTGTGATACACTATGCACTTGTACACTATTGGTTGAAAATTGGTTGCACACTAATTGGTTGGTTAGTTTACATTGGTTGCACGTTATGTTACATTGTTCAGGCCCTAAAAAATTTCAAGGACAAAATGCTTTTAAGGAAGGAGAATGTAACACCCCGTAATTTTAACAGTAATTAATTAAAAAGAAATTATTTATAAATAGTAATGCCTAAAAATAGAATTTTTACAAACGTTGGAACTTGGCTACGAAGCTTGAACCGTTGAGTTTATGGCGATTTTCTAATCAATTTTCATATATAAAGTTTTCCGATCGGAGTTCAAACGAAAAAGTTATTGACATTTGAAGTTTTTGAATTAGAAATAATTATATATGTAATCAAGAAAATAAAAATAATTAACAAACATTAGTTACCATAAGTTAGAATTAACTGATAGTTAATGCTACTTAACTTGTAAGAATAATTAACGTTAGTGTTCATCGATTAAAAAATGGAGAGAATATCGTATAAGAGGAAATTAATCAACGTAATCAAACTATGAAAAACTAACCAAAAATATACCAACTGGTTGACCCCTTAATTGGGACCGGTCGATCGCTAGTGGTCGACCGTTGGCACCATAGTGGTAGATCGGTGGATATGTTGGCTGTGAATTTTGATGTGGCCGAACAACCCGGATTTAAAATAATTTAATCTAACGGCTGACATTGAATCGAACCCTTATAAATACGGGCCTAACCCCTCACTTTTCTTCTCATATTTTCTAAAACATGGTGAAAATATGTCATTTTCTCTTCTCCACAATTTCTTAATTCTAAATAAAAATTATAGTTTATACACATATACACAAACTGAGAATAGCATAGGATAGTAGAGAAGAAGAATAGGGTTGAATCAAAGCGTCAAAGCCAAGGTAAATTATAAATCCAGATCCGAATTTAAATTAAATCCAAATCTCTTATCAGATCTAGATTTTTGATATACATACATACATACATATATATGTATGTATGTATATATGTATATATGTGGTATAGTTATTCAAATAGGGAGAATATGGGGAGTCAAACTAGAATAATAATGGGATTAGATCTAGAGATTTGAAAAGCTAAAACGGTGAGTGATAAATTATATATTTTTATATAATATTGGATTTATATCGTTGTAAATCTATTTCTGTATGCCAAAATGTAAAATTGGAGTTTTAGGCCTAATTATGCATGTGAATTGATTTTAGAAATCCTGTCTACATATTTGTTGATTGATAGCTTGGATTTAATATTGCATGTACTTGAATCTAGAAAGTATTGGGTAGTATTAGTCCCTAAATTTAGTATTAGATACCAATAGTACTTGAATTTGATAAATTATATTGTAGTTCCGGATTTGTTAATTAAATGAGTTATGCAAGTAAATGTAAGTTAGAAGTTATCACAATAAATTACCGGGATTTAAGTAGTATTTTAATTCGTTGGAATGTTGGGCTTTGCAATGTAAATTTCTATAGATTATCAAGTTTAGATTCATAAATAAAAGTGTATCATTTGATATAACAAAGAATATGCTTAAAAGAATGAGATGTATAAAAGAGGGATATGTATCATATTTTATACTGTCTATTTCAATAACTATAAAATATAATTCCTTGTAATTGCAAACGTAATACAAATTTCCTTTTTGGATAAGATATAGAGATTTACAGTGTTAACCTCTTCTTTTGAGGGAGATGTAATGATTAAAATGCAGAAATCCCTAAGTATGAATTAAGAATTGTAGTCGTGATAATAGTAATAGTTAAATTGTAATATACATATGCATATATATATATATATGTATATGTATATGTATGTATGTATGTATGTAATAAGGATGAGGCAGAAACAAAATAGTAAACGATAATAAGATAGGCAAGTACTAAAATGAATAAAGGCAAGAAGTATATAAAATATACTGGCATGGGAAGTCCACTAAATAGGAAGAATAGTAAGGGTTAAAAAGGAGAGAAATAAAGATTCAATAAGAAGAGAAGAAAGTAAATAGTAAAAGATACTTAAACCTTTTAAGATCAAGGAAAGCGGTAAATGATATTAAATCAAGATTAATGAAACAAGGAGTCAGTTAAACAAAAATAACTAAATAAGAGCGGTTGGATATTGGAGGTGTAATAATGAAATAAGAATTAATATATTTATACATAAATATAAATATATGTGTGTGTGTATGCGACCTCAAGTATACGTTTATTACGGGTGTGAATTATTAAAGTTAGCTATTTAGCTTAGATAAGAATGACATAGCCATTAAAATGGATTGGAATGGGAGGTCGGTAGTGTTACACAATAGAAGTCCACCCATCACAAGGGGGCTACCAGCAGTTGTGTATACATTATACTGATGTGGAACATATCCAACTATAAGATCCATGGAATTATATACGTTCACGTATAGATGAAGGAATACCCAAGTAGAGTTCGCTTTAATATTTTGGGGAGGTATTACCTTGATTGCATTAAGCAATCTAAATGGGACGGTGAGTAAGGCTCTGCGCTATGTTAGTGTTTTTGGTATCATATTAGGGAGAAGGAGCTCTACATAGGTCGAGAATGTCATCGGTCCTAAACGGTTAGAGGAAAGATTAGGGTGCACCTAACGTGCCACACCTCCTACTAGTGTAGATAATGTTAGGTCATGCACCACTACAGTTGTTTGCTAGTATTTTTGTTAGGAGGCAACGCTAGGTAACTCTTAAGAGAGGTCTTTCAAACGGGGTAGTCCAAGGAGCCGAGTCCTCAATAGTCTGTAGAGGTGAGTCCATAATATGAAGCGGCTAGGTAAATCCCCAGGATGAGATAGGATATGGGTAAACTATTGTGACGCCTTTATTAGGCACTACAAGAGTTCCTTGGTATGCACGACGACAAGGATGTGATATTGCGTTGATGATGGATCTGGATGAGGTGTTAGGTTACAAATACTAGCATGGATAATGTATTGGTCCAAATGGGACTGTGGTACATATATATGTATGTAGTTATTGTCCACCTAAGGTAGATGGGGCGTATCGTATGTGTACGTCGGTCGAGACGACTAAGTAAAATAAAAAACATAACATGCGATGGAAGGAAATCGGCATAAACTAGTGTCATGTATAAAGTGTGTAATTTACCAGTCACCAGAACATTGTTCTGACCCCCTCCTCATTGCAGCCCATAGGATAGGTTTAGAGGGATAGGTACTGGCGCAAGGCGGAAATAGTGGAAGGACAGATTTCCTTATGCATGCTCGACACTGACAAGGACACTTGATCTCAGAAGTGTTAACCTTGGTCGGTAGCTATATGTTTCATTATACTTTATTATTCCATTATGATTTATATTGATACTGCCATGATATGCATTTATTTATTTGCAGGATACCAAACCAATGATCCGTACTTTGGTGGACTTGGGTTTTTTATTTAGCGAAAATTTAGGCCCATTAAAGTGAGGGTTGTCATACACTTATTATATCCTTTCCAAATGTAACTTCTCACTATTTAACTTCTACTATACTATGGTCGAGACAACTGATATGAGATGGCGTATCTCGCTATATAAATATAATATCCAATTGTCTAACTAGAATTGTGCCGTAAAACCACATCTAAGAATATTTGAAATGGATGATCAACCCGTCATGTTAAATCCATGTCACATCCTAGTAGTAAAACATTCTCTAACCCAGTAAACTCTACTTTAGTTCATCCAATTCCAAAACAATGACTTACAGCTGCAATGACAACTCAAGTGCCAATACCTTATGATTGTCATTGCAAAACACATATATAATAAGATGACAACCTACTTGCCTTCCAAACTAACAAAATCATGTCTGTGTAATGTTACTCGCAACGTCGAATCAATAACACCTATCCACAACCTAATTAAATAGTCTATCTTTGCCGACGATATCGAACAACAAATCATCTAAATATTATTCACCTCCATCACTGATCATTACCATAATAATACAGGGTTAAAAAGTACGAATACTTACAATTTCAAAAAAATTTAACTATAGACCGATCACCGAGTCGGATCTCATAGAAATACTGGGGTGCGTGCACACACGATACTCAAAAAATACTCAAAAAAACCAAGTACTTCTCAGTTCTGTTACCCCAAATAAAGAATTTTGGTGGTATTTGCAGGACTTGATGAAACAAAATAGTAGTAAATAAAATGGGCATAAGTGCATGAAACATAGATGAGTAGACAGATAAAGTTACAACCAAAATGTCAACATTGTATTACTTATAGCATTTTCTGTACAAAGTCAAAATGTGAGGGCCGTACCCATACAATATCAGCCAACAAAAAGGAAAATACAGATGCTACAACAATCAAAGCAATAAGTGCAGACTCCGCACTTGAATATAACATGTATAAAACGAAATAGAATGTCCCAAAAACTGGCTCCACTGTTACCCGAGCCCATCAATGCTTCTTTCCGCCGCTCCCCTTCCCACCTTTAGTTGAAAGTTTCTTCTTCCTCTCAGAATCCCTGCTTGGAGTAGTGTCGCTGCCTAAAATATAAACTATCTCCTCGGTGCCGGCATCTCCTCCCTACTCTTCGACCTTCTAGGAAGACTCCCCCTTGGTCTTGTGCTTTTGGGATTTGCGGGAGCTCCACGAAGATTTTCTCTCCTTGACCTTTTCCTTCTTAACGGCCACCATTTTTTGTTCAGATTTATGTAGCTAGCCAGTTGTCCTCTTGCTTTTGAGCTTCAGCTACCGTGAAATTTCCCCCCAAAGATACAAAATGGTCGTCTAGGCCATGCAATGCAGCAATCTTCTTGGATTCCGGCCCTGGTTGTGAGCCAAACACATGTGCAGCAATTGGAGAAGCTACAGAAACAAGCATTAATGCGGTTGAAATAGCGGCAAGCCAGGCATCAAAGAAATCGGCAGGTCAGTAGGTAAAGAAGACGGACCTATAAGATTAAAAATGAAAGCATTAAGTTCATCTTGTTCTAGCGGCATGAGCTGAAAATTCTCAAACTTGGGGGAAACGAGAAGGTTACCTACATTAGAGGGATGGCCAAGAATTTCAATCTCATATACCCCGCCTTCTCCTTCTTTTGATGGTTGCACGATCTTCAGAGAATATCCAGAGCCACCCGAAGTTTCAGAAGCAGCTCCCGGAGGGGAAGACGACAGGGCAGCGCCGGCCAAACTCGCTAGCTGATCACGAGGCTATTTTGATGATTCGCCAGGCCCGGAAATGGAAGGCTCCGGCAACGTTTTGACAGTTGCAGTCATAGCAGCATCGGCAGCCTCTTGTTCCCTCTCAATTAGAATAATCTCTTGACCCTCTATCAGAGCTTTCTTCGATTCCTTATTGAGATAGGCACCCTTCAACTCTTGAGCGGTATATACATCCCCATTCTCTCTGAAATGGGCCAGAACTTCTTCCAAAACCACGGCAAGAGTATGCAAAAATTTGGGGCGCAAAAATTTTGGGCCCAAATAGCTGAGGCTCCCCTGATGCAAGAAGAAGTTAACATAGAAATTTAAGATGGTATCATCCATCTTCTCCATCTTCTTTTCAAAAGTATCCTGCAACTCTAAGTAATCCGCTGTTATGGCGGCCTTCTCTACTTCAACTCGGGTCTTCTCGGTGCTAAGCTGTGCGACCCTTTCTTGGAGTGAAGCAATCATTTGAGCTTGATCAGAAACGGTCTTGTCGCGGGATTCCACAATTCCCGTGTACTCAGCAATTATCTTTTTATGGGATTCAACAACTTCGTTATGATCAGTGATGGTTTTCTTCTGAGCTTCAATGATCACGTCACGGGCTTCAAGCTCCTCTTTTAGCTTAACTTCGTCTGCGTGGACCTTCTTGACTTCGTCTCCGAATACGATCTCTATTTTTGCATGGGCCTCTTTTGGTGCCTTCAGCAAGCAAGCGCCGTTCTTACTCGATCGGAGTGCAGCATCCTTCTCTTTCGTTAATCGCTTGATTCTAGCATCACATTCTGCTAATGCCCTCTCTTAATCATTTTTCTCCGATTCAAAGAAGAGGATCTCTTGATAATTATTGTTGTTCGTGTTTGCCAGTTGCTTGCATAACTTTTCTCATCCCTCAACTTGATCTAAATCACTTTGAATAGCCTAAAGATGAGGCATAGGAATCTTTGTGGATTGGGCATAGGTCACAGTCAAACTTAACTCCCTTTAGAAACCACCCAAGGAGCGCAGCTTCAAGTCTAGGGGGACTGGACGGAAGAATATAAGTTGGCCTCTTACGAGGATGTGAAGGACCAGAAGCGGGAATCACGTGAGTTGATGGAGCTTGGGATGAAGATGAAACTTGGACGGTGGAAATCAGAACTTCTAGTTCGACAGAGATTGGGGCCGGGGCAAAATTTTGATGCTTAGAGGGATCAGAACCGCAATCTACCTTCGGCTTCTTGGGCAGCTCTTCTCGATCGTCGAGAGTTTTTCCCTTTTCCTAGACACTCTTATAAACCCTACTCCGTTCTCTATCATCCTGACAACGTGCTTCGGCTTCCAATTTTTTCCACCTTTTCCACTCTTCTTCAATTTCATGGGGCTAGTATTGGCTTGAAGACCAGCTTGACCAATGTTGCGAATCAGTGAATTGTTCAAGATCCTCTTAAAGTCCATGACCTCTCATGGTACCTGATACGAAGAATAAATAAAGAGCTTTAGCAATAAGAAATAGACCTAAATAATGCATGTGTAAGTGAATGTGACCCTAGTGAAACGTGTAATATGCTTAAGCGGCGTAAAAGGACATCACAAACCGGATCGGGAAGCCACCGTGGTAGAAATCGGGCTGACTCTAGACACTATGACCAGGGCGAGGAGACGATCCCTCGAATTTGAAATCTTCTCCCATGAGTTCATCGATATCTAAGTAAACATTGCTCAAATCCCCAAAGTCAATACCGGTTTCATTAAGCGGGGAATCCTGAAGTCGCTTGGCTGCTGGGGGAGCATCTTTATCGCGAATCTCTCGGGGAGGCGAATCCGGGAGAACGGGAATCATTCCCAGAGACTTATTGCACGATTCGAAGTCTCCATCACCGGAACTTGCATCGAATTCATCATCACTAGAGGAGGAATCATAACTGATGCTGCCCTCAACTTCACCCTCCTCCTTTTCTATTGCCACTGCAGCTTTGCCCTCATGCTGCATGAATTCTTCTTCCCCCTCCTTCGGAATTAGGGGCATTCTGGCCGGGTAGCTGGCTTCAGTCGTAACGCTCCTTCTTTCATGAATTTCTTCGGTTAACTCGCTAGACGACCTTCTCTTTCTGGGAGATCACCCTCTTTAGAGCCATGTGATGAAGAAGTGGAACGTGTTCATATTCTGGAACGGGAAGAAGATGGGACTTCGATGGCCACTACAGATCTCCCAAGGTGCAACAGCCCATACCGAAGCAAATTCTCGTCTGTTAGCAAAATTTGATCGATCTCTCCTTGGTGTCTACGGCCTTCAGAGTATGGAAAATTGGATCGAGTGATGGATGTTTATTTGGCCTCGGAATAACTGCAAGAATTATTCAATCTATCAGAACTTCCATAGCAACGTATTGAAACTCAATAAGTAAAAGAGAGAACTTACCCCCGTCGTCCAAAGGTGGTTAAACCCTCGACACACCTAATAATGAAACACTGGGTCTTGAATTGAGACAGATTGCTTTGAAGCTGTAGCACGATCTTGCGGTTTCATTGGGCCTCGATGACGACAATGGATGGACACTCGTATCTCTTCTTAAATGAGAGAAAATATATCAACTCATCGAAACTCGAAGCATGATTAAATGTCCGCATAAACAGGACGTGAAGGCAGGTCAAGATCGCGTACCTATTACGATGAATTTGAAATGGAGTAATTCCAAAATTCAGAAGAGTTTCTTTCAAGAAGTTAATGAAGGGGGGGTACAACTCCATTTAAGCACATATACCGGTGACAAGTAGTATACCCCGAAGGCATAAGTGCGAACTTGTTCTTCGATGGAAGGCGCACATCTTCGTCCGAAATGCCGTGTTGTAAGCAAATGTTATGTAAAACTTTAGCAGAGATTACGGAGGAAGCTCTCTCTAGGGGATTAAGTAGAGCTCTGAAATTTGGAGGAGTCCGGTCTACAACCGGACAACCGAAACCAGTTGACCGTATTCAGCTTGCGGGACTTAAGAGGTAGACGCATCAGAAGGCGATTTAAATTATGAAAGTGTTGGACTTCCTCCACTAGAGTTATGACGAAAGGACGATCGGTTCATTCTATACAACAGAACTTGCATTTAACGCGGTCGGGTAATTATTTTTAACTAAAAGTCCCACTACGACACTTGAACTCCGAAAAAGTATCGATTTATGCCGACACATCGGGTTTCAAGTATAGACTGGGGCAAGTGCAGTGTGTTATCTATGTGAGATGGGCTTTGTGTCCTAAACACTACAAACGCTCTATCCAGTGTAGATAGTTCACTCGCAGTAAAGAAAGAAAAGAGCTTCTCATATCATTTATTGAAGTAATTTCTCCTACACTTACCCATTATCGATCAACGATCGATAACAGATCCGCTGTCCGAAGCGACGCGAGAAGCTCTTCCCATTTCAGGTACACCAAGTGTGCAATAACGAGACCAATCCGAACTCTCTAGAAGGCGATAACAACATAAGCTGCACGCAAGATGCTACCCTAAGCTGTTATCACTCCCCAGAAGAACCAAATCCAATTCGCGAGACGTAGTGTCGGATTAACAATGTAGCTCAGTGCAAGTCAATTCTGATTCTGTGGACGAAAATAGCAAAACATGTCAAGCACCAGGGTAAAAACCGAGTGTCGTTCCATGAAGAACCCAAGACTCGATTTACTATCTTCTTCTACAAAATCACAGTCAACTCAAATTCTCCATAACGATCACCACTAATCCAACCTCATCCCCAAATTACTAAACAAATGCCAAATTCCATACCATCCACCTCAAGTTAAAAATAAAAGGGCGAGAATAGTCAAAGTTTAAGTCAACAGCGATCCAAGGTGGGTAGGTCGATAGCGATCCAAATTGACGAAGTTTCGGGTGCTAAAGGTTGGCCCAAGGCGACGACAAGGCAAGGTCGACGGTAGGAGGCTTCGGCGATGGATGGCTGGCAACAGCGATGGCGCGAATGGAGTTAGGGTTTGGATTGGATTTAGGTCGAGTAGCAGGAGAATTAACTCAAGTCGTTGAATGGAGATATGTGGGAAAAATTGTTGGCTCAAATGGAATAAATAAGGCAGAGCACTAGAAAAATATGCTAAGTCCTTGGATCACTAGTGATCCATGGACTATGGATCGCTAGCGATCCATATAATAGCAACCAAATTTTTCCCAACTCACCAAGCATGATCTAAGTACCTTTTGCAAGCCTCTTGAAAGTTGTAGGATTGAAATTAATTTATTGTTATAAGCTATGAGGAAACCTATCATAATTCAACAGACGGCTGAATAGCCAAAGCCAAATTCACATGATGGCCTCAACACGAACACTCGAACCTCACCAAACGGGAACTCAAAAGCAGTAACATCCAAAGCACACCTTGTTTCCAATGAAAGCATACTATGGGGCGAAAACGTTATTCAAGTTTTTGACCAAACAAATTCTTTCACAAGTCAAAACATCCATGTCATGTCAGAACAACTCAAGAATCAACCAAAAGGACGAGAAGAAGGAACCAAGAAAGACTCAAGAAAAAGAAGTCAAAAATTTTCCAAGGTGATGGATTGCTAGCGATCCATCTCATATGGATCGCTCGCGATACACAAGAGTCGCTCATGGATCCTTCAATCCTCTTGTGCCATGATCTAATAAGTATTCTAGGAATGTCTGCTAAGTTTGGGGGCATTCCAAGCTAGTTAGATCGAGAAGTGAGCATTCATCTGATTCCGTCAATAATTCAATGCAATCAGTACATGAATCATCATCAAAGCAAAGCATCTAGTCATGAAATTACATGGAGAGCATCTACACAAAGCAGGAAACATGATCCAAAGGGAACAAGCCAAAAATACACTAACCCCATGGATCGCTAGCGATCCATCATATTGGGTCGGCTTGTTTTGGAATTTCTGGAGCGGCTTCTTATCTTTAACTGTGAGTCTTTGACGAAGCGGTTTTGGCCCAAGTTCTCTCCAGCCCCTATAAATACAATCTTACCTTCAACATAAAGGGGATCTTCTGGATTGACTGCTGAGACTCTGTAGAAACTAGTCTTCACTCTTCTCCTCTCATACAACAGTCATCTAAAGGGTTCACTGTGATTCTCCAGTGAACTCTGACATTGGTGACTTGATCTAACTTGCAAGATTTAATCAAACTATAATCAGATTCAATTTGTAACTGTAGCCAGTTAATAACAAAAGTTATAAAGTGGACGTAGGCTTCGTTAACAATCGAACCACTCTTTATATCTTTTGTTTTTTACTTATCTACAAGTTATTATTTCTTGTCTCTATTCTATTTGCCTTGATAAAATGGGCCGGTGCTTTCATACTCAATCCAGGGTGTTGATCCATTTTTTGGGTTAACAATATAAGAATAAATAACATTAATATAATAATAAATTATCTTTAACGGTATTAATAATGAATTAGCTTTTCAAATAATATTATTATAAGAATAAATAAACTTTAAAACAATATTATAATAATAATAGATAAACCTTTAAAATATTAATAATATATCAAATAACTTTGAACTAAAATAATTAACTTTAAAATATAAATTATTAACTTTAAATAATAGTTAACTTTAAATAATAGTTAACTTTAAAATAATAATTAACTTTAAAATGATAATACAAATTATTATAAAACAACTTTAAATATCTATAAAGTATAAAACAACTTTAAATCATATTTAAAATATAATTCAATAATTTAAACAATATTTAGAACATAAATTAGTTAACTTAAAACAATGTTGATACAATAATTATTACATAAAACACTTTGCTAAAATAATAATTATATAAACATTCATAATTGTTTAAAACTGAAGTTGATTTAAATTCATAATTTTAAGAATTCGGAAAAAGGCTTAGCAATCATAATGATACTTAAACAAGTCGCTGTTAAGTTAATTTAACTTTCCAAGTTACATTATTAGTATTTACATAATCGGGCATCTATGTAAATCAAATCCATAATTAACAAACAATTGTCAATACAACGCTTAACCAATATTAATCAATTTGTATATAAATAAGTGTCCAAATAAATGTAATAGCAACACTGGGTTTATTTCTGCGCAATAGATGTCCAAAAATAATTTATCCAGTAAATTATAGCAGAACGGTGATTTCTTTTGCTAAACAGGTGCCTAAATATTTTAATTAGTGGAACGATGTTTTATTTCGCTAAATAGGTGTCCAAATTACTCTATTCAATTTACTTTCACATAATGATGTTTATTTGGTCAAATAGGTATCACCAATTAATTTTAATTAATTAAACTATGTAATTATTCACATTGACGTAATTATCATCGGTCAGTATTAATCTATCATAAAATTATACTATACCAATACCAACAACTATTTATACCAAAACGTCTTACTTGTCTATACGAGTACAATGCAAAAATTTGTAGGCCAATCAGATCTAATATGAGCAAGATATCACAATCTAAGGTTTACACTTATTTAATTACTAAACAAATGAATAAATAAGGATTTCTCAACCAAAATGCTTGGGCCCAAGCCCAACAGCTACCCAAGCTAACCAAAAACAATGACCCAACAAGCTACAAACCCGAACCCAAAGTGCACAGTGCTCTTCTTCCTCTAATTTGAAAACGTGTGCTGCCCTGTGTCAAAGTCGATCACTTCATCCTCTAACTGCCGACGCTACTCTACACCGAAGACCATGCCGCCTTGCCACGACCTTCCCCCTAGCCTGCACCACCTTTAGCCACATGCGGACCCACTCAATGCTGCCATTCCACCACAATTCATCAAAACCTGAACACCGCCAAATCAACCATCCTAAACGCTAATTCCTCTCGCGTCACCGCTATGCCTCACTAGACAAGTTGTGACTGCTGCCACGCCTTCACCTCCGCCCCACGGTCCTTCCAACTCCGATCATTCCTCCTCGGCCTCCTCTACCTCCTTAGATCGGCGGAAAAAGATCTTTGATCGGAAAATGGTCATTCCCTCCTCTACGAAGAACCAAGTTACTAAAAATCACGTGAACAACTTCTAAAATCTCGACTCGTCGAGATAAACACAACAATATATTCCATTTGCCAAATTATCTCATCAAGATTCCACCTTTTTAAAGGCACTTATTGAAACCAACATGCAACTCTCACCACACTTGACCTAAAATATTGAAACTATTTTGAAAATAAACTATGGATCAAAATACACAACTTTCTAGTTGACGACATATTAAAATTCATTAGGGTTTGAGAGCAAATGATTTTTGAAGTTGAGAAGATGGTTTATTTTTAGTTACAGAGGAGGAGAAGAAAATAGTGGATTGCTCTATATATATTTGCGTCTGTGCATATTTTGTGAGTGTGTGCATGAACCTGAATGTATATTGGTTGCCAATCTCTCAATGTAAATATGTTGTGTCCATATATATAGGCAAGAAACTTAAGGGCTAAGGAATGAAAAGTAGATAAAGGCAGGAGCAGGCAAGAAGTGAGAGAAGTGAAGGTTGATAAACAAGTTGAAGAGCAAGTAAGAGGGAACCAGAGCATGTGTAGGGGACAAAGAAGACAATGGCGGTTGAGTACAGTGTATATATTTTAAAAGAAAAGAGGCAGTGTACTTGGGTGTGTATATATGTGTATTTGTTTTGGAAAGATCCTGATCCCGCCACACAATTTGCATCCGAACGATAGAAAATAAATTATGATCGCGTACAGAAATGTGATGCGATCACAAAACAGAAATAAAATACACTGATTTTCAAGTTAGTTAAATTTGAAAAATGTGAATGTTTGCCAGAAAATAGTCAAATGATAATTTAAATATTTTCTAATTTAAAAATTAAAGGAAAATTATATAAATTCTATTTATTACCAAAATGATTTTTATTTTTATTTTAAAACTACAAATCGATTATTTAAAATTAATTAAATATTCTCAAGACTAAAAAGATAGAATTTTGGCTCGTTACATTCTCCCCCTTAAAAAAATTTCTTCCCCGAAATTCCAAGGATGGAAAATATAACAAAAATTAAAGCGAACCTTAAAATAATCATTTTATAAAAACATCCCTTATCTGTAAAATAGTTCAATACTTCCTTTTAACTGTATAATACTCTTTTAAATCACAAGAGTATATATAAAATATTAATTTCAATTTACTTCCCAAAATTATTTATGAAACATTTTCATAAAACACAATTTAAGTTCACAAATTCATATAATACCCTACTATATCCTAAGGGTATATATAACTATCTGATTTAATTCCATATTAAAATACCTCTTTATTTTGAATCTATTCTCCTTAAGTAAACTTAAGATCTTAATGCCTGGTTTTTATTTCAAACCTCTTTTTTAAAATCAATATATATAATTAATTCGTAGAATACATACATACATATACATATACATACATACATACATACATACATATACATACATACATACATATATGTTTATATATATATAGCACGAGTAACCCCAAAATGATACCAAGAAACTAGGTACTGCCAAATAGTATTACATATCCCATTATCAGGCAGAGTAACACTCAAGAGAAGTGTTTACCATCCGAACACATCTCTTTCCCATTTTTATTTATTTTTTAAGCCACTCAAACTAGTTAACTTAAAAAACATTTTTCTCTTTTCAAATCCCATTTTGAAATAGAATAGTATATATTTTCGAATAAATAGATTTAACAAAATACCTCAAACCCACCTGCTTTAGGTTCATCCGGATTCGAACTCATTTCGATCGTACAATCACTACACCAGAACTATCATTTTGTAACGGTTATAACTGTTGGTAATCAAATTCCCAACGGTTATAACCGTTGGTAGCAGGTACGTTACAATTTTTTTTACATATTTTGTAACGGTTATAACCGTTGGGATTTTGGGTTATTCCCAACGGTTATAACCATTGGGAATTTTGGAACTTGCCAACGGTTATAACCGTTGGGAATAACTCAAAATCCCAACGGTTATAACCGTTGGTAACAACCGTAATTCCCAACGGTTATAACCATTGGGAATGAGCCAAATTCCCAACGGTTATAACCGTTGGGAATTATGGTTGTTCCAAACAGTTATAACCGTTGGCAAGTTCCAAAATTCCCAACGGTTCTACTTCGCATTTGCATTTCTATTAAAAAACATACACAATTTCAAAACAAAAATATTTTATTTTCTTTTCAATTTGCATTTCATATTTTTTTCACAAATTTACAATTTACATTGCATTTTATTCCCTGTCACTGTTACATATCATTGCCTCTGGTACTGTGCACTTTTGTGCATTAAAAAAAAGTGCACAACTTCAACCCCTCTAACCATAATATATCTCCACCACCTCCACTCTTCACTTCCTGAACAAACTAGCACTATCAAACATACTTCATATATCCTGCCAAACACATTGCCTCTGCTATACCAGTTCATACTTCATTCTCTCCATAATCCTCATCAATTCATAGTTCATCACCCCTCTGCAAATCCACCCCTGTTGCCTTCCCAGTTACACATCCAACCCCACACACTCACCACTGTCAACCATCCTCATATACATCTACATCATCAACTGCTACAAACTATCTTGCTCATCTACACCCTGATCAATTGTGCAACTACCACCTCTTCTTGCTCATCTACATCACCAACACACTGTTACAAACTATCTACCACAATTCATCACTACCCATTGCCTCTGCTACTCCACCAAAGAATACCCACACACAACCTCAATCAAACATTCCATTAACATTCCCTATGATCGTGCACATATACACTGTGATTGTACACATCAACATTCACTATACATCATTCTCTTGGCATCAACCATCAACTTTTCCCATCTCCACCATCCAAAACATCACCAATTTTACCCTGCATCACCATAGAAAAAACCAGTGCATCACTAATCATTACCCATTACACCTCATTACCAACATACCCCATCCTCTACAACTACATCCTCATAATCAACTATACTTAACATCTGCCAATACTTCATCCATTGCCGTCATCCATTCTCTGCAATTCAACATCTACCTGACATCACAGTTCAACCACCAGCAACACCAAGTTCACTTCCATATGCACATTGCCCTTGCTCCTCCATATTAACATCCTACAGCACCTACCCATACAACATCTATCCTCATCACAACATCCTTCTTCAATCAATCTCACTGCCTCTACATACAACAATTACCAAAAACTCCAACCGACCACACTGTCAAACCATACAGTGACCAACCACAATAACCTCTGCCGGCAACACCACTCAACCACCATAAACCACTTGCCTTACTGCAATCATACCCACTGCAATCAAACCACATTCATACATACCAGTCACCATCTGCATACCATGCCCTACCCATCGAATACCCATCTGCATACCACCATCCCATATGCTTACAACAAAACTCAACAGTCATGTTACACTGGAATTAACAACCAATTCAGGAAAATGGTGAATTAAAGACTATCAAATACATGTATGATTGAAGCATCTTATATCTATTCTCTTGGATTTTACATGACCAAAGTATTGGTTAACCCTCTTATGTTTCAAGCATGTTACACTTTTTAAATAATGGCTTCAAATTATTTACTGCATTACCATAAGAGAAATGCTATGTAATTCAACTAATACACAAGATTGTTGCAAGTTTGCATGTGCACAACGATAGAGAAAAAGATATAATGGATACATCTTTAGTAACAGCATCCAACTTTTTTTTCTTGTTTACTAACTGTAAAAATGAGTTTGTAATTATGTGTTTTAAATATAGGATTATGTATGAATCTTCATGCTCTACAATACCCTCTTTTCTTTACCAAGTGATTATGTGTTTTAAATATAGGATGTCATGTGTGAATCCTCTGTCATTTGCTTGCAATTGCACAAAATTTTGCTGCACTGATACGTTTTCATTTCCATAGAGCATCATTCATTAACAAATCATAGACAAATTATTATAGAACATTGCTTTCTTCATTTGGTCACTGTTAATTTTATATTCTGAATAATTATACAAGTAAATAACTTCCATACCATGTAAAATATAAGTGATGGTGTGGAAATCCACCATGACAGTTTTTCTCAACATTCATTCATTTTATTATATAAGTTTGTTCTCATTCCAAAAGTTTCTTTAACATAATAAACTAACCTTAATATAAGATCAAATACTTCTCTCTTTCTTAATTTTGCTTGGATCATGGATGCGAAGGTGAGTACATACCGTACCCCAATTTCATATCTATTTTTAGTTTTTTCTGTTCATTTTATGATATTATCTATATATATATAACATAAAATAACTGAAATTTATTATTCTATTTAGAAAGTTGTAGCGAAAGTTTATCTTCATGACGACAGAGACCAACAAAAGGCTTGAAAGCTGTAACTAAGATTTTACATACTGAATCTTTATCATTTTTTCTTTTCAATTTTTCCTTCACATATATAAGAAAGTTATTAATTTTATAAACTCTGATATTAATGGCAAATATTGATTCAATTGCAATAGACATAATGACAAATATTCCTTCTTATATAAGAAAAGGCGACTTTGTGATTTACCACTATATTGTTATAGAAATAATTAGCTATCTAGAGTCTTTAGAAACTAGTTTTAAACAACTAAGACTTTAATAAATGTTAAATCCAAAAAGGTCGACGGGTGAGAATATATTTATTCAAGATGCTATTATATTGATGATCTCCAAAATATTTTTATTCATTCATTGGATTTGATGATGAATGATGATAACAATAGTAAATTATGTGATGCATTATATATTTCTACTAAGGACTAATTAAAATTTAAAAACAAAGCAAAATCTAGAAACAAAATGCGTACACTAAGTACAAATATCTGGTTATGAATTCAATGCACGAATATTTTTCTACTTACATATTTTTCTGCTGCGCACGGAAGCACCTCTCTGGTTTTCCTACTTGTGTGCGCTACTTTCCAAGCCTTTGCTCGTGTAGTCTTGGATTCCGGATTCTCCGCTTCCTACATGAATATATATGAATTCATTTGTAAATTATGCATTACCATTAAGATTACATATATAATGTATTTGCACTTTCGTTTATGCTAGTAACTCATTTGTTGAAAGGCAGAAGTTATGGGATTCCTTATGTCTCGACTCCTCAACTATAGACATGCCGTGGATTGTTATGGGGGATTTTAATAATGCTCTTGGTCCAAAAGATAAAAAAGGAGATTTGTCTATCCCTTTTACCTATTTAACTAGCTTTAAAAACCATCTTCTAATACGTGGACTGGTTGAATCTTATATGCGGGATGCAAATATACATCGAGACGAAAGGATATAGCAACAAACCTAGATAAGGTGATGGTGAATTATGATTTTCTATCTATGTTCCCACAATTTTCCAACATCACTATCCTTTTATCCGTCAACGACCATCCACCTATTCTGATAAGTTTTGTAAAATAAAACCACTTGAAAAGGATACACCATTTAGATATGTGAATAATTAGCATCATATGCACGAATACAACCAATGCATTAATAATGGGCATAAGTCGGATACATGGGGTACATCAACACATAAACTTATGCACAAGTTGAAGACTGTTAAACAAAATCTGAAGGCCTGGAATAGACTAAGAGCTAGAGAAAACCCAAATGCTAAATTATAGGATGATTTCGATGCAGCCTTTATGTAAAGTGACAAAAATCCAGAAAATGAAGATGTTTTGACTACATGTACAATATCAGCATACAGTTAAACCAGCATTGACAGGGGCAACATGAGTTGCTCCGACAACAAAGTAAAATATGATGGTTGCAGCAACGTGGTAAAAATTCTATTTTTTATGCAGAAATGTCTATGTGGAGACACAAATAAAATTCAGGCTTTACTGGATGCTTATCGAAATTTTATATATGATGATGTTGCTCCCTCTTCAATGGCGATCATTATGCAGTTATCCTACAAGACTGATCATAAATGATAGTGGCAAGAATACTTATCTTCCCCGATTACTCTAGATGAAGTAAAGGCTGCTTTGTTGTCTATTTATGATTCTAAAAGCCCGAGACCAGACGGTTTTTCCTCCAAGTTTTCAAGCTTCACTGAAACCTGTTACAAATAGAACTGATGGAAGTAATTTTAGAAATTTTTTCAGAGAAGGAATTTGGCAAGTGGCTTAAACCCCAATTTCATCACATTAATTCCTAAAAAAATAGGCCCCAACTCATTTCTGATCATAGACCTATTTCTTGTGCCAACGTACTTTACAAAATTGTTGCTAAAATTATATCAATAGGTTAAAAGATATTCTGCACAAAATATTGGCATCAACAATTATATACTAATATTATGAGAAATCCATATACTAATATTTTTGTGACACATACTAATATTGGCATCAACAATTATATAAGCCTGTAACTATTTGCTTCCACAAACTAATATAAAATCCCTCTGTGGCGGTAAAACATATGTCTGTGTGTGTGTCTGCATTATGTTTAAATACCATGTTTCTAGGTGACCATATATGAACAACATTTACATGAAGCAATCTTATAATTTATGAGCTTATATGTAAACCCTTGTGTAACGCATTGTATACTGTCATTACTTACAAGTATTAGAACTATAAGGACGCGATCAAAGGACCCACAATAATCAAAATAAAAGGATTTGAAAGCTCTGAGAACTTTCCATGATTTATTGACCATATTGCTTGAAAACAAGGGAACTTTCCATGATTTATTGACCATATTGCTTGAAAACAAGGGAACTTTACACAAATTCAATCATTATACAACTAATAGCAACATGAGATGAATATTGTATGTTTTTCGGGGCAGTGGTAGATCTTCTCAATATGTCGAAGGAGGGCAACAGAAATATGATGATGAAGTTGCTAGCCCTGGTTCTTATATAAGACGTAGAGAATATGAAACCGCGGTCTCTCCGAGGAGACGTTCGAGGTTGTTTCAAAAGTCGCCGTTTTGGATTCAAATATCAATTAAAACTTACAATCTGGAAAAAAATTTGATGGATTTTCGTGTTCTGTCCGATCAACAAATGCACATTCCTACCCAGAAGGTAAATTTAATATTTAAATGCATGTTATAGATTAAATTCAATAATCATGTATTTTAATAGTACGAACCCGTTAATTTTAACCGGTCTCAAATTCATTAGAAACAAATTAAACATGGTACAGGAAGCGTTTATACTTTGTATAAATGATTTATTTAATCCATGATAATGGACTTAAGCTGATGTAAATATAAATAACTTTGTATAAATAGTTATATGCATAGGACACACACTCTACACTTATATTCATAAAATATATTTACTTAATTTGACAGTTTACTTAGATTGGAAACTAACTTTGTATAAATTATTAAATGTCCGGTTACTTCACTTACTACCAACACATGCAAAAACACTATAAAATATAAAGTAGCAGCAACAAATGTAAACAAGCATATATAGGCACACACGCAAGTATCAAAGGCAGGATAAATAAATATATGTGCTAACATGAAAATGGGATGGCAATGCTTGGTCACATCCATAAAACATGTGACAGTAAGTCTGAAACAAAAAATATGCAAGCAAGCTTACTTTCATGTGCCACCCGAATCTCTTTTCCATGCTAAACCTACACAGTGGCCTCTCCCCCGCATTCCTCCACTGCGCTGTATGTCTGTCACCATGAAAACATCCAAAGGCCACACTCCATCACTTCCCGTGCGACCACCATCTACCTAAGCACCATCGGTCGCCTTCCCCTGCGGTACTCGCCAGCACACCCTCAAACTCACTCACGCCAGTGCACATGCACATACCCATGCATTTCTGATCCACAGCTCATGCAGACTCTCCTATTCTCATTTTCCAAATTGCCGACGGTTCTTTTTTCCCCATTTTCTCATTCAAGACGTCAGTTATTTCTACCCCCGATCAGTCTACAGATCCTGACCTACAAATACTCAGATTATAAACCATGATTTAGAAGAATAACTTTTACAATTTTTATTCAAATTTGACCAAGGGTGTGAAGACTAAAGATGACTGTTAACATATGAGATTGCAGTTGTACTTACTTTCATTTTTTGATTCTATTCTTCTCTCAATTTCATGTTCTAACTCAATTCAATGCACTTATTAAATCTCAATTCAATTATTGATTCTCTAAGATCTGCAACTTCAGCCTTCATCTTCATAGCAATCCACCTTCTAATCTAATTTAATGGGGAAGCAAATTTTAATCTATAAAACAAATGCCTAGATTAGCTTGGGGTTTGTTTCGTAAATTTATTGTTCACTATAGACAAGATGTATGCAGTCGCTTAGTTCGTGATGGTTGTGGAGAAATATGACTTCCTTAATCCTTCAATTTGATGAAATGTAACTTATTTCCTGACTTCTATATGTGAATTTTTTTTCTACTTTTTGTTTAATTCGATTTTGGCAGTGCATTTGCAGTTATATGTCATACTTTTTTTGGTGCAGCAGTATTTATTATTGATCTTATGTTACCAAAATATATTAAAAAGAGAATAAATTTTTATTTTTTCAAACTGTAATGTTTTATAGTTTTATTTGGAGTTCGAAATTGGGATTCCACTCAACTACAAATGATAGTCTTTTCTATAATTTTGGGTTACAAACTTACAATCTGACTTTTTATATTCCTTTTCTATGAAGAAAATTACAAACAAACTAACACTAAAATGGTACTTTTTATATCGTTGCTTATCCATTATAGTGTTCTTACAACTGATTTCTCCTCAATCTGCAACTTTAAAATACATAAATATACAAAAAAGCATTATCAGCCAGCTTCTAAAATTCCCAATATCATTCACACACACCCAACCCAAACCTGTAAATTCTCGCCCCAAAGAAAAGAAAAGAAAAAGTCATTCATCACAAAAGGATCACCTCTTCCTCCTGCTACGCAACATGTTTCATATTATCTACAATGCTAATTTCAATACCATAGCTCAAATGAGTAATGGCATTATCTCCAGGACAATACTGAAATCCACAACCTTCTTGATCAAGCTCTCCCTCACTAGTGTAGACACATGTGGCCAAAGACACATGTGTCCTCTCAGTCAGCAGTTGATCCACATTAAACTGCACAACCATTGCCTTCAGCACCTCATTTGCAAATAATGATGACATATTTTCTTCATATTCCGTTTTCAAAGATAACGAAACTGATATCCCATTATATACTCTGTGTTTATGTTCAGTCCTAGAGTCTGTAATGAACATTTGAATTTTTTTTAATGAAATTTGAATGAATACTCAGAAATCTTTGAAGAGAATACCTGATTTGTGGTGGCAGTTATGATCCTAAAAGTTTTTTCCTTCAATAATATGAAGTTGTATAAAACCATCACTGAATATAAATCTGCTACAAATAAGAAATCAGAAGTGACATTAGTAGTATCTTTAGGATATCTGTTTGTCTTTGTTTTTCTCTTGTAGAAAACTATATGTCATTATCACAATGCCTCACATGTTAAGTTATGGCTAATCAAATCAGGAATTCAGTAGAATACATAAATAGAAGTATAATACAGTTCATTTGAAGATAACAGCAAGTTTAACCAAGATGCCCTAACTCTTCTTTTTTGAAGTGTTCAATACCTAAAACTATATGCAAAAATAATTTTTCTATTTACCAAAAGTGAAATAGCTCATTCATATTATGAGATTTGAACACTTTTAAGATAAGGTGAATGAGGTTCTTCTACGCTGCATTTCTTGCACTTACAGGCACTGCCCATGCACTTCAAAAAGATTGTACCCTAAGGTTCTTGCACTTACAGGCTTCTAGCTATTAACAGATGGATATATTAGGTCCAGATTACACCATAAATTCTTGCCCTTCTAGCTATTAATAAATGTATTTATTAGTTCACTATTCATCTTTTATAATAAAATAACATGGATTTACAACTTGCGGACATCATAATTTTTGTTATTAAATTGCAGTAACTATACACTCTTATATTAGGGTACTTGTTGCTAAGCTTAAATTCAAATTCGTATGTAAGAAATTGATATGAATTTGAAAAAAATGTTCATACCTGAGTAGACGGAGGTGGAAAAGGGAAACCCTAGATTTGCAGTTCGCAGTCCAGTTCTGCCTTCATCTTTGTCGATTTGATAGGGTAAAGAAAGGAGGCAGTGGCAGAAGATGGAGGCGGTGGCACAAGACGGCGACAGTGGCAGAACGGCGGAGGTGGTGGCACTCAATAGAGGCGGTACGAATGAAAGAGAAGTAAAACGTGAAAGAGTGAGAAATGAAAAATTATCGTGACAAATGAGATAACGATTGACAGAAATAAATTTACAATCTTATCCACGGTGCTTTTAATTATTTACGAAATTACCATATTTACTAACGGTTATAACCATTGTAAACGGTTGTAACGGATATAACCGCTAGAAATTTGTAACGGTTATTAGCGTTGTAAATTGAAAGCGGAAAAGTGTTACAAAATGGATTGTTTGGTGTAGTGAATGCCAAAAAGAATAATTTACTAAGTACACTAAACCGTTCGCCTGAAAAAACATCCAATTGTCACTTAGAAGATTATTCCGATTATCACAAAAAAATCGAGACTCGTTCCCCGAACCAAACCAAAGAAAACATATTTTTCTTTAAAAAGTTCCCTTTCAAAAATATTTATACATAAAAATTATTTAAGTAAACTATTACTACTATTTCCAAAAATCATTTGAAATAATAATAAATTTTTTTCCTTATAAATCCTTTTGAAATATTTTTATTGAAAAATACCTTCAAATAATACTATTATTATTATTTTCCAAAATCTTAAAACCATTTTCAAAAATACCAGAATTTAAGTCCTCGAAAATCATTTTATTTACAAAACACATTTTTATAAACCAAGTTCATAAAAATCATCTTTATATAAAATCATTTCCCAAATATTTATTTCAAAATATTCTAATTTTAATAAACAACTTTTAGTAAAATCAAATTTTAACCCAATATTATTAGTGAACGCCTTACAGTCTAATTGTGAAACTTAATTCACAAGCTGTTTTTTCAATGTTGCTAAAAATTTTATCTACCTAGACCAAGTTTCAAAAAGTAAGATTACAGATAATATAACGACCTGCAAATTTATCACTTGGATAAATTATATTTATTTTTAGAATATTTAGATATGGGTTTAAAAGTAAGAAATAATTATGTTTTAAGTGGTAAATAATAATAGTTATTTTCTTTTGAAAAAATATTTGCAGACAAATTACCGAGGTAAAATATTGAAAATTTGTAAATGTCGTCCTAGGTAAAATATCGATAAAACAGCCGGAAATCGTTTTATCAATAAAACCGCTTTTAAGCAATAAGAATCGTGCACAGCTCTGGGTACATACACAAATATATGTATTCAAACAAGATTATAAAACAAAATAATTTATTTTATTTTTGGAAAGTAAAATGTATTTATGACATCGACAGTTGATATCATTGGTTTTATATATTTCTTCGGAAATTCAAGTTATGTTTAAATATTAAATAAATGGGTTTTTATTTAAAAATAAACCTAATTATTTAATAACGATGATAAAATCGTTTTTAATTTTTTTTTGCCAAAATAGATAGTTCGTAGGAAAATAGAAAATGGGACCGAAGAACGTTTTTCGGAATTTCGACTTTTCGACACTGAAAAGTTGTCAGGAACATTGTGCGCCTTTATGCACTATATATACACACATATATAGTAGATAATTAACCATATAATAATATACTTAATTATGTTTTATCTTATGTTAATTATGTTTAGCAAGTGATGTGACAAGACGTTGTTTTAAAATAACGTCTTATATATACTAAGTACATATCATTATCTCTTGTCATTTCTTTAAAAACAATCATCATTATCCATCATGGCCTAGGGGATGTGACTAGAGAGGAGGGGGATGACATATGAGGGGGAGGAAGGTGATGATGTGACTTGTCAAAATAATGACATGTTAGGATATTTTAAACTAAGGATAAAATGGTAATTTCTCCACTTTCTTTCATCTATAAATACACATCCACACATACATTTTTATTTACATTCTCTCCTTCATTTTTCTAAAACTTCCTCTCTAAACTTTTAAGGCTTCTTATGTTAGTCTTAAGTTTTTTAAAATCAAAAGATTTAATTTTTTTAAAAGATGCAAACTTGTTTTTAAACTCTTTCTTCTCCATTTTTCCTCCAATTTATTCGGCCATAACTTCCTCTATTTTACACCAAACCAAATTTTTCATTTTTTCAAATCGTATAAAATAGCTACAACTTTCTTTTCTAACACTTCTCTAATTTCAAGCTTAGTTATGTCAAAATATCATTTCTTTGCAGTGTCCTTTTAAACTGAAAAACTCAGGTTCGTAAAATAGCTCTCCTTCTTTTGACCATATCTACCTCAAAAGAAATCTGATTTGAGTGATTCATTTTTTAAAATTGTCGAGAAAAGAATTTTCTAAAACTTTTATTTTGATCACTTTCTCAAAATAGAGAGTAATATGTCCCAAAATCAAGTGGAAGATGACATTTTTGTGGGATGATTTTGGTGCATCTAGGGCATTTCAGGTTTCAGAGATTTTCGGTGAGTAAAACTACTTTGTTTTGGAAAAGTTTTTGACTTTATTATGATGTGTTATTGTGGTGATAGTATGATGAGAAAATTGAATGGTTATTATGTTTCAAAGATTTAATTATGTGTGTAATTATTTGGGAAAGATCCCGATCCCGCCACACAATTTGCGTCCGAACGACAGAAAATAAATTACGATCGCATATAGAAATGTGACGCGATCACAAAATAGAAATAAAATACACTGATTTCAAGTTAGTTAAATTTGAAAAATGCCAATATTTGCCGTAAAATAATCAAACGATAATTTAAATAATTTCTAAATTAAAAATTATAGGAAAATTCTATTTATTACCAAAATGATTTTTGTTTTTATTTTAAAACTACAAATCGAATATTTAAAATTAATTAAATATCTATATTTGTAACTTGGACATCTACCTATGATTGATTTTATGTTATATCTGAATTCCTTACATATCTGATGTTAGGCAATACCCATGATATAACTTGGATAAGTAAACCCAATTTAATGATCCGTTGTAGTCATTAAGCCTCCGTTTGGTTTTGGAAAGTTAATATTTCATTTTCTTTTAAAATGGTCTTCAAGGTTATTCTATTTTGAACAAGATATTTGAAGAATGATTTGATAATTGTTTTGAATATTATATAAAGAAATTTATGAATAATTTTGGGGTATTCATAAAAGGAGTTTTAGAAATAGTTTTGAATGTTTATAAAAAGATTTTATAAATGGGTTTGGATGTCTACAAAAGGAAGTTTTACATAAGGTTTGAAAGTTTATAAAGAAGTTTATATAACTGGGTTTGAATATTTATAAAGAGTCTCATAAATGAGTAAGTAGTTGATAAATGTTTTGTAAACGGGTTTGGGTTAAAGCATAAAGGATTTCATGGGTAAGGGAAATTCATAAAAGGATTTATTAAAGATAATTACAATAGGAAATTGAGGTTTGGGTTTCTCGAGGCTGATCTTTTAAAAAATGGTGGTATGGAACATCCGTCCCACACTTTACACCGAAGGAATAGTGCTTAGAGTTATCCTTTTCTCCAATTTAAATAATGTAGTTAAATCCTTTTTAGAGATTTGGTAATGGGAAATCTTACAAATGTTTTGTGAATATACTTATGTCGAAAAGATAAGTATATGAATGTTTTCGAATAAGATTTATTAAACAAAGATATGTATTGAGGCTTCGTGGTTGCTATGGATAAATAAATCTCAAATTGAATTGGTTATTGTTTGTTTATTTGATAGTTAAATAACTGACTATCAAGTTTGACCCAATTTGACTTAGGAAGTATGAATGTAAATTCGAGTTTCCCGACGAGGAATCAAAAACTTACTTCCAAAAGAATCGGGAATGAGTCAACCAAAAATTATGGGTTATTGATACAGAGAGACCAGGATCAGATCTATATCCAAAAACCACTCCTAACCAACATATACGTTCGAGTGGAAGGCATATTGATGATGATTGAAGATGGTGCCCTTTGAAGTGCAAGGGCTACTGCTACTAATCCTGAGGTTGATTCCAAAATGGATGTAGTAGAGTTAGTGCCTTCGGTTTCATTCAGACCCAGAATGAACTTGTATGGATGAATGCTGGCATTGCATTGACGCTTGGAAGGCAGTGTCAGCATTCCAAGATGGATTGCTATTCAGAAAGGTAAAACGTAGCCTCAAGTCTCATCAACCAGGAATGACTAAAACAGGGGATATGTGGCAAGGCTATGTGGGCTGCACCCATTAGGGCATATCATCACCCTTCTAGATACACACACACAATCATCAATGAATTCGTGTACATGGGAGAACTCGGTTAAAGGTTGCAAAGCAACTGGGGTGATGATATATTCAGTACTATCCAGCAAGGGGTAGGTAGGTTCTGTGTTGGCAGGGATCGTTAGGTACGACCTCGGTACAATTTCTAGTGGTGTACTATGGTGGGCAGTACCCCAGTAGCCCAGTCATTAGTTGGAATCCATTCTCCAATACGTGCCTTACATTTTCGATTGCAGAGCCTAGTATGTTGGAATGTAAGATGCAAACATTTCAACTATTTTATCTATTTACTTTAAACCTAGACACTATGATAATATTACTGGATTTTGATATAAAATGTTTTGGTTATCGTAAGGTAAAAACCCATCCGTTTTTATGTGCGGTGTGGTCTTACGAGATACCCTTTGTTTGAAAAGTTTTCAAATGTAGAAATCAGTTTGGTTGTTACTTGTTATCGAGTTTTACTCACGTTGGTTACCAGACTGACCCAGGCATTATTCCATATAATGCTCGGTCAGACCGAGCATGTTTTCCCAGGTTTAGTTGGATACTTTGGAATTGGAGAGGAGCTGGAGGGTCAAGACGTATTCACGTATATTTTTCTTCCGCCATATTATAGAGTCTATATGTTTGTCAATGTAAGGACAGGTTTCTACTACTGTCCAAATTTAGGATAAGTCTAGTGTGCTCTGATGTTGTACATATGAATAAAGATGTTTCCTTACTGTAAAGGTCATGGTTGTATTATATATTATTCGCTGCATTGTGAGATTCTATGTTGTTTTAGTTTTCTTTATCTTCTACCTTCTTCTTTCACCCTAACCGATCGGTATTTCCGGCACTTGAATGTTCAACATGTAATACAATGGATGTATTAGTGTCGATTTTTTAGGGTCGAAAATCCGGTTCGTTACAGATAGATTAACCAACAATAGTCAATGATCAGAACTGAACGACCCTGACTAATCAAACCCTAATTGAATATTATCATTTCCTAACAAACAAACACAATCAAGAATAACTATATTAAATTTTTAAAAAAATATTCTTTTATCTATATATAATGGGAATACCCCCAAATGAAGCTTTTGATATTACGCAATTACCCCTGTAACATTCAGCTATAACGAAGGGATATATCGGTCAATCCCTATACCTATCACCCACGTTTCGATACCCTCTCCTAATTCTAATCCAAACCTCTCCACATACTCAACCGCTTTGCAGTTCCTCCTTTTTTTCCCCTATTTACCACAAACTCAAATCGTCTGCTTCAACCTCTAGGGTTAACGATATGGGACAAGGCATACAAATGGATTTTGCAGCGTCGGAATCGACTGGACAGATGACATCGCCATACCTAGCTGCTAACCCTTTAATTAGTGGTAGGTCTATGCTTATTTCTGTTCGATTTTAAATCTTTCCTACCCGATTTTCAAACTCAAATCCTTCGATTTGAACTCCAGGGTTACAGAGGGAGGTGGTAGATCCTTATTTCCGTTCCAGCTTTTATCTTCCTTCCACGGTTTACAAACTCAAATCTACCGATTCGAATTCTAGGGTTAGAGAGGGAGGTGGCAGCGGGAATTCGAGATTCATGACTGTTCACACTTTAATTATTGGTACGTCTGTATTGATTTCTCTGTAAAGGTTTACCATACTGTAAGTTTCAGTTTACAACTGCTCACTACTGAACCGTTCTTAATTATTTTGGTCGAATTGTTATTGATTTCTCTATAAAGGTTTACAATACTGTAAGTTTCAGTTTACAACTGGTCACTACTGAACCGTTCTTAATTATTTTGTTAGAATTATCTTTTAATATATTTCACTGTGAATGAGGTATTTGACGTTGAATGAAACATTTAAATCAGTTGACGGCATCTAATGTAGGCATCTAATCAGTTAACGATAAATATATTTAATTGTTTTTGCTGATTATATTGTACCTATTGATTGTGTGGTTGTAATGAATCAGGTATATAAGTATTTTCTCATTTAATTCTGTTAAATTTCGTACTAACATACAAAGAATTCGCAAATACCATCAGTGCAAATGATTGTTACCTTGCTAAGTCAATAGTTAGTTATTATGATGAGTAATATTGAGTTGTTCAACGGTTCTAGGAGAGTTTATGCTCCAACTAACTTTAACAAAATTCCTCCTTATTGAATTAGTGGTAGGTTTATAAAAGACTTCATCTTCCTTCATCCCTAAATTAATTTCTGTTAAAAGATGCAATATTTTATTACCATTAAATTAATGGATATTTATCTAATTTTAACTATCTGCATCATCTACTAAATAGGCTATTATGTAGGTATCGCATATAGATGGAAATTAACGGTAGATATATTTAATTAAATATTCTATCCACCTTTTTTGTATAACATTTAATTACTGCTCATTTAACTGTTGTTGCTCATTTAACCCATTACTGCTCATTACTGCTCTCCTTCACCTATGTGCGTTCGTATGCTGAAATGAAATGTGCAAACAAACTCAAAAAAGGATTGGATATTTAGTATAGATTACACTAACCATGTACACTATCTATTAATCTACTCCTCCGTCAAGCAAACCTCGACTACATTATTTAACTCAAAATTACAGTACATACAAAATTGAATTAGTGGTAGGTTTATAAAAGACTTCATCTTTCTTCATCCCTAAAATCTTTTTTGTTTCAAGCTGCAATATTTTATTGCCATTACATTAATGGATATTTATCTAATTTTAATTTTCATGACTGTGATTTCAGGTAAACAAGAAGCGTATCCTCCACAATATGGCCACCATTATGTGCTTTGGGGTAGTTGGGACACTTATCTACTTCATAGTTTCTTTTGGTAAGACCTCAATTTTATGTGTTTTCTCCGTGCAAATATTGTTACTGTGTTGTTTATATCAGGGAAATGATTTATACGTTAAAACCCTGACTACATTGTTGTTCTATAATTAATTTGGTACATCCAATTTACGGTGCTCTACTTCATCTATGTGCAATCATACGGTTGAAATGAAATGTGCAAACAAACTCAAATACATTATTTAATCTGCTCCTCCGTTAAGCAAACCTCGAATCCATTATTTAACTCATCAATACAGTATAGACAAAATTATAATACCAATACATTTCCACACATTTCCATTTTTTCCCCAATTTTGATTTCTTTTGCCTTATATCACCTATTCGTTTAATAAATTTGAAGTATTTGCCTGTGAATGAAACATTTAAATTAGACGGAAGTAAATTTACATTTTTTTTGAACTCTTTACCATTAAACCTTGACTTATATATTAGGCAATAATCCTACATATCATATATTACATTTAGGTACAACAAGCCTTGATTAGGACGGCTTTTCATATATGACATATCTGTTGACGGCATCTACAGAGTAATTGGTTTTAAGTGGCTGCATCATCTATTAATAGGCTATTATGTAGGTATCGCATCTAGATGGAAATTAACGGTAGATATATTTAATTAAATATTCTATCCACCTTTTTTGTATAACATTTAATTACTGCTCATTTAACTGTTGTTGCTCATTTAACCCATTACTGCTCATTACTGCTCTCCTTCACCTATGTGCGTTCGTATGGCTGAAATGAAATGTGCAAACAAACTCAAAAAAGGATTGGATATTTAGTGTAGATTACACTAGCCATGTACACTATCTATTAATCTGCTCCTCCGTTAAGCAAACCTCGACTACATTATTTAACTCAAAAATACAGTACATACAAAATTGTAATATCAATACATTTCCACACATTTCAATTTTTCCTCTCATTTTCGATTTTTAAGCTGCTACATCACTAACATGACTACAGATACTTGATTTGAACATATTATGGGATTCAGATCATGCTTTATTAATGATATCTAATTTTCTGTCAATCAAAATTATACATGTACATCCTTAATAATTAAGTAATCTCTATAGTCATTTATAATTAACAATCAGCATTCCGTGCAAGCAAGAACATGTCAAAATATGTGTTTTAGCTATTGCAAATCTAATAGTGCTTTTAAGTTCCTGTAGGTCCCACTAAAAGATGATTAAATTCAGTTGATGACAAAATTCTAGAATCAGAACATGAATACCCTGCTTTTAGTTTATTATCTGGAAATAATGCAAGTGCACACTCATTTATTTTAATTGGAAATGGGGGTTCCTGATATTTACATCATTCCTCTGAACATGCATGAATCAACTCTGTTAAATTAGTTTATTTACTTACTGTAGAAAAATATATGGCTTAATGGATTTTCTCCAAAAAAAACAATATCATTCAAATTACTCCTCCGTTAAGCAAACCTCGACTACATTATTTAACTCACAAATACAGTAGATACAAAATTGTAATATCAATACATTTCCACACATTTCAATTTTTACTCTCATTTTCGATTTTTTTTTACTTATATCAAATATTCTTTTAATAAATTTGATTATATTATTAGTTCTTTTTAAACAAATATTAAAATATTTATTGCAAAGGTTAAAATTAATAAAATGTCTTAATACTTTTAAATTTGTAGAGGGAATTAAAGATAAAGAGTAATATGAGTGAACAACATTCTCATTTTATATACATTTCAACATTTATACATGCATTTATTTGCTCATTTTTCCACTTTAATTTTTTTAACAATAACAGTTTTTGAATTTTTAAATTTTGATGCAGGGGTTGTATACCGGAGTAGTTATTTTGTTTGCTACTAAAGGGAAGAGCTCGCATGTTTTCGTGTACGCTGAAGATTTGTTCTTTTTGTCCCTTCTCTACCTTTTTGTATCTTCTCCACCTTTTCCAATCTGTACATATGCACTCATATTGTTCTGATGTGTAACTATTCTAACTGTTGGATTTGTAACTTACTCTATTTATTAACAGATCTCTGAATGTTTTTTCAACATTTTGCTGCAACTATCATGTGTTACGGTTGTGTCTGTTGCCATTGCAACGAAGGTTAATGTATATTAGTTGTGTATATTATATGCCTACACGTCTGTCATTTGTCATTGCTAGGGGTTGCGTGGTAACTCATGCTTTGGTACAAGAGTAAATCTTCCATTTGTTTTCTGTTCGACATAAAAAAAACAACAGAGTTAAATGAATACAAGACTAGGTCTTCCATCTGTTCTGAATAACCCACTACAGCTAATACATAGTACCAATCATGCTGACTGTCAAACAATGCAAGTCCACAAGCTTCTACCTATTAGCCTGTAACGACCCGTTATTTTCAACCATTCGCATCCATTATAAGTGTATAGGTAAACACTCATGCCGGAGTTGAATTGCTCAAAATACCACGTTGTAAATAAAATTTGGCAAATCTCAGAATATACAGTAAATAAATATAATCACAGATCACAGACACAGAGTAAAATAATGCAGCGGAAGTAAAAGAAATAGTAGTTCATGAAGCTACTATATAAATATATCAGAGTTACATAAGGTATAACAGAAGAAATAGAATACAACAAAAGTCTCAATATAATAACCAAGTACAAGCTGAGTAGAACAACGGAATTGAAATAGATAGGACATGACAAGCAGATAATCTCCAGCGATTCAAATCTCCAAGATAGTGGAAATCCAAATCTGTGAATAACTCAGGCTGACCCGACCGTAAAGCAAAACACAAAACACTCAAGTAAGGACAATATATACTTATATAATGTAAACCAACTCAAGCGAACTGTAATAAGGGTACAAGTAACTTAAAGAATGCTTGGGATCGCCCATTCTTTAAGGATCCGTTAAACTATCTACTATGTAGTAATATTCGATATTATAATAATGTCTAATATAAAATAAACATACTTTTACATAGCATTAAGGCTTTACATTTTCCACCTTAACACGTAATAGTCCCAGTAGTCTATCCAATATTAGCATACTCCCAAAGTGGGGGCTACTCTCGATACTCCACAGGCTACGGGAGAAATCACAAATCGTAGTAAAGCTCGATATGGTAGGTGACACGGCACAACTAGGCAATGCCAGGGTAGATATACCAATTACGCACATGAACTGATGGAGCGCATAGCAGCCACTATCATCCACCTCGAACAACACTCCCAAATCGGAGGATGGCCATCTAATCAATCATAAGTAAGAGTATAATATCGAAGAAATGTGTCCGAGAAGAGGTGCTACCTCACTGGTCCGAGATCGCTCATGTTTTAGCCACCTTATGCCAACTCACGGGAGTTGGGTCCACGTAACATACCTTAAGAACGTCGCCACCATCCTACTTCATTCTGGAAACTCCACCGCGTACACAGTTGTCAAAGTGGTTTTCGGTATCGACAGAGAGTATGTCCATATCCGATCCCGGTCTCTTTAACAACCAATCGTTATTATAACCCGTGGTTATAACTTTTAAAAACAATACTTTACTTCAAAATAAAATATCATTTCAAATCCAAATCTTTATCAAAATAAAGATTAAATCAATTCCAAACCATTTCCATATTTTTAAAATATCATATCATTTCAAAACTTCATTTCAAATCATTTTAATATTCCAAATATCATTTGAGTTCAAATCTAAATATTCAACTTTAAATACCTTTTAAATTTAAAGGTATACTTCATTTATTATCATTTCAAGTCACCTTTTAAATAGTTTATATTCCAATCAAATAATTCATTTAAACCTTTTAAAAGTGTAATTATTATATTTTCAAATTAAGTATTTAATTTCCAAAGTTTCAAACCATTCTGAGTTCGTTTACTAAGTCAAAAACCTTAATTATTAAAATTTCAGCATTTCACAGCATTTAAAAACAACTGCTATAGGTTATATTTGAAAACATTTTTAATTCAGCAAAGACAGCACTTAAAACTGTTGTTAAAACTCAGTTTTAGGTTAATTATAGTTCAAAACAGAAAAGATAGCATTTCAGAAGTGCTGCGGTAGTTCAGATTTCAAAACAAGGGTTAAATTTGGTTTCAGCAAAGACTGCAGACCATTATAGCATTTCCCGAGAATGCTATAATAGACCTGAGTTCAATATTAGCCTATAAGTTCAATTACAGCAACTACAGCATTTCAGAAATTCTGTAATAGCTCTTTTTACACAATTTTAGTTCAAAACAGAATCTATAGCATTTCTGAATGCTATTAAAAGTTAATTTCAAGTGTTAGTGTATTTCCAGCAATTAAATAACTTTAATTTAAAACACATAAACATTTTAAAAATCATATTTTAACATTTAAAATGTTCATTTACATATCGTTTAACATATATCTTTTCATAATAAATTTCTTATAATAAAATCCAATTTTCAACAATTTACTTAATAAATTTAAGTGTAAAAGTTTCCAATTCTTCACATTTCAACAAATAACTTAACACTTCAAATTTAAATTACCATTTCACAAATTTAACTAAATTTCCAATTTTATTTAATTAACTTAACCCTTTAATTAAAACCAAATTTCACATTTCCTAGTCAAGTTATATTTTAAAAGATCACTTTTAAACATTCACTTATTTAACCACTTAAATTCATAGAAAAATCAATAATACTTTAATAAATCACTTAAATTAAAATTTAATCAAATTATCATATTTACCATTTCCAAATAAAATTTAATATCCATTTTATTTTTATAACTTAAATATCATTTTTAACCAAAATTCCAAATTTCCAACTTAAGTTATATTTCAAAAATCCAGTTAAACCATTCATTAATTACATTTTTAACACATGAAAAAAATCATAATTTCTTTATTTTAAAACATTTCAAAATCTATTTAAATCAAATTTCATAAATTTATAATTTTTTAAAATACTTAAAAATATCCAAAACACTATAAAATAACCACGGGCCTGTATATAATTTTCTAACCTAGGTCAAGTGATACGGATATGTATCATTTCAATCCGCAGTTAAAAAAAGAAAAATCCGGGTTCTATCATTTCAAACCCGCAATCCCAAGTTAAAATAAATTAAATAAAAATCGTTCAGGCCTATCATTTCAGCCCATAACAATTTTTCCCTATTCTAAAGTCCGTTCGGGTATGTATCATTTCAACCCATAGTGATTCTAGTCTACAGGGAACTTGCAATGGTGATAACTGATATAAATAACAGAATAACATTAAATAACAGTAACATATGATATAACAGGTGTATAAACATCATATGATCATAATATAGTCAAGTATAACATGATAATATATTTCTACAGATTCACAGGGTGTCAATTTACTAGTTATATAGGTACATATTGTCTGGTGAGAATAACTCACCTGTTAAAGCTGGAGATTAGTGATCAAACACACAGAATAGATTCCAGAAAGCACAACAAGCACGATATAGCATGACTTTTGATTTGAATGAATGGAGAGCCTTGATATTTATCTTGTAAACAATAACCAAAACAAGACAATATACACATAAATATTCAACGCAAAACAATGTTGAAACAATGAAGATAAGAAGCAACAACGGAATAGATTACTTGACCGTGCTTTAACCATTCAAAAGATCGAACAAGGGGTTCATTTTCTTAGCCATGATGATGATGAGTGTGGGAGAGACAAGGTTAACTCCTCGGATACATAAGACAAAACAATACAAACAATATAAGTTTTCAACCCAAAATTTAAATAAAACAATGTTAGAAATGACTGCATAAAGCAAATAGATATGCTTGCACTTGCTTTCAACCTTTAATGCTTCAGCCCTAGGTTGGAATACATGGCCATGGTGTGAATTTAGATCTGGTTTGGGTCAATAAGATCGGCCATAGCATGGGAAAAGATAGAGCAAAGGTTTGTGTACATGGACTACACAAGCTAAGGCAACACACCAATGTTTTTATGCAACAACAAGCCACGACCAAGGCAAGCAAGAGCATGGACAGGCCTGGTGGGGTCAGGTACAGATGTGGCAGAGGTGTTAGGTCAGAAAATGACTGGTGGTGATGATGTATGTGGCGGCCAAAGTGGTTTGGTGAAGTGGTGAAGGCATAGGTGCTTGGAAATGCAAGTTTTCAAGTGTATATTGCAATTTTGGTGGAGTTTGTTTAGGTTTTTGGTGGATCTATTTCAACATGGGGCACGACCAGAGGTGTGGGGTCTAAGGTGATGACGTGGCAGAGGGTCCAGATGGTGCTGGATGTGGTGGAGGTGGTGTTGGTGGCGGCTATGGGTGGTGGAAGGTGATGGTGACAATTCTAGGTCTAGGCTTGCATATATGTGATGTAATATTGGATTTTTGGTGGTGTTCTCTAGCCAAGATGGCTCGGCCTGGCCATGGTGGGGTGCTAGGGGGTTGGTTGATCAGAAATCAAGGTGGTGGAGGTCGGCCTAGATCTGGTTGAGGAGGAGTGGAGCCATGAAGTTGAGAACAATATACAAAAATTCAATATAAAACCATAAAAACAAGAAGAAAAGAAGATGAATTTACCTAAAATTTTGCAAGATGGAGGCCATGATTTTTTTTAGGGTTAAGAAGATTTGAAAACTCGTGAATAAAATGAGGAAGTTGGCTGGAAAAAATGAGGGATAGAACGGCAAAAAAATAAAAGATGTATTGATTGAAAAAGAAACGGTAGAATTCAAAAGGACTAAGCACACAAAAGGTATCAAACTCTTCATATATCTTTAATTCCTTTTTATAACTTTATATTTCTGGAAAAAATAATAATCCCAGATAAAATTTCGAAATTTTATCAAAATATAATGATTTATATAAATATTTATCAATTATATAAAGTTAAATTAAGAAAATAGCTAAAATAGTAAACTAGTCTAGAAAATTTGGAATTGAATAGAATAAATTTTTAGAAAATTCATATGAGCTTGAAATATATTTTTGAACAATAAATAATAACATAAAATAAAAATATATTCACAAAATAAATATTAAAAATTTAATTTACATATAAATTTTAATGAAGAAAATAGCAGAAAATAGAAAAACAGCCTTTAAAAATGAAAAATAAATACAGTAAATTTTGGAAAAATTCTATTATCATTTTAAAAATATAAAGGGACAAAAATATACATAAAAAAACATATTAACACATATTAAAACAAAATATAAGAAAGAAAAATATGATTTATAAAATTTAAAATAGGCAAAATTGCACAAATAAACAAATTATACTAAAAATTGAAATGTACATAACTTTTACATTTTAACTCCGTTTTCAACGAAACGAAAAGTAGTGTTCAAGTTATTACATCTATTATTATAATAAAAGATAAAATTTATAATTTCAAACTTTTAAATTTTTAAGTTTAAAAGTCAAAGTTTGACTATTTGACCAAAATTCACATTTTCTGGAAATATTAAATTTAGTCATATTTGGAATTCAAATCCACATACAAAATCAAAGTTTTTATATTTACAATAACAAAATTTATTCTTTTCATAAATAAAGCTTTTAAATCTGGAAAAATCAATTTAAAAATAATTGTAAAATACAGGGTTGTTACACTCTCCCCCACTCAAAGCTTTTCGTCCTCGAAAAGGAATGAGGTACGGGAAAGCATAGAAAAGATAGAGTGAAATAAGATTAAAATAAGATGATAAGAAGATTGGAATTACACCTGATAACTATTGTTATAGGTAAGTTTAACAAGATGGAGGTGATCAAATCAAGAATATAAGCACGAAAAAGATCCTCTAGAGTCTGTATCACCCTTTTCACTTGACCGACGGTCTATGAATGGAAAAACAGTGTTCAGATCCAGATGAGTAACAAAGATTATCAAAGATTATAGATAGATTTCTAAACAGACTGGTATAAGCAATAGCCTTCCCATTCTGTAACAAGATAAGAGAAATAAGGACAACCAAAAGATAGTTTGAAAAAAAAAATAAGATAATAAATTTGAGACCATAATGCTTTGAAATCATAACAATTTAGGGATGTTTATCGTTTGGAAATCATACTACTAAAATTATAACACTTTGGAAATGTTATTCAAAAAAACATAATACTTAGAAAATCATAACATCTTTTTTTTAAATAATCTTTATTTAAACCATTTTAATTCAAGGTCAAATAATATTCATTTTAAAGTTGTAACATTTCTAAGTTCATTCAATTTTAAAAATTTCCAAAACACTGTATTTTCAAAACAGCATCACTTATAAAATGCTACAGTAGGTATATTAGTACTTCAAATCAGTTTAATTCCAGAAATATTCATTTGGATATCATTTAACTTATGACTTATTAAAACAAACTTTTATGAATGGAATATCCAAATTAAACTATACTTTGTTTATTAAGTCAAAAGCTCACTATTTTACTTAGCTCTTAATTTAACACATAACCTAACACTTTATTTAATATACTCATTTCATAAATAGATATTCCTTTAATAAGTTACACTTAAAATTCCATTTGAAAACCAAATTCTCAATTATCAAGTTTCGGTGATGTTAAAATACATTTTAACTATTTAAATCATAATTATTCATTTTTCAAGACATATCTATTTCATAAATAAAATATTTATCATAGCAAATATAACAATCAAATTTCTTTAAACATTTATTCATTTAGACATCAATTAAACTATGAATTCAAGTTGAATAAACTTTATTACCAAAAGTCCAATTCAAATGTATTTTATTTTATCTATTCAAAGATACATTATTTATTATACAACATATTCATTTCAGGAAATAACCTTTATTAAAATTCCTAGGTTAGACTTAAGGTTCCATATTAAATCAAATTTGATTATTAAGTTATTTAAATAAAATCTCTTTAAATCCCTTTTTCACTATTTACCTCTGTTAATCTTTTATAACTAAAATTTAAGTGTATAACATTTATTATAACCACTCAAATTTTATTTATAAAAATCCTTTCTATATTGTATATTATCCAATTTCATATTCAACTACTGTGTAATTTTGGTAAGTTATATTGGAATGAAATTGTATGTTATACAAATAAAACTTTCCAATTAAATTATCTCAAGTTTGAATCATTTATCCAAATTTTTGATTTTCTTTTTATAATTGAAATTATTCTTCAAGATGAAATTTAAGAATTAATTTTCCGGTTTCCTTCAAACCAGTTAGAGATAAATAAATATATGTACATAATATGTCAAATCAATTTAAATCATATATCTATATATATTATAAATCAAATCATATTTATAAATTCAAATAAATTAAATCTTTCAAAACAAAGCTGTAGTAAGACTACAGAACGGTCTCTTCAGTTCAAAACTCCAAAATGAATGTCGATGATGCTGCAGTCATCACCGAAATTATTTTCCAGCGACAAAGAGAAGAGCACTAAATTTTTAAACTTTAAAATCCTTTAGAAACATATTTCTACTTAGAAATACTTTAAATAATATATCCTTTTACAACTTTAAACACAAGGTTTGAAACCATCAGAAATTAAATTCTCAAATTAAATCAATTTATTAAGTTCCATAATATTTACTTATATCAAAATTTATTTTATTAACCAATTTTTTTTTTAATAATATTGTGTCAGTTTGTTCTGTCAAAGTGTTTTAGAAATCCTATCGATAGCATTGATCAGACGAAACGATCGGAAACCCAAATCAACATCAACAACTCAAACAACACAATATATAAAACAAACATAGATTTACAAGTACAATTCAAAATGTTTGGGGATATTTTGGAAACAAAACAAGATGATTAAATAACAAAATAGGGAGATGGGTAAGCTTAAATAAATCGCGGGCAACCTTAACCGGGTCAACCGTGACTTAATGAATAAGATCAAATGTGTATATTTTTTCTGGGTAAATCTACATCCGATCTCAAAAGATAGAGTTTGGAAAAACAAAAGATATTAGCATCTAAACCAAGGATAGATATAAATCTCTAGTGAATCAATGCTAATTTGTAAAGGAGTTTCCCCCTTTACCAGAAAATTAGAATATTGGCGAGACAGCCAATTCACTATAAGGATCATTCGAAGTGGAGTTATGTGACACTCCAAAATCAAAAGAAGATGAATAGTGAGGGACAAGAATGAATTTTGGAACCGCAGGGAACGTTCCAAAAATTCAAAGGAAATTCGAATCAAGAGGAAAAGATTCAAACTCGAACGAAAGTGATTCTGTAAATAAATCTACTCCATATGCTGAGTTTTGCCTCAAAGCCAAAGCTCTGATACCAACTGTAACGACCCGTTATTTTCAACCATTTGCATCCATTATAAGTGTATAGGTAAACACTCATGCCGGAGTTGAATTGCTCAAAATACCGCGTTGTAAATAAAATTTGGCAAATCTCAGAATATACAGTAAATAAATATAATCACAGATCACAGACACAGAGTAAAATAATGCAGCGGAAGTAAAAGAAATAGTAGTTCATGAAGCTACTATATAAATATATCAGAGTTACATAAGATATAACAGAATAAATAAAATACAACAAAAGTATCAATATAATAACCAAGTACAAGTTGAGTAGAACAACGGAATTGAAATAGATAGGACATGACAAGTAGATAATCTCCAGCGATTCAAATCTCCAAGAGAGTGGAAATCCAAATCTGTGAATAACTCAGGCTGACCCGAGCGTAAAGCAAAACACAAAACACTCGAGTCAGGACAATATATACTTATATAATGTAAACCAACTCAAGCGAACTGTAATAAGGGTACAAGTAACTTAAAGAATGCTTGGGATCGCCCATTCTTTAAGGATCCGTTAAACTATCTACTATGTAGTAATATTCGATATTATAATAATGTCTAATATAAAATAAACATACTTTTACATAGCATTAAGGCTTTACATTTTCCACCTTAACACGTAATAGTCCCAGTAGTCTATCCAGTATTAGCATACTCCCAAAGTGGGGGCTACCCTCGATACTCCACAGGCTACGGGAGAAATCACAAATCGTAGTAAAGCTCGATATGGTAGGTGACACGACACAACTAGGCAATGCCAGGGTAGATATACCAATTACGCACACGGACTGATGGAGCGCATAGCAGCCACTATCGTCCACCTCGAACAACACTCCCAAATCGGAGGATGGCCATCTAATCAATCACAAGTAAGAGTATAATATCGAAGAAATGTCCGAGAAGAGGTGCTACCTCACTGGTCCGAGATCGATTCTGTTTTAGCCACCTTATGCCAACTCACGGGAGTTGGGTCCACGTAACATACCTTAAGAACGTCGCCACCATCCTACTTCATTCTGGAAACTCCACCGCGTACACAGTTGTCAAAGTCGTTTTCGGTATCGATAGAGAGTATGTCCATATCTGATCCCGGTCTCTTTAACAACCAATCGTTATTATAACCCGTGGTTATAACTTTTAAAAACAATACTTTACTTCAAAATAAAATATCATTTCAAATCCAAATCTTTATCAAAATAAAGATTAAATCAATTCCAAACCATTTCCATATTTTTAAAATATCATATCATTTCAAAACTTCATTTCAAATCATTTTAATATTCCAAAT
Organism: Allium fistulosum; assembly: GCA_030737815.1. Taxonomy (NCBI): domain Eukaryota; kingdom Viridiplantae; phylum Streptophyta; class Magnoliopsida; order Asparagales; family Amaryllidaceae; genus Allium; species Allium fistulosum. The sequence goes on from CM060908.1 coordinate 913,174,472, forward strand.
ATCATTTGAGTTCAAATCTAAATATTCAACTTTAAATACCTTTTAAATTTAAAGGTATACTTCATTTATTATCATTTCAAGTCACCTTTTAAATAGTTTATATTCCAATCAAATAATTCATTTAAACCTTTTAAAAGTGTAATTATTATATTTTCAATCAAGTATTCAATTTCCAAAGTTTCAAACCATTCTGAGTTCGTTTACTAAGTCAAAAACCCTAATTATTAAAATTTCAGCATTTCACAACATTTAAAAACAACTGCTATAGGTTATATTTGAAAACATTTTTAATTTAGCAAAGACAACACTTAAAACTGCTGTTAAAACTCAGTTTTAGTTGAATTATAGTTCAAAACAGAAAAGACAGCATTTCAGAAGTGCTGCGGTAGTTCAGATTTCAAAACAAGGGTTAAATTTGGTTTCAGCAAAGACTGCAGACCATTATAGCATTTCCAGAGAATGCTATAATAGACCTGAGTTCAATATTAGCCTATAAGTTCAATTACAGCAACTACAGCATTTCAGAAATGCTGTAATAGCTCTTTTAACACAATTTTAGTTCAAAACAGAATCTATAGCATTTCTGAATGCTATTAAAAGTTAATTTCAGGTGTTAGTGTATTTTCAGCAATTAAATAACTTTAATTTAAAATACATAAACATTTTACAAATCATATTTTAACATTTAAAATGTTCATTTACATATCGTTTAACATATATCTTTTCATAATAAATTTCTTATAATAAAATCCAATTTTCAACAATTTACTTAATAAATTTAAGTGTAAAAGTTTCCAATTCTTCACATTTCAACAAATAACTTAACACTTCAAATTTAAATTACCATTTCACAAATTTAACTAAATTTCCAATTTTATTTAATTAACTTAACCCTTTAATTAAAACCAAATTTCACATTTCCTAGTCAAGTTATATTTTAAAAGATCACTTTTAAACATTCACTTATTTAACCACTTAAATTCATAGAAAAATCAATAATACTTTAATAAATCACTTAAATTAAAATTTAATCAAATTATCATATTTACCATTTCCAAATAAAATTTAATATCCATTTTATTTATATAACTTAAATATCATTTTTAACCAAAATTCCAAATTTCCAACTTAAGTTATATTTCAAAAATCCAGTTAAACCATTCATTAATTACATTTTTAACACATGAAAAAAATCATAATTTCTTATTTAAAACATTTCAAAATCTATTTAAATCAAATTTCATAAATTTATAATTTTTTAAAATACTTAAAAATATCCAAAACACTTTATAAAATAACCACGGGCCTGTATATAATTTTCTAACCTAGGTCAAGTGATACGGATATGTATCATTTCAATCCGCAGTTAAAAAAAGAAAAATCCGGGTTCTATCATTTCAAACCCGCAATCCCAAGTTAAAATAAATTAAATAAAAATCGTTCAGGCCTATCATTTCAGCCCATAACAATTTTTCCCTATTCTAAAGTCCGTTCGGGTATGTATCATTTCAACCCATAGTGATTCTAGTCTACATGGAACTTGCAATGGTGATAACTGATAAAAATAACAGAATAACATTAAATAACAGTAACATATGATATAACAGGTGTATAAACATCATATGATCATAATATAGTCAAGTATAACATGATAATATATTTCTACAGATTCACAGGGTGTCAATTTACTAGTTATATAAGTACATATTGTCTGGTGAGAATAACTCACTTGTTAAAGCTGGAGATTAGCGATCAAACACACAGAATAGATTCCAGAAAGCACAACAAGCACGATATAGCATGACTTTTGATTTGAATGAATGGAGAGCCTTGATATTTATCTTGTAAACAATAACCAAAACAAGACAATATACACATAAATATTCAACGCAAAACAATGTTGAAACAATGAAGATAAGAAGCAACAACAGAATAGATTACTTGACCGTGCTTTAACCATTCAAAAGATCGAACAAGGGGTTCATTTTCTTAGCCATGATGATGATGAGTGTGGGAGAGACAAGGTTAACTCCTCGGATACATAAGACAAAACAATACAAACAATATAAGTTTTCAACCCAAAATTTAAATAAAACAATGTTAGAAATGACTGCATAAAGCAAATAGATATGCTTGCACTTGCTTTCAACCTTTAATGCTTCAGCCCTAGGTTGGAATACATGGCCATGGTGTGAATTTAGATCTGGTTTGGGTCAATAAGATCGGCCATAGCATGGGAAAAGATAGAGCAAAGGTTTGTGTACATGAACTACACAAGCTAAGGCAACACACCAATGTTTTTATGCAACAACAAGCCACAACCAAGGCAAGCAAGAGCATGGACAGGACTGGTGGGGTCAGGTACAGATGTGGCAGAGGTGTTAGGTCAGAAAATGGCTGGTGGTGATGATGTATGTGGCGGCCAAAGTGGTTTGGTGAAGTGGTGAAGGCATAGGTGCTTGGAAATGCAAGTTTTCAAGTGTATATTGCAATTTTGGTGGAGTTTGTTTAGGTTTTTGGTGGATCTATTTCAACATGGGGCACGGCCAGAGGTCTGGGGTCCAAGGTGATGACGTGGCAGAGGGTCCAGGTGGTGCTGGAGGTGGTGGAGGTGGTGTTGGTGGCGGCTATGGGTGGTGGAAGGTGATGGTGACAATTCTAGGTCTAGGCTTGCATATATGTGATGTAATATTGGATTTTTGGTGGTGTTCTCTAGCCAAGATGGCTCAGCCTGGCCATGGTGGGGTGCTAGGGGGTTGGTTGATCAGAAATCAAGGTGGTGGAGGTCGGCCTAGATCTGGTTGAGGAGGAGTGGAGCCATGAAGTTGAGAACAATATACAAAAATTCAATAGAAAACCATAAAAACAAGAAGAAAAGAAGATGAATTTACCTAAAATTTTGCAAGATGGAGGCCATGATTTTTTTAGGGTTAAGAAGCTTTGAAAACTCGTGAATAACATGAGGAAGTTGGCTGGAAAAAATGAGGGATAGAACGGCAAAAAAAATAAAAGATGTATTGATTGAAAAAGAAACGGTAGAATTCAAAAGGACTAAGCACACAAAAGGTATCAAACTCTTCATATATCTTTAATTCCTTTTTATAACTTTATATTTCTGGAAAAAATAATAATCCCAGATAAAATTTCGAAATTTTATCAAAATATAATAATTTATATAAATATTTATCAATTATATAAAGTTAAATTAAGAAAATAGCTAAAATAGTAAACTAGTCTAGAAAATTTGGAATTGAATAGAATAAATTTTTAGAAAATTCATATGAGCTTGAAATATATTTTTGAACATAAATAATAACATAAAATAAAAATATATTCACAAAATAAATATTAAAAATTTAATTTACATATAATTTTTAATGAAGAAAATAGCAGAAAATAGGAAAACAGCCTTTAAAAATGAAAAATAAATACAGTAAATTTTGGAAAAATTCTATTATCATTTTAAAAATATAAAAGGACAAAAAAATACATAAAAAAACATATTAACACATATTAAAACAAAATTTAAGAAAGAAAATATGATTTATAAAATTTAAAATAGGCAAAATTGCACAAATAAACAAATTATACTAAAAATTGAAATGTACATAACTTTTACATTTTAATTCCATTTTCAACGAAACGAAAAGTAGTGTTCAAGTTATTACATCTATTTTTATAATAAAAGATAAAATTTATAATTTCAAACTTTTAAATTTTTAAGTTTAAAAGTCAAAGTTTGACTATTTGACCAAAATTCACATTTTCTGAAAATATTAAATTTAGTCATATTTGGAATTCAAATCCACATACAAAATCAAAGTTTTTATATTTACAATAACAAAATTTATTCTTTTCATAAATCAAGCTTTTAAATATGGAAAAATCAATTTAAAAATAATTGTAAAATACAGGGTTGTTACATAGCCTACTATATATAGCATACTATATTTAACTGGGTCCACGGACTTTTATGTGCAGCAGCCTATTATACTCAAACAAACCAAAATGTACTTATTCAACTTGTTGTACTATCTACGCATTTAAGTAGCAAACCATCCGTAAAATGTATCAACTGACCCATTATTTTTGCCGATTTTAATGCCCACGTTTATGGTACAAACTTCCACTTCCTACAATTTAATTACCACCGTCTACATAATCTATCCGTATCTCTTCTCCATTGTACACAAAATATAAAGCTATATATTTTTCAATTGTTATCATGCCTAAGGTAATTGATAATTATTTTATTTTTTTTCGTTATAGTGCTTTTCTATCTTTTTAACTGTAGTTATTATATGTTGTACTACAGGGTAAATCTACAGGTAACAAAAATGATAATTCAATATGCACTCGAAAGCAACAGCTAAAGCGAGCAGGAAAGCAACACTGTGCTGAGTTGGTACAACATTCAAATGCCTTCTCAGTTAAAATAGAACCGTTCAATCAGTCATCAAAAACTTCCCTACCTATTGAAGTTAAAGTTGAAAACGAAGACAGAGCTTTTAGTGAAACTACTATTGTCCAAGAATCAGAAGGAACCATGAATGTTCAAGAATCCAAAGTACTTATGGACTAACCATCCATGGTCGATGACTGGGATGAACCATTTGCAAATGCTGTGGTAAATAACAAACTCACATTTTAACATACTTATCCACATAACATACATTTATTTCCTTATTCTCTTTTACAGATTGAAAGTTGTAAGAAATTTGACAAGTGGAGATCGATGTTTAACGTAGTTTTCAAAGATTTGTGATGGATGTTTTTGTTTTTCATGCATTTTTATTTATTTCTGTACTGCAATCCCTTAAGCATTGTTGCACAATAAAATTAGTTTTGTAACTTTTTTCCCTTTCATTTCATATGACTTGCTTATTTTGATTGAAATTTTAGCTCTTACAACTTGCACTTACAAAAAGAAAAATAAGTCAGCAAAAAGTTTGGTAGTTTTGTGTCTGCAAACACAAATGAACTAGGATTCTTTTCACAATATTTATTTTTCTTTGTAATGGTAAAGAAAATGACATACAGTTTATAATTGGTTGGCCACTTCGCCTCACATAATCAAATATCTTATTGTGTTTATCTGTAAATACTACATACTAACAATTCAGCTACTTAATAGGTTAACCATTGTTTCGTGGGTTTGGAAAAAAAAACATTTTTAAAAGGCCGTTGTTACATTAAATGCGTACGTAACATCTGCTTGAACAGGAAGCTGCATATACACTATAGAGGCTTCTCTTAAATACGGGACTCTAAGGAGTTGCTTATTTTATATCTTATACTGAGATGTGTTAAGTGAGCTGAAATGCTAACATAATATTTGATAATTCATATATTCTGAATATGTAATGGTCAACGTGCACAACAAATCTTTTGGATATTGTTATATTAGATAAAGTTTTTGTAATAGGTGCGGATTAAGTGGTATGTAGATTTTATTTTACTACATGGGGAGAAGCCGTGAATGGTGTGTATGTTTAACAGTTGTTGCAGTACCATCAGATTTCCTGTCTTGGCTGACAATTTAAATACATTTGCAGTAGTTATTTTCACCATTTTCTTATGCACTTGACTGAAATCTTTTATATCTTATACATTTATTCACACACATTAAAAAGTAGTCCCTCTCTGTTAACTTGCTTATTTTGATTGAAATTTTAGCTCTTACAACTTGCACTTACAAAAAGAAAAATAAGTCAGCAAAAAGTTTGGTAGTTTTAACTGATAAGGCAGGGAAGCTTGGCAATATAACTGTTGAGCCAGCTCTGTGGGAAGAGATGAGAAGGGCAGTTAAACAGTTTTTCTTGATGATGTTTATCATAGTTTAGTTTAGTTAGGATCTTGATTTCAATATAAATCGGATAAGATCCCTGAAATAATCATTGTAGGTGGGAATAGATTGGATTTTTTTATTTTTTATTTTTTATTTGCCGTTTCAATCAGGTAACATTCCAGAAATATACATCTATAAACCAGACTCTTACTAAAATACCATGTTTTATGATCCAAAATATAAGATTAACACTTAGCATTGTGCAGCTTCAAATGTTTCCTCAGGAAAAAATTTCATATATTTCATTTACAAACACTGCATACGAACACTGGCACAGTGCACACAAACTAATACTACACTACAAACCATCTTCCCTTCATACTGCAAACTACTTGACCACAGAACAGTAACAAACACTGCCTTACCATACATTTTCCCTGTTCACACCACCATCCTCTGCCTGAATTACCCCATCATCGCATTTCTGTCAACTCTATGCCTTCCAAACAATCACTAAGCTACTACTGTGAACTATGAACATCACAGTCACAACTTCATCATCTCATACTATTTCACATCCATACATCCATATTGCAGCCCTGTGCACTGTGTTCATCACTACAGCTTAAACATCCTCTGCCTTAACAATCATTCACCACACTCCTTCTGCATATAAGTGCAACTCCTCTTCACCAATATCCTCTGTACACAAAATCCATACACCTTCTGACCACAAATTGCCTGTACTACTCACAAACAAATCATCACTGTTTCATAATACCGACTGCCAACCCACCCTCCTTACTGTCACTAATCCACATCCTCTATCATCACACTTACACACTTCACAACAGTGTACAACATGCTGCATGCCGCATTACCCCCGCTTCATTACAAAACTTCAACATACAAGCTTCCTCAATCAAACATCATCAACCCTAAACATTCAGTTCATTTCACTACTGCCACAAACTATCCTCAATGCCAGTACTTTAGATTGACTTAAAGTGAGGCTAAAATGTAATCTATTTTTATAACAAAAAATTGTAGCCTTTTTCAAAACATAAAAACATCTTATTTGTATTCACCAATTCACTTCAACCTGCAAATTGTAACCTTTTTTACACATAAAAACATCTTATTTTTATTCACGCATTGACTTCAAGCTGTCACGGGTACGACCTCAGTACAGCTATGTGCTGCATGACAGAACTATGATTTATTTACAAAGTAACTCATAGTCAAATACTTGCATTTTATTACTGTGAATATATCATCTTTGATGGATATTGACATGACTAATATGTCATTGTTCTACACGTTTTACATATAGATGAAAATAGCAACCATCCGTATATTAATACAACTAGGCTGCTGTGTACAACCTTACCCTTGAATTGAAATGGTTGATGTGATCCATTACTAACGGTACAAGGCATATTTTTGACGGAGTCCAATAAGACTGCTATTGTTTCTCATCTCTTACCCATTCAAACCAAATGTTACTGTTACTCACCCGTTGTACTTCTATATATACGTAAATTGTTCAGTTTTATATTCTCACAATACAATTATTTTCTAAGCTACCCAAACAATCTCCTACTGAACTTTACTGAATTGCTTTTATATTGTTCTGTTTATTGTTATGGTTGAAATACAACGAGAAAGGCGATGTGAGAGCCAACGGTCTAGACGTGAACATGCAAGAGAGCAAACTATTTCAAATAGAAGGTCCCAATCAACTGAAAGCTCTCATTTGACTCAACCAGGTATTTTTTAAATTATTACAATTTTACCTACAGCTAAATCCAAACGTCCTACAGACTACAATTTTATCGTCACTCTACAATCAATCACTACCATTTTCGCAAGTAATATTTCTGTTGGAGTTAAACATGCAAGCCTTTGTTTCATTACTGTTGTACATTATCCATATATAATATGAATAGTTAGTGTTGAAGCTTTTGAAATTATCGTTGTAACCTTCCAATATTTTGAAAGACAACTTATTCACTTTGACATATTTGTGTAATTATATAACAGTCGTAATAGTCAAATATATTAAAGCTGGAAAATATGTTGCAATGCTCATGTTAGTTCATTACTTTATGCATTAAATGCGTTTGTTTCCTCAACATACTCAAGACTACATATAAATTTGACAATTCCAACTGCTGATCATTCCAATTTTTTACACTATGTTACATCCAAAAAATACCCAGCTTGCTATACATACTACCCATTATTCCATTCAACGAATAGTAATCATTCTTCAGTTCTCCTACTATATTTTCTTCTCCCTCATTTTCTCCTAACCTGCTTTGTTCTTACTATTTTCAAACCATCATTTCCAAGGCAATTCACTTCTCTCCTCCTTCCCTTGCATATTGTTTATGAAATAATACGTTTTCCATTTTTAAATTTACTCACAGCATATTCTGTCAATTATTAAAACCTTCATTTGAAAATTTTGATTTTAATAACATACCCTTCTTCTGAAATTCATTTGCCGATGCCCACGTTCTAATTACTGAAACAATTTCGCAATTACGAGTCCACCCATATCAGCATACAAAATAAAAAGAATACTTACCACATATGCCTTTATCGCTGCTATAACCCACTTTATCATTTTGTTCTCCCATGTTTTACAAATCGTGTGTTATAACTACTCAAATTTTACATTTTCAATCAATCAATCAATGGCTGATACTCTTAACTCATAATCAGATCAATCTTAATCCACATCACTTCTTTAATCCACTGGATTTTTGCTTTCTCCCGTAGGCTTTCTCCTTTACCAACAGCCTAAACCTTTAACACTCACTACGTACTGCCCTCTTGCTTTTGACTTCTTTACTATAAAATACGAAGGTGGAACCCTCTCTATTAGATCCGTGATGACTCAATGGATAATTCTGGATGAGGTTTTAGTTTGACAGTTAACGGTTTAATATGATCTGTAGAATGTGCTAGAGGAAATAGTTTTCATGCACTGGACTGAACGAGGAGGAGAAAAAAACTATCAACCTCCTGTTTGTTTACAACCAAACTGCAACTTACATTTACAACATTAACTCAGTCATTTTAAGTTCTTTTGCACACAGCAATTTTAAAGATTGCGACTGGCTTAATGAAGTTAAAATTGCACACATCCCATAAAGTCTTAATGAAAATCATACACGTGAAGACTTCACTCACACTACACTGCTAAGCATACATACATTTTACCTGTCACGGCAAATTAAGTTTACACTGATTGATATGGATAATTTAAAAGAAAAAGAAAGATAACTTCATTTCATGTATTTAATGACTGTATGTACTCCTATACTACACACGAATTGTCTTATTACAATACACCTTTGTCCTTACTTGCATAAACCAAAGACAGTACGATCATCTCAAATAGTCGGTGACCCAAAATTTTGATTTAATGGCCAAAATTTCAGAAATATCATGTTTGGCTTTTATACATATGCCCTTATGCTATAGTATGATGAATAATGTGTAAGGCTTGCGTTTTAGCTGGCGCAGTCCACACCCTACGTTTGCTTTGAAATGCTTGGAAATTTTTTTAAAAACTGTGTTATGCTTGCATTACACCATATAGCTTATGAACAAATATATTTGTTGTCAATTTGACAACTCATTAGAGGTACAAAATGGGTTGAAAGGTACATTCTGGATCATGGTTGTAGTTGGGGATACTGCATGACAACGTGGCTACAAAACATTTCTACTGTAACAAAATTAACAGTGATATTGTACACATATCAACCGCTTCATTTTCTGGTCTCTTCATAAATACTTTCACCTACATATGGTATAATAGAGTGCATATTGGACCCAAGGCAACAAAAATGAAATTGAAATAAATATAAGTAGTATAAACTAATATTTAACAAAGTTGAAATTTATTTTTCATTTCCTGTTTCAACTACATATTATGTAAAAGAACATGATTCAAACTATATACAACATTTATTATTTCTTTTAGGACAATCAACCACAGAAGAAAGAGGACAATCAACTCAACCACGTACAAGGCCAAGGATTCTACCATCTAATGCTGCCGGTAATTTTTTTTAACTTAACTACTCAATTTCTCATTTACATTGTATTTATGTCATTCTAATCATTCCAACGATGGTAATCAATTAGGATCATCTGAAAATGAAGAACACATGATTACTCGATCCGCTTTCATGACAGGATATAATTATGGTCGAAATTTTATTGCTACACAGTATTTTCACAACCACATGCTACCTGCTCCTAGCTACCTACTGCTCATTTTGTGGCTCCAAGAAAGTCTTTCATGAGACATTGGAGATTTGCTGTAAGAATGGTAAAATTACCATTCAAAGACCAACAACACCTCAACATCTACTAGATTTGTATACTGATCAAACCGAAGTTGGTACGCATTTTAGAAGTAACATAAGGTCTTATAACAATGCTTTTGCTTTTACATCAATGGGTGCTAACATTGATCATAGCTTAGCAAATGCAACAAATGGAGTTTATTCATATCGTGCACAAGGCTCCGTATATCATAGCATCGGTAGTTATTTACCTATGGATGGAATGAGACCAAGATATTTGCAGTTATATATTTATGATACTGACCACGAGATTGAAAATAGACAACACGGTAATGCAGCAATGAGGCCAGACCTCCTTTTGATATTAAAACATATTTTAGATATCCACAATCCTTTTGTACAAGTATTTCGACATTTGATCCAACGGGATGATATACAAAATTGTAGAATAAGAATAAAAGAGCTTGTAGTAAATAGACACATTCATGAGTTACCAACCGCGTCACAAGTAGCAGGTATCATTGTAGGAGATGAAGAAGATACCAATTTGAATAATAGGGATATTATAGTTCAAACAAGAAGTGGAAATTTACAAAGGGTTCAAGATACTACAGGGTTTTATGATCCATTACAATATCCACTTTTATTACCATATGGTGAACATGGATGGGATCTACACATACATGACAATGGAGCCACAATAATAAGTTGTAGAGCTTATTACTCTCATCTTTTGCAGGTGAATAACGTTCCATTAACATTGCTTTTATTTTTATAATCATTACAGTATCTCCTACAGAAGGTGATCGATTTTATTTACGATTACTTTTAAACCATGTTAGAGGTCCGACATCTTTTACGCACTTACTTACCGTTAATGGAACTTAGTATAACACCTTTAAAGAAGCCGCAGAACATAAAGGTTTGCTCGAAAATGATAACAGTATAAAGCAATGTTTACAAGATGCTTCAAACACACACATGCCCACCGCTTTAAGAAGATTGTTCATCACAATTTTAGTGTACTGTGAGCCTTGCATGTTGCGAGAACTATGTGATGAGTTTTTACCATATTTAATTGAAGATTATCCTTCTACGCATACCGTTAACCAAAATAATATATACTTAGTAAACCGATGTCTTTTTGACCTTAATAACCTCCTAAAACAGTATAACAAAACTATTTTCGACTATGACATCCCTCATAACAATTTAGATTTTTCCCGCCACTACAATATTTCAACCCTTATTTTAGAAGAACAATCTATAGAGATACCAAAAACCGATATAGATTCTATAAATAACTTAAACATAGAACAAAATGAAGCATTTCAACTGATCATGCATTCAGTAAAATAAATAAATAACTCAATATATTTCATAGATGGTCCAGGAGGTACAGGAAAAACGTATCTTTATAAAGCGATTTTAGCCCAAATACGAATCCAAGGCCTTATTGCTATTGCAGTTGCTACCTCTGGAATTGCTTCTCTAGCGTTGCCTGGAGGTTGAACTGCGCACTCTAGATTTAAAATTCCTATCAAATTGGATTCTACATCAACATGTCACATTCCTAAACAATCCGATAATGCAAAACTATTGCGTTTGGCCACTGTTATACTCTGGGATGAAGCAACAATGGCTCATCGTTATGCATTTGAAGCCTTCGACAGAACGTTAAGGGACCTAACAGGTATAAATACACCATTTGGTGGGAAGATTATTATATTAGGTGGTGATTTTCAACAAGTTCTACCCATTGTCGTAAAAGGTACTAGGGCTCAAATAGTCGATTCATGTATAATACGATCATATTTGTGGACAAGTGTACATGTAATTCATTTAACACAAAATATGCGAGCGATCAAAGATCAATCATATGCCGAATTACTTTTACGTATCGGAAATGGAACAGAACCTTATGTACAAGATGATCTTATTAAACTCCCAGATGACATTGTTATACCCAACACCAACGCAAGTTCTCTATGTCGTTTAGTTGAGGAAGTCTTCCCTACACTCCACGAAAATTTAGGTAACACTGATTATATAATGAATAGAGCAATATTAACACCAATAAATGAAACAACGGATGATATAAATAATACAATCATACATATGTTTCCAGGGGATGAACATGTTTATTATTCTTTTGATAGAGTTGAAGATGATACTACTAATTTGTACCAGCCGGAATTTCTAAACTCGCTTGCTTTAAGTGGCTTGCCACTGCATAAACTAACACTTAAAGTAGGATCACCAATAATGTTACTTAGAAATATAGACCCAAAAATTGGATTATGTAATGGAACACGATTAATATGTCGTATCTTCCACACAAATCTCATTGATGCAGAAATTATAGTTGGTCATTATCGTGGTACAAGTGTATTTATTCCACGTATCCCCCTAAAGCCTTCTGAAAATATTAACATGCCTTTTAATTTAATTCGCAAACAATTCCCAATTAAATTATCATTTGCTTTAACAATTAATAAATCACAAGGATAAACCATTCCTCATGTTGGAATTTATCTTCCAGACCACGTTTTCAGTCACGGTCAACTATATGTGGCATTGTCCAGAGGAGTATCACGCAACTCAATAAAAATTTTAGTACACAAGGGAAAAATTCCACGTAACAAGGCAACTCACACTAGAAATGTTGTCTACAAAGATGTTTTATTGTCATGTAATCAAAACTTAAACTATAATTTAGAGTATCTTTTCTTCCAAACTTTTTTAACATTCATTATTCATCTTCATAATATCACTGCGTAATGTCATTCTACAATTACCAAACGGACTTCATTATTTCACTTCTATTTCAGTTACTTTTCTTTACCATGTCTTAATTTATACTCGACTTTGAAACTTTCATTTAGATCACAATATACAACAACAATAATTCTAAATTTTTAAGATCATTATACGAACATTTATTAAACAAAATGATCCCTAAAAAAAAGTTTTTAACTCCGCCATCACCTATTACTTACTGATGCCGGTCTCAAGCCCGGATAAAGGAGGAGAGAAAACATTTTATGAACAAATGGTGACATTTTTCTTCGTTCACGTCATCGAACTACAACAATAAATTCCTCTTCTGTATGTTACATTAAAACGAATTTAACTCACAGTTGTCTATGCACACGTCCAACGGACGTGCCATACATACTGGTATATATAAAATATATTCCTAGGTAAAATTATTTCATTTACAAATTTTAAAACAATATTGTGTCTATTGACCTTTTTCAAGCGTTTAGGAATCCATATTGATAACATGGGTCAGACGCATTGACCAGAATTCATAAACCACTTAACAGATCGAACAACACAATTTAAAACATTTTTTTACATCATTAACAAATACGCGTTCTCATACACACACACACACACACTCATACTTAACTCATTCTAGGGTGTCGCTTACCCATTCTCAAATGAGTTTACCCCACTAAGGCCTAGATGTTCGCTCAACCTAAGCTTTGATACCACATGAAAAGATCTGTCTTCCGTACACCTAAAGACGACACTTAATACATCCACGGTATTCATGTGCGAATCATTTAAGTGTCCGAAAGACAGGTTACTTGGGTGAAAATAGAAAAGGTAGAACATAATCTCAACATCATGACGAGAACAATATATAATATACACAAGATCTTTACAAAGAAATCATCTTTATTATACACAACATTAGAGTACACTAACCTATTTTCAGCCTGGAAAGTTTTAACAACCTGTCCTTACAATTACCGATAAATACGGACAAAAAAACAAACAGAACAACGGAAGATAAAAGATACGTGTATACATCTTAGAGAATCTAGCTCATCTCCAGAAAGCTCCAAAGCATCTAGCTAAATCTAAAAAATATACTCGGGCTGACCTGAGCATTAAAACAACGCCCGGGTCAGTCTGGTAAAACCAACGTGAGAAAAACTCGAACATAATCATATTGATTACTATATTTGAAAAATCTTTCAAAATAAAAGGTATCTCGTAAGACCAGGCCGCACATAAACACGGAAGGGTTTTTACTTTACGATAACCATTTTTATTGTAAAATTCAGTGATATTATAATAGTGTCTAGGGTTTTAAAATAAATATTGAATCATAGCCGAAATGGTTACATTAATTACAGTCCAGCATACTAGGTTCTATAATCAAAACCGTAAGGCTCGTATGAGGAAATGGATTCCAACATGGCAACGTAAAGGACTACCTTTCGAAAGTACACCTCTAGTAAATGTACCTGGGGTCACACATGGACTCCCTGCGAACATAGAGTCAGCCTGCCCCTTTAAAACGACAAGTCGGATTACCTCATCCCTTAACACTGAGGTTGCTTTAATTTGCCCTTCGGTGTCTGCACACACACTACATACAAAATCTGATCTAGATAAAAGGATTACCGCTCCTAATGGTAGCTAACCACATCACTATGTGAGCATCCTCTATTTTATCCATTCCTAGTGTATAAGGCTTCAGGCTGCGCTTTTATATACCTTTCCTTTTAGCAGACCATCTTGGAATGCTAACGCCGTCTTCCATGCAGAAATTCCATGCCAGCATTCATCCATACAAGTTGTTTCGGGATCGAACAAACATTCATCATTTACTATCTTCCATTTTGGAATCACCCTCATGAAGAATAACAGCTCCATAGCATACTTCATAACGATCCATCGTGAACATTATTAGTTTAGAGTGGTTCGGATAAATCCAGAAACCAATGTGTCCAAACTAAGCAGTAATTCCTGGCTAACTCAATTTCAGTTCTTTGGAAGTATGCAACAAGTTTTTGGGTCCTCACCGGGGAACTCGAATATACGCAACATACTTCTTGAGTTAAAACAAGTCAAAATTTGATAGTCGGTTATTTAACTATCAAATAAACAAACATTCAAAATAGAGATTACATTTCCCATAGAAACCACTAAGAGTCTTAAAATTAACCTTTCATTAATTAAATCTCTTTCCAAAATATTTAATTCAAAATACCTTTATAAAGGATATTTTTACAAACGCCTTATACTTCTTTCAATAATTGGAAAGCATTTCTATACTTATCTCAACGGTATAAGTATATTTACAAAACTATTCACTTCCAAACTTCGAACGCTTTCCATATACTTATACAATGATATAAGTATATTCACAAAACATTTAAAAAGGATTTCTTATTTCAAATCATATTAAAATGATCAATCCCAAATGTTATTGAAACAGAGATATTAATAATCCAAATAAAAACTATATTCCTTCTATAAATCTCTTTTATTTATAAATATCTCCTTATAAATCTCCAAATCCCTTTATAAAACTTCTTCATAATTCTCCAATCTATTTATAAAATTTCTTTCTAAATCTCGAAGTATATTTATAAAATACTCATTTATAAATCACAAGAACTCATTTATAAAACTTTCTCCTTTTTAAATCTCTAAAACCATTTAAAAACCAAACTTCTTTTCCAATTCAAAGATCTCTTTCAAATTTATAAACTCCTTTAAAAAATCCTTTTATTAAATAAAAACCTTTCCATTTAAAAAGATTCCTTTTAACAAATTATAATAATATAATAATAATCTTAAAACAAATTAACATAATATAATAATAATAAAACTTTAACAATGATTAAAATATAATTTAATATCTTTAAAATATTATCAATAAATAATTAAATAATTTTAAATATCATAAATAAATAAATTAATAACTTTAATCATTATTAATATAATACTACTTTTAGCTTTAAACAACATCAATATAAGAATAAATAACATTAATATAAAAATAAATTATTTTTAACAATATTAATAATGAATTAACTTTTCAAACAATATTATTATAAGAATAAATATACTTTAAAACAATATTATTATAATAACAAACTTTTAAACAATAATATTATAATAATAAATTAACCTTTAAAATATTAATAATATATTAAATAACTTTGAACTAAAATAATCAATTTTGAAATATAAATAATTAACTCGAAATAATAGTTAACTTTAAAATAATAATACAAGTTATTATAAAATAACTTTAAATATCATTAAAATATATAATCACTTTAAATCATACTTCAAATATAATTCAATAATTTAAACAATATTTAAAGCATAAATTAGTCAAATTTAAAACAATGTTGATACAATAATTATTATATAAAATACTTAGCTAAAATATAATTATATAAACATTCGTAATTGTTTAAAATTGAAGTTGATTTAAATTCGAAAGTTTAAAAATTCGAAAAAAGGCTTAGCAATCACAATGATACTTAAACAAGTCGCCATTAAGTTAATTTAACTTTCCAAGTTACATTATTAGTATTTACATAATCAGGCATCTATGTAAATCAAATCCATAATTAACAAACAATTGTTAATACAGCACTTAACCAATATTAATCAATTGGTATATAAATAAGTGTCCAAATAAATGTAATAGCAGAATGGGGTTAATTTATGCACAATAGATGTCCAAATATAATCTATCCAGTGAATTATAGTAGAACAGTGATTTATTCCGCTAAACAGGTACAATTAATTTAATTAGTGAAACAGTGTTTTATTCCGCTAAACAGGTGTCCAAATTAGTCTTTTCAATTTACTTCAACATAATGGTGTTCATTTGGCCAAATAGGTAGCACCCACTAATTTTAATTAATTAAATTACGTAATTATTCACATTGATGTAATTATCATCAGTCCGTATTAATTTATCGTAAAATTATATTATACCAAAACCAACAACTATTTGTACCAAAACATCGTACTTGTCTATACAAGTACAATGAAAAAATTTATGGGCCAATCTGATCTAATATAAGCAAGATATCACAATCTAAGGTTAACACTTATTTAATTACTAAATAAATGAATAAATAAGGGTTTCTCACCCAAAATGCTTGGGCCCAAGCCAACCAAAAATAACGGCCCAATAGGATACAAACACAAACCCAAAGTGCACAATCCATGAATGCTCAGCACCTCATCATAACTCAACAATCCTATATCCTAAAGTTCTTGAATTGTCCTTTGCGAATGTTTGGTCGATCATTGGTGGTAGCTTGAATTCAGGTGGGTTCCTAGCCTGTCTAATTGCGGGAGCGAAGGGGCTCTTATTCACGTCTTCCAGATCTTTATTCACTAGTCCACCTCTCATGGCTCGTCTAACCATCTCTGCCAATCTGTCACTGTCATCTAGTTGTGGTCCTTTGCCGTTGCCTTCGATCTGCCCCCCGAGTTCACAAGGGAATCCTAGAATATGCTCTCCTGGACGAGCGTCCATTCCTCTATCAACGCCATGTTGCACAGTTCTGCCTGGTATCCTACTTGGGATTGGATTAACATGCTCCGGGGTTATGCCCCCTAGCTCAAGGGCTGCTCTTGATGGTCCCGCTCTATTCTGAATTCTGGTTGCTCTATGCTCCTGACTCTGGTTCTGAACTCCCTATGCTCTTGCCGCTCTATTCTCTTGATTCTGCACTCCAACTTGTCCAACATGTCGGAATAGGTTCTGCATCATCTCCTCCTGCCTTTTCAGCATTCCTTCCTGCATAGCCTCCATCATCATCTCCATCTCGTCTCTGGTGATGAATACTGAAGTCTTATTAGCTCTTGAGGAAGCCTCCTGACTTCCTTCATGCTGATTCCTTTCCGCTCTTTGTCTCCTTGTTGATTGCTTCGTCATAGCTTTCTAGATCCAAGTCCTTGAGCCTTCAGATCCAAAATCCAAGCTGTAGAATCCCTGAGTGCTAGCGTTCTCAGTGAAAGCACCAAAATGTTTGCATCAAAATTGGTCACAAACACACAATTGCAGATGAAAGCACCAACTCACAATCACAGATTACAGATAGACAATATGAAGAGAATATAAATGTGAAGAACACTCAAAATTTGAAAAAGTAAGCAATATGAAGACAAGATTTATAGTGGTTCGGTGTTGTAGCCTACGTCCACTTTGAAGATTCACTGTTTTATTGATGATTCTCAACTGGTTTACAATGGTACAAGTGATAGTATTCAAGTTACAATGGAGTTCCAACAAAGTAACAGTGTAGAAGAACCAAAAAGTCCCTTTTCTGTTGGCATTGGAGTGCTATTTATAGGTGCAATCTGGAAATATCTGACTTAGATCTTGGAATACCCCCTCTCACACATGGGTGGGCCCATGTGATCAATCCAGCCTAGTTTGGGATCGATTCCCATACATCTCGTGTCGATCAAAAAATGATCCAATGGTGATGGGATCGATCACGAACGTTCCTCTGGTGGTATGCAAGCTTTGGTGAAAATTTGAAGGCATTTGGACTTGTAGATCTCGAGTTGTGATTGATCCAAGATTGATATTATAGGCATGCTAGAGCGTTTGTATCGATAGCCCCATATCGATCCAGATTCGTATCGATCAAGATGGTGACGTAAAGCGATTGTTTAGGCGAGAACCATATTTTATCGTATCCATCGGTTGCTATGTTCTTCGTATCGATCCCTGCCTCTTTTCGTATCGATGCATGGCTATCATCTTCATATCGATCATGTGTTCTTGCTTTCATATCGATCGAATGGTGAAATGACCCTAATTCTTAACCAAGAATTTTTTTTTTCAAACTTAGCTAAGACTACCTAGGGTCATCCTTCCCTATTCTCATATTATCCAGGATCTTTCACAATATAAAAATATTGTTTTAAATCTAAATCATTCCTAACATACATATATGAAGATATCTATGTTATATTCTCCCAGAATCAGAGCATGATAATATGTAAGTAGAAATCCTTTTAAATCTATTAAAATGTGATAATTCCCTGATAAAAGATTAATTATTGTATCCTGATTTTTGACCATAGAATCCACTGGAAACATGTACTTTAGTCTGTTATTCTAATTAAGAAATGAGCAAGTAATAATCAGTGGGAAGCAAGCTTTTAATATGGATGATTGTGTTAAAGTCTATATAGTATCAAACTCAGGCTAAAAGAAAGTGGATCATAAGTGAACACAAGCAACATCTAGGCGTAATGGAAACGCGCCTAACTTACACATGAGAGGTCACGAGTTCAAGTACTATGCTGGTCGGTTCAAACCCAATTTTTGTTTTTCTTTTTATTTTTCTCCTGTATGGTTTAAAATCTGATATCTACCTATATCTGCACATATATACTTAATTTTTGCCTATAATCTAACATACAAAACAATATTTCTTGCTTTATTATTTTTGAAACCCATTCCTACAACTGTTCTAGGAATTTATGTTTATATTTTTGCCCAAATATCAACATGTACACAGATATACATGTACATGTCAATGTCTTTGCTCATTTTCCAGAAAACTGGGTTCAAATGGTTCCTTGCTTCATTGATTTGAAGTGAACATTTGGCCTGACCTATGGTCTAACCATGTGGTTAATCTGACCATTCTTTTATTTGCATTTTACAAACCAAAATCTACCCAAAACATTGCTACTCCTTCTTTTCAAAAGCATGTTTATATATATATGAATCAGACACCTTGTCATCAGATTTATATCATCCTTCCTAACCATAATTCTCTATTAAAAATGCATATTCAGGGTATATACACTTTTACTTGCATTTGGACATATATCAATATCATGACTTGAAAATATAGCAGTTATAATTCTTTCTGGATTTTTCCCCATATAATTTCCTATATATCTATCTTTTGAAAGGACTTAGGATGAACTAAAATCATCATAAAATGATTATGCTTATAAAATTCAGGTTTTTCCTCTAAATCAAAAACAACTTTAGCAAATAGATTTTCAAATCAGTTTAACATCAATATCCTTAATACATACCAAACCAGAAATAACCAGAAACAACATAACACATATTTCTTACAAGTTCTTCCTACTTAATACATTTAGATAGCCATATCAATCAGGAAATACATGCATGAATTAACACATTCTAGCTCTTATTTCTAATTATCTTAGCATCCTCTATTCCATATCTTTTTAATCTTGCTTACTTAGCTCCATCACAACCTACAAAAGCATTAGTGGCTGCCCCATTATGAATGAGACACCCCCATGTGCCATGAGCAATAAGGGTCAGATCTATGATCTGGTGTGAGCATTTCTAACATATCCATGATATTAAGCTAAGGATACAGCATAAATATACCTTGCATAACTTGACAGGTATTATCATGAATGATTAATGTATAAATTGATCAGGTATTCCCATATGCATACACAAGAGCAAACATATGCATTAAAACAATTTTTATCTGGAACTACTAAGGTTCCTCATACCAACCTTAATCCCGGAAAGACCCAAGTTTCCTATATCATCATTTAAGGTTGCCTTTTCTTCTTATAAATTCCTGGCCTCATCTGCTATAAGGAATCAAAGGGACACATTGCCATGAACTAATTAACATCATGGCACAAAGATCTCAGGACTTAAACAAGCCATGTGTCAACTTGTCTACTTCAAATAGGACAAGCATTCCAGCAGCCTTCTTGGCACAAAATCCTTAGTTATATTACTAAGTGTATTCATGTTCATTTTATCAATGATAGCTAGGTGTACAGACCACTTATATACATGAAACATACTAGTTACCTTGCAGACATAATATTGCAAGCAAGTTAAAGGTTACTTTCTAGAGGTATAACACCCAGTCATTCCATCTCACATTATTTAGCATATAAACACCCTATTCAAACATATACCAGAATGTTTGCAACTGAGAATAAATGCATGGCTCTATTGGGTTTATTTTGATTTTGCAAGCAACTATGTTTAGCCAGATTTTTAACCTTGTTTAAACATAATTTTTAGGCTTGTAAATTTTCTGTTTGGTTTAGGGCTCAGCACTATACCATTGTATATGCAGCTCATAGTTTTTTTTTCTTCATTCTTTGTCTTAAGCCATGATTCAGACTAGTTACAAATACTCTCTTACATGTTCTTTAAGGTTTTGGTATAACATACAGGGATGAAAATAGAACAACAAAGTTATACATCCATCATAGCAGATCATATCTCATCAAGCATTCATGAAACCATCAGTAGTCAACATGGTTTGTAAATCAAAACATGCAACATATAGCATATAAAAGCTTGGCTGCCTAATCTCAGGTCTTAATGCCATGTATATGAGTGAGGATACTCACCTAAATGCTTACACAAGCTTAATCCAGAAAACCCCTCAAATCTTTAGCCTTTTCTTCCTCTTCTTCCTTAGGTTAATTAATTCAGTGAGAGAGTAGTTTTCTGGTTAGGCTCTTGATTTATATAAGGGTTCTACCTAGGGTTTTGGGTGATGCAAAATCCCTATTTTAGCCCAAACCAGAATCATGCATTTGGCATTGCATATTCTCTCCCTCCTAACCCTTAATGTCCCGGCCAATATTTTAAAACAAGGCTAAGTTGTGCCCATTTTCTTTTCTTTTCAGAAAGTGATTACTTTAAGTATTTTTATTATATTTACCTCAAACATGATAATGGTGTGACTTTCTATTTTCTGCCTTTATACATTTGCTTTCTTGCACTTTGGTTCTTACTATTTTAGTGCTTCTTTTACTTATTTTTCCTTTATTAATTTTCTGCTCAAATAGTATCTGTATATATACATTTATACAACTATGGGTGTTAGTTTAACTTTAACCTTCTTTTATTTGCAGAAAACATGTGCATTCTTATATGCATTTCTACACTCCTATTATTCAAATAAAATTTCACTTATTCATTATAAATCAATGTTCTCTTCTGTCTTAATTTCCAGACAAGTTATACATATGCATATATATATAGATATATATATATATACATATCCTCAGGAATTTTAATATTCATGTCTAGGCCTATATTTCCTTTATTTAAAACATTTTATCTAAATGTTTTCCTTCTTTGTTTTATTATTCAGGAATTCTGGATTTTCTCTTAGTGCCATAACTAGTGTGCACGTGCACACATGCACACAACCTTGCACCACTGAAAATCCCACCTATATAATAATTCTGATTTTTCCCCCAGAATTTTAATCATTTATTTAAAAGAATTTTCCTCAAAATCTTGGGGTATTACAATCACCCCTTCTTTTAGGAATTGTGTCCTCACAATTTGCAACATAATCTTTGAGTACTTCTAATTTCTTAAGGAAAAATTATTCAGCATATGCATGAGCAAATCAATTAGTCACTGTCTATCATACATATTAAACTTTCTTAGTAATCTAAGAATTTACCTTTTAAATTTTGCAAAGAGCCTAGGGTAATCCATCCTGATTTTATCCTCTAGCTCAAGTACAATCACTAGGATCTATACTCCATTGAATCTTTACAAGCTTCAATGTCTTGTTTCTTAATTTCTTTTCTTCCCTTGCCACAATTCCCACTGGCTCTTTCTCATAGATTAGATCTGGATTAATCTGAACTTCAGTAGGCTTTTCTAAGATTTCCTCCTTGTCATGTACCCATCTCCTTAGTTGTGACACATGAAACACATTGTGCATTGCACTCATCCCCTCTGGAAGCTCCAGCTTATAGGCTAGTGAGCCTATCCTCTCCAAAATCTTGTATGGTCCAACATATCTGGGTCTGAGTTTCCCTTGCTTGCCAAATCTCAAGACTTTCTTCATTGGTGAAACCTTAATGAAGACATAATCACCTACTTTGAATTCCACTGACTTCCTATTTGCATCAGCATATTTCTTTTGCCTATCTTGAGCTGCTGCCATCCTCTCTCTCACCAGTCCTATTTTCTCTGTGATGTCCTTGACATATTCTGGCCCTAGGATAGCTTTCTCTCCTGCCTCAGCCCAACACATAGGTGATAGACATGGCTTTCCATATAGGGCTTCAAAGGGTGCCATTCCAATTGTGCTTTGGTGGCTATTATTGTATGTGAACTCAGCCAAATGGAGATGGTCCTCCCAATTTCCTCCAAAGTCTAACACACATGCTCTAAGCAAATCCTCTAAAATCTTGTTTACCACTTCTGTTTGCCCATCTGATTGGGGGTGATAAGCAGTGCTTAGGCACAATTCACTCTCCATAGCTTCTTGGAAGCTCTTCCAGAATCTTGAAGTGAAGATTGTATCCCTATCACTCACTATAGTTTTAGGAACACCATGCAACTTTACCACTTCTCTCATAAAAGTTTGGGCTAGCCTAGGTGCATTTCTGTCTGCTTTTACTGGTATGAAGTGGGCTACTTTAGTCAGCCTATCTACAATTACCCAAATACTTGTATTTCCCCTCTTGGATCTAGGAAGACCATCTATAAAATCCATAGATATGTCTTCCCACTTCCACTGTGGTATGCTAAGTGGCTGCAACAACCCTGAAGGTCTTTGGGTCTCAGCTTTTATTTGTTGACAAACCATGCACTTAGCAACATGTCTAGCTACATTAGACTTCATTCCCTTCCACCAATAGTCCCTTTTTAAGTTTTGGTACATCTTGGTGTTGCCTGGATGTATGGAATATTTGCTCCTATGGTACTCATTAAGGATTTCTTCTTTCAATTCTATGATGTTTGGGACACATATCCTACCCTTGTACCTTAGGTATCCTTTTCCATCAATGTGATAATCCTTCACTTCCTCCTTCTTTAATAGGAGAGACCTCTTTTCTGCTAAGTCTTGATCTTCTTCTTGCATCTTTGCCACCTTCAAGACCAAATTTGATTGTAAAGTAATTAAACTTAACCTTCCTTTACTCCTTTCTTCCTCAACTATCTCCATACTTATCCCACTGCTCTCATCTATTTCCAAATCAGTGAGCATGGTCAAGTCTCTAAACTCCTCCATCATCAACATGGCCACTTTTGCATGCTGCCTACTCAATGCATCTGCCACTTTATTAGCCTTGCCTGGTGTATAAAGTATATCTAAGTCATAAGCAGCAAGAAATTCAACCCATCTGTGTTGTCTCATATTCAAATCTTTCTGTGAAAAGAGATACTTTAAGGCCTTGTGATCAGTGTATAAAATGAACTTTGCACCTAATAAGTAATGCCTCCAGAGCTTCAAGGCATATACTACTGCTGTCAACTCAAGATCATGAGTTGCATATCTAGTTTCATGGGGTTTTAGTTGTCTAGATGCATAGGCTATGACCTGATCTTGCTGCATCAACACAGCCCCTAGCCCTGACCCACATGCATCTGTATATACAACTAATCCCTCATTGCCTTCTGGTACTCTCAACACTGGTGATTTTACCAAAGCCTCCTTGATCTGGGTGAAAGCTTGTTCACACTTATCAGTCCATATAAACTTTTGGTTCTTCCTAGTCAGGTTAGTGAGTGGCATTGCTATTTTAGAAAATCCTTGTATAAACCTCCTATAGTATCCTGCCATCCCCATGAATGACCTAACTTCACTAACATTGTTAGGCTTCTTCCATGCTTGGATTGCTACTATCTTATTGGGGTTTACAGAAATCCCTCTAGCAGATACAACATGTCCAAGAAAATGTACTTCCTCTTGCCAGAACACACACTTAGAGAACTTTGCTTTCAAATCTTTTTCTCTTAATCTAGATAAGACCAAATGTAAGTGGTTCTCATGTTCCTTTATTGTTTTAGAATAGATTAGAATGTCATCTATAAAAATCAGAACAAACTTGTCTAAGTAATCTCTGAATATCCTATTCATTAGGTCTACAAAGTAAGAAGGGGCATTTGTTAGCCCAAATGGCATAACCAGAAACTCATACAAACCATATCTTGTGTTAAATGCTGTATATTTAACACTTGAATCCTCAACCTTCATCTGATGAAACCCAGATGCCAAGTCTAGCCTAGAAAACACTTTAGCTCCACTGAGTTGATCAAAGAGATCATCTATCCTGGGTAATGGGTATTTGTTTTTGATGGTTACTTTGTTTAATTCTCTATAATCTATACACATTCTTAGGGTACCATCATGCTTTTTAACAAATACTACAGGAGCACCCCAGCATGAATCACTTGGCCTTATAAACCCCTTGGCTTCTAATTCTTCCAGCTGGTTCTTTAGCTCCTTTAATTCACTTGGCCCCATCCTTGTAGGCTTTTTGATAATTGGGCTAGCCCCAGGCATAAGGTTAATCTGGAATTCAACAGGTCTATGGTGTGAGACACCTTTTACTTCCCCAAATACATCCAAGTATTCTTTAACTATGGGGATTTCATTAATAGCTATTTCCTTGGGATTATTTTCTAATTCAATTAAATGGTTTAGCCTGTTTTCTTTGATAGGTTCACACAGAATTGTAACCCTTTGGCCTTTAGAATTTTGTAGTGAAATGGTGGATGCATCTAGGTCAATTATGGCTTTGAATTGTCTTAGCCAATCTGCCCCTAATATAACTCCTATATTTGGGAAATTTAGAACATATAAATTGGAAACAAATGTGTTTCCCCCTATGTTCAAATTCACATCCACACAAATCATATCTAATACACTAGAACTTCCTAAAGGGCTTTGTATTAACAGAGGTATTTCAGCCAAATTGCAGTTCATTTTCAACCTTTTAACTATTTCATGGGAAATGAGTGAGTGGGTTGCCCCGGTATCATATATTACAGCTAAAGGTATGGTACAAATAAATAGTGTACCTTCCACTTGACCATGGTTTTCAGCATTAGCCTCAATTATGGCCTTGCCCCTACCTTCCAGGTTTGCCACTTTCCCTTGTTGCTTGTATTCTGGGCAATTTCTTTTCATATGCCCTTCCTTCCCACATAGAAAGCATTTGAAAGCTCCCCCTTTAAGCTCTGGGCATCTTGGCTTAATATGGCCTTCTTTCCCACAATGGTTGCAAACTATTTTTCTTTTGGCTTCATTGGGTTTTGCATCTACTGCCTTCTTACCATCTGCCTCTCCTTTCTTCTTATCATAAGGATGGTACTTCCCTTTGTTCTTCTTGTTGCTATTGTTTTTGAAGCTCCTAAACTTATCTCTTTCCTTGTCATGCTGCTCAATCTTCAGAGCCAAATCTATCACTTGATCAAAAGTTCTGTCAGCATAAGGTAATATAGCCCTGCTAAGCCCTGGGTTCAATCCCTTGATGTATCTATCATTTTTGGATGCTTCATCAGCCACTAACATTGCCCCATAGGTTGACAATCCCTCAAACTTCTGGGTGTATTCTGTGACATTCATAGTCCCCTGTCTAAGTTTGATGAACTCCTCAAGTAAAGTGGTTTTTGCTGAGGCTGGAACAAACCTTGCCTCTAACATCTCCTTAAATTGATTCCAATTAATATCATTTTCATTCCGGCCAGCTATGATCACCTCCCACCAACTCAAAGCTGCACCTTTTAATTGCCTTGAGGCCACTTTCCTCTTCCTTTGGTCATCTAGTTGCATATCAGTGAAGATCCTCTCTAATGTCCTCAGCCATGCTTGAATCTCCATTACACTTTCAGTTCCTTCAAAGCTCTTGCCTCCCAAATTGGTATAAGTCTTCACTAACTTGGAGAGCTCCTCATATGGGTTCTCAGGTCTGTGCCCAATTCCATCTCTCAAAACTCTCACAAATTCCTACATGTCAAGCATTTGTGGTGTACTAGATCCTCCTTGATGATGAGACCCTCTTCCTACCATATTTCTAAAAGTATATGTATTTCATTATATTAGTTTATAATACTTTACTTTAATTTTAAATTGGTTGTATCTTTCCTATTTAATCATTGTGTATGTCACATGCACACACATACATTCAGGGAATACTTATAAACAGTCAAATATATCACAAACAAACCTAGTATAAACATAAGCATACAAATATTTTGCTATGTTAATTAAAACATAGCTCTGATACCAAATGAAATGACCC
This sequence comes from Allium fistulosum, assembly GCA_030737815.1. Classification (NCBI taxonomy): domain Eukaryota; kingdom Viridiplantae; phylum Streptophyta; class Magnoliopsida; order Asparagales; family Amaryllidaceae; genus Allium; species Allium fistulosum. Next base: position 913,201,415 of record CM060908.1, read on the forward strand.
TAATTCTTAACCAAGAATTTTTTTTTTCAAACTTAGCTAAGACTACCTAGGGTCATCCTTCCCTATTCTCATATTATCCAGGATCTTTCACAATATAAAAATATTGTTTTAAATCTAAATCATTCCTAACATACATATATGAAGATATCTATGTTATATTCTCCCAGAATCAGAGCATGATAATATGTAAGTAGAAATCCTTTTAAATCTATTAAAATGTGATAATTCCCTGATAAAAGATTAATTATTGTATCCTGATTTTTGACCATAGAATCCACTGGAAACATGTACTTTAGTCTGTTATTCTAATTAAGAAATGAGCAAGTAATAATCAGTGGGAAGCAAGCTTTTAATATGGATGATTGTGTTAAAGTCTATATAGTATCAAACTCAGGCTAAAAGAAAGTGGATCATAAGTGAACACAAGCAACATCTAGGCGTAATGGAAACGCGCCTAACTTACACATGAGAGGTCACGAGTTCAAGTACTATGCTGGTCGGTTCAAACCCAATTTTTGTTTTTCTTTTTATTTTTCTCCTGTATGGTTTAAAATCTGATATCTACCTATATCTGCACATATATACTTAATTTTTGCCTATAATCTAACATACAAAACAATATTTCTTGCTTTATTATTTTTGAAACCCATTCCTACAACTGTTCTAGGAATTTATGTTTATATTTTTGCCCAAATATCAACATGTACACAGATATACATGTACATGTCAATGTCTTTGCTCATTTTCCAGAAAACTGGGTTCAAATGGTTCCTTGCTTCATTGATTTGAAGTGAACATTTGGCCTGACCTATGGTCTAACCATGTGGTTAATCTGACCATTCTTTTATTTGCATTTTACAAACCAAAATCTACCCAAAACATTGCTACTCCTTCTTTTCAAAAGCATGTTTATATATATATGAATCAGACACCTTGTCATCAGATTTATATCATCCTTCCTAACCATAATTCTCTATTAAAAATGCATATTCAGGGTATATACACTTTTACTTGCATTTGGACATATATCAATATCATGACTTGAAAATATAGCAGTTATAATTCTTTCTGGATTTTTCCCCATATAATTTCCTATATATCTATCTTTTGAAAGGACTTAGGATGAACTAAAATCATCATAAAATGATTATGCTTATAAAATCCAGGTTTTTCCTCTAAATCAAAAACAACTTTAGCAAATAGATTTTCAAATCAGTTTAACATCAATATCCTTAATACATACCAAACCAGAAATAACCAGAAACAACATAACACATATTTCTTACAAGTTCTTCCTACTTAATACATTTAGATAGCCATATCAATCAGGAAATACATGCATGAATTAACACATTCTAGCTCTTATTTCTAATTATCTTAGCATCCTCTATTCCATATCTTTTTAATCTTGCTTACTTAGCTCCATCACAACCTGCAAAAGCATTAGTGGCTGCCCCATTATGAATGAGACACCCCCATGTGCCATGAGCAATAAGGGTCAGATCTATGATCTGGTGTGAGCATTTCTAACATATCCATGATATTAAGCTAAGGATACAACATAAATATACCTTGCATAACTTGACAGGTATTATCATGAATGATTAATGTATAAATTGATCAGGTATTCCCATATGCATACACAAGAGCAAACATATGCATTAAAACAATTTTTATCTGGAACTACTAAGGTTCCTCATACCAACCTTAATCCCGGAAAGACCCAAGTTTCCTATATCATCATTTAAGGTTGCCTTTTCTTCTTATAAATTCCTGGCCTCATCTGCTATAAGGAATCAAAGGGACACATTGCCATGAACTAATTAACATCATGGCACAAAGATCTCAGGACTTAAACAAGCCATGTGTCAACTTGTCTACTTCAAATAGGACAAGCATTCCAGCAGCCTTCTTGGCACAAAATCCTTAGTTATATTACTAAGTGTATTCATGTTCATTTTATCAATGATAGCTAGGTGTACAGACCACTTATATACATGAAACATACTAGTTACCTTGCAGACATAATATTGCAAGCAAGTTAAAGGTTACTTTCTAGAGGTATAACACCCAGTCATTCCATCTCACATTATTTAGCATATAAACACCCTATTCAAACATATACCAGAATGTTTGCAACTGAGAATAAATGCATGGCTCTATTGGGTTTATTTTGATTTTGCAAGCAACTATGTTTAGCCAGATTTTTAACCTTGTTTAAACATAATTTTTAGGCTTGTAAATTTTCTGTTTGGTTTAGGGCTCAGCACTTATAGAGAAAGACTCCATTGCACCCTTAACCAATTATTTCAAGCCTCAGCACTATACCATTGTATATGCAGCTCATAGTTTTTTTTTCTTCATTCTTTGTCTTAAGCCATGATTCAGACTAGTTACAAATACTCTCTTACATGTTCTTTAAGGTTTTGGTATAACATACAGGGATGAAAATAGAACAACAAAGTTATACATCCATCATAGCAGATCATATCTCATCAAGCATTCATGAAACCATCAGTAGTCAACATGGTTTGTAAATCAAAACATGCAACATATAGCATATAAAAGCTTGGCTGCCTAATCCCAGGTCTTAATGCCATGTATATGAGTGAGGATACTCACCTAAATGCTTACACAAGCTTAATCCAGAAAACCCCTCAAATCTTTAGCCTTTTCTTCCTCTTCTTCCTTAGGTTAATTAATTCAGGGAGAGAGTAGTTTTCTGGTTAGGCTCTTGATTTATATAAGGGTTCTACCTAGGGTTTTGGGTGATGCAAAATCCCTATTTTAGCCCAAACCAGAATCATGCATTTGGCATTGCATATTCTCTCCCTCCTAACCCTTAATGTCCCGGCCAATATTTTAAAACAAGGCTAAGTTGTGCCCATTTTCTTTTCTTTTCAGAAAGTGATTACTTTAAGTATTTTTATTATATTTACCTCAAACATGATAATGGTGTGACTTTCTATTTTCTGCCTTTATACATTTGCTTTCTTGCACTTTGGTTCTTACTATTTTAGTGCTTCTTTTACTTATTTTTCCTTTATTAATTTTCTGCTCAAATAGTATCTGTATATATACATTTATACAACTATGGGTGTTAGTTTAACTTTAACCTTCTTTTATTTGCAGAAAACATGTGCATTCTTATATGCATTTCTACACTCCTATTATTCAAATAAAATTTCACTTATTCATTATAAATCAATGTTCTCTTCTGTCTTAATTTCCAGACAAGTTATACATATGCATATATATATATATAGATATATATATATATATATACATATCCTCAGGAATTTTAATATTCATGTCTAGGCCTATATTTCCTTTATTTAAAACATTTTATCTAAATGTTTTCCTTCTTTGTTTTATTATTCAGGAATTCTGGATTTTCTCTTAGTGCCATAACTAGTGTGCACGTGCACACATGCACACAACCTTGCACCACTGAAAATCCCACCTATATAATAATTCTGATTTTTCCCCCAGAATTTTAATCATTTATTTAAAAGAATTTTCCTCAAAATCTTGGGGTATTACAAATGGTCATTAGTTCGTATCGATCGTTTGACCGATCAATACGAAACATACATAAAAAGGATCGATACGAAAGCAATGATCCCCTTGCACTTTGCATCGATGCTCGGTTTGTGGCTTCATATCGATCAATGGTTCACTTCTTCGTATCGATCGATTGATTGATCGATACGAAACGTGTGGGAGCTTGATCGATATGAAGCTGGTGAGTGTGGAAATAAATGGATCGATAGGAAGTGCATGAAGGGGATGGATCTGGGAGCTCATGGATATGAACTAGATGGGCATGACGTTGATGGATACGGAGTGGATGGTTTTTGATTGATTTGTAGCCTTGACTCGAAGCGACCGCCTCCTTGACCCGAAGTAGACCTGTCATTGAATCGGAGCAAGTGCTGTAGTGACTCAAAGTACCTCGTAAATGCGCTAATCCATCAAAGACTCAAAGCAATCCCTTCTCTGACCCAAAGTAACAAGCTTGAAACCCCAAAGTGAATATGAAGGTGACTCGGAGCAGACTCCAAGCAACTTGAAACGAATCGATCTTTGTCGAAACCATATGTCAAACATCTTGTGTCGTTTGTTCATCGACTATGCTATATCCTAGCTTCATGATCATGTTTACTATCCGTGAAAATCTAGCTTTGACCATCGTGCAGTCAATTGGGTTAAATCCGCCTGTATGTTGCCTTACCAAAAGGCGGGTTAACACTTTCCTTCATTTTTATAGTATTTAATTAGACCTGGGACCACAATGAATCAGCCACCCGCAGTCCCCTATCTAATATTTATTCATTTAATACTAAACCTACTATGAATCAGCCACCCACAAGTCCTAATTAACTGTATTATTTAATTTTGGACCTAGGATTATGATGAATCAGCCACATGCAGCCCCTTGTCCAACACTTATTCATTCTTCCCTGCTATGAATCAGCCGCTTACGGATCTCATTTAATTATTATTTCAGTTTGGACTGCAAAGAATCATCCACATGTAGTCCCAAACTGCATAAAATCAGCCCCCTATATTATTGTTTTATTTTTAATTTGAGGTTGCATAGAATTAGCCCCCACAAACCTTTGGAAGTTGAATGCCTCTACTCACCTGAAGTTTCTTCAGGTGTGCATTCGATTAAGTGTCATTTCTCGATGTCAATATCCCTTCCATATCATACCTTACTTCTATCCATAATACTTCAGTGCTATACACCCTGCCCCGACCCATGTGTGCAATGCACTCTTTACTTATTGAGCGTGCTCTCTCTTAAATTGCGATGCAATATGACGACGCAATTTGCCTTATTCTCTTCACCTGATTTCGACACGATTTGCCTTATGCAAATTTGCGGTGCAGAACTACTTTCTACCAGAAAGTTTTTAGATTCCTTTGGCAAATCACTACCCCACTACCTGATGTGGTTTTATTAGGTGCAATTCTCCCTTGAGATGTTTGGCCTCCTTAGCACTATATTTGACAACTCTGATAAGGCATGTGACTACCTCTATAGGTGTTGCCATAAGATACGTTACCTTATCTTTTTCTAACGTTTATAGAGTCCTTTTGTTTGTCTTTTCGGCTGTTTTTAAGGATCTTGTCCCCTTACATCATTATTTTAATACATATGTCATTTCCATTAATTCTCAACGCAGATCCCCCTTTCCACCAGCACAATTTTACATTAGTTCTAACTTTTTTACGTATAGAAAGTCTTATAAAATTCTAGAAAATTTGTGAATGATTCCTTTATCACTACCTTGTCTTACATTTGAATCACAAGTTATTTCCCTTATTTATTTTCTAGATTCATAACAATTTATTCCTAAGCTAATAGCTTCTCAAATTACTAACCCATCTTTAGAAAAATATTTAGGACACCATATCAAGTTTTTATTTTGACATAAATCTACCAATAAAATAACATGAACCGAATCAATGAAACAAACTGAATAAAAGGTTAAGTATTACTCACCTAAATCAAACCTTGATTAGATCTTCTTCTCTTTTCCTTAGCTTGCATTTGCTTTATTTTCTCTTTACTCATGATTCTCTAATCCTCCACCATTAATGTATCTTTTAAGGTTTTGTTTTAATTTTAGAAGAATGGAATGAATGAAAAGAGTCATGTTTATTTTTCCACAATTACTTAGGCTTTGGCCCACATACTCGTTCCATTAATTCATTGTCTTCGTTATTTTCTTACTTAGCCCCTCTTGGCCCCTTTAATTAATTAATTAAATTAACCATAAATTACGGGTTGTTGCAATATTTCTAGGCTCCCGCTGCCGATCTCACTTATATCCGAGCATTGATCGAGAACACTCATCAACTATCCTTGCTTTTCCTCAACCAAGCAAGTCCTTCTTGGCCATAAGCGCAGTTGTGAAAATCTTGTTGTACACCAGTTCCTATCTCTGGGAACCATTGCTTTAGACGCCTACCTTTGGGCATTCGCCCTCAGTTTCACCTTTCTCCGGGTGTTGACCGAGAGTATCCTTTGACCATCCTCATTTATCTCTGGTCGAGCACATCCTACCAGACCACAAGCATTGTCATGTAACTCCGATTGCGCATCAGTTTCTATCTTCCGAAACTAGTGCTTTAGTTGCATGATTCTGGGCATCCCTTGTTGACTTTGCCTAGCTCTAGGCACTACTTAGTTCCGGGGAAATAAAGGCTAATTATCTGTTTGACCCTTGTGATTACACTCCTTTATACTAGTCTTGGACCAAAGGAGTTGGTACCTATCTCCAGATACCTAATTGTACCGCTAATCATGCATCATAAGATTTTGCTTACAAGAACATGGTTCCATTGGTTCAAGAAGCTAACTCTGTTTATAAACAAAAGAAGTGGAAACTCCCGCCTTATTACATCGCCCCCAATTCACTAGGGTGGTTTATTTGAAGAAATAAACTAAATAAATCTGAGTGAAATAACATCACAATAGGTTGCTATTCCACGCCGTGGAGTCGGGATTCCATCGACAGTAGCTAGCTTGAAAGTTCCAAATCCAAGATTTTTTTTAATTGCATAAGGAACTTCCGTATTCGGGCCAATTTTCCTCATACCTGGGAGAACTCGTTTCAAAATGAGGTCCCCCACTTCGAAAGTATGGCTTTCGAAATTTATGTTGAGATTCCATGCTACACTTTTCTGGTAAGCAGGTACCATTAATTCAACATCTTCTCGCTTTTCATCATTTAAATCAAGGGACTAGAGTAAGAGTTCCTCATTGACCTTGGAGTCATAGTGCCTTTTCTGGTGAGAAGGGACTTCCATTTCGATCGAAATCATAGCCTCATCTTCGAAGGCCAGAGTAAATAGAGTATTTTCAATCATAGACTTATGGGTCGTCCTATAAGCCTACAATACAAGTGGAAGCCCATCGATCCTCACATGTATGCCTATTTCAAACAGGATACTTAACATTTTATCTTTAAAACATGCCTTACTTGTCTTTAAAACATTCTTCTTTTCTTGGCTTCCAAAAATGTCCTCACATGTTTTCAAAACATCTTTATTTCATAGATTTTCAAATTTACAAAAAATGGAGTAGATAAGAACAATTATTCTATCAAAAATCCCTTAACTTTCTTACTCTTCCAATTACTTAACCTTGGAGGAGTTTCTAACTTACTACAAATGGGGACTTTCTACAAAGGCAAGCAACCAATGCGCATAATCAATGGAAAAATATGAAATTTCCATTGCTTAGCTTTCCTACTAAGGCTCTCTATAATATCCCACCTAACTAGCACTATCTCTAATTATTACACTTCTTATTACACCTAATGGTTTTATACCTTATGTATTGGAACTACTTTCTCTTATGAGAAACCATTAACGCTAAAACCTTCTATGAATCCTTTAAAAGAGGATTTCATGTTTATGTGAAATTACAAGGAACTTATTTTATATTTTATCGAAATAGGCTATACAAAATATGGTGCTTTTCATACCTTGTACATCTCTTTCACGTATTCCTTATAACTTGCACAAAACATCATTATTTGTGATTTGGTTTCATAGAAAATTATATCATTATTCATTTCATTCCAATAGATTAAAGTATGTTTAATCTATATTCACTTACAATAGATATTTCCTACGAAATTTATTAATTTCCTAATATTTGACTTACACTTTTTCGGAAGAATTCATTTTCAACTGGTACAGTGAGTTTATGAGGATCATTAGTTGGAATATTAGAGGTCTGAATGATTTGAATAAGTGTGATAAGGTTAGAGCGTTCTTTAAAGACTTTTTGATTGACATTGCTTTGCTTCAGGAAACTAAAATTTGTTGTCCAGATTTTCGGTTTTTTAGAAGATTAGGCGGGTATCATTTTAAAAAATGGGTGTTTTTACCTTCTGTGGGTACTTCAGGGGGTTTAATGATTGGGTGGCGGGATAATTATTTTAAATTACTTCAATGTATTGTTAAACAGCATTCTCTTCATGTTATACTCATTAATCTTTCTGATAACTCTTTTTTAAATATTTCTAATGTTTACGGACCTAATTCTAAAATTAATCGGAGAATTTTATGGAATGAATGCCTAGATTTTAGATCCTTTGCCCCGGGTTCTTGGATTTTGGGGGGTGATTTTAATGTTACGCGTTTCATTGGTGAGCGATATCCTAGGGAAGGGGATTACTCTGTAATGGAGGAGTTCGACCAATTTATTATTAATTCTAATTTGATTGAAATTCCCCTTTCTAATAGAGAGTTTACTTGGAATAATGCTAGAGAGTCTCCATCCATGGCTCTTCTCGATAGATTTTTTGTTTGCGATGATATCGAAGATAAATTCCCAATCTGTAGAGTCACTGGTTTACCTTATACATACTCCGATCATTGTCCAATTATTCTTACTTGTGAATACCATAGAGTTATTATTAATAATTTTAAATTTGAAAAGATGTGGCTTTTGGAATCTAACTTTGTGAATCTAGTTAAAGGTAAATGGGTTTCTTTGAGTTTCCATAACTTTAGAAATAAGGAAAATTCTACAAAAGTTTTTGTTTCTAAACTTAGGGAGCTTAGGATTTTTCTTAAAAACTGGAACAAAAATGTTTTTGGCAATCTAAAAATTAAAAAAGATAATATTCTGAATGAAATGCTTAAAATTAATAAGATAGAAGAATCTAGACCTCTAAATATAGGTGAACGTAATGTTCTTGATAATTTAAAAGATGAATTAAATTCTATTTTAGAAAAGGAGGAGGTTATGTGGAAACAACGATCCAGAATTCAATGGATCAACGAAGGTGATAATAATACCAAATTTTTTCATAATATAGCTAAAGGTAGAAAATGTAGTAATACAATTAACTCTATATTTGTTAATAATATAGAGTTAGTGGATCAAAGAGATCTTAACAAGTCTTTTACAGACTATTATAAGGATATTTTTGGTTCTAAAATCAAACATAGAATCAATGTTAGATGTATAGATTTGTATCCACCTGATACTATTATGGATTTATCAGAATTAGATAATCCTTTTACTGAAGAAGAAATTAGAAAAGCAATTAATGACATGCCAAGTGATAAATCCCCAGGACCTGACGGGTTTCCTATTTTATTTTATATTACTTTTTGGGACATTTTAAAATTTGACTTAGTTAATATGTTTAACGATTTTTACAATGGTAATTTGCAATTAGGGAGATTTAACTTCGCAAATGTTATTTTGTTACACAAAAAAGTAGGAGCTAAAAACTTAAAAGATTTTAGACCTATTTCTTTGATTAACTGTTCAGTTAAAATCATTTCTAAAGTTCTAGCTAATAGACTTAGTAAAAGAATGAATGAATTAATCGATTGTTCACAATCGGCTTTTATTAAAGGGAGAAATATCACTGATGGGGTGGCAGTTGTTCAAGAATATATTAATTACTATTGTAAGAATACATAACTTGTGCAATTTTAAAACTTGATTTTGCTAAAGCTTTTGATTCAGTAGATTAGGATTTTCTTGTTGATATTTTTCATGCTAGAGGTTTTAGTCATAGATGGATCTATTGGATTGTAATGATCCGCTATTTTAGACCATTCAAATCGACAATAAATCCACACATGTCTGACTTGAATAATTCAAAATATCAGATTGTTAATTTAAATTTGGCAAAACTCGGCATATGCAGTAAATAAATCAATCACAGAATCACAGACACAGAGTAATACAATAATACGCAGCGGAATAGATAAAATAGTAGTTCATGAAGCTACTATATAAACATCAGAGTTAAATAAAATACAACAGAATATCTCAAATGTAGTGAAGTCTCCAATACAACAGATGACTTCTCTGAACGAATCAACTAGAAGAGCTGAAAGCTGAGGCGATAGTTGGATCTCCAAAGGAAGCTCCAAACTCCAAAGGTGAGTCTCTCCAAAGGTGAGTCTCAGATGCTGTATCACTCGGTCTGACCCGAGCGTAAAGCAAAACACCAAACACTCGAGTCAGGATTAACATTCTTATATAAATAAATCCAACTCAAGTTATAAATCATATCTTAAATTTCAATTAGTTTTAAATCGGTTTAATTAGATAAAATTCTTTAATGAATCCAATTTCAACTAAATTCAAATTATCTTTCTAACCTTAACTTATTCAAATTATTACCAAAATCTATTTTGAAATATATTTTAAATACTCAACATATTATATGTATTTAAATCAATCATTCCCATTGATATATAATAATTTAAGGCTCAACATTTATTAAAACCATATATTTCTTTCCAAAACCACAGAATTCATTTTAATATATTTATATATATGGACCAACGGTGTCTGTATATATATTTATCATATGGTTAAGTGATACGGATATTTATCATTTCAATCCGAAATTTAAATATATACGGGTAGATATCATTTCGACCCGTAATCCCAATTTCAATTCAAATGAAAATCGCTTGGGTTTATCATTTCAACCCATAACGAAATTCTCCTATTCTAAAGTCCATTCGGGTATGTATCATTTCAACCCATAGTGAATTCTATACTAACAGGGAACTTGCAGAGTGATAACAGATACTAAAAAATATATAACAACAGGCATATATCATCAGTATAAATAACAGATACGGGTGTCAGATGTCACAGGTGAACAGATACAAATAATAGTAAAAACAGGCATATAATACTAGATACTGGTGTCAGATGTCACATGTGAACAGATACAATAATAGTAATAACAGGCATATAATACTAGATACTGGTGTCAGATGTCACAGGTGAACAGATACAATAATAGTAATAACAGGCATATAATACTAGATACTGGTGTCAGATGTCACAGGTGAACAGTTATAGATAATAGCATATATAACAATGTAAATAACTTCAGCAGCATATTTCAATTGCTATTTCAATTGAAAACAAATTTAAATAATAAAAGAACGTTAATCGTGAACAGTTGAAAACTTAGTTGCTAATACTCTTAATTGCAAAACTATGAGCTTTCCTTTTGACTACCTTGGTTTTGTGATTAGACCCACCAAACTCAAACATGACGACTGGATTATTATCATTGATAAAATTAAAAATAAGATTTCTAACTGGAATGGGATATTTCTATCTAGAGCAGGTAGACTAGTTTTAATAAATTCGATTTTATCAGCTCTTCCGATTTATTGGATGTCCTTGCATTTGTTCCCGGATTGGGTTATTGATAAAATTGATAAGATTAGAAGAGATTTCTTATGGAGTGGATAAAACTCTAATAATAATATTAAATGTCTAGTAAATTGGGAAACCGTCTGTAAGGCCAAAAAAGAAGGTGGATTAGGTGTTATTAATTTGCGTAATATGAATTTGTCTCTGTTAGGTAAATGGCTTTGGAAGTTCAAAGATATAAGTGATAACGCTATTTGGAAAGAGATCATTTCTAAATATTACTATAATGGAAATAGCAATTTATATCAAATTGCTTCTTCAGTCACTCAAAACATATCTAACTTTTGGAAAAACATTTTAAAATGTAATGAGAAATTTAATTTAGGAATAAATACAATTGTTCACTTTGGTAATCGTACTTCGTTTTGGCATGGCCGTTGGATTTCGGTCTTGCCTCTTAAGATAGAATTTAAGGATCTGTATGAAATTTGTAACTTTAAGTTTGCTTTAATCAATGAAGTTTATTCTCCAGAAAATGATCCTCCTTGGACCAGTTTTAGCAGAATTTTAGTTGATTCAACTTTTAGACAACTTTCTTTGCTTTATGCCAGATTAAATCTTTATAATATTGATAATGATAATGATTTTATTAGTTGGGAATGGGAAAAAAGTAAGAAATATACTTCTAATTCTTTCTACAGATTCATTAATTTTTCGGGTACAATAAATAACTCATTTAAATATATGTGGAAATCTAATGCTCCTCCCAAATCAAAAATTCACATGTGGTTAATTTTCATGGAAAACTTAATACAATCGATTTTTTAAAAAGAAAAAATATTCAAAATGATAATAAATGTTATTTTTGTAATCTGTATCTTGAGGACATTAATCATATATACTATAATTGCATGGATTCTAATTACATTCTAATCAATACTCTTAAAAATTTTAACTTTAATATAACAACTAAAATTTCGGATTGTGAATTTTACTGGAATAATTATAGATTCAAGTTCAAAAAGAATATTAGATTTTTACTAGACACTTTATTCATTATTATTAGTTGGTTTATTTGGTTTGAAAGAAATCAAAGAATTTTCAATAATAATAATTGTCATTTTAACAAATTGATTTTTACAATTTCTTCATTTTGTTTTAATTGGATCTCTAACCCCAAATATAAATTAGGCAAAAATATCCTTTTCAAAAGGTATCTTAACAAGGTTAATCATAATATTAATTTTTTTAAACACAACAATAATTTTTTAACATTAATAATAGTATTATTAATATTTTCTCTAGTTTAGATGATGATTTCACTTCTAATCATAACTTACTTATGATTAAAGGTTCATAAGATTGATCCGTCTCAATTTTTGTTCTAGTCTCTGTTTGGTTTTGGTTTTTAAGTATTTTTATTTATACTGTTATTGTCCAGTTAGTCTTATTTAGGTTTTTATTTCCTTCCTTATTAATACATATATATGTATATTTATTATATAAATATACATATATATGTATCATTCCAATTTTTTCTTTAGTCATTTTCCAGTTACAAGTATGGGAGATAGGATATCAGATTCATTTTGCAGGTTTTCATATCTTCAGATTGCTGGACACTAGATGGTAGATAGGTCAGCAGAGCAGAGTATCTTCACCCAGGACTACTAGCAGTTTCTCCTCAGATTTAGGATTCTGCTATCTTCATTATGGAGTACTTTTTCAGGAGGACATCCCCTTTCTCTTGATCAGAGGCTTCAGAGCGGTTTCTCTTTTCAGCAGATCCACTTCAGAGCAGATGCTTATTCACCTCTCCTGATTCAGTTGGTTGGAGCTTCCTCATTAGTCTGGGACGTCATCCAGTAGTTTTTGTTTTTTTTTCTCTAGTTTTTTAGGTTCTTCTAACACCTTAATATCGGGCGGTGGCCATGCCGGAGCTCGATATCGGGGTGTGATGGGTGGTGGCCTTGCCGGAACTCATTTTAGGAGTACCTGAGATTTGATATATATGTATTTGGTTTTTGTTACCTGTCAGGCTTGTTGGCAGCACTTTATATTCGAGATATATACATATATATTCGCATGTGTGCTCTCCTCTATTCGTAGAGGATCACACATTTTTCTCAAAAAAAAAAAGAAGAATTCATTTTCAAAATAGTTTTAACATTTTCATAACTAAAAAATATTTCCATATACTTATTTAAATAATAAGTGTTCTTACAAACCACTTTATTTCTATACTTAGAAATTATCTTCAAAACACATTTTTATTTGGGTTAAAACAGGTGTTGCGTAAAACACAGTTACTACAACCCAAAAATACTAGTATATGGATTCAGTTAAAATAAATATTAATAAATCCCATATGCTATGTAAAAACATTTCCTTTGGGAGTCACCTACTATAACAATAGTGCCATAGTCTATGCTTCCTTTATTTTTCACGAAAACATCTATTACAATAATAAATGTTGTAACCAACGTTTTCGATATTTAACACACTCTAGGATTTTATATTTTAAAATCTTTGTTTACCTACAAGAAAACTAATGAGCTATATATGCTCTATAATTCTTCAAAAAGAATTAAAATTCACATCATATAAAAACCAATTTAAATTTCATACCACTTCTTTTTCAAAAACCCAATATTTACTTAAAATATATCAACAATTATATTTTTCAACTTTTCAATTCCAAAAAGTTTCGTTTTATTGGGCTAGACATAAAGTGGATTTTCTTCTTACCACCGTAGGAATATCCATCCTAATCTTTGGAAATCTCATCCCTTACTAAAATCTCTTATTCCTTCCAAAATAAAAATACTCTCCCTATTATCCCTAGGGAACTTTCCCACTTCTTATGACATATGGATACTAATCTTCTCTCAAAACATAGCTTATTGTACACTATAAATTGGTAATAACTTAGGGCTCAACACTCTTGGGTCATCCCAAACCCAACTAGCAAACTATGCACAAATGTATTTCTAAAAAATTTTCATATGTTAAAATCTATAATTGGGGACTATTTGGATTTTAGTACATAATATTTTTATATATTATTCAAAAATACAAATACATTTCACTCATTATCTACCTAGGAACCCTAAACCTAGGCTCTGATACCAAATGTAACAACCCGAATTCTAGTGGGTCCGGATTTTTCGTAAAAAATGCTAAAACCCAAGCCCACTGAAGCTCGAGTTGGGTATCTGGTATCCTACAAATAGGCAAAGACAAATATATCGGAGCTCATGTAAATATCTCACAGCGGAACTGACTAAAATATAATAGTAAGTGAATACTCACCAAGATAATAACACTTTCTAAACAAGTGTCTCAAAGCTGGAAATTCTCTGCCATCTACCTAACCTGTGGGATGTATGAGGAGGGGGTCAGAACTAAAGTTCTGGTGAATGGACAAATTATACACTTCTAAGCTTAATTCTACATATACCGTCTTATTTCCATTTTCCGTTATGTTAGGTTTATTGGGTTTATAATACTCTCGCCTCTGCGTGTGAATCGTACCCATCTACTCCCTAGTAGATTAAAACCTAATAACAAATATATATGTAGCTACATGTCCAATGACCGCATCAGTCCTAGGTACTACCCATAGTACCTTCCGTATCCTCCGCGAAAAGGACTCCGTCGTCTTGCTCCTAGAGCGTTCTGTAACTACATCTGTAAAGGATAGCTTCGTGTGGCATACAATACAGATGTTTCGTCGTCTACTATGAAAATGTAAAATTGTGTCCGCACTAGCCTATACTAATGCTCGGACATCCACAATGAACCACCCAGTGCGTACCTTGAGGACTATACGCAATCGTTCTGTCTACTCCCTGAATCCCGCCAACAAGGTCTACCTTGTACGGAACTCAGTCAGGGATTTTCTATATCTGTAAAGGACAGTTTCGTTAGGCTACAAACAGATATTCTACTAGGTTTGTCTCTTTTCTCATTGTGATTATGGCCCCACGCAGCCACCCCTCGACTAATCGAAAGACCTCTAAAGAGCTAAGTGGTTGTGCGCTACTACAAACAATCTAAACATCCAATTGGCTGTGCCCCTCATCCAATGTCTCGATAGTGAAAGAATCATTGGCCTATTGGTTTAACTCTAGTCTTTCTCGAACTCGTTCTTGATTGATGATGGCTTGATCTCCGCATGCGACTATCCTTTTGGGTCCTGACCACTAAAACCTACTCACAAGTCAGAGTACAGTGTCATATGAATATCCTACTCCATTCGTCAACCTTTTGACTGCCTACAAAGGTCGGTTTCGTTAGGCCTGCAATGCAAAAGCAGTCAAGGCATACTCCCTTGTTGGAACACCTACAGACCTGCCTCCGGGGGTGAAGCTTCATTAGGCCTACCCTAGAGGGCCATCCTGTTAGTCCATAGGATAGTGGTTTTGATGACAACAACTATAGAAGTGTTATAAAATATATATGTGCAGGAAATCTATATGCAGGTATCAACAAAAGAAGACTGTACAGTAAAGAAAACAAAATTGATGAAGACAAAGATCAAGAGTTCAAGATTGAAGACTCATGAGATTCAAGATATTCAAGAGTTCAAGACAAATAATATAGTTAGGTTAGATATTTGTTAAAACTCCTTGAAAGCACTATCATTCTTTTTTATCCAATTTACTCGTGGAATGGAATCCACTTCGTTCTTGTTAAAGGGATGGAACCCTAGTGAGATGGAACTCACGAAATATCTAGTGGAACGGATAGTAGCCCTATTTTGTTATCCACTAATTTTGATTCAAAATGATTTCCAAAATTATCTCTTGTTTTATAAAATGATTTTCAAATATTCCTTTTCAAAAGAAAAACCTTCGTTCACATTTCCAAAAATGTTTTAGCCTCAAAATCATATTTATCATTTTGTTATATTTTGATTTCAAAATTGTCCTTGATATTTTAGCCTCAAAATCTATTTTAATATTATATTTACTTTAGTTTATTTACTTTGATTTTAAATATATTTTAGTATATATACATATATACATTCATAAGTATTTCTACTTCTAAATACCTTCTACAAATACATGGAGTCCATTTGAATAAAGTTGCATATGTTTTAAATCATCATTTTCAAAGTAAAGCAAATCATCACTTTTTACTAGACCATGTCGACATCCTATTTACCTGTCATGTCGACATACTTCCCGTTACAGCAAAGGTTGTTTTCAAAAGAAGTGTCTATTCGTTTAAACCTCTTCGAATGGACACATCCATTCATTCTCTATAAATAGAGACTGTTATAGACGTTTTCAAAAAACTACTTTCTTCATTTTCTCTCCTCTTTACTCTCTTATCTTATTTTCTAATCATCCTATCCATATTCTGCCGAAATCTTAAGTGAGTCAAACCAAAATATCTCTAGTTTGATTCTCTGCCACTCTCTCCAAAGAATCTCAGTGCTTATCAGAGTTATAGATATATTTGTACTCAATAAAAACTTGTGTGGGGTTATAAAGGTGTGATCGTGTCCTTGGAAATCGATCGGGTGAACTTGTGTCCTGTGAATCAAGTGGTTCTACCCAAAGACCTGAGAATCTGGAGGGTGTACCTCGTTGCCTTGGAATCGAGGGATTGTAATCTAGATTATTGTTGAATAGAAAGCCGTACGGGTTGTGCGGGACTGGATGTAGGGTAACACCGAACCAGTATAAAATTCCTGGTGTGTTCTTTCCTTTACTTGCTTTTTATTTATACTTGCATTTGTTTGTGATTCTGTGATTTGATCTGTGATTGTGTATTTGCATTAAGTTAGTTAATTCAATTTAAATCAAAGAAGTTTTAAAGAAATTCTTAAAACACTATTCACCCCCCTCTAGTGTTAAATAGCCTTAAGATCATCTTCCGCGTCCCTTTCATTTGGTATCAGAGCAAGTTTTTTCAAAGTATTCATAACCTGATTTTTGAAAAGTAACAATGGCTACCAACACTGGTATTTCTAGTTCATTTGTAGAGGGTCAGTCCACTGCCAGACCACCACTTTTCAATGGCAGTAACTATGCATATTGGGCATGTAGAATGAAGATATATTTACAATCCATTAGTTTAGAAACATGGAATATGACACAAACTGAATACACTGAGCCCACAACTGATTTTGCTCAATGGACGACCGTTCAAAGAGAAGTGGCTCAAAACAATTCAAAAGCCATGAATATTTTATTTTGTTCACTAGATAGAAATGAATTTAATAGGGTATCTGTTTGTAAAACTGCATATGAAATCTGGAAAACTCTGCAAGTTACTCATGAAGGAACAAGCAAAGTTAAACAGACCAAAATTTCTATTCTTACTAATCAATTTCAATTATTTAAGATGTTGCCTAGTGAATCTATTCCAGATATGTATAGTCGTTTTCAGGATATTGTTCATTCACTAGTATCTCTGGGAAAAGCAATCTCCGAAGAAGATCAAGTCAGGAAAATTCTGAATTCACTCACTCCAGAATGGGATTTGAAGACACTGGCGATTGAAGAAGCAAATAACATCAGTACCTTGAAGATTGATGAATTAATTGGAAATCTGATGTCATATGAAGTTCAAATTCAGGGAAGAAGGGAGAATAAGTCATCATAAAAAAAGTCCATTGCCTTCAATGCACTAACTGGTGAATCAGACTCTAGTGATGATGATGAAGAAATAGCCTTCATGACAAGAAACTTTCGAAAATTCTTGAAGTATAGAAAAATGAATAATCACAAGAGAAAAAGTTTTGGAAATAACGCTAAATCACTCAACAACATCAAATGCTTCAATTGCAATGAGTTTGGTCATTATCAAAGAGACTGTCCACATCTAGAAAAGCAAACTCCTCAATCAAACAAAGAATATTCAAAGAAAAGAAAGAAAGCATTTGCAGCAACACTGGATGATTCAGATACGTCCTCAAGTGATGATGAACAGAAAACAGAATTGGCAAATATGTGTTTTATGACAACTCAGAATTCAGATAATCAGGATGATATGGAACTCAAACAAGGTACACGTTTACTATTTTAATTGGTTGAAAATTGGTTGCTTAGAATAGTTTATTAGTTAAGTATATAATTGATTTTATTAACTTAAAATTTTTTAAATATCTTTTAAAAAATTTATAAAATATTATTTTTATATATTTTCTGTATAATATATTTCCAAAATATATTCAGACAATAATCATAATATATATAAGTATATATATATATATATATATAAATCTTGTACATGCTTGAAATCATTTTTGCAAAATCTGATGTGCATGTCAACATGGCACTTATTGGTAATGTCGACATACCTATAGCAAATCAGATTTCTAAATTTGAATTCAAAATTCAAATTTCCCTCCACCTTTTCACTAACTCCTATGTTCTGAATAGTTATGACTCTTTGACCAGAGAATCCACCTATTCAACCTCTTTATATCTATCTTCTATCAACACTTATCTCCATCTTCAATTAAAATTCAAAACAACTTTTATCTTCAAAAATGGCATCCACTAGCAACGTAGCCGGAATGAGGCTGTCAAGAGCCACCAAAGATCATCTCTACAATAATAGAGATGCCATACTTGCATACATTAATTATGCAACTTATGGAAAAGTTCATTCGGGTAATTTTGCTATTTTTAATGACTTCGCTTCTTATGAAATTGATGCTCTCTTTCAAAACAATGGTATTCTAAGTTTTTAATCATTCCAATATTTCACTTATGAAAATTCCGCACGTGTTTCAACCATACGAAACACTAACGGAAAAAGAAGCACGATTGGGGTATGAGGAAATGCAAGAAGATTAGGAGGAAGAAGAAGAAGAGGAAGAGGAGGAAGAAGAAGGTGAGGAAGAAGAAGGTGAGGAAGAAGAAGGTGAGGAAGAAGAAGAGGAAGAAAGTGAAGAAACTTCCTTAGAGAGTATTGATTTTCCCACACGACCATCAAACAAGACTCTCCTTCACAATCAACGAGTGATTGTGAAAAATCAAAAAGCTCTCAAACACTCCGTAAACAAAAAATTGGACAAAATGTCCAATACTATGAACAAGTTCTTCTCCAAAGTCAGCAAGAAGCTCAATATCTCATCATCTTCATCCTCATCTACTAGTTTCTAGAGTTTACTTTTTGTATATCAATGAAATTTGGTGTATTGAAAGTTGTATCTTTATGTTTTCTTTATGAAATTCATGTACTTCTCTGTTCTAGTATGAAATGAAGCTTATTCTCTGTTTATCTTACTGTTACTCTTATTTATATCAAGTAATATATATATAAATCATATGTATATACACTGAAAATTCAAAAATAAGATGTGCAAAATCTGCTATGTATGTCGACATACTGTATAGAGGTCATGTCGACATATACTGGTAATATTCTGAATGGACATTTCAATTTGAAATTCAAAATAACTCCTTATGTCTATTCATTTCAAACGACTTTCCTGTCTATTTAAGTCCTATTTTCTTCCAGAAAACTTCTCATAACTTCTCTCTACTCTTATCTACTTATTTCCTTCTTACTTATCATCAAAATGGCTTCATCCTCTTCAAATCTAAGTGATAATCTTGAAGAGACTCTCAAATCCTTCAAAGATATTCTTACTTTTATTCTACGAAATCAGAGGCACTTAGAACTGAGTCAAATGCAGATGATAAAGGAACAAGAAAGGCATTTCGATGCACTACGATGGATGATCTCCGCTCTCAACAAAGAGGATCTCCAAGTAAATCCACCGAAGACATTGCTCCAGGACGATGAAGATTGGGAAGTAATCAAAGCGGATCCCGTCTTTGGAAAAGAGGGATGGGTTGAAGTTCCACGTAACATTTAACTTGTTTGATTTGGTTTAAAATTGATTTGATTTGAAATACTTGATTTGGTTTGGTTTTAAACATGGTTGATTTATGATAACTTACTATATTGATTATGTAATAAGACATAAATAGGTGTGCTTATGTTTGATTGATTTGTCTACTTATTGAATGCATTTTCTTTTCATTTAACAGTTATGTATATAGTGATATGAATAAAATAATTTGTGGTTACACTTATTATTCTCATTCTTATATTACTCATATATATCATTCTGAGTATACAATATTTAGCATTGTTATATCTAGTTTCAGTATTATTAATGATAACACTATCATTAATATCATAGATTTAGGGGGAGTTAGTGTCATTTTTTTGTTGATGACAAAGGGGGAGAAGTATAAAATAGGTTAGTTAGGCATAGATTAAGGGGGAGTTATTAGATTTAGGGGGAGTTATAAGGAGAATATAAATATTTTATAAACAAAGGTTGTCATCATCAAAAAGGGGGAGAATGTTAGTCCATAGGATAGTGGTTTTGATGACAACAACTATAGAAGTGTTATAAAATATATATGTGCAGGAAATCTATATGCAGGTATCAACAAAAGAAGACTGTACAGTAAAGAAAACAAAATTGATGAAGACAAAGATCAAGAGTTCAAGATTGAAGACTCATGAGATTCAAGATATTCAAGAGTTCAAGACAAATAATATAGTTAGGTTAGATATTTGTTAAAACTCCTTGAAAGCACTATCATTCTTTTTTATCCAATTTACTCGTGGAATGGAATCCACTTCGTTCTTGTTAAAGGGATGGAACCCTAGTGAGATGGAACTCACGAAATATCTAGTGGAACGGATAGTAGCCCTATTTTGTTATCCACTAATTTTGATTCAAAATGATTTTCAAAATTATCTCTTGTTTTATAAAATGATTTTCAAATATTCCTTTTCAAAAGAAAAACCTTCGTTCACATTTCCAAAAATGTTTTAGCCTTAAAATCATATTTATCATTTTGTTATATTTTGATTTCAAAATTGTCCTTGATATTTTAGCCTCAAAATCTATTTTAATATTATATTTACTTTAGTTTATTTACTTTGATTTTAAATATATTTTAGTATATATACATATATACATTCATAAGTATTTCTACTTCTAAATACCTTCTACAAATACATAGAGTCCATTTGAATAAAGTTGCATATGTTTTAAATCATCATTTTCAAAGTAAAGCAAATCATCACTTTTTACTAGACCATGTCGACATCCTATTTACCTGTCATGTCGACATACTTCCCGTTACAGCAAAGGTTGTTTTCAAAAGAAGTGTCTATTCGTTTAAACCTCTTCGAATGGACACATCCATTCATTCTCTATAAATAGAGACTGTTATGGACGTTTTCAAAAAACTACTTTCTTCATTTTCTCTCCTCTTTACTCTCTTATCTTATTTTCTAATCATCCTATCCATATTCTGCCGAAATCTTAAGTGAATCAAACCAGAATATCTCTAGTTTGATTCTCTGCCACTCTCTCCAAAGAATCTCAGTGCTTATCAGAGTTATAGATATATTTGTACTCAATAAAAACTTGTGTGGGGTTATAAAGGTGTGATCCTGTCCTTGGAAATCGATCGGGTGAACTTGTGTCCTGTGAATCAAGTGGTTCTACCCAGAGACCTGAGAATCTGGAGGGTGTACCTCGTTGCCTTGGAATCGAGGGATTGTAATCTAGATTATTGTTGAATAGAAAGCCGTACGGGTTGTGCGGGACTGGATGTAGGGTAACACCGAACCAGTATAAAATTCCTGGTGTGTTCTTTCCTTTACTTGCTTTTTATTTATATTTGCATTTGTTTGTGATTCTGTGATTTGATCTGTGATTGTGTATTTGCATTAAGTTAGTTAATTCAATTTAAATCAAAGAAGTTTTAAAGAAATTCTTAAAACACTATTCACCCCCCCTCTAGTGTTAAATAGCCTTAAGATCATCTTCCGCGTCCCTTTCACATCCTAGAGTACCCTCACGTCCCGTTGAATCCCATACTTCCTTCTAGCCCAAACTAACTAAGTTGGACGTGCTCTTTCTGTATTAAAATCGGCGATGAACTGCTTTGTTTGGCTCTTCATCCTTTGGGCTACTCCAAACGCATCTTACCATTTTATTAGACCCTACGTCTAATCTTTTATTATGCGTTTAGTTTACTTTTCTTATTCTGTTGGCTACTTATTTACCCTAATCAGCAAGCCTAGCCCTACCTAACTATTGTGAGACCATCAGTTCCTAATTGAAAGGGAATGCTGCCGATACGGGCCGCTTCTATCATTTTTCTTATTAACTTAGTCCAAGATCTAAGTTGATAAAATAAGCCTCTTCTATTTCTTTCTTTTTAATTATAACTTATGTGTTACAATTATACTTGCAATTGTTACTTTTATATTCTTTTCTTTCTTTCTTTTATATCTTACATGTTATAAGTGTAATTACAAGTGCCTCTCTTCTATTCTAGTCTGTTTTTATTATGATACTATATTGTTTAGTTCTCTTATATTATATGACATCTTAGCTTGGGACTACGTCCAATTGTGACAAATTACTTATCATAATAATTGCTTTACTTTTATTTTACTATCTGCGCAGCAAATGCAGATCTAGGCACATTTCTTTTTATTATTTCTAGTCATGTCAAATAATTAACTTGATTTCTTCTTTAATTTATTTAACTCTTCACTTTATTCTCTTTTATTCTAGGAAGTAGTTCTATTCTATTTGGTTGGTTATAAAAACTGTGCTAAAAATCTATTTCCATATTTTAATACTGAATAATGCTATAAACAATAACTCGTATTTGCAAGATATTTCTTTTATTGTCTCTTTAACTATTGGATAATGCAAAATATAGAAACATCTCTACTTTACACAATTCCCTTTTTCTTTCTTTTATTCTTACAATTACGTTTATCGTTATTCTTAAAATATTAAACTTTGGAAATGTATTCTCTTTTCTAAACCAACCAACTAATCTATCACTAACTTCCAAATCAAGTTATTAAATTTTCCACTTTTTAATTTATTTCTCCCGTTTTAGCATAATTTACTGTAAATTTCTTACTTTTAGGCTTATGCCTTTCGCTATACTGTTAAGCCTAATATTATTCATATTTAATTGGATTCCTATCTTTCTTTTCCATATAAATAATAATTAAATATAAGCTCTCTTATAGAATTTACAGTTTCAACATAACTAATTAGCAGAACTAATTACTGAAATAAATGCTGAATTAAAATATTTAACGGGAATCTAACGATAATATATCATAAACGTAAAAGATATATTATTTAAATCAGCTCACATGTCGTCCTTAGCTTTGCTCCATGGTCTTAGCTCTGCTCCATGGCCTTCTTGGATCCCCTTCTATGGTGTCTAATATTTTTATTAAGAAGATCTTCTTCCTAGAAATATTTTCTATTTAGGGTCCAGCCTCAGGCAATGAACCCAATTGGGAGAAAATACGATTGTGAGAAAATAGCTAGGCCTAGGGTCCTATTTATAGTGGAGTTTGGGGATCTCAGACCGTCGGATTTTTGGATAGAATCTGGTGTAACCATGTCGCATGCTCGCTACGAATCATTGGATCAGAAAACAACGTTACGGATTGCACAAAAATCAAATTTGAAGAGTTCGGCATATACCTGGACAATTTGTCGTCCAGGATATAACGTGGGTCGACCTACAAGTTGACCTATGTGCATTGAAGGTCGACCCTAGGGTTGACCTGTGTGCCTTGGGGTCGACCTATGGGTCGACCCACTCTATTTTATTATTTTGTTTCTTTTTCCTGATTTTCGTTTCTCTCGTAACTTCTTCATATTAACTCGGATTTCGACAAGTTATATATGGAAATTGATCAGAAAATCACCACGAACACAATGGTATAAGTTTCGAGGCCATATTATGACAATTCCAAAAATGTTTATTTTCACTGTTCATCGTTATTTGGTTATTTAATTATCTAAAAATGCGTGGTGTTATAATTACCTAATTCGCATCATAGCTAGTCAAATTACAATAGCCGACATGTAACGACCCTTAAATTTAGATAATTAAAATTAGTTAATTTAATAAGGTTTTGTGATTAAATGTTGGTAGAAAAAAATATTTGTGATTTAATAGTAAGAATATAACTGGAATGAAATGTAATAGTATTAATTTAAGGTAATTGATAACTGCTTTAAATGTAATTCCAATTAATTAAAATGATTAAAAAGTTATAATTGGTTATAGATTGTAAATTAATTGTAATAATGTGTGTATTAATTGGTAATTGGATTAAAATAGTAATTGATAATTTAAAGTTATATTAACAAATGAAATAGTATGTAATAAATAGTAATTGAATAAAATTAGTGTTGTGTAAATAACTATAACATTGTTGTAAACAATCAACTTATAAATGTGATTAAATTAAGCTAAAGGTGACAATTGTTATTTGTTACCTATTTGTTTAACTTGTTGAAATCAAATTGAAAATAATTGCAATAAATGTAATTAAATATTGCGTTAATGGAAATTAAGATGAAATTGGAGAATATTAATGTAATAAAATATAAACAAATATTAACTATGTCTATAAAGTAATGATTGATTGAATAAAAGATTGAAATCTAATTAAATCAATTTATCGGAATTAGACTATAATTAATTGGAATTTAATGTAATTAAATATTGTGGTTAATGTAAGAAATGCCGTCAATTGTAGAAAATGAGGATAACAAGAAAGAAACCTATGTTAACAATTTCATAAGGTATTGGTTGATTTAATAGTAGGAGTGTAAATCAAAATAAAAGAATAAAAATGAATAAGTTTAGTAAAGGAGTAAACATATATTTATTTATTTGAAATGTTTGGTAGCTGAAAGATTGATTGTAGAGATGAGAAACTATTATTTAGTAAGAAATGTGTAATTACCATTTGTATCCAATAGTGTATCAATGTGTTTAAATTACTTTTACACAGAAAATAATTGTTCTACTTCTCATTACATTCATTTAGTCCATTTTGAAACTTAATCAAATTGAATTAATGTAATCGAAAATTTTCAATTAATAGGAGAGAGAATGCTAAATTGTAAATTAATAGGTGTAATTAAAAGTAGCTTATGTTTTGTGAAAATACAAGGAAAGTTTGATTTAATGAAAAGAACATTTACATCAAATAAAATGAATGTTTCATTTGTGAATGTAGGTTTAATTTCAGTAAAATAAAGAATAGAATGATTGATTTTAAAGGAAGAAATATATGTTTATTTGAACGGTGTTTTAGCTTATAGATTGATTACAAGAATAGAAAAATAATCTATTTTAGAGTTATTTATTACTCTTGTGTGTAAACAACAAATTTATAAATGTGTTTAAATAAACAATTGTTTTATTTTTCATCCATTTTAGTTGTCTGTTTTGAAATTTAACTTTGTAAGTAATTGCAATTAATGTAATTCAAATATTTCAATTAAAGGGAAAGAAAACGTTGATTGTAATTAATAGATTTAATAAAAGAAATGCATGTTTTGTGTTAAACAAAAGGGTGTTTTAATGGAAATAAAAGATCATTTTGGGAAAGTCAAATTGAATGTTTTCATTTTTAAGGTAAGTATAAAAAATTTATTATGCGTAGATAAAAACCTAAATGCATACAAATTTGAATATTATTTGAGTTAATTAAGTTAATTTGGTTACGTTTCAAACAAATTGAATTTCAAAAGGTTGTGCGATGTACATGGTCCCTTCATTTCTTTTGTCATTAATTATTGCCTAAACGTTTCAAAATAGTTACCTTATTATTAATACTTGATCCGTTCATTTCTCCTTCTATTTAATACCCGAGCCTAGTCTTTTAGGTTGTATTTAATTCTTGCCACCTCATTTTCACGTATACAAAGTTTTACTTTTCTTTGGTTTGCAAACATTTCCATTCCTACGTACATTTTGTTATGCATTATTAATGCCTGGAGCTTTCAAAATAAAATGTGACATTTATTTTGTCCCTCCACCTTCATTTCCTAATTATAAATAACCTGCAGCTTATTTCTTCATTTGCGTTTTGTTTCTCCTGACACCTCATATTCAAAAGCTCTTATTCTTGCAAATCCAAAAGCTTTCTTTTATGAAACAAGATTTTTTTCTTTCATTTTTCCTTACACGTCCTATCCTCATCTTAGTTGTTCTTCAATCTTTTCCTTAAGCCTCATCTTGAGAGAAACGTAAGTATTAATTTTTTTTATGCGTACTAATTATTATTTTAATAATATTTCTTATAACATGAATATCTTTTGCATATAAACTTTGATTCACGCGAGATTTCTTCTATTGGATTCATATTTAAATTCCGGACAACATGAAATTAATTTGGTTGAATTTGGAGACTGTTGAGTTTTTGCGCTTCTATTTGGATTTTTATGGGCTAAAATCAAAGGTGAGTGTTTTAACCCACTCATAGCTACTAAATTGTCTTATGTTAGTTAATTTAAATTTATGATGTGATTAGAAATTGATTGGTTGATGTTTGGTATATTTAAATTGTCATTCCAGTTAAATATGACTTTTATTGCATTTAATCGTCCTTTAATTTAATATTGAATTTAATTGTCAATTGAATACCTGTTGATGATAATCAGTTAATTGATGTTATTTATTGATTGATTGAATGGTGATTGTGATGTATGTTTGGTTGTTTGATATTGGATGACTGAATGTTATATTTTTATATTGTTATAACACTGCAAGTTTCATATGGGTTGAAATGATACATACTC
This sequence comes from Allium fistulosum, assembly GCA_030737815.1. NCBI lineage: Eukaryota > Viridiplantae > Streptophyta > Magnoliopsida > Asparagales > Amaryllidaceae > Allium > Allium fistulosum. The sequence goes on from CM060908.1 coordinate 913,228,234, forward strand.
GAACGATCTATGGATTAGGGAAAAATCGTTATGGGTTGAAATGATAAACCCGAACGATTTTATGGATTTTGAATTTTATTTGGGATTGCGGGTTGAAATGATATATATCTGTAAATATAAAATATTTGCAGATTTAAATGATAAATATCTGTATCACTTGACCATAAGGTAGAAAATTATATACGGACACCGGATTGGTTAAATTATATAATTTTAAATCCTTAAATTTTGAATTTTGTTAAATGATATTTTGACGAAAACTTGATTTATATAAACTGAATTATTTTCGGAAATCCGAGTTTTAAATCTGAAATTGGAATTGGTTTAAATTGAAATTTTAAAGTTAGATTTGAAGTATAAATGAAATTTATCGAAATTGAGTTATTGAAAATGTTTGAAAAATGTAACTTTGAAATCTACTAAATTTGAAATAGTTTGGATTTATTGTTCGAACTTGGATTTGAAATCAATATTGATTAAATGGTTTAAATGGAATTTGAATTGAAGGAAAAAATTTAGTTTGTTGATTTGAAAGCTGGACATGGTCCAGATGTGTTGGAATGAAAGAAATAATTTAATTTCATATTAATTTCAAATTTAGCGTTTTAATATAATCTGTTTAAAAATATATTATTTTAAATCCTGATAATTAAGATTTTCAAACTATTTAACCTATTTTAAATCTATTTAATCTATTTTAAAATCTATCTAATCTATTTTAAATCTATTTAAATATATTTTAAATCTATTAAACTATCTTAAATCCTTTTAAACTATTTTAAATCTATTTTTAATTATTTTAGAGTATTTTAACTATTTAATTTTTTTATTTTAAACTATGCTAAACTATTTATAACTATCTAAACTATTTTCTAAAATTCAGACTATGTAAGGTGGAAATGTTTATAATTAAAGCCTTGATTTTTAAGCGAATAAGGTTTAATGATGTTATAACATAAGTAGGGATTTAAATGACATATTTGAGGAAGATGATGATGTTAAATGAGGATTTAATCTATTTTTGGAAATATGAATTCGAATGTGATATGATTTCAAGTGTGATATAATTTCGAAAGTAAATGTAATTTCGAAAATGTTATGGTTTTGAGAATATGATATTTTGATATCAAATTGTGAATTGACTTTTGAAATGTAAAAGAACCATCCAGTGTGAAATAAGCATTTGGTTGTTAAAGAGATCGGGATTGGATATTGTCATACTCTTTGCCAATACCGAAACCACTTTAACAACTGTGTACGTGGTGGAGATTCCAAAAATGAAGTAGGATGGTTTGGTGAATGATTCTGTATGAGGTATTTACGTGACCCTAACTCCCGTGAGTCAGCTTAGATGTGACTAAAACAAGAGCCATGTCAGGCCAAGTGAGATCATTCCTCTGATCGGACACATTTCTTCGATACCACATTATGACTTTATGATGATTTGGTGGTCACCCCTCGATTTTGATTATGGGAGTGTGTTCCAAGGTGGGCGGTAGTAGCTGCTATGCGTTACCACCAGTCCGGATCCGTAATTGGTATATCTATCCTGGCATTGCCTCGAGTGCCATGTTCATATGCCCTATCGCGCCTTCTATGATTTTTTGTGTGTCGTACCTATGGAGTGCTCCCTGATAGCCCACCCGCGGGTGGAGTTTGCAGTATTTGTATAGACTACGACATTATATAAAATGTGTTAAGGGGGATATGGGTAACGCCTTAACGCTATTTTAATACTTTACTTTACTGTAGACACTACTATAATAGTGTATTTTACTACATAGTAGATAGTTTAACGGATCCTTAGGAGATGGGAATCCCGAACATCTCTTAAGTTATTGCACTCACGTTAGACACTAGATAGGAGATGTCAAACCCCATAATCATCTCTGATGCCGTTACACTCATATTTATATACTTTTGAATTAACTTACATAAGATCTTTTAGTTCTAACTTGAATGTTTTGTATTTTCAATTCACTCAGGTTAGTCTGAGCTTTCAGTTTATCGAAGACTGCTTCTTGGAGGATGAAGACGAAGGTTTTGTACTATTATTATTTATTATATTTATTCCACTACATAATGTTGTTCCGCTGCATTTATTTATTTATTCCTGTTGTATGTAACTCTGATCTGTATTTTAAAAGTATAATCAAATGTTATTTTAAACAGCTTCATGAACTATTTATTTGATTATTATATTTTGTCATTCCGTTGTGAAATTCTGTGTTTGTTTTTCTTTCTTTCTCTGCTTTTTCTTATTTACCCCATAACAATCCTCCATTTTGAATGGTTTAAGTTCGACATGTATGGTTTGTTGTCGATTTAAACCGTCTAAAAAGGCGGGTCGTTACATTTTGTATCAGAGCTTTGGTTTAGCGATAACCTTAGCTTCATATTAAATAGGGGAGTAAACCCTATAATGAGTCGTTAAGTGTATATATATGAGAGAGCGTATTTGTTAGTGTTATAAAAGGTTTTTATATTGTGTTAATTTGTTTTGTTTAGTATTTATAAATTTTGACCGGTACATAGGACGCTATGACATCGATAGGGATTTCTAAACACTTAATAGGGCAGACCGACACAATATTTGTTTTGAAATATAGGTAAATGAAATAATTTTGTCTATTATATATTTTTGTATATAAAATAATAAATTTTATAAATGATATAGGTGGATGTAATATGTTGTTTGTTAGGTAGAGAAATTTTATAAATATTGATTGAAAAATAGGATTTACAAATAAAGTAAATACAAATTGGAAGTTTAGAACTGAAGTTCTGGGATTTTTGAAAATTTCTTTTGAAGATTTTGGAATATATACTAGTAGTATTTAGAAGTATTTTCTGATATAAATATTTCAAGATGATTTGAAAAAAATGTTTTAAAATAATTTTTTTAAAGGGAATAAGTTTTGTACTCCCCTCTTTGTCGTTGGAAAATAATTTCGGTGATGAGTGCACGCATCATCGACGTTCATTTTTTAGTATCAAAGTGGGAATACTGCTGTAGTAGTTTTACTGCACATCCGTTTTGATAAACGAATCTTAATTTTAATTTCTGAAGGTTGATTTGATATATATATATATAAGTTATGAGTATGTATATATATTAATTTAAAAGGGATTGAAATGGAACCCGGTTGTTTAGTTCTTAAGTTTTTGTAAATTAGAAATTGAAATTATTGTAAAGAATGGAATCTTGACTATATTAATAATTGAAAAGTTCTAAAATGAAAATAAGAAATTTGATGTTAAAATGATTAATGAAATAGATAAGAAATTGGAAATTTGTAACTTACAGGTTTAAGAATAATAAATTTTTAGAAGATGTAATTATTAAGCATTTTGTTTACTAAAGTGAATAAGAAAAACTTGTGTAACATTCAATTGCATTCTTAGAACAATATATAACTTACCAAAATATTAAAAGTTGAAATGTTAATAGAAATATGTAATAGAATATTATACAAGTATAGCTTAAGTATAATGAAAGGGTTCAATAGAATTTTTCTATAAATATGGATTCTGGTGTTATCAATTGTTATAAACTTAAGTTAATAATTTGAAATGCTAGTAATTATAATTAATAGAAAAGTGAATGCTGTAATTAAATGATTATAAACTTAGGTAATGTTTGAAGCCAATTATAATTAGAGTAAATAGTAAAAGTGGATACTATATGCGAAAGAAATAAAAGTGAAAGGTGAAAATCTTTTATAGGTATGAGTGGTTTCACAAATGAATATTTATATAAAAAGGGAAATAAAACTAAATAATAAATATGAAGTTAACTAAATTAAAATATATACAATACTTCAATAATGAATTCATTTATGATCCAAATAATTGAAATGGATATAACTTATGCAAGTAAAGAATGTAAATTAATGAAATAAGCCTTATATGAATGAATGAGAATTAAAATTTTGTAAGTAATGAACGTGAATTAAAGAAAAATCATTGTATGAAAAAAAAGGAAAAAGAAAAAAAAAATGAACAATAAATGATGTGAAAAAAAGATTAATAGAATAAACTTAAAATATGTGTTGAATTCTTTGTTTGTTTTGGCTTATGGGACGTTGGGAAGTGATACTTTAAATTGTTTAAAATGTATAAATAATCTATTAAGTTATCTAAGACTGTTGGTTTATTTATCATTCTATAGGATTAAAAGTTCTAAACCTGAACAAACCATTTGTTTTGGTTGCTATGGATGTATGATTGATTACATTGATTTCATGTAATGATTGTATGCTTTTGGTTGCAAGAGATTGTTGTTATGTGATATTGGTTTGTTTTGTTATTAATCGAGACAACTTAAATATTTCACTTTTATATAATTATTAACCGCTTTGGATTATACAAGTGATATACAGGTTTATAGAAGCATTAGCTACTGCTTTTGGTTTCATAAATTAAGCGTTGTTTGCCCAACAAATAGGTACGTTTTCGGATTACGGTTTTCTAGCGATATTATATTGTTTTTCCCGTGGTTTGGGATATTTTATTTTCAAAAATATGATATATATTGTTATTATTGATATTATTATTTCTCCCAGACCTCTCCGTACAAAGGAGACTCTACCCAAATTTTCTATGGATTTTGGACTTAGAAAATTTTATGAAATGTTTTTCAAACTTTTGTTAACTTGAATATAAAAGGATTTAATCATTTTAAATTGATATATATTTTTTTAAATTATTTAATTATGTAAATTGATTGTTTATAAATTAAATATTTTGAATAAGATATATAAATTTCTTAATTGCTTCTTTCCCTTTTCGAGGACGAAAAGTTTTGAGTGGGAGAGAGTGTAACGACCCGTAATTTTCGATAATTAAAATTAGTTAATTTAATAAGGTTTTGTGATTTAATGTTGTAAGAAAAAAAATTGTGATTTAATAGTAAGAATATAACTGGAATGAAATGTAATAGTATTAATTTAAGGTAATTGATAACTGCTTTAAATGTAATTCCAATTAATTAAAATGATTATAAAGTTATAATTGGTTATAGATTGTAAATTAATTGTAATAATGTGTGTATTAATTGCTAATTGGATTAAAATAGTAATTGATAATTTAAAGTTGTATTAACAAATGAAATAGTATGTAATAAATAGTAATTGAATAAAATTAGTGTTGTGTAAATAACTATAACATTGTTGTAAACAATCAACTTATAAATGTAATTAAATTAAGCTAAAGGTGACAATTGTTATTTGTTACCTATTTGTTTAACTTGTTGAAATCAAATTGAAAATAATTGCAATAAATGTAATTAAATATTGCGTTAATGGAAATTAAGATGAAATTGGAGAATATTAATGTAATAAAATATAAACAAATATTAACTATTTCTATAAAGTAATGATTGATTGAATAAAAGATTGAAATCTAATTAAATCAATTTATTGGAATTAGAATATAATTAATTGGAATTTAATGTAATTAAATATTGTGGTTAATGTAAGAAATGCCATCAATTGTAGAAAATGAGGATAACAAGAAAGAAACCTATGTTAACAATTTCATAAGGTATTGGTTGATTTAATAGTAGGAGTGTAAATCAAAATAAAAGAATAAAAATGAATAAGTTTAGTAAAGGAGTAAACATATATTTATATGAAATGTTTCGTAGCTGAAAGATTGATTGTAGAGATGAGAAACTATTATTTAGTAAGAAATGTGCAATTACTGTTTGTATCCAATAGTGTATCAATATGTTTAAATTACTATTAGACAGAAAATAATTGTTCTACTTCTCATTACATTCATTTAGTCCATTTTGAAACTTAATCAATTGAAATTAATGTAACTGAAAATTTTCAATTAACAGGAGAGAGAATACTATCGAACTAGAAAATTGCCGATAAATTTGATATTAAATTTACCGCAAGCGCACGGCGTACTATCGTAGTACGTGGCGAGTACGGGTCGACCGTAGGGAATTGTAGATTTTAAATTTCTATTCAATCAAATTAAACCAAAGTTGAAGAATATTTAAGCTAGAAAATGAGGAAACTAACAAACTAACAACTACAAATGTGAATGAAAACTATGAGAATAAAATGACAATTTAGAGATAATTCCACTCTCTAGATCACATAAATCAACAAAATGAAGTTATGATCTCTCTTTTCTTATCATTAGTGTAATTAGTTGATGTGCTTATCATAAGTATTGTAACGACCTGCATTTTTGACCGTTCAAGTCGACAAAACATACACACATGCCAACTCAAACAATCCAAAATACAGATAGTTATTGGGGTAAATAAGAAATAGATAAGAAAGAATAGAAACAAACACAGAATCTCACAGCGGAAGGAACAAGATATAATAATAAAATAACAGTTCATGAAGCTATTAAATAAATACATTTGATAATTATTATACATCACAAATCAGAGTTACATACACATCAGAGATAATACAACAATGCAGTGGAAAAATAATACAATAGTAGAATACAAATGATATAATACCAAACTCCGTCTTCGTCCTCCAGAATAAGTCTTCAACCTAATCTGAAATGCTCAGGCTGACCCGAGCGTAATGAAAAGACATAACGCTCGAGTCGGGACTAAAATATCTGATGTAAGTTAAATCGGATAAGTAAATATGAGTGTGACAGCGTCGGAGATGTTTACGGGTTTTAGACACCTTGTCACATACCGGAATTTTCGACTTTCGAAAATTCGACATCGATACTCACTTTATCGACTGTCGAGCAATCGAGTGCCGGAAACTCCAATAGTGAGGGTTCTAAAAAGAAGAAAAAAGTAGAAGAAGAAGAATAGAGAAGAAGAAAGAAGGAAAAAACAACAGAACAACATCAGATACAGAAACAATATCAGAATCTCACATATCGCAGCGGAACAATATATAATAAATAAACACTAGTCTTTTAAAACAAAGAGCTATATCAGTTTATACATACATCAATCATCAGAGTCAATATACAACAATGGACAGTTATATAACTTGTCCTCATACAGAATACACAGCAGAATAAATACTATCAGATACAAATACTACGTCTCGTCATCCAGCTTATCTCCAAAGCTCCAGAATATCCAGAATATCCTGATAATCTAACTCTAGACTGCCCGTGTGGAAATTTGTGGGCACCCAGAGTTTAGAAGGGGAACAATAAACTCCGAGTCAGTCATGGTGACTGGTGTAACGACCCAGAATTTTGAACGAATTAAATTGAGAATATTTAATTTATTTTAAATATGTGAACGATAATTTAATTTGAATCCCGATTAAAAACTTTGAAAATTTGCGATTAAACTATGAAATTTAATCGATTGAAGTTAAATAAAAATTGGAATCTACAATTTTAAGCTGAAGGAAAATATTTCGAAAGCTTTTAAAATTCGTATTGATAATACTGAAGATAACAGAAGCTTCAGAATCCAATTTCGAATTGATTTGATCAGTTTTGAAATTTATATCGTTCGTACCGATATTTAAAAATAGTCATTTTTCAAACAGTCTCGGAATTCGACGAAACCAGTTCCATTGGGTCCGTAATATTGTATTATTACTGGATTTCCAATTTCGTATTTTTCGGTGTTAATACGTGAGCACACGTTGAGTAAACGCCTTGGATTTTTATCGAGATTCGATTTAAAGTAAATTTAAAATTTATAAATTGGTCAACAACGTACCCACGTTCCACGCCTAAATTCACGCCTAATTTCACGAAGATAATCGTGCAGAGGCATGGCCGCCCCTTTCTCGTTCAAACGAAACTCACGTTCGCAAAATTCTCTTCTCGTTTTAAAATAAAGGTCGAGCTTCCTTATTTCAATTCTCGTTCCATAAACAAATCAATGGCTGAAGCCCCACAGTAAAAGAAAAAAAAAATGAAATCAATAACGAAATCGATATTCGTTCAGACTCGAGCGCCAAGCGTATACGCGCGCTCGAATGGGGGAGTCGCGACGGCGACTGGGAGGGTAGCAACGTTCAGGGCGGCGACGCTGGTGTTGTCGTTCGAGCGACTGTCGACTTGGCAATTCGCTGGCAATTAGGGGGATTCGCGAATCAAGGTGAACGCGCGTTCGAGTGGGGACAGTCGCGACTGGGTTCGCGATGGGTTCGAGCGACCTGGGCTATGGAAGGCGACGTTCTGGTGGCGATTGCTGGGCATTCGATGGTACGGCGGCACACGAGCTCGCATGGGGCAGCATAGGCGATGAGATGGATCGACAGGATGGTGGCGCCGCGTTCAAGGGTCGAGGCCGCGATGAAGGGTTCGAAAAACGAATTCGATTTGGTCGATGGTGATGTTAAATTCGAGTTCGATCGATGGCACTGTTCGACTTGGATTGGAGATGCTCGTCGATTTAGGGGTCGTGGTCGTAATGTCGCCTGGAAATCAGCTTGATCGAATCGTGATACTGGCAGTAAGGTAATAACCTTAATTTTATTTTAAATTTCATCTGCGGTATAAATTAACAGGACAAAGAAAATAATGTCTTAATTTACAGTCAGGTTAGAAAACAACATGAACATGATTTATGTAAAATAAGATATATAAGTATACGTATATAAGGCTGTTTTATTTTAAAGTTGTTATAGAAATTTATATAAGTAGAATACAGAAAAGGAGTAGAAAGTTTTACAAGAAAGGAATTCTTTGTTTTGTTATTTACAGTAAATATAAACATGTATATATGATATTTTAGGAAAATAAAAATATATGTGTTCAGTTATTCGGATTACCAAAGATTATTTAGAAAAAGGAAATTTAATTGTTTAATTTAAATTTTGGTTAAGCGAATTTGTTTAAAAGAAAATGGGTTAGAATAAAATCATTGGTTAATGAAAATCATCAAAATGAAAATTTGTTATTCGATTTGTTCAAATATTAATGAGTTGTATAATTATTTATATAAGGTTAAAAAATCAAGATAATCGAGAAATCGAGTCAAGTTTGGAAATGGATGGCAAATTTGAAAAGCTAAGGTGAGATTTTCTCACTCGATTTAAAAGTGGAATTTTTGCAGTTATTGATTGATTTGTTTGAATGTGCTATTAGATATGATAGGATATATCTATATATATAGCAGTATATACATATTGGCATATGTATATATTGGATTGATGATTTCCCGCCTCGTATAGCGGATGAGACCCTATTGCGCCGTTAGTAAGCGGATTTATAAAAACCCATATACCGCGATAATTCCGTACTGGAGCGGAATTGGTATTGTGCTAACATCTGTGGATGCAGGGAAACAGGTTGGAGGGATCCAACTGGATTCCTCACAGTAGTTATTTATGTACAGATATTGTGATGTATTCTGTATCATATGTTGTGATATGATATGGACTGTTGTGATTGACTAATTGATGCGTTGCATCATCGGGTTCAATTTTTAAAGTTTAAAAATAAACGATTTTTACTTTAAAAGGGATTTTGAAGTGATTTTTGGAAAGTATACGATTTATTAAATTTTGGAATTTATTTATCTTAAATAAATGAATGTTATAAATTTAAAGTTATGAAAATTTTAAATTGTGAAATATAACCAAAGTGTGACTTTTGAAATGAAAGTCGATTTAATTTTAGAATGGGTTAAATTGAGATTTTTAAAGTATTATAAAAGATGTACAAAATCTATATTTATCAATTGAAATTATTGAAATTTTAAAACGAGTTTTCATAAGTGTTAAATTGTAAAGATATGAAACTTATAGAATTATAAACTGGCAAGATAGAAAATTGATAGAATTATAAATTGCGAAGATTTGAAGTTTATAGATTTATAAAAGTTGAAGTTTATAGATTTATAAAATGAATGAGGTTATAAAATGAATGAAGTTATAAAATGAATGAAGTTGTAGAATAAAGACTGATAAGGAATTTACTTGTAACTTGGATTGTTGCCTTTAAATGGGATATTGATCGAATTATTAATAAAGAAGATTTATTAATTGAAGTCGTTAGAAAATAGAAATAGAATTTATAAACGTTGTTTTATAAATTCGAAATCAATTGATTGGATAAATTAAATATAGAAGGACATTAAAGAAGATATATTCGCGATTTTAAATAGCGAATTTTTATTGAAATAAAAATGTGTAGAAAAGACTGAAATGTGGTTAGTGAAGTATATTCACGATTTTGGACAGTGAATATATTTTTAAGTAAAATGGATATAATTTTGGAAAAGTGATATTTGAAGTAAAGTTAATTGTTTTAAAAGATGTTTTAAAACGTGTGAACTATCGAAATCATAGATTTCAACATGTATTGTTGAAATAGACGTTTTCGAAAAATAAGGAAATGGTGGACTATAACACTGTTGTTATAGTAAATGATTTCCGAAAGGAAATATTTTATATAGTATTGGGATTTATATATCTATCTTAATTCCGAATCCCTATACTAGTGATTTTCGAGTCGTCGTAACGATGTTTTACGCAACATTCGTTTTGACTCAAATAAATGTGATTTAAGAATGATTTCCTTAAAGAATGAGATATATACTTAATTTTGATTTTAAGTATATCGAATATTTTCAAACGTTGAAAATAAATAAATTTGTGAAACACTTATTTTTAAATAAGTATGGAATTGCTTTTCCTATATGAAGTAAACGTTTGAGAATTTACCTTTGTAAAGGTAAATTGAAATTGAATATATTTGAAATCGAATTGAAAATCGAATATCAGTAGATATTCGAAAATATAAATTCAATATGGAATTTATAAAGGAAAGGGAAACTGTTTAGAAAAATAAACGTTGATTTATTTTTGAAGTGTGGAAATTTTATATCTAGTAAAGATATTTTTGAAGATAAATAATTTGGAAAATTATTTGGAATCTGATGATGTTGCGCATCTTTATTGATAGTTAAATAACCGACTATCAATAATTACCTTTAGATAGGTATTTGTTGTGAATTGGATGAATTTGAATGCCACACTTGTTTTTGAATAAACGCTCACTATTCGGGTTAACCGAGAAAGGACCATGGGGTCGTATAACCCATTCCGAATATGTGATACGTCGTTTTGAATCGCATTTGAAGACCGGTGTTGAAGACCGGATATTTTTGAAAACGGAAGGATTACCGTCGAGTTACTCTACATCGACTGATCTTCGATTTAGAGGTTTTATCACCCTTAGTGACGGGAAGTCCTGACGTGATTGAAAATTATCCGGAAACGCAAGGGCTTCGTGAGAAGTGCCTTCGGTTCTGTTCGATCCCGGAACAGACTTGTATGGATTGTGTGTCTGACGTTACAATTTGAGATATAAAGCCGATTTCTTTCAAATACATTTCTGTTGGTGGCGGAGAATTTATTCTCTTAGCTTAACACCCTTCTCTGAGACGTACGAGCTCAGAGGTTATGTAGTTGAAATTCATCAGCGATATATCCCAATTTGGTAACGTGGCATACTGAGTGTTGCTGTGAAATGATCAGTGTTTGATCATTTGTGATATGATCATTTGTTTGATCTTATATCTTTGTGATCATAGGTTGATCATTTTGTTTGACCCGAAGCAGGGCTTTTTGAGAAAGCGTAGCTTTGTGGACGAGACTTCGTCGAGCCTCACACCCCGGAAATGGTCGAAACAGGACGAATGCAGCAAGGTTCTAGGGAGTAGCGCCCCTTAGTGTATGTCATTCCTTCTGGATAAAGGTGGTATCATGGTATGGAGCCCAGATACTTAACCTCTGTGGTTACTGCATTATTATTATCTATGTGGTTTGTTGGAAATCGGGGATCCTCGGGAAGATCGGTGACGATCGGGGGATGGCATACGCGTGTCAGTAGTTACCTATTTTTGCAGAGGTAACCCGGCCTTGTGTTGGCAGAGATCTAACCGTAACGTTAGGTTCTCGGGTCGTCTATTCCAGGGACGTACCCATCGTGGATAGGAAGTTCCTTAGCCTGACCATTTGTTGGAAATCCAAAGAAACAATACGATCTTGTACGGTTTTAGTTGTAGAACCTATCATTCACTTATGGTGGTCACCACTGTTTGGATGGTAGCTATAGTAGGCATAAGTGCGGAATGCCTATGCTGGCTAAAATTAATATTATACTTTCGAAATGTTTTCTACACTATGCACTAATAATAATATCAAAAATGATTTGATTTTGCGTAGTAAGCATCTTTGACTATCATAAGAAGAAATCTCCTCCAATTCTGCGTTTGCATTGTGTGTGTGGTGGGAGGTCTTATGGTAGTTTCATTTTCCAAAAGCATTTCGAACTGACTTTAAAATTATCCTGTTGTTTATTTTAAAGAATAACTGTTTTACGATCTCACACCAGTCACCATGACTGACTCGGAGTTTATTGTTCCCTTCTAAACTCTAGGTGCCCACCAATTTCCACACGGGCAGTCTAGAGTTAGATTATCAGGATATTCTGGATATTCTGGAGCTTTGGAGATAAGCTGGATGACGAGACGTAGTATTTGTATCTGATACTATTTATTCCGCTGTGTATTCTGTATGAGGACGAGTTTATATAACTGTCCATTGTTGTATATTGACTCTGATGATTGATGTATGTATAAACTGATATAGTTCTTTGTTTTAAAAGACTAGTGTTTATCTATTATATATTGTTCCGCTGCGATGTGTAAGATTCTGATATTGTTTTCTGTCTGATGTTGTTCAGTTGTTCTTTCTTTCTCTTCTTCTTCTCTTTTTCTTCTATTTCTTCTTTCTAAAACCCTCACTATTGGAGTTTCCGGCACTCGATTGCTCGACAGTCGATAAAGTGAGTATCGATGTTGAATTTTCGAAAGTCGAAAATTTCGGGATGTGACAAAGTGGTATCAGAGCATATGGTTAAGCGACAACCCTGCTCTGTTGGGTGTTACTCATTAGAGATAGAGTCAGTAGTACTCTAGAATGAGTTGAGTGTAATAATAGATATGAGCGCGTATTTGTTAGTGAATATAAAAATTGTTTTATATTGTGATGATTGGTTTGTTGAGTGGTATATGGATTCTGGTCAATACGAGTAATTAACGATCATTGATAGGGATCTCTAAACACTCGAATAGAACAATTCGGCACAGTATTGTTTTAAATAGGGTGAATGAGATGATTTTACCCAATATTATTTTTGTATATAAAAGAAATGATTTTCTATGAATTACCATAGTATATGGATGTTTGATTGTTAGGAAAGTGATGATATTGAAATGTTATCATTACTATTGAAATTGAATAAGAAATTGAAACCGTAACTCCAAAGTTAAGAAATAAATCCATATACAAATGAAATTTAAGAATGTAAATTATAAATGTGATTTATAATTTGAAACAAAATTCCAGAGAATATTTGGAAATGTTTTGAAAAGGATTTGAAAATTTTGGAGATTTGGAAGTTTAAATCATTTTTTGGAGTTGAAAATGAATTTCAAAGGATTTTGAAAAAGTATTTTTGAGAGATAAAAGCTCTAAACTCTTTTCGGTCGCTGGAAAATAACTTCGATGATGACCGCGGCATCGTTGGTGTTCATTTTCGGGTTTCTGAAAGAGGAATTGCTGCCAAATTGTTTTAAATAGGAGTTGTTTGAAAATTTGGGTTTTTGTTTGGAAATTCAAAAGGGTAATTTGAATTGTTTTCAAATGGTTTTGAAAAAGTGGAAACGACTCTGGAATCCTATTTAAAATGCTTACGAAATATTAATAAGTTAATGACTTATAGAATATTTGAATTTTGATTAGAATGAAATTCAAAGTGAAAACGAATGAATTAGTGAATGAATGAATAAATTGCAATTGCAAGTGCCAGAAAATGAAATTGAATGTTAAAATTCATTTTGAATTTGTAAGTAAATAAAACTGCAATTGAATTTGATTTGTGGAAAACGAAGTGAACTATTAAACTAAAATTAGTAAGTGAAGCTAATTAAATATTGACCAAATGGATAAGGTTTGAACGAATTAAATTCAATGATTATAAATGAAGATAAATTGAATTCCAATAGAATTGAAAATGTGAATTATAAGTTCAAATGAATGTGAAATGAAAAATTGAACGGAATTGAATATGTAACTTCAACAACGAATTTAAAGAGGATATAAGAAGTATATATTGGAAATTTTGTAATCGAATTTGCAAAATGATTGAATGCTGTAACTAGATATAATGGCTAGTAGATATACAGGTATAAAGGGATTGGAAAATTTATTTCACAAATAATTTGAATTGCTCGAAAAAGGTATGTATTTGAATTATAATATGAGTTTTTGCTGATTTATGGTCTAGCCGCTTGGCTTTTTCTTTTTCTTTTTGAAATCTGAGAGTCCGTAGGGACGTTTTGTAGTCGTACCGTATTAGCCGCGCAAAGGAGACGCTGGCGAAATTTTTCGAAAATTTCGAGTGTTAGAAAATTTTTGAGAAAATTTGAAAGTTTAAATTTGAATTTAAACTTAAATTTGAATTGTTAAGCAAACAATGTTGTTTTGAACTTAGAGTTGAAGTTGGAAATTTAGTTGAATGATAACGAATCTTTAATAGAAAGATTTGTTTTGATGAATTGATAAAACTATTAGATTGTGAAAGATAGTAGACGAGTTAAGGACCTTTTTCCCTAACTTGTAATTTCGAGGACGAAATTCTTTTAAGGAGGGAAGTTTGTAACCACCCAGAATTTTGAACGAATTAAATTGAGAATATTTAATTTATTTTAAATATGTGAACGATAATTTAATTTGAATCCCGATTAAAAACTTTGAAAATTTGCGATTAAACTATGAAATTTAATCGATTGAAGTTAAATAAAAATTGGAATCTACAATTTTAAGCTGAAGGAAAATATTTCGAAAGCTTTTAAAATTCGTATTGATAATACTGAAGATAACAGAAGCTTCAGAATCCAATTTCGAATTGATTTGATCAGTTTTGAAATTTATATCGTTCGTACCGATATTTAAAAATAGTCATTTTTCAAACAGTCTCGGAATTCGACGAAACCAGTTCCATTGGGTCCGTAATATTGTATTATTACTGGATTTCCAATTTCGTATTTTTCGGTGTTAATACGTGAGCACACGTTGAGTAAACGCCTTGGATTTTTATCGAGATTCGATTTAAAGTAAATTTAAAATTTATAAATTGGTCAACAACGTACCCACGTTCCACGCCTAAATTCACGCCTAATTTCACGAAGATAATCGTGCAGAGGCATGGCCGCCCCTTTCTCGTTCAAACGAAACTCACGTTCGCAAAATTCTCTTCTCGTTTTAAAATAAAGGTCGAGCTTCCTTATTTCAATTCTCGTTCCATAAACAAATCAATGGCTGAAGCCCCACAGTAAAAGAAAAAAAAAATGAAATCAATAACGAAATCGATATTCGTTCAGACTCGAGCGCCAAGCGTATACGCGCGCTCGAATGGGGGAGTCGCGACGGCGACTGGGAGGGTAGCAACGTTCAGGGCGGCGACGCTGGTGTTGTCGTTCGAGCGACTGTCGACTTGGCAATTCGCTGGCAATTAAGGGGATTCGCGAATCAAGGTGAACGCGCGTTCGAGTGGGGACAGTCGCGACTGGGTTCGCGATGGGTTCGAGCGACCTGGGCTATGGAAGGCGACGTTCTGGTGGCGATTGCTGGGCATTCGATGGTACGGCGGCACACGAGCTCGCATGGGGCAGCATAGGCGATGAGATGGATCGACAGGATGGTGGCGCCGCGTTCAAGGGTCGAGGCCGCGATGAAGGGTTCGAAAAACGAATTCGATTTGGTCGATGGTGATGTTAAATTCGAGTTCGATCGATGGCACTGTTCGACTTGGATTGGAGATGCTCGTCGATTTAGGGGTCGTGGTCGTAATGTCGCCTGGAAATCAGCTTGATCGAATCGTGATACTGGCAGTAAGGTAATAACCTTAATTTTATTTTAAATTTCATCTGCGGTATAAATTAACAGGACAAAGAAAATAATGTCTTAATTTACAGTCAGGTTAGAAAACAACATGAACAGGATTTATGTAAAATAAGATATATAAGTATACGTATATAAGGCTGTTTTATTTTAAAGTTGTTATAGAAATTTATATAAGTAGAATACAGAAAAGGAGTAGAAAGTTTTACAAGAAAGGAATTCTTTGTTTTGTTATTTACAGTAAATATAAACATGTATATATGATATTTTAGGAAAATAAAAATATATGTGTTCAGTTATTCGGATTACCAAAGATTATTTAGAAAAAGGAAATTTAATTGTTTAATTTAAATTTTGGTTAAGCGAATTTGTTTAAAAGAAAATGGGTTAGAATAAAATCATTGGTTAATGAAAATCATCAAAATGAAAATTTGTTATTCGATTTGTTCAAATATTAATGAGTTGTATAATTATTTATATAAGGTTAAAAAATCAAGATAATCGAGAAATCGAGTCAAGTTTGGAAATGGATGGCAAATTTGAAAAGCTAAGGTGAGATTTTCTCACTCGATTTAAAAGTGGAATTTTTGCAGTTATTGATTGATTTGTTTGAATGTGCTATTAGATATGATAGGATATATCTATATATATAGCAGTATATACATATTGGCATATGTATATATTGGATTGATGATTTCCCGCCTCGTATAGCGGATGAGACCCTATTGCGCCGTTAGTAAGCGGATTTATAAAAACCCATATACCGCGATAATTCCGTACTGGAGCGGAATTGGTATTGTGCTAACATCTGTGGATGCAGGGAAACAGGTTGGAGGGATCCAACTGGATTCCTCACAGTAGTTATTTATGTACAGATATTGTGATGTATTCTGTATCATATGTTGTGATATGATATGGACTGTTGTGATTGACTAATTGATGCGTTGCATCATCGGGTTCAATTTTTAAAGTTTAAAAATAAACGATTTTTACTTTAAAAGGGATTTTGAAGTGATTTTTGGAAAGTATACGATTTATTAAATTTTGGAATTTATTTATCTTAAATAAATGAATGTTATAAATTTAAAGTTATGAAAATTTTAAATTGTGAAATATAACCAAAGTGTGACTTTTGAAATGAAAGTCGATTTAATTTTAGAATGGGTTAAATTGAGATTTTTAAAGTATTATAAAAGATGTACAAAATCTATATTTATCAATTGAAATTATTGAAATTTTAAAACGAGTTTTCATAAGTGTTAAATTGTAAAGATATGAAACTTATAGAATTATAAACTGGCAAGATAGAAAATTGATAGAATTATAAATTGTGAAGATTTGAAGTTTATAGATTTATAAAAGTTGAAGTTTATAGATTTATAAAATGAATGAGGTTATAAAATGAATGAAGTTATAAAATGAATGAAGTTGTAGAATAAAGACTGATAAGGAATTTACTTGTAACTTGGATTGTTGCCTTTAAATGGGATATTGATCGAATTATTAATAAAGAAGATTTATTAATTGAAGTCGTTAGAAAATAGAAATAGAATTTATAAACGTTGTTTTATAAATTCGAAATCAATTGATTGGATAAATTAAATATAGAAGGACATTAAAGAAGATATATTCGCGATTTTAAATAGCGAATTTTTATTGAAATAAAAATGTGTAGAAAAGACTGAAATGTGGTTAGTGAAGTATATTCACGATTTTGGACAGTGAATATATTTTTAAGTAAAATGGATATAATTTTGGAAAAGTGATATTTGAAGTAAAGTTAATTGTTTTAAAAGATGTTTTAAAACGTGTGAACTATCGAAATCATAGATTTCAACATGTATTGTTGAAATAGACGTTTTCGAAAAATAAGGAAATGGTTGACTATAACACTGTTGTTATAGTAAATGATTTCCGAAAGGAAATATTTTATATAGTATTGGGATTTATATATCTATCTTAATTCCGAATCCCTATACTAGTGATTTTCGAGTCGTCGTAACGATGTTTTACGCAACATTCGTTTTGACTCAAATAAATGTGATTTAAGAATGATTTCCTTAAAGAATGAGATATATACTTAATTTTGATTTTAAGTATATCGAATATTTTCAAACGTTGAAAATAAATAAATTTGTGAAACACTTATTTTTAAATAAGTATGGAATTGCTTTTCCTATATGAAGTAAACGTTTGAGAATTTACCTTTGTAAAGGTAAATTGAAATTGAATATATTTGAAATCGAATTGAAAATCGAATATCAGTAGATATTCGAAAATATAAATTCAATATGGAATTTATAAAGGAAAGGGAAACTGTTTAGAAAAATAAACGTTGATTTATTTTTGAAGTGTGGAAATTTTATATCTAGTAAAGATATTTTTGAAGATAAATAATTTGGAAAATTATTTGGAATCTGATGATGTTGCGCATCTTTATTGATAGTTAAATAACCGACTATCAATAATTACCTTTAGATAGGTATTTGTTGTGAATTGGATGAATTTGAATGCCACACTTGTTTTTGAATAAACGCTCACTATTCGGGTTAACCGGGAAAGGACCATGGGGTCGTATAACCCATTCCGAATATGTGATACGTCGTTTTGAATCGCATTTGAAGACCGGTGTTGAAGACCGGATATTTTTGAAAACGGAAGGATTACCGTCGAGTTACTCTACATCGACTGATCTTCGATTTAGAGGTTTTATCACCCTTAGTGACGGGAAGTCCTGACGTGATTGAAAATTATCCGGAAACGCAAGGGCTTCGTGAGAAGTGCCTTCGGTTCTGTTCGATCCCGGAACAGACTTGTATGGATTGTGTGTCTGACGTTACAATTTGAGATATAAAGCCGATTTCTTTCAAATACATTTCTGTTGGTGGCGGAGAATTTATTCTCTTAGCTTAACACACTTCTCTGAGACGTACGAGCTCAGAGGTTATGTAGTTGAAATTCATCAGCGATATATCCCAATTTGGTAACGTGGCATACTGAGTGTTGCTGTGAAATGATCAGTGTTTGATCATTTGTGATATGATCATTTGTTTGATCTTATATCTTTGTGATCATAGGTTGATCATTTTGTTTGACCCGAAGCAGGGCTTTTTGAGAAAGCGTAGCTTTGTGGACGAGACTTCATCGAGCCTCACACCCCGGAAATGGTCGAAACAGGACGAATGCAGCAAGGTTCTAGGGAGTAGCGCCCCTTAGTGTATGTCATTCCTTCTGGATAAAGGTGGTATCATGGTATGGAGCCCAGATACTTAACCTCTGTGGTTACTGCATTATTATTATCTATGTGGTTTGTTGGAAATCGGGGATCCTCGGGAAGATCGGTGACGATCGGGGGATGGCATACGCGTGTCAGTAGTTACCTATTTTTGCAGAGGTAACCCGGCCTTGTGTTGGCAGAGATCTAACCGTAACGTTAGGTTCTCGGGTCGTCTATTCCAGGGACATACCCATCGTGGATAGGAAGTTCCTTAGCCTGACCATTTGTTGGAAATCCAAAGAAACAATACGATCTTGTACGGTTTTAGTTGTAGAACCTATCATTCACTTATGGTGGTCACCACTGTTTGGATGGTAGCTATAGTAGGCATAAGTGCGGAATGCCTATGCTGGCTAAAATTAATATTATACTTTCGAAATGTTTTCTACACTATGCACTAATAATAATATCAAAAATGATTTGATTTTGCGTAGTAAGCATCTTTGACTATCATAAGAAGAAATCTCCTCCAATTCTGCGTTTGCATTGTGTGTGTGGTGGGAGGTCTTATGGTAGTTTCATTTTCCAAAAGCATTTCGAACTGACTTTAAAATTATCCTGTTGTTTATTTTAAAGAATAACTGTTTTACGATCTCACACCAGTCACCATGACTGACTCGGAGTTTATTGTTCCCTTCTAAACTCTGGGTGCCCACCAATTTCCACACGGGCAGTCTAGAGTTAGATTATCAGGATATTCTGGATATTCTGGAGCTTTGGAGATAAGCTGGATGACGAGACGTAGTATTTGTATCTGATACTATTTATTCCGCTGTGTATTCTGTATGAGGACGAGTTTATATAACTGTCCATTGTTGTATATTGACTCTGATGATTGATGTATGTATAAACTGATATAGTTCTTTGTTTTAAAAGACTAGTGTTTATCTATTATATATTGTTCCGCTGCGATGTGTAAGATTCTGATATTGTTTTCTGTCTGATGTTGTTCAGTTGTTCTTTCTTTCTCTTCTTCTTCTCTTTTTCTTCTATTTCTTCTTTCTAAAACCCTCACTATTGGAGTTTCCGGCACTCGATTGCTCGACAGTCGATAAAGTGAGTATCGATGTTGAATTTTCGAAAGTCGAAAATTTCGGGATGTGACAACTGGTGTGAGATCGTAAAACAGTTATTCTTTAAAATAATCATCAGAAAAATTTTAAAGTAAATTCGCAATGCTTTTTGGAAAATGAGACTACCATAAGACCTCCCACCACACACACAATGCAAACGCAGAATTGGAGGAGATTTCTTCTTATGATAGTCAATGATGCTTACTACGCAAAAATCAAATTCTTTTTGATATTATTATTAGTGCATAGTGTAGAAAACATTTCGAAAGTATAATATTAATCTTAGCCAACATACGACCAGTATCGTATGCCTACTATAGCTACCATCTAAACAGTGGTGACCACCGTACGTAAATGGCAAGTTCTACAACGAATACCGTACAAAGTTCGTATTAGAGTTTGGATTTCCAACAAATGGTCAGGCTAAGGAACTTCCTTTTCCACGATGGGTACGTCCCTGGAATAGACGACCCGAGAACCTAACCGGATCTCTGCCAACACAAGGCCGGGTTACCTCTGCAAAAATAGGTAACTACTGACACGCGTATGCCATCCCCCGATCATCACCGATCTTCCTGAGGATCCCCGATTTCCAACAAACCACATAGTAAAAATAATGCAGTAACCACAGAGGTTAAGTATCTGGGCTCCATACCATGATACCACCTTTATCCAGAAGGAATGACATACACTAAGGGGCGCTACTCCCTAGAACCTTGCCGCATCCTTCCTGTTTCGACCATTTCCGGGGTGTGAGGCTCGATGAAGTCTCGTCCACAAAGCTACGCTTTCTACAAAGCCCTGCTTCGGGTCAAACAAAATGATCAACCTATGATCACAAAGATATAAGATCAAACAAATGATCATATCGCAAATGTAATATCCCGGAAATTTGGCAATATCAATTTAATAATCATTATTTATAATTAAATTGATTTGTTAATTTATTTTATAAATTGACAAGTTTATTCATTTTAAATGTTAATAATATTTTAAATTGGCAAGTTTATTTCTTTGAAAACTAATAACATTTTAATTTGGGAATATCTTTTCTAACAATTTTAAATTGAGAAGATTTATCTTTCTAAAACTTATATAAATGTTTTATACTTATACCGTATATATATATTGGTATATATATATTGTGAATAGAGAATCTTTTGTTTAAATAAAAGATTGAATTTTCAAATTGTAATATATATGTATGTATATGTTATAATTTGATATTGTTTGAAATTTATTTTAATCTATTGATAATTTATATATGTATGAATTGTGATTTAAAGCTTTGTTTTGAATTTAATATTTTTCAAAAGCTAATTAAGGTTAATTTTATATTTTCAAAACATAAGATAAATATTTAGCTTAAATTTGATTTAATAAAAGTTCTATTTTGTTTCCTTTTAAAAATACTTAAATTAAAATGGTTATAATATATATATATATAAAGATATAAATAAGCTTTCTTTTAAAATATCTCTTGAATTAGAATGGTTTGTAAACATATAAAAGAAATAAGACATATGTAAAATATAAATAATTTTAACATAGGTAAATACAAATTCACATTTTTCACAAATATATAAACATAAATACTTTTGTATTAAGGGTTTAGACATAATTATACTTGTTTTAACATTTGTAAGAAATTTAAACCATGAATGTACATTTGTCTAAATGGTAATAAAACAAGTGGCAAGATTTATTTTCTTTAAAATTGAATTAAATGTTGTAAAAGAGAAACCTGGTTAATTGTTTCCAGTTCAAAAGTTTTCAGTTCAAACTTTCTCAAATTTATTTTCTTCTTCAAACTGAAATCAAAGAAACTAAAAGCAAATCAAAATCTGAAACCTGAAATTCAAAATCAAGCAAAGTTCTTCACAACAATTAAAACTGCAACTTCAACCTGCTATTCAAATAAAGTTCAACTGCAAGTCAGATCTGTTCAACATTTTAAATCAACAAATCTGTAAGCATGCAAAGGCATTCAAATTCAACAGCAAGTTCAACATCAGTTTGTAAGCATGCAAAGATTTTCATCAACAAAACACTTCAGATATTCGAGCCTGGAACATGCTCACTGTTCTCTGCTTTATTATCTGGTGAGTAAACCTTAAACTTAAAAACAGTTTTAAAAATCTGTTGTGATGGATGCATGTGATGAATGTTTTATGTAAATTGTGTTGCTTAGTATATGATATGAATGCATGTTTATATATATCTGAAATGTCTGTATGCCTGTGAATGTATATATACAAAATCTACTTCTCTGTTTCTATTGGTGAGTAAATGGAATTTTTCTAAAAACAGTTAAATCTTGATCTTAACTTAGTTTTGTGTTGGATATCATGATGTTAATGAATTGTTTGAACTTAATTTGGATGCATGTCTGAACATTTGTGCTTGAATACTGTATTGATAATTTGTTATTACTGTGTGCTCATAACAGTTCAAAATTTTCTAATAAATTCAAATGCTTGTTCTTGAATTCGAATTAGACTACGTAGTGTAAATAGAAGTTGTTTATAATCGAGTAACCTATCAGTTAAAAATAGTATAGGATTTTAAATTAAATGATTAGCTCTTTTTTTTTAAATTTACAGTAAAAATCTTATTATGGTCAAAAATTAATAGAATCAATTTTAAGAATTGATTGCAGGATTGAATTCACTATAGGAAATCATGAATTTTAGTATGTATATCAAGATTTTTAGATTTGAATTTCGAGAGAATTTGGGGCTTGATTGTTTTTGGCATTATGGCCAATTCACGGTGAACGGCGACGATCGACGTGCCGTGGGTGAACTCGAAGGTAGAGGGGGAGGTAGTGAGCTTGGGAAAAATCTTTCGTGAATTTTTTTGTGAGTGAGTTGGTCGCAATTGATCAAGTTAGGGTTTAAGACCCTGTTTTTCTCGTGACGTTCATCTTGGTTTCGCGGCAACGAAGGACAACCGGAGGCGATCGCGGTCATTGTCGTAGGTTCTGGAGGTTGTGGCGTAGCTACGGTGGAAGTCGTGGGTTGTCTCGAAGCTTTGGTTGCCGGGGAGGGTTGGTTTTCCGGTGTTGGTGGTTTCAAGCGAATGGGTTTGAGAGTCAAAATTTGATTCTCAATCGAATTGAGTTTTCTGGATCTCGAGAGTTGTTGTAGGACTCGATTTCGACTTAGTGGAGGCCGGAGTGGAGTTCGTCGTCGACTGGGGAGGAAGTGCACGTTGATGTGCACGGTTTTCGTGCACCAGTATTTGGCATTGGAGAAGAAGGTTGGAGGCTCGAGTTGCTCGTGTGTTTTTCCAGGAAAATTCGAGTTTTTCTCGAAGCAGGTTGAAGAGTGAGAAGCACGGGGTAAACAGGGGTTTTACTCGGGGTTGACGCGTGAGTTCTGGGAGTTCGCTCGAGTTTTTGGGTGAGGTAGATTTCAGTGGTTCAGATTTTAAATATAACAGAATGTTTAAGTTTTAAAAAGCAAAGTTAAACAAGTTTTCACTTGTAAAAGAAATGGTTTTTAAAATAAATGTTTTAACAAGTTTTAATATTTAAATAGATAAGTTTTTAAAGGGTAAATAAATAGATTTTCAAATGGTTATTTGTATTAAAGTTAATTTAATAACTATGGAAGTTTAAAGATTTTGAAAGTCGAGAAGGAGTTTAAAATGTTTTAATTATAATTGATTTCTAAAATTGTTTTATTTTAAATGAAGTTTAAATAATAAGGATTTTAGTAAATCAATTATAATAAAGAATTTATCTTAAGTAATTAAGAGATTTAATTAAATTAAGATAATTAATATGGAAAGATAATTAAATTATTTAATTAAGATAAATGATTTCTTAATTAAAGATCTTTTAAATATAAGGATTAAGAAATTAGTTCATTTATTTAAATAATTAGTTAAATAATTAACTAAGTAATTAATTAGTAATTATTAAAGATAATTACTTATAAATTAATTTAGTATAATTACTTGATGAAGTAATTAAGAAATAATTACTGGATATAATTTAGTAAAGATAAAATATTTAAATAAAGTAATTAGAGGATAATTATTTTATTAAATGAAAATGATTAAGAGTTAATCACTTGTTATTAATTTAATAATTTATTAAATTAAATTAATTAAAGGATTTGATTAATCAAAGATGATTAATAATTGTGGTTTAATTAAGGTTAATTAATAATGTAATTAATTATTTGTGAAGGTAATTAATTAAAGTAATTAATTAATGGAATTAATTAAGGGAAGTTAATTACTGGATTTTATTAATCAAAGGTGATTAATAATTATGGATTAATTAAGAATAATTACTTAATGTAATTAATAAATAATTAAAGATGTAATTAGGGATCATTAGTTATAATTAATTAATGATTAAGAGTTGATTAATTAAGATTAATTAATCAAATGATAAGTGATTAATTGTAATTAATTAAGGATTAAAGTAATTGATTTTAATTAATTAATTAATGAAGTAATTAAAGGTTAATTACTGTATTGGTTAAGAATAATTAATTTGTGAAATTAATTAAGGATAATTACTTAAATGTAATTAAAGTATAATTAATCAAGGTGATTAATTAAATGGATAATTAGAGAAAGATTAATTAATTTATTTGTAATTAATTAATGATTATATAAGTAAGATTTATGATGAAATGATTAATTTAATTTATTTTAAATTAATTAAGAGAAGAAGTAATTAATTTAATTCACTTTAAATTAATTAAAGATAGAGATAGTTAATTTAATTCATTTTAAATTAATTATGTTGTGATTAAGTAAATCATTGCTTATATAAGAATGAATGACATTGATTGTCTTGAATGGATGTAATCTCAGAAATGAGATAAGTAATGTTGTGTGGTATGAATGCTTGGTTGCATTATGATGGTAATATAGATTAACTATTGTGATGTTGATATGGATTACCTATTTGGTTATGAATCATCTGTTTAAATGATAATGTGATTATCAATTGTGACTTGTGAATTATCTATCTGTATAGATAAGTTAAATTGTTTAAACCTTTAAACAACTTGGCCTTAAAAGATACGTTTTGGATTTCGATGAGACCGGGATCGGGTTTCCGTATACCGGTATTCCAGGTCTGGAGACCCGAATACCACATCGATCCAAATTAACGATAGGTCGTGAATCTCAAGTGAAGATGAAGATCAGAGTGCAAGGGTTATTGTCGTTAACTCTGAGGGTGATTCCAAAACGAGTGTAACGAGATAATGCCTTCGGTTTCGTTCGAACCCGGAACGAACTTGTATGGATTGAATGCTTTCAGCACATCGTCAGGCGGACGATGAGCATTCTAAGTGATATGTTCTGATTTAAGGTAATCGTAACCTCAAGCCTCATCAACCGGGAATGGCTAAAACAGGGGAGGTGCAGCAAGGCTTCGTGGGTAGCACCCACTGAGAGCAAGATAGATCCCTGTCTAGAGGTCCCTTTTCTTTTATTCGGCTTAGTGTGTGGTTGGTCGCGCCAACTACGGGATTATCTTGTTCGGAATTATCCAGTAAGGGATGGTTCCGGCTTTGTGTTGCAGGGGAGCGGGCGTACTCCTCGGTACGGTGATCTAGGCCACGTACTGTGACGGGCGGTACCCCAGTAGCCCTGCCATTGTATGGAATCCAAACTCCAATAAGTGCCGTACGTATTAGTTGTGCCCAACTATGTTGGAATGTGAGATGTAAGCATTTCAGCTATTTCTGTATCTTACTTGAAAACCCTAGACCCTATTATAATATAACTGGATTTCCTATCAAATGTTTTGGTTAGCGTAAGGTAAAAACTTTTCCATGTTTATGTGTGGAAAGTCTTACGTGATACCTTTGTTTCCAAAAGGTTTTGAAGTTAAACAATTTTAACCCGTTTACTCACACCAGACCCATGTCTGACCCAAGTGTTTATTTCTGTTTTATAAACTCTTGGGTACTCAAATTTTTACGAGTAGCCAAGGGATTCAGGTTTAGCTTTGACGAATTGTGGAGGAGCAATGGAGCAGGAGGCTTCGGCGTTCGTAGATATAGTATTCCGCTGTGTTGATATCTGTGTTAGAGTCTTGTATTGTATTTGAGTTGTAATATCTAGACAGATGTTTATAACTGTCTAGTATGTGTTGTATAGTTGTGTAAACTCTGATAAGTGTTGTATACTATGTAATAGTTTATGTTATTAATATAATTTATTCGTTCCGCTGTGAGATCGTTGTTGTTGTTTCTTTCTTTCTTCTCTTCTTTTCTATTTTCTACCCCTTTCTTTCTTCATAATGATGCGACTTTCTGGGCATAGGAAGTCGGGTCGTTACATATGGTATCAGAGCATAGGTTGAGCGAATGCCTAAGCTTTTGGTTAAGTGAATATCAGAACACTAGGTTGAGTGAATACCTAGGTTCGGAAGGATTGTTCATTAGAAATAGGATCTGTAGCAACCTGTTGAGTCTGAGTATATATACGAGAGCGCGTATTTGATAGTTATGTAAAATGGTTTTATATTGTGTTAATTGATCGGTAGGGTGGTATATGGATTCTGGTCAATACGAGTAGCTAACGTTATTGATAGGGATCTCTAAACACTTGAACCAGGCCAACGGACACAATATTGTTTTAAAGTGGTAAATGAAATAATTTTACCCAGAAATAATTTCTATATAAAAAGTATCATTTTAAATATATATATATTTCTACCTATTTGTTGGGTTACCTGTTCGGGTTTTCCAATATAAGTTATAAAGGTAGATAAGGTGGTAGTGTGAGTAACACGACTACCAATAGTTAGAATTTGAGTGTTGAGGTTGGAAGTATATCTGACGAGACTGTAGACCAAATACCGTCTCGAGTAAACTTTGTTGTGGTGTAAAGATTTCACCGATCTCTGAAGGAAACCAGTTATGGTTTAGAGTTTATCTTTGAAGTTGGATGAATAGAGTAGATCTATTGGATGAGCTGAAGAGAGTGATGGTATTTTGGTAACCTCAGGAAGTAGTAGCTGTGTGATGAGACACGGTGGCTATGGACGTTTCTGAAGATGTTTCTTCTGGAACAAGTTTGAAGAAGTGAGTCTGTTTCAGTGTTGTGGCTGAGTCCAGTGGGGTGTTTCTATTTTCTTTGAGGTCCGAGTTTCTCGAGGAGTTTCGGATAAGAAGTCTTTGGTTTGTGACAGCAGTGCGACTCGGAGTGTTCTATGTTGGCAGAAAGTTTCTGGCTGAGCAGTTTTTCTGAAGGAGAAGTTCAGAAGCAGCAGAGTGGATCCATTTCTTTGATAGATAGGATAGATAAGTGTAAGCTGTTCTGATTGGTAAAGAGAGAACAGTTTCTTTTGAATTTGGCTGAGTTGATCGCAAAAGAGACTTGCGATTGTTTGAGTGTTCTCTTGAGTTATCTGAGATTTTCTGGGATGTGTTGTCCAGTTTGTGCTTGTGTTCTTCATCAGCATTCTTATCTACTCCAGATCAGAGTGGTGTAGCGGAAGCAGTTTGGCGAGTGCTCCTGTTTGTCTTTTCCAGATAGGAGAAGTTAGTTCAGTCTACTGATGGTAGTAGAGTTGTGTTTTGGATTGGGTAGATCTTGAGAGGATCATTGGTTGAGTTATTTTTGGTCCTGTTTGTTTCTAGAAGCATCAGCGAAGGTTGAGTTGATCAAAAAGGATTTGTAGATAGCCCAGGATTGTCAGAAGGATTTTGAGAATAAGAGACGAAGGAATTTTGAAATTCGAAGTTGGAGACTTCGTTGTTGCGAAGTTTTTCTCTGATTAAAGGGAGCTATAAGATTGGGTAAGTCTGGGAAGTTAGCTCCGAGTTATTTTGGGTCTTTTCTGTGATCTAATTTGGATAAGTACTTTGATCTACAAGGTTGAATTGTCAGTTTGGATAACTGGAATTCAATGTATTTTACGTATCTCTGAGGGAGTACGTGTTTGATCTATCTCTGGTTTTGGAACCAGCAGTTCTGGAAGATTTGGTTGTTGAGTCAGACTCGTCTGTAGTCTGATATCTTATTTAGTTCTGTAGATCTAAATGAGTAGGAGCTTTATAGCTTAGTAGTGTTGATTTTGTTTGAATTCTGTAGAGCGAGTATCCCGGTATATATACTTGGGGAAACTCGGGGAAATTTTATCCAGAATTTTGTCTGGATAATTAAAATTGTTTGATTGGGTGAATTGTTTGCTATGATTGTTAGCATATGGATGATAAAATATGCTTGTGATTTGAATAGATTATTAAATTACCTTTGTTTTAAATTTCGGGGACGAAATTATTTTAAGGGGGGAGGAATGTAATATCCCGGAAATTTGGCAATATCAATTTAATAATCATTATTTATAATTAAATTGATTTGTTAATTTATTTTATAAATTGACAAGTTTATTCATTTTAAATGTTAATAATATTTTAAATTGGCAAGTTTATTTCTTTGAAAACTAATAACATTTTAATTTGGGAATATCTTTTCTAACAATTTTAAATTGAGAAGATTTATCTTTCTAAAACTTATATAAATGTTTTATACTTATACCGTATATATATATTGGTATATATATATTGTGAATAGAGAATCTTTTGTTTAAATAAAAGATTGAATTTTCAAATTGTAATATATATGTATGTATATGTTATTATTTGATATTGTTTGAAATTTATTTTAATCTATTGATAATTTATATATGTATGAATTGTGATTTAAAGCTTTGTTTTGAATTTAATATTTTTCAAAAGCTAATTAAGGTTAATTTTATATTTTCAAAACATAAGATAAATATTTAGCTTAAATTTGATTTAATAAAAGTTCTATTTTGTTTCCTTTTAAAAATACTTAAATTAAAATGGTTATAATATATATATATATAAAGATATAAATAAGCTTTCTTTTAAAATATCTCTTGAATTAGAATGGTTTGTAAACATATAAAAGAAATAAGACATATGTAAAATATAAATAATTTTAACATAGGTAAATACAAATTCACATTTTTCACAAATATATAAACATAAATACTTTTGTATTAAGGGTTTAGACATAATTATACTTGTTTTAACATTTGTAAGAAATTTAAACCATGAATGTACATTTGTCTAAATGGTAATAAAACAAGTGGCAAGATTTATTTTCTTTAAAATTGAATTAAATGTTGTAAAAGAGAAACCTGGTTAATTGTTTCCAGTTCAAAAGTTTTCAGTTCAAACTTTCTCAAATTTATTTTCTTCTTCAAACTGAAATCAAAGAAACTAAAAGCAAATCAAAATCTGAAACCTGAAATTCAAAATCAAGCAAAGTTCTTCACAACAATTAAAACTGCAACTTCAACCTGCTATTCAAATAAAGTTCAACTGCAAGTCAGATCTGTTCAACATTTTAAATCAACAAATCTGTAAGCATGCAAAGGCATTCAAATTCAACAGCAAGTTCAACATCAGTTTGTAAGCATGCAAAGATTTTCATCAACAAAACACTTCAGATATTCGAGCCTGGAACATGCTCACTGTTCTCTGCTTTATTATCTGGTGAGTAAACCTTAAACTTAAAAACAGTTTTAAAAATCTGTTGTGATGGATGCATGTGATGAATGTTTTATGTAAATTGTGTTGCTTAGTATATGATATGAATGCATGTTTATATATATCTGAAATGTCTGTATGCCTGTGAATGTATATATACAAAATCTACTTCTCTGTTTCTATTGGTGAGTAAATGGAATTTTTCTAAAAACAGTTAAATCTTGATCTTAACTTAGTTTTGTGTTGGATATCATGATGTTAATGAATTGTTTGAACTTAATTTGTATGCATGTCTGAACATTTGTGCTTGAATACTGTATTGATAATTTGTTATTACTGTGTGCTCATAACAGTTCAAAATTTTCTAATAAATTCAAATGCTTGTTCTTGAATTCGAATTAGACTACGTAGTGTAAATAGAAGTTGTTTATAATCGAGTAACCTATCAGTTAAAAATAGTATAGGATTTTAAATTAAATGATTAGCTCTTTTTTTTTTAAATTTACAGTAAAAATCTTATTATGGTCAAAAATTAATAGAATCAATTTTAAGAATTGATTGCAGGATTGAATTCACTATAGGAAATCATGAATTTTAGTATGTATATCAAGATTTTTAGATTTGAATTTCGAGAGAATTTGGGGCTTGATTGTTTTTGGCATTATGGCCAATTCACGGTGAACGGCGACGATCGACGTGCCGTGGGTGAACTCGAAGGTAGAGGGGGAGGTAGTGAGCTTGGGAAAAATCTTTCGTGAATTTTTTTGTGAGTGAGTTGGTCGCAATTGATCAAGTTAGGGTTTAAGACCCTGTTTTTCTCGTGACGTTCATCTTGGTTTCGCGGCAACGAAGGACAACCGGAGGCAATCGCGGTCATTGTCGTAGGTTCTGGAGGTTGTGGCGTAGCTACGGTGGAAGTCGTGGGTTGTCTCGAAGCTTTGGTTGCCGGGGAGGGTTGGTTTTCCGGTGTTGGTGGTTTCAAGCGAATGGGTTTGAGAGTCAAAATTTGATTCTCAATCGAATTGAGTTTTCTGGATCTCGAGAGTTGTTGTAGGACTCGATTTCGACTTAGTGGAGGCCGGAGTGGAGTTCGCCGTCGACTGGGGAGGAAGTGCACGTTGATGTGCACGGTTTTCGTGCACCAGTATTTGGCATTGGAGAAGAAGGTTGGAGGCTCGAGTTGCTCGTGTGTTTTTCCAGGAAAATTCGAGTTTTTCTCGAAGCAGGTTGAAGAGTGAGAAGCACGGGGTAAACAGGGGTTTTACTCGGGGTTGACGCGTGAGTTCTGGGAGTTCGCTCGAGTTTTTGGGTGAGGTAGATTTCAGTGGTTCAGATTTTAAATATAACAGAATGTTTAAGTTTTAAAAAGCAAAGTTAAACAAGTTTTCACTTGTAAAAGAAATGGTTTTTAAAATAAATGTTTTAACAAGTTTTAATATTTAAATAGATAAGTTTTTAAAGGGTAAATAAATAGATTTTCAAATGGTTATTTGTATTAAAGTTAATTTAATAACTATGGAAGTTTAAAGATTTTGAAAGTCGAGAAGGAGTTTAAAATGTTTTAATTATAATTGATTTCTAAAATTGTTTTATTTTAAATGAAGTTTAAATAATAAGGATTTTAGTAAATCAATTATAATAAAGAATTTATCTTAAGTAATTAAGAGATTTAATTAAATTAAGATAATTAATATGGAAAGATAATTAAATTATTTAATTAAGATAAATGATTTCTTAATTAAAGATCTTTTAAATATAAGGATTAAGAAATTAGTTCATTTATTTAAATAATTAGTTAAATAATTAACTAAGTAATTAATTAGTAATTATTAAAGATAATTACTTATAAATTAATTTAGTATAATTACTTGATGAAGTAATTAAGAAATAATTACTGGATATAATTTAGTAAAGATCAAATATTTAAATAAAGTAATTAGAGGATAATTATTTTATTAAATGAAAATGATTAAGAGTTAATCACTTGTTATTAATTTAATAATTTATTAAATTAAATTAATTAAAGGATTTGATTAATCAAAGATGATTAATAATTGTGGTTTAATTAAGGTTAATTAATAATGTAATTAATTATTTGTGAAGGTAATTAATTAAAGTAATTAATTAATGGAATTAATTAAGGGAAGTTAATTACTGGATTTTATTAATCAAAGGTGATTAATAATTATGGATTAATTAAGAATAATTACTTAATGTAATTAATAAATAATTAAAGATGTAATTAGGGATCATTAGTTATAATTAATTAATGATTAAGAGTTGATTAATTAAGATTAATTAATCAAATGATAAGTGATTAATTGTAATTAATTAAGGATTAAAGTAATTGATTTTAATTAATTAATTAATGAAGTAATTAAAGGTTAATTACTGTATTGGTTAAGAATAATTAATTTGTGAAATTAATTAAGGATAATTACTTAAATGTAATTAAAGTATAATTAATCAAGGTGATTAATTAAATGGATAATTAGAGAAAGATTAATTAATTTATTTGTAATTAATTAATGATTATATAAGTAAGATTTATGATGAAGTGATTAATTTAATTTATTTTAAATTAATTAAGAGAAGAAGTAATTAATTTAATTCACTTTAAATTAATTAAAGATAGAGATAGTTAATTTAATTCATTTTAAATTAATTATGTTGTGATTAAGTAAATCATTGCTTATATAAGAATGAATGACATTGATTGTCTTGAATGGATGTAATCTCAGAAATGAGATAAGTAATGTTGTGTGGTATGAATGCTTGGTTGCATTATGATGGTAATATAGATTAACTATTGTGATGTTGATATGGATTACCTATTTGGTTATGAATCATCTGTTTAAATGATAATGTGATTATCAATTGTGACTTGTGAATTATCTATCTGTATAGATAAGTTAAATTGTTTAAACCTTTAAACAACTTGGCCTTAAAAGATACGTTTTGGATTTCGATGAGACCGGGATCGGGTTTCCGTATACCGGTATTCCAGGTCTGGAGACCCGAATACCACATCGATCCAAATTAACGATAGGTCGTGAATCTCAAG
Source organism: Allium fistulosum (assembly GCA_030737815.1). Classification (NCBI taxonomy): domain Eukaryota; kingdom Viridiplantae; phylum Streptophyta; class Magnoliopsida; order Asparagales; family Amaryllidaceae; genus Allium; species Allium fistulosum. The sequence goes on from CM060908.1 coordinate 913,261,038, forward strand.
TGAAGATGAAGATCAGAGTGCAAGGGTTATTGTCGTTAACTCTGAGGGTGATTCCAAAACGAGTGTAACGAGATAATGCCTTCGGTTTCGTTCGAACCCGGAACGAACTTGTATGGATTGAATGCTTTCAGCACATCGTCAGGCGGACGATGAGCATTCTAAGTGATATGTTCTGATTTAAGGTAATCGTAACCTCAAGCCTCATCAACCGGGAATGGCTAAAACAGGGGAGGTGCAGCAAGGCTTCGTGGGTAGCACCCACTGAGAGCAAGATAGATCCCTGTCTAGAGGTCCCTTTTCTTTTATTCGGCTTAGTGTGTGGTTGGTCGCGCCAACTACGGGATTATCTTGTTCGGAATTATCCAGTAAGGGATGGTTCCGGCTTTGTGTTGCAGGGGAGCGGGCGTACTCCTCGGTACGGTGATCTAGGCCATGTACTGTGACGGGCGGTACCCCAGTAGCCCTGCCATTGTATGGAATCCAAACTCCAATAAGTGCCGTACGTATTAGTTGTGCCCAACTATGTTGGAATGTGAGATGTAAGCATTTCAGCTATTTCTGTATCTTACTTGAAAACCCTAGACCCTATTATAATATAACTGGATTTCCTATCAAATGTTTTGGTTAGCGTAAGGTAAAAACTTTTCCATGTTTATGTGTGGAAAGTCTTACGTGATACCTTTGTTTCCAAAAGGTTTTGAAGTTAAACAATTTTAACCCGTTTACTCACACCAGACCCATGTCTGACCCAAGTGTTTATTTCTGTTTTATAAACTCTTGGGTACTCAAATTTTTACGAGTAGCCAAGGGATTCAGGTTTAGCTTTGACGAATTGTGGAGGAGCAATGGAGCAGGAGGCTTCGGCGTTCGTAGATATAGTATTCCGCTGTGTTGATATCTGTGTTAGAGTCTTGTATTGTATTTGAGTTGTAATATCTAGACAGATGTTTATAACTGTCTAGTATGTGTTGTATAGTTGTGTAAACTCTGATAAGTGTTGTATACTATGTAATAGTTTATGTTATTAATATAATTTATTCGTTCCGCTGTGAGATCGTTGTTGTTGTTTCTTTCTTTCTTCTCTTCTTTTCTATTTTCTACCCCTTTCTTTCTTCATAATGATGCGACTTTCTGGGCATAGGAAGTCGGGTCGTTACAGCAAATGATCAAACACTGATCATTTCACAGCAACACTCAGTATGCCACGTTACCAAATTGGGATATATCGCTGATAAATTTCAACTACATAACCTCTGAGCTCGTACGTCTCAGAGAAGGGTGTTAAGCTAAGATAACCTTCCATAATTCATTTATCAAAATTGAGTGATTTTAGATTTATAAAACAATTTTTATAAATTTCTTTTACGCTTTATAACAATTTCAGCTTCAAAAATCATTTTTATCAGCAAGTTCTATTTATATTCCATCTAAGGGCAAAAAATCAAATTTATAAGTAGATTTTCTTATAAATCTTTTATTCCACAATTTCATTCACATTTTATAACTTCATAATTTATCAATCTATAAATTTCATATCTTCACATTTTATAATTATAAAATTTCATATCTTCACATTTTATAATTATAAATTTTTAGGCGTTTATTTATTTGAAAATAAATCAACTCACAAATTAAATAAAACGTCTATTCCAACAAATCACTTTAAAAACCCTTTTAAAGTAAAAGATGTTATTTTTAAACTTCAAAACTGAATCCGATGATGCAACGCATCAATTAGTCCATCACAACATCAAACATCATATATCATCATATGATGACAGAATATATATCAACATCTGTAAATAAATAAATACAGTTGAGGAATCCAGTTGGATCCCTCCAACCTGTTTCCCTGCATCCAAAGACGTTAGCACAATACCATTCCACTTCGAGGTGGAATATCGCGGTATATGGGTTTTTATAAAAATCCGCTTACTAACGGCGCAATAGGGTCTCATCCGCTATACGAGGCGGGAAATCAATCAATCCAATATATACATATGCCAATATGTATATACTGCTATATATATAGATATATCCTATCATATCTAATAGCACATTCAAACAAATCAATCAATAACTGCAATTCAATTATAAATCTGAGTGAGAAGATCTCACCTTAGCTTTTAATTTGCCATCCATTTTTGTTCCAGTTTGTTTTCTCCAAATTTTAACCTTGTATAAAAAAAATTTATACAATTTATAAGTATTTGAATAAAATCGAACAATTCAATTCCATTTGATAATTAATTTTCCAGTGATTTTATTTTTTAAAACTAATACTTTTAAATTTTTAAACAAATTCCTTTTTTTTTTTAAATTTCAAACTTTTACCTAGATATATATATATAAATTTGAGAATCTACATATATGTGCTGCTGTATATATCCTCCTTAACCTATGGATAGATATGTATTAGATTTAATTTATGGACAAGCTGCTTAATATAAAATTCTTACTGTTTATTTTCTTCCCATCTAAAACTACATATATACACATATACATAGAATTTGAAAAACTTGTATTTATCACTTCTTCTTTTTTTTCTAAAAGACAGTAGGCTAAACATGTATATTTATTTTCTTTCCAAATTTTTTTTTTAAATTAAATTTAAAACAAATAAATAAAACTGCTACCTCACGCATGCTCGAGATCCACCAGATTCCGTCACCACTTAAACGAACCCATTTCTGCCTTAATAGCATCGCACTCGCCTACGACCTTCAACGGCACATCCAAACGTGAGCCAACCCCTCGACGAAGTCGACTGCCTGCCTGAGGCCCACGCGAGCGCCCAGCTTCCCTTCCAGATTTCCACGCGACCCCATCGAGTCGCCCTCATCGCGACATCGAACTCGCGACCGCTTCCTTCTTCCCAAACTTGCACGTCGCCGCGATGCCTCCTACGCTTTGTGACAGCGCACGCGAGATCGAACTCGCCCCGATTCGACAACCGCTCCCCCACAGCACGATAATTCCCTAAACTCGCTTGCCCAGACGAACGTTGCAACGACTTCGAGCCCACCACCATCGAGATGCCATTCGCGACCACAGCCACCTAATAACCTCGTGCCCGCGAAGTCGCGAGTGATTCGCAATGCCCCACGTCCTCGAGCACGCGAAACCCCCCCCCCCCCACCTCAGCCTTCACGCGAGCATGTCTTGCGATGCGCCGCGATGAGCGCCTCAGATCCAATTCGCGAATGACACTCGCAAACGAGATTGCCATGAAATCCCTTTTTTTTTTTTAGCTGGGTTCGATTTTGATTTTAAGTTCAAGAGGGATGGAACGAGATGATTTTCGGCCTTGAAGAGTTTGAATTTGAGGTGAAATTCTCATTTTAATTTTTCGAACTGGAGATGAAATTTCGTTTTTAATTGAAGAGGGGGGAATGATTTCAAAAGAGTGGAGGAAGACAGAAGACATGGGATGCACGATTTCTTCCGTGATTCCTTGCGTGGTATTAGGCGAAATTTTAGGAACGAAAGTGGATGATATTGACCCATTTAAATTTAAATTTAAATTCGAATTCGAATAAATTTCGATGCGTTTACACGTCATATTCTCACATAACAACTCCAAAAGCCACGAAATTTGAAATCCGGCAATAATTCGATATTACGGACCCAATGGAACTGGTTTCGCCGAATTCCGAGACTGTGCCTCGGACGGCTATTTTCCAATATCAATTCGAACGATTAAATTTCAAAACTGAACAATCACTTTCAAATTCGTTTCTGAAGCTTCTATCATCTTCAGTATTATCAATATGAATTTTACAAGCTTGTGAAATATTTTTCTTCAACTTAAGATTGAAGATTCAAAATTTTATTCAGCATTCGATCGATTAAATTTTAAAGTTTAATCGCAAATTTCAAAGTTATATCGGGGATTCAAATTAAATCATCGTTCAAATATTTAAAATAAATTAAATATTCTCAATTTAATTTGTTCAAAATTCTGGGTCGTTACAGACTTCCCACTTAAAAGAATTTCATCCCGAAATTACAAGTCAGGAAGAAAAAGTCCTTAACTCGTCTACTATTTTTCACAATTCAAATAGTTTTATCAATTTTCCAAAACAAATCTTTCTACTAAAGATTCGTTATCATTCAACTAAATTTTCCACTTCAATTATAAGTTTCAAAACAACTCCATTTTTACTACTCTATCCAAATTTAAATTCAATTTCAAACTTTCAAAAATTTTCTCAAAAATTTTCTAACACCCTAAATTTCCGAAAAATTTCGCCAGCGTCTCCTTTGCGCGGCTAATACGGCACGACTACAAAACGTCCCTACGGACTCTCTGATTTCAAAAAGAAAAAGAAAAAGCCAAGCGGCGGACAAGAAATCAGCAAAAACTCATATTATAATTCAAATACTTACCTTTAGTCGAGCAATTCAAATTTATCTTTGAGATCAAATCCAATTCCTTTTTACCTGTATAACATACTAGCCATAATATCTAGTTACAGCATTCAAACATTTTGCAAATTTGATTACAAAATTTCAATATAAACTGCTTATACATTTTTACTTCACTGTTGAAGTAACGTCTATTCATTTTATTCAATTTTACATTCAAATTCCTATTCGAATTCAATTTCTATCTTATATTCTGAATATTGAATTTTTATCGATTATCTTTCATTTACAACTGCTTATTTTAGATTAGTTCCAATTACTAATTCATTTTAAATTTCAATATTCAGCTTGAATTACATTTACTAACAAATTCAAACAAAGTTTCACATTCATCTTCAATTTCAGTTTTACTTACTTACAAATTCAAATTTATATATTCATTCTGAAACTCATTCACTAATTCTTTCATTTCCAATTCGAATCTGATTTCCAAATCAAATTTCAAATATTCTATAAGTCTTCGACTTACTTACATTTCGATTTATAAGATCATTGATACATTCACCTTACTAATTTCATTCCATTAGAATTCTATTTTCAAATACCTTCTTGAATTCTATTCCAAGTTATAAATTCATTTACAATTTGAATTTCATTCCAATCAGATCTCAATGTTTTATAAGTTATCAATTTCATAATATTTCATAAATATTTTTATATAGTATTCCAGAGTCTTAATAACATTTTCAAAACCATTTTTGAAAACAATTCAATTTATCCCTTGAATTTTCAAAACAAAACCCAAATTTTCAAACAACTTCTATTTAAAACAATTTGGCAGCAATTCCTCTTTTGGAAACCCGAAAATGAACACCGGTGATGCCGCGGTCATCATCGGAATTATTTTCCAGCGACCGAAAAGAGTTTAGAGCTTTCATCTCTCCAAAATACTTTCCAAAACCTTTGAAATTCATTTTCAAATCAAAAAGGAATTTAAACTTCCCAAATCTCCAAAATTTTCAAATTCTTTTTAAAACATTTCCAAAAACTTCTCTGGAATTCCATTTTAAATTACAATTCACATTTATAATTTACCTTCTTTAAATTTCATTTGTATATGTGAATTTTATTTCTTAACTTTGGAGTTTATAATTCCAACTTCTTATTCAATTTCAGTGATGATAATTCACTATTATTATTTCCTAACATCCATGCAACCATATACTATAGTACTTTATAGAAAAAACATTTCTTTTCTATACAAAAATAGTTTTGGGCAAAATTATCTCATTTACCCTATTTTAAAACAATACTGTGCCGAATTGTTCTATTCGAGTGTTTAGAGATCCCTATCAATGATCGTTAATTACTCGTATTGACCAGAATCCATATACCACTCAATAAATCAATCATCACAATATAAAACAATTTTTATATTCACTAACAAATACGCACTCGTATCTATTATTACACTCAACTCATTCTAGAGTACTACTGACTCTATCTCTAATGAGTAACACCCAACAGAGCAGGGTTGTCGCTTAACCATATGCTCTGATACCACTTTGTCACATACCGGAATTTTCGACTTTCGAAAATTCGACATCGATACTCACTTTATCGACTGTCGAGCAATCGAGTGCCGGAAACTCCAATAGTGAGGGTTCTAAAAAGAAGAAAAAAGTAGAAGAAGAAGAATAGAGAAGAAGAAAGAAGGAAAAAACAACAGAACAACATCAGATACAGAAACAATATCAGAATCTCACATATCGCAGCGGAACAATATATAATAAATAAACACTAGTCTTTTAAAACAAAGAGCTATATCAGTTTATACATACATCAATCATCAGAGTCAATATACAGAAATGGACAGTTATATAACTTGTCCTTATACAGAATACACAGCGGAATAAATACTATCAGATACAAATACTACGTCTCGTCATCCAGCTTATCTCCAAAGCTCCAGAATATCCAGAATATCCTGATAATCTAACTCTAGACTGCCCGTGTGGAAATTTGTGGGCACCCAGAGTTTAGAAGGGGAACAATAAACTCCGAGTCAGTCATGGTGACTGGTGTGAGATCGTAAAACAGTTATTCTTTAAAATAATCATCAGAAAAATTTTAAAGTAAATTCGCAATGCTTTTTGGAAAATGAGACTACCATAAGACCTCCCACCACACACACAATGCAAACGCAGAATTGGAGGAGATTTCTTCTTATGATAGTCAAAGATGCTTACTACGCAAAAATCAAATTCTTTTTGATATTATTATTAGTGCATAGTGTAGAAAACATTTCGAAAGTATAATATTAATCTTAGCCAACATACGACCAGTATCGTATGCCTACTATAGCTACCATCTAAACAGTGGTGACCACCGTACGTAAATGGCAGGTTCTACAATGAATACCGTACAAAGTTCGTATTGGAGTTTGGATTTCCAACAAATGGTCAGGCTAAGGAACTTCCTTTTCCACGATGGGTACGTCCCTGGAATAGACGACCCGAGAACCTAACCGGATCTCTGCCAACACAAGGCCGGGTTACCTCTGCAAAAATAGGTAACTACTGACACGCGTATGCCATCCCCCGATCGTCACCGATCTTCCCGAGGATCCCCGATTTCCAACAAACCACATAGTAAAAATAATGCAGTAACCACAGAGGTTAAGTATCTGGGCTCCATACCATGATACCACCTTTATCCAGAAGGAATGACATACACTAAGGGGCGCTACTCCCTAGAACCTTGCCGCATCCTTCCTGTTTCGACCATTTCCGGGGTGTGAGGCTCGATGAAGTCTCGTCCACAAAGCTACGCTTTCTACAAAGCCCTGCTTCGGGTCAAACAAAATGATCAACCTATGATCACAAAGATATAAGATCAAACAAATGATCATATCGCAAATGATCAAACACTGATCATTTCACAGCAACACTCAGTATGCCACGTTACCAAATTGGGATATATCGCTGATAAATTTCAACTACATAACCTCTGAGCTCGTACGTCTCAGAGAAGGGTGTTAAGCTAAGAGAATAAATTCTCCGCCACCAACAGAAATGTATTTGAAAGAAATCAGCTTTATATCTCAAATTGTAACGTCAGACACACAATCCATACAAGTCTGTTCCGGGATCGAACAGAACCGAAGGCACTTCTCACGAAGCCCTTGCAAATCCGGATAATTTTCAATCACGTCGGGACTTCCCGTCACTAAGGGTGATAAAACCTCTAAACTGGAGATCAGCCGATGTAGAGTAACTCGACGGTCATCCTTCCGTTTTCAAAAATATCCGGTCTTCAACACCGGTCTTCAAATGCAATTCATAACGACGTATCACATATTCAGAATGGGTTATACGACCCCATGGTCCTTTCCCGGCTAATCCAAATAGTGAGCGATTATTCAAAAATAAGTGTGGCATTCAAATTCATCCAATTCACAACAAATACCATTCAAGGTAATTATTGATAGTCGGTTATTTAACTATCAATAAAGATGCGCAACATCATCAGATTCCAAATAATTTTCCAAATTATTCTTATCTTCCAAAATATCTTTTACTAGATATATAATTTTCCACACTTCAAAAATAAATCAATATTTATTTTTAAACGAATTCCCATTTCTTTTTATAAATTCCATCTTGAATTTACATTTTTCGAATATCTACTAATATTCGATTTACAATCGTTTTCAAATATTCATTTTCGATTTATCTTTAAGAAGATAAAATCTCAAAACGTTTCATTTCATATTGGAAAAGCATTTCCCTACTTATTTAATAATAAGTATTTCACAAATCATTTATTCTCAACACTTGGAAAATATTCGATATACTTAAATCAATATTAAGTATATATTCATTCTTTAAGGAAATCATAAATTTTAACATCTATTTGAGTCAAAACGAATGTTGCGTAAAACATCGTTACGACGACTCAAAATCACTAGTATAGGGATTCGAAATTAAAATAGATATATAAATCCCAATACTACATAAAAATATTTCCTTTCGGAAATCATTTACTATAACAACAGTGTTATAGTCTACCATTTCCTTATTTTTCTCGAAAACGTCTATTTCAACAATAAATGTTGAAATCTATGTATTCGATACGTAACACGTTTTAAAACATCTTTTAAAACAGTTACTTCATTTTTATAATATCGCTTTCCCAAAACCATATCCATTCTACTTCAAAAATATATTCACTGTCCAAAATCGTGAATATACTTCACTTAACCAAATTTCAAACTTTACTACACATTTATTTCAAATAAAAATTCGCTATCCAAAAACGCGAATATATCTTCTTTAAATAATCTTCTATATTTAATTGTAACAGCCCTAAATTTTTGTATATATTTTAAATTTGACTTTCTTTTATTTAAATTATTTTTAAAATGATTTATTTCAAATATTTCATTTTTAAATATAAATGTTGATTATTATGTGAATTATAAGTTCAAACTGGTATAATTTGTAAATTTTCCTAAAAAGTGAATTTGTGGTCAAACTGGTCAAACTTTGACTTTTAAGCTTTAAATTTAAATATTTAAATTCTTAAATTTTATCTTTTATTATGAAAATAGATTTAATAACATGAATACTGCTTTTCGTTTCGTTGGAAACGGATTTGAATTGCGAAAGTTATGTACATTTCAACTTTGAGTGCAATTTGATTTATTTAACAATTTTGTCTATTTTAAAGTATATATAAATTACATTTTCTTTGTCTTATTCTCTTTTAATATGTGTTAATATGTTATTTTATGTATACTTTGTCTTTTAACATTTTTAAAGTGATGATAAGATTTTTCAAAAGCTTATTGAATTTATTCTCTATTTTTAAAGGCTAGTTTCTATTTTTCTGCTATTTTCTTCAATTAAATTATATTTAATTAAAATTTATTTATTAATTTTTGTGAATGCATTTTTATTTTATGTTGTTATATTTGTTTAAAAATATTTTACAAGTCCATATGAATTTTCCAAAAATTTATTCCATTTAATTCCAAATTTTTAAGGCCCAGTTTGCAATTTTAAGCCATTTTCTTAATTTAAATTCTATTTAATTAAAATTTAATTATTTATTTTATAAATTTGTTCTTATTTCTGATTTTTTTTCTTTATTTCTCAGTTTTATATGTATTTATAAAATTGCAAATAAATAAAAGAAATTTGAAAAGTCGTGACTCTTGATTTGCTTAAGGCTTTTGGTTTTCCACCTCTTTGTTTTCCAAACTCATGCATTCATTTTGCTTGGCCGACTTCATTTCTTTCTCCAGCTGATTATTTCTCATATCATTCACGAAAAAACATCCTTCTCATCTCCAAAATAGCCGTCCTCCATTTGTTTGTAAAAAATTTGGTAAATACATCTTCTTTTTCCTTTGTTTTTGTGTTTTCTTCTTTGTTTTTCATGTTTTGCACTTGCCTTCATCCTCTCTTTTGGATCGGCCTGCCCTCTCCCACTACTTTGGCTGCCTCCACCACCATCCCCTCTGACCAACACCTCCTCCAGCTCCTCCCCATCCCATAGCCGTGGCCTTATGTGACAAAAATCCACCATAGTTTAAGGAAAACATCACTTACATATGCTAGCCGAGCACACCCTCCTTCCACCACCTCTTTCAACCACCTAGGCCGACCAACCACCACCACCACTGGCCTGATATCAACCTAACAAACCTCTGCACACCCCCTACAGCCCACACCTGAAATAGCCCTGCCCCTCTATGCCTTGACCGAGCCAAAATATGGCCTTAAACCCTTGTATATTGCTTTGTTAGTGTAGTTCCACCACCACCCACCTTTGCACCACCTTCTAGCATGTTAGGCCGACCCTTACCAACCCAGACCTGAACCAAAAACATTGCTTTAGACCTGTAATACACTCATGGCTGAACTCAATGTGCGTTGGAGACAAGTGCAAAACAATTCCGCTTCGATTTGTGCAGTCTATTATATCATTGTTTATCGTATTTGCATTTGAAACTTAAGTATATTATTATTGTTTGTGTGACTTGTATTCAAGGGATTTGATACTTTGGCTCCTCCACTCTTATTTGAATCGTATTATCGTGCTTGTTTGGATCTCATTCGTGCATTCGTCGTTGTGTCTCCAGCACAAAACAGTGAGTTATTCTCACCAGACAATATGTACATATATAACTAGTGAATTGACCCCTTTTGAATCTGTAAAATGCATTATCATGTTACACCTGCTATGTTATGATTTTATGATGTTCACCCATGCTTAAACACCTATTATATTATATGTTACTGTTATATTATGCTGTTCTATTATTTTTATCAGTTTATCACACTGCAAGTTCCCTTTAGATTAGAATCACTATGGGTTGAAATGATACATACCCGAACGGACTTTAGAATAGGAGAAAATCGTTATGGGCTGAAATGATAGGCCTGAATGATTTTCAATTATTTTCATTTACTTGGGATTGCGGGTTTGAAATGATCAAACCCGGGTATCTTTGTAAATTACGGGTTGAAATGATAAATTACCCGTATCACTTTACCTAGGCTAGAAAATGAAATACAGACCCGTAGTTAAAATATGTTTATAAATTTTTTTAAAATATTTTAGAAATGTAAATATTATAATATTTTGGTTTAAACTAAATAAAAATGATTTTTGTAAAGCATTATTGTTTTTCTAAAAATTTATAAGTGAAGTAAATTAATGGTAAAATTAGAAAATTTGAAATGTAAGTTATTTTGGGAAATTTTAATTTTGTGATCATTGGAATTTAAATTAAATATGAAATGTGATAAATTCATGATAATTTGGATTAAAGTGAATTTAAATGATTTTTATATTATATTTATGATTTTGAATAAAGTTAAAATGTGAAATGAATGAATATTTAAATTGAAATTTTGAAATATAACTAAAATTGGAAATTTGTGAATTTGGCTTAAAGGTGAATTTTAAGTTAAGTAAATAAAAATGGAATTAAGTTATATTTGAAAATTTAAACTTGAGTGTTAAGTTAATTTAATTTAATGAATTAATAATTTAATATTGGAATTTAATAAGTGAATTATTATTAAATATTGATTTTAGAATGGAGGTTTAAATTTATAAAATCATGAATATAAGGGTATTTGAATGATTATTTTAAAAGTGAAATTATATGATTTTATAAGTTAAAAATGATTTATATAAAAATATAATTGTTTGTGAAATTATACTGAATATTTGAAGTTAATTAACTGCATTTCTGAAATGCTATTAATTCTAATGTAAATGATAATACAACATTTGTAAATGCTGTAGTTGATAATAATGAACCAAATGGCTAAATTTAATTAAAGGCTATTATAGCATTTTGTAAATGTTATAATGGTTGAATTTAACTAAGTTTATTTGAAACTAATGTAACCCTATTACAGCATTTTAAATGCTGTCTTTTGTTAAACTGAACTGTTTTAAATGTGACTTTCCGTAGCATTTTCTAAATGCTGCGAAAGTTGAATTTTCATTGTTTTAATTAATTTAAGTGAACGAATGAACTTTGAAAAGTTAAAATTTTGGAAATTTAATAATTTAATTATTAAATATAATAACTTCATTTTATGATTTAAAATAAAGTAATTTGTTTCGAAATATAAACTATTTTGAAATAAGATATTTTGATATTTTGAAATGGATTTTTGAATGATATTGAATTTTGAAATGATATTTGATTTCGAAGTATAAAATAACATTTTGAAATTTTAACCACGGGATGTATTTAATTTATAGTTTAACTGATCCTTAAAGGATGGGCGATCCCAAGCATCCTTTGAGTTATTGTGCATTTCTACTACAGTTCACTTGAGTTGGTTTACATTATATAAGTATATATTGTCCTGACTCGAGTGTTTTGTGTTTTACTTTACGCTCGGGTCAGCCTGAGTATTTACAGCTTAGCTTTGGATTTTGTTCTGGAGCTAGGAATCGCTGGAGATTCTGCTTGTCTAGTTATCTATTTCCTTCCAGTTCAGTTGTTCTATTTCAGATCTGGTATTTATAAACTTCTATGTATTTGGGATTTCTATTGTATATGTTTTCAGAATGATATTATGTAATATGTTTTTGAGAGTTTGTATATAGTAGCTTCATGAACTACTATGGTATTTTATTTCCGCTGCGAGTTATTCTGATATGTTCTATGTCTGTGATTCTGTGTATTTGATTTCATTTGCTCCAAATTTATTTACAATCTGTTATTTTGAATTATTCAAGTCAGAGATGTGTGGATTATTGTCGATTTGAATGGTCTAAAATAGTGGGTCGTTATAGTTGGTATCAGAGCTTTGGTTTTAGGCAAACCTTAGCCTACGGAGCAAAAACTCATTAGAGATAGGGTAGAAATACCCTAGAATGAGTGAAATCAATCTCAGAATCATTTCTTTGTGAGAGGATGTATTTTTGAAGTATAAAATGATTTTCAAATGATTTTAAAGAATTTTCAAAGATTATTTTGATATAAAATTTTCTTGCTTTGAAAGTAAAATTTTCTAAACTTCATTCCTTTTGTATCCACCTTGTTAGTAATTTCTTTGATTAGGATCCTCTAAAATTTTGAACTTCTCTCTTGATTGAACTAGATCCATTGTTGATAGGAATCTATTTTGAGTACGGCAAAATCTGTAGTTTGTTAGGTTGTTTTGAGTAAACTCTGTTGTATCTTTTGCTTAGCTAAAGTTGTCCAACTAAAGATATTTATGCTTCTGTTTTCGTATGTTATGAATTCGAGTCATTCCAAATTTTGAATGGGAATTTTTCTGTATCGATATAGGTTATATATCTCTAATCTTCGTTTGGATTCTTATCGAATAGGATTCCTTTGAATTTTGGAACGCTCCCACTTGTTCTGAAATCCATTCCTGTCTCCCTAATTGTATTCTTTTGATTTTGGAGCATTGCATCACTCCACTTTGTATGACCTTTATAGGGTGGCGATTCTGCCAATCTTTGAATGATTATAATTGGCATTGATTCACCGGAGATTTCTGTATCCTCGGTTTACGATGTTTTCTATCTTCTGCTATATTTAGATTCTATCTCTGGCAATCGAAGGTCGATTTTCCTTAGATTTTCGCATCGATTATATTCCTGAAATCACGGTTGACCGGTTAAGGTCGCCCGCGATTCATATAGGCTTATCCATCTTGTATTTGGTAATTTAATTATCTTATCTTCGTTTGAGCCTATCTTTGAATTAGAATTCTATTTGATTAGAGTCCTTCTAAATTTGAATCTCTGTTTTGCTTTGAAATCCATCCTTGAATCGTCCCTTGGAAAGTTTGTGGTTGATTGTCTTTTAAAAATTTTGTATTCATCGTAGTTTTATTTTGATATGGATGACCATATTTTTATATAAAGATGAAATGTTTTTGATAAGGATTATATACCTTTTAAAAAAATGAGAATTTGAAGTTTTGAAAGGATTTGAAATTGTGAAAATTTTATAAGAAATGGTTTCATATAAAATGATTTATAACTGAAGGTTTTGAATCTGAATTTAAGTGATTGAACTCCGGCATTTTGGAACTGGTTTTAAGATTTTGAAATAATAAATAATATGATTGAAATTATTTTTCCGAATAAGTAATGTTTCAATGATTTTAATGGGTTTTAATGATTTTGAAGGAATTTCAAAGAAGTTTTCAAAGTAAATGGAAGTCCAGAACTCACTTGTGTCGCTGGAAAATAATTTCGGTGATGAGTGCACGCATCATCGACATTGATTTTCGAGTTTCTGAGTGAGGGAGAGGCCACTTTAATAGCTTTGCTATGCGAGTGATTTTGTGAAACCATTTTTGATTTCAAATTCCGAAGTATGATTTGATATTCGAAAGATATATGTAAATATATTTGAAACGATTTGGAATGAACCGGTGTTCAGTCCTCGAGTTTTGGATTTGATATAACCCTATCTATTAAAATTGATTTACTGATTTGTTGCTAATTTCCAACTCTTGAATTTGAAAATGATTTCTTCAACTATTTCGAAGTTCGAGTACTTCCAAATCAAGGTTAACTTTTCAAAGCTGAGAAATTTGAAAAGTATTTTGATAAAGTATATAAGTTTGTTTTGAATGTTTAAGTATGAAGTAATCTGATTTAAATAAGTTGAAACTGTTTTGTTAAGTAAATGAATAAGGCAATTTAAATTTTTTCTAATATGAAATTTAGATTTGAAATGTTTTGAAAAGAAATTGTTCTTCAAAATATTTTGAATAAATTTTAAGTGTTTTAACTTAGTAACATCTTTATGAAACTATATAGGTAACAAGTTGGAATGAATATATAAGTTGTACGTATTCTGTTTTATTCGCATAATTAATTTGATCCAAGTTTGAGTACACAAGTTCGAGGTGAATTACACCATTTCGTGTTAGGATTTTTCATTCGATTCTTGATGGCGAATATTTGATATGGATTTTGGGCTTGATTCCAGAATTCTCTATCATAGTATATGGCTATGCAAGGAGACTGATGGCTTCTAGTCGAGAAACCATATCGAAGTCCGCATTAGGGAAATCGAATGGACAATACTAGTTCGAAAGCAAACTTGAGTGATCGAGCGAGCGATCAAATGTGATTTTGCGAAATGATGACGTGTGTACATCTTATATTCTAATATCAGTGATATATTTTGACGCTGAAATTGAAAGCCGTCGAGTTAGAATATCTTTGCTTACTAAAAGAAAATTTCCAATTTAAATTACAAAGATATATAACCCATAAAAGCAAAGATATTCAATCCCATATGGCTCTTCATACAGCGAAATTATTTTGAAAATTTGATCCTTATGTAAGATAGACCTTACGTAAGTATAAGATGATTTTGAAAACATTTGATTTTGGAAATGAATTGGTTGACTTAAATTATATTGATTTGGAAATTTGGATTTATTTTCTAAATCTATTATTTTGGAAACTTTGAAACTAAAGATAATTAATTTGAGAAGAAATAATTTGGTGAAATTGTATATGATTTTGAAATTGAACTGATATTGAAACAAATTGAAATTTGAGAACCTTATGTTACTAAACACTTGATTTGGGAGTTGTCGAACTTATATAAAATTGATTTGTATGAGTATGAAATTGATTCGAAAACTATAGATTTGAAAAGGTACTCAATTTGAAAGTGAAATCTTATATAATTGAAGTCTATATAAGTATGATTTGATATACTATTGATTTTGGAAAGTATTCGATTTGAAAATTAAATCTTATATATAATGGATTTTATATAAGTACGATATTTGAAAGTGATTTGAAAAGGTACTATATGATACATATTTTCGAAGTAAAGATATGGAAAGTGCCTTCTGCTTGATATCCGATTTGTGGCCACATCTTGGATTCATTCTATCGATATTATTCTCTCTGATTTTTGGTTTTCCGGATATGATACTCGAGTGTCCTTCGAATTCCATGGCGTTACCCATGGTCTTATTGTTCTCTCGTGACTGCATAGCGCAACTGCCTGGCTGAGTCTTGCCTAGGGGTACGGATTGTTTCCTGGGGGATCCAGGCGTAATCATTGTGTATCCTGCAATCTGTGTAGGTCGCGAATAGTAGCGCAAATGCTTGGCTGAGTCTTGCCTGGGGGTACGGATTGTTTCCTGGGGGATCCAGGCGTAACCATTGTGTATCCTGCATTCTACTAGTCATCATGGCGTAACTCGCAGGGCTGAGAAAGCTTACGGATATGGATTGTTTCCTGGGGGATCTAGGCGTAACCATTGTGTATCTGCGAACCATGGTTAGACAAAGGTTTTGTTTGTTTTTGTTTGGATTGTACTTTCCATATCTGTTTTTAAAAAGTTTTCCAGTATTTTCACTGGGTGTTGAAACAAGTCTACTAAGTACCTGGAGAATTCTAGCTTTGCGCCTGATCAACGCACTGCCAGAGTCTACAGGAACGAGGATAAACTTGTTAAGACATCGAGTTATAAAAATATTTTGATAAAATATTATATAAATGATACTTTGATCAGTTATTTCCTTTTTAAAGGATTTTAAAGTGTTTTAAATATTTTACCTCTTTAACCAACAATTTTAAATAATGGTTCATCCTTCTCTTTCAACCCGCTTTCCCTCCTAGCTACTTTTCTTCCCTACCTTCTTTCGGGATGTCTTCTAACCTATTGTTCTTTCTAGTTGTTTCTCCGCTTCCTTCCTTTTCGAGGACGAAAAGATTTGAGTGGGGGAGAGTGTAACAGCCCTAAATTTTTGTATATATTTTAAATTTGACTTTCTTTTATTTAAATTATTTTTAAAATGATTTATTTCAAATATTTCATTTTTAAATATAAATGTTGATTATTATGTGAATTATAAGTTCAAACTGGTATAATTTGTAAATTTTCCTAAAAAGTGAATTTGTGGTCAAACTGGTCAAACTTTGACTTTTAAGCTTTAAATTTAAATATTTAAATTCTTAAATTTTATCTTTTATTATGAAAATAGATTTAATAACATGAATACTGCTTTTCGTTTCGTTGGAAACGGATTTGAATTGCGAAAGTTATGTACATTTCAACTTTGAGTGCAATTTGATTTATTTAACAATTTTGTCTATTTTAAAGTATATATAAATTACATTTTCTTTGTCTTATTCTCTTTTAATATGTGTTAATATGTTATTTTATGTATACTTTGTCTTTTAACATTTTTAAAGTGATGATAAGATTTTTCAAAAGCTTATTGAATTTATTCTCTATTTTTAAAGGCTAGTTTCTATTTTTCTGCTATTTTCTTCAATTAAATTATATTTAATTAAAATTTATTTATTAATTTTTGTGAATGCATTTTTATTTTATGTTGTTATATTTGTTTAAAAATATTTTACAAGTCCATATGAATTTTCCAAAAATTTATTCCATTTAATTCCAAATTTTTAAGGCCCAGTTTGCAATTTTAAGCCATTTTCTTAATTTAAATTCTATTTAATTAAAATTTAATTATTTATTTTATAAATTTGTTCTTATTTCTGATTTTTTTTCTTTATTTCTCAGTTTTATATGTATTTATAAAATTGCAAATAAATAAAAGAAATTTGAAAAGTCGTGACTCTTGATTTGCTTAAGGCTTTTGGTTTTCCACCTCTTTGTTTTCCAAACTCATGCATTCATTTTGCTTGGCCGACTTCATTTCTTTCTCCAGCTGATTATTTCTCATATCATTCACGAAAAAACATCCTTCTCATCTCCAAAATAGCCGTCCTCCATTTGTTTGTAAAAAATTTGGTAAATACATCTTCTTTTTCCTTTGTTTTTGTGTTTTCTTCTTTGTTTTTCATGTTTTGCACTTGCCTTCATCCCCTCTTTTGGATCGGCCTGCCCTCTCCCACTACTTTGGCTGCCTCCACCACCATCCCCTCTGACCAACACCTCCTCCAGCTCCTCCCCATCCCATAGCCGTGGCCTTATGTGACAAAAATCCACCATAGTTTAAGGAAAACATCACTTACATATGCTAGCCGAGCACACCCTCCTTCCACCACCTCTTTCAACCACCTAGGCCGACCAACCACCACCACCACTGGCCTGATATCAACCTAACAAACCTCTGCACACCCCCTACAGCCCACACCTGAAATAGCCCTGCCCCTCTATGCCTTGACCGAGCCAAAATATGGCCTTAAACCCTTGTATATTGCTTTGTTAGTGTAGTTCCACCACCACCCACCTTTGCACCACCTTCTAGCATGTTAGGCCGACCCTTACCAACCCAGACCTGAACCAAAAACATTGCTTTAGACCTGTAATACACTCATGGCTGAACTCAATGTGCGTTGGAGACAAGTGCAAAACAATTCCGCTTCGATTTGTGCAGTCTATTATATCATTGTTTATCGTATTTGCATTTGAAACTTAAGTATATTATTATTGTTTGTGTGACTTGTATTCAAGGGATTTGATACTTTGGCTCCTCCACTCTTATTTGAATCGTATTATCGTGCTTGTTTGGATCTCATTCGTGCATTCGTCGTTGTGTCTCCAGCACAAAACAGTGAGTTATTCTCACCAGACAATATGTACATATATAACTAGTGAATTGACCCCTTTTGAATCTGTAAAATGCATTATCATGTTACACCTGCTATGTTATGATTTTATGATGTTCA
The DNA here is from genome assembly GCA_030737815.1 of Allium fistulosum. NCBI lineage: Eukaryota > Viridiplantae > Streptophyta > Magnoliopsida > Asparagales > Amaryllidaceae > Allium > Allium fistulosum. Next base: position 913,279,585 of record CM060908.1, read on the forward strand.
CCCATGCTTAAACACCTATTATATTATATGTTACTGTTATATTATGCTGTTCTATTATTTTTATCAGTTTATCACACTGCAAGTTCCCTTTAGATTAGAATCACTATGGGTTGAAATGATACATACCCGAACGGACTTTAGAATAGGAGAAAATCGTTATGGGCTGAAATGATAGGCCTGAATGATTTTCAATTATTTTCATTTACTTGGGATTGCGGGTTTGAAATGATCAAACCCGGGTATCTTTGTAAATTACGGGTTGAAATGATAAATTACCCGTATCACTTTACCTAGGCTAGAAAATGAAATACAGACCCGTAGTTAAAATATGTTTATAAATTTTTTTAAAATATTTTAGAAATGTAAATATTATAATATTTTGGTTTAAACTAAATAAAAATGATTTTTGTAAAGCATTATTGTTTTTCTAAAAATTTATAAGTGAAGTAAATTAATGGTAAAATTAGAAAATTTGAAATGTAAGTTATTTTGGGAAATTTTAATTTTGTGATCATTGGAATTTAAATTAAATATGAAATGTGATAAATTCATGATAATTTGGATTAAAGTGAATTTAAATGATTTTTATATTATATTTATGATTTTGAATAAAGTTAAAATGTGAAATGAATGAATATTTAAATTGAAATTTTGAAATATAACTAAAATTGGAAATTTGTGAATTTGGCTTAAAGGTGAATTTTAAGTTAAGTAAATAAAAATGGAATTAAGTTATATTTGAAAATTTAAACTTGAGTGTTAAGTTAATTTAATTTAATGAATTTATAATTTAATATTGGAATTTAATAAGTGAATTATTATTAAATATTGATTTTAGAATGGAGGTTTAAATTTATAAAATCATGAATATAAGGGTATTTGAATGATTATTTTAAAAGTGAAATTATATGATTTTATAAGTTAAAAATGATTTATATAAAAATATAATTGTTTGTGAAATTATACTGAATATTTGAAGTTAATTAACTGCATTTCTGAAATGCTATTAATTCTAATGTAAATGATAATACAACATTTGTAAATGCTGTAGTTGATAATAATGAACCAAATGGCTAAATTTAATTAAAGGCTATTATAGCATTTTGTAAATGTTATAATGGTTGAATTTAACTAAGTTTATTTGAAACTAATGTAACCCTATTACAGCATTTTAAATGCTGTCTTTTGTTAAACTGAACTGTTTTAAATGTGACTTTCCGTAGCATTTTCTAAATGCTGCGAAAGTTGAATTTTCATTGTTTTAATTAATTTAAGTGAACGAATGAACTTTGAAAAGTTAAAATTTTGGAAATTTAATAATTTAATTATTAAATATAATAACTTCATTTTATGATTTAAAATAAAGTAATTTGTTTCGAAATATAAACTATTTTGAAATAAGATATTTTGATATTTTGAAATGGATTTTTGAAAAATATTGAATTTTGAAATGATATTTGATTTCGAAGTATAAAATAACATTTTGAAATTTTAACCACGGGATGTATTTAATTTATAGTTTAACTGATCCTTAAAGGATGGGCGATCCCAAGCATCCTTTGAGTTATTGTGCATTTCTACTAGTTCACTTGAGTTGGTTTACATTATATAAGTATATATTGTCCTGACTCGAGTGTTTTGTGTTTTACTTTACGCTCGGGTCAGCCTGAGTATTTACAGCTTAGCTTTGGATTTTGTTCTGGAGCTAGGAATCGCTGGAGATTCTGCTTGTCTAGTTATCTATTTCCTTCCAGTTCAGTTGTTCTATTTCAGATCTGGTATTTATAAACTTCTATGTATTTGGGATTTCTATTGTATATGTTTTCAGAATGATATTATGTAATATGTTTTTGAGAGTTTGTATATAGTAGCTTCATGAACTACTATGGTATTTTATTTCCGCTGCGAGTTATTCTGATATGTTCTGTGTCTGTGATTCTGTGTATTTGATTTCATTTGCTCCAAATTTATTTACAATCTGTTATTTTGAATTATTCAAGTCAGAGATGTGTGGATTATTGTCGATTTGAATGGTCTAAAATAGTGGGTCGTTACATTAATTTATCAATTTCAATTGATTTCGAATTTATAAAACAATGTTTATAAATTCTATTTCTCTCTTATAACAACTTGCTTTATAAACTCTCTTAGATAACCTTCCATAATTCATTTATCAAAATTGAGTGATTTTAGATTTATAAAACAATTTTTATAAATTTCTTTTACGCTTTATAACAATTTCAGCTTCAAAAATCATTTTTATCAGCAAGTTCTATTTATATTCCATCTAAGGGCAAAAAATCAAATTTATAAGTAGATTTTCTTATAAATCTTTTATTCCACAATTTCATTCACATTTTATAACTTCATAATTTATCAATCTATAAATTTCATATCTTCACATTTTATAATTATAAAATTTCATATCTTCACATTTTATAATTATAAATTTTTAGGCGTTTATTTATTTGAAAATAAATCAACTCACAAATTAAATAAAACGTCTATTCCAACAAATCACTTTAAAAACCCTTTTAAAGTAAAAGATGTTATTTTTAAACTTCAAAACTGAATCCGATGATGCAACGCATCAATTAGTCCATCACAACATCAAACATCATATATCATCATATGATGACAGAACATATATCAACATCTGTAAATAAATAAATACAGTTGAGGAATCCAGTTGGATCCCTCCAACCTGTTTCCCTGCATCCAAAGACGTTAGCACAATACCATTCCACTTCGAGGTGGAATATCGCGGTATATGGGTTTTTATAAAAATCCGCTTACTAACGGCACAATAGGGTCTCATCCGCTATACGAGGCGGGAAATCAATCAATCCAATATATACATATGCCAATATGTATATACTGCTATATATATAGATATATCCTATCATATCTAATAGCACATTCAAACAAATCAATCAATAACTGCAATTCAATTATAAATCTGAGTGAGAAGATCTCACCTTAGCTTTTAATTTGCCATCCATTTTTGTTCCAGTTTGTTTTCTCCAAATTTTAACCTTGTATAAAAAAAATTTATACAATTTATAAGTATTTGAATAAAATCGAACAATTCAATTCCATTTGATAATTAATTTTCCAGTGATTTTATTTTTTAAAACTAATACTTTTAAATTTTTAAACAAATTCCTTTTTTTTTTTAAATTTCAAACTTTTACCTAGATATATATATATATAAATTTGAGAATCTACATATATGTGCTGCTGTATATATCCTCCTTAACCTATGGATAGATATGTATTAGATTTAATTTATGGACAAGCTGCTTAATATAAAATTCTTACTGTTTATTTTCTTCCCATCTAAAACTACATATATACACATATACATAGAATTTGAAAAACTTGTATTTATCACTTCTTCTTTTTTTTCTAAAAGACAGTAGGCTAAACATGTATATTTATTTTCTTTCCAAATTTTTTTTTAAATTGAATTTAAAACAAATAAATAAAACTGCTACCTCACGCATGCTCGAGATCCACCAGATTCCGTCACCACTTAAACGAACCCATTTCTGCCTTAATAGCATCGCACTCGCCTACGACCTTCAACGGCACATCCAAACGCGAGCCAACCCCTCGACGAAGTCGACTGCCTGCCTGAGGCCCACGCGAGCGCCCAGCTTCCCTTCCAGATTTCCACGCGACCCCATCGAGTCGCCCTCATCGCGACATCGAACTCGCGACCGCTTCCTTCTTCCCAAACTTGAACGTCGCCGCGATGCCTCCTACGCTTTGTGACAGCGCACGCGAGATCGAACTCGCCCCGATTCGACAACCGCTCCCCCACAGCACGATAATTCCCTAAACTCGCTTGCCCAAACGAACGTTGCAACGACTTCGAGCCCACCACCATCGAGATGCCATTCGCGACCACAGCCACCTAATAACCTCGTGCCCGCGAAGTCGCGAGTGATTCGCAATGCCCCACGTCCTCGAGCACGCGAAACCCCCCCCCCCACCTCAGCCTTCACGCGAGCGTGTCTTGCGATGCGCCGCGATGAGCGCCTCAGATCCAATTCGCGAATGACACTCGCAAACGAGATTGCCATGAAATCCCTTTTTTTTTTTTAGCTGGGTTCGATTTTGATTTTAAGTTCAAGAGGGATGGAACGAGATGATTTTCGGCCTTGAAGAGTTTGAATTTGAGGTGAAATTCTCATTTTAATTTTTCGAACTGGAGATGAAATTTCGTTTTTAATTGAAGAGGGGGGAATGATTTCAAAAGAGTGGAGGAAGACAGAAGACATGGGATGCACGATTTCTTCCGTGATTCCTTGCGTGGTATTAGGCGAAATTTTAGGAACGAAAGTGGATGATATTGACCCATTTAAATTTAAATTTAAATTCGAATTCGAATAAATTTCGATGCGTTTACACGTCATATTCTCACATAACAACTCCAAATGCCACGAAATTTGAAATCCGGCAATAATTCGATATTACGGACCCAATGGAACTGGTTTCGCCGAATTCCGAGACTGTGCCTCGGACGGCTATTTTCCAATATCAATTCGAACGATTAAATTTCAAAACTGAACAAATCACTTTCAAATTCGTTTCTGAAGCTTCTATCATCTTCAGTATTATCAATATGAATTTTACAAGCTTGTGAAATATTTTTCTTCAACTTAAGATTGAAGATTCAAATTTTTATTCAGCATTCGATCGATTAAATTTTAAAGTTTAATCGCAAATTTCAAAGTTATATCGGGGATTCAAATTAAATCATCGTTCAAATATTTAAAATAAATTAAATATTCTCAATTTAATTTGTTCAAAATTCTGGGTCGTTACACACCTCCTATCCAGTGTTTACCGTGCATGCATTAACTTAAGAGATGTTCGAGATTTCCATCTCCTAAGGATCCGTTAAACTATCTACTATATAATAGAATACGCTATATACAATAATGTCTATCATAAAGTAAAATATCAAACTAGCGTTAAGCCATGGCCCATTCCACCCTTAACACATTTTTATAAATGTCATAGTCTATACAGCACCGTAAGCCCTACCGTAAAATATTGGTTATCAGAGGGTACCCCATAGGTATAACACAAAACCAATCGTAGTGGTCGCGAAAGGATAATCAGTATGACAAGGTACATGAGGCGATACCAACTAGGATACTAGTAGTTGCCTGATCCGGACTGATGTTGGGCATAGCAGCTACTACCCCAACACCGCGAAACAACACTCCCAAATTAAGGGGTGCACCCAAATCGAATCACAATAGTAATAGATATGGTATCGAAGAAGTGTGTCCGCTAGAGATGGCGATCCTCAATGGCCCGGCGCGGCTCCTGTTTTAGTCATGTCAGGGTCATCCAAAATCGTTCTCTTTCTTCAGTCAACGCGTTCACCAAAACCATCCACTTCGTTCTGGATCAACACTCCGCTTATATTAGTTATTAAAGTGGTTTTCGGTATCGACAGAGAGTATGTCAATATCCGATCCCGGTCTCTTTAATAACTACGTTATATTTTTCACACCGGTTAGATCTTTACATTTCAAAACATTTTATATATTTATATAAGAATATAAGATTCACTTTAAAACCATTTTGTATTCAAATTAGAATATACTTCAAATTAAACATCAGTATTAAGTAGTTTACTTAATTTCTGGAACAATTCCAATTCAATAAACTTAGATTAATATTCGGATTTCAAGAATTCATTTAAGTATTACATTCCAAATCAATTTCAGTTCAAATCCTATTCAAATCAATTTTATCTTCAAATTTAATTCAATAGTTTCAATTTAGTTCAATTCACAAATTTCTTTAAATTTCAATTCAATTCCAAATTAATTAAATCTCAATTTCAAATTAATTTTCAATTCCAAACCCAAACTTGAAATATCATTTCATATAATTTTTCTTAGAAATATTCAGAGTTCGATTAAAAGTCCAGTCTTTTAAAACAAATCAACTTTCGAAAATTTACGCCGTATTTCAATTTTTTTACTTAAAAATCTAAACTTCGAATAATTAAACCATTTCATTTACCAAGTTTAAATTCCAACATCTCGAGCTTCAATTCAAAATAATCCAATTTCCATAAATTAGATTTTATTCTTAAAATCAATTCATTTAAATAATTTCAAAACAACTTTTAAAATCATTTAATTTAACCAACCCGGTGTTCGTATAAAATTTTCTAACCTATGCCAAGTGGATAATTATTTCAATTTAATTTCAAGGATGGATATATATCATTACAATCTAAATAGATGTCATAGGTATATATCATTTCAACCTATTTCTTAATTTATTCAAAATAATTCAGTTTACAGTTTTATGTGCAATAAACAATATACGGGATGATAGCATGATATATCAAAATAAATAAACAACCAATATCGACCAATAGCATCCATCACAACCAATCAACCATAAAGCCAATAACATTCACAAATTTCAAATTTTTACCATATCGGGTAATATACTGCCAATTAAATTTTAAATTTATTTAATGGTCAATTTAAATTCTATCAATTAATTCATATACTAATTTAAATAACAATTAAACCTACCAAACAATAGCCAATAAATTTCATATCACTTCAGAATATAATTTAACTAACAAAAAATTATTTTAGTCAATTGTGAGCGTATAAACACTCACCTTTGATTTATCGACGATTTAAAACCCAAATAAACGCCTAAATTTGAACAGTCTCGGAATCCAACCAAATCAGCTCCATGTTGTTCGGAATTTCGATACGAACGCAACGGAGAAAACCGCACGTCGATCCGAGCTCGTATGCAAAAGTTATTCGAGTTAGAACATTTGCATTTTAATATAAAATAATTAATTAATTAAATAAATAAAAGAAAGCACGTACATCCTCTTCCTCTACATCACGTACACAGCCTACCCAATCACGCACGTCCAAGCCTCCAAGCGCACGCCATCTCTGACGTCCTGACAGTGATCAACGACCACCGTTCGAAGCGCCTTGGCCTGCTCCTCCTCCGCCTCGAACGCCTCGTCCCCAACCACCTCCGTTTGTCCCAAAAACCCATAAGAACGCACATGCTTCCACCTCAGATTCTGGCGATTTCGTGACGTAAAAGCATAGATCAACTGTATGGATTCGAAGAGCTCGCCGAGATCTACAACTTTGCTTTTGGAATTTCTCGATTTCGTTGAACGGATTGAGAGATAAAGAGGAAAGAAGATCGGCAATTTCTGGCCATTAGAATAAGTGGCGGCCATGGTTTGAAATTAGGGTTTCTGAAATAAAATAATAATAAAACTGTCTCGGTTTGTGTACGTATTTATAGAGGTAGGTCCAAAATTGTTTGAACTCCAATCGAGACGTGCCGCCAGGCGTTTATAATGTTCTACCCCCATTCCGAACGCAATGGAACTAGTTTCGAGGCCTAATTCGATCATATATGGAAGATAGCTTTTTAAAGTCGATTATTTTAATTAAATTTGAAAATAAATTCAAGCGCATTTCTATGCCGTACAGTCAAACCAAAAGTCCGATTGATACGAAATTTGAAACCTTGCAATAATATACTGTTACAGATCCGATGAAACTGGTTTCATCGAAATCCGAGATAGTTTGTAAAATTGGTTATTTTCATAGGTTATTTTAAATATAACCATTCAATTATCATATATTCACTTTTAATTCAAAAATAAAAGTTCATAAACTTTATTCTAATTCAAATACAGTTTTAGGTTAACTTAATAAATCGATTTCATATATATTAAACCATATATTCAATTAATTTACAACTTCAATTATTTAACAACTAATATATTTAACTTCCAATTATATTCAACTAATTTACCTAACAATTTCTTTTGTTTCTAATTAAATTCAACTTATTAAATCTATTTAAATAAAACAGAATTCAAAATAACTCTATAAATCAATTCTCATATATATCAAATTTTTAACCCAACTATTTCGCAATTTCAACTTAAATTTCAATTATAAAATAATTGGTTTAGTTTAATTCAAACTATTCAATATCTGATTCCAAATTTCATTATTCATATACAAATCAATTATACTTTAATTAAAATTAATTAAAAGTTATTATTGTTATATTATATTGGTATTAATCACTTTATCAATTAAATTAAGTTCAGGTTGTGAAATTCACCACTTAACTCCTTAGATTTTTATTTCTAACCATAATGATAATCAAAATTCATTTAAATTCAATAAAATAAATAGTAGAAAATATGGGTCGTTACAAGTATGGTATATTTGTGCTATTAATTAGCACAATATAAACCATCAAACTATAACACGACCACTAATACACATTTAACTTTCATGAAATATGACAACTAAGTTGAAAGCAAAATCTATTTTAAGCATGGCCTATTAACTATTGTTTAGAAATATAGACCATCAAATTTTAATTTAAAAATTCACTTCATTACCATCATCATATGTAGATGAAGAGGTAATTATTGTTTGTGATTGTTTAAGCATAGCCTATTTGGTGTCAACAATATAGGCTATCAAATTCACATCAAAAACAACAAGTTAAACCACTTCATATTAAGCACAAAAAGAGAGCATAAACATCAAAATGTTGAAGCTACATGATTAGAGGCTTCATTACCCCTAAATTGAAGGGATTAGCCTCTCATTTGTGTTATCATATCAACACAAGTAGAATGCAACATGAAATAAAAAAGAGGAAAAAGAGAGTAAAATGAAAGAAAAGCTAAGTAAAAAGAAATAACACTAATCTACTTGCATGAAAAGTAAACTACACTACTAACATAAGAAGAAAAGAAGCATGTAAATAAAAGCGAATACTAATTAACATTGCATAAAAAAAAGGAAAAGTACATGAAATAAAAATGGCTAAGTAGCCATGAAAAGAGAAAGAGAGCTTGCCTTTTATTTTTGATTCTAAACTAAAACTAACTAAGAGGAAGAGGAGGGTTACATGAAGACATGGGGCATTTAAACAAGTTAGAAACCCTAATCCATATTTTTGGGGAATGCCCAAAATGCCCTTGTAGGAAATGTGGTGTCCAAGTTATCATTAGCTTGTCTTAATCCCCCTTTAGATGTGCATGAAGATTAAACTCAATTAGCATGTTCATTAGCCTCTAATTTGTACATGAAGGTATGTGGGTAGGTGGGGTCCTCAATGATCTTCACTTTGAATTATTTCTATCTTCATTTGTTCTCTTCACTCTTGTGCATGCATATATCATCATGAAACCACTTGTAAAATTCACTAAATTTCCTACAAAATAACATAGAAAATTCAAAGTAAAATTTTACAATTTACTAAATGCACAAAAATACCATTTTGCCCCTATATGAAGATGAATATGTGACAATTTGAAAATAATTTGAATTTTGGTTTAAACAAGTTAAAATACCCAATATGATCATTTATTTAATTTAAATAGATTAAATATGGTGGTAAAAATATGCACATTTACGTGCACATCAAATACCCCTACACTTATCTTTTTATTCGTCCTCGAATAAAGAAAAAACTAAGATTAATCCGTTTTCGTAAGAAACACGATTGCATTGAGCGTATGCAACAAGCCGTTAAACCTCTGGGTGTCCCCAGTAGGACGAGTGTTGTCTCGTGAGGGTTTTCAGCGAATACTACCCACAAAATCCAAATAAAGGATGAAAATATTTACAAATGAAAGATTTACTTTTAAATAGACACAAATAAGTTAAATATAGGTTTGGTTATTATCTTGAAAATTTAAGTTATTTACTTGTCAAAATTTCCAACAAAAATGAAGTTATCATAACAAATAGACAATAGTTTAACTCGTTGTTTCAGTTGGTAACACAGTGTAACTATGAAATGGATCCTTTGTTGATTATCAAAGTTTATCAAAGTGGTATTTTCATTTCTTTTCAATAACTAGTCAAATCAAACAAGTTAAAATAGTGCTTGGATTTCATTTGCTTACTCTCCCTATTTTTTTTCTTTGAAAATTTTATTTATATTTACAATATTTACATATGCCTAACTCAAAAAACTGAAGCCAGATATATTACCCATGCACTGCCTTGCGGACTTATGTGAGGGGAATACAGAGCGTGGCGAGTGAACACACAAGTGTGAACACTTATCGACTGTAGGCGTTATTAACAAAAGAATTTTTATACACACACCTAACTCAGATAAACTGAGGCCAGATATACCGATCGTGCACTGCCTTTCAGGTTTACGTGAGAAGGGTTCAGAGCATGGCGAGTGAACACACGAGTGTGAACACATGACTCTAGGTGTTTATTAAAAAAAACATATATGTAAGAATTTTTTTTGTTTTTGTTTCTTTTGTTATTTTTTAATTGAGAGAGTTTTGCAAAATCATCTTAGCACCATTTAAATTAGAAGACAAAAAAATGTTATATCTTTACTTTAAATCAACCACTTTTTAAAACAAAGATTTTTAGTTAGGATGTACTTCATAATTCACACGTATGAATCTTCCTATATAATAGTTAAACCATTGTTATTTGTAATCAAACTTCATTTTTATTTTTGTTAAGATGAATAAATTTTCAAAAATTTCAATTTAATAAACCAAAACCATATATTTATCTTATAGTGTTTCATTTTTATTTTTGTTCTTTTTTTTGGGTTTTGAAAAGAAAATGTAAAATAAACTATGAAAAATCAAAAAGATGATGAGACTCCCCCCACACTTGATTTTGACTGTGTCCCCACAGTCTACCCAAGTAATAGGAGAAATATAAAAATAAAAATGGCCTTTATTTATATGAAAATGAACGGTATTTACATGAGATCAGAAAGTATATCGTAAAAGTAAATGAAACGGTCTTCCAGAGACCGATTCATTTGTCTCGTCAAGCATACGAGACAAAGCTTACGCTCGGAAAACCAAACTGTAAAAGATTTCAAAATTGAATGTTGATTTGGGAAAACGAATGTCATTTTATTGAAAATCATATGAGTTGTTTTATTTTCAATGATTTTCGGGGTTGATAAAACAATTGATTTAAATTCAAGTTTATTATCACCAAATTGAAATTCAAATTTATCATTGAAAAATTCTTCAGAATTATTGATTTCAAAATCAAAATGGTGATTTAAATCTTCCCCTTCAGAATTCAACAACTCATTTTCAAAAAGTCCAAAGAAATCGTGTTCATTGAATTCGTCTTCCTTTGTTGGATTATCAACAACTTCATTGCGTATCTCAGGTTCAAAATCCAAAGTTGTTGTATTCAAATTTTTGGAATCGAGAAAAGAAAGGTCGAATTTTAAATTTGGTTCTACACTCTCGAAAGAATTGAAATCCAACTCAATTACCGTATTTTTAACAACTTCATTAAGATTGTCGTTTTCTATTTCAAAATTTATTATTTGAAAATCGTCAATTTGGGTAAAATATGGATTATCGTTTGACTCGTCACACATTAGGATTTGGTTTTGTTTATAACGTTGTTTCATATATGTTTCCAACAACAAATCCATGTGATTATTGTGAATTTTAATTCATTCATTAGCTCAATAAAGTCAAATTTGTAATTATTAACTTGAAAATTTTCACTTTGAAGTTGTTAAGGACAAAAGTTTTCAATCGTATCGTGGTCGAGATTATTCCCATTGCCAAAATCATTTAAAAAGTTGTTTCCATTTTCATTTTGACTTTGAAACTCATTTTGAAGTTTGAAATTGAATTGGCGTTGGTTATACTCGAAGTTATTTGAATTTTGAAGTGAATTCAAATCTTGATTATTTTGAAAATTTAGATTTGAGTTATCGTACAAATATGAATTACACAAATCATTTATACTTTGATTTTGTTGTGTAGAGAGTTCAAGTAAAGATGAAATGCTATTTTCAAGAGTCGAGGGTTGGTCATCGTTTTGAAAACTTTGTTGTTCAAAATTCGAATTGTTTAAAGAATAGTTGTCGTTAAAATATCCATATGAATTTGGAGTGAAATCATATGGATTATATTGATTTTCCCAACTACTGTAAAATTCAAGTTAATATGGAAGTTCAGACATTTTCAAGAATGTTTTTTGTTTCTTTTATAAAGGAAAAATATTTACAAAAAGAATTTATTTTTCAAAATAGAAAATTGATTTTTGTTTTGTATTTTGGTTTTTCAATTTTTTTTTGGTTTTTTAAAAGGTTTTATAATAATTTTTTTTTTGAATTTTTGATTTTCTAAAAAACTAAGGAATTTTTTTTTGGATTTTTGAAATTTCAAAGAAAAAGGATTTAAAAATTTCAAAGGAAAGGAAAAGGAATATTTACAATTTTTTTAGTTTTGGATTTTGATTTTTTTTTTAAATATGCATGAACTAATGCAACTATATGAATGCAATGGTCTAATTACAAATTATTTATCCTAAGTTAATCCAAAATTGTATAATCACACTTTGTCTTAAATCAACAAGATAGTTCTCAGCCAAGTAACGGGCAGGATTTATCGGTGTACCATGAATCACCGTAGCAATGCAACCGAAGGTTTAAGTACCTTTAGAGGAACAACCACTATAATATTTATGAATTACCGTAATATTTATAAATGGTAATTACTCTGCTGTAGCGTAGACACCAAGAAATTAAGTTGTTCAAAGAAGACAACTTGTTAATATACAATGAAGAGTTATCGATGTCTAACCGTTATTATTAACAAATTCTAGGATGAAATGCAAAGCAGAAATTAAACATGTATTAACAATGCAACTACGATGGATTTTGTTTTTGTTTTTGGTTTTCTTAATTTTTTTTATATGTAAGTAAACAACAATGCAAGACAAATGAAAACAATAGATAAGAGTTAAAAGCAGCAAAAATTTTATAAGCAAGTTAGCAATTTTTTTTGGCAAGTAGAGCGAAGCAATCAATTCTTCTCGATTTTCTGCTTTGGCAACCTGAAAATTGAAAACAAGATATATATATATATATAGTTTTTTTTATATCCACTAAGAAACTAAAACAAAGAGAACACAAAACAAACTAAAACCAATTGAAAACAACTCTTTTGTTTTTTTATATGTATAAGGATAGAAAGAAAAAAAACAAATGAGTTATTTTTTCTTTTTTTAGAAACAAAAGTCAAACGAAGTCTAAGACAAACGAGAACACAAGAATTTTTTTTTATGAAAACAAAGCAATTTACCACACAAAACTAAACAACACAAAAATGATTTTTAAAACAAAACAAAGCAAACTAAAAACAAAACTCAACAGACTAATTTACTCGGCCCACAAACAAAATAACCCACGAGCCCATACTCAATCAAAAAAAGAAAAAGAACTTATCCCAAAGTCAACAAATTCTTTTTTTTCGTTCATTCAAAACAGAAGGAAACGCCAGCGATTTGTTTTTATTCTGAATAAAATTCCACACCACAAATTCCGAATACGATTTCTTCAGTTTGTGGTCGTTTGAGATTGTCGCAGGTGATTGCACAGAGGAGTGGAATTTCGGTGACGATTTGTTGTTCGACTGATTTCAGTGAAGGGTGAGTTGTGATTTGTGGACGCGGTTCGTTGTGTTGAGCAATTTGGGGTAGTCGCGATTGAAGCGGGTTTCATGAATGATGGAAGATAGAATTAGGTGTGGGAAAACTGCACTCTGGTGGTGGATGAGTTTAGAACCGGCAATTTGTAGTGTTGTTGGCACTCTGATCAATTTTTTTTTTGGGTTTGCTAAAGACAGTTGAATGAAGCAAATGCAGGGAGGTTGGAGGAGATAGTTTCGGTGGCAGTTTGATGATGTTGATATGCAGTACTGGTATGTGATGATGGTTATGGCAGGGGTTAGAGGAGTGTAGAAATAGTTGGTTGAACTGATGTAGCAGAGGGGAGGTTAATGTGTATGTATGGGGGAGTGGGCAGTTGCCAATGCTTGTTGTTTGAGGCAGTAGTGGAAGAGAGGTAGAGTCAATATATGTATGTATGACTGGAATATGTTGTATGCAGTTTTGTGGAAAATGCAGTTTTGTGAAATAGTTTTGTGGAGTGACAGTAAGGTGGTCAGGTGGTGACAACAGAGAGTCTGTGACAGTTGTGTGAAGCTTTGTGGCAGTTGGAAAGGAAGGCAGAAGATGTTGTAGACTGATTGAATGGAAATATGAATATTGGAAGTGTTATGGTCAGGTGGCAAGGTGGATAATGATATGGTATGCAGGGAGATATTGGATGTGGTTATAAGTGGTTCAGGTGGTTTTCAGGTTTGGTTGGGAAGGCTGTGCAATGGAGATGAGATGGAGTTTGGATGTGACTGTGTTGTAGCAGTTAGGGAAGATATGCACAGTGTGTAGTGATATGGCACAAGGCAACAACAAGGATGGTGTTGACAGAAGGCACTAGTGGTGTTCGAGTGGATTGAGGCACCGTTCGGTTGTTTTGCTGTAAATTGAAGATGGTAGGCAGAGTGGTTGATGTAGGCTGATGTTGTTGACAGAGTGGTAGTTGACTTGTTTGATAGTGGGTATTTCTGTGATGATCAGGCTTGTATATGGATAGCAAGTATGGTAATACGGCAGCTGTGCACAAAGTGAAGGCTTTTGATGAGGGGGGAGAACAGGCAGTGGGAGTAGATAATGCACTGTTGATGGATGGCAAGTTTGTATGTCAGTCAAAGCAACAAAGGTCACTGGAGTTGCAGTTGTTTGGGGTTGTATGTCTGGTGCAGTGATGAGTTGTATGTGCGGTGAAGTTTCTGATATGCACGAGAATTTTGATGTGGTATATTTGATATGTTTGTGCAGGTTGATATGTTTGTGTGTATTGAAGAAGCTGTTTGTGGTATGGAATGCAAGGAGGTGGTAGTTTGCTTTTAAGTTGACAGTGAGGCTTGTTGCGTTTAAGTGGTCTGGAGTGATGTTTCAGGTGATGTGAATGTTGCAATGGAGGTGAATGGAGTCAAAAAGTAGTGATATAGGTGAATTCATATGGTTGGTTTGTATTGTTTGTGACAGGGGCTGTAGGAGTTGGTGATGTGGGTAGTGGTTGGCTTCTGATGATGACAGAGAAGTTTTGGAGGAGGAAGCAACTGTATGCAAGGTGTTTCAAGACTGTGGAGTTATGGTTGGGGTCTGCAGAGGTGTTTCAAGACTGTGGACAGTGTTGTTGAAGGCAGGATGGGTAGAAGGTACTGTGATGATGTTGGTGATGTAGTTAAGGGGGATGTTTGTAGAGGTTATAGGTGATGTTTGTGCAGACTTGTTTGTATGAAATATGGCAGAGGCAATAGTGGTTTGTTTGTGGTGATTTTGGTGGCCGCTTACAGCTGTATGGCAAGGGAGGGGTTGACAATGGGAAGTAGTTGTGGTTTGCCAGTAGTTTGTTGAGATGGAAGTGTAATGCAAGTTGGAATTGTTTTGTGAGAAAGGTTATGACAGTTTTGTGGGATGTGGCACAGGTTGAAGGCAGTTTGTTGAAGTATGAAGGCACAGACACAGTGCATGTCGAAGCAGTGATGTGGTTAGTGGATATGAAGTGGAAACAGAGGAAGTGGTATGTATGATTGAAGCAACAAAATGATGGAAGTGGGGTAAAGAGATGGAGGACTTTGGGTTGTATAAAGTGATGTAGAGTTGGAGTCTGTGAACAGAAGTGATGTAGAGCAGTAGAATGTTGAAATTCGTATGTTGGTGGATGTTGCACTAATGTGCAATGAACAGAAGCAGGGGGGTAGTGACAGTAGTTTGGGTATATGGAAGATGGTTTGCCTGGTGTTGAAGTGAACAGAGATGATGGTAGATGTTTGATGGCAGAAGTGTAGAGTATATGAATGAGGCAGTGGAGGAGCTTGTGCAGTATGCAGTGCACTATGCACAGAAAAGGTGCAGTCTGTTTTTTTTTAAATGGTAAAGTGTAAATGAAATGTAAAGTTTAGAAAACAAATGTAATTGTAAATGAAAATGCAATGCAATAAAATAATTTTGTTTTTGAAATGACGTTGTGTTTTTTTTATAAATATGCAAATGCAAAAGAACACACAAACAAAATGCAAACAAAAAAAATCACACAAACACAAATTATTTTATATATGCAAACACACACAAACAAACACACAATAAAACTCAAACACAAATAATTCGAAGAATAAAAAATTAAAATCGAAGCAATTCCCCGGCAACGGCGTCAAAAACTTGTTTATCGACAAATTTCTATCGAATTAGAAAATTGCCGATAAATTTTGAAATTAAATTTACCGCAAGCACACGGCGTACTATCATAGTACGTGGCGAGTACGGGTCGATCTGCAGGGAATTGTAGATTTTGAATTTCTATTCAATCAAATTAAACCAAAGTTGAAGAATATTTAAGCTAGAAAATGAGGAAACTAACAAACTAACAACTACAAATGTGAATGAAAACTATGAGAATAAAATGACAATTTAGAGATAATTCCACTCTCTAGATCACATAAATCAACAAAATGAAGTTATGATCTCTCTTTTCTTGTCATTAGTGTAATTAGTTGACGTGCTTATCATAAGTATGGTATATTTGTGCTATTAATTAGCACAATATAAACCATCAAACTATAACACAACCATTAATACACATTTAACTCTCATGAAATATGAAAACAAAGTTGAAAGCAAAATCTATTTTAAACATGGCCTATTAACTATTGTTTAGAAATATAGGCCAACAAATTTTAATTCAAACATTCACTTCATTACCATCATCATATGTAGATGAAGAGGTAATTATTATTTGTGATTGTTTAAGCATAGCCTATTTGGTGTCAACAATATAGGCTATCAAATTCACATAAAAAACAACAAATTAAACCACTTCATATTAAGCACAAAAAGAGAGCATAAACATCAAAATGTTGAAGCTACATGATTAGAGGCTTCATTACCCCTAAATTGAAGGGATTAGCCTCTCATTTGTGTTATCATATCAACACAAGTAGCATGCAACATGAAATAAAAAAAGAGGAAAAAGAGAGTAAAATGAAAAGAAAAGCTAAGTTAAAAGAAATAACACTAATCTACTTGCATGAAAAGTAAACTACACTACTAACATAAGAAGAGAAGAAGCATGTAAATAAAAGAGAATACTAATTAACATTGCATAAAAAAAAGGAAAAGTACATGAAATAAAAATGGCTAAGTAGCCATGAAAAGAGAAAGAGAGCTTGCCTTTTATTTTTGATTCTAAACTAAAACTAACTAAGAGGAAGAGGAGGGTTACATGAAGACATGGGGCATTTAAACAAGTTAGAAACCCTAATCCATATTTTTGGGGAATGCCCAAAATGCCCTTGTAGGAAATGTGGTGTCCAAGTTATCATTAGCTTGTCTTAATCCCCCTTTAGATGAAGCTTTAAACTTTATTAGCATGTTCATTAGCTTCTAATTTGTACATGAAGGTATGTGGGTAGGTGTGGTCCTCCATGATCTTCACTTTGAATTATTTCCATCTTCATTTGTTCTCTTCAATCTTGTGCATGCATATATCATCATGAAACCACTTATAAAATTCACTAAATTTCCTACAAAACAACATAGAAAATTTCAAGTGAATTTTTACAATTTAATAAATGCACAAAATGACCATTTCACCCATATATGAAGATGAATATGTGACAATATGAAAATAATTTGAATTTTAGTTTAAACAAGTTAAAATACCCAATATGATCATTTATTTAATTTAAATAGATTAAATATGGTGGTAAAAATATGCACATTTACACGCACATCAGTTCCCATAACAGTTTAATGGAATAAGCTAATACTATGGTCTGGCTATCGAGATTGATGGTGTTTCCGATCATATATTTCTCTTATGATTTGGCCTAGTCGACCCAATCATAGCATTGATGGATGGGAACTTTTCTTGAAAAACTCAAGATCTTGAGAAGTTTTGAAGATAGTGCATTAATGTTACTTCAAACGCAATCTCCCTCACTTTCCCTCTTTATTTAGGGGAATTCCCCATTTCTTAGAGTAAGTAGTTATTTACTGAGGTGACATCGATCTATCAAGGGAGGCGCCGGTATAAACATTAGGGAGGATCGGGCAAAAGCTATGCATATATTGTTATTTCTCTATTGTCCTAGAGTAGCTAAGAGTCCTTCCTTTTCAATGCCCGGGCATCCATCCAATGCATTCTTTTCGATGAGCTGTTGTTGAACCACCTGAGACTACTGATGTCCCATCCTTAGCGGATAGAAATCTGTAATCGGATCGAAAGAAGGATTCTCATGGTCTGAATCATTGATTTGATAGCACCCGGGTCAATTTGAAAGATCAAAGCCTCCCATAGATAGTTTTCTTGCGAGTGGCTTAAGGAAACATAATAAATCTGCCTCCAATGATTCATGGTGCGGAATCAATGGTTAGGGAGTTGGGAGGCAGGCGGTATTTAGGTACTTCGTCCCTTACCTTAGTCAAAAACACAAGTGCTTGCAAAGCAATTAAAACTGTAATTGTAACTAGATACCACTCTTAACTAGCATCAATGACTTCCTTAGACTTAAGGGTTTAATGTACTACTGGATATAAGATATGCTAGAATGTAATATGCTAATATAGGATTTAATATCTTATTGATATGGTAGGAGTTCAATTCAACTGTTTCGATAAGACACTCGGTGTAATATTTTAATAAGAAGAAACCATTGAATTTCGCAAAGTTATGGAAGTAAACCTTTGTTTGATTTAAAGCTGGGGGTAAAGATTACAGATTAACTTATTATACTTTTAATTATGAAACCAAAGATACTGATATCTTAGTAGCAGTCCAGGTCACTCCTCAACTCAGAGTTCCCGTTGAAGAAACATGAGCTGTGGTAACTATCAAACCTAGCTAGGTAAGATTAACATTCAATACCTTCAAATTCACTTATATTCTCTACTAGATAATTGGTTAATATGGCACTAATGTGGTTCCTAGGAGCGTCGTACCGATTACACCAGTTTCAGCTAAGATATGACTGTTGTAGACATTAGTAAACTGTTTTATCATAGTTTTTTCGGAGAATCCCAATGTTTTTAATAGTATATCTTAGGATGTCCATACTTATTTAGTTGTTCTCTTTCAACTTGGATGCCATGAGGCGGGCTTTGGAAAGTTTTCCAATAAATAAGGGGAATTCATAGATCCTCTAAACGTAGAGCTCGTACAGCCAAATACATTACCCGTAATGGAAGTAAAAATGTTAGTAAAAAACCTTCTTAAAAAAGGATAAGCTACGATTCAATCATAAGACTCAAAAAGGTACGTAACAATATTGCTTCATATTGAGACACCAGTCCAAGGCATTTGATTTGGTACACATCATGTGCAATGCTATGCCATAGAGCAGCGGGGGATACCGACGTTTTTGTGGAAATAGGGTTTGAGAAGGTTTGCTGAGTGACGAGTGAACCAACCAATTAATCAAGTGCTCACCCTAATTAAACCAGGGCAGGTGGGATCGATCTTCATTCTCGTTCTTTGTGTATTAGAGGCAAGTTGATTGATTGTATTTCCTTGCATAAATAGATGAGGCGACTAGAGGAAGGGGAATGGGGAGTGAGATGTGAGCACCACGGTTCGAACGTTCCATTAAATCGAGGAAACAATGGAACCAAGTCGGATAGTTCTTCCATGTTGCTTGTTGCTTCCATAACGTCCACTTTCACCATGAATGTCCACATCTTATTGCAAGGCTCATTTTTCGTTTTGAGTCATAGGGCGGCCAGTCCGAGGCACAGTCTATTTTTGTTTATACTGGCAAAAAGCTCTATTATTCTCTCTCGGTTACTCCTGTAGTCACTCATGCAGACCGCTCTGTTTAGACTAGACTCGTCAGCAGCAAGCAGCTTACGTTTTCCATCAAGTTCTTGGAGTGCCCCTTATCATATTCGACTCACAGCCAGAGCCACACATCATTTCATACCCTTTTAGGTTGAATACCGTACCAATTGTAAAAACCTACACCTTAATGGGCATAAATTTTGACTAAATCGAAACCCAAGCCACTAAGGTATGGATCACTAGTTTTGATAATCTGTAATAAACATAAGTATATTAGAGAACAAACTCATAGTAGAATAGTAAAATATAATAGAACATATATGCCAACTAAAGCTACTACCTTGTAATCAATATTATTCCTTTAGTATCGGGTTACCTTGCCAGCGTTGAGCATGAATAAGAAGACTTCACCATCTACAGTTCCCGTCTTACACCAGTAGCATGTCCCTCTAAACCTATCCTGTGAGTTGTAATGAGGAGGGGGTCAAAACAATGTTCTAGTGACTGGAAAATTACATACTTTATCCATAACACTAATTCATGCCGATTGATTTCTATTTAAGTGTTATGTCCATTATTCATGGCTATTCCATGTAATTCCATCTATAGGTACGTTATATCTAACCTTCTCTAAGGTATGACTATATACATGCCTATATACACATATATAAACATTGTACTACCCAAAAAAATCCCAGCCACTTAATACTTCTTAAATAAAGAAGAGGCAAACCCAATGACCATTTAATACCTTAACTAGAAGCGGGTCCTCCGTAACATAAGCACAAGTCAATCAGCCCTAGCTATAGAGATCGATGACTCCTAGATACGGCTTATAATTTAATTGTCGTATTACTAACGCATCTCAAAGACTTATCTAAGGTTTAACAAGTCCACCTCCGAGGAACAACAATAAATAATATTATGAGGTCTTTGCATATCCAATATGGATTCTACACTAGTACGAAGCGAAATCCATCAAGGCATAACCCAAGTCTTTGCTAACAACCGCTTGGGACCGCTAGTGATCATAGCCTATATGCCAACCCTACTACTATATACTAGTTCCGCAGCAACACTGACATAGCCCGCCGACCTCACACGACCGAAATCCCATTTGTAGTATGCTAATGTAAGTCAAGGAAAAATGCCTATCCTAGTTACTTAATACCTCTTGCTAGAAATGAAGCAGACCTCATTTCCCTATTAGGTATTGTCGTAGCTTATTTAAGACTTTTTATATAGGGAGGAGGCGGACCCAACGACCATTTAATACCTTCCACCCCGAAGTAAACCCCTTGACATCCATAAGTTACCAAGCCATTTAATACTTCAAATCTGAAGTGAACCCTTGGTATATTTTCCCACACTATACACAAATGCATATCCCTTCCCCACGGGTCCTATAGTTGGAGATGTCCCACATCAGTATTAGTATACATAACTGCTAGTAGTTTCTACGTGAATGGTAGATTTCTTTTATGTAACTCTACCGACCTCGCATCCTAACCCATTCTAAACCAAACTAATTATCCTAGGCTGAAATATTGGACTAGACCTACTAATTCACGCTCATCCTAAATATATTGTTGAGGCTATATAATTTTCTACTATGAAAATTATACTGCCTCTTAGTATTTAATTCCTATCTTATATGCTTACTACGTGTATTCTCTATTTCCCTCTTAGGTCCCATAAATGTCAATTGTCCATAATAAAGGGTAGTCATTATTCAAATTGGACACTAATGACATTTATTTATTCGTCCTAATTCAACCTATTATGCCTATTTCATTTCTCCATAAATGTCATATTTAGCTCTTTAATTAGTCCCATTAAGCGCATTTATGTCCCCATTCAATTTCTATGACTCCTTATTAACAATGCATTTATGCCCAACTAATTTTGGAGTTCTATGCTTTTTCTAGTTCAATCTCCAAGTCTTATGATTTACCACACCACTAATAACTAGTCGTCCTAATTATAACTAATACGAATATCATCATATATTACGCTATATATATATATATTTATTTAATCGATAGGCGTGGTTATACGTGTATGTATGTATGTGCATGTATATACACACACACACTCTTGTTTCCAACTCATTAATTCCTACGCTTAGGAATTTTAGAATATACACTTATATATACATTCTGTAAAGAACATTTATTTCCATATGTTAATATATTAAAGCTATCCTTCCCAAAAGGATTATCACTATAACTTTCTATAAATTGTCCAAAAGCGTTGCTCCCTTTGAAATAGCAAGGAACTATCTCTTTTTTATTATTGAAATTGACAGTGCAAAATACAAAAGAGAACATCGGTACTTCACACATATCTTTCCTTTTTTGTATATTCCTTATTATTTCAAACGACATACTTTTTTACATAGTTATGGAATTAAATAATTTATGGAAATTACATGGAAATAAATATAATTAAATTGTACCTACAGTGCTCCCAATAAATTAAAGGGGAAATTTTTTTTA
The DNA here is from genome assembly GCA_030737815.1 of Allium fistulosum. Lineage (NCBI taxonomy): Eukaryota > Viridiplantae > Streptophyta > Magnoliopsida > Asparagales > Amaryllidaceae > Allium > Allium fistulosum. Next base: position 913,301,853 of record CM060908.1, read on the forward strand.
AGGACAAATTATAATAAATATTTGTCCAGAAGGACACGCGCATATAACTTTATCGCAAGGACAAAGCTCAAAGCCCAAAGCCCAAAGCCCAGAAAGAATTTCAAACAAAATGAATAATTCTATCCATCTTCTTCCTCCTTCCTTACACTCCAACAATCGGTAATTTTGCTCGAAACAAAAGATTCACGTTAATTTTGCTCGACAGTAAAAAATGGCATCGCAAACAAGAAATAAACCTCACAAATCGACTGTAGATGAAGAACAACCACAACAATCGAAGGCCGAAGAAAACCTAACTAAGTCGATAGCGAATCAACAAAACGAAAATCGAAATGTCGATGAAGCTGATGTTCAAAATGAAAATGCAGAGGTAAAAGAGGAAAACCTTCCTTTAGCACAAACGATAGCGTCGGCACTAAAGAGAAAAAGCAACAAATTAAGGCTTAAAAAACCTACAGCAATAGAAGAACAAAACCAAAATAGAGAAAAAAGGACAAAGAGAAGAGAAGAAAAAATGACAGCAAGAACATGCAAACGACAGATAAGTGAAAGTATATCAAAGAAGGTAACTGTTAAATATAAAATCAAACACAACAAAATTAGTATAGTTTTGTTATAGCAACATTGAAATACTAATAATTTCATTTTGTTAAATCTCAGCAAAAAGAAGATAAAGAAGCTGCGGATCAAGAACCGGAAGAAGAAAACTCAACTCGGTAAAGTATAAAACATCATAACTTTATACCATAATGTATATTTCAAAAATACTACCTGTAAATTATTTGGTAAAAGAAAAGGCTGATAGGTATAACAAACTGATACCCAATTAGTAGTATAATAGTCATTATAATTAAGCATAAATTGTTTGATAAAACAATAGTCAGTGAAATTTATTTCAAATATGATACAAATAAACAAATGATACCTACTAACAAAAATTGATACCTAATTACCAAAAAATAATACCTAGTTATATAAAAATGATACCTACTTGATACCAGATTACTGAAAACTGATACCTAATTAGTACCAACTGATACCTAGTAACAAGTAATAATAGTGTTTATCAGTAAGCATAAATTGTTTGATAAAATAATAGTCAGTATAATTTAGTTGAAATATGAAACAGAAAAAAAACTGATACCTATTTACAAAACTGATACCTATTTACAGAAAACTGATACCTAGTTACAAAAAACTGATACCTACTTGAAAAAATGACACCTGATTAGAGAAAACTGATACCTACTTTGTACCAACTGATACTTAGGTAATGTAAAACTGATACTTAGTTACTTCAAACTTGAAATTGTTATATATTTGACAGAAGATATTTCACTACAACAAATACCCGAATCTATTGTTTGTTTTAAACATAATTTATTTGACAAATAACTTACTGTCTTTATTTTGAACAAATAGGATGATGATGATTTTGTTGATGCTCATCCAAAATACATGAAAGAAAGATCAGAAACAAAACAGCAATCTGCAGATAAAAAGCATGAAACAGCTTACAGATGTGGATTGCAGGCAATATTCAAAACAGTTAAAATGATAAAACAAAAAAATGCTCTATCAAATAAGCAAATGGATATAATGAAGAGCACTCCTTTCTACAACTTCTTCAGAGTTTTCTATGAAGAGAAAATTGTAATGAAAGAATGCAAAAAGCATCAACACAATTTGGATGCTTTATACAAATGCTACTCAATTGTCGAAGATGCTTTCTTATTTTCCACAGAAAGAATGAAAGTTACAACAATGGATATAAGTTTGTTATTTGGCCTACCACTAAAAGGAATTAACATTGAGCCGACTCAAAAAATGACAAACAAAACAATTCCAGTGCATTGTAAAGAATTTGCAAACAGAAACTTTGGCAACAACACTTATATAACAAGAAACGTAGTGGAAAAAAGAATAAAGCAAGAAGTTGCAAAAAAGAAAAAGGAGTACGAAGAAGACTTGCCAATGTTAATAGTAATTGAAATACTATTAACATTTTTCTTTTCAAACAACCAACAAAAATTAAGATGGGGACTTCTGCCATACTTAATTAATGTAGAGACAATGCAATTAGTTTCTTGGCCACTGACGATAGAAAAGAATTTCAATAAATTTGTTAAGAAGTTCATTCATAATCCAAGAAATATGTCGGGATGCTCCATGCTTCCACTGGTAAGATTTCTTATTCAAAAATTTATTAGTTATTTTTTTTAACAAACATATCTAATCAATTCTTTTAATGTTAACAGTATTGCATTTGTGAGAAACTGGATCTCATTCAACAAAGGCAATATTATACTCCAGCCTTACCAAGATTTGCAAAATGGGATTTAAGGAAACTCAAAGACAAAGCAGTCAAAGCAGTTTTTGATAGCGTGAAAGAGGGTGATGTAAGTAAAAATTCCATTTCATTTTTTGTTAATCAATATGCTTTAACTATTATGCAGAATAAAGTTTTATTGTCGATGGTTTATCCTATACCATAAAACTGATACTACAGTGATCAAAAAATGATACCATATCAAAACATAGTAAATAGTATCAATAACAAAAAATAAAATGAAAAAAACTGATACCATATGTTTAAATGCTTGAAACAAATACTAAAAGTATCATAAACTGAGACAAAAATGCAAAAACTGATAACAAATGAGTACATGCTTGAAACTAAATGTGGATGTATTCAAAACTGATACTAGAATGCAAAAACTGATACATTATAATTTCACAATTTACGCTGATGCTACAGTCCAATACCTGATACCATAGTTCTACATATTAGAAACTGATACTATTGTATAAGAAACTGATACTAATATGATTATAAACTGATACTAATATGATTATAAACTGATACTTATAGTATAAGAAATTGATACTACTATGATTGAACCTGATATTAATAGTATCAGAAAATAAAAATGAATACATATTTATTGTATTGAATACAATTTTTTTTTCATTATAGTAAAAATTCAATTATCATTGCAAATTGATATCATAGCTTAAAATTGAAACAAATTTTCCAATACCAATTTTATAGGTGAAAGAAATCACAAATCTCAGCCCATATGAAGAAAGTCTGCTTCAAACAGAGACTGTTCAACACAAATTCCCCAAAATTCAAAAAGAAAAGCATGGAAAGAAAAGAAAGTTTGAAGAAACCACAGAAACTGCATAGTCATTTGAGGAAGACGTAAGCATCAGGATCTTCCAAATGCATATAAAAGATTTGGAAGAAGAAACAAAGAAAACAAAAAAAGAATTAGAAGTGGAAAAAAAGAAAAGAATTAAAGCAGAGCAAGAAGTTTTCAGGTTGAAACAAGAGTTAAAAGAAATAAAGTTAAAACTGAAAGATAATGAAGAGAAAACATCACAGGCTGAAGACAACACCAACAAAGTTGAAGATGTTTTGAATGACAGTGAAGAAAATGGTGAAAATAAAAAGGAAAGTTTCAACCTACAAAGCAACATTTTACAAACTGAACTAGATACAGATACTTTTGTACAAATGGAAAAAGAAAAAAATGAAGAAATAGCTGAAGAGAGTGTACAAAAAACAGCAGATAAAACAGAAGAAATGAACAAACAAATGCCAATCGAAATAGAAAGTGAATTGGCTAAAAAAACAAGCAGTGAAGAAAGACAATGTGACCATGAAGAAAAAAAACAGACTCCAACAAAAGAAGAGATGGAAAAAGAAACCGAAGTGCAGGGAGACAACTCAGAAGATACTCAAACTGTTCAACAGGATACAGATGTAAAAAACAAAAGTATACCGTATGTGCTTGACTTTACCCCTCCATCTTTCAAACTTTACGACACACAAGACTTTGAAAGTGAAAAAACTGAAAAAAAAGATGCAGAGGAACATGGGCAAAAAGCTGCTAGAAAAGGGAAACAAAAAGTCATAAAATCAACTGACAAAAAAATCAAAGCAAAACAAAAAGGGACAGCTTCCTATATTCAAAGATTAAAGGCAAGAACAAGAGTGAAAAAACAAAGTGATAGCTTTGAATATGGGATGAAACAAAAGAAAGTTGCAAATAAGCAAAAACAGGAACGTGAAAAAAAAGAAAATGTTGAAAACCAAAGTGAACAAGACAATAATCCAAAGCCACTTGCAGTAATAGAGCCAACACTTTACGAGATGGGGCTTGGTCATTGCAAATGTTTGATCTACCTCAACGTTGAGCAACAAAATGTGATCAAAACTTTCTTTTCATTAACAACATCATCACAAAAGTAAGTGTACAAATATGTATATTAATTTTAAATATGAAATTAAGTTTATCTAACATATACAAATTGTTTTTATCAAAATAGTGTAGTAGCATGGGAAGACAATGACACAATCAGAGGAGGTTGTGTAACGACCCATAGATTTTCGATAATTAAAATAGTTAATTTAATAAGATTTCATGGTTTAATGTTGGAAGAATTTAAAATTTGTACTTTATTTATTGATAATAATAACTAGAATGAATTGCAACAATATTTATCTAAGTTAATTATTAATGAATTGAATGAAATTCCAATCAATTGAAATGTCTCAAATGTTATAACTTAGTTATAAAGGAAATATAAGAAAAACAAATGTAAATATTGGGTTAACTAATGAAATAATATATAGTCATCGGAAATGGAATCTAATTGGTATTGTATAGGAAATTGTGACACTTGTAGTAAATAATAAACTTAAGTGTGATTAAAAGTAAATGGTGATAATTATTATAAGTTACTTGTTTATTTTGTCTGTCGAATTGAATTTGGAAACCTATTGCAACTGGAATGAAATTTTATATATTAACCGGGTGTAAAATCAATAACTGAAGTTGAATAATAATTGTGAATTATTTAGAAATGAAATTTTGAAATAGACTGATTTCAAAGATTTAATAATAACAAGTATTGAAAGATAATGCTACTCATTGAATGAGTTTACGATCAATAGTTGGGCTGAATAATAATGCTGAGTTTAATAGATGTAAATAAAGTAATGGATTGATAAGTAAAAAATTCAATTAAAATGTAATATTGGAATTTGTTGAATATTGAACAATTAAATTATTTAAATTCAATATTTGAAATTTACTGAATAATTGAATAACGGGAATTGAATAACTGTTTAATTGAAATGGTTATTCTATAATTTGTATTTGTTTCAAAAGTTAAATTTTGAATTTAATATGATTTATTTGTTATTGAAATTTAATATATGAAAATAGAGTGAATAACTGAAATTTGATTTAATATGATTCAAATTGGTTTCCAAAATGAATATAAGTTATATTTGGATTATAATAGAGTTAATAAGAATTTTAAATTTGAATTTTAAGAAATTCTGTAAATTTTGAAAAGTCGTCGATTTAATCGACGAGTAAAAATAGCCTTCCGAGGCACAGTCTCGGAATTCGACGAAATCAGTTCCATTGGATCCGTAATAGTGTATTATTATCGGATTTCAAATTTCGAAGCATTTGGAGTTATCGTTTGGTCGTACGGGTTAGAAACGCGTTGAAATTAATATCGAAAATTTAATATTTTAATTCGATTCAAAAAGCTATCTTCCGCATACGATCGAATTAGCCCCCGAAACACATTCCATTGTGTTCGGAATGCGGGTAAAACCTTAGGAACGCCTGTCGGCACGTCTAATTTGGAGTTCGTCCGAAAATCATGTTATTTGTGGATAATAATATTATAATAATTGGTTTATACGCGTATATATACACATCTACGCAGATGTAACCCTAGTTTTCCTTGCCGCCGTCTCTTTGCTCGAACGGCCACCTTCTCGCGACTTTCCTCCCCACTTTTCTCGTTATCCACTCATGGATTTCGAAAATTTCCAACTGCAAAGTTGAAGCACTCCCTACGAACTTCCAATCCAATGGTGGATCTGGGCTATTGTCGTCATTTGGAGCCTGTATTTGGTCGCGTTCGTCTCGCGTTTAGAGGCAGTTTTCTCAGCCATTGTTGCGTCGAATTCGATGTTGTTCCAGCCGAGGGTGAGGCGTAGTGTGGGCTTTGGATTGGCATTAGTTGATCGACCTATAGGCAATCGTTGGAGGCTCGATGATCGAGGGTAGCTCGCGTGTAGATGGGTTGTCTCGTGCTGTTGCCTGGAACATGGTCGTGTTTGGAAGAATAAGGCATCAGCCTTGATTTCGAACGTACGGCCGTGATTTTGTTTTGTATAAAAAAAAGTAATTTTAATTATATGAAATTGTATTCAATCTTTAAAATGTCATTACTCCTTCATACGTTATCAGAATCGGACAAAACTGGCGACGTTGGAATCGCAGCAACGAGAGCTACGCTGCAGTGCTTGTCCGAAGACGTTTGGAGCTCGTTAAATTTTTTGGTTAAATCGAACGCGCTCGATTTAATTTAAAAAATTTAAATGACTGGCAACGTAAACTCAAGGTGAGTGTTTTATAACGCTCACAACGTACTAGAATATTCTGATGCTAGTTAAATTTAATATTGTGAAGTGATATGATTTTTATTAGCCGTTGTTGATAAAATTTAACTGTCATCTAGATTGTCATTGAATTTAATGTTAGAAATTGAAATTGACTGTCAAATTAAAATTGGAATTTAATCACAATTAAATTACCGAACATTTATAGCTATGAAATTTCCATGAATTATATTGTCTGTTTGGATGATTGGTTGCAATGGATGTTATTGATTGATATTTGAAATGTTTGGATGTTTATTTGTTTGTAGATATCCTATCATTACCCTTTGTATTAATTACAGTTGTAAATTGAATCATTTTGAATAAATTGAGAAATAGGTTGAAATGATATATACCTATGACACTGTGATTTGAATTGAAATGATATATATCTATTCCTAAAATTTAATTGAAATAACTAATCACTTGGCCATAGGATAGAAAATTATATACGGGCACCGGATTGGTTAAATTAAATAATTTTTAAAATCTTTGATTTGGAATTACTTTAAATGGTTTGATTTAAAGGAATTTAAAAAAAAATCAACTTTATAGAAATTGAATTTATCGCGTATTTGAGGTTGAGATGTTGAAAAAATGTTGGTTAAACAAATTGTTAAATAATTGAAGTTGAGACTTTGAAAATTAAAATTGTGATATGATTTAATTTCGTAAATTGATTTGATTTTAAAGGATTTAACTTTTATTCGGACTTTGAATATTATTAAGTAAAAGTGAGATAATGACAACATTTTGAAATTTGAGGAAATTGGATTTGGGATGGAATTGAATTAATTTGAAATCGAAATTGATTTGAATTGAAATTGAGATTTGAATTAACTGAATGGAAATTTGAATTTGATTCAGATTGGTAAGTGGAATTAAATGGTTGATTTTGAAGCTATTTGATTTTGGTTTTCCCAAATTATCTTGCTATATAAACCATTTTAAATACTTAAACTATTTATACTAAACTATTTTAACCTATATTAACTATATTAAATTATTTTAACTTATTTCAAACATATTAACTTATTTTAATCTATTTTTAAATCTACTTAACCCAATTTAATTTATTTTAAACTAATTAACTGTTTCAATTTATTTTAATTATATTTTTATCTATTTTAAATCTATTTTACTATATTAAATCAATTTAAAACAATTTTGAAATCTATCTTTAATATTTTAGAGTATTTTTAACTATTTTAATAATTTAATCTATTTTCCAAAAAAAAAATTCAAGCTGGTCAATAAGGTGAAATGTTTATTTTTAAATTATGGATTTAAATATGAATTGGTTAAATTGAGGTTATAACCTAAATTGAGATTCGAAACGATTTTGAAGTCAAAATGAGATATTGAGGCGAAAAATGATTTTTGAAATGGAATCGTATATTTTGAGTAGATATGATGATTTTGAAATGGATTTAATTTTGAAGCGAACATTGATATTTTGATATCAATTATGAATTGATTTTGAAAATGTAAAAGAACCATCCGGTGTGTAATAAGCGTTTGGTTGTTAAAGAGACCGGGATCGGATATGGGCATACTCTCTGTCGATACCGAAAACCACTTTAACAACTGTGTACGTGGTGGAGATTCCAGAAATGAAGTAGGATGGTTTGGCGACGATTCTATATGGTATGACGTGACCCTGACTCCCGTGAGTCAGCTTATATGTGACTAAAATCAGGAGCTATACCGGGCCAATGTGAGGTCATTCCTCTTATCGGGCATATTTCTTCGATACCATTCTATTGCTTTTGTGATTGTTTTAGTGGCCACCCCTCGATTGTTTGGGAGTGTGTCCGAGGTGGGCGGTAGTAGCTGCTATGCGTCACCACCAGTCCGGGAGTGCAATTGGTATATCTACCCTGGCATCTCCTCGTGTGCCATGTTCACATGCCCTAGCGTGCCTTCTACGAGTTTGTTTTGTACCATACCTATGGGGTGCCCTCTGCGTAAACCTTTCGGAGGAGCGTACGGTACTGTATAGACTATGGGAATATATAAAATGTGTTAAGGGGGATATGGGTAACGCCTTAACGCTATTTTAATACCTTTACTTTACTGTAGACATATTATAATAGCGTATTGTACTACATAGTAGATAGTTTAACGGATCCTTAAGAGATGGAAAATCCCGTAACATCTCTTGAGTTATTGCACGCACGTCGACACTGGATAAGAGATGTCAAACCCCGTAAACGTCTCTGACGCCGTTACACTCATCTTTATTTACGATTGATTTAACTTACATAAGGATATTTTAGTCCTGACTCGAGTGTTTTGTTCTTTCATTACGCTTGGGTCAGTCCTGAGTTTTTCAGCTTATTGAAGATCTATTCTGGAGGACGAAGACGAAGATTTGGTATACTATTACTATTATTATCCTTGCATCATGTTGTCTGCTGCATTATTTTGTTTATCCTGTTGTATATGTATAACTCTGATAAATGATGTATAAATGATAATCAAAAGTATATTAAACATCTTCATGAACTGTTTATTTGATTATTATATTTTATCTTTCCGCTGCGAGATTCTGTGGTTGTTTCTTGTTCCTTTTCTCTTCTTTTCTTATTTACCCCATTAACAATCCTCCCTTTTGAATGGTTTGGAATCGGCATGTGTGTTTACTTGTCGATTTAAATTGTCCAAAAAGGTGGGTCGTTACAGTTGGTATCAGAGCTTTGGTTTAGCGATAACCTTAGCTTTGTGGGGTCTGACTCTTTATAAATAGGGTAGTAATACCCTATGATGAGTCGCTGAGTGTATATATTTGAGAGCGCGTATTTGATAGTGATATAAACATTGTTTTATACTGTGTTGGTTGATTTGTTGAGTGGCTTATGGATTCTGGTCAATACGAGTAATTAACGTCATTGATAGGGATCTCTAAACACTTGAACAGAACAATTCGACATGGTATCCTTTTGAAATTGGGTAAATGAAATAATTTTGCCCTAATTATATTTTGTATATAAAGAAATAATTCTTAGAAATTATTATGATTCACCCAGTTTGTTTGATTGTTAGGAATGATGATATTGATTGTTATCATTAATTGGATGTTGGGTTTTAATGAATAAGGTTTATTGCAAAATAAATAATGATAAAACAACTTATGGAATGTTTTAAGAAGGTAAAATTTTGTAAGAATAATTTATAAATGTGACTTATAAATTAAATTGAATCTAAATTGAGAAATATTGAATTTAAGACCCGGGGATTTTGAAAATGGTTTTCAAAACTTTGAAGAAAAATATGTAGAGTGATATGAGTTGAAAATATTTATGGAAATATTTTGAAGGATTTTTAAGAAAGAATGAATTCAGTACTCCTCTCTTATGTCGCTAGAAAATAATTCGGTGATGACTGCGCAACATCATCGACGTTCATTTTCGAGTCTCAGAGTGGGGGAGACTTTTGCGAAGCTTTGCTTTGCTTTGAAACCGTTTTGGAAAATGCATTTTTGGTTTAAAACTACAAAAGTATGATTTGATAGATATAAGATATAAATGTATATATTTATTTCAAATGATTTGAAATGAACCGGGCATTTAAATTTCTAAGTTCTGTTAATGAATATTTTTCAAAATATTTGAATGAAATGTGAATAATCAGAACTTATATAATAAGAGGATTAAGAATTCTAAGCTTAAATGTTTTAGAAACTTTAGAGTGAAAGTGTAACTCTTAAAATGGAAAGGTATTGAAAGGTAAAGAAAATATAAACAAGTTAAAAAATTGCGAACATCCTAATTTAGTAAAATGAATCCTATAAAATTTGTATTGTATCAAATTGCATTCTAATAACATATGATATGACTTACCAAATGCTAAAAGTTAAAATGATGTTTTGGTTATGTAATGGGATAATATACAAGTAAGCAAAACCTAAAAATAATTGAAATATACAAGTAAGCAAAACTTAAAAGTGATTAAAATGTATATAAATAGAATTTGGTTGTGATAAAAATGTGATATACTTAAGTATAATATGAAATGATGAATGGCTAAATGGAATAAGTAAGTAGAACTTAAGAAAACCGACCAATGAATCAAAAAAATATCTTTGTAAATTTGTTATAGAAATTAAATATAAATTTGCAAAGAAATTATGAAATTGAATTTTTGACTTTTGAGATAATTATAAACTTAGATAAAGTCTAACTTCTTATATATGACTTTTATAGAATAATTATAAACTAAAGTGATGATTAATAAAATGTTCCACAAATAAATTTGTTATTAACTAAAATTATGAAAATGAAGTAAATGTAAACAAAAGAAATGGTATAGCTAAGAATCAATTGGAAATAGGAAATTTAATTTAGTTAAGTTGTATAGAATGTTGAAATGAACTTGAGTAAGCAAAATTTTATGGAATGATGTTTAAGAGATGATAGTATAAAGAATATGCTATGTAAAGAAATGGATATGCTAAGTAATTAAGGGATGAATAATGCATTGTGTATAATTAATTGTAAATGAAATGATGGTAAGTAAATAAATTGAATATAGACAAATTGTATAGGAATCTATTGGAAGGTAATACGTAAGTTGTACGTATATTATTTTATTCGCATAACAATTTGACCCGAATTCGAGCACAGAATTTCGAGATAATTTATATCGATCCAAGTTAGGATTTTTCACTCGATTCCCGACGGCGAACCCTGGATATGGATTTTTGATTTGATTCTGGAATTCTCTATCATAGTATATGGCTATGCAAGGAGAATAACAGTTTCCGATCAAGGAACCAAATCTGAGTCCGCACTAGGGAGTCAGGTGAACGATACTAGTTTGGAAGTGAAATTTTGTGATCGAATGAGTGATCAGATTTGATATTGCGTACGGATGATATATGTACTTCGTACAAGTTTAAGTAAGGAAAATATTGAGAAAATTTTTTGAAAATGCAAATTATAAAATGATTTTAAATTATATGATTTGATATAATTGTTAAATAAGATGCAGGTATTTAAAAATCAAGGAAATTTGGATTGCCCGACAAAAAGGTACGTGTTTATTTGTCATTGGATTTGATGGTTTTATGATGGAGCCACTTGGCTTTTGTTTTCTTTTATTGGTTTGGGGCCCGTAGAGGCGTTTTGTAGCTGTACCGATCGAGCCGCGCAAAGGAGACGCTGCCGAAATTTTCCGTAAATCCGGGTGTTAGAAAATTTTCAGGTTTTAAATTTTTATAACTCGTTTGGATAACCAACTTGAATTTCGTAAGCCAATCGGAGTAGCGTAGTGGAAGTGTAGTAACGACTTTATAAATTAAATTTTCATTGTTTTATAAGTTGATAATTTTGGAAAATATATCAAATGTTGAACTCTTGACTTAGTTCCTTTTCCCTTCTTTTTCCTTTTCGAGGACGAAAAGTTTTGAGTAGGGGAGAGTGTAATGACCCATAGATTTTCGATAATTGAAATAGTTAATTTAATAAGATTTCATGGTTTAATGTTGGAAGAATTTAAAATTTGTACTTTATTTATTGATAATAATAACTAGAATGAATTGCAACAATATTTATCTAAGTTAATTATTAATGAATTGAATGAAATTCCAATCAATTGAAATGTCTCAAATGTTATAACTTAGTTATAAAGGAAATATAAGAAAAACAAATGTAAATATTGGGTTAACTAATGAAATAATATATAGTCATCGGAAATGGAATCTAATTGGTATTGTATAGGAAATTGTGACACTTGTAGTAAATAATAAACTTAAGTGTGATTAAAAGTAAATGGTGATAATTATTATAAGTTACTTGTTTATTTTGTCTGTCGAATTGAATTTGGAAACCTATTGCAACTGGAATGAAATTTTATATATTAACCGGGTGTAAAATCAATAACTGAAGTTGAATAATAATTGTGAATTATTTAGAAATGAAATTTTGAAATAGACTGATTTCAAAGATTTAATAATAACAAGTATTGAAAGATAATGCTACTCATTGAATGAGTTTACGATCAATAGTTGGGCTGAATAATAATGCTGAGTTTAATAGATGTAAATAAAGTAATGGATTGATAAGTAAAAAATTCAATTAAAATGTAATATTGGAATTTGTTGAATATTGAACAATTAAATTATTTAAATTCAATATTTGAAATTTACTGAATAATTGAATAACGGGAATTGAATAACTGTTTAATTGAAATGGTTATTCTATAATTTGTATTTGTTTCAAAAGTTAAATTTTGAATTTAATATGATTTATTTGTTATTGAAATTTAATATATGAAAATAGAGTGAATAACTGAAATTTGATTTAATATGATTCAAATTGGTTTCCAAAATGAATATAAGTTATATTTGGATTATAATAGAGTTAATAAGAATTTTAAATTTGAATTTTAAGAAATTCTGTAAATTTTGAAAAGTCGTCGATTTAATCGACGAGTAAAAATAGCCTTCCGAGGCACAGTCTCGGAATTCGACGAAATCAGTTCCATTGGATCCGTAATAGTGTATTATTATCGGATTTCAAATTTCGAAGCATTTGGAGTTATCGTTTGGTCGTACGGGTTAGAAACGCGTTGAAATTAATATCGAAAATTTAATATTTTAATTCGATTCAAAAAGCTATCTTCCGCATACGATCGAATTAGCCCTTGAAACACGTTCCATTGTGTTCGGAATGCGGGTAAAACCTTAGGAACGCCTGTCGGCACGTCTAATTTGGAGTTCGTCCGAAAATCATGTTATTTGTGGATAATAATATTATAATAATTGGTTTATACGCGTATATATACGCATCTACGCAGATGTAACCCTAGTTTTCCTTGCCGCCGTCTCTTTGCTCGAACGGCCACCTTCTCGCGACTTTCCTCCCCACTTTTCTCGTTATCCACTCATGGATTTCGAAAATTTCCAACTGCAAAGTTGAAGCACTCCCTACGAACTTCCAATCCAATGGTGGATCTGGGCTATTTCGTCATTTGGAGCCTGTATTTGGTCGCGTTCGTCTCGCATTTAGAGGCAGTTTTCTCAGCCATCGTTGCGTCGAATTCGATGTTGTTCCAGCCGAGGGTGAGGCGTAGTGTGGGCTTTGGATTGGCATTAGTTGATCGACCTATAGGCAATCGTTGGAGGCTCGATGATCGAGGGTAGCTCGCGTGTAGATGGGTTGTCTTGTGCTGTTGCCTGGAACGTGGTCGCGTTTGGAAGAACAAGGCATCAGCCTTGATTTCGAACGTACGGCCGTGATTTTGTTTTGTATAAAAAAAAAGTAATTTTAATTATATGAAATTGTATTCAATCTTTAAAATGTCATTACTCCTTCATACGTTATCAGAATCGGACAAAACTGGCGACGTTGGAATCGCAGCAACGAGAGCTACGCTGCAGTGCTTGTCCGAAGACGTTTGGAGCTCGTTAAAATTTTTGGTTAAATCGAACGCGCTCGATTTAATTTAAAAAATTTGAACGACTGGCAACGTAAACTCAAGGTGAGTGTTTTATAACGCTCACAACGTACTAGAATATTCTAATGCTAGTTAAATTTAATATTGTGAAGTGATATGATTTTTATTAGTCGTTGTTGATAAAATTTAACTGTCATCTAGATTGTCATTGAATTTAATGTTAGAAATTGAAATTGACTGTCAAATTAAAATTGGAATTTAATCACAATTAAATTACCGAACATTTATAGCTATGAAATTTCCGTGAATTATATTGTCTGTTTGGATGATTGGTTGCAATGGATGTTATTGATTGATATTTGAAATGTTTGGATGTTTATTTGTTTGTAGATATCCTATCATTACCCTTTGTATTAATTACAGTTGTAAATTGAATCATTTTGAATAAATTGAGAAATAGGTTGAAATGATATATACCTATGACACTGTGATTTGAATTGAAATGATATATATCTATTCCTAAAATTTAATTGAAATAACTGATCACTTGGCCATAGGATAGAAAATTATATACGGGCACCGGATTGGTTAAATTAAATAATTTTTAAAATCTTTGATTTGGAATTACTTTAAATGGTTTGATTTAAAGGAATTTAAAAAAAATCAATTTTATAGAAATTGAATTTATCGCGTATTTGAGGTTGAGATGTTGAAAAAATGTTGGTTAAACAAATTGTTAAATAATTGAAGTTGAGACTTTGAAAATTAAAATTGTGATATGATTTAATTTCGTAAATTGATTTGATTTTAAAGGATTTAACTTTTATTCGGACTTTGAATATTATTAAGTAAAAGTGAGATAATGACAACATTTTGAAATTTGAGGAAATTGGATTTGGGATGGAATTGAATTAATTTGAAATCGAAATTGATTTGAATTGAAATTGAGATTTGAATTAACCGAATGGAAATTTGAATTTGATTCAGATTGGTAAGTGGAATTAAATGGTTGATTTTGAAGCTATTTGATTTTGGTTTTCCCAAATTATCTTGCTATATAAACCATTTTAAATACTTAAACTATTTATACTAAACTATTTTAACCTATATTAACTATATTAAATTATTTTAACTTATTTCAAACATATTAACTTATTTTAATCTATTTTTAAATCTACTTAACCCAATTTAATTTATTTTAAACTAATTAACTGTTTCAATTTATTTTGATTATATTTTTATCTATTTTAAATCTATTTAACTATATTAAATCAATTTAAAACAATTTTGAAATCTATCTTTAATATTTTAGAGTATTTTTAACTATTTTAATAATTTAATCTATTTTCCAAAAAAAAAATTCAAGCTGGTTAATAAGGTGAAATGTTTATTTTTAAATTATGGATTTAAATACGAATTGGTTAAATTGAGGTTATAACCTAAATTGAGATTCGAAACGATTTTGAAGTCAAAATGAGATATTGAGGCGAAAAATGATTTTTGAAATGGAATCGTATATTTTGAGTAGATATGATGATTTTGAAATGGATTTAATTTTGAAGCGAACATTGATATTTTGATATCAATTATGAATTGATTTTGAAAATGTAAAAGAACCATCCGGTGTGTAATAAGCGTTTGGTTGTTAAAGAGACCGGGATCGGATTTGGGCATACTCTCTGTCGATACCGAAAACCACTTTAACAACTGTGTACGTGGTGGAGATTCCAGAAATGAAGTAGGATGGTTTGGCGACGATTCTATATGGTATGACGTGACCCTGACTCCCGTGAGTCAGCTTAGATGTGACTAAAATCAGGAGCTATACCGGGCCAATGTGAGGTCATTCCTCTTATCGGGCATATTTCTTCGATACCATTCTATTGCTTTTGTGATTGTTTTGGTGGCCACCCCTCGATTGTTTGGGAGTGTGTCCGAGGTGGGCGGTAGTAGCTGCTATGCGTCACCACCAGTCCGGGAGTGCAATTGGTATATCTACCCTGGCATCTCCTCGTGTGCCGTGTTCACATGCCCTAGCGTGCCTTCTACGAGTTTGTTTTGTACCATACCTATGGGGTGCCCTCTGCGTAAACCTTTCGGAGGAGCGTACGGTACTGTATAGACTATGGGAATATATAAAATGTGTTAAGGGGGATATGGGTAACGCCTTAACGCTATATTAATACCTTTACTTTACTGTAGACATATTATAATAGCGTATTGTACTACATAGTAGATAGTTTAACGGATCCTTAAGAGATGGAAAATCCCGTAACATCTCTTGAGTTATTGCACGCACGTCGACACTGGATAAGAGATGTCAAACCCCGTAAACGTATCTGACGTTGTTACACTCATCTTTATTTACGATTGATTTAACTTACATAAGGATATTTTAGTCCTGACTCGAGTGTTTTGTTCTTTCATTACGCTCGGGTCAGTCCTGAGTTTTTCAGCTTATTGAAGATCTATTCTGGAGGACGAAGACGAAGATTTGGTATACTATTACTATTATTATCCTTGCATCATGTTGTCTACTGCATTATTTTGTTTATCCTGTTGTATATGTATAACTCTGATAAATGATGTATAAATGATAATCAAAAGTATATTAAACAGCTTCATGAACTGTTTATTTGATTATTATATTTTATCTTTCCGCTGCGAGATTCTGTGGTTGTTTCTTGTTCCTTTTCTCTTCTTTTCTTATTTACCCCATTAACAATCCTCCCTTTTGAATGGTTTGGAATCGGCATGTGTGACGCCCCACCTCTATACTCATAATAACAAAGAGTATTAAAAGAAATACTGTCTACTATTACGAAGAATAAGGCTGGATAGGAGCGACCATCCGTAATTGGCCTTACACTAATATTGGTTATCTCGATAGGAGTGGTATATACTTTTTATTTTTCATCTATTATTTATTTACTCCCATCGACATATCCAATTATCAGTATAAAACAAACTACGATAGTTCATAATAGTTTAGGACATTAGATATAACAATAACACAGATAATATAAATGCGGAACACAGATTAACAAAAATCTCATATATATATAACCGATGTCAGTTACAATATAGTTGACACGATACATATGATACAACTACCACTGTCGACTCTAGAAGTTATATATACAAGTACATTATCGACTAATATACATGAATACATATCGTTCTATACAATGACACGACTACTACAAAATGACACTGACAACTTCAGAAGATGTGAAAAGTCTTCATAACCTGAACGACAACTCAAAGAAGAAAATCTACAACCTGAAATAACTCGGGTCTAACCCGAGTATTAAATTCAACGAAAATAATACACGGGTCAGTCTAATTCAAACCAGTTTATTAGTGCATAGAAGCAATAATAATCAAATATCAAATAGACGACAGTCACAGAAATCTCGTATATCCAACCTCTCGATAAGAGAATCGGATAATGGCAGATATAACACTAAGCAGTGTTAAACAACAAATCAGCAATCCAGATCAATTTAAACAATTGAAATGTCAATTTAAAAACAACAAAGCTGATTGGCTGCAGTACACGCTAACGTGTACTGCCTCGCCAATACAGTCTATGAAATACTCAGAAGATCAATGAATTCAAAAGTCAACGGATCCAACTCAAATGCCATTCAAATAAAATCACAACGCGAGCACAAGGTCAAACCCGAGCGTTTCAGCCGGATTCAACTCAAGTGTAATGAGAAAAACAAATCCAATGTATATCAGATCAGTGATGCTCAAACCCAAACCAAACTACAATGAACCAAGGGACAGGACAAGTGCAGCCCCTATATGAATAATGGAAAACATAAGTGATGCAACAGTTCAGTGAACTGCAAGTATTGACCCGGTAGCCACAAGTATAAGAAATGCCCAACACAAATGAATGCAGTGAAGGGTTCATGGATGTAACATGCACCAGATCAGGTCGGAGTGAACCAGATTCAAGTGCAGACCGAAGGCAGCAACCAACAACAAAATGCAAAGGTCAAGCCATGGTTGTCATGACTCAACACAAATGCAAAGCTTCAACAAATCAAAACAGCGTCAAAGCATATGTATGCAGACCCAATGTCTCGAATGACTTAAGTGATGGAACACTGAAATAATGCCAATGTCCAGACAACAACAGAGCACAATGCACCAAGTAAGTGACAGCAAGCAACAGGGCCAGACCAAAATAATGCAAGCATGAAGTGAATGCAACTATAGGTAAACAGCCTAGGGCCAAGCACTGATATATGCAAACAAAAGAAATGCAACATAAATTAAAAGCTATGCAGTGATCAAACAGACTGCAAGATGTATGCAAGCCTAAGGCATGAAACCACAGTGCAACGGTCAAGGTTGTATACCAAACTGAAACAAGCACATATCTATGTATATGTATATGCAAAAGTCATGCGCAACTGGATATCAACACGATTCAAAACTGTATACCAGATGCAACAAGGAACCAGAACTAAATGTCATGCAATGGGATTATCAAATTATACTATAGTGATGATACAAGCACTTACAAAATCAAGTTAGTCAATGTGATCAAGGCAGATAACAACATATAGTGTATGAACGAAAATTTAAGGGGTAAAACCCTATATGAGCAAATCATCACGAGATTGCAGAAGTAAGAAGTCGTCAAATTTTAATACCAGCGAATTCGAGAGCAAAGAAAACTGTGCTGAATAAAATGTCGAACAAGTCGAACCATAGCCAACAGCATACTGGCAGAAGCCAAAGAGAATCAAATGCCCAAATAAATGACCAAATGCCAAAGACTCAGTGATACTCAAAGAGCATCAAAATGCAAACCATGATTAAGCTATGCAAACTCAAGCTTACAGAGGTATAAACGACCAAATGGCAAACGAAGTATACATGTGAAGTATACCAAATACAACAGGGCCAAAATGCAGACATGAGGTGAATGCAACCACAGGGTGCAGTGGAGATTACAAATGTATGTATCGGTACAGAGGCAAATGCTACCATGACTCGAGTGCATGCTACAGCAACAAGGAGCAAGGCTAAGGCACAGTGCTATCAGACTGAAAACATATCGCAGTAACAATATGAACGCAACTACATACAACTTCAATGCAAACAAATCAAAGAAGTCGAACAAATCAGGACCAAGGTCAATGAAGTTCCAAGTCAAGGCCGAAGCAAGTCATAATTTATGAAATCAGAGAGTGGAGTCAAAAATCATCAAAAACATATGCATAAATGACTACTAGTTCGAACCATCCAGATGACCAAAGTCCACCATTAATTCAGAGTCGAAGAAAACATAAAATCCCAAATTCAAAATCACGAATTTACACAAACCAAAAATCTTTAAACTGTTTCGAATATAGATGTGAGAAATAAAATTTCTCACCTTTAATCGACGCGTATTAAAGTAGCCACGAGCGAGACGAAGGAAGTCGAACGAAGGTTGATCGGCGAAGCCCTAGCTATTTGGAGACGACGCCTAGGCCCAAATTCCAGTCGAGGCAAGCTGAAGAAGATCGAGCAGATTCGCCATGGCTACAGAGGATTGAAGAGTTGAATCGCCGAAGAATCGCCGCCATTTTTATTTCGTTAGTTTACTTTCTTTTTCTAGGGTTGGAAAACGAATGAAAGGGGAAATGGGTACAAAACAGTCCCTCCACAAAAGGAATGGGCTAATTTACTAAAGATAGAAGTGAGAGTGTTATTGGGCCAGGGTTCAATTGAAAGCCCGTATAACTCTTTAACAAATTTTCAAAAGAATTTCAACCCAACATTCGAAGAGAATTCAACCGATTAAAATACCAACAATAATTAGCTACCGATTTAATCGTCTAATGACGATGATCAATCGATACGGAACCTCGGGTTGTTACAGACCCCCCTCCTTAAAGAAATTGCGTCCACGCAATCATAGGGAATAAATGGATAAAAGGTAACAACCAAAAGAGCATGGCAATGTCGAATGTATAAGTAAAGCAAGTGTCAGCGGGGAAGTATTAGATAAGAAATCGAAAGGTTCGACTGCTTCAAATCAAAAGAATCAACATCGTGGGAATCAGGGATCAAAATCAGACGACTAACAAAAGCAAGAACAATCGAGTTCCAGCAACTAAAAGAGAAGGAAAAACAGAGCAGAAATCCCATACAGAGCACGAATTGAATGTGAGTAAATCAAATTACTCACCTGAATCGCCAGAGAAAAAGACGAAGCTCAAATCTCAAAAATCGCAAATATTTACTTATCTCAAACGATAGTCAGAAGACAAATATTCAATTATCCAAAACGATAATCAAATTTCTCAAATCAACAAATATTCGATTATCACAAGCGATAATCAAATTTCTCAAATCAACAAATATTTAATTATCTAAAGCGATAATTAAATCTCAAAACAGAAAATATTTAATTACCTCAGGCGATAATTAAATTTTAAATCAACAACTATTTAATTATCTCAGACGATAATTAAATCTCAATCAATAAATATTTAATTATCTCAAGCGATAATTAAATCTCAAAACAGCAATTATTTAATTATCAAAAACGATAATTAAATCTCAAATCATCAAATATTTAATTATTAAAGACGATAATTAAATCTCGAATCAGCAAATATTTAATTATCTAACAGCGATAATTAAATTTAAAATCAACAAATATTTAATTATCAAAGACGATAATTAAATCTCAAATCAGCAAATATTTAATTATCAAAGACGATAATTAAATCTCGAATCAGCAAATATTTAATTATCTAACAGCGATAATTAAATTTAAAATCAACAAATATTTAATTATCAAAGACGATAATTAAATCTCAAATCAGCAAATATTTAATTATCAAAGACGATAATTAAATCTCGAATCAGCAAATATTTAATTATCTAACAGCGATAATTAAATTTAAAATCAATAAATATTTAATTATCAAAGACGATAATTAAATCTCATACCAGCAAATATTTAATTATCAAAGACGATAATTAAACCTCGAATCAGCAAATATTTAATTATCTAACAGCGATAATTAAATCTAAAATCAACAAATATTTAATTATCAAAGACGATAATTAAATCTCAAACCAGCAAATATTTAATTATCAAAGACGATAATTAAACCTCGAATCAGCAAATATTTAATTATCTAACAGCGATAATTAAATCTAAAATCAACAAATATTTAATTATCAAAGACGATAATTAAATCTCAAATCAACAAATATTTAATTATCTCAAGCGATAATTAGAAACAACAAATATCCGATTATCGAAAACGATAATCAGAACTCATATCAACAAATATCTAATTATCACAAGCGATAATTAGAAACAACAAATATCTGATTATCAAAAACGATAATCAGAACTCATATCAACAAATATCTAATTATCACAAGCGATAATTAGAAACAACAAATATCTGATTATCAAAAACGATAATCAGAACTCATATCAACAAATATCTAATTATCACAAGCGATAATTAGAAACAACAAATATCTGATTATCAAAAACGATAATCAGAACTCATATCAACAAATATCCAATTACCTGCAGATAATTGGAAGCAACAAATATCTAGAAATCAATTAAGAAGACTAGAAAATCAACATAAAAGCTTGGATCGATCCCATCAGATGGCGAGTTTTTAATTCGCCGCACGTGCATCTCAGAGTGGCCGAAGCCTACCAAGTACTCAACATAATTTTGGCGCCCATCAGATTGACCCGAAGGTCCGCAGAGTGACCCGAAGGTCTAGTACTGGTATTTGACCCGAAGGTCCGCAGAGTGGCTCGAAAGCCCAACAAATGACCCGACGGTCCGCATAGTGGCTCGAAAGCCCAACAAATGACCCGAAGGTCCGCAGAGTGGCTCGAAAGCACACCAAATCATCAAATATTTCAATTAACGAGTCCGGAATTAACCGAAATAGCAAACGCACATGTCCCATACCACGTGTTTTACTAAATCGTTTGATTCTCTTCATCGTTTCCTTGAAAGTGCAAAATTGTGTATTTTGTAAAAATACATTTCACATTCTCAAACGGACAAGTCCGGAATTAAGCGAATCAGTAAAAGAAAGGGGTCATAGTCCTCGATTTTGCTGAAACGTTTAAATCGCTTCCTCATTCTTTTGAAATCGCAAACTGTAAAATTTTTAAAAACAATTTTATTTATTTTGTAAAAATAACAATTCGCATTCTCAACTGAACAAGTCCGGAGTTAAGCGAAACAGTAAAAGAAAGGGGTCATAATCCTCGATTTTGCTGAATCGTTTAAGTCGCTTTCTTATTCTTTTGAAAACGCAAACTGCTAAAATTTTATAAAACAATTTTCATTTTAAAACGATTTTCCAATCACGTGATTAAAGCAGCAATATTAGTAACAATTTCGATAAGGAAATTGTACTTCTCAAAATACCGTAAAAACGGTCACAAATCAGTATTGCGGAATAACCGCTTGAAAATCCACTTTTAAAACTTGACGGTTACTGAAGCCAAGGTGACAGTAATTTTTAAACATCAAAATCTCATCAAAATAATTTACATCAAAATGTAATATCAGTGAATTTTCATTCATCAAAATGCCACAAAACACCGTGCTTCAAAATATAGCATTGGTGTAAAATCCCGTTATAAAATAACGGCAACAAAATACGTTTCATAACCAAGCATCGGTTCAACGTAAAATAAATGCAATAACGTGCAATTCAAATTTTTGCACGTACTACAAAATGAACAAAGAAATCATTCGAATGTATCTTCAATGAAGATAATTCAAAATAGCAAAAATCTAATCAATAGATGATTAGTACAAAAGAAAGCCAGCGGAAATTTCAACAAAAATCACATAACTGTAATTTCTTTGAATCCTCAATTCGGATTCAAAATTCTCAAAGAAACAAAATAATTACAGCTATGTAAACAACAAATGAAATTCATATCAATTTCGTATTTTGATTTTTAAATCCAAAAGATTGTCAGTTGTACTCAGCGAAGACAGTTTCACTGTTTCCGCTGCGCACTCTGATAAACAGAACACAATTCAATCAAATCAACAAAACACAGTTTTACTTTTTATTTTTAAATAATGATATTTAAAAAATTGCATCAAAATTTCAAAACTTTAGTTTTGACTCAAATCATAGATAAAACATCGACTAATAGTTGTAACATATGTTCCATCCAAGTTATGTTTTATATTATGTCCATAAACCCCAAGCTCTGATACCAACTGTGACGCCCCACCTCTATACTCATAATAACAAAGAGTATTAAAAGAAATACTGTCTATTATTACGAAGAATAAGGCTGGATAGGAGCGACCATCCGTAATTGGCCTTACACTAATATTGGTTATCTCGATAGGAGTGGTATATACTTTTTATTTTTCATCTATTATTTATTTACTCCCATCGACATATCCAATTATCAGTATAAAACAAACTACGATAGTTCATAATAGTTTAGGACATTAGATATAACAATAATAGTTTTGCAAAACCTGATACCTGAACTAATTGTTGTTTCATACAGTATGTTGAGTATAAGTTTTGACAAAAGTGATACTATCAGTCATACGAAGTGATGCCCAGTTACTGTTTTGTATTGTAATATTACATGAAATTTGATAATATCATTTTACAACTGAAAGTTGTATCATAGAACTGATAATATTATGTTGGATCCATAGTTGGATGATAGAACATACATTATTTAATTTTGTTATAATATAAACAACAGGAAATAAAAGAACATCACCACAACATATCATTCCAGGAGACGAGAATTGTTTTTACAAGTAAAAGCAGCAGTGTTTTGCTTACAGAACAACATTACTTCATAAGTATGAAATTACAACAGAACATCATTAATTCGCAACTATACATTTCAACATAACAACATTACATCACAGGTATCAAATTTAATTGTGAAATAATGCAATGTGAACTCATTTCCTTTCTTTTCTATGTTCTTCTAGGCTCGACATGTATTTTGACAGACTCCAGCAGTGTTCATCGTCTGTTAATATTGCATGTGCAATTCTTGCTCTTGTTGATAATACATCTTTCTTTTCAATTTTTATCGGTATCCTGCTTCTGTTCTGCGAAATGATGAATATCATTACAAAAATTCCACAGTCAAGCCTGTTGAAACCAAGATGAAATATTAGTATAAATTTTCATTTGCTTTATTAATAGGTTTATAATTAGTACAAAAATTTGAATTTTAGAAAAAAATGGTACAACAATACAGTATGGTTTGAATTAAAATATTTAGCAGTTATACTAGTGCACTATGTACTTATTTCTGTAGGTATCAGTTTATTTTTTGTAGGTGTCAGTTTTATTTGTGTAGGTATCAGTTTCTTGTTATGTAGGTATCAGTTTTTTTCCTGTAGTAAATGTTTATTTGTATTTAAAGTTTATTGTATTGAGGGATAATAATTCTCAATATTTTTATTACGAATGGAATTCAATTAAATATAAACGGTATACAATGATGTCTAGAAGTATGTATGGAAAATTATAATGCAAAAACATTTTTTATAATGGAAAAAACTTACGTGTCTGCTCCCTGCTGTGCACATTTTATTTGATGCATTTCATCTGGTTTCACTGCCATGTCTTTTATGTCATTGCTTTTCCAGATTTCTTGGAGCATTTCCTCTATTTCATGTCTCTAAAACAGGTAATATATTAAAATTTTAGCTCATATTCATGGTGATAAGTATTTTTTTAAAAGAAATATAAATCTCATACCAATTTTATAGCCTCCTTTAAACTTGAATTGTTTCTTTCGTTTGATCTTCTAGGGCGGTTAGAATCTAAGTGGCACCATTGCATTGTTGGGTATGTTAAAGTTACTAATGTCCAGTGGTTCTCACAATGCAAAGGAAAATATATACTTTCAGTAAATTTGTCGTGCACAATAGATTCTAGCATAGGGAGAATGAGACTTTTCTTCACACTCTTCATATCACACACAATTGCTTTCTGTTTTATATGAAAATAAGTTATGATATAATAAATGAAGCAATTATTATGTACTTGAATATTAAAGTTTTATTTACCGTCATTGTAGTTGTGAAAGCATAGTTGTGGTCTTCTATTCCACATTTTGAAATGTACCAATCTATGATCTGTATTAAAATCAGAAATGTATACAATTTAAAATTTGTGGAGCAATTTTAAATTGTTAATAGTTTCAGTACTCTTAGTAGTTGCTGTGTATGTTGATAATTATAGAAATAATAAAGCATAAGGTCAATTTAAGCATGTTGTGGATTTTGGTATCAGTGTTGACGTAAAGAAAAAAATTATTATGTACCTGCCCGTCTGTTTCGCCTCCTTCTAGTAGATGTTTTAGTGCATTCTTTGTTATGACACAACCTCCTCTGATTGTGTCATTGTCTTCCCATGCTACTACACTATTTTGATAAAAACAATTTGTATATGTTAGTTAAACTTAATTTCATATTTAAAATTAATATACATATTTGTACACTTACTTTTGTGATGATGTTGTTAATGAAAAGAAAGTTTTGATCACAATTTGTTGCTCAACGTTGAGGTAGATCAAACATTTGCAATGACCAAGCCCCATCTCGTAAAGTGTTGGCTCTATTACTGCAAGTGGCTTTGGATTATTGTCTTGTTCACTTTGGTTTTCAACATTTTCATTTTTTTCACGTTCCTGTTTTTGCTTATTTGCAACTTTCTTTTGTTTCATCCCATATTCAAAGCTATCACTTCGTTTTTTCACTCTTGTTCTTGCCTTTTATCTTTGAATATAGGAAGTTGTCCCTTTTTGTTTTGCTTTAATTTTTTTGTCAGTTGATTTTATGACTTTTTGTTTCCCTTTTCTGGCAGCTTTTTGCCCATGTTCCCCTGCATCTTTTTTTTCAGTTTTTTCGCTTTCAAAGTCTTGTGTGTCGTAAAGTTTGAAAGATGGAGGGGTAAAGTCAAGCACATACGGTATACTTTTGTTTTTTACATCTGTATCCTGTTGAACAGTTTGAGTATCTTCTGAGTTGTCTCCCTGCACTTCAGTTTCTTTTTCCATCTCTTCTTTTGTTGGAGTCTGTTTTTTTTCTTCATGGTCACATTGTCTTTCTTCACTGCTTGTTTTTTTAGCCAATTCACTTTCTATTTCGATTGGCATTTGTTTGTTCATTTCTTCTGTTTTATCTGCTGTTTTTTGTACACTCTCTTCAGCTATTTCTTCATTTTTTTTCTTTTTCCATTTGTACAAAAGTATCTGTATCTAGTTCAGTTTGTAAAATGTTGCTTTGTAGGTTGAAACTTTCCTTTTTATTTTCACCATTTTCTTCATTGTCATTCAAAACATCTTCAACTTTGTTGGTGTTGTCTTCAGCCTGTGATGTTTTCTCTTCATTATCTTTCAGTTTTAACTTTATTTCTTTCAACTCTTGTTTCAACCTGAAAACTTCTTGCTCTGCTTTAATTCTTTTCTTTTTTTCCACTTCTAATTCTTTTTTTGTTTTCTTTGTTTCTTCTTCCAAATCTTTTATATGCATTTGGAAGATCCTGATGCTTACGTCTTCCTCAAATGACTGTGCAGTTTCTGTGGTTTCTTCAAACTTTCTTTTCTTTCCATGCTTTTCTTTTTGAATTTTGGGGAATTTGTGTTGAACAGTCTCTGTTTGAAGCAGACTTTCTTCATATGGGATGAGATTTGTGATTTCTTTCACCTATAAAATTGGTATTGGAAAATTTGTTTCAGTTTTAAGCTATGATATCAATTTGCAATGATAATTGAATTTTTACTATAATGAAAAAAAAAATTGTATTCAATACAATAAATATGTATTCATTTTTATTTTCTGATACTATTAATATTAGGTTCAATCATATTAGTATCAATTTCTTATACTATAAGTATCAGTTTATAATCATATTAGTATCAGTTTATAATCATATTAGTATCAGTTTCTTATAAAATAGTATCAGTTTCTAATATGTAGAACTATGGTATCAGGTATTGGACTGTAGCATCAGCGTAAATTGTGAAATTATAAGGTATCAGTTTTTGCATTCTAGTATCAGTTTTGAATACATCCACATTTAGTTTCAAGCATGTACTCATTTTTTATCAGTTTTTGCATTTTTGTCTCAGTTTATGATACTTTTAGTATTTGTTTCAAGCAATTAAACATATGGTATCAGTTTTTTTCATTTTATTTTTTGTTATTGATACTATTTACTATGTTTTGATATGGTATCATTTTTTGATCACTGTAGTATCAGTTTTATGGTATAGGATAAATCATCGACAATAAAACTTTATTCTGCATAATAGTTAAAGCATATTGATTAACAAAAAATGAAATGGAATTTTTACTTACATCACCCTCTTTCACGCTATCAAAAACTGCTTTGACTGCTTTGTCTTTGAGTTTCCTTAAATCCCATTTTGCAAATCTTGGTAAGGCTGGAGTATAATATTGCCTTTGTTGAATGAGATCCAGTTTCTCACAAATGCAATACTGTTAACATTAAAAGAATTGATTAGATATGTTTGGTAAAAAAAATAACTAATAAATTTTTGAATAAGAAATCTTACCAGTGGAAGCATGGAGCATCCCGACATATTTCTTGGGTTATGAATGAACTTCTTAACAAATTTATTGAAATTCTTTTCTATCGTCAGTGGCCAAGAAACTAATTGCATTGTCTCTACATTAATTAAGTATGGCAGAAGTCCCCATCTTAATTTTTGTTGGTTGTTTGGAAAGAAAAATGTTAATAGTATTTCAATTACTATTAACATTGGGAAGTCTTCTTCGTACTCCTTTTTCTTTTTTGCAACTTCTTGCTTTATTCTTTTTTCCACTACGTTTCTTGTTATATAAGTGCTGTTGCCAAAGTTTCTATTTGCAAATTCTTTACAGTGCACTGGAATTGTTTTGTTTGTCATTTTTTGAGTCGGCTCAATGTTAATTCCTTTTAGTGGTAGGCCAAAAAACAAACTTATATCCATTGCTGTAACTTTCATTCTTTCTGTGGAAAATAAGAAAGCATCTTCGACAATTGAGTAGCATTTGTATAAAGCATCCAAATTGTGTTGATGCTTTTTGCATTCTTTCATTACAATTTTCACTTCATAGAAAACTCTGAAGAAGTTGTAGAAAGGAGTGCTCTTCATTATATCCATTTGCTTATTTGATAGAGCATTTTTTTGTTTTATCATTTTAACTGTTTTGAATATTGCCTGCAGTCCACATCTGTAAGCTGTTTCATGCTTTTTATCTGCAGATTGCTGTTTTGTTTCTGATCTTTCTTTCATGTATTTTGGATGAGCATCAACAAAATCATCATCATCCTATTTGTTCAAAATAAAGACAGTAAGTTATTTGTCAAATAAATTATGTTTAAAACAAACAATAGATTCGGGTATTTGTTGTAGTGAAATATCTTCTGTCAAATATATAACAATTTCAAGTTTGAAGTAACTAAGTATCAGTTTTACATTACCTAAGTATCAGTTGGTACAAAGTAGGTATCAGTTTTCTCTAATCAGGTGTCATTTTTTCAAGTAGGTATCAGTTTTGTGTAACTAGGTATCAGTTTTCTGTAAATAGGTATATCAGTTTTGTAAATAGGTATCAGTTTTTTGTCTGTTTCATATTTCAACTAAATTATACTGACTATTATTTTATCAAACAATTTATGCTTACTGATAAACACTATTATTACTTGTTACTAGGTATCAGTTGGTACTAATTAGGTATCAGTTTTCAGTAATCTGGTATCAAGTAGGTATTATTTTTATATAACTAGGTATTATTTTTTGGTAATTAGGTATCAGTTTTTGTTAGTAGGTATCATTTGTTTGTTTGTATCATATTTGAAATAAATTTCATTGACTATTGTTTTATCAAACAATTTATGCTTAATTATAATGACTATTATACTACTAATTGGGTATCAGTTTGTTATACCTATCAGCCTTTTCTTTTACCAAATAATTTACAGGTAGTATTTTTGAAATATACATTATGGTATAAAGTTATGATGTTTTATACTTTACCGAGTTGAGTTGTTCTTCTTCCAGTTCTTGATCCGCAGCTTCTTTATCTTCTTTTTGCTGAGATTTAACAAAATGAAATTATTAGTATTTCAATGTTGCTATAACAAAACTATACTAATTTTGTTGTGTTTGATTTTATATTTAACAGTTACCTTCTTTGATATACTTTCACTTATCTGTCGTTTGCATGTTCTTGCTGTCATTTTTTCTTCTCTTGTCTTTGTCCTTTTTTCTCTATTTTGGTTTTGTTCTTCTGTTGCTGTAGGTTTTTTAAGCCTTAATTTGTTACTTTTTCTCTTTAGTGCCGACGCTATCGTTTGTGCTAAAGGAAGGTTTTCCTCTTCTACCTCTGCATTTTCATTTTGAACAACAGCTTCGTTGACATTTCGATTTTCGTTTTGTTGATTCGCTGTCGACTTAGTTAGGTTTTCTTCGGCTTTCAATTGTTGTGGTTGTTCTTCATCTACAGTCGATTTGTGAGGTTTATTTCTTGTTTGCGATGCCATTTTTTACTGTCGAGCAAAATTAACGTGAATCTTTTGTTTCGAGCAAAATTACCGATTGTTGGAGTGTAAGGAAGGAGGAAGAAGATGGACAGAATTATTCGTTTTGTTTGAAATTCTTTCTGGGCTTTGGGCTTTGTCCTTGCGATAAAAGTTATATGAGCGTGTCCTTCTGGACAAATATTTATTATAATTTGTCCTTAAAAAAATTTCCCCTTATTATAATTATTAAGGACTACTGCTGTAAATTATAGCACATATTATAATACACAAAACTGATTATAAAAACAAACAAAAACTGATAATAAAACCATTTATATCCAATCAATGAAACATTATCTCCAACCAAATTAACTAATACCAAAACTGTAAAAGTGATACCAAAATAAAAAAATGATACCAAAACTTAAAAAAAACTGATGCAGCTATAAACTGATAATATTTGGCACTGTAAAAAATGATACTGTAAAAAAGATACTGTAAAAAAGATACTGATACCAAAACTTCCACAAACAAACAACATAAATCATACTGCAAAAACAAAAAAATGATACTATCATCTATACTAAAAATAGCTGAAATTATAATCAATTCCATAATATGCTATACTAAATACAAAGTAATAACAAATGTTCAATTACTACAGACCACTGAAACAAGTCTCACATATACTTATTACTATAAACAAATTAAAAATATAAAATCAAATCATATCCTCTTTGAAGCTTGACAATTCCGTTTATTATGACCAAATTGCTTGCACTCGCCACATCTGTTTTGCTTGTTATGAAAATATGAAAATCCTCCTTTGCGCTTCAATGATGGTCTGCCAGCGCCACGTTTCTCCTTTGGTGGCTTAATAACATCTTGTATGCTACCATCAACAATGGGCCTATCATAATTTGGAATAGGATTTATAGCATTGGCATAAGAACATCGATAAGAATCAACAGTAAAATAATTCTCGACAAAATCATATACAGACAACTTAGACTTGTTCATACACTTTATAGCATGAGCACAAGGAAATCCTGTAATTTTCCACTTGTTGCAACTACAAATGCGCTCCTTCAAATCAACACAATGAGAGTTTGGAGATTTCACTTCAAAAGCAAAATCAGAAGATTTATATACATCCCATCCAAACCCTTCTTCAATCAATTCATCTAATCGTAACTCCATAGAAGGACATAGACTTGTTCTCCACAAACGACATTCTTCTCTTCTTCTAGCCATTTGTTCCATAATCTTAATACGAATACCATCTAAACACAAAGTAATAGGCAATGCTCGTTCATTTAAAATCCAACTGTTAAAACTTTCTGCAACATTGGAACTATATTCACCATAACGTTTCCCTGGAAAAAATAAATCCACCCACTTATCAAATGGCTTATCCTTTAAAAAATTAACACCAGCAACACCACCAATTTGACAAAACTTAGAATATGCTCCGTCAAATTCATATAGATTTGAAGCTCTAGAACACATTTTGAATAAATCAACAATAGACACATTTGCATTTTTGGCTTTCACTGCAGAAAGAAGATTTTGTTCCATATGCAAGTAGCAATAACTGTGATAATCTGAAGGAAAAACATCACGAACACCTGAAAGCAAACCTTGGTGGCGATCAGACATAAAAACTAAAGTACGCTCTTCTTGAAGCATTTGTTTTAAATGGTTCAAAAACCATGTCCAGTTATCCACATTTTCAACAGAAACTACACTCATAGCTAAAGGGAAGAAACCTACAAATGCAAAATTAATTAGTTAAAAAAAAAAGTAAATACAACCATAAATATAAAACAATTCATAAAACTGATACTAACAGTAACAAAACTGATACCTAAAACCTGATATGACCATTATAAAAATATTGATAAGCACAACATTATGCACATTAATCTTCATTCTAAAACAACAAAGAAACAAAAATAATGACATATATTTCGATACAAAGCAAATTCCAATACTACATAACTATAAATGATACCATATATGAACTAATTAGAACTGATACTAATAATATACAAAAACTGATACTAATCTCCTGTTTAGCAGTATGAACATATTATACGAAGTACAAACATACAATTTAATACAATAAAAATTCTGATACTAGAAACTTGCTACTTATAAACTACATTTCTTAAAACTGATACCAACAGAATACAAATTATGATAAAAGAATGTACATTAATAATTATGCCAAGTATTATAATCTCAATATAAACAAATCAAGTTTGAAAACAAACACATACCTTGATCACCATTTTTTGCAGTTGCACCCATCAATACACCAGGACGTCCCTTCAAGTGAGTAGCATCTAAGAATATCATAGGACGACAAGACTTGAAACCAAGTAAACAAGCGCCAAAGGCAATAACCACCCTTTGAAATTCATTACTACAAGGATCAACATCCATATCAACATAACTATCTGGATTAGATTTCTTCACTGCTTCCAAATACCAACTCAAATCATTATAAGACAAAGCATCATTACCGTGCAACTCCATCAATGCAAGTTGTTTCCCATGATAAGCATAACCATAAGACAACTGAAAATTGTATTCTCTTTTAAAATCAAGTATAATATCCTTAGGCTTTTTACTTGGACAATCGCGGATCTCATCAATAATCATCGATTTAACAAAAGAACTAGATATATGTGGATTATTCACATGTCTTAGCCAGCCCCACAAGAATGATCAGAAACCAAATTTCTCATAAAGAACCTTTTCAATTCTCCAGAATCACATGAAGCATGGACTTTGAAAAGACAACCATTCTTATACGAAGAGCAAACCACAGTGACTCTTGTAGCACAATTCTTTAAAAATACTAATTCATACCCCTTTTGAATTTTATATGCTATCAAAAACTCTCTAAAATGTTCAGCGCCTCCAAAACAAAAACCAACAAAATTGGAAATGCTTAATGTCGACCCTCTCCTCAACATATCTTTTAAATAACTTTTACCATTAACAACATTTGAACAGACAGATACAATAGAAGATGAAGAAGCAGGAACATAGGATGAAATTGAAATACAAGCACCATCAACAACTTCCAATTCACAACCCTTAACCTTAATAGTAAAACCAAAGAAAGAACTTTTCTTGTGTAACTGAAAACAAATTATGCTCTGAATATCAGAATCAGTGTCAACCATAATAACTTTGTCCTCAAGTACCTAAGAAATCTGAATAGAAGAAGGAGTTACTTGAGACCAATATCGGCATATCTCACTCTTCAAATCATACAAAGAGCAATCGATAAACAATCGAGTGCTAAAAGTATTATTATTCAACACAAACAAACAAAGAAGGCTGTTATCCCCACTGCAAAATAATAATAATAATAATAATAATAAACATCAGTAAAAATATGTACGTTTTAGAACAGTAATTATTCAATTTTACAAAACTGATACCTACCGTAGATAAAACTGATACGTAGATACTGAAGAAAAAAAAAATGATACTAAGAAAATATAAAAATGATACCCAGAAACTGAACCTAAAAAACAATAGTTTTCCACTCAATAACAAATTAATATACAACCCAACCAACGATACTTCTCCAATCATCCCAACATTAATGCAAGAGAACGCAAAATAAATCAAATGATAAGTAACTACAAAACAACACTACATAAAGAAACGAGTATAACAATAAAAAACTGCTGGTACTTCCACAGTCATCCATCGACGAATGAAAAAACAAAGAGAAGAACAACACTGCATATCGGGCATAATAATAAACACAAGTATAAATCAGGAACAATTTTATTTAACTCGAATTGAAAAACATCAAAAAAACAGATTGATATAAGCATACCTGAGAAAAACGAGATCACCGTACAGATATGAAAAGAACAAGATCAACAAAAGAACGGAAGGAAAAAATAATAATCGTTGAAGTGGACGAAATTGAAATAAACGAATAACGTTGATTGATATTACAATTATGAGGAAAATATTTGATCGCGACTCAAAATTTTGATCGAATGAAGAAGAAGAATAAGCGTGCGAGAAATGGGCCGGAGAACTAAAAACGATAATTTGTCCTTGGGAGAAAAATATTTATGGGCCGTCCTTCATAAAAAAATAGCCCCAAAATGTGTCCTTGAAGAAAATTTCCTGTAAATTAAAACATAGAAATTCACATTCCAAACCAAATTAGGGCAATCTTAAATTTATAGTAACAATTTACAACCCAATTATCATAACGTTGGGATAAATCTTACAATCTCCTCAGTATTCTACTTTAATAAATTTAGGGACTGATTTCCAAATTTTCAGATTAGGGTGCAAATATTATTCCTACAATTACCTAACTGACAGAATATGTAACAGAAATTTCGACTGAATATGTTCTTACTAAGTCTACAACTCCACAGAACTTGTATATGCTTAATAATTAAATAAAACTCAACGATATAAATTTTAATGTTATGTATAAGGGGAATGTTAACATGTGCCCTAAGGACACATGTTAAGGTTATTAAAATACCAATATAAACCCCATTAAATTCCACTTTTTTTAATTATATAAGGATAAAGTAGGTATTTGAAATAATTATTTTTGTCCTTTACCTAATAACTATCATTCTTAACATGTGCCCTTTGGGCACAAATTAACAAAACCCTATATATAGTCATATAATTTCCACTCAGCTTTCAAGCTTTCCAAATCTTCCAAATCCAAATTCAGCCCTTTAGTTTGACTCCTTTTCTACTCTAGTTCAAAATAATATGTATAATAAGATATACACGTACAATTAGAATCACATATCTGAGAAGAGATTTTGGGTTAAGGGGAATGTAGATTTATAATTATGAAATCTACCTTTTTCGCAGTATTGATTCACTCCTTCTCTTCTTCACTTTTATGTTCTTCCCTTCTCTGATTATATAAATATATATATGATATTCTATAATTAATAGAAATAGTGGATAAGGGAAAATGGTAGAGCTACGATGCTTTGATTAGAAAATATGAAAACAAAAGTGAGCGGCTAAACCTGTATTTATAGGCGCTCGAATAAATCAAATCCGTTAGATTTAAAATAATCAAATTTGGGCCATTTGACCAAGGTTCAACCCCAGCCGCCACCGTTTCAGCCGGCCGACCACTCCCCTATAGGCGGTCATTGGACCCAAGTAAGGGGTCGATCGATGGGGCACACGCAGTTAATATAATTTATTCCTTTCTAAATCATACTTAATTATTTTCATTATGAAAACTACGAACGTTGATAACTTCTTCGTTTGAACTCCGTTCGCAAAACTTCCGGTATGAAAGTTGCTTGGAAAATCACCACGAACATAATAGTGTAAGTTTCATGGCCAAATTCTGACATTTACTCAAATTCCAATTTTGTACCTTAGTAATTATTTATTGATTACCATTAATTTATAGGGTGTTACATTCTTCCCCCTTAAAAAGAATTTCATCCCCAAATTCCTCAAGGGTTGAGTCAGCGCATAACTATTCTAAACTATCCAAGCAATTAGTGTACAACCAATTTTGTAGCCAAACGTGTATAAGTGCACAGTGTATCACAACATATATAATATGCATGCTGAATAATTCTAAATCGACGCCTTCTATATAAATGTATTCTTTTAAAACCATTTTGAAAATATGATGCAAACAACCTATATATACTAGTAGTTCTATTTGTATGCAAGTTTTCAAAAATTAAAATCTTTATTTATACACAGCAAATTCCATATTTCTACAAGTAGAAGTATGGTTCACCAATTTTGCATTCAATCCCCACCATCCGATACCTAACAAACAATTTCTAACATCCAAAAATTTTAAAATCCAATTTTCTTAAATCTATACTATGCCGGAAAAAGGAATTAGATGGAGAATTGAATTTTACATTCTCATCCTTCTTTTGGATATTTATTCCATTGCAAATTGGAACCTTCTCTTTTGGCCCTAAATCTTTTTCAACTTTTCCAAGTACAATTTGCATAAAATGTTTTTTTGGATGTTAAAACGGAATTATTGTAAATGCAAGTTTTGTTGACTATCAACAAGGTATGAAAATGGAAATTCCAAAGCTAAAACAGCTTTTTCCTTGTTATTCCTAATGTTTTGGATACTGTCACCCTTTTTGGATAATAAAATTTGTATTCATTAACACATCGATCGTCCTTACTCTAATCATGTGGCACTTGAAAATTAGAAATTATCTCATTTTCTATAAAAACCCTTTTCCCCTTCTAATCAAACTTGTAAAATAGTTATCTTCAAAAGCATTCAAACATAGTTTTTCAAAAGCATTAAATATAACCTTTCAAAAGCATTTGAACATAATTTTTCAAAAGCATTTGAATGCAACTTTTCAAAAACATTTGAACACAATATTTCAAAATGTTTGCCTCTCCATGTTAAAAAACCAAGCCACATCTTAACGTAACCGGGATTCAGTCAGAGTTTGTAACGAACCGAATTTTTAACCCTCGAAAATCAACACTAATACATACATTGTATCACTTGTCGAACATTCAAGTGCTGGAAATACCGATTTGTTAGGGTGAAAGAAGAAGGTAGAAGATAGAAGAAAACTAAACAACAAAGAATCTCACAACGTAGCGAATAATATATAATACAATGACGATCTTTACAAAAAGGAAACATCTTTATTCATATATACAACATCAGAGTACACTAGACTTATCCTAAATTTGGACAGTTATAGAAACCTGTCGTCACGTTGACAAACAAAAAGACTCTATAATATAGCGAAAGTGAAAATAAACGTGAATACGTCTTGACCATCCAGCTCCTCTCCAAATCCAAAGTATCCAGCTAAACCCGCGAAAACATGCTCGGTTTGACAAGAGCATTACATGGAATAATGCCGGGTCAGTCTAGTAAACCAGCGTGAGTAAAACTCGATGACATGTAACAACCAAACTGATTTCTACATTTTAAAACCTTTTAAATAAATGGTATCTCGTAAGACCACATCGCACATAAAAACGGATGGGTTTTTACCTTACGATAACCAAAACATTTTATATCAAAATCCAGTGATATTATCATAGTGTCTAGATTTAAAGTAAATAGATAAAATAGCTAAAATGCTTGCATCTCACATTCCAACATACTAGGATCTACAATCGAAAACGTAAGGCACGTACTGGAGAATGGATACCTACTAATGACTGGGCTACTGTGGTACCGCCCGCCACAGTCACCTTTAGAAAAATGTACCGAGGTCATACCTAACGACCTCTGCCAACACAGAACCGGCCAACCCCTTGCTGGATAGTACCGAATATATCATCACCCCAGTTGCTTTGCAACCTTTAACCGAGCTCTCCCACATACACGAATTCATTGATGATTGTGTATATATCTGGAAGGGTGATGATATACCCTAATGGTGCGACCCACATAGCCCTGCTGCATATCCCCTGTTTTAGTCATCCCTGGTTGATGAGGCTTGAGGCTACGTTTTACCTTTCTGAATAGCAATCCATCTTAGAACGCTAACACCGCCTTCCAAGTGTCAATGCAATGCTAGCATTCATCCATACAAGTTCGTTCTGGGTTTGAACGAAACCGAAGGCACTAACTCTACTACATCCATTTTGGAATCACCCTCAGGATTAGTAGTAGTAGCCCTTGCACTTCAAAGAGCACCATCTTCAATCATCATCAAGATGTCTTCCACTCGAACATACATGTTGGTTTCGGATATCTAAATCTGATCTCGGTCTCTCCGTATCAACAACCAATAATTTCCGATTGACTCATTCCCGGTTGACTCATTTTCGGTTCTTTTGGATGTAAGTATTCGAGTCCTTGTCGAAAACTCGAATTTTTACATTCATACTTCCTATGTCAAATTAGGTCACACTTGATTATCGGTTATTTAACTATCAAATAACAACAACAAAATCTAGAGATTTAATTACCCAAAGCAATCACTAAGCCTCAAAACCATTTTCATTTATAAATCTCCTTTCCTAAACATTTATCAACATTCATATACTAATCTCCTTTACATAAGTATATTCACAAAACATTATAAGATTTCCAATTTCCAAATCTCTTAAATGGATTTAACTACATTATTTAAATTGGAGAAAATGATAACTCTAAGCACTATTCCTTCGGTGTAAAGTGCGGAACGAATGTTCCATACTACCATTTTTAAAAGGTCAGCCTCGAGAAACCCAAACCTCAGTCTCCTATTGTAATTATTTTTAATAAATTCTTTTATAAATTTCTTTATCCACGAAATCCTTTTTGCTTTAACCCAAACCCGTTTACAAAACATTTATCAACCTCCATACTCATTTATGAAACTCTTTATAATTATTCAAACCTGGTTATATAACTTCTTTATAAACTTTCAAACCTTGTATAAAACTTCCCTTTATAGACATCCAAACCCATTTATAAAATCTTTTTATAAACATTCAAAACTATTTCTAAAACTCCTTTTATGAATACCCCAAAATTATTCATAAACTTCTTTATCTAATATTCAGAACAATTGTCAAATCATTCTTCAAATAGAATAACCTTGAAGACCATTTTAAAAGAAAATGAAATGTTAATTTTCCAAAACCAAAAAGAGGCTTATTGACTACAATGGATCATTAAATTTGGGTTTACTTATCCAAGTTATAACATAGATACTGCCAAACGTCAGATATGTAAGGAATTCACACATAACATACAACCAATCATAGGTAGATATCCAAGTTACAAATATAGATACATCCATTATCGGGTGAAAAATGTACATATAGAAGCATATTCCATATGCTTAAGTTATCATGACCCGCTTATTGAAATTAACTTCCTTGTGTCTATCACGTTACTGATATTCAACATTTATGCTAAAGACAAGTCAAGCTACTTCCCATAAAACGTGTCAACGTTTTATAATCACCACTTTAATTCATTTCGCTACTTAATGGTCCAGATGAGAAATCCTTTGATTTAAAATTAATTAATCTTAAAAAGAAAATTGATTTAAAATATAACCGATTAGGTTTGAAACAACCTTTGAAAAGATTCAAGTATATTTAGTTGGCTTAACCTTAATTATATCTTAATTAATCATAATTAAATCAAGATTAAATCAAGATTAAATCATAATTAACTTTAATTAACTTAATGAACTTAGTTAAGTCCTAATTAACTTCTTAATGCATCTTAGTTAAGGTTTAAACAATTCATTATTAGTGAAACCCTAATTAATTAAAAATTAATTTAATAATCACTTAATTAAATAATAATTAATTACCCTACTCAACTTAATTAAATAATAATTAACCATTTAATTACTTCTTATCTTCATTAATCATTAATTAAAACTTTATTAATCACTAATTAATCATTAACCTTCCTTAAGTGTTACTTAACCCTAATCACTTACTTAATTACTAATTAACTGCTTATTACCTTTAATTAATTTATTAAATAATAAAATATTAATTTAACTAAACTTACTCCCTTTTTATATTACCAA
This sequence comes from Allium fistulosum, assembly GCA_030737815.1. Lineage (NCBI taxonomy): Eukaryota > Viridiplantae > Streptophyta > Magnoliopsida > Asparagales > Amaryllidaceae > Allium > Allium fistulosum. The sequence continues at coordinate 913,340,819 of CM060908.1, forward strand.
TTAAGTTTGAAATTTTTTTGCAAAACAATTTAAAAAGAAAACGTTTTAAAACTAAAATTGGAAATTTTGTCGAACTACGTCCATAGCGACTACCGCTATGAGCGTAGTTCGCTCAAACATACTTTAAGCGAAAACACTTGCTTATTCTTTCCTATTTCATGTTTAGAAACATAAATTTTAAAGTTTTTGAGACTTAGAAACAAAGATGGAAACTTTGAAACAATTTCCAAACTTTAAAACAAGAAAACAAAATTTTTGATTTCGAATCGGATCTCACGTCCGTCTCAACACACATAGTTGTTAACTTTGTTTCAACTCAACATACTTTGGTTCTTAGATCCCGACCATTCATCTGTACTACCATACTTTGAACATCACAATGAAACACATATATAAACATAAGTTATACGCTTACTAACTCGACAACATCACATTCAAATCTCAAATTCAATACAAATATAACATCCATCAAATCACCATCGACCAATATAATAACCATTCAATTTTATCATCATATTATCACCATAATAACACATCATAATAAAGTCAAAAAACTTTCCAAAATAAAGTAGTTTACTCACCTTTATGCTAACTAACTTCGCACGAACTTCGACTATAACTCAGCAATGCCTCTACACTCGACTCTAGCTTAAAAATTCGAAACTTTAAAGGGGCTAAGGCCTTAGAATGGGTTTGGCCAGAGGTGATTTGGCTTGGCTAGGGCTTTGTGGGGGTAGTGATGGCCTTGGTTTTTGGAAGAGAGGATGTTGAAATGAAAGTGTAATAAGTATAGAAGGTATAGAAGCAAGTTACAACACAAAAAGCTAACTTTTTCTAATTTTTTTGAACTATGGAAGCCATGGAATTTTTTAGAGAAGAAGGTTTAGAAAAAGTGAAGTTGGAATATAAATGAAAATGTGTGTGTGAGGTTGTAACAACCTTGGTTTGGAGATTACCTGCTAATATTAAATTATAATGGTAATTATAATTTAATATTGTGAATTAAATAAAAAATTTGAGATTTTAAATTGTTTATTTGGAATAAACAATGAATTTTGGAATTAAAAATGAGAAAATAAAATTCCAAACTTTATTTTATTTGGTTAATGTGATAATAAATGGAAAATGACTTTTTTTAGAAAATGCAATAATTACATTAATTATTGCCCATTTGCTTTTTTTTAATGATTTTTAAAAGAAGTAATTGATTCTTAAAGGTAGTTTAATTAAATAAAAAGGTGGAAATTGGTTTAAAAATATGTTATGGCTATAAATTATGTTTGAAAATGGTTTAAAATATTTTTCTAAGTGAGAAAAGTATTTTTGTTGAATTATAGAAGCTAAAAATAGTGTTTTATCTATTTATTTGAGTAAATAGTGCATTTTTGTAAAATAAAGGATTTTAATAATAAAAATATTTTAAAAATATAAATTTATCTTTTTTTTATATGGTAGAAAATGTTTTAGTTTATAAGTATACAAACTTACATATTTTTCTTATGTAAAACTTGAGAGAAAAGTGCTTTTTGTGTTGTGTATATGTGATATATGTACACATTTTTAGTTAAGTATTAAGTAATTATCTTAAGCCATTTTATTTTCTTTTGATTTGGATCCTTGGGCCCATTAGTCTTAGCCTGTAGTAAATGAAGTAGTGAGAAAAAGGAATACCAGTACGTTCATTTTTCTCAACTTCATCTTCCTCTTCCAGCTGAAAATAATACACAGTAAACCACTCAACCAAATTTCACAATCCAAGCCAATTTCTCTATAAAATTCAAGCAAATTAAAGTCTTTTACAATCTAGAGAATAAATTGAAGGTAATCTAACTCCAAATCACTTAATTTCATCAAAAAACTCTGATTTGTGAAATGATTTCTTATTTACATTGAATTTTGTTATGCATGCACTGTTTATCTTCTCTACAGGTTCTTAAAAGCTATTTCTCAAGCCAAAGCTTCCAACTTGCTGCTAAAATCCAAGTTTTTGCATCTAAACAGCGAGGTGAGTTACAAAATTCACAAAAACTAACTGAGCCAAGCTCAATATTGCAAAAGGCTGTGTAAAATTTGATCTCTGTTTGAATTTCCTATTGTGTTTTTCTCTGTTTGAAAATCTGAGATATATGCCATCTTTGATTGACTATAACTTTTGATTCCGGCAATGAAATGCTGCCGGATTTCTTCCATTTGATAGTTTACATGTTAAATTTGGTCCCTGCAAAATTTCACTAATATTGCAGTTTGATGCTCCAAACCTGCTCTGAAAAATCAATACGAAGCTGGGAAAAGTGCTGAAACAAGTTCGTATAGGGGGACTTAGGTCGACCTGGCCTCTGGGCCACTTCCAGCCCATCCTCTTGTGTATTTTTTGTTTTCCAGCCTATTTTGCTTCATTCTCTTGCTATAATTCGTGATGTTTTTGCTCATTTTTGAAGGCCATGATGTCTATCAATAGACTAGCTAAATTTTGAAGATTTTGGAATTCAAACTTTGAACTGTTTTGAATTAAATTTGAATTTAAATTCGAATATCGGTTTCAGTGATTTTCTTCGTTTTTATTTGTTTTCGAGCACGGATTTTTCCAAACTTCTTTGAAATAAATTTTAAAATTAATGAGCATTTAAAATTATTATTATATGATATTTTTAAGGTATTTTCAAATATAAAATCTATTTATTCTCTATAATAAGGGAATTATCAAATATAGTTTTCTAAATTGATTTCGAAAATTGGTTTTAAAAGCTTGTTTTCTCAAGTAAATTATTTTATATATAAAATACACATTTTTGCACTATTCGAGCGAATGAGAAGGAGAATTAAACGGTTTGGTAAAACACGTAGTATAGGACACGTGCGTTTATCTTATCGGTTAATTCCCGACTTGTCTGTTTGATCGTTTTGACCTTCGGGTCGAATTTACCGATGAGATGAGGTAAATTTTTTACTGCATTGAGTGTGAAATTTACTGGCGGTTAGTAAACCGTTTAGTGTGAACGTGTAGTATGGGACGCACGTTAACAATGTTCGGGTTCCTATCTGAAAGTTTGTGACACATTTGTCTTCGAGACGTATTGCCAATACTGGACCTTCGGGTCATTGTCCTAGAGACGTTTGCCATTACGACGTATTAGCCATTGCAGTGTATTTGTCTATTGAGACGTATTTGCCTTCGGGCGTGGTACCATATTTGAGAGAGAGCAGTACTTGGTAGGCTTCAGCCATAAGCACGTGCAAAACTTTTGAGATGATTTCATTGATTATAATGATTTCCCAAGTGTATCGCCTTTTTCATAGTTGGCCATTCGAGCCGTTTTATATATTATGGTGATTACCTTATGGGAATTTGAGTTGCCTCCACTGGCGTTATTTGAGATTTTCCTTTTGGCGTATTATTTGGGATTTGCCTATTGGCGTTATTAAATGAGATTTGCCTTTTGGCATTTATTTGGGATTATATTCTCCTATGTTGGAGATTTATATTTGATTGCCTTATGGCGTATTTTGAAATGGTGATTTCTTTGAGATTGTTTTGAGTTTTCCGATATGAAGGGTTGGGGATTTCTCCTCTTTGGAGTTATGTTTTTCTCCTAAACCATATTTGATATTTTGTGATACGCCGATGAGATGAGGCGTGCTTTTATTTTGAGATTTGTTATAAAGTTTTATCGCTTTTGAGTTGCATTCATGTTTAGTGATATCCTTATATCACTTGAAATTACTATATCTACTTAATTGTGCCATATGAAGTAACCATATATCCTTGAATCATTCCTTCTCACTAGAAAAGATTATCACCTTGCCTTATGCTTATGTTATAAATTATCCTCTTAAACTGATTTGTTTAGCTAGACTGACCCGTGTATTTTATACTTGGGTCAGACCGAGGTGTTTCAGGTTAGGTACCGTTATGGACTTAGCCTATTCTGCTTCCGCATGGACTTTTCTGCTTCCCTTTTTGTTGTAGTCCTTTTTGTTGCCACTCTGATATGTGTATTCTTTCGACTCGTATTTGTACTATGGTCGTCATACCACATATGTGATGTATCATTTTGTATACTCTGTGATGTATCGGTATATGTGTGTATATATATGATTATCTGTTGTTTTATGATGTGTTTTGCATTTGAGTTGTTGTATTTTGTTCTGATAGACTATGGCTTTGTATTAAGTATTTATTGGATATGTCGATCCACTTGAGTTAGAAAAATAAATGGAGTAGTTATCGACGTATTCAATAGTTATTTAAGACAAGGCTATAGATGGTCGCTCCTAAACAGTCCTATTCTCCATATTAGCAAACGGTATTACCCAGTAACACTCTTTGTTAACGTGGTCTCGGGGTGGGGCGTCACAGCTTGGTATCAGAGCTGAGTTCAGAACAAAATATTATAAACACAGAGTAGAAACACATATTACGATACATCTAGGTGTAATACAAGTGTTAAAAATCCCTGAATCATCGTGTCCTTAACCTTTTCGAGTCCTTTGGGGTAGGTATAAGTTGGGAATATGTCTAGGAATGCATTTTAATTCCATAGTATTCCACAATTAAATTAATAATATCTTACCCTATGAATAATCTTTATTGTGATTGTTCTATTCGAGTTCTCTTCGGTACGGGTGTTTGACACTCTTCTGTATCGAAGGAATTTGTTGATGCCGTTGAATGTTTCTTGTCTTGATACTTCTTTGAGGATCGCGAATCCTATTGAGGGGATCCACAATATTTGTCTTATTATGTGAGAATATTGAGACTGTTCTTTGTAGTTTCTCTTTCCATGCAAATCTGCACGTTAGTCATTACCTTGGGTTTAATGTGATTTGGGAATGGATTGGCTTGCTTGTTATCTAGCCTAATCCTATGTTTTTGAAAGGATCCTATATTTAGGCATTCTAATTCGACTGATTAGTTGTCTCTTGTCCTTCGGAATGTTGATGATAATTCCAAAGTATCTTGATTTTCTCTTGAGTTTCGAGATGATGATGATGTATCTAGAATTCTAGTCATTTGTGATTTTGTTGATATGTGTGAGTCCGTTGGGTTTGACACTCAATCGGGCAATTGAGTTTTGTATTGACCTCATTCTTGATTCTTAGCCTATTAGTCATCCTCCCACGAGGATGTCCACAGAGGAAATGAGGACTTAAAAGAAATTGATGGAGCTTGAAGCCAATCAATTTTCTCACTCCAGTTCTTTACCGTGGGGTGCCATGGTCATCTTTGTTAAGAAATCTGATGGCACTCTTAGGCTTTGCATCCACTTTCACAAGCTTAACGAATTACCCATTTAGAACGAGTATCCATTGCCTAGGATCGATGACGTGTCCGATCAATTGAGTGGTGCTGGTATCTTTCCTCAGTTTAACCTTGCACCGGTTTCCATTAACTACGAGTTGCGGAGGATAGCGTTCCTCTTACCGCATTTCGCACTCATTATAAATCTTATGAGTGGCTCGTTATACCGTTCGGTTTGACGAACGCTCCAACTTATTTCGTCAATCTGAATCGAGTATTCTGGGAATATCTCGATGAACTCTCCTTGTGTTCTTTGATAATGAGTGTAAGCAGCAATAATTTAAATTTTAAATCTTTCTAATAGATGATATACTTATGAGTCTAAAATGGATTCTTTTTATTGGGGTAAACAAAGAATATTTTATAAAAATTATATGAGAGACATGTTTATCATTTAAAAATGATTTTGTGTTGGGTTGTCCATCGAGTGCTTTAAGAATTCTGGTCAATGCGCTTGATCAATGTTATCGATAGGAATTTCCTAAACATTATGATGAGACAGTCAGACACGGTAAATTGAGATTTAATAAGTAAAGTTTGGAAATAATTGATATGGTGGAGTATTAATTTTTCTTTTAAATGTTTAATGAAGCCACTGAACCATAGTAAGTGTTGGATGAGTGGCGAGGCAGTTTTGATCATTTGATCAACTCTGCAGCTTTGATCATTTGATCAACTCTGCAGCCAATCGATGGGGTCATTCACTATAAATCACTGGCGAGGCAATACCCTTATATTATTTGAAATTTAAGAAATTGAATATGGTAATTTGGGTAAGTAAAGTGAATAATTCTAATTAAGGGGATGTCTTAATTAGAAGAAAATACCATTTGATGCTTTGACTAATAAAATGATGTATTTAAGGTAAAAGAATACTTTGGTTTGAAAATTAAAATAGTAATTGAATATTTTAGTACAAGTTATTAATGATGACTATAAAATTTGTTTTGGCACTTAGTTTTTTGAGTAATAGTAGAGCATAGATATAAAACTATGCTAATTTTAAACTTTTAGCATGAAGTTATGAGCAAGTTTTGTTTTAAATTTGTTTGTATTAAAAATTGGTTGGTGTGAATTTGTAAAATTCTTTTGAAAACAAGTTTGAATTAATTATCAACTTTAATTAGTTTTATGTTGATAATTAGATGGAAATTTAATTTTGTGACAAGTGAAAATGTGAATTTGAATTGTTTTTGATAAATGAACAATTCATGTAGTATAATCATTTTAATTGTGAGAATAATTTTTTAAAATATATATATATATATATATCTCCTAGAATTTATCTTATGGATAATCAATAATCATTTCTTGATAATGAAAGAGATTAGTTATCTCTTCCAAAATGAGTTTTCAAGTTAATTGTTTTAAAGTTAGATTTTGGAAAGTAATGAAAATATTTCCACTTAATGAAATGTTTTTATGATGATTACATAAATTTGATCATAATTTTGTATGCCTTAGCTTTTCGAGGATAAAGGAAACCATTTAATAAATGATTTAGCAAAAAGCATGTTTGAAAATGTAGTTTGAGATTAAAATGGTTTGGGAAAATTTCAAATTTCAAATTGATTTATAAGCTGAAATTTTGTTTGGAAAAGTGCCGTACTAAAACAACGATAACTTGAGATTTATAACTCCAAATGAGTTCAATCTTTTTGTAAATGAAAGAGCTTTCAATAAGCTATAAATTTTTAGAAAGAATTTATCATTATTTCCAAATTTATGATTAAGAATTCCATGTATGTATATAGTAGATATGAATATTGAATGGGGAAAAGAAATAAGAAATAAATATACTGTATCGTGTTATTTTATTTCATTTTTCCCATTCAATATTTTGCATTCTATTTCTCTTGCACTTGTCCTATTCTTCTTTCTCAGAGGAGAGGAGGAGTCTGAAAAATATAAAGTTTTCTTTTTACCACTTTGGAAAATTTTAATTTTAATTTAGTTTAAAATAGGTTTGAAAGTGGATAGGCATTTCTACCCTATTACAAAATTCTCTAAGATTTAAGATGACAGTAAATTAAAAATAACTTTCAAACCGTAAACCCAATTTTGATGATCTTTGTATTGCTGGAAAGCTTAGACTTAGTAAAACAACTTTCATTTTATAAAAGTTTTTAGATTTTGTGGTTTGCTATGTCAAAACTTGTCTTCTTTACAGCAGATCTAAAATGAAATTGATCTATTTCCCTTAATAATTAAGTGTAGTACTTCTTATTTATGAACATGAACTATTATCATCTATTAGAGTTAAGTACATGTGAAAGAGGATAGTTGGAATATATTTTGTGCAAAAAGAATATATATAAGTTTGTGCAAACTCACTTTAAAATGCTAAAAAGGAAGGTATGTTTTCGGATTAAATTTTTAAAGCGTTAAATGATGATATATATTGTATTTCCGACCTAATGGTCGATGTATACTATATAAATCATTTTTGTAATATTGTATACGACCCTTCGTACAAAGGAGACTTCGTCGATTTTTTCGGAAATGTAATACCCCAAGATTTTGAGGAAAATCCTTTTAAATAAATGATTAAAATTCTGGGGGAAAAATCAGAATTATTATATAGGTGGGATTTTCAGTGGTGCAAGGTTGTGTGCATGTGTGCATGTGCACACTAGTTATGGCACTAAGAGAAAATCCAGAATTCCTGAATAATAAAACAAAGAAGGAAAACATTTAGATAAAATGTTTTAAATAAAGGAAATATAGGCCTAGACATGAATATTAAAATTCCTGAGGATATGTATATATATATATATATCTATATATATATATATATATATATGCATATGTATGACTTTTCTGGAAATTAAGACAGAAGAGAACATTGATTTATAATGAATAAGTGAAATTTTAATTGAATAATAGGAGTATAGAAATGCATATAAGAATGCACATGTTTTCTGCAAATAAAAGAAGGTTAAAGTTAAACTAACACCCATAGTTGTATAAATGTATATATATATACAGATATTATTTGAGCAGAAAATTAATAAAGGAAAAATAAGAAAAAGAAGCACTAAAATAGTAAGAACCAAAGTGCAAGAAAGCAAATGTATAAAGGCAGAAAATAGAAAGTCACACTATTATCATGTTTGAGGTAAGTATAATAAAAATACTTAAAGAAATCACTTTCTGAAAAGGAAAGAAAATGGGCACAACTTAGCCTTGTTTTAAAATAGTGGCCGGGACATTAAGGGTTAGGAGGGAGAGAATATGCAATGCCAAATGCATGATTCTGGTTTGGGCTAAAATAGGGATTTTGCATCACCCAAAACCCTAGGTAGAACCCTTATATAAATCAAGAGCCTAACCAGAAAACTACTCTCTCACTAAATTCATTAACCTAAGGAAGAAGAGGAAGAAAAGGCTATAGATTTGAGGGGTTTTCTGGATTAAGCTTGTGTAAGCATTTAGGTGAGTATCCTCACTCATATACATGGCATTAAGACCTGAGATTAGGCAGCCAAGCTTTTATATGCTATATTTTGCATGTTTTGATTTACAAACCATGTTGACTACTGATGGTTTCATGAATGCTTGATGAGATATGATCTGCTATGATGGATGTATAACTTTGTTGTTCTATTTTCATCTCTGTATGTTATACCAAAACCTTAAAGAACATGTAAGAGAGTATTTGTAACTAGTCTGAATCATGGCTTAAGACAAAGAATGAAAAAAAACTATGAGCTGCATATACAATGGTATAGTGCTGAGGCTTGAAATAATTGGTTAAGGGTGCAATGGAGTCTTTCTCTATAAGTGCTGAGCCCTAAACCAAACAGAAAATTTACAAGCCTAAAAATTATGTTTAAACAAGGTTAAAAATCTGGCTAAACATAGTTGCTTGCAAAATCAAAATAAACCCAATAGAGCCATGCATTTATTCTCAGTTGCAAACATTCTGGTATATGTTTGAATAGGGTGTTTATATGCTAAATAATGTGAGATGGAATGACTGGGTGTTATACCTCTAGAAAGTAACCTTTAACTTGCTTGCAATATTATGTCTGCAAGGTAACTAGTATGTTTCATGTGTACAAGTGGTCTGTACACCTAGCTATCATTGATAAAATGAACATGAATACACTTAGTAATATAACTAAGGATTTTGTGCCAAGAAGGCTGCTGGAATGCTTGTCCTATTTGAAGTAGACAAGTTGACACATGGCTTGTTTAAGTCCTGAGATCTTTGTGCCATGATGTTAATTAGTTCATGGCAATGTGTCCCTTTGATTCCTTATAGCAGATGAGGCCAGGAATTTATAAGAAGAAAAGGCAACCTTAAATGATGATACAGGAAACTTGGGTCTTTCCGGGATTAGGGTTGGTATGAGGAACCTTAGTAGTTCCAGATAAAAATTGTTTTAATGCATATGTTTGCTCTTGTGTATGTATATGGGAATACCTGATCAATTTATACATTAATCATTCATGATAATACCTGTCAAGTTATGCAAAGTACATTTATGTTGTATCCTCAGCTTAATATCATGGATATGTTAGAAATGCTCACACCAGATCATAGATCTGACCCTTATTGCTCATGGCACATGGGGGTGTCTCATTCATAATGGGGCAGCCACTAATGCTTTTGCAGGTTATGATGGAGCTAAGTAAGCAAGATTAAAAAGATATGGAATAGAGGATGCTAAGATAATTAGAAATAAGAGCTAGAATGTGTTAATTCATGCATGTATTTCCTGATTGATATGGCTATCTAAATGTATTAAGTAGGAAGAACTTGTAAGAAATATGTGTTATGTTGTTTCTGGTTATTTCTGGTTTGGTATATTGATGTTAAACTGATTTGAAAATCTATTTGCTAAAGTTGTTTTTGATTTAGAGGAAAAACCTGGATTTTATAAGCATAATCATTTTATGATGATTTTAGTTCATCCTAAGTCCTTTCAAAAGATAGATATATAGGAAATTATATTGGGAAAATCCAGAAAGAATTATAACTGCTATATTTTCAAGTCATGATATTGATATATGTCCAAATGCAAGTAAAAGTGTATATACCCTGAATATGCATTTTTAAAAGAGAATTATGGTTAGGAAGGATGATATAAATCTGATCACAAGGTGTCTGATTCATATATATATAAACATGCTTTTGAAAAGAAGGAGTATCAATGGTTTAGGTAGATTCTGGTTTGTAAAATGCAAATAAAAGAATGGTCAGATTAACCACATGGTTAGACCATAGGTCAGGCCAATTGTTCACTTCAAATCAATGAAGCAAGGAACCATTTGAACCCAGTTTTCTGGAAAATGAGCAAAGACATTGACATGTACATGTATATCTGTGTACATGTTGATATTTGGGCAAAAATATAAATATAAATTCCTAGAACAGTTGTAGGAATGGGTTTTAAAAATAATAAAGCAAGAAATATTGTTTTGTATGTTAGATTATAGGCAAAAATTAAGTATATATGTGTAGATATAGGTAGATATCAGATTTTAAACCACACAGGAGAAAAATAAAAAAAAGAAAAACAAAAATTGGGTTTGAACCGACCAGCATAGCACTCGAACTCGTGACCTCTCATGTGTAAGTTAGGCGCGTTTCCATTACGCCTAGATGTTGCTTGTGTTCACTTATGATCCACTTTCTTTTAGCCTGAGTTTGATACTATACAGACTTTAACACAATCATCCATATTAAAAGCTTGCTTTCCACTGATTATTACTTGATCATTTCTTAATTAGAATAACAGACTAAAGTACATGTTTCCAGTGGATTCTATGGTCAAAAATCAGGATACAATAATTAATCTTTTATCAGGGAATTATCACATTTTAATAGATTTAAAAGGATTTCTACTTACATATTATCATGCTCTGATTCTAGTAGAATATAACATAGATATCTTCATATATGTATGTTAGGAATGATTTAGATTTAAAACAATATTTTTATATTGTGAAAGATCCTGGATAATATGAGAATAGGGAAGGATGACCCTAGGTAGTCTTAGCTAAGTATGGAAAAAAAAATTCAATTGGTTAAGAATTAGGGTCATTTCATTTGGTATTAGAGCTATGTTTTAATTAACATAGCAAAATATTTGTATGCTTATGTTTATACTAGGTTTGTTTGTGATATATTTGACTGTTTATAAGTATTCCCTGAATGTATGTGTGTGCATGTGACATACACAATGGTTAAATAGGAAAGATACAACCAATTTAAAATTAAAGCGAAATATTATAAACTAATATAATGGAATACATATACATTTAGAAATATGGTAGGAAGAGGGTCTCATCATCAAGGAGGATCTAGCACACCACAAATGCTTGACATGCAGGAATTTGTGAGAGTTTTGAGAGATGGAATTGGGCACAGACCTGAGAACCCATATGAGGAGCTCTCCAAGTTAGTGAAGACTTATACCAACTTGGGAGGCAAGAGCTTTGAAGGAACTGAAAGTGTAATGGAAATTCAAGCATGGCTGAGGACATTAGAGAGGATCTTCACTGATATGCAACTAGATGACCAAAGGAAGAGGCAAGTGGCCTCAAGGCAATTAAAAGGTGCAGCTTTGAGTTGGTGGGAGGTGATCATAGCTGGCCGGAATGAAAATGATATTAATTGGAATCAATTTAAGCAGATGTTAGAGGCAAGGTTTGTTCCAGCCTCAGCAAAAACCACTTTACTTGAGGAGTTCATCAAACTTAGACAGGGGACTATGAATGTCACAGAATACACCCAGAAGTTTGAGGGATTGTCAACCTATGGGGCAATGTTAGTGGCTGATGAAGCATCCAAAAATGATAGATACATCAAGGGATTGAACCCAGGGCTTAGCAGGGCTATATTACCTTATGCTGACAGAACTTTTGATCAAGTGATAGATTTGGCTCTGAAGATTGAGCAGCATGACAAGGAAAGAGATAAGTTTAGGAGCTTCAAAAACAATAGCAACAAGAAGAACAAAGGGAAGTACCATCCTTATGATAAGAAGAAAGGAGAGGCAGATGGTAAGAAGGCAGTAGATGCAAAGCCCAATGAAGCCAAAAGAAAAATAGTTTGCAACCATTGTGGGAAAGAAGGCCATATTAAGCCAAGATGCCCAGAGCTTAAAGGGGGAGCTTTCAAATGCTTTCTATGTGGGAAGGAAGGACATATGAAAAGAAATTGCCCAGAATACAAGCAACAAGGGAAAGTGGCAAACCTGGAAGGTAGGGGCAAGGCCATAATTGAGGCTAATGCTGAAAACCATGGTCAAGTGGAAGGTACACTATTTATTTGTACCATACCTTTAGCTGTAATATATGATACCGGGGCAACCCACTCACTCATTTCCCATGAAATAGTTAAAAGGTTGAAAATGAACTGCAAATTGGCTGAAATACCTCTGTTAATACAAAGCCCTTTAGGAAGTTCTAGTGTATTAGATATGATTTGTGTGGATGTGAATTTGAACATAGGGGGAAACACATTTATTTCCAATTTATATGTTCTAAATTTCCCAAATATAGGAGTTATATTAGGGGCAGATTGGCTAAGACAATTCAAAGCCATAATTGACCTAGATGCATCCACCATTTCACTACAAAATTCTAAAGGCCAAAGGGTTACAATTCTGTGTGAACCTATCAAAGAAAACAGGCTAAATCATTTAATTGAATTAGAAAATAATCCCAAGGAAATAGCTATTAATGAAATCCCCATAGTTAAAGAATACTTGGATGTATTTGGGGAAGTAAAAGGTGTCTCACACCATAGACCTGTTGAATTCCAGATTAACCTTATGCCTGGGGCTAGCCCAATTATCAAAAAGCCTACAAGGATGGGGCCAAGTGAATTAAAGGAGCTAAAGAACTAGCTGGAAGAATTAGAAGCCAAGGGATTTATAAGGCCAAGTAATTCATGTTGGGGTGCTCCTGTAGTATTTGTTAAAAAGCATGATGGTACCTTAAGAATGTGTATAGATTATAGAGAATTAAACAAAGTAACCATCAAAAACAAATACCCATTACCCAGGATAGATGATCTCTTTGATCAACTCAGTGGAGCTAAAGTGTTTTCTAGGCTAGACTTGGCATCTGGGTTTCATCAGATGAAGGTTGAGGATTCAAGTGTTAAATATACAGCATTTAACACAAGATATGGTTTGTATGAGTTTCTGGTTATGCCATTTGGGCTAACAAATGCCCCTTCTTACTTTGTAGACCTAATAAATAGGATATTCAGAGATTACTTAGACAAGTTTGTTCTGATTTTTATAGATGACATTCTAATCTATTCTAAAACAATAGAGGAACATGAGAACCACTTACATTTGGTCTTAACTAGATTAAGAGAAAAAGATTTGGAAGCAAAGTTCTCTAAGTGTGTGTTCTGGCAAGAGGAAGTACATTTTCTTGGACATGTTGTCTCTGCTAGAGGGATTTCTGTAAACCCCAATAAGATAGTAGCAATCCAAGCATGGAAGAAGCCTAACAATGTTAGTGAAGTTAGGTCATTCATGGGGATGGCAGGATACTATAGGAGGTTTATACAAGGATTTTCTAAAATAGCAATGCCACTCACTAACCTGACTAGGAAGAACCAAAAGTTTATATGGACTGATAAGTGTGAACAAGCTTTCACCCAGATCAAGGAGGCTTTGGTAAAATCACCAGTGTTGAGAGTACCAGAAGGCAATGAGGGATTAGTTGTATATACAAATGCATGTGGGTCAGGGCTAGGGGCTGTGTTGATGCAGCAAGATCAGGTCATAGCCTATGCATCTAGACAACTAAAACCCCATGAAACTAGATATGCAACTCATGATCTTGAGTTGGCAGCAGTAGTATATGCCTTGAAGCTCTGGAGGCATTACTTATTAGGTGCAAAGTTCATTTTATACACTGATCACAAGGCCTTAAAGTATCTCTTTTCACAGAAAGATTTGAATATGAGACAACACAGATGGGTTGAATTTCTTGCTGCTTATGACTTAGATATACTTTATACACCAGGCAAGGCTAATAAAGTGGCAGATGCATTGAGTAGGCAGCATGCAAAAGTGGCCATGTTGATGATGGAGGAGTTTAGAGACTTGACCATGCTCACTGATTTGGAAATAGATGAGAGCAGTGGGATAAGTATGGAGATAGTTGAGGAAGAAAGGAGTAAAGGAAGGTTAAGTTTAATTACTTTACAATCAAATTTGGTCTTGAAGGTGGCAAAGATGCAAGAAGAAGATCAAGACTTAGCAGAAAAGAGGTCTCTCCTATTAAAGAAGGAGGAAGTGAAGGATTATCACATTGATGGAAAAGGATACCTAAGGTACAAGGGTAGGATATGTGTCCCAAACATCATAGAATTGAAAGAAGAAATCCTTAATGAGTACCATAGGAGCAAATATTCCATACATCCAGGCAGCACCAAGATGTACCAAAACTTAAAAGGGACTATTGGTGGAAGGGAATGAAGTCTAATGTAGCAAGATATGTTGCTAAGTGCATGGTTTGTCAACAAATAAAAGCTGAGACCCAAAGACCTTCAGGGTTGTTGCAGCCACTTAGCATACCACAGTGGAAGTGGGAAAACATATCTATGGATTTTATAGATGGTCTTCCTAGATCCAAGAAGGGAAATACAAGTATTTGGGTAATTGTAGATAGGCTGACTAAAGTAGCCCACTTCATACCAGTAAAAGCAGACAGAAATGCACCTAGGCTAGCCCAAACTTTTATGAGAGAAGTGGTAAAGTTGCATGGTGTTCCTAAAACTATAGTGAGTGATAGGGATACAATCTTCACTTCAAGATTCTGGAAGAGCTTCCAAGAAGCTATGGGGAGTGAATTGTGCCTAAGCACTGCTTATCACCCCCAATCAGATGGGCAAACGGAAGTGGTAAACAAGATTTTAGAGGATTTGCTTAGAGCATGTGTGTTAGACTTTGGAGGAAATTGGGAGGACCATCTCCATTTGGCTGAGTTCACATACAATAATAGCCACCAAAGCACAATTGGAATGGCACCCTTTGAAGCCCTATATGGAAAGCCATGCCTATCACCTATATGTTGGGCTGAGGCAGGAGAGAAAGCTATCCTAGGGCCAGAATATGTCAAGGACATCACAGAGAAAATAGGACTGGTGAGAAAGAGGATGGCAGCAGCTCAAGACAGGCAAAAGAAATATGCTGATGCAAAGAGGAAGTCAGTGGAATTCAAAGTAGGTGATTATGTCTTCATTAAGGTTTCACCAATGAAGAAAGTCTTGAGATTTGGCAAGCAAGGGAAACTCAGACCCAGATATGTTGGACCATACAAGATTTTGGAGAGGATAGGCTCACTAGCCTATAAGCTGGAGCTTCCAGAGGGGATGAGTGCAATACACAATGTGTTTCATGTGTCACAACTAAGGAGATGGGTACATGACAAGGAGGAAATCTTAGAAAAGCCTACTGAAGTTCAGATTAATCCAGATCTAATCTATGAGAAAGAGCCAGTGGGAATTGTGGCAAGGGAAGAAAAGAAATTAAGAAACAAGACATTGAAGCTTGTAAAGATTCAATGGAGTATAGATCCTAGTGATTGTACTTGGGAGCTAGAGGATAAAATCAGGATGGATTACCCTAGGCTCTTTGCAAATTTAAAAGGTAAATTCTTAGATTACTAAGAAAGTTTAATATGTATGATAGACAGTGACTAATTGATTTGCTCATGCATATGCTGAATAATTTTTCCCTAAGAAATTAGAAGTACTCAAAGATTATGTTGCAAATTGTGAGGACACAATTCCTAAAAGAAGGGGTGATTGTAATACCCCAAGATTTTGAGGAAAATCCTTTTAAATAAATGATTAAAATTCTGGGGGAAAAATCAGAATTATTATATAGGTGGGATTTTCAGTGGTGCAAGGTTGTGTGCATGTGTGCATGTGCACACTAGTTATGGCACTAAGAGAAAATCCAGAATTCCTGAATAATAAAACAAAGAAGGAAAACATTTAGATAAAATGTTTTAAATAAAGGAAATATAGGCCTAGACATGAATATTAAAATTCCTGAGGATATGTATATATATATATATATCTATATATATATGCATATGTATGACTTGTCTGGAAATTAAGACAGAAGAGAACATTGATTTATAATGAATAAGTGAAATTTTAATTGAATAATAGGAGTATAGAAATGCATATAAGAATGCACATGTTTTCTGCAAATAAAAGAAGGTTAAAGTTAAACTAACACCCATAGTTGTATAAATGTATATATATATACAGATATTATTTGAGCAGAAAATTAATAAAGGAAAAATAAGAAAAAGAAGCACTAAAATAGTAAGAACCAAAGTGCAAGAAAGCAAATGTATAAAGGCAGAAAATAGAAAGTCACACTATTATCATGTTTGAGGTAAGTATAATAAAAATACTTAAAGAAATCACTTTCTGAAAAGGAAAGAAAATGGGCACAACTTAGCCTTGTTTTAAAATAGTGGCCGGGACATTAAGGGTTAGGAGGGAGAGAATATGCAATGCCAAATGCATGATTCTGGTTTGGGCTAAAATAGGGATTTTGCATCACCCAAAACCCTAGGTAGAACCCTTATATAAATCAAGAGCCTAACCAGAAAACTACTCTCTCACTGAATTCATTAACCTAAGGAAGAAGAGGAAGAAAAGGCTATAGATTTGAGGGGTTTTCTGGATTAAGCTTGTGTAAGCATTTAGGTGAGTATCCTCACTCATATACATGGCATTAAGACCTGAGATTAGGCAGCCAAGCTTTTATATGCTATATTTTGCATGTTTTGATTTACAAACCATGTTGACTACTGATGGTTTCATGAATGCTTGATGAGATATGATCTGCTATGATGGATGTATAACTTTGTTGTTCTATTTTCATCTCTGTATGTTATACCAAAACCTTAAAGAACATGTAAGAGAGTATTTGTAACTAGTCTGAATCATGGCTTAAGACAAAGAATGAAAAAAAAACTATGAGCTGCATATACAATGGTATAGTGCTGAGGCTTGAAATAATTGGTTAAGGGTGCAATGGAGTCTTTCTCTATAAGTGCTGAGCCCTAAACCAAACAGAAAATTTACAAGCCTAAAAATTATGTTTAAACAAGGTTAAAAATCTGGCTAAACATAGTTGCTTGCAAAATCAAAATAAACCCAATAGAGCCATGCATTTATTCTCAGTTGCAAACATTCTGGTATATGTTTGAATAGGGTGTTTATATGCTAAATAATGTGAGATGGAATGACTGGGTGTTATACCTCTAGAAAGTAACCTTTAACTTGCTTGCAATATTATGTCTGCAAGGTAACTAGTATGTTTCATGTGTACAAGTGGTCTGTACACCTAGCTATCATTGATAAAATGAACATGAATACACTTAGTAATATAACTAAGGATTTTGTGCCAAGAAGGCTGCTGGAATGCTTGTCCTATTTGAAGTAGACAAGTTGACACATGGCTTGTTTAAGTCCTGAGATCTTTGTGCCATGATGTTAATTAGTTCATGGCAATGTGTCCCTTTGATTCCTTATAGCAGATGAGGCCAGGAATTTATAAGAAGAAAAGGCAACCTTAAATGATGATACAGGAAACTTGGGTCTTTCCGGGATTAGGGTTGGTATGAGGAACCTTAGTAGTTCCAGATAAAAATTGTTTTAATGCATATGTTTGCTCTTGTGTATGTATATGGGAATACCTGATCAATTTATACATTAATCATTCATGATAATACCTGTCAAGTTATGCAAAGTACATTTATGCTGTATCCTCAGCTTAATATCATGGATATGTTAGAAATGCTCACACCAAATCATAGATCTGACCCTTATTGCTCATGGCACATGGGGGTGTCTCATTCATAATGGGGCAGCCACTAATGCTTTTGCAGGTTGTGATGGAGCTAAGTAAGCAAAATTAAAAAGATATGGAATAGAGGATGCTAAGATAATTAGAAATAAGAGCTAGAATGTGTTAATTCATGCATGTATTTCCTGATTGATATGGCTATCTAAATGTATTAAGTAGGAAGAACTTGTAAGAAATATGTGTTATGTTGTTTCTGGTTATTTCTGGTTTGGTATATTGATGTTAAACTGATTTGAAAATCTATTTGCTAAAGTTGTTTTTGATTTAGAGGAAAAACCTGGATTTTATAAGCATAATCATTTTATGATGATTTTAGTTCATCCTAAGTCCTTTCAAAAGATAGATATATAGGAAATTATATTGGGAAAATCCAGAAAGAATTATAACTGCTATATTTTCAAGTCATGATATTGATATATGTCCAAATGCAAGTAAAAGTGTATATACCCTGAATATGCATTTTTAAAAGAGAATTATGGTTAGGAAGGATGATATAAATCTGATCACAAGGTGTCTGATTCATATATATATAAACATGCTTTTGAAAAGAAGGAGTATCAATGGTTTAGGTAGATTCTGGTTTGTAAAATGCAAATAAAAGAATGGTCAGATTAACCACATGGTTAGACCATAGGTCAGGCCAATTGTTCACTTCAAATCAATGAAGCAAGGAACCATTTGAACCCAGTTTTCTGGAAAATGAGCAAAGACATTGACATGTACATGTATATCTGTGTACATGTTGATATTTGGGCAAAAATATAAATATAAATTCCTAGAACAGTTGTAGGAATGGGTTTTAAAAATAATAAAGCAAGAAATATTGTTTTGTATGTTAGATTATAGGCAAAAATTAAGTATATATGTGTAGATATAGGTAGATATCAGATTTTAAACCACACAGGAGAAAAATAAAAAAAATAAAAACAAAAATTGGGTTTGAACCGACCAGCATAGCACTCGAACTCGTGACCTCTCATGTGTAAGTTAGGCGCGTTTCCATTACGCCTAGATGTTGCTTGTGTTCACTTATGATCCACTTTCTTTTAGCCTGAGTTTGATACTATACAGACTTTAACACAATCATCCATATTAAAAGCTTGCTTTCCACTGATTATTACTTGATCATTTCTTAATTAGAATAACAGACTAAAGTACATGTTTCCAGTGGATTCTATGGTCAAAAATCAGGATACAATAATTAATCTTTTATCAGGGAATTATCACATTTTAATAGATTTAAAAGGATTTCTACTTACATATTATCATGCTCTGATTCTAGTAGAATATAACATAGATATCTTCATATATGTATGTTAGGAATGATTTAGATTTAAAACAATATTTTTATATTGTGAAAGATCCTGGATAATGTGAGAATAGGGAAGGATGACCCTAGGTAGTCTTAGCTAAGTATGAAAAAAAAAATTTCAATTGGTTAAGAATTAGGGTCATTTCAGGAAATTTCTAACACTTAGAAAATTTGAGAAACATATGTGAAAATATATGTTACCAATTAAAATTTATGGAAGAATTAGAGGATAGACAACTCAAAAATTTTATTTACTCTAAATAAAGAGTAATGAGTTTAAATCAAGAATCTAAGTAAGAAGGTTTAGAAATTTTCAAATGTTGAAAATTAAGAATTTAATTATTTTGAAGATAATGGGTTTGTGAACTTTAAGAATATTTGTTTAGTAAAAGAAGTATAAAAATCTATTTCTTGAGTTTATTTTTCCTTTGTACAATTATTTTGCAACTTGCATTTATGCAATCGTATGAGTTTGGTGGTATTGGGATAAACCACCCACCTTGTATTGGGTTTTCTTTCTGTAATAGTTGTCAATGTAACATCGGTATGACTCCCTTCGTAGTGTTATACGAAAAGTCGTATCGATAATCATCTTGTGGGTTGGAGTCCGGGATAAAGTTGTGACTAAATCCGACTCTATTCATGAAACTTCTGAGGAATCAATCTCACCCAATTTGTCTATTTCAAAACCTCCAGTTTTTGTTTTCCTTCGAAGGTGAGACGCCTTCGAAATGACGATGTTTTGCTCATAAAATTCAATGGTCCATTAATCCAAATGCTTATTCTTGTGAAACCATAAAATTTATTGAGCTATCTTATCCGAGTTTTCTGCTTTCTTGTGTGGAGGGTGAGAAATTTAAACTCTAGCTTATCTATCTTCCTTTGCTTGATGAAATGAATCATGTTGAATACAGCTCTTCTCTGGAAATTGCGAGGACGCAATTTTGTTAAAGGGGGAGTCTGGAACAATCCTAGTTTGGAGATTACCTGCTAATATTAAATTATAATGGTAATTATAATTTAATATTGTGAATTAAATAAAAATTGGAGATTTTAAATTATTTATTTGGAATAAACAATGAATTTTGGAATTAAAAATGAGAAAATAAAATTCCAAACTTTATTTTATTTGGTTAATGTGATAATAAATGGAAAATGACTTTATTTTTGAGAAAATGCAATAATTACATTAATCATTGCCCATTTGCTTTTTTTAATAATTTTTAAAAGAAGTAATTGATTCTTAAAGGTAGTTTAATTAAATAAAAAGGTGAAAATTGGTTTAAAAATATGTTATGGCTATAAATTATGTTTGGAAATGGTTTAAAATATTTTCTAACTGAGAAAAGTATTTTTGTTGAATTTTGAAGTAAAAAACAGTGTTTTATCTATTTATTTGAGTAAATAGTGTATTTTTGTAAAATAAAGGATTTTAATAATAAAAATGTTTTAAAAATATAAATTTATCTTTTTATATGGTAGAAAATATTTTATTTTATAAGTATACAAACTTACATATTTTTCTTATGTAAAACTTGAGAGAAAAGTGTTTTTTGTTTTGTGTATATGTGATATATTTACACATTTTTAGTTCAGTATTAAGTAATTATCTTAGGCCATTTTATTTTATTTTGATTTGGGTCCTTTAGCCCATTAGTCTTAGCCTGTAAATGAATAAGTGATAAAAAGGAATACCAGTACGTTCATTTTTCTCAACTTCATCTTCCTCTTCCACCTGAAAATAATACATAGTAAACCACTCAACCAAATTTCACAATCCAAGCCAATTTCTCCATAAAATTCAAGCAAATTAAAGTCTTTTACAATCTAGAGAATAAATTGAAGGTAATCTAACTCCAAATCACTTAATTTCATCAAAAATCTCTGATTTTTGAAATGATTTCTTATTTACAGTGAATTTTGTTTTGCTTGCACTGTTTATCTTCTCTACAGGTTTTTAGAAGCTAT
The DNA here is from genome assembly GCA_030737815.1 of Allium fistulosum. NCBI lineage: Eukaryota > Viridiplantae > Streptophyta > Magnoliopsida > Asparagales > Amaryllidaceae > Allium > Allium fistulosum. The sequence continues at coordinate 913,362,270 of CM060908.1, forward strand.
TTATCAAGCCAAAGCTTCCAACTTGCTGCTAAAATCCAAGTTTTTGCATCTAAGCAGTGAGGTGAGTTACAAAACTCACAGAAACTAGCTGAGCCAAGCTTAATATTGCAAAAAGCTGTGTAAATTTTGATCTCTGTTTGAATTTCCTGTAGTGTTCTTCTCTGTTTGAAAATCTGAGTTATATGCCTTCTTTGATTGACTATATCTTTTGATTCTGGCAATGAAATGCTGCCAAATTCCTTCCATTTGGTAGTTTGCATGTTAAATTTGGTCCTTGCAAAATTTCACAGAAAAATATTGCAGTTTGATGCTCCAAACCTGCTCTGAAAAATCAATACGGAGCTGGGAAAAGTGCTGAAACAAGTTCGTATAGGGGGTCGACCGCCCATCCTCTCTGGGTCGACATGCATGTCGACCAAGAGGCTAGGTCGAGTGGCCGGTCGACCTAGGGGGACTTAGGTCGACCTCCTGGTCGACCTGGCCACTAGGCCACTTCCATCCCATCCTCTTGTGTATTTTTGTGTTTTCCAGCCTATTTTGCTTCATTCTCTTGCTATAATTTGTGATGTTTTTGTTCATTTTTGAAGGCCATGACATCTATCAATAGACTAGCTAAAATTTGGAGATTTTGGAATTCAAATTTTGAATTGTTTTGAATTAAATTTGAATTTAAATTCGAATATCAGTTTGAGTGATTTTCTTCGTTTTTATTCGTTTTCGAGCACGGATTTTTCCAAACTTCTTTGAAATAATTTTAAAATTAATGAGCATTTAAAATTATTATTATATGATATTTTTAAAGTATTTTCAAATATAAAATCTATTTATTCTCTATAATAAGGGAATTTTCAAATACAGTTTTCTAAATTGATTTCAAAAATTGGTTTTAAAAGCCTATTTTCTCAAGTAAATTATTTTATATATAAAATACATGTTTTTGCACTATTCGAGCGAATAAGAAGGAGAACTAAATGATTTGGTAAAATACGTGATATGGGATACGTGCGTTTATCTTATCGGTTAATTCCCAACTTGTCCGTTTGATCGTTTTGACCTTCGGGTCGAGTTTACCGATGAGATGAGGTAAAATTTTTACTGCTTTGAGTGTGAAATTTGCTAGCGGTTAGTAAACCTTTTAGTGCGAATGTGTGGTATGGGACGCACGTTAACACTGTTCGGGTTCCTATTCGAAATTTTGTGACACATTTGTCTTCGAGACGTATTGCCAATATTGGACCTTCAGGTCATTGTCCTAGAGACGTTTTCCGTTGTGGCATATTTGTCTTCGAGACGTTTGGCATTGCGACGTATTTGCCATTGCGGCGTATTTGTCCATTGAGACGTATTTGCCTTCGGGCATGGTACCATATTTGAGAGAGAGTGGTACTTGGCAGGCTTCGGCCATAAGCACGTGTAGAACTTTTGAGATGATTTCATTGATTATGGTGATTTCCTGAGTGTATCGCCTTTTTCATGGTTGGCCATTTGAGTCGTTATATATATATATATATATATATATATATATGGCGATTACGTTATGGGAATTTGAGTTGCCTACACTGGCATTATTTGAGATTTGCCTTTTGGCGTATTATTTGGGATTTGCTTTTTGGCATTTATTTGGGATTATATTATCCTATGGTGGAGATTTATATTTGATTGCCTTATGGCGTATTTTGAGATGGTGATTTCTTTTAGATTGTTTTAAGTTTGCCGATATGGCGGGTTTGGGATTCCTCCTCTTTGGTGTTATGTTTTTCTCCTAAACCGTATTTGATGTTTTGTGATACGCCGATGAGATGAGGCTTGCTTTTATTGTGAGATTTGTTATAAAGTTTTATCGCCTTTGAGTTGCATTCATGTTTAGTGATATCCTTATATCACTTGAAATTGCTATACCTACTTAATTATGCCATGTGAAGTAACCATATACCCTTGAATTATTCCTTCTCACTTGAGGAGATTATAACCTTGCCTTATGCTTATGTTATCGATTATCCTCTTAAATTGATTTGTTTAGCTAGACTGACCCGTGTATTTTATACTCGGGTCAGACCGAGGTGTTTCAAGTTAGGTACCTTTATGGACTTAGCCTATTCTGCTTCCGCATGGACTTTTCTACTTCCCTTTTTATTGTAGTCCTTTTTGTTGCCACTCTGATATGTATATTCTTTTGACTCGCGTTTGTATTGTGGTCGTCATACCACATATGTGATGTATCATTTTGTATACTCTATGATGTATCGGTATATGTGTGTATATATATGATTATTTGTCGTTCTGTGATGTGTTTTGCATTTGAGTTATTGTATTTTGTTCTGATATATCCTATAGCCACCTATGTCTTTGTATTAAGTATTTATTGGATATGTCGATCCACTTGAGTTAGAAAAATAATGGAGCAGTTATCGACGTATTCAATAGATATTTAAGACAAGGCTATAGATGATCGCTCCTAAACAGCCCTATTCTCCGCATTAGCAGACGATATTACCCAGTAATACTCTTTGTTAATGTGGGTCTCGGGGTAGGGCGTCACAGTGAGGGTGCGTATTTATAGATGAAAGAAAGTAGGAAAACTACCATTTTAACCTTAGTTTTAAAATATCCTAACATGTCATTATTTTGACAAGTCACATCACCACCTTTCTTCCTCCTCATATGTCACATCCCCCCTCTCTAGTCACATCCTCTAGGTCATGATGCATAATGATGACAATGGTAAGATATCAATAGATAATGATATATATATATTATATATATATATATAAGTTATTATTTTTAAAACCATGACTTGTCACATCACTTGCTAAACATAATTAACATAAGATAATATACTATTAAGTGTATCATTATATGGTTAATTATCTACTATATATGTGTATATATAGTGCATAAAGGCGAACAACGTTCCCGACAACTTTTTGGTATCGAAAAGTCAAAACCTCGGAAAACGTTCTTCGGTCACAATTTCTATTTTTCTATGAACTATCTATTTTGGTAAACAAATTTTAAAAACTATTTTACCATCATTATTAAATAATTAAAATTTGTTTATTTGTAAATAAAAACCCATTTATTTAATATTTAAAATTAACTTGAATTCCCGAAGAAAAATATAAAACTGATGATGTCAACTATCGATGTCATAAATACATTTTATTTTCAAAAAATAAAATAAATTATTTTATTTCATAATCTGTTTGAATACATTTATTAGTGTATGAATCCAGAGCCATGCATGATCCTTATCGTTTAAAAGTAGTTTTATTGATAAAACGACTTTCGACTGTTTTATCGATATTTTACCTAGGATGATATTTACAAATTATCAATATTTTACCTCGGTAATTGGTCCGCAAATATTTTTCCCAAACAAAATTACTATTATTATTTACCAATTAAAACATGATTATTTATTATTTTAAACCTATATCTAATATTTTAAAAATAAATATAATTTATCCAAGTGATAAATTTACGGGTCATCACGGAGTTAATACATATGGTTGACCCTAGCATCGTGTAGCTAATCTTAGATTTGGAAAACCTTTCCTTTTACTTCTAAACTACAACCCATATGTATATTTATAAATTTTAGCCTTTAAGGCATAGGAATAGTTACTCATGGTTTTATAACAACATTTCCATGTCCTCTGCTTTCTAAAATTTGTTTTCCCAAAACTTCAATGTTTTTGGGATTTAAGCACTCTTTACTTTTAGTTGCTAACTAAATTTCCTAACCTATTTTATAAACTTTCAGCCTTCATAACATTCATCGCTAGTTAAGTGTCCTTATGAGATTTCCTTATTTATACTGTTTTCCCATATATAAAGTGGCCAAATTCCATCCAGAAAGCCAACATAGCGATAAAGTATGAACACATCTCATATCATTTCATACACTTTTTCCAATACTCGAATGGAACTAGTGATCACAATCCAAATAACCTAAAAGAAACAATTGTTGGAAGCGAACCTTCATCATTAACTGGTCTAGATAAGGTTGTGACGCTATCACCTCTACTCGATTAAAATGGATATTTCTAGTATACATTCTACTATAACCCACATCGCTTAACTTTCCTCCTTGACTTCTAACAAACAAGCTCCATCCATTGCTTCAATTATGACACCCGATTATGGAATAAATTATGCATTCCCACAGTGCAGTGGGTAAAACATATAAACTATGCACATTTAAAATAATTCATCAGAAAATTAGCTTGGTGGAATAACTTTCCCACCACATATCTTACATTCTTTAACCTTGAGTCATCCAACAGCCTTTATGTGTTTTTGCCATCTCATTATCCTTTTCCCTAATCATATTACTCTCTTCTTTTCAAAATCTCCCAATAGAATTCTCAAATTTGGGTATTTACTTCCTCTGTCCTTGATCTTTCATGAGAGTATACCATAGGACTCTCAAAACTGTACTTTGATATCATTCCCCATTCCTTTGAGGGTTCTTCTTATGGCCTTTACACATCTCTAATAAAATATTCCTAGGTTCATACCAATATTCCTTATATTCAATGGGGATTCCTTGTTGCTACCCTATGAGTATTTGTAGCTATTTTATTCATAGCCGTGACTTTTACTCCGTCTTACCAAGGCAGTCATTCCTTTCTACTCCATACCAAAAATTGGTTTGGTTTTTACCACTCTTTATAAAAATTAAATTTCATATTCATGAAGTATTTAATCAAAAACTTTTATATTTGGAAATATAAACTTAGAAATTCTTTTCAAAAATAACTTGGTTTCCAAAAGGAGCCATAAAAAATTTCCCATTCTAACCAACTTTCCATTTTTAAGGACTTCCTACAACGGAGACTTCTTCAAAAGTAGGATTTTTAACTCAAAGCATTTCATGTTTGCATCCAAAAACCCAATTGTCATACCAAACTATTTAAAATAAATATCTTCTATAACTTTAAATAAGGAGAATCGAAGTAGACAAGGATAACTTCCATCCTATTAATTTTCTACTACTCGTGTTTCTTCCAACCTTAGCAGAGATTCTAATAGCACATGAGGGGGACTTCTAAAAGATATGCGCAATTATTGCACATATTATGGAAGTTATCCATTCCAAGAGCTACCGATATTAATAATGGCACTCCACTACTAAAAGCACTAATAATTAAAATATCTTATATATCGACTAATTTAATTAACTTTTAACTCATTTTAAACTAATTAAGCTGGGTGATATTTTGGAGACTACACAGATTCGGTTGTGTGACTCACAGATGTGAATTCAATCATTGATTAATATTAAACAATTCGAATATTAACATCCATATGTCACCTTAACTGATAGTGTGACAGTTTGGTCAAATTCATTGCTTATAGATCTTTTCGATAAAATCATATTTTAGATCTATTTAAGCAGCACCTGTAAGCAACGATATAATATACGGACATTCTCTTAATTACCTCTGTATCACTTCTGATATCGGGAGTATGCTCATGGTCAGAACTCCAACAATATCTGTATACAACTACTTAGTCCATCTCAAAGCCCTTGGCAGGATAATAACATTTATTAATTAATCAATATGCCCCGACCAAAGATTTTTGACTTTAAGTTAACCACAGTTGATTGTGATTCTTAACTCTCATTAGAAAGGATACAAATTCTTTATTGAATAATGTTTCACTTCCTAGTTTCAACTCAAACCCAACTATAGTCATTCGATAGTTTCCATGCCTTGGTTTAACAGTAATTAAAAGTTGAGTATTCACAATGAAGTTCTAGAGTATTCTCAAGTCGAAAGAACTGTGTAACATCATCACACTGAGATTTCTTATTTGACCTTAGTTGTTTTCAACTAATAGGAAGCTCTTGGTTGTCATTCTGTAGTCATCCAATTACTATAAATACGTAACCTCTTGGTGCCTCAAAAGCCATGAGTAATTCACTGCTCAACGTTTGAAGAGTGTTATATAATTTGCTCTCGACGAATGTATCGATATCCTTATCTCGAAACATCTTAACTACTCGAAACATCTTAACTAAGAATATATAAAACAAAATATTTCTGACTTATGATTCAATACTCATGGTTACATTATTTGTTACTATAATCGTACAATACTTTATTTAAGGATTTTCTATTTATATATGTATCAATAACCATTTACTTATATAACAATATAACGTTACATACAATAGTAAAAGAACATAAAAACATACTTTATTTCGAATGAGATTGGTTTAGAAGTTAGGATCAAATTACATAATTTCCCCTAGGGCATACCCCTTAACTTTCAAATTCAATCACAAAGGTTGAGTACATCGCCTTGAATGATGCTGCAAAAGAAGTAGTTTAGATGCACAAATTCATTAAGGATCTAGGAGTTATCCTAAGCTTAAAGGTTTGATGATATTGTATTGCGACAATAATGCAACGACATAGATTACCAAGGAATCGAGAGCTCATAAGAAGTTAAGACACATCCTTCATAAGATCCATATGATAAGGCTATTTATTAATGAAGAAGAGATAGCAATCGAGAGAGTAGACACTAAATATATCATCATAGATCCATTCAATAAGGCGCTTTCTCAGTCCAATTTGGGTAGACTGATCGAAGGCATAGGGATAAGACACTATAACTGGCCTAAAATGCATATGGAAGATTGATAGAGGTAAGCGTGCACCAAAGGGACAATTTATAAATAGTTATATAAATCAAATCTGTAAATAACTTGTTCAAAATAACCTATGCTTTTAGCATTATTTTCTTGTATATGTTATTATATAGAGATATAAATAATAAAATAGTCACATTAAACATATACAAGTAGAAAATCCTTAGGAGAAGTATTTTATCGATTGTAGTTATGAATGCATCCGTAACCTAAGTTCTGGATTAGTATATAAATACTTACTTCTTAATGTTCCTTGTCAAGATGTATCGAAAAAAGGATATCGATACATCCATTGAGATTGGTGTATATAATGCTCTCCATATGATGGACGGTGAATTACTCATGACCATTGGGGGCATCAAGGAGTTACGTACTTGTCATTGTTTGGAAAAATTACTGGTTGACTCGACATATAGGTTAATACAACTAAGTCAAAATAGAAAATCTCGCAGTAAAAATGTACAATGGTCTTCAAATTTGAGGTCATTTTCAATCTTAAGTAGTTAGGTTATACTTTAATTATGGTCAAATGCATGGCATGGCAAAGATGTCACAGCCATAGTTAGGTACGCATTGAATTATTTGAAGTGAATCATTACATAGAGAGGATTTGTCTACTCTATTGTAGAAGGTTAGTACCACTATAATGGGTAGTCATCATAAAGTCAAGATCTATGCCTAGAGCAAATCGATTAATCGATAAATGTTATCGAATCAAACCAAGTATATTAATGTAGTCTATGCAATCAACTATAAATAATAATAGAGTTTTTGACCTTATATCAAACTCTAGATATCTAAAAGATATGGTGTTCATAAAGATTAGGAATCGTATTTCACCTAAATGGTCTATAAGTGATAGAATTTGTGCCGGATACTATACTTCAACAACATCTGTATAGGCTTCAGTATTTCAATTGTTTAAATATTAACCGGCGATTGAGTTCACACCAGAGAGTCAACAGGACCGGGGACATCACGTGTGACGACCCGCCTTTTCGACCCTCAAAAGTCGACACTAATACATCCACGGTATTCACATACCAAGCATCTAAGTGCCGGAAAGACAGGTTGTTGGGATGAAAAAAGAAAAGACGGAACAGAATCTCACAATGTGATGAGTAATATATAATATACCAATGTTCTTTACAAAAGAAAACTGTAGTATACATACCTAAATCAAGGTAAACTAACCTATCATCAGCCTAAATAGTTATAACAGCATGTCCTCACAAATGTTGATAAATACAATACAACAAATGCTGTGGAAATTAAGATACGTAAATACATCTTGGAGGCATCTAACTCTTCTCCTGAAGCTCCAATGCATCCATAACTAATTCTAGAAATATGCTCGGGTTGACCCAAGCACTAAGAAAATAACATCCAGATCAGTCTGGTAAACCAACATGAGAAACACAAATCATATGGATTTTTTAATATTATAAAACCTTTCAAAAATAAAGGTATCTCATAAGACCACGCAGCATATAAACATGAATAGGTTTTTTCCTTATGGTAACCAAATCATTTTATAGGAAACCTTGTGATATTGTAATAATGTCTAGGATTTAAAATAAATATATAACATAGCTGAAATGTTTGCATCTCACATTCCAGTAGTTGGGCACAAATAAGTCTGTAAGGCATGTATTAGAGAATGGATTCCATCAATGATATGGCTACTGGGGTACCACCTGCCACAGTACACCTCTAGAAAATGTACTTAGGTCGAAAACCTTTCGCCTTTGGCAACACAGAGTCGGCTACCTCTTTAACATGGCATATCGGATTGCATCATCCCCTGGGCATTAAAGCTGCAAATAGATGCACCAGGCCATGGCCCCACTCCTCCTGTGCGCACCCATACCAAAATCCATAAATATCGAATCTAGATCGAGGAATGATACTCCTAATGGTAGCAAACCACGCCCTACTGCATATTTCCTGTTTTGGTCATTTCGAGTTGCGAGGCTTGTAAGGTCACGGTTACCTTTATCCTCTCTTAGTAAATCCCACTTGGAATACTAACACTGCCTTCTAAGAAACAATGCAATGCCAACATTATTCCATACAAGTTGTTCAGGATATGAACAAACCGAAGGCACTACATCTACTACATCCATTTTGGAATCACTCTCAGGATTAGTAGCAAGTAGCCCTTGCACTTCAAAGAACTTCATCTTCGATTCCATCATCTTGAACCAATTAGAACCTCTTCTAAAGCAAAGAACGAGCATATTATTTTGGAGTGGTTACGTTATCGAGTCATCTCATATAAGTACACTCTCCTGCTTATTGGTCGCTCCAAAATTCATCGATATTTCTAGTAAACTCAACTTCAGTTCTTTTGGAAATAAACATACAATACATAAGAGTGGAGATCACCTCCTAACCGTTTAAGCGGACGGATTTCCTTATCATTTGTCTTAGAAGAACACAACTAGTTTATACGTATAGTATAGCATCACCGAAGATAACTATACCTTATAATTCCCATGTTTCTTCTAGATATTTCCAGAGTTACATTTGGTCAAGATTTGATAGTCGGTTATTTAACTGTCAAATAAACAAACAAATAATCTAGTCGGAGATTTAATTTCATAAGAAACCAAGCATGATTAAGCACATAAGCAGCCACTAAGCCTCTTTAATTAATTCTTTTATTAATTAAAACCACTTTGTAAATACTTGTATTAAATACTTTTACAAAAATATACATATGCATACTACTCAATCACTATTCATTTATACTCTTTCAATACTTGAAAAAAATCCATATACTTATCTCAACGGTATAAGTATATTCACAAAACACTACACTTTCAATACTTAGAAAAACATCCATATACTTATCTCAACGGTATAAGTATATTCAAAAATCTTAAGAAAGATTTCATTTCCAAAACCATACTTAACTGGGTTAAAAGAAATATCATTCAAAAACATTGATAACAATAAAACCCGAACCACTTTTCTTTTTTGGCATAAAGTATGAAAAGAATACTTTCCATACCACCATAATTTAAAATGTTCGTTTATAGAAATTAGGTTTCGTTCTTTTTATAAAACATATTTTTGTAAATCTCCTTTAAAAATCTATTTATAAAACACTTTTTTTATAAATCAATTGTACACTTTAAAATACTTAAATAAAAATCCAAACTCTTATTAAAAACATTACTTTAAAATAATTACTTAATCCTTTTTTTAAAAATCCCTTCCTGTTTAAAACAAGATAAACAAGTTTAATTATATAATAATCACCTTTACTTTAAAAATTACTAGATAATTATTTAAAATATATTAATAATTACAAATCCTTCTTAAAATAATCATATAACTTTTCTATATCATATTTGAAAAGAGTTCTCAAAATATCTAAGATAGATAACTTTTATATTGTACAGAATTAATCATAAATTTCCAAAACTGCATCCAAAGAAACTATCGTCATATGGACCATAACTTCTAAAACTTGTTTTATAAATTAAATATCCTTTAAACCACTTCAAAACTCTTTTAAAATATTTATATACCCTTTTATAAAAACTCCATTTCTTTCTATATATTTAAATCGCTATAGATATAGAAAACATCTTACTTTAAAATATTATAAAGTTGAAGTTAATTTAAAATCCATAACTTTTCAAATTTGGAAAAAGGCTTACCGACCACCATGGCACTTAAAAAAGCTACCATTTATTTTGATTCAACTCTCCAAGTCATATTACTGGTATTTACATAAGTAAGCATATATGTAAATAAAATCAACCATTAATAATCAATAGCTAACCCATCATTTATCTAATATTAATGGATCCACATATCAATTCACTGGCATATAAATAAATTTCCAAATTAATATAATAGCAGAACGGTGTTTTATTCTGCTCAATAGATGTCCAAAATAATCTATTCAATATAATTACAGTAGAACGGTGTTTTATTCTGCTAAACAAATGTCATCGATGAAGTATAATTAATTTAAAAACGTTATTATTTAAATTGACGTAATTGTAATCAATCGGTATTATTTAATCATTAAATTATACTTCATTAAAACTATCAACTATTTATACCATAGTATTGTACTCGTCAATATGGGTCTAATGCAAAAATTCACGGGTTAAACAGATTTAAAATGAACACGATACCTCAACTTGAAGTTAACACATTTAATTAATCTAATTAAACCACAAATTAAATAGAATCCTCACCCAAATCCAAGCCCAAAGCCTAACTCACCACAAACCCATTTGCAACAGTACTTCATTTCCCTTTCTTTCCCCAGTTTTCTTCCGGTAAACGTGCACGACGTGCATTGACACAGCCAACCACCCACCCGAATGTCGAACCAAGGCCACCAGCAAACTCCTCTCCAAAAGCTCGATCAACCATAACACACCACCTTGTCTCCGGCATCTCCAATCAAATTCCGACAATGCCAATTTCAAAAATGTGCTTCCAGGTGCATTTTTCCCCCATTCACCACTGACTCGCACACCTTCAGCCACCAACTCCAATGCCATTCAACTCTCCACTCATCGCCTCACCTCCCCTACACACAATGACCAACTCGGTGGCCCCCTCCTCCACCAGCACATCAAAAGACGCAGGCACCCAAAACCAAACCCTAAACCCTAAAACGACCTCGACTCACCACCTCCGACCACCGGAACCTCTATCACTACCTCTACTGTCTCTGCTATCACCAAGCCTCCTCTTAGCACCGCTGCAAGCTCCAAAACTTCTTATGTCATTGGAATTTGTGAGATGATCAGAAAACGATCATCCACCACCCCACGTTGATTCCCACCACCAAAATTTCTACGAACACCACTAAAAATCTCATCTTGCCACCGCGAACACAACACCACTCTCCAATCTCCATTTTGTATTCATCGAAAAACCACCAAAATCTGAAAACCACTATTATCAAATGATTCCTGCCAGCACACTCGATGAAATGACGAGAGTATTTTTTCGAAAATATTAAGGATGATAACTAACTACTTTCATGTTGGAAGTTTTGCTTGAAAGTGAATGGATTAGAAGAAAATTATTTTTGAAGTAGAAAGGAGGAGTTTATTTTCATCACAGGAAAGAAAAAAAGAAGAAGGAAGACTACCGAAGTGAAGTGAACCAAATGAAGTGAACTGGAATTGATATGCATACTTATACAAAACCAATACATTACTTTTAACCTAAGTAAATCACCGAAATTCAAGACACTTATCACATCACAAGATAATCATCATTAATGCCTTGTTTGAAAAAAACTTGTTTTTGGTTTGATTTGAAAAAAGTTTTGAAAAGAAAGTTTTACGGTACTTCGCTACATAGAATCATGTTCACATACTAGCCGGAACGACATAAATAAAAATACGATCACTCACAACAATGCGACACGATTCCAAAATAACAATAAAATACATTGGTTATCTTATTCTGTTATGTTCTCAAAATTAACAACCTTTGGCGTAAAATATATCAAATGGTAATTTAAATATTTTTCAAATTAAAAATTATGAAAAACATCCTATAAATCCATTTTAAAATATATCATTAAAAACCAAGTCATTTTATTAATAATTGATTTTCTTATTATTCATCATATTCGAATCAAATTGAATATTTAAATAAATTAAATATTCCCATTTGAAACGTTAAAAATTTTGGGTTGTTACGTCGCTAATGCCCTAGAAGGTGTCGGACGGGCGTTTCGATGAAGGGAAGTCGACGGAGCTCTTTGATCTAGTGAACGGCGGTGGTGGCAGGGTGTGGAGTAGATCGATTCTTGCAGCTAAGCTCGGTTCGCATGTGTTTGGGCACAAGATAGGAGGAGGAGTACATGCAGTACAGTACACGTATTCTACTTTTATTAATTATTAAATTAAATAAAATCTTATGCCTTCTAATCATGATATTTGTGCATATGAACTCTAATTTATATGTGGTTTCTTCCGCTGAACCTGTGACGAAATTTTTAATAATATGGAACTAGATTTGCTGAATTTTGAGACTAATGGAAAAGGCATGTCGGTATGATTTACTTAATTTAATTAAATTTAAATTATAAAATAAATATCTTTTGATGTAAAATTATAATTATTAATCTATGCTGTAATATAATTGTTTGGATATTTTGGATATTTTTGGACATTTTGGATATGCTGAGCCTTGGGTTGATTGTTCATTGCTGATTGTTGTATTATTGGATTTATAATCATAATTAATTGTGGATTTAAAATATGACTATTACTTATTAAAATAAAACAAATGAAATTAAGTAATAACGAGAAAATAAGATAATAAAGTGATTATTTATAGTTTCCGTATGATGTTTGTACGTAACAGTGTTTGAATGAAATAAAATAAAATTAACTGGAGAAATTTGAAAAGGTTATTATTAATGAATTTATGGGGAAATCCATAAATAATAGTGGAGAATATATTTTAAACTTAATTTGAAATGTGTATTATTATTATTCGATGAAGTGAGCTTTTATAATTAATATAGTTTTAGTGAAAATTACACTGTTTTGAAATAAATGGAAATGAAATGATATTGGAGTATATTAAAGAGATTTAATATGAATATTATTACTTTTGTGTAAAATAATAATACTGTTGATTTGAAAGATAATTTGATGAAATTACTATTTTTGATAAAATATATTGTTTAGAAAGATTTGAAGTAATGAGATCGTATCTGGACGTGTTGTCATTATTACTACATTATGTGTAGTTGACTATGGTTTTATTATGTTGGTGTTTGTGTTACTAATATTGTTTGGATTAGTACACATTTGATGGTTGATGTTTTGAGACTAATATGGGATGATTAATATACATTTGATGATTGCGTTGGTTGCAATTGCTGAATGGACGCAATAGTTGAATGGATGCGATGGTTATTATGAACTAACAAGTATTTGGATGCAGGAGAAGAGTAGGAAACAGAACTATATGGGCTTGATTTCTGAAAAGGTGTACGTAGGCATCCTTTTTCTATACAGAAGCCACAAGATCCCTTAGTTTGGGCTGGGATGTACAGAAATTGGCGTAGTCCAAAACATAGTTGACACCTTTGTTTCTTTTATTTGTAAGTTTGTAAAGGAAACCAAAGAAAGGAGCAAAGGTTCTAGAATGAGTCATACCCGCATGATTTTATATTTTTAATTTTATCTACCCACGGCCCACTACTTTTAATATTTGAAATTAGTTGTAAGCGTATTTTGACGTTGTTTATAATTGATTTTGGATATTAAAAATAGTGGATCATCACAATCAAGGTAATTACCATCATCAACCTCATTTGCAGTGCACCTAGCTCATGGTTGTGTCTGTGCAACAAATCGTTTAGACAATAGGTGATGAAGGACCTAGTCATCATGATTCAGGTTATGACCCTGAATCTGTCTGCTAGGATGGATTCTAACCTATTATAATTTGTTGACATGGTGATGTGCAGATTTCCCTTTCTGATGTGTATGTGCTTTATTTTTATGAGCTGTGTTGATTGTTAATTTATATGTATTCATTTATTTGCACATGCTTGTTTGGATCAACCTCTATTTTGTTGTGTACTTTAATTATTATCAACTAAGGTTGAATTATTGAGGTGTGTTATGTTAATTAATTTGTGATTAATATTAATTCACCCTTTGTCGATGGATTGTTATTTTTACCTATTGTATTTTGGGTTGAATGATGACGAAGTGCATGTGTTACTGTAATATGTATATATAGAAAATTAAATTCATTGTTGTGAATGAATTGTTGTGTATTGTGGTTGATGATGTAATATGGTATTTATATACTACTTTATAAGTAGTTAACTTGTGATTGATGTATATTCCTATATTTTTCCATTAAACCTATAATGATGATTTATTGATTTGTTTGGGGTTTGTATATAGGGAATTGTGAGGGCACAATTCTTTTTAAAAGGGGAAGAATGTAACGACCTGCAAATTCAACACTGGAAAATAATAAATTAATTAAAAGTAAATTTTAATAAAAGCGTGAATTGGGTATCATATTTATAGTTGTTGCAAAGGAATTTCCAAGATGATCAGTTTGATATATAGTTTTTGATAAGTTTGGAGTTACAGTTTGCAAAATAGAGAAATTATAGCTTTTAAACAGCGTGCACAACTATTTCAGGTCGAACTAGATACGCAGCCCATAACCTCGCCTAACAACTATATAAATGAGGCTATAAAACCCTAGTCACCATCTCTAATCTCAGTTTTCTTCCTTAATGTCGAAATCAACCCTAATTCTGCTCTAATGGTGATTAACAAATTAATTAAAAAGTGATTAAAATTTGAAGTGTTTAAACCTTATCGAATTATATATCATTCAAAAGCTATCGATGAATGGAACTGGCGTGAAGTGTACGTTTTTAGGTACGATGTTCGAGGTGGCCAGAAATTAGCAATTTAATTACAACCATCCATTGTAGGGTTATGATTCAACAGTGGATTTGAACCTATGCAACGATCGGAAACTATAGGCTTGTAGAGGAGGTGATGGGAGTGGATCTACCGGTTTGGATCAGCTAGATGCACCAGAATTTTCCAGATTTTGACGATGAAGTGGTGGTGGCGAGCTGCGTTGGGCGACGTCGTATGTGCCCTAGGTGGTGTGAGGCAGTGCATTTCAGCGAGGGGAAGTCGGCGAAGCTCTCTGATCTAGCAAACGATGGTGGTGACAGCATGTAGAGTTAATTGATTCTTGCGACTATGGTTGGGTTTGCTGTGTCTGGGTGGGAGAAAGGAGGAGGAGAAACAGTACATATGGTACAGTTTACGTGTTCTACTTTTATTAATTATTAAATTAAATAAAATCATGTGCCTTACTAATCATGATATCTTATGCATACGAACTATGATTCACACATGGTTTCTTCTGCTAAACTCGTGGAGAAATTCTAGACAATATGGAGCTAGATTTGTGAGTTTGGAGACTATTGGAAAAAGCGCATTGGTATGGTTTACTTATTTTAATTAATTGAATTTAAAATATAAAATAAACATATGTTGATGGAAAATTATAATTATTAATCTATGTTGTAATATATTAATAATTGTTTGGATATTTTAGACATTTTGGATATGTTGAGCCTTGGGTTGGTTGTTTTTTTCTTATTGTTGTATTATTGGATTTTTAATCGTAATAAATTGTGGATTTAAAATATGACTGTTACTCATTAAAATAAAATAAGTGAAATTATGTAATAATGAGAAAATAAGATAAATAAATAATTAAAGTGATTATTTATGGTCTTCGTGTGATGTTTGTACATAACAATATTTGAATGAAATAAAATGAAATTAACTGGAGAAATTTAATAAGGTTATTTTTATGAATTTCTGGGAAAATCCATAAGTACTAATGGAGAATACATTTTACACTTAATTTGAAATGTGTATTATTATTATTCAATGGAATGAGATTTTATAAAAAATAATAATATAGTTTTAGTGAAAATTATAATATTTTGAAATAAATGGAAATGAACTGTTTTTGGAGTATATTAAAGAGATTTGATATGGATATTATTACTTTGGCGTTAAATAATAATACTATTGATTTGAAAGGTAACATGATGAAATTACTATTTTTGATCAAATATATTATTTAGAAAGATTTGAAGTAATGAGATCGTATTTGGATGTGTTGCCATTATTACTATGTTGTGTGTAGTTGACTATGGTTTTATTGTGTTGGTATTTATGTTATTAATATTATTTGGATTAGTACACATTTGATAGTTGATGTCTTGAGACTAATATGGGATGATTAATATACATTTGATGATTTATACTTACATTGTGAAGTGTTACTATATTGGATGGTTAGTACGAATGTAAGTATATTTGTGTTGTTATTATTTTCTTATTTAATGATTGAATATTGTCAAATGTATATGATGTTTAATTGCTAAGTGTACTATTGTTGTTGTTGCCCCATATAATGACATGTTGTGATGGATGAGTATAGATACTATTTTCTGCTTCTACTGATTGCATTGATTGCAATGGTCGCATTAATTATATTAGATTCCATTGATTGCATTGATTCCAGTGGTTGCATTGATTGTATTGAATTGCATTGGTTGCAATTATTGAATGGATGCAATGGTTGAATGGATGCGATGGTTGTTATGAACTATCAAATATTTGAATGCGGGAGAAGAGCGGGAAATATAATTACGTGGGCTTGATCTCTCAAAAAGGGTATATAGGCAGCTTTTTTCGATGCAGAATCATCGGATCCATTTGGTTGGACTGGGATGTATAGAAATGGTGCAATCCTACCCGCATGATGGATCGGTATATCTCTTGCACTAAAATTTTATAGTTGTTATTTTTATAATTGATGTATTGAAAAATGTATACTATTTAATGTACTGGATTTGTGTAATTAATTAAATATTATTGATATGTGACCATGTGTATAAATATATGTGTTGATGTTTTAATATTCTGCTGTGAGGTTTCCTTTTTATTCATTTTTTTAGATTTTTAGCTTTATCTACCTACGGTCCACTGCTTTTAATATCTGAAATTAGTTGTAAGCATATTTTGACATCGTTTATAATTGATTGTAGATGTTAAAAATAGTGTATCATTATAGTCAAGGTGATTACCATCATCACCCTCATTTGCACTGCGCCTGGCTTGTAATTGTGTCTGTGCAACATATCTTTTGGACAGTGGGTGATGAGGGACCTAGTCATCACGATTTAGGTTGTGTCCCCGAATCTGTCTGCTAGAATGGATTCTAGCATCTAGTAGCACAGCTCATACTGATCACATTATTAAGGCATTTATTCACATCGGCCTCACTAAATACGTTACCCCATAAATGTCATTATATCCTATGTCTTTACAGCATTTTGATACTAATCTCACATAGCATATCACATGTGCATTATTATCACATCAATATAATCATGGGATATAATAAAACTTGCATATCCTTATCATGGGTGAAGCACATATCATATATAATTGTATTTAAAATCAAGAAAGTATTCCAACATACTCATAGTCATTCAAAGCACACAATTCATCCAATTTGCTCGCAGTCCATTCATATCATACTTGGCAATTCATTAAACATGTAGTAAACTTCACTTATCAAACATAGCCAAGTGTCATTCAATCCATTCAAACCCAAATCATGCAACTTTTAAATCACTTAACCTAACATAAGTATACATGCATACCATAGGTGAATAGTTAAGGTTCGATTACTTATGACATAATCAAATATCACTTTTAATCACCCAAAATATAATCAAGTAAAACAATCCATCTTTATACTCTTGATTTATGAAATAAATAGATATTTGGTATTCCTTTTCCAAAATCAAATTCTAGGCCTCTTAATCAACCAAGCATTAATCCAATCAAATCATTATTCATTTACTTTTCCTCTTATATACATACACATTTCATTTCATTGCAAAGCTCATAGATTCTCACACATCAATAAAATGAATTTAAGAATTCATTTATAAATATTCA
Source organism: Allium fistulosum (assembly GCA_030737815.1). Taxonomy (NCBI): domain Eukaryota; kingdom Viridiplantae; phylum Streptophyta; class Magnoliopsida; order Asparagales; family Amaryllidaceae; genus Allium; species Allium fistulosum. Next base: position 913,380,480 of record CM060908.1, read on the forward strand.
AAAGAAAATGAATTAGATCTCATTTATATAATTATATAGAAATGAATTTAAAGCCATTCATAAAACCATATAACATGAACAAAAATTCACTAAAAAAAATACTTCCCACAAAGCCTTCAAGGTTTAATTCAAACATAACTCGCTAAATTCACAATTCAACTTCGTTTCATTTCAATTGCAGTTCCAGTATTTTCAAAATAAACCAATCCTTTTCCATTTTATTATTATTTCAAAACCTATGGAATAATCTTAAATCCTTTCTAAGTCAATATTTTAATCATGATTTGATATTTCAAAAACCCACAAAATGTATTCGAAATCATCTCAAAATCAAAATTACCGTTATTTCAATTTCCATCAAATTCAAGTGCATACTTCACCATGTAGTTCTTTGCAAAATATTTGGAATAAATTCAAAATAATATTTAAAATAAACTTTGATATTTCATAGTCTCCAAAATGCTTTCAAATTCATTCATTCTTTTGTTGCATCCAAAATCAAAAATACATAAACAGATTCAATGCATACAACTCATTATCAATATATATTACCCTAACTTCGATTGAACTATCATCGTATAATTCACGTATGTTCACCTGCAAGCTCTTAAACAGTCTAATAGAACTTTAATTCAATGATATTATGAATTAAGTGTTTATGCAAATCAATTTAAATTCAAATAATCATGTCATGCTTCACCATAATATTAATTGTAATTACTATCAAGCCAACATCATCCATTCAATCCAAGTCGTTACTACGTCGAATCAAAATTCATGTTTGTGAGCATATAAATTATCTTATTAGCAAATGAAAACATGAGACATCATAAATAAAGTCATAATATCATGTTATACTCACAGAAGATCGATGTTTACTTCCTACCAATATTCAAAGTCCTAATCACCATCACTGCCTCATCATGAACTAGCCCCAACCGTCAAACCTTCATACGCTACTGCCATCAATCTCGATCGTACACTAAACAACAATCGCCATTCCATCGTCAATGCTTGCATCGTGTGCAACGCATGCGCCTCCAGGTCGATTACTAGGTTGTGAGCTCCCCCACGTCTCCACCCATGTGCGCAGCCCTATCGACGCCACCTTTCCTTGTCCTTGCATACCACTTGAGTTGTCGCCACCAATTAAAGCATGCAACACCGCTTTCGTGAATGTGTGCCTAGATGCATGATTTTTTTACTGTTATGTTGGGTGTTTAGGGTGGGAAAGGGGAAGATAAGGACCTACAACAATCTTGTAGGTTGCGAAATTATGCATCTTAAGGCTAATTAAACACTAGAGGGGGAGAATAACATTTTTTAACTTATTTAAATCTTTTTAAATTTCTTTCAAGTTAAATATTAAATCACTGATTAACAATACAGAATTATACTATCAAACAGTCATAGATGTAACCATAGATAAAAATAAAAGCAATACAACAAAATAAAGAGTTAGAGAGATGACATCGGGGATTTTATACTGGTTTGGATTTCTCCTACATCTAGTCCTGCACAACTGCTTTTATAGATTTTGTTTCAAATGCCAATCTTTAACCGGGCAGAAGGCAAACCCAAATACAGTCTCGATTTTGAGGCTACGAAACACACCCTTCTGAATTTCCGAGCTTAGGGTAGACTCACTTGATTTGAATGGGCTACAAGCACATCCGCTAGATTTCCAGGCTACTAAACACACCCACTGGATTTGAATGGGCTACAAGCACACCCAAAGCAAATACAAATAGAGTTGATAGTTTTTCCAAAGACAATTTCTTGAACTTTAGATACAGTGGATCCTATAGCCTCTTGGACAACACTTTGTTCTTTGAATTGAGAGAGAGATGTTTCCTAAACAGTAAGAAAGTAGTATTGAATCAAAATAATGAAGTATGAATTGATTCTAAGTGATTTTAAGAGAATATAGTATATTTTCAATGGAGTTTTCAAGAGATCAAGAGGAGGGAAGAAAATAAGTAATTCTAAACTTTGAAATTTGTTCGAACTCCCTTTTATATAGTAAATCAATAGATGTGTCCATTCATGAAGAGTTACGACGAATAGACACTTCATTTCATAATTTAAAAAACTAAGTGGCGGCATGTATGTCGACATACCATCTGCCTATATATCGACATATGCATGTATATTTTGAAACTTGTTTCTTTTAAAATGTTTTGAAAATCCTATACTTTGTAAAACAATTTGATACTTTGCAAAATAGTTTGAACATAGTTTATAAACATTTTGATTCTTAAAAAATTCTATAAAATAGTTTGAAATATATTTTGAAAATTCGTTTTGTTTTAAAAATATAAAAGATAGAAAATAGGAGATGGAGATCAAAAATTGTTATCAAGGACTTTAATGATATAAGCTATGACTCTATATACTAAATTATAATGTTGAGATCTTTATATCTTGGTCTTTGTAATCATGAGTTTTCATATCTATCTTTTGAGTCTTTATACTGTACAGTCTTTGATTCAATACCCGTGTAATAATCTGCACTATACACTATATAACTTGATAAAACATTAGTAGCTATATTTTTATAATTATATATGGTTGTATATGGTTGTATATGGTTGTTGTCATTAAAATCAATATAACTGAGGTATTAACAATCTCCCCCTTTTTGATAATGATAACCATTAAATATTCTTGTATATAAAATATGATATAACTCCCTCTGAGTTACATAACTCCCCTTGAATACATGCATGTGTATATTTTATACTTTTCTCCCCTTTATCATCAACAAAAATAGGTGAAAAATAAAAACTCCCTCTAAATAATATACTTAGAAACTGTAGGGTCAAAATAAATAATTAAGCACTAAATTATTGAAGCATATTAAACATGATGTAATTAACATATAGAGACTTTAAATAAATAATATAAGATAATCTTTATTTAACAAAGTCAAACAATACATATCAAATTATCAATCCAAGTATACATTTCAAACACTTAAACCAAATCAAAACCTAAGAATACTAATACGTTATATATATACCTATTTATAATCAAACCGAATAACTAGACATTCCTTGGAACTTCAATCCAACCGTCGGATCCAAAGATTAGATTTGCTTTGATGGCATCCCAATCTTCATTATCCTTGTTGATAGATCATTCTGGGTTGTTTGTTGATCATCTTTGATTAAGGAAGAAACCAACCATCGAAACGCATCAAAATGCTTTTCTTGCTCTTTGAACATATGCATTTGACTTAATTCTAAATGCCTTTGATTTCTTAAGATAAAGGTAAGAATTTCCTTGAAAGATTAAAGTTTTTGTTCAAGATTTTCACACAATTTTGGGCGTGGAGAAGACCTTTTTGTTTAAAAAATGTTTGAGAATAAAATGACGAGTGAGTTTTTCTGAAAGAAATAGACTTATATAGGAGTGAAAAGTCATTTATAAAATTTGAATATACAATAGTTATTTTTTTCAAAATTTTGAATTTTTGCCGAACTGCTAACATATGTCGATACTTATGGGCCGTAAATTTCAAAAATTAAAACTATATAAAATATTCCTATATATATCTATATACCTATATCCATCCAGTATTATTATTAATCTATATATTTTTTCCTAGGTTTTATAATAATAAAAAATTAAAAAATATAATGGTACCATTTTTGTCGCTTTCTATTGACCAGTTCTGACTAGTCTTGTATTGCCAAGAAGCACATATTTACATCTTCAGTATCCGGTTCATTGTCGCTTGAGGAAGTGTCTGAATAATCCAATATTGCTATATAAGCTTCTTTCTTTTTCTAGATGAATTAATAACTAGTGAGATCTTTGATTTATTCTGATGCATATAGTCTCTTTGCAAATGACCAGGTTCATCGTAGTTGAAACATTTTATCGCAATTCCAGTTCCACGAGTCTTGTTTAATGTTCTCTGAAAAATTTCATCTTTCTATACTTTAGGAACATTTTCAAATTTCTGGTCATGAAAGAAATTTCTTCATCGTTGTCATCGTCTGAATCCCGATTGTCGGTTATTACATTGAAAGTGATAGATTTCTTTGCTTTGCTTTCTCTTCTGCCCTTTAGTTGTGCTTCATAGGACATTAAATTGCCTATTAACTCTTCAATTTTTAGAGTATTGATATCATTAGCATCTTCTATTGCTAGTGTCTTTTGATCCCACTCTGAAGAAAGTGAATTGAGGAATTTTCTAACTTATTCATCTTTAGAAAGGTTTTTACTTAATGCTACGAAAGAATGCACTATATCTTGAAATTTATAATACATGTTAGAATTAGACTCATTTGGATTCATTTTACATAAATGAAACTGATTAGTTAGCGTGGAAATTTTGGTTTGTTTAACTTTACTAGTGTCCTCATATGTAACTTGTAGTATTCTCCAAATTTCATAAGCAGACTTACAAATAGAGACTCTATTAAATTCATTTTTATCTAGTGAGAAAAATAAAATATTCATGGCTTTAGAATTATTCTGTGCAAGTGTCTTTTGGTCAGCGGTCTATTATGAAAAGTTAGTCTAGGGTTATGTGTACTCATTTTGTATAATATTCCAAATATCTAAACCACTAGACTAAATAAATCTTCATCCTACATGACCATAAGTGTAGTTATTGCCATTAAAAAATGGGGGTCTAGCAGTAGATTGTCCTTCGACAAAAATGTTAACAAATGTACTAATAGTGTTGCTAGCCATTAAAACTTTTTCAAAAATCAAATTACGAGTTTCAGAAAACCTAGTGCACTGATACCAAATATGAGTGGTGGAATTATGGATCTTAAGGCTAATTAAACACTAGATAGGAGTGAATAGTGTTTTCTAACTTGTTTAAATCGTTTTAAAATTCTTTCGAGTTAAATATTAAATCACTGATTAACAACACAAAATTATACTATCAAATAGTCACATATGCAATCACAGATAAAAACAAAAACAGCAAAGAAAATAGTTAGAGAGATGATACAAAAGATTTTATACTGGTTCGGATTTCTCCTACGTCCAATCACGTACAATTTATTATACAGATTTCCTTTCAAATGCAAATCTTTAACCGGGCAGAAGGCAAACCCAAATACCATCTCGATTTCGAGGCTACGAGACACACCCTCCTGAATTTCCGAGCTTAGGGTAGACTTGCTAGATTTGAACGGGCTACCAGCACACCCGCTAGATTTTCGGGTTATTAAGCACATCCAACTTGATTAAGTAGGCTACAAGCATACCTAAAGCAAATACAAATAAAGTAGATAGTTTTTCCAAAGAAAATTTCTTGGACTTTAAATACAATGGATCATATAGCCTCTTGGACATCACTTTGATATTTGTATTAAGGGAGAGATGTTCCTAAAATAGTAAGAAAGTAGTATTGAATAAATACAATGAAGTATGAACTTATTCTAAGTGATTTTGAAGAGAATAAATTATATTTTCAATGGAGGTTTCCAGAGAGTAAGAGGAGGGAAGAAAATAAGTAATTATAAGCTTTAAACTTAGTTTGGACTCCCCTTTATATAGTAAATCAATATATGTGTCTGTTCATGATTATGACGAATAGACACTTCATTTCAAAATTTGAAAAAACCAACTGGCGGCATGTAGGTCGACATACCATCTGCTTATATGTCAATATATGCACGTATATTTTGAAAACTTGTTTCTTTTAAAATGTTTTGAAAATCCTATACTTTGTAAAATAATTTGATACTTTGTAAAATAGTTTGAATATAATTTATAAACATTTTGAGCTTTAAAAACATATTTTGAAATTTATTTTGTTTTAAAAATATAAAAGATAGAAATTGAATATTGTTATCAAGGACTTTAACAGTATAAGTTATGACTCTATACAGTAAATTGTAATCTTAAGATCTTCATATCTTGGTCTTTGTACTCATGAGTCTTCATGTCTATCTTTTGAGTCTTTATGTTGTACAGTCTTTGAGTCAACACCTGGGTAATAATCTGTACTATACACTATATAACTTGATAAAGTATTAGTATCTATATTTTATATGGTTGTATATGATTGTTGCCATCAAAATCAATATAACCAAGGTATCAACAAATCTGGCTGTTTAACAGCATTTTAAAGTCACTTTAATGGTATTATTTGTATTTTTAAATGTTGTAAAACGATATTTTATAATATGTATGGTAGATACCATAGCATTATTAAAAATGCTATAAAAAGTAACATATTATAGTGCTTTTTATGATGTCATATATGAGTATTCATAGCTTTATTATAATTATAATTTACTTTCTTAGCGTTTCCCTGATTGTATAGAACTTTTTCATAGCATTTTTAAAATGCTTAGCATGTGAATGTTGCGATAATGCCTGTTTTTCATAGCATTGTTAAAATGCCCTAGATTATTTTTCATAGCTTTTTGTAACGCTGTAGTAAGTTTTGTCTTGCCTATTTTTATAGTTTTTTAAGTTACAATTCTACTAAGCTTATTTCAATAGATATATTATAAAAGTTCAAAATACCATAATTAACACATTATAATGTATATAATTAAATAGTTTCATAAGCTAAATAATAATATACATATAATATTTCATAAACCAAGAATTAAGCATACAAATACTGGTGACCTAAAGTAATATTGCATAAAATCATACAAATTGATACATACAACCATGCTAAGCAAAGGTAAAGATGTATGAACACTGTTATAAAATAATATATTATAATGTAAGCATGATCGATTTTTGAAGGAGAAAGAGAGGCAAACATACTTATGTCTGCCTTCATAACATGAAGTTTAACCCCAGAAGCATCGTATGTCATACATCACCCGTCCAAGAGGGGGCAAACTTATTTGACCCTAAGCTAGATGGTCTAAAACTTGATTTGTTATGTTATAGAGGTACTTGTTGGTGGAATATGATTACTTATCAATATGGCAACAATATTCAATAAATCTGGTTTTTTATGCATGGTTTTTCTGCAAATTAAACTTTTTTGAATAAAATAAGTTCAAAAACGTTTTTCTTACTTATGTATGTTATTCAAATATTTTATTTTTTTAACTATAAATATATAATTTTCCTGTAGTGACTATTATTATTATTTACACTACTACTAATATTATTAATTTTTATGAACTTATTCAATTTTTATAAACTTAGTTTAATTTTATAAAATCTAATTAATTTTTATAAATTTAGATAACTTAGCTAAATATTTATGAAATTTAATAAATTCTTTAGAAACTTAGTTAATTTAGTTAAATTTTCATTAAACATAGGTAATTTTATAGACCTATTTAACTGTTATAGAATTTAGTTTATTTTTGTAAAACCTCGTTAAATTTTAACAAACTTAATTAATGTTATAGGTGCTTTGGCCTAAGAAATGATGGTGGTAGGCTAACCGAGCTAATGCAAGAGCAACATGCATATGTGCGCACCATATGGATCGCAACTCGTCCGAATAATCTTGAAACGAAGAGACAAATGATCCTAAGGAACACCCAAGTGAAGCTATGAAGACAATGATAGACACACAACTCCTTAATGCTGCCAGTGGGGAAAACCGCTGGCATGATTCTTTAACCGGTGGTCTTACTACCGGATAAAGTCCTTGTTCGATAGAGGGGCTACCAGGAAAGATTTCTTGTCTGGTGGTCTAGCCAATGGACAAGAATTTATGCCATTACAGGGAATTACTAGACAAGATATTTTATCCCTTGGTGTATACACCGGAAAAAATATCTTATCCGGTATAGAATCAAAGCCGAACAGAGTGAGAGCAAGCCATGCCGAAGCAAATAGGGTGGTGGTCTATACTACTTAGCTAGGAAGACATTTACATCCATCCATCGATCCAACAACCACCGAACAAGACTATTTCAGCCAAACCAAGCCAGACATTTAAGGAATGAAATCTAAATAGTTAAGGAAACTCTAGATTATGTCTTCAATATACGAAAATAACCGAACCGAGCATGTTATACAGGGAAACTACCTGATTTGCCGAGATGACCCCTACCTCTTCACTCCTATAAATATCTGAGCTTCCAGCAGCCATGGGGACAACTTTTTGGAGCCACCAGACTCTGCCGATTAGAAATAGCCGAACAAAGCCTATGAACTTCATTATTTGTTAGAAAATCATTGTATTTTGCATCCAAATCCTTATAAAAGCTGAAATATAAGAAAGGGAATAAAAATGAATAATGGATATAGGCCCGTTATGGCTGAACCACTATAAATGCGTGTGTAGTTTACTTTTATGGTATCTTTCTCTCTACTTTCTTCACTGCTATAAATTTGATAGAAAGAGCTTATCCACTTTTTGTGCAAATATTTTTGGTGCTTTCATTTTGAACTTGATTCTAAGCATGCCTCCTAAATCTAAGACCAAGGCTGGTACTATTAGCGGGAATGCTATCCAGACAGCTACCAATCAAGACAACCATTCATCCAGTACTCTGGGCCGGACAATGTCACCAGAGGCGACTTGGATAGAGTTGTGGCGGAACTTGATACTCGGTTCGCTACCCAGCAGTAAGCTATTATGGACCAGACCATGATATGCTTAGGGCAGATGCAACCGGCCGCACACAACACCGAAGTGAGAGGGAGATCCTCATCTAGGGGTCCAGGAGGCAAATAAGGTCATACTTTGGTAGCAAATCTGATCAAAAAATCGAGGAGTGGGACGAGTACACACCAAGGAGGTAGATTGAGTAAGGATTTAGCCCAAGGCCGCTCCAGTGGACCAGTTCAGCATCGAACCAACCAAGGGAGGTGGTGTACTTGATCGGCTATAGCCGAACCTTCCCGATCTAGGTGGCGCTCTCTTGTCTTAGCAGAAGTAGCAGTTGATGAAAGGCGAACTTACCACCGTGAATGATCCCGAAGCCGAGACTGAAGCCGGGACCACGGAACAAGTCATCATAGATGAAGCAAAAGAGGTTGTTCGCCTTAGAGGAAGAGGTTAACCCAGGTCAATTCATCTCCCAAACCGGAGGACTGGATGGCACGGAATATATGGGAATGTGTGCATCATGAATATGTAGAAAGGAGAATCGGAGCAAGAGTTGGTAGCCCATTCTCCGTGGAGATAGAATGTAACGACCCGTATTTTACGTATCGGAAGATCATAAAATATTTTTATTTAATTCGTATGAGGTCGTATGGTTCTATAATTTTGGGATTTGACTCTTAGGGACATTGTATACACCATTGATTTTTCTCGAATTTCTATGTGACCGTTTTGACCCTAAAAACTTTGTTTGGGCTATAACTTTTGGTAGAAGTTGAATTCGTGTCTCAAACTAATTCCATTGCTTTAGGATGATGGATTTCTACTTTGTAGAGTGGTCATAATAGAAAAATGTACTTACAGTTAGAAAGTTTTACCTGTTTTAAGTTTTTGAAGCTGCTAGTCATAATTAGTATGTAATTAGTGAAGTCCATTAGTTGGTCCATTAGTCTAATTAGAGAATCACTAAAAATAGGATTGTAAGAGTCAAATGAAAACTTTCCCTCTTATTCTAAATCAGGTCTAAACCCTAATTAGTCCTAAATTTATCTTAGTTCATCCAAATTTCTCTCTAAATCCAAAAAGATTGTTGATTAGTGATTAGATCATCAACTAGAAGATAAAGATCATCGATTTGCTTGATTTGAAATGCACTCCATTACTGTCTGGATTGGATTTACATTCATATTGATCAAATTTGATAATTGATGAGTGGTTTATGCCTTCTCATTATACTATGCATGTTTACATGGTAGAATCATAGTACTTAACATGTTTTAAATCAATTTTTGGCCATAAAACCTTTTTTAACTTTAGTTACATGTTAAACTATGTATATGATCTTAGTTGATTAGAAATCACCTTTTCTCATGCTTATATATTCATGCTATATGTAGATCTATGTTAGAAATTGACTTGTTTATATCAATAATTTGATGGATTGCAAGTTTGATTGGATGAAATTGCTTGTTATTCTATGTTTGGATGATATGATTTGACGGTGTTTGCTAGTGTTGTGATTGCATATAAAGTTAGTTCGGAGAATTGATCGAAATTGGATGAAACTTGGCAGATAAGCTCTGGAGTATGGTGGGAAGAGGCATGATCAGTTGCAACTCAAATAGGGCTAAGTACATAACTCAGCACCGAGTTATGCCTATAACTCGGTGCTGAGTTATGGCGACGAGGGCTATGACTCGGTGGTTTGTATGGTTGGGTAGAGCGTGGCTAGATGGGATGTTCTAAAGCAAGATGTTGGAAAATTTCGCTAAGTGTTGGAGTGGGGCCGAGTTATCTTTAGAACTAGAAGATGGAGCTTTGGATTGGGGCTGAGTTATCAAAAAGGGATGAGCCGAGGTATAAGTCACTTAGGGAAGAGTACTAGAAGCAAGGAAATAGATGGTAGCCAATAATTGGCTAAGTGTATAACTAGGTACCGAGTTATCACTTTGCATGGGATGGATGTAGAACTTTCAAGACAGGAAGAGGATGCTCTATAGATCGTGCTGGAGGTGTTAGCTCGTTCGTATCAGGTTGGATGACGACATAATGACATAATAAAAAGCTATGTTCTTCGGATGTTGGCTCGTGTTGGGAGTAGGTTCCGAAGATGGTGGTTCATAAAGGAGGGAGCCATATGATTGGGGAATGTGAATGGATTTCTCGTGAATAATGGAAACTGGATTGAGCAAGAAGGGCTCGGTATCCAAGTAGAGCAATGGTGAGCTCGGATGTATGTGTTAAGGAATTGTTGATGCTCGGAGAGTTTTCAGTTGTACTCGAAGTATGGGTATTGTAAGTGGGGACGCCCATGGATCTATGATGGGACCTGTATACCTTGGGACTGTAGCTTTGGGTCTAGTGTCCAGCTTTGTGCTGCGAGACACGTATCCAGCTTTGGACTGTGAGATACGAGAGTACAACAAAGAGCCAGGATTTCCATTATTCACTGTCTTAGGGGTCATATAAGTTATCATATATTCAGAGAACTTGGAGTGATGGTTATGATTGTTTGATGGATGCTATGGTTACTTTCTTTAGTAGGTTATCACTCATAGGTATCAAGGGAAGTAGGTATTGAAGATAGAAATACCATATTTGGTTTGCGGTATATCCTTATGATATTGTAGAGTAACATATTATAGTGTTATATACTAACTCTTTGTTTGTCGGGACAGGTAGGGTATGATTTGTGTACTCTTGTTCCTTACCATATTTACCTGTATAGTATTTTGAGACTCATTTACTGCTCACATCAGACTATTGTTTGACCTAAGGTTTTATGCTTCATTTCTTATTATCTTGGGTACTCTTAAATGAGTAGACTAGATAACAGGTCTAGGTGACGCAGTAGCTGTTTGGAGGAAGAGCTAGATGGAGTTATCTCATATTATATATATATATATATATGGAGTCCATGCTTATTCCGTTATGTAGCACTAGGTAGCCTTAGCAGTGACTGCTACTATTTGTATTTGAGATAGTTGTTGAGCTTGTTTCCAATGTATAAACTCTACTATTGATGTATAACTATGTGGATATTATACTCTACTGATGATGGTCTGTTCACATTGTTATTACTATCTCTTCTGTTGTATATGTGATATTATATTTTGTCCATGCGCTATGAGATATACGATAGGTAATATAAAACTTCTATTCATTCTAAACCACGATGCTCGTCCTATATTGGCCGGGCACGACAGTAGTGCACTATCTATGTACTATTGGTGTCGCTTGTATAAGGAGGTCGTTACGTAGAAACCACCCGGAACCCTAGAAGTTTTCAAATGCCCACCATGTATCCCTATCAAGGCTTGACTGACCCAATAGTACATCTGCCACAATACACGCTGCACATGCCAATGAGTGGAGAAATAGAGGAAGTTTTGTGCAAATGCTTTTCCTTATTCTTTTCAGACTTAGTGACGATGTGGTTTTTCCACCTTTCCCTTGGATCAATCCACTCATGGGAAATGTTGAAGAAGAATTTCATCAAAAAAATTCAGGTTCATGTGGTGTAGCCTAAGATCCATATTCATTATCGGATGTGGAACAAAGAGAGGATGAAACATCATGCCAGTCTTGACTCGCTTCAATGCTGTAGTAGCCAACATCCATAATGCTGATGAGCAACTAAATCATATGGCGTTGTGCGGGGGCGTACACCCTAATAGCCCGAAGATTAACTAAGGCAAAACTAGCCACTTTGTAGGACTTCTTCTATGAGGCATCAAAGTATATGCAACTAGAGGAAGCTGCAGCTTGGCGCCAGGCTGGCATGGCTGTCAGATCATTAGAGGCATCCAATAGTGTGAATGCTAAGATTAAATGTGCAGAAGTGGTTATGTTAAGAAAAAGAAGGACAATAATCAAAGCGATTCTGGTGGAAAGAAAACAGAATGGAAAAGGTTCTAGCCTGGAACGAGGTTTGATGCTTATACGGACCTGGACGACACCGTGGAAAACATCTACCTTACAACGCAAATGGAACTTAAAAACAATACGCCTCCATCGAGAAAGGAGACTGAAACTGACTTAAATATGGGAAAGTATTATAGGTTCCATGAATCTCAAGGACACAACACTAATGACTATCGACATTTCCGAGACCTTATAGAGAAATACCTCAGGAAGAAGTAGTTGGAGCGGTACGTTAGGAATCCTAATTCTCCCCTCATTCCTATGCAGCAGGCCCTAAGGCAACCCACGTTAGTAAACGGAGGGGAAGTAACCATTGCTAACTGTGAGACAAAGGGGAGGTTTGTGATTAACACCATAAAAGGAGGACCTCATGTACCTGGTAAAAGTTGGGTCGAGATGGAAAGATATGTGAAATCTTTAAAGAATGGAGAAGCTTTTTTATACACTATAGATGAGGAGAGAAAAGCCAAAGCCCTTTGTCGGGGGCAAGGTGAAATAATCTTCTGCAACACTTACCTGCAGGGTAAGTGTAACATCCCCCACTTAGAGGCCAAAAACTAACGGCTACGGATGCTGCAGTCATTCATAGTTATTAATCCTCGGCGACCAAATACGGTAATGTTAGATACATTGATATAACAAAAACACATGGATATGGAAATTTTTTAAAATCATTAAACAACTTTCTCATTCCATCTCAAATCATTTCAAATTCGTTACATAATCCCACATTCGATAACCACGTTCAGAGGAAATATAATTATTATAACATACGCCAAGAGCGACATATGAAGATGCCCCCTTGGATGATCAGAGTCTAAACATAGGCAATTAAACAACTTTTCCATTGCAACAAAACATAGCAGAATCAAATAGAAAAGAACTCCTACTAGCTTTCTTGCCTCCTGCATGTCTCCGGAAGCTTATTCGTCAAAAGGAGAACCTGAAAACCTCAACTCTCATACTACTCAAAATTAATTGAGCACCCAAGAGTTTAAGGGGAAAACATAAACTTCAAGTCAGACATAAAGCCTGCTATGAATAATAACCTACCATCTCGAACGATTTAGATATCTAGTGAGACCATGCCGCTTAGCGGAACGGGTTTTCCCCTCACTGGTATCTTATCCAAAAATTTATAATAACCATATATTGTGCTCCTGCATCCACAATGGTTAAAAACATAGCAATTTGTAATATTATGATGATATGCAAATAAGCAAAATATCCTGGATTCCATCCCCCTTCATTTTGACTATCTATCTCAGTTGTAGTTTCTATGGTCACTATTAACTTAGTAGTTTTCATGGCTGGCTAATAACCTGTTTAAAGTTTATGGACTACCTATCCTATTTCATAGTTTTCATGAGATCACCAAGAACCTATTGGCCCCTGCCAATAACTTTATTCAATTATTTCATGGGTTCTCCCTGAACCTATTGGCATCTCCAATAACTCCCCTTATATCATAGTTTTCATGGGTTGACTATGAACATATTGACTCCTGTCAATAACTTAATCCGGATATAGTTTTCATAGGTTCACTACAAACCTGTTGGCCCCTACCAATAATTCTCTTTAAACATAGTTTTCATGGGTTTACTATGAACTATCTAAACTGACAACTTCTTGATTAGTCTTTGGGCATCCTATATTCTGGTCTACCTGACCTCCTAGATGCAACTCAATACATTCAGGAGTTTACATAATTTATATTCACTACTAGGTAAACCTACCTGGTAATTCTGCCCTTACTCCCCAAAATACAGTTATGGGTCCATTACATAGTGAATATATTTATAGAAGAAGCATATACAAAAAGACTACCAACATATATGGTTGAATATCCTTGAAATCATTTCCACCTGAAAATTTGGTTAATCCCTTTAACACATTATTTTTATCGAGGCAAGCTTCTTCAAAAACTTCAAATTTAAAAGCCATTTTAAAGCTCTTTTATAGTGCCATGTGTTTGTACCAAAAATGGGCACAACACTCTTCGGAAGTTTTTGAAGAGATAAAAGTGAAGAATGAAAATTAAAACTGTGGACTATCTAACAAAAACTCCAAATAACAGAAAGTAAATTGCAAGGACAAACGATTTAGAGTGGTTCGGCGTTTTGCCTATGTCCACTGTGAAATTTGATGATTTTATTGCTCGATTACTTGAAGATTACAGTAGTTAATGATGTAATACAACTGAATTCAAATGCTAAGTGTCAATCTAAAGCAGCGGCGGTGTTCTGGAATAAATCTGGCAGAATCTGGGCGCTCTTCAGTACTTAGAATTCTCCGACCCCTTTTCTGAATGACCAGGGGCTCTATTTATAGGTGTAGGAGGCTGATATTTCGCCTAAAATGAGGGGAGACCAGTTCTGGTACGTCAGGGGGCCCACATGGCCGAAATCTGGAGATCCAGGCCCACTTTGGGATCGATTCGACCCTTGGTTCGAATCGATCAAGAAATCATCCAATCAAGCTGAAATTTGGTGTGAACATTCTTCATCATGTATTTAAGCTTCTGTGAAAATTTCATGGGATTTGGACTTGTAGAACTCGAGTTATGATCGATTCAAGTTGGTGTTTTTCGTATTCTGGAGTCGTTCGAATCGATATGCTCGAATCGATTCGTTCGAATCGATCCTCCTGCTCGTGAAGATGGTGACGTGGTGCGCTTTCTTCGCATCGGTCCGCTTTGCATTCCGCATTGACTGGGTCAAATCCACGACTTGGATTCGAAGATGGTGGAGTCGAGGTAATGGATTCGAAGGACCTCTTCCTTCGAATCGATGAAACTAATGCTCGTTCGAATCGATTTAGACTCGTAGCTATGGACCGGTTCGAAGTTGTCTTGGCCTGGGGATTCGAATGCATGGATTCGAAGGTTCCTTCCTTCGATGGATTCGAACTATGGCGTATGCGAGGGTGGATGCGAACTCAAGGCACATGAAGACTTGCTTGATGTAGTCGAACGTAGTGAATGCCTTGATGGATTCGAAGCTACCGGTTTCGCCTGATGGAGTCGAAGCAATGGAGAGCTGATGGAGTCGAGGCAATGGAAGTTCGATGGATTCGAACTGGTTCCTGGCCAATCGATTCGAACTAAGGGTGGCCTACTCCATCTTTTGTCGACGATATCTTGAGCATACGAACTCGGATTGACCTGAAACTTGGATCGTTGGTTCCCACGGCTTTTCTTGACGTGCCTTATCAATTGTAGCCCAATCCGGACTTGAACAAATTTCATCGATATCCGTAGCGATCCTTACGCGTAACCGACTTCCGAGATGGTCTGTCGCCGGTATCTAGCCAAGTCCTTGGTGTCACAGCCTTGCCAAAAGGTGGGATAACATTTGCCCCCCAAAGTACGTCTTGTGTAAACATGACGTGCTTTGAAAAGCTACAGTCCCTTGTTGAACAATGATCACATGCTTTGTCGAAAAATTGTCTTCTTTGCTGTCGTAATCAATCGTTGTATGATCATGATTGACTGTTAGGCTTTTGAGTCATGACGAGATGAACATTTGACTCCTGTTGATGATAAAGACCAAAACATTAGTCAAAAAGTACGCGCATACGTGTATTTTCTTGACCTTGGTTAACGTTGCATGATCGCAAGTTGTTGTCCGTTCGGTTCGCTATCGAAATCTGCATCGGTCCTCTCCTGGATCGATTTGAGATTTGAGTTAAAACACTGCTTTTATGATTGTCTACGATCATCCTCTCGTACTGATCCTCTCCTGAATCGGTACAAGAGTGGACAAGCAATTTTTCATATGGGAACGATTCGCCCATTTGACCGGCGGTATTTAACGGATGCGAAGCAATGTTTCTGGATCCGCCTCGAGTTGATGGTTTCGAAGTAGACACTTCGAATCGATGGATATTTGAATCGACACTGAGTGGATTCGATGCTTGGATGGATTCGTATTTGAGGGATTCGAACTTGATTTGTTCGAATCGATGGAGTCGAACGTTCCCCCTGGCTTTCCTGACGCCGTGCTTCGAGTCGACGCTGCGGATTCGAAGGAAAAGTCACGAAGTTGTCTGGTGTAGATATTTGAGTCCGAGTCGACGAGGTCACCCGGTCAGCTTCGAATCGATTTATACTTGTAGTGATCGATTCGAAGATACTGCTTCGAATCGATGAGCTAGACCCGTTATTCCCGGTTGCGCTTGACCTGGAGACGAATGGTCTCGTTTCCCCTATATATACCGGGGTCCTGTTCACTTTTAACTTTTAACTTTTTACTGTCACGAGAGCTCCTTCTTCGAATCGATTCTTCAGAGCTCCACGTCTTGCACGAGTTAATCAGATTTTACCGAGTCTTAAATTCCAATCGAATTCGTCCAGGTATCTAAGGGATTGATTCGAGTGTAGAACGATGAAGACGGGGTTCGAACATTGACTTCAATCCTTTCTTTTGAGAAAAACGAAGAGTAGTAAGAACTGAAATGGGTCGACTCGATGGATATACAAGAGATAGCTTTTTCTACTCGTATTGGTTCGGGGACAGGTAGCCCGAATCGATCGAAGATGCAAGATTTCGAATCGATGCAGGGTTAAGTAAAACGAATCGATGAAGAAAATAAGACTTCGAATTGATTCAGGGATAGGTGGTTCGAATCGATACGAAATTTCGCACCGAGGGTTTTGAAAGATCGATTCGATCGATTCGAAGCAGTAATATCCCAATCGATTCGAAAGTGCTGAGTATTGATCGATTCGAAGTTATGCATAGCCCATGGATTCGAACTGCTTCTCCACCCTAAGATTCCATCGAGTCGAACTTATGCAGGGTCGAATCGATACGATTCGACCCTCATCGATTCGACTCATATTGATTTGAGTCGATCGATTCGAACATCTGTGCTTCAGGGGCTTCTACTCTTCTGATTTGCTCCAACATCTGAACCATGACCAATTTCAAGTTGAACTTTGATGGACCCATTGAATTTTAGCACGCTTGACTCCGACAAGCTTTGGCCTTGCATAATCGAAACTTAACTAACAAATTAAACCTGAATTTCCTTTGAAGCTTGTCGATGGAACTATGACGTGACCAGTAGTTTAACTGATTTATATTTGAAATGGTCAGTGGCGTTTGGATGGTGTGGAAGGGACGGTCAGCGATGACGGTCATTTTCATTCTCAAATTCCCAAGTCATGTTGTTCGGATATCTTGTTTCATTTTGTTAAATTTGCTCGAGTGATGTACAATACTTGCACTGCACGACACGTTCACACACACTACACTGGGGCATGCACGGGCTTGTTCATGAACTTAATGTTGCTTTCTAATGAGTTAGCTAATTATGGAATCTTCGAGCTCTCAACAACAAGAGGTACAGAGCTCGACTCCTCCGGTGCTTGAGATTCCCGATATCCCTGCCGATATAATCGATCCAGCTCCAGATGAATTGCCGAAGGCGATATTTATTGAGGACCCTGTTGACTCGGTTCAGTCCAACATTTCTGAATCCTTATTGGGACGAATATGCTTAAAGCATAACATATCTCTTGGTGACGTACTATTGCCCAGCACCACCGATAGACCGCACAATCCGCCTGAAGGATATACAGCATTCTATCGTCATGCTTGTGCGGCTGGAACTCTTCCTCCCTTCAATCAATATATCAGAAGGATGCTATCATATTTAGGGATCGCTCCTTCACAACTTCATCCCAACGGGCACGCGTTGCTGAATAGTGTCTTTGTAATATTTATGGACTGTCTTTTTCGCCCGCCGAGGCCCTCCGAGATCAGACACATATTTAACTTCAAGAGCAGGGGTGATAGCCCGTCGTTTACATTTTTGGAGGCAGTTAGAAATTGCCAAGTTGTAGTTGGAGCTTGGACGCGACTGAGCTATTTCAAGAACGAATGGTTCTACGTTCGATGCCCTCCGGGTTTCGCTAGGCGATGGTTGTCTAGACGTAAGCGCCTTAACTTGTTTCTTTGACCAATAGCTCTTCGGTGTTAAAACTGACATTTAATTCCTTTTACAGCCATTATCTCTAGGCCCGATGGAGGGCGTTTCAAGGGTACCGTCCGGAGTCTTCAAGAAGTCCCAAGCGAGCTGAGGCATATTGACTCGGTGCTGAACGACTACAACTTAAGAGTTCTGGGTTTGATCGACATTAATCAAAGCATAGTTGTTGAGGGATTTTCAAAGTCCGTATCCAAGAAGGAAAATAAGAAGAAACCCAAGAAGAGAAAAGCGAAGAAGTCACTCGGAATCAGAATAATCGAGGCGAGTGACGAAGAAAGAACCCATACGGATTCAGAGCCAATGGCCGACCTTTCGGGAAACTTGGAGGAATCGGGAGAAAAACGGAAAGGCAAGGCCGCCGTTTTCAAAAAACTTAAGTCAAAGGGGGGAAAATCTGTAGATGTGTTTCTTCCCGCTTCCGGAGTTATGATTTCTAAGGCCGCCCCTTCTCATTCGAGAGATTCTCTCAAAGGGCTTGACGATATTCCTATCCCAGATTATATATCAATCTCTCATAATCCTGGGTTGGAGGAATTACAAGATGTCCTAAATATGAACGAGCCCTTTCCTTTAAGTGCGGTCAACACTTCCGGTCGGTTTGGGGGTTTACACATTTACACACACTTCCACGGCACTTCATGACTTCTGCATAGTAAACATTGCTTTATGGGATTTTAATCCGTAATTCTTTCTTATCGCAGGTGAGATGTCAGGACGTGGCTCCACTCTAGATAGGCTTCGGAATGTGCGTCAATCTTCTCCATTTTATGATTCCCGTAGGAGAGAGACAGATAGGGATCATGGTCGAGGCTACTCGAGTCAAGAACGTCATGATAGAGACAGAGATTACTCTCGTAACCGTTCTGGCTATGATTATTCTGACAGAGACCGGGGATACCAGCACCGACCCCGATCTCGTTCTCCTCCGCCTCCCAGGGCTCCAGTAGACCTCCCAGGGCCATCTCATCAGCAACAGTTGCCTTCTCAATCTTCTCGGCCTGACGCTCAACGGCCAAGAGTGGAACCAACGGCAGCCGCTATAATTGAACAAGCTCCGGCTGAGTTGACAAGCGAGGGAGCTGCTAAACTCGCCCAAATGAAAAACGACTACCCGGAAATTTGCATGGATGGCTATATCTTCCCTCCTAACTTCAAAAGAATCCCTCCGGAAGCTGAAACTACTGCTCATAATTACATCCACGACTTCTATGCTCAGTACAAGGAGTGGTATAAGGCAGCCGTGAAGGCTTCTAGAGTAGCTTTCGATAGGGCGAAAGTCATTGCCGAACGTGACGTTGACATTGCGAAGCAGAAACGCATCATTCAAGTTCTTCAATCCGAAGTGGAAACGTCCCGAAAGTCAGAGCTTGAAACACTTAAGAAACACGAGGTTGTCGTGGCCAAACTAGCGAGGATGCAGCAAGAACATTGCGCCACAGTGGAAGAGATGGGCCATCGCAATACCACCGTTGCAGCTGAGCGAGACTTAGCCGTTAAAGAGCTGAACGAGCTCAAGGCCAAATTCGCTGAAATGGTGAAGGAGAAGGACGATGCGAACGCTACTGCTCAAGAGGCTTGCGACCAAGCAGTATCCCTCAGGGCCGAACTTGCTGCGGCGGCGGTCAAGGCTAAGTCTGTGGAAACAGAGATTCAGGAAAAGATCTTGGAGGAGAGGTCTAGGCTAGATGCTGAGTTTGACGATCTCTTAGTCACGTATAACGCTAATGTACTGGAACACAGAAATTTATCGTGGCTGGGAGATGACTCCACGATCTTGTACAATGCCTGGACCCGGCTGGTGAATGAGAAGAGAGCAGCGCATCCAGATGGGGCACTTGACGACTTTGAACTGGAGATGCGCCTGCTTACCGAGGATGAGAGGAAGACTCTTCATGAAGTGGTAATCTCTATGGCGAAAGAAAAGCTTGGCGTCCAATCTCTAGAGGCAGGCGAAGGTTCGGGGGTCGTGCATCACGGGACAGGTGTCGGAACTGCAATTCCAACATTGCCCGAAACCACTGGTGCGGTAGATCCCCAATCTGTTCCTGCCTATAATCCTGACCAGCCATTATTATCTTCTGCCGAGGATTCTGCCCACGTTTCGGTTCAGACCAAGGAAGGTATTTGAACGTTTCTCGTAGTTCAGTTGTGAAGAATCTTAAGCAACACACTTGGCTAACAATCTTCGTTTTGTCGTATTTCAGTGACCGAGGTTATTGTTTCTGCGCCCCTCGCTTTATCGGTTCCTCATCAAACACAAGGGGTTGTTTTTTCTGAAGCCATCACGACTTCTACTTTGATTGGCGAGGAGGGAGATGCAAATATGTTTTCTTTCAGCGCTCAAATGATTGAGGAGCTTCTCAATGAACCCATCGATCCCTCTGCCAACCCGTCCGATGTTGTGAATGAGGCTGTTCCGGCCGTTAGTTTACCTATGCCAGCTATTGGCACATCTGATGCGGCCCCAGTATCTCGTGAGGACGACGTTATTGCTGAGATTGCTGCCGAGATGGCAGCAGGGAATGTTAGTGCTAGTCCGCCCGGGCCTGCCCCGTTAATGGTGATTTCACCGGGCGGTACTGTATTGATCGAGACGGCTCCTGTCCCTCCTCCTGCTACTACTCCTATGCCTCCAGCTCGTCCTCCTAGAAGAACTTCCGTCGCCTCCAGCTCTGAGGAAGACGTCGACATTATATCGCTGCCGGAGGGCAAGCCCGAAAAGAGCAAGCGATTGAGGAAGAAGTCGGGCAGCGGATCAGGTGGAGCTACTCCGAAGAAGAAGATAAGGAAGAAGAAAGAATGAACTTCTTTCTCTAAATCTCTGTTGCGTAGGGTAGCCTTTTGTTGATTTTTCTATAGCCGTGTATAGATGTGGATTCGGCTCCCACCAGCAAAATTTTTCATAAACACTTTGTAATCAGATTCTTTTTGTTGATAATGGAAATGAAAATCTATTCCCTTTCTGTCTTCAACTTGTTATGTGTTATGGTCCTGCCCCTTGTATTGGGGAGAAGTGTGGAGTTGACGTATGTTTATACCCCGTCTCGCACTCCGGAGTTCGGAGTAGGATGAATGTTTATACTCCATCTCGCACTCTGGGAGTACGGAGTTAGATGAATGTTTATACTCCGCCTCGCACTCTGGGAGAATGGAGTTAGAAGTATGTTTATACTCCGTCTCGCGCTCCGGGAGCACGGAGTTGGAAGAATGTTTATACTCCGCCTCGCACTCTGGGAGCACGGAGTTAGAAGAATGTTTATACTCCGCCTCGCACTCTGGGAGCACGGAGTTAAGTAAAAAGCTTGTACCCAGCTCGCGCTCTCGGAGTACTCTGGGGTTTAGGAAAAATGTTTATACTCCGTCTCGCACTCTGGGAGTACGGAGTTAGAAGTATGTTTATACTCCGTCTCGCGCTCCGGGAGCACGGAGTTGGAAGAATGTTTATACTCCGCCTCGCACTCTGGGAGCACGGAGTTAGAAGAATGTTTATACTCCGCCTCGCACTCTGGGAGCACGGAGTTAGAAGAATGTTTATACTCCGCCTCGCACTCTGGGAGTACGGAGTTGAATGAAGGGTTGTCGTGTATCAACCCATTTTCGTGGCCTGATGTGATTGCTTGCCCCCGAGCTCGGGTTTCATTTAGCGAGTGGTTGATTGCTTCACAGCCACTCCCTACTTGAATAAATTCCACTGTGTGATGGAACTTAGCTCTTCGTGCATCGTGATGTTGTACATTGTATTTAATGAATCACAGCTCTGGCTCGAAGAGATGGCATTTTATTGCTGAAATAAGAAAATATGGCAAATCAGTTGCCTTATTACAAATTCTAATTTCGAAATGCAAAAGTAAATTGCTGAATAAAAAACATAATGAAATAAATAAAGCCTGTCATATGTAATAGCGACGGAGACTCTCGCTGTTCCAGGCTCTCGGTAAAACTAGACCGTCCACGGTTGATAGTTTGAATGTGCCATCTCCAAGTCGTTGCGCAATCACGTACGGTCCTTCCCAATTTGGTTTCATGTGTGAAGGAACCGGGTATATTCTCTTGAGGACCAGATCACCGAGATCAAAGGTTCGGGGGCGAACTTTGGTGTTATATAATCGGGCGACCCGACTTCGGTAAGCGGCCGCTCTTAAATCAGCTTCTTCTCGTTTCTCGTCCAACAGATCCAAAGACTCAGCGAGTAATATAGCGTTTGTTTTCGGATCGTAATAAGTTACGCGGTGAGAAAATACTTCTGTCTCGACTGGAATGACGGCCTCCGAGCCATAGGATAAGGAAAATGGGGTGTGTCCAGTCGCGGTCTTGTGAGTTGTTCGATAAGCCCATAATCCCATAGGAAGTTCATCGACCCATTTGCCCCCAGCCTTTTCCAGTCGTTTCTTTAAGATGGATTTGATAACTTTGTTAACAGCTTCGACCTGACCATTTGCTTGTGGATGTGCGACTGCAGAGAACTTTTTATGAATATGAAATCGTTGGCAGAAATTCTTGAACTCCGAACTTTCGAATTGGGTCCCATTATCGGTGATGATGGTATGCGGGAGTCCAAATCGGCAAATGATATTGCGGACCACAAAGTTTATCACTTTCTTTGACGTAATCGTTACGAGAGCTTCGGCCTCGGCCCATTTTGTGAAGTAGTCAACTGCGACGATGGCATACTTCGCACCACCTTTCGCCAGAGGTAAAGCGCCAATGATATCGATACCCCACATAGCGAACGGCCAGGGACTGACCATTTGAGTTAACTCGGTAGGCGGGGCTCTTGGAATTCGAGCGTGTTTTTGGCACTTGTCGCACTTTCTGGCGTAATTGGCAGCATCTCGATTTACTGTCGGCCAGTAATATCCATATCGGAGTATCTTCTTAGCAAGCGCTTGTCCACCGGTGTGATCGCCGCATTCTCCCTCGTGTACATCATGTAACACTCGTTTGACTTCGTCGTGAGTGATACACCGGAGGAGTGGGACAGAATAACCTTTTCTATACATGATCTCGTCCTGAATGATGAAACGCGAAGCTTTTCGTAGAATTTTCCTTTTCTCATTTCGGTGCTCAGGCAATATCCCATTCTCAATATAGTTTCGATACGGAGTCATCCATGATTCTCTACTGGGAAAGGTCTCCAACACATCATTCGTTTTGATTTGATCGATGCTTGGGAAAGGCAACGTTTCGACCGGGACGAGTCCCATTTGCTGTGCTTCACCTGTGCTGGCCAACTTTGCCAATGAATCGGCCTTTTGATTGCGATCTCGTGGTATGTAGTAAATAGCATAATAATCAAACTGATCCAGCGCTTCCTGAACTCGGGCTAGATAAGCAGCTAACCTTCGATCTCTCGCTTGATATTCTCCTCGTACCTGACACACAACCAACTGTGAATCACAATAAACTTCTATAGCGATAATTTTCAGATCTCTGGCAAGCTTTAATCCAGCCAACAGGGCTTCATACTCGGCTTCATTGTTGGTTGCGTGAAAATCAAACTTCAAAGCGTAGCATATGGATCGACCTTCGGGGGTTTCTAGTACAACTCCAGCGCCCGAACATCGATCGTTTGATGCACCATCTGTATAAAGTTTCCAGACATATTCAGGAGACTCGCTGGTTTCAGGTAAGTCGTCAGGAACAGTAAATTCAGCTATGAAGTCAGCTAGGACTTGCCCTTGAATGGCTCTCCGTGGAGCATAAGTAATGTCAAATTGGCTCAGTTCAATATTCCACTTGAGTAACCTTCCAGACGTCTCAGGCCGCGTGAGGACCTGTCGTAACGGCTGATCGGTATACACAGTAAGCGGATGTGCTTGGAAATAAGGACGAAGCTTTCTCGAGGCAATGACCAAGCAGTAAGCCAGTTTCTCCAACCTGGGGTGATTTCTTTCAGCTCCGGTCAATCGTTTACTGACATAATAGACCGGTTTCTGTACTCGATCTTCTTCCCGGACCAAAGCAGCACTGATCGCATGCTCCGATACCGCCAGATAAAGGTATAATTGTTCGTGATCAATTGGTTTCGACAAAATCGGTGGCGTAGAGAGATGCTGCACCAGCGATCGGAATGCGCCTTCACATTCCGTGGTCCATTCAAAGTTTCGTTTCCCTTTCCGGATTAGATCAAAGAAAGGAATACATTTATCAGTGGATTTCGAGATGAACCTGCTTAGCGCTGCTACCTTCCCGTTGAGACTCTGGACTTGCTTTATGGTCTTCGGGGTTTGCAAATTCCTTATTGCCCAGATCTTTTCGGGGTTTGCCTCTATCCCACGAGCGTTAACGATGAACCCTAGAAACTTTCCGGATGCGACGCCGAAGTGGCATTTTAGCGGGTTAAGCTTCATTCCATACTCACGTAAGATACAGAACATTGAATTTAAATCTTTGACGTGATCTGTGGAAAATCGGGACTTGACTAACATGTCATCCACATAGACTTCCATGGTCTTCCAGATTTGATCAGCGAACATTCGATTAACCAAGCGTTGGTAAGTTGCTCCGGCATTCTTTAAACCAAAGGGCATGACTCTGTAACAGTAGAGTCCCAGATCGGTTACAAAACTAGTATGTTCCTGATCGGGTAGATGCATGGGTATCTGATTATAACCGGAATAAGCATCCATAAAGGATAACAATTCGTGACCTGCAGTTGAGTCAACGAGTTGATCAATTCGGGGAAGTGGAAAACTATCTTTTGGACAGGCTTTGTTTAAATCAGAGTAGTCGACACAGGTTCTCCATTTCCCATTCGGTTTCCGAACCATTACCGGATTTGACACCCACTCTGGGTATAGAGCATCTCGGATGAAACCATTTGAATGCAATTTGTCAATTTCTTCTTTAAGGGCGGCAGATCTCTCTGGATCCATACCACGCCTCTTTTGCTTGACCGGAACATGTCGCGGATCAATATTCAAAGAGTGACTTGCAATGTTCGGTGAGATTCCGCACATGTCGGAGTGCGTCCAGGCAAAGACATCAAGATTCGCCTGAAGAAATTCAACCAATTCCTGTTGTATCTGTTTTCCCAGTTGAGATCCAACTTTTAGTACTTTCGAGTCGTCATCCTCACTGACCGGGACGTCCACAGTCAGTTCGGCTGGAGACGCTTGATTCTCTTCTACTTCATCTTTATCTTCGCTATCTCTAGGGTCAAGATCTCTAAGGAATTGGTAGTGGTGCCCGGGCCGGGGCCCAGGCATTAGCTGTCAATTATCAGTAAAACGGACGCAGAGAGATTCCTCTACGCCCTTTCCTTTCTCCTTCTTCTGTGCTTCTCGCAATTCAGCAACATAACAGGCTCTTCCTGCTGCCTGATCTCCTTGAACGATTCCTATACCATGATCGGTTGGGAATTTTAAAGTCAAACACCACGGGGCAATGGCTGCCCTGAATTCAGCAAGGGCTGGTCGACCCAGGAATGCGTTGTACGGTGAAGCAATGTCAAGAACAACGAATTGTAGCAGTCGGACTCTCCTGCGCTCTCCGATCCCCAGTTCCACTATTCCAGTAGGTATTGTTGCACTGCCATTGAAGCCATGAACCCGGGATTGGCAGGGTTTCAGGTCCTTTGCTTCCATCTTCATTAAATCGTAAGCTCGCTTGAATAGAATGTTTACAGAACTCCCACTGTCAACCAGGATCCTCTTCATCCAAGCAGGACCAACCTGGGCAGATATGACCAGTGGATCAATCGTTGGAGCTTCGATCTTGTCAGCATCTCTGCTTCTGAATATGATATCGTCAGACATCGTTTTTTTGTTGCTTAGCCGGGGTTCCATCCTCACAATTACTGCAGCATTCGAAGCTCGCATGCCTGATAGAGCTAGCATACGACTCCATTTCCCTCCAGCTCCTGTCCGCTGGATGAGGACCACCACTTATGGTATTGATAACTAGCCTCCCGCCTGTACGAGCGGGTTCCTCTTATCTTTCCTGATCTTGCGCACGGTTTGGATTCGATGGGCCCGCACCACCAGCCTGCGGCGCCCGCACGAATTGATCTAACTTCCTCTCCCTGATCAACTTTTCTATGAGATCTTGCAAATGGCGACAGTCATTAGTATTGTGGCCATAGCTCTCATGAAACCTACAAAACTTTCCCGTCTGAATCTGCCTTTCCGACGACCGCTTCGGAGCGGGTTTCTTATACTGTTCTGTGTTGCAAGTTTGCAGATACACATTTTCCAGTGATGTGTTTAATGGTGTATAACTTTCGAACATCGGAGCCCTACGCCGTGGGCCTGGATTCGGATCTCTCTTCTTATTCTGACCATTGCCACCTCTTGGCTGAGTTTGTTTGTTCTGTATGTTTAACTGGACTTTTCCGGAACTGTCACCGGACTGTTTAACTGCGACATTGCTTTGTATTCCTTCACTTCCGGGTTTTGCATCGTCCTGCTTCCTAGACTGTTTCGCATCCTCTTGCCGTAAGAATTGAGCGGCTTTGGAGTAGAAGCGGTCCAACGATGTGGGGGGTTTTCCGGCTAACCAGTTTCCAAATTCAGAATCGGGATCAATTCCCTTTGTCAATGCCATTAAAATTGAGTTGTCGTTGGGATTACTAATTTCTACGCATGCCGCATGGAATCTTTCCAAGTAACGCCTTAATGTTTCCCCACGAGCCTGGGTAACATTGGACAGGGTGTTAACATCCTTGGGTCTGGCAACATGCATACGGAATTGTTCAACAAATTTCTTAGCCAATTGGTCAAATGACGAGATAGATCTCGGAGGTAGTCTTGTAAACCACATTGTTGCAATTCCTCCCAATGAAATGGGGAAGCTGCGGCATTTTACTGCATCGTCGGCCCTTGCAGCGCTCTTTGACCATTCGTATTTCAGTATGTGCTGATTGGGATCAGAACTTCCTTCGTACATAGGGAGAGTTGGCATTCTGAATCGCCGAGGAGGTTCAGCGTATAGTATCTCGTCCGTGAAAGGAGTATGGCTTCGAGAAATTCCCCAATCGTCATTGGTAAGCCCTTGGCTTTCACGGATCATCTGACGTATCATAGTCGAGATGTCTGGCATTGCTACATTTTGAGCATGCTGAGCTAAGGTGTGGTCGGGTTCCACAATGCGAGTTTGGACCGGGCGCTGTCGACGGTCCAAGTTTCGCCTCCTTGGCTCAGCGTCTTCCGGGACGTATGGTTCAGAAGTACGTCCTTGTTGTTGATTACCCGAATCTGGAAGATATCGGGTATCGACCCTTGTTTCTGCCGTGGCAGCTGTGACATGATTGTCCGTAGTATATTGTGGAGTGCGGCCACCTCGTGCTGATGGCCCAGCCTGGAAGCTGGTTGATGGTCCTACCCTCAATTGCCCGACAGTCAGGGCGGGCTGATATCCCGTAGTCTGAGCATAATCTCCGTCTAATCGGGGACGGGTAGATCTACGATGATAGTCAGATGAGGCAGAACTTTCAGTGGGTGAGCGGGAAACATCATCCCTCCTGGACCTCCTACGGCCCTGGCGATTCAGTTGATTTGTCAACTCAATATTGGCTCGCAACTGTTCGGCTAACTGTTGCCGACTCTGAGTCAACTCTTGGAGTAACATCTGAAATTCTTGTCTAGTGACTGCCCCAGACGGATCCGAGTGGGCAGTGTTGTCTTGGTTGGGTGGCTGCTGTTGAGCAGGATTTTGTCCATCCCTACCTTCTTGGCCTGGAGCTGCAGAAGTGGTTCTCGTGCTAACCATTTTGAACGATGAATCCTTTTCCTAGATTTTATGCAAATCTGAGTAGAATGGAAGGACTGTGAATCGAAGATCTGGATCTTCCTCTTGGATTTGTGCAATCCGGTATCGATGGTAGATCCAAGGAGCAGGAGAAAAAAGCTGGTTTTTTCTCAGTGAAAGCACCAAAGTGTTTGTACCAAAAATGGGCACAACACTCTTCGGAAGTTTTTGAAGAGATAAAAGTGAAGAATGAAAATTAAAACTGTGGACTATCTAACAAAAACTCCAAATAACAGAAAGTAAATTGCAAGGACAAGCGATTTAGAGTGGTTCGGCGTTTTGCCTACGTCCACTGTGAAATTTGATGATTTTATTGCTCGATTACTTGAAGATTACAGTAGTTAATGATGTAATACAACTGAATTCAAATGCTAAGTGTCAATCTAAAGCAGCGGCGGTGTTCTGGAATAAATCTGGCAGAATCTGGGCGCTCTTCAGTACTTAGAATTCTCCGACCCCTTTTCTGAATGACCAGGGGCTCTATTTATAGGTGTAGGAGGCTGATATTTCGCCTAAAATGAGGGGAGACCAGTTCTGGTACGTCAGGGGGCCCACATGGCCGAAATCTGGAGATCCGGGCCCACTTTGGGATCGATTCGACCCTTGGTTCGAATCGATCAAGAAATCATCCAATCGAGCTGAAATTTGGTGTGAACATTCTTCATCATGTATTTAAGCTTCTGTGAAAATTTCATGGGATTTGGCCTTGTAGAACTCGAGTTATGATCGATTCAAGTTGGTGTTTTTCGTATTCTGGAGTCGTTCGAATCGATATGCTCGAATCGATTCGTTCGAATCGATCCTCCTGCTCGTGAAGATGGTGACGTGGTGCGCTTTCTTCACATCGGTCCGCTTTGCATTCCGCATTGACTGGGTCGAATCCATGACTTGGATTCGAAGATGGTGGAGTCGAGGTAATGGATTCGAAGGACCTCTTCCTTCGAATCGATGAAACTAATGCTCGTTCGAATCGATTTAGACTCGTAGCTATGGACCGGTTCGAAGTTGTCTTGGCCTGGGGATTCGAATGCATGGATTCGAAGGTTCCTTCCTTCGATGGATTCGAACTATGGCGTATGCGAGGGTGGATGCGAACTCAAGGCACATGAAGACTTGCTTGATGTAGTCGAACGTAGTGAATGCCTTGATGGATTCGAAGCTACCGGTTCCGCCTGATGGAGTCGAAGCAATGGAGAGCTGATGGAGTCGAGGCAATGGAAGTTCGATGGATTCGAACTGGTTCCTGGCCAATCGATTCGAACTAAGGGTGGCCTACTCCATCTTTTGTCGACGATATCTTGAGCATACGAACTCGGATTGACCTGAAACTTGGATCGTTGGTTCCCACGGCTTTTCTTGACGTGCCTTATCAATTGTAGCCCGATCCGGACTTGAACAAATTTCATCGATATCCGTAGCGATCCTTACGCGTAACCGACTTCCGAGATGGTCTGTCGCCGGTATCTAGCCAAGTCCTTGGTGTCACAGCCTTGCCAAAAGGTGGGATAACACCATGGGTTTTTCTTTAAAAATGAGATTGGGATCTTTGTTTTGAAAACTAAGGCTTTCGAAACCTTAGACCTTTACTTTCGAAACTATTGGAAAACCTCTTTCGAAAGCATTTAAATCATCTTTTCAAAACACTAAGCATATGCCTTTCAAAACACTTTAAAACATCTCTTTCGAAAGTATTAAAGTAACTCATAGAAGCATAGCTTCGAAACCATTTGAAAGTACCCCTTTCAAAACCATTGGGTTTATCCTTAAAAATAACTTTTGGGTCAAAGTGAGTATAAAAGAAAGTACCCCTTTCGAAACCATTGACCTTCAACAAAAAGAGTTTGGGGAAAACTGATGGCTTTGAAACCATCCTTTCGAAAGCATTAATCTTTTATGTAAGCAATTGGAAGGATAGCTTCGAAACACCTTTCGAAGTCATTGCCTTCGAAACCTTTAGTATAAATGGCTACTGGAGCTCTTTCGAAAACATTGGGAAGTGGCTTATTTTCATTTATAAAACAAAAGCTACCTTTCGAACTCGTTGATGACTTTAATCCATTCGAAAGGTATAAAGGCGGCAGCATGGTTTCGACTGGGTTCAAACTACCCTTTCAAAAGCATTGATTTAAAAACAAAGCAACTTATTCGAAAGCCGCCATTTAAACGAAAAGGAGACAAACTCTTTGAAAGCTATATTAAACCCTTTCGAAAGCATTCATTTTAAAACAAGGCAAGTGGAATTTCTTTGGATAGTAAAACAAAGGCCTCAACCCCTTCGAAAGCTTGGTTTCAACTCCATACCTTTCGCCATTCACCAATCTACTATGTACCAACGCATTGATACCTTGTGTATTGGTTTCGACTTGGTTAGGGTGGAAGTATAGGGTTGAAAGGTTGCTATTGGAAGTGGCGAAACAATAAACTTATGCAAAACTGTTTTCATTGCCTTTTTAAGTAAAACTTTTCAACTAACTTGCTCATTTGTAAAAATATTATTGGTTGCCATAAACTTTACCAAAAACTTTTCTAAAAGACAGCCGAATTTATTTAGAAATTAATTAAAGATAATTAACAAAGAAGCCCTTCCTTTAACAAAACAATTGAGACTTTTTAGTTGTCCATCTTAAATAAATTAATTTTCCTAGTAAATTACTTAGGAAAAATCACCAAAAATCATCAATATTCATTTTTATTATGTTATCTAACATATATAAATTTCAGACCCAAATTCCTTTATATAATTGTCGAAATTAATTTCTAAACCCAATTATTCATATTCTCCTTTGAAAATTCATAATAAATTATCTATAGCTTGGATAATTACGAAAAATTAAACCCATCTCCAAAATAAAATTTTACATAACATATTAAATCCTCATGGCATTCGAAGCCCAATATAAACGATTAAGCCTTAAAATCGAATAAAAAATTTATTAAATAAACTTGTTTGAATATAACATATCATGTAATCCAAGCATATCATCATCAAAAATCATCATAACGGATTTAAACTTAAACCCGAAATCTAATGCTTAAGCAATAGTCATCTTAAGCTTGGTATCTAATACATCCTGTAGACTCTTCCACATTTCACTAGTAAACAAAGCATCTCTGTCTCTGACTATATTACTAGGAATTACATGCAGTCTAACTATGTTCTTCATGAACAACTTAGCTAAAACAGGTGCCATCCTGGTTGACTTAACAGGAATGAAATGGGCACTCTTGGTCAACCTGTCCACTATGACCCATATACTTTCATTTCCTCTATTCGACCTTGGCAACCCATTTATAAAATCCAGGGATATTGAATCCAATTTCCAAACTGGTACCTCCAAAGGTTGAAGCAACCCACTCGGCTTCTGATGTTCGACCTTCACTTGTTGACAGTTCGCACATTGCCTAACCCACAAGCCAACATCCTTCTTCATACCTTCCCAGTAGAAGCTCCTCTTTATATCTTGATACATCTTGGTTCCTCCAGGATGAATCATAAATTTGGATCGATGACATTCCCTAAGAACTTCTTTCCTTAAGACCTCAACATTCGGAACATACAACCATCCCTTCCTTCTCAACCATCCTCTCTGGTCAAGACGAAAATCTCTTAGATCATCGATCTCCAATCCCATCTCAAGCCTTCTAATCTTCAAAGCTAATAATGGATCCTCCTTCTGCTTAGAAGCAATCCTTTCAATCAACACTGGTCGAACATCCAAGCAGGACAACAGGACGCTGCTCTGACTAGAACTAGCAGTCGATCTTAACTGCATACTACAAGTAGTCAAATCTTCTAAAATTTTCCATTCTGCCAACATAGCTAACACCACATTCTGATGTCTTCTACTAAGAGCATCTGTTATCTTATTCCCTTTCCCAGGTGTATACTCTATACCAAAATCATAAGCTGTTAAAAACTCCAGCCACCTCTGTTGTCTCATATTCAACTCCTTCTAAGAGAATAAATATCTTAAGGACTTATGATCTATATATAGCTCAAATCTCTCCCCTAAGAGATAATGTCTCCATATCTTCAATGCGAAGATCACCATAGCCAACTCCAAATCATGAGTGGGATATCTCAGTTCATGTGGTCTAAGCTGTCGTGAAGCGTAGGCAATGTCCTTATCCTTCTGCATCAACACAGCTCCCAATCCGGTTCCATATGCATCGGTATACACCACCAACCGTTGGTTTCCGTTTGGAAACACTAATACAGGCACATTGGTCAACAAATGTTTTAACTTAAGGAATGCTTCCTCACATTTGTCAGACCAAGTAAATTTCACGTCCTTCCCGGTTAACTTAGTCAAAGGCGCTGCTATCCGTGAGAAACCCTTAATGAATCTCCGGTAATAGCTAGCAAGTCCAAGAAAACTTCTAATCTCAGTCACAGGCTCTGGTTTCTTCCAGTTATTAACAGCTTCGATCTTATTTGGATCGACTGACGGACACTTCTCTGAAACCACATGACCAAGAAACTTAACCTCTTTCTTCCAAAAATGACACTTGAAAAACTTCGCTTTCAGCTTATGCTGCCTCAGTGTCTCAAGCTCTACTCTAAGATGAATTTCATGCTCTCTTTCATCCTTAGAGTATACTAAAATATCATCTATAAACAACCAACACGAACCTATCCAAGTAATCTCGGAAAATTCGGTTCATCAGATCCGTGAAGAAAGTTGTTGCGTTCGTTAACCCCAATGGCATTACTAACCACTCATACGAACCATAACTAGTCTGAAACGCTGTCAATGGAATACTGTCCTCTACCACTCTTAACCGATGGAAACCTGTCGCCAAATCCAATTGTGAAAATACTCTAGCTCCACACAATTGATCAAACAGATCATCGATTCTCGGCAAAGGATACTTATTTTTTATTGTCTTCTCGTTCAACTTACGATAGTCGATACAGATCCTTAACAACCCATCCGGTTTCTTTACAAACACCGCGGATGCTCCCAAAGCGAACTGCTTGGTCTAATAAAATTCCTCCCTTCTAGATCCACTAGCTGCACCTTCAATTCCTTCACCTCGGTCGGTGCCATCCTGCTAGGTGGTCTACAAATAGGTTCAGCTCCTGGCACAAGATCTATCCGAAACTCAACAGCTTGTTTCAGTGGTAGTCCTGTAACTGGCTCAAACACATCTGCAAATTCTCTTACTACTCGAACTTGACTTAGCTCTTCTTCTACTTCCATATCTCTTAGAAAAGCACAAGCACTCCAGTCAGAATCCTCCACTGAGAATATAATTCGGTTGTGACTATCAGGGTGTCTTAGTGATATTTCCCTATCCTGGTAAAATATCCTAGCATCATATTTACCCAACCAATCCATACCAAAAATGATTCCAAAATCTACGAAATCAAAAACATGCAAACTACATACAAACTTATGACCTATCAAATCAAGTTCTAACTGGTCATATCTCATTCCCAGAGTTGCATACCCTCCTATTGGATTCACAACCCTTAAGGAAGTAACAAGGTATGTGGGTTCTAAACATAACCTATCAACCGAACGCTGAGATATAAATGAATGTGATGCACCAGTATAAAATAGTGCCTTAACTGGTATACTCTTAATCAAAAGCATACCTTCCATCATAGTCTTTCCTTTTTCAGCAGTAGTTGGCCTAGGAGATGATGGTCCAACAGCAAAAACCTTTCCCTTGTCCGCCCTGACTGGTCCTGGACACTGATTCTTATAATGCCCTATCTAGTTACAGTTAAAGCACTTCACGCCCTTCTTTTCTGCAGCCTTCTTCCCCTTGCCTGTCTGGCATTTATGAGCATAATGACCTTTCTTATCACACTTGAAACAGACCAAATTAGCCTTTGCCTTCTTAGCATCTTCTCCCATCTGGGTTCCCTTCGTCTTAAAGAATTTCCTCTTCTTACCCTGAGAACCCCGGGTTTCAACCTACTTCTCCTTCCCACAAGTAGCAAGCATCTCCTCATGTCGGATTGCCATCTCCACAAAAACATTATAAGGATCACGGAGATGTGGCAGGATCGCCCTAGCAATCTCGGGTCTCAATCCCCAAATAAATTTCACATTCCTATTGATGATGGTGTCAATAGCAGCATGCCCATATCTGGATAGCTCATCAAACTTAGAAGCATACTCAATTGCCGACATCTCTCCCTACACCAAATCCATGAACTTTTTCAACAATGCCGACTTAGCAACTTTAGACAAAAACCTTTGCTCGAATCTCCTTCAAAATTCTGCCCAACCTCTTCCTTAGGAACTCCAACAGTAACACTATTCCACCAATGAAGCATTGATCCCTGCAACTGCCTAGAGGCTAGTCTCCTCTTCTGCTGATCATTCAATCCTAAGTCAGCGAAGATTCTCTCATAATGCAACAGCCAATTCTCAGCTTCCATGGCATCCTTCATTCCCATAAATGGCTTCCCACCAAGACTAGTGTAATCTCTACATAACTTAGCATAATTATTTCCAATTGGAGCCACAGGATTAATTCTTCCAACATTTCTAGCCACTCTTGCAGCTGCTCTAGCCTGCATCAGATTGACGAAGAACGGATACATCATCCCCATATCTACTGGCAGATTTCCAGCACTACGTTGGCATCTGCATTTTGATTAGCATCTGCATTTTGATTAGCATTTGCATGTCGACCTGGATTCCTCCTAGTGGGTCGAACATATCCGTTTGTTGTAGTGTTTCCTCCACCGAGTTTTCCTCTTCCGTTTCCTGCCTCCATATCTTAATTTCTCGTAACCTGCATACAAGCCTTAGTAAGATACAGAAGAACGGTCTAAGAGAGAGGGGATACGTACTTATATATATATCCAATACAAGTACCTTACTATAGCATTATCCCAAACTCCGATCTTATTTTTTGATTCATTGGATTATGTTTTGAAAAATATTTTAGGTTTTAAATTTCCTAAGTTTTCATAAACATATGCTCTAATACCAACTTATAACATCCCACACTTGGAGGCCCAAAACTAACGGCTACGGATGCTGCAGTCATCCATAATTATTAATCCTCAGCGACCAAATAAGGTAATGTTAGATACATTGATATAACAGAAACACATGGATATGGAAAAAAATTTAAAATCATTAAACAAATTTCTCATTCCATTTCAAATCATTTCAAATTCATTACATAATCCCATATTCGAGAACCACGTTCAGGAAAATATAATTATTACAACATACGCCAAGAGCGACCTATGAAGATGCCCCCTTGAATGATCAGAGTCTAAACATAGGCAATTAAACAACTTTGTCTTTGCAACAAAACACAGCAGAATCAATAGAAATGAACTCCGACTAGCTAGCTTGCCTCCTGCACGTCTCCGGAAGCTTATTTGTCAAAAGGAGAACCTAAAAACCTCAACTCTCAAACTACTCAAAATTAACTGAGCACCTAAGAGTTTAAGGGGAAAACATAAACTTTGAGTCAGACATAAAGCCTGGTATGAATAATAACCTACCATTTTGAACCATTTAGATATCTAGTGAGACCACGCCGCTTAGCGGAATGGATTTTCCCCTCACTAGTATCTTATCCAAAAATTTATAATAACCATATACTGTGCTCCTGCATCCACAGTGGTTAAATACATAGCAATTTGTAATATTATGATGATATGCAAATAAGCAAAATATCCTAAATTTCTCATCCCTATTCATTTTGACTATCTGTCTCAGTTATAGTTTCTAGGGTCACTATTAATTTAGTAGTTTTCATGGGCTGACTAATAACCTGTTTAAAGTTTATGGACTACCTGTCATATTTCATAGTTTTCATGGGATCACAAAGAACCTATTGGCCCCTGCTAATAACTTTATTCAATTATTTTATGGGTTCTCCCTGAACCTATTAGTATCTCCAATAACTCCCCTTATATCATAGTTTTCATGGGTTGACTATGAACCTATTGACTCCTATCAATAACTTAATTCAGATATAGTTTTCATGGGTTCACTACAAACCTGTTGGCCCCTGCCAATAACACTTTTTAAACATAGTTTTCATGGGTTTACTATGAACCTGTCTAAACTGACAACTTCTTGATTAATCTTTGGGTATCCTATATTCTAGTCTACCTGACCTCCTGGATTCAACTCAATCCATTCAGGAGTGTACATAATTTATATTCACTACTAGGTCAACCTACCTGGGTATTCTACCCTTACTCCCAAAAATACACTTATGGGTCCATTACATAGTGAATATATTTATAGAAGAAGCATATACAAAAACACTACCAACATTTATGGTTGAATATCCTTGAAATCATTTCCACCTGAAAATTTGGTTAATCCCTTTAACCCATTATTTTTATCGAGGCAAGCTTCTTCAAAAACTTCAAATTTAAAAGCCATTTTAAAGCTTATTTATAGTGCTATGGGTTTTTCCTTTAAAAATGAGATTGGGTTCTTTGTTTTGAAAAGTAAGGCTTTCGAAACCTTAGACCTTTACTTTAGAAACCATTGGAAAACCTCTTTCGAAAGCATTCAAATCTTCTTTTTAAAACACTAAGCATATGCCTTTCGAAATACTTTAAAACATCTCTATCGAAAGTATTAAAGTAACCCATAGAAGCATAGCTTCGAAATCATTTGAAAGTACCCCTTTCAAAACCATTGGGTTTATCCTTAAAAATAACTTTTGGGTCAAAGTGAGTATAAACGAAAGTACCCATTTCAAAACCATTGAGGGGAAAACTGATGGCTTCAAAACCATCCTTTCGAAAGCATTAATCTTTTAGGTAAACAATTGGAAGGATAGCTTCGGAACACCTTTTGAAGTCATTGCCTTCGAAACCTCTAGTATAAATGGCTACTGGAGCCCTTTCGAAAACATTGGGAAGTGGCTAATTACATTTATAAAACAAAAGCTACCTTTCGAACTCGTTGATGACTTCAATCCATTCGAAAGGTATAAAGGCGGCAGCATGGTTTCGACTGAGTTCAAACTACCCTTTCAAAAGCATTGATTTAAAAACAAGGCAATGCATTCGAAAGCCTCCATTTAAACAAAAAGGCGACAACCTCTTCTAAAGCTATATTAAACCCTTTCGAAAGCATTCTTTTAAAGACAATGCAAGTGGCATTTCTTTGGATAGTAAAACAAAGGCCTCGACCCCTTCGATAGCTTGGTTTCGACTCCATATCTATCACCATTCTCCAATCCACTACGTACCAACGCATTAACACCTTATGTATTGGTTTCGACTTGGTTGGGGGGGGAAGTATAGGATCGAAAGGTAGCTACTGAAAGTCTTTCATTGCCTTTTGAAGTAATACTTTTCAACTAACTTGCCCATTTGTAAAAATATGATTGGTTGTCATAAACTTTACCAAAATCTTTTCTAAAAGACTACCTAATTTATTCAGAAATTAATTAAAGATATTAACGAAGAAACCCTTCCCTCTAACAAAACAATTAAGACTTTTAAGTCCTCCATCTTAAATAAATTAATTTACCTAGTAAATTATTTAGGAAAAATCACCAAAAATCATTAACATTCATTTTTATTATGTTATCTAACATATATAAATTTTGGACCCAAATTCCTTTATATAATTACCGAAATTAATTTCTAAACCTAATTATTCATATTCTCCTTTGAAAATTCATAATAAATTATTCATAGCTTGGATAAATAAGAAAAATTAAACCCAACTCCAAAATAATGTTTTACATAACATATTAAATCCTCATTGCATTTGAAACCTAATATAAATGATTTTAGCCTTAAAATCGAATAAAACATGTATCAAACAAACTTGTTTGAATATAACATATCATGTAATCCAAGCATATCATCATCAAAAATCATCATAATGGATTTAAACTTAAACCCGAAATCTAATGCACTTTAAAAATGAAAAATGAGATGGCTTTGATTATTATTCACCTTGATTTGGATAAGGACTTGAGATTTGATCTTGTTTAATTCTCCTTGCTTGATTCCTTAGCTTTTAATTGAATTCCCTCTTCTTTTCCCTAGGAAATGGCCGGCTTGCTCTTTAGTTTACGTTTTAGAATTTTGAATTATGAACGGGTAGAGTGGAAATAGGAACAAAGGTTTAGGGGTTATGGGGTCATGGGTGCGGCTATTACCCATAATGCCCTTGCCTTATTTCCTTATTAGTTACTTTATGAAAACATTTCTACAGCCCATTCTTTTTATTTAATTAAGCACGACCCTTATTAAATTTTCAAATCTTAATCCCCTTATCACTCTAATATTTACATTATTCTATTTAATTTATCCGATTAAATCTCCTGAATAATGTTATTTAAAATTAGGGGTGTTACAGTAAGTAGTACCCACATACAGACCCATGGTTATTTTGGTAATGCTCGTCCCTGTAGAAGTACATCAGATTTTGGTGGATAAAGGAAGTTTGGTAAACATCATAGTCTAAGATGCATTTAG
Source organism: Allium fistulosum (assembly GCA_030737815.1). Classification (NCBI taxonomy): domain Eukaryota; kingdom Viridiplantae; phylum Streptophyta; class Magnoliopsida; order Asparagales; family Amaryllidaceae; genus Allium; species Allium fistulosum. Next base: position 913,419,095 of record CM060908.1, read on the forward strand.
CAGGATGTGATTGTGCATGAAGGATGTCACAACGTGCAACCATCAATTGATGCTTCATAGGAGAAGGCAAAATGCCCTTAGGAAGGTTGGATTTGTTTGTCGAGCTAGGAACCCGTCCCAGATCAGCCATATGAAAAAAAACTTTTGCTTTGGTGAACGGATTCTCAATGTACAATGCTTTTTTGGAGCGACCAACCCTATCATATTTCTATGAAGTGGTAGCCCAATGGTGCCTGACCATGAAATTTCCTATGGCTCACGGAGTATGGGAGTTTAGGATGAAGCTGAACCCGCTAAAGTGCTCTTTCGAGGTTTCATTTGGAATGATCTTAGGATTTATCCTCCATGCTAAGGGAATTGAAGGTAACCTAGAACACGTCCTAGCTTTGAAAGACATCAAGGTCCTTGAAGCACGAAAAGAGATGCAAAGCCTGAATAGCAAGGTTGCAGCATTGAGCAGGTTCAGATCTAAAGCCACTGATAAACGTGTTCCATTCTTTGAAGCACTCAAGAAGTAGGAAGACAATTTTGCTTGGAAGGATGAATGTATGGCAATATTCCTCAGTTTACTAGAACATTTGCAGAAGCCACCAGTTCTTTCTACACCAGTAGAAGGAGAGGATCTGTAATTGTACTTAGATATTTAAACCCACGCCTTGAGTGTGGCATTAATTTGGGAAGTAGATCGAGTTGGGGTGGAAATTTAACCGAGTTATCCAACCTAATCGACCTTAATCGAACCGCTTTAACCGAAAAAATTGATTAACCGAACTTTGGGTTAACTGAACAATGTTGGTTCGGTTAACCATGGTTCATATATTGGTTAACCGTTAGCCAAAACTATTTTTTTAATTATCAAACAGGCCAAATCCAATACTACTCGCAACCCGATCGACCCATTCTTCCCCAACCCTAATCGAGTCATGCCTTTGCCAATGCCAACCGCTATTTACAATTTCATTCATTCCCAAAATAATTATCTCATTTGTTTTCGTTACCAAAATAAAAAACTAATCTACAAAAAATTTCACCTCTGCTAAACCTTTGAATCAAATACAAATCGATCCTCCTCCGCCTTAATCTTCATTCCTTGCTATCTAGATAATCAATTTGAGCAATGGTGAATGCTAGTAGGAAGAGAAAGAACATGAGTTTGATTTATTTTGTGTAGTTTTAGTTTTTATCTATTTTATTTAAATTTTAATGAGTGTTTAATTCATTTATGCTTAAACGAGAAATATACACAAGTGCTTGCAATATTATGGTATAATATTTAAATAAAATAGATAAACCAGTCTTTGTGTTCATGGATTGATTTATTTTGTGCAGTTTATTTATTACGTGTTCAGCTGATCAGTTCACAGAAATTTTATTGATTTGTTTTGTATAGTTCATTTATTATGTGTTCATATATGGTATAATATTAGTTCATATAATATCAGTTCATAAACTACTAAACTAGTCTTTATATTTATGGATTTTAGTTTAAATTTAATGAATATTATGAATTGTAAACTAGGTAGATCAGTTTGTAATATATGGCATATACTATATAATAGGTCATATATGAGTCATAATATTATGTGTTTATATATCAGTTCATATATATATATATATATATCTGTGTGTGTGTGTGTATATCAGTTCATATATATGAACTATATATCATATGAACTTATATATACACACACATACATACATACATACCTATATATATGATATATGAACTGATATATAATTATATCATATATATAAACTGATATATCTCATATATATGAACTGATATATAATATTATGAACTATTATATATCAATTCATAATATCACTTTGAACTAAAACAATATTAAATTCAAACCAAAATTATAAACTGATATATATAATATATGAACTGAAATATCATATATATAAACAAATATATCAGTTCATAATATCAGTTTGAATATTATGAATTTAATCCACTATAGCAAAATATTAGTTTGAATATTACCAGTTGCAAAATATTGGTTTGAATATTATGATTGATGTTTATCAGTTTGAATATATATTTCTATGTTTGAAGGTTTGTTTTATTTCTACTTTGTTTGGTTTAAAGATATGAAGTAACTTTCAATCGAGATATAACAAATTTGAGATTCTACAGTGACTATTTGAGATCTGAAGTTTTGTATCTAGATGAGTGATTTTTGTTTTCTAGTTCAGATTATGATTTAGATGTATTCTTATAGAGATATGTACCATGGGTTATGACTTTGATAATTCAGCAAAATCCAACATGGATATTCTTTAAGACCTTTCAATTGTTGTAAAAAAATGCCTTCATAATGAAACTTAGTGCTGTGTTTGGAAAGTTAACAATATTATATATTAACATTTTTGGCTGGAACAAACCATAGTGACATATATCTTTGAGAATAGGAAGCATATATATTTTTTAATATCTTTTAAGCTATGTTTTTGTTATGATAAGTGTATTCAAATTTGATATGAAAATATGTCATCATTATTTGCCTAGTTAAGATTTGAATTATAATGGTTTTGGTTGAGTACATGCCCTTATTATAAATACAAGAAGAGATGTAGTAAAGACCAAATTTTTATCCTTTAGTTTGTTTACTTTTCAATGTTTTCATCCTCTAGTTTATTCTTTACTATCACATAAAGCAGACTACTTTCATATTAAGTGAAATAAAGTTGTTTCTATATAATTTTGAGTAATAATTGCACTGATTGAGGTTGCACGAAATAATTTTGATGTTTTACTATGGTGGAAGGTAAATAGTTCCAAATGTCATGTTTTATCTTTAGTCACTCGAGATCTTCTTGCTATTCCAGTGTCCATAGTTGCCTTTGAATCTGGTTTTAGCATCGTAGGAAGGGTTATAGATCCTTTTCGTAGTACTTTGAGTCCATAGATGGTTGAGCCATTAGTTCGTACCTAAAATTTGTTATGGTCAAAAACAATTTTTTCCGATCAACGGATTGAGGTTCCTCTCGATGATGTTTCCTATTATGATAAGGTCCTCTCAGGTGATATTAGCATTCGTAAAATAATCTAGTTCGTCATTTGTTTGATTTTAAATACAATACTCTAACTAACTTGTTTGCCGTATAGAATTTGTACATGGATGTCAATGTGAGCCGCCATCATCTTTTATTTTCACCATAGATAGTCCATCTCTGTCGTCATTTTTTTCACCATGGTTAGTTCATCTTATGAACACTCAATGCAATTATAATTTGCTGGGTTAAAAATATTAAAGATAATATACTGTTAAATATCTTAAATATAATATGTTGTTACAAACTGAACGTCAAATTTACTGCTATATTTACAAACTGATATATATAACTTGTAAATACATATATAACTTGTATAATTATATGATATATATAGTTAATTAATACAATTTATTGCCTATAACAGAGAATTATATATACTATATGTCTGTATAACAGTAAATTATAGCTATATGACATATATAGTTAACTGTAAACATCACACTTATATATCAATTGTTTATATTCACACATATCTTAATATCACAACATGTTACTGTAAGTTGTTTATATTCAATTGCTAATCAGTAAGCAAGTTTTTGATCGTTTAGATTCAATTGTTTATTTACTGTAAGCTGTTTATATTCAATTGTTAACATCACAGCAAATTACTGATTAGCATCATAGCAAGTTAGTTCAAATTTTATTCTTATGACCAAGGTTTTAAATCTCCCCGAGATCAGCCGAGATGAAAATCCGAGATATTAGCCAAAATCCGAGATTTGGTAGCTTGGTTAGTTATAAGTCTTTTAAATATCGCCCGAGACAGCCAAGATATTTGCCCGAGATATTGGCCAAAATCCGAGATTTGAAACCTTGCTTATGACAACAAATTCAAATGGATATATATATATATATATATATATATATATATATATCAGTTAGCATTATCAGTTGCATATATAATTCAACTGTTAACATCCATTTGAGTTTTTATTATAGCTAATTCAATATCAATATAAAATTCAATCGTTAACATTACAGCAAGTTACAGATTAAGATCACAACAAGTTAGTAACTAATTATATTTAAGTTGCATTATACAAATAATCAGTTAAACGGTAAGCTTAATTCATTTTCATACAAGCTTGTAAGTTGCAGTAATACACCATGGCACATGCTTTCATTTTTATGAATTTAGTCATTTACTGTAAACAAGTTAGTTCGATTTTTATTCTAATGTTCGATTGTTTTTAGTATCAGTAGTACACCATATATGCTTTGTTTCAGTTTGACTAACTTATATCTATTAATCTTTGGACAAAGACTTGGAATTTGGAGACAAAAGTTGCAATATCTTTAGCATTATTATACTAATTTTATGTTATTTGATTGAAACCTTGTTGTTGTAGTTATATTAATGTATTCTATTTATGTTTGGACTTTGGGGTTTAAACCTTTCCGTTGTGATGTATTATATTGTGGATACAGACTATAATGCTATTATTATAACGTCGCGATTTGCTATAATGGATTAATGGTTGCTATAATGAATTAATGATATAATGCTTTGACTCAAACTCCATGCTTATGATGCTACAAGCCTATAATGGTTGCTGCGGACTATTGTATACCATATACTATATTGATGCTTATATTAATATTGCGATCATTACATATACTAAATTGCTGTAGAATATCATAAACTATATTATGCTATAAGCCTATAACGATGCTATATAGTGTGATACTTTTTATATGGATTCAATGCTTATAAAGTTATAATGCTATAAATGACATCAATCTACATGTTGAAAGGTCAAGAAACATAAATACAATATACTGTTTTTTGTTCATTAACCATAAAATATGATTCATAATTTTCATACACAACAGCCAAACTTGGAAAAATAGTTGGTCTAAGATAATTGTCCATGCAACATATATGTATAGTTATTTGTAAGGAAGTCCACAAACATCCCTTATGCTATAATAGTTAACCAGTCGACGGTTAACCAATTAATTTAAATGATTAACTAGTCTATGATTAACCATTTAAATTAATCAATTAATGGGTTAATTTAACCAGTTAATCACGGTTTAAATTAACCGATTCGATCGGTGGTCTGATGACCACCTTAACCGACCACTGGTTAACTGAAACGATTAATATTTTCGGTTAATTGAAGTTATTAACCGATTTAGTCGGTTAACCAACTGTGCCCACCCCTAAGATTGGGTACAACGATCAGTATATAATGTAATAAGCACTTCGCTGGGCCGGTGTCTAGATATCCTAAATTGGAAATGTTGGCATATTGTTTACTGATAGCATCTCGGAACCTGAGGCACTATTTCTAGTTCCATCCAATCTGGTATTGATGGACCAACCATTGAGGTAGATCCTACATCAGCTTAATACCTCGAGAAGATTAATAGAGCAGAGTGTTGAACTAAGTCAATATGAGATTACTTATCATCCTTAAACGACGATCAAGGGACAAGCCTTGTGGACTTTATTGTACAGTTTACTGTTAGGGACGATGAAGCAAAATCCCAAGAAGAGGAAGCTCCTAAATGACGAATGTACGTGGATGAAGCTTCGAATGAGCATAACTCTGGTGCAAGAGTTGTACTGCTAAAACCCGAAGGAGGAAGTTGAGCTACACAGTGTGTCTGGGGTTCAAGGCAACAAATAATGAAGTTGAAATGCTGAATATGAAACCCTAATAGCGGGACTAGAGATAGCTAAAGAAGTATGGATAAGGTCATTGTGCGTACACATCGACTCTCAGTTGGTCGTAAACCAAGTGCCAAGGGAGATCTAGCCTAAAGGGGTTAGTTTGGCAGCCTATCTAAGAAAGATGAAGACTTTTCTTAATGCGATGTAGCATTATGTGATAAAGCATATTCAATGGGAAGAAAATCAAGAAGCGAACGAGTTGGCAAAATTGGCAAGTTCAAGAGACGGGCCTTTGTTAGGGTCAATAGCAGTGGTGACCCCACTTAGCTCTAACTTTGAGGACGTGAATGTGATATCAGTTACCAATGATGAGGAAACTTTGATGGTGTCGATTATAAGGTACTTGAGAGAAAGGGTCTTACCGGACAACATGAATGAAGTCAAGAAAATCTTGCGGAAGGCGCCTCGAATTATCATTCAGGATGATATGCTATATCGAAGGGGATTTTCTAACCAGCTGCTAAGGTGCGTAGCCAGAAGAGAAGCTGAGGAGATGTTGGAAAGCTTACATCAAGGGAGCTGTAGAGATCATACTGAGAGGCAAACCCAAGTAAAGAAGGTGTTGTGGTATGGGTACTTCTGGCTGATACTAAACCATGGTGTGATGGAATACACGAAGATGGGTGACGAGTGCCAGCGATTTGCGAAGGTCCTAAGATTGCCGCTAACTAAGTTGACTCATATAGTTAGCTCCTGGCCCTTTGCACTATAGGTAACAAATCTAATCGACAAACTTCCCATGGCTAGGGTTGGAGCTAAGTATGCTGTAGTGGTAGTCGACTACTGTTCGGAATGGACTTTCTATCAATTAGAAAACCGCCGAATTATATCGTTATAAAAACTACAAGCGCACGACATACAATCGTAGTACGTATACGAGTACGGGTCGATCCCACAGGGAAAGAAAGAATTTTAAATCACTCAATCAAATTATCCCAAACGGTTGAAATTGTGTTAACTAAAAATTATTAAAAACAAGAGAAAAATAGAATTTAAAACTATGAGATTAGAAGGCAATTTAGAGACAAATCCCTTCTTATGATCATACATATCAACATAAAATGAATTAATGATCACTCTTTTTAACCACTTGTGGAATTAGTTGATGTATTTATTATAAGTATGGTCTAATTATGATATTAACTAACACAACTTAAATCATCAAACTTTAATACACTTCTTAACCCACTTGTCAAATCTCACGAAAATGATTATGAAATTAAAAATAAAATCTATTTTAAGCATGATCTATTTACTATGAACTAGTAACATAGAACATCAAATTTCGATTCTAGTTTCACTTTCATTATCAAAATCATATTTAGTTGAAGATGTAATTTGTGTTTCTATTTGATTAAATATATCCTATTTGTTATGAACAACGTAGACTATCAAATTCACTAATAAGCAACAAAATTCCATTAACATCAAAATTTCCATTAAGCACAAAACAAGAGATCATAAATGAAATCATTATGTTGTTTTTGTATGACTCGTGAGAGCTTCATTACCCATAAATTGAAGAGGTTTAGCTTTTCATATTTGAATAACATAAATTAATTTCAACATAAAAAAGGAAAGGAAAACTAAGTAAAGAGAACAAGAGCTAACTAACTTGCATAAAATAAAACTAAGCTACTTGCATGAAAATAAATCTAATCTACTAACATGAAATAAAAGAGAGCATGCAATAAAAATAACATAAAAGAAAAGAGCATGAAATAAAAAAAAAACATAAAAAGAAAGTTGCATAAAAAGAAGATGGCTAAGAAGCCATTAAAGAGAAGCTTTTTTTTCTAGTTTTTTATTACAGCTCTATGCATTTAAGAAGAAGATTCAAATACATGAACAAAAGAGGGTATTTAATCATGTCCTAAAACCCTAATCCATTTTTAAAGAGCTACCAAAAATACCCTCAACCTTTTGTAGCCTCCAAGTCATAATTAGTGAATAATTAATCCTCTACTAACATGTGCTTTTGCTTTTTAATGTTGGTCCATTAGTTAGTGGTTAGGCGGACTCCTCTATGTTGCATGAATTCTTTTGTTTTCTTCTTTCTTTAAGCTTTCACTACTTGTGCATGCATATGTCCATGAAGCCACTTCCAATTTGCACTCAATTTCCTACAAAATAAAATTAAAATGTGCAAATAAATTTTCTCCAAATTAATTCACACACAAAATTACCGTTTTGCCTAAATGTAAATGAGTGAATGATGATATGAAAGCACTTTTATATTTTGATAAAAACATGTAAAAATACCCTAATGTGTCATTTATTTAAATAAAAGAAGAATAAATATGAGAGTAAAAATATACATTTTTACATGTACATCAAATATCCCACACATATCTTTTTATTCATCCTCGAATAAACTAAAACTAGGATAAATCCACTTTCGTAGGAAGCACGATGGCATTGAGCATATGCAACAAGCCGTTAAACCTCTAGGTGTCCTTAGTAGGACGAGTGTTGTCTCGTGAGGGTTTTTAGTGGATACTACCCATAAAATCCAAATCCGATATGCAAAGTTCCTAATGTAAGATTTAATTACAAAGATATGAATGCAAGTTTTTGTTATTTACAAAATGATGAATTACTTCTAAATTAACATGAGATAGTAATATACAAGTCATGGTCATCATTAAGAAATTTCAGTCTTTTACTAATCAAAAGTTCAAATAAAAATTACTTTTCATTACATTTCAACTCTAGTTTGGCTAGTTGTTTCAGTTGATAACACAGTGCAAATATGAAATAAATTCTTTAATTGATTGTCAGAGTTTTCAAAGTGGTATCTTCATTTCTATTTCTATAACAAGTCAAATCAGTAAAGTCAGGACAATGCTTGGATTTCAATTACTTACTCTCTCCTTATTTGAAAAAAATATATTAACATTATTATTATTTAAATACACCTAACTCAGAAAACTGAGGCCAAATATACCATTCATGCACTGCCTTTCGGGCTTACGTGAGAAGAGTACAGAGCAAGGCGAGTGTCCACACCTAGGTGTGTAAACTTGACTCTAGGTGTTTATTATTTTTAATTTTTATATACATAGACCTAACTTAGAAAATTGAGGTCGGATATACATGAGAAGAGTACAGAGCATGATGAATGTACACACTTATGTGCGGACACACGGCTTTAGGTGTTTTTTTTATTTTCTTTTTTTAAAGGAGAAGAGAGAGTTATGCAAAATCATCTTAGCACCACTTAACTTTAAAGATTAAAAATGTTAACGTATGTACTTTAAATCAACCACTTTTTAAACAAAGACTATAATTTAGAATAACATCATAATCATCACATATGAATCTCCTTATATACTAGTTACACCATAGTTGCTTGTAATTTAAAATTTTCTTTTTATTATTCGTTTGCGTTAAGTAATTTTCCAAAAATTTTAATCTCATGACGAAAACTGTATGCTTACACTATCGTGCCTATTCAAAGGTAAATTAATATGCAAAAAAAAAATTCCTAGAAAGGGAAAGAAAATGCAAAAATCAAACTATGTAATCAAAATAAACATGAGACTCCCTCCACACTTGATTTTGACTGTGTCCTATACTCAATGCATGATATAATAAGTGTAAAGAAAATATATATACATATTTACAAGAGAGGGTTAAAATTCCTTACTAGACGTAGTGTGGCTCATAAAGAATCATGAGCTTCTCTTCTCGATCACTTGCCAATTCCAAGTACAGCATTAAATGATGACCATTGACTTTAAAAATCGATCCATCCTAGGGTTTTCTATTTCTATGGCACCGTATGGAAAAACAGTACATACCACGTATGGTCCAGCCCATCTCAATTTTAATTTCCTAGGAAATAAATGAAGTCGAGAGTCATATAGAAGAACCTTTTGATTTGGAAAAAACGTTTTTCTTAGGATTGACTTGTCATGAAAACTTTGGTTTTTCCGTTGTAAATTTTTAAGTTTTCATATGCATCATTCCTAATCTCTTCTAATTCATTGAGTTGCAATTTTCTATTTTCGCCAGCCTTTTCAAGATCAAAGTTTATGTTCCTTGTTGCCCATAATGCTTTATATTCAAGTTCGACTGGTAAGAGACATGTTTTACCATATACTAATCGAAAAGGAGACATTCCAAGTTTAGTTTTAAAGCAGTTCTATAACCCAAAGCGCATTTGTTAATTTTTTAGACCAATCTTTCCGATTTTTATTAACAGTTTTCTCCAAATTTGTTTGATTTGACGATTTGAAACTTTGACTTGACAACAAGTTTGAGGATGATAAGGTGTGGATAACTTGTGGGTTATTGATTATTTCTTCATTAAAGATCAAAAAGGCTGATTACAAAAATGGATTCCGTTATCACTTATTATTGTGCGAGGCATGCCAAACCTAAAAAAGATGTTTTCTTTTATGAATTTCATAACAATTTTGTGGTTATTTTTCTTACACGGAATAGAAATGTAATTGACAACAAAAGGAATATAGAGATTTCGAAAGAGTTAGGAAATGGCCACATAAAGTCAATTCCCCAAACGTCAAAGATTTTGATCGTAAGGATGGGGGTCAAAGGCATCATGTTTTGTCGAGAGATTTTTCCTAACATTTGACAACGATCGCACGCTTTACAAAACACGAACGCATCTTTGAAAAGTGTAGGCCAATAAAAGCCATATTGGAGCACTTTTTCTGTAGTTTTCTTAGAACCGAAATGTCCACCAAATGTTGGTCATGACAGAACGAAAGAACACTCTTGATTTCGCTATCTGGGATGCATCGTCGAATGATTTGGTCAGAACAATACTAAAACAAGTATGGATCGTCCCAATAGAAATATTTCACTTGGGATAGAAATTTTTATTTATCTTATTTAGACCAAAACGAAGGAGTTTCCTTAGTCACTAAATAGTTCACTATATCAAAAAACCACGGATCGATGGAAACGGAAAAGAGTTGTTTGTTGGGAAAGTTCTCATTGATGGGCAAAGAAGATGGTGCGTTTGGAAGACGAGACAAGTGATCAGCTATGACATTGTCAGATCCTGTTTTGTCTTTGATTGTAAGATAAAATTCCTGGAGTAAAAGGATCCAACGGATCAAACAAGACATAGCATCCTTTTTAGCAAAAAGGTACCTAAAAGGAGAATGGTCAAAGTAAACAGGGATGTATCAACATATCAAAAAGTTCAAAGCTTTTCTAGTGCAAAAACTACGGCTAGAAGTTCTTTATTGGTGGTTTTGCAGTTGAGTCGAGCATCATTCAAGGTCATACTAGCATAGTAGATGACGTGGAGGATTTTATTGATGCGTTGTGCTAGGATAGCACCAACCGCAAAGTTAGAAGCATTACACATTATTTCAAAAGGAATATCCCAATTGGGCGAGCGAATGATTGGAGCAGAAATAATTTCATTTTTATGACATTCGAAAGAAGAGACACAATCAGAATTGAAATCGAAAGGAACGTCTTTTCCCAAAAGAGTAGTCAAAGGTCGAGCAATTTTGCTAGTCTTTTACAAAGTATTGATAAAAGCCAGCGTGTCATAAAATTATCGAATGTCCTTAATGGATTGGGAATGGGTAGATTTGAAATGACCTTAATTTTTGCTTTATCTACCTCAATGCCCTTATTAGAAATGGCATGTTCGAGGACTAAGCCTTGTTTGACTATAAAGTGGCATTTTTCCCAACTCGAAGTTAAATATTTCTCTTTACATCGAATTAGAACCAACTCGAGATGATGAAAGCACTCGGAAATGGAATCTCCAAAGATAGATAAATCATCCATAAAAACTTCTAAAAAGCGTTCGATCATGTCAGAAAAGATGCCAACCATGCATCGTTGGAAAGTCGCATGGGCATTACAAAGACCGAGTGGCATAAGTCGATAAGCAAAGGTTTCGAAAGGACATGTGAAAGTCGTTTTTTCTTGATCTTCGGAAGCGATTGGAATTTGGTTATAACCGAAATAACCATTAAGAAAACAATAGAATTCATGGACGGCTAATCGTTCAAGCATTTGGTCGATGAAAGGAAGAGGGAAATGATCTTTGCGTGTTGCAGCATTTAATTTTCGATAATCAATGCAAACTCGCCAACCTGTTTGAGTACGGGCTGGAATGAGTTCATTAGCGTCATTCGTGATAACGATGATATTGGACTATTTAGGCACGACATGAATTGGGCTAACCCACGAACTATCAAAGATGGGGTGTATGATACCATTATCAAGGAGCTTAAGAATTTCTTCCCCAATCACATCTTTCATTTGGTGTTAAGCCTTTGTTGCGCATCAGGAGTGGGTTTGGCTTCGTTAATTAAATGAATGTGATGTTAAACAATTGCAAGGCTAATTCCCTTAATGTCGATATGGACCACCCACTAGCTTCTTTTTTTCGAAAGAATTAAAAGAAGAGATGCTTCATGGTCAAGAGAAATCTCGGTAGAAATAATGATGGAAAAAGTGTCGTTTTCACTTAAGTATGCATTCTTAAGGTGAGAAGGAAGAGTTTTGAGCTTTAACTTAGGAGGTTGATCAATGAAAGAAGTCGGCCGAGTTTCGGACTCAACCGTGAGAGGTTCGAAAGAAGGGTGTCTTCGATCTCGTTTGGCATGTCATGAATAATTGTTTGTACTCGGCCTCGCGTTTGTTATTAAGGTCAATTGTCTTGTTTTCAAAGTTTTCGTGAATAGCGCTAACTTCCAAAGTTTTGCCAAATGGTCCATTTGATTGATTTTTAAAATTAAAGATGTTGAGTTCTATGGTCATGTTATGAAAAGAAATTTTCTTTGAACCATTTCGACAATTGATCAAGGCATTCGAGGTGGCTAAGAAAGGTCATCCTAAAATCAATGGAATTTGACTCATAGGATTGTTTACATGTTGTGTTTCAAGTACGATGAAATCAGCTAGAAATATGAATTCCCCTACTTTAATGAATACGCCCTCGATTTCTCCTATTGGTTTCTTTAAAGAACGAGCGACCAATTGAAGGGTGACCTTCGTTGGTTTAAGCTCACCCAAACGTAGTTGTTAGTAAATTGAGTATGGAAGCAAATTTACACTCGCACCTAAGCCTAACAAGCATTTATTGATGTTCTTGTCTCCTATCGTACACGAGATTGTGGGGGCAACCAGGGTCTTTGTATTTCACAAGAATGGATTGAGACAAGACTTCACTTAGATCGGCCACTAAGAAGACTTTTTTAGGTACTTGAGTTATCATTTTTGAGTACACAAGTCCTTTAAAATTTGGCATAGGTTGGAACTTGTTGAATTATGTATAAAAGAGGAATGTTGACCTTGACTTGCTTAGAAATTTCTAACACTTTTTCCATTTGCTTCGAATGTTTCTTAGCACGAACTTTATTGGGAAATAGAGCTCGCAACTCAGCGAGTCAGCCTACTTGAGTTGTTGAAGGATGAGATTCAAAATTGGATTCAATGTTAGGATTGGACTCAGTCGAGGGTATAAGAGATTTGAAAGAAATTTCCGGTAAGTCATTAGGATTGAAAATTTTGATATTGATTTGCTTACTGGGTTGCAAAGTGGTGATAGTGTTCATTGGATTCAAATTTCTATCTTGAACGACATGAGCTTGGTTTGAGTTTGTTTTTTGATTTCTAGGGTTTTGAATAGGTTGACTCGAGAATGTACCTCTTTCACATTCACTCACAGAAGTGGCTAATTGACTCATTTGCATTTCAAGTTTAGCGATCGACTGACTTGTATTTTGCATGTACGAGGTTAACAAAATTTTAAAATTGTTATTTGATTGAAGGTTTTACGTGGTCGCTTTAGCCAACATTTCCAAACTTTTCTCAAGTGAAGTCATTTGTTTGTCATCTTGGGGAACAAAAGATTGTTGCACTTGGTTTAGAGAAGATTGTGCAAAGTTTTTTTGAAATTGATTTGATTGAAAAGGAAGATCCGAAGCATTATTTAGAAATGCTTGAAAAGATAGTCGAACCAAGTTCGTATTTGAATTGTTTTGGTTCCAAGCGAAGTTAGGATGATTTCTCCAACCTGGATTGTACGTTGGAGAGAACAGGTCGTTCCTAACTTTGTTAAAAGCATCGATTTGTTCTAACGAGTGAGGACATTGATCGGCAATATGATTTGGATAATTACATTTATAACATGAGATTTAAGAAGCTTGGTTCATTTGATTAGTTGAAAGAACGTTATCAAATTTGTTTATCATCGCATCGATTTTCGCTTCTAAGGCTAATGATGATCCTATCAAATGTGCGCTCGATCTTAAATAGATTGCTTTTTCGTTAGATTGTTCCCATTGAGATGATTTTTCGGCTAGGTTTTCAAGAAATTTCCAAGCGGTATCATGATGTTGTGCTAAAAAGTTTCCTTGGCACATTGATTTAAGCATCATTCTAGAGCTACTTTCAACTCCGTCATATAAAATTTGGCAAAAAGTCAATTTTTCAAAATTACGATGTTGACATTTTATTAAAAGTTCCTTAAATCTTTCAAAATATTTTTCAAAGGATTCACCACCAAATTGATGAAAATTCACAATTTCATTTCGAATTTTGGTTGTCTTTTCTAAGAGGTAAATTTCTATAAAAATACTTTTACAAAATCTTTCCAAGTACTAATGAATTCGAAGTTAAGCTATACAACCATTTTTCGGCATGGTAGGTAAGTGCGAATGGAATTAACCTATGTTTTATTCCATCGTCGCATAATTATTGAAGTTTTATAGTTGCACAAACTTGTTCAAATTTCATTAAAAAGATATAAGGATCGTCATGTTCAAAATTGTCAAATTTTGGAAGTGTGTTAATGTAACTTGAATGGGTTTCAAAGTGATTACCTATTGGGATGGGTAATGTAATGCAAGAAGGGACAGAAACTCGATTGGGAAAGATTACGTTCATGAGAATTCGAGGAGAGTTTTAGCTCGCCATGGTTAAAGGATCATTTGTTCGAGTTAAACAATTAGTCGAGGTGTCACGAATCCAAACACTCATGCACAAGGGAAAGAATAAAGAGAGAAAGAGGTGAAAAACAAGGATAAGAGAGTAACGGAAAATGTTTTGGATTTTATTTTTTTAAAGGAAAAAGAATTATGTTTAAAGGAAAATGTTTGTTTGTTATTTTTTTGTGATTTTTTTTTATATGTGCATGAAACTAATGTAACTAAATGAATGCAAAGACTTAGTTAGAAATTTTCTGTCCTTAATAGCTCCTAACCTAAAATTGTATAATCACACTTTGACTTAATTCAACAAAATAGTTCTTAGCCAGGTAACAGACAGGGTTATCAGTGCACCACGAATCACTATAGCAATGCAGCTGAAGGTTTAAGTACATTCAGAGAAACACAATCACTATAACATTTTACGAATCACCGCAATAATTATAAATGATTATTGCTCTGCCGTTTCTTTTGAAATTAAGAAATAGTTTGTTAAAAAAATCAGCTTGTCAAAATACAAGTTTGCCCTAGATGAGCCTCTAACACCCTTAAGTACAACGTCTAATCTTATTATTTAATTCAATTTTATTTAATGAAATGCAATTTGTGGGCCAAGGAAAGGGTGATGAAATCCCCCACCTTATGTGGATTTGGGTGTTGCCCTTAGAAATAAAAACAAGATGAAATAATGCAAACCTAAAATTAAACGTGCGTTAACAATGTAACTACAGATGAATTTTTTTTATAAATGCAAGTAAGCAACAATACATGTGACGACTGCCCATGACCTCTGCACCGAATCTAGAGAAAGTGCGCTGTAAAGAGTGCCAGGCGACCATGGACGATTGTCAAGGTAAAATTAAAACAACAGAATCTATCGTATTACTCACAGCGCATGGACAAAATACAATAGAACATATGTATAGTGAAGCTTTACAGAACAAAATGACATCATATAAAACTCCATAATAGTTGAATACAAGCATCCAAATAGCCAATACATCAAGCCTCACTACATGACACTAAGAGAATACAAAACAGCGGAACATCCAGTACATATAATAAGAAGATAATATGCAACCCTCCAGCTCGTCTTCGATATCAGCATCGTGAGAAGAGAACAGCACCTGGCACCTGCTACCTAGTCTGCCCGTCCCAAAATGGACGAACAGCCCAAGGCAATAAGAATTAAAAACATAAAGCCTTGAGTCAAACAACAGTCTTAGTGAGCAGTAAATTAACTAACAACATACCAAAAGAGCATAAAGGAAAAAGGAATAGGAATACAACCCTCCCACTCCACCTCTTTCTACAGTGATAGCCCCCAGACACACACTAAGCAGAAGCAACATAGCAGAGCATACAATTTAAAGTAAAGTAATAATCATTCGAGTCAAGGGCGATGTTTTCCAAGTACCAAGGCCTAAATCAGATAAGCACCCAGAAAATACCGCTCTTGAGTCCGAATGACGATACAACCAAACATCCATGACTCTGGCTATCACTGTTATCATTGCTTCGATATCACCGTTAATTGAATGACCGGCAAATTCTTTCAGCCGTCCGTCAAGGGCTAATGGAAACCCCGGTTCTAGACATAACTCCCGCACGTCGTCGCAGCCCGTGCCTAGGACTATCGAATCTGCCCAGAGTACTCGACCATCAACAGTTAGTCGTTGGGAATATCGAATCTACCTAAACGTACTCTTTCTTAGAGCATGCTAGAACCTTCAACAACGATGCTATCCAAGCCTCCTAGTCATCCTCCTCGACGACTATTCTCATATCCATTCATTATCCTCAACTCGAATCATATCACCGAGTTATCAACATGCTTGGAATGATCCCGTCTGGATTATACCAAGTCTTCATCACATGATTGCCTCACTTCATCACATCCTCGCAAAGCCTCATCTCAACATCACATCATCAAGTCTATGCATAAGAGCTTCATCATCCCGCTACATATGCCACGAGCAGCTTTCCCAATTCAAGAGCCTTTCCCTTAGCTTTTGAATCATCTTCGGTCTAAAACCAATCAACAATCATCTAATTCACAGCAATCAATCATGTCAAACATCAATCCAAGTAACCAAGCATTCAAATATAAGCAAAATGGACAATTATAACAACAATGGCATTTTCGTAATTAAAGAGTTGAAAGTCTAATAAGCATGAAATCATGAGAATTATCTCTATAATCTTTATGAATGAACTTGCATAGGTTAACACTTAGTAAAATGGTTGTCAAATCATCATGAACAATGGATCTACATGGATCTACACTTAGGATGAAGGAAATGCATGGAAATCACTATTTTAACACCAAATCGAGCCAACAATCCGATATACTCCTTTGGATCCGTGTGAGAGATAATCACCACTCACCAAATCACCTAAACAACCCCAAATCAACGCGCTTCAGATCTGGACATCGAAGGATCAAGCTTGATCTATCACGAATCTGCTTCAAACGGAGAAATCTCACTTCAAAGGATAAAGATCTTCAATGCAAGCTCTTGAATCTTCAATCTTGATCTTCGATTTGGATGAATGGAATCACTAGATTAGAGTGGAGAAAAGAAGTGAAGAAGTGTATAAGTCGAGCTCTCAAAATGGCAGCACTTCGTCGCTTCAAAATCCGGATCCCAAAAATGAAGAGAAACTCTCCTATTTATAGCAGAAATCCTTAAGTCGTCTGCCTTCATAAGTCGTTCACGACTTACGACTTAGAACCCTACGACCTAACAACTTCTGGCCTCTACGACCTAACCAGGCTACCCCTTCGCGACCTAACACACATCTGCCTATGACTCATGGCAAAACAGCTATCTCCTAAGTCGGTTACGACTTATAGCATGCGCCTACGACTTAACCAAGCTACGACTTAACAAAGCCTTCAACCTAACAGACTACGACTCATCCACTTGCGCGACCTAGCGACTTAACCCTTAAGCCCTTATGTGACCTACTACAGAGACAACCTTACGACTTAATCCCTTAACTCGTCCACGACTTAACTGTAACAACTTAAGCCTTATCTCTCCCAGTCCTTAAGTCGCTAACCCCTATAAGTCGCCTACTAACTTAAGTCGTTTACTCCTAACTCGCTAACTTCTTAGGTCGCAGACTTTCCTTAAGTCGCTCACGACTTACCACTTAACTCGGTCACTCTTCCTAAGCCACCTTATGACTTAACTTCCTTAACTCGGTTAACTCCTTAGGTCGTCCCAAACTATCAACCGACTTAAACCACTCCCCTATCTTCCTTAAGTCGCCGCCGACCTAACCCTTAACAAACCATCACACGACCTAACTCCAAACCTTTAGGTCACCAACCCCAACAGTCTTAGGTCGGTCACGACTTATCTCTTTGGTCGTTTACGACCTAGGACTTAAACAAATAGGACCGAAAAGACAAATATACTAAGTCGCACTTATTCCCTAAGTCATATACGACTTACGACCTATACTAAGTCGTTCACGACTTAGGACTTAACCGTATTTCGCCTAAAATCTGAAATGGCTCAAAAATGCTAAAATTCCAGATTTTGACAAACTTTTCGATCCGTAAAAATACGGGTCGTTACATTCTCTCCCCCTTAGGAATTTCGCCCCCGAAATTCCAAGCAATCATAGCAATCAAAAACTATTCTGTACGCCTACCATCCATAGCAATCAACAAACCATGCATCCAATTCTAGCTTAGCGTACAGAATTCTAAAACTAGAACAAGTTACAATATCGTGAGATGACACGACACCTTAGGGCCATACCTTGAAGAGTTCAGGATGAGCTGCCTTCATCCTCTCTTCCACCTCCCACGTACAGTCGTTATCATCATCACTCCATTGTACCTTGAGTAACTTAACTACCTTCCTCCTAAGCTATTTCGTGTCGGTTTCAACAACACGAAGCGGCTTACGAGGTCTTCTACCAACTGGATCAACTTCGAAGTCTTCACAGCTATCAGCAGAAACCACTGTATTCGAGTCGTGCACATACTTCCGTAGATATGATACATGAAAAACATTGTGCACACTCGACATCTTCTCCGGTAATTCCAATTTATAAGCGAGCTTTCCAATTCGCTCGGTAATCGGGAATGGTCCAACAAATCTCGGAGTCAATTTTCCTTTCTTCCCGAATCGAATAACATTCTTCAGTGGAGAAATCTTCACAAAAACCATATCTCCTACGTCGAATTCCAAATCCTTTCGACGCTTATCAGCATAACTCTTCTGAAGGTCTTGGGCTGCCTTCATTCGTTGCCGAATGATCTCTATACAATCTGAAGTCTGCCGAATCATCTCTGGCCCAAGTATCAGCTTTTCTCCAGTTTCCAACCAACATGTCGGAGAGTTACACGGTCTTCCATACAATGCCTCATACGGTGCCATACCAATGCTTGACTGGTAACTGTTGTTGTACGCAAACTCCACCAAATGAAGGTGATCTTCCCATGATCTTCCGAAGTCCAAAACACATGCTCTAAGAAGATCTTCCAAAACTCGGTTGACTCTCTCGGTCTGACCATCTGTTTGAGGGTGATAAGCTGTACTCAAACACAACTCAGTTCCCAAAACCTCCTGGAAGCTCTTCCAAAATCCACTAGTGAACAATGGGTCTCGATCGCTCACTATACTCTTCGGAATACCATGGAATTGAAATATCCACTTAACATACAACTCAGCCAACTTTGATGCAGTCCTAGTTGATCGAACAGGAATGAACCTCGCACTCTTGGTCAGGCGATCTATAATGACCCAAATCTCTTCATTTCCCGTTCTGGTTCTAGGCAATCCATCAATAAAATCCATCGACACTTGCTCCCGCTTCCATGTAGGAACTTCTAATGGCTGAAGTAATCCACTTGGCTTCTTCTGCTCGGCCTTTACCAACTGGCAGTTCATGCACTTGGAAATAAAATTTCCAACATCCTTCTTCATGCCTTCCCAGTAGTAGGTTCTCTTCATATCCCGATACATCTTATTTCCACCTGGATGAATTGTCAGCTTCGAGTGATGACTTTCCTTCAGAACTTCACTCCTCAATTCATCTATATCGGGAACAACTAATCGTCCTTGCTTTCGAAGCCAACCCTCTCGATCGACCTCGAATCCTTTATCCTTTTCTGGTTCTAATCCAGATTCCAAATCACGGATAATCTTGACGAGCTTATCGTCTCGCTTTTGGCCCTCGCCAATCCTTTCCACAAGAGAAGGTCTTATCGATAAGTTTTCCAACATCTCAGGTTCCAATTCACATCTAGGCCTGAAGTCAAATCCAGCTAAATACTCGAGACTCTTCCATTCTGAAAACATGGCTCCCAATCCTGCATGTCTTCGACTTAACGCATCTGCCACTGCGTTACCTTTTCCCGGAGTATAAGCTATACCAAAATCATATGATGCCAAAAACTCTAGCCATCGCTGCTGCCGAAGATTCAAATCCTTTTGGGAGAAAAGATACTTCAATGACTTGTGATCCGTAAACAACTCGAATCGAACTCCCAATAGATAATGTCTCCACATCTTCAGAGCAAATACAATCGCCGCTAACTCCAAATCATGAGTTGGGTAATTCCTTTCATGCGGCTTCAGTTGTCGACTGGCATACGCAACAACCTTATCCCTCTGCATTAGCACTGCTCCAAGTCCAGTACCACATGCATCGGTGTAAACCACCATCTCATCATTCCCACTTGGAATAGTCAAAACAGGAGCACTCGTCAATCTCTCTTTCAAGATTCCGAAAGCTTGCTCACACTTAGCATCCCAACTGAACACTTGGTTCTTTTTCATCAATCCTGTTAACGGTGCAGCTACCTTGGAGAAGTCTTTGATAAACCGTCGATAATATCCTGCTAATCCAAGAAAACTTCTAACATCAGATGCATTCTTAGGTCTAACCCAATCCTGGATTGCTGCCACCTTAGCGGGATCAACCGCTATTCCATTTCCAGAAATCACATGGCCTAAGAACCTCACTTCACTCTTCCAGAAGTGACACTTCGAAAACTTAGCCTTCAGCTGATGTTTCCGCAAGATTTCCAAAACAATACGCAAGTGCGTCTTGTGCTCTTCTTCCGTTCTGGAATAAATCAGAATATCATCCACGAACACAAGTACGAACTTGTTCAACTGATCTCTGAACACTCTATTCATAAGATCCACAAAATATGCTGGCGCGTTAGTCAATCCAAACGGCATTACCAACCACTCAAAGAAACCGGATGGTGTCCTAAAAGCAGTCTTCGGCACACTATCCTTAGCCACTCTCAACTGGTGAAATCCCGTTGCCAAATCCATCTGAGAAAACACCTTAGCTTCGTGAAGCTGATCGAACAAGTCATCTATTCTCGGCAATGGATACTTGTTCTTCTTAGTCACCTTATTCAGCTCACGATAATCGACGCACAATCTCAACGACCCATCTGCCTTGGTTGTAAACACAACTGGTGCACCCCACTCGGACACACTACGTCGAATGAATCCTTTCTGCAAAAGATCATCAACTTGCACCCTCAACTCTTGCTGTTCCCTAGGCGCCATCCGCCTAAGAGGCATCACAACAGGCCTGGCTCCTTCAACTAGATCTATCCGAAACTCGATCTCTCTATGCGGCGGCAACCCTTTGACTTCGTCAAAGACATCCTCGAATCCATTCGCGATTGGCACTAATGACAGTCCATCCCGTGGAACAACTAGCGAATACATGAAGCTCATGAAGACGCCTTCTTCATGCTTACATCGTATCACAATTTTTCGCCCCTCCACATTCTCGACTGTCACCTCCAACCTCTCGTAATCAACCTTTGCCGCATACTTCCTAAGCCAGTCCATACCCAAAATAATTCCGAACCCCGCAAAGTTCAGAACAAAACAATCACAAGCAAAAGAGCAACCATGACTCGATACAACTAGACCATGGCATAACATACACAAACAAGACGAACCCCCAACTGGATTAGTCACAACCAATGGCCTATCAACAATATCCGGTTCCAAACCTAACCGGCCTACGAGTTCACTACAAACAAACGAATGCGACGCTCCAGTATCAAACAGAACTCTAACTGGAACACCACATAGGAAAAGAGTACCTTGAACAACCACACTCTTTCCTTTCTCTTCAGCGTAGGAGCTTTTGAAGACGACGGAACAGCTCCCAAAGCATAAGCTTGCACAATCTGCTTGTTCCTCCTCGGTTCTGGACAATTCTTCCTGAAATGCCCTGGCTTGTCACAGTTGTGACACTTCATCGGCACCTTCGGATTCTTACAATCCTTCGAGAAATGGCCCTTCTGCTGACAATTGTAGCAAGTCACCTCGCCTTTCGGCTTCTTCTGGCCATCCTTACCCTTCTGCTGCTGCTGCTTCCTCTTCTTGTTTCCACCCTGCTGGGGTTTAGACTCTTCCCTGGTCACAGCAACAACAGATCCTTCCTTAGGAAACAGACTCTCATGCCTGAGAGCTTTCTCCACAAGCTTCTCAAATGAATCGTCCAAATGATCCACCAACTGCCTCCCAAGATAACTATCCAAGCCAGTCACAAACTTCTCGTTCTTCTGATAAGCAGATTCTATATATGACCGGGCATACTTGGACAAAGCCTCAAACTCAGAAACATACTCAAGAACTGGTCTCCCTCCTTGCTTGAGCTCCACAAACTTCTTGAACATAACAGACTTCTGAGCTGTAGAAATGAACTTAGCATCAAATCTGACTTGGAATTGCTCCCAAGTAATCTCTTCCTCCGGAGTATTGATGGTAATAGAGTTCCACCAATCAGAAGCTCTCCCTTGAAGCTGCCTTGATGCCAACTTCCTCTTAGTCGCATCCTCAATTCCCAAATCACCAAAGATCCTTCTACAAGCATCCATCCACCTCTGGACCTCAATAGTTGATTCTGTTCCCAAGAAAACCTTCCCTCCAAGAGCAGTATAGTCCTTGCACAACTTAGAAAAATCCACTGGTTTCGGAGTCTGAACCTGAACTCCAACATCAACTGCCGCCCCCGGAACTGGTATCCTTCTCATGATCGAAGTCATCATAGCTTCGAACATAGCTGCATAATCAGCAGCCCCCTCAGTAGCACGGCCTTCCCTAGCAGCTGGTCTCCCTCTTCGACTCATTCTCAATATCTATAAAAAGGAATGATTAGAACTTCTAGAGAAACAACTGCATAAAGGACTCAACTCTACTAAGCTACTATATTATATATAGTATTCATCCATCAAAATACAATTACGTCTCTCATACGTAGTTATGTCAGTGAGCGTTGGGTAAAATCGATTAACCAATGCTCTGATACCAAATGTGACGACCGCCCATGACCCCTGCACCGAATCTAGAGAAAGTGCGCTGTAAAGAGTGCCAGGCGACCATGGACGATTGTCAAGGTAAAATTAAAACAACAGAATCTATCGTATTACTCACAGCGCATGGACAAAATACAATAGAACATATGTATAGTGAAGCTTTACAGAACAAAATGACATTATATAAAACTCCATAATAGTTGAATACAAGCATCCAAATAGCCAATACATCAAGCCTCACTACATGACACTCAGAGAATACAAAACAGAGGAACATCCAGTACATATAATAAGAAGATAATATGCAACCCTCCAGCTCGTCTTCGATATCAGCATCGTGAGAAGAGAACAGCACCTGTCACCTGCTACCTAGTCTTCCCATCCCAAAATGGACGAACAACCCAAGGCAATAAAAATTAAAAACATAAAGCCTTGAGTCAAACAACAGTCTTAGTGAGCAGTAAATTAACTAACAACATACCAAAAGAGCATAAAGGAAAAAGGAATAGGAATACAACCCTCCCACTCCACCTCTTTCTACAGTGATAGCCCCCAGACACACACTAAGCAGAAGCAACATAGCAGAGCATACAATTTAAAGTAAAGTAATAATCATTCAAGTCAAGGGCGATGTTTTCCAAGTACCAAGGCCTAAATCAGATAAGCACCCAGAAAATACCGCTCTTGAGTCCGAATGACGATACAACCAAACATCCATGACTTTGGATATCACTGTTATCATTGCTTCGATATCACCGTTAATTGAATGACCGGCACATTCTTTCAGCCGTCCGTCAAGGGCTAATGGAAACCCCGGTTCTAGACATAACTCCTGCACGTCGTCGCAGCCCGTGCCTAGGACTATCGAATCTGCCCAGAGTACTCGACCATCAACAGTTAGTCGTTGGGACTATCGAATCTGCCCAAACGTACTCTTGCTTAGAGCATGCTAGAACCTTCAACAATGATGCTATCCAAGCCTCCTAGTCATCCTCCTTGACGACTATTCTCATATCCATTCATTATCCTCAACTCGAATCATATCACCGAGTTATCAACATGCTTGGAATGATCCCGTCTGGATTATACCAAGTCTTCATCACATGATTGCCTCGCTTCATCACATCCTCGCAAAGCCTCATCTCAACATCACATCATCAAGTCTATGCATAAGAGCTTCATCATCCCGCTACATATGCCACGAGCAGCTTTCCCAATTCAAGAGCCTTTCCCTTAGCTTTTGAATCATCTTCGGTCTAAAACCAATCAACAATCATCTAATTTACAGCAATCAATCATGTCAAACATCAATCCAAGTAACCAAGCATTCAAATATAAGCAAAATGGACAATTATAACAATAATGGCATTTTCGTAATTAAAGAGTTGAAAGTCTAATAAGCATGAAATCATGAGAATTATCTCTACAATCTTTATGAATGAACTTGCATAGGTTAACACTTAGTAAAATGGTTGTCAAATCATCATGAACAATGGATCTACATGGATCTACACTTAGGATGAAGGAAATGCATGGAAATCACTATTTTAACACCAAATCGAGCCAACAATCCGATATACTCCTTTGGATCCGTGTGAGAGATAATCACCACTCACCAAATCACCTAAACAACCCCAAATCAACGCGCTTCAGATCTGGACAGCGAAGGATCAAGCTTGATCTATCACGAATCTGCTTCAAACGGAGAAATCTCACTTCAAAGGATAAAGATCTTCAATGCAAGTTCTTGAATCTTCAATCTTGATCTTCGATTTGGATGAATGGAATCACTAGATTAGAGTGGAGAAAAGAAGTGAAGAAGTGTAGAAGTCGAGCTCTCAAAATGGCAGCACTTCGTCGCTTCAAAATCCGGATCCCAAAAATGAAGAGAAACTCTCCTATTTATAGCAGAAATCCTTAAGTCGTCTGCCTTCATAAGTCGTTCACGACTTACGACTTAGAACCCTACGACCTAACAACTTCTGGCCTCTACGACCTAACCAGGCTACCCCTTCGCGACCTAACACACATCTGCCTATGACTCACGGCAAAACAGCTATCTCCTAAGTTGGTTACGACTTATAGCATGCGCCTACGACTTAACCAAGCTACGACTTAACAAAGCCTTCAACCTAACAGACTACGACTCATCCACTTGCGCGACCTAGCGACTTAACCCTTAAGCCCTTATGCGACCTACTACAGAGACAACCTTACGACTTAATCCCTTAACTTGTCCACGACTTAACTGTAACAACTTAAGCCTTATCTCGCCCAGTCCTTAAGCTTAATCCCTTAACTCGTCCACGACTTAACTGTAACAACTTAAGCCTTATCTCGCCCAGTCCTTAAGTCGCTAACCCCTATAAGTCGCCTACTAACTTAAGTCGTTTACTCCTAACTCGCTAACTTCTTAGGTCGCAGACTTTCCTTAAGTCGCTCACGACTTACCACTTAACTCGGTCACTCGTCCTAAGCCACCTTATGACTTAACTTCCTTAACTCGGTTAACTCCTTAGGTCGTCCCAAACTATCAACCGACTTAAACCACTCCCCTATCTTCCTTAAGTCGCCGCCGACCTAACCCTTAACAAACCATCACACGACCTAACTCCAAACCTTTAGGTCACCAACCCCAACAGTCTTAGGTCGGTCACGACTTATCTCTTTGGTCGTTTACGACCTAGGACTTAAACAAATAGGACCGAAAAGACAAATATACTAAGTCGCACTTATTCCCTAAGTCGTATACGACTTACGACCTATACTAAGTCGTTCACGACTTAGGACTTAACCGTATTTCGCCTAAAATCTGAAATGGCTCAAAAATGCTAAAATTCCAGATTTTGACAAACTTTTCGATCCGTAAAAATACGGGTCGAATACATGATAAATTAAAACAAGGGATAAAAGCATGATACCAGAACATGCAGAATTATTAGCAAATTTATTTAAAAGCAACGAAATTTTTTTTGGCAAGTAAAGCAGTTTTTTTACAAGCAACTCTTCTCCTTATCTACTTTTCTTCTATTCACAACCTAAAAAAGTATCGAAAAATGATTTTTTTAAATAAGGATAGAGTGAAAACAAAAGCAATTGAATTTAGACTAAAAGAAGTTCTTTTTTTGTAAAGAAAAAAAGCGAACAAAGGCCAAATGAAAACAAAGACAATAAAAGAGATTTGTAAAGTTTTATTTATTTATTTTTAGATGAAAAACCAAGATTCATACAAGAAAACTTAAAATCATCTGAAAAATAACACACAAACACAAGTCTCGCACACAATTCCAATAACTGAACTCCAAAAATTAATTTCAAATAAACTTGGTCGCAAATTCCAAAAACCAATTTCAAAACTAAACGAAAACAATTTTTTTTTAAAACAAGCCCTACTTCCGAGTTAAAAAAATTACATGCTCCTCTTCTATCAACACAAACAGAAAACACGAAAAAAGCAAACTTGAAGAGAAGAAAAAAAATTGAAAATGGCTTGCGATTTACAAATTGAAATTGAAATCGAAGAATGAAATTGAGATTGCGACCGGAGCGATTGAGGGTTGGATAGCATGTGTAGGAGTTTGCAAAGCAAGGAAGTGAAATGGACGTGCTGCGGTTTCGTGATTTTGGAAGTTGCGATTGGTGGAGGAGAGATGCTTAAAACAGTTGTGATGATGTTGTTGGGTGTTGTTGGCGGTCGGTGGTTGGTTAGAGTTTGTTGTGTTTGCAGGTCACGATTTGGGCACTTGCGGGTTGTGGTCTCGAGTTGAGAAATTGGCTACGGGTGAACATGTAGGCAATGACTTTTGGTCTCGAATTGGTGTATCCTTTTGGGTGTGGGAAGTGAGGGAATTTGAGGAGGAAGATGATGATAGCAGTTTGTGTGCGTATTTGATGAGGGGAGTTTGGGAATCTACAGTGAGGTGGTGTAGGAGTGTAGGAATGACGACAGTTTTAAGGGTTGTAGGGGATTGCAATTGGTGAGTGGGAAGGAAGTTAATGGAAGGTGGTTGAGGTTGAGGAAGGTTGATGGTTCGGATTGGGGTTTTGGAGGAGGAGTTGTGGTAGAGGTCTATGGTGAAGTGTCGGTTATGTTGCTGTTAGGGTTGTTCCTGGTCGTGGTTTAATGGTAAGGTGGTGATTGGATTTTGGGATTAATCGTGGGTGGAGGCGATTGAGGTTGGATGGGTTTTAGGTTTGGGATTGCTGAAATTGCGATGATTGGGTATTTGGGAAGTCTGGTCGTTGATGTCACGGTGTTCTGATGAAGTGGAGGAGATGGGGAGGCGGTTTTGGTGATGAGGTTATTGGTTGGCTGAAGTTGTAGATTGGAGGGGAGGTTGGGAGTGATTCAGGGAGGAAGTGGGAGTGAAGCAGCAGGTTGAAGTGCAGTGTAGTCTGAGGCAGATTGTGATGGCGGAGCTTGGATTTAGGGATTGGTCGCTTTAGGTGGATGCGGGTTTGGGTTTGGTTGCACTGTGGACGAAGTGATCGGAGATGCTGGAATAGGATGATGGTTGGTGGGAGTTGGTAAGGAAACAGAAAGGTACACACAAACAAATGTACAACAATGTAACAGAATGCAATGCAAAATTTGTAACAGAAAGTATAATGAAGGCAGTGTAACAAATGAAATGTGTAGCAGAGAACAGAAAATAAAATGTAACAGAGAAATGTAATGCATTTATCGATGGAGGCTGGTTAGATGGAGGCGGCGTTTCGATGAAGGGTTTGGTATCACTTGTTTTTGGGCCGAATTTGGGACGCTTGTTATGAAATGCGGGGGTGTCTCTATTACCCAGTTGTTTGGGTCAGGCTGATTATTTTTTATTTTAATTCTTTTGTATTTAGTTTTCTTTGTTTTGTTGTAATCTTTTCAACTGTATTGGAGTATTGTATTATAGAGGATGTCGCACTCTTTTTCCTTGCCGCGATGGTAAGGTTTTTTAAGGAGGCGAATCTCTCTATATATGATTCTCATTCGTCATCAATAAAAAAATGTAATGCAATTATTTTTCCTTTTTAATTTAATGACAAGAACAAGAACAGATGCAAAAGAACAATAACAACAAAGAACGGGACTGTAAAGTGAACTAAAAACAGAAAACAGAAATTGACAAATGCAATGTGATTTCTTTTTTAATTTTTTAATTTTTTATTAAGTATAACAAAAAATAAAACAAAATAAAAATAATTCAAAGAGTAAATAAAATTAAATTGCTTTCCCCGGCAACGGCGCTAAAAACTTGTTCGAAACGAACTTTCTATCAATTAGAAAACTGCCAAATTATATCGTTATAAAATCTGCAAACGCATGACGTACAATCGTATTACGTATGCGAGTATGGGTCGATCCCACAAGGAAAGCAAGAATTTTAAAATTACTCAATCAAATTATCCTAAAACGTTTGAAATTGTGTTAAATAAAAATTATTAAAAACAAGAGAAAAATGGAATTTAAAATTACGAGATTAGAAGGAAATTTAGAGGAAAATCCCTTTTCATGATCATACAAATCAGCAAAAAATGAATTTATGATCTCTCTTTTTAACCACTTGTAGATTTAGTTGATGTATTTATTATAATTATGGTCTAGTTGTGAAATTAACTAATATAACTTAAACCATCAAATTTTAATACACTCTCTTAATCCACTTGCCAAATCTCATGAAAACGATTATGAAATTAAAAATAAAATTTATTTTAAGCATGATCTATTTACTATGAACTAGTAACATAGAACATCAAATTTTGACTGTAGTTTCACTTTCATTATCAAAATCATATTTATATGAAGATGTAATTTGTGTTTCTATTTGATTAAGTATAGCATATTTGTTATGAACAACATAGGCTATCAAATTCACTAATAAACAACAAAATTCCATTAACATCAAAATTTCCATTAAGCACAAAACATGAGATCATAAATGGAATCATTATGTTATTTATATATGATTCATGATAGCTTCATTACACCAAAATTGAAGGGGTTTAGCTTATCATATTTGAATACATATTAACATAAATTAATTTCAACATAAAAAAGGAAAAGAAAACTAAGTAAGGAGAACAAGAGCTAACTAACTTGCATAAAATAAAACTAAGTTACATGCATGAAAATAAATCTAATCTACTAACACGAAATAAAAGAGAGCATGTAATAAAAATAACATAAAAGAAAAGAGCATGAAATAAAAAGACATAGAAAGAAAGTTGCATATAATGAAGATGGATAAGAAGCCATTAAAGAGAAGTTTTTATTTCTAATTTTTGATTACAACTATATGCATTTAAGGACAAGATTCAAATACATGAACATAAGAGGTATTTATACATGTCCTAAAATTCTATTCCATTTTTAGGGAGCTACCAAAAATACCCTCAACTTTGTGTAGCTTCCAAATCGTCATTAGTGATTAATTAATTCTCCACTAACATGTGCTTTTGCTTTTTAATGTTGGTTCATTAGGTAGTGGGTAGGTGGGTTCCTCCATGCTGCATGAATTCTTTTGTTTTCTTCTTTCTTTAAGCTTTCACTACTTGTGCATGGATATGTCCATGAAGCCACTTCCACTTTGCGCTTAATTTCCTACAAAATAAAATTAAAATGTGCAAATAAATTTTCTTCAAATTAATTCATATATGAAATTATCATTTTGCCTAAATGTAGATGAGCGAATGTGTAACAACCCAAGATTTTTGCATATATTTTAATTTTGACTTTATTTTTATCTTAAATTATTTTAAACTTGTTCTATTTCAAACATTTCATTTTAAATATAAATGTTGATTATTAAGTGATTTATAGTTCAAACTAGTATAAATTGAATATTTCACTGAAAAGTGAATTTCTATTCAAACTGGTCAAACTTTGACTTTTGAACTTTAAATTTAAATATTCAAATTATTAAATTTTATCTTTTATTATGAAAATAGATTTAATAACTTGAATACAGCTTTTCGTTTCGTTGGAAACGGAGTTAAATTATGAAAGTTATGTATATTTCAATATTGTGTGTAAACTGATGTATTTAGCAATATTGTCTATTTTAAATTTTATTTTATTTGTAATATTTGTTCTAATATGTGTTAATATTTTATTTTATGTATAATTTTGTCTTTTAAATAATTTAAAGTGATTATATAATTTTTCCAAAGCGTATTGAATTTATTTTCTATTTTTAAAGGCTAGTTTCTATTTTTCTGCTATTTTCTTCAATTAAATTATATTTAATTAAAATTTATTTATTCATTTTGTGAATGCATTTTTATTTTATGTTATTATCTTTGTTTATAAATGTTTTACAAGTCCATATGAATTTTCCAAAATTTATTCTGTTAATTTTCAAATTTTCTAGACTAGTTTTCATTTTTGTGCTAATTTCTTATTTTATCATATATTATTAATATTTATTTATTTATATTTTTTATTTTTGTTACATTTTCGAATTGAAACTGAATTTTTAATTATTTTCAGTTATTTAAACTTATTAAAAAGAAATAAAAGTGATTTGAAAGGTTTGTGGCTTTTTATTTCCCAAGGCCTTTTGAATTCCCACCTTTTCACATTTCAACATTACTTTTCATTCGATTGGCCTTAACTCCTCATTCTTTCAGCTGCATATCTCATTTTTCATTCACGTAAACTTTTCTCATCTCATTTTTGAAAGAAAAAATACGGCTATTGTAACGACCCGTAAATTTCAACTGTTTTAATAACGTAATTAGTTGAAATTTTGTGAAATTTTAAACGATAAAATTTAGAAATATAAATTTGATATTTGGAATGCGTTTAGTCAAACATAGCAACTGGTAAATTTTCGTCCGAAAATATGAAAGTTTATTTCGCGTGTAAATTCACTTCAATTTAATCAGTTAAAAAAGCGATGAAAATAAAATGTTTCCAAAACCCAAATATTTTTAGATAGAAAAATTCTAAACCATCTTCTGAGCAAGATGTCAGTTTGTCGTTTTTCCAAATTCGGACATCTTTGGCTCCGTCGATCTTACTTTTCAGCATTTTTCTTGCATTTTTCGTAGTAGAAAATGTAAAATTTTGATAGTTCGATCGTACCACTGATATCTGTGCACCGTTTTAATAGTCTCATCATTCTGGTCTCCACGGTATATGCATATCTGTATTTCGAAGTTCGGTGTCCGGTGAAAATTTGCGAAACGCTACTTATATCGCTTCCGCAACCGACTCCTTGGAATTCTGTGACTAATCGTTATCCAACGTGAAACCAATAGCCAGTTTAATAAATTCAAATTTCAACTCTGACCTTTCTACTCCCTGTATTCAAATTTCTTTATTTCTCTGTTTTGAATTGGTGTAATGGGCTCATTAATTGATCTTGGATTGCTTGGTCTTCTGCCGAACAGAATATAGGCAAGTTGTTTGGGATTGGATACTTGGTTTTTACATCTTTTCTTCTTATTGAAACTGTCCTTCCACTTCACCATCAACAAGACAACACCCACCTTCAATGTTCGATCCCCCTCTTCCTCCTCCGCCTATTTCCAGACTTCCGCCTCCTCTTCTCCATTGCTTCAACCCGACACACCCGATCCACTTTCCACCCAGCGCCCACGCCTGGACCCCACATAACAGCCTGGCCCTCTCCTTCCACTTCGGCACCTCACAGCAGTCTCTGCCTTAACAATCGAAGCCACCGCCTTCTTGTCGCCAGCCTTCCAGCCTCGGCAACATCACCCTTCGCCTTCAATGCACGCAACCACCACGTTGCCATCGAACTCAGCAGGCCTCCCCATCACTCCGCGTCAACGGTGCAGCCTCTGCCTTTGGTCGCTGCCACTTCCTCCTTGCGCATAGCCTATCTCTTCGATCGGCCATAGCCTTCAACTACACACCTCAGCTCGTCTTCCTCTTCCTCTATTTTCTTCTGGTTGTATACAGGTAGCGTATTTGTATATATGTGTTATATAATAGCTGTATGATATTGTTATATATGTTAACTATATATATATATATTGCCGTTATTGTGTATATGTTTGGTTATTTCTAAAACTGTACGAGTATAAAAAAGTATCTGCCTACATATATATAGGTTTTGTTTAGAATTTTCATACGTGTCTTTGATTTTGAAAGTGAATACAGGGATATGCATATAAATCTAATACATATGTCAGTTAATATATATACTTTTATGGTTTACAATATATAGAACATATAAAGTCAGTAGTTCACAAGTTATAAAGTATATAAGATATTACATACTGGGTAGTAATTAAGCTGATATATATTTGTGCATTGAGATAGTAGTGTGTTATAGTGTTTACTCAAACTTACGTATACTTTAATAGTTTAGATGATTTGAATATGTATACCTTTAGGTCATTCTTTTGTATGCACATGTAGTAGTGTATTTACATGAATGTATAGTTCTCTAATAACACCAGTGCATATCGATTTTATAGATATATAGTGTCGGGTTATGTAATATGTAAGTTTATAACTGTATATGATATTGTTTTGAATGTTAGTTATATATTGGTTTTAAATTGTATGAAGTTATGTAATGTATAAGTTTTATGAACATAGTAGTTAATACATAAGGATTTTTTTAATATAAACAATGATGTACGACTTGTTTATATATATACGTATAAATTGAGTTTATAATATATAAGTATTGTTTTTAAATATATTATGTATATATGTTGAATTAATATATGTGTACAGAGAGTGTAGGTTCTTCTGTCTATATAAAAGCATATTTGATAACCATGTCTGCATACATAATGGGCCCGCATATGTAGTGAATAATATTATATATTTATACGTATAATATATATCCACTTTTTCTAGTCTGTATGGGTTTGTGTATCCCAAGTTTTACATGTAGAAGTGATTTGGATGCATGTACTTGTTGCACTGTAATTACATTATGGGTTATATATGTTTGTAGTTCTTAAGTTGTATTATCTTAAGAAAAGTATTAGATAATTTTATAAAAGTGTTATATAAGTGTATTGGTTTATATATGTATATATATTTAATTTAAAATGTGTTTGTATTTAAAATATGATTTTATATACATACAGTTATGTATTGTTCATCTTTACCATTTATGATCATCAATCCCGTCCTAATTTGATTTCGCCAATTTCTATTCACCAGCTTTGTTCGTCGAACTCGAACCATCGTACTTCATTTTGAAATTCGTGCTTGGATTTGTAATTCGATTTCAGTGCCATATCAGCGAGCGCACCCGTGTCATTCCCTAGCCCTCTAGCCTCGAAAGGTGAGCAATCACTCACGATTAATATTCTTTTATTTATTAAATTTGATTTCAATTGAAACGACAATTGAAATATGCTGCTGTTAGATATTTACACTGTTATTACCTGTATCAGTTCACTTGTGACATCTGACACCATTATCTGTTATATATGCAATGATAATACAGTTGGCTGATAATTGATTGATTGTTGATGTTTAATTAGACGTTAATTGAAATGTATATAGTGATAAATATTATGCAAGTAAATTTGACGTAGGATAATTGAAATTTAAATCGACATATATGTTGGATTTGATTAGTTGAATATGACCCCTTTTAAATTGTTAAATTAATTGACATGTAGAATGGTGATAATTACACTTTGAACCATCGACGTATATTTGATTAATTGTTGTAGTGTTAAAAATTGGAATCAAATGACAATTGAAGAACCGTATAAATATTAGTGTAATAATCTTTAATCTACATGAAATGATAGTGTAGATTCTAGAGATAATCATATTAATTCGTACAAATAACAATGCGAATTAATACGGTTATTTTGAGATTATTTGAATTGATTATTGGATTGATATTGATTGTTGTTATTGCTTGTTTATTTACTTTGACACCATCCCAGTTATCACACTGCAAGTTCCCTTTGTTATGTTTTGATTTTGAATTGAATTGGAATCGGGTTGAAATGATAAATACCCAAATTGAACTTTGACCTAGGATAGAAAATTAAATAAAACCGATTGGTCAATAATTTGATTTAAAAATAAACGAAGATTTTATTTGAATAAATAATATGGTTTTGAAATGAAGTTGAATTTTGAATTTTAATGAAAGGAAAATGTTAATATTTAATAATCTGAAACAAAATATTAACAATGTAATTGATGAAAGAATGTTGTTTAATTTGAGAAATTATTGAATTAAGTTTTGAAATTATTAAACTTTGAAATGATTTAATAATTAAGTTTGAAATTATAATTAAGTTTGAAATTATTAAACTTTGAAATTATTTAATAATTAAGTTTTGAATTATTTAATAATTAAATAAGGTTGAATTATTTAATGATTAAATTGAATTGAATTCTTTAATAAGTAAAATTGAACTTTTGAATAAGTAAATTTTTACTTCGTAAATAATTGAAATTGAGTTTCTTTTTTAATTAAGTTTTGGAAAATTATTTAAGTAAGTAAATAAGTGAAATTGAATTTCTTTAACAAGAAATAAAATGTGATATTTTTGGAATTAATGTAAGTCTTGTAATTGAAAGAATTGATTTGACGAATTTAGTTTAATTCAAAATTGTAAGTTTTGATTTAATGAAGTTGAACTTAAGAAATTGATTTAATGATTTGGAAATTTAATAGAAATTGTTTTAAATGAAAATTTACTTAACGAACATTGAATGAAGTTGATAAATGGATTTAAATTGATTTGAATGTTAAATTAATTTAAATGATTTCGGAATGAAACTTATATACGAATTTGAATCAATATTTGAATTGTTTTAAATATTTGAATTGAAATTGAATTATAAGATTTTGAAATTGTGAATTTGGAAGTTTTGAAACGTAAATATTGGAAATTGGTTTAGAAAGACAAATGAAATGTTGATTTACGAATTCTAATTGAATTGAAATTGATTTGGTTTTGAAATATATTAAACGACCAATCGGTGAAATAATTACGGAAGTTATTAAAGAGACCGGAATTCGGTTATGGATATACTCTCTATCTAAACCGAAAACCACTTTAATAACTATACGCGGAGTGATGATCCAGAATGAAGTGGTTGGAATGATGTACGTGATGACTGAAGAAAGAGAACGATGATGGATAGCCTTGACACTTGTGTCAAATTGGAAATGACTAAAACAGGAGCTGTGCCGGACCAATGGAGGATTAGCTACCTCAAGTGGACACACTTCTTCGAACTACTTATACTTGTTGTCGATTGGTGCACCCTTGATTTTGGGAGTGTTGTTTCACGGTGTTGCGGGCGCTGCGGTGTTGCATTCTCACCAGTCCGGATCAGGCGAACGGTAGTATCACTACCTTGGGTATTGCCTCATGTGCCTTGTCATACTTGTATTCCATTTATTCGCGACCACTACGATTTTGTTTTGTACCTTTAGTATATGGATTGCCCTCTGGTGACTTCCGGTTTTGGGGAAACTACGGTCTTGTATATGCTTTTGGGAATAAAAATGTGTTAAGGGTGGAATGGGCCATGACTTAACGCTATTTTGATATCTTCTTATATTACTGATAGACATTATCTACTTATCGTACACTACTACATAGTAGATAGTTTAACGGATCCTTAAAGGATGGTTATTCCAAACATCCTTTAAGTTACTTGTATTTCAATTGCTATTTCACTTGAGTTGGATTTATTAATATAAGAATGTTAATCCTGACTCGAGTGTCTTGTGTTTTTGCTTTACGCTCGGGTCAGACTGAGTGTACCAGTATTCGAGACTCACCTTTGGAGTTGGAGCTTTGCTTGAAGATCCAGCCATCTATTCTGCTTTCAGTATTCGATGATTCCAGTGATGTATTCTGATTTGTATCTGTTGTATCGTATTACTCTTCTGTTGTAAACTCTGATGTATTTTATATATTCATATAGTAGCTTCATGAACTGCTATCTCTTTTAATTCCGCTGCATTTATTACTCTGTGTCTGTGATTATATTTATTTACTGTATATGTTCAGTTTTGCCAAATTTAAATTAACAACGCGGTATTTTGAGCAATTCAATTCCGGCATGAGTGTCTACCTATACACTTATAATGGATGCGAATGGTCCAAAATTCCCGGTCGTTACAGTTGGTATCAGAGCTTTGGTAGCTCTAGGCAAAACTTAGCATATAGGGTAAATGTATTTACAGAATCACTCTCATTCGAGTTTCAATCTCTTCCTTTTGACTCAATTCCTTTAAATTTTGGAACGTTCCCTCGGTTTTGAAATTCATTCGTGTCCCTCACCATTCGTCTTCTTTTACTTCTGGAGTATCCTATAACCCCACTTCGAATAATCTTCATAATGAATCGGCGGTCTCGCCAATCTTCGAATTATTTATAAAGTGTGACCTCCTTTACAATAGACATCGATTTACCGGAGATTTCTGTACCCTCGGTTTACAATGCTATCTATCTCCTGCTATACCTGAATTCTATTTCTCGAGATCGGATGTTGATTTACCTCGGAATTCAGCATCGATCTTATTATTGAAGTCACGGTCGACCCTGTTAAGGTTGCCCGTAAATTAAATAAGCTTATCCATCTCTCGATTCTGTTAATCGAACTATCTTATCTTCTGTTTCGAACTTATTATAGAAAAGAAAATTTTCTCTTTGATTTGAGTCCATCAAATTTGAATCTCTATCCTTGCTTTGAATCCATTCTTGTATCGTCGAGCGAGGAAGTGTATTTGTAAATTTATATTAAAAATGTTTTATATATTGTGTTGTTTGAGTTGTTGATGTTGATTTGGGTTTTCGATCGATTCGTCTGATCAACGCTATCGATAGGATTTCCAAAACACTTGAGCAGAGCAAACTGACACAATATCGTTTTCAAATTTGATAAATAAAATAAAAGTTTTGTATGATTATATTATATATAAATATAAGTTTTCTGAAATTAAATTTGTTGTCTGAAATAATAATATTTGATTTTCATTTATTGTTTTGTAAACCATTGACTATTGCATAATATAAATAAATAAATTTATAAACTTGGTTATAAATTGATTGGAATTTGAAATGAATTAAATTCAGAAATTTGAGAATTTATTAGTTTCCGGTGATTTCGAATTTGGTTTTTAAAATTTTAAAGTATATAGTATTGAAAGTATTTTCGAATAGAAACCGTTTTCAAAGAATTTTTAAAATGTTGAAATCAGTGCTCTTCTCTTTGTCGCTGGAAAATAATTTTGGTGATGGCGGCCGCATCATCGACATTCATTTTCGAGTTTCGAAGTGGAGATACTATTCTGTAGCTTTGCTACGGTTTTGTTTTGAGAGAAAAATATATTTTGATTTGAATTTCTTCAGTATATTTGATTTACATATATATAGGTATCTTATTTTAAAATTTAATTTGATTTGATATAAATATATTACATATATCTCTAAATTGTTTAAAGTTAATCGGGAATCTAATTTTTAGATTTTGTTAAAGGATGATTTTAATTATAAATAAAACCAAAATTTGGAATAAATATTTAAACATGAATAATTGAATTGGGAAAATTTTATTTGTATATTGTTCAACTGCATTCTAACACAACTTACCTAAATCATTCAGAAGTTGAATATGTAATTGGATAATATACAATATAAAATAATTTTAGAAATAAATTTTGAGTGTTTATATTAATGTTATACACTTAAAGTTTAATTATAAAATGATTAATAGAGAAAATAAATTCTATTTTAAAGAATTAATATATTGAAATTTGATCAACATATGAAAATACCTTGAATTTAAAAGAAATTAGTAGATGTAAATTAATTTAAATCGAAACTTTTATGGTTTAAATTAATTTATATGGGTTAAATATATATGATAAGATATATTAAGTGAAATAAAATTTATAATAATTTGGAATTAAAGAGTTTAATCTGTTGAAAATAAAATATGATTACAATAAAAGATTATTCAAATTTATGGTTTTAGAAATTGTAAATTGAGGATAATTGGATAATAAGATAATGAATTTAGAAATAGTTGAGATTGATTTTGGTGAAATCAAATTGATTAAATCAATTATTGAATATCAATTAATTTAAATTTAAATTTATATGGTTTAAATTAATTGTTATTTTGTATTTCAAATCTGTTTTTCTTTCTGGTTGTTTCCATTCTCCTACCTCGTTCCTTTTCGGGGACGAAAAGTTTTGAGTGGGGGAGAATGTAACGACCCGTAAATTTCAACAGTTTTAATAACGTAATTAGTTGAAATTTTGTAAAATTTTAAACGATAAAATTTTGAAATATAAATTTGATATTTGGAATGCGTTTAGTCAAACATAGCAACTGGTAAATTTTCGTCCAAAAATATGAAAGTTTATTTCGCGCGTAAATTCACTTCAATTTAATCAGTTAAAAAAGCGGTGAAAATAAAATGTTTCCAAAACCCAAATATTTTTACATAGAAAAATTCTAAACCATCTTCTGAGCAAGATGTCAGTTTGTCGTTTTTCCAAATTCGGACATCTTTGGCTCCGTCGATCTTATTTTTCAGCATTTTTCTTGCATTTTTCGTAGTAGAAAATGTGAAATTTTGATAGTTCGATCGTACCACTGATATCTGTGCACCGTTTTGATAGTCTCATCATTCTGGTCTCCACGGTATATGCATATCTGTATTTCGAAGTTCGGTGTCTGGTGAAAATTTGCGAAACGCTACTTATATCGCTTCCGCAACCGACTCCTTGGAATTCTGTGACTAATCGTTATCCAACGTGAAACCAATAGTCAGTTTAATAAATTCAAATTTCAACTCTGACCTTTCTACTCCCTGTATTCAAATTTCTTTATTTCTCTGTTTTGAATTGGTGTAATAGGCTCATTAATTGATCTTGGATTGCTTGGTCTTCTGCCGAACAGAATATAGGCAAGTTGTTTGGGATTGGATACTTGGTTTTTACTTCTTTTCTTTTTATTGAAACTGTCCTTCCACTTCACCATCAACAAGACAACACCCACCTTCAATGTTCGATCCCCCTCTTCCTCCTCCGCCTATTTCCAGACTTCCGCCTCCTCTTCTCCATTGCTTCAACCCGACACACCCGATCCACTTTCCACCCAGCGCCCACGCCTGGACCCCACATAACAGCCTGGCCCTCTCCTTCCACTTCGGCACCTCACAGCAGTCTCTGCCTTAACAATCGAAGCCACCGCC
This sequence comes from Allium fistulosum, assembly GCA_030737815.1. Classification (NCBI taxonomy): domain Eukaryota; kingdom Viridiplantae; phylum Streptophyta; class Magnoliopsida; order Asparagales; family Amaryllidaceae; genus Allium; species Allium fistulosum. The sequence continues at coordinate 913,458,263 of CM060908.1, forward strand.
TTCCTGTCGCCAGCCTTCCAGCCTCGGCAACATCACCCTTCGCCTTCAATGCACCGCAACCACCACGTTGCCATCGAACTCAGCAGGCCTCCCCATCACTCCACGTCAACGGTGCAGCCTCTGCCTTTGGTCGCTGCCACTTCCTCCTTGCGCATAGCCTATCTCTTCGATCGGCCATAGCCTTCAACTACACACCTCAGCTCGTCTTCCTCTTCCTCTATTTTCTTCTGGTTGTATACAGGTAGCGTATTTGTATATATGTGTTATATAATAGCTGTATGATATTGTTATATATGTTAACTATATATATATATATTGCCGTTATTGTGTATATGTTTGGTTATTTCTAAAACTATACGAGTATAAAAAAGTATCTGCCTACATATATATAGGTTTTGTTTAGAATTTTCATACGTGTCTTTGATTTTGAAAGTGAATACAGGGATATGCATATAAATCTAATACATATGTCAGTTAATATATATACTTTTATGGTTTACAATATATAGAACATATAAAGTCAGTAGTTCACAAGTTATAAAGTATATAAGATATTACATACTGGGTAGTAATTAAGCTGATATATATTTGTGCATTGAGATAGTAGTGTGTTATAGTGTTTACTCAAACTTACGTATACTTTAATAGTTTAGATGATTTGAATATGTATACCTTTAGGTCATTCTTTTGTATGCACATGTAGTAGTGTATTTACATGAATGTATAGTTCTCTAATAACACCAGTGCATATCGATTTTATAGATATATAGTGTCGGGTTATGTAATATGTAAGTTTATAACTGTATATGATATTGTTTTGAATGTTAGTTATATATTGGTTTTAAATTGTATGAAGTTATGTAATGTATAAGTTTTATGAACATAGTAGTTAATACATAAGGATTTTTTTAATATAAACAATGATGTATGACTTGTTTATATATATACGTATAAATTGAGTTTATAATATATAAGTATTGTTTTTAAATATATTATGTATATATGTTGAATTAATATATGTGTACAGAGAGTGTAGGTTCTTCTGTCTATATAAAAGCATATTTGATAACCATGTCTGCATACATAATGGGCCCGCATATGTAGTGAATAATATTATATATTTATACGTATAATATATATCCACTTTTTCTAGTCTGTATGGGTTTGTGTATCCCAAGTTTTACATGTAGAAGTGATTTGGATGCATGTACTTGTTGCACTGTAATTACATTATGGGTTATATATGTTTGCAGTTCTTAAGTTGTATTATCTTAAGAAAAGTATTAGATAATTTTATATAAGTGTATTGGTTATTTGGTTTATATACGTATATATATTTAATTTAAAATGTGTTTGTATTTAAAATATGATTTTATATACATACAGTTATGTATTGTTCATCTTTACCATTTATGATCATCAATCCCGTCCTAATTTGATTTCGCCAATTTCTATTCACCAGCTTTGTTCATCGAACTCGAACCATCGTACTTCATTTTGAAATTCGTGCTTGGATTTGTAATTCGATTTCAGTGCCATATCAGCGAGCGCACCCGTGTCATTCCCTAGCCCTCTAGCCTCGAAAGGTGAGCAATCACTCACGATTAATATTCTTTTATTTATTAAATTTGATTTCAATTGAAACGACAATTGAAATATGCTGCTGTTAGATATTTACACTGTTATTACCTGTATCAGTTCACTTGTGACATCTGACACCATTATCTGTTATATATGCAATGATAATACAGTTGGCTTATAATTGATTGATTGTTGATGTTTAATTAGACGTTAATTGAAATGTATATAGTGATAAATATTATGCAAGTAAATTTGACGTAGGATAATTGAAATTTAAATCGACATATATGTTGAATTTGATTAGTTGAATATGACCCCTTTTAAATTGTTAAATTAATTGACATGTAGAATGGTGATAATTACACTTTGAACCATCGACGTATATTTGATTAATTGTTGTAGTGTTAAAAATTGGAATCAAATGACAATTGAAGAACCGTATAAATATTAGTGTAATAATCTTTAATCTACATGAAATGATAGTGTAGATTCTAGAGATAATCATATTAATTCGTACAAATAACAATGCGAATTAATACGGTTATTTTGAGATTATTTGAATTGATTATTGGATTGATATTGATTGTTGTTATTGCTTGTTTATTTACTTTGACACCATCCCAGTTATCACACTGCAAGTTCCCTTTGTTATGTTTTGATTTTGAATTGAATTGGAATCGGGTTGAAATGATAAATACCCAAATTGAACTTTGACCTAGGATAGAAAATTAAATAAAACCGATTGGTCAATAATTTGATTTAAAAATAAACGAAGATTTTATTTGAATAAATAATATGGTTTTGAAATGAAGTTGAATTTTGAATTTTAATGAAAGGAAAATGTTAATATTTAATAATCTGAAACAAAATATTAACAATGTAATTGATGAAAGAATGTTGTTTAATTTGAGAAATTATTGAATTAAGTTTTGAAATTATTAAACTTTGAAATGATTTAATAATTAAGTTTGAAATTATAATTAAGTTTGAAATTATTAAACTTTGAAATTATTTAATAATTAAGTTTTGAATTATTTAATAATTAAATAAGGTTGAATTATTTAATGATTAAATTGAATTGAATTCTTTAATAAGTAAAATTGAACTTTTGAATAAGTAAATTTTTACTTCGTAAATAATTGAAATTGAGTTTCTTTATTAATTAAGTTTTGGAAAATTATTTAAGTAAGTAAATAAGTGAAATTGAATTTCTTTAACAAGAAATAAAATGTGATATTTTTGGAATTAATGTAAGTCTTGTAATTGAAAGAATTGATTTGACGAATTTAGTTTAATTCAAAATTGTAAGTTTTGATTTAATGAAGTTGAACTTAAGAAATTGATTTAATGATTTGGAAATTTAATAGAAATTGTTTTAAATGAAAATTTACTTAGCGAACATTGAATGAAGTTGATAAATGGATTTAAATTGATTTGAATGTTAAATTAATTTAAATGATTTCGGAATGAAACTTATATACAAATTTGAATCAATATTTGAATTGTTTTAAATATTTGAATTGAAATTGAATTATAAGATTTTGAAATTGTGAATTTGGAAGTTTTGAAACGTAAATATTGGAAATTGGTTTAGAAAGACAAATGAAATGTTGATTTACGAATTCTAATTGAATTGAAATTGATTTGGTTTTGAAATATATTAAACGACCAATCGGTGAAATAATTACGGAAGTTATTAAAGAGACCGGAATTCGGTTATGGATATACTCTCTATCTAAACCGAAAACCACTTTAATAACTATACGCGGAGTGATGATCCAGAATGAAGTGGTTGGAATGATGTACGTGATGACTGAAGAAAGAGAACGATGATGGATAGCCTTGACACTTGTGTCAAATTGGAAATGACTAAAACAGGAGCTGTGCCGGGCCAATTGAGGATTAGCTACCTCAAGTGGACACACTTCTTCGAACTACTTATACTTGTTGTCGATTGGTGCACCCTTGATTTTGGGAGTGTTGTTTCACGGTGTTGCGGGCGCTGCGGCGTTGCGTTCTCACCAGTCCGGATCAGGCGAACGGTAGTATCACTACCTTGGGTATTGCCTCAGGTGTCTTGTCATACTTGTATTCCATTTATTCGCGACCACTACGATTTTGTTTTGTACCTTTAGTATATGGATTGCCCTCTGGTGACTTCCGGTTTTGGGGAAACTACGGTCTTGTATATGCTTTTGGGAATAAAAATGTGTTAAGGGTGGAATGGGCCATGACTTAACGCTATTTTGATATCTTCTTATATTACTGATAGACATTATCTACTTAGCGTACACTACTACATAGTAGATAGTTTAACGGATCCTTAAAGGATGGTTATTCCAAACATCCTTTAAGTTACTTGTATTTCAATTGCTATTTCACTTGAGTTGGATTTATTAATATAAGAATGTTAATCCTGACTCGAGTGTCTTGTGTTTTTTCTTTACGCTCGGGTCAGACTGAGTGTACCAGTATTCGAGACTCACCTTTGGAGTTGGAGCTTTGCTTGAAGATCCAGCCATCTATTCTGCTTTCAGTATTCGATGATTCCAGTGATGTATTCTGATTTGTATCTGTTGTATCGTATTACTCTTCTGTTGTAAACTCTGATGTATTTTATATATTCATATAGTAGCTTCATGAACTACTATCTCTTTTAATTCCGCTGCATTTATTACTCTGTGTCTGTGATTATATTTATTTACTGTATATGTTCAGTTTTGCCAAATTTAAATTAACAACGCGGTATTTTGAGCAATTCAATTCCAGCATGAGTGTCTACCTATACACTTATAATGGATGCGAATGGTCCAAAATTCCGGGTCGTTACAGCTATCATCTTTCTCCTTTGATCAAAGTTTGGTAAATGTTTTCTTCTTTAGCTTGTTTTACATTGTTTTTCTATTGATTTTTGCCATTGCTTTCAACTAGATGTGACCGGCCTCACCTCCTCCAACAGCTAGGCCGACCCCACCACCACCACAACCAGCCACGATCAACTCCAGATCACCATCCCATCAGGCCGACCATCCCTAGGCAAGAGATCCACCCTCTACTTTCACAAACCATCACTATATGTTCAAGCCTAGCCTTCCCTTCCTCTATCACCACTTCCACCTCCTTTGCCGCCACTTCCACCACCACCCCTTGCTCTGACCTGACCACCACTCACTGCCACACCACCCACCACCACCTGAGCACTAGGCCGAACTCATAGGACCCCTTGGCCGAACCCATATTGTGACTTGAATTGATACTAGTGCCTTGTAGTTGTAGATCCATGCACCCACTTTTACACCACCTTTCAAACTATGTTAGACCGACCATATAGACCCAAGACCAGATCAAAATTCAATCCTTACCAGTACATTTCAGACCTGTAACTAAAATATAGGAAGTTGAAAGCAAGTGCAATGATTTTGGACTTGTTTTATACAATCGTTTCTAGCTTTGTTTATTGAATTTTGGTTGAAATCTTATGCATATATGTATTGTTTTATGTAAATGAATTCAAGGGGTATAGCTTTGGCTCTTCCAATCTCAAATCATTGTCATGCTTTCATGCCTCTGGAAATCTTTGTTGTGTGGTTGTGGTCGTCATCTCCAACTTGAACAAGTGAGTTATTCTCACCAGACAACATGTACCTATATAACTGATAAACTGACACCATTTGAATCTGTAAAATTATATCATCCTGTTATAACTGTTATATTATGATCATATATTGTTTACCCCTGTTATTATATATGTTATATCATCTATTACTGTTATATGATGTTATTCTGTTTATTTATATCAGTTTATCACATTGCAAGTTCCTTGTTAGTATAGAAATCACTATGGGTTGAAATGATACATACCCGAACGGACTTTAGAATAGGGAAAGATCGTTATGGGCTGAAATGATAAGCCTGAGCGACTTTTTATTTATTTCATTTAACTTGGGATTGCGAGTTTGAAATGATAGAACCCGGTTTTTCTTTGTAAACTGCGGATTGAAATGATATATATCTGTATCACTTGACCTAGGCTGGAAAATTATATACAGACCCGTGGTTTATATATTTTTCTGAAAATTTTAAAATATTTTAAAAAATGTAAATATTATGATGTTTTGATTTAAATTTTATTAAAATGATTTTTATTAAATATTTGTGATTTTCTACAAATTAAATAAGTGAATTAAGTAAATGGTGAAGTAGAATTTGAAATACAAGTTAATTTTAGAATTTATGATTTTGTTTATAAATGGAATTTATGTAAAGTATGAAGATATGACAAATTTGATTTAAAGATGAATTTAATGATTTTTATTAAGTAATAATAATTTTTAAAAGTGTTAATGATTTTGTATAAATTAAAATATGAAATAAATGAATATTTAAGCTGAAATTGGAAATATAACTTAAATTAAACTTTGTGGAATTTGTTTAAAAGTGAAATTTTAATTAAGTAAAATAAATGGAAATAAGTTATATTTTGGAAACTTAAACTTAGTTGTTAAGTTAAAAATTTAATTAAAGAAATGGAAATTTAATTGTTATTTGACTTGATTTTTGTATGGAAATTTGACTTTATAAAATCATAGAATTAAAGGTATTCAAATGATTGTTTTTTAAATGTGAAAATATATGATTTTATAAGTTTAAAATGATTTATATTAAAAGTTAATTATGTGTGAAATTGTAAATAAAACTCTGAATTTGATTTGATAGCATTTTTGAAATGTAATGTAAAGATATTACAGCATTGGAAAATGTTGTAGTTGTTTTAAATGAACCTAATAGCAAATTTGAACTAAAGGTTATTATAGCACTTTGTTAGTGCTATAGTTGTTAAATTTAACTAAGATTTTTATTGAAACTAAATTAAGATATTACAGCATTTTAAATGCCGTCTTTTGTTAATGAACTGTTTTTAAACATAACATTTCGTAGCATTTTCTAAGTGCTGCGAAAGTTGAATTTTCTTTGTTTAATAAATTCAAATGAATAAATGATCTTTGAAAACGATTAAATTTTGGAAATTAAATATTTAATTATTAAATATAATGAATTGACTTTAAATGATTTAAATGGAATAGTTGATTTGGGAAATACAACTATTTTGAAATGTGATTAAATGGTATTTAAAATTAAATTTAATAAATGATGTTTTGAAATGATATTTTGATATTTTGAAATGAATTTGAAATGATATTAAATCTTGGGATGAATAATTGAAGTTTATATTAGTATGAAAATATTTGGTTTACTTGTAATTTGAATCTATTTAAAAGATATTGGACTTATGAAATATAGGATAATAAAGCTTTGGAATTCATTTTGCAATTTGAATAGTTATTTTGTGGATTAAATCTATATTTGAAATTTATAAGATTTGAAATGGTCTATGGAAATTTTATTGAAATAAATGATTGAATTGAATTGAAACTTTGGAAATTTTAATACTTGATTTGAAAGTATAATAATTACACTTTTAAATGGTTTAAATGAATTATTTTGATTGAAATATAAACTATTTAAAAGGTGACTTGAAATGATAATAAATGAATTATATCTTTAAATTTAAAAGGTTTTTAAAGTTGAATATTTAGATTTGAACTCAAATGATATTTTGGTATATTAAAATGATTTGAAATGAAGTTTGAAAGGATATGATATTTTGATATATTAAAATGATTTGAAATGAAGTTTTGGAAAGATTGATATTTTGATAGATTAAAATGATTTGAAATGAAGTTTTGGAAAGATTGATATTTTGATATATTAAAATGATTTGAAATGAAGTTTTGGAAAGATATGATATTTTGATATATTGAAATGATTTGAAATGAAGTTTTGAAATGATATGATATTTTAAATATATTGAAATGGTTTGGAATTATTTAATCTTTATTTTGATAAAGATTTGGATTTGAAATGATATTCTATTTTGAAGTATAAACTATTCTAAATTATAACCATGGGTTATAATAACGATTGGTTGTTAAAGAGACCGGGATCGGATATGGACATACTCTCTGTCGATACCGAAAACCACTTTGACAACTGTGTACGCGGTGGAGTTTCCAGAATGAAGTAGGATGGTGGCGACGATCCTAAAGGTATATACGTGGACCCAACTCCCGTGAGTTGGCATAAGGTGGCTAAAACAGGAGCAATTGACGGACCAAGGAGGTAGCACCTCTGATCGGACACACTTCTTCGATACCATTCTATTACTTGTGATTGATTTGGTGCGCACCCTTGATTGGGAGTGTTGTTCGAGGTTGGCGGTAGTGGCTGCTATGCGTCACCACCAGTCCGGATGCGTAATTGGTATATCTACCCTGGCATTGCCTTGTGTGACGTGTCACCTACCATATCGAGCCCACTACGATTTTGGTTTAAAGATCCGACCGCGTTAAGGTTCACCATCCCCTTAACGCTATTTTCTATATGATTATACTTTACTAATTAGACACTGCTGTATATAGCGTATATTACTACATAGTAAATAGTTTAACGGATCCTTAAAGAATGGGCGATCCCAAGCATTCTTTAAGTTACTTGTACCTTATTACAGTTCACTTGAGTTGGTTTACATTATATAAGTATATATTGTCCTGACTCGAGTGTTTGTATTTTTATTTACGCTCGGGTCAGCCTGAGTTATTCACAGATTTGGATTCCACTTTCTGGAGATTGGAATTGCTGGAGATTATCTGCTTATCTAGTTTTATCTATCTCAGTTCTGTTGTTCTATTAAGCTTGTACTTGGTTATCATATTGAGACTTCTGTTGTACTTTATTTCTTCTGTTGTATCTTATTTAACTCTGATATATTTACATAGTAGCTTCATGAACTACTATTTCTTTTACTTCCGCTGCATTATTTTACTCTGTGTCTGTGATTATATTTATTTACTGTATATTCTGAGATTTGCCAAATTTTATTTACAACGTGGTATTTTGAGCAATCCAATTCCGGCATGAGTGTCTACCTATACACTTATAATGGATGTGAATGGTTGAAAATATCGGGTTGTAACGACCCGCCTTTTTGGACAGTTCAAATCGACAAATCAAACACACATGCCGATTCTAAACCGTTCAAAAGGGCGGATGGTTATTGGGGTTAAATAAGAAAAGAAAAGAAAGAACAGAAACAAACTCAGAATCTCGCAGCGGAAGGAACAAGATATAATAGTAAAATAACAGTTCATGAAGCTGTTAAATAAATAAATTTGATTATTATTATACATCATAAATCAGAGTTACATACATATCAGAGATAATACAATAATGCAGCGGAAAAATAATATGGTAGTAGAATACAAATGATGTAATACCAAACTCCGTCTTCGTCCTCCAAAATAGATCTTCAACCTTATCTGAAATGCTCAGGCTGACCCGAGCGTAATGAAAAGACAAAACACTCGAGTCAGGACTAAAATATCTCATGTAAGTTAAATCGTAAAAGTAAATATGAGTGTGACGGCGTCGGAGATGTTTACGGGTTTTGACATCTCCTATCCAGTGTCAACGTGAGTGCAATAACTTAAGAGATGTTATGGGATTTTCCATCTCTCAAGGATCCGTTAAACTATCTACTATGTAGTACAATACGCTATTATAATATGTCTACACTAAAGTAAAAGTATTAAAATAGCGTTAAGCCATGGCCCATTCCACCCTTAACACAGTTTATATTCCCAAGAGCATATACAAGACCGTAGTTTCCCCAAAACCGGAAGTCACCAGAGGGCAATCCATATACTCAAGGTACAAACCGAAACGTAGTGGTCGCGAATAGGATAATCAGTATGACAAGGTACATGAGGCGATACCAACTAGGATACTAGTAGTTGCCTGATCCGGACTGATGTTGGGCATAGCAGCTACTACCCCAACACCGCGAAACAACACTCCCAAATCGCGGGGTGCACCCAAATCGAATCACAACAGTAATAGACATGGTATCGAAGGAGTGTGTCCGCTAGAGATGACGATCCTCAATGGCCTGGCGCGGCTCCTGTTTTAGTCATGTCAGGGGTCATCCAATATCGTTCTCTTTCTTCAATCAACGCATTCACCAAACCATCCACTTCGTTTTGGATCAACACTCCGCGTATACTAGTTATTAAAGTGGTTTTCGGTATCGACAGAGAGTATGTCCATATCCGATCCCGGTCTCTTTAATAACTACGTATTATTACACCGATGGCTCTTTTACATTTCAAATCAATTCATAATTGATATCAAAATATCATATTCGCTTCAAAATCAAATCCATTTCAAAATCATCATATCTACTCAAATATACGATTTCATTTCAAAATCATTTTTCGCCTCAATATCTCATTTCGATTTCAAAATCATTTTTCGCCTCAAAATCTCATTTCGATTTCAAAATCATTTTTCGCCTCAAAATCTCATTTCGATTTCAAAATCATTTTTCGCCTCAATATCTCACAAAACGATTCACATAAACTCGAATTCCAAAATTTAAAATTTAATCAAATTTCAAATCATCAATTTCAACTCGATTCAGCTTCGTAATAAACCATTTCAAATTATCAATTTCAAACACATATTTAAACCACAAAATAAGCCATTTCAATTTCCGTATATCTCAAAGCTTTAAATATTCACATTTCAAAACTAAATTTGATAATTCCATTTATATCCCAATTTAATTTCAATTCAATTCCAAATTAATTAAATCTCAATTTCAAATTAATTTTCAATTTCAAACTCAAACTTGAAATATCTTTTCATATAAATTTTCTTAGAAATATTCGGAGTTCGATTAAAGTCCAATCTTTTAAAACAAATCAACTTTCGAAAATTTACGCCGTATTTCAATTTTTTTTCTTAAAAATCTAAACTTCGAATAATTAAACAATTTCATTTTCCAAGTTTAAATTCCAACATCTCGAGCTTCAATTCAAAACAATTCAATTTCCATAAATTGGATTTTATTCTTAAAATCAAATCATTTAAATAATTTCAAAACAACTTTCAAAATCATTTAATTTAACCAACCCGGTGTCCGTATATAATTTTCTAACCTATGGCCAAGTGATTATTTATTTCAATTAAATGTCAGGAATGAATATATATCACATAAACCAATCACAGTGTCATATGTATGTATAACAGGATACATATAAGCAAATAAACATCCAAACATTTAAATATCAACCCATAGCATCCATCGAAATAAATCATCCAATAGACAATACAATTCACGGCAATTTCATAGTTATCAATATCAGGAAATTTAATTTCAATTAAATCCTAATTTCAATTTACTGTCAATTTAAATTTTCAACGGTGAATTCACACGACAATCTATATGACAATTAAATTTTTATCAAACAACGACAAATAAAATTCATATCACTTCATAATATCAATTTTAACTACCATAAAGATATTCAGTACATTGTGAGCGTAAAACACTCACCTTGATTTTCCAGTTTTAAATCAAATCGAACAACGTTCGATTTAACCTAAAATTTTAATGAGCTCCAAACATCTTCGGATCTGCACTGCAGCGTAGCTCTCATCGCTGCGATTCCGGCATCACCAGTTCGTCCAAAACGGACCTCGTACGCATGAGATATGAGTTGTTAAAGTTTGTATATATATTAATATAATTTAAATCAAAATTTTTTTTTTTATACCAGAACGCATCTGGCCGTTGATATTCAGGAACGAGATCGGCCACACGCAATATCTCTCATCTCCAAATCGCGTGAACGCTTCCAGGCACGCAGAACCCAAAGCCGTCTTCGATGAACTTCATATCGCAACCACCATCGACCTCCAGAAGATGATCAGCGACTACCAGTGTGTGCGCCACCTTGAGAGCCACCTACGTGCCAAGTTTCGTCACCCCATTCGCCACCATTTGCACGCAAACCAAGAAAATACGCACGAATTCAAAGCTAGATCTGGACCAATCCGTGACGAATTAGCACGAATCAACCGTATGGATTTGAAGAGCTCGCCGAGATCTACACTTTTGCTTTTGGAATTTTTCGATTTCGTTGAACGGATTGAGAGATATTAAGGAAAGAAGTTCGAGCAATTTTAGCCATGGAATAGGTGGCGGCCATGGTTTGAAATTAGGGTTTCTGAAATGAAAAATGATAAAACTGTCTCGGTTTTGAGTGCGTATTTATAAAGTTTGGTCCAAAATCGTCCGAACTCCAAACGAGACGTGCCGCCAGGCGTTTATAAGGTTTTACCCCCATTCCGGACGCAATGGAACTAGTCCCAAGGCCTAATTCAATCGTTTGTGGAAGATAGCTTTTTGAAGTCGATTATTTTAATTAACGACGTTAAATTTCTAAGCGTTTCAAGCTCGCACGACCAAACGACAAGTCCGATTGCTACGAAAATTGAAATCTTACAATAATTCACTATTACGGATCCGATGAAACTAGTTTCGTCGAAATCCGAGACAGTTGTAAAAATGGCTATTTCTACTGTTTAATTTCAATATAAAATTCTCAATTTTAAATTATTAACTTTTAAATCAAATTTCAATTGTTCACAAATTTCATTTTTAATTTCACAGTAATTAACAACCTTTTACAATGCAGTTTTCCATTATAAATCCAGTATAAAAGATTACATTAGATTCAGCGTTCAATTATATTGTAATTCAAATTCAAGTTATTTAATTCCAATTGAATTCTTTTATTTCGATTTACACTTTCATTATTGAATCAACCATTTACTTATACATTATTATCAATAGTTTATAATTCATTTACTTTCATTTTCTTCAGCTATCATCTTATTCAAATTCACAGTAATATTAAATTACATTCATTTACGTTGATTTCCATATTATAACTTCAATATTAAATGTACATTTTATTTATTTCATTGTTTACAATCAAATTCAATTCAATTCAATTACTTGTTACATTCAAATTTAAATCTTTACTTACGTTCAATTACCAGTTAACATCTTTATCAAATTACAGTTTCGGTTATTATTTGATTTCAATCAACTGTAATATTAAGTTACATTTATTTATATTAGTTTCAATAACATAAACTTCCACTATTAAATCTACCGTTTTATTTATTCTTTGTTTACAATCATAACCAATTTGGTTTACAATCAAACTCAATTCATTACTTACATTCAATACAGGTTAACATCCATATTTAATTTACAAATAAGTTATTTCAGAATTCAGTTTTGCATTTTAACTTGTAATTCACATTTAACAACACAAAAATTTATTTCCTTCGGATTTTTATCCAAAATTTTTATTTTAATTCGTATTTTTAAAGTGTTAAAAATACAGGTCGTTACATTCTCCCCCACTTAAAACTTTTCGTCCTCGAAAAGGAACGGAGAAGGGAAAACCATCATTTAGATATAATTCATTCAAAATATTCGACTTATTTGCAAAATTTAGTTATAGGATTTTTAAAATCTCAAAATTTTCTAACTCCCAGATTTTTGAAAAATTTCGGCAGCACCTCCTTTGCGCGGCTAGGACCGAAAAATTTCACAGTGGTAATAATTGCATGATATACATCTCATTACAAGAATGAGGCATCCCAAAACATGGGGAACACAATAATATACTACAACATAAACCGTAATCCGAGAACGTACCTTTTATTAAGCGTTTATTAGCATTTTAACTTACATTTTGCATTTAGCGCAGAAGCGAGCTCCTCAAGCGAAGCGCAACCCCTTTGCTACCTACTAAAATGCTCAATAACCAAGTTAGAACCATGCATGTAAAGATTGATCGATATACTTATCATAAACAACATACATATAACATGTTTAGCTTCAAAACTGAAATTCCAATTCCAGGACAGCAAACGAATCTCAGGTTTTGATCACCTAAACGATAAAATTTGAAAATGGAATCTAAACAAAAGTTGTTACATTCGTTTCAGGCTTTCCGGAATGTCCAAAATCATTGAATTCAGACCTTCCGTTCAAAAGTTACGACCGTTTTACTAAATAGATACGCCTCAGCCTGGCAATGAATTGCGCAGGTCAGCGACGTTTGGTCACGTTTTTGACCTTCTAAACGACAGCAAAACACCAAATGCTTAAAACAAAAGTTTTAGCTTAAGTTCTAAGCTTTCCAGAAAGTGTAGGATCGTCAAAATCCGATACAACAGTAAAAAGTTATGGCGAGAATACTAAGGTGCTTCAGATTTCTACTTCGCACAGGGCAGCGACTAATATTGGTGTTTTAAGCCTAGTGGATGAAGGTATTTATCAAAACATTCTAAACAAAAGATGTAGCACAGTTTCTAGGCTTTCCGAAAAGTCTAAGATCGTCAAATTTCGTCTAGCCATTTAAAAGTTATGGTTGTTTTTGTTTCAGTATATATTGGACAATTTTGGATTTTTTCCAAAAAATTGCTTTTGTTATTTCAAAGTACAAACCATCAAACTTCAAATTTTCTAAAGAAACAATCATAAACACAAATTCGTTTATTTTCTTATTTATCCATGAAATAAGTTTACATTCGATTTGTTTCCGATTTTTTTCAAGTTTGTTTTATTCATAATTTAAATTCAAGTCAATTTGCTTCAATTTAATTTGAATTCCATTATATTTTAATTACACTTTGCTTCAAATTTGAATTTAATTATTTAAAAATTTTATTCCGTTTATTCAATTCCATTTACACTAATGAATTCTATTTAATCAATTACCATCCAACTAACAACCAATGCATATCAACATTAACATCCATCCAAATCTACATTAAATCAATTATACATTTCCAAGTCAAAATTTTAATTTCATACACTTCCAAGTTTATTTGACATTTAGTTTCATCCAAATTTAATTAGTTTCCATTTACTAATTTCATATTTAATTAATTTTAAATTTAATTCATTTTACAACTTAAATTTCCATTTTATTATTCGCAATCACACTTGTATATTATTCATTTACTTATCCTTATTAGCATTTTAAACTTTTTAAGTATTTGGTAAGTTATAGCTATGCAAATAGAATGTATTTAAAAAAATATACAACTTCTTTTCATTCAATTTGAGTGTTATACCTATTAAATAAATTTCCAATTTATTATTTTCCAAATTAAGGGTTACTCCTACAATTTTAAATTTTTTCCACTTAAATTCAATTCCACCTTTTCAATTCATAAGTTTCTAACAATTCAAGATTTACTTTAGTTTAATAATTAAAATCATTCCTTATTAGAGAACTTAAGAATTTCAACTCCGGATTCGATTTAAACCATTTTTTTCTAAATATATATATATATATACTAATATCTTTATATCTCAAATCATATTTTTTAGAAGAATTTTAATCAGCATTGAAATATATATATATATATATATATACTTATTTTCATTTCATACTTTAGAAATTTACAATTTTTAATCAAAACAGGGTTTAGAAAAACTATTAAGTGATCTCCCCCACTTGGACTCTCGAAAATAAACGTTGATGATGCGTGCACTCATCACCGAAATCATTCTCTAGTGTCAAGAGGGGAGTATAACACTTACTTCATTTGAAAATCCTTTGAAAACAATTTCTAATCGAATATACTATCATATAATACTTATATTATACATTTCAAATTTTTGTTTATAAATTTTCAAAACACCGGAATTTAAATTCTCTATCTAAATTTAAATTCATTTTTATTTTATTTTATTTACCATTTATATTCATGGTCAATCATTTTTACAAGTTTCATTTCTTAAAATCGTCCAATAGTCAATAGTTAGAAATATTGACTAATCGACAATAAACGATGATAATCTAATATTATCATCTCCTAATAACCAATACAATCAAAATTTATAAATTTTCAAGATAGTTCTTTTATATAAAAATATAGTCCAAAACAATATTATGTCAATTTGTCCTATTCGAGTGTTTAGAAATTTCTATCGATGCCTTGGCGTCCCAAGTACCAACCATAATTCATAAATACTCAATGGAACAATTTAACACAATATAAAATCATCTTTATATCAAAATTACAAATACGCTCTCTCATATACACTCGAACTCATTCATAAGGTTTAACCATATTTCAATGAGTTATTCCCCACTAGAGCCAAGGTAATCTAAACCAAAGCTCTGATACCAACTGTAACGACCCGCCTTTTTGGACAGTTTAAATCGACAAATCAAACACACATGCCGATTCTAAACCGTTCAAAAGGGCGGATGGTTATTGGGGTTAAATAAGAAAAGAAAAGAAAGAACAGAAACAAACTCAGAATCTCGCAGCGGAAGGAACAAGATATAATAGTAAAATAACAGTTCATGAAGCTGTTAAATAAATAAATTTGATTATTATTATACATCATAAATCAGAGTTACATACATATCAGAGATAATACAATAATGCAGCGGAAAAATAATATGGTAGTAGAATACAAATGATGTAATACCAAACTCCGTCTTCGTCCTCCAAAATAGATCTTCAACCTTATCTGAAATGCTCAGGCTGACCCGAGCGTAATGAAAAGACAAAACACTCGAGTCAGGACTAAAATATCTCATGTAAGTTAAATCGTAAAAGTAAATATGAGTGTGACGGCGTCGGAGATGTTTACGGGTTTTGACATCTCCTATCCAGTGTCAACGTGAGTGCAATAACTTAAGAGATGTTATGGGATTTTCCATCTCTCAAGGATCCGTTAAACTATCTACTATGTAGTACAATACGCTATTATAATATGTCTACACTAAAGTAAAAGTATTAAAATAGCGTTAAGCCATGGCCCATTCCACCCTTAACACAGTTTATATTCCCAAGAGCATATACAAGACCGTAGTTTCCCCAAAACCGGAAGTCACCAGAGGGCAATCCATATACTCAAGGTACAAACCGAAACGTAGTGGTCGCGAATAGGATAATCAGTATGACAAGGTACATGAGGCGATACCAACTAGGATACTAGTAGTTGCCTGATCCGGACTGATGTTGGGCATAGCAGCTACTACCCCAACACCGCGAAACAACACTCCCAAATCGCGGGGTGCATCCAAATCGAATCACAACAGTAATAGACGTGGTATCGAAGGAGTGTGTCCGCTAGAGATGGCGATCCTCAATGGCCTGGCGCAGCTCCTGTTTTAGTCATGTCAGGGGTCATCCAATATCGTTCTCTTTCTTCAATCAACGCATTCACCAAACCATCCACTTCGTTCTGGATCAACACTCCGCGTATACTAGTTATTAAAGTG
The DNA here is from genome assembly GCA_030737815.1 of Allium fistulosum. Classification (NCBI taxonomy): domain Eukaryota; kingdom Viridiplantae; phylum Streptophyta; class Magnoliopsida; order Asparagales; family Amaryllidaceae; genus Allium; species Allium fistulosum. The sequence continues at coordinate 913,475,077 of CM060908.1, forward strand.
GTTTTCGGTATCGACAGAGAGTATGTCCATATCCGATCCCGGTCTCTTTAATAACTACGTATTATTACACCGATGGCTCTTTTACATTTCAAATCAATTCATAATTGATATCAAAATATCATATTCGCTTCAAAATCAAACCCATTTCAAAATCATCATATCTACTCAAATATACGATTTCATTTCAAAATCATTTTTCGCCTCAATATCTCATTTCGATTTCAAAATCATTTTTCGCCTCAAAATCTCATTTCGATTTCAAAATCATTTTTCGCCTCAAAATCTCATTTCGATTTCAAAATCATTTTTCGCCTCAATATCTCACAAAACGATTCACATAAACTCGAATTCCAAAATTTAAAATTTAATCAAATTTCAAATCATCAATTTCAACTCAATTCAGCTTCGTAATAAACCATTTCAAATTATCAATTTCAAACACATATTTAAACCACAAAATAAGCCATTTCAATTTCCGTATATCTCAAAGCTTTAAATATTCACATTTCAAAACTAAATTTGATAATTCCATTTATATCCCAATTTAATTTCAATTCAATTCCAAATTAATTAAATCTCAATTTCAAATTAATTTTCAATTTCAAACTCAAACTTGAAATATCTTTTCATATAAATTTTCTTAGAAATATTCGGAGTCCGATTAAAGTCCAATCTTTTAAAACAAATCAACTTTCGAAAATTTACGCCGTATTTCAATTTTTTTTCTTAAAAATCTAAACTTCGAATAATTAAACAATTTCATTTTCCAAGTTTAAATTCCAACATCTCGAGCTTCAATTCAAAACAATTCAATTTCCATAAATTGGATTTTATTCTTAAAATCAAATCATTTAAATAATTTCAAAACAACTTTCAAAATCATTTAATTTAACCAACCCGGTGTCCGTATATAATTTTCTAACCTATGGCCAAGTGATTATTTATTTCAATTAAATGTCAGGAATGAATATATATCACATAAACCAATCACAGTGTCATATGTATGTATAACAGGATACATATAAGCAAATAAACATCCAAACATTTAAATATCAACCCATAGCATCCATCGAAATAAATCATCCAATAGACAATACAATTCACGGCAATTTCATAGTTATCAATATCAGGAAATTTAATTTCAATTAAATCCTAATTTCAATTTACTGTCAATTTAAATTTTCAACGGTGAATTCACACGACAATCTATATGACAATTAAATTTTTATCAAACAACGACAAATAAAATTCATATCACTTCATAATATCAATTTTAACTACCATAAAGATATTCAGTACATTGTGAGCGTAAAACACTCACCTTGATTTTCCAGTTTTAAATCAAATCGAACAACGTTCGATTTAACCTAAAATTTTAATGAGCTCCAAACATCTTCGGATCTGCACTGCAGCGTAGCTCTCATCGCTGCGATTCCGGCATCACCAGTTCGTCCAAAACGGACCTCGTACGCATGAGATATGAGTTGTTAAAGTTTGTATATATATTAATATAATTTAAATCAAAATTTTTTTTTTTTATACCAGAACGCATCTGGCCGTTGATATTCAGGAACGAGATCGGCCACACGCAATATCTCTCATCTCCAAATCGCGTGAACGCTTCCAGGCACGCAGAACCCAAAGCCGCCTTCGATGAACTTCATATCGCAACCACCATCGACCTCCAGAAGATGATCAGCGACTACCAGTGTGTGCGCCACCTTGAGAGCCACCTACGTGCCAAGTTTCGTCACCCCATTCGCCACCATTTGCACGCAAACCAAGAAAATACGCACGAATTCAAAGCTAGATCTGGACCAATCCGTGACGAATTAGCACGAATCAACCGTATGGATTTGAAGAGCTCGCCGAGATCTACACTTTTGCTTTTGGAATTTTTCGATTTCGTTGAACGGATTGAGAGATATTAAGGAAAGAAGTTCGAGCAATTTTAGCCATGGAATAGGTGGCGGCCATGGTTTGAAATTAGGGTTTCTGAAATGAAAAATGATAAAACTGTCTCGGTTTTGAGTGCGTATTTATAAAGTTTGGTCCAAAATCGTCCGAACTCCAAACGAGACGTGCCGCCAGGCGTTTATAAGGTTTTACCCCCATTCCGGACGCAATGGAACTAGTCCCAAGGCCTAATTCAATCGTTTGTGGAAGATAGCTTTTTGAAGTCGATTATTTTAATTAACGACGTTAAATTTCTAAGCGTTTCAAGCTCGCACGACCAAACGACAAGTCCGATTGCTACGAAAATTGAAATCTTACAATAATTCACTATTACGGATCCGATGAAACTAGTTTCGTCGAAATCCGAGACAGTTGTAAAAATGGCTATTTCTACTGTTTAATTTCAATATAAAATTCTCAATTTTAAATTATTAACTTTTAAATCAAATTTCAATTGTTCACAAATTTCATTTTTAATTTCACAGTAATTAACAACCTTTTACAATGCAGTTTTCCATTATAAATCCAGTATAAAAGATTACATTAGATTCAGCGTTCAATTATATTGTAATTCAAATTCAAGTTATTTAATTCCAATTGAATTCTTTTATTTCGATTTACACTTTCATTATTGAATCAACCATTTACTTATACATTATTATCAATAGTTTATAATTCATTTACTTTCATTTTCTTCAGCTATCATCTTATTCAAATTCACAGTAATATTAAATTACATTCATTTACGTTGATTTCCATATTATAACTTCAATATTAAATGTACATTTTATTTATTTCATTGTTTACAATCAAATTCAATTCAATTCAATTACTTGTTACATTCAAATTTAAATCTTTACTTACGTTCAATTACCAGTTAACATCTTTATCAAATTACAGTTTCGGTTATTATTTGATTTCAATCAACTGTAATATTAAGTTACATTTATTTATATTAGTTTCAATAACATAAACTTCCACTATTAAATCTACCGTTTTATTTATTCTTTGTTTACAATCATAACCAATTTGGTTTACAATCAAACTCAATTCATTACTTACATTCAATACAGGTTAACATCCATATTTAATTTACAAATAAGTTATTTCAGAATTCAGTTTTGCATTTTAACTTGTAATTCACATTTAACAACACAAAAATTTATTTCCTTCGGATTTTTATCCAAAATTTTTATTTTAATTCGTATTTTTAAAGTGTTAAAAATACAGGTCGTTACACGGGTCGTTACAGAATGATGTTTTGAAAGCACTTTTATATTTTGGTAAAAATATGTAAAAATACCCTAATATGTCATTTATTTAAATAAAAGAAGAATAAGTATGAGAGTAAAAATATACATTTTTACGTATACAACAACTACTTTACTAAGGGGGGCCTAAGCTGAACCACTTACTAAGGTGTCGTCAGCCAAGGTTATAAACTTTTTGGTAAGGAATGTAATATGCAGGATCAGAGTTCTTCTTTAGATCATATCGAACAATAGATTGCAGTTTGATAGCAAGGAGTTTATCGAATTCTGTCGGTAGCATGGAAAAAAGGAGAGTTTCTCTATCAACAATTAAAGTTCTGAAGACCCTTATAAAGAAAAGGCTTGAGAAGAAAAAAGGAGTGTGGGTGGGTGAGCTTCGGCACTATGGGCTTACCGCACTTCTTTCAAGATGGTAATAGGACATACTCCTTTCTCCCTGGCTTATGGGTCGGAGGTGATGTTACCGATGGAGGAAAAGTGCCATCACATAGGAGGATTTATTATGACCAAGGTTGTAAAAATGCTAAACGGATGCTAGGCGGTAAGTATGGACTATGGATTAACTGCTTAAGCAGATATTAATCAAGGATTAAACGGAGCTAGGTGTTTTTTATAAATTCATGCATTTTGGATAAAATTCTAGTATTTTATTTAGTGTTAACTAATCCACAATGGAATATCATGGATTTGGATGGATTTGGAAGCAACCATGAAGACAAAATCGCTTAAAACAAACATTTTGATGCTTATAAGAGGCGTCAAGCATAAATGGGTGCATAGATGGTGCCTATAAATCTGTTTATATGCTTAGATAATGCAGTAAGCCTCATATAGGTGGACTAGGAAAATATCCAGGCAGTAAGGCTAGCCTAGCACTTAGGCGGGAGCCTAGAAGGTCTTTATAATAGAGATTTTGACCCAAATGAGAATGAAGAGCTGCTGAATATGTCATTGGATTTAATTGATGAAAGGCGTAAAGAAACTACTTTAAAGGTGGAGGAACACAAGCGAAGGGAGCAAAGCAATATAACTTTTAGGTCAAGCACTGCCCATTCAAGGAAGGGGACCTAGTGCTAAAGGGAATATTTCCTAGACTGAGGCACTCAGCCCAGTCTATGAAGGGCCGTATGTTATCCATAAGGACTTAGACAATGAAACCTTCATCCTCGGCATGATAGATGGGGCGGTATTTAGAATAGCTTGGAACACACATAATCTTTGCCGTTATTTTACTTAGTTTATATTGTCTTTCTAATTGTATTCCTACTATGTAATTTGAGTAGTTATGAAATGATTATTAATAAAATGTGCGTTCCTTGAAATCTTGTTGTGTCTGGTACCTCACGACTATACTTGAATTACTGTGAATGCTTAAGCTAATGGATAAGACATGGTTGTCAACTCTATCTGTGACGACCCAGATTTTCGGACCAGTAAAAATCATCGAAAAATCTGTCCGTTCTAAAACTACTAATGAAAACTACCAACTTAATACACCATATTTCATAAATATTTAACACTATTAAATGTATAGGATACAATTTCAATTATACAACTTATCATAGTAATTTATTTATTTATTAATTCTACAAAGTGTGCTTTAATACATACCAAATACAATGACTATAAATTTACCACTGCACAACTCTGATGAGAGAGACACCACTATCCTTACCTGAGAACTCAACAAACAATGTAAATGCGAAATAAAATAGTAAGCGGGAAAGATATAATAACACAAGATAAACAACAACTAATAACATATAAACATGAAAGGGTTATATTATTTTAGGGGCTGCATCACTCCCACTTGTGACTGCCTACGTACCCCTATCTAATTAGGTACCCAATTAGATACAGGATCAAGCCAACGTAGTTCTCCTACCGCAAATAGGACTCATGGAGCCTACGATGCAACAAACAATATGCAATTCCCAAAACTACCCACTTAGGCTTAATCTTAAATTTTAGATTTTCAAATCTAATTACCTTTACGGAAATTATCTCTTTGGATTTTATTACCGAATTCTTATTTCAAATTTTTTGAAATATATATCTTTTATATTCAAATTATACTTTACTTCAGGATCTTAAATCAAATCACTTTTGAAAAGCTTATTTGGAAATACCAAATACTGTAATAAAAACATATCAAACTATATGCAACCAGATCGGGAGGTTTCTCCCGATAACAAGGCAACTGTGTCCCAGCCTTAATACAATCGATAAATAAGTATATCCCTCTATTCCAAGAGCGGACTATACCAAAAACATATGCCCACTTTTTAGTTACGGGTTACCCGTATCATAACAAATCATTTTATATCTCGAAGCAATAAATCATTTCACACTAATATTCACAAGTACTTTCAAATCTATAATAAATCTCATTTCTAAATCCTTTCAAAAATAATCTTAAAACCATCGGGTATAGTCCTCGAAATTCTTTCCATTTTATAAAACATTTTTATAAAAACCATCCTTATATAAATCACTTCAAAATATTTATTCTCAAATATCTCTTTTTTTCTCTTTTAAAGGAAAATATTTCATAGCATTTCAACTTTAAAATCAATCTTCAAAACAATTCATTAAATTGAAGTGAACCAAATATTACCGCTAAAACCTTATAGTCAAATTGTGAAATAAATCACAAGGTGTTAGCCTACAATTATTTTCTAACTAGCCCATGTGTATGGATAATTAATTGCTCATAAACTGGTCGAGCAAAGTCAACAATCAATAAATAGTAATCAATGCTCATAAACTGGCCGAGCCTAATTCAAACAATCAATCAATGAAATAAACACAACAATAAATGATAATAATTCCTTCATTCTATCAGATATTTATAACACTTTATTTTATCTTGGGTTAAAACGGTTTGATAATTATTTTGGAGCATCCGGGCTTTCCCTTCGACATGTTCCGTTCCTCGCCTAAGTCTCCTTGGATCTCACAAACGAAACACATGTACTAGTCGTTTCTGCATACCCATTCAATATTTAACTTCTAAATTTTAAAATACTTAACTAACCATCCAAACATAATATCAAGTAAGGAAATCAAACCACTGTTTTAGAAAACAAAGTAAACAAGCATTCAACAAGGGTTTTCAAACAACACTTAACACTTAAAGTTCTTTCAACTTAGCAATGGTTTTAATGAACTTAAAATACGAAACAACTTACTTCGGATTCCACTCCGTCAAACTTTAAGGCAAGGAACTTAAGATCTAACGCATACTTCCTACCATGCTTCGGAACCAAATGAAAATTAGCCCGAATTCCTTCTTCCTAGTGCTTGGCCAAGGCTTGAGATGGAAGTCGGCCGAAAGTATAGAGAAGAAGTGGTGGAGCTTTGAACTTGAATTCTCAAAATTAGACCCGAAAAATAGGTCATCTTCTCTCTTATTTTTGGCTCTCTTACTCTCATAATTTAAAATAATTGTTAACTAAGAAATTGTTGCAAATTATTTTCTCTTACATTTGAAAAAAATAATCACTTGAATCCAAGTTGTTTTGAGAAAGATATGCTAGAATGAAGAAGAGGTATTGTCGGATTGACAAAAATAAAGCCCAAAAATGCACTTCAAAGAATTGAGTTTCAGGTATAGCAAACCTCAAAACTGGAAAAAGTGATCAACATAAAAGTTGTAACCACTAGGAAAATACATGATATCAAGAAAAGAATTTTGCATTTCGGTTCTATTTTGAAGAAGTTATGGTCGAGAGAAGAAGAGGTAAAATATGGAGAAAAAATGTGTTTGATTTGAAGAGGAAGAACATTTATTTCTTTTGAATATTTTGTAAATATTTTGACATTATTTCTTTCTAATTTTTTTCTATGGCTTGGAAGCCATTAAAGAGGAGAGGAAGAAGATGAAGGAGCTTGAGAAAAGAAGAAGAAGAAAATGTGAATGAAAGTGAAGAAGGAGGTGGGTATTTATAGAAAAAGTAAGGAATGGAATTTTACAAATTTATGCCGTTATCAAATTACCAAAACACTCTTACTTCAAACTAAAGCAATCTCCACTTTTTCAATACTTAACATCATCTTTCACATCCTTACTTTATGTCTTAGTCACTTAAAGATTAAGTCAAGAATATCATAATTATGTTGGTTTTGATTTGATGTGATTTGATGTTTACTTTTTCTTACTTTTGTTAATTCTTACTTACTTTTACTAATGACTTCTAGAAGTTTTCTAATCCTATTTAGTAAAGGTAAATTTCATTAGTGAATTAATTAATACTTATACTATATGAATATATGTTCCTATATAAGAAAATAAAGGTGCGACGACGTTGCAATAACTTTTAATCGACAAAACGTTGATTTTCGACAAAATGTTTTACGGTCACATTTTGACGTTTTAGTTAAACTATTTATTTATGTAAATCAAATTTAAAAATAAATTTTTATAATGCTATTTAAAAATATAAACACTCATAAATAAATTAAAATAATTTATTTAATCATTGAAACTTACTTTTCTAAAATTAGCATTTTGTCACTTTTGTCGATATAGGCAAATGTTACTATTTTTATGTATATTTCTACTTCCAAATCCTATCGAATATTATTTAAATATTATAACCTTACCTGTTTTACATTTAAAATCACTTTAAACAGTATATTTTAAAGTGGTCAAATTCTGGGTCGTTACATTCTCCCATACTTAAAAGAATTTCGTCCTCTAAATTACAAGGACAAAAAAATATAACGAAAAAACAACAACTAACGAAAGTTAAGCACACCAAAAATAGTAATATCTCCCATAACCCCGGTCGGAGGTACGGTGCCATATCCTATCCATTTTATTTATCGAATTAAGGTAGTTTCATTTTTAAAATTCCTAGGTTGATATACTAAACCTAGATGAATTTTACTTAGGCACCTAACCTAAGCTCTGATACCACGTGTGACGACCCGGATTTTCGGACCAGTTAAAATCGTCGAAAAATCCATCCGTTCTAAAACTACTAATGAAAACTACCAACTTAATACACCATATATGATAAATATTCAACAGTATTAAATGTATTGGATGCAATTTCAATTATACAACTTATTAGAGTAATTTATTTATTAATTCTACAAAGTGTGATTTAATACATACCAAATACAATAACTATAAATTTACCACTGCACAACTCTGATGAGGGAGACAACACTATCCTTACCTGAGAACTCAATAAACAATGTAAATGCGGAATAAAATAGTAAGCAGGAAAGATATAATAACACAAGATAAACAACAACCAATAACAGATAAACATGAAAGGGTTATATTATTTTAGGGGATGCATCACTACCACTTGTGACTACCTACGTACCCCTATCTAATTGGGTACCCAATTAGATATAAGGTCAAGCCAACATAGTTCTCCTACCGCAAATAGGACTCATGGAGCCTACGATGCAACAAACAATATGCAATTCCCAAAACTACCCACTTAGGCTTAATCTTAAATTTTAGATTTTCAAATCTAATTACCTTTACGGAAATTATCTCTTTGGATTTTATTACCGAATTCTTATTTCAAATTTTTTGAAATATATATCTTTTATATTTAAATTATACTTTACTTCGAGATCTTAAATCAAATCACTTTTGAAAAGCTTATTTGGAAATCCCAAATACTGTAATAAAAACATATCAAACTATATGCAACCAGATCGGGAGGTTTCTCTCGATAACAAGGCAACTGTGTCCCAGCCTTAATACAATCGATAAATAAGTATATCCCTCTATTCCAAGAGCGGACTATACCAAAAACATATGCCCACTTTTTAGTTACGGGTCACCCGTATCATAACAAATCATTTTATATCCCGAAGCGATAAATCATTTCACACTAATATTCACAAGTACTTTCACTATAATAATTTTCATTTCTAAATCCTTTCAAAAATCATCTTAAAACCATCGGGTTTAGTCCTCGAAATTCTTTCCGTTTTATAAAACATTTTTATAAAAACCATCCTTATACAAATCACTTCAAAATATTTATTCTCAAATATCTCTTTTTTTCTCTCTTTTAAAGGAAAACATCTTCAAAACAATTCACTAAATTGAAGTGAACCAAATATTACCGCTAAACACCTTATAGTCAAATTGTGAAATAAATCACAAGGTGTTAGCCGACAATTATTTTCTAACTAGCCCATGTGTATGGATAATTAATTGCTCATAAACTGGTCGAGCAAAGTCAACAATCAATAAATAGTAATCAATATTCATAAACTGGCTGAGCCTAATTCAAACAATCAATCAATGAAATAAACACAACAATAAATGATAATAATTCCTTCATTCTATCAGATATTTATAACACTTTATTTTATCTTGGGTTAAAACGGTTTGATAATTATTTTGGATCATCCGGGCTTTCCCCTCGACATGTTCCGTCCCTCGCCTAAGTCTCCTTGGATCTCACAGACGAAACACATGTACTAGTCGTTTCCGCATACCCCATTCAATATTTAACTTCTAAATTTTAAAATACTTAACTAACCGTCCAAACATAATATCAAGCAAGGAAATCAAACCACTATTTTGAAAAACAAAGTAAACAAGCATTCAACAAGGGTTTTCAAACAACACTTAACACTTAAAGTTCTTTCAACTTAGCAATGGTTTTAATGAACTTAAAATTAGAAATGACTTACTTTGGATTCAACTCCGTCAAACTTTAAGGCAAGGAACTTAAGATCTAATTTATACTTCCTACCATGCTTCGGAACCAAATGAAAATAAGCCCGAATTCCTCCTTCCTAGTGCTTGGCCAAGGCTTGAGATGGAAGTTGGCCGAAAGTATAGAAGAAGTGGTGGAGCTTTGAACTTGAATTCTTAAAATTAGACCCGAAAAATAGGTCAGCTTCTCTCTTATTTTTGACTCTCTTAATCTCAAAATTTAAAAAACTTGTTAACAAGAAAATTGTTTAAAATTATTTTTTCTTGAATTTGAAAAAAAGAATCACTTGAATCCAAGTTGTTTTGAGGAAGATATGCTAGAATGAAGAAGAGGTATTGTCGGATTGACAAAAATAAAGCCCAAAAATGCACTTCAAAGAATTGATTTTCAGGTATAGCAAACCTCAAAACTGGAAAAAGTGATCAACATAAAAGTTGTAGCCACTGGATAAATACATGATTTAAAAAAAGGAATTTTGCATTTTGGGTCTGTTTTGAAGAAGTTATGGTCGAGAGAAGAAGAGGTAAAATATGGAGAAAAAAGGTGTTTGATTTGAAGAGGATGAACATTTATTTCTCTTGAATATTTTGTAATATTTTGACATTATTTCTTTCTAATTTTTTTTCTATGGCTTGGAAGCTATTAAAGAGGAGAGGAAGAAGATGTAGAAGCTTGAGAACAAAAGAAGAAGAAAATGTGAATGAAAGTGAAGAAGGAGGTGGGTATTTATAGAAAAAGTAAGGAATGAAATTTTACAAATTTAACCTCTTATCAAATTACCAAAACACCCTTACTTCAAACTAAAGCAATCTCCACTTTTTCAATACTTAACATCATCTTTCACATCCTTACTTTATGTCTTAGTCACTTAAAGATTAAGTAAAGAATATCATAATTATGTTGGTTTTGATTTGATGTGATTTAATGTTTACTTTTTCTTACTTTTGTTAATTCTTACTTACTTTTACTAATGAATTCTAGAATTTTTCTAATCCTATTTAGTAAAAGTAAATTTCATTATTGAATTAATTAATACTTATACTATATGAATATATATTCCTATATAAGAAAATAAAGGTGCGACGACGTTGCAATAACTTTTAATCGAAAAACGTTGATTTCGACAAAATGTTTTACGGTCACATTTTGACGTTTTAGTTAAACTATTTATTTATGTAAACCAAATTTAAAAATAAATTTTATAATGCTATTTAAAAATATAAACACTCATAAATAAATTAAAATAATTTATTTAACCATTGAAACTTACTTTTCTAAAATTAGCATTTTGTCACTTTTGTCGATATAGGCAAATGTTACTATTTTAATGTATATTTCTACTTCCAAATCCTATTGAATATTATTTAAATAATATAAACTTACCTATTTTACATTTAAAATCACTCTAAACAGTATATTTTAAAGTGGTCAAATTCTAGATCGTTACACTATCCGACTCAGTGTTCATCCACAACTGATGGGTATGAAGTTAAACAACCTAAGGACGTTGATTTAACGTTTATAAGAAGAGAGTGCCATAGAAGCTCAATGAGTTAAAATCGCTACTTAGGGGAAAATGGCGTCTCAATAATATAAGAGTGTATCCCTCCAAAATTCTAAGAGGCAATGGTGAACCAAATCAACACTAACTAGATTGTTCTCCATTGATGATCGGCTCCAAACCTTTAGCCGGCAGTGGAAAACAAGATCAACCCTGATTGGGTACTTCACTATTGACAATCGACCCCAAATTCTAGCCGACAATGGTGAACCAAATCATCCCAGAATGGGTAGTTCGCCCTCCACGATCGGCCCCAAATTCTAACCAACATTAGTGAACCAGATCAACCTTGACTGGATAGTTCGCCATTGATAATCGACCCTAAATTCTAGCTGGCAATGGTGAACAAGATCAGCCTTAACTAGGTAGTTGTCCATTGAAGATCGACTCCAAACCTTTAATTGGCAGTGGCGAACAAGATCAGTCATGATCTGGTAGTTCACCATTGACGATTGGCCCCAAATCCTAGTAGGCAATGGTGAGCCAGATCTTCCCTGCTTGGTTAGTTAGCCATTGACGATCAAGCCTAAATTCTAGTCGACAATAGCAAACCAGATCAGTAATGACCTAGGTAGTTCCTGATTAATGATTGGCCCAAAATTCTAATCGGCATTGGTGAACCAGATTAACCCACGGTCAAGACATGATCGCTAAATGGGTAGTCCTTCATTGATGATTGGATTTGGCTTTGGACAATAGGGAGTAGCTGAGCTTCCCTGTAGCGGAGCACAATTTCCATTCAGATGATTCAAAGTTGCCAGTCAATTTAAGAATCCCAAGGAATGACAGTAAACTTATTAATGATAGAACAAGCTAATATTAAATGCACATGAAATATATACATGAAAATAAGCAAATTGGAATAATGGAAGTACAAAAAAAAATAAGTTATGCAAAAAACAAAGGACATCCAGACCATATCGTTAAATATCATATTATTTATGGTACATACCTAGAAATGTAAGAAATAATATATTGTCACCCTCACCAAAAATATCAAAATTGGGTGAGCACAATTCGAATGTCTAGCATAAGCAAAGAACGTAAAATAAACTGTTCTAAAACAAAAAGATATATGACCACTGCTATCACCTAGACTTGGATTTGAAGGAGCATATCTTGTTAGAAGGCTTAGATCTTGCACCCTCTTCCTCTTTCTTCTCTTCCATTGACTTTGATGTAGCAGCCTTATCGAGCTCTGATTGCTTCTTCTTCATCAGCTTCAGCTCCTCCATTACCTCTAGCTTGACTCTGGCTACCTCCCCTATAAATTTGGCCATGACATTCTGCCTAAGGATTTCCTCCTTCTCGAAGTCCTCGGTGGACTCATTGAAGCCCACAATCTCGACGTTAGCATCATCTCGGAGAGCAGTGATCACCTCATCATGACTTTCCTTGGCTATCAGGTTTAAAGGGCCCACGGGCATGGTCCTTAGCAATATTGATTTTGAAGTGACCATAGCATCAGAAGGATCCATCATAACGGTGTCACCTACATGGAAATGAGGATGACTGTCAAGTATGGTCTTGCCCAAGCAGGCTCGAATGTACTAATTAGTGGCTCGCACGCTATATAGAAGGATCCTACCTCCTTTAAGAGAAGCTGGAGCATCACCCTGGGGTTGAGCATCGTCTAGAGGCTGGGGAATGTTCTAAGGTTGACCCTGAACTGGTGCGTTTGAAGATACGTGGAAAATGATTAGAGGAACATTGTGCATGAGGCATAAATAACTAGTTTCGAAGTCTGACCTTGGGTTGTCTCCCCGGAGGTTAAGCTGCCATTCTTTTTTGCTTCCTCTTGCTCCTTCCGGGCTTTCTCGGCAATAACCAACTTTATGTAGCCTTGGCGGATAACTTCCTTTTCCTATATAGAGAAGCGAGATTCCACGGCCTTAAGATTAGAAGATGGGCCTCCCTGCTTAGTAGCCACCTTTGCATCCTTGATCAATCATTTATAAATGGATACCATGATTTCTTGGTGGTTGTCCCTCCATGCCAAGCTCTTCTTAGTGAACATCTGGAAGTAAATCTCATCAAGAAGCCCTTCCACCTGGTCTAGTCGGTTATTCATCTCGTTGCATTCCCCCTGCAGCATCTCAACCTTATTAGTTTCAAATGCCTTTTCGGTGGTTAGAGCCTAGATCCTAGCCTAGAGAGAGGCCCTCTCAACCTTCCAATCTGCCACCATCATCTTTAATTCTAAAAGGTCGGGGGCTACTTTTTTAACAACCACTTGTATCTCGTCCAGCCTTTTGGTGAACTTCGCCTTAACATTCTTCTAATCATCAAACGAATTCCTTGCCTTGACAGTATAATCTTCCTTTGCGGCCTTAAGGCCACGAGCATGCTCCTTCAACTTGGCTGTAACACCCCATAAATCAACCATAAATAAGTTAAATAAAGTAAATTAAAAAAGATAAAGATAAAATGGAAATTTTTCAAAAGTTGGAATTTGATCATGAAAATTATACCTTTGCATTCGTGGCGAAATTCTGATCAATTTTCATATATAATATGTTGAAAATAGAGCTCAAATGGAAAAGTTATGAATGTTTGAAGTATTCGGATTCAAAATAATTTAAATAGAATACGAATTTAAATAATTAAATAATTCTTAAATTTGAAATTTGAAAGTTAATAGTAATTATACATGGGGGTTAAGTAAAAGTTTAAACTAACGTTAACATTAAAAAGTAAATAAGGAATTAAATAAATCTATCAACGACAATTGGATAAAGGGTCCTAAAATAAATAGATTGGTCGACCGCTTAGTACGGTTGACCAGTGGGTAATGGCGGTCGACCGGTGGTTAATAGTGGCGGCTTGGGGTTTTAGCAATATGGACGTCCGGATTTTTATAATATGAAACTAACTTAAATTTGACGGTTCTAGTGCATTTTGAATACTATGAATAAGACCCTCGACCCCACTTTTATTCATATAATATTTTGGGAACCTAGCGAAGCTCTAGCAATTCATCTCTTCTAAGATTCAGAAAAACTCCATTAGGGTTTCAAGTAAGAAATCCTATATATCTATTTCATTTTCTATTTATTTTCTCAACCTATTCTTCTTCAATTTTCTGAATCCCTTATTGTACATATCTAAAAGAAGAGATATATAGATTGTCAAAAGCGTATCAAATCCAAAGGAGGAAAAGCTAAGGATATACTATGAGTGGAAATCTTAGGTTTTCTATTTTAGCAATTGATTAATACATTTTGGGTTTGAACATGCCATAGGGGTTTTGGTTTGCGAAAACATCATATTATAAACCCCCAAAACTCCATTAATATGAAATGTCAATTCTAGGTTGGAATCCCAATTGTTTATGACAAAATAATGGAAATAGTGTAGGTTTGCGATTTTAATAATTTTACCTTCTACTCCACTCCTTATTCTTCTTCTTTGAATTTATTTAAAGAGTTCTAATTACGGAATAATGGGTAAGGTACGAATTTATTCATAATTTATACCGCTTATCCCCATGAAATAAATAGAAATTACTTTATTCATTTTTATGTGAAAAAGGAGTTGAATAGAGCATAAAATTAGAATTGTAAGTTTCTATTATCAATATATTCCATTATTTTGATGTAATAAGTTGAGTTTAAATTTTAATTGTATACAAGTATGTTGATTGGAACTTTTGATATGAATATTTGAATTTAGGTATTGTTGATAATATGAAATGAGATTTGTATAATTATTTAAAGAGTTGATATTTAAATGCTAGTTTAGGACGTAAATTCCTAATGCTTAGAAATAATTAGGCGCATATATATATATATATATATATATATATTAGTTCACTTCAAATATATATATATATATATATTAGCATAATTAACGTATAATTGCGTAGTTAAATAGGTTATCAATTCTATTAAATCCCTCTTAGGAAGGTAATAATTGTTAAAGGAAAAATAAGATAGATTTATTATAAAGCCTTGATTATGTAAAAGGTGAGGTGTGTGATAATATATGTAGAGTGTGATATAAATTATGACTAAGTTATAGGGATGTAAGGTCAGTCAAAAGAACACGAAAGTTTGCTCAGCTAATCTGACTACTAACAGTGTGACTTTGGGGCTGATGTGAGACATCACCTATAATAAGTAACTACGATGACATGAAGTTAGTCCCAAATTCTTTATGGTATATCTGCCAAGCTAATCTGGCTACCGGTACCTACGAATATTCAGGCTAACGTGAGTTGTCACCATAGGATATGGGTCATAATATGAAGGATCTGCTTCAGAGATTAAAGGTAATAAGTGGTTATGTGAGGGTCTGCTTCTTCTCTATATAGGAACTAGTAAATGGTCGGAGTAATGCATTAGACATGGTAGATGATATCTCGGGAAAGTGCCTGCTTCAATAGGAAGTATTAAGTGGCTAAAGAAATTCCATGCAATGTCAGCTAGATAGTTACTAGTGAGGAGTCCACCTTGAGATTACATGTAGTAAATGACGTGGACCTGCCTTAAATAAGGCATTAAACGGTCGAAGTCTGCCTAATTCCCATTAAAAGGTATTAAGTGACTTGAGTACTATCTCTTACATTGATAGGACATTATGGATGATAGGTATGGGTTATAGGGATAATAGCAAGTTAGTTATGAGCTTATATTTGAAAAGCCTTTTATTTAAGTTTGAGAAAAGCATTTGGGCTTACATTTGAAAAAACTTATGTTGTAGGTGGAAACGTAAGACATATTCCTATTTAAATTATACTGCCCAAGTACTAATATAGTAAGGCTTGAGATTTTTATTCACCATATATATGTTGTTCTAGCTCCCTCCTCATTACAATACAGGTTAGGAAAGATGACGACGTTGAAGGTGAAGGCGTGGAGAAAACCTGTGGCAGTTTACCTATTTATCTACATTTGTTATTTTCTGAAGTACCCATTAAAGTATAATGATGTATTTTGAAATGTTATACTACAGATATGTATTGTGTCATGTATTTATAACATTTTTAAGTTGAATAAAATGGGTATCGTTGTTATTATATTGTACCCTCCCGTTGTGAGATCTGAATGTATAGATAAATAGCTATGTATTTTTCTTTCTACCAACCAAAAACCAGCTTCGAGATGGGTCTATGTTTCGATCGGCCTTGTGGGTAGGAATTTAGGTTCATTTTAGGGCGGGTTGTTACATTGGCCAACTCTTCCAAATGAGTGGCCTTGAGCTTCTCCATCGCCTCTGCCTGAGACCTCTCTAATGCATCCAACACCATCTGATGATCCCTATCCTTCTCATGCATATGTTTTCTCAACTCAAAAATCTTCAAATTTTATTGGACATTCTTCTTGCCGATTTCTTCACCAGCTTCGACTACCTTGGAGTGAAATTATGATAATTCCTTCATGCCACTCAGCCCATCTCCGAGAAGATCAATCACTCCAAGAAAAGAAAGAGTGTCGGCAGCAGCTAACAATGGGCAAGAGGGTCCCTCGGTTGGTAGGGTTGTTGGAACTCGTCGAAGTTAGGGTTATTGGGTCTATGATGACAACGACCCCTTCCTTTCTTTTCTCCTACTCTTTGCTCTTGGAAGCAACGGCTATCTCTCCCCTCCTGTATGTTCTCTCCTATTGTTTTGTACACTCTGAGTCTGGAAGAAGAAAAGTAAACCCTAGGAGATTAAGAGGAACGGATGGGAATCCTAGATCTAGATTTACTACCAAGAGAGCTGGATCTCTTGCGAGAGCCACCATAGGGTTCTTGACTGCCTTTGTCTCCAACCAAGTGGTAAGATATAATCTCCCATGTCTTAAGTTCCATAGCTGGCTACCTCATATTCTGGCTTGGGCAAAATGATGAAGCTGCTTTCTTCACGACTGTAGGAGGTGCATCCGGCTTTAAATTCTTAAACTTTGATAGAAGCTTCCCTCCTTTTGACCTCATACTCCCTACAAAAAAAGGAAGTATCAAAGCTAAGTACTGAGCTACAGCCATGCAATAAGCCACGAACTACATCACTATAGCATAGAAAAAGAGATGTGCATATGTGTGTGAAGAGTGCATAGCGTCTGAATGAACCCTTTAGGTCCTCGTGCGACTCCAATTGCTGTTGAATCTCCACTACCGAGGCAGATGTTAACCTAAAAAATGAATCAACACCCAGAATCAAGATGAAAGCACCAGTTCATATTAAATAAATAGAAAAGAAGTAGAAAAGTAAAGAACACACAAGAATTTTTATAATAGTTCAATGTAATCTCCAGCCTACGTCCAATTCATTCTTTTATTAGTTGCTTTCTCTTTAGATTACAACTATTTCTTTAGATCTGACCACAGTCTAGTGGATCTCAGATTTACAATAATGTTCTAGAGTGTTTATAAGTCACTAGTACTAAGAATTTGCTTATCTATATCCTAGAACAGCAAATAGATGATTCCTAGGTGACTTTAATGGAGGAGATATGCGAGGTGAAGAAGTAACAAAGTCTCCGTGGTCAAAGAATTCAGATCCTGTTCTTGTTGCTCTATGGTTTGTATTTATAAGAGTAGCAGTCATATTTGGCCAAACAGAGAGTTAGAGTTGAACCCAAAAGAACGCCCGAGATAGTGATTGAAGTCGTGAACCCATCTGGGTTAACACCACATGTTGGTATTGAACTCTATAGTCAGTGCCGACATCTGTGGTTAAACCAAAATGGGTTGATTCCTTTTGCATGCTTCATCCTACTTAATTTCAAGGTGTCTTATGCTGTTTCCATCGATCGTTGGTCATCCAAAACAAGTCGTCGTCTACTTCTCTCCAAAACAACCTACTATTAGCCTTTTTTCCTAAGAGGTCGGCGATGAATTTTTTCCTTAGCTTGAAATGACTTGTAATTTTTATAGCACTCTTATAATTTCATATGAATGTGTCCGAAGAAGTTGCAACCCCAATAGAGTTAACATGAGAAATCGGTACCTATATGAGAGGTCGGTACCGACATATCTCCTCAGTGAATTTTGACTTCAAATTTCTTGAGCTCAATTCTCTAGTGATTTTAGGTGTGCCTCCAAGTTTTCAAGTTTTTTTGTCCTCGTTTGAATCTTCTAAATCCAGTTGAAATATGCTTTGTAAAAAAACGGGTAAACACCTGCCCTCCAAAGTACGCCTTTTGAATGTAAGGTGTGCTTTGCTCAAGAACAAGTTCTAGAAATCAGTCTTCGATTGTTGAGCTCTTCGGCTACTTCAATCTTGGTGAATCGTGCAGTTTCTTGGGATTGTCTTGTCAATCACGTGTCCTTCCAAACTTGTTACAGCTTAAGACTCTAGACTCTACTTAAGTGTAATTTATACATCACAATCATTCCGATTTCATTCAGAGTTATTACTTCGCATATCTCATATTATATCACATATCCAGAATCGTCTCGTGTTCATCCGGGATTTATCAGTTTTACAAGGTGTTCAAATCCTTTTATTAAGTATGTTTCTATTATAGGGTTTGATCTCTTCGGATTATCTTCCACTTAATTTAACGCGCGATCTCTCCGGATCATTTATCGTTTAAGTTAAGAGAACGATCTCTTCGGATCGTTTTGGTGTTTAATTTAAGGGGGACGATCTCTTCGGATTGTTTAGTGTTCCAATATAGGATTTCGATCCCTTTGGATCCTTGTTGAGTCCTTTTGCTCTCCAGCAAAGGAACTCAACAACCAAACAAGCCCATCCGTTCACTCTTCGGTGAAGGGACTTACATTTTGCATTCTGGCCCGCCTCTCTGGGCGGTAGCTCTATAGCGACCAAGGAAGCCCATCATTTTCACTCTTTGGTGACGTTGCTTACTCCTTGCACTCTAGCACCATCTCTCTAGATGGTAGCTCTAAGGTGATCCAAATCCATACAAGCTCATCCACTTGCTCTTCGGCAAGGGGACTTGCATCATCCACTCTGGCACATCTCTTCAGACAGAAGCTCTAAGGCGATCCAATATCGTACAATCCGCTCATTCTTTGGCAAGGAGACTTGCACCTTACACTCTGGTCCCATCTCTCTGGTCGGGACTATAAGGCGATCAAAATTAGTCATCACTCTCCGATGGAATATCAAAATTCGAATATTCAAATCAAATCAAAGCTAACAAGCAAAAATCCTAAGTGTTCATCCCAGACATCCGACTCAGAATGTGACTAGGAACCAATCTAGGTTTTGTGCATGTCTAAGTGGTCAGGGGTTATTATTATCCTAAGCAATCACCTCAAACATTCAACTTAGAGCACGAGATGGGACCAATCTAGGTTTTGTTTATGTCTATGTGGTCTAGGGTTATTATTGTCCTAAATAGTCATCTCAGGCATCTGACTCAGAGCATGCCTAGGGACCGATCGGGATCCCATACACGTGTAAGCAACCTGAGATTATATTGCATCATTTATTCAACAGTAGGGTGAAGGAGTCGAACCTGACCCTAATCCATCCCGATCATGGGGTTGTCATCCAATGGAAGCCTCTGATTCATAACTTTATTCTGCCCCCGTGCCAATGGTGGGCTTTTGGTTCCAGCTCTTGTTTTCATACATTCGTATTCTGATTTGCTACTCTGGCTCCAACATCACCCGTTCCAGGCATTAAAGCTTATCTGAGATCCAAATCTATCATGCCTCTAAGTCGTCGGGGCATTGTTTCAGTTTACTTTTCTCTATCTCCAGATGCTACTGCATTGGTTTCTTGTCCTTGGTTCTGAATTCCAGCAACTCTAGTTGTTCCCTATTTTCCCATCCTTTGGAAGAATCCTTCAAGCATCTCCTGTTGCCTAGTTATTACTCCATGTTGAATCTCCTTTATCATTCTTTCGATCTCTTCCTTGGTCATGTATATGGACTAGTGATAATTTGAGGACACTTCCTAACTGCCCTTAAGCTCTAGTTGACTTGTTCCAGCTTTAGATATAGTATTAGGCATCTTCATCTTCTCCAAATCTCAGATTCAAGCTTCAAGTTTTTAGATCTAGCTTTGTTCTCAGTAAAAGCACCAAAATGTTAACCTAAAAATGGATCAACACCCAGAATCAAGATGAAAGCATCGGTTCAGATTAAATAAACAGAAAAGCAGTAGAAAAGTAAAGAACACACAAGAATTTTTATAGTGGTTCAGCGTAATCTCTGGCTTATGTCCACTTCAATCTTTTAATAGTTGCTTTCTCTCTGGATTACAACTAGTTTCCTTTGATCTGACCACAATCTAGTGGATCTTAGATTTACAATAATGTTTCTAGTATATGTAAGTCACTAATACTAATAATTTGCTGATCTAAGTCCTAGAACAGCAAAAGATGTTTCTTAAGTGACTTTAATGAAGGAGAGATGCGAGATGAAGAAGTAGTACAGTCTCCATGGTCGGAGAATTCAGATCTTTTTTTGGCTGCTCTATGGTTTGTATTTATAGAGGTAGCAGCCGTATTGGGTCAAACAGAGAGTTGGAGTTGAACCCAGAAGAAAGCCAGAGATAATGTCTGAAGTCGTGAACCCATGTGGGTTAATACCACATGTCGGTACCGAACTCTAAAGTCGATGCCGACATCTGTGGTTAAACCCAAATAAGTTGATTCCTTTTGCATGCTTCATCCTACTTGATTTCAAGATATCTCATGCTGTTTCATCGGTCGTTAGTCCTCCAAAATAAGTCATCCTCTACTTTTCTTCAAAACAGCCTAGTATCAGCCTTATTACTTAAGAGATCGATGGTGACTTTTTTCCTTAGCTCGAAATGACTTGTAATTTTTACAACACTCTTATAATTCTATATGGAGGTGTCCCAAGTAGTTGCAACCCCAATAGATTTGACATGAGAAGTTGGTACCTACATGAGAGGCGGTACCAACATCTATCCTTAGTGAATTTTGACTTTAAATTTCTTGAGCTAAATTCTCTAGTGATTTTAGGTGTGCCTCCAAGTTTTCAAGTTGTTTTGTACTCGTTTGAATCTTCTCAGTCCATTTGAAATCTACATTGCTAAAAACCGGGTTAACAGCGGAGTCACCATAGTCAATCCCTAACTTGGGATCCTACAGATAATTGGTAATCGTAATGTCCTCAGGAATAAATTCTTCTTATTCCACAAATCAAAAGTTCTGCTCAAAGCTTCCTCAATATCCAGGTTAGATAGAGTCTCAAGGATAATATGCTGAGAAGAGTGAGCATCGCTATTGTCCGAAGTAGTGGCATCACTATCATGACAATGAGCGCTCGCCCCCTCGGCCGTCTTGGTTCGAATTCTGTCATCATCCCATTCC
Organism: Allium fistulosum; assembly: GCA_030737815.1. Taxonomy (NCBI): domain Eukaryota; kingdom Viridiplantae; phylum Streptophyta; class Magnoliopsida; order Asparagales; family Amaryllidaceae; genus Allium; species Allium fistulosum. The sequence goes on from CM060908.1 coordinate 913,496,807, forward strand.
CTTATGGATGTATGTCGACCACCTGCGTGGGGTTTAGTTTTGAAGGGATCCAACTCTGAACCTATAACATCAATATGAACTACTGGATCAGCTTCGGGCAGGTCCAATGTCACATCAGCACTAAAAGCAAAGGGTTCGAAAGATGGCTCTTTTCTTATCTCACCAACTTTAAGGGGTTTTCCTTTCCTCTTCTTTACAGGTTTGTACATGGAGGAGGCCCTGCCTTTCCTAATCGAACGACTAACAACTAGAAGTCGAAGCTGTCTTAAATTCTCAACATCACCAAATGGGGAACCTCGCTAATTCTACAGAAATTTTCTATAAGTTATTTAGCATTTCCTCTAAGTCGTCTCCTGATGCAGCTCTCACAAACTTGCAAAGGAGATAAAAAAATAGGGGGTTAGTAGTCGACATAAAGTCACTTGGGGAAAGAATGAATATGAACAAAAAATCGAGATAACTCACATCACGACTGTCATTGATGGAAGCATGGGGAGGCATCCCAGATGAAGAAATACTCCTTGAATATGTTGTACTTTGAATACAAATCATCTACCGGTTTGAACTTGCTCCCTGCTTCGAGATAGATGTAAAGGGAACCTTTTGCCTTAATTTTAAACGCATATAGGAACCTGATCTGCCGATGATTAGGGGAAACCTGAAACTCCCTTATGAAGATGGCATAGAGGCTAGTTAGAATGGCATAACCATTAGGGTGTAGCTAGAAAAGAGCGATTTTTAGTTACATAAGGAAACCCGTAATCCAATGAGAAAGAGGAGGCAAGGTCCCAGCTATGCTGTGGTACCTTGAATAAGCCATATATCTTTCTGATAGGGCATGATCCTGTTATTCAGGAGTTAGTGAGAGCATATCATCTTGGGGAAGACCATGGGTAGCCACTATAGTGTCCAGCTGCATAGCTAATAAAGTGAAAGCTACAGATTCGATGGGATCCACTAGCAATTGTGACAGACCATATCCGTGTGCCAAAGAGCGAGCAGAGCTGGGCTAACTGGTTCGGTGCTTCGATAGCACAAGATCAAGAGGAGTATAATAAGATGGAGCCTGGTCTCCGAAAGCGATCAACGGGTGAGTATTATGACGCCTCGACATACCTGCCTTATATAACAACCTATCTCATGAGGTATCATTGAATCTATATGTGTTTGTGATTTTGTGTTATGCATATGAAATGAAAAGACAGTAAACTATTAAGAAGCAACGACTTAGAGTCCCTGTTAGTGTAATTTAACGACTGAACGGTATAACCTGACCTACGACCCTACTAGTTCACATAAGTCTCTGGTTCGACGAACAGATTATAGGCAATGAGTGATCCTAAAAAAGCACCTAAATATTATGCCCAAAGGAAATAGGTAACAACAGCTCATCAAACTAGCCTTCTCCTAGCCTCAAACAAAATAGGAAGTACTAAGAGTAGCTCCATGTGTGCAACTTAGGAATGCTTCCTATCCCTGCTATGACCACTCATGCCTGATCCCTACCCATTTGGTAATCAGAAATGACCGAACCAAATCCTAAAACTCCTAATACTAAGGCCATAAGGAATATTGAAATGGCTAAGGCTTCACACACCGAGCATAATTGAGGGGAGTTAAGTGGTTATAACCACACCATTCCTTTGTCCAAATTTCACCGAACCAAAATGATGAAGGTAGAATGTGGGCAATGATTAAATTTAAGCATGAGATATGAAAAATTGATAAGGGAAGAATCATACCTTAGTAAATCGTCGAAAGGAATTAAAATCGAAATTAAAGGTGATTTAAAAGAAAATCTAGGCAGCAACACTTTTGGAAGACAATAGACATGGAAAAGCTGGAAGGTTGAAGAATGAATGAAGGAGTCTGGTCGTAGGTGGAAAAAGCCTATATATAGGCAAACGCATCTGCTCGACACCGAACCCACGTAGCCGGACATGAAAAGTTGTTTGGCAAGTCGCCAGCGGACCAGTGTGCCGAACCAAAGAACGCCGAGCCCATTTCTAATGTAGGACCAAGATACATGCCGAACCATAACAAGTTCGAACCTAGATGTGTGTAGTTACCAATGGTTGCCTGACGAAGATAGTGGAATAGGTAGTTAAGTAAGGCACTCAAAAAAGGTTAAATAGAGCACACTTTGTACTCTATGAAGAATACTTTAGGGGGGAAATTTTATAGGTGTTTTCACCTAAGGAATGATGGAAGCAGGCTAGTCGAGCTAGTGCATGAACGACATGGGTGTGTGTGCGCTACAAGGATCATAGCTCCTCGAATAATCTTGAAATGAAGAGACAAAAGAGCCTAAGGAACAGCTGAGTGAAGCTATGTAGACAATGATAAACACACAACTCCTCAATGCCGACCGATGGGGAAAACTATCGGATAGGATTCTTTGATCGTGGGTCTTGCCACCTTATAAAAGTCCTTAATTGTCAGGTGGAGGAGCTACCGGACAAGATTTCTTGTCCGGTGGTCTAGCCACTGAACAACAATTTTTGTTCGGTGCAAGGAACTACTGGACAAGATATTTTGACCGGTGGTTTATACACCAAACAAGATATCTTGTTTGGTGTATAATTAAAGCCGAACAGAGGAAGAGTAAGCCATGCCGAAGCGAGTAGGGCGGTGTTCCATACTACTTGGCTAGGAAGACGTCTACATCCATCCATTGGTCCAACAACCATCGAACAAGACTGTTTCGACCAAACCAAATAAGGCATTTATGGAATGAAATCTGAATATATAAGGAAACTCTAGATCGTATCTTCTATAAATGGAAATAACCGAACTGAGCATGTTATATAGAGAAACTACCTAATTTACCGGGATGACCCCCTATCTCTTCACTCTTATAAATATCCAAGCTTCCAACAGTTATGGAGACAACTTTTTAGAGTCACCATATTACCAAACAGAAATAGCCAAACAGAGCCTAAGAACTTCATTATTTGGTAGTAAATCATTCTATTTTGCATCCAAACCGCTGTAAAAGCTAAAATATAAGAAAGGGAATAAAAATGAATAGCGGACGTAGGCCTGTTTTGGCCGAACTACTGTAAATCCGTGTGTACTTTACTTTTCTAACATTTGTCTCTCCATTTTCTTCACTGCTATAAATTTGATATGGTATGTTTGTCCACTTTTCGTACAAATAGTTAATTTAGTTAAATGTTTACAGAACTTGGTTGAATTTATACAAATTAGTTAGTTGCTTTTACAAACTTAGTTATTTTTTAAAAACTTAATTAAATTTTAAAAACTTAGTTATTTTTACAAACTAATTTAATTTTTATAAAACTTTGTTAAACTCTAATAAAAATTAGCGACTTTTTATAAATTAGATCAATTTTTATAAATTTAGTTAATTTTCATTAAACATGGTTACTTTTTATAAATTTATTCAGTTTTTATAAAATTTTGTTAATATTTACAAAATTATTTAATTTTTACATAACGCGGTTAATTTTATAAATTTATTTAAGTTTTATGAAACTTTAGTTAAATTTTAGAAAATTATTTAATTTTTATAAAACTTGGCTAATTTTTAGAAAGTTATTAATTTTTATAAAACTTGGTTAACTTATTTAAATTTTATAAATTTAGTCAACTTAGTTAAATTTTATAAAAATTAGTTAATTTTTATAAGCATTTAGTCAACTTTTTAAATTTGTATAAAATTTATTTATTTTTTATAAATTTAGTTATTTCTTTATAAAACTCAGTTAACTTAGTTCAAAATTTGTTAAACATAGATTTTTTATTTTTATAAAAACGTGTTTAACTTTTATAAATGTGTTTACTTTTAATAAAACTTGCTTAACATAGTCATTTTTTATAAGTTAGTTAATTTTTGTAAACTTAGTTAATTTTAAAAAAAATCATGGTAGTTGAATTTCTATGTAACTTAGTTAATTTTTATAAACTCATCAGATCTCATAAAATTCTGACGGCACATCCTTAGCACGGCTAGTGTTTTCTTGCACAACCCAACAATACAATATATATTTACACGATCAAAACAAAATTGGATGCATATCATATATAACAAAATATATACTCCAATGTAGCATTTCATTACTAGAAACGCTACGTCGATAATAATATAACACTACATCAACTATATTGGGAATTGGCATAGGTATCATTTCATTACTTGAAACTGATAAAACTGACAACAATAATCAATGTAGCAATACATGTACATCAGTGTTGACCTAAAAAGGTTAAAAGCATAGCTAGTTAAATACCCGCAGAAATATTACTAAAGCCCATGCAGCATAAGTTGGTATCGGGTATCATGCCTATATAAACAAGAGATATGTTACACAAATACAAACTAAATGATCGGAAAATTGCAAGTAAAGTTCATATTTGTATACTTATGAGTGCAAGTAAACTCTAGAAACAAAAATATTTTAGCTAACCAAAATTATATAATTTTTCATCAGCATCTTACTGAATAATAATTCTAGATCAAGTGATATGGGGATAAAGGAAAAGGAAAAAACAAGCAAGAAATATTAACTACTGATCAAAATAGCAGAATGGACTAGATCCGTTACAGGCCTATACATTTAAGTATGATTCAAGTCATCTTTAAAATGTGCTAGTCATACACTAGATGGACTTATAATAATTTCAGCAATCGCACGAGGCTGCTTTAAAGGTTTGCTGAAGTAAGCAAGTCCATGAGTAAGAACATGAACAATGCATATCTGTAATATCGCTAGTGGTAATGTAAAATCAAGATGATTGTCTCCTTGAAATACTCCATTTGAAGTTGCTTTCATGGGCGATGAACAGAAACTCCCATTAATGTTTGCCATTATTCAAATCTGCCGAAGATGGTTAAACATAAGGATCAATGCATATATACTCTGCATATTAATTACATTTGTATGATGATAACCGATGCCTGCAAAGTCACAATATAGGATATGCATAGAACTAATATATTTGGGAGAGCTACATTTCTGCATAATATTTGACCAGTGTCTTATGAAAATATCGCTATCAAAGATAGTGACCGTGGCTGTTGCTTGTAAAGCCAAATAAGTGACCTTGTAATCCATACTTTGGTCATGGAAACAATGATATTATACTACACAGAAAAGCTTAACTAGTTCACATTTTTATTTAACTATAGATATGATGTTGTTGTACTTCAAAGGAAATACAATCTATTGTATATTAAAGGAAATAATTCTTATGGCAGCAGCAGGTGCGACCCATTAGACGCGAGTGGGTGCGACTTATGGCAGCAGCAGGTGCGAACGCAGAACCAGTAGCGAACGGGTGCGGCCCGTTAACGAACAGCAGCAATGAAAGACAACGGTTGCAACCTTTCAGGCAGACGCGGCTGTTCGAATGGGTGCGGACGAAATTATAAATAGAAGAGAATATTGATCACATTCTCATTCCAGTTCTAATTTCTTCTGCTTTTTCTTTATCTACTACTTTATACAGTATATCACAGAGTTGACATACTCATTACAATCTCGTGCAGATTACGTCTGTTGTATCTTGGAAGACTTTAAATAAAGTCTTAATGAAATTATTACGACAAGCCTCAGACGGAATTTCCTTCTTCATTCGGTTAGGTTTATAATTGATTTATATATTTATATATATCTATCATTTTCGTTTCTACGTTGTACTATTTCTGTAAATAGTATTACGTTTGATCTATCGCTATAGTTATTACTATAGTTGTTACTTTGTTGTTGTAATTTAATTACGACATAACTATTGCTTAAATTAGTTAATACAGACTTCTAGGGTAGTAGAAATCTGTTTGATAAACTTGTGAGACGAGTTTATAATTGATTATTCTCTGTTTGGTATACTAGACGTATAACATCTTAAGACTTTCCTGTTTTAACTAAAATAGAGATGGCAACAGTAGAGCTCTCAACAAAGGCTACTACACACAACAGGCCTGATCCTTTTAAAGGAGAAGGTGACGACTTTCTAACATGGCAGAATCAGATGTTATTCTATCTCACCAAACTCGGTCTGCAACGGTATCTCTAGGAGGAGGAACCGATTCCTGCACCAGGCAAGGAATCAGATGTTGCTACGTGGAAGCATTCCGATTTTCTATGAAGAAACTATATTCTGAATTGTCTTGACAAGGTGCTATACAAAGTATATCAACCTCTAAAGACAGCAAAAGCTATCTGGAATGCACTTGCCATGAAGTACAAGACGCAAAACATCAGTCTTAAGAAATTCATTGTAGACAAATTCATGGACTACAAGATGGTCGACTCCAAACCGGTGACTGCTCAACTGCATGAACTGCAAATCATCATTCATGAACTCGAAGCGGAAGTTCATAAGGTTGGAAAATCATTTTTGGTTGAAGCCATCATGGGAAAACTGCCACCGTCATGGAGAGACTACCGCAACTATCTAAAGCATAAAAAGAAAGAGATTTCTTTGCAGGACCTCATCATACGATTAAAGATTGAGGCAGATAACCGCGGAATTACCAAACAAAGCGAGGAGGCGTTGGTAACAGAAGGGTCGAAGAACAAGAATAAAGGCCACTTCAACAAAAAGAAGAACTTCTCAAAGAAGAGGAAAGCTCCTGAAAACAAACCCAAAGATAATAAAACCAAGAAGTTTAATGGCGAATGTTGGGTTTGTGGCAAAATAGGACATGCCGCTAGAGATTGCAGACACAAGAAGGAACGCAACTTAGAGGCAAACATAGTTGACAACATGGAAGTGGACGAGTCCAACTTTTCAGTAGTTATATCTGAATGCAATTTGGTTCAGGATCCTAACCAATGGTGGGTGGACATAGGAGCTACTCGTCATGTCTGCTCTGATAAATCCATGTTTTCAACATATTAGAAATTCAATCAGAAAGAAAAATTCTACATGGGTAATTCTGCTATTTCCATGATCGAAGGCAGTGGCACAGTAATCATCAAGTTTACTTTTGGAAAAACTGTCAAGTTGAATAACGTGCTCCACGTTCCAGACATACGCAAGAATCTGATCTCTGGCTCAGTACTATCAAAGAAAAGATTCAAAATGGTGTTCGAGTCAGACAAGATGGTTCTGTCCAAAGCTGGAATGTATATCGGTAGTGGATATTTATGTGATGGCCTATTTAGAGCAAATGTAGCCGTTATCGGCAATAAAACTATGTATTCTGATTGTACTATTAATAAAATTGAAGCTTCTTACTTGCTTGAGCACGAAATTTTATTATGGCATGATAGATTGGGACACATAAATTTACGAAAAATGAAAACATTATCAAACTTGGGATTAATTCCGAAATTCCAGGTAGATAAGAACTACAAATGTGAGACATGTGTAGAAGAAAAAATGGTTAAAAAACCGTTTTAATCTGTTGATAGAAGCACCGAACCACTAGGTTTGGTTCATACAGATTTATGTGATTTTAAATCGTTACCTAAAAGAGGTGGGAAAAAGTACTTTATTACGTTTATTGACAATTATACACGATATTACTATGTATATCTTTTGAATAGTAAAGATGAAGCAATTACATCATTTATAAAGTACAAAGCTGAGGTAGAAAATCAGTTAAATAAAAAGATCAAGATATTGAGATCTGATCAAGGTGGAGAATATGAATCACCATTCGAACAGTTCTGTGCCGAAAATGGTATAATTCATCAAACAACAGCTCCATATTCACCACAACAAAATGGTGTAGCCGAGAGGAAGAACAGAATGTTAAAAGACATGATTAATGCCATGCTTTTAACCTCTGGTCTACCGACGAACTTGTGAGGGGAAGCCTTAAATATGTCTAATCACATATTAAACAAAGTCTTTCACAATAAACAGGAATAATTCCATATGAGTTATGGAAAGGACACAAACCAAGTTTTAAATACCTCAAAGTGTGGGGGTGCTTGGCAAAAGTTCCAGTTCCGCCTCCCAAGAAAGTCAAACTTGGACCAAAAACAGTAGATTGTTACTAATTAGGGCCAGCCCAAAATAGTAGTGCCTACAGATTTTTGGTATTCAAGTCTGATATAGCTGATATTTATTTAAATACAATCATGGAATCTAGAGATGCCTCATTCTTTGAAGATGTGTTTCCGCACAAAAGGAATGAAGGGAATAATGTCCCTAAAAGGACAAGAGAAGAATCAAGCAATTCACATGAAGATAAAACTCATGAGATTGAGGAAGTTGAACCAAGAAGAAGCGTAAGGGCTAGGACTTCCAAGACATTTGGTTCGGATTTTTTCACATATGTGTTAGAACATGAACCTCAAATGTACAAGGAAGAAATGTCATCTTCTGAATCTTCATGTTGGAAAGAAGCAATCCAAAGTGAGATTGATTCAATTCTAAGTAATAAAACTTGGGAAATTATTGATATTCCACCTGGAATAAAACCTATTGGCTGCAAATGGATTTTCAAAAAGAAAATGAAAGCAGATGGCTCTATCGACAAGTATAAAGCCAGATTAGTAGCCAAAGGATATCGTCAAAAAGAAGGAGTAGACTTCTTTGATACATATTCACCGGTAACACGAATAGCCTCTATAAGAATGCTAATAGAAATTGCATCGATCTATAATCTAGAAATTCATCAAATGGATGTAAAGACAGCATTTTTAAATGGAGATCTCAATGAGGAGATTTACATGGAACAACCTGAAGGTTTTGTTTCCAAAGGAAATGAAAACAAAGTCTGTAGATTAGTAAAATCATTATACGGACTAAAACAAGCTCCAAAACAATGGCACGCAAAATTTGATAGTGTCATGATGAGAAATGGTTTTCATATAAATGAATGTGATAAGTGTGTTTATTATAAACAAATTGGACAATCATATGTGATGATTTGTTTATATGTCGACGATATGTTAATATTTGGTCCAAATACTCAGGTAACAGAGACCATAAAGAAGATGTTAATTAGCAATTTCGATATGAAAGACTTAGGAGTTGCAGACGTTATTTTGGGAATCAAAATAATAAGAACACCTAATGGAATTGAATTGTCTCAGTCACACTATGTAGACAAAGTGATTGAAAAATTCCAATTAAAGGAGTGAGAACACCTTTTAATCCATCAGAAGTACTGCATAAAAACACTAATGAGAGTGCAATGCAACTGGAATACTCTTGTGTAATAGGATGCTTAATGTATCTCATGAATTGCACTAGACCAGATATCGCTTACGCGGTAAGTCGACTAAGCAGATATACAAGTAATCCAGGAAAGGAACACTGGAAAGCACTAATGAGAGTGCTTGGATATTTAAAAAATACCACAAATTATTCCTTGCATTATGGAAAATATCCTGCCGTCTTAGAAGGATATAGTGATGCAAACTGGATTGCTGATTCAGAGGAATCAAAATCAACAAGTGGTTATGTCTTTACCTTAGCAGGGGCAGCAGTGTCATGGAAATCAACTAAACAAACATGCATAGCTCAATCCACTATGGAATCAGTGTTCATCGCTTTAGATAAAGCAGGCGAAGAAGTAGAATGGCTTCGTCAATTTTTAGAAGATATTCCATTTTGGCCTAAACCTGTACCGGCCATATGCATACACTGTGATAACCAAGCTGCGCTAAGCAGAGCGTACAACTTTGTGTATAATGGAAAGTCACGACACATTCGTCGACGCCATAACACAGTTAGGCAGTTACTCTCAAATGGAACTATTTCCATAGATTATGTGAGAACAAATGATAACCTAGCGGATCCATTTACTAAAGGTTTATCAAGAGAGAAGATTGACTGCGCATCGAGGGGAATGGGTTTAAAAGCCTAAACCACCAAGAGTTATCTTATACGGAAACTTATCCTAGCGACTGGAGATCCCAAGGACTAGGATCAATAGGCAAACCAGTTCTAAGTAACTCAAGACGTAATGCATTTGCTTGGACATAGTCCAACTCCATTCCTATGGTGCATAATATAAATTCATGCCTACAAAGTATTTAAAGGTTAAAACTATGTTTTTTAATGATGACCATATCTTGAATATAACAAGTGGAGTATATGTAGGATACTCTTAATGGTTGCGATCACCTATGTTAGTGTGAGCTGAGTCGGCTCTATGAGAATATTAAAGGCTTATATTTTCTATAAACACTCGCAGAACCAAACAAATTTGTTCAGGACCAAAATGAACACAACCAAGAGATTTGATGAGAAGGGAATCAATGCTTCGTAAAGCTTATTGTCTGGATATACAATAAAGGTCGACGGTTCAAGATGAAATAATTCACCGATTAGCCAAGTAGATCCGATAAGTTTTGACTAGGGAAAGTTCAAAGTGAAATATCTACTTATCCACGATAAAGCATTATTCCATATGTACTCTGTGATATTTCGCTTTGTGCGGGGGATATGTATATTATCATTCATGTGGGGGATTGTTGAAATACCTAAAATGAATGAAAATTACAAAGTCCCACATCGCCAAATTTGCAAAGCTATTCTAGTATATTAATAGCTTTGCAATGAAGGGGTTGGGGCCTTGGGGCACCCAAATGTTTGCTTCGTTGTGAGGAGGGAGATCATGCATCACCACCACACGCGCGCGCGCGCCGCCGCCGCTGTCCATCCGACCGAACCGGGCTCGGGTTTGGGTCTAATATGATCCTATTTTTACTGCAAAACTGGGCCGGGCTTTCTGACAGTTGCATGCTATACGAACAGGAGTGAATCTGTTCATAAGCGGATTGACTGAGGGGGTGCGACTTCTGAAGCGAGCGCGGGTTTTTTGGCGAACAGACGCATCCATTAGCAGCCGGAAGCGGGTGCGACCCGTTAGACGCGAGCGGGTGCGACTTATGGTAGCAGCAGGTGCGACCCATTAGACACGAGCGGGTGCGACTTATGGCAGCAGCAGGTGCGAACGCAGAACTAGTAGCGAATGGGTGCGGCCCGTTAACGAACAGCAGCAATGAAAGGCAACGGTTGCAACCTTTCAGGCAGACGCGGCTGTTCGAAGGGGTGCGGACGAAATTATAAATAGAAGAGAATACTGATCACATTCTCATTTCCATTCCAGTTCTAATTTCTTCTGCTTCTTCTTTCTCTACTGCTCTATACAGTATATCACAGAGTTGACATACTCATTACAATCTCGTGTAGATTACGTCTGTTGTATCTTGGGAGACTTTAAATAAAGTCTTAAGGAAATTGTTACGACAAGCCTCGGACGGAATTTCCTTCTTCCTTCGGTTAGGTTTATAATTTATTTATATATTTATATATATCTATCATTTTCGTTTTCTACGTTGTACTATTTTGTAAATAGTATTACGTTTGATCTATCGCTATAGTTATTACTATAGTTGTTACTTTGTTGTTGTAATTTAATTACGACATAACTATTGCTTAAATTAGCTAATACAGACTTCTAGGGTAGTAGAAATCTGTTTGATAAACTTGTGAGACGAGTTTATAATTGATTATTCTCTGTTTTGGTATACTAGACGTATAACAACTAGGTCATGTTTAACACCTTTTCTATGCAACTCACCCTGCAAACATACTGTACCACCACCACAAACATGTTTCGTTTTGTTTACCAATAATTTATTTATGTCCCTCTTTTCAAATTTCCAAGAAAAATAACTCTACACCATCACCATTTCTCATTGTTTCTAATCTATAGTTTATATGAATTTCCCATTAAAAAATAACTCCCACACACTCCAACTCAATTATTAACATCTCTATACTGATGTTTCATCAATCAACGAAGATATGTCTAAAAGAACTAAGATGTAAACTTCTTCGACCACTTTTTAACCCAATGTTCATAATTTCATTTTTATAGTTAGTTTGTGTTGCAGACATTTCAAGCTCAATAAGTAATATAGTACCATAATGTTGAAGATGCGACACAATATTTATTTTATATATTAGTTAATTTGTTGGTTGACTAATTAACTATGAAAACTATTAGATTTGACTTAGTAAAAGATATTTATTCATTTATCTCTCAAATATCTTCATTTTTATGGAAATCAAATAAATAAATAAATATATGATCAAATATATATATATATATATATATTTGATTGATTATGAGCGATATATTAGCAAATATATCTCAAGGTTTCTATTAGTTGGTAGTAGCTATAAATATGTATATTATGAGAGTCATTTTTTACTAAGGATTTTAGTATCGAGATTGGTTCTCAATTTTTAGGTTTTTCTTGTAATCTTTTGGTGAATTAATAAAGGTTTTGTTTGGAGAAAAAAATCATTTTTTACTTCATATCTCTTCTGAATTTAATTATGTGGAGATCCTAGAAAAAAACCCTAACAGATTGGTATCTGAGTCTACCACACAATTTTTTTGAAGAGAGTGGTTATTAAGAAAATAAGTGTGGAAAAACTTAATGGGAGAAATTGAGGATTATGAAAGGCGAAAATGGAGGACTTTCTATATCTCAATGATTTGCACCAACCATTAGAAAACAAAGGGGAGAAACCTAGTAATTTATCTAAAGCAAAATGGGAGACTTTGGATAGGAAGGCAGCGACGGCTATTAGGTATTTTTTGGAGAATTCGGTTTTTCATATTGTTGCTAATGAAACTTCTGCTTATGCAATCTGGAAGAAATTGGAAGGAATCTATGCAAAAAACTCTGCAACAAACAAGGCTCTTCTTATGAGAAGATTGGTGAATCTAAAGCTTAAGAAAGGTGAGTCAATTGGGGAGCATCTTAATGATTTTTAGGCAATTGTGAACCAATTGGCTGCCGTGAATTACAAAGTAGATGATGAGACAAAATCTTTGATGTTGATGAGTTCATTACCGAAGAGATGGAAAACGTTTGCAGTTGCATTGAATAACTCAAATTCGGATAGAGTTGTTTCAATGGGGTCGGTGGTTGATAGCTTGCTTAACGAGGACTTGCGGAGGATGAACCTAGTAGAAGAAAAGGATAAGAAAGAAAGAGAAAGTAGAAATCTGTTTGACGAAGTCAATCTTGCTAGGAAGGATAATCATTCAAATATGGAAAGATGATCAAATAAATCGAACATGAAAAGAGATTTCATCTGCTATTATTGTGAAAAACCTGATCACCAGTTGAGATTTTGCAACAAGCTTAAAAAGGATAAAGAAATGATGAAAGCATTAGAGAAAGACAAAGTCAAGGTGGATGAAGGCAGTAATGAAGAGGTAAATTTTGATGAAAACTCTAATGACAACATCCTATGTGTGGATAAAGGTAAAAACAAAAATTGGATACTTGATTCAGGTACTTGTTTTCATATATGTAATCGAAAGGAAGCGTTTATTGAATACAAAGAGTAAAGTGATAAGGCAGAATATGGTGGAGATTTGCATGTTAAAGGAATAGGTTTTGTAGGTTGGTGATGTATGATAGAAGAGTGGTGAAGCTAACAGAAGTTAGGTACATACCAGAAATTAAGAAGAATCTTGCTTCAGTAAGACAGTTAGAACAAAATGGCTGCAACTTTTCAACTCGAGGTGGAATCATAAGGGTTTGGAGAGGTAATAGGGAGGTTCCATGCGCAAAACGGGGAAACAATAACATATACAAACTTCTTGGAAAAACGGTAGAGGATGTAGGGAGTTCTCAAATTGGAGTTGAAGAGGTACATTTATCCGAATCAAGGTGGAGCATGTAACGAAAAACCACAAAGTCTGCTTGGAGACCTTTGTGTATTACAAGAAATTCTGATTTATTGATGATATGTGTGTTCAATGAGAGCATGTGTAACTAGGTGGTTTGAAGGTTGATTAAGTTTGTTTCGAACAAAGGTGGAGCATGTGAAGAATATTGTGTCGAGGTGGAGTGTTAAGATATGCGACACGATATTTATTTTATATATTAGTTAATTTGTTGGTTGACTAATTAACTATGGAAAATATTAGATTTGACTTTGTAAGAAATATTTATGCATGTAATCTCTCAAATATCTTCATTTTTATGGAAATCAAATAAATAAATATAAGGTCAAATATATTTATTTATTTGATTGATTATGAGAGATATATTAGCAAATATATCTCTACGTTTCTATTGGTTGGTAGGAGCTATAAATATGTATATTAGGATAGTCATTTTTTACTAAGGGTTTTGGTATTGAGGTTGGTTCTTAATTTATAGATTTTTCTTGTAATATTTTGGTGAATTCATAAATATTTTGTTTGGAGAAAAAAAATCTTTTTTTTACTTAATATCTCTTCTAAATTCTAATTGTGTAGAGATCCTAGAAAAAACACCCTAACACCATAATGCAATTGGTAACTCTTATAATTTACACACTCGTTGCATGATAAAGGATCACATTCAACCATGTGACATTAAAATATTAATGCTATGCAAGTAGTTGCTTGCAAAACAACATTCATGTAATAGCTCACGTCTTTTTTTTTATGAGTGTGTATAACATTGATCAACATATGTATAGTTAAAATTCAAGTTGTTTCTATCTTTAATTTTAGTGTAAAATCAAAATAAATAAAAAAATCAAATAGTAAGTTATAAAAAATCGGACCGCTTCTTAACATACATTGTCATATATAAGCTCTAATTGACCTCTCAATGCCTCATATGGCTCCTTGGTATATCTTATGCAAACCAAATATATAGGGCCTTTCACTAGAAAGATTACTTGAATATATGAAAGTTGAATTGCTGCATGAGGATTAAAAACAAAAAAAATGGAACATGCACTATTTCATTATTATTACTTGAAACACCAATGTTGATGCCAACACCCCTATAAATATACAGCTTCCGAATATTCCTCTGAACACAATTATTTGTGTATAGATATAGCATAATATATACCTAGCAAAAAACAAGAGTGTTGAATATGAAAATATTGATAACGACATTTGAGTTCGATCCACTAATCTTGACAAGGTGTTTGCAATTGGACATAAGAAGCCCAAGTACAACTAGTTGATACTAAAGTAACTGGGTCAGCCCACAGCGGTAGAACTGGGTGAATTTGAAAATTTTACCATTTTTGGATCATTAATGGGCCTATGAAGTCTAAATGTATTTAGATCTTATCTAAATTTCTTTTAAATAAAATTAGTATTTTATTTAATACCATATTTTGTTTTATTAATTTGATTCTAAAACAATAAAGAATGGAATGTAAAAATAAGGTTTGAATATATCAAATATATTTATTCCTTAATTGTGTGATAGAATAGTTAAACATAAGGCAAGTATGATCAATTGATAACATGATGTATATGAATAAATAAGAATAAGTTAAAAGGCAATCACATAAGGGACAAAAAGGAAAGAAATAAAAGATGATAAAAATGAATGATTCAACTTTCTCTTTTGACAAACTTGATTTATGCAACATTCAATTAGCAATCAATGAATCATTATGACATAAGATTAGGAATAGCCAACAATAATTCATATGCATAAACTACTGTTTCGTTTAAAATTGTTTGATATTAATAAAGCATTTAAACAATACAATTTGAAATATAAACATTAAGTTTTACATGTATATATATATATATATATAATATTATTTCTATATAAATATTAACCCAAAACTTCTTAATTAATTCAAAATAAACCATATAACATTTAAATTTTCTGATGTATTTATAAACTTATATAAACTTAAATTAGTTAACAAAATATATATGTAAACAATTAAATCAAGAGATTCAACCTATATGAATTTTTTTTTACAAAAGTGAAACATACTAAATTGAGCAATATATTAACAATCCTTTGAATACTTAAAAAGTATTAGTCATGTCAAATAGGGTAAGAAATTTGTAAGTTTATTGTAATCAATTTATTATTAAAACATCCTTTAACCTTGTGTGGGTTTCAATTACAATAAAATGCAGATAATAAGAACAGATAAACTTTCAAATCTAAAGAGATTCAACCTATCTGAATAATTTTTTTTAAACAAAAGTGAAACACACTAAACAGAGCAATATATTAACAATCCATTGAATACTTAAAGAAAGATATTAGTCATGTCAAATAGGGTAACAAATTTATAAATTTATTTAATCAATTTATTATCCAAACATCCGTTAATCATGTGTGGGTTTCAATTACAATAAGATGTAGATGATGGGAACAAATAAACTTTCAAATCTAAGAAGATTCAACCTATATGAATAAATAATTATAAAACAAAAGGTGATACATACTGAACTAAGCAAAATTTAAAATCATTTGAATAGTTAAAGAAGGATAATTGTGATGTCAAATAGGGGAACAAATTAAGAAATTAATTGTAATCAATTTATTATCAAAACATCATTTAATCATATGTAAGCTTCTATTACAGTAAAAATGCAAACAATAAGAACATGTAAACATTCAAATCAAAAAAAATTACGTTTTAATTTGAATGTTTAAACATAGATCTGAAATTAAAATATTGTATAATCATATACAAGTTTCAGTTTTGATTTATCTAAATAAAAAAACCAATCAATTCATATAATAAACAATTTGAAATACATAAACCATTTTCAAATCAAATGAGACAATATTATACATATATAAATTAAGAAATTCAATTTTGTTCATTAAAAATTATATCAAAATTATTAGAATAAAAAGATCATACCTTAATTCCAAAGCCTTGAAGTACACCTTGAAACATTGAATTTTTCCTCCAGATGTAGCCAATGAATCGTACCTTGCATGATGAATCAAATCTCCTAGATTCAAAAATCAGCCTCCAGATGTTGCAAGGATTAAGAGGAATAAACCAGTTTTCATAATTGATTTTATTTGTATTTGATTTTAGGAATAATTCAAGTCATGGAAGATCTCATATTTTCAGCCATTAGAGAAGGAGAGAACCAGAAAAGTTACAGAAAGAAGCATGAAAAATGATAAACTCAATTGTACGTACAGAATGAATTAGAGAATATGTTTTATTTGAAATAAGGAAACCTTTCCCATTCTTTAATTAAAACTTCTCTAATTAATTCTCTTGATTAACTTTCTCTTTTCACTCCTATTTCTTTACATGGTATGGTTGAAAATTACGTGCCATCAAATGACATAGGATTTCATAAATTAACGCATGTAATTATCTTTTATTTAATTATAATGATATCATATATCAATGCGCGCAAATATAACTTTTATAAATGTATTCAAATAATTACAAATAACTACCAAACATCAAATAAAATAAATAATAATTAATATTTCTCAAAACTAATTAATTTAATTAATTTACAACTTTTTATAAATTAATTAAATCATGTGATTTTTCAGATAATTCATCATTATGGTTGTGGGACTCAAATGTGTAAATTCAGTCAGTGATTAATATTGAACAATTCAAATATTAACGTTCACACGTCACTTAGCAGGTGGTGTGACATTTTGGCTGAATTCATCGCTTACACATCTTTTGGTAAAAACCAATTTTACTTATTATAAGCGGTACCTAATAGTGACAATTATTTACACCAATTCTTTCCGTCAAAACTATATCACTTTGGATTTATGGAATTTGGTAATGGTCAAAATTCCAATATCATCTACATTCAACTTTATTATCCAAACACAAAGTTCTTGATTTAATAATAACATTTATTATTAACCAAAATGCTCTGGCCAGAGACTTTGACTTTGAATTGACTTGAGTTGACCATGATACTAACCCCATATAACTAAGGAGACAAATCCTCTCTTGAATAGTGCTTCACTTCCAATACTTCCACTCGACCCAACTATAGTCACTTGATGGAATGCCATGCCATGATTTGACTATAATCAAAGCGGAGCTTTCATATTGAAGATCCATAGTATTCTCAAGTCGAGAGAACTGTGTAAATTAGTCATATCGATATTTTTTGTTTAACCTTAGTTATATTAACCAACAGAAAACTATCGAGTGAGTCATTCCATAGTTATCTAATAACTATCAGTATGTAACCCATAGGTGCCCCAACGGTCATGAGTAATACACTGCCCAATATTTGGAGAGCATTACTATAGCACCCCTTCAAAATGGGACAATATCCGCGTTAAGTGAGGTGCGGGCTGTTACAATGGTATCAGAGCCATACCCAGCTGGAATTTTGGCCTGTATGTGTTACAACACGACGCCTGGGTGGTGTTGTGTTCATGAGCCAACGAGGACGTTGGGCTCTAAGGGGGGAGATTGTAACACCCCTTCAAAGTGGGACAATATCTGCGTTAAGTGAGGTGCGGGCTGTTACAGTTACATACTCTAGTCTCAACGGATACACCGATATCCAGTCTTGATGCATCTTAACTAGGAACATTTAAAATGGTATATTTGTTTTATTGAGATAAATTACTCGCGGCTACAACAATTTGTAACTACTATCACAAAATATACCATTTATGGATTTTCTATTAAATATATTTTTAATTAAACTAATTAATTAATATAACCACATTATATCAAGTATATAATAGAAAGAAACACCTTTATTATGAACAAGATTTTTCAAGAGTTAGATATATGTAATAAATTACATAATTGCCCCTAGGACATACCCTTAGCTTTATCAGATGCATGCTTTTACAAATGATATTTCACCATATGTACCTTGCGGTAAAAATTTATCCTTTGCCTACTGGTGGCTTTGTTGTAACAATCTGCAAATTTGACATAGTATATATTAAATTTATTAAAAAAATGATTTTAATAAAAGGACGAGTTGAGAGTCATATTTATAACTGTTGTGTGGATCTTTCTGAGATGATTAGCTTGATATAAAATTTTGATAGATTTGGAGTTACAATAAGCGAAATAGAGACATTACGGTATTTAAATATGGTACGCAGCCATCTTTGGGCCAACTGGTTACATACAACAAAACCCACCTTATTGCATGTATAAGTAACGTTTAGAAACCCTATGAGGCAGCTATCATATCAGTCTCTCTTCCTTGATCCCAAAATTCTTTATAATCCTTTTCTAATGGTGGATGATTTATGCAAATTGCAAATTGGTTTAAAAATCAAAGTGCCCATACCCCTACATATTATATATCATTGCAAAGTTCTCGACGAATAGAGTTGACTCGTGGTGTTCATTTGTTGTAAAAGTGTCCGAATCAATGGAAAATCATGGTCAAAGTAGTCCAGCAAAACCCTTGGTGTCAGTTTGAGGTTTTATGATTTAGGCAGCAATTGGAGAAATTGAAGATTTAACTATGTAGATCACGACGAATTGAGTTCACCGGTGGTTTCAATTGCATCCATTATGGCTAGAACCGGCCCGAATTCTAGTTGGAGCTAAGTCAGGCTGTGTCAGAGGGCTTGACCATAGGTAGACATGAGGGATGCTTCAGGTGGCGCATGGGATGTCGAGTTTACCGATGGTGGCGACATCGTCGTAGATGGCCGGAGGTGGTTGCATTTCCCGATCAAACGGCAAGGTCAATAGGGAGGAATGGGTAATGGGGCTCCATGAGGTACTATAGCAAAAGACAACTTTTACATTTTAACCCTTGTGAATTAAATAATTATATAAATAACATTATAACTTCTAAAAATTCGTATTTTTAAAATACGAACTTCAATTCACGTACGGTTTCTTCCATTGGACTCGTGGAAGAATTTTGGACGATTTGGCACTGGATTTGCTAAGTTCACATGATGTTAGCAATAGTGCATTGGTATGGTTCATTTAACTTAATTAATTGAATTTTAACTTATAAATTATGTATCTATTAAGTTAAATGAACCATACCAATATTAACTTAATTAATTACCGTTGATTAAAATATTTTGGATGTTCAATTAAATTTCTTTTAGTTGGAAAATAATTAACTAAAATA
This sequence comes from Allium fistulosum, assembly GCA_030737815.1. Lineage (NCBI taxonomy): Eukaryota > Viridiplantae > Streptophyta > Magnoliopsida > Asparagales > Amaryllidaceae > Allium > Allium fistulosum. The sequence goes on from CM060908.1 coordinate 913,516,611, forward strand.
AAAGGGATAATAATGGCAAAACTAGATAAATAAAGTTATTAACAGATTTTGGATGATATCTATAAATAACGATGATTTAACAAATTTTACTAATATTAATGTATGGAATTTAATACAGTTATTATTTATGAATTTCTAGGAAAATTCATAAATAATAACTAAAATTATATTTCAGTTGAGGTTTGGGAAGTTTAAATGTATTTATAAATAAAATGAAATTTAGAATAATAATACGAATTTTAATGACAATATTATTGTTTTATATAAATGACAAAACAATTGATTGCGGTGTTTATGGTATGAAATATATTTATTGTTGTTTGAGTAATAAAATAAGATGGCATTTTTTGAATAAGAATAATAATAATAAAGAAATGTTTTTCAAAGGTATTTTTGGATAAAATATTTACTATTTTTGATGGAAAATACGACGTTTTAAGGGATTTGAAGTAATGAAATTAAAATAAAGATTCCTTACGTATTTTATCATTTTAAAAGGCTATTATTGTTTGGTGGTAAATAAAGGCATTTTTGTAAAAAAAACAATAGTAAAACGACTTTTATACTTAAGGAAAACTAATTGTTGTACGTACAATGTTTGTATGGCTGTAATACATAATATGTGTGTCTTATGTTGATGATTATGATGAGATCAAATTAGGACGAGTATGTGATTTTTATCATTATTACTACTAGATAATGGGTAGTTTAATTATGGTTATTTGATGATAAATGTTATGTTACTAATATTGGTTGGATTAGTATACGTTTGATGACATTGATGCTGTGTTACTATTGCAGTAATTAGTATATACTAGACGATTTATACTTACATTGGTGATGTATTATTATATTTGATAATTAATAATGTATGTAACTATATTCGTGTTGTTATTTACTTTATTTGGTGATTGGGGTTAGCATTGAATATTGTTGATGTTTGATGGCTGTGTACTATTATTGTTGTTACCCCGTATAATGATTTGTTGTGATTGATAAGTAGGAATATTGTTTTATGCTTTTTCTATTTGTATTGGTTGCATCAGTTGCATCGGTTGCGATGGGTGCAACGGTTGCATTAGTTGCATTGATTGCATTAGTTGTGATGGTTGCAATGGTTGCATGCACTACAAGAAAAAACCCTTTACAACATGAATTTTGCAACAGTTGCTTAAACCGTTGTAGATAAAATATGCCATTTACAACATTTTCTTTAAAATCGTTGTAAAAACCATTGGGGACAACAATTATTTTAACATATATTAAAATAAGTATTTTTCAACAATATTTCACAAGATGGTTGTAAATAATCTTCTACAACAGCATTTTTCTTGTATTGCAATAATTTATGATGTTTAATAATCGTTGTTAAAGTGCTTAAATTCGATAATTTTTTCCAATATTGTAAAAGTGCTAAATACAATGAATTTTGTTAAATACTGTGAACTTAAATACTCATTTTAATATCTCAGGAGTACGAATCCATGACATTTGTAACTTCGGTCCACTTGCCACTTAATCTAGTTATCATTGGCATTTTTTTAATGGAATTTGGCTTTTGACTTTTTTTGTTTTTATACTTTTTTGAATTTATAATTGAAGAAACAATATATCTAATTATGTTTATCAATGGACAATCAAAAAATCCAAAATTTATCTGTATCATATCTGAAAAATGTATAAATATTCGAGATTTGAAAAAATGGATACAAATGCGAAAACAAAGGCATTCGTATCCAAAATTTATCCATCCGATTTTTCTCAAAATTGTAGTTTATATTATATGTATCTTAGTATATGAAAGATACGTATTTATTGTTTTATTAAGTTAATAGTTTACATTATAAGTATTTAATGCATATTAACCATTCAAAACTATTTATTTTCTACATATGAGTTTGTTTTTCGCATTTTTATAATCAATAGGACAATAATTTTTTTTGTTTATGTTTCTTCTCGATGTTTTATTTTGTAATTTTTTCGTCTTCTAGAAAAATTTCCTTTGCTGTAACATGATTTTAATTTTCCCATTCAAAACTTTGGAAATCACACTGAATAGACTAGCGACCCATGTCATAATGTTAGATTACTTAGAAAAAATAACACTACTGACATGGATGGCTAATAAAAACCGTTAGATTTCATCTACCGGTTGGAATTTTTAACCCACCTTTTGCCAAGGCAGTATACAGGCGGATTTAACCCAATAGACTTCGCAATTATTAAGGCTGATAAGTCCAGAGCGATGATTGTAGGACCCAGATATCAAGTGCAGACAATAATATCAAGTCGAGATTGGATGGAATCGATAGATATGTCAGGCAGAATGTTCAAAATATGGAATATCGCTCAATGTATAAGCGGATCGGCTTAGATTGGCTCCAACAACAGGGATCGGCGTACTTTAGAGTACAAAGGCATTCTTATGGAAAAAAAATCAATATCTCACGATCTACAAGTCCAACACATATGGAATTTTGTGAGCAAGATGTGGGGACCCTGGGGATCCTACCCTAGGGATCACATATCATTTGGATGAAGTAAGAGGGATCGGTACCTATCCCTCTTAGGGGTCAACTAAACCCAATTTCATAGCGAAGATCGATCAATATCTCAACATCTACACATTCAATTGACATGAAACTTGGAGGATAAGCTAATTAGAACATGTGGAACACCCCATAGGGATCGCATGGCATTTGGAGTAAGTTGGAGGGATAGTGTAAGAAGAGGTGGCACTTGCAAGGTCGGAGTTCTGGGCGACACAATGCAAGAAGAGGTGGCGGCCGACATTAGCTCGAATCGCATAGGGCTTTGATGCTCGTGACTGGGGAAGATTGTATCGCGCGTCTCGTGCGGTGCAGGGGCAAGTGGTGGAGGTAGAGCAGGTCGGCGAGGCTGCTTTGTCGTCGGTTGGTAGGGTCGATGGTGCTACGTGAGGGCTAGGTGGTGTCGTGAAGCTCGAGGTGGATTGTGGGTTTTAGTAGAGAGGTATATATATTTAAAAAAATTATTATTCTCAATCTAATATATATATATATGTATATATAGATAGGAACAGAGAAAAGGTATATGTATACATATATATAGGAACTTTAAAATCCAGATTCTTTTTTTTACAAATATATATATGTTAAAAAAATTTACAGTAAAGAAAATTATTGTTTGTTTATATACAATAAAGGAAAAAGTATATATATATATACCCACACATCTATTTAGTTTAAAAGTATATAGATAAGCAAAAAAATAATATACATAGATAGGATTTTAAGTTACAGTAAGGTACAAAAACAATTCTGTTTTAAAATTCAATATGTGTACATATGTAAACAGAAGAAATAATTATATAGGGATTTTAAATGTTGAAAAGTTTATATAAGATAAGATTTTTTTTGAATCTATATAGAATATTTTATTAAGTATATATATATGTAGTTTCAAAATGAAATAAAATAAAATAAATATACATCTTTTAACTTACTAGTTTATTTTAAAAATATGTATTTAGGGTGATTAATTTATTTAATAAACTTATTTAGCTATTTAGTTACTAAAAGTAATTTATTAAAAGAAAATTTAGTTTAAAATCAAATTATTAGTTTAAACAAATTATTAGTTTAAATTAAATAAATAGATAGTAATTAATTGTTCGACCAATTCAAATATTAATAAACTGTATGATGTTATACAAGGTCCAAAATCGTGAAGAAATAGTCGGGATGGAAATGGGTTGCAAACAAGTCAAAGGTGAGTTAATCTTACTCACATTGGATTACTAGTTAATTTAATTAGTTAAAATTAATTTATTGGATTGATTGCTTAAATTGATAATTTATTATCAGTTTGGATGTGATATTATATATATATATATTGGAGTGATTGATATTCCTGCATTATATAGCGGATGAGACCTTATGCGCCCCGCATAATAGCGGATGACCCTATATACCGCGATATCCCCTCGAAGTGGGATTGGTATTTTTATATTGTGCTAACATCTGTGGATGCAAGAAAACATGTTGGAGGGATCCAACTGGATTCCTCAAAAATGCTGAATTTATTTTCATATTCAGTTATGTGATTTATTGGATAATCTGTGATAGATTATTTTTAAAATTGAAGCTATTAAATGCTATGGTTTGGCTGAATATATTTTTGATAGTTTGAGATATCAAAAATAAAAGTATTGGATTTTTGGAAAGAAAGAAAAGGGAAAGAAAATGAAAAGAAAATGGTTTCAAAGTAATTATTTTATGGTTATATAAATTAAGTAATTAAACCCTTAAGTTAACTTAAAACTTAGGAATAGTAAATGGCTAGGATAAATAAAATAATTTAAACTTAAATTTAATTAAGTTTAAGGTAAATATATATATGTTAATTATTTATTAATTACTAAGGTTTATTAAAGCGGATAAATAATTATAACTAGTTAATAGTTAATGATAAAATAAAATGACTTAAACCTTTAATTTATTAAAAGTCTTAAGTTAATTATACTTGTTGATTATTATTCAATTCCAGATATTTAATTAGAATAAAATAAAATGGCTTGTAATTAGTTTAAGAATAATTAAACATGATTTGAAAATAAATAAATAATTTTGTTTTAAAGTAAATTAATGATTTGTGTGACTCGTTAATCTAGTCTATGAATAGTTTAAATTGGAATAACCTGAAGTGAATAGTTATATATATAAAATGTGAGACGTTTTATTTGAATAGATATGGTGATGGGATTTTTATGTTAAGGTTGACATTCTGAAGAAAAATTTTTTTTTGTTAAAAACAACTTGGCTTAAAAGATGGCATTTGGATTTGAAGAGACCAGGATCGGATATCAGCGATATCCGAAACCACTTTGATTTAATAAGCACTATAATTCTTTATAGATTTGATTATAAAATCAAATAGGCTGGAATTAAATAAATTAAGTAAACTTGACCATTTAAATTAAGTAACGGTACTTAGATATTATTTTAATGGATTTGTGGAATAAGTGTTTGGTTATAACAAGATAAGAACTCGTTGTGAGGTGCGAGTTAACCTGGGTTTTCAAAGAAGTTTATAACTTAAGTATTTCATATATGATGGGTTTACTCACGTTGGTTTTTAGCCTGACTCGGGTGTTACTTTATTGTAATGCTCGGGTCAGACCGAGTATTACATATTTTCAGGTTGGGACGTTTGGAGTTCAAGAGACGAGCTGGATGGCAGAGACGTACTGATTATTTTCCGTTGTATATTATGGGCTGTATAGACAGCAGTTGAGGACAAGTTGTTACAACTGTCCAGTTTTTGTTTTACTCTAATATATTGTATATATATTGACAGTTACAGCTTTTCCCTTGTATAAATGCTGTTATTTTATATTATATTTTTGTTCCGCTGGGTTTGTGAGATTCTGTGCTATTGTTTTCTGTTTCTTCTTCTACCTCTTTTCTTCTTTACCCTAACAGTCTGGAGTTTCCGGCACTCGATTGCTCGGCACTCTATATAGTGAACGTATTAGTGTCGATTTTTGGGGTCGAAAATCCTTCGGGCTGTCACAAATAGCTACCTATCCCTGCATAGGATCGTCTATAATCAGCCTTCACAACATATTGCAACAAAGATTGATCAATAACTCGAGTTCCACTAGTCCAATTGGCGTGAAACTTGGAGGCTAAGCATAATACAACATGGAAAAGCTCCCCTAAGGATCTCATTGTATTTGGAGAAAGATGGAGGGATCGGTACCGATACCTACATAGGGATCGGCAGAAATCAAGATTTAAGTAATAATACTTCACGAAAAACGCGATATCTCACAAATCATAAGTCGAAATGACACAAAATTTGGAGGGCAAGTAGCTAACATCATGTGGAACCACCTAGAGGGATCAGACCCCCATTTGGACACCAAAATAGGGATCGGTACCGATCCCTATTGTGGGCCCTAATGGGCCTAGAAATTTTTGGGTGGACTCGTCTTGGTCTCCTGAACATTCTGCCAAAATTTCAGCTCGATCCGTGCACGTCTTCCTCTATAAATACAGCAGGCATGGCATCAGAAAAGGGATCTTCTTTATGCTTCTCTTTATCTTCAACCAAGGCTACACTCTGTCAATTTTATTCTTGGATTTCATATTGTAACTGTAAACAAACTTCAGTATAATAAAAAGGATTGTTTGGGAGTGGACGTAGGCCAGAATTAGTCGAACCACTATAAATCTTGTCTCTTTTACTTTCTTTTTGATTGTTTTAATTTTGTTCTTCATTTATTTTTCTTCATATTTCTATGATTAGATTGGATATTAGAGCTTTTGCATAATTGGGTGTTGGTGGCCAATTTTGACACCAACAATATTATTAGCCACCGTTGATGGCACAAAATAACCCTTGACGAAGAGGCTATCTCGAAATCCCTAATCTAGTAATGAAAACCGTCATATTTCATCTACGTTCCAATTCTTTTCTCGGGTCTATCTTGAAATCCCTAATCAACAGCCAAAGCCTTAATGATTTTAGTTTTGTCAATTGAATCAATTCTTCATCATATTTTCTATGTCTCATCTCCATCAATATTTGGATACAGGTATAAAACATATATTTATTTAGTTTTTAGATCTGATAACCAAGTAGTTTGGGGCATAAAAGGAATGAAGAGGGCTTTGATTTTACTATAGATGAGTTGTTGGTGGAGTAAGAGGGAGAATAGTATTGTTCACATTAGGTACTCTACCTGTTTTGAATATATCATTTTTAATTTTATGTTACGGTTTTCATTTTTTATATAAATTATTCAACATTAAATTAATTTTCTAGATTTCTATGATTAAAATTGTAGATACTTTTGTTGTTTTGATATTGTTTGGAAAACTATATGAAAATTTTGTTCTCAAAAAAGATTAATTTAATTTGTAGCTTATATTATTAGGCAAATTTTATTCATACACCGTAAATTACTTCTCTTACACCATAAAATTTTAAATAAAACTTTAGACCAAAATGTTCTTATTAAAAAATATAGAATAAATATTAAAGAATGAAAATGGTATACAATTCCTCTTTGTCTGCATTGTGTATGGTCAAAATATTTTCTTTCATAATATAACTAAAATTACTATATATCAATAATTGGATTAAATTTAAATTTCTTTGGGTATTAAAGTATATTCATACCATTTCAAGTTGTACTTATGCATAGTGAATTTTAACATTTTTCATTTTAAATGATATAAAAGTTAAATTTTAAAGTCAACTACTAAAATTAGTATGGTTTAAAATACTAAATTCTTCAATCTTTTATTTAAATCAAATAAAGTTTAAATTTAACGTTAAAATTTATATAGTTCAACATTTTAATAATAAAAAATTAAATTCAAATTGTTATACAACTAAATATTTAAAATTCCATTTAAAGTGTAATAATTTGAAATTTGCAAAAGTGAATTTCGAGAATTTTGAAATTAGGGTTCCTTAGTTTGATTAATTCTTGAGAGAGAGTTAGTAAAATGGGGTAAATGTATTTTTATTCCAAGCGAGGATAGTTTTGCAATATGTGTGATGCATACTAAGTAAAAAGTGGTGTATGCGATTTTAGAAAATTTTTCGGTATATGTATTGTAATTCACGGTGTATAAATAGAACCTGCCAAATTATTGGCTGACAGTATTTTATAGTTCGAAAGTTAGCCTACTTTGTACTTTGATTTTAGTATTTTAAAACTTACATTTAATATTCTATTTATCTATTATTTATTTTTTCCAGTGCAAGTTTCACATAACTGAGATCTTCATCATATGGAGATCACTGAAGTTATATTTTGAACTAAATAAGTACATGTTGGACATATGTAGATTATGTTTCACAAAAACAAACATATTAATAAATTTGTTATTTTTTATCAAGAAATTTTATAGCATTAAGCAATTGCTTAGTGACTAAATAACTTATAAGATATAGAAATGCATTGATAAGCCATTGAAATCATCACTCATTTTGATATATTTAGGCCATAAAAGCATAGGCTAATTTTCCAACTATGTTATTTATCAACTCATTCCACTATGGTGGTGTAGTGCTAATATTAATAATGAAGTGAATTTGAAATTTAAACACAATACTAACATAAGATGTATACGAAAATTGGTGTTGGTCTTTAACTTGCTTCCATCTACTGGTAATTGATAAGGTTAGATTAAATCCACATACAATATTACATTTCACTTAGTGTTTAACAAACTTCACTAACCAATTTTATGCTTCTACTGGTATTCTTATAGTTAAATATACACCTCATGCTTGGTTGGTGTTGCTGTTGCAAATAACTTTTCATTATGTCTTCAGGTATATCACATTCTTTTTTGTTTTTATGTTTTTCTTTATTTCATTCATACTATCTTTTACATTTTTCAGTATGCTTATATCACTTCACAAGGATTGACGTTGGTTGGTAAATACCATACCTTAATAATGATGTTTATTATGACGTGTGATTATGCAAGTTAGTGGATTTCCCAACTTGAACCTTTTCTTTTTCTTTCTGCATATTTAGAAATTTAGCTGTTTGTAAAAGTAATACCTATGAAATTTTCACATGGGTTTCATGTTAGTTGTTTTCTTTTAGGTTAAGAATAATTTGGTTGATTTATTGTAACGACCCGTAAAATTTAGTGGTTTTATTTATTTATTTAATTGAAATTTTGTGAAATTTTAAACAATAATATTTTGAAATAAAAATTTAATATTTGAAATACGTCTATTTAAACATAGTAAATGGTAAATTTTCATTAGATAATTTGGAAGTTTATTTTCTTGTGTAATTCTATTTTATCCAAATCAGTTAATATTTGATGATAATAAAATGGTTTCCAAACTTGAATATTTTTATACAATAAACTTGTAAATCATCTTCTGAGTGAGACGTCATATTTCGTTTCTTCAAATTTTGACCTCTATTGCTCCGTTTATCTTATTTCTGGCAAATTAGTAGCATTTTGGTACCGATATCGATTTTTGATCGGATAATCGTACCACTGATATTTGTATACCGTTTTGATCATCTCGTCGTGCTGATCTCTGCAGTATATTCATTCTTGTGTTTCGATATCAATTACGTGACGAAAACCACGAAACAGATATCCATATTGGCTCCGTATTTTAGTCTTTTGAGTTCCTATGGCCTTTCATATATCTACAGTGTGAAATCAATAGTCAGCTGCATTAATTATTTTCAGAAGTACGTGACCTTCACTATTTCCCCTGTTAACTTTATAACATTTACTGGTTCGTTCACTTTGGTCTTCTGCTCTCCCACTTTATATGTGTCAGTCATCAATTTTATATATATAAAGTTTGCAAGAAAAGAAACGTCAGCTGGCATTTGCATTATTCTGAAAAGCTATTCACCTTCATCTTCTTGTTCAAGCCGTACCTCCTCTTCCTCCACGCAAGCCGGCCACCCTCACCTACCCACCGATCGACAACCACTCCCTTCACCAATGTCAGCACCGAACCTGACTACCTCATATATACATTAGTTTATATATATGATGTTTGTAAATTATATATATGTTTATACGTTAGTTATGTAAGCATTCTAGCTTTGTATATATATTTATCTATGTTTGTTTTGCCTGCTAATCTTATTTTCATTTTCATTTTGCTTTTGGAATAGTATAGTTTAAGCTATATATTATACTGTTAGCTATATATATGTTTCACTATTCAATAGTTTGTAGTTTGGCTTCCAAATATATATATACGGGTTTTACAAATATAGCACCGTTTTAAGTATAGTGTATTTACAGCTTTCGTACTTTACGTATACGAATTTACATATGTCCCATACCATTTCGTTGTTCATGTATGAGTTTATATAAGAATCTTATATATATTCTGTTGTAATGGAGATATGTATGCGTATTTAGTTATACGTTTTAGTTATATATAAGTTCTATATATATATATATATTTGTATATATTCTGTGAGTATAGAGAGGTTTAAACTATAATATGCACATTGGGTTTTGTTTAAATATTATATATATATATAAGTTGTATATGCATTTGCTTTAGTGGTCTGATAATTAATATAAAGGCAGTGTTATATGTATAACGGTATATATATCTTTCTATAACATCTTGGTTGGTTTTAAAATATACATATGTATGTTAGTTAACAGGTTTCTACATATACGTATGTCTAATATAAAGCTTGCAATCTATAGATTATTTCTACACACACACACACACACACATATATATATATATAACGGTTAAAGAATATGTGTTTATATATATGATTTTATTCAATACTTGTTATTTATATATGCAAGTTGTTTGTATATATTTATATTAGTTGTATATAGTGTGTTTATATAAACTCATCTTTGATCTGTTGTATGATATATAAGATTATGTACTATAGTTGGAGTTTATTTATATTATAAATATATATAATTATCTAAAAGGAATAGAATCTATTTGACCATATATAATATGTTGATGCGGTGTTACAAGAATGTGATATATATAATTTATATTTATAAGCTTATATATGATTTGCTGAGTTCATGTATATAATTTAAGTTATATTAATTTTATAAATTTTGTTTAAATATAGTAAGTATGTAGGTTACACATATGTTTATATATTAGTCTATATATCTATCTATTTATATAAGTATTGATTTTAAATATATTATGTATGTATGTTGATTTTAATATGTGTGCTTTAATTTGAAACAATGGATTTTGAAATACATATATGTTTAAATTTAATATATGATTGAATTTAGGATATGATTTTATATATATAGTTATATATAAGTCTCTTATACCAATTATAGTCATGGATCCAGTTTTGATTTGATTTCGTCTATTCCTATTTATCAGCTTCGTTCGTTGATTCGAGTTCAATCTTTCCTTGTTTGAGATTCGTGCCTAGATTTCATAACTCAAATTCATTGTCTATTCTCTCTAGCCTCGAAAGGTGAGCAATCACTCACGATTAATGTTCTTATATTTATTAAATTTGATTTCAATTGAAACGACAATTGAAATATGCTGCTGTTAGTTATTTACTTTGTTATATATGCCATTATCTATATCTGTTCACCTGTGACATCTGACACCATTATCTGTTATTTACATTGATGATATATGCCTGTTATATTATTATCGTATCTGTTATCACTCTGCAAGTTCCCTGTTAGTATAGAATTCACTATGGGTTGAAATGATACATACCCGAACGATCTGTAGAATAGGAGAAAATCGTTATGGGTTAAAATGATAAACCCAAGCGATTTTCATTGAATTGAATTTGGGATTGCGGGTTGAAAAGATATATACCCGTACATATTTAAATTGCGGATAGAAATGATAAATATCTGTATCACTTGACCATGGGATAGAAAAATTTATACAGACATCGTTGGTCTATATATAAATATTTTGAAAAGAAATATATGGTTTTAATAAATATTGATTTTAAAGATTTATTAAAGTTGATTTAATAAAGTTGATATATAATATGTTTAAGTATTTATTTAATATATATATTTTCAAATATAGAGTTTATAATGATTTTGGTTGGAAAGATAAATTTGAAATTGATTTGAAATTATATTTATTTAAGAATTTTACTTAAATAAGTTTGATTTGAAATTTATTAAATTTGAAATTTTAAAGATATGTTTTATAACTTGAATTTGATTAAAAGTGACTTAAATGAATATTTCAAACTTATATAAATTTAAACGGGGTATTTTGTTTATTTAAATTTGTAAATTGAAGTTGTAATTAGATGTTATTGAAATGATTAAGTAAATATTTCAAAACTAAATAGTAGTAAAGTGAATTTGATATATATATATATATATATATATAATTATCGAATTTAGTTTTGAAATGTTGAATATTTAAAGCTTTGATATATATTGAAACTGAAATGGCTTATTTATGGTTCAAATATGTATTTGAAATCGATAATTTGAAATGGTTTATTGAGAAATGAATCGAATGGAAATTGATGATTTGAGATTTGATTAAATTTGAATTTTGGAATTCGAGTTGATTTTGAATTGTAACGACCCGATATTTTCAACCATTCGCATCTGCACATGTCGGACTTGAATTGCTCAAAATACCGAATTTTTAATTTATATTTGGCAAAACTCAGAATATACAGTAAATTAGGGTTGTTACGGTTGAACCATTAACCGCTCAATCTACCAACCATTCATGCAGTTACCATCTATAACGGTTACGGTTGAAGAATTAGATAACCGCGGTTAACCATACCAACCATACATGATTGTTTTGTATAATATTTAACATTAAAGTATAAAATTAGCAATTTAAGTTAAAAGAATAACTTGTACATTAATAATATGCATCTCATGAACTAATAACATGTGCATGCATGTTGGTCGTTTTATAAACAAATAAATAAATTTGCAAAAAATAGTTAGAGCTATATGAATTTATCATCAAAAATGCATATAATTGAAAATATATGTACAACATTCTTCAAAATTGAAAATATGACGGTTAACCATTATAGACGGTTGCGATAACGGTTATAAGAATTTATAACCGTCAACAACGGTTACGGTTACAGTTGGTGGTAATAACGACGGTTACCGCAACCATAACACCCCTACAGTAAATAAATAATCACAGATCACAGACATAGAGTAATATAATGCAACGGAAACAAAGAAATAGTAGTTCATGAAGCTACTATATAAATACATCAGAGTTAAGTAAGATACAATAGGAATACCAAGATACAACAGGTGTAACAGTATGATAATTAGGTACAACTCAGAATACAACTGGAATCAACTGGATAACAAAATGAATAGATATCTGGTTCTTCAAAGCGAAACTCCAGCTCCAAAGGTGAGTCTCTAATGCTATATCACTTAGTCTGACCTGAGCGTAAAGCAAAACACAAAACACTCGAGTCAGGACATACATACTTATACAATGTAAACCAACTCAAGTGAACTATAATAAAAGGTACAAGTAACTTAAAGAATGCTTGGGATCGCCCATTCTTTAAGGATCCGTTAAACTATCTACTATGTAGTAATATTCGCTATTATAATAATGTCTAATATAAAATAAACATACTTTTTAATAGCGTCAAGGGGTTACCCATATAGCCCTTAACACATAATAGTCCCAGTAGTCTATCCAGTATTAGCATAGTCCCAAAATGGGGGCTACCCTCGATAATCCACAGGCTATGGGAGAAATCACAACTCGTAGTAAAGCTCGATATGGTAGGTGACACGACACATAAGGCAATGCCAGGGTAGATATACCAATTACGCATCCGGACTGGTGGTGACGCATAGCAGCCACTACCGCTGTAATGACCCAGAATTTTAAACAAATTAAATTGAGAATATTTAATTAATTTTAAATATTTGAACGGTAATTTAATTTGAATCATCGATATAACTTTGAAATTGGCAATTAAACTTTAAAAATTTAATATGTTGAATGTTGAATAAAAATTTAAATCTTCAATTTTAAGCTGAAGAAAAATATTTCGAAAGCTTTTAAAATTCGTATTGATAATACTGAAGATAATAGAAGCTTCAGAATCGAATTTGAAAGTGATTTGATCAGTTTTGGATTTATATCATTCGTATCGATATTTAAAAATAGCCGTCCAGGGCACAGTCTCGGAATTCGACGAAACCAGTCCCATTGGATCCGGAATATTGAATTATTGTCGGATTTCAAATATCGTATTTTTCGGTGTTTATATGTGAGCACACGATGTGTAAACGCATTAAATCTTTATCGAATTCAATTTGAATTTAAATATATATTTGGTCAACACCACCACGTTTTCTTGTCCCCCACTCGTACACGCGACATACCCCTTCATCTCAGAGCATGGTCGTGTATCCTTTATCCCTGTTAAATCACGTACACTGTCTTCCCTTTCTATTTCAACCGGGTCCTCTTCCTTTATCTGTTCAAAACATTTCAAACGAAAGTAAAATAAAACGAAATCAAAAACAATGGCCGCTCCCCTCTTCATTAAAATCCCTCAGTTAGAAATAAAAAATAAAAATCAAAACCCTGCTCGTTCGTCAATCACCAAGCTCGCGAGTGGGCACGTACGAAGGGGATGGGCGGCGACGAGTTCGAGTCGCACTCGAATCGAGTTCAAGGCAATGGCGATGGCAGTAGGAGGCTGGGGGTTTTGCGAGGACCGGAGGCAGTTCGCTTGGATCTGGAAGCTCGTCGCGATGATGGAGGCTCGCGATAATCAAGCTCGGCGTTGTCGTCTCGTATATGGGGTCGCGATCAATAATGGCACGCTGGGTGGGTCGAAAAGAAGGCAGAGGCGATGCCGTGAAGTTCGGTAGTGGATTGTCAACTGCGAGGCACTGAATCGAAGTCGAGTTATGGTGGCTCGAGCGCACGCGAATGTCGACTGAGCTTCGACAGGTTGGGTCTCGATCTGGGTTTGTAAACGAGGTATTCGAGCTAAATTTACTTCTATTTATTTTGATACCAGAAAGACAAGTTAATTAAATTATAAAATCACAGTAAGAAAATGCAGTTTTCATATTTTATAAGTATACGAAACAGAAGACGAAAAAGAAATTATTTCTGTTGGAATTTAAAAGTAGCAAAGAATTTTGAATTTACATAGATTTTTGTTTCGATATATATATTTTCAAAATGGAATTTATTAAAAGAAATTTAGTTTTAAAATTTAATTTTCAGTTAAATCAATTTATAAAAAAAATGATTGATTTAGAGAATTAAAGGTATTAGTTTAAATTAAATAAATCTATTTAAAAAGAGAAATTCAATAATTAGTTAGATAAATTTGTTAAAGGAAAAAAATTGGTTATTTAATTGGTTCAAATATTAATAAATTGTATAATTGCTTATACAAGGTTAAAACTGTGACATCAAGTCGGAAATGGAAAATGGATTGCACGATAAAATCAAAGGTGAGATCTTCTCACTCAAATGAAAAATTGATATTTCAGTTATTGATTGATGATTGACTGTTTGGATGTGATATTAGATATAGTAGGATATATCTATATATATAGCAATATATACATATTGGCATATGTATATATTGGATTGATTGATTTCCCGCCTCGTATAGCGGATGAGACCCTATTGCGCCGTTAGTAAGCGGATGATTTGTATAAAAACCTATATACCGCGATATTCCACCTCGAAGTGGAATGGGTATTGTGCTAACGTCTGTGGATGCAGGGAAACAGGTTGGAGGGATCCAACTGGATTCCTCACCAGTATTTATTTATTTACAGATATTGATTTATATTCTGTTATCATATTGATATATGATGTTTGTTGTTGTGATTGACTAGTTGGTGCTGTTGCATCATCGGATTCAGTTTTGAAATTTAAAAATAACGATTCTTACTTTAAAAGGATTTTAAAGTGATTTTTTGAAAGTAGACGTTTTATTGAATTTTTGAATTGATTTATTTCAATAAATAAAGTTTGAAATTTTAAAGTTAAGATTTTTGGTGAAATATAACCCAAGCGTGATTTTTGAAATAAAAGTTGATTTATTTATAAAATGGTTTAAATTGAGATTTCTAAAGTATTATAAACGATGTATATAAAAGATTTATAAAAATTGATATTTATAACTTTAAAATATTGGGATTATAAAACGAGTTTTTATAAGCGTTAAAATGAATTTTTAAGAATTTATAAGTGAAAGAAATTTATAAATTGTGAACTTATAAATGGAAACGATTTTGTAAAATAAATGAATTATAAGTATATAACTTATAATATGGATTGTTGGTATAATAAAAAAATTGAGTTAGGAATTGAATTAGTTAACAAAGGAGATTTATAAATTGAAGTTTTTATAAATAGAATTGAAATTTATAAATGTTGTTTACGAATCCGAAATCACTTATTTTGATAAGTAAATTATAGAAGATAATAAAAGGAGATTTATTAAATCGAAGTTGTTAGGAAATAGAAATGGAATTTATAAACGTTGTTTTATAAATCCGAGAATCAATCAAATTTGATGAATTTAATATAGAAGGTTGTTAAGGGAATTTTATCCACGATTTTGGATAGTGGATAATTCTTGAAATAAAATGTGTAGAAAATATTGAAAATTGGGTTAGTGAAGTATATTCACGATTTTGGACAGTGAATATATATTATTAAGTAAAATGAATCTGGTCTTGGGAAAGTGATATTGAAATAGAATGAAAACGATTTAACGATGTTTTCAAAAGTGTTTAATATCGAAATCATAGATTTCAACATTTATTGTTGAAATAGACGTTTTCGAGAAATAAGGAAATGGTGGACTATAACACTGTTGTTATAGTAAATGATTTCCGAAAGGAAATGTTTTTATCTAGTTTTGGGATTTATATATCTATCTTAATTTCGAATCCCTATACTAGTGATTTTGAGTTGTCGTAACGATGTTTTACGTAACATTCATTTTGACTCAAATAGATGTTGTTATAGTAAATGATTTCCTTAAAGAATGAAATATATACTTAATTTTGATTTAAGTATATCGAATATTTTCAAATGTTGAAAATAAATAGATTTGTGAATTACTTATTTTTAAATAACTATGGAATTGCTTTTCCAACATGAAATGAACGTTTGAGAATTTATCTTCTTAAAGATAAATCAAAAGTGAATATTGAAACCGATTGAAAATCGTATATCAGTAGATATTTTGAAATATAAATTCACTATGGAATATATAAAAGAAAGGGAAATTGTTTAGAAAAATAAATATTGATTTATTTTTGAAGTGTGGAAATTATATATCTAGTAAAGATATTTTGGAAAATAAATAATTGGGAAAATTATTTGGAATCTGATGATGTTGCGCATCTTTATTGATAGTTAAATAACCGACTATCAATAATTACCTTGAATGGGTATTTGTTGTGAATTGGATGAATTTGAATGCCACACTTATTTTTGAATAAGCGCTCACTATTCGGGTTAGCCGGGAAAGGACCATGGGGTCGTATAACTCATTCCGAATATGTGATACGTCGTTATGAATTGCATTTGATGACCGGTGTTGAAGACCGGATATTTTTGAAAACGGAAGGATTACCGTCGAGTTACTCTACATCGGTTGATCTCCGATTTAGAGGTTTTATCACCCTTAGTGATGGGAAGTCCGGACGTGATTGGAAATTATCCGGATTTGCAAGGGCTTCGTGAGAAGTGCCTTCGGTTCTGTTCGATCCCGGAACAGACTTGTATGGATTGTGTGTCTGACATTACACTTTGAGATATAAAGCTGATTTCTTTCAAATACATATCTGTTTGGTGGCGGAGAATTTATTCTCTTAGCTTAACACCCTTCTCTGAGACGTACGAGCTCAGAGGTTATGTAGTTGAAATTTATCGGCGATATATCCCAATTTGGTAATGTGGCATGCTGAGTGTTGTTGTGTGATGATCAGTGTTTGATCATTTGTGATATGATCATTTGTTTGATCATTTATCTTTGTGATCATAGGTTGATCATCTATTGACCCAAAGCGTGGTTTTTTGAAAAAGCGTAGCTTTGTGGACGAGACTTCGTCAGGGCCTCAACAACCCGGAAATGGTCGAAACAGGAATGTTGCGGCAAGGTTATGAGGGTCGCGCCCTTTAGGGTATGTGATTTCCTTCTGGAAAGGGGTGGTATCATGGTATGGAGCCCAGATACTTACTCATGTGGACACACTTTATTTATGATGTGTGATGTTGGTTACCGAGCGCTCGGATAAAGGTCCCAAAGGACCGGGTGATGACATATTCGTGAGTTACCTGTTACAGGGGTAACCCGGCCTTGTTTGGCAAAGAGCAGTTTGTCTCTTGGGACGTCCAGCCAGAGGCGATCCCATTCGGCAGGAGAAAAGGAAGTTCCTTAGCCTGACCATTTGTTGGAAATCCATCTTCCAAATACGAACTTTGTACAGTATTAGTTGTAGAACCTGCCATTTACGTACGGTGGTCACCACTATTTAGATGGTAGCTATAGTAGGCATACGATACTGGTCGTATGTTGGCTAAGATTAATATTATACTTTCGAAATGTTTTCTACACTAGACATTAATAATAATAATCCAATGATTGGCATAGTAAGCATATTTGATTATCATAAGAAGAAATCTCCTCCAATTCTGCGTTTGCATTGTGTGTGTGGCGGGAGGTCTTATGGTAGTTTTATTTTTTCAAAAGCATTGCGAATCTGTTTTATTTTCTTTGTGAAAAATAACTGTTTTACGATCTCACACCAGTCACCATGACTGACTCGGAGTTTATTGTTCCCTTCTAAACTCTGGGTGCCCACCAATTTCCACACGGGCAGTCTAGAGTTAGGTTATCAGGATATTCTGGATATTCTGGAGCTTTGGAGATAAGCTGGATGACGAGACGTAGTATTTGTATCTGATGGTATTTATTCCGCTGTATATTCTGTATGAGGACAAGTTTATATAACTGTCCATTGTTGTATATTGACTCTGATTGATGTATGTATAAAAAGATATAGTTCTTTGTTTTAAAAGACTAGTGATTATCTATTATATATTGTTCCGTTGCGATATGTGAGATTCTGATATTGTTTCTATTTCTGATATTGTTCTGTTGTTCTTCTTCTCTTTTTCTCTTATCTTTTCTTCTACCTCTTCTTTTAAACCCTAAGAATTCGGTTTTCCAGCATTCGGTTGCTCGGCAGTTGATACAGTGGACGTATCGATGTCGATTTTCGGAAGTCGAAGAATCGGGTCCTTACAGCGTGGTATCAGAGCATATGGTTAAGCGACAACCCTGCTCTGTTGGTTGTTACTCATTAGAGATAGAGTCAGTAGTACTCTAGAATGAGTGTGAGTGTAATAATAGATATGAGCGCGTATTTGTTATTGAATATAAAATTTTGTTTTGTATTGTGTTGACTTATCGGTTGATTGTTTATAGATTCTGGTCGGTGTAGTCTAGCTAACTGTAATCGATAGGGGTTTCTAAACTCTTAAACAAGATAAACCGACACAGTATTGTTTTAAATAGGGTGAATGAAATAATTTTACCCAAAACTATTTTTGTATAGAAAAGAAATGATTTTTCTATGAATTATCATAGTATATGGATGTTTGGTTGTTATAAAATAATAACATTGAATTATTATCATTGTTATATGAAATGAAATGAGAAATTAAAATAATAACCAAAGATTGAAGATAAATTCAATTAACAAATGAAATTTATAAATGCGAATTGAAGCATAAAGAAATGAATTCATATACAAATGAAATTTGAGAATATAAATTATAAATGTGATTTGTAATTGGAAATAGAATTCCAGAGAAGTATTTGAAAAATGTTTTGAAAAGAATTTGAAAATTTTGGAGATTTGGAAAGTTTAAACCCTTTTTGGAGTTGAAAATGTATTTCAAAGGTTTGAAAAGTATTTTGGAGAGATGAAAGCTCTAAACTTTTTTCGGTCGCTGGAAAATAATTCCGATGATGATCGCGACATCACCGGTGTTCATTTTCGGGTTTCCAAAAGAGGAATTGCTGCCAAATTATTTTAAATGGAAGTTGTTTGGAAAACTTGGGTTTTCTTTTGGAAATTCAAAGGATAAATTGAATTGTTTTCAAAATGGTTTTGAAAAGGTTGAAAAGACTCTGGAATCCTATTTAGAATATTTATGGGAATATTATTAAGTTGAGAACTTATACAAATTGAATTTTGATAGAATAAATTTAACTTAAAGGATGTAGTTAAATTAATGTAAGTACAAGTGAATCAATTTAATGAAAGTGAAATTGAAAGTTGAGATTCATTTTGAATTTGTAAGCGGATAAAAATGGAATTGAATTTGATTGTGAAGTATTAAACTAAAATTAGTAAGTGAAGCTAATTGAATATTGACCAAATGAATAAGGTTTGAAACAAATTAAATTCAATGATTATAGAAGAAAGGTAAATTGAATTCGAATGTGAAATCCAGTTTAATGTGAGTAGTTATAAACCAAAATGGTAAATTGAAAATAAATTTTGGGAATGAACGAAAGAATAAAACTGGAATTGAAACTGAATGTTGAAAACAAATTTGAATAAAGTGAATTGGGATTTGTAATGAATTAGTAAATGAAACTAATCTAAAATGATGCAGTTGTAAATGAAAGGTAATCGATAAATTCAATATTCAGAAGTTAAATAAAATCCAAATTGAAATGTGAAATTGAATGAAAATAGATATATAACTTCAATAGTGAATTAGAGATGATATAAGAAGTATATATTGAAAATTTTGTAATGAAATTTGCAAAATAGTTTGAATGTTGTAACTAGATATTATGGCTAGTAGAATATACAGGTGTATAAAGGAATTGAGATTTTGATTTTGAAGATAAATTTGAATTGCTCGACAAAAGGTAAGTATTTGAATTTCAATATGAAATTTGATGATTTCTTGTCTAGCCGCTTGGCTTTTTCTTTTCTTTTTGAAATCTGAGAGTCCGTAGGGGTGTTTTGTAGTCGTGCCGTGTTAGCCGCGCAAAGGAGACGCTGGCGAAATTTTTTGGAAATTTAGAGTGTTAGAAAATTTTTGAGAAATTTTGAAAGTTTAAATTTGAATTTATATTTAAATTTGAATTGAGAAGTAAACAATGTTGTTTGAAACCTTAATTGAAGTTGGAAAGCTAATTGAATTGATAATGAATCTTTGGTAGAAAGGTTTGTTTTGATAAATTTGATAAAACTATTGAATGTTGAAAAATAGTAGACGAGTTAAGGACCATTTTTCCTAACTTGTAATTTCGGGACGAAATTCTTTTAAGGAGGGAAGTTTGTAACGACCCAGAATTTTAAACAAATTAAATTGAGAATATTTAATTAATTTTAAATATTTGAACGGTAATTTAATTTGAATCCCCGATATAACTTTGAAATGGGCAATTAAACTTTAAAAATTTAATCTGTTGAATGTTGAATAAAAATTTAAATCTTCAATTTTAAGCTGAAGAAAAATATTTCGAAAGCTTTTAAAATTCGTATTGATAATACTGAAGATAATAGAAGCTTCAGAATCGAATTTGAAAGTGATTTGATCAGTTTTGGATTTATATCATTCGTATCGATATTTAAAAATAGCCGTCCGGGGCACAGTCTCGGAATTCGACGAAACCAGTCCCATTGGATCCGGAATATTGAATTATTGTCGGATTTCAAATATCGTATTTTTCGGTGTTTATATGTGAGCACACGACGTGTAAACACATTGAATCTTTATCGAATTCAATTTGAATTTAAATATATATTTGGTCAACACCACCACGTTTTCTTGTCCCCCACTCGTACACGCGACATACCCCTTCATCTCAGAGCATGATCGCGTATCCTTTATCCCTGTTAAATCACGTACACTGTCTTCCCTTTCTATTTCAACCGAGTCCTCTTCCTTTATCTGTTCAAAACATTTCAAACGAAAGTAAAATAAAACGAAATCAAAAACAATGGCCGCTCCCCTCTTCATTAAAATCCCTCAGTTAGAAATAAAAAATAAAAATCAAAACCCTTCTCGATCGTCAATCACCAAGCTCGCGATTGGGCACGTACGAAGGGGATGGGCGGCGACGAGTTCGAGTCGCACTCGAATCGAGTTCAAGGCAATGGCGATGGCAGTAGGAGGCTGGGGGTTTTGCGAGGACCAGAGGCAGTTCGCTTGGATCTGGAAGCTCGTCGCGATGATGGAGGCTCGCGATAATCAAGCTCGGCGTTGTCGTCTCGTATGTGGGCTCACGATCAATAATGGCACGCTGGGTGGGTCAAAAAGAAGGCAGAGGCGATGCCGTGAAGTTCGATAGTGGATTGTCAACTGCAAGGCACTGAATCGAAGTCGAGTTATGGTGGCTCGAGCGCACACGAATGTCGACTGAGCTTCGACAGGTTGGGTCTCGATCTGGGTTTGTAAACGAGGTATTCGAGCTAAATTTACTTCTATTTATTTTGATACCAGAAAGACAAGTTAATTAAATTATAAAATCACAGTAAGAAAATGCAGTTTTCATATTTTATAAGTATACGAAATAGAAGACGAAAAAGAAATTATTTCTATTGGAATTTAAAAGTAGCAAAGAATTTTGAATTTACATTGATTTTTGTTTTGATATATATATTTTCAAAATGGAATTTATTAAAAGAAATTTAGTTTTAAAATTTAATTTTCAGTTAAATCAATTTATAAAAAAAAAGTGATTGATTTAGAGAATTAAAGGTATTAGTTTAAATTAAATAAATCTATTTAAAAAGAGAAATTTAATAATTAGTTAGATAAATTTGTTAAAGAAAAAAAATTGGTTATTTAATTGGTTCAAATATTAATAAATTGTATAATTGCTTATACAAGGTTAAAACTGTGACATCAAGTCGGAAATGGAAAATGGATTGCACGATAAAATCAAAGGTGAGATCTTCTCACTCAAATGAAAAATTGATATTTCAGTTATTGATTGATGATTTACTGTTTGGATGTGATATTAGATATAGTAGGATATATCTATATATATAGCAATATATACATATTGGCATATGTATATATTGGATTGATTGATTTCCCGCCTCGTATAGCGGATGAGACCCTATTGCGCCGTTAGTAAGCGGATGATTTTTATAAAAACCTATATACCGTGATATTCCACCTCGAAGTGGAATGGGTATTGTGCTAACGTCTGTGGATGCAGGAAAACAGGTTGGAGGGATCCAACTGGATTCCTCACCAGTATTTATTTATTTACAGATATTGATTTATATTCTGTTATCATATTGATATATGATGTTTGTTGTTGTGATTGACTAGTTGGTGTTGTTGCATCATCGGATTCAGTTTTGAAATTTAAAAATAACGATTCTTACTTTAAAAGAATTTTAAAGTGATTTTTTGAAAGTAGACGTTTTATTGAATTTTTGAATTGATTTATTTCAATAAATAAAGTTTGAAATTTTAAAGTTAAGATTTTTGGTGAAATATAACCAAAGCGTGATTTTTGAAATAAAAGTTGATTTATTTATAAAATGGTTTAAATTGAGATTTCTAAAGTATTATAAACGATGTATATAAAAGATTTATAAAAATTGATATTTATAACTTTAAAATATTGGGATTATAAAACGAGTTTTTATAAGCGTTAAAATGAATTTTTAAGAATTTATAAGTGAAAGAAATTTATAAATTGTGAACTTATAAATGGAAACGATTTTGTAAAATAAATGAATTATAAGTATAGAACTTATAATATGGATTGTTGGTATAATAAAAAAATTGAGTTAGGAATTGAATTAGTTAACAAAGGAGATTTATAAATTGAAGTTTTTATAAATAGAATTGAAATTTATAAATGTTGTTTACGAATCCGAAATCACTTATTTTGATAAGTAAATTATAGAAGATAATAAAAGGAGATTTATTAAATCTAAGTTGTTAGAAAATAGAAATGGAATTTATAAACGTTGTTTTATAAATCCGAGAATCAATCAAATTTGATGAATTTAATATAGAAGGTTGTTAAGGGAATTTTATCCACGATTTTGGATAGTGGATAATTCTTGAAATAAAATGTGTAGAAAATATTGAAAATTGGGTTAGTGAAGTATATTCACGATTTTGGACAGTGAATATATATTATTAAGTAAAATGAATCTGGTCTTGGGAAAGTGATATTGAAATAGAATGAAAACGATTTAACGATGTTTTCAAAAGTGTTTAATATCGAAATCATAGATTTCAACATTTATTGTTGAAATAGACGTTTTCGAGAAATAAGGAAATGGTGGACTATAACACTGTTGTTATAGTAAATGATTTCCGAAAGGAAATGTTTTTATCTAGTATTGGGATTTATATATCTATCTTAATTTCGAATCCCTATACTAGTGATTTTGAGTCGTCGTAACGATGTTTTACGTAACATTCATTTTGACTCAAATAGATGTTGTTATAGTAAATGATTTCCTTAAAGAATGAAATATATACTTAATTTTGATTTAAGTATATCAAATATTTTCAAATGTTGAAAATAAATAGATTTGTGAATTACTTATTTTTAAATAAGTATGGAATTGCTTTTCCAACATGAAATGAACGTTTGAGAATTTATCTTCTTAAAGATAAATCGAAAGTGAATATTGAAACCGATTGAAAATCGTATATCAGTAGATATTTTGAAATATAAATTCACTATGGAATATATAAAAGAAAGGGAAATTGTTTAGAAAAATAAATATTGATTTATTTTTGAAGTGTGGAAATTATATATCTAGTAAAGATATTTTGGAAAATAAATAATTGGGAAAATTATTTGGAATCTGATGATGTTGCGCATCTTTATTGATAGTTAAATAACCGACTATCAATAATTACCTTGAATGGGTATTTGTTGTGAATTGGATGAATTTGAATGCCACACTTATTTTTGAATAAGCGCTCACTATTCGGGTTAGCCGGGAAAGGACCATGGGGTCGTATAACCCATTCCGAATATGTGATACGTCGTTATGAATTGCATTTGATGACCGGTGTTGAAGACCGGATATTTTTGAAAACGGAAGGATTACCGTCGAGTTACTCTACATCGGTTGATCTCCGATTTAGAGGTTTTATCACCCTTAGTGACGGGAAGTCCGGACGTGATTGGAAATTATCCGGATTTGCAAGGGCTTCGTGAGAAGTGCCTTCGGTTCTGTTCGATCCCGGAACAGACTTGTATGGATTGTGTGTCTGACATTACACTTTGAGATATAAAGCTGATTTCTTTCAAATACATATCTGTTTGGTGGCGGAGAATTTATTCTCTTAGCTTAACACCCTTCTCTGAGACGTACGAGCTCATAGGTTATGTAGTTGAAATTTATCGGCGATATATCCCAATTTGGTAATGTGGCATGCTGAGTGTTGCTGTGTGATGATCAGTGTTTGATCATTTGTGATATGATCATTTGTTTGATCATTTATATTTGTGATCATAGGTTGATCATCTATTGACCCAAAGCGTGGCTTTTTGAAAAAGCGTAGCTTTGTGGACGAGACTTCGTCAGGGCCTCAACAACCCGGAAATGGTCGAAACAGGAATGTTGCGGCAAGGTTATGAGGGTCGCGCCCTTTAGGGTATGTGATTTCCTTCTGGAAAGGGGTGGTATCATGGTATGGAGCCCAGATACTTACTCATGTGGACACACTTTATTTATGATGTGTGATGTTGGTTACCGAGCGCTCGGATAAAGGTCCCAAAGGACCGGGTGATGACATATTCGTGAGTTACCTGTTACAGGGGTAACCCGGCCTTGTTTGGCAGAGAGCAGTTTGTCTCTCAAGACGTCCAGCCAGAGGCGATCCCATTCGGCAGGAGGAAAGGAAGTTCCTTAGCCTGACCATTTGTTGGAAATCCATCTTCCAAATACGAACTTTGTACGGTATTAGTTGTAGAACCTGCCATTTACGTACGGTGGTCACCACTGTTTAGATGGTAGCTATAGTAGGCATACGATACTGGTCGTATGTTGGCTAAGATTAATATTATACTTTCGAAATGTTTTCTACACTAGACATTAATAATAATAATCCAATGATTGGCATAGTAAGCATATTTGATTATCATAAGAAGAAATCTCCTCCAATTCTGCGTTTGCATTGTGTGTGTGGCGGGAGGTCTAATGGTAGTTTCATTTTTTCAAAAGCATTGCGAATCTGTTTTATTTTCTTTGTGAAAAATAACTGTTTTACGATCTCACACCAGTCACCATGACTGACTCGGAGTTTATTGTTCCCTTCTAAACTCTGGGTGCCCACCAATTTCCACACGGGCAGTCTAGAGTTAGGTTATCAGGATATTTTGGATATTCTGGAGCTTTGGAGATAAGCTGGATGACGAGACGTAGTATTTGTATCTGATGGTATTTATTCCGCTATGTATTTTGTATCAGGACAAGTTTATATAACTGTCCATTGTTGTATATTGACTCTGATTGATGTATGTATAAAAAGATATAGTTCTTTGTTTTAAAAGACTAGTGATTATCTATTATATATTGTTCCGCTGCGATATGTGAGATTCTGATATTGTTTCTTTTTCTGATATTGTTCTGTTGTTCTTCTTCTCTTTTTCTTCTATCTTTTCTTCTACCTCTTCTTTTAAACCCTAAGAATTCGGTTTTCCGGCATTCGGTTGCTCGGCAGTTGATACAGTGGACGTATCGATGTCGATTTTCGGAAGTCGAAGAATCGGGTCCTTACAACCGCCCACCTCGAACAACACTCCCAAATCAAGGGGTGCACCAAATCAATCACAAAGTAATAGAATGGTATCGAAGAAGTGTGTCCGATCAGAGGTGCTACGTCATTGGCCCGTCGATCGCTCCTGTTTTAGCCACCTTATGCCAACTCATGGGAGTTGGATCCACGCATATACCTTAGGATCATCGCCACCATCCTACTTCATTCTGGAAACTCCGCCGCGTACATAGTTGTTAAAGTGGTTTTCGGTATCGACAGAGAGTATGTCCATATCCGATCCCGGTCTCTTTGACAACCAATCGTTATTATAACCCGTGGTTATAATTTTAAAATAATATTTTATACTTCAAAATAGAATATTATTTCAAATCCAATCTATATCAAAATAAAGATTAAATCAACTCCAAACCATTTCAATATATTTAAAATATCATATCATTTCAAAACTTCATTATCAAATCATCATTTTGAGTTCAAATCCAAATATTCAACTTTAAATACCTTTAAATTCAAAGATATCATTCATTTATTATCATTTCAAGTCACCTTTAAAATAGTTTATATTTCAATCAAAATAATTCATCTAAACCATTTAAAAGTGTAATTATTATACTATTAAATCAAGTATTCAATTTCCAAAGTTTTAAACTATTCTGAGTTCATTTACTAAGTTAAAAACCATAAACATTGAAAATTTCAGCCTTTCACAGCATTCAGAAAAGCTGTTATAAGTTATTCTTGGAAACATTTTAATTCAGCAAAGACAGCATTTTAAAACTGCTGTTAAATCTCAGTTCAGTTGAAATTTAGTTTAAAACAGCAAAGACAACATTTCCAGAAATGTTGTAATAGCTCAAGTTTCAAATTAAAGGTTTTAATTAAATTCAGCAAAGACAGCAGACCACTACAGCATTTACAGAACTGTTGTAATAGGCCTTTATTAAGTTTTTAGCCATTTAATTTACTACAGCAACTACAGCATTTCAGAACTGCTGTAATAGCCTCTTTATAAAGCTTTTAGCTTATTTACAGAAACCATAGCATTTCTGAATGCTATTAAAAGTAATTTCCAGATTTTTGTGTATTTCCAGTAAATAATAAACTTCAATTTAAACCATTTAAACATTATAAAAATCATATTTTTAACATTCAAAAATGTTCATTAAAAATACTCTTTTAACTTATAATTTTTATAAAGTAATTTTTTTTCAATAAAATCCAACTTCCAATAAATCACTCATTAAATTCAAGTGTATAATTTTCCAAATTTTGCATTTGACAATCTATTAACACTTACATTTAAATTACCATTTCACACATTAAACTAAATTTCCAATTTATTTAATTAATTTACACCTTTAATTAAAACCAAATTTCCCATTTCCATGTCAAGTTATATTTTAAAATTACACATTTAAGCATTCATTCATTTAACCATTTTAATACATAGAAAACTGAATAACACTTTATTAAATCATTTAAATTCAAATTCAAATGAAATTATCATATTTACCATTTTCCAAATATAATTAAATTTCCATTTTATTTATATAACTTAAATATCATTTTAAAACCAAAATTCCAAATTTCCAATTTTAAGTTATATTTCAAAAATTCACGTTTACCATTTATTTAAATTACAATTTTAACTTCTAGAAAAATCAAAAATTCTTTATTTAGACATTAAAAATCCAATTTAAATCAAACTTTTCATAATTTTACACTTTTAAAAGTATTCAAAATATTCAAAATACTTTATAAAAATAACCACGGGCCTGTATATAGTTTTCTAACCTAGGTCAAGTGATACAGATATGAATCATTTCAATCCGCAGTTTAAAAAGCAAAAATCCGGGTTCTATCATTTCAAACCCGCAATCCCAAGTTAAAATAAAATAAATAAAACCGTTCAGGCCTATCATTTCAGCCCATAACGATTTTTCCCTATTCTAAAGTCCGTTCGGGTATGTATCATTTCAACCCGTAGTGAATCTAATCTATAGGGAACTTGCAGTGTGATAAACATGTATAAATGAACAGTATACAATATATAACAGTAACAGATGATATGACAGGTAATTAAACAGGTTTAACATCATATAAATAAGTCATCACAGGCAGTTATAACATCATATAAAATTCTACACATTCAATTGTTGTCGTTTCACAATTGCATAAGTATAAATGTCTAGTGAGATTTACTCACCTGTATAAGCCGGAGATTTCAATACAATTGACACAAACAGATTCCCAAAGGCACGATGACACAATAATAGATTCAAGTGGATGAGAATCAAGCTAATGATGTTGTCACAACCCATAACAAACCAAAATAAAGTTATAATTCAATACAACATTACATTGAAATAACTTTGAAACAAAATGCAATATGAACACAATATCTTTTGCCTTGCTTTCTAGATTTGTTTGCATGGCCTAGGGGTGTAATTGGCTTGGGTTTGGACATGATTAGGCATGGGTTTGGGTTCAATAGTGCACAGCTACAAGGAAAATCATGTGGAGGAAGTTATAACATAGGAATATGAAGGGTTTGTGCAATATAGTGTAGTTTTGGTTCAACCAAATGGCTCGGTCATGGGTCCATGGGCTCGGCCTAAGGTGATGGTGGTGGTGGAAATGGAAGTGGTGAACAAGTAGTGGTCACCTAGCATGGTTTTAAGGCTCTAGGTTGCATTTTGGTGGAGTTTAGCATGGAGTTTATCATCAGGTGGTGGCCAAGGCTAGCTAGTGGTCAACCGTGACTTCACGACTATAATCGATGCGAAAATCTAAGGCAAATCGACCTTCGATCGCCAGAGATAAAATCTAAATATAGAAGAAGATAGAAAACATCGTAAACCGAGGATACAGAAATTTCCGGTGAATCAATGCCAATTATAAGGGAGTTTCACCCCTTTACAAATCATTCAAAGATTAGCGGAATCGCCACCTTTATAGAGGTCATTCAAAGTGGAGTTATGGAATGCTCTAAAAATCAAAAGAATACAATTAGGGGAGACAGAAATGGATTTCAGAACAAGTGGGAGCATTCCAAAGTTCAAAGGAATCCTAATCGAAGAAATTACTAACAAGGTGGATACGAAAGGAATGAAGTGTAGAAAATTTTACTTTCAAAGCAAGAAAATTTTATACCAAAATAATCTTTGAAAATTCTTTAAAAATCATTTGAAAATCATTTTATACTTTGAAAATATGTCATCTCACAAAGAAATGATTCTGAGATTGATTTCACTCATTCTAGGGTATTTCTACCCTATCTCTAATGAGTTTTTGCTCCGTAGGCTAAGGTTTGCCTAAAACCAAAGCTCTGATACCAAATGTAACGACCCACTATTTTGGACCATTCAAATCGACAATAATCCACACATGTCTGACTTGAATAATTCAAAATAACAGATTGTAATAAAATTTGGAGCAAATAAAATCAAATACAGAATGACAGACACAGAATATCAGAATAACTCGCAGCGGAAATTAAAATACCATAGTAGTTCATGAAGCTACTATAACAAAATCTCAAACAAAATACATAATATCAGTCTAAAAAAACATATACAATAGAAATCTTAAATACATAGAAGTTTATAAATACCAGAGCTGAAATAGAACAACTAAAACTGAAAGGGAATAGATAACTAGACAAGCAGAATCTCCAGCGATTCCTAGCTCCAGAAAAGAAATCCAAAGCTAAGCTGTAAATACTCAGGCTGACCCGAGCGTAAAGTAAAACACAAAACACTCGAGTCAGGACATACATACTTATATAATGTAAACCAACTCAAGTGAACTGTAGTAGTAATGCACAATAACTTAAAGGATGCTTGGGATCGCCCATCCTCTTAGGATCAGTTAAACCATAAATTTAATTACATCCCATGGTTAAAATTCCAAAATGGTAATTTATACTTCGAAATCAAATATCATTTCAAATCCATTTCAAAATATCAAATTATTTCAAATCAAATTATTCCATTTAAATCATTTAAAAATGAAGTTATTATATTTTATTGTCAATATTCAATTCTTAAAATTTTGCCATTTCAGAATTCATTTATTCACTTAAATTTATTAAAACAGTGAAATTTCAACTTTTGCAGCATTTAGAAAATGCTACGGAAAGTTATGTTTAAAAACAATTCAATTAGCAAAAGACAGCATTTAGATACTGTAATAGGTTTAGATTTCAAATAAAACTTTAGTTAAATTCAGCAACTACAGCACTTAGTTCATTTTAGCCATTTAGTTCATTTATATCAATTACAGCGTTTACAAAATGCTGTAATATCTTTAACTTTAGAAATGATAGCATTTCAGGAATGCTCTCAATTTAAATTCCAAACTTTCACTACAATTTCATAAACAATTAAATTTTATTTAAATCCATTTTAACTTGTAAAAACATATTTTCTTACTTTAAAAACAATCATTTAAATAACCCTTAATTTATGATTTTACAAAGTGAAAGTTTCACAAACAATTATCAAATCTTTAATAATTCACTTATAAAATAAATGTAAATTTTATAATATTTCATTTACTTAACATTTTAATTAAGTTTACTCTTTCATAATTTTATTTAAATTCCATTTGATTTTCTTAACTTAACTTTTATTTTAAAACACTTTCACATTTTCCAAGTTAAGTTATACTTCAAATTTCAACTTTTAAACATCTATTTATTTAACTATTTTTAATTTATAGAAAAATCAATAACACTTTATAAAATCATTTTAAATTAAAATAAAAATCAAATTATCATAATATTTACATTTTTAACATATTTTATAATTTCAAGAAAATATATATATTAACCACGGGTCTGTATATAAATTTTTCTATCCTAAGTCAAATGATACGGATAATATATCATTTCAATCCGTAATTTACAAAGGAAAAATCCGGGTTTTATCATTTCAAACCCGCAATCCCAAGTTAAATGAAATAAATAAAAATCGTTCATGCCTATCATTTCAGCCCATAACGATTTTTCCCTATTCTAAAGTCCGTTTGAGTATGTATCATTTCAACCCATAATGATTCTATTCTACAGGGAACTTGTAGTGTGATAAACTGATATAAATAAACAGAATAGCGTTATATAACAGTAACAGATGATATGACATGTAATTTACAGGTTTAACATCATACATAAATAATCACAGGCAGTTATAGCATAACATAATAGTACTACACATTCAATTGTTGTCAATTCACATTTGCATAAGTATAAAATGTCAGGTGAGATTTACTCACCTCTATGGCTGGAGATTGCAATACAAATGACACAACGGAATCAAAAGCACGATGACAAGACTAGAATTTGAGTGGAGAGCGAGATCCAAGCTATAGATCTTGTGTTACAACCCAAAACAAAACCAAACAAATTATAAATTTCAATGCAACCTTGAAATGATATAACTTTGGAATAAAAACAAATATGAATGCAACGACTTTTGCCTTACTTTCTACATTTGCTTGCACAGCCTAAGGGATGTTTTGGCTCAGGTTTGGCATGACTTTGGCTCAGGTTTGAACATAAAAATGTATGGCATAAAGGCTAGAACAAGTGGAGGAAGTTACAACATAGGAAGGTGAAGAGGTTTAGGCAACAAAGAGGAGTTTTGGTTCAACAAAGAGGCTCCACCATGGGGTGTTTGGGGTCGGCCAGTGGAGTGTGGGTCAGGTCAGAGGCTAGAGGGGTGTGTGGTGGTCTGGTCAGAGGTGGTGGTGGCGACCAAAGGTGGTGGTGGTGGTGGAAAATGAAGTGGCGGTGCAAATAGTGGTCACAACATTGTTTTTAAGGCCTAGGTTGCATTTTTGAGGGGTTTGGTCACCATGGTGGGTTCGGCCATGGTCATGACCTGGAGTATAGTTGGTGATGATGGCAGGGAAGAGGTGTAGGAGGTGGTGGCCATGGATATGAGGAGGAGGAAGTGCAAAAGAATCCAAGAAACAAGGCAAAAACCATGAAAAATGAGAAGAAGAAGAAGAAGAAGAAGGAAAAAGTAGTCATTACCAAAAAATTTTGCAAGCCATGAATAGAATGAGGAACAAATGTTTTTTTGCAGGAAGGAGCACTAGAATACATGGCCAAACAAAGTAATACACAGCCAAAAGAAGTAAATGAGGAGTTGTGGCAATTGAAAGGACATAGGAGATGAAAAGACTTCAGTTTCTAAAGCATTTTAAACTCTTTCATATTTCCTTTTTCTTTAATTCAAATAAAACAAAATAAAATCAGTAATTTGACTTTAGAACCAAAACAAAGTAATATAAAATAAAAATAATTAATTAATTTTAAAGAAAATGGAAAAATAATATAAGAAATTGCTTAAAAATTGAAAACAAGGTCCAGAAATTACAAATAAATCACTATTGACTTTGGAAAATCAACAACTTCTTTTTTTAAAATTATTCTAAAGCAAAGTTTTGAAATAAAATAATTCATTTATCATTTCTAAAGTGAAATAAACAATTAAATTTAGAGAAAATAGAAAAAGAATAAAGAAATAGTTTATTTCATTTAAACAAGGCTTAAAACTACAAATAAAACATCACTAGCTTTATAAAATTTCTATTTCACTTTAAAACAAATAAAAGTCAAATAAGTAAAATAAATGATGTACAAAATAAAGTGGATATTAAATAAAATAAGGTCTTAAGAAAATAGAGGAATAAATAAAGAATTTCTTTAATTAATTGAAGCTGGAAATTAAAATTTATAAATAGAATACAACTGACACTGGAAAATGTCAAATATACTTTTAAAATGTTTTAAAACCAAAATATATACATAACATATCATATTACACAATATACACAAATTAGAACAAGACATGACAAATAAAAATATTATTTATATAAATTATAATACACAATTTTGTTAAATAAAACAATTTACACACAATATTGTAAAAAGCATAACTTTCACAATATTAATCCGATTTCAACGAAACGAAAAGCAGTATTCTTGAAATTAAATCTATTTTCAAAATAAAAGATAAAATTCAAAATTTCAAATATTTAAATTTTAAATTTAAAAGTCAAAGTTTGACCATTTTGACCAAAATCCACTTTTTTTAGAAATATTCCATTTATCCAGGTTTGGAATTATAATTCACACAAAAATCAAAATTTATATTTAAAATAACAAAATTTATTCTTTAAATAAATAAAATAAAGTTTTTAAATTAGGGAATTCAATTAAAATAATTAAAATATACAATTAAAATAATCACAAAATATAGGGTTGTTACACTCTCCCCCACTCAAAACTTTTCATCCCCGAAAAGGAAGAAGACAGGAGAATAGGAATAGCTAGAAGGGAAAATAGGTCGATAGACAAGGATGAGCCATTAATTAAAATTGTTGGTTAAAAGAGGTAAAAATATTTAAAACACTTTAAAATCCTTTAGAAAGGAAATAACTGATCAAAGTATCCTTTATATAATATTTTATCAAAATACTTTTATAACTCGATGTCTTAGCAAGTTTATCCTCGTTCCTACAGACTCTGGCAGTGCGTTGATCAGGCGCAAAGCTAGAATTCTCCAGGTACTTAGTAGACTTGTTTCAACACCTAGTGAAAATACTGGAAAACTTTTTAAAAAACAGATATGGAAAGTACAATCCAAACAAAAAAACAAACAAAACCTTTGTCTAACCATGGATCGCGGATACACAAAGGTTATGCCTGGATCCCCCAGGAAACATCTGTATCCGTAAGCTTTCTCAGCCCTGCAAATTACACCATGATGACTAGTAGACTGCAGATACACAAAGGTTACGCCTGGATCCCCCAGGAAACATCCGTATCTGTAAGCTTTTTCAGCCCTACGGATTTTGCTACTAATACGACCTACATAGATCACATGATACACAATGGTTACGCCTGAATCCCCCACACCCCGGAAACATCCTTACCCCTGGGCCATCCAGCCAGGTGAATTACGCTATGTAGTCACGCTCGTAAGACCATGGGTAACGCCATGGAATCCGATGGACACTCGAGTATCATATCCGGAAAACAAAAAATCGGAGAAATATCAATGGAATGAATCCATAATGTAGCCACAAAGCGGATATCAAGCAGAAGGCACTTTCCATATCTTTACTTCGAAAATATGTATCATATAGTACCTTTTCAAATTACTTTCAAATATCGTACTTATATAAAGTACATTATATATAAGATTTCATTTTCAAATCAAATACTTTCCAAAATCAATAGTATATCAAATCACACTTATATAGACTTCAATTATATAAGATTTCACTTTTCAAATTGAGTACCTTTTCAAATCCATAGTTTTCGAATCAACATCATACTTATACAAACCAAATTTTTATATAAGTTCGATAACTCCCAAATCAAGTATTTAGTAACACAAGGTTCTCAAATTTCAATTTGTTTCAATATCAGTTCAGTTTCAAAATCATATACAATTCTACCAAATTATTTCTTCTCAAATTAAATATCTTCAGTTCCAAAGTTTCCAAAATAATAAATTTAGAAATTAAATCCAAATTTCCAAATCAATATAATTTAAGTCAAACAATTTATTTCCAACATCAATGGTTTTCAACATCATCTTATATTTACATAAAGTCCATCTTATATAAGGATCAAAAATTTTCAAAAATCAATTTCGCTGCATGAAGAGTCATATGGGATTGAACATCTTTGCTTTATAAAAGATTTTTTTAATTTAGAATAGTTTTGTATATAAAATAGTTTGTAAAATAGTGTGCATATAAAATAGTTTTGAAATTTTTTTTTATATAAAATAGTTTTTTGGAAAATGGTTTTAAATAAAATAGTTTTGTATGTAAAATAGAATAAAATAGTTTGTTTAAGAAGAATAAAAGGAAAAATAGTTTTGAAAAATGGTTTTAAATTGATAGTAGTTTTGCATAAAAGAAAATTTCCAATTAAATTACAAAGATATCCAACCCAACAACCTCCAATTTCAGCGTCAAGTATATCAATGATATTAGAATATAAGATGTACATATCTCATCATTTCGCAAAATCACATTCGATCGCTCGCTCGATCACACAAGTTCGCTTTCGAACTAGTATTGTCCATTCGACTTCCCTAATGCGGATTTCAATATGGTTTCTCGACTAGAAATGTCACATACTGAATTTTTCGACTTTCGAAAATTCGACATCGATACTCACTTTATCGACTGCCGAGCAATCGAGTGCCGGAAACTCCAATAGTGAGGGTTTTAAGAAAAAGAAAATAGAAGAAAAAGAGAAGAAGAAGAGAAAGAAAGAACAACAGAAAACACATCAGAACAGAAAACAATATCAGAATCTTACACATCGCAGCGGAACAATATACAATAGATAATTACTAGTCTTTTAAAACAAAGAACTATATCATTTTATACATACATCAATCATCAGAGTCAATATACAACAATGGACAGTTATATAAACTTTTCCTCATACAGAATACACAGCGTAATAAATAATATCAGATACAAATACTACGTCTCGTCCTCCAGCTTATCTCCAAAGCTCCAGAATATCCTGAATATCCTGATAATATAACTCTAGACTGCCCGTGTGGAAATTTGTGGGCACCCAGAGTTTAGAAGGGAACAATAAACTCCGAGTCAGTCATGGTGACTGGTGTGAGATCGTAAAACAGTTATTCTTTAAAATAATCAACAGAAAATTTTTAAAGTAAATTCGC
Source organism: Allium fistulosum (assembly GCA_030737815.1). Taxonomy (NCBI): domain Eukaryota; kingdom Viridiplantae; phylum Streptophyta; class Magnoliopsida; order Asparagales; family Amaryllidaceae; genus Allium; species Allium fistulosum. Next base: position 913,552,640 of record CM060908.1, read on the forward strand.
AATGCTTTTCGGAAAATGAGACTACCATAAGACCTCCCACCACACACACAATGCAAACGCAGACTTGGAGGAGATTTCTTCTTATGATAGTCAAAGATGCTTGATACGCAAAATCAAATCATTTTTGATATTATTATTAGTGCATAGTGTAGAAAACATTTCGAGAGTATAATATTAATCTTAGCCAGCATAGGCATTCCGCACTTATGCCTACTATAGCTACCATCCAAACAGTGGTGACCACCATAAGTGAATGATAGGTTCTACAACTAAAACCGTACAAGATCGTATTGTTTCTTTGGATTTCCAACAAATGGTCAGGCTAAGGAACTTCCTATCCACGATGGGTACGTCCCTGGAATAGACGACCCGAGAACCTAACCGGATCTCTGCCAACACAAGGCCGGGTTACCTCTACAAAAATAGGTAACTACTGACACGCGTATGTCATCCCCCGATCGTAACCGATCTTCCCGAGGATCCCCGATTTCCAACAAACCACATAGATAATAATGCAGCAACCACATAGGTTAAGTATCTGGGCTCCATACCATGATACCACCTCTATCCAGAAGGAATGACATACACTAAGGGGCGCTACTCCCTAGAACCTTGCCGCATCCTTCCTGTTTCGACCATTTCCGGGGTGTGAGGCTCGATGAAGTCACGTCCACAAAGCTACGCTTTCTCAAAAAGCCCTGCTTCGGGTCAAACAAAATGATCAACCTATGATCACAAAGATATAAGATCAAACAAATGATCATATCGCAAATGATCAAACACTGATCATTTCACAGCAACACTCAGTATGCCACGTTACCAAATTGGGATATATCGCTGATGAATTTCAACTACATAACCTATGAGCTTGTACGTCTCAGAGAAGGGTGTTAAGCTAAGAGAATAAATTCTCCGCCACCAACAGAAATGTATTTGAAAGAAATCAGCTTTATATCTCAAATTGTAATGTCAGACACACAATCCATATAAGTCTGTTCCGGGATCGAACAGAACCGAAGGCACTTCTCACGAAGCCCTTGCACATCCGGATAAATTTCTAATCACGTCCGGACTTCCCGTCACTAAGGGTGATAAAACCTCTAAACCGGAGATCAGCCGATGTAGAGTAACTCGACGGTCATCCTTCCGTTTTCAAAAATATCCGGTCTTCAACACCGGTCTTCGAATGCGATTCATAACGACGTATCACATATTCGGAATGGGTTATACGACCCCATGGTCCTTTCCCGGCTAACCCGAATAGTGAGCGATTATTCAAAAATAAGTGTGGCATTCAAATTCATCCAATTCACAACAAATACCTACTCAAGGTAATTATTGATAGTCAGTTATTTAACTATCAATAAAGATGCGCGACATCATCAGATTCCAAATAATTTTCCAAATTATTCATTTCCAAAAATATCTTTACTAGATATAAAGTTTCCACACTTCAAAAATAAATCAACATTTATTTTTTTAAGACGAATTCCCATTTCTTTTATAATTTCCATAGTGAATTTATATTTCAAAATATCTACTGATATACGATTTTCAAATCGTTTTCAATATTCAATTTCAATTTATCTTTACAAAGATAAATTCTCAAAACGTTCATTTCATATTGTAAAATCAATCCCATACTTATTTAAAAATAAGTATTTTCACAAATCTATTTATTTTCAACATTTGAAAATATTCGATATACTTAAATCAAATTAAGTATAATTTCATTCTTTAAGGAAATCATTTACTATAACAACATTTATTTGAGTCAAAACGAATGTTACGTAAAACATTGTTACGACAACTCAAAATCACTAGTATAGGGATTCGAGATTAAGATAGATATGTAAATCCCAATACTATATAAAAACATTTCCTTTCGGAAATCATTTACTATAACAACAGTGTTATAGTCCACCATTTCCTTATTTTTCGAAAACGTCTATTTCAACAATAAATGTTGAAATCTATGATTTCGATAGTCAATATATTTTAAAACATCTTTTAAATGTTTAACTTCATTTTCAATGTCACTTCTTCAAAAATAAATCCATTTTTCTTAACAATATATTCACTGTCCAAAATCGTGAATATAATTCACTTATCACATTTCAGTATTTAATTCATCAAATTCAATTGATTTTGAATTTATAAAACAACGCTTATAAATTCCATTTCTGTTTTATAACAACTTCGGTTTATAAATCTTCTTTATTAACAATTTCGATAAATATCCCACTTAAAGGCAAAAATCCAATTTACAAGTAAATTTCTTATCAGCCTTTATTCTACAATTTCATTCATTTTATAACTTCATACTTTATAAATCTATAAACTTCAAACTTCACAATTTATAATCCTATAAATTTTCTATCTTCCCAAGTTATAATTCTATAAGTTTCATATCTTTACAATTTAACACTTATAAAAACTCGTTTTAAAATTCCAATAATTTTAATTGATAAATATCAATTTTATACATCTTTTATATACCTCGTTTTTAATAATTCAAAAATTCAAATTTTAAACTATTTTATAAATTACTTAACTGTTTATTTCAAAAATCACCTCTCGGTTATATTTCACCAAAATCTTAACCTTTATAGCTTTAATAACTTTAACGTTTGTAAATTAATTCAAAAATTTAATAACGTATATTTACAAATAATCACTTTAAAAATCTCTTTTAAAGTTAAAATCGTTATTTTAAAACTTCAAAAATTGAATCCAATGATGCAACGCATCAATTAGTCAATCACAACTTCAAACATCATATATCATCATATGATAACAGAATATACATCAATCCTGTAAATAGATAACTACTGGTGAGGAATCCAGTTGGATCCCTCCAACCTGTTTCCCTGCATCCAAAGACGTTAGCACAATACCATTCCACTTCGAGGTGGAATATCGCGGTATATGGGTTTTTTATAAAAATCCGCTTACTAACGGCGCAATAGGGTCTCATCCGCTATACGAGGCGGGAAATCAATCAATCCAATATATACATATGCCAATATGTATATATTGCTATATATATAGATATATCCTATTATATCTAATACAAACAGCAATCAATCAGTCAATCAAAATCCAACTTCCTTTGAGTGAGAAAAATCTCACCTTAGCCTTTATTAGCAATCCATTCCAAATCCAGATTTATTTTCCTTCGTTGTATTCGACCTTGTATACAATTATACAATTTTATTAATATTCGAACCAATCAAATAATTAATTCCCGTTTAATAGTTTTCGATTAGTTGATAATTTCAATTCATCGTCGATTTCATTTTAAACAAATTTTCTATTGACTATTTAAATTGATCAAACAATTTATTACTACTTCCTTTTATCTTTATTTTTTATTTGAAACACATTTCCATATGAAAATAGTTTATATAGATTCCAAATATCTACAGAAATATGTATTTTCCTATTTAAAATTTCTATATTTCAAAGTTTATCTATAAATATACCACTTTGAATTTATAACCAAAATACATTTTACTGTAAATTTTTCTGTTTTAAAGTATGTGTGAATTTATCTATTCAAAAATTTTTTTTTCCTCTGTATAAACATCTATAAATTAGATTTGAAATATAAAATTTCACCTACTACACTGGCTCGACTTCGAGCTCCCTACAGATGAACGCGACCACTTTGCTTTGCTCGAACGACCCCTCTCCAGGCCGAGCTTCCATCACCGATTTCCAGCGCGACCAACACCCCTTCATCGCGACACTGGCCATGCCTTCCGGTCGCACTCAAAACGCGCCTCCTCGTCTGCGAACATCGACCACCACTACCCCCAAAATCCAAAACCCTAGCCTCGTCGACGTCAACGCGACCTGCCTCGCCTCGAGCGTGCGAGCTCCATCCAGGCACCGCCGCATCGTCTGGCCCTCCAATCGCGAACCACCTGATACATCGCCACAACCCATGCTCGTTCGAACCCACTACCCATTCGCGCGCCGCCGCCCCTTGCCTCCCCCTTCGTTCGTGACCTCGAGCCCTCGAGACCAACTGTCGTCGCACTCGAAATTTATTTTCGTTCGTATGAATTTGAAAGAGAGGGAGGGATTCGAATTCGTGGATTTAGTTGAAAGGGAGAGAGGGGACTCGACTGCCATTATTTTGTTTCATTCGATTTTCTTCTCGTTTGAAATGTTTGAACAGAGGGAGAACGAGATATTTGAAAACGAACGACATGCTCGGCGTGTTTAAAGGCTGAAACAAAGGGAACGAGATGATGGTGTTTTGTACGAGAGGAGACATTTGCGTGCTGAAGTTTACAGGCTACAGTGTTTTGAGTTGAGGCCAAAAGTGCTGATGTTGACCAAATACAAATTCAAATTTAAATCGAATTCGTTTTAAACTTCAACGCGTTTACTCTCCGTACGGCTACGTATTAACTCTGAAAAATACGAAAATTGAAATCCGGTAATAATTCAATATTACGGACCCAATGGAACTAGTTTCGTCGAATTCCGAGACTGTTTGAAAAATGACTATTTTTTATTATTGATTCGAACGATTTAATTCAAACTGATCAAAACAGTTTCAAACTCGATTCTGAAGCTTCAATTACCTTCAGTATTATCAATACGAATTTTAAAAGCTTTCAAAATATTTTTCTTCAACTTAAAATTGAAGATTCAAATTTTTATTCAGCATTCAATCGATTAAATTTTAAAGTCTAACCGCAAATTTCAAATTGAATCGGGGATTCTAATTAAATTATCGTTCAAATATTTAAAATAAATTAAATATTTCCAATTTAATTTGTTCAAAATTCTAGGTCATTACAAGAAACCATCAGTCTCCTTGCATAGCCATATACTATGATAGAGAATTCTAGAATCAAGCCCAAAATCCATATCAAATATTCGCCATCAAGAATCAAATGAAAAATCCTAACACGAAATGGTGTAATTCACCTCGAACTTGTGTACTCAAACTTGGATCAATTTAATTATGTGAATAAAACAGCATACGTACAACTTATGTATCTATTCCAACTTTTTAAATATATAGTTTTATAAAGATGTTACCCAGTTAAAACATTTAACTAAATATTCAAAATATATTGAAGAACAATTCTTTTCAAAACATTTCAAATCCAAATTTCATATTAAAAAAAATTCAAAATAGCCTTGTTCGTTTACTTTAACAAAACAGTTTCAACCTATTTAAATCATATTACAACATACTTTAAACATACATACAAAACTTATATACATTATACTTTTCAAAATTACTTAGCTTTGAAAAGTTAACCTTGATTTGGAAGTGCTCGAACCTTCAAAATAGTCGAAGAAATCATATTCAATCAAGAGTTGGGAATCACAATTAAATCAGTAAATCAATTCCAAAAATAGGGTTATATCAAATCAAATCCAAAACTCAAGGACTGAACACCGGCTCATTTCAAATTGTTCAAATATATATACATATATCTTTCGAATATCACATCACACTTCGGAATTTGAAACCAAAAATTGGTTTCACAAATCAATCGCATAGCAAAGCAACCGAAGTGGCCTCTCACCCACTCAGAAACTCAAAAATCAATGTCGATGATGCATGCATTCATCACCGAAATTATTTTCCAGCGACATTAGTGGGTTCTGGACTTCAATTTACTTTGAAAACTTCTTTGAAATTCCTTCGAAATCATTGACCCATTAAAATCATTGAAACATTACTTATTTGGAAAAATACTTTCAAATCATATTATTTATTATTTAAAAATCTTGAAACCAATTTCACAGAAAAATGCTGGAGTTCAATCACTCAAATTCAGATTCAAAACCTTCAGTTATAAATCATTTTATATAAAACCATTTCTTATATAATTTTAACAATTTCAAATCCTTTCGAAACTTCAAATTCTCATTTTTTTTAAAAAGGTATATCATCCTTATCGAAAACATTTCAACTTTACATAAAAATATGGTCATCCTTATCAAAATAAAAACTACGATGAATACACAATTTTCAAAAGACAATCAACCACAAATTTTCCAATGGATGTTTCAAGGATGGATATCAAAACAAAACAGAGATTCAAATTTTTAAAGGTACCCTAATCAAATAGAATTCTGATTCAAAGATAAGCTCAAACGAAGATGAGACAATTAAATTACCAAATAGAAGATGAACAAGCCTAAATGAATCATGGGCGACCTTAACCGGTCAACCGTGACTTCAGGACTATAATCGATGCGAAAATCTAAGGCAAATCGACCTTCGATCGCCAGAGATAAAATCTAAATATAGCAGAAGATAGAAAACATCGTAAACCGAGGATACAGAAATTTCCGGTGAATCAATGCCAATTATAAGGGAGTTTCACCCCTTTACAAATCATTCAAAGATTAGCGGAATCGCCACCTTTATAGAGGTCATTCAAAGTGGAGTTATGGAATGCTCCAAAAATAAAAAGAATACAATTAGGGGAGACAGAAATGGATTTTAGAACAAGTGGGAGCATTCCAAAGTTCAAAGGAATCCTAATCGAAGAAATTACTAACAAGGTGGATACGAAAGGAATGAAGTGTAGAAAATTTTACTTTCAAAGCAAGAAAATTTTATACCAAAATAATCTTTGAAAATTCTTTAAAAATCATTTGAAAATCATTTTATACTTTGAAAATACGTCATCTCACAAAGAAATGATTCTGAGATTGTTTTCACTCATTCTAGGGTATTTCTACCCTATCTCTAATGAGTTTTTGCTCCGTAGGCTAAGGTTTGCCTAAAACCAAAGCTCTGATACCAAATGTAACGACCCACTATTTTGGACCATTCAAATCGACAATAATCCACACATGTCTGACTTGAATAATTCAAAATAACAGATTGTAATAAAATTTGGAGCAAATAAAATCAAATACAGAATGACAGACACAGAATATCAGAATAACTCGCAGCGGAAATTAAAATACCATAGTAGTTCATGAAGCTACTATAACAAAATCTCAAACAAAATACATAATATCAGTCTAAAAAATACATATACAATAGAAATCTCAAATACATAGAAGTTTATAAATACCAGAGCTGAAATAGAACAACTGAAATTGAAAGGGAATAGATAACTAGACAAGCAGAATCTCCAGCGATTCCTAGCTCCAGATAAGAAATCCAAAGCTAAGCTGTAAATACTCAGGCTGACCCGAGCGTAAAGTAAAACACAAAACACTCGAGTCAGGACATACATACTTATATAATGTAAACCAACTCAAGTGAACTGTAGTAGTAATGCACAATAACTTAAAGGATGCTTGGGATCGCCTATCCTCTAAGGATCAGTTAAACCATAAATTTAATTACATCCCGTGGTTAAAATTCCAAAATGGTAATTTATACTTCGAAATCAAATATCATTTCAAATCAAATTATTCCATTTAAATCATTTAAAAAGGAAGTTATTATATTTAATAGTCAATATTCAATTCTCAAATTTTTGCCATTTCAGAATTCATTATTCACTTAAATTTATTAAAACAGTGAAATTTCAACTTTTGTAGCATTTAGAAAATGCTGCAGAAAGTTATGTTTAAAACAATTCAATTAGCAAAAGACAGCATTTAGATGCTGTAATAGGTTTAGATTTCAAATAAAACTTTAGTTGAATTCAGCAACTACAGCACTTAGTTCATTTTAGCCATTTAGTTCATTTATATCAATTACAGCATTTACAAAATGCTGTAATATCTTTAACTTTAGAAATGATAGCATTTCAGGAATGCTGTCAATTTAAATTCCAAACTTTCACTACAATTTCATAAACAATTAAATTTTATTTAAATCCATTTTAACTTATAAAAACATATTTTCTTACTTTAAAAACAATCATTTAAATAACCCTTAATTTATTATTTTACATAGTGAAAGTTTCACAAACAATTATCAAATCTTTAATAATTCACTTATAAAATAAATGTAAAATTTATAATATTTTATTTACTTAACATTTTAATTAAGTTTACCATTTCATAATTTTATTTAAATTCCATTTATTTTCTTAACTTAACTTTTATTTTAAAACACTTTCACATTTTCCAAGTTAAGTTATACTTCAAATTTCAACTTTTAAACATCTATTTATTTAACTATTTTTAATTTATAGAAAAATCAATAACACTTTATAAAATCATTTTAAATTAAAATAAAAATCAAATTATCATAATATTTACATTTTTAACATATTTTATAATTTCAAGAAAATATATATATTAACCACGGGTCTGTATATAAATTTTTCTAACCTAAGTCAAATGATACGGATAATATATCATTTCAATCCGTAATTTACAAAGGAAAAATCCGGGTTTTATCATTTCAAACCCGCAATCCCAAGTTAAATGAAATAAATAAAAATCGTTCATGCCTATCATTTCAGCCCATAACGATTTTTCCCTATTCTAAAGTCCGTTCGGGTATGTATCATTTCAACCCATAGTGATTCTATTCTACAGGGAACTTGTAGTGTGAAAAACTGATATAAATAAACAGAATAGCGTTATATAACAGTAACAGATGATATGACATGTAATTTACAGGTTTAACATCATACATAAATAATCACAGGCAGTTATAGCATAACATAATAGTACTACACATTCAATTGTTGTCAATTCACATTTGCATAAGTATAAAATGTCAGGTGAGATTTACTCACCTCTATGGCTAGAGATTGCAATACAAATGACACAACGGAATCAAAAGCACGATGACAAGACTAGAATTTGAGTGGAGAGTGAGATCCAAGCTATAGATCTTGTGTTAAAACCCAAAACAAAACCAAACAAATTATAAATTTCAATGCAAACTTGAAATGATATAACTTTGGAATAAAAACAAATATGAATGCAACGACTTTTGCCTTGCTTTCTACATTTGCTTGCAAAGCCTAGGGCATGTCTTGGCTCAGGTTTGGCATGACTTTGGCTCAGGTTTGAACATAGAAATGTATGGCATAAAGGCTAGAACAAGTGGAGGAAGTTACATGTAACGACCCAGAATTTCTATCATTTGAAATTCAGATATTTAATTGATTTTAAATATTAACAAGTAAGATTTGCAAGTCGAATAAATTATATTTCGAATATAGGGATTTAATTGGATAATTAAATCGACAATTTAATATTTGAAATTCCAGAAATAATTGTAAATTTGGTTTAATGTATATAAAAATGATGTATATAGTTATATTAAATCATATTGGAGTTAGAATGATGTTTGTAAACTTTTAAAATTGAATTAAAAGTTAATTTGTGAAAATTGAATATTTTAGTATTTAATTGACTAGTGAAAATAGTCATTTTTCAAACAGTCTTGGATTTCAACGAAACTAGTTTCATCGGATCCGTAATGTTATATTATTATAAGGTTTCAAATTTCGTGTCAATCGGATGTACGGTTTGTCCGGGGCAAGCCAAAACGCATAGAAATCGTTTTAATCGATTTAATTTTAATTTGATCGTTTAATTCTGTAACTCGCACATATGATCAAATTAGCTCCCGAAACACTTTCCATTGTGTTCGGAACGCGGATAAAACCCTAGAAACGCCAGCCGGCACGCTTCGTTTGGAGTTCAGAAAATTTCAAGATGAATAGTGTTTTGCAAATTTTGTATAAAAGGCCAACATTTCTTCACTTTTGCATTCAGAAAACCCTAGCTAGGGCTAGCCGCCGCAAATAATTTCAATGGCCAGAATTTCGCAACCTTTCTCCCTTAATCTCTTCCAATCCATCAACCAATTCAAGAAACCTCCAACACGAAACTTGTAGAGGATCGTGAGATCTTCATGTCCATATGGAGATGATCGATTTTAGTTGAGGAAAACAACGGCAATTGTGACGACCGCCCATGACCCCTGCACTGAACCTAGAGATAGTGCGCTGTAAAGTGTGCCAGGCGACCATGGACGATTGCCAGGGTAAATTAAAATTACAGAATCTATCATGTTACTCACAGCGCATGGACAAAATACAATTAGAACATATATATAGTGAAGCTTCACAGAATAGAATCTCATCAATAAAACTTCATAATAGTTGAATACAATCATCAGAATAGTCAATACATCAAGCCTCACTACATAACACTCAGAGAAAATACAAACAGCGGAACATCCAGTACATATAATAAGAAGATAATATGCAACCCTCCAGCTCGTCTTCGATATCAACACCATGGAAAGCAAGAACAGCACCTGTCACCTGCTACCTAGTCTGCCCGTCCCAAAATGGACGAACAGCCCAAGGCAATAATAATTAAAACATAAAGCCTTGAGTCAGACAACAGTCTTAGTGAGCGGTAAATTAACTAACAACATACCAAAAGAGCATAAAGAAAAAAAGAATAGGAATACAACCCTCCCACTCCAACCTCTTTCTACAGTGATAGCCCCCAGACACACACTAAGTAGAAGCAAACATAGCAGAACATACAATTTAAAGTAAAGTAATTATCACTCGAGTCAAGGGCGATGTTTTCCAAGTACAAACCCCCAAGGCCTAAACCAAGATCAGATAAGCACCCAGAAAACACTGCTCTTGAGACCGAATGACGATACAACCAAACATCCATGACTCTGGCTATCACTGTTATCATTGCCTCGATATCACCGTTAATTGAATGACCGGCACATTCTTTCAGCCGTCCGTCAAGGGCTAATGGAAACCCCGGTTCTAGACATAACTCCCGCACGTCATCGTGACCCGTGCCTAGGACTATCGAATCTGCCCAGAGTATTTGACTACCAATCCGTAGCCTTCAGGGACTATCGAATCAAGCCAACGATCCGATATACTCCTTTGGATCCGTGTGAGAGATAATCACCACTCACCAAATCACCTAAACAACTCCAAATCAACACGCTTCAAATCTGGACAGCGAAGGATCTAACTCGATCTATCACAAATCCGCTTCAAACGATGAAATCTCTCTTCGAAGAATGTAGATCTTCAATCTAAGCTCTTCGATCTTCGATTTGATCTTCAATATGGATGGAAGGAATCACTAGATTAGAGTGGAGAAAAGAAGTGAAGAAGTGTAGAAGTCGAGATCTCAAAATGGCAGCACTTCGTCGCTTCGAAATCCGGATCCCAAAAAGTGAGAAATGGACGAGTATTTATAGCTGAAATCCTCCTAAGTCGTCACCCGGAATTAGGTCGTCCACGACCTATAGAGCCACGACCTACGACCTAACGAACCCCACCGACCTAAAGTCTTCGACCTAACAACCTCCGACTCAACAACCCCAAGTCTCTACGACCTAACACTTAAGCGCTTAGCAACCTAACGACTTAACACCCAAGCGCTTCTACGACCTATCAAAGCTCTTCATCCTCCGACCTAACGACATAGCAGCCAAACTCCTAAGTCGGTCACGACTTAACACATAACAGATTAGTGCCTTCATTCGACTTACGACTTAGTGAGACAATCCATCCCACGACATAAAGAGGTTACGACCTACGACTTAGCAACAGGCGCGACCTAACACACACGCGACATACTATCTTAACCAGGCTACGACCTAACCCCTTAGGTCGTCTAACGACCTAGCTATACACACGATCTAACTGGGACACGACTTAACCTCTTACGACCTAACTCCTAAGTCTTCTACGACTTATCCTACTTGGGTCGTTTACTACTATCTCAGCCTCCTTAGGTCGTCGCCTATTTCCTTAAGTCAGCTACGACCTAAGCCTCAACATACAATCTTACGACCTAACTCTTAGGTCGTCTACGACCTAACCATGCTAAATACTGGTTCTCCTTAGGTCGTTGCCGACCTATCCCTTAGCTCGCTCAAAACCTTAACTCGGTCGGTCTTCTTAGGTCGGTCCTAACCTCAAGTCGTCTACTATCCTAAGTCGTCTCAATATCTTAAGTCGTACACTTCCTAAGTCGGTCACTCGACCTAAGCCACCCCATACGACCTAATTTCCCAACGATTTATTCCAATGCCTAGGTCGCTTCAAACCTTCCTATGACCTAAGACTTAGACTCTAGACGACTTATCAACAAATGTGACCAATTGTCAACTGTTCTACGATGTTTCGATCCGTAAAAATACGGGTCGTTACATTCTCTCCCCCTTAGGAATTTCGCCCCCGAAATTCCAAACAAACAGAGCAATCAATGACTATTCTGCATGCCTACCATCCATAGCAATCAACAAACCATGCATCCAATTCTAGCTTAGCATGCAGAATTCTAAGACTTAGAACAAGTTACAATGTCGTTAGATTACACGACACCTTAGGGCCATACCTTGAAGAGTTCAGGATGAGCTACCTTCATCCTCTCTTCCACCTCCCACGTACAGTCGTTATCATCATCACTCCATTGTATCTTGAGCAACTTAACTATCTTCCTCCTAAGCTGTTTCGTGTCGGTTTCCACAACACGAAGCGGCTTACGAGGTCTCTTATCGACTGGACCAACTTCGAAATCTTCACAGCTATCAGCAGAAACCACTGTATTCGAGTCGTGCACATACTTCCGTAGATTTGATACATGAAAAACATTGTGCACACTCGACATCTTCTCAGGTAACTCCAATCTATAGGTGAGCTTTCCAATTCGCTCGATGATCGGGAATGGTCCAACAAATCTCGGAGTCAATTTTCCTTTCTTCCCGAATCGAATAACATTCTTCAGTGGAGAAATATTCACAAAAACCATATCACCTACGTCGAATTCCAAATCCTTACGACGCTTATCGGCATAACTCTTCTGACGGTCTTGGGCTGCCTTCATTCGTTGCCGAATGATCTCTATACAATCTGAAGTCTGTCGAATCATCTCTGGCCCAAGCATCAGCTTTTCTCCAGTCTCTAACCAACATGTCGGAGAGTTACACGGTCTTCCATACAATGCCTCATACGGTGCCATACCAATGCTTGACTGGTAACTGTTGTTCTATGCAAATTCCACCAAATGAAGGTGATCTTCCCATGATCCTCCGAAATCCAAAACACAAGCTCTGAGGAGATCTTCCAAAACTCGGTTGACTCTCTCTGTCTGACCATCTGTTTGAGGGTGATAAGCTGTACTCAAACACAACTCGGTTCCCAAAACTTCCTGGAAGCTCTTCCAAAATCCACTAGTGAATAATGGGTCTCGATCGCTCACTATACTCTTCGGAATACCATGGAATCGAACTATCCACTTAACATACAACTCAGCCAACTTTGATGCAGTCCTAGTCGATCGAACAGGAATAAATCTTGCACTCTTAGTCAAACGATCTACAATGACCCAAATCCCTTCATTTCCCGTTCTTGTTCTAGGTAACCCATCAATAAAATCCATCGATACTTGCTCCCACTTCCATGTAGGAACTTCTAATGGCTGAAGCAATCCACTTGGCTTCCTCTGTTCGGCTTTTACCAACTGGCAGTTCATACACTTGGAAATAAAATTTCCATCATCCTTCTTCATGCCTTCCCAGTAGTAGGTTCTCTTCATATCCCGATACATCTTATTTCCACCTGGATGAATTGTCAGCTTCGAGTGATGACTTTCCTTCAGAACTTCACTCCTCAATTCATCTATATCGGGAACAACGAGTCGTCCTTGCTTCCGAAGCCAACCCTCTCGATCGACCTCGAATCCTTTATCCTTTTCTGGATCCAATCCAGATTCCAATTCACGGATAATCTTGACAATCTTATCATCTCGCTTTTGACTCTCGCCAATCCTTTCCACAAGAGTCGGTCTTATCGATAAGTTTGCCAACATCTCAGGTTCCAATTCGCATCTAGGCCTGAAGTCAAATCCAGCTAAATACTTGAGATTCTTCCATTCTGAAAACATGGCTCCCAATCCTGCATGTCTTCGACTTAACGCATCTGCCACTGCATTACCTTTTCCCGGAGTATAAGCTATACCAAAATCATATGATGCCAAAAACTCTAGCCACCGTTGCTGCCGAAGATTCAAATCCTTTTGGGAGAAAAGATACTTCAACGACTTATGATCTGTAAACAACTCGAATCGAACTCCCAGTAGATAATGTCTCCACATCTTCAGAGCAAATACAATCGCCGCTAACTCCAAATCATGAGTCGGGTAATTCCTTTCATGCGGCTTCAGTTGTCGACTTGCATACGCAACAACTTTATCCTTCTGCATCAGCACTGCTCCAAGTCCAGTACCACATGCGTCGGTGTAAACCACCATCTCATCATTCCCACTTGGAATAGTCAAAATAGGAGCACTCGTCAATCGCTCTTTCAGGATTCCGAAAGCTTGCTCACACTTAGCTTCCCATCTGAACACTTGGTTCTTCTTCGTCAATCCTGTTAACGGTGCAGCTATCTTGGAAAAATCCTTGATAAATCGATGATAGTATCCTGCTAATCCAAGAAAACTTCTCACATCCGATGCATTCTTAGGTCTAACCCAATCCTGGATTGCTGCCACCTTAGCGGGATCAACCGCTATTCCATTTCCAGAAATAACATGGCCTAAGAACCTCACTTCACTCTTCCAGAAGTGACACTTCGAAAACTTAGCCTTCAGCTGATGTTTCCGCAAGATTTCCAAAACAATACGCAAGTGCGTCTTGTGCTCTTCTTCTGTTCTGGAATAAATCAGAATATCATCCACGAACACAAGTACGAACTTGTTCAATTGATCTTTGAACACTCTATTCATAAGATCCACAAAATATGCTGGCGCGTTAGTCAATCCAAACGGCATTACCAACCACTCAAAGAAACTGGATGGTGTTCGAAAAGCAGTCTTTGGCACACTATCCTTAGCCACTCTCAACTGGTGAAATCCCGTTGCCAAATCCATCTGAGAAAACACCTTAGCTTCGTGAAGCTGATCAAACAAGTCATCTATCCTCGGCAATGGATACTTGTTCTTCTTAGTCACTTTATTCAGCTCACGATAATCCACACACAATCTCAACGACCCATCCGCTTTGGTTGCGAATACAACTGGTGCACCCCACTCGGACACACTACGCCGAATGAATCCTTTCTGTAAAAGGTCATCAACCTGCACCCTCAACTCCTGTTGTTCCCTAGGCGCCATCCGCCTAAGAGGCATCACAACAGGTCTGGCTCCTTCAACTAGATCTATACGAAACTCGATCTCTCTATGCGGCGGTAACCCTTTGACCTCATCAAAGACATCCTCGAATCCATTCGCGATTGGCACCGATGACAGTCCATCCCGTGGAACAACCAGCGAATACATGAAGACGCCTTCTTCATGCTTACATCGTATCACAATCTTTCGCCCCTCCACATTCTCAACTGTCACCTCCAACCTTTCGCAATCAACCTTTGCCGCATACTTCCTAAGCTAGTCCATACCCAAAATAATTTCGAACCCCGCAAAGTTCAGAACAAAACAATCACAAACAAAAGAGCAACCATGACTCGACACAATCAGACCACGGCATAACATACACAAACAAGACAAACCCCCAACTGGATTAGTCACAACCAATGGCCTATCAACAATATCCGGTTCTAAACCCAACCGGCCTACAAGTTCATTACAAACAAACGAATGCGACGCCCCAGTATCAAACAGAACTCTAACTGGAACACCACATATGGAAAGAGTACCTTGAACCACCACACTCTTTCCTTTCTCTTCAGCGGTAGGAGCTTTCGAAGATGACGGAACAGCTCCCAAAGCATAAGCTTGCACAATCTACTTGTCCTTCCGCGGTTCTGGACAATTCTTCCTGATATGCCTCGGCTTGTCACAGTTGTGACACTTCATCGGCACCTTCGGATTCTTACAATCCTTGGAGAAATGGCCCTTCTGCTGACAATTGTAGCAGGTCACTTTGCCCTTCAGCTTCTTCTGGCCATCCTTACCCTTCTGCTGCTGCTGCTTCCTCTTCTTGTTTCCACTCTACTGTGGTTTAGACTCTCCCCTGGTCACAACAACAACAGATCCTTCCTTAGGAAACAGGCTCTCATGCCTGAGAGCTTTCTCCACAAGCTTCTCAAATGAATCGTCCAAATGATCCACCAACTGTCTCCCAAGATAACTGTCCAAGCCTGTCACAAACTTCTCATTCTTCTGGTATGCAGATTCAATATACGACCGGGCATACTTGGACAAAGCTTCAAACTCAGAAACATACTCAAGAACTGGTCTTCCTCCCTGCTTGAGTTCCACAAACTTCTTGAACAGAACAGACTTCTGAGTAGTGGAAATGAACTTAGCTTCAAATCTGGCTTGGAATTGCTCCCAAGTAATCTCTTCCTCCGGAGTATTGATGGTAATAGAGTTCCACCAATCAGAGGCTCTTCCTTGAAGCTGCCTTGATGCTAACTTCCTCTTAGTCGCATCCTCAATCCCCAAGTCACCAAAGATCCTTCTACAAGCATCTATCCATCTCTGGACCTCAATGGTTGATTCTGTTCCCAAGAAAACCTTTCCTCCAAGAGCAGTGTAGTCCTTACACATCTTAGCAAAATCCACCGGTCTTGGAGTTTGAACTTGAACTCCAACATCCACCGATGGCCCCGGAGCTGGCATCCTTCTCATGATCGAAGTCATCATAGCTTCGAACATAGCAGCATAATCAGCAGCCCCTTCAGTAGCACGGCCTTCCCTAGCAACTGGTCTCCCTCTTCGACTCATTCTCAATATCTATAAAAAGGAATGATTAGCACACCTAGAGAAACAACTGCATAAAGGACTCAAACTCTACTAAGCTACTATATTATATATAGTAATCATCCATCAAAATACAATTACGTCTCTCATACGTAGTTACGTCAGCGAGCGTTGGGTAAAATCGATTAACCAATGCTCTGATACCAAATGTGACGACCGCCCATGACCCCTGCACTGAACCTAGAGATAGTGCGCTGTAAAGTGTGCCAGGCGACCATGGACGATTGCTAGGGTAAATTAAAATTTCAGAATCTATCGTGTTACTCACAACGCATGGACAAAATACAATTAGAACATATATATAGTGAAGCTTCACAGAATAGAATCTCATCAATAAAACTTCATAATAGTTGAATACAATCATCAGAATAGTCAATACATCAAGCCTCACTACATAACACTTAGAGAAAATACAAATAGTGGAACATCCAGTACATATAATAAGAAGATAATATGCAACCCTCCAGCTCGTCTTCGATATCAACACCGTGGAAAGCAAGAACAGCACCTGTCACCTGCTACCTAGTCTGCCCGTCCCAAAATGGACGAACAGCCCAAGGCAATAAGAATTAAAACATAAAGCCTTGAGTCAAACAACAGTCTTAGTGAGCGGTAAATTAACTAACAACATACCAAAAGAGCATAAAGGAAAAAAGAATAGGAATACAACCCTCCCACTCCAACCTCTTTCTACAGTGATAGGCCCCAGACACACACTAAACAGAAGCAAACATAGCAGAACATACAATTTAAAGTAAAGTAATTATCACTCGAGTCAAGGGCGATGTTTTCCAAGTACAAACCCCCAAGGCCTAAACCAAGATCAGATAAGCACCAAGAAAACACTGCTCTTGAGACCGAATGACGATACAACCAAACATCCATGACTCTGGCTATCACTGTTATCATTGCCTCGATATCACCGTTAATTGAATGACCGGCACATTCTTTCAGCCGTCCGTCAAGGGCTAATGGAAACCCCGGTTCTAGACATAACTCCCGCACGTCATCGTGACTCGTGCCTCGGACTATCGAATCTGCCCAGAGTACTTGACTACCAATCCGTAGCCTTCAGGGACTATCGAATCTGCCTAGCGTACTCTTGCTTTGAGCATGCTAGAACCTTCAACAACGATGAGATCTCAGCCTTCTAGTCATCCTCCTCGACGACTATTTCCATACTAGCTCAAGCGCCTCTCGAGCATCTATTATCCTCAAACTCGAACCATTTCACCGAGTTATCAACCTGCTTGGAATAATCCCGTCTGGATTAGACCAAGACTATCTCATATCATGCTTTGCTTCATCACATCCTCGCAAAGCCACATCTCAACATCATCATCAAATCTATGCGTAAGAGCTTCATCATCCGCTACGTATGCCACAAGCAGCTTTCCAAATTCAAGTGCCTTTCTCTTAGCTTTTGAATCATCTTCGGTCTAAATCAAATCATCAATCATCTAATTCATAGCAATCAATCAAGTCAAACATTAATCCAAGCAATCAAGCATTCAAATATGATCTAAGTAGACAATTATATCAATAATGGCAATTTCGTAATTAAAGAGTTGAAAGTCTAATAAGCATGAAAACATGAACAATATCTCTATAATCTTGATGAATGAACTTGCATAGGTTAACATGTGGTAAAATGGATGTCAAATCATCATGAACAATGAATCTATATGGATCTACACATATGATTGGGAAAATGCATGGAAATCACTATTTTAACACCAAATCAAGCCAACGATCCAATATACTCCTTTGGATCTGTGTGAGAGATAATCACCACTCACCAAATCACCTAAACAACTCCAAATCAACACGCTTCAAATCTGGACAGCGAAGGATCTAACTCGATCTATCACAAATCCGCTTCAAACGATGAAATCTCTCTTCGAAGAATGTAGATCTTCAATCTAAGCTCTTCGATCTTCGATTTGATCTTCAATATGGATGGAAGGAATCACTAGATTAGAGTGGAGAAAAGAAGTGAAGAAGTGAAGAAGTGTAGAAGTCGAGCTCTCAAAATGGCAGCACTTCGTCGCTTCAAAATCCGGATCCCAAAAAGTGAGAAATGGACGAGTATTTATAGCTGAAATCCTCCTAAGTCGTCACCCGGAATTAGGTCGTCCACGACCTATAGAGCCACGACCTACGGCCTAACGAACCCCACCGACCTAAAGTCTTCAACCTAACAACCTCTGACTCAACAACCCTAAGTTTCTACGACCTAACACTTAAGCGCTTAGCAACCTAACGACTTAACACCCAAGCGCTTCTACGACCTATCAAAGCTCTTCATCCTCCGACCTAACGACATAGCAGCCAAACTCCTAAGTCGGTCACGACTTAACACATAACAGATTAGTGCCTTCATTCGACTTACGACTTAGTGAGACAATCCATCCCACGACATAAAGAGGTTACGACCTACGACTTAGCAACAGGCGCGACCTAACACACACGCGACATACTATCTTAACCAGGCTACGACCTAACCCCTTAGGTCGTCTAACGACCTAGCTATACACACGGATCTAACTGGGACACGACTTAACCTCTTACGACCTAACTCCTAAGTCTTCTACGACTTATCCTACTTGGGTCATTTACTACTATCCCAGCCTCCTTAGGTCGTCGCCTATTTCCTTAAGTCAGCTACGACCTAAGCCTCAACATACAATCTTACGACCTAACTCTTAGGTCGTCTACGACCTAACCATGCTAAATACTGGTTCTCCTTAGGTCGCTGCCGACCTATCCCTTAGCTCGCTCAAAACCTTAACTCGGTCGGTCTTCTTAGGTCGGTCCTAACCTCAAGTCGTCTACTATCCTAAGTCGTCTCAATATCTTAAGTCGTACACTTCCTAAGTGGTCACTCGACCTAAGCCACCCCATACGACCTAATTTCCCAACGATTTATTCCAATGCCTAGGTCGCTTCAAACCTTCCTACGACCTAAGACTTAGACTCTAGACAACTTATCAACAAATGTGACCAATTGTCAACTGTTCTACGATGTTTCGATCCGTAAAAATACGGGTCGTTACAGCAATTATAGCTTGAACACCGTGCGTTCAATCGCGATTTTTGAGGCTAAATCGTAGTCGAGTTCGACGTCTTCGCGGCTGTAGGTGGAGGCGAGCATGAACTTTCAAGTAATGGTAGTTGATCATCTAATCGATGATCGAGGGAGGCTCGGAAATTGATGGAAGAAGGCGGCTACCATGGGTTTGACACGCGTGATAATTGCCTGGAGGAAGAAAGATCTGTGTGGCTACGATCTGGGTTGAAAAAAACGAACGGCCGAGATTTGTTTGGATGATAAAGGTTTTAAAAATAAAAAAAGAAAATGAAATTATTATATTATAAATTCGTATAAACTTTAAAATGACGTATCTTTTTCATACGAGGTCGAAATATGATGAAACGACTTGCGTTGGGTTCGTTTTGACGAGCACTACGCAGTGGAACTAGATTGGAATTGATTGGAGCTAGTTTGAATTTTGGGTAAAATTAAACGTGTGTTTAATTTTATTCGAAACGAAATACTACAGCCGTTATTGAAAGCAAGGTGAGAAATCCTCACTCAATCGAATTGTGTTTCGATTTAAATTTTAAATAGTTGAATTTAAAATTGCTTGATTATGTGAATTGAATGATAATTGCTATCTATTGTGTTGAAATAGACCCTATACGCCGCATATTAAGCGGAGGTTATTATATTAAAAACATATACCGCGATATTCCACCGAGAAGTGGAATTGGTATTATATATGTATTTGGAGTTGATTTCCTGCATTATATAGCGGATGAGACCCTATTGCGCTGCATAATAGCGGATAGTATTTTATAAATCCCATATACCGCGATATTCCACCTCGAAGTGGAATTGGTATTGTGCTAACATATGTGGATGTAGGGAAACAGGTTGGAGGGATCCAACTGGATTCCACAAACATTTGAAATTATTTCATATGTTGTGTGTTTATTATTTATAATCTCCGTGTGATTATATTTGTGAATTGGAATTGTTGACGGCTATAATTTAGCCGAATATATTTTTGGTATCGTTGGATACCGGAAATAAATAAAAATTGGATTTATGAAAATTTAAGTTGAAAATTTATCGAAAAAATTATTTTTGAGAATTGGATAAATTTAAAAGGATTTTTAAAAAGATAAAAGTCTTATTTTTGAACTATATTGAATTGAATTTCAAATTTTGGGAAAAGGGCTTAGTAAAGGGATTTTTAATAATATTATTTATAAGTTGAAGAATTTATTTAAATTTGGATTTCTAAATAGATTTGAAGAGATAAAAGAATTTATTTTAAAAAGAAATAATTTTGGAAATCCATTGGAAATTTATTTGGGATTTGAAAACCAATTTGAAAATTGATTTGGAGTTGAAAAAATGAATATTTGTGAAATTGATTTGAATATCGTATAAAGAGTGAATATTTGGAAATGTAAGTTCACAATGGAAATTTATAAGTGGAAATTAATTGGTTATGGTAATTAATTAAGTATTAATTATTAATTAAGGGTTAATTAATGATTAATTAAAGGAAAATTTATTAAATGTTTTGTATTTAATTGATTATTAATTTACCATAACTGGCAAATCCATTCATAGAAATTAATCTGTTTAAATTATTCAGATGATTAACTAAATTCTACTTAGGGATGTTTGGATTATATTGGATGTTGAATTGTTTGATATCTCTAATATATGATGCTTTGTGATATTTCATAATTTGTGTTGTGATTTGTAAATTGTTTATCTGTGATATATATGTCTGTGATCTGTGACTAAAAGATAAGCGTTATAGTTTATACCGCTTATCAAATATATTGCTATATTTGATCTGTGATGGTTGAATGTTGTTGCACTATTGTGTTAAACCCTTGGACTACACAATACACACACAAATGTGGATTTCACGTGGAAATTAGTTAAGTCACAGATTTTTGACAATTCTAAAGATTGAATTTTTGAATCCAAATTAGTTTTGGAATTGAAATTGAAATTTTTTGAAAATGAGTTTCAGAAATAAGAGTTATTTTAAATAACTTAATAAAAATTGGAATTTAAATCATTTGATTTAAATTTTGAATTCAATACTTGAAATTGAATTCAATGATTTGGGAATTTTGGTCTAAAAGTTTGTACAAGTTATAAAAGGTGTTTATATGGGTTTTTAACCACTTGAAAATATCGTTTTGGAAATTTAAATTTAAATCCAAGATTTGTACTTGGATGGCTTTAACCTGTGTAATTGTAACCAGTTTTTCCCAAAACGAAAACTATTTGTTTTCAAATAATAATAGCTTTCATAAAGTGAAAAGATTTCCAATTTGTATCGAAACATTTCAAGTTGAAATGAAATTGTAAATAGTTTGGAAAAACTATAAATTAACCTTTGTGACGATGATTAAATCTTGTTTTGAAATAAAGGAGTATTTCAAATCTTGTATCTTTTATATTATAAAAGACTTGAATTGTGAATAGTTTTGAAAGCTATAAGTTAAATCTTGATTTAAAGATTTAATGGGTTAATCCAATTGAAATGGGAAATTTATTTGGGAATTTGTGAATGGATCTTTGTGAAACTGGGTAAACTTTGTGAAGTAAATCTTTTTGTTTGAAGATTTAAAATGGTAATTTGTTTAAACCATTTAAAGGAAAGGATTTGGGTAATAAGTTGTGACTTAATTGAAATCCCTATATCCATATGTTTTAAATATTGTGCTCACTATTCGGTTTAGCCGGGAAAGGACCTTTGTGTCATATAACCCATTCCGAATAAGTGATATGACGATATGGATAACATTTGAAGACCGGTGGTGAAGACCGGGTATTTGTGAAAAGGATAGGATGACCTATCGATTGTCTCTGCACCGTTAGCTACGGTATAGAGATTTCCTTTGTGATGGGAAGTTCGATCGGGATTGTGAATACCCGGATTGCAAGGGCTTCTTCGGAAGTGCCTTCGGTTCTGTTCGAACCCGGAACAGACTTGTATGGTTACGTGTCTGACATTACATTTTGAGATATAAAGCTGATTTCTTTCAAATACATTTCTGTTGGTGGTGGAGAATTTATTCTTTTAGCTTAACACCCTTCTCTGAGACGTACGAGCTCAGAGGTTATGTAGTTGAAGGTTATCAGTGATATACTCCCAATTTGGTAATGTGGCATGCTAAGTGTTGTTGTGTGATGATTATTTATTGATAATTTGTTGATCAAAGCGTGGCTTTGTGAAAAAACGTGGCTCTGTGGACGAGACCTCATCGGACCTCACAACCCGGAAATGGTCGAAACAGGAATGATGCGGCAAGGTTATGAGGGTCGCTCCCTTTAGGGTATGTCATATCCTTCTGGAAAAGGGTGGTATCAAGTATGGAGCCTTGGTATTTAACCTATGTGGTTACTCCAATCTCATTTCATGTGTGATTGTTGTTTTGTTGAGGCGCCTCGGATAAAGGTCCCAAAGGACCGGGGAGTGGCATATTCATGTAGTAGTTACCTAGTGTAAGAGGTAACCCGGGCTTGTGTTGGCAGAGAGCTAGTTAGTTCTCGGGACGTCCATCCAGAGGCGTACCCATGTGGCAGTAGGAAGTTCCTTAGCCTGACCATTTGTTGGAAATCCAATTTCCAATACGAACCTTGTACGGTTTTAGTTGTAGAACCTGCCATTTACTTATGGTGGTCACCACTGTTTAGATGGTAGCTATAGTAGGCATAGTTCGGAATGTCTATGCTGGGTAAGATTAATATTATACTTTCGAAATGTTTTCTGCACTATGCACTAATAATAATATTTAAAAGAATTTACGTAGTAAGCATGTTTGACTATCATAAGGAGAAATCTCCTCCAATTCTGCGTTTGCATTGTGTGAGTAGCAGGAGGCCTTATGGTAGTTTCATTTTCCAAAAGCATTGCGAATGTCTTTTACTTCCTTTGTTGTTGTTGTTTTAAAGATAATAACTGTTTTAAGTTCTCACACCAGTCCCATGACTGACCTGGAGTTTATTGTTCCTTTCCTAAACTCTGGATGCCCATCATTTTCCACACGGGCAGTCTAGAGTTAGTTTTCAGGTCATTCTGGATATTCAGGAGATGTTGTAGAGCTCAAGTGGCGAGCTGGATGGCGAGACGTATCACTTGTATATGATATTATTATTCCATTGTGTATTCTGTATGAGGACAAGTTTATATAACTGTCCATTGATGTATTGTGTGGTATATTGTTGTTGTACACTCTGATGATGATGTAATGTATAAATTGATATAGTTCTTTGTTTTAAAGATTATTCATTGATCTATTATATGTTGTTCCGCTGCGATATGTGAGATTCTGATATTGTTTCTGTTGTTTCTTCTTTCGTTTTCTTCTGTCTTCGTCTACCTCTTCT
Organism: Allium fistulosum; assembly: GCA_030737815.1. Lineage (NCBI taxonomy): Eukaryota > Viridiplantae > Streptophyta > Magnoliopsida > Asparagales > Amaryllidaceae > Allium > Allium fistulosum. The sequence continues at coordinate 913,576,764 of CM060908.1, forward strand.
TTTTAACCATAACAATTCGGTTTTCCGGCATTCGATTGCTCGGCAGTTGATACATTGGACGTATTAATGTCGACTTTCAAGCGTCGAAAATCCAGAATCGTTACATGTGGTATCAGAGCATTTGGTTAAGCGATAACCTTGGCTCTGTTGGGAATTACTCATTAAAGATAGAGTCAGTAGTACTCTAGAATGAGTGTGAGTGTAATAATAGATATGAGCGCGTATTTGTTAGTGAATATGAAATTGTTTTGTATTGTGTTGACTTATCGGTTGATTGTTTATAGATTCTGGTCGGTATAGTCTAGCTAACTGTATCGATAGGGGTTTCTAAACTCTTAAACAAAATGAACCGACACGGTATCATTTTAAATTGGGTAAATGAAATAATTTTACCTCGATTATATTTTGTATATAAAGGAAATAATTTTTTCAGAATTATTAAAGTGTATATAAAATTGAATTGTTTGGTTGTTGAAAATGTAAGAATATATATGAGTTCATAAAAGTTGTTTGAATAATCTAAATAAAAACAACAATTGTAAAAGAATGAAGTATATAAGCAAATGAATTATTAAGTATGGAATTATAATTAATATGATTTGCAGTTGTGAAATAATCTTGTATAAGTAAAGTTAAATAGTGAAATTATATGATAAAAAGATTTATAAATGTGATTTATAAATAAAAGGAAATTTTAAAAGAATATTAAGCACTGAATTCACTACTGTTGCTGGGAAATAATAAGGGTGATGACTGCAGCATCATCAGTATCATTTTCGAGTTTCTATGTGATGGATTTGCTACTATAGTAAATTGAAAATTGAAGTGTTGTTGTGATAAACAAATTTTAAATTAAAATCCAAATTGATATTGGTGAATATAAGTGAAACAAGTTTTAGACTTATAATATGAAATAAAGATTTTAGCTTTGGTAAAGTTAAAGAATTTGAGTTAGCATAGTAAATATATGATGTGAATTTGACTAAAGGAAGGTTAAATAAATTGAATTGGATTAGATAAGTTATTATAATATGATTTGGAAGTTAAATAAATAAGTTGTATAACTTATAAAATAAGAAGGTGTAAGTAAAACCAAATGATAAAATGGTTAAACAAATTTGTTAAGCAAAACGAGATATGAATTTGATTAAGTAATGAATTTAGCTTTGGTAAAAGTTAAATATAATTTACTTTAGAATTGGAATCTGAATTGGATTTATAAATGGAAATTTGAAATGGAATATAACTTAAGTGATGTTAAATGAAGTTGATTTTGGTATCGAAGTAAATTAATAAAGTGAATTTATTAAATGAATGTGAACTTGAGTTATATAAATGAAATTCAACCTTATTTGTAAAATTAATTAGCAATTGAATTAACAAATGAATTGAATGTTAATCAATCGAATGTAAATAAATTGATATGGAATAATGGATATAAGTGTTAATTCATTAAAAGCTAATAAATTGGAAATCGAATGAAAGCCAATTTAATATTAAACCAATTGGAATTAAAAGTGTTAAACCAAATTGAAGGTAAACAAAGTGAATAAATTTGGTTGTGTTAAATATACATTGGTTGTTATATGATTGTTGGTTGATTGTATATAATTCATTAAGTGTTAATGAAATTGAATTAGTAAAATTGAAAGCTATAGTAATTGAATTTGAATTGAAAGTGGACTGATGTGAATTGGTCGCAAGCGACAACATTTGTATCGAAAACTTTATAAATTGCTTGTGGAAATTATTTGATTACATTGCTTATGGAAACTTTGTGTTTGTTATTGAAAATTAATGAAATGTAAATGAATTTCCTATATATGTGGCACTTACATGTTTAAATTAAGTAAGTACAGGTACCGGGGCTACCGTTTGGCTGGTTTGGTCGCGCAAAATGCTTAATAAATAACTGCTTTGCTTAAAAATGCTAAAAAGGTACGCCTACGCAATAAAAATAGGAAATATGAACTGTTTTTCTATTTTCCAACCGTGTGGGTCGATGTATATATATTTATATCTATTGTGATTTTGTAAAACCTCCTCCGTACAAAGGAGACTCCGCCAAAATTTTCTGTAAATTTTGGAAGTTAGAAATTTTTTTGAAAATTTGGAAAATTTTTGTTAATGAAAATTTGATTTCTAAATTGTAATAAAACGTAGGAATTGAACTAGAAAATGGAAACCATTGTTTTGGTTGAAGTTAAAGGTTTTGGAAAAAGTGAATATAAAATTTTCACGAAGTGGATTTTTGAAAAGTTAATGAATTTGGGGCATTTTTCTTACTTTGCAATTTCGAGGACGAAATTCTTTTAAGGGGGAAGATTGTAACGACCCAGAATTTCTGTCATTTGAAATTCAGATATTTAATTGATTTTAAATATTAACAAGTAAGATTTGCAAGTCGAATAAATTATATTTCGAATATAGGGATTTAATTGGATAATTAAATCGACAATTTAATATTTGAAATTCCATAAATAATTGTAAATTGGGTTTAATGTGTATAAAAATGATGTATAAAGTTATATTAAATCATATTGGAGTTAGAATGATGTTTGTAAACTTTTAAAATTGAATTAAAAGTTAATTTGTGAAAATTGAATATTTTAATATTTAATTGACTAGTGAAAATAGTCATTTTTCAAACAGTCTTGGATTTTGACGAAACCAATTTCATCGGATCCGTAATGTTATATTATTGTAAGGTTTCAAATTTCGTGTCAATCGGATGTACGGTTTGTCCAGGGCAAGCCAAAACGCATAGAAATCGTTTTAATCGATTTAATTTTAATTTGATCGTTTAATTCCGTAACTCGCACATATGATCAAATTAGCTCCCGAAACACGTTCCATTGTGTTAGGAACGTGGGTAAAACCCTAGAAACGCCAGCCGGCACGCTTCGTTTGGAGTTCGGAAAATTTCGAGATGAATAGTGTTTTGCAAATTTTGTATAAAAGGCCAACATTTCTTCACTTTTGCATTCAGAAAACCCTAGCTAGGGCTAGCCGCCGCTAATAATTTCAATGGCCAGAATTTTGCAACCTTTCTCCCTTAATCTCTTCCAATCCATCACCCAATTCAAGAAACCTCCAACATGAAACTTGTAGAGGATCGTGAGATCTTCACATCCATACGGAGATGATCGATTTTAGTTGAGGAAAACAACGGAAATTATAGCTTGAACACCGTGCGTTCAATCGCAATTTTTTAGGCTAAATCGCAGTCGAGTTCGACGTCTTCGCGGCTGTAGGTGGAGGCGAGCACGACCTTTCAAGTGATGGTAGTTGATCATCTAATCGATGATCGAGGGAGGCTCGGAAATTGATGGAAGAAGGCGGCTACCATGGGTTTGACGCGCGTGATAATTGCCTGGAGGAAGAAAGATGTGTGCGGCTACGAACTGGGTCGAAAAAAACGAACGGCCGAGATTTTTTTGGATGATAAAGGTTTTTAAAATAAAAAAATAAAATGAAATTATTATATTATAAATTCGTATAAACTTTAAAATGACGTATCTTTTTCATACGAGGTCGAAATTTGACGAAACGACTTGCGTTGGGTTTGTTTTGACGAGCACTACGCAATAGAACTGGATTGGAATTGATTGGTGCTAGTTTGAATTTTGGGTAAAATTAAACGCGTGTTTAATTTTATTCGAAATGAAATACTACAGCCGTTATTGAAAGCAAGGTGAGAACTCCTCACTCAATCGAATTGTGTTTTGATTTAAATTTTAAATAGTTGAATTTAAAATTGCTTGATTGTGTGAATTGAATGATAATTGCTATCTATTGTGTTGAAATAGACCCTATACGCCGCATATTAAGCGGAGGTTATTATATTAAAAATATATACCGCGATATTCCACCGTGAAGTGGAATTGGTATTATATATGTATTTGGAGTTGATTTCCCGCATTATATAGTGGATGAGACCCTATTGCGCCGCATAATAGCGGATAGTATTTTATAAATCCCATATACCGCGATATTCCACCTCGAAGTGGAATTGGTATTGTGCTAACATCTGTGGATGCAGGGAAACAGGTTGGAGGGATCCAACTGGATTCCTCAAACATTTGAAATTATTTCATATGTTGTGTGTTGATTATTTATAATCTCCGTGTGATTATATTTGTGAATTGGAATTGTTGACGGCTATAATTTAGCCGAATATATTTTTGGTATCGTTGGATACCGAAAATAAATAAAAATTGGATTTTTGGAAATTTAAGTTGAAAATTTATCGAAAACTTTATTTTTGAGAATTGGATAAATTTAAAAGGAGTTTTAAAAAGATAAAAGTCTTATTTTAGAACTATATTGAATTGAATTTCAAATTTTGGGAAAAGGGCTAAGGAAAGGGATTTTTAATAATATTATTTATAAGTTGAAGAATTTATTTAAATTTGGATTTTTAAATATATTTGAAGAGATAAAAGAATTTATTTTAAAAAGAAATAATTTTGGAAATCCATTGGAAATTTATTTGGGATTTGAAAATTGATTTGGAGTTGAAAAAATGAATATTTGTGAAATTGATTTGAAAATCGTGTAAAGAGTGAATATTTGGAAATGTAAATTCACAATGGAAATTTATAAGTAGAAATTAATTGGTTATGGTAATTAATTAAGTATTAATTATTAATTAAGGGTTAATTAATGATTAATTAAAGGAAAAATTATTAAATGTTTTGTATTTAATTGATTATTAATTTACCATAACTGGCAAATCCATTCATAGAAATTAATCTATTTAAATTAATTAGATGATTAACTAAATTCTACATAGGGATGTTTGGATTATATTGGATGTTGAATTGTTTGATATCTCTTATATATGATGCTTTGTGATATATCCTGATTTGTGTTGTGATCTGTAAATTGTTTATTTGTGATATATATATCTGTGATCTGTGAATGAAAGATAAGCGTTATAGTTTATACCGCTTATCAAATATATTGCTATATTTGATCTGTGATGGTTGAATGTTGTTGCACTATTGTGTTAAACCCTTGGACTACACAATACACACACAAATGTGGATTTCACGTGGAAATTGGTTAAGTCACAGATTTTTGACAATTCTAAAGATTGAATTTTTGAATCCAAATTAGTTTTGGAATTGAAATTGAAAGTTTTTGAAAATGAGTTTCAGAAATAAGAGTTATTTTAAATAACTTAATAAAAATTGGAATTTAAATCATTTGATTTAAATTTTGAATTCAATACTTGAAATTGAATTCAATGATTTGGGAATTTTGGTCTAAAAGATTGTACAAGTTATAAAAGGTGTTTATATGGGTTTTTAACCATTTGAAAATATCGTTTTGGAAATTTAAATTTAAATCCAAGATTTGTACTTGGATGGCTTTAACCTGTGTAATTGTAACTAGTTTTTCCCATAACGAAAACTATTTGTTTTCAAATAATAATAGCTTTCATAAAGTGAAAAGATTTCCAATTTGTATCGAAACATTTCAAGTTGAAATGAAATTGTAAATAGTTTGGAAAAACTATGAATTAACCTTTGTGACGATGATTAAATCTTGTTTTGAAATAAAGGAGTATTTCAAATGGTGTATCTTTTATATTATAAAAGACTTGAATTGTGAATAGTTTTGAAAGCTATAAGTTAAATCTTGATTTAAAGATTTAATGGGTTAATCCAATTGAAATGGGAAATTTATTTGGGAATTTGTGAATGGATCTTTGTGAAACTGGGTAAACTTTGTGAAGTAAATCTTTTTGTTTGAAGATTTAAAATGGTAATTTGTTTAAACCATTTAAAGGAAAGGATTTGGGTAATAAGTTGTGACTTAATTTAAATCCCTATATCCATATGTTTTAAATATTGTGCTCACTATTCGGTTTAGCCGGGAAAGGACCTTTGTGTCATATAACCCATTCCGAATAAGTGATATGACGATATGGATAACATTTGAAGACCGGTGGTGAAGACCGGGTATTTGTGAAAAGGATAGGATGACCTATCGATTGTCTCTGCACCGTTAGCTACGGTATAGAGATTTCCTTTGTGATGGGAAGTTCGATCGGGATTGTGAATACCCGGATTGCAAGGGCTTCTTCGGAAGTGCCTTCGGTTCTGTTCGAACCCGGAACAGACTTGTATGGTTACGTGTCTGACATTACATTTTGAGATATAAAGCTGATTTCTTTCAAATACATTTCTGTTGGTGGTGGAGAATTTATTCTCTTAGCTTAACACCCTTCTCTGAGACGTACGAGCTCAGAGGTTATGTAGTTGAAGGTTATCAGTGATATACTCCCAATTTGGTAATGTGGCATGCTAAGTGTTGTTGTGTGATTATTTATTGATAATTTGTTGATCAAAGCGTGGCTTTGTGAAAAAACGTGGCTCTGTGGACGAGACCTCATCGGACCTCACAACCCGGAAATGGTCGAAACAGGAATGATGCGGCAAGGTTATGAGGGTCGCTCCCTTTAGGGTATGTCATTTCCTTCTGGAAAAGGGTGGTATCAAGTATGGAGCCTTGGTATTTAACCTATGTGGTTACTCCAATCTCATTTCATGTGTGATTGTTGTTTTGTTGAGGCGCCTCGGATAAAGGTCCCAAAGGACCGGGGAGTGGCATATTCATGTAGTAGTTACCTAGTGTAAGAGGTAACCCGGGCTTGTGTTGGCAGAGAGCTAGTTAGTTCTCGGGACGTCCATCCAGAGGCGTACCCATGTGGCAGTAGGAAGTTCCTTAGCCTGACCATTTGTTGGAAATCCAATTTCCAATAAGAACCTTGTACGGATTTAGTTGTAGAACCTGCCATTTACTTATGGTGGTCACCACTGTTTAGATGGTAGCTATAGTAGGCATAGTTCGGAATGTCTATGCTGGCTAAGATTAATATTATACTTTCGAAATGTTTTCTGCACTATGCACTAGTAATAATATTTAAAAGAATTTGCATAGTAAGCATGTTTGACTATCATAAGAAGAAATCTCCTCCAATTCTGTGTTTGCATTGTGTGTATGGCGGGAGGCCTTATGGTAGTTTCATTTTCCAAAAGCATTGCGGATGTCTTTTACTTCCTTTGTTGTTGTTGTTTTAAAGATAATAACTGTTTTAAGTTCTCACACCAGTCCCATGACTGACCTAGAGTTTATTGTTCCTTTCCTAAACTCTGGGTGCCCATCATTTTCCACACGGGCAGTCTAGAGTTAGTTTTCAGGTCATTCTGGATATTCGGAAGATGCTGTAGAGCTCAAGTGGCGAGCTGGATGGCGAGACGTATCACTTGTATATGATATTATTATTCCGCTGTGTATTCTGTAAGAGGACAAGTTTATATAACTGTCCATTGATGTATTGTGTTGTATATTGTTGTTGTACACTCTGATGATGATGTAATGTATAAATTGATATAGTTCTTTGTTTTAAAGATTATTCATTGATCTATTATATGTTGTTGCGCTGCGATATGTGAGATTTTGATATTGTTTCTGTTGTTTCTTCTTTCCTTTTCTTCTGTCTTCTTCTACCTCTTCTGTTTAACCATAACAATTTGGTTTTCTAGCATTCGATTGCTCGGCAGTTGATACAGTGGACGTATTAATGTCGACTTTCGAGCGTCGAAAATTCAGAATCGTTACATTACAACATAGGAAGGTGAAGAGGTTTAGGCAACAAAGAGGCTCCGCCATGGGTTGTTTGGGGTCGGCCAGTGGAGTGTGGGTCAGGTCAGAGGCTAGAGGGGTGTGTGGTGGTCTGGTCAGAGGTGGTGGTTGCGGCCAAAGGTGGTGGTGGTCGTGGAAAATGAAGTGGTGGTGCAAATAGTGGTCACAACATTGTTTTTAAGGCCTAGGTTGCATTTTTGAGGGGTTTGGTCACCATGGTGGGTTCGGCCATGGTCATGACCTGGAGTATAGTTGGTGATGATGGCAGGAAAGAGGTGTAGGAGGTGGTGGCCGTGGATATGAGGAGGAGGAAGTGCAAAAGAATCCAAGAAACAAGGCAAAAACCATGAAAAATGAGAAGAAGAAGAAGGAAAAAGTAGTCATTACCAAATTTTTTTGCAAGCCATGAATAGAATGAGGAACAAATGTTTTTTTTGTAGGAATGAGCACTAGAATACATGGCCAAACAAAGTAATACACAGCCAAAAGAAGCAAATGAGGAGTTGTGGCAATTGAAATGACATAGGAGATGAAAAGACTTCAGTTTCTAAAGCATTTTAAACTATTTTATATTTCCTTTTTCTTTAATTCAAATAAAACAAAATAAAATCAGTAATTTGACTTTAGAACCGAAGAAAAGTAATATAAAATAAAAATAAATAAATAATTTTAAAGAAAATGGAAAAAGAATATAAGAAATTGCTTAAAAATTGAAAACAGGGTCTAGAAATTACAAATAAATCACTATTGACTTTGGAAAATTAACAGCTTCATTTTTAAAAATTATTCTAAAGCAAAGTTTTGAAATAAAATAATTCATTTATCATTTATAAAGTGAAATAAATAATTAAATTTAGAGAAAATAGAAAAAGAATAAAGAAATAGTTTATTTAATTTAAACAAGGCTTAAAACTACAAATAAAACATCACTAGCTTTATAAAATTTCTATTTCACTTTGAAACAAATAAAAGTAAAATAAGTAAAATAAATGATGAACAAAATAAAGTGGAGATTAAATAAAATAAGGACTTAAGAAAATAGAGGAATAAATAAAGAATTTCTTTAATTAATTGAAGTTGGAAATTAAAATTTATAAACAAAATACAACTGACACTGAAAAATGTCAAATATACTTTTAAAATGTTTTAAAACCAAAATATATACATAACATGTCATATTACACAATATACACAAATTAGAACAAGATATGACAAATAAAAATATTATTTATATAAATTAAAATACACAATTTTGTTAAATAAAACAATTTACACACAATATTGTAAAAGGCATAACTTTCACAATATTAATCTGATTTCAACGAAACGAAAAGCAGTATTCTTGAAATTAAATATATTTTCAAAATAAAAGATAAAACTAAAAATTTCAAATATTTAAATTTAAAAGTCAAAGTTTGACCATTTTGACCAAAATCCACTTTTTTGGAAATATTCCATTTATCCAGGTTTGGAATTATAATTCACACAAAAATCAAAATTTATATTTAAAATAACTAAATTTATTCTTTAAATAAATAAAATAAAGTTTTTAAATCAGGGAATTCAATTAAAATAATTAAAATATACAATTAAAATAATCACAAAATACAGGGTTGTTACAGGTCACCTAGCATGGTTTTAAGGCTCTAGGTTGCGTTTTGGTGGAGTTTATCATCATGGGGTCGTGCGGCCTGGCCAAATCAAAGGTGAAGATGGTTAATGGAGAAGAGGAGGAGATGGGGGAGGTGGTGGCCAAGGCTAGCTAGTGGTGGCCGAGCAAACTAGGTAGAGAATCAAGGCAAAAATATATGAAAAAGAAGAAGAAAAAGAAGAAAAAGAAGGAGAGGCCATTACCAAATCTTCTTGCCGTGAAAATGAGATGGAATGAAGTTTTTTTCGTGAATATGAGTTAAGAAACTCACGGCTACAATCAAGAAAGGTACGGCCAAAATAAGGAAATGAAAAGTCAAGAGAAAGCGAAGAGTCTGGCTAATGAAAAGTCTTCAGTTTAAAAGCTAAGTGTCTTCATATTTCTATTTCTTTTTAATTTTAGATAAAACAAAATAAACTCAGAAATAAGCTTTAGCAACTGAAACAAAGTATTATGAAATAAAATAAATAAATAAATAAATTTAAAGAAAATGGAAAAAGAATTACAGAAATTGCTTAAAAATTGAAAACAGTGTCTAGAAATTACAAATAAATCACCATTGACTTTGGAAAATTATTTACTTCATTTTAAAAATATTCTAAAGCAAAACTTTGAAATAAATAATTCATTTATCATTTCTAAAGTGAAATAAATAATTAAATTTAGAGAAAATAGAAAAAGAATAAAGAAATAGTTTATTTAATTTAAACAAGGCTTAAAATTACAAATAAAACATCACTAGCTTTATAAAATTTCTATTTCACTTTAAAACAAATAAAAAGTCAAATAAGTAAAATAAAATGATGAACAAAATAAAGTGGAGATTAAATAAAATAAGGTCTTAAGGAAATAGAGGAATAAATAAAGAATTTCTTTAATTAATTGAAACTGGAGATTAAAAATTGTAAACAAAATATAACTGACATTGGAAAATGTCAATAACACTTTTAAAAATGTTTTAAAACCAACATATATACATAACATGTTAGTTTACCCATATAAATATAAATTAGAACATTACATGACCCAATAAAATATTATTTATATAATTTAGAATAAACAATTTTGTTAAATACAGCAAATTACACACAATATTTAAAATGATATCGTATTGATTTGGTTTTTGAAATGAAAATGATATTTTGGTTTTGAAGTATAAACTATTTTTAAATGACCGCGGTGTTATAATAACGTTTGGTTGTTAAAGAGACCGGGATCGGATATGGGCATACTCTCTGTCGATACCGAAAACCACTTTAACAACTGTGTACGCAGTGGAGATTCCAGAATGAAGTAGGATGGTGGCGACGATCTTAAAGGTATATTTACGTGGACCTAACTCCCGTGAGTTGGCATAAGGTGGCTAAAACAGGAGCGATTCCGAGCCAATAAGGTAGCTCCTCTTATCGAACACACTCCATCGTATGCCATTCTATTACTTTGTGATTGATTGGTGCGCACCTTTGATTCGGGAGTGTGGCTCGAGTTGGGCGATTGCTCCGGCTTTGCGTTACCAACAGTCCGGATGCGTAATTGGTATATCTACCATGGCATTGCCTTGTTGTGCCGTGTAACCTACCCTAGCGCGCCTTCTACGAGTTTGTTTTGTGTCGTGCCTTTGGAGTATCCTCTAGTAGCTCCCGTTTATGGGGTATTACGTTACTGTATAGACTATTGGCACTATAAAATGTGTTAAGGTGGAAAATGTAAAGCCTTAGCGTTATTTTAATAGTTTACTTTACTATAGACATTATTATAATAGCATATATTACTATATAGTAGATAGTTTAACGGATCCTTAGAGGATGGTTATCCCAAACATCCTTTGTGTTACTTGTATTTCAGTTGATATTTCACTTGAGTTGGATTTATTGATATAAGAATATTAATCCTGACTCGAGTGTTTTGTGTTTTTCTTTACGCTTGGGTCAGACTGAGTGGCTCAGTGTTCGAGACTCACCTTTGGAGTTGGAGCTTCGCTTGGAAATCCAGCTATATCTATTCATCTTTTGGTGATTCAATTGACTCCAGAGATATATTCTGATCTTGTATTTGATTATTGTATTGAAACTTCTTTGTATTCGAGACTTCTGTTGTATCTTGTTTAACTCTGTTATATATATATATAGTAGCTTCATGAACTACTATTCATTTGTTTCCGCTGCTTATTGTTATATTACTCTGTGTTTGTGATTCTATGATTATTTATTTACTACATATGCTGAGTTTTTCCAAATTTAAATTAACAATCTGATATTTTGAGCAATTCAAATCTGACATGTATGGATGTGAATGGTTGAAAATTTCAGGATGTTACATGTGGTATCAGAGCTCTGGTTTTAGGCAAACTTAGCATATGTAGTAAATTTTATTACCGAATCACTTTCGTTCGAGCTTGAATCTCTTCCTCTTTGACTCGGTTTCCTTTGAATTTTGGAACGTTCCCCTCGGTTCCAAAATCCATCCTTGTCTCCCCTATTCGTATTTCTGATTCTGTAGCATCCATAACTCCACTATATGAATTGTAAAAGGGTGAAACTACATTACAACAGCATTGATTCACCGAAGATTTATGTATCCTTGGTTTAGATGCTGCAATCTCTTGCTATGTCCAAATTCTATCGATCAGATATCGAGTTGCTTCTGGATTCTGCATCGATCTTATTTTGAAGTCACGGTTGACCCGGTTAAGGTTGCCCGTGATTTATATAAGTCTATCCATTCTTTTCTCTCTTTGAAATCTATTTATCTCCCTATCGAGCCTATCTTCTGGTTGAATTCTTTTAGTTAGGATCCCTCTATATTTGGATCTCTATCCTTGTTTTGAAACCCATTCTGGAATTCATCGAGTGAGGGAGTGTATTTGTAATTTAATGTTAAAATGTTTTATATATTGTGTTGTTTGAGTTGTTGATGTTGATTTGGGTTTTCGATCGATTCGTATGATCAACGCTATTGATAGAAATTCCAAAACACTTGAACAGAGCAAACTAGCACAATATTGTTTTCAAAATTTGGTAAATAAAATAAATTTTGTATGATTATATTATATATAAGTAAAAAAATTCTGAAATCAAATTGTTAACTGAATTGGTTGTTAAATGGTAACATTTGATTATCATTTATTATTTTGTAAACTATTGACTATTACCACATTATAAATAAATGAAAATATAAACATGGTCTATAAATTGATTTGGAATTGAAATGAATTTAAATTAGGAATTTGGGAATTTAATTTCCGGTGATATCAAACTTTGGTTTTAAAGTTTTAAAGTGTATATTATTCAAAGTATTTTCGAACAGAAATCGTTTTCCAAGAATTTTAAAGTTTTAAATCAGTACTCTCCTCTTTTGTCGCTAGAAAATAATTTCGGTGATGACTGCAGCATCATCGACATTCATTTTCGAGTCTCAAAGTGGAGAGACCATTCTATAGCTTTGCTACGGTTTTGTTTTGGAAAAATATTTTGATTTGAATTTCTTAAGTATGATTTGATATATATATGGGTATATTATTTTAAATTTAATTTGATTTGATATATATGTATATATATATATGTATGTATCTCTAATTGGTTTGAAGTGAATCAGAAATTTAATTCTTAAATTTTATGTTAAAAGATTATTTCAATTATAAAATAAAGCCAAATTTTGAATAAATATTTAAACTTGAATAATTGAATTGGAAAATTTTACTTGTATAATACTAAATTACATTCCAATATGACTTACCTTAATCATTCAGAAGTTGAATATGTAATTGAATAATTTACAATGTAAATAATGTTAAAATGAATGTAAATAAAATTTGAGAGGATATAATAAATGTTACACACTAAATTTTAATTATAAAAATGTTAATTGAGATAAATAAAATAATAAGTTACGAGATAAATAAAATAATAAGTTACGTGTCACCTACCCTATTGCGCCTTCTACGAGTATGTTTTGTGTCATACCAATGGAGTATCCTCTGGTAGCTCCAGTTTACGAGGTATTACGGTACTGTATAGACTATTGGCACTATAAAATGTGTTAAGGTGGAAAATGTAAATCCTTAACGCTATTTTAATAGTTTACTTTACTATGGACATTATTATAATAGCGTATATTACTACATAGTAGATAGTTTAACGAATCCTTAGAGGATGGTTATCCCAATCATCCTTTGAGTTACTTGTATTTCAGTTGATATTTCACTTGAGTTGGATTTATTGATATAAGAATATTAATCCTGACTCGAGTGTTTTGTGTTTTGCTTTACGCTCGGGTTAGACTGAGTGGCTCAGTGTTCGAGACTCGCATTTGGAGTTGGAGCTTCGATTGGAAATCCAGCTATATCTATTCAGCTTTCGGTGATTCAGTTGACTCCAGAGATATATGCTGATCTTGTATTTGATTATTGTATTGAAACTTCTTTGTATTCGAGACTTCTGTTGTATCTTGTTTAACTCTGTTATATATATATAGTAGCTTCATGAACTACTATTCATTTGTTTCCGCTGCTTATTGTTATATTACTCTGTGTCTGTGATTCTGTGATTATTTATTTACTGTATATGCTGAGTTTTACCAAATTTAAATTAACAATCTGATATTTTGAGCAATTCAAATCCGACATGTATGGATGCGAATGGTTGAAAATTTCAGGCTGTACATTTATGGTTAAAGGTTCCTTCAAAATCTTTTATATTACTTTTAGTTTGCAAAATTTCATTTTGATTGGTCTTTTTTTGCTAGTTGATTTTAGTTACTTAGAGCGATTATGCTCAAACTATCAGTTGCTAATTATAAACTAAATTGTCAATTATCAAAATGACTTTGCGATCGATAATTAATAATGCATCAATAATGTGCAGTTTGTTGTTAGTTTATTTATTATCATAAAAACATAACCGTGACTTTTCTACAAAATGATGGGACCAAAATTGACTAAAGTGATGTTAGAAGAATAAATCAAGTGTTAATTGTGGTAGAGCGCACAAATTGCTCAAGTAATAGAGTTACTAATTTTGACAAGGGGAATTTTACCCCAAGGGCCTTCTTTCGTCAAACAATAAGTTTGTAGGACACGGCTTTAAAATAATTACTTTGCAATTTTATACGCGTTACGTCAGCCCTTCAATCTGTTACTTCATACCCTCCTTCCATTCCTTTTTCTCTTTCGCTTTCTACCATTTTTCAGAGCTGCAAACCAAAACCAAAACTAGGTTTTAAAAAACAAACGATCGATTTCTCTTCCCAATATTTCATCTAAAACGATTACAAATCATTTTTCCTCGATCAATTAACTTTTGTGCCGCATTTCAATTACAACGACTTTAGCTTCATCGATTTCAGCTCAAACTAAAATATTTTCAATGAGCAATCTCTGCAATCACCTCAAACTTAAATACTCAGCAAGTAAGTTGTTTTATATTTTGATGTAAATGTTTAAGTTAGATGATAAACCGTAGTTAAATATTCATACTTACTGATGCTGATGATAGCTTTTGTAATGGATTTAAGGTATTTTAGTTCTTGTTATGGTTTAATGTAATCGACGGTTGTTTAATTAAGCATACCTGAATATTCAATGGCAGATGATACTAAACCCTAAAGTTGTTTAATTGAATATGTTATTGTTTAGCTATTAAAAAAGGTAAACGCATCTATCTTTTAATGTAAAAGATTTAAATTACATGCTAAACCCTAGGTATGTTTAATAATTACTTATACTTATTAGATATGTTTGTTGTTTTTCTCATGATTTAAATTTATTAGAAAAAATATACAGCTAATTTAAACCCTAGGTCGAAAAGATAAAAGCATTTATGTTTTTATGTAAAGCATTTAAATACATATCATAGATAAATTTTCATATTTGCTACTGCATATAACAGAATATATACTGAATTTAAGTCATTTGTTGTTTTCCTGATGGATTTATGTGAAACAAACATACTCAATCAACTTTTTAGTACAAAAATATTATTCTTCATTCTTGCTAACATATTATTTTACATGACAATTTTTACACAGCATAAAGATGCAGACAAAGTCTTCCAAATCAACATTAGTCATGGAAAAAGCTACTTGCATATTTATAAATGAAGGAGAAACTCAATGCATAAACATAAGACCAATATCTAGTCCTTTCTGTGATGAACATAGCCAGATTCCATCATTATCTTTAACTCCATTGGTAACTTTTTTCCCACTTATGTTTCCTATAATATTTAGTTGTGATCTTCAACTTGTATATGCATATTAAATTGGAAGCTAGATTCCATATTTTAAGTAAAAAATAGTTAAATTTCAAAAACGGTTAAGACAAGTAAAAAAGATAAACCAAATTATCCTTTTATATAAAGTATTGTAGAGATATTTTGGCATTTTTTTTAATCTAGTTTGCATTTTCCATTCACCACTTTCATTCACTATTTGTTACTGTTTTTGTGTTGCATCTTCTATTTTAAGAGTTATTAATAAAAGGTACAAATTTATTTACTACTTTCCATTCATTGTTTTCTTTGATGTTTGCACATTAGTCTCTTTATTCATTCACTTTGTAGTGTTTATAAAGTAGCATAATTTCAAAAAAACTTAAACCAACTAAAAACGATAAAACATATTATCTTTTCGTAGAAATTCCTATAGAGATATTTTGCTATTTTTTTATCAAAATTTCCAATATCCATTCACTATTTTCATCCATTGTTTGTTATTGTTATTGTGTTGCATTTTTTTATCAAATTTTCCAATATCCATTCACTGTTTTCATTGATATATGCACATTAATATCTGTATTCACTCATTTTGTAGTGTTTATGAACTGTTACATTGATCACTTTTGTGTTTTTGCTGTTGCTATTGCATTTTCAACTTAGTGTATTACATTCATCATTGCTATTCCTATTTCCAATATCCATACAACCTTTGATCTTTGTCACCCACTACTCCTTCCCTATTACCATCTATTTCTTCTCTACCTTCTATAACCATTACTGGCAACCACAACTTCACCGTCCTTCAATTTCCTTACAAAGTACAATCTACTACTACTCAAACTACTTTTGTACCAATCTCCATCTAATACATTTGAAGTCAAATCTCTACCTGAAATATGACATCCTCATACCCCATCCAAACTAAAACCTGAAATGAGGACAACAACTCCTCAACAATACACCTCAACTACTTCAACAATAAATTTCATCATCCACTCAACCTCTTCTATACAACTTCAATCTTCTCCCCTCAATTACACCTCATCAGAACTCCTTCAGCTGTTATACTGCACCAAAACTTAACTATGTACAACCAGACCATACAACTACCTACCGAAACCAAAACCAAAATTGCTTCTCCCTAAAAATGTTTTTGATTCTAAATGTTGACTGTTCTAAACTGTGAATGTTAAAAAAACATGTTTGGTTATTTGAAAACATGTTCTTAATTGTGAATATTGACTATTTTGTGTTTGGTTCTCTCTAAGTTTTCAAATTTCTAATTGGCCATTACTTAGAGAACTAAAAAAGATAAAACAGATTATCATTCTATACAAATTCCTGTAGAGAAATTTTGAAACTTTCTTCACTTGCTTCTATATTATTAATTTTTATTTCATCAAATAATGCTTGTTAATTTTCAATTGTGAATATTCACTTTTCTATTTTGTTAATTTTCACCTTTAGTCTTATCTAGTTTAACTTGCTAACTAACTTAGTATAGTCACTATTATCAAAAACTTTCTCAATAATATTCACTATAATTTCAGTTAAGATGTTTGATATTTACCTTGTGAAAGAACAATTATTCACTGATAAACTAGTGAAGATCCACAACTTAAGCACTACATTGAAATTGCGAGGTTATAACAAGAAGTCTATTATTAATGTGAAAACTTATGGTTAGATGAAGTGACAGTTCAAAATGTATACATTCTATTTTAGCTACTCCATTTGTTTCTACTTTTTATCTATAGTCAATTATTGAAGAAAAACAATATCAGTATAATTTGGTAAAAAAAGGATTCACGAATGGAAAAAACTTAGAAACTTATCTTGTAATTGTATATGATATACATGTTGCATGGTAATGATCTTAAAATTGATAACAACATTTACTGGCCAAAATGTCTGCATGTCATGTATAACAAGAAAATTTTAAACTGTGCAAATTGAAACTGGTGTAAAAAAAAAATTCAAGCATTTGTTCCTTTTAAGGAAACCTTTTGGATTTGATTTGTGTTTGTTCTAAATGAGAAGTCTGATGGTTCAATGCTGATTATACTTTTAAGTATAAAGTATATTTGCTCACAAATTAAAATTTAATTTTTGTTGTGTGTTATCATCATGTGATAAGTATCAAGAACTACAATAAAACTACAAAAGTGCTTAATGCTTAATGATTATAATTAATTGAAACCCACTTATTTGCAATAAGTGCTTAATGATAGTAAACACTTTTAAAGGGAAAACAAACAAAGTTAGGTTAGTCATATGTACCAACGTCATTTAGACCATGCACTTCTAGCAAAAGTTTAGCGCTTTCCTCTTTTAAGAACACTTGCAACAAGAAAAACCGAAATGCGAAGAGGAACTTCAATTTCGAAAGATGCATGCTTTTATTTTCTCTCTCATAGTTTCTAAACTGATTATGTTTTGATCTTACTTTTCCTATAGGAACCATTTCTTTTTTTATTAGCAGCAACTCCTGCTTATAAGTCAATTTTTTACTGCTAAGCATAAAGTGTTCAAGTATGTAAATGAAAAGTCCAAAACTTTTATCATGTACCACAACATTTTTCATGGCATTGCATTGAAATATAAAACAACTTAATTTCAAAAAAAGATAAAACAATTAAAAAGATAAAGCAAAATATCTTTGTATTGAAATTTCTATATAGTACGTATTTTTTTCTTAGACTTGTTATTATTTCTAACTACCATTTGATTATGTGATTGTTATAAATATAAGGTCAAACCAAACCAACGGAAGAGGATACGTAGCTTTGTCAAAAAGAAGTCTTGTCAAGTAAAAGTTCAGAAGATCAAACTGAAACTATAGGAACTTCTGATGAAGAAAGAACTGCTTTGGAAGAGCTGAATGAAGAAATGCATGATTCTGATGATGTTGAAAAGTATGAAATTCAAACGAGAGCTAAAAAAGGAAAAAAGCATCAATACAGTGGAACTTATAGATGCAATTTAGATGCAATAAATATTCAAAGTAATGGCAACAATTAAGAAGGAAAACATTCTGACACCTGAAGCAACATCTTATTTTGAAAAAAACACCCTTCAAAAGTTTCTTCAATATTTTTTCAATAAGATTGCATAGCACGTCAAGATTTACGGAAAAGTGCAAGCAATTTGGACGAAATCTTCACTTCTTTTGATGAAAAAGTAAAAAAAATTAGAGTTGGAAATAAATTGCTAAAATCACTCCTAAAGAAATAAGTCTGATATTTGGAATGCCTTTAGCTGGAGAAGACTTGTTTCCAATACCAGCTTCTAATAAAGCAATTGCAATGGAAACTTTCTCAGATTTTTTGAGTGCCAATTTTCAAAAGGAGGAGATAATCAGCAAAAAGACAGTAACAAAAAGATTAAAGGCCTTGATAGATGAAGAAAACGGAAATATAGATTTGGTTAAGTTGTTATTACCATTGTTGGTTATAACTTTTTTATTTCCAAACAACCAGAGTTACATGCAGTAGGGGTTTTTTGCCGAAGCTACTAAATTTAAAAAAATTGAATTCGATATCTTGGCCACGAGCTATATATCAAAATGTTTTTCTTCTTAATTAAAAAAATTAAAAAAATAAGTAACTTGAAATTAATATTTATTAAAAAAATATAAATCTATTTATCTTTTTCTTGCAGTATTGGTTCTTTGAACGAACTCAAGTGATTGAAGAAAAACAAGATCTTGAAACCAAAATCCCAAGAATGATAAAGTGGGATTTATCGAAACTGAAGGATTTGGACCTTACCAATGCTGATGATAATAAGGTATGTAAGTTCATTGTTTGTTGTTACGGTTCTGAAACTACAAATCTTCAAATAAATGAATTCAAACTAAAAACCATAAAGTTCACACATAGTCTGCAAAGCAATAAATAGATTCATAACTTCATTGGTTCATGGTATTCTTTTACAGCAAGTTTATACACTATGACATACTGCATTATTTGAAAGTAAGATCCAACTGATAACTACATGATCTACTTGGCTGAAACAATCATCTAAAAATTTTAACATAGAAAAATTGACAAGGAACAAATTAAAAACAAAAAATATAAGATGAAGCTGGTCTAGCATACGAAGTTGCAAATCAATTTTTATTCAATTCGTAAACTATTACTGATGCAACTGTACACACATGCTCTTAAGTGAAATTGAAAATGAAGTTGCAAATTAAAATTTTGATTTATTTTAAAACAACATGCATAACCATTTTGCCAATAAAAACATGTACATATAATGAAGAATAATAAATGAATATACCATTATATTTTTTCAAAAACAAATGCATAAATACAAAATGAATAAAGATAAATGAATATAGTATTTTATTTTATTTTAAACAAATACATGCATATAAACTTATGAATGATAGATGAACATAGCGTTATCATTTTTCAAAGACAAACACATACATGTAAAATGTAGAATAATAGATGAATATAACATTATGAATTTTCAAAAACAAATACATACACATAAAATAAAAAATGATAAATAAAAAAACCAATATGATTTTTCAAAATCAAATACATCAATATAAAATGAATAAAGATAAATGAATACAGCATTTTATTTTATTTTAAACAACTACATGCATATAAACTTATGAATGATAGATGAACATAGCGTCATCATTTTTCAAAGAAAAACACATACATGTATAATGTAGAATAATAGATGAATATAACATTATGAATTTTCAAAAACAAATACATGCATATATAAAATAAAAATGATAAATAAAAAAACCAATATAATTATTCAAAATCAAATACATCAATATAAAATGAATAAAGATAAATGAATATAGCATTTTATTTTATTTTAAACAAATACACGCATATAAATTTACAAATGATAGATGAATATAGCATTATCATTTTTTAAAACAAAGACATACATGTGAAATGAATAATAATGGATCAATATTACATTATGACTTTTCAAAAAAAAATACATACATATAACAAAAAACAAATGCATGAATATAAAATGAACATAACATTTTAATTTTTTTTTAAAACATGCATATAAAGTGAGATATATTATTACAAATGTTATAATTGAAATATATTATATAATCAAGTGTATAACTGATCATGATTCCATACCTAATCATTGTTCATTACCTAGTTCATAATCTCATATGAGCTAATAATTGGTCATGAGCTCATAACCAATGTCATAATTGTAAATAGTATAAATTAAATGCACTTATCTTTTACTGTAATAATCAAAAAATAATAAATACAAACACTAAAATATAAATGCATTTATCTTTTTAACGTATAAATGTACAATAATAAATCTAAATAACAAAATAGAATTGTATTTATCTTTCTCATGTATTAACCTACAATAGTAATTATAAATACAAAAATGTAAATGTATTTATCTTTTTCATGCATAAAATATTAAATGACGTTAATTAACCTAAAAGAAAATTTGAGTTGGGTGTAATAGGTATTTGTTGTTTTTTGTCATCAATTAATATTAAACAAACTTAATAAGGAAACAGTTACATAAAATATTATCTGCCAAATATTATTTTATTTATATAATAAACAGGATAAAAACATTTATCTTTTTATTGCAGCATGATTTTTTTCGTAATCACTTATATTTATGCTTCTAACTTGTTTAATACTTGAATGATATAACTTATGCAAGTTTAAGTTTAAATATTTTCATTGCAGATTTTAAAAAAAAATCAAATATAACACAAGAAGAGAAGCAGCTTCTGCCAAAGAAAATCAAAACAATTGAGGAGGATGAAGAGCAAATGAAGAGAAGGAAAATATATGACTATGAAGAAGTAGAAAACATGAAAAATTTTGCCAAAGAATCGCAATTGGGATAAAAGAGTTAGAGTCAAAAGTCTGCATTTTGATTAGTGAGGTGAAAACTATTACTGAACAGCTGAATGAGGAAAAACATTTAAGAGAAATTGCTGAAAAAAGGATCCAAACTCTTGAAATTAAGATGCATAAGTTGGAAAATTTAACTGACCCTATTTTCAAGGAAAATCAACTACAAAACATTGAAGTTGAAAAAGGTAATAAAAAAAGAAAAATAATTGGTATGATTTATATAAATAGTTCTACTAATTATCCAACTTTTGATATAATGCAAACTCAAGATTATATACTAGAAGATCAAACACAAGAAAATGTGAAATCTGACAATTTCGAACTAGATGACGAAGACAATATGGAAGTAGCTGCTGAAGACAATTTGAAAGAAGCTACCAAAGAAAGTTATCCAGAAAAGGTTATAGTTGTGGAAGATGTCATCATTAAAGAACAGACAAAAAAAGAAGAAACCAAGAAACATTAAGAAGTGTTCACAACTCAAGTATTTGACTAAAGAAGATTAAGAGACTGTAAAAAAAAATTCAAAATTCTTGGAGGAAACAAGTAGGTAACTTAACTACTTTTCATCAAATTCCCATGATTTATTTGTAAAATAAATAAATTTCAGAAAAAAGTAAAAAAAACTAAAAAAGATAAAATAATTTATCTTTATCTTTTTATAGAAACTTCTATATAGTCTGTTATTTTTTTTATTTTTTTTTGAAAACCCAGGAGAACCCGGTGGCCCGGTAAGCTTCTGAGGAGGGTATAGTAAAACCGTACGCTGATTCAAGCTCCCATACCCCTGGGTAAATTTATATAGGATAGGAAAGCGCATGGTATAAATCGAACCTGGATCATTTAACAGAACCCAAGCCTCATTTCCACTGCGCCGCACCCGCGGACGTCTATTATTTTCTTTTGTTAATAAGCAATTGGAATCAACATAGTTACTTCTAATCTTAATTTTAAATAATTTATTACATTTAACTATTAACAACCATGAAATTTTTCAATGATGAAGCTTTTACCTCTGATGATGAAAACTTCAAAATCATTACAAAATGTATGCTCACGAACTCCTTTATGGAGGATGTATTTCTGGCCAAGTAAGAAAAATAACCCATACTTTACTTAATTATAAATTCTACACTTTATCCATTTCCTTTTTCAAATGTAGGTTATTGATTGGTTTTGGTTTAGAAAAATAAAGTCATTGGATTAAAGTTGTAGCATTATCTATGTTAACACTACAATGACGGTAAGTGGCTATAATGCTAAATAAAATCTTTCTTTATAAAATAAAGTTTGTGAATTTTTTTTTACACAAAAGTGCCTTAGATGGAAGTATGGAAAAGATTAGAAGAGAATTGTCAACACCTTTTATAAAAAAACACTTATAAACCCAATAGAATATGTTACAACATATTGTTTCCTATACATGGTACACTAGAGTTTGCTAGAACTAGTTGTCGATTCATGTACTTGGAATCATTATGATTCTTTACACTTGATCACAAGATCAAAAACCCTTAGAAGTGGACATTCAAAATTTGCCATAAATGTAGTGAGTAAATGTACATAGAAAGTAAAAAGATAGAAAGATTTTCCTTTATTCTAAAAAGTTGATAATTCTTCTTTTGCAGAAAGCAGCTGTTAACAACATCAATAAGGAACTCAAAGATGAAGGCAAGGAAACAATTTTGAGAAAGTCTACACTAATGAAAAATGTTGACTGTGCCTAAAAAACCACTTGGTAATATTAAATAAAAACTTTGTTTATATAAAAATGCATGTTACACATTAAGTAGTCACCCACTTATTGTCAAGTCAATACATCTTCATTAATTGCCAAGTGAAATAATGACGGTAAGTTTCTCTTACAGCCATGTCAATCTATTTTCATTACAACAAATTTGCATACAACCAATTCTCTACTATGCTACATTCATTTCCTTCTTATCTAATAATGTTATATGTTCCATGGTCTAATGTGACAACATCTTATAGCATCACTTTTGCTGTAAATTACTCATTTTTGGATGCTTATAGCAACATCTTATTGCATCAGCTTTTTCTTTTCAGTTCTTTTATCAACATTTTGATTTTCATTTACTTAGCAGTTAAACATTTATAATTAATCTTGTTTGTGCATACTCTTAACATACATTTTTTAATTAGCACTTAAACCTTGTTATTCGTAAAGGATTGATTTTTATACTCACTTTTACACAACATTCTTAGCAGTTAAACCTTGTTATATGTTTCATTCATTTTTTGTTCACAACTTCATGGATATACAACCTTGTTTATGCATACATTAACTTAGTTTTAACTTTTATCATTACTAACAATTTTGTTTCAAACATACTGTTACTTGTTCAGATAAACACACTTTTAATTATAACTCATTATGTAACAACCCGAGTTTTTCGAACACGAAAAACCGGACCATTTTAGTTAAGAAGAAGAGGTAGAAGAAGAAAATAAAAGAAAAACAACATCAGAATCTAACCATCGCAGCGGAATAAAATATAATATATCAACAGATCTTTACACAAATCAAAAATTATATCTGTTTATACAATACATCAGAATACATCATCAGAGTACATCAACATCCATAACATACAACTAAATACACAGCGGAAAAATAATAACAAGTACGGGAGTACGTATCGACATCCAGCTCGTCTCCTGAGCTCCACAGCATCATATCCTGAACCTGTTTATCTCGGTCTGACCCGAGCATCATATAAAACAATACCCGAGTCAGTCAGGAAAACCAGCGTGAGAAAATCACACTCAATTGATTATTAAAGTTTCAAAAATCCTTTAAAAATAAAAAGCATCTCGTAAGACCACGCCACAAATAAACATGTCGGGTTTTTACCTTACAATAGCTAAAACACTTTTTATAAAATCCTCTGATATTATAATAGTGTCTATTCACAAATACTTATTAAGATAGCTGAAATTGTTACATTATTAAATTCCAGCATACTAGCCACAAAAGTGGGTAATACAAACAAATACCGTACAAGGCACGTAGGAAGAATGGATTTCCAACGAATGACTAGGCACTGGGGTACCACCTATCACAGTACGTGGCCTAGATCACCGTACCGAGGAGTACGCCCGCTCCCCTGCAACACAAGGCCGGAACCATCCCTTACTGGATGATCCCGAATAAAATCACCCCACGGTTGGGATCAGCAACCGCACCACTAAGCCGAAATAAAAAGGGACATCTAGACAGGGATGACCTTACCCTCCAGTGGGAGCTACCCACGAAGCCTTGCTGCATAACCCCTGATTTTCAGTCATTCCCGGTTGATGAGGTTCGAGGCTAAACGATACCTTTTAGAGAACATATCCCTTAGAATGCCCATCGTCCGCTGACGATGTTTCGCAAGCATTCGTCCATACAAGTCCGTCCCGGGTTCGAACGGAACCGAAGGCACTATTCCTACTACATCCATTTTGGAAATATCCTCAGGATTAGTAGCGACTAGCCCTTGCACTTCACTGCTCCATCTTCGACTCTGAACACGTTACACGAAACGTACAAACCGGATCGAAGTGGTATTCGAGTCTCCAGACCTAGAATTCCGGTATACGGAAACTCGATCCCGGTCTCTTCGAAACGATCAGCGCATTTGGCCAATATTGATAGTCGGTTATTTAACTATCAATTTACATCCACAAACAACCATCACACAAAATAAATAATTTACCACATTATTTATTTGCCCAAATATCTTTCCAAGATATATTTTCAAATTTTCAAAGCTCATTTGAAAACAATTTCAAAACAGTTTCCGCTTACGGAAAACATTTCCCAAATAATTATTTCCACTGAATCACCAAGTACAAAATACTTTTAATTTTAAAATAATTTAAAAACACTTTATTTTAAATATATCTTATAACATTGAAATTTAAACTACTTTAATACTTTATTAAAAATATATACTTTAAAATAAACCACTTTATAAATATAAACTAATTTTCTCCTTTTAAAACATAATAGCAAATCACTTTTATATAATTACTACAATAATATATTTTTGAAAATACTTACTTTAAAAAGTTAACATTTAAAAATAATCAATTTTCTAAAACATGCTTTTTTAAAACATATTAAAACTTTTAACTTATATTTAAAACTACCTTGAAAACGTACTTGGCTATCCAGAGAAATACACTTCTCATTCCCATCCTTTAAAAATAAATCAACATTTATTTTAAACTAATTCATATCCCTTTATAAATTCCCACCTTGAATTTATATTTTCTAATATCCACTGATATTTTATTTTACTTTATAAACCCAGTTTATACCTCCAAAATCTCACTTCTCTTTTAAAATTCCAATTTTAAACAACTAAATCAATTTCCAATTGATTTTCCAATTTACTTTACTTTACTTTGAAATAAATTTCCTTTACTACTTCATTTATTTCAAAATACATTAACTTTTAGATTTATTCCTTTATTTGAGTTAAAACCCTTTTTAACTGAAAATACCAAATTTAAACTTCCAAAATTCCTTCTTTAGCCTTTAATTAAATTTAATCCTTACATTCAAAATAAATCCTTTATTCTTTAAATTTAATATCATTTTAGTTTAAAGTTAATATTTCCCTTGTTATTTCGAAATTCCCTTATTCCAATTCACTTGAATTATTTACTTAAAATTTACTCTTTTATTTCTTTCAAAATCCAATTCAATATATTTTGATAACTCCTTTTATTGAAATATTCAATCCAACCATATCATCCAATATTTCAATCATCAATAAAATCATCACAGGATATCAATATTCGTAGAACAGAATATCAAATAATCTAAATAATTTTGAGGAATCCAGTTGGATCCCTCCAACCTGTTTCCCTGCATCCACAAACGTTAGCACAATACCAATTCCACTTCAAAGTGGAATATCGCGGTATATGGGATTTATATCAATCATCCGCTATTATGCGGCGCATAGGGTCTCATCCGCTATATAAATGCGGGAATATCAACTCCAATATATACATATGCCAATATGTATATATTGCTATATACTACTATATATATATAGCACATCAATCAATGCAATCATCCAATCAATTATTTAAATTTAACCATTTAAATTTAAATTCAACTGAGTGAGATTAACTCACCTTTGCTTTTCTATTTGCAATCCAATCCTCCTTGACTTGTTCACTTCAGATTTTGACCTTGAATAAACAATTCACAATTTATTATTATTTGGACTTACCAAACAATTCATTACCGCTTAATTATTTTCTATTTTAAAATTTGAATTGACCAATAAATCATTCTACACAAATAAGTTGGGTTTAAACCAATAATTTATTTCGTTGAATAATTTAATTTAGACTAACATTTCCTTAAAATCCTTTCTGTAACGAAAATAGTTAAATCTTCAACCCATTGATTTTAAAATTAAACAAATAAAAATATTCACTTTTATTTCCATCTTAAAATCACTTATACCTAAAAATCAAACCTTCATAAACCCTACAGCATTTTTTTTTTTCAGTAAATAGAAAAATCCTCTGTTTTGTATAATAAATTATGTGTATACTTATATAGATTAACCTAGTTTATATTTCTGATTTATCTATGAATATTGGAAAACAATTATACCTCAGTGACTCTTCTCCCCCTCCTCGATGCGATCTGCGACCAAATCTTCATCGTGAAACCCTTCGCTTCGTTCGACTACTGCGAGTATCCCCAAGCCCAAACCTCCACGCGAACTCGCGGCAACTCCATCCTACTTCAGTCACGAGCCGCCATCAAGAACACTACGACTTCGTACGCCCGAGATTCCCCTGCGATGACTCTACGGCGCAGCACCACGCCCTAGCCCGATCGAACTTCTCGATCTCGAGTTCGAACTGGCGGTAGAAGGAATAAGTCGCGACCCCCATATTCTCGTTCTCGACCTCTAATTCGACTGGAGATGAGGACGATTTCTTCCTGGCGATTTACGAATTGATTTGCAGAAATTATGGAAAACTACACGATAGGGTTTTTGAGATTAGGGAGGTGAACGTGGCCATGGATTGATGAAGGGAAAGAGTTCGATTTGAATGAGGAGGTTTTCGGCAATCTCCCTTTATTATATTTCATTATTCCCTTATTTTCTGATCTGATTTGCTCCGTTTGAATGAGCTTTGATTTCGTTTTGAATTGAAGGGGAATAAAGGAAAGGATAGGCGGTTAAGAACTAGGATGGAATAGCGTTACAAAGAAGATAGGGCTCGACTTTGGCTTCCAGAAGAAGGAAGGAGGGAACAAGAATAGACGTTATTGTACAAGTGAACATTATCCCTGAATTCACGGTGAAAAGTTTTTGATGTGAATGGGTTTTAATTGGTCAACAATATATATTTTATATTTAAATTCCGATATGAATTTTATTGCGTTTAACTATCGTATGCTCACTCAACAACTTCAAACTTTACGAAAATTGAAATCCGATAATAATACAATATTACGGATCCAATGGAACTGGTTTCGTCGAATTCCGAGACTGTGCCTCGGACGGCTTTTTTTTTAATTCAATTTAAACAATATATTTTTAAAACTGAACAAAACACCTTTAAATCAAATTTTAAAAGTTCTATTACCGCCAGTATTTTTAATATGAATTTTACGAGCTTTCTAAATATTTTTAAGTTAGCTTAGAATGCCAGATTTACTATTTTATCCAACTTCAAATAAATTTAATTTAATAATTTAATCACCAAATAAACAGCGATATTTGAAATTTAAGTTGATAATTTATCTCTGAATATTTAAAATTAATTAAATATTCTATTTTCAAATATTCGAAAATTCCGGGTCGTCACATTCCTCCCCCCTTAAAAGAATTTCGTCCCCGAAATTACCAGTTAAGAGAAATGGTTCGATTCCCATTAACTCTTCCCTCAACCCAAATAGCTTTTAACAATTAACCCAACAAATCTTTGTACCACAGACACATTAAGTCTTTTCCTAAACTTTCAACTTACCCATAAATCTCAAACCATAATACTTACTTAACAATTCAAATTTAAATTCAAAACCAAATTTGAATTATCAAAATTTTCTCAAAATTTTTCTAACTCTCTAAATTTTCGAAAAATTTGGCCAGCGTCTCCTTTGCGCGGCTAGCTCGGTACTACTACAAAATGGCTCTACGGCCTCCCAATCTCAAAAAGAAAACAAAAAGCCAAGTGGCTGGATCCAAAACCCAATCAAATTTCATATAGAAATTCAAATACATACCTTTTTGTCGGGCTATTAAATTTTATCTTCTAAATCAAAAATCCCAATTTATCCATTGCTTTTATACACCTGTATATCCTACTAAGCAATAATATTCAATCACAATCCCAAAGTCATTTTATACTTTCCTTTACAAATTTTCAATATTTGTTTTACTTAAGCGCGTACGATGTATCTATATCATCTGTACGCAATATCACATTCGATCGCTCACTCGATCACACAATTTCACTTCCGAACTAGTATCGTCCACTCGACTTCCTAGTGCGGACTCAGATCTGGTTCCTTGATCAGAAACCGTCATTCTCCTTGCATAGTCACAAACTATGATAGAGAATTTCCAGAATCAATCAACAATCCATATCCAGGTTCGCCGTCGAAAATCGAGTGAAAAATCCTGATTCGGATTGATAAAATTATCTCGAAATTCTGTGTTCGACATCTGGACCAATATAGCTATGCGAATAAAATAATATACGTACACTTTACGTAATTAGCCCAATTGATTATCAATTACATCAATTCTCTTTTATTCACATTCATTTTGATTTTTATTCGCTTATCCTCACTTATCTCACTTCACAATTTTAAATTAAATTTTCTATTCAATTATTCACTAGGAATAATTTCTCAATACCAAATTACTTAAGAATCTCACCATACTTCTTAAGTTCAATATAAATATTTTACATACTGTTATACTTATTTTCACTTCATTATTGAAGTTCATATCCATTTCTATTTACTTTTGCCCTTACAGTTCCACTTGAATTCAATTTATCTTCCACTTGGAATATTCAATCAGTTACACTTACTAATTAATTTAAATCTCAATTATAAATTCATTTGTGAACTTTTCTTTCTTTAATTCCTTCGATTTCACTTCACTTTACATTCACATTTGAATCAGATTTCTATATCCAGTTTCAATTTCATTTGCTTAGCAAATTTAAATCATATTTGTCGTTAATAAAATTTTAAAAAAAATTCTAACTCCCAAAATTTACGGAAAATTTTGGCAGAGTCTCCTTTGTACGGAGGGACTTCTGCTATATCGCAGGATGCACAAATATATATATACATCGGCCTCAGGCCGGAAATCACAATATATATCAATACATGCAGTTCATATTTCCTATTTTGAATTTTCACGTAAGCGTACCTTATTATAGAAATTTTTAAGCAAAACGGTTATTTATATTAGCAAATGCATAACCCGACCCAGCTTAACGGCCTCTCTGAACCTGTACTTACTCAATTCAAATATGTAAGTGACAAATATATGCAATTTATTAACATTTCACTTATTTATAATAGCTAACACATGAATTTTGTAAGCAATGCACATAACAAATTTCCACGAGCAACTTATAAGGTCTCAACCTTAATTTCAATGTTTCAACATAAATTTTAATTGCTTATAACCAATTCAGATTCACTTTATTCATTTTGAATGTTTACAACACAATTGCTTATACTACATTCACCTTTACCCCAAACAAACCCATATTCCTTTTAAATGATCCAAAATCAATTTATTTACTTTTATCAATTCATAGAATTTTATTTCCTTCCGTTCACATTGAACGACCTATTTTCTATGCAAATTTGCCAATTCCCATTCAATTAAATAATCACTTCATTTTATAACTATTCCGATTCATATTATATTAATTACACTCCAATTTAACATATTCTCCTTCCAATATATTCAAGTTCTATTTTAAATTCATTCACCATCTATTATTGAATTTATTTTATTAATAACAATGCCATTTTAATTCATTTGCAACCATTACAATTTTATTTCTATTCTCTTTAGTTTACCATTCAATATTTACATTTTTTTTTTTCAAAACCACTTTACTTAGTTTACTTGCATTCAATTTTATTTTATTTCTCAAGTTTGGATTTTTCCCATATACTAAACCAATCTTATTTCGGTTTTTGTTTCACTTTCCAATTTCTTATAAGCCACACACTTACATTTTCATACTTCCATTCATTTATAATTAAACACATTTCCATTCGTCTATTTTACCTTTTTAACTCGGAATTATACACTTTATTTAGCTAAGTGTATTATTATATATATATATATATATTTTTTTTTTATAAATATTTTAACTAAGATTCCAGAGTTTAAACAATTTTCCAAAATTTCAAAATCACTTTTGAAATTAACTATATCCAAAATCCTTCTAAATTTCAAAACCAAACCCAGTTTTGCAAACAAACTCCAACCCAAACATCTAGGTAGCAATTCCTCTTTTTGGAAACTCGAAAATGAACACCGATGATGTCGCGATCATCATCGGAATTATTTTCCAGCGACCGAAAGAGAATTTAATGCTCTTATCACTTTGAAACATTTCAAACATTTTTAAATCCCAAATCCCACCAGATTTCAATTCAATTTCAAAAATATTCATGAAATAATATCACCATTATCTCCCCAAAACATTTGAAACTATTTTTAAATCCAAAGGAATTTAAACCTTTCCCAAAACTTCAAATTCAAAATCCATCCAATTTTATATCTAAACATTACTCTGGAATTCTATCACATTTTATTTCAAGTTATAAGTCACTTTTACCATTTACATTTACAAATTTCATTTGTTTATGAATTAATCTCATTTGATTATAAATCACATTTGTAATTCACATTTGTATATAAAGTTTATCTCAATTTATAAATTTCATTTATAGTCTATATTTCAAATTCCATTTTGTTATATAAATTTATTTTTCAACTTAGGTTATAAGTTTCAATTTCTACTCAATAATGAGACTAACTCATTATTGTCATTTTCTAACAACCAAGCATCCAAATATATAACTATAATAATTTCAAATAATTATTTCTTTTATATACAAAATAATTTGGGCAAAATTATTTCATTCACCCTATTTAAAACAATATTGTGTCGAACTGTTCTATTCAAGTGTTTAGAAACCCCTTCGATACAGTTGTCCAGACTGTGCCGACGAAGGTTCATATGCCACTCAATAAATCAACCAACACAATATAAAACCATTTTATATTCACTAACAAATACGCGCTCATATCTATTAGTACTCTCAAAATTCCCAACAGAGCCAAGGTTATCGCTAGCCTAAGCTCTGATACCACTGTAACAACCCGAGTTTTTCGAACACGAAAAACCGGACCATTTTAGTTAAGAAGAAGAGGTAGAAGAAGAAAATAAAAGAAAAACAACATCAGAATCTAACCATCGTAGCGGAATAAAATATAATATATCAACAGATCTTTACACAAATCAAAAATTATATCTGTTTATACAATACATCAGAATACATCATCAGAGTACATCAACATCCATAACATACAACTAAATACACAGCGGAAAAATAATAACAAGTACGGGAGTACGTATCGACATCCAGCTCGTCTCCTGAGCTCCACAGCATCATATCCTGAACCTGTTTATCTCGGTCTGACCCGAGCATCATATAAAACAATACCCGAGTCAGTCTGGAAAACCAGCGTGAGAAAATCACACTCAATTGATTATTAAAGTTTCAAAAATCCTTTAAAAATAAAAAGCATCTCGTAAGACCACGCCACAAATAAACATGTCGGGTTTTTACCTTACGATAGCAAAAACACTTTTTATAAAATCCTTTGATATTATAATAGTGTCTATTCACAAATACTTATTAAGATAGCTGAAATTGTTACATTATTAAATTCCAGCATACTAGCCACAAAAGTGGGTAATACAAACAAATACCGTACAAGGCACGTAGGAAGAATGGATTTCCAACGAATGACTAGGCACTGGGGTACCACCTATCACAGTACGTGGCCTAGATCACCGTACCGAGGAGTACGCCCGCTCCCCTGCAACACAAGGCCGGAACCATCCCTTACTGGATGATCCCGAATAAAATCACCCCACGGTTGGGATCAGCAACCGCACCACTAAGCCGAAATAAAAAGGGACATCTAGACAGGGATGACCTTACCCTCCAGTGGGAGCTACCCACGAAGCCTTGCTGCATAACCCCTGATTTTCAGTCATTCCCGGTTGATGAGGTTCGAGGCTAAACGATACCTTTTAGAGAACATATCCCTTAGAATGCCCATCGTCCGCTGACGATGTTTCGCAAGCATTCGTCCATACAAGTCCGTCCCGGGTTCGAACGGAACCGAAGGCACTATTCCTACTACATCCATTTTGGAAATATCCTCAGGATTAGTAGCGACTAGCCCTTGCACTTCACTGCTCCATCTTCGACTCTGAACACGTTACACGAAACGTACAAACCGGATCGAAGTGGTATTCGAGTCTCCAGACCTAGAATTCCGGTATACGGAAACTCGATCCCGGTCTCTTCGAAACGATCAGCGCATTTGGCCAATATTGATAGTCGGTTATTTAACTATCAATTTACATCCACAAACAACCATCACACAAAATAAATAATTTACCACATTATTTATTTGCCCAAATATCTTTCCAAGATATATTTTCAAATTTTCAAAGCTCATTTGAAAACAATTTCAAAACAGTTTCCGCTTATGGAAAACATTTCCCAAATAATTATTTCCACTGAATCACCAAGTACAAAATACTTTTAATTTTAAAATAATTTAAAAACACTTTATTTTAAATATATCTTATAACATTGAAATTTAAACTACTTTAATACTTTATTAAAAATATATACTTTAAAATAAACCACTTTATAAATATAAACTAAATTTCTCCTTTTAAAACATAATAGCAAATCACTTTTATATAATTACTACAATAATATATTTTTGAAAATACTTACTTTAAAAAGTTAACATTTAAAAATAATCAATTTTCTAAAACATGCTTTTTTAAAACATATTAAAACTTTTAACTTATATTTAAAACTACCTTGAAAACGTACTTGGCTATCCAGAGAAATACACTTCTCATTCCCATCCTTTAAAAATAAATCAACATTTATTTTAAACTAATTCATATCCCTTTATAAATTCCCACCTTGAATTTATATTTTCTAATATCCACTGATATTTTATTTTACTTTATAAACCCAGTTTATACCTCCAAAATCTCACTTCTCTTTTAAAATTCCAATTTTAAACAACTAAATCAATTTCCAATTGATTTTCCAATTTACTTTACTTTACTTTGAAATAAATTTCCTTTACTACTTCATTTATTTCAAAATACATTAACTTTTAGATTTATTCCTTTATTTGAGTTAAAACCCTTTTTAACTGAAAATACCAAATTTAAACTTCCAAAATTCCTTCTTTAGCCTTTAATTAAATTTAATCCTTACATTCAAAATAAATCCTTTATTCTTTAAATTTAATATCACTTTAGTTTAAAGTTAATATTTCCCTTGTTATTTCGAAATTCCCTTATTCCAATTCACTTGAATTATTTACTTAAAATTTACTCTTTTATTTCTTTCAAAATCCAATTCAATATATTTTGATAACTCCTTTTATTGAAATATTCAATCCAACCATATCATCCAATATTTCAATCATCAATAAAATCATCACAGGATATCAATATTCGTAGAACAGAATATCAAATAATCTAAATAATTTTGAGGAATCCAGTTGGATCCCTCCAACCTGTTTCCCTGCATCCACAAACGTTAGCACAATACCAATTCCACTTCAAAGTGGAATATCGCGGTATATGGGATTTATATCAATCATCCGCTATTATGCGGCGCATAGGGTCTCATCCGCTATATAAATGCGGGAATATCAACTCCAATATATACATATGCCAATATGTATATATTGCTATATACTACTATATATATATAGCACATCAATCAATGCAATCATCCAATCAATTATTTAAATTTAACCATTTAAATTTAAATTCAACTGAGTGAGATTAACTCACCTTTGCTTTTCTATTTGCAATCCAATCCTCCTTGACTTGTTCACTTCAGATTTTGACCTTGAATAAACAATTCACAATTTATTATTATTTGGACTTACCAAACAATTCATTACCGCTTAATTATTTTCTATTTTAAAATTTGAATTGACCAATAAATCATTCTACACAAATAAGTTGGGTTTAAACCAATAATTTATTTCGTTGAATAATTTAATTTAGACTAACATTTCCTTAAAATCCTTTCTGTAACGAAAATAGTTAAATCTTCAACCCATTGATTTTAAAATTAAACAAATAAAAATATTCACTTTTATTTCCATCTTAAAATCACTTATACCTAAAAATCAAACCTTCATAAACCCTACAGCATTTTTTTTTTCAGTAAATAGAAAAATCCTCTGTTTTGTATAATAAATTATGTGTATACTTATATAGATTAACCTAGTTTATATTTCTGATTTATCTATGAATATTGGAAAACAATTATACCTCAGTGACTCTTCTCCCCCTCCTCGATGCGATCTGCGACCAAATCTTCATCGTGAAACCCTTCGCTTCGTTCGACTACTGCGAGTATCCCCAAGCCCAAACCTCCACGCGAACTCGCGGCAACTCCATCCTACTTCAGTCACGAGCCGCCATCAAGAACACTACGACTTCGTACGCCCGAGATTCCCCTGCGATGACTCTACGGCGCAGCACCACGCCCTAGCCCGATCGAACTTCTCGATCTCGAGTTCGAACTGGCGGTAGAAGGAATAAGTCGCGACCCCCATATTCTCGTTCTCGACCTCTAATTCGACTGGAGATGAGGACGATTTCTTCCTGGCGATTTACGAATTGATTTGCAGAAATTATGGAAAACTACACGATAGGGTTTTTGAGATTAGAGAGGTGAACGTGGCCATGGATTGATGAAGGGAAAGAGTTCGATTTGAATGAGGAGGTTTTCGGCAATCTCCCTTTATTATATTTCATTATTCCCTTATTTTCTGATCTGATTTGCTCCGTTTGAATGAGCTTTGATTTCGTTTTGAATTGAAGGGGAATAAAGGAAAGGATAGGCGGTTAAGAACTAGGATGGAATAGCGTTACAAAGAAGATAGGGCTCGACTTTGGCTTCCAGAAGAAGGAAGGAGGGAACAAGAATAGACGTTATTGTACAAGTGAACATTATCCCTGAATTCACGGTGAAAAGTTTTTGATGTGAATGGGTTTAAATTGGTCAACAATATATATTTTATATTTAAATTCCGATATGAATTTTATTGCGTTTAACTATCGTATGCTCACTCAACAACTTCAAACTTTACGAAAATTGAAATCCGATAATAATACAATATTACGGATCCAATGGAACTGGTTTCGTCAAATTCCGAGACTGTGCCTCGGACGGCTTTTTTTTTTAATTCAATTTAAACGATATATTTTTAAAACTGAACAAAACACCTTTAAATCAAATTTTAAAAGTTCTATTACTGCCAGTATTTTTAATATGAATTTTACGAGCTTTCTAAATATTTTTAAGTTAGCTTAGAATGCCAGATTTACTATTTTATCCAACTTCAAATAAATTTAATTTAATAATTTAATCACCAAATAAACAGCGATATTTGAAATTTAAGTTGATAATTTATCTCTGAATATTTAAAATTAATTAAATATTCTATTTTCAAATATTCGAAAATTCCGGGTCGTCACACATTATCAAAATTAATAAAAGATAAATTGTTTTACCATTATATTCAAATTACTAATATTCCGAAATACAGGTATGACTATGGAATCTTTGTGATGTTGTTCAGGAAAAAGCTTGTGCAAGGACCAGAAACAACATCAAAAATCAATCTTGAACAAGTTAATGAATTTAGAGTACAAGTAGCAGTAGAAATTCTCTCTGATGAACCATACTGTTGGACTCTTGAAAATTTTTGTAGCTTAGATACAACTACAAAAAGTACAAAATGACGATGACCATAAGATTATGTTGCAAACTTCCAATGTCTGATGATGTTTTTATGATAAATTAGCTAAAAACTTGTTGCAATATTTGAAACTGTGTTGTTCATAATACATTTAAAGTAGTATAATTGAATGTACTGATGAATTTGATGATGAGTCTATAGTGACTGACTATGGATGGAAAGTTGTTAACATAACTGGTCTTAATTAGCAAGTAATTGCTTAATATATTATGTAGCCGAATTGTCTGTGATGCGATGCTAAAAAGATAAAAGTATTTATCTTTTACTTTTAGAATGCTAAAACTATATGTTAATTACTTTTCATTCTGCGTACTTAATGTTTTACTTTATCAATGATGTATAATTTTATTCATTATGTGTACTTCATGTTTTACTTTATCAACGATGTGCGTTTGTGACAAATTGATTACAAGCTGCACTTCTTTACATTTTCTAATGATTGAAAGATTCGTTTTTATGGGATTGATTGTTTCAGTATTCTTGTTGAATAAGGCATAATTTTATTTGCTTGGCTTTCATACCACTTATCAGCAGTAGCTTGTTTGTGATAGCTCTACAAAGACATATTGTCATATTTGCTGGGGTTTCATACTGCTTATCAGTAGTTTGATAGTTCTGCAAAAGCAAGCATACAACATGCATACAAAAACAGGCAAAAGTAAAACCAGTAAATTCATACCAAAAGTTCAAACCAGGACAACATATATAGCACCACCACTTAACAACCTATCGTTATTGCCTTAGAAAATCAGCCTAGAAAGTCGGCTAACTTGGTATAATCTTTTTCATATGTGAAGTCTAAACTGAGTCTGAAACACCATATTTTTATTGCCCCAGAAACAATTATACATTAACATGCACATACACCAACAAAATCAAAACATAATTCAAATGATATATACGATGACAAAAAAAGAAGAAGATAAATACAGCTATCATTTTCAGAAGTTGGGAGCAGCATATAATGAAAACATAATTTGGAGAATTTAAATCACAACTAAACATAAACAACTCCTTAAAAATCAACAATCATCACAAACACATAAGCAACAATTCAACATACTCAATTATTCAACTCTAAAAGTTATTGTAAAACAGTCAATCAATACATTGAATTAAAACTTTCAAAAGGACTCGATTATTCAAAGAACATTCTCTTATATTATGTCCTAGTTTTTTACATTTTCCAAATCTGTTTTACTTAGCATGAAAATCGGCCCCTTCAATCCTATTCATCCTAGGCCTTCCAACTCCATGAACAGGTTTATGAGGAAGAACAGTGGACGATTCTTCAGCTTTAATTGCTTCCTTATCAAAGGTTGGAATAGGATTGATCACATGTGAATAGGAAGCTCGATAAGACTCAACAGTGAAGTAATACTCAATGTAATCATAAACAGAATTTTCGAAAAAGCAGTACACTTCAAAGCATGTGCACAAGGAAAACCCATCACTTTCCACTGATTGCAGCTACACATGCGATTTTTAAGGTCAACTTTCTGAGATGTTGGAGAATTAACTTCGAAAATATATCTACAGAGTTTAGAAATGATAAATGGTTAAATAAAAAAATAGGTTGTACTTGCAAACAAAATTTATCGGTATTGCATATTATCTCTCTAATACTTGGCCAATTGCAACACCGGGCGATGCAGGCAAGCCAAAACTTCGTCCTTGTACGTGGATGGATTCTCAAACTATATGGGAATAAAATTGAAATTATGGAAAATTTGAAATAGAATCTTATCTTAATGGCAGTAGGAGCGTCGATCGATTTTTCATGAACCATAGAACCTACAATTTTTATAATGCCTTCGCATATAAGTTTTCCTGCTCTGCACTGAAGCATCCAAAACCTATTTTCTTGGACTATTAATTCAATATCCTGTTGCCATACTCTGTTTTTTGTTAACTACTCCATGATATTTGCCTGGAAATAGAACTCAATAATACACATAATATTTAATTTCTAAAATCTTAACTAATGAAATTTGTAAAAGTAGAATCTCACACTGGATCATGACTCAACAAATAGTTTGCAGATGTATTATAGACTCTTTGTTAAGTTAAAAGCTTCAAGATTCTTGCTGCTATATGAACATAACCATACTTACTAATTAAAAGTCTATAAATTTTTATGAATAAAAGATAGAATGACGTAAAATTTTAAATTGGTCAGAGTATCATTTTTGTTTTAGGGTAATTATGCTCAAATTGACACAACACCTTGATTTTTTTTATGCAAAATTGATGCAAATCATGCATGTATAAATTAGCACTTCACACTACTAGAAACACCATCGCCAATCATGCAAAAAAATTATCCGACGGTTTTCTAACAAGTTTTCAAACCAGGTGGACGTCGGCACCATCGGAAAAACCGTCGGAACTGCCGTCGGAAGCAATTAAATATGAGTTAACTTACAAATTAACATCCATATTGAATCATAAAGGACAATATCATCCATATTAAAAATGACCAGTGCATCCTATAAATTAACTTTCCCATAATAGTTTTTATGTTCTTCCATAAAGCATTGTCAGAACTAAACAAGAAATCAACAACTAATTGCACATTCATCAAGAACAACACAAATATGCTTATTATCAACCAAAAGCTCTTTACATAAAATAATAATTTGTCAGCGAACAACATAGAATAAAAACAGAAAATGACGAATATTTATCACAAACAAACAAAACAGATCCTTAAAATCAACAAAAATAAAAAACAATACCTTTGACTACCATGATCCATTAACTGATTGCTTGAACTCTGAGTTTCGGATCCCATAGATAGAACTAAAGAAATCAAAGAACAAAATCATAAACAACAATTGACACTTTCTTCCGACGTGATATGAAATCTTGAATGTAACCAATCCGATTTGGGCAAATTGCCTGATCGATTTGGGAAAAACGTGCCTCCCTGATCGATTTAGGAAAATGGCGCCTGATCGATTAGCAAAAAATGGCACCTGCCTGATCGATTGATGAAAATCACGCCTGATCGATGTGAAAAAATCGCACCTGATCGATTTTGAAAAACAGCGAGACGTTTGGATTTGAGAACCAAAACTCAACCGCGTTTGTGTTTTTGTTCTGGAAAATTATTATTTCAAACTCGAGTCCTACAAAATAATTGGACTTGGCTACGAGGCCCTCCTCGCTAATTTCCACTTTTGACAAATTAATTGGCGAACTGTTAAGTTGTCATATAGGGTCCACCAATTGCATTTCCCAATTTTACATGAGTGCATTATCGGTTGCTTTTTAAATTGACGTTCATGGGTACAAGTGCTCATAGGTGTTAGATATTTCTTCTGAATAATTCATATTTAATTCATTGGATAATCATTAAGGGTGTATTTTTGGTGGGCTTTCCAAATGATGAATTTTTCATTTGTTTATCTCTCTATTTTTAAATTGTTGGGTGGTCGCAAAAAGAGCAAAAAACTTATTTTACATTAGGCTTTTAACTATGAATATCCACAAAAGATATTATAAAAGTACAAAGTTTGATATTTACAAAAGCTTGGATGAAAAAATGTAAAACTCATAGACCAAGGAAATTGAAGCACAAAAAACTAGGCAAATAATTATCTTTATATATTTAAAAATAGAGTGATTAGAAAAAAAACATTTTTTCATAGTTTTTAAGTTATATTTCAAATACATGTACACTATGACCAAACCCATTACTTTAAAAAAAACTTAAAGATGCTTAGTAGCATCTTTGCTAAGTTTTTGCAATGTTATGCAATCTATAGCCACTTAATATAGCTCATATATTGCTTCAATGTATTTCATGTGAATTTCAGTGATTAATTATTTCCCATTAATCACTCTAGATATACTAAACAATTCATCCATGTATCCATAATATTCTAATTTAGGCTCAATTTTGAATATTTATGTTACTTTGAAATTAAATAGCCCTCAATTTACTATTTATTTATGATTACTTGCTGATAACAACCTTTTCAATGTTCAATATGACACAATAAGATAATAATCCCTTTTTACAATATATAATGGTAATACACACTGTATATCCACTTTTTATTCTAATATCATGGAAGAGAATTTCCCCCTTAATCATGGCTAATTCTAAAGACAACATTCTTGATACAAAATTGTTCATATGTAAGAACAGACTTGGATTTTAGCATCCTGTTGGCGTTTATTACTTAATCTTGTTTTCCCAAGTATTATGTTAAATACTTCGTGGTACAACTTGATATGCTAAATTATAATAAAATTAATTTAAAATTTCTCTGATTTATATTGTCAATGTTAATAACATTAAAAAGTGTTATTTCATACTCCTTACTGTACTAAATGCACCATGTTCATGCATATTGCTTTCTTTTATTGTTTGATTCTTATTTTCCTAAGTATTATGTTAAGGATTTCAGTGAAAATTAATATTCTAAATTGGAATACAAGATATTTAAAATTTTGATCATTGATACAGAGAATTAAACTGTTTTTAGAAGTTTTTATCAGTTTATTAAATTGAAAATGGTATCTCTTCCTTACATGTAATTTATTAAAATACTTTATTATTATATATTATAAATAATTTTAAACTGTCAACATATCTACTAAGTCAAAAGACAAACTATATTTGTGTTGATACATTGAACAAACAAGTTAAGTATTACCATGTATGGTACATTAGATGAATCAAGTATTACCATGTATGGTACATTAGATGAATCAAGTATTACCATGTATTTATCAAGTATTACCCTACATGTACAAATCAAGTATTACCATGTATTGTACATTGGACAAATCAACTAAGTCATTAAATAAATACAATTTATCATGCATCACTACCACTTTTTCATGCATGAACAAACCAGCATTATCAAATAATAGCATTGGACAAGTCAAGTGTTACCATGTATTATTATCACATTTCATGCATGAACAAATCAACAATCGGTTCTTATATTCTGATTTTCATTTGGTCTAAAGATTAGTATTTGGGTTATGTTAATATGTATCATAGGGCATATATTGACAACTATCAATGACCAATTAAAAACAAATATTAATAAATAAAATAGAAAACTTTAATTTTTATAAACTCAAAACAAACTATTAGTTGTATAAAACTATCAAATTGGTGACACAAAATCTAACACAAGATACCTCAACTGTTAGATCTCCCCTAATTTCCACCTTCGATGTAAAGACAAGAAGATCCATGATAATTACTTAGTGTTAAATTTTGTGTCTCTGTAGCCACTACTCTCTCGCCAGATAACTAAACAAATTAACGCTCAAATTCAGATAGGATCTGGAATCACTAATTCTGGTATGATGTGGCAATCGACGGCAACACTTTATTGAGGGACTTTCATTCCTACACGGTTTAGAAATAATACATAAAAAAATTAAGGTAGGTAAACCTATAAACCTGCCTACTTTAATCTTTGTTGAATTCATTATATTTTGAGATGTTAAAACATAATAGAATCTACATTCGTAACAGACATTCTCATGAACTACTATAATTTTACCAAAAATAAAAGAAGAAGCAACATGCACGCATAGGTGTGAAGTGCTCAAACTACTCCTCAAATTCAACTCAGTGAATTCTGTCTGAACATTGTCGATTTTGAGTCCAGCGGGGTCGGAACAACAAAATTAATATGTAATAAGTATCAAGCTTAGATTTGTATATCTTTGCTGGGTCCAGGTTAAGTGCTTAAAGCTGTGACCTTTTAATATATTCCTACCAACTATGCTTCTTATGTTTTGGACTATAGTTCAATATAAAGTAAGGGAACTTAAGAAAAATACTTGCACATTGTGCTTTTAACAGACCTAGGTTCGAGCCATGCCTTGCACACATTCTCGCAAAAAATAGTACCCGGGGGTTATAAGTGCCATGAGTTGAAACGGAGATGCACAACTTGATTCCCCTTAGGAGTTTACCAGTCCGTCGAGTTCTCTTGAGTATATTTAAAAAAATCATATCTAAATGCTGAAACAATACGTGTTTTTCTATAAAAATTTATATCTGAATAATCATACAAAACATGTTTACTTTTTTATCTATTTGATGTAATATGATGCTGCATTAAAATTTATTAGCATTTATGCATATTTACTCTTTTAAACTAGGTACTTGTATTTTCTTTTTGGTTTTATTGGATGAGACTAACTAGAATTTCCGTTGTGTTATGGTACTTATGAAGTATCATATTAATGGTATTATTAACTTATCATGAATCGTTTATTTCATTTTCAGGAACATGAAAGAGTTGGTGCTTAAGTAACTGGAGACATCATTTATGTTTTACAATGCTCTTATTTTTATTAATTAGGCAAACCAGTGTTATCGATAGTGGTAGGATGTATATATTTGATGTAGTAATTTTTACTATCATCTTGATGCAATAACCACATATATTATAAATAGTGGTGTTTTTATTTATACTGTATTGTTAATAATTATTGTATAAGTATATAAATATGGGATAATTCATTGTTCAATGTATTATTTGTACATAATGTTAAATTTATATCAACATAAGTGTTGTTAAAAAGTAATTTACAACATTGGTATGATGTTTTAGAACTATATTTACAATATCTTCAAAGCATTGTCACAACACTGTTGGTACACACAATGTTGAGAATAAC
The DNA here is from genome assembly GCA_030737815.1 of Allium fistulosum. Lineage (NCBI taxonomy): Eukaryota > Viridiplantae > Streptophyta > Magnoliopsida > Asparagales > Amaryllidaceae > Allium > Allium fistulosum. The sequence goes on from CM060908.1 coordinate 913,619,992, forward strand.
GATATTTACAATGTTTTGTAAACATCCTTTGATGGAATAATACAACTCTTAAAGAAAGCTATATTAAATCTATCAACAATAACGTTAAATTATTGTTTAATCAACATACATAACGTCCTAAATATTGTAATTATTGGCATGCCAATGAAAAGGAAATGTTGCTAAATCTTTATTACTACACTAAAAAAATATAATACCAAGGTTAGTCACCATTTTCATAACTTCCCACAACAATTGTAAATTATGGTAGAAAACACTTTTACAATGTTTTTTAACCACATTTTTGCAAGTGTGTAAAAAAGTTCGATTCTTTTACAACTATGGATATAACAACATTCTGAAAAAAGTTGTTAAATTACTTTAGAAATATTATTCATTAATTGTCAATAGGGGTTTTTCTTGGAGTGATGGATGATATGGTTGCAATGTACTAACAAGTATTTGGATGTAGGAGAAGAGCAGAAAATAGAACTACATGAGCCTGATCCCCCAAAAAGGGTACGTTGGTAGTCTTTTCCTATGCAATAGCTATCAAGCCTATGGCCGTAGTGTATAGGGTTAGGCACCGTCCAAACAAAGTTGAAGCATTTTTCGTTTTGTACATATTTGTGAAGTTGGTAGATGAAATAAAGCAAAAGGAAAAGGAAGGAGCTCTAATGATATGTTGCATTCAATTGTTTACCTAAGATTATTTCTTATGTATTACTGTTGTATTGCTTTATCAGTGCTTAATGTAGAGAAAGATTGAGTCGGTTTATTTAATGTACCTTGTATCTACTATAGTGATATATACATTATTTATTTTACTTTGCTATGTGGTTTCCCTTTATGTTCACTGTTGTAGATTCTTTTAAATTTTATATACCCACGATTCATTACCTTTGACGTTTGGAACTGGTTAAGCGTATTTTGTTGGCATCTATAAATATTTTCAGATGTTGGAAATAGTGTATCGTCAAACTTGGTATTAGAGATTTGGTTTAACAATTCCCCAAGCCTTGGGTAGGTTTAAACCAACTAGGGTAGGTTAATGTACACCTTAGGTTGGTTTAGAATATATAATGAGAGAGAGTTTTTATTGATGATTGTATGCTTTATGTATATGTGTTATTTGTTTAACCACCATTACCTCACCCTAAAATGATTTTTATTCATGAGGACCCTTGTGGGGAAGATAAGTAAAGTAGGAGTGAGGTAAGATGAACACTTATAAGAGGGACTAAGTGTTTGGTTATAACGCGCGTGACATACACACACAATGTTAGATTATAATTGAAGCTTGATTGTAACGCCCCACCCCGAGACCCACACTAACAAAGGTTATTACTTGGTAATACAATCTGTTAATGCAGAGAATAGGGCTGGTTAGGAGCGACCATCTGTAAAACTGCTTTGGGCGAGTATCGAATACATCAAATAATGTAACAATGGTTTCCTTTTCTTTTCTTACAAGTGTTAATTCGACATATCTGATCTAGGCGTAAAATGATAATACAATGGTTTAATCCAATTTTAGAACAATACATAACATAATATACAACAAAGAATCGAACTTCACAACGTAAATAATATACATCAATATCTTCTCAAAAGTATGAGTTCTACAAAAGGAAATACTAGGCTCACATTTATATACATATCATAAATAAACACTGACAGATCTCAATACACATGACTACAAAAGTCTACCACATATACAAACATAGATCAAGCATATAAGCTAGACTCAAATGGTACATCGAAAATGTAAACAACATCAAAATAGACTTCTTAAGCTAGCTCACATCTAAGGTCGCTGGGTCCATGTACCTGTCAATCTCCGTCTGACCCGAGCATTAAAATAATACCTGGGTTAGACTATCTCTAATTGTCACAAAATGTGAGATACTGATAATAATAAACTTGCATAAATGTCCAAGATAAATTTCCATAAATTGTGCTTCACTGACATAATAATACTTCATTTAATAACTCATGGTATATAGTTAAGTTTATGCTTATTTACAACATTCATCAAAGTCAAAGCAACCACTATAATAAGAGCATAGAAAATCACAACCATATATGCAAGCAATAGACATGCACTTCGCAAGTCAATATAAGAAACACGCACTTTGCACCAATACTAGATGTTGCACTTCGAGAATTATAACTCGCTTGAAAAACGAGTATCACAAGATGGGCCTGAAAACTCATTTAATCCGCCTAAATGGATTTACTCAAGATCGAGTCTGAAAACTCAACAAATAGATAAGTGTTATCCACTTCCGCGTAGTAATTATATAAGTGTCGACTAATGTCCCATAACCACTTGACAACGCTCTAATATCTACTAGAAGCTAGTAAATTCCACTCGTGCAAATAAATGTTCATTTGGATAAGTCCACGAAGTAACCGGTGAAATAAACGCAAGTGTTTCATACCACTTGTTTTACTAGACCAATTAATTCAGTTTCTCATTCTAGCGAGATAGTGTGTTTTTATAATAAAATGTTTCTCTTTGAAAGCTATTTTAAAATATCAATTTAAAAAGGTTTATAATATATATATATAATAGAAAACACGATTTAATTCATATCTATACTTATATAAAACTCCTTCACATTCCATCTTAAAATTGAAAGTGTGTGTGTATATATATATATATATTTTATAAAATCATTCATGTCACATATTTTCCATATATATATAACAATTTATTTTCAAATGGCATTTCCTTTATAAATAACTTTGCAAAGTAGTGTAATATAATTGTATATTTGGAAACAAAACATAGAGCAAGAATTCCTTACAAACAAGATCATCAAAGTTGAGCTCAAGCACTCAAAAATGCATAAGCAATTCATCACAACCCAACTTCAAAACATCAAAGAAAACAAGCAATTAGCAATATGGAAACCAATGGGTGTACAAACTAACACAAGCGGAGGGCGAAACAACATGACTTGGGGCTCAACCCAGGTCACGACCGGTGCACCGGTCTGGTGGGACTGCTCCACCCATGGTCGTGCTTGGGCTGAGCCCTAAGCGATGCCGACGGCCCTCCAATGGTCAGTTGGCAGTAGTTTTTCCAGCGTTGTTCGTCTAAACTTCTAGAGCACTAATTTGGCTAACATGCAAGCTTAAAAACATCAACAATTGAATGTAATTAATGATCATATGAAGTGGGTTTTAACAAACTGAAAATAGAGTTTCATATGATAAGAGATAACACAAAATTGAAATCAATTCAATCATATATTCATCAAAACAACACAACAACAACTTGAATTAAAAATAAAAATAGTTGTGAGTGTTTAACTCACCTTTTCTTCTCAATATAGCTTGGTAAAACTCCTAATTGACAAAGCTTAGATCTCAGTCTAACCTTAGAACATCTCACCCAAAAGAAAAGAATAACCAAACATCAAACACTGTAAAATTGGAATTAGCAAGACAAAAAGATGAATTAGGGCTACGAAAACTTACATTAATTTTATCTCAATTTCTAGAATTTAATTTAACAAATTGATTTTGAAGAGGCTAGGTTTTGAGAATGAGGAAGAAAGATGCTTCTATTTATCATAAATAAGAAATGAGCGTACTTGTTCATTTTGTCAAGTACAGAAGTGAGAAAATTATCTCTTATGCACAAATGGACTGAAATACAATTTAAGCCCAAACCCATAATTAAACTAATTAAAAGAATTAAAACATTTTACACTCATTATCTCACTTTTAAGACCATATTTTACCAATAGATTTTACTTCTAAAAATTTATACATAAACAATAAAATGTATTTCAATCACTTACTTTTCATTAAAAAGAAAGAACCATAATTTAAACAATTATTCAACCACCTTTTTAATATCTAAAATAAAATAATATTTTTATTTACAACAATAGGTCAATTGTAACTCCTTTATTGTTCAAACACAAATAACTTAATTTTATTCGAAATGAATTACACAATATTTAGAAAACTCTAATCTCTTCTTTAACAAGTTTTTAAAATAAAAAATTTATAACATTAAATTCCATATATTTCTTTTCCAATAAAATAAACATTCTAGAGTTTTCATTTCAACTCAAATTCCAATTATTACTCAATTAAAACACTTAACTTCTAATTTCTCCAAATTTAATACTTGAGAAATCAAATTTCTCATTTAAATATCCAATTTAAATCTTTATTTATTTTATTTAAGCAACACTGGAAAATCAGGGTTGTTACAGACTTCCCCCCTTAGAGAAATTGCATCCTTGCAATTTCTAATTTAGAGAAAAGTCAATAATTAATAGAAATATATTATTGCAATAGAATTTCTATTTTTCAAAATAGATACTAACACTAGAACAACCAAACATTCAAACAACCAAATAATCAAGCAATATACAAGAAAATTCTTTTATTTGTACTCAAATAAAATCTTTTGACTTACTTTTCAAAAGATAAAAACACCCAATTTATATATATTCATCCAAGTTATTTCCAAAAATTAGGTTTCTTCAATCAATTTCCAATGTAATTACTTCTTTTATAAAATTCACTTCTTTTAAATCAATACCTCAAATGGTCTTTGCTTAATGTTTTTCAAAAATTGATTTCTCCAAAAATTAATTCCTCCCAAAAATTTGTGCTTCACAAATTATTCCATTTTTAAAGTAAAGATTAATTACTCTAAAAATTTGCACTTCACAATTTTTACTTCAATTTAAAACATCCTTGTGGATTTAGCTTAACTTAAATTCACACCATGATCATAATCAACATCCATCATACTTAAGCTAACAATCAACTCATATCATCACAATAAACTAGCTTAAAAACAAGTTATAATTCCATCGTATCAATAATGGCATGCATTTCGCAAGCCAATACAAAAAGGCAGCGCTTCGCTTATCAAATTTTTAAAGGCAAATTATCAACGAAACAGTTCAATGGCGTCCCGTCCTTCCTCTTCATTTTCGCCCTCTCTTTCTTTCGCTGGAATCTCTTTCGTCCCTCCCAAATACTTTCAAGATCTCCCCCATCCCCAGCCCTCGTCTTCCTCTGGTCCCCTACACCAATCCAAGGCTTGTCCCTCCCAAAGCTCCCCTGACACCGATCCTGCTCCCTCTCTCCCCACCTTAAACCGCTCTCCTCAGGCTCATTTCGTCAATGGGAGATTATTCGCCCAGGTTGCCGCAACACCTCGTTCCACTTCACTTTCATCTCTCCAGCCTCTTCTCCCATCCCCACCCAATTTCAACCGTCGGCGCCCAATTCTGTTTTTTGAATCCTACCGCCAAACTATCGATTTTTTGAAATCGAAAAAAAGATGTTTCAAATGTGCGGGATTGGGACACGTGGCGTCTTCTTGTAGAGACCCTAGGTTATGCTTCCGCTGTGGCTATTATGGTCATCATTATGCCCACTGTCCCTATAAACCTTCTGCATCGGGCCCCTCAAAAAACTTTTCAAAAATCTTTTCACCTTCTCTGAGTAATCATTTCCCTACGCAAAATCCTCGAACCCCAAAACTGGCTTCAGGTGCTTTCAATGCCAAACACACACGTGTGGTTCAATCAACTCAGCCAGCTGACCCTGTTCTCAACCCCACTATATCCAACTCACCCAACCATTCCATTCCCCTCCCTCTGCCCCAAACAAAATCACCTTCTTCTCCTTACCAGCCCACCCTTCCTCCACTTAATTTTCGCATGGAAGATTTCTCACTCTATATCACCGCAACTATTATAGATGGCATTTGGACTGTGGAGACCCTCGAAGCGGTCCTGACCTCCTCCTTCAACCATAGAGATTGGGCGATCTGGCTTCTAGACGACAATCGATTCTTGATCTGTTGCCCCACCGAATATTTGAAAACCACTATCCTCACCACCAAGATCCTCACCAAAGCTGGAGGGTCGATTTACCTTGAGGCTTGGCCTGACTACGAGCCGCCGCCCTCCATTGAGTTAGAACCGCCCAGCTGGGCAACCATCAAGGGTTCCCAGAACAGCTAAGAAACAACAAGGATGCCGTTTAGACTGCTCTAAACCCGATTGGACGATTCACCGAATTCGATAGATGCGAATGGTCGGAGTTGGATCGCCGTCAGATTTATGTCAAGATGCAATTTCTAGTGGGAATGGCTGCTTCTTCCACATACAAGGTCCGTCTCAACAATGCGGATTACCTCATTACGGTTTCCCGATGGGATCATTCACACCTAGATTTAGACCAGAGACATATCCCCTCGGTATAGATATTGAGAAGGAGTTCAGGTGTTTTGAGGGCCCGCTTGATCTCAACGATCTAGATTTAGATGAGCGCTTTGATGCTATGATCCTTGAATCTACATCGTTTTCCTCTCCTCGGAACCTTTTAGAGGACGTTAACCCCTGGATGGCCCAGAACACGGATCCAGCTCCACCTCGGTGGGATCCCATACTTGATTTCGACCTCTCTGTGCCCCAGTTCCTCCAAGCCTTGTTTCCCGTCCCAGCTCCGGCTCCCGATAATCTTCCGGCCTCTCCGCCGACGACGACTCCAGCCCACCCCGCCTTGCAAGGTCTCTCCCCACTGGTTGTCAGAAGAAGCTCGAGGACTGCCCGAGCTTCCTCCTTGCCTGGAGCCACAGGTAGCTTCTATGAATCTGTAGTTTTCTCTTCTGCTAATAGTAGATTAAATAAGAAATTAGCACGTTGCATGGGAGTTAATATTCTAGATGAACATTATTCTGCCATGCAAACCCTAGAACAAGAGCGTCTCTCCCTTTCCCAATGAAAGTTGTCTCCTGGAATATTCGAGGGCTAGGGGACCCCTCTAAAAGGCATTCAGTTTACCTGTCCTTGTCCCCTCTGCACATTGATATCCTCCTGCTACAAGAATCTAAACTTTCCGATCCAACTCCCGCACTTATTCGTCAAATTGGTTGACCCCAGCTTTCTGGGTGGGATCACTCAAACGCCATTGGCTCCAGGGGGTCTAATCACTATGTGGGATGAATCCGTATGGTCTCTTAGTCAAACCATTCATCAGCCTTTCGTTTTGCATGTAGCTCTCAGAAATTTGCGATCCAACACTACATTCTTCTTTTCAAACATATATGGCCCCCAATCAGTTCAAGACAGGGCAGATCTCTGGAGAAGTTGTAGGAATTTCGCAACACACATATATGGTCCATGGGTGCTTGGTGGTGATTTCAACACAACAAGATACTCAGACGAAAGAAACTCGGGCAATTTCTCGACTGACTCAGATGCCTTTAATGCTTTCATCAACTCCTGCTCTTTGATTGAACCCTCTATCAGCAACCGCCTCTTTACCTGGTCTAATAGGCGTCAGGTCCCCACCTTGGCTAAACTAGATCGTTTTCTTTTCAACTCTGCATGGGACGATATCCACCCTCTATCTACCTGTCAAGGCCTGGAAACTGTCCTCTCGGATCATTGTCCTCTCGTTTTAGAATCGGGCGCTCTCTCTAATCAAACTCGACCTTTCAGATTTGAAAGGCTCTGGATACTTGAGCCATCCTTCGAGGATTTTATTAAATTCGCATGGGCCCAGCTAATTAGGTCCAATTCTGCTTCAGTTCGGGTAGTAGGCAAACTTAGATCGCTGAGAAGACTTCTTAAACCTTGGGCCAAATCCATTTGGAGCTCGCTCAAAAACCGTATCTCCGCTACGCAAGATGAAATTCTCAAATTAAATATTCTCGAGGAGTCGCACCCTCTCGATGATTCCGAGACTCTCAAACTTAGATCTCTGGAAGATGAACTCGAAAGACTAATGAAACAGGAGGAGATTGGTTGGAAACAACGCTCTAAAGCCAAGTGGTTAGCAGATGGCGACAAAAATACGGCTTATTTCCACAGATTGGCGAATGGCCGCCGCAGATCCCTATTCACCCCTGAAATCATCTACAATGATGCGCCTGTCACAGATCAGTCGGAAATTCTGCGCCTGTTTACTCTATACTACCGCTCGGTCCTTGGCAAATCATCACCCCCCTCCCCCCCATAGATTTGAACATTCTCTATCCTAATACCCCCACCATTCTAATCGATGCCCCTTTCACTGAAGATGAAATCCTGTCCGCCCTCAAGAATATGGATGACAATAAATCGCCGGGCCCTGACGGTTTTGGCCCTTTTTTCTTCAAACACTTTTGGGAAGTTATCAAGACAGATATCCTTGACTTGTGCTCGGAATTTTACTCCAACCCTGCATCCATATCTCGGCTCAACTACGCTAAAATCATCCTCCTCCCGAAATCTGAAGGTGCCAATTCCCTAGCAGCTTTCCGCCCGATTAGTCTCCTCAACACCATCTTCAAGCTCATCACCAAAATCCTCGCCAACCGCCTTCAGCTTCACATGAATCAGTTGATAGGACCGGAGCAATCAACATTCATCCAAGATCGTAACATTTTAGACTGTGTGGCGGCAACACAGGAAGTTATTTCCTATTGCCATTCCAACAACATACCAGGTGTCCTCCTTAAACTCGACTTCTCCAAAGCTTTTGATTCAGTTAATTGGAACTTTATTCTAGAGCTCCTATCTCACAGAGGCTTCCCAATGAAATGGTGCGAATGGATTAAATGTATCCTCACCTCCAGTCTCTCTTCCATTCAGGTCAACGGCACATCAGGTGGTCTTATCAAATATGCCTGAGGTCTCAGACAGGGAGACCCGCTCTCGCCACTTTTATTTGTGTTGGTGGCGGACGTCTTTAATCGCATGACCAAGCTGGCCATCTCGAACAACTGTTTAGCCGGCATTGGCCCTCCCAATTCTGACTTGATGGTTTCCAACCTCCAATTCGCTGATGATACTATTCTCTTTACCTCTCCCAAGCCTAATCATATCCACTGTCTCAAGGTCCTTCTTTACACCTTTGAACTCATTTTTGGTCTCTCCATCAATTTTCATAAAAGCTCCATCATTATGCTTGGCAAGGCTGACAATCTCGCTTTCTCCATCTCATCTATCCTCAACTGCAATATTGCCCACTTCCCTATCTCCTACTTAGGTATCCCCTTGCATCCCACCAAACTTCATCGTGCCGATTGGGTTCCCCTTGTCTCCAAGATTGAAGCTAGACTTTCGGGCTGGAAAGCCGATGCTCTTTCGGCCGCAGGCAGACTGGTACTTATTAATTCGGTGCTTTCTTCCTTACCCACTTACTGGCTCTCATTCCACAAACTACCTACCTGGGTCGCCAAGAGAATTGATTCCACTAGAAGATCCTTCCTCTGGAACGGGGGAAAAGCTAAATGCCTTGTAAATTGGAAGATTGCATGTTTACACCATGATCATGGTGGCCTTGGTATTGTCAACCTTCGAACTTTCAACCTTGCTCTATTAGCCAAATGGTTATGGCGTCTTCTTACACCAGGTCACTTCATTTGGAAAGATTGGATCCTCTCTGTGCACTATCAAGATAACCCATTTCGTGTCCTTCACCTTGCTCCTCGCCTCAAGCCTTCACCATTCTGGTCTGGTGTCCTTGCTTCCCTGACCCGTATCAAGCCGCTCTTTCATGTAATTCTTGGTGATGGATCTAAATGTCTCTTCTGGCAAGATTCCTGGGTCCACCACTCTTCCCCTTACCGCAGCTTCCCTACTCTCTTTTCCTCCGCACCAATGCAGTTTCTCACGGTAGCTGATGTCGTTTCCATCGGTCCCCCTTCGTTATGTCTTGCTTCCCTTTTTGGTAATAACCTGCTCCGCGAATTCCTTGCCGCCTCTAATCTACTTCGCTCCGTTAACTTGTCTCCCTCCACCCCGGATCAATTCTCATGGTCCTTATCCCCCTCCAAAGGCTTCTCAGTGTCCCAATGATATTCCTTCCTGAACCACCCTGGCAGACTTTTCTCTTTCGCTCGCATTTGGAAATGCCACCTTCCTCCTCGAATCCTTTTCTTTCAATGGTGTCTGATCCATGGTCGCATTAATACCAAAGACCGTCTCTTTCGTCTCAATATCCTATCTGATCAGACTTGCGCCCTCTGCAACATGGAAGCCGAATCCATTAATCACCTGTTCTTCAAATGCGACTTTGCTCATTTCGTTTGGGTCTCTTCTTGTGCTCATCTACTTGGTTACATCCCTTTCATATCAAATTTCTACGAATATTGGCAGTTCAACGCTCCAGATTCTCTTCTTGATTCTCTTCTTGCCATTTTCTGTTGGGTTATATGGAAGGAAAGAAACGCCCGTGTCTTCAACAAACCCGTCAGTTCGAGAGTGCTTATATGCAATAGGATTATTAATATCTTTGCTTTTTGTTCAGGCTCCAGCTTCTTAGCTCCGCTCCGGCTCCGTCTTCCGGCTCCCGAATCTCCACCAGCTGAGTCAGTGGGCAGCGCATCCTTCGTCGCATCGGTTGACCATCATTCTTATGGTCATGGTTTCCATCAGTGACAGTTTCTCTTCATCTGTATATTAATCTGACTGACTAATATGTATATATTGGTCTAGGGTTGTTATGGTATCTATAACTCTTTTTTTATGCTGCAGCCGATGTATGCTAAAACACTCTTTCTGGCTAACGATCAGGCATGTTGATCGTAATATTAATATTTAGTAATTATCTCTAATCGGCTGTGTAGCTACACGCTACACATCCGTTCTGCTCAAAAAAAAAATTAAAGGCAAGTACTTCGCTTGTCTACACAAGTGACCGCAGTTCGCAAGTGTAGGGCCAAGGTCTATGTAACGACCTGCTATTTTGAACTATTCAAATTGACAATCATCCACTCATGTCGGACTTGAATCGCTCAAAACAACAGATTGTTAATTTATAATTGGCAAAACTTAGCATATACAATAAATAAATCAATCACAGAATCACAGACACAGAGTAATATAACAATAAGCAGCGGAAATAGATAAATAGTAGTTCATGAAGCTACTATAGAACATCAGAGTCAAAACAAAATACAATAGATATCTCAAATACAAAGTAGTCTCGAATACAAAATCAACTGACAAGTCTGGACATAAACAACTAGAATAGACTGAAAGTAGAATAGATAAAGACGGATCTTCAAGCAAAGCTCCAAGCTTCAAAGGCGAGTCTCAAATGCTGTGACACTCAATATGACCCGAGCATAAAGCAAAACACAAAACACTCGAGTCAGGATTAACATTCTTATGCAAGTAGATCAACTCAATTGAAACGTCAAGTGAAATACAAAATAACTTAAAGGATGTTTAGGATTTCCATCCTTTAAGGATCCGTGGAACTATCTACATACATAGTACAATACGCTACATAGATAATGTCTAAAGTAAAGTAAATTATTAAAATAGCGTAAGGCGTTACCCATATCCCCCTTAACACATTTTTATATATTCCCGTAGTCTATACAGATACTGTAAGCTCCACCAAACCAGTGGGATACTCAGGGAGCACTCCATAGGTACAGTACAAACCAAACTCGTAGAAGGCGCGATAAGGCATGTGACAAGGCATGCGAGGCAATCCCAGGGTAGGATTCTACCGTTTGCACTCTCGGACTAGTGGTAACGCATAGCAGCTACTACTGTCCACCTCGAGGCACGCTCCCAAATCAAAGATGCACCCAATCAAACCACAAAGTAATAGAATGGTATTGAAGAAGCATGCTCGATCGAAGGTGCGACCTCACTTGGTCCGCTATAGCTCCTGTTTTAGCCACATCAAGCTGACTCGCAGGAGTCAGGGCTGTGTTCATACCTCATACAGACTCGCCAAACCATCCTACTTCGTTCTGGAATCTCCACCACGTACGCAGTTATTAAAGTGGTTTTCGGTATTGGCAGAGAGTATGATAATATTCGACCTCGGTCTCTTTAACAACCAAACGCTTATTACACACCATGGCCATTTTCATTTCAAACACTTCATAATTCATATCAAAATATCATATTCATTTCAAAATCATATCACTTTCGAAATATTATTCACTTTCGAAATCATATTCACTTTAAATCATATTCGTTCTCAAAATCATAACCACAAAATAGTTTAAACCATCATATCAGAATATTCGCATTTAAATCCATTAAACCTAAATCATAACAATTCCAACTTAAACAGTTTAAAGATTGAAAATAGTTTATATATATTGAAATAGTTATAAATTAAGAATAGTTTATATATTTAAAAATAGGTTATAGAATAAAATAGTATATATATTAAAATAGTTTATCTATTAAATTAGTTTATATATTTAAAAGAGTTTATATCGAAAGTAGTTTCAAATTAGAATTGTTTCTTCCAATTTCACAAATCAATTCAAATCAACTTTAGTTCCAAAAATTCAATTTTAAATCAATCCCAGTTCAATAATTTCACTCAAAAGGTTAAATGTTCAATTCAAATTCTCATTAAAACCATTTTTAATTTATACGATTTCAAATCCAGGTTTGAACTACCAATTTAAACCACTTTAAATTCAATAGCTTTCAAAGTGTTAAATATTAAAACATTTACAATAACTCAATTTGATAAATTTCAATATATTCAAAAATTCAATTTTACTTCTATTTAAATTTGAAAATATTCACTTAATCATTTTTAATAACTTTTAAATAAAATCTCACATTGCAAATTTAAATCAAAATTAAATATTCAATTTCAATTTTACTTAAATTTGAAAATATCCATTTAAACACCTTTAATCAAAATCAAGTTATCAAGTTATAAAAATCATATCTTTAAAACCTTAAAGTCAATAAATTCAAATCAATTCTTATTTAAATTCAATTCTTTAAACAAATTAAATTTCAAATCAACTTTAATTTATCTGCCCAACCTTAATTTATTAAAGTTATTACAAAATCTATTTTTAAAATATTAATAAAAGTTGTAAATATATACTTAAACATATTATATATTAGTTAAATTAAATTCTTATTAAATTTTATTATATTAATTTTTTTTATTAAAATCTTATTATTATTGAATCTATTTAAATCTCATTTTATATATTTTATTATATATTATTTTAATTCCATTCAATTCAAATTTCTTTATTTAAGATTTATAAACTAGAAAATTAACTTCTAATAAGAAGTTACATATAATAATCAAACCAAAAGAATTTTTATTTATTTTACCCTTTGAAGTCTTCCTTTCCTAATCATAAATTTTTTAGTTTAGTATAAGTTATATCCTTATACTGAAAATCCTGAACTACATTCCCTTAAGGATCTATCGGTCCCACCAAACACCAAAAGAGAATACAACCCAAAAGTGTTAAATACTTTATAATAGCAATCACAAGAATTTAATCAAGACAACCCTAACTACCCGGTGAAATTCGATTATTCAATAATGGGCTAGTAAGTACTACTCAAACATTCTATTTAATGAATTGTACAAAATTCGATGAAGCCTTACTTGAGAGTATTTAAACCAATTGGTAACGCAAACTTAATTATTAGTACTCTCTATATTATAGAACTAAGGCTCTCAAAATTTTATCTTATAACAGTTTATAGTTTAAACTCCAAACTTCCTTTCAAAATTTAAATGATTTGATTTCGGATAAATCTTTTCTCCAAAAATAATTTTCTAACTCTATATTCTTCAAACAATATACTAACTTCTTATGGTATTTATATACCAATTCCTTTTTAAAATATTTACCCTCTAAATTTTCTAAATCATCAATTTTAAAATTAAAAATTCCTCTTCAAATAATCTCTCACTTTGAAATTCAAAAATTTATTTATACAATTACCTATATCTTTAGTTTTAACTTCTTATAGATTTAGACACACAAAGTTTCATCCATGTAAACCATAAAATGATATACACAACAAAGCACAAGTATCACACAAAATTTCTTCTTAGCACATAATAAAATGAACATCCACAATTTCACATTTATCAAAAATAATATAACGACGTTGCCTTGCCATTTACTTATAGCAAATTGCTTTGTCAAATGGTTGCGATGTTGATTATGAAATCATCATTGCCTCGCCACTAATCTTTGTGATTGCTAATGCTTGGTGGCTGCAACCGTCGTCAAAATTACTACACATAAACATCTTTATAGTTTTCAAAAAAATATTCTAAACCACTCAAATTTCTTAACCATATATATTTACATGAAAATAAATTTCTCTTCTAAATTTATTTTCCAAAAATGTCTTTCCGCAAAAATGTGCAAATATTATTAAAACTCCATGTAATATATCCTTTTTCCAAAATAAACATAAAGCTCACAATCTTTCTTTTGAAGATATTATTTATCTTCAAAATACTTTCTTTTAAAGTTAACACTTTTTCCAAAATATCTATCTATTTCCAAAATTTATTACAGATCCACATTATTATATTTTCCAAAACATTTATCCCATTTCAAAAGAATATTTAATTCAATTAAAACTTTAACTCCTTTTTAAATATTGTTTATAACTTGTTAAACCTATATAAAATATTAAAAATCACAGCATTGTGTCTAACTATCTCGTCGAAGTGTTTAGGTATCCCTATCGACAATGTTGATCAGGTACATCGATTAGAATTCTTAACACACTCAACGGGCAATTTAACATGAAACTAATTTCCAAATATTTCTTTATCAATCTATTATATATTCATATAACTAAAAATCTATTAGTAGAAAATTAAAAACACATACATTTATCTATGCATACATCATACAATCAAATATAATTAATTAATCGATTACGGTGCTCAACAAAAACAATCTATCAGCTTCTGCTGCACCACTCTAATTGCTAATGGATCAGGACTCCAGTACACAACACTTATTTTTAAAATCATCTTGTCAAAATAATTTATAAAGTAATTCAAAATTTGATAAATATGTCCTAATGATTATTCCCAATAATCATTTATACTTCTATTCTAAATAGGAAATAAATCCTAAACTCTACTCGACACATCCAAGGGATGAGATTCTAAGTTGGACTAGGCCACGATTTGTGTTTCTTATATTCTATATTATTCTAAACTTTTGCTGTGATACCAATTGTAACGCCCCACCCCGAAACCCACAATAACAAAGGGTATTACTGGGTAATACTGTCGGTTAGTGCAGAGTATAGGGCTAGTTAAGAGCAACCATCTGTAAAATTGCTTTAGGCGAGTATCGAATACATCGAATAATGTGATTATATCTTTCTTTTTTTACAAGTGGTAATTTGACATATCTGATCCATGCGTAAAACGATAATACAATAATTAATCTAATTCAGAATAATACATGATATTATATATAACACAGAATCAAACGTCGCAATATAAGTAATATACATTGATATCTTCTCAAAAGTATGAGTCTACAAAAGAAAATACTAAACTCACACATATACATAAATAAACACTGACGGATCTCAATACACATGACTACAGAAGTCTACCATATATACAAACATAGATCAAGCATATAAGCTAGACTCAAATGGTACATCGAAAATGTAAACAACATCAAAACAGACTTCTTAAGCTGGCTCACATCCAAGGTCGCAGAGTCGCTGTACTTATCAAGTCTTGGTCTGACCTAAGCATTAAAATAACATCTGTGTCAAAATATCTCTAATTATCACAAAAGGTGAGATACTGATAATAATAAACTTGCATAAATGTCAAGGATAAATTTCCATAAATTGTGCTTCACTAACATAATAATACTTCATTTAATAATTCATGGTTTATAGTTAAGTTTATGCTCATTTACAACATTCATCAAAGTCAGAGCAACCACTATAATAAGAGCATAGAAAATCACAACCATATATGCAAGCAGTAGACATGCACTTCGCAAGTCAATATAAGAGACACGCACCTCGTTCCAATACTAGAGGTTGCACTTCGCAAATCATAACCTTGCTTGAAAAATGAGTATCACAAAATGAGGCTGAAAAACCATTTAATCTGCTTAAATGGATTTACCCAAGATTGAGTCTAAAAACTCGACAAATAGATAAGTGTTATGAACTTCCGATTAGTAATTATAAAAGTATCGACTAATGTCCCATAACTAATTGGTGACGTTTGAATATTTACTAAAAGCTAGTAAATTCCACTCATGGAAATAAATGTTCGTTTGGAAAAGTTCATGAATTAACCGGTGAAATAAACGCAAGCGTTTCATACCACTTGTTTTACTAGACCTTTTGATTCAATTTCTCATCCAAGCGAGATAGTGTGTTTTTATAATAAATGGTTCTACTTTGAAAGCTAATTTAAAAATATTAATTTAAAAAGATTTATAATATATATATAATAGAAAACACAATTTAATTCATATTTATACTTATATAAAACTCCTTCACATTCCACTTTAAAATTTAAAGTGTATATATAATTATTTTCAACAAAATTGGTCACAAACACTCAAATAATATGATAACACCGTAGATTCAATATCCAAATCCAAATAGAATAAAGTGGATAACAAAATATGAAGAAAGAAAATTAAAACAGTAAAAAATGAACATAAGAGAATTTACAGTGGTTCGGCGTACTTCGGCCTACGTTCACTCCAAAAGTTTTTCCTTTTATTTGTATTGTTGATCACAGTTACAGTCCATGAAATCCAAGAATAAAAATGGCAGTGTTCGGCCAAGAGAGATGAAGAAAAGAGCTAGAAAGAAGATCCCTTTCCTTGAGCCAATGATCCGGTATTTATAGGAGAAGACGACGAGATATCTAGATGAAAATTCATGTGCAGGAGACCAACGACCAGACGAACCGATCCAAAAAAATTGTGGCTCGCCTGGGCCAAAATGAGCGATCGGGACTAATCGATGGTGGGGGCCATGTGGCATCATTCAATCGATTATAGTGGTCCCCCCACTTCCTCTTCATGTTTCAATAGTTGTTTGCCTGGTTCCCCGGGTGTTTGTTAAGATATTGAGTGATCATCGCTGAGTTGAACTGCCAATCCAAGTATTCCATAGCTATAGTGATCAGACCCGTTCCTAACCATATTGATCTGATCTGATCCCCTGCCTAAAGGAAGTGCAAATCCATACTAAGCCAATTCAGGGATGCTACTTGCTTGAATCCGCTTGACTATCATCCATAGCCTTACTTATAACTAATCTCTGAACCTGATAATCATCTCTTCGGGCTTCCTGCCTTGATGATTGCAAATTCATTTAGTCAACACCATGGTATCACGACCTTGCCAAAAGCGGGATAACGTTTGCCCCTACAAACATGCATTGCGAGAGGAAGGAGTGTTTTGGACTGCCATAAATCCGAAGTCCATATAATCCATCGATGGCCAAATTTCTAATTCAGAATCCAATTCCTTGCCAAACCAAATTGCCGTAGTCCGTGATTGTTTTGAGTCTATAGCCAATTCCAAAACAGTTTCAACTCCTTAGTCGAATCCATATACATCCAAAGTCGTTAACTAAACCCACGATCTCACCAGATCGTTTGCCAAATCCAAAGCCTTGATCTCACCGGATCATTATCCAAATTTGTGACATCTCCGGGTCAATATCCAAGTCCATGACCTCTCTAGATCGATATCCAAATCCATATCCATTATAAATCCTGGAAGTCAGTAAGCCATCCGCGATCTCTTCAGATTGTTATCCAAGTTCATGGTATCTATGGACCGATTGATCCGGCACTTTTAGGGGCATATAACGATGTCTTGATCCTCCTGGACCGGTCATAGCCCCACTGAGCTCTTGCTAGACCCTATCCTATCACTCTCCGGTAAAGGTGGAACAACAACAAGTAAGCCGATCCTGCTGCTCTCCGGTGAGGCGGCATTACTTCACGCACTCTGGTTCTGTGTCCCTGAACATAAAGCGATGTCCTTGCCTTCCTAGGCCGATCATGGTCTCTCCAAACCCTTGCCAGACCCCATCTAGTCACTCTTCGATGAAAGGAGGAACATCGTTAAGTAAATCGATC
This sequence comes from Allium fistulosum, assembly GCA_030737815.1. Classification (NCBI taxonomy): domain Eukaryota; kingdom Viridiplantae; phylum Streptophyta; class Magnoliopsida; order Asparagales; family Amaryllidaceae; genus Allium; species Allium fistulosum. The sequence goes on from CM060908.1 coordinate 913,637,869, forward strand.
ATGTCGCCCTTCGGCAAAGCGACTCACTTTTTGCACTTTAGTCCCTAACTCTCCGGTCAGGGACGTAAAGCGATCAATTCCATACCGACTTCCTTTCTTCGACCTCGACTCTCCGAGCGAGGGCTTAATCCATGACATGAGTCCATCCCGTCACTCTCCAGCAAAGGGACTCACACCTTATGGTTATCGTTCCGTCTCTCTAGTCGGGATGAACGCGACCTATTTTGTTGATTACATTAATGTAGATTTAGATTAAATTATTTAATTTAAATTCTTACAGCCATAAAACCAGAAAACAAGGAAAACCAAACATTGTCTCCCCGGGCATGGCGGTTCATCGTCATCTCAGACCATGCTTAGGGACCGACCTCAATCTCGTACATGTGTAAGTGACTTAGTCGTTTTATTGCGGAGTTTATTATTTCTAGGTCCATGCCATCCCGACCAAGAGATGATGATCTGTGATCTCGATCCAAGGCCATTTCCATTTGACGTGGACGATGGCCACTCCTGTTCCACTGCAACTGCTCTTGTTCCACCACTACAGCTCGAGTCCTTACATACTGCAATAGCCTACCATCCCTGAATGTTCTTCAACCATATCCCGTAAGTTCCTGCATTCATCCGTAGTATGCCTATCAATTTCATGGAATAGGCAATACTTTACACACCTCCGTTCCCACTCCATAAGATCCCTCCTCAGCGGTTTCCGATAGGGGAGTTGCCCCTTGTATCCAGGTAAATTCGTTCCAAGCTTTCTATCAAATATGAATAAGATGAGAATTTTGGTTCCCGTTCCTTCCTTTGCCTTTTTGATCCATCATAACCATCATTCATTTTCCGCTTACCCTTATCCTTTCTAGACCCTTCTCCAAACGGTCCTTCACTTCTCACAGCATTTACTTCCTGATTGTCGGCTCGTGCATCCTCCTACCATAGGAACCTATCCGCTTCGTGGAAAAATTCCCCGAGATCCATTGCCGCATCCCGCTCCAAGGCAACTTTGAAATCCATGTCGTCGGCAATCCCAGATACTGCCGCTATTAAAACCATCGATGGATCCGGCCAATCCACCGACGCAACCGCCAGATTAAACCATGTCAAGAAACTCCTCAAGGACTCTTTGGTCCTTTTCTTTAGTGTTGCTTCTGTCATTATGTTCTTGGGTCTCGAAATGTGGACCTAAACTGCCTTATGAACCGATCTTCCAACTTGCTCCATGTCCTGATCGAACCATTCTCCAGCTTCCTAAACCAGAGCGTAGCTAATTCCATTAAGTAAAGTGGAAAACATCTTGTCTTGACCTCCTCTGATGCCCCCCCAGCACTTTCATGTGCTGGATATACCTCATGAAGTGTACCGTAGGGTCTGATCGTCTGTCGTACACCTCTAGTATTGGTAGTTTGAACTTCGGTGGGTTCCTAGCTTGCCTGATATTCGGAGTGAACGGACTCCGATTGACATTTTCCAAACTCCTACTGGGAAATCTGCCTCTCATTATCCGATGTACCAGCTCAGCCATCCTCTCATTCTCATCCCTAGGTAGCCTCTCATCCATAATACTAGCCTGCCTCCCCATTCCATAAGGGTATTCCAAAATATACTCCTCTAGACATGCATCCACATTCTGATTCGCACCAAACCACACAACATCGACCACTGGCCTTCTGACATCCGAACCAACCTGACTTGAGGGTGTGCCCCTCAAGCCTAGGGGATTGGTGTTGATCCTCTACGTAAATTGGTATCGATCCCTCCTGCTTACCCGGGGTTCACCACCATATGCTCAAGTCAATTCTCCCGCCTATTGGCTTTGACTCCATGCTCCTAGTTCTAATTTTTTATAGCTCCTCCTGCTTCAATTCCTTGATCCAGATTGCCAGCTGCTACAAATCCTTGGTTTTGTGCTCCAACTTGTCCAATTTGCCCGAGGAAATTCTACATCATCTCCTCTTGCCTCTTCATCACCTCCCCTGCATGTATCCATCATAGTCTCCATCTCATTCTTAGTGATGTATAGTGAGGGTTGATTTGCTCCAGCTCCTAAGGAAGCCTCCTGATTTTCCCCATCTTGATTCCTTCCATAGATGCTTTCCTTATAGATTGCCTGACCATTGATCCAAATCCAAGCTCCAAATCATTTCCAAATATGCAAGTGCAAGTAACCTGGTTCTGATGCCAAAATGTTTGCACCAAAATTGGTTGCAAACACTCATCTAATAAGATAACACCGTAGATTCAATATCCAAATCCAAACAGAATGAAGTGGAGAACAAAATATGAAGAAAGAAAATTAAAACAGTACGAAATGAACACAAGAGAATTTATAGTGGTTCAGCATACTCCAGCCTATGTCCACTACAAAAGTTTTTGTTTTATTTATACTGTTGATTACATTTACAGTCCGTGAAATCCAAGAATAAAAATGGCAGAGTTCAGCCAAGAGAGAAGAAGAGGAGAGCCAACAAGGAGATCCCTTTCCTTGAGCCAATGATATGGCATTTATAGGAGAAAACAACGAAATATCCAGCTGAAAATCCACGTGTAGAAGACCAAGGACTAGACCAACTAATCTAGAAAGTTTAAGTCCTACCTAGGCCTATATGAGCAATCGCCATCGATCGACGGTGGAGGCCACATAGCGTCATGTGATCGGTTGTAGTGGTCCCTCTCCACCTCCCTTCGTGTTTCCATAGTTGTTTCCCCGGTTTCCCCGGTGTTTGTTGAGATATTGAGCGATCATCGCTGGGTTGAACTGCCAATCCAAGTGATCCATAGCTATAGTGATCCATCCGTTTCTAACCATATTGGTCTGATCTGATCCCCTACTTAGGGGAAGTGCAAATCCATACTTAGCCCATTCAGGGATGCTACTTGCTAGAATCCGCTTGATTATCATCCATTGCCTTGCTTATAACTGATCTCTAAACTTGATAATCATCTCTCCAGGCTTCCTGCCTTAATGATTCAAATCCGTTTAGCCAACTCCATAGTATCACGGCCTTGCTAAAAGGAGGGATAGCAATAATATATTTTCCAGAATTATTCATGTCCAAAATACATATATTTTCCATATATATATATATAAATAGAAAACAATTAATTTTCAAACGCCGTTTCCTTTATAAATAACTTTGCAAAGCAGTGCAATATAGTTGTGTATTTGGCAATAAAACAAAGAGCAAGAATTCCTTGCAAACAAGATCATCAAAGTAAAGCCCAAGCACTCAAAAATGCATAAGCAGTTCATCACAACCAAACTTCAAACGACGGCAAAATCATAGCAAAACATTAAAGGAAATAAGAAATTAGCAGTATGGAAATCAACGGGCGAACAAACAAACAAACGGATGTGAGCGGAGGGCGAAACAGCATGACCTGGGGCCCAACCCAGGTCACGACCGATGCACAGGTCTGGTGGGACCAGTCCACCAGTGGTCGTGCCTGGGCTGAGCCCCAGGCGATGCCGGTGGCCCTCCGATGGTCTATTAGCGGTAGTTTTTGCGGCGTTGTTCATCTAAACTTCTAGAGCACAAAATTGGCTAATATGCAAGCATATAAACATCAACAATTGAATGTAATTCGTGACCATATGAAGTGGGTTTCAACAAACTAAAAATATGGTTTCATATGATAAGAGATAGCATACAAAATTGAAACCAATTCAATCATATATTCATCAAAACAACATAACAACAACTTGAATTAAAAATAGAAATAGTTGTGAGTGTTTAACTCACCTTTTTCTCCTCAATATTGCTTACTACAACTCCCAATTGACATAGCTTCGATTTCAGTCTAACCCTAGAATGCCTCACCCAAAAGAAAAGAACAACCAAACATCAAACACTATAAAATTGGAATTAGCAAGACAAAAAGATTAGTTAGTGCTAGGGAAACTTACTTTGATTTTATCTCAATTTCTGGAATTTAATTTAATTTAAAAACTTGATTTTGAAGAGGCTGGGTTTCGAGAATGAGGAAGGAAGAAGCTTCTGTTTGCTATTAATGAGAAATGAACATACTTATACATTTTTTCAAGTACAGAAGAGAGAAAATTATCTTCTTATGCACAAATGGGCTGAAATACAATTTAAGCCCAAACCCATAATTAAACTAATTAAAGAATTAAAACATTTTACACTTATTATCTCATTTTTAAAATCATATTTTCCCAATAGATTTTATTTCTAAAAATTTATACATAAACACTAAAATATATTTCAATCACATACTTTTCATTAAGAAGAAAGAACCATAATTTAAACAATTATTCAACCTCCTTTTTAATATCTAAAGCAAAATAATATTTTTATTTACAATAAAAGGTCAATTATAACTCCTTTATTGTTTGAACACAACTAACTTAATATTATTCAAAATGAATTACACAATATTTAGAATACTCTGATCTCTTCTTTAACAACTTTAAAAATATGAATGTTGCAACGTTAAATTTATATATTGCTTTTCCAATAAAATAAACATTTTAGAGTTTACGTTTCAACTCAAATTCCAATTAGTACTCAATTAAAACACTTAAATTCTAATTTCTCCAATTTTAATACTTGAGAAATCAAATTTCTCATTTAAATATCCAATTTAAATCTTTATTTATTTTATTTAAGCAACTTTGAAAAATCAGGGTTGTTTCACTGAACTTAGTAAGATGGAATTATTTTTATGCTTAAGTGAATTATATTTGTTTGGAAAATTTATGTAAAATACATTTGATTTTAAAATACTTTATAAGAAAGGAAAATACCTATTTGAGCATAAATGTGATTTGCGGAAATTTTTTGTGAAAATAAAGTATTTAATTTTGAAAATAAAATATTTTCATAAAGATATTATTATGAGGAAAAGTGAATATTGTAAAATTATTCATTAGAAAGTATTTTTAATAAAAAGGTGTTCTAATCAGGTATTGAACATTGAATTCGGACATTCAAATATATAATAGAATGATGATGCTTTCTTAAGACTAGAAATTTTTTATCTAAGTAAATTGATAAATATTTCGTTTGAAAACATTCTTTGAAAAGATACATGTTTTGAGGTATTTTGCAACCACATTAAGATTTAAAATGTATTTTTCCAGAAGTACCTTATTGAATAACATCTAGCGAGATCCTTTAAGATTTAAAATGTCTTTTGTCTAAAATATCTTATTGGAGAATTATTACTGAGAACCCTTATTTTAAAGAAAAGAATATTTTGTTGAAACATTCTTTACAATAAATATATGATTTGGGGAAAATTTATTTTAAAAATACTTTACAAAAATGTTATTCCATAAAAGGAGATTTCATTTTGAAGGAATTACTACCTTGAAAGAAGTATTTAAAAATAATACGGTGGAAATATTTTTATCCGAGGAATTATTTTATTGGTGGAAATATTTGAAAATAGTTGGATGGCAGTATTTTTATTTAAAAAGCATTTTTTAGCTAAATAATGCAAAAAATAATCGTTTGATAGAAAAGTTTTATTAAAAAAGTATATTTGATTTCAAAAAACTGTTGTTTGGAAATTGGTTTTAGTTGGAGGGTTTTTCACTTAAAGGTAACCTTTGATAAATTATATTTTGAAAAGCAAACATTTTTTGGAAAAGAGTTTTAGGTTAAAAAATAACCTAATTTGAAAACTATTTATTTAAGAATATATTTGAGAAATGATGTATTATAAAATATCTAGTTTTAAAATACATGAGAAAACATTTTACTAAACTGAGGATTATTTGGTTTGGAAGTAAATGGTTGAAAATTTTAAAAACTTAATTAAATAACAAACTTTGAAGGTATTTGTTAAAAAGGTATTTTATTAAAAATGTGTTTATTTGAGAATTTTAACTAAGAACTATAAAACTAGACTTTGCAACATAGGGTGTAAGACGATGGGTAAGATGAGTTTTGAGTTTACCCATTATGATGTTGTTACCTTTATGAATATTGAGTTTGATTTCCCTAATAATCCGTAGGGACGTCTAATTATTCCCTTTTAAGAGAGAGTTGGAGTGTGAAGAAGGGGCTACACATTTCATTGTGTGCGATAGTGACTTTTTTATTGTATTGACTTGTCTTGGTTGAATTGTTCGTATTGCATTGTTGTCCATTAAATTATTTTCAATTAGGAAATTTAGCTTCTTATTCGATTATGATGTGCTCGTTCGAATTAATTCCTTATGTTTGTACTATGTTGTTGATTGCTTGTTTTACTATGACTTATTTTAATTATTTGATTGTTTACTTGTTTGTTTGATATTTTCCTATGAATTCATGTTATGCTTGTCTGGATTGTTGGTACTAAACCATCTATATGGGGTTTGTACTTTTTAACCATTTATGTGGGGTCTATACTTTTTGACTATCGATGTAGGGTCTATGCTTATTGACCGTCTATGTGATCTGAGAATTGAGGATTGAAGCAGCTATGACATTATTTTGAGGATGTAGCCATGATTGGGAACATACATCGATTTGAAGGTTGTATGTAATGTTTGTACACCGATTTTTTTGAGGATGGGACTATGAAAAAGTTCATCGATGACATTGAGGATACACATATTTGGATGGATATGTAGCAGCATAGGGATTGACACAACAAATTGTTATTTCTTGGTATAATGATGTGGTGATTGCCCTTCTCAAGGTATGTGCGCATTTATTTTTATTAGTTGTGCTAATTATTGATTTTTGTGCATTCATTTATTTGAACATGCATGTTTTTGTAAACCACTGTTTTGTTGTAGACTTTTATTATGGTCAATTATGGTTAATTGTTGAAATACATGATATGACTTGTGAATAGAATTGATATGATTGAAATTGTTGCACTCTTTGTTGATGGAGTGTTATTATACATTCTGTAGTTGAGTTGTATGATTGAGGAGGTGTATGTGTTACTATAGTATGTATTTAGAAAAATTGAATCATTATTATAAATGAATTGTATTGTGTCTGATCGATGGTGCTATGTGGTTGTTATGCGCTGCTATTATAAGTTGCTAATATATGATTGGTGTATTTCCCCGTGTTTTGTGATAAAACCCACGATGATGATAAATTGATTTGGTTGGGGTTTGTATTTAAGGAATTGTGTGGGCGCAATTCTTTTAAAGGGGAAGAATGTAAAGACCAATAGATTTGACACGGTTAATATTAAAATAATTGAAAATGGATTTTTAATAAAAATGGTAAGTTGAGAGTAGTATTTATAACCATTTATAACCACTGCGATGATCTTTCTAAGCTGATCGGTTTGATATAAAATTTTGATGGATTTGGAGTTATGGTTTGCAAAACAGAAGCGTTTCAGTGTTTAAATATGGTACACAGCCAATTTTAGGCCAAACGGTTACATACAACTATACCCACTTCATTACATGTATAAGTAACGCTTGGAATCCCTAAGAGGAAACCATTATATTAGTCTCTCTTTCTTAATCTAGAAATTCTTTCTAATCCAATTTTAACGGTGGATGATTTTCGCTAATTGTAAATTATTTTAAAAATCAAAATGCCCAAACCCCTACATATTATATATCGCTAGGAGAATCTTGATGAATAGAGTTGACGTGTGATATTCGTTTGTTGTTAAAGGGCTTGAGTCAATGGAAAATTATGATCATAGAATATCCGGTGAAACCCTAGGTGTCAATTGGGGGTTTGTGATTTAGGTACAAATTGGCAAAATTGAAGATTCATATGTGTAGATCTAAGACAAATGGAGTTCACCGGTGGTCTCAATTGCATCCACTGTGGCCTGAATCGGCAGTAGTACGAGTTGGAAGCTGTGTCAGGTGGTGGCGGAGGGCTTGGCTATAAGTGGACGTGGGGGATGCTTCGGGTGGCACATGTGCTGATAAGTCTAGCAGTGGTGGCGATGTCGTCGCAGATGGCCAGAGGTGGCTAGATTTCTTGATCAAATGACAACATCAACGGGGAGGAATGGTTTATGGGGCTTCATGAGGTACTGTAGAAGATGACACCTTTTTCATTTTAACGTGCGTAAACTAAATAATTATATAAATTGTCGTATAACTTCTAACCTTCGTATCTTTCACACACTAATTATAAAATATATATCTATTGATGAAAAGTCATATTTATTGATATATGTTGTGTTATATGGATGACTGTTTGATTATTACGATATTTTGTATATGTTGTGCCATGATTAGAGTTGGTGTTGATTATAACATTTTTGGATGTTTAATTATAATTAACTATTGTTTTGAGTTAGGAAATAATTATTTAAAATAAAGGGATAGTAATGGGAAAATTAGACAAATAAATGATAAATATGGTTATTGACATATTTTGGATGATATTTGTAAAAAGGATGATTTAACAAATTTTACTGATATTAATGTATAGAATTTAATATGGTTATTATTTATGAGTTTCTGGGAAAATTCATAAATATTAATTTAGATTTAGTTTTGGGAAGTTTAAATGTATTTATAAATAAAATGAAAATTTAAATAATAATACGCATTTCAATGAAAATACTATTGTTTTATATAAATGACAAAACGATTGATTGCGGTGTTTATGGTATGAAATATTTTTATTGTTGTTTGAGTAATAAAATAATATGGCATTTTTTGAATAAGAATTATAATACAATAATAAAGAAATGTTTTTCAAGAGTATTTTTGGATAAAATATTTACTATTTTTGATAGAAAATACGACGCCTTAAGGGATTTAAAGTAATGAAATTTAAATAAAGTATTCCTTACGTATTTTATCATTTTAAAAGTTTATTATTATTTGGAGGTAAATAAAGGTGTTTTTGTAATAAACAATAGTAAAATGTACATGAGGAAAACTAATTGTTGTAAGTACAATGTTTGAATGGATGCAATACATGATTTCTTTGTCTTACAGTGATGTTTATCATGAAATCGCATTAGGACGAGTATGCGATGTTTTACCATTATTGCTAGTAGGTAATGGGTAGTTAATTATGGTTATTTGATGAAGGATTGTGTTACTAATATTGGTTGGATTAGTACACATTTGATGATATTGATGTTGTGTTGCTATTGCAATGATTAATATACATTGGATGATTTATACTTACATTGGTGATGTATTATTATAACTGACAATTAATAATGTATATTTATGTTGTGTTTTATGTTGTGTTTTCGTTATTTGGTACTTACATTGGTAAGTATATTTATGTGTATACTTACATTGGTAAGTATATTTATGTTGTATTTTCCTTGTTTGGTGATTGTGGTTGTCATTGAATATTTTTAATGTTTGATGGTTGTGTACTATTATTGTTGTTACTCCTTATGATGATTTGTTATGGTTGATAAGTAGGAATATTGTTTTCTGCTTTTTCTATTTGTATTGGTTGTATCGGTTGCATTGATTGCATTAGCTGTGATGGTTGCAATGGTTGCTTGGATGCTGTAGTTGCAATATACTAACAAGTATTTGGATGTAGGAGAAGAGCAGAAACTAGAACTATATGGGCTTGATCCCCCAAAAGGGCTATGTAGGCAGTTTTTTTCTGTGCAATAGCTATTAAGCCTATGGTCGTAGTGTATAGGGTTAGGCACAGTCTAAACATAGTTGAAACGTTTTTTATACCTGTGATTCACGCTAAAACAAAATTAACCATGAGACCAAGCACGTTTGTAGTTAGCTAAAAATGAATGAATTTTTGTATATTAATGTAAACTGCACGTCCCAATTTTGCTACATTTTTTATGGTTGTGAAATTATCATCCAACATGTTTGCATGAAAAGTGGAAAAACACCTCCAATCGATTTATAATAGTAGAGAAAGTAGAAAAAGGCTAGAAAACTAAAGAATGCACAGATTTATAATGATTCAACTAGAATGAGCCAATGTTCAGTATTCATTCTTATTCTCTTTCTTATATTTTAGCTTTTACAATGATTTGAATACAAAGTACAATGGTTTATAGTCAAATATATAGTTCCAAAGCTCATATCTGGCTATTTCTATCCGGTAGTGTCTAGTGGTTCCAAAAAAGTTCTTCTTATGGTTGCTGGAAGCTTGGTATTTATAGAAGTGAAGAGATTGGGGGGTTAGCCTAGTAAATCAGCTAGTTCCCTATATAAAATGTTCGATTCGGCTATTTTCATATATAAAAGATACGACCCTGAATTTCCTTATATTTCAAATTTCTTTCCTTAAATAGTTGGTTTAGTTCGTTATTAAGAGGGGTTCTAGGTGATGTTTTATTTGACATAGGAAAGAAGTGTTGTGGCACTCCTTGGTTAAGTTTGGCACCTTGGGTCAACTTCCCTGTGTACACCGGAAAAGAATTCTTGTCTGGTGGCTTCTCTAGCAGATAAAGAATCTTGTCGGTGTTCCATCTACTGAACATAAATTCTTGTTCGGTAGTGTGCCTAGCAGACATGAATTCTCGTTCGGTAGCTTCACTACCAGGCTAGGCTTTAGCATGTTCCTACCGAACTGAGCATACCAAGGATCTACCATCGAACCGAGCGAGCTAGTGCGGGTTTGCCTTGTTTCTCCCGATCTTTCTATTACTTAGTCTCTAGGGTGGCTTTCCTCTCCACTAGAGCCATACATATGGGTTAGATCCCTTGTAGCTCTCACACTACACTTGCCTTCATTTGAGCCCACCTTGCATTGCTGAACTTCTCAAGCGCAAATGCCCATAACACTTACCCCCAAAGCTTACTTCGTAGGATACAAAGTGGGTTTTGGTTGACATCTTCTTATGGACGTAATTTGGGTGTGCATGCCATCATCTTTGCCAAGTTGTTACTGCTAATCACACATACTTTGGTTCATCACTTTCTCTGGTTCGGCATGCATTGTAGTTCGGCGTTCTAGGCAGTTCGGCATGGTTTAGGGTTCGGAACTCATGGTCCGAGGTTGTCCTACCAAACAACGTTTTCTATTTGACTCTATGTTGTCCAACACTGAGCGAAGTAGGGAGGCCTATATAAAGGCTGAGCTACCACTAAAACCATATGTTGCCTTCATTTCTCTTCGGTGTGGAAAAATAGAGCCCCTTCGTCTCCCATCAGTTGCTGCCTTGCCAATCCAATCTCAAGTGTCTTTACTTTCCGTGTCCCTTCCATTCTTGTAATCTATCAAAGTAAGTTTCCTATTACTAATCTAATTATTTCAAAATTTTCTTTAATTCACTAGTGTTTATCCTTATCGATCCGACACTGTTTTAGGGAGTTGGGGTTTTTTCAAGCATTTGGTCCTTGCCAGGGTTTAGGAACTAGTGTAGTGTCTTTAGTTAGTTTTGTTATACTTTATATCACATGCGTTTTTGGGTCAGTTAAGCTTAGAGTTTTCAAGGTTGTGATTGGCTGAAGTGCGGTTTGGTCATTGTCGATCGTTGAATGGGAAGGAATCCAGTAAGAGTGATTAAGCAAGGAATAAGAGATGGTATGAGATTGTGCATGGGGTTACCTTGACATTCCATATTTGACTTGAGGCTAAGAGAAAACTGGATCGATGACTGGATGATTGTCATTGAATTATACCAAGATAATATTTAGACGCTCCCTAGGATCACTAGTTTCTTATAATTTGATCGTTGAACTAGGAACTTATGTAAACAAGTAGGGTCGTAGGCTACGTTATAATATTCCACCATTAAATTTCACTAATTGAGAATCCCAAGTCAATGTTACTTAATAGTTTGTTGCACTTTTTTTTGCACGCATACACACACAATCACAAACACACACACTTCATAATAATGCATCAGATAGATACATATCGGAAAGAAATGTTGAGTCGTCAGAACACTCGGTCATCTAGTGCTACTAGAGACCAGGATCCTTTTCCTATTTTGATCTTGCACCATTTGGACATCGAACCAGCCAGCCCAGTTATGCTCACGCATTGGTACATAGGTATGGTCCCTCACAATTTCCAGTAGACCCTATTAAGTCCCTAGCTTCCACTTTATCATCCAAGCAGCTAGATACTATAGCTGCTGCCAAGGACTTTCAAGAGATGGTATGATTTTACCTACTCTCAAACGATGGGCTCACGCTCCTTCGGAAGGATATGTGGCCTACTCGAGGTACCACTGCATGGTTGGGGCTCCAACTCCTCTTCTTCAATGGGTCACGGGTTTCCTTATGCATTTAAAGATTGCTCCTTTCTAGTTGCATTCTAACAGATATGCCATTATAACTAGCCACTACGCCATCTTCATGAGGGAGTTTCAAGTTCCTCCCACCCTTTAGTAAATCAGGTTCCTGTATGCTATTAAAAGTAAGACGAAAGGTCCCCCTTATATCTATCTTGAAGTGGGGAGAAAATTTAAATTAGTGGAGGAGTTGTACTCAAAGTATAATATGTTCAAGAAAGAGTACTTCTTCATCCAGGACGCTTCTCCATGCTTCCTTCAATGTCACTCAGGATGTCAGCTACCTTGACCGCTCGTTCAAACTCATCCTTATTTAGAGAAGGTTTCATTCTATCCATTGACCCTTCCACTTTTCTATTCTCTTCCTTAGGTTTACTAAGAGCTGCATATAGATGATGATCTGGAGGATATTTTAAGGAATTTGAAGTAGAGCTAAGGATGGCTCCCCATTTAGTGAAGGATGATATTTGAGAAAGCACGGGCTGCTAGCTGTTGGGCGTTCGATTAAGAAAGGCAGAACCCCCTCCATGCACAAACCTGCAAAGAAGGGAAAAGGAAAACCCTTGATAGTTTGTGAGACAAGTGAAGAATCATCTTCTTAGCCCTCTTCTTCCGATGTTAATTTGACCTCAGTCCCGCCCGAGATCGAGCAGTAGTACACACAGAAGCCATGGGTTTAGAGCTAGATTTCTTTAGGATTGAACCCTGCGCAGGTGGTCGACTAAAGTCCATAATGGAATGGGATGATGATAGTATTCATACTAAAATATTTGAGGGGTAAGCCCTTATTCCCATGACAGTGTTGCCACCACCTCAGATAGAGGCAAAGCTCGCCCTTTAAGGCATATTAGCCTGAAGGCCTCGTCTAACCTGGATATCGAAGAGGCTTTGAACATAACTTTTAAGCCAAAAGAACAAGAGGAGTTCATTCCCAAGGATATCATGGTTTTTGATTATTTACAGGACCTTGAGCTAAGGATTGACTATGGTGATTCTGCCTCAAAAGCAAAAATTCAATGGCAGTTGGAGACACACAAGGACCCTATGGGTTCATTTAGATTCCATGCACTTTTTACATGCACACGAGCACACACACATCTCTTTTATATTGTATAGTGATGCATTTCTTGGCCTTAGATCGGTTCTAATTCTTTGTCTCTTAGGGAGTATGAGTCCAAAAGAAAGCAAAGCTGCAATCTAAATTCAAGTAGTTAAAGTTGAATTTACCTCCTACATATGTTAAGAAGGTCGGCTCATCATTTGGCTTGAGCAAGAATGTAGGGAAGTCGATCACAGAGCTCAAGATTGGAGAATAATTTCTTACTACTCTGCTAGGATAAAGGCAGTTAGGACCCTCATGATGGCTCCTGAAAGAGGTCATGCTCTCTTAGTAGAAAATCGAGATCCAAGACTCCCATCCATCCCTTTAGATCTTCTAGAGCTTCACTTTTTCTTCTCTCAGACTCAGAGATTTCTAAGCAGCAAGAGAAGGTGGTTATGAGGGGTGAGATAGTTGTTGCTCTCAAGGGAAAAGTGAAGGAGAAGGGAAAGGAAGGTACCACTATAATCACAGACCCCAGTGACCCTAACTTCGATGAGTTCCAACAATCATACCAACCAATGGACCCCATCGTCCGATTATTAGCTGATGCCCCACTCTTACTTTTCCAGGCTTGATCGACCTTCTCAAGAATGGGTTGCAAGGCATGAAGGTGTTATCAAAATTTCATTCCAAAGTAGTCAAGGTAGGTGAGGAAATCGACAAGAAGAATGTCGAGCAGAATCTGAAGATTTTTGAGTTATGGAAGTAGATGCACGAGAAGGACAAAGATCATTAGATGGTGTTGGACGCATTAGAGAGGTCCCAGAAAGAGGAGATTAAGAAGCTCAAGGACGCTTATTCTGGAGGGCTGTTAAGATTAAAGAAGGAGCACACTCATACCCTCAAGGTAGCAAAAGAAGACTATAATGCCAAGGCTAGGAGGTTGTCTGAAGACTACAAGAATGTCAAGGCAAGTTTACCAAGAAACTGGATGAGATTCGGTCGATTACTACAAGAGTGGAGCCCGTATTTTTGGAATTGAAGAAGATGGATGAAGACTTAAAGGTTAAGAGGCTTCTCTCCAAGCTAGGCTCGAGGCCGTGACAGTCAAAAAGGCGGTTGAAACTAAAAAGGTCAAGGAGCTGCAGGAGCAATGTGATGGAATGAATAGCCAATTAAACTAGGTGTAAGAGCTTCAAGATGATGTTTACTTCCAAATGTTAACTAAGAAAGGAAAGCATGGATGGAGGATTATCAAGAATTTATGGCCTCCATCTAGAGACGACTAATCAAAGATGCTAAGGTGGCTAGTGATCAGGAGGTCGACTTTTAGTCTTGAGTCCATCGAAGTACGCTTCTCAATGGAGTAGAAGTAAGCTATCCGCAAGGATTATATAAAGCCGTCTGCGATGAGAAAACCTAGAAGGAGCAGGAGGAAACAAAGAAGAATGATAGGCTCAACTATCGGGACGACTACTCAAGGTCGAGCTTTGAAATCAGTTATTTATGCACTCGTGCATGATGTTACTCTAACTATTTTCCATGTTTCTTCAAATGCATCAGTCCAAGGCCAGGCTCAAAACATTCCACGGCCTCAAGATGACTCTCAACACCAGGGTGATGCTCCAGTTTCTCCTAAAGGTGGTAGGATTCTTCTATATAACCCATGGGTCACTGGTTGGGTACATTTGAGCCCACTTAGACAAGACCATACTTGATAGTCCTCCTCGTTTCCATGCAACTGACACAGCTATAACGAATCCCTCCAAACCTATGGTTTCTTCTAAAACCCCATTGCCAGTGACTGTGCCAGCAGGTTCTTCAGACTTCACAACCAAGGAGAGTTATGATGAGATGATTACCATTTCAAATATAATGCTGATGTTGAGATTGTAAGCTTCAATATGTCCACCAAGGACTTTGATAGGGAGGAAATTCTAAGGTGGAATGTTATGGCTAAGCTATATGTTATGGAGGAGTTGAAGTTGATGAAGAGGAAACAATCTAAGCTTAATGAGGCCACCGCATCCAACTCAAAGGACGATAAGAAAGAGAAAGAGCATGTGGGATCCAAGTCATATAGGAAGAGCCACTCCTCCGAGTCCAAGTCCAAGTCCATGTGATAGCAGTGATTGTATGTCTTTCATTTTCGAACATTTTATCCTATCTTCTTTGATGTACTAAACATTTGGATTATGCTCGCCCAATTTTAAAATTTTTATGGGGGTAAGGATGTATTATTTCTAACAATTGTGATCTATACTATAAATATTTGGATATTTAAGGGTGTTTGGATGTTCTTGCTTTTGTATAACTTGCTTTCCTACTGTATTGCCATTACTCTAGTTTATTTGTTTTCATGTAAGTATTCCATGCATGGTAGTCATTCCCTAAGATTCCAGGGTTGATTGCCTACATTGAACAGTCTACTTGATGGTCGTGTTCTGACTACGGATGGGCTCAACTATACATTGATGCCCAAAGTTCAGGGCTGATCATCAGTGGCGAACTACCCAATCGACGGCCATGCCTTGATTGTGGGTAAATCCAACTTTCCACTGCTGACCATAGGTTGAGGCCGATTGTCAATGGCAAACTGCCCATTCGGCAGTCATATCCTGACCATGGGTAAATCTGGTTCATCACTACCAACCAAAGGTTGGGTCCGATCGTCAATATCAAACTATATAGTCATCAGTCATGTCCCGACCGTGGGTAAATCTGGTTCACTACTACCGGCCAAAGGTTGGGGTCGATCGTCAATGGCGAACTAGCTAGTCGGTAGTCTGCCTTAACTATGGGTAAATCTGGTTTGCCATTACTGGCCAAAGGTTGGGGCCGATCGTCAATGGTGAACTACCCAGTTGGTGGTCATGTCCCAACCGCAGGTAAATTTGGTCCGCCATTACCGACCAAAGGTCGGAACCGATCATCGACGGCAAACTACCCACTCAGTGGTTATGTCGTGACTGTAGGTAAATCCGATTCGCCATTGTCGGCCAAAGTTTGGGATAGATCGTCAAAGACGAACCATCTAGTCGATGGTCATGTCCTAACAATGGGTAAATCCAGTTTGCCAATATTAGCCAAAGTTACGGGGATAAGTCCTATGTCATTGCAACACCATCTGTCCTCGAGTAAAAATTCAGCGTATTAAGCTTTAACAATGCTTGATCGATGTAAATGTTGCCTTGGCGCACTTGGGTTATTTAACTTCATATCCATCAATCCAAGATGGATGACAAGTCAACTCGAGCTAATGTCTAAGTCCTACTCTTTAGCTTAAGCATTCTAATAATCTGTGTAAATTTGTCGACTGGCACTATAGCATACTTAACTCCACCCCTAGCCATAAGAAGTTCATCAATCAGATCTATTCTCCGGACCGCAAAGGGCTAGGAGATAACCATGTGAGTCGGCTCGGTGGAGGGCAATCTTGGGACCTCTGCAAACCGCTAACATTTGTCACATTTCCTCGTATATTCCATCGCATCATAATTTAGCATTAGCTAGAAGTATGTATATCGTAACACCTTCTTGGCTAGAGTATGCCCCCAATGCGGTCTTTGCAGCTACCCTAATGTATATTCACCAGCGCTTCTTCGGCTTCTTTTCCGACTATGCACCTTAATAACGGGTTAAACAAATCCCCTTCGATATAACATATAATCTTGGATGATAAAGCGAGCCGCCTTCCACAAGATCTACTTGGCTTCAATCCTATTGTCCAGTAAGACCCTCTCGCCCAAGTACCTTATAATCGGTGTCATCCATGTTTCCTCGCCATTGATAGCCGCAACCACATTTACCTCCTCAAAGCTAGTTCTAAGTTGGGTCATAACTGCTATTGACCTTAACAAAGGCTCATCTTCTGAACTTGTCAATTTCGCCAACTCATTCGCATCCTGAGTTTCTTCTCGTGGAATGTGTCTAATCACATAATGCTCCATCTCGACGAGTAAAATCTTCACCTTTCTTAGATAGGATGTCAAGCATTCCTCTTTAGCCTGAAACTCTCCTAGCACCTGGTTCACAATCACCTGAGAGTCGCTATGCATGCACAGTGGCCTTATTCCCAATTTTCTAGCTATCACCGATCATGCTACCAGTGCCTTATATTAGGCCTTATTGTTCGGAGCCTTGAACCCCGGCTGTATGTGTAATTCAGCTTCCTCTTGTCAGGCATTAACAATACCACTCCTACACCAGAATCATGCTCGTTTGAAGCTCCATCCATGTAGATCTGCCATTAAAGAGCTTCTTCCTCATGAGATTCAACTTAATCATCTCTAGTAGTGAACTTTGCAAAAAATTCCGCTAGGGCCTATCGCTTGATTGCCGTTCGAGAATGATAAACAATCCTATATTGGCTTAGCTCAATGCTCCACTTTGTCAATCCTGAGGTGTCAGGTTGATGCAGGATCTTCCTCAATGATTGGTCTGTCAATACCCAGATAGGATAGGACTAGAAATAGTGCCTTAACTTTCGAGATGCTATTAGAAGACTATATGCCATCCTTTCCAATTTAGGAACCCTAGATTTCAGTCAAGTGATGTGCTTACTCACATAATACACCAGTCACTGCATCGATCTTCTTCCCGAACCAATGTTGCACTCAAGGCATGAGTCGACACTACCAAGTATAAATATAAATCTTCCCCTTCCACCAGCGTAGAAAAAACGGATGGCTTTTGCAAATGCTCGAGGAAATTAATAAATGCAACCAACCATTCATCCGTCAAGGAAAAAATGCCTTCCTCCTTCTTGAGTGCTTCAAAGAATGGAACACACTTATCAGTGCCTTTAGATATGAACCTGCTCAATGCTACCATCTTGCCGTTCAGGATCTACATCTCCTTTCAGGTTTTGGGGATCTTGATGTCTTTTAAAGCTTGGACCCATTCTAGATTAGCTTAAATTCCCCTAACATGTACGATAATTACCAAGAACTTTCCAGATGAAACCACGAAAGAACATTTAAGCAGATTCAGCTTCATCCCGAATTCTAGTAAAATTTGAAACATCTCATCCAGAAATGTGGTCGGCCTTCTTTAATTTCACCAGCATGTCAGTGACATACACTTCATAGTTCTTCCAATTTGACTAGTAAACACTTTATTAACTAAGCGTTGATACATTGCTCATGTGTTCTTAAACCCAAACGGCATGACTTTGTAATAATAGAGTCCCAAGTTGGTAATAAAACTAGTGTGCTCCTAGTTTGGAACGTACATAGCAATTTGATTATACCTGGAGTATGCGTCCATAAAGGATACCCCTGGTTTCATCTACTAGCTGATCAATTCTCTGGAGTGGAAAACAATCCTCAGGACATGCATCGTTCAGGTTGGAGAAGACAGTACACATCCGCTATTTCCATTCGGCTTCCTCACCAAAACTGGGTTTTCTATCCATTTCGGGTACTGTGACTCCTTGACAAACTCATTCGCTAATAAAGTTTCCATTTTTCATTAAGGGATATCGACCGCTTAGGGCCCATACTTCTTTTCTTTTACTTCACTGGGGGTTTTCCAGGGTCGATATTCAAGGCATGACACACGATTAAGAGTGAGATTCCACATGTGTCCATAGGGGTGAGCGCTCGGTCGGTTGTGTCGGTTTTGAGGTAAAAAATGTCAAACAGAATTGAAACCGAAAAAAATCAAAACCGAGTCGAATTAATTTCGGTTAATTCAGTCGGTAACCAATTTAACCGAACTAAAATAGCAAGTAAGAGAATTTACCATATGTTATTATTCAAATGATTGATTTAATCAATGGAAAACATAAATTTATGCTTATATAAACTATTTTGAGTATTTATTTTAAGTTTATAAGAAATATTAACCTATTTTTATTAGATAATGTTTATTTTTTATTACTAAACCAATTGTTAAGAGTACTACAATGCCATGAATTTGTGTAATATAATAGAAGTTCGGTTAATTCGGTTAAACAGATAACCAAAATAAAATTATTTTACAAACCGAATTCAAGCCGATATAATTTTATAACTGAATCGAACCAACCAAAATGAAACCGGTTTGGTTGGTTAATTTTGTTCTAACCGAATGTTGCTCACTCCTATATGTCCATATGGGACCAAGAGAACACATCCTAATTATCCTAAAAAAATCGTATAAATTGTAACTTAAGATCTCGCTCTAGCCTAGACCTGATCTTCATCAGTTTTGTTGTGTCATTTCTATCTACTTCCACGACCTCCACCACCTCTTCGGGCTCCGCTACGGTCACTCTCCTCCATCTCTTGGGTCAAGTTCATTGTAAGGATCACTTGTAAACCCAAGAAGGGGCCCTCCTGTAATTGCTATGTGATTGCATTTTTGGCACATAGTGCGACCTCTACGCCCTTCCCTTTCTCCAGGCGTTTATTTTCTCGAAGCTCAGTCACATAACACTCTCTAGCATCATCCTTATTTCCCTCTACTAGCCTCACTTCATTGGCCATATGAAATTTCATGGTCAAACATCATTGGGCTACCACTGCATGGAAATCTAATAGATTTAGTCGCCCCAAGAAGGCATTGTACATAGAGAATCATTCCACCAAGACGGAAGTTTGTTTTCATATGGCTAAGCTAGGAAGGGTTCATAACTCGACAAACAGATCCAACCTTCCTAAAAGCATTTTTCCTTCCCCTGTGAAGCCACGTAGTTGCTGGTTGCATAAGGTAACATCCTTCATTGACAATCTCATCTTGTCAAATGCATCTTTGAACAGGACGTTCACCGAACTTCTACTGTCTCTGATGTACTTCTATGGGGTCGAGCATTACCTAAATCACCATGGGATCCGTATGCGGGTAGTGCTTACCCTGTAAGTCACTATCGCTAAAGATTATCTCATCCTGCTCTGATGAGTGGCCTTAGCCTTTTGATCCTCACCTACGGTGTACACAAAAGCTTCTCCATTCTTTAAAGACTTTGCATATCTTTCCATCTCCGCCCAACTTTTATCAGCTACATAAGGTCCTCCTATTATGATTAATCACCAATTTCTTATCTTTCTCACTGTTAGCACTGGTTCCTTCTCCTCCATTCTTGGCAAGGGTTTCCTTGGAGCCTGCTGCATAGGAACGGGGGGAGCGTTAGGATTCTTGAAATATCGCTCCAACTTCTTTTTACTGATGTATTCCTCTATTATGTCTCGCAAATGGCAATAGTCATTGGTGTCATGACCATGAGATTCATGGAATCTTCAATATTGTCCCATCTTTATGTTAGCTTCAGTTTCCTTTCTCAATAGAGGCTTATTGTATTTAATCTTTGCTTGCGTCGTGAGGTAGATGTTCTCAACGGTATCGGTTAGGTTCGTATAAGCATCAAACCTTGGCTCGGGTCTGAACCTCCTTCGCTCCACTTTCGTTCCTCTAGAACCCCCTTAATTGTTATCCTTCTTCTTCTCAACAAAACCTCCTCTGCTGCCCATGGTTATAGCTTTCACCCTATTAGATGCCTTCGATGTCTTGACAACTACTCCAGTCTGGTGGCCGACTACAACTTCCTTTAGTCGCATAACTGCCCCGTAGAAGACGTCCTACAAAATTGTTGGTTTCTCCCTAGTTAACCTCTAGGTAATTTCATGTCCAAGTATATGCCCCCACACAGCGCCATAAGAGTTAGCCGTTTATCAGTATTTTGGAAGCTATCCACCACAGCATTGAAGCGAGTTAAGTACTGCCATAGTGTTTCATCTTCTCTTTGTTTCACATGTGAAAGTGAGTATGGATCCTTCGATTGCTCAACATGCACCCAAAATTAGCTAATGAATTTTTCTTTTAACATCTCCCACAAATAGATTGAGCCTGGAGGAAGGCGATAAAAGCAAATTGTTCCTAAGTTTGTCAAGAATAAGGAAAAAACCCTTGCATAAGACTTTCTCCATTGCTCCACTCATTAGTATGTGTTGCATATACTGTTGTAAATGTATTATGGGATCAATGAGACCCTGGTAGGGATCTATGGTGAGCATTCGAAAACTCCTAGGGTTCCAAGCATTTTCAATCTCCATAGAGAATGAGCTACCAACTCTCACCCCAATTCCTCATTCTATGTGACGCCCCTACTTCTATACACATACTACCCAAGAGTATTAATAACTAATACTGTCAAGTCATATGGAGAATAAAGTGATATGGAGCACACAATGAATATTCCCTTGGACCAACACTGGTACTTATCTCAAATATCAATATAACTTGCCATATTCATATTCGATCTCGGTACAAAGCAATAAACACATTTGTCTCTATGATAGATCAATACATAATATAATATAAGTAATAGAAAATGCAGAGTCATTCAATACAATAATAATATATAATATTAAATATACACTATCTTTTAATCTATAATACTTGAATCAAAATTATACTTCTACAGTGTGTTATTACATAATATAATAAAAACCTATCCTTCTTCTACGCCCAAACACTCTCAACTGGTCAACTTGTCCCTGAACCAGAAGTGTCTCGGACTGACTTGAGTATTATAAATAACACATAGGTCAGACTATGTCTAAATCAAGGGTTAATATCTTTATGATTCACTATACCAATGTATAATTATATGATAATACCCATAATGTTAATAAATACAGGATAATATATATACATATATATATATATATCGAGTATTTAATCACAGCATCATAAATAATCTCAAATGTATTATATAATTATAAATGTCGAAAATCATACATATCGCTGTCATCACTCATCTCAAAGTAAATCAAATCAAAAATCATAGAACCGATTACAAATGGGTGAATCGTCAAATTTAGAAAACATCATCCTCAAAATCAAGAAATCATTGATAAAGAGATATCATTAAGTATAGTTGGGTTAACTAACTACAATTCCCAAACATCTTTAAATCTCGATAATAAAAGTTTCATCATCTACATACCAAAATAGGATAGGCTTCCTATTAATACATAATAAAAGATACGAGGATCCACCTTACTTTGGACACATATCCAGATATAATCTCATCTCCTCATATATGAATAAATCAAAATAGTATGGATATACAGGGACTGATTACACTTTAGACTCACCCAGCCCCTAGTATAGAAAACTCATCATAGGAAGGAGACATATATGACAATCCACTACATACAAAAACCCTGAACTAGATGGGATACCGATGGCCGTATGCCCGCTTTAGGAACCCAGGGTCTACAAACCTCCAGGTAGTAGCCAGATCTATTCTTATATTCTACAGTTACCTCGATGGACATCGTGACCCCATCCACCAATGGCTCGTTAGCGCGTAGCCTCGGTCACGACCCTACCTTGCCCCTAATGGTAATAGACTGTTGACCTATGCAACACAAGGAGCTATGGGGCACCTACCCTACCAAACCTATGATGTGCATCAAATATAATATACAATGGTGTGGCGGATCTATGGCGCGACCCCAAGATTAACCCGCCAAGGTGGATACTGGTTCATTCTTGAAATATAAAAGAAGCTGGACACAATGTGGATGGTCATATAGTACTCATACCATATAGCTACACATATCTCTAATAGTAGGCCGACACATGGCTCACATAAGTCACCACGTGACTATAACGTACTCACCGCAGTGAGTATCACCACATACAAATGAGTGTAATCCCCGTTTGAGTGACATTTACTTACAAAGAATAATCAAACAAATAACATAACGGCGTTCCATACCATCGCATGTTATTCAAGTGATTATTTAATGCACATAAACTACAATCAATCCACACTAAACATCTCTATATGACAAGTTCGATGAATAAATGAAAAAGTGTTATCGAAAGTCCCATACCATACGGTATCACTAAACCGTTCATTCAAATTTCTCATCACATAGAATTGAAAAACATCATAAACATAATATCATATAATAACAATATCATAAATCTACATAGAAGGATGTCATCACCGTATCATATTAAAACACCAATCAAAACCATATAGATGATGAATCATTCATATAATCCAATTCAATATATAAGAGAGGAATGATCAGAAATGTAATCTAAAATAGATTCAATATATAAATGAATACATAAAGCAACAAAAAAAAATATTTAATAATGAATCATTCACATCATATATTCTTATATAATAAAATAAATACTTGGAAATGGATAGTAAATAGTGTGTGTGTGTGTATTATATTTAAATTCTCTAATAATGCTATATAAGACAAATGATACAAAAGTAATATCCAAATAATTATTTAAACATCATAGCAGTATAATTCCATAAATCTGTTATATAACTTGGAATGATCATCAAACATCATAAAAATTAATTGACAATTCAAAATAAGGATTTACTAAATCTTTATAAATTTCCACATGAATCATAATATTATTAAACTACTTTCTACAATTAATGAACATCTTAAAATAACTCGTAAAATCAAATATTATTCAACACAATCAATTCATAATTTTCTATAATTAAACACTATATTAAAATAAATATTAACTTTCAAGATAAATTCTGATGTACTTCAAATGATTAAAGTATAGGTAATTCCAATCTTTCACCATATATATTCTAAATCATTATTAACCATATTAATATGTCTTAATAACATTTAAAAGTCATTTCATAATTTATTAATAATTTAATGATTATAAAGTATTTTAAAATAAATTTATATCAAATAAAATAGATTTCTAGAATGAAAATAAAATATCAAATCGTAATAGCATTCATTTGTTTAATAAATAACTCTTAGAAAATTCTGATATAATATAAAATAAACATCAAAACCATTCATTAAATACAAATAAATAAATAAATAAGGTAAAATTATATAAAATAATAATTTAGAAAATCAAATAGTACAGGTTCAGTCGACTAGAATACCATCTCAGTCGACTAGTCAAAGTCGACTGAATCCATAAAGAGTCGACTAAAATGTTGTGTTGCTCTTGAATTTTGGATTTTGTACTAGTTTAGTCTACTGAATTTTTATTTAGTCTACTGAATTCCTAAAAGTCAGAAAATGACTTTCATGACTTCTTCCATTCGACTCAACTCGACATCTCTCACTTATTGGTGTTATTTCTCCCTTATTCACTCATACTACACTATAACCATTCGTGATCAATTATATCAATGAAGCACAATTCATGAATGAAGAGGTAGGACCACCACATTACTAATGTGTAACTGGATCATTGACTAATGATCACTATATTAAATCAAACATAGTTGTGAGTAGGAGAAATTACCTTGATTTGATGATCACTTAGCTCCTATTCCATCCTTGCTTTTTCTCTTCTTGATCACTTTACAAGTATTATTCAATTTAATAAGATGATCAACTAGCTTCTCTTGATTACTTGGTGTGGATAGTTGCCAAGATGTCTTGATTAGATTTGTATTAATTGTTGTAATTTAATGCTAATTAATTTAAGAAATTATATCGGAGTGTAAGTAGAAAGTTCAAAATTTTCTTGTTCTTAAAAATGAAGGGGCATGCTTGTATATACAGAAGTGGGAGAAGGCTCTAGAATTTGAATATTCTAGAGTTTAAGCTTTATGAAGGCAAATATATTTATTTTTCGGTTTGTATACTAACTACTTGGGCTTGCGAACATTTCTATTGTTACTTGCTTATATGGAAACAATGTTTACATAACCAAACTTTCTTCGTTTATATGAAAGCTAATTGGGTTAGGTTTTGTATATTGGTGGGCCTTTATATTTATTTCTTTCTTATACAAAATCATATCTAGTTAAAATTTAAATTCTTTTAACACTATAAGATCCTTCCAACTTCTAATTAAATTCCATCTTATTTATTCCAAATCTCATTTATTATAAAATCCCCTAAAATCTTATTTTATCGGTTTATTTCAAATTATAATTCAAAATTTCATATTTAAAAAAAATCTAAATCAATTTTCCTTTCAATTAAATTCCTTTCATTTTAATAAACTATTCTCCATCAAGTTCTCTAAATAAATTACTTAATTCGATATTAATTCTAATCAAATCTCCATTAATTCATTAATAATTATTATTTAACCATCAATTAATAGCTTTTCGACAGTGGGTTGTTACATTCTACTTACTCGCGACGCACACATTCTCTTATAATATGTGTCGTCCAGTCCTCCAGTTCAGGCGAGGAAGAAGCTGTTACATTCCCCTTCTGAAATCCATTCTAGTTGAGGAAGAAGTTGTTACCGCTGTTGTTGTTGAGGCTTCCGTTTGCCCAAGTACATCAAATACAGCAGAATCATCCATTCTGAAATCCAAAGAGCCTACGATAGATATTATTATGATTGAGGGGCCAGATCCAAGGCTATCATTTCGACATCTGCAGCGATCACTTTCGTTGAGGCTTACATTCCCCTTCCCGTCAATCAACTTATCCAGCACTGAACCAAAGAAGGTGAAATTTCCAAAGCTCATGCTTAATAAAGTCCATGCAAAGGTATATCACTTGTTTCACCTGTTTTTGAGAAACTTCAGTTCTCGCCAGAATCCATCTCTAATCTTTACCATTCTATTTGCCAACTTGTAGGTCGTCCACATCTTCCTCCTCCGCCTCCAACTACTCAAGGGTCGGATACTGTAGCTATTTTCACCACATCGGCCTCCATCTCCATGGTACTTTCGCTCTAAACTTGCCTCCTAGTTCTGAACCTGGCCCCGATTCTCAATGGATCGTGGCCCTGGAAGGGCTAAAGGATATTTCTCAGTCCCTGGGGGAAGACATTTTGATCACTGGCACTTTGGGCTCAACCGATCCTATTGCAATGGCAGAGAGCTTGAAAGCCGACCTTTCCAGGGTTAGGAGTAAAAAGGAGCCTGCTAACGAAAAATTTGTTGGCTCCATGCCTACAAGCCCTACTACCAAGCTTCCCATGATTAAGCCGAAGCCCCTCAAATCCTCTAAGACCTCTATCAAGAAGACCGTTGAGCCCATGTCACGACTAAGGGAGATACTACTCAATCTGAGGGAAACACTCCCAAAATGGGAAAATCCAAGAGCGGGTGAAAGAATAAGAGGTGATTCGACAGTTTTGGTGGCAAGGGCAGGATGAGATGGAAGAACAAATAGAATACTCATAAATCTTGTGAATGTGGTAGCTTGTATTTTGTTGTACCTTTTGTATCTGCTTTTTGTCATAAACAGGTCGTGCTTGTGCAGGAACGACCCTTGCGAGTTTGTATATAAAAGTTTATGCAATGGAAGATTACTTTTCTCCTGTAACTTGTGTTTCATTTACTTTCCTACTCTTATATATTGTACATGTTTATATATAACTACCTGAATATATAATATAACTATATGTACTGTGATTTACTTACATTATATATGTTTTTTTCTATGCAATGCGTTTATCTACTCAACTCTGTGCATATAAATAAAATTCCTACGATTGCATTAAGTATATTCCATTGTTTGGTCCTATTTTAGCCGCCAAACTGTTCCTGTTTGGCAAAACCAAACTATGATTGAACCAACACGGTAGTTATTCATGTTTTTATTAGGTCGAGATTCCTTCAATTGATTATTAACTGTAAACAATCCAAATTATACTTTGCTTCCTATTGTTGGGGAGCATCTGCCAGAATACTTATTTCCTTTTTATACATATTTCTGCCACGAACCAAGGGAGCTTCCATTCCAAATGCCAATATTTAGGAATTAGTATGAGACAAACATTGCGGGGCAAATTATCTGATTGCCCCCAGTCAGGTCGCGCTTTTCCAATCCTGATCCTGGATTAGAAAAGTCCGATGATAGCTACCTTAGATTTTAATCGACTATTCTTGCTTACCCTCGGCCAAGCATGTCCCGTTAGGCCGCTAGTGTAGTCATGGAAATTCGGTCCATACGCTAGCTCCTATCTCCAGGAACCAGTGATTTAAACACTATCTCTATGCATCGGTCTTTGGCTATGCCAATTTCCTATCATCGGTTGAAGGTGTATGTTGACTACCCTTACTTATTCTCGGCCTAGACTATTCTACTGGGCCACGAGTATGGTCTTAGAATTCTAACCGTTCACCAGTCTCTGTATCTAGGAGCTGGCGCTTTAACTATCTGATTTGAACATTCCTTCTTGACGCTGCCAAACTTTGGCAATGGCTAATGCCTAAAAGCCAGGGTCGAATTATTCGATCGACCCCTACGTGGCCAATCCTTCTTGACGTTACCAAACTCCGGGCAATGGAAAACTCCTGAAGGTCAGGGTTGAATTATCCAATCGACCCATATGTGGTCCTACTCCATAGTCCTGATCTTGGACCAGGAAGGTTGATGTTATTATCCATGTACAAAGTGTTTGGGATTGAATTATCTAATCAATCTTGGAAGGTGAGGCCAAATTATCCGATCAACCCCGAAAATTGGGTCAAATCATCTAATCGACCTAGAAAGGTGGAGTCGAATTATCCGATCAGCCCTGAAAGATTGGGTCGAATTATCTGATCGACCCAGAGTTATACTGCCCGGCCATGATCCCAGGCCTGAGTAGTTTGCATTTTAAAAGCAGGGTTGAATTATCCGATCGACTTCTGAGACCATATTCCCCGCCATTATCCTACACCAGAGAAGTATGTTTCTGACCATTCTACTAATTACACAGCACAAAAAATTTTGCTTACAAGAACACTATTCCATCGATTCAAGAAGAGAGTTGCATTTATAAACAAAAAACATGGCAAGTCTTGCCTATTACATTGCCCTAAAATCCTTGTGTGGCTTATTTGCAAAAATAAACTAAGTATAATAGTGGTGCAACAAGTCGTTGTTTCGTGTCTGTTCAATGGAACTTCCATCAACTATGACTAGTTTGTATGTTCCATCTCCAAGCTTCCACTCGATTGTGTAAGCCCCCATCCCCCCAATTTGGACCGAATGCCCCCATACCTAGAAGAACTCGTTTTAGGATGAGATCTCCTTCCTCAAAAGTACATTTTTGGACCTTCGTGTTAAAGTGTTGCGCTGCTCTTTTCTGTCGAGCAGCTACTCTCAATTCTGCTTCTTCCTGTTTCTCATCAACCTTTAATCAAGTGACTCAAGCAAGAGTTCCTCATTTACCTTTGGATCGACATGTCTTTTACATTGAGAAGGAACTTCCAGTTCTATCGAGATCGTCGCTTCTGATCCATAAGCTAAAGCGAATGAGAGATGTCTGATTGCTGACTTGTGGGTCATCCTATAAGCCCATAATGTTAGAGAAAGCTCATCGACCTAATTGCTTTTAGCTTTAGCTAATCACTTTTTCAAATTAGATTTGATGATTTTATTCACTGCCTTCACTTGTCCGTTTGCTTGTAGTTGTGCTACCATTGAGAAACTCTTCTCGATTCTGTACTGGTTGTAGAAATCATTGAACTCGAAACTTTTGAATCGAGTTCCATTGTTTGTTATGATCTTCTGGGGTACTTCAAACCTGCAAATGATGTTCTTCGTCATGAAGTTGATCAAAATTTTTATTATGATCATGGCAAGTGGTTCCGCTTCAGCCCACTTCATGAAATAATCCAATGCAACTATTGCATATTTAGCGTCATCGATAGCACACTGATAGTGTCAATTTTCCAAACCACAAATGGTCACGGGCTAACCATTTGCGTAAGCTCTGCTGATGGGGCTCTTAGAATCTTCGCAAATCTCTTGCCATGGTCGCACCGTTTGGTGTAATTAGCTGCATCTCAATTTATTGTTGGCCAGAAATATCTGTAGTGAAGTATCTAATTTACTAAAGTCTACCCCCCGGTGTGATCACCACAACTGCTCTTATAGATTTCCATGAGGATCTTTCTAGCCTCATCCTTGGTTACACACCAAAGATGAGGGGTAGAGAAGCACAATACTCCTTGCATCATGAGCTGAGGTGATTTTTGGAGGAGTTTCTTTCATTCATTCATGTCTCTCAGGAGAATTCCCTTGAGTAGATAATCCTTGATTGGGGTCATCCATGACTTCACTTCCTCTGTGGTTTGTAGAATCCGGTCGACTTCGATCTGATCAATACTCAGAGCCTTCAAAACCTCCAATGGAACTAAACCCATCATCTTGCTTCCCCAGAATTGGCTAGCTTAGTTAACGAGTCGGCCTTTGTGTTTTCCTCCCTAGGGATATGTTTCATCAAGTAATGTTCTATATCTTCCAGTAGTTCCATTGTTATTGATTCCTATCAACAAGTTCCTAAATTCCTTAAAGCAATTCTTCTGGGTCCAACCACTGAATCTCTCTAAACCCAAAATAGCAAGCTAGATCTAATCCTGAGAATCGAATTCTTAGTGAAAGCACTAAAATGTTGATGCCAAAAATGGATCAACACTCAAAGAAGACTGAAATAAAACGAGATCGAGCAAAAACTGTAAGAAAAGTAAAGAGAACACCAGATTTTATAGTGGTTCGGCAATCTCTGACCTATGTTTACTGTAATTTTATTGATTATAGATTTGAGAGTCACTAGTATAATGGTTTACCAATCTAAAGCCTAGAATAGTAAATAGTAGCTTCCTTAGTGACTTTAATGGAGGAGAGATGGAAGTCAAGAAGATGAAGTGCCAGAAGTCCTCCTCCAGTTGCTAAAGGGTCTATATTTATAGGAAAATCGTCTATAAAACTTGACGCCCATGAAATATCAAGTCCAGATCTAGATCCGAGGGTGTAGGAGAGGAAGGTGGGGCCCAAACATAAATAAAAAGCACTTGGAACTGGGTGGTTCCACTCGGTACCGATTAGTTTTATGGAAGGAAATATGCCCTCCTTTTATTCTGCTTTCTACCTTCGAATCATTGTGTTCCTAGCACTTTTCTCTTAAGATTGTATCTTTTCTGATAGTTCCTGACATTGCTTATTCTTGTCTGCTTTCTTTGCTTTCTTTTAGAAAATACTTGAAGTTATTTGTCTATTCCTTGAGAAATGCATCCCATGACGATCACTTCAAGCAAGAGCATATAAGTGTTTTGGGAGTCCAGTGTGGTGCAAAAAGATCTAGACACCGAGTGGTTCTTTTGGGTCCAATTCCTCGAAAACTTCTTGAGCGTGCCTTTATTGCCCTTCTAAGCATATTTCTAAATCCATGAGTCGTTTCGTCTTCATCTTGACATTCTTATTCCAATGAAAATCCGTTTGGTCAAAAAGCCGGATAACATTATATAAAAATATTAATTTCAAAATTAGTTAAGAATACTAATTTCCATTTATTTTTCTTAACAAATATTAAACCCTAAAAATAATAAATCAATATATAACTCATTTTTATCAATAAAAATAATAATTTAATTATGTTCGGATATAAAAAACATAAATCTCATAAAAAGGTTACATATTTAGAAATATAGTAAGCTGAATTCATTAAGGTGAGCAATATTCAATTGGAACTGAATTAATTGACCAAACTAGTTCATTTTGGTCGGTTCGATTATGAAATTATATAGATTTGAATTGGATTGTAAAATAATTTTATTTTTGTTATCAGTTTTACCGAATTAACCGAACTTTTATTATATTATCAGAATTTATGGTGCTATAATACTTTTAATAATTGGTTTAATAATAAAAACAATTTTTATCTATTGAAATTAGGTTTATTATTTTTATAAACTTTTAAAAAATACTCAAAAAAGTTTCTCCAAACATAAATTTATGTTTTCCTTTGAGTAAATCAATCATTAATAATAACATATGATAATTTCTCTTACTTACCTTTTTAGTTCAGTTTAATTACTTAACAATCAAACTAACCAAATTTAATTCGGTTTGGATCGGTTCTGATTTTTTTCCGATTCAATTAGATTTAACATTTTATACCTCAAAACCAACCGAACCGACCTAACACCGTCCCTACAATTTATAAATCAATTTTACCCTATATTGCTGATAAATTATATTCTTTATAAATATTTATAACATTTTAACAATATTTGTAATATTATTATTCTACAACATACCGTGTGCAACGCGTGAGTTACACACTAATATATATAACATAGCCCTAAAAATTAATTTTTCTGGCTTTAATTAAATTTAATTTTTACACTTTAAATAAATCTTTTATTGATTTAATGATATCTACATACATTTCAAAATCAATGCTTGTGTTTAATTTTATTTTTTGCTGATAGTTAATTATATATATATATATATATATATATATATAATCTTATAAATATTTACATCATTGTTATACACACATGAGCGTGTGTATTGTACTTCAAAAAAATATGTATGTATAGATTTATTTACATCATTGTTAATCAATACACACACATATGTATGTATATAATGTATATAAAGTATATATTTTATGTAAATATTAATTTTTCCAAAACACACACACACATATATATATATATATATATATATATATATATACACACACATATTATATATATATATATATATTAGATACTAAACCTAATTTTAAATGATGTGTGTGTGTATAATTTATAAATTTATTAAATCAACTATGAATATAGGTAAATAATGAAAATTGGTTTTTATTCAAGTCGAAAATGTTATAACATAAGCACGTGCAATCCTTGATTTCCATCACACATTCTGATTTAATTAATTATTGTTTCTCTCCTACCACTTCATGTTATTATTTAAATGGGAATGTGTGGATGAAATCCAAAAAAATAGAGGTATAGCCGATTCTTGCTATATATATATATATATATATATATATATATATATATATATATATATATATATATATATAATGAAAATAAAGAATAATTACCTAGAGATTCTATCATTGTCTCATAATATGTCATCATATGGTTGACCATCATTGTAAACCTCATGTACGTTTTTTTTTTTCATTTTATTTACCCATAATCATTATTTGAATTATTATTTTAACACATTTAAATAATCAAATAAGTACATAGCATTTTTATATTCAACCAAATAATTTTAAGGTTATGTAATAATAATAACAATTAATAACTAAATTAATATAACATACATATATTAATTTTCACCATTAGAATTTATTATACTTGCAACATATTTTATTTTGTTGAATTCGAACGAATGCAAACTATGATGATTGTGTAACTCTTTGATATGAATTCAAATCTTAGTAATATTTGAACAATTTAAATATCAAAACTTGTACCAACTTTACTTAGTGACAATAGTGAATACAAATTCAGTTGCTTTCAAATCAACTAGGTAAAATGTTTTTTTTTAATCGTTTTAACCACCGTAAGTAACGATTTATGGTGCACGTTTTCACTTTGTTATCACCATATCCTAAGATGCAAGTTCCATTGTGTTGAGTTTTTGTTAGTGAAAGAACTAAATAAAGTTAATACTATAAGCCAGGTATAAGCATGCATGACCAATCGCAGGTTTCCGGTTTTATTAAAAGTACAAGTCAATTCAAGCCCTACACGTAGCAAATGAAAAACCAGGTCTCCAATGCGTATAAGTAATCCATCTATTAATACATGAGCGTACCGGTACCATATCGTAAAAGGAGTTAGCAAACTGGTTAGGTGATAAAGCAGCTTTAATAAAAATTAACAAGTCCCAATAGATATTACAATTTTACACGATGACCCTGGAACATAATTCAAGTCACACTAAAACTACAGTGGAACCATCCATCTATTTTCGATTCATGGATTGTTGGAACAAATCAGCAATTCAAACTCTTTTTGTGACTCTTCATCAGTTTTCACCTGAAACAAATAGAAATATACTTTATCAACCTTTCTGTCTCATTCAGATGAAATATCGTACCATACTAGCGATACTGCATTCCAAATTATATATTGTATGTTCATAACACAGAAATGGCAAATATACGACAAAATATGAAGCTGCTGGAGGAAGCATCTAGATCAGATTACGACAGACAGACAAATTAAGACAAGGATAGCAGGAAGTTAAAAACTGGGTAAGATGTATTTCGCGCTACACACATTACCAGACTGTAAATTTTCATCGTGATAACTTACAACATACTGATATTGCTCTCTTGTAAAGTCTACCGAGACTAAATCTGCCTAAAATATTTAGTAAATGAACTAGCATTCCCAAATGGTCTATAAATTACATAAAACCAAGTACAATGACATTTCTTAATATATAATATGAGGTAAAATTCAGTACAGTGGTGATCCCAACAGGGAAAATGAACAAAGCAGGCCTACGTGTATTTACCACTTTCGCCATCAGATATATCGGCAAGCGTGGTAATCGCATCTATAAGTGACTGCTCGTGCTCCTACAAAGCAATGTCATATTAGTGTTGCATGAAGGAAATTGGATAATTCATTCGTGATGAACGATGAAATAAGCGTTTACATACTTTGAGCATTTTCTTTGCCTTCTCTACTTCAAATGGGTCTGGATGGCTTGCAGAAAAAATATTCTCCACCTGCATGCAATAAACAACAAATGACAACATTCAGTTAAATTCCTCACTTATTTCAAAGAGGTTGACTAGGTATTCTGCAGCTGGACTCTTGATGCATACGATATAAATTGTGATTAAACAACAAGGCCATGCTTACAAATTACAATTACTTTGTCTTGCAATCAGAACTCAATAAATGTCTATGGTAAGAAAACTATCCTCAATTGTGATTGAATGCCTTCTTTGATATGAAGTGCAAAGCTATATGTGTGCCAGACAACAGGGTATGTGATTTGTTCAAATGGTGAGCCCGGTATTCATATCAGACAGTATAAGAAACATTTCTCATTTCAAGATACACCCCATGACATTTAAATTTAAAACAAAAATGTATCGACTCTTCAATAGAAACACTGTCCTGTATTTACTTATCATGCTTTTGACCGGTTTGGTGTCAAATCTAATACCAGACAACTCAATATGATTACGTTAAAAACCCAAGCCACATAGTCACAATAAATAATAGGAAAGGGATGAAGTTGGGTCCTCCGCATCGGTCACAATAAAGTTAATCCAACACTACACATGAGAATATCGCTAATTATCAGTTTTTCTACAGCTGTATGTTTAAACACCAATACTTTACACAGCTCAGGAAGCCCGTTATTGCAAAATCACATTCATTCCTATACCTTAGTTTGAGCTGAGAGGGACCTACTTGGCGATTGAACAAACAGCTGAGTTGTCACGAGATTCATGACCAATTGAAAAAACAGTGAGGTTATTATGTACCAAATGTTCAACCATGTAAGTTGACCAACAGTTTATTGAATTTTATTTGACAATCTGCTAGCCTACGAACATTTACTCTATCTAGAATGTAAATGCTCCTATATGAAGTTAACAGTGAAGCAACTAAAAGAGCACCTCTCTTAGAAGACTGTCTGTATGGAGAATCTGAAAATCACCAACACGCTTTTTCCCAAGGCCATTTGTAGCTAACACTTTACTGGATTGATTCTTCACGGGACCTCTTCCTCTGGCCCCACTTTGACCTGTAGGCTTCTTTATGCCAGGATCCTCACCTTCCCATCGGATATCTTCAGGAGGGATCTGCCAACAAAATATTGTTATTCAATTGTTTAGCAATTAGCATATAGACATCAACAAGATTTTGCCATTGTTTCTGCATAAAGACACTGCAAATTCAATCATCAATATCCACCATTTCAGCTAACTGTACTGTTCTGATTGTTTCCAAATATGGTTCAGTTGACCAAATAAGACGATCGCATCCATTATTGAAAAGAAAAAGAAAAAAGATGTAAATTTAGCAGTATCTACATTTTTCATATTTCTTTCCAAAACATGTTTCAGCTGAACAACTTGAACTATAACCATGTAACATCATAGGCGAGAAAAAGAAAGAAGATCTATCAGTGCCTACACATCATAAATGGAATTAATCTGTATAATGAAATGGGATATCCAATAACTATTGAGAAGAATTAAGTTTAAAAAGCATAATAGATAAATTAACACCTCTTTGAGATTGACCCATTCCCATGTCTCATTCTTTGTGTTGATATCATAAACAAGAGCATGCCGACCCTGGCAAAGATTGAAAATAGTAAGATAACTGACATAGCACTGACAAACAAATTCAAGCACTCAACACTTGGCAGTGACAACAGACCTCATGTGCATTATAGTCGGTAATAACAGCCTCATAAAAGCTATTATCTTCTGGCCACCTTGTCCAAACTTTCTTCCCTATAAGTGAATTATATTGTGGAGGTCCAGTAGGTACAGATGGATTTCTATGTGTAACCTGGGTCTTCCCACTTGGACCTGTAGATGGCATCTGCAATGACTTCATCGTTGTTACCCCTGTCATTGGCTGACCATTAGGCCATCCAACACAAAGAGGGTAACTGTTAGGCTTACATTAGACACATGGTAAATTACTCTGAAATACGTAAGATTACACTTCGACTACTAAAAAAGCCTGGAAACTACAGATAAACATCTGTGCAAATTTAATTTTGGTTTAATAGAGTTTAATAATTTCAAGGTTTTGGATCTTGGATTTTTGTCATGTCTCGTTTCAGAATTTTTACACTCAATATCCCAATATTGGGTGAGATCTTGGACGAAACGAGTTCATCTCGGGTGTACATCTCGGATCGTAAGGTTCATCTTAGAACCATCTTAAATTAACTTGAGTTAAAAACTGATATCTTTCTAATGATTGCTATCTAAGAAAAATAAATTTAAAATTTGTGACATTCTTGATTTGCATAGAAAGATAGTTGATGCACTCGACAGAGAAAATCATTCTCTCTTTTTTCAAGGAGTATAAGCCTTAATTTGATAGTAACTGAAGAGCACTTCTCATTTAAACATTGATTAAGAAAAAGTCATTTGTAAAAGGTAAAAAACAAGATTAGAGGAATAACTAAATAATAGCTTGTGCTATAATTTTGTTTGGAACCGGGTTAAAAAATATGTAAAATTTTCATAGAATAACATCTGATTTCAGACGAGATCTCGATTACGCTTTTGGTTGAGATTTTGATATCTCATACAAGATAAGTCATAAGGGTCTAATGAGATACAAAAGAGATTTGAGGTCTCGTCTCACTCTAATGCAAAAATGAAATTGGTCAGATGTGTGATTTAAAATTTGAATAATTTTGACGAATATCATCTATAATCTAGAAAATAAAGGTTTGAAGAAAATCAGGATGATTCGGGTTACTTGCGGTTGAAGCACAAACCAGTATATGTTTTCAAGTTTTTAGAGTTCCCAACACAAGTGGAGGCACAAACTAGTTAATATGAAGTAATTCCATCAACACTTATCACCTACAAATTTGTATTAACAACATGACACGTCCTTAAGCTTTACTTTCACTTTGTCCCTTAACACAATTTTCAATATTTACGGATACTAACAATGAAATAAATAACAGTTATGTAAGTAAATGGACATGGTTGCCAAAATACGCAACAAGATAATATATTGTACTTGCAACTGTGGTATTTCGAATAACATGTTGCAACTGCGTAGCTACTCCTTTATCGGTTAATCTTTGTTTTAACCTATGAATATCATTAGCTGATTAGCAAGTTATAAACAGTTTTAACCTATGAAAACCAATGATTTTTGACAAAATGTGTGATTACATGGAGATTAAGTGACTTCAACGTTGTTTATATTTCTATAGCAGACTGCTTTATATAGTTTTTCAAAAATAGAACTTTTGTAAAACACGAGAAGTGGGAAAAAGAATCACATGCAAAGTTGAGAGAGAGAAAATGTTGTAAGTAAATGAATTTCAATATTAAAGAAAGGTATATTTCTATTCTCATTTACACTGTTTCAAATCTCCTTTATTTCACTCGAGAGTGACATCCCATTCGAGATCTCATTTTAGAACTTGAGCGAAATGAGATTTACCGAAATAAGTAAATTTTGTGTATACCTTATTTGACACTGATCATTGTCCATGATATTAAGAACTCAAGCATAATTTGGGGTAAGATCTCATTATAAGATTTCATATGAAGTTGTGTTTTTTTTTCATTTACATATTCTTTTTACTTCTTATGTGAGATCCAAAAGAAATTGCACTTTAATGACTTTTTACTAGCCCATTAATCTTATTTTTTCTATTTTTTAACGAGTAAGTAAAAAAAAAAAAATTAATTTGTGATATTCAAATGAATATAATCCATTCAATCAAAACCAAATCAATCGTGTTACTACTCTCCTCTAAAAGAGAAATTAATATTATAGTTATATATATATATATATATATATTAATAAGAATTATTACAAAGTTTTTAAAATGTCAATTTTAAAAACTTAAGTTACTCCGAGACAGTCTCGAGATGCACTTTTAAATTCAAGATGTACTCATCTTGTCCGAGATCTCATCCGACATGAGATATTGTGTGTAAAATTCTCGAGATGGGACGCGGCTGAAATCCGAGCTTTAAAACCTTACTCATTTATGACAAAAATGAATTATAATTTTATAAGCAAAAGTTAAAGAAGCAAAAAACATTAAGAAAAAGCAATAAGAAAAAAAAACGGCCATTTCAGTTCATCTCCACTCTAATATTCACATCTCTCATTAGTTTATGACTATATTCTCAATTCTCACAAGAACTTTCTGCTCTTTACATTTCAGATGCAACAAATTCATTATATACAAAGTATTTTGTGGGAAAAAAATATATTTGAAAATAGTATTGATTGATAATATTAATTATCAAGTGTCTTTTTTGTATTGTCTGATATTTTGAATATTTCACAAATACTTAGCCCCAAACTTCGATCTAGTATATTAAAACATATTGTCTGGTATATCATTGCCAAAATTTTCTATAAATAAAACAGAAATTTCCCAATGTAAGGAGATATAGGTGATATAATTTGGTATCATCAACTTTCTCTACTCTAAGTATATATAAGAATCATACAATTGTTGTGGTTCAAACTAAGATACACAATGAACAAAATACAGAATTACAAACAAGTTTGAAATGTGAATAATAAGACATACCGGTTTAGGCTTCTTTGATTTGGGCCCCAATGAAGCCCCTCTTATTGCTGCTGAAGATGATGGTGCGGTAACTTGCTGTGCATGCAACACAGGAGAAGGTGCATTCATAGAATGAGATGGTATAGACTGAGATTGTTTAGGCCGCTTTCGAGATTGTGATATAGTAGGACTAGGTATGGAATCATGAACGGGTTGAGCATTATTAATAATACCAGATTGACCCCCACCAGCCTGTCGCCATTCCCTAACAAATTATAGCCAACTTAAGATGAATATAACATGAAATCTATAGAAAACATGATTTTGTTCGACCAAACCTTATTCTTCTTATCATGTCATCTGCATTAACTTTGCTTAGAAGCTGTCTGTGTTCGTCGTCGGACACTCTAAGCTCTTTTCTAAGTTCGGTAATTAAGCTTTCTTTTTCCTACAAAGAAAATTGCAATTCAAAAACAAAGATCTATTAACAGTAGTAAGAAATTATAGAAAGGATGTTCTAGTTTTGCTTAAGTATCAATACCCAAGTGATGGCATCAGATTGTGCCTTGAAAGCACGAAGAACGGAGCTATAGGCTTCTTGTTCTATTATATGTATCTGAGCCTCAAAATCATTTTGTACTCTAGGATATGAGAGGGCTGCGCTTGCAGATCTCCCATTCCCAATAAAGTTCCCTCTTGCACTTCTATTCTGATTCTGATGTGATGGTGGTAGATCATCATCAGTTCCTATAATTCAGTAAAGAAGATGTAAAACTTCATATAATGTAAAACAACAGACTCCATAAGGGCAAATCATTGGTTATAAATTATGCCTTCAAAGTTGCAGTGAGTTGGCAAAATTTTGAAACCTGATATAACAAATTGCATTGGACTACACGCAAAAGAAAACAGAGAACAAATTTGGAAAGCTGAATGACCAACACATAGCTGAATTCAGGTATCAATTGCCACAATGAGTGCAATAAGGTTGTGTTCTTATAGACTATAGTCAAAGTACATGTTTTGGGTTAATACCCTCATAATTCTCTATTACAATGCACAAAAACAACTTAACACCAACTTTGTAGCTGGTTTTAAGTCTGTACTGCCTCGGTTTCCTTTAGGCAACCGGTTATTTTATTGCAAATAAAATCAAAAATCATAATAGCTCATACTTATTCGTCCACATCATACACAACCAACAATGCACATGTTTAACAAAGTTATATAACAACAATGCACAAAATATCTGATGCATATTTCTAGTAAACCTAACCCTAGTCAAGAGCTCAAGCAACTGAAATTCTAAATCGATGTCTAATCACTATTATTAATAACATAAGTACTACAAACAACAGTTCAATTACCATACTGGTTACTTAAAATTAAAACTTCGACATGAAAACCTTGTTTTCCCTAGAATAACTCAAAAACCAAAACTTACACAGCATAAACAAATCCTACTCACCGCTGCTATCAGAAGGACCGTACTCCATTCCAGAATTTCTCGCCTCCGTCAATTATCTAAAATCCCCCCGATTTCAACTAAAAGATTAAATTATTGGATAACTTACAGATCTATTGCTTCTTGGTCGATAATTTTCAGACTTTTCTGAATAAGAGAGGAATTCCAGGAATAATTTAGGACTGGAGTTGGGATGCACGAAAACTGAGTCGATTTAAGAATTACGGAGAAGAGTGGAAGTTGAAGTCAGAGTGATAACAGGGTTGCGCATACATTTTTGGCGTTGTTTTCCTTTTTTTTCCGAAATAGAAAAAAAAAATCCAAAGGATAGTACAATGTTGTTAGACAACTCTGAACAAAGAAAGACGCATGTTACCAAAATTCAAAACACTACTCCCTTTAATAATTTGATCATGTAAATACATTTCCCACTTTATTTTTAGTTGAAATTTGAATCAACCCTTATTTGTGACACGCTTAAAAAAAAAAAAAATTACATTTGTATTTTTATTTTGGTAAATATTTACAGAAAAATCTGCAGTTCTCTGCAAATATTTATAGAAAACTCAGCAAATTTGCAGCAGGTAAACTTCAAATATTTTCAGAGTTTTTCATAAGTATCCTGAAACCTAAGAACATGGGTTTTCTTTATATGTTTTTGCAGAGGGATGGATATGTATTTGGAACCTTAAAGATTGTTGTTTGCGACAAAATTGGTCACAAACACTCAATTCCCGATGAAAGCACTAATTCAC
Organism: Allium fistulosum; assembly: GCA_030737815.1. Classification (NCBI taxonomy): domain Eukaryota; kingdom Viridiplantae; phylum Streptophyta; class Magnoliopsida; order Asparagales; family Amaryllidaceae; genus Allium; species Allium fistulosum. The sequence continues at coordinate 913,678,198 of CM060908.1, forward strand.
AGTCACGGTCACAGATAGAATATATGAAGAGGATATACAAATGAAGAACAACAAAAAATTAAAAAGAAAGCAATAAAAAGACGAGATTTATAGTGGTTCGGCGTTGTAGCATACTTCCACTTTGAAGAGTTTATTGTTTATTGATGATTCTCAATTGATTTACAATAGTACAATCAATGGCACTCAAGTTACAATGAAGTTTCAGCAGAGTAACGGCGTAGAAGAGCCAAAAGTCCTTTTTCTATAGGCGTAGGTGTGCTATTTGTAGGTCTAGATCTGAAAATATCTCCCTTAAACCTCGGAATACCTTTTCTCACATGTGGGTGGGCCCACCAGATCGATCTAGGGTTGTTTAGGATTGATCCCTGATCGATCCTCATCATCTTCGTATCGATCGGGTTTAGCTTCATTTGAGCTGCGATCGATCAGGGACATTCTTGAGTGAATAAGCAAGCATCTGTGAAAGTTTCATAGCATTTAGACTTATAGTTTTTGAGTTATGATCGATCCAAGGTTGGATTTGCAGTTTGGCTGGTGGTTGCGTATCGATCCATGCGTATCGATCATTTTCGTATCGATGACGTGGACTAAGCATTTTGTGGAGATCCATATTTCACGCTTGAAGACTGTTTCCTTTGGTCTGGCTACCTCTTTCGTATCGATCATGTGCACTGCTCTTCGTATCGATATTATATCCTTGTCTTCGTATCGATGATTGGTCCTAATCTTCGTATCGATCCTAGCTTGTTCCCTTCGTATTGATGTTGGCATGAGGTTTCGTATTGATGCCTGGATGTTGGTTTCGTATCGATGCTTGGTTGATCGATACGAAACGGGTATCAGTAGGATCGATACGAAATGGGCAGTGGTTGAGCAGATAAACTCTTATCGATGCTATTACTTGATGGATACGAAAAGGGTGGATTCGAAGTAGATGGATACAAACTAAATGGATATGAACTTGATGGATACGAAATTGATGTGGACCATATGGACATTGATCGATCCATGACTCTGACCCAAAGTAAATGTGTTGCCGACCCGAAGGAAACCCAATACCAACCCCAAGCAATGCCGACCTGAGTTATCCCTTGCCGACCTGAAGCGCCATCAACATTGACTCGAAGTAAAACCTCTTCTAACCCGAAGCAAGCCTTAAGGTGACTTGAAGCAAACTCCAAGCAACCTTATGCGACTCGACTTTTGTCAAAAACCCATACTCAAGTATCATGTGTTGTTTGTCCATCGATCATGCTATATCCCGGCCTCATAATCATGTTTATTATCCGTGATTGATTGTCCATCCATTTGTTTGAACCAAGTCCATGACAATCCAACTTCGATCACTGTGTAGTCGATTGAGTTAAATCCGCTTGTATGCTGCCTTGCCAAAAGGCGGGTTAACACGTTGCCCCCCCCCCCCAAAACATGTCTTGCGATAGGAAGGTGTGTTTTATAGCGCCATAAGTCTGATGTTTGGAATCTGATGATGACCTGTGAAGAGATCAATGATCTTACCTGATCGTGAACAGTGACCGCTCGAGATCGAATGTCGTTTGGGACGATATGTGACTGTTCGTGGACTGGTGTCATTCGAGGCGAATTGTGACCGTTCGAGGCCGGGTGCCGTTCAAGGCGAATTATGATCGTTCGAGGTCGGGTGCCGCTTGAGGCGAATTATGACCGTTCGAGGTCGGGTGCCGTTCGAGGCGAATTATGACCGTTCGAGATCGGGTGTCGTTCGAATTGTGAATATCAAATTTTACATTCAAATGAGTCTCATAATTGAAATATCCAACTAATAAAAGCAAGTCCAGATACAAAGAAAAGAAACAAAAGCAAATTTCAAACATCAAAGTGCAAGCATCTCCACTGTGGCGGTTTATAGTCATCTAAGAGCATGCCTAAGAACCATTCGTGATCCCGTACATGTTTAAGTGACTTAACTGTTTTATTGTAGAGTTTATTACTTATTCTTTATTACCCCAATCAGTTAATGATAAGTTGACGCCTTGATCCGAGGCCGTCTTCATTTGATGAGGATGGTGGTCGCTCATGTTCCACCGTCGTTGTTCGCCTCTTCACGTACTATAACAGCATGTCGTTCCGGATATGTCCTTCGATCTCATCCCTCAAGTGTCTGCAATCGTTTGTACTATGTTCGCCTAGCTCGTGGAATAGGCGGTATTTGTCTGATTTCCTTTCATTATTGGTTGGCTCCCTCCTGATTGGTCTTCGGTAAGGAACTTGCCCCCTGGTGTCTTGGTATATTCGTTCTAAAGTCTCACTCAACTCCGTATAAGAGGTGAATCTCGGTTTCTTTCGTGGCCACTTCGGTTCATCAGAGCCATTCTCTGCTTTTCGCTTTCTTTTTCCTTGTTTGAATCTTTCCCGGGTGGATCCCCGCCTTTGACCGCATAAACATCAACTTCCTCGCCTTCAGCCTGCGCGTCTTCCTATCGCAGAAACCCTACTACCTCATGGTTGAAAGGGACGCGAAAGATGATCTTAAGGCTATTTAACACTAGAGGGGGGGTGAATAGTGTTTTAAGAATTTCTTTAAAACTTCTTTGATTTAAATTGAATTAACTAACTTAATGCAAATACACAATCACAGATCAAATCACAGAATCACAAACAAATGCAAATATAAATAAAAAGCAAGTAAAGGAAAGAACACACCAGGAATTTTATACTGGTTCGGTGTTACCCTACATCCAGTCCCGCACAACCCGTACGGCTTTCTATTCAACAATAATCTAGATTACAATCCCTCGATTCCAAGGCAACGAGGTACACCCTCCAGATTCTCAGGTCTCTGGGTAGAACCACTTGATTCACAGGACACAAGTTCACCCGATCGATTTCCAAGGACACGATCACACCTTTATAACCCCACACAAGTTTCTTTGAGTACAAATGTATCTATAACTCTGATAAGCACTGAGATTCTTTGGAGAGAGTGGCAGAGAATCAAACTAGAGATATTCTGGTTTGATTCACTTAAGATTTCGGCAAAATATGGATAGGATGATTAGAAAATAAGATAAGAGAGTAAAGAGGAGAGAAAATAAAGAAAGTAGTTACTGGAAAACGTCCATAACAGTCTTTATTTATAGAGAATGAATGGATGTGTCCATTCGAAGAGGTTTAAACGAATAGACACTTCTTTTGAAAACAACCTTTGCTGTAACGGGAAGCATGTCGACATGACAGGTAAATAGGATGTCGACATGGTCTAGTAAAAGTGATGATTTGCTTTACTTTGAAAATGATGATTTAAAACATATGCAACTTTATTCAAATGGACTCTATGTATTTGTAGAAGGTATTTAGAAGTAGAAATACTTATGAATGTATATATGTATATATACTAAAATATATTTAAAATCAAAGTAAATAAACTAAAGTAAATATAATATTAAAATAGATTTTGAGGCTAAAATATCAAGGACAATTTTGAAATCAAAATATAACAAAATGATAAATATGATTTTGAGGCTAAAACATTTTTGGAAATGTGAACGAAGGTTTTTCTTTTGAAAAGGAATATTTGAAAATCATTTTATAAAACAAGAGATAATTTTGAAAATCATTTTGAATCAAAATTAGTGGATAACAAAATAGGGCTACTATCCGTTCCACTAGATATTTCGTGAGTTCCATCTCACTAGGGTTCCATCCCTTTAACAAGAACGAAGTGGATTCCATTCCACGAGTAAATTGGATAAAAAAGAATGATAGTGCTTTCAAGGAGTTTTAACAAATATCTAACCTAACTATATTATTTGTCTTGAACTCTTGAATATCTTGAATCTCATGAGTCTTCAATCTTGAACTCTTGATCTTTGTCTTCATCAATTTTGTTTTCTTTACTGTACAGTCTTCTTTTGTTGATACCTGCATATAGATTTCCTGCACATATATATTTTATAACACTTCTATAGTTGTTGTCATCAAAACCACTATCCTATGGACTAACAATGGTAAAACTCACTTAGATCTATTGGTGGATCCCTTGTCAATGAATTCTTGAACTCTGTGCCATCATCTGTGCTAGATACAGCTGCCATCAAAACCACGGACGAATCTGGACGATCCACTGATGCCGATGCTGCATTAAATCGTATTAAGAAATTCCTCAGAGACTTTCCGGTCCTCTGCTTCAATGTTGTCAAACTCATCACATTTTTGGATCTGGAGATGTGAACTCTGAACTGCCGCATAAAATTTTCAATCAATTTGGTCCACATTCCAACACAACCGCTTCCTAGTTGCCTGAACCACGGTGCTGTTATATCCGTCAAATACAAAGGGAAACACCGGGCCATGACCTCCTCTGATGCCCCTAGTACTTCCATGTGCCTCATATACCTTGTCAGATGAACAACATGGTCCGTCCTTCCATCATACGTCTCCAGTGCTGGTAGCTTGAATTCAGGTGGATTCCTAGCCTGCCTAATTATGGGAGCAAGGGGCTTTGTTCACACCTCCAAATCTTTATTCACCAACCCTCCTCTCATGGCCCGTCTGACCATTTCTGCCAATCTGTTATTGTTACCAAGCGGTAGTCTTTGTTCGTTGCCTCCAACTAGCCCCTCAAGTTCTCGAGGGAATCCTAAAATCTGCTCTCCTGGACGAGCATTCATTTCTCTATCGATGCCAAATTGTACAACACCGCCTGGTGTCCTACCTGGAATTGAGCTAACATGATCCGGGGGCCTGCCCCCTAGTTTAGGGGCTGTTCCCGATGGCCCCACTCTATCCCGTATCCTGGTTGCTCCGTTCCCCTAACCCTGTTGTTCATCTGACAAGGTATATGAGGCACATGGAAGTATTAGAGGCATCGGAGGAGGTCATGGCCCGGTGTTTCCCTTTGTATTTGACGGATATAGCAGCACTGTGGTTTAACCAACTAGAAAGCGGCTCTGTTGGAACGTGGACTGAATTGATTGAAAAGTTTATGCGGCAGTTCAGAGTTCACATCTCCAGACACAAAAATGTGATGAGTTTGACAACATTGAAGTAGAGGACCGGAGAGTCTCTGAGGAATTTCTTAACATGATTTAATGTAGCAGCGGCATCAGTGGATCGTCCAGATCCATCCATGGTTTTGATGGCAGCTATATCTGGCATAACTAATGGCACAGAGTTCAAGAATTCATTGACAAGGGATCCACCAATGGATCTAGGAGAGTTTTACCATGAGGCAGAAAGGTTCGACAGGAAGACGCGAAGGCTGAAAGAGAGGAAGACGAGGAAGTTGATGTTTATGCGGTCAAAGGCGGGGATCCGCTCGAGAAAGATTCAAACAAGGATAAAGGGAAGCGAAAGGCAGAGAATAGCTCTGATGAACCGAAGCGGCCACGAAAGGAACCGAGATTCACCTCTTATACGGAGTTGAGTGAGACTTTAGAACAAATATACCATGACACTAGGAGGCAGGTTCCTTACCGAAGGCCAATCAGGAGGGAGCTAACCAATAATGAAAGGAACTCAGACAAATACTGCATATTCCATGAGCTAGGCAGACATAGTACAAACGATTGTAAGCGCTTGAGGGATGAGATCAAAGGACATATCCAGAATGGCATGCTATTACAGTACGTGAAGAGGCGAACAGCGACGGTGGAACATGAGCGACCATCATCCGCATCAAATGAAGACGACCCCGGATCAAGGCGTCGGCTTATCATCAGCTGATTGGGATAATAAAGAATAAGTAATAAACTCCACAATAAAACGGTTAAGTCACTTACACATGTATGGGATCACGAACGGTCCTCAAGCATGCTCTGAGATGACTATAAACCGCCACAGTGGAGATGCTTGCACTTTGATGTTTGAAATTTGCTTTTGTTTCATTTCTTTGTATCTGGACTTGCTTTTATTAGTTGGATATTTCAATTATGAGACTTATTTGAATGTAAAATTGGATATTCACAATTTGCCTCGAATGGCACCTGACCTCGAACGGTCATAATTCGCCTCGAATGGCACCTGACCTCTAACGGTCACAATTCGCCTCGAACGACACCCTTCCACGAACGGTCGCAATTTGCCTTGAACGGCATACGATCTCGAGCGGTCACTGTTCACGATCAAGTAAGATCATTAATCTCTTCACAGGTCATCATCGGATTCCAAACATCAGACATATGGCACTGCAAAAACACACCTTCCTATCGCAAGGCATGTTTTGGGGGCAAAGTGTTAATCCGCCTTTTGGCAAGGCAGCATACAAGCGGATTTAACCCAATCGACTGCATAGTGATCGAAGTTGGATTGTCACGGACTTGGTTCAGACAAATGGATGGACAATCAATCACGGATAATAAACATGATTATGGGTTTTTGACAAAAGTCGAGTCGCGTAGGGTTGCTTGGAGTTTGCTTCGAGTCACCTTAAGGCTTGCTTCGGGTTAGAAGAGGTTTTACTTCGAGTCAATGTTGATGACGCTTCAGGTCGGCAAGGGATAACTCAGGTCGGCATTACTTGGGGTCGGTATTGGGCTTTCTTCGGGTCGGCAACACGTTTACTTCAGGTCAGAGTCATGGATCGATCAATGTCCATATGGTCCACATCAATTTCGTATCCATCAAGTTCTTATCCATCTAGTTCGTATCCATCTACTTCGAATCCATCCCCTTCGTATCCATTAAGCAATAGCATCGATCAAAGTTTATCTGCTTAACCACTGCCCATTTCGTATCGATCCTACTGATACCCATTTCATATCGATCAACCAAGCATCGATACGAAACCAACATCCAGGCATCAATACGAAACCTCATGCCAACATCGATATAAAGGGAACAACCTAGGATCGATACGAAGATTAGGACCTATCATCGATACAAAGACAAAGATATAGTATCGATACGAAGAGCGGTGCACATGATCGATACAAAGGAGGTAGTTAGACCAAAGGAAACAATCTTCAGGTGTGAAATATGGATCTCCACAAAATGCTCAGTCCATATCATCGATACGAAAATGATCGATACGCATGGATTGATATACAACCACCGGCCAAACTGCAAATCCAACCTTGGATCGATCATAAATCAAAAACTATAAGTCTAAATGCTATGAAACTTTCACAGATGTTTGCTTATTCACTCAAGAATGTCCCTGATAGATCGCAGCTCAAATGGAGCTAAACCTGATGATACGAAGATGATGGGGATCGATTCTAAGCGACCCTAGATCGATCTGGTGGGCCCACCCACATATGAGAAGAGGTATTTCGAGGTTTGAGGGAGATATTTCCAGATCTACACCTACAAATAGCACACCTACGCCTACAGAAAAAGGACTTTTTGGCTCTTCTACACCGTTACTCTGCTGAAACTCCATTGTAACTTGAGTGCCATTGGTTGTACTATTGTAAATCAATTGAGAATCATCAATAAACAGCAAACTCTTCAAAGTGGACGTAGGTTACAACGCCGAACCATTATAAATCTCGTCTTTTTACTGCTTTCTTTTTAAATTTTTGTTGTTCTTCATATGTATATCCTCTTCACATATTCTATCTGTGATCCATGACTGTGAATTGGTGCTTTCATCGGCAAATGGGTGTTTGTGACCAATTTTGGCGCAAACAATAGTGTCTTACAAATCTTCGCTTATTTTTAACTAAAAAACTATTATTACCAATTATAACATTGCTTCTCTTCTATAAAATTAAGTTTAATGCGATAATTTTAGGATTAATCTACTTTACTCAAATATTAATATAAGTCTCTGTGGAATTGATCAAAAGCACAATTTACAGAATTTCATTGAATTGTATAGTTGATCTCCACATTTTTATATTCCTACATTTTAAGTTTTTATCAGATCGAAATTAAAATGTCTTCCACAAAATAAATGATAAAATTATTCTTTTTCTAATAAGGGGCAACATGTACATATAATAATCAAATTCATAAAAAATATTGTTGTATTTATTATGTAAGAGAAATCTTATTTGTTGATCGTGTAATTTAACATACACATGAAGAGTTTTCTATCAATATATGTTTTGATGGGTATAATATTTGTTCATGGTCGGTGAAAAAAGTTTAGGCATATTATATTCAAGATCAAAAATTACCTAATCTACACCATTCTTTTTAAAAGATGAAATATGACTAACTTGTCCAACTTTTTAAATTCTTTTTAACGTCTCTTTACATAACACATAAAAAATAAAAATATTAAGAATTTAAAGAATTTGATTAAACCAATACGTGATAGTGGAAAAGTTAATTTATTTCTAATGAAATACCTTAAATATTTTAGGATAACCATCACCGCTTACCTCACTAATGTCACATTAGTTTATCATTGCTCAAAAATTATAGTTGGTTTTTCTTAAGTTAAAGAAATTTGTAGATAAAAAAATTAAAGAAGTTGCCTTTTTTGTTGAAGTTTAATTTTATTCAGGCCTAACTTCTGCATTTTATGTGAATGGAGTTAAAGTTTGAAAGATGGAAAATAATAACAGCTGGTTTTATTTAAAAAGAGAGTGTATACTAAGTAATCTTTTTTGTATATTATTTTATTTTAGTTTTTTGTGTACATCGAGTAAATGTTGGTTTATATATAGATTTTAGTGAGAAATTGTGAATTTTCTTCGTAATCGAAAAAAGAGCAGCTCTCCCCTCCCCAAAAAAATAGGAGTATCTTACCGACAAGCTCTTTTTTCGTTCGAATGTTAAAGGTGTTTTTCTAAAAGAATGATGGTATTTAGAATGAAAGCTAGTTTCCCTTATGGAAAGAAAGAAGGCCCTTTTATGAAAAGGAAGATACTCAACTTTCATATAAAAGAGAAAGATTGTAGAGGAAGACTTTGATTTTTAGAGAAAAAGGATAGTGTACTACTATTGGCATTCAGAAAATCTCTTCGGACTCTCATAACTATTACCACCGTGTAAAATGGGCTTACATGCTTACTATTATCATACATTATTTTGTTTTATCAAATGGACAATCAAATACTCAATTTTTGTTTATTACCCCACATGTAGTGCAAGGTCGTTAATAAATGAAGAGTAGCGGCGCTGAACAGTCGTACGGTAGTGAAAGGCCATTGTAAAGCAAAGACACGCTGTTGTTTTAGACTGAATAAAAAAATAGAATTTGATGGTAAGTAGCATATATAAAAAATAATATCCATTAAATATTTAATGGTAGCCAAAAGCACTTTTGTGGGTGCTAATACTTGCACACAAAAGATATTATTAAGATGATGGTCTTTTATTAGTAAAATTATTTCTAATAAATTATTTTTGCATATATACAACTAATACTGTTGCTCGTTTTTCTCACAAAGCAATATACAGGCTGGCCTGCTGGTTTTCCAAAGCTCTTACCTTGCACCGTATGGCCCAGAAACCACTTTGCAGGGCATGTTCATAAATGCCTGTGTAACCTACAAAAGACCACATCACCCAACTGTTGATAGCAACTCGACCAGACATTGCTCTTAGTAAGAAAGCTGCCCGTCCAAGGGTTGCTACCCGCATCATGAAGGCCACTCTCCCTCTCCTCACCGGACCCCTGAGTTCTAATCGCCCTGCAACTTACCCTAAGGATTGCCCACGTCATGTCCCTTGTTTTATCTTGACTCGACAAGCTTTTGCCTAAAGCACATGGCCGCCTCTGCAAAAAGAAGCAATAACTCTGCATTGTTCCACTAAAAAGGTCGGCATTTACAACATTGTTCATTTGACAACTTCTCACACTGTGCAGCAACCACTCCACATCCTTCGCTATCCACATGGCAATGACCTTACTGTTCAAAACTTCTTGTTCCCGTGCCATCCTATTTGACAACAACAAGTTTTGATACCTGCAGCCAACTAGCCATCATCTGAATGATTCAAACTAGTTGGCATCCTAGTTGGTTCGCATTTGTATTGTTCAAGACTATCAACGTCTGAGAGGAAACATATAGGTTGGCATGCCAATCTGAGTGGTCCGAACCGGATTTCAACTACTATAAATACAACATTGGAAGTACTTATACAAGGATCGAACTTTCAGTTATTGCTCTCATTATTATATCTTGTAATCAAGCCATTATGACCCGAAGCCATAAGAAAACGTTACTGTTACCATAAATAAAGATATCCAATGCCAAGAGAGACATGCCGAGTCCTAAGATAACGGGAGAGGTCGAACATTGTAGAAGGAAAAGCAATTGAGTGTGCAATAAAGGATAGCGAACCTCCACAACTAAGGGAGTCGGGTGCTACGCAAAAAAAGAGTGTCGAAATTCTACAACACATGATAACATTGTAAATAAAAAGCAAGGGAGGTATACAAAGCCATAACGAGGTATTGAATATTTAACTATAAAAGGAAGATGCCGAATTACAAGCCTCAACAACCATAAAGGTTGTCGAGTATGTAAAGTAGAGGAGATATCGCGTTTTGACAACTTTTACAAGTTATCGAACATATAACAAACCAAAGTGGTATCAAATATTAACAAATATCGTGTCTTTATCATGCAAAAGCTATCAAACCTGAAGACAACTAGTTGGAGTTACCAGACCACTACAGCCTGAAGTATTATGGAACATGAGGATGCCGCATCTGGTCAAAGAATGGAGGTGTCGGGCTTCTAAAAGATGTCAAACCATTACACATATGGGACCAAGGAATATAAAATAAAGAAGAGATTCCAAACTATGAGGTGATGATAGATATCTAATAACAAAAGAAGGATGTCAGGCCTTTACAACAATGGCAGTTGTAAAGCTTAAGAAAGCAACAAGTAATATCAGATTTCATCAAGAATGGCGAATTTAGAAGAAGTAATACACCTAACGCTAATAGGGGTTTAGATCCTCTATATGCGGCAAAGGATACCAATGATGAAGGTGTCAGATATCAGCGATTCAGGCAAGAAAACATGCCGCATGTCGAATGGACACATGGCAGCCATGCCATCAGCCGTTACCATTATAAATATAGACCCCATTCCTACTTTAGTGGGGCGAATTTTTCTCATTTTATTTCTTATATTTTCAGGTTGTAAACTCTAAATTTAATTGGGGATTTGTAAAGCCTATTGTAAATTGATGACTTTTGCACATAAAGACTTGAATAATAAACTTTGCATATATTATTACAAGTGAAAGAAGATATTTGACTATGATTGGACATGTGACTTACGTATGACTTTTGTATAGTTGTATTTTTGACATGCACATGACTTCTCTTTTCAAGAATCAAAATCATGAGCATGCATACTTCACTTTGGACTCACATACTTCTTGTGGGTTAACATAAGGCTATCCAAGTCTTCTATTAACCAAGACTTATTTGCCTAGCATATTTTGGGTTAACAAAGAAATTTATTAACATTTTGGCGCTAGAAGGAGGGCTTGAACCTCTGTCTCCCTACATATTCAGGTAAGGGCTTTTCCTAACCTGCATATAAAGGATATAAAGGATTTTCCCAACTTATATATCTCCTTAAAGGACTTTCCATATCTTACAAAGAATTTTAGGGACTTTTCAATTCCTGTAGAGGACTTACCACATCTAGCATAACCCATTAAGTCGCATAATGAATATCTTTGAACAAGGATCTTTTGAGCCTTGCTTAACCAAATCAGTCTATTAAATCACTCATGACCCTCAATTTATGAGGAACAAGTGTGAGGTTATTCGCATTACAAATTATGGAAGAAAAGAGACAAGTGACTCCTTATAATCTAGATAAGTAGAGCATAAATCCATTTTATATGGGCTCTATCCCAATCCATAGCTATTATCCTAGTCCGAGAGAAAAGAATATGAAAAGGGATGGCATGTTCTTAAGAACGAGGAAGGCTATATAACTCCAATCTAAGGGAACTATTTTCGAAAGAGAAATAATAAAAGACTTCAACAAGTTTGCCCAAAAGTGGGAAGGAATAGTGGATCGCTCTTCTACGCCAGTTAAAACTCAAAAAACTTTAAAAAGAAATTTCACGGATGATATTAATGCGCCAATTCGATGCTACAAGAAAGTTCAATGGAAACGAAAAGCGCAGTGCCCTAGAAGTTCCAAATCTTCTAAGATTCGCTCTCTTACCACTTCCTATGAGAATATCTACTTCCTAATTAAGGAAAAGCTAAATTATTGGCCTTCTAAGAAAAGAAAACCAAAAACAAACGAAATCTTGGAGGCATTTATTATCGATATCATCAAACAAATGGGCATGATACTAACCAATGTTGAGCCTTAAAAGGAATGATTGAAAGCTTATTGGGAAAGGGAAAGCTTAATGAGTTTGTAAGCCAAGTTTAAGCAAATCCATAATAAAGTGAAATTCTTTATGAAAAGCAGTTATGAAATAAAGAAAAAGCCTAAATCATTACCAATAAGGTAATAAGGGGCGAAAGAAAAACCTTTGATCTTACCACAGGGGCTGGTCAAAGCACCTCCTGGAGGGAGGCCAGAGTAAGCCTTTGATCCTGCCTAAGATGGCTTGGACAAAGCACTACAAGCCTTTGGTCCCACCTACGTGGCCTGGTAGGAGCACCTCTTAGGGAAGGGATGGAGCAAGTCTTTGGTCCTGTCTAAGATGGTCTGGCCAAAGCACCAAACCAGCCTTTAGTTTCGCCTGTAAGGCCTGATTAGAGCGACTCTAAGAGGGAAGACGGATAAGACTTTGGTTCTGCTTAGGATAGCTAACCAAACACACCGACCAGCCTAAATCATTACCTATAAGGTAATAAGAAGCTCGGTCATCACCAAGAAGGTGATAAGGAGCAAAAGAGCTAATTCAATACCTAAATCATCACCTAAGATGGTGATAAAAGGTTCAATCAAACCCTAAATCATTGCCTACGGATGGTAATAAGGTGTAACGACCACGACTTTCTCTCCATAGAAAGTCGTATCGCTAATAAGAAAGAAAGGGGTAGAAAATAGAAAAGAAGAGAAGAAAGAAAGAAACAACAACAACGATCTCACAGCGGAACGAATAAATTATATTAATAACATAAACTATTACATAGTATACAACACTATACAGAGTTACACAGCATATACATCACTTACTAGACAGTTATAAACATCTGTCTAGACATTACAACTCAATACACTACAGAGATACAGACACAGCGGAACTACTATCTATATCTACAACGCTGAAGCCTCCTGCTCCATTGCTCCTCCACAATTCGTCAAGGCTAACCTGAATCCCTTGGCTACTCGTAAAAATTTGAGTACCCAAGAGTTTATAAAACAGAAATAAACAACTTGGGTCAGACATGGGTCTGGTGTGAGTAAACGGTTAGATTGCTTAACTTTGAAAACTTTTGAAAACAAAAGTATCACGTAAGACTTCCCACAAATAAACATGGGTAAGTTTTTACCTTACGCTAACTAAAACGTTTGATAGGAAATCTGATTGTATTATAATAGGGTCTAGGGTTTTCAAGTAAAATACAGAAATAGCTGAAATGCTTACATCTCACATTCCAACATAGTTGGGCACAACTAATACGTACGGCACTTATTGGAGTTTGGATTCCATACAATGGCAGGGCTACTGGGGTACCGCCCGTCACAGTACGTGGCCTAGATCACCGTACCGAGGAGTACGCCCGCTCCCCTGCAACACAAAGCCGGAACCATCCCTTACTGGATAATCCCGAACAAGATAATCCCATAGTTGGCGCGACCAACCACACACTAAGCCGAATAAAAAGAAAAGGGACCTCTAGACAGGGATCTATCTTGCTCTCAGTGGGTGCTACCCACGAAGCCTTGCTGCACCTCCCCTGTTTTAGCCATTCCCGGTTGATGAGGCTTGAGGTTACGATTACCTTTAATCAGAACATATCACTTAGAATGCTCATCGTCCGCCTGACGATGTGCTGAAAGCATTCAATCCATACAAGTTCGTTCCGGGTTCGAACGAAACCGAAGGCATTATCTCGTTACACTCGTTTTGGAATCACCCTCAGAGTTAACGACAATAACCCTTGCACTCTGAATCTTCATCTTCACTTGATTCACGACCTATCGTAAATTTGGATCGATGTGGTATTCGGGTCTCCAGACCTGGAAATCCGGTATACTGAAACCCGATCCCGGTCTCATCGAAATCCAAAGCGTATCTTTTAAGGCCAAGTTGTTTTAAGGGTTAAAACAATTCAATTCATTATCTTTATACACATAGAAAGATAATTCACAATAGATAATCAACATTATCAGATAATCCATATTATCATCACAATTCAACTAACATCCATATCATACAGCATATATCTCATCAGAGATATCAATCAATGCAAAGCATTCAGTATTATCATCCATCCATAAGTAATGATTTATATCATCTCTAATTAATTTAAAGTGAATTAAATTAATTACTTCATTTTATAAATCCTTCTTACTTAACCATTAATTAATTACAAATTAATTAATTATCCTCTAATTACCTTTTTCAATTAATCATCTTTGATTAATTATCTTTTAATTACCTTCAAGTAATTTATCCTTAATTAATTACTCAAATTAATTAACCTTAACTACTTATAATAATTAACCTTTAATTACTTCATTAATTAATTAACTAAAATTTATTAAGTTAATCAACTATATTTAATTATATTAATCCTTAATTAATTACATTAATTAATTACTTCATTTATTAATTATTACTTAATTAATCCATTCTTAATTACATCATTAATTATATTAATTAATGATCCTTAATTACAACTTAATTATTAATTACTTAATTAAATTAATTACATTAAGTAATTAATCTTTAATTAAACAACATTTATTAATCACCTTGATTAATCTTCAATCAGTAATTAACTACCCTTAATTACTTTCACTAACTAAATTAATTACTCCTTAATTAATTCCTTAATTAATCCCTAATTATTAGTTAACTAATTCTTAATTACCATTTGATAAATCCTTAATTAATCTTTAATTACAAATTTATCATCCCTTAATTAATAATTAATAAAACCTAGTTATTAATTAATAAAATTTAATTACAAATTAAGTACTTCTTAATTACCAATTAATTTACCTCTAATTACTTAATTAATTAATCTCTAATTACTAAATTAATAAATCTCCAATTATTAATTAATCAATCTTAATTACTTAATTTATTTATCTTAATTAATCCTTTATCCTTAATTAATTAAATAAATTATATTTTTTTCCTTAATTATCTTAATAAATCTCACTTATTAAAACCTTAATTATCCTAAGATAAAACATTATCTTAATAATACCTTAATTATCATTAAACATTTTATTTAAAAATAACTTTACTTAATTAATTCATTAATTAAGTTTAAACTACTTATTCAACTTGATAATTTAAAAGTTTCAAAAACAACTTACTTTTAAATGCTTTTAAAAATATTATCAAGTGGTACTTTAAAATCTAGTTTCAATTTAAATTAATCATCTTGCTTTTATAAAAACTTTAAAATTTCATTTTACTTAAATTTTAAAATAACTTTAACTTTATTTAACAAAATATAAATTAAACAAAGTTTCAAAACCTTTTAAACAAAAGTAAAGAAACAAATATTATATAAGTATTTATAAAAGAAAGTCTGGAAACAAATCCTCTGGAACTACTCGAGTTCCCACTCGAGTCATCTCCTTCAAAAATTTGATCTCACCTTCGAGTCACTCACGATCTTCCCTGCTTCGATACAATTCTTCACTCTGCACGAGAGCCCACCCGATCCAACACTTCTTCTCCAACAACATGCCCAAATGTGCACACGTGCATGTGCTTAACCGATCGAAGCGACTCCGACCTTCGCCACGTTCATCCCCACATCGACGATAATCCAAACGTGCTTCCTGACCACCCAGTTCGTCGAATTCGACTAGAATTCCAATTCGAGCTACTCGATCAATTTTGGAACCCAACCCCGACAACCTAAATCCACTCGCCTCGCCACCCACGATCGCCAGAGATCACGCGCTTCCATCCTTAGCTCCGTCACGACACCACATGACGTTTCCCCATAGTCCGATCGCCCCCGATTCAGCCTTGATGAAGAAATCATCTCGAGAAACATTACGACCAAAACAGGTTCGAAAACCCTATCTTGACGTCGTTCATCCATCACGACGTTCGAGAAATCCATCCACCATTTTTCCCTCGATCCTCAACACTCCAGCCATCTCCAACATCAATTACAACGAACAATTCATCGCCGATCGACGAGAATCAATGATAAAGCCAATTCTGATCAACTCGCAAATTCCCATCATACCCAACACTAAAAATAATGATATTTATATCAAAAATCATTATTTTCACATATGAATCAAGTTATGAACTCGAAACATGAAATTAAAATGATTGATTTTCTGACTAATGTTTGTTCATCACTGTTATTTATTATTTTTGAAATAAATATTTAATTTAAACACTTGAAATTATTTTTAAAAATAATGTTACAGTCATACAATCATTTCTTCTTCAAAGATCTTAACTAAATTTGATTATATGAAGAACAAATGAATTTATCAAGGTGGATTAAAACCTGTAATATAACAGAGGTATATGTATCAATATATACAGACATGCACAGATTAATCTACCTATATATATAGATATACATGCATACATATTTCATTCATACAAACATTTTTTTTACCACATACTTCAAATATCAACCACAAACAATCAAGTTATAGATCAGTAGTTTACTTACTAAAAAAAAAACAGAGACCAGGTTTTATATATACAGATCTGCCCACACTATATATATATATATTCACTGAAAACATCATGCAAACAAATGTTATTCACAGATTTATCACATGCAATAAAGTTTAGTTCTAGTTTTAAACTGTTTTAAAAGAAAAAGCTTACTCACCTTTTAACCAAAATGCAGAGATGGTTTAAAACTGAGATGAAGCTTTGAAAACTTTGAATTGCTTTGAAAAACTGGGATTTGAAAACTGAGATGCTGATGCTTTGAATTCGAATCTGAAGTTGATTAGAACTGAAGTTTGATTCTTGCTTTACTGGAAACTTGAATTTGAGGAGTATTTTGATCTTGTATTACTGGTTTGAGAAGATTACAGACTTGCTTTGGAAATTAGTTTACAGGTCTGCTTTGATTTAGAGGAGATTACAGGTTTTTAATAGATGATTACAGGGTTTTGCATTTGAGATGAGGAGTATTTCAAGTTTTGATTTTTGAGGCAGTGATTTCAGATCTGGCCATTATTTTCTTGCTATAAGAGATGAAGATAGAGAAAAAAAAAATTGTAAAGAAGATATGTGCTTTTATAAGTTTAAATTAGGATTTTATAAAAATAAAAGAAAATTGAAATAATTGTGACACTTGTCTCAACTTTGATTAATATGTTAACACATGTTATTTAAAGATGTTTATAACTTAACACTTGTCCTAATTTATATTTTATATTATTTATAAATGATTTTAAAGGCTTTTAAATTAATTTTCCTAATTAATTTGTAAATTTCCTAATAAACAAATACATTTATAAATTTATAAATACTTTCTAAATTTTATAAATACAATCTTTAAAAGAAAATAGAATATAAACCAATTATGATTCATATAAAATATTTTAAACTCGTTTTTAAATGCTAATTTAAAAGCTTTTGTATTTATTCCTATTAAATAAATATTCTTCCAAATTTCTATAAACAAATTTCTTTAAAGAGAATAATATAAAACAAACCTTATTTTTAAATAAAAACTTTCATTCATATATTTTAAATCCATACTATATTATTATTTTTATTTTAAGATATATATATATATTTCTTTAAATTCAATTCTTAAACCAAATTCAAATGTAATTTAAAAATCCAATTTAAAATCAACTCAACATATATATAATTAAATAATCACATTATTATTATTGTTTGAAAACAACACACTTTACAAATTTTAAATGATTAATTTAAGAGATTATCACATTTTAAATTCCCTGAAATCCCGGGATATCACATTCCTCCCCCCTTAAAATAATTTCGTCCTCGAAATTTAAAACAAAAGATAATCCAAAGTTTTTTTTTTATTTCAAAAATTTTCAAACAATTTTAGCATACATATCAGCCAACACAAACAAACAACCAATTTCATCCAAACAACCAATTCAATCAAACAATCAATATTAGTTATCCGAACACAGATCCGGATAAGCTTCCTAAATTTCCACGAGTTCCCCAGGTATAGACATTGGAATACTCGCTCTACTGAATCCAAAACTAGCTATACTACTGAGCTATAGAGCTCCTACACAAATAATCTGAACAAGATATCAGACCACAGACAAGATCAACTCAACTACCAAACCTTTCAGAACTGCTGGTTCCAAAACTAGAGATAGATCAAACACGTACTTCCTCAAAGATACGCGATATACTCCGAATCCCAGTTATCCAAACTGGCAATTCAAATCTTATAAGCCAAACACTTATCCTTACAAAAACTCAGAAGAATCCAATACTCCTTGGAGTTAACCTCACAGTCTTACCCAATCTTATTTCTCCTTTGACCGGAGAAAATAACAATAAAGTCTCCAACTCCGAATTCCAAATTCCTCCGTTTCTTATCCATAGAACTCTTCTGACAATCCTGGGCGGCCTACACCCATTCCGATCAGCTTAACCTTCGCTGATGCTTCTAAAAACAAACTGGATCAAAAATAACTCAACAAAATGATCCTCTCAAGATCTACCCCAAAATCCAGAACACAAACTCTATTACCATCAGTAGGCTATAATTTACTTCTCCTACCCGGAAAAGATATACAGATGTAGTGCCAATCTGACCTTTAGATCCATAAAAATTTTCTGTAGAAACTTTTAATCCAAACACTGCAACTTCCAGTTGCTTTCACTCTAGAACAGCTGCCACCTTGCTTCCGCTGCACAACTCTGATCTGGAGAAGATGAGAATACCGTCGATGAACTCGAGCATAAACTAGACAACACATTCCGGAAATATGGTTCAACAGATCCATAAAAATAAAACTCAGAAGTTCCATCAAATACTGAGCTGTTTCACCCAATCCTTTCTCTAGGAGACATCCTTCCACTAAGTTGAACCACTGGTACCACTTCTGGAACCAAGTCGATACGGAAACTCAATCTCAAATGTAGACAAATTTCTGACTTCCCTGAAGACATCCAGAAAATTTCTGATAACCCAAGAGAACACTCAGACAATCGCAAGTCACTTTTGCGATCAATCCATCCTAATTCCAAATAGACTGTTCTCTCTTTACCAATCAGAACAGCTTACACTTATTTATCCAATTTATCGAAGAAATGGATCCACTCTGCTGCTTCTGATCTTCACTTCCAGAAAAACTGCTCATCCAGAAAACTTCCTGCCATCACAGAATACTCCGAGCTGCACTGCTGACACTGATGCCAAGGACTTCCTATTCCAAAGATCTTCGAGAAACTTGGACTCCAAACCAAACAGAAACACCGTGCTGAACTCAGCCACAATACCAAAGCATACATACTTCCTTAATCTTGTTCCAAAGAAAACATATTCAGGAACATCCATCGTCACTATATCTCATCATACAGCTACTATTACCTGAGGTATCAAGGTACCATCACTCATTTCTGCCTCATCGACAGATCCAACTCTACTCATCCACACTTCAAAGATGAACTCCGAACCATTACAGTTTCCTTCGGAGATCGATGAAATCCTTCACCACAGCAAAGCTTACTCGAGACGGTATTGGGTCTACAGTCTCGACAAATACACTTCCAACCTCAACATTCAAACTCCAACCATTGGTAGTCGTGTTTCACACACCACTACCCCATCTACCTTTATAACTTATATTGGAAAACCCGAACAGGTAACCCAACAAATAGGTAGAAATACATAAATATATATATTTAAAATGATATATATTTTTTATATAGAAATTATTTCTGGGTAAAATTATTTCATTTACCTCTTTAAAACAATATTGTGTCCGTTGGCCTGGTTCAAGTGTTTAGAGATCCCTATTAATAACGTTAGCTACTCGTATTGACCAGAATCCATATACCACCCAACCGATCAATTAACACAATAAAAATCATTTTATAAAACTAACAAATACGCGCTCTCGTATATATATACACTCAGACTCAAACAGGTTGTTACAGATCCTATTTCTAATGAACAATCCTTCCGAACCTAGGTATTCACTCAACCTAGTGTTCTGATATTCACTTAACCAAAAGCTTAGGCATTCGCTCAACCTATGCTCTAATACCACTGTAACGACCACGACTTTCTCTCCATAGAAAGTCGTATCGCTAATAAGAAAGAAAGGGGTAGAAAATAGAAAAGAAGAGAAGAAAGAAAGAAACAACAACAACGATCTCACAGCGGAACGAATAAATTATATTAATAACATAAACTATTACATAGTATACAACACTTTACAGAGTTACACAGCATATACATCACTTACTAGACAGTTATAAACATCTGTCTAGACATTACAACTCAATACACTACAGAGATACAGACACAGCGGAACTACTATCTATATCTACAACGCTGAAGCCTCCTGCTCCATTGCTCCTCCACAATTCGTCAAGGCTAACCTGAATCCCTTGGCTACTCGTAAAAATTTGAGTACCCAAGAGTTTATAAAACAGAAATAAACAACTTGGGTCAGACATGGGTCTGGTGTGAGTAAACGGTTAGATTGCTTAACTTTGAAAACTTTTGAAAACAAAAGTATCACGTAAGACTTCCCACAAATAAACATGGGTAAGTTTTTACCTTACGCTAACTAAAACGTTTGATAGGAAATCTGATTGTATTATAATAGGGTCTAGGGTTTTCAAGTAAAATACAGAAATAGCTGAAATGCTTACATCTCACATTCCAACATAGTTGGGCACAACTAATACGTACGGCACTTATTGGAGTTTGGATTCCATACAATGGCAGGGCTACTGGGGTACCGCCCGTCACAGTACGTGGCCTAGATCACCGTACCGAGGAGTACGCCCGCTCCCCTGCAACACAAAGCCGGAACCATCCCTTACTGGATAATCCCGAACAAGATAATCCCGTAGTTGGCGCAACCAACCACACACTAAGCCGAATAAAAAGAAAAGGGACCTCTAGACAGGGATCTATCTTGCTCTCAGTGGGTGCTACCCACGAAGCCTTGCTGCACCTCCCCTGTTTTAGCCATTCCCGGTTGATGAGGCTTGAGGTTACGATTACCTTTAATCAGAACATATCACTTAGAATGCTCATCGTCCGCCTGACGATGTGCTGAAAGCATTCAATCCATACAAGTTCGTTCCGGGTTCGAACGAAACCGAAGGCATTATCTCGTTACACTCGTTTTGGAATCACCCTCAGAGTTAACGACAATAACCCTTGCACTCTGAATCTTCATCTTCACTTGATTCACGACCTATCGTAAATTTGGATCGATGTGGTATTCGGGTCTCCAGACCTGGAAATCCGGTATACGGAAACCCGATCCCGGTCTCATCGAAATCCAAAGCGTATCTTTTAAGGCCAAGTTGTTTTAAGGGTTAAAACAATTCAATTCATTATCTTTATACACATAGAAAGATAATTCACAATAGATAATCAACATTATCAGATAATCCATATTATCATCACAATTCAACTAACATCCATATCATACAGCATATATCTCATCAGAGATATCAATCAATGCAAAGCATTCAGTATTATCATCCATCCATAAGTAATGATTTATATCATCTCTAATTAATTTAAAGTGAATTAAATTAATTACTTCATTTTATAAATCCTTCTTACTTAACCATTAATTAATTACAAATTAATTAATTATCCTCTAATTACCTTTTTCAATTAATCATCTTTGATTAATTATCTTTTAATTACCTTCAAGTAATTTATCCTTAATTAATTACTCAAATTAATTAACCTTAACTACTTATAATAATTAACCTTTAATTACTTCATTAATTAATTAACTAAAATTTATTAAGTTAATCAACTATATTTAATTATATTAATCCTTAATTAATTACATTAATTAATTACTTCATTTATTAATTATTACTTAATTAATCCATTCTTAATTACATCATTAATTATATTAATTAATGATCCTTAATTACAACTTAATTATTAATTACTTAATTAAATTAATTACATTAAGTAATTAATCTTTAATTAAACAACATTTATTAATCACCTTGATTAATCTTCAATCAGTAATTAACTACCCTTAATTACTTTCACTAACTAAATTAATTACTCCTTAATTAATTCCTTAATTAATCCCTAATTATTAGTTAACTAATTCTTAATTACCATTTGATAAATCCTTAATTAATCTTTAATTACAAATTTATCATCCCTTAATTAATAATTAATAAAACCTAGTTATTAATTAATAAAATTTAATTACAAATTAAGTACTTCTTAATTACCAATTAATTTACCTCTAATTACTTAATTAATTAATCTCTAATTACTAAATTAATAAATCTCCAATTATTAATTAATCAATCTTAATTACTTAATTTATTTATCTTAATTAATCCTTTATCCTTAATTAATTAAATAAATTATATTTTTTTCCTTAATTATCTTAATAAATCTCACTTATTAAAACCTTAATTATCCTAAGATAAAACATTATCTTAATAATACCTTAATTATCATTAAACATTTTATTTAAAAATAACTTTACTTAATTAATTCATTAATTAAGTTTAAACTACTTATTCAACTTGATAATTTAAAAGTTTCAAAAACAACTTACTTTTAAATGCTTTTAAAAATATTATCAAGTGGTACTTTAAAATCTAGTTTCAATTTAAATTAATCATCTTGCTTTTATAAAAACTTTAAAATTTCATTTTACTTAAATTTTAAAATAACTTTAACTTTATTTAACAAAATATAAATTAAACAAAGTTTCAAAACCTTTTAAACAAAAGTAAAGAAACAAATATTATATAAGTATTTATAAAAGAAAGTCTGGAAACAAATCCTCTGGAACTACTCGAGTTCCCACTCGAGTCATCTCCTTCAAAAATTTGATCTCACCTTCGAGTCACTCACGATCTTCCCTGCTTCGATACAATTCTTCACTCTGCACGAGAGCCCACCCGATCCAACACTTCTTCTCCAACAACATGCCCAAACGTGCACACGTGCATGTGCTTAACCGATCGAAGCGACTCCGACCTTCGCCACGTTCATCCCCACATCGACGACAATCCAAACGTGCTTCCTGACCACCCAGTTCGTCGAATTCGACTAGAATTCCAATTCGAGCTACTCGATCAATTTTGGAACCCAACCCCGACAACCTAAATCCACTCGCCTCGCCACCCACGATCGCCAGAGATCACGCGCTTCCATCCTTAGCTCCGTCACGACACCACATGACGTTTCCCCATAGTCCGATCGCCCCCGATTCAGCCTTGATGAAGAAATCATCTCGAGAAACATTACGACCAAAACAGGTTCGAAAACCCTATCTTGACGTCGTTCATCCATCACGACGTTCGAGAAATCCATCCACCATTTTTCCCTCGATCCTCAACACTCCAGCCATCTCCAACATCAATTACAACGAACAATTCATCGCCGATCGACGAGAATCAATGATAAAGCCAATTCTGATCAACTCGCAAATTCCCATCATACCCAACACTAAAAATAATGATATTTATATCAAAAATCATTATTTTCACATATAAATCAAGTTATGAACTCGAAACATGAAATTAAAATGATTGATTTTCTGACTAATGTTTGTTCATCACTGTTATTTATTATTTTTGAAATAAATATTTAATTTAAACACTTGAAATTATTTTTAAAAATAATGTTACAGTCATACAATCATTTCTTCTTCAAAGATCTTAACTAAATTTGATTATATGAAGAACAAATGAATTTATCAAGGTGGATTAAAACCTGTAATATAACAGAGGTATATGTATCAATATATACAGACATGCACAGATTAATCTACCTATATATATAGATATACATGCATACATATTTCATTCATACAAACATTTTTTTTTACCACATACTTCAAATATCAACCACAAACAATCAAGTTATAGATCAGTAGTTTACTTACTAAAAAAAAACAGAGACCAGGTTTTATATATACAGATCTGCCCACACTATATATATATATATTCACTGAAAACATCATGCAAACAAATGTTATTCACAGATTTATCACATGCAATAAAGTTTAGTTCTAGTTTTAAACTGTTTTAAAAGAAAAAGCTTACTCACCTTTTAACCAAAATGCAGAGATGGTTTAAAACTGAGATGAAGCTTTGAAAACTTTGAATTGCTTTGAAAAACTGGGATTTGAAAACTGAGATGCTGATGCTTTGAATTCGAATCTGAAGTTGATTAGAACTGAAGTTTGATTCTTGCTTTACTGGAAACTTGAATTTGAGGAGTATTTTGATCTTGTATTACTGGTTTGAGAAGATTACAGACTTGCTTTGGAAATTAGTTTACAGGTCTGCTTTGATTTAGAGGAGATTACAGGTTTTTAATAGATGATTACAGGGTTTTGCATTTGAGATGAGGAGTATTTCAAGTTTTGATTTTTGAGGCAGTGATTTCAGATCTGGCCATTATTTTCTTGCTATAAGAGATGAAGATAGAGAAAAAAAAAATTGTAAAGAAGATATGTGCTTTTATAAGTTTAAATTAGGATTTTATAAAAATAAAAGAAAATTGAAATAATTGTGACACTTGTCTCAACTTTGATTAATATGTTAACACATGTTATTTAAAGATGTTTATAACTTAACACTTGTCCTAATTTATATTTTATATTATTTATAAATGATTTTAAAGGCTTTTAAATTAATTTTCCTAATTAATTTGTAAATTTCCTAATAAACAAATATATTTATAAATTTATAAATACTTTCTAAATTTTATAAATACAATCTTTAAAAGAAAATAGAATATAAACCAATTATGATTCATATAAAATATTTTAAACTCGTTTTTAAATGCTAATTTAAAAGCTTTTGTATTTATTCCTATTAAATAAATATTCTTCCAAATTTCTATAAACAAATTTCTTTAAAGAGAATAATATAAAACAAACCTTATTTTTAAATAAAAACTTTTATTCATATATTTTAAATCCATACTATATTATTATTTTTATTTTAAGATATATATATATATTTCTTTAAATTCAATTCTTAAACCAAATTCAAATGTAATTTAAAAATCCAATTTAAAATCAACTCAACATATATATAATTAAATAATCACATTATTATTATTGTTTGAAAACAACACACTTTACAAATTTTAAATGATTAATTTAAGAGATTATCACATTTTAAATTCCCTGAAATCCCGGGATATCACATAAGGGGTCCAACCAAAGTCTAAATTATTACCTAGAGATAGAAATAAGGGATTCAATCTAAGCCTAAATCATCACCTAAAGATGGTGATAATGGGCAAAAGAAGTAGATCAAAACCTAAATCATTACCGAAGACGGTAATAAGAGGTAAAAGAAATCGATCAGATAAATCAAACTTTATCCTAAATAATGGATCAAAGCAATCTTTCAGAGGAAGAATAATCAAACTCGAGTTATTCTTCTCCAAGGCAAAGTCAAAACAATCTTCAAAGGAATGGTCAAAAGCTATATATTCACAGAATCAAGTATTTTGATGATATATATTGGCATCTAAGAAATTGTGACTTATTACTCGGACCCGGGACTTCATTCTTTGAAATAATGAATTCTAGATTGGAATTCAAATTATCAAATAATGGAAATCTCCATTAATAGTCAGTTTTCTAATTATCAGATAATGAGAATTACTGTTGATAGTCAAATTTATCCTCTTACCAGATAGGATTATGACCTTATTATCAGATGGATTTCCGATCTTCTTACCAAAGAGAATTCTGGTCTTATTATCAAATGGATTTCTAATCTTCCTACCAAATGAAACGTTGGACTTATTATCTGACAGATTTCTAGACTACTTACCAGAAAGAATTCTAGTCCTATTGACGGATGAATTTCTGATCTTTTCATTAATTAAGTTTATAGTCTATTTGCTGGATAAACTTTTGATCTTTTATCAAGCTAACTAGTGACTATTTGCACTTAAAACAATAATGATTTGCCTATAAAAAGCAAATTGATCCAACTTGTCTAAAGTTTTACTAATAACTATTCCAAGAAATGAATTTCAAAACCAAGTTTTTGAAATTTCAAAGATCGACAAGGCAACCGTTTCACAAATAATCTTTAGCATTTGCAAAGCAAAATGATTATTTGAGAAAGGAATAATTTCTCGAAATTATGAAAATCATCATCATTATTTATTCTATGTTTTCCAAAAGAAAGAAAGAGTCTCGTAAAAAGTGTGAACTGGAAAAGGCCAATCTAAAAGCATTCTACAAGGAAATGAAAACAAGCAAATCTATGCTTAATCAAAGATCATGGATCATATGGAATTGGACTAAAGCACTGAAGTAAGTTACAAATCTTAAACGATTCAAAGAGTTCAAATACAAGGCAAAAATAAAGAAGAAAAATACAAGATTCATTTAGGGTATCAACTACTCAGGTATAAATTTATTTATTAGTACATACAAATGTTTCAGGTATAAAGAAAGATTAATCAGTAAGAGAATTCAATCAAGAGTTTCCAGGCAACATCACTTCAATTTCTAAGAATCAAGGTCTTGCACCTTTATCTTCAAATCTTCAATAGCCAAAGAGGGTTCAATAATGTGGCGTAGTACCACATCTAAAAATTTCTTACGCTTTTTTGTCCTTCTTGCGAATAATGTTTGTGTCATCAATCAAGTTAATTTGGACCTTTAATGCGCGTTTGAGCGTCTTGTTGGCTCCTTTAAGGGTTTTAACTTTGTCTTGTAACTCTTTGACATTTCGCTCAAGAGCGTGCTTTTCACGTCCCAATTCCTTAACTTGAATTTGGTAATTATTGAGATGTTCTGAAACTTTTTCATCCCATTTTCCTTTAAGATATTGGGTACACTCATATCTGTACACTCGGCACTACCTAGAAATCTCTCCATCATCCACACCTGGAGGTAGGCTCTCCAAGGAAGAAAATTTGCTTCTTACCAGCCGAGGACTTAGATCTAGTCGACTTTGTAGGAGTAGGAGTAGGGAGGCCAGATTTGCCTCTTCTTGCAATAAGCTCTAAAGATTGGCACGCCACTTGGCTCTTTAATAAATCAACTTGAAGATCTTCATTTTCTGATGCAATCGAGCAATCTTCGCATCAACCTCAGCCCTTTGATTTGGAAATCCAGATTGACTAATTGAAGCTATGTTCTCTTTTAGCTCTTTAATTTCTTTATCCTTCTCTTTGATTTTTTCTCTCCAAACTTGAGGTCATTTCCTTCATACTGCTCAGTGTCGATCTCATTCAATAATATTTATCGTGCCAATTGCACACCTCCAGATTGTCGGGATATGATATGGCCAAAGCTCCTTGGGACGAGTGCTTCTTAATATCTAAGCGTATCTTGGTTTTGATATTCTCTAGTCGAGTAAGAAGATCTGGGTCACTGAGTGAAAGCGTCAATTGACTCTTCTATTAAAAAGAAATAACAGGATTAAGAAATTAATACACGAGAAAATGTATTCTTTATTAGCAATAAGAAGGTTTACAAGCATAAACAAATTAAAATTATATCAACAAATACAAGCTTTATATATATTCTTAAATTTTAAAGACAACATTTTGAGCCTTTTTGAGTGAACCGGTGGGCATACAAAGAGTAGAGTGAAAAGGAACATAAACCCTGAAGGGGTATTAACTGGTAGGAATTGATGGTAGTCCCATTTCCCAACCAAAGGACTAGCTTTCCCACATAACAATTTGGCGTAATTAGTTCGTATTTTTTTAAGAATGTTGTCCTTTTCATTGCTCAAGAAACCAAAATGAAAATGTGCAAACCATGTGTAAACTTCTTGGAGATCCCTAAGGAAGCAATATTTTGCTAGCCGAGAGGTATTGAGAATTAATGATTTCCCTTTGAAGTCATTCCTTAATTTGATAAACTTACTTAAGAGTTCTATAGAAACAGAACTACCCGGTGATTCCTTAATTTGTATAATTTAAGAAAATAAGCTAAGATGCAAAGAAACGAAAATACTAGAATTCATAACATTGTCCGAGTTACATATTACAATAATAAGATTACTTGGGTTCGTACAATATTGATTCTTTGTAAAACTCAAAAATGAATCTCCCTTTATTGAACTTAACTTTCTAAGAGGGGAGAGTGTTAGAGGAAAGAGGAACGGTCACAACCCTGGGAAGATTCTAGCATTACCCAGGATGGGGACTGCTCCCATGCTCGTTTAAATATCTATTATGGAGATGTCTAATTAAACCTCCACTCTTCTCCCCTAAGAAAGAAAAGTAAAAAAAAAGACTTCAAGGATAAATTTTGTAAAGAAACTCTACTAAAGCATCCCTATCATCAATTAACATCCAAAAGAGGGTAGTTAGCTCTGCATTTTCTCTTATAACTCTTTCTCGATGTAGGCAAGACTTCTTCAATAACGGGCTACTTGGTTTTCTTTGAAATTCCTTAATCGTGTGGCATAAGCAGAAAACACCTATTTTTCTTAGATAAACTATTGTAATCTTCAATTTCTTTCTTAATCTATCTATTTAAGCATCTTCTTTTCACTCTTCTCCTATAAAATCTCAAAGTAATACTTGTTTCTCTTCCTTAACTAAAATGGTAAATTTATTAACTAAAACTAACAAATAATTATAAGCATTTAGAAATGATAAACTATATACGTATACCATGAGAGCTTGGGAGCTAGAAAGCCAGGTTTTCTCCTTGTTCAATTCTTTGCTAGCAGTTTGGAAATCTTTTGTTGGGATGTCTTTATGAGAAACATCATGAGGTCCGGGAAAATCGAAAAAATCCATATCATGTCTAGACGAGTCTAAGCCTTGACTGCCTGATCCACTACCCCCATCTCTTAGTTCTTCCTGACCTTTACCGCTATCATCCCCACCTTCATCATCATCATCATCATCTTCATCATTATCTTCCTCTTCGTAAAAATCTTCATCTCCTCCAAGTGGGGGATCATCGAAAGATAATAATCCTTTGGATTAACAGTTTCTTCTTCAAGAAATTCATCTTGAAGCGATCCCTGAATCTTCCCAGCATAAGATCGAACTTTATCTTGAATTTGTTATTTAATTCCGGGAGGGAAGGAAAGTCCAAATCGGGGCATTTTCCAATGTTGTCATTATATGCTACAAAAAGAGCATCTTCGTAGCATTTCTCTGTGAACTTAGTAAGGCCCTAGTTCAGGAAAAAGGAAACTTTCTTCTTGGCATCTTTTATAGTGCTATTAGCAGGAACCAAAGGGAATCTTTAGTTTCCAGCCGACTTTCCAAAGTATTTAATTTATCAATTATTTCAACATTCTCCTTATTGGCTTGCTCAAGCTCTATCTTCATCTTTTCTTCAAGTGACAGTTTAGCTTTCTTCTCCTCATTAAGAGAGGAGGCAAGTTTTGCCTTCTCGAGAATAGCCTCATCCATTTCCTCTACAACATCAATCATTTAATTCTACAAAAGCTCGAGTTTAGTTGTTAATGAGGAAACTTGCTTCTTAAGCTTCGCAAGTTGACCAATAGGTCCCTAGGAGGCATGTTAAAGAAAGAACATATGCTTGGCCGCCTGAAACATACGACATATATGAGTTAAGTTGTACCAAATTAGAGTCTAGATTAGCCAAAAAGACACATACCAACTAAAGCTGCTGATACAGAACATAAAAATGATATGTAGAGAAAGTCGATGGCTGTAGTGGCATGAGAGAAGCCATAGTGGGAGATTGAACAACTAAACCGATAAGATCATTAAAGTGCATAGAGATAGTTTGAGTTTGAGCCTATGAAGGAAGAGATTCAATAGGAATGGGAGTCATACCTAACTCCTCGAACAAACATTGGAAATCAGAAGCAGAAGTGGGAAGCGAGATGTTTAGTAAAGAATTAGGGATGTGAACATCCTATGTATGTTTTGTGCACCCTGGTCTAGAGAACTTAAATTAATCATCCCAAGATCGTATGTAGCCAAAGTACCATCCCCATTCGACTCCTCGACAACAGTAATGGAAGTATGGACTTCCCGAAGCTTAGCCTTTTTGCTCAGAGGAGGGATTGAAGCTTCAGTTTGAGCACTAGAGTCTGCCTTCCTTTTTATGGCATCGATAGCTTTGGCAATAGAACCCCAAACTAGGGCGAACATAGTTGATTCGGCTAAAGAAGAGACGTGAGCTTAGTCAGAATTTTATATTTGTCTCCTAAAGTCTTTGATCTTGAGTTCGATTCCTCAACTGTTTTAACTATGGAAAAATCTATCCCCTTGAGGACTAGTTTTGGAAGAGAATAACAATTGTAAGGCGACAAAAGAAGGTAGTACAAACAATAAAGGAAAAATAATAAAGCTTACTAGGAGTAGAGAAAGATACTCCAACTTTGGGGGTGTGCCTCTTAACATAGAAGAACTGCTTTTCCTAATCTATAGATTTGTTTATCAAATTGCTAATCAAACTTTTATAAGGTAGAAGACGATACATGTACCCTCTAGCTGGTTTGCCATCTTGATGGGAGTTACTAACGAGCAAAGGTTATCTACATCGAGAGACGAAGGGTTAGCTTCCGTAGCCAGAATTTCAAGGCGGCTTAAATATGTGCAGGAATTAGGCAGCAATTGTATCGAAGCAATGCCTAAATGGTCCAAGTATCGAGCAGAAGTCGAAAAGAGGGAGATAACCAAAATGCGAAATGTGAATTGGAGTAAACGCAAAGAAACCTTCTGGAGGATTGTTTATCCTTCCGAATGGGCCCGATATCCTTTCCTCAACATCAGTAATGCTGAATTGGCAAAGGATGGTGTTGACTTCATCCTGAGAGGTAATAAGAGATGGAACGAGTCTGTAGTCTCCTTTCTCGGAAGAAGGAGAAGGTTTGGGGCCCTTACTAGATTTTTGCCAGCCATTTATCTGTCAGATTATATTGCACAAGATCAATGGAGTATTACATATTTTATAAAAAGGCTTAAAATGTTAAGAATAAGTGGGATTCCTAAGATATAGATGCCAAGGTGAGTAATTAAACACCTAACCAGTAAAAAAACTAAAACTAACTATTAAGTTCATGCTAAAACCAAGACTAACTATAGAACCTGTAATAATTCAATAATTCACTAAAAAGTCCATTTAAAGGTATCGAACCTATAACAAGATCTCAAATTTTATAAATATTCATAACCAATTAAAAACTCGTTAATAATTGTTGAATTTATGACTGGATGTCGATTCCATAACTAGTCATTAGGGTTCAATCAAGGTATCATGTATATAACACCCTACTAAGGTTATACTAGAATGTCGAACTGATAACCCTATGTCAAATTGATAAATAATAAAGTGAGTTTAGAATTATATAGAAATGCTTCGCACGATTATCAAGTTTGTAGGATGTCGAATACACAGACAGTTTACATGAATGACTGCTTTTCGAATCTATAATATGGTGTCGAACATAAACAAGATATAGAGTTTGTAACCTATATAACAACTCTCTAATTAGTTGTCGAATTTATAAATGGATAGTGGCTTGCCATGAAGTTATCGGGTTTGTAACTAAAACAAAAAAATTCAAACAGTTGTTGGCTCATAACTAGTTATTGCACTCCTAAATAGTTACCGAACCTCTAACTGGTTGTCGAAACTATAATTAGTGATTGAAACCTTAGAAAGGTATCGAACTTCAAATTAGATGTTAAATTTCAAAAACTAATAAATTTGAATACCAGGGACTAATTAATGAAAAGTAATCAAATTTCAAAAAGGATATCAAACTTTTAACAAATTAGGTATCGAGATCCTAAAAGGGTATCGGTCTTATCATGATCAAAACTTCAGAAAAACATTGAATTTCTGGAAAACTTTCGAAATCACAATAGCAATCAACTTACCTAGTTATTATCAATAAAATATACTGTAATTGATATCCGCGATAGCCATCAAATTTATCTAGCAAAACTCTGAGAATTCTTGAATTTTTGGAAAGCTTTCGAATTCATGGTAACTTTAATCAATCAATAAAGAAATATTCCACAATTTACATTCAAATTCAAGCATTTTACTTCAAAATTATAACGAGTATAATGGTTCGATTTCAATCCAATTCCAAAAATACATAAAAATACCCAATCGATTAAAGCCCTAATTTTAAAATTAAAAGTTCCCATTGTTTTCTTTTAAACTAATTAAAGTAGAGATTGTACCTTGAGATCAAGCTGGAACGATAAAGAGATCGGAAATTTTTGCTATTTGAATGAGGAAATTAAAAATGTTTTTCTTGAGTTCAAACTACAGATGAAAGTTGAAGAAGAAGAAAGAAACACGTATTTATAGAGGGAAATAGTAACAATGAGAAGCTTGATCCTAATTTAAATGAACGAGTGAGATCAAATAGAATGCCAATAGGCAGTAATGTGGATATCGAGGCGGCAAACGTCAATATCAAAGCGTTAACCCGAAAAGTCAACATTATACTAAAGTGTACACAATGGGGGGAGGGGTAAATGTTACCATAAATAAAGATATCGAATGCGTAGAGAGACATGCCGAGTCCCAAGACAGGAGATGTCGAACAACGAAGAAGGAAAAGAAATTGAGTGTTCAATAAAGGATAGCAAACCTCCAACCAAGGGTGTTGGGTACTAAGCAGAAAAAAGGAGTGTTGAACTTCAACAACACATGATGACATTGTAAAATGAAAAGAAAGAAAGGAATACGAAGCCATAACGAGCTACAGAATATTTAACTATAAAAGGAAGGTGTCGAATTACAAGCCTCAATAGCCATAAAGGTTAGCGAGTATGTAAAGTAGAGGAGATATCGCGTTCCGACAACTTTTTCAAGATATCGAATGTATAACAAACCAAAGTGGTATCAAATATTAACAAATATCATGTCTCTATCATGTAAAAGCTATCAAACCTAAAGACAACCTGGTGGAGTTACCGAACCACTATAGCCTGAAGTATTATGGAACAAGAGGATGCCACATATGGTCAAAGAATGGAGGTGTTGGGCTTTTAAAAGATGTCGAACCATTACACATATGGGACCAAGGAATATGAAATAAAGAGAGATGCCAAACTATGAGATGATGACAGATATCTAATAATAGAAGAAGGATGTCGGGCCTTTACAACAGTGACTGTTGTAAAGTTTAAGAAAATGACAAGTAATATCGGATTTCATCAAGAATGGAAAATTCAGAAGAAGTAATACACCTGAACACTAATAAGGGGTTTCAAACCTCTATGTGCGGCAAAGGATACCGATGATGATGGTGTTGAATATCAGCGATTCAAGCAAGAAAACATGTCACTTGTCGAATGCACACATGGTAGCCATGCCACCAGCCGTTACCACTATAAATATGGACCTCATTGCTACTTTGAGGGGGGTGAAAATTTCTCATCTTATTTTTACATTTTTCATGTTGTAAACCCTAAATCGAATTGGGAATTTGTAAAGCCTATTGTAAATTGATGAATTTTGCATATAATTACTTGAATAATAAACTTTGCATAGAATATCACAAGTGAATGATAATATTTGACTATAATGGGACTTGTGACTTACGTATGACTTTTGTATACAGGTAAATAGTCACAAGGAAGAAGTTGCAAAAAAATTTTGTCTCAGGGACACCAAGTTTTCTTTTTAGTCTAAAGGACACTTTTTAGTGTAAACTGAAAATGATAGTTACAACTATCATTCCGTGATTTACACTATAAAGTGTCCTTCAGCCTAAAAAACAAACTTCTTGTCCCTGAAACTAAAATTTTCTCTAACTTTTTCCTTGAACCTAAAAACCCCTTTTGTATACTTGTATTTTTGACATGCACATTGCTTCTCTTTTCAAGAATCAAAATCATGAACATGCATACTTCATTTTGGATTCGCATATTAAAATAAGGCTATCCAAGTCTTCTATTAACCAAGACTTGATTGCCTAGCATATTTTGGGTTAACAAAGAAATTTGTTAACAGTTACCATAATGTAAGTAGATAATTCTTGATTGAACCGCTCTAAACGGTGTGTTTCTTTACTTTTTTTAGCATTTATTACCTTGGTTTATTTTCCTCATTTTCTACTTATTAACTACGGTATTAGGGAGTAATATTTGATAATATCAACTTCTAATTGCAATTTCGAGGTTGGTTAATTTTTTATTCGACATTTTGATGGTAAAAGGAGGGCCTCCCTTGGGAACACTCAACTTTCATTACTTTTCTTCTTCTTAAACTACTATACTCGAAAAAATCACACCATGCAAAATAACAGTGATAATGAAGTCGATAACTCAAACGACCACAACACCAATGACGCTACTGGAGCTAGCGTCATCTGTTTGACACTGGGTTTAAGCAACGATGTATGGCTCAATTTGGTTAGCAGTTTGACTGGTATTAGGCAGATTGCCTATGATTTGAATAAACTCGGGGCCCGGGTGGACACTAAAGGCATTGTTAACTATGGTTTGACCATCCCAACAGCTATAGACCAGACCCTTATCCAACCCACTCTCCCCAACGCATTCAACATAATGTATGATGCCGGCGAGAGGTTGTGTTGGAAACCTCTGTTTGGGTTACTCACGCCTCTAATAAATACCTTTATACCATGCATGAACAAGACTTTGCTCATGATGTCCCCATACCTGAACCGGCACTAGATCAAGGAGCTTAGGTAATCAGTCCCTCCCCCTCCACAGATAAACATTCTGCATTTGATCATCTTTCAGCAATGGATATGTTGAAGGAATCAAGCCAGTCAGAAATGGGGTAAATGTGTGAATTTCAAAAAAAAAATCCATTTTGACCTTTGTTAAGTCTATGAAGGCTAAACGGAATTTGGATCCAATCTAATAAGTTCTAAATAAAATCTTCATTTTATTCAAAAAAAATTAAAATATTTTTTGTTTACAAGTATGAAATATACTTGTTTGTGTGAAGTGCACGTGCTATAGATAAAAGTGTACATAGCTAACGGGTACGTATGTAGGTGTTGGGATTTACATCGCAACGACCCCATGCACCCTTTATACATGCCTTTATCATCCATGATATTGATTTAAAATATAAATCTGTGTGTGTGTGTGTGAATATTAAAATCACAATAAATGATTTTATGTAATTAAAATCCAAAATTAACTTTAGTAAATTTGGTTTCAAATAAAGAAAGGTTTGACCTTAAAAGTAACACAATTTTACAAGATTTGTTTCATAGATTTGAAATACAACATATGTATAATTTCATACATACATACATACATACACATATATACATATGTACGTATGTGTGTATATTTGTGTGTGTGTATGTATATGCATGTGTGCATGCACATGCGTGCGTGTGTAAAAATGCAATTTAACATTTTTAGTTAAAAAACATTTACTTGTGAATATTGTATCTATTCTATACACACATGTAGATATAAATACATACACAAACACTCACACACAGATATACATGTATGTATGTATCTATGTAAACCCCGACAATGAAAAACCTAATCTTGCTGAAGAAATTGAAATTAATGACACGGGATGGCAAGAGGTTAGTAATAGGAAAGCATCTAAACCTAGGGTAACAGCTGCGTCGAATCCTAAACTGACTAATCATGGTGGAGGGCCCTAGCTTCATTTCAAATTGGGAAATTGCACATGGGCCGAGGTTACAACTGGAAACACACGTATTAACGGTAGGGTAGAGCTATTTGACAAAGAGAATGATGATGAGGGAGAGTTTGTTGATCTTGATTACTTGGTATTTGATGATGCGAATAAGATGTGGAATAATTCAATCTATATTTATTTGGTTGGTAAGAGACCTTATTATGTTCATTTAAGTGCTTACATAAAACATAAGTGGAAACCAACTGGATCTTTGGATGTTTTTGCACGTGAGAATGAGTTTTATTTGAATTTTTTTGCTAATGGGCATGATTGCAAGAAAGTGCTAAATGGAGGGATTTGGTTCATAGACAACAAGTTAATCTTTATTAAAAAATGGGAACCAAATTTGAGATTAGAAAGGGAAATGTTAGAGTCTTATCCAATTTGGGTACGAATGCCAAATCTAGACCTATCATTGTGCAATGCTAGAGGTATTAGTAAGTTAACAAGTTTGATTGGGACGCCAGTAGCTATGGACGATTACACAAGAAATGTTAACAGATTAAAGTATGCTAGAGTCCTAATAGATATCAAGGCAAGTGATGAACTGAAAAGACAAGTTAGGGTAAAGGACAGGATGACTAATGTCTACTTTCAGGAAATTGAGTATGAATTTATACCTTCGATTTGCAAGCAGTGCAGTTGCTTTGGTCACTCTGATGAGCAACGTGCCACTGTAGTTCCACTCGTTAAACAAATTTGTAGGAAAAAAGATCCACAAACTTTAGGAAGTAGCCATACAAGTAGTAGTCTATATACAACACAAGACAATCATGCTAACAAAAATAAGCCCTCTTCTTTAGAGGGCTCAGAGACCACCATTAATACTACAAGCCAAAATACTACATATACACTAGATGATCAAACAACAGAAAAGTCTACAGTTAAGGAGGTGGTGGATGACTCTGGACATATGGAGGGAAAAGCTGATGAAGTGAAGGACCATGTTGGGTCATCTGAGAATACCCTAGAGGGGACAAAATCCCAAGCCTTGCTAAAGAGGGTGGTGAGCAGCTCCCTGAAATAGTAAATGATTTGAGAAACATTTATGTTGATATAAATAATGCAGAGGAAGAGGAAGTAGAGTTGAATAGCCCAAAATCCTATGCAAAGCCCAATCAGAATTATAATAAGCAATTCAGTAAGATAGATAAACAAAGTAAGGTGAATAACTCGCAAGGGATATCTCCTAGGAAATTGAAGAGTAGTTCCTTTAATTCTAAATGCCCATAATAAGTTATAACATGAGAGGTCTAAGTAGTGAAACCTACAAACTAGACCTCTTTAACCTTAGAATGACCTATTTACCTTCTATTATGGGTATACTGGAAAATAAGTTCAATGATCAAAGTATTGAATTCTTTTCATCTATTATGGGTGATGATTGGGATTCCATACACAATAATGACACTGAAGGTAAAGGCAGAATACTCTGTATGTGGAACAAGATTGTGTGGCAGGTGCAATATATAGATAAGGATGAGCAACAAATCACCGTCAATGCTAAAAACTCTGGAGGCCTGATATTGACTCTAACTTATGTGTATGCTAGTAACTTGGCCTCTAATAGAAGCTCATTATGGTCTAAATTATGAGACTTAGAAAAAGTTATTCAAACTCCTTGGATAGTCATGAGAGATTTTAATGTGGTTTGTAAAGCTAAAGAAACGAAAGGTGGTCTTACATTGAAAGTTTCCTAATTGGCTGAATTTAATAGCTGCGTTGTAACTACTGGATTGTTGGAGCCGATCCACTCTGGCCTAAAATACATGTGGAGAAGTGATGAGTGTGAAAAAATATAATGTAAATTGGACAGAATCCTCATTAACTCAGAGTGTATGAACCTATTTTCTAACATCAAAGTTAGTATACTTCCAAATTCTACTAGTGACCATAGCCCTTTGCACTTTTTTGCTTGCTGAACAAATCAAGAATGAGAAGGGTAAACCTTTTCGTTATGCAAATAAATGGCATCCTATGGATGGTTACAATGAAGCTGTCAATTTTGGTCTCTGCCCCCAAGTTGAAGGCTGTCAATTCCATAAACCTATTCATATTCTTACATTTGCAAAGTTACGTTTGAAAGACTGTAACAGATGCAGACCTAAAGATGGTGGCAAGATTAACCAATTGCAAGAGTTATGTGGAGACTATCTTACACAGACTGATGAAAACCAGACTAACTGTGCTGGAGTTTTGCAAGCATACCATGAAGCTCAAAATCAACCTAAAGAAGCCTTGAAGACTAAAGCAATGGAGCTAAAACAGAAAGCGAAAGAGAAGTGAAGGGGATGAATGCACTAAATTCTTCTATACTATGATGTCATTCATGAGAAACACTAACTACAACATACAATGCCTTGACCAAGAGGGGGTGATGCTAAATGATCGCATGAAGATGGAGTTGGAAGCTATCTCTTACTATCATAATTTATTTAATGGTTCTTATGAAATTAACTTACCCAGCATTGAATGTTGGAGGCTTGTGAATACCGTTGGCAGATGCACGTTGGGCGAAGAGTTAATAAAGCCAAAATTTGGGAAGCTCTGGCCATGATACATGGAGACTCTAGCCCCGGGCCTGATGGTTTGGGTGCCACTTTCTTCAAGCAGCACTGGGAGTACCTAAAACAACACATATTGTCAGCAATTCAGGAATCATTTGAAACTGGTAAAATCTTGAAGGAGGTGAATCATACTTTCTTATGTCTTATACCAAAAAAGATAACTCAGATAGAATATAGGATTATAGGCCCATTGCATGCTGTAATGTTATTTATAAGATCTTAAGCAATGCAATAGAATGAAGAGAATTTTACCCGAGACAATTACTGAGTGCAAAGTGCATTTATTAAGGAGAGGAGCATTTATGAGAATTCGTTGTTGGTGCATGAACTGATTAGAAACTTTAATAAACAAGGAGCGGACAAATGTTGTTTAAAGGTTGACTTCCACAAAGCATATGACGAATTAATAGACAATTCATTCTATATATGCTTAGAAGTATGGGGTTCCCCAGTAAATTTGTTGATTTGATTAGTGAATGCATTACCACCCTACCTTTTGAATACTAGTGAATGGCATTTCCAAATGTCTCATTAGCAGTATTAGGGGCATCAAGCAAGGAGATTCCTATCTCTCCACCTTTTTGCTATTGCAATGGAGTAATTTTCTCTCCAAATGGAGATTGATGAACACAACAAGCTATTCTAGACTATACACAATTTCCAACCTAAAGTGAGCCACCTCCAATATGTAGATGACTTGATAATTTATATAAAATAGAATGTTAAAGCATCTAACACTATAAAAGATATCATTTGTAAATTAAAAGAGTTTGTGGGCCTTAAAGTGAATGAACCGTAGACTAAATGCTATTTTAACTAGCACTGTAGAGACAAAACTGTAGTTCTGGAGACATTGGGAGTCAAGGAAGGAGAATTACAAGTTAAATATTTAGGGGCCCATTGTCATCTAATAATATAACAGATAGAGAATGTGTGGAGTTAGTTTCAAAAATTAGGGAGAAGTTGCAAGGATGGAGTTCAAGGCTTTTATCTTTTGCTAGTCGATTAGAACTAGGCATACAGTGATACAAGCTAAAGTGAATTTTTGGTTTCAAACCTTTCAGCTAACTGATGCCATTATTGCTAAAATTGAAAATGTGTGTGCTGATTTTATATGGAAAGGAGGGCTGCATAAAATAAAGTTTCGAGACCTCTGCAGGCTGAAGAATGAAGGGGGGAGTTGGGCTCGGAAATCTTAAAGAAATGAGTGATGTATTTACAATGAAACAAGGTTGGAAGATCATTAACTCGAATGGATTATGGGCTAGGTGGAAGAAACAATGCTATATCAAGAAGAACTTTTGGCAAATGGTAGTGGACAATAATGCTTCTCCAACTTGGAAGGCTATAATGAAAATCAGAGAGAAACTTGCGGCTAACTGTTCTAGAGAAATAACTAGTGGGAGAGAAATAGAGTTATGGTGTGACCCATGGATTGAGGGGGAATCTCCGATGGATATTTTAGGATGGGATACATACTCAGCATATAGATGTCTGACAAGCACAACGGATTCTATTATTCAGAAAGATAAATGGGCATGCGAAAGAATTCCTTGCAGCTGCGCTCAAAAGCAGAAAATAGAAGTTATACCTATATATATAGGTAGAGAAAATGACATTTGGGCGTGGAGACATTCAGCTATTGACTTCACTACTAAGTCAGTCTGGAATGCTATCATAACTAAATTTCAAAAAACTGCATGGAGTAAAGTAGTATGGGATCGTGCAAATTGCCCAAAGATGGCCTTAACGACTTATAAAGCCATCTTAGGCAGACTTCCAACTCGTGATAGACTATTTAAATGGGGAATTACTTAAGAAAAAACATGGATTTTGTGCAATAATACCGAGGAAAGTATATGCATCTCTTTTTTGACTATGATTATGCTAAGCAAGTTTGGGAAAATGGAAGAAAGACGATAAATTTCACCTACTCAAGCAATAAGTTA
Source organism: Allium fistulosum (assembly GCA_030737815.1). Lineage (NCBI taxonomy): Eukaryota > Viridiplantae > Streptophyta > Magnoliopsida > Asparagales > Amaryllidaceae > Allium > Allium fistulosum. Next base: position 913,718,551 of record CM060908.1, read on the forward strand.
AACAAAATTATAGATTACCCGACCGAGCGAGGGCATCCCGAAAACTTGGAAGCCGTAATAAGGAGAATTGCCTTGATAGCCACTGTATGGAGCGTTTGGAGGGAACGAAATCGAAGAATATTTCAGAGCAAAGTCAGAAATGCTATGGAGGTTAGTAAATTGACTATAATAGATATGAAGATCAAGAGCAAGAGGATTAAAAGGAAAATACTCGCTAGCAGCTCGGAATGAGCAGAAGACATATTTGGAGAAGTGGATCGTTGGCTTGAACAAGGAGGAATCCAACGTACGAGCAAAGAAAATTCTCGACCTCCATGAGAGAGAACGATGAAGAAGAAAGTAGAAAGAGAACTAGATCTGGAAAGTGATGAGTTTAATTATTCCCTGATGTTTATTACTGTTTGTAAATTGAGTTTATATTATTTACTGGCACGTGACCTTGTGTGCGTTTGTAATGGTTTTTGGGCTGATCATTTTGGGTTGAAATATGCATACTAAAACCTCTACCCACTAAAAAAAATGTATGTATGTAAACATATATGAAAATAAGTTGGATTTAAAAGTAAACACTCTAGGATATGTTTTAATTCAGAAATGAAGTTAGAGTAGGAAAGTTTTTTTTAAATAATAAATTTAGAAGAGGAGAAAAATATTTAAAATTTGCACAAAAGTCCACTTGTAAAATTTAGACTCAAACTTTCATTCTTATGTGAATAATATTCAAATGTTTGTATCCAAAAGTTACCATGTATTTATAGAAATTAATCTTCAAGGAATAATAAATAGTTAGCATAAAGAATTCATTTAAAATTATGTCTATAAATTTTATAAAAGAATAAAAAAAATTCGAATCAAAATTAAGTTTCAAAATTCCTTTTTTAAAACAAAAACAACAAAAGAAAAGAAAAGGAATTAGACGAGTTATGCAAATGTAAATTCGTTATAAGAAAAAATAGATCCAAACATTACATAAAATAATAACAAATAAGCAAAGATGATAGAATCCAATTAAATCATTCGAGATAGACATATATAATGGAGGCATAAAGAACATATGTGAATCTAAAATGATATTATACAATTGTCACATAATCAATAGAGATGGAAGAGAATTTCAAAAGGATCATGTGAACACATGACAAATCGTACAAAATCTAAGTATATGAATGATAAAGCATATATAAATTAATCAATTTAAGAATTAAATTGGACGTTTCTTGTAAATCACACTTTAAAACGATGAACCAAAAGTTTCTAGACTAAATAGATCAATCTTTGGAATTTGCAAGAATCGAAAGATAAAAACCACCTTTTGTTTGATTTTTATTTTGTATTTTTTTAGACATATGAGGCTATTAAAATCCAGTCATAACATAGGAGAAAGAGGTAGAGAGCAATAGGTAAAATGATGACTAAATGAATGAATCCCATAAAGGAGGCAATAAAAGATAATTAAAGATAGGGGTGATATACCTTCCTTTAATTATGTCTTAGCCCCTTCATTTAAATTCAAATAGACTCCTCCTTTCTCTTATGATGGCCGACAATAGAAAAGATGGTATGGGCTACAAAAATTCCAAAATCCCATTAGCATTAATTCCATTTAAATCCAATTTAAATGTTATACCGATATCGTATATCGCTGTGTGCATTTATAACTTTTATATACGTACTTTATTAAAAACTAATGATTTTCAAACATCAAATAAAATTTAATAATAATTAATATTTCAAAAATATTAATTAATTTAGCTAATTGAAAAATACACATAATATTTATTTCATTTAGATCCAATTCAAATATTCTACCGACATCATATTCGATACTAATGTTATACCGATATCGTATACAACTGTGTGCATTTATCACTTTTATATATGTATATTATTATACCCTAATGGTATTTAAACAAATAAAATTTGATAATTAATATTTCATAAATATTAGTTAATTTAATTACTTTGATTAATTTAAAATATTTTTAAATTAATTAAATCATGTGGTTTAGGGTATTCATCATTTCGATTACGCGGCTCAAAAGTGTAAATTCAATCAGTGATTAATATCGAACAATTCGAATATTAACGTCCATACATTACCATAGTTAGCGGTGTGACATTTTAGTTGAGTTTTTGCTTACACATATTTCGATAAAATCCAATTTTACTTGTTATAAGCTGTACCTGGTAATAACGATTATTTACACCAATTCTATTCGTCAAGACTATATCACATTAGGACTCATGGAATTTGGTTTTGGTCAAAATTCCAACATCGTCCACATTCAACTTTGTACAAAATCCTTGATTTAATCATAAAAATTATTATTAATCATATTTCTTTGGCTAGGACTTTGACTTTGTGTTGACTACGGTTGACCATCATACTAACCTTATATAACTAAGGAGACGAATTCTTTATCGAATAGCGTTTCACTTCCAATGCTTCAACTCAGACCCAACTATAGTCGTTTGATGAATAACAAGCCATGATTTAACTATAGTCAAAGTGGAGTGTTCACATTGAAGTTCCACAATATTCTCAAGTTGAGGAAACCGTGTAACATTATCACTTCGAGATTGTCTATTTGACCTTAGTTATATTAACCAATAGAGAAATCTCGAGTGAGTCATTCCATGGTTATCCAGTAACTATCCGTACAAAGCCCCTTAGTGCTTCCAAATCCATAAGTAATACATTACCAAACATTTGGAGAGCATTGTGCACTCTAGTCTCAATGATGTATCGATATCCTATCTCAAAACATTTTTGATTGGGAATATTTAAAATAATATATTATTTTCAATGTGATAAATTCGTCATAATTACAATACATTGTAATTACTATCACATAACATGTCATTTAAGGATTTTGTATTTAATATACTTTAAATTAATTACTTAATTAATTATAACACAATATGACAAGTATATAATAGAATGATGAAATGACCCTCCTAATTATACTCTAATTTCATAAGGAAATTTTTTTTTAAGGTAAAGAGGATATATATATATATAGATATATCATCCATTGTAAATATAATTCTCAGGGTCAATATCTTTCTCCAATAAACCAAAATATATCCAGGATCACAAAAATCAACCAATATAAATATATCAGTACATTCACAAAAATAAGCACATACATGTGAGGATGCATATGCCTCTCTTGTTTGAATCAGAGTTCTGGAAAAACAAGAGGATATTGGGTTGCTAATTTTTTTTTTTGACCAAACAATCCACTGGTAACATACATATTAGTCTGTTTATCCTAACTAAGAAGTGATCAAGTAATTATCAGTAGTAAACAAGCTTTTAATATAGCTGTTTATGTTAAGCTCTGAATAGTGTCAAAATCAGTATAAAATAAAGTGGATCCTAAGTGAAAGCAAGCAACATCTAGGCGTAATGGAAACGCGCCTAACTTATACACATGAGATCACGAGTTCGAGTACTATGCTGGTTGGTTCAAACACAATTTTTGTTTTTCATTTTTTTTTCATTTTTCTTTTGTGCAGTTTGGAATCTGTTATCTACCTATCTATATATATATATACTTTATTTTTGCCTATATTCCATCATACAAAACCATAATTCTTGCTTAATTGTTTTTGAAACCCACTCCTATAACCTGGAAGGCTTCAGGATTGATATGAATCAAGATTCTGGTTCTTGGGTTTTGAGGATGATAGAAGTATTTATCATTATTCATGTTTGTATTTCTTCTTATAAGATCTGTCTGGCATTTAAAATATATTTGGTTAGAATCTGAGTGTGATTCAGATTCTTATTACTAATACAAAGGAAAAAGGTGTGGTAAAATTTGCACTTAAACATGTTTATGTGCATCTATATCTGCAACTATTTGAATCTGGCTTCCATCTACCTTACTACAGATCCTTTCTTTATTTAAAAATAGGACATGAAACAATTGTATGGAACAAGTTAAATTATGGAAACCTTGCAGCCACATAAAACATTCAACCTATGTCTATTTCTTTTGCATACATATGCTATATTAGAAAATAAAACCATTTAAGTTTCTGAAAATCAACTATCCTGATTTTCCAAAACTTAAATCCTTTTCAAAGATTCATGTTTGACTAATGCATTTATAAAATGTAATCATTCAATTTTTAACATGGTGTACTTGCTGAGTCTACTAACAAGATTTGATTAAAATTCTTTTTAAACATATCAGAAATTTAACTAGGTTCATAGATTCCAGATACAAGTCAAATTCTTAACAAAATACTTAACAAAATATCCCTCCAATATTCAACACTTAGTACAAGTAGCAATTTAAGTTATCAATACATGCAGATTTCAACATTTAGGCTCTTATCTAACTAAGTCTAGCATGCTATATCTTCTTCTCAAGGCCTTGCTCCTACTCCTACTTAGTTGCTGCAATCCCTGAAAAAGCATTGGAAACTGCCTCATTTTAAATGAGACACCCCAGATGCCATTAGCACACTAGGGTCAGACACATGTCTGGTATGAGAAAATTCACAAAAGCAATTTGTTAATTAGGTTAAAATCAAGTTAAGTACATATACATAAGGTTCTGTCCTTTTGAATCAGGTAAATACTTGTGTGCATGCTCTGTGTCATTGTGCATGTGCACACTTTAACTTTCTTTCCAGAGACTACACATATGAATATGGCACATACATTCAAGCATACAACTCAATCATAGACAAACAATCATTCATACCAAACAGGAAAATAACCAATATGAGTTAAATCATTTATTCAATTCTCATATTTCAAATCTGGGAAAAACTCTAGTTTTCTCATCATTTCAAGTATTACTCCCTTGGTATATTTATCTATCCTTGGTCTCATCTGCAATATTTATGAATCAATGGACACACTGTAATGAACTAATTCACTCCATTACACAAAGATCTCAGGACTTAAACAAGCCATGTGTCAACTTATGTTACTCAAGCACACAAGTCATTCCTGCAGTGTTCTTGACCCCAATTTCCTAATCAGGTTTAAGTTAATAATAACTCTTTTGATTTTTCATGGCAAAACCATTCAGTGATTCATTTCATTAGCTAAAAACATCCATAACATGACATCTCATATTATTCATAACCATACAGAGGCAATCAAGCAAACAACCATTGATGAATACAAAACAAGGTTCTGGATATACATATATTCATCTTGGTATTTTAAAAGGAGTTTAGGCAACTAACATTGGCTTATAGCTTCTGGGAGAGTTTTTCTTTTGCAAACATTTGTGCTTGAGTTAAACTCAGGATGACCTGGTTTCACTGAATCACAGAATTTTGTTTGCTATTCATTTTTATTGAATCAGGAGCATCAGCACATAGGTAACCCTATTGCACCCCTAATTCCTTTCTATTTCAAGCCTCAGCACTTATACATGAGTATATTGCAGCTCAACATTATTTGCATTTTTCTGGGTTAAGCCAAAACCAATACTACTTGCCTATTCTCAACATTTTATTTTCTGGGTATTTGTTTATATCCCTAAATATTAACATATCAGAGATCTGAGTGTATAAACAGATATGAATACTAACAACACATAAAACTTTGTTATAATAAAACAAGTGATCAATCAAAGAAAATCAAAACATCTTCAGATTTTAAATTCACAGATAAGCATTCATATATGAAAATACTCTTTTAAGAAAAATACTTTTATCTGGCTGCCTACATTAGGACTTATTGCCTTAGATTTTTGAGTGAGTTTTCTCACCTAGCTCTCTTCTTTGTTTCCTTAATTAATTGATGAACTTCTGCCCTTATCCTCCAGCTCTCTTTCTTCCCTTGTCTTATGATTTCTGTGGTATTGTTTTTCTTTCTTTTCTGAGGAGAAGAGGAGGCTGCTGCATATACATGTATATATACAGGGTCTCTCTCTTAGGGTTTTGGGTATTGGCTAAGTCCATTTTTGCCCACCAGAAAATCATGTTATCTGCATTTTAAACCCAAAGTTTTACCCCTTCCCGGCTTAATTTGGGTGAAGAGAAAAGTGGTTACATTTTTCTTTCAGAAATTTGCTTTTCAGAAAATACTTTTTCCCCTTGTCTATAATCATGCTAAAAATGTGACTTGGTTTTGTTATTTATTAAATACTCTTTTCTAATTCTGCCTATACCAAGAACTTCTCTGTTTTATCTTATTTTTTTCTATTTTTAGCTTTCATGTAAATGGCATGTACTTCCTTTATTTATTTATAAGAGGATTAGTTCTTTTTATATCTTCTTTCTTTTTATTTCTGCTTATATTAAAATATGTCTGTATATTTTATTTCACTAGTTTAAACTCTAGTATTTTATTAACACATATATATATATTTATATATATATCATTCTGTATGGACACACACATGCACATGTATACTTAAGAAAATATTCAGTAGCATACATACATTTATATTTACTTATGCATTCAGCTTTTAAAGATTTAATATATATATCTATATATATATTCCCATACATATCAATATGTATTTATTCTTAAAGTTCAGAGATTTTTGGCTTTAGTTCATGTGTATACCCTGTGCACACATGTACACACATACTGATACACTATCAAGCCATAACAATCTCCTTCCAAAATTTAATTCAAAAATTATTTTGAATTCACTTATATTTGTCAAAATAAATTCCTAAAATCTTGGGTCATTACAAATGAAAACACCTTTTATTTTATTTTATTTTATTTTAAATACATAATTGCCCCTACGACCTACCCCTAACCCTATCAACTCCCACTTGCACTTGGGATCAATTATGGAATCTTATTCCAACTTCCTCAATCAGTTTTCTGAAAACTAATCGGGTCAGTCCCTTAGTGAACGGTATGCTATTTCATTTAATTATCTACTCGATCAATCAACTCTCTCCATCGTTGATAAACCTTTATCATATGGAACTATTTGGAGCATGTCTCTCAACTTCTAGTAAGCTTTAGTACTCTTACGAACTATATAACAATGTTATCATATAAAAATGTCATGAGATTCTCAACATTTGGAAACACCCCAGCACAGTTATAAATTTGTGCATATTTATACTTCTTTTATTACATGTAGCATTTATTCAAGGCAATGTACTTAGCCTTTGGTTGAATCAGCCACTACTTATTGTTTGGAACATTTCCAACTTAAAGTTCTTAAGTTTGAACATGAAATTAGGATTGACACACTATACTCGATATCACGTATGAAGTTCGAATCCGCGTACTCCTTCATAAGGAGTTCGTTGTATCTATAAACAATTCTTTAGTATTTCATAAATACTTGAGAACACTCTAAACTTTCATTCAATGATCTTAATTCGTATTTGATACCTGTTATATATATCAAACACATAAGTGAAGTGTGATATTGTAGACAATATAGCATGTATGATAATTTCTATTGCCAATGCATAAGAATCCCAACATACATACTCCATATTAAACAATTTTAATATCATGTATGCATATATCAATTGGGACAATCCCAACATCCTTTTATACTGATTATAAAAGATATCATTGTCAAAGCCAATGCCCGAGTGTTAAATAACCAAACTACCATGGTCTTAACTTCAGTACATCATTAATAATTATAAATTTATTGTTTACTTATACTTTTAGAAATATTTTAGCGCCTTTACTATTCTTTCTTATAAACACGTGCTTCCTCTGCATTTTGGCTGATAATCAAACTATTTGATTTCTTTGTCAAAATACCTGCTTAACTTAAAGCTTATCAATAATACTTTCGCATCATTTCTTGAACCATATGCAATAAGCCACAAACTCAGAATTGTTCCCACTGAATTCGAGACACTTTAATTATTAAATGCAAATAACACGTTCTAAATCATTATTTAGAATTTCTGTTTTATATGCCAAAACTCAAAATTATATTAAATAATAATTTTGAGAGTAAAATCTGAATTAACTTAAGTATGTTGAACGACGAATCTATTAAGTTAATTTCAATAATTGAAACCTATGTTGTTAATCTTTTCAACATAGCTTACTATATTCCGACCACATTGGTCTTTTTCTCAGAAACACTTTTGTAGCCGATGGAACATATCCTTTCAGGTACAACCATCAAAACCATATTTGATGATGTACTTGGAATCTATTTTGGATCCACGCATCACGCCATATGGTACAATCAATACTCTTAATGATTTATTGACTACTAAGAAAATTCTTTTCTCGACATTGATAAGAAATCATAGTTTCTCTTTAATATGTGAGAGATGTTATTAGACATTTTAATTAGTTGTGTCCGTATAGGTTTGGTCAATTTCATTTTATCCTTTATAATCAATATTATTTTTGGATCATACCTATATCTATTTTACTACCAATAATTTTTAAAAGAAATCCCTTCGTCATGAAGTCGGTGCTTCCTAAAACAACAATTATTTCTCAATGCAATGGAATAAGTATTTATAAATATATTATGAGTTGCCTATATTGTGGGAACCGATATAGTATAAATTATACTAGTGTGAACGGATCTTAAAGCTACTTTAACACTAGAGGGGGTGAATAATGTTTTTTAACTTATGTTGAACTTTTCTAAATAGTTTCTAGATTTAAATCAAAACACAGATAATCAACACAGATATATATATTAATAAATAGTCACAAATATAAATAAATGCAGTAAAAATACAGTAAAAGTAAGAGAGATGATATCAGGAGTTTTATATTGGTTTGGATTGTCCAATGCTACATCTAGTCCTCTACAGTATTTGTATGGATTTCCTTTCAAATTGCCTACTTTAATCAGGTAGCAAGCGAACCATAATACAATCTTAATTTCAGGGCAACAAGATACACCTTTCTGACGTTCCGAGCTAAAGGTAGACTCTTTTGATTTAATTGGGCAATAATATCACCCACTTGATTTAAATGGGAAACAAGCACACCCACTTGATTTTAACGGGCAACAAGCACCCCACTTGATTTGAATGGGCAAAGCACACCCACATAAATAGTAGTAGAGAGCTATTGATTCCAAGTACAAATAGTTGTACTTTTCTATATCCTATAGGCCTTTGATAGCACTTTGATCCTTGAATTGAAGAGAGAATCAACTTTAATGTTGTATAAGGAATCAAAATAATAATAACTGTGAAATAACATTTCTGAGAAATAACTGTATATATACACAATTTATAGTTACATTTGTTTAATCCATACATCACAGTTTTTATATTTATACACACTTATATACAATTAATTACATGAAAAGTATAAATAAAACTAGAGTTGATTACATAGACTAAAATGCACAAATAATAAATACATATTTTAAATACAAATTAAAACTAGATTTTTTAGGAACTTTGACCCATCCTTTGGATCTAAGGATTGGATTGGTGTTGATAACTTCCTAATCTTCATGTTCCAATTTCACCTTAGAGTTCGAGCATTCTAGGGCTTCGCTTTGAACTTCTTTAGCGAAATAGGAAATTAAACATTGAAGAGAATCAAATTGTTTTTCCTGTTCTTTGATCATTTGCATTTGACTCAACTCCAAGTGTCGTTGATTGCAAAGAACGAAGCAAAGAGCATTCTTGAATGGCCGAAGAGTTTTTTCTGCATTGTCACTGAGCTTTTGTTTTGAAAAGTTGATGTTTGAATTCATTTTTATGAAAAGACATGTGTAGAGAGGAATAAAACAAGAGGATGAATTTATTTCAGAGTTTTTCTAGAAGAAATATGTTTTTATAGAAATGGATAATTGGACTAATAACAAATCCCTCCAAAAAAATAACTAATCTTTTTGAATTTCAAATTTTGGAAATACTAGATATGTCGACATACATGGGTAGGTTATATCGACATACATGAAGAAATTTTCATGCTTTTGTTTTTACATTAATTGTTGTTTATATTTTTTATTATTTTAGTTTATGATTGCAGAGAACATAAGAACATTATTGAATAACAAAATAAAGTCTCTTAAGCAAATTTCATTAATAAATAGAGAGATACATAAACATAATGAAAAATACATGAAAATGACATAAATAAAACTAGAAAACATAAGGATAAATAAGTAAATCTTGAATGATGAAGATAAAGAAGAAGAATTTCCACTAAGCTTTCCTATTATCTTCCTAAAGAATTTGTCAGCTTTGTTTGAGAGAGTAGTGAACTTCTTACGAAAAGAGAACTTAAGTGTTTTTTTATTATTAAGAATCTTCTCTTGATTCCTATGTATCTCTTCATTTGAATACCGAGACGGTTTGTCATAGCTTTCAAGTGATGTATCCATTTCCTCCTCCTTTTCTTCCTCCTCATCTATTTCCATATCATCACTTTCTTCTTCTTGAAGAATCTCTTTCTCTTATTCTCTTTCCAACCTCCTTTTCTTCTAGGTAAAAGACTCATAGGGTTCAAATTCGATAGGAATGTGCATGAGAGAGGTTCATTTTGTCAAAAAATCTACGAGGCAAAATATTTTCACCTCTTATCAATACCAAAATAATTGAAAATTTTAGTAAGATACACACCATGGTAAATTGTGTTATCATGTCTAGAAATTTTCTTTTGAACAAAGTTATCCAAAATCACTTGAGCACAAGTTATATCATATTTTCCAAAAATAGAAAAATGTGCTTTGAAAACTTTTTGAGTGGGGTTGTTGTAATTCCCTGTCCTATGCGTAATATCTTGTTGTAAAATGAGACTCATTAATGTTGCTTTTGGTCTAAGATGCTTGCCTTTAAAAACATACTTTTCATCATTTGAAAAAAAATCATGCATTACTTCTCTATTTCCATAATCAATTTCAAAAGTAGAGAGGTCATTTTCACTATTTTTACAATCAAGGTTTAGACCAAGACTATCACAATCCAAAACAATAGTAGTATCTTTGATACTACTCCAAATTTGACCTTTTGCTCATTGGTAAAACTTTCCATTCAAATTAGCACAAACATTTCGACCAAGTCGAGATGGAAATCAAAATTGTTTTGAGATAAATTGGTTAAACCAAAAATATCATTTTCCAAAGCAAGATCTAGTAAACCATAAGAATAAAGTTCATTAAAATTAGCAAATATTTGCGAAAAGACTTTACCATAAGTTGTATACTCAATGTATGTTTCAATGGATTCTTAATCATTAAAAAGTTGACTTTTGATCTTTTTGGTAAGCCTAATGGCTTTGGATGAAAAGGGTTGGTTCGAGAAAGACATTATTGGTTTGTTTTGGAGGAAAGAGAGTGGAGAATATGTTTGATTTTTGAAATAAAGTGTGTGTAGAAGATGAGGTAAGAAGAAGTGAATAAATAGAATCTGACAGGTAAAAAGGCGTTTTTTCAAATTTTGAATTTAATGCAAAAGAGAAGGAATTTCAAAAGTTCAAATTTTGAATAGATTCATCAAATTCTACCAGATATGTCGACATACCTAGGTGGCATGTTGATTTATATGCCAAAATTTCAAAGTTTAAAAATTAAAAAAATATAGTTATATATACACACGTACTTATTATTATATTTTTTATTCCTATATTAAATAATTTTTACAAAAATAGAAAATATAGTATGAAATGTAAAGAGTACCGATTTCGTTGTTTCCTTTGTTTGACTTGATTAATCTACTATCATCGTGAAACACATGTTGATATTTTCAATATATAGTTCATTGTCACTGGATGTTGTATTAGAATCGTTCAAGGTTGCGTTGTAGGTCTTTTTTCTCTTTTTAAATGAATTGGTGTTTAGTGAATTCTTTGTTTTCTTTTATTGCAGATAGTCTCTTCGTAAATGGCCAGATTCACCACATTCATAACATTTAATAACAGTTTCGTTTTGGAATTTTCGTTTTTAATTTTACGAAAGTTATTCAACTTTCTATATTTCATAATTTTTTTGAAATTTCGAGTCATAAGAGCAATCTCCTCATCATTATCATCGTCATCTGAATCTTGATTGTCAGTTGTTGCATTGAATGCAATTGATTTCTTTTTTGTCATCTTATTTTCCCTTCTACCCTACAACTGGGCTTTATAGAACATTATATTACCAATTAATTCTTTAATTTTTAATATACTAATATCATTGGCTTCTTCTATTGCTAATGTATTTTGATCCCATTCAGAAGAGTGTGAATTAAGGATTTTTCTAACTTGATCCTCATTTAAGAAATTTTCCCCAAATGATATTATGAATGAACTATATCATGAAATCTAGAATACATGTCAAAAATAGACTCATTTGGTTTCATTTTAAAAAGTTGAAACTGGTTGGTTAGCATGGAAATCTTATTTTGTTTTACTTTACTAGTGCCCTTATGTGTGACTAGCAATGTTATCCAAATTTCATAGGTAGAATTACAAATAGAAACTTGGTTAAATTAATTTTTATCTAAGGAGCAAAATTAAGGTCTTAAAGTTATCGAGTGCTTGTGTCTTTTGGTCTAGTGTCCATTGTGAGTATTCAGTTTGGGGTTTAGTGTATTCACTTGTTTTAATTTTCCAAATACAAAACCATTGGATGTAAATAAATTTTTACCCTCCATAACCAGTAAGAATAATTACTACCATTAAATAATATAGGTCTAGCAGTTGATTGTTCTTCTATAAAAGTACTAAAAAGTGCACTACCAATGTTACTAGCCATTTATAATTTTCAAAAATCAAATAATGAGTTTTTGAAAACTTAAGGCTCTAATACCAAATATGGGAAATTGTTTAGTATAAATTATACTAGTGTGAATAGATCTTAAGGCTACTTTAACAGTAGAGGGCGGGGGGATAGTATCTTATAACTTATGTCGAACTTTTCTTAATATTTTCTAAATTTAAATCAAAACAAAAATAATCAACACTGATATATATTAACAGGAAGTCACAGATATAATAAATGCAATGAAAATAAAGTTAAAGTAAGAGAGATGATACCAAGAGTTTTATACTGGTTCGGATCGACCAATCCGACACCAGTCCTGCATAGTATTTGTACAGATTTCCTTTAAAACCGCCTATTTTAATTAGGTAGCAAGCACACCAGAATACAATCTTGATTTCAAGGCAATAAGATACACCATCTTGACTTTTTGAGCTTAGGGTAGACTCTCTTTATTTAACCCGCAACAAGATTTCACACTTGATTTAAACTTGCAACAAGCACACGCACTTGATATGAACGGGCAACAAGTACCTTCATAAAAATAGTAGTAAAGAGTTGTTGATTCCAAGTACAAATAGTTGTACTCTGGATACAAAATATCCTATAGCTCTTTGATAGCACTTTGATCTTTGAATTGAAGATAGAATACTTGCAAATCAGTGAGTAGATTATAGGGAATGAATGTAGTAAAGTAGAGACTGAATTTGAGCGATTAGAAAGTGGATTTTGTGAAATATATAATGAGAATTTGGAGTAAGAAGAATATAGAGAAAAATGTTATTAAAATTTGTTTTCCAATCGCCTTTATATAGTGTTTGAAGGAACATGTTTATTCGGGAAGAGGTGGAGCCAAAAATCACAACTATTCAAAATTTAAAAACAACTCTTCAATGGTACATATGTCGACATATATAGGTAGGGTATTAGGTCTTAACAAATTTATCTAATGTCTATTACCTATAATTTATAGTCTTGAACTCTTCATATCTTTGTCTTTAAACTCATGAGTCTTTAATTATCTTGATCATCTCTTAATCTTGACCTCTAATCTCTTTACTGATCAGTCTTCAGACTCGATTATCTTGTACTTGTATAAACTTGTGCAATATCCTACAAAATATTCTATACAACTTGGGAAACATCAGTACCTATATTTATATGGTTGTTGTAATCAAAATCAATATCTGTGGTATTAACACACACATATATATATATATACATATATATATACATATATATATACATATATATATATACATATATATATACATATAGATACATATATATATATACATATAGATACATATATATATACACATATAGATATATATATATACATATATATATATACACATATATATATACATATATATATATATATATTTATGTATGTATGTATGTATGTATGTACGTATGTACGTATGTATAAAATCGATTTGGTATTAGGTTTATGAACTTATGCTCATAACATAAATTGATCAATCGACATTGATCAACCCTAAACTGCTTCGGGGTGGTTCACACAAAATCCCTCATGTATAAATATTACAAGCAGTCTCTCGACTTACACAACTTGTCAACTCATTGACCTAGGATATATAGGGGTTTATTTTAAACTTTTATCTTGTACGATCTCGTAAACTTTATCTTAGATGAAATTAATTTTAACCTTATGTACTTACTCGTAAGTACATGACCTTACATAAATAAGATAACTTAACTTCATTCATCTTCAATCATACTTTTTCCAACAAAATCCAATTACTCTTTATCGATACATCATTATGCATCATAAGGAGACTTGAGTTTTGAGACTGAATCTTCTATTCATTTTTGGTGCTTTTGGAACCGTTTTCTTATACACGCACCTATTCGATCAAATCGAATTTTCTAATTTCCTTTGCACGTTACATTTTATACTTCCATTTTATATTTAATGAACTCATCATAAATACATTACCTGTGTATCGATACACATGTTCATTTTATGTTAATTAATTTGTGAATTAAACGAAGTATGTGGAACTGTTTTTGGTATCATTAGACTTTATGACTGCATACATCTTTATGTATCAATCTGATGAGTTCACCAACTCTTATGTCACTCCCACTAAACATGTGTTTTGTCCTTAATTCCAAAATATTTATAACAAATTATAGATGCTTCTTTGTTATTTACCTAATGTAACAAATACCTTTATTCTAATAGATTTATTTCATAAAAAATATCAAATGTTTATAACAAAATAAAACTATATTGGCTTTCAGTCAATACCGAAATTACTTAATATTTCATAAATAATATTTGGTATATTTATGGTAATAATTTTTTGTATCTTAATGCATCCACTGATAAATATCGTATGGCATGCTCTCACTATTTCTGTCATTACTATAATAACATATAAAATAAGAAGCCACATCCAACTACTTATTGTGGACTATTTATTTCTTTTACCATAATAAGTATACAGTCGAGAGTTTTTGATCAAATATCTTAAACTCATAGAAATATTCTTTATTGAAAAAAATTTCTATATAATAACATAATTGGAGTAGAAATGACATTTCTCATTTATGCATCTTCTAATATTTTATACAATTCTTTTTCCCAGTGTCCCTTTATGAAGCAGAGGTGATCATTAACTCTCCTAACCAGACAGTGTCTAAGTTATATCCACTCTCATACATTCGCTTTCCTTTCCAAAATGGTCAAACCATTCGAAAAAGATCCATATTACAATCAATTGTATTGAATATACGACTTTGCATTATGGTTTAATTCTAATGAACCAATTTCATTAAAGTTTCATACATTACGAACCACGAACGTTCACATGTAACATTTATATATGATTGAATATGAATCAAATATTTATATTCTTATATTGCTATTAGAGTATGATTCTCATAAAAGACAATACATTGTCTCAGACAGACAAATACTTAAGCGATCGAGGATGAATGTTTTAGTAGATATGTAATTGGTTCTGCATGGGTTTTTTTGGAGTGACAACATATCAAAAGATTTATTGGTAAGTATATTTTATATTTCTATGTTAATCTTAATTTAGTTCATTTGTATATTTTAACTGATAAATATTTTATCAATTTTATTAGTTGCACGATTTATCGATGTACTTTATATAACATATATTCTTACAATATTAGAAGGTTAAATATTACCATTTCATTTTCCTAATAAGGCTTCCGCTAGATTTTTATGTTTCTCAAAACCCTAAGAAAAACATATGAATCTTTTGATTTCTCCAGTGGGTGTCAAGATTTACATGCCTTGGAATTTTGACCTTAAGGAAACTCAATAAATTATAAGCCTACATGCGATGGATAACACATTATCAATTGTATCATATACAACTCCTGACCCGTGGTCTTTGTCGTAATCCCATCTCGACCTTGAGGAAGCTCAAAAAATTGAAAGAGACCATTCACTCATACCCACCATTTCCCGACGGCTAAAGTATTACGCACGTACCTTGAGGAAACTCAACAAATACGTGAATGTATCTTACCTCGTTTAGTTAACAAATTAATAGTACTTATAAATAACATTTCTAGCTTGAGGAAACTCAATAATTAAATAGTATGTAAGTAATATGTTAACATATAAATGGTGGAGGACAACTTATATTAGAGATTCATGACCTTTGATATACATTTATTTGAGTGATATCGATTTAGGGAATAATGTATTTCTTATAAAATACCCTCGCGATTCAAGTGTCGAACACATTAGAAATAACAATATACGTATAATACGTATGTATTCATTTCTTAAATCTAATTTGGGTTTCTTTCCAGTTCCACTTAATTTTATACATATATATAATTTATTAATAACTTTTACAATATAATTTACTTACATATATACATGTATCTCATTAATCAAATGTTAGGTAATTAAGTCTAAGTTAATTCTTATTAATTAGTTCATATTTAATTAATATAATTAATTATTTAATTAACATTTTAGTTAATTTAATTTAAATTTCAACTATTATTTTAAGTTATTCATCCTCAACAATTTAAAGATAAAGACGGACTATAACATTTTATAGTGATTATATACATATATCATTGTACATGTGTATAAATTTTTATTTATCTCTTAATTAATTAAAACAATTTTTATTTAAAATGAAATTAGTTAGATTCAAAATTTTATCTTTATTTACCTTAAACATTTTAAGATAAGTATACATATATTATTATATTTTTTTAATTTAATTAATTAACTTTTAATTAATTATTTACTTATTTATTTATTTAATCTAATTAAATAAATAAATAAGATAAAATAATTTTGAAATTAAAATATTAACTTTCAGAACCAATTTTGAAAATTTTATAACACTTACAACATGTCCTATTTTTAACTTATCCTTTAAATTTAAAATATTTTTTTTCTAATTTTCAAAGCATATTTTGAAAAATTAGCCTAAGGCATAAAAGTTAATTTTGGCCTTTATACTGGTGATAACTTTTGGGCTTACTTCATCCTTCGAACCATGTCAGTAGCCAGGTAGAACAAAGTACTTGATTACCCAATTCTAATCTTTTAACACTACCTTTCTAGATACCCTACTAAATGGGTAGGCTTTAAACGGTTAGCCCTAACATTGCTATTTTAGACCGCATATACTATTTGGCTTTAAGACCACTGACGGAACCGGGCTAGTCAGAAGTGGGTTAAATTGGTGAATTTCAATTTTTTTTCCATTTTGATCTTAGTTAAGTCTATGAAACCTAAATGGATTTTACATCCAATCTACAAAGTTTTAAATAAAATTTTCATTTAATTCCATTTTTTTAAAAGTTATTTTTTACAAGTAGATTAAATATACTTTTTTTTGTAAAGTGCACTTGCTATAAGTAAAAGTGTACATAGTTAATATGTATATATGTAGGTGCTGGGGATTTACACCGTAACTGACCCATTTGCCCTTCACCCTTCACACATGCCTTTGTCGACCATGATATTGATTTAAAATATATGTACATGTTTGTGTTATACATACGTGCATACATACATACATACATACATATATATTTGTGTGTGTATTAAAATCACAATAGATGGTTCTATGTAATTAAAATCCACAAATGTATAATTCTATATATATAATTGCAATTTAACATTTTTGGTTTAAAAACATATAGTTGTGAATATTTTATTTATTTTGTGTGTGTGTAAACATATATGTTAATAAGTTGGATTTAAATGTAAATAATCTATGATAATTTTTAATTTAGAAATCAAGTAGAGTTTAGGAAAGTTTTTTTAAAACAATAAATTTATAAGAGGATAAAAATATTTAAAATTTGCACAAAAGTCCACTTTTAAAATTTAGACCTAAAAACCTTTGTTCATACATGAATAATATTCAAATGTTTGTATCCAAAAATTAACCATATAATTATAGAAATTAATCTTCAAGGAATAATAAATTGTTGTTATCCTGCCTTTTGGTCAGGCCGAGATACCATGGATTCAGCTAAAATGGATAGATTGAAAATCGATCACAGTCGAAACTATGGACGATAGTTGAATGGATTCGGATGTACAACACTAAAAAAATGGCTAAGTTTGAAATTGGCACTTCACCTAGGCAACGGATCGGTATTGATACCCAAATTTTGACCTAATCAAGGTGTGATTAGTATGGAGTGACAAGGAAGGCCACATAAGGCTACATTTCAAATTTCAAATCGATCGGAGTTCGTATGCTCGAGTTATGGGCAAAAGAAGATGGATCGGTGTTGATGGATCAGTGGTAATTTGGTTGGAGTCGGACCCGGGAAAATTTGCTACTTGCTTGGAGTCGGTGCATGGTTTGCTTGGAGTCGTAGAAATTTAAAGTGCTGGATCATGCTTGGAGTCGAATGCATGTTTGCTTGGAGATTGCTTAGAAAAAATGATCCGCATCGATCGTTTTGGAGAAAAACGATCAACACCGAACGTTTTTCGTGCTTGGAGTCAAAATCACGTTTGCTTGGAGAAAATTTGGCTTTTACCCGAGTCTAACCCTGGGCCATAATTTTCAGCACCTGCTTCGAGTGTCTCGCTTCGGGTTAACCCTAAAGTGGTTTTTCGATGATGGTCGATCTATAACTCAAAATCAACATGAAATTTGGAGGACGACTACATTACAGCATATTAGACCTACATCATCGATCGTTGGGCCCCACGATGAAGTTGGATTGATCGGTCATGATCCATATGGATCGATCCATAAAACAATTCACAATAATGATCGATCAATAACTCACAAACGCAAAGTTAGAATGATACGAAAATTTGGGAATAGTAAAATATTATGCAAAGGAACCTACCATATCGACCGTAGATCATTAGTAGAAACTTAAACGATCGGCCTACATCGTTCTTGAACGATCATATCATTTCAGCCAAAATGATCCCAACTCCACGGAAAATGCGATATCTCACAAAAGGTAAGTCAGAATGATACGAAATTTGGAGAGCAAGTAGCCAACATCATAGGGAACTCATGAGAACGATTGCACCTCAGAAGGAGCATGTATGGAATGATCGCGCATGATTGATTACAACTCAACGCAGCTTCACGGAAAATGCGATATCTCACAAACGGTAAGTCAGAATGGCATGAAATTTGGAGAGCAAGTGGCTAACATCATGGGGAACTCACCAGAATGATTGCACCCCAGACGGAGCAAGTATAGAATGATCTCCTATGATCTATTTTCTGCTCAAAACAATGAAGATCGATCGATATCTCACAAACGATAAGTCGGAATGGCGCGAAACTTTGGAAGCATGGACTAGAGGCATGTGGGACCCTATAGGAATGATCGCACCCCCATTGGAGCTAATATGAATGTTTGGCACTGATTGTTCATATGGTGTGCGATCGATCTAAAAATTGGTGGATCAGATCGTACTGATTTGGAGGTTCTTCTGGCGAAATTTCAGCCTAATCCATGCACGTCTTCACCTATAAATACAGTGGACTTGGCTCATTGCAAAAGACTTTTAGGCTGGCTCTACTTCATCACTTGTTATCTCTTCCTCCATTATTTTTCTAAGGCAAAAAATAATCGTATTTGTAATCTTACAGTATAAATAAAAGATTATTGGAGTGGATGTAGGCCGGAGTTTGCCGAACCATTATAAAGCTTGCATGTTCATATACTTTTCTACAATCTATTCTGTAATCTGTGAATCTATATTCTTTGTTTAGATCTACATATTGGGTCTTGGTGCTTTCACATACAACAGGGTGTTTGTGACCATTTTTGGCGCTTACAATAGTTAGCATAAACAATTCATTTACAATAATGTATATAAATTTTATAAAAGTATAATATATCTAAACCAAAATTAACTTTTAAATTTCCTTAAAACACCAAAACAAAAGAAAAAAAATTGGACAAGTTAGACACATGTAAATTCATTATAAGAACAAACAGATTTAAACATTGTATAAAATAACAACAAATAAGCAAAGATGATGAAGAATCCAATCAAATCAATTGGAGATAATCATATATAATAGAAGGGTGAAAACATATGTGGATTTGAACTAATACAGTACAATTGTCACTGATCAATAGAGATGGAAGGGTATTTCAAAAGGATCAATTGAACACATGACGAATCTTAAAAAATCTAAGCATATAAATGATAAAACATATATAAATAAATTAATTTAAGAATTAACTTGGATGTTTCTTGTAAATCACACCTTAAAACGATGAATCAAAAGCTCCTAGACTTAATAGAATCAACCTTTGGAAATTGCAACAATTGAGAGATAGGAACCGCCTTTCATCTTTTTACTTTTATTTGAGTTTTATTTTGTAATTTTTTAAAGGCTATTAAAATTCGGCCATGACATGGTAGAAAGCGGGAGAGAGAAATAGACAAAATGACGACGGAATGAATAAATCCAATAAAGGAGGCAATAAATGATAATTAAAGAAAAGGGTGATACACCTTCCTTTAATTATGGCTTAGCCCCTTAATTAAATTCAAATAAACTCCTCCTTTCTATTATGATGGGCAGGCATTGCAAGGATGGTATGAGCCACAAAAGTTCCAAAATCCTATTAGCATTAGTCTCATTTAAATCCAATTTAAATATTCCATCGATATCGTATATCGCTGCGTGCGCTTATAACTTTTATATACACACTTATTAAAAACTAATGGTATTCAAACATCAAATAAAATTTAATAATAATTAATGTTTCAAAAATATTAATTAACTTAGTTAATTTAAAAACACACTTAGTATTTATCTTATTTAAATCCAATTTAAATATTCTACAGACATCATATATCGATATGCACATTTATAACTTTATATACATATTTTATTAAATGCTACCGGTATTTAAGTAAATCAAATAAAATTTAATAATTAATATTACGTGTAATTAATTTATAATAATTTTAAACTAATTAAACCATGTGGTTGATTCGGAGTATTCATCATTTCGGTTGTGCTACTCAAAAGTGTAAATTTGGTTAGGGATTAATATCAAACAATTTAAATATTAACGTCCGCACATCATCTTAGCTAGTGGTGTGGAATTTTGGCTAAATTTATTACTTATACATCTTTTGGTAAAATCCAATTTTACTTATTATAAGCAGTACCTGGTAGTAATGATTATTTACACCAATTCTCTTCGTTAAAACTAGACCACATTAGGACTTATGGAATTTGGTTTTGATCAATATTCCAACATCGTCCACATTTAACTTTGTAAGTTTGAACACAAAATCCTTGATTCAATAATAACAATTATTAATAATCGTATTGCTCTGGCCAGAGAATTTGACTTTGAGTTAGGTACAGTTGACCGCGATATTGAACTTATATAACGAAGGAGACGAATTCTCTATTGAATAGTGTTTCACTTCTAAGCTTCAATTTAGACCCAGCTGTAGTCGTTCCATGGATGTCATGCCACGATTGAACTATAAATATAGTGGAGTGTCTACAATGAAGTTCCATAGTATTCTCAAATCGAGGGAACTATGTAACATTGTCACTTCGATATTATTTGTTTAACCTTGGTTACATTAACCAATAGAGAACTCTCAAGTGAGTTATTCCATAGTTATCCAATAGCTATCCATACGTAAACCCTTAGTTCCCCCAGCAGCCATGAGTAATACACTGCCCAACATTTGGAGAGCATTACGCACTCTAATCTCAATGGATGTATCGATATCTTATCTCGAAACTTCTTGACTAGAAAAATTTAAAATAATATGTTATTTTTAATGTGATAAATTTCTCATGATTATATGTTATTTTAATTACGATCACATAACATATCATTTAAGAATTTTCTTTTAATATACCTTAAATGAATTACTTAATTAATTATATCATAATATAACAAGGGTATAATAAAAAGAGTTTTAATTTGAACAAGTTTGGTTGTCGAGTTAGATATATGTAACAGATTGCATAATTACCCGTAAGGCATACCCCTAACTCTATCACGTGAAACCTGTGCAGTTAAAGCGCTTAACGGTTTTATAGTAGTGGAGGTGCAAAAGGTTATAGCGCAAATATAATGAAGGTGCAAAAATCTTTATTGGACATAAAATTAAATCTCCAAGTTAATTTATTCTCTTTTCTCACGTCATTTGTGTAGGAAATAGAAATATTTTTCTAATTTTATACAACAAACTGAGAATATCATGATTTCTAACTTATATTGAACACTTAGGCCTTAGACTTGGGTCTTTACCCTACCTTTATAGATTTAGATTAGAAGAGGAGTAGTCAATTGGACCTTTTCGTATTAATGTTGCTGAAGTAGATGCTAAAAACCAATAATTTAGCGGGTGTAGTAGAAAATAATGGGGATTTAAGCGGATCTAATATTTAATACTACTAAATTGAAAAGCATAGCGGCCGAAGAGGGCTATGCGATTTAGCGGGGATTTAATCAGGCTTTAACTGTATAGCATGTAACATCCCCTATTTTGAGACCGAAAATAGATACTAATGATGCTGCAGTCATCTTTAACATTATTTTGCAATGACAATAACGACATCAATTATTGTACCGTTAACATCAATATCACATAAAGCTACAAATTTTCAAAAAACATTTTCATTCATTCAAATTTAAATCATTTTATGCCAATTACATTGTTGGACACTGTTTTGTTTCACAATGGCTGAAATGAGTAAAAAAAATTAAAAAAAATCCTATGTTGGATCTTAGTGGGCCTACGAGGTGTATTAACTAGAAGTAGATCAAATCTTATTACTAAATAAATTCATATTGTATTTTTTTTAATTAATCACATCATTTAGTTTAACTGGATGTTTGTTTGAATGCATCATGTATACATTAAATGATACAACAATATAAAGAGGTGTATAAGCATGTGTATAACTATATGTATATACATATAGATATTGGGATTTATATCTATTGTGTGTGTACACATAAAATGCTTACATATGCATGTGACAAATTCAAATGTAGATCGAGAATATTAAACCCTAAGTATATGCATATTTTTAAATATACTGATATGTGCATATGGTTTATATATACATATTATGTGACGACCGCCCTACAATCCCGGTACCTAATATACCCGAAGAGTGTGCTGCAATGGTACCCAGCTAATGTGGGATGATTTTCAAGGGTAGAAATAAATAAAACTCTAATCATAACCTATCGTATATCTTATAGCACAATGAATAAAATATAATATCAACATAGGTATAAAATAGACGAGACAGATAAGTATAACTAAATAAACCAATAAAAATATCATAGTGTAAGGTTCACAATAGTCATACAAAGCATATGGAGTATAATTTATACATCATCAAAATAAACTCAAAGGAAATATGTCTCTATATAAGGTAAACCACTACTAAAGCACCATAGTGTTGCATAACAAACTCAAATAATAAATATAATAGCGCCAGCCTCCTACTTGTCCTCTGAACAGCTCCATGCCCTAATCATAGACTTGTTATCTAGTCTACTCATTTAAGGGTACCTGAGATAATAAGAAACAAAATATAAAATTTTGAGTCAGGTAACAGTCTAATATGAGCGATAAACAATCTCAAAACACTATGAAAACCGATATAATATAGGACATGAGGTACGGAGAATCACGTCTGACATGGTCCTGCATCCAAAGAGTTAGTGCATAACATAATATATGTTATACTGCTATCATTGTCATATGAGTATACTTCACTAAGTATATTATGGATGTCAGGCTATATCAAGAATACCAATATCACACGACACATAACAATCACACTAATCATAATAATCATAACAAGCACAAAGTAAACACACAAAGGCAACAGTCCTCGAGGTCTCATATTGCTTTGTTTATTTCGAAGATCTCACCTCATCATGCGTTGTCACAACAATCCTCAAGGCCTTGTGTTACCATGATTGCCATCAAAGCCTCGCTTCCCTACGATCATACCGAAGTCTCACCTCACCATGATCATTCCCGAAGCCTCACTTCACCATGATCATCATCAAAGTCTCACTTCACCATGGTCATTATCGAAATCTCACTTCACCACATCATTCCCGAAGTCTAACTTCGCTACAATCATCGCTGAAGTCTCACTTCGCCATGATCATTCTTGAAGTCTCACTTTACAACTATCATTACTGAAGTCTCACTTCACTACGATCATTCCTCAAGTCTCATTTCACCATGATAATGTAACAGCCATGTTATTAATTACCTAATTAATTAAATTTAATTAAAAATCATTAATTTATAATTGTAATTTGTGAAATTAAATTGTGGAATTAAATTTAGTGTTGAGAATAATTGATTATATTTAATTAAGAAAAGAGTTTCATTTCTTAATTAGGATTTAAATTTAATTTTTTTTTGAAATATTACTAAATGAATTATTTAATTTTGATAGTTAGAGTAAAATGTCGATATTGTGATTCATAGTTAAAATGAGGATTTTAGTTTGAGATTTGGTTTAAATAAAACTGAGAAATCAATTTTTATTTTGGTTTAGTGTAATATAATGTTAAAAGAAGTTATTGAATAAGATGGAAATTTCTATCGATTAGAAAACCATCGATAAAAATATAATCGTTATAAAACCGCAAGCACATGGCGTACATTTGTAGTACGTATGCGAGTACGGGTCAATCCGCAGGGAATGAATTAAATTCTAATAATACTCAATCAAATTAACCCAAAGTTTTGAAGTTTGTTTTAAACAAGTTGTAGAAAATAAGCTAGAAGAAAAATGAATAAAACTATGATATCAAGGAGCAATTTAGAACCAAATCCACTTCCAATCATTCATATAAATCAACACAAAATTCACTCGTAATCTCTCATTAAAATGTTAAGTAGAGTTGTGCTTATTATAAGTATGATTTATTTGTGCTATTAATTAACACAACTTAAATCATCAAACTCTAACGCACCATTCAAACCCACTTATCAAAACACATGAAAATTAAAAATAAAATCTATTTTAAGTATGATCTATTTACTATTAATTAGTAACATAGATCGTCAAATTTTGATTCTCATTTGACTATCATTATCAAAAATCACTTGGCAAATGATCAAATAGTTTATGCATTAAATTAAGTTAAGCATAGCCTATTTAAGATGTCAACATAGGCTATCAAAATTCAATAAAAAAGAAGCATAAACCACCGTCATTCATATTTTCCATTAAGCACATATGGGAGATCACAAATGAAATCATTATGTTAATTTAATATGTTTCATGAGAGCTTCATTACCCTAAAATTGAAGGGGTTTAGCTACTCATATTTGAAAACATATTAACATAAAATGATTTCAACATAAAATAAAAAGAAAAATGAGAGCTAATTACAAGAAAAGAGAACTAACTACTTGCATAAAATAAATCTAAACTAATTGCATGAATTAAAAGAGAACATAAGATAAAAGAGCATAAAAGAAAGTTGCATAAAAGAAATGAGCATGTAAATAAAAGCTAATAAGAAGAAGGCTAAGAAGCCATTAACAAGACATTTTATTTATCATTGATTTTGTGGCTACAACTTGCATGAAAGGAAGAAGATAATTACATGAGACATAAGGGGTATTTATACATGCTTAAAACCCTAATTCATATTTTAGAGGACTACCTAAAATACCCTTGAGAAAGTGTAACCTCCAAGTAATCATTAGGGAATTAATTAATCCCCTCTAACATGCCTTTAAGCCTCAATTAACATATGCATGTGCTTTTAATTATGGACCATATGGTAGTGGGTATGTGGGCTCCTCCATGTTGCAAGAATTCTTTAATTTTAATTCTTCATTTGCCTCAAAATATGTGCATGTATACATACATGAAGCCCCTTCATATTTTCACTTCATTTCCTATAAATAAAAATAAAAATTTGCAAATAATTTTTCTCAAATTAAAACATATACAAAATTACCATTTTAAACCCCCAAAAATGAAGATAAATGAATGACGATTTGAAATTTAAATTTTGGTTTAAACATGTAAAATATCCTAATATGCTCATTTATTTAAATAAAAGTAGATTAAACATGAAAGTAAAAATATGCACTTGTACGTGCACATCAAATACCACCACACTTATCTTTTTATTCATCCTCGAATAAACTAAAACTAGGATAAATCCGTTTTCGTAGGAAACACGATTGCATTGAGCATATGCAACAAGCCGTTAAACCTCTAGGTGTCCCCAGTAGGACGAGTGTTGTCTCGTGAGAGTTTTCAGCGGATACTACCCACAAAATCCAAACGTGATATATAGATTCTAATGCGACTACATGATGCAAGTTTTCAAAAATATTTACAAATGAAGAATTTACTTTTAAATTGACACGAGTAAGTTAAATATAAGTTTTGGTCATATCAAGAAATTTTAGTCCTTTTATTCATCAAAACTTCCAACAAAAATTAAGTTAACATCACAATTAGACTCTAGTTTGGCTAGTTGTTTCGGTTGATAACATAGTGCAACTATGAAATGCATCCTTTGGTTGATTATCAAAGTTTTGAAAAGTGGTATTTTTATTTCTTTTGAATAACAAGTTGAATTAAATAAGTGAAGATAATGCTTGGATTTCAATTGTTTGCTCTCTCTTTTTTGAAAAATATTGACATTATTATTATTTACACACTTAACTCAGATAAATTGAGGCCAGATATACCGATCATGCACTGCCTTTCGAGCTTACATGAGAAGAGTACGGAGCGTGGCGAGTGTACACACTTGCGTATGAACACATAACTCTAGGTGTTTATTATTTTATTTTAAATTTATTTACATACACCTAACTCAAATAAAATGAGGCCAAATATATTGATCATGCACTGCCTTTCGGGCTTACGTGAGAAGGGTACAGAGCACGGTGAGTGTACACACTTGCGTGTGAACATTTGACTCTAGGTGTTTCTTATTTTTATAAAAACCATTTTTTTTCCTTTTTTTATATATATGTTTTCTTTTTTCGGTAAAGAGAGAGTTTTGCAAAATCATCTTAGCACCACTTAACTTAGAATATCAAAAATGTTATCGCCATTACTTTAAATCAACCACTCTTTTAAACAAAGGTTACAACTAGGACATACTTCATAATTATCACCTATGAACCTTCCTATATACTAGTTAAACCATAGTTACTTGTAATCAAACTTTATTTTTATCCTTTGTTGAGACAAATAAATTTTCAAAAATTTCAATTTAATAACAAAAAACATATACTTATCCTATAGTGTTTCTTCAAAAGTAAATCAATATGCTAAAAAGAAAATTTGTTTTGGAATTTTTTGTTGTTTTGGAAAGAAAATGCAAAAAATAAACCATGAAAAATAAAAAATGAACATGAGACTCCCCCTACACTTAATTTTGACTGTGTCCCCATAGTCAATACATGATAGACTGAGTGAAACGAAGTAAAATATGTACATATTTACAAAAGAGGGTTAACATTTCTTACTAGACGTAGTATGGTTCATGAAAAATCATGAGCTCCTCCTCTCGATCATTTTCCAACTCCGAATAAGGTTTCAAACGATTACCATTTTTAAAAATTGATCCACTCATAGGGTTTTCTATTTCTATGGCACCGTGTGGAAAAACAGTACGTACGATGTATGGTCCTGTCCACCTTGATTTTAATTTCTCAAGGAACAAATGAAGTCGAGAGTCATACAAAAGAACATTTTGGTTTGCCGAAAATGTTTTCCTTAGGATTGACTTGTCATGAAAAACTTTTATTCTTTCTTTGTAAATCGTTTTCATACGCGTCATTCCTAATCTTCTCTAATTCATTGAGTTGCAATTTTTTATTTTCGCCGGCATTTTCAAGACCAAAGTTTATGTTCTTAATTGCCTACAACACTTTATGTTCAAGTTCGACGGGCAGATGGACTGCTTTACCATATACAAGCCTAAAAGGAGACATCCCAAGATTAGTTTTATACGCAGTTCTATAAGCCCAAAGTGCATCTGTTATTTTTGTGACCAATCTTTTCGATTTTTATTCATAGTTTTCTTCAAAATTTGTTTGATTTGGCGATTCAAAACTTCAACTTGGCCACAGAGGATGATAAGGAGTGGATAACTTGTGGGTTATCCAGTGTTTCTTCATTAGAGTTTCAAATGAACGATTACAGAAATGGGTTCCATTGTCGCTTATTTGTGTGCGAGGTGTTCCAAACCTCAAAAGGATGTTTTTTATGAATTTCACAACAATTTTGTGGTCAATTATTTTATAAGGAATGGCTTCAACCCGTTTTGTGACTTAATCAACAGCAAGAAGAATGTACAAATTTCCGTAATAATTGGAAAATTGCCCCATAAAATCAATACCCCAAACGTAAAAGATTTCGATTGTAAGAATGGGATTTAAAAGCATCATGTTCTGTCGAGAGATTCTTCCTAATATTTGGCAGCGATCGAAAGTTTTACAAAACTCGAATGCATCTTTGAAAAGCGTAGGCCGGTAAAAACCACATTGAAGCACCTTTTCTGCGATGCAATATCGAATGATTTGGTCGGAACAGTACTTAAACAAGTATGGATCATCCCAATAGAAGTACTTAACTTGGGAAAGAAATTTATATTTATCTTGTTTCGACCAAAGTGAAGGAGTTTCCTTAGTGACTAGATAGTTCACTAGTTCGGCATACCATGGATTGACAGAAACAGAAAGGATTTGTTCATCAGGAAAGTTCTCGTTGATCGGTAAAGAAGATGGTGCATTTGGAAGACGCGACAGATGATTAGCAATGACGTTATCAGATTTTATTTTGTCTTTGATCGTAAGGTCAAATTCTTGGAGTAAAAGGATCCAACAGATCAAACGAGACTTAGCATCCTTTTTAGCAAAAAGGTACCTAAGAGCGGAATGGTCAGTGTAAATAGTACTGTGTGAGCCAATCAAATAAGGTCGAAAATTTTCAAGCGTAAAGACTACCGCTAGAAGATTTTTTTCATTGGTTGTGTAATTAGTTGATCATCGTTTAAAATCATACTAGCGTAGTAGATGACATGAAGAATTTTGTTGATGCATTGTCCTAAGACAACACCAACTGCGAAGTTAGAAGCGCCACACATTATTTCGAAAGGAAGACCCCAATTAGGTGAGAAAATGATGGGAGCAAAAATGAGTTCGTTTTTGAGACGTTCGAAAATAGAAACACAGTCAGAATTAAAGTCGAATGGAACATCTTTTCCAAGAAGAGTTGTAAGAGGTCGATTCAATTTTACTGAAGTCTTTTACAAAGCGTCGATAGAAACTAGAGTGCCCAAGGAATGAACGAATGTCCTTGATAGATTTGGGAATGGGTAGATTTGCAATTACATCAACTTTCGCTTTATCTACCTTAATGCCTTTGTTTGAAATGACATGCCCAAGGACAATGCCATATTTGACTATGAAATGACATTTTTCCTAATTTAACGTTATGTGTTTGTCCTTACATCGATTCAGAACCAACTCAAGGTGGTTTAAGTACTCGGAAAAAGAGTATCCAAAGATGGAAAAATCATCCATAAACACTTCTAGAAAGCATTCGATCATGTCGGAAAAAATGCTGACCATGCATCTTTTAAAAGTAGCAAGTGCGTTGTAAAGGCCAAATGGCATGCGTTGATACGCAAAGGTGCCAAAGGGACACGTGAAATCGTTTTCTCTTAATCTTCGGGAGCGATTGGAATTTGGTTATAACCAGAATAACCATCAAGAAAGCAATAGAATTTGTGGCCGGCTAAACGTTCAAGCATTTAGTCAATAAAAGGAAGAGGGAAGTGATCTTTACGTGTTGCAACATTTAATTTCCGATAATCAATGCAAACAAGTCAACCCGTTTGAGTACGAGTTGGAATGAGTTCGTTAGCATCGTTTTTGATAACAGTAAGTTCAGAATTTTTAGGCATGACATGAATTGGACTAACCCACGAACTATCAGAGATTTGGTATATGATTCCGTTATCGAGGAGTTTAAGAATTTCGTGTCGAATTGCATCCTTCATTTTTGGGTTAATCCTTCATCGCACGTCACGAACAGGCTTGGCTTCATCAACTAAATGGATACAATGTTGAACAAGACCGGGACTAATTCCCTTTATATCGCTGATCGACCATCTAATTGCCTCTTTGTTTTTCGACAAAATTGAAAGAAGGGAAGCTTCTTGATCAAGAGAGAGATTTGAAAATATTATGACAGGAAACGTTTCGTTGTCACCTAAGTATGCGTACTTAAGGTGATTGGGAAGGGGTTTGAGTTCCAACCTTGGGGGTTGTTCAATTAAAGATTTTGGTTGAAGTTCTGACTCAATAGTAAGGGGTTCAAATGGAAGCGTATTTTCAATCTCGTTAGGCTCATCTTGAAACAGTTGTTCGTATTCAATCTTGCATTCTCTGTTTAGGTCAACTGTTTCGTCATCAAAATTTTCTTGAATGGAGCTAACTTCCAGCGTTTGGTCACATGGTTCGTTCGATTGATTTTCAAGGTTGAAGATGTTAAGATCCAAAGTCATATTTCCAAAAGAAATTTTCATTGAACCGTTTTGACAATTGATTAGAGCATTTGAAGTAGCCAAGAAAGGTCGACCTAAAATCAATGGAATTTGACTTATCGGATTGTTCACGGGTTGTGTCTCTAAAACAATGAAATCGACATGAAATATAAATTGGCCAATTTTGAGGAGTATGTCCTCGATTTCTCCCATGGGTTTCTTTATTGAACAATTGAAAAATTAAAGAGTTACTTTCGTCGGTTTTAGTTTACCTAAGCCAAGTTGTTGGTAAACTGAATAAGGAATCAAATTGACACTAGCACCCAAGTCTAGTAAGCACTTGTTAATTGTTTTGTCTTCTATCGTACACGAGATCGTCGGACATCCAGGATCTTTATATTTAACGGGAATTGATTGGGACAAGACTTCGCTAAGTTCGGCAACTAAGAAAAATTTCTTCGGTACATGAGTGTGTCGTTTTTGAGTACACATTTCCATGAGAAACTAAGCGTAAGTTGGGACTTGTTGAACGATATCAAGAAGTCGAATGTTAACTTTCACTTGTTTAAAAGTTTCCAACATCTTTTCCATTTGATCAGAGTGTTTCTTGGTTCGAAGATGATGTAGAAATGGAACACGATATTCAGTAGGTCGGTCTACTTGAGTAGAAGAAGAATTTGGATTGGAATTTGATTCAATGTTTTGTTCAGATTCACTTGTTTTTGAAGTGTCAAGAGGAGCTTCCGGTAAATCGTTTGGATTAACAACTTGATTATCAATTTGTTTACCTGAATGCAAATTTGTGATAGCATTCATTTGGTTTAGATTGCCATCTAGAACAACACGGGCTTGATTCAAATTCATGTTTTGATTTCTGGGATTCGGAACTGGCTGACTTGGAAATGTGCCTCGTTCACGTTCACTTACAAACGTGGCTAATTGACTCATTTGCATTTCAAGTTTAGCAATCGATTGACTCGTATTCTGCATGTACGAGGTTAACAAATTTTGCAAATTGCTGGTTGATTGGAGGCTTTGAGTAGTTGCTTTAGTCAAAGTTTCAAGACTTTTCTCAAGTGAAGTCAAACGTTTATTGTCTTGGGGAGCTAAAGATTGTTGCGGTTGATTTTGAGATGGACCCGCAAAATTTTGTTGAAAATGATTGGGTTGAAAGGGAGGATTCGAAGTATTGTATGGAAATGCTTGAAAATTGGGACGAACCAAATTCATGTTAGAATTATTTTGGTTCCATGCAAAGTTAGGATGATTTCTCCAACTAGGATTGTATGTTGGAGAAAATGGGTCATTCTTAACCTTGTTAAAAGCATTGAGTTGTTCCATCGAGTTAGGACACTGATCGGCAATGTGATTTGGATCGTTGCATTTATAACACATTGGTTGAGAAGCTTGGTTCATTTGGTTGGATGGGAAAATATTGTCGAATTTATTGATTGTTGCATCGATTTTAGCTTCCAAAGCCAAAAAGATCCCATCGAGTGTGTGCTCGATCGTGAGTAAATGGATTTTTCATTAGAACGTTCCCATTAGGATGACTTTTCGGCCAAGTTTTCAAGGAATTGCCACGCATCATCGTGAAGTTGGGAGAGAAAATTGCCTTGGCATATAGATTCAAGCATGGTTCGTGAGCTATTTTCAAGTCCATCATATAAGATTTGGCAAATGGTCCATTTTCCAAAATTATGGTGTGGACATTCTATCAAAAGCACTTTAAATCTTACAAAATATTTTCCAAAAGGTTCGCCCCTGAATTGATGAAAATTCACAATTTCATTTCGGATTTTAGTTATTTTTCCCAAGGGGTGGAACCTTTTTAAGAAGACTTTAACGAATTTTTTCCAAGTTTTGATGGAGTTCGATGGTAAGCTATACAACCATTTTTCAGCATAATCGGTAAGAGCAAATGGAATTAACCGAAGTTTGATTCCATCATCACATAATTGTTGGAGTTTAATGGTCGTACATACTTGTTTGAATTTCATTAAGAAGATGTATGGGTCATCGTGTTCAAAATTGCCAAATTTTGGGAGCTTGGCAATGTGATTGGAATGAATTTCTAAATGGTTACCCGTTGGGGTGTGTAGTGTGATACAAGAAGGAATAGAAACTCTATCGGGAAATATTCTATCCATGAGAGTGCAAGGAGGATTTTTGTTCGCCATCGTTGGAGGATTGTTTGTTCGAGTTAAATGATTTGCTGTTGTGCCACAAGTCTAAGTACTCATGCACAAGAAAAAGTCAAGGAGAGAAAGAAGTGAGAATCAAGTTTAAGAGAAAGAAACAAGGTTTAGAAGATGAAATGAAGTGAAAAATTGGTTTTTTTAATATTCTTTTTCTTTAAAGGAAAAATATTTACTTAAAAGAATTTATTTTTCAAAAAAGAGATTTGATTTTTGTTTTGTTTTTTTTGGATTTTCAAAGTTTTTTTTTCTTTTTTAAATATGTTTTTGCTTTTGTTTTTATTTAGAAAAGATTTTTATTCTAAAAAAGAATAACTTAAATAAAATGCTTGTATTTTTTTTTCAAAGGAAAAGATTTGTAAAGATTTTTTTTTTGGATTTAAAAAAAAACTAGGTTGAGTGAAATGTAAATTTTTTTTTCTTTTGAATTTTTTTTGTTTTGTTTTTTTATATATGCATGAACTAATGCAACTAAATGAATGTAAGGACTTAATTATAAATTTTCTGTCCTTAGTAGCTCCTAACCCAAAATTATATAATCACACCTTTTCTTAATCAACAAAATAGTTCTTAGCCAGGTAACAAACATGAGTTATCGGTGCACCACGAATCACCGTAGCAATGCAGCCAAAGGTTTAAGTACCTTCAGAGAAATAATCACTATAATATTTACAAATCACCGTAATATTTATAAATGATTATTGCTCTACCGTAGCCTAGACACCAAGAATTTAGATTGTAGAATGAAGAAAACTTGTCAAGATACAATTAAGCCTAGATGAGCTCGTGACACCCTTAAGTTCAACGTCTAACCGTTATTATTAACAAATTCTACGATGAAATGCAATTTGTGGGCCAAGGAAGGGGTGATGAAATCCCCTACCTTATGTGGATTTGGTGTTGCCCTTAGAAAATAAAACCAAGATGAAATGAATGCAAAACTGAAATTAAATGTGAATTAACAATGCAACTACGAATGAAATTTGTTTTTGTTTTTGATTTTTTTTTAAAATGCAAGCAACCAACAATGCAATGAAAATAAAAACAAGTGATAAGAGCACGATACCGGAGTATGCAGAATTATTAGCAATTTATTTTAAGGAGCAATTTTTTTAGCAAGCAAGCAGAGCAGTTATTTTTTAGCAAGCACTTCTTCTCCTTCTGCTTTTGCAACCTGAAAAAGTGTTGAACGATATTTATTTGTATTTATTTTTTTATTTTATGTTTTTGTGTGTTTTTTTGTTAGCCTAAGTGAAAATGAAATATATATATATATATATATATATTGAAAAATTGAACAAAACAAACTAAAGCTTCTTTTTTTAAGGAAGAGAATAAAACAAAAATAGTAAGAAAAAGAAAATAATAATTTACAATAAATAAATTATTATCCCAAACGTACAGCCCAACACTTGAATCGGTCCAAATCAATTCCAAAACAAATATTTTTTTTACTCCTCACCTAAACGAATACTTAACTATATTAGCAAATAACTCTCTCAAGTTAAACAAATATACCCAACCAATTCTAAAATCAAAGTTCCAAATCGCGCTTTCTACTCATCGAATTTGGTTCAGAAAATATAAGCAGGGTTGCGAGTTGTTTCTGGTCGATGGTCGCGGTGGTAATTTGAGGAGTTTGGAATCGGGTTTGGGTGAGGAAATTTGCTAATTATTGAGACAAGTCGAGGAGATTGAGGGATTTGGGTTGAAGATGTCAACCGCATCATAGTTGGAAGGTAGTGATGCAAGTTGTAGGAGCAGTTTGTAGGCGATGGTCTCTGGTTTAGGCAAGTTGAAGGAGGAGGGGTTGCTGAAGGTGTGTATTGGATTCTTGTTTTTTTATTGGATTTGGTCGGAATTTGGAGAAGGTGGTATTCCGGTGGTTGGTAATTGATTTGGGGAGGCAGAGGAAGTATGCAAGGGTTTATTTAATTTGTAGGAAAAGGTGATGGTAGCTTGTTGTTCTCAGAGGAGGTTGCGGGTAAGGTCAAGTTGTGAGAGGAAGTTCGGCAAAGGTAGCAGTCTTATTTTATGAATGAAGAGGTTGAAAGCTGCTTTGTGATGGTCGTGATGGAGTAGGGTGGCTGTTGGTGTTGAAAGATGAGGATGGTAGGGTAGAAGTGATGTTTGGTTGGTGAAGTGTAACTCCAAGTGTGGTTGCAGTGAAGTATGTAGGCAGAAGTTTTGTCGGTTCAAGTGAACTGTGAACCGAAGCGGTGAACTATAATGATTTGTAATGGTTGAACTGTGCAATGCAATGTTTGTAGAGGTTCAGGTTGGTTGAATCATGAAGTTGAGTGATGTGTGCAATTTCTGGTGATGGTGCACTGTAATGCACATCAGAGGTAGGTGGATGATTTGTTTTAGTGTGGTTTAAGGAGATGGTCGTGATTGAACTGAGGTTGTGTGTTGATGGGGGTGTTACTGGAGGTTGTTGGAGGATTTGTAGTGAACTGAGTGTGGCAGAGGTGAATGGTAGGAGGTTGAAGGTAATGATTGCTATGGCTATGGTGGTGAAGAATTCTCTGGTGGGATGAAGTGGAGAGCACGCAAGGATTATAGGATATGTTGCTGGAAATTGATTGCAGCAGAGGTTGTTTGGGTAGAGAATGTGAATTGTGGCAGTTGGTTGGAGAAACTTGCAGTTTTGAATGGCTGGGATTTGTTGACGATGTGTGATGGTGGAGTAGTACTATGATGTATCTGGGTGATTATATGTGAGTTGTACGGTTGATGGGAAGGAGGTATGAGGGGAGATTGGTTGATGTAGTTGATTCACGATGAGGTGAATAAGAGATGGAAAATATGGTGGTAGCAGTTTTGGGAGGTTGCTGGCTGAGGTAGTGTATGTAGGAGTTTGATAACAAGTGAAACCAGAGAAGAAACTAAGAGATGTACAAAAACCAAAGAAGAAACTAAATGCAATGAAGACAGTACAAAAACCAAAGATGGAAATTTAATGAGAAAAAGATCTTATTGCTAAGAAAATTTTGTTTATATACAAGAAATGAAGGTAGTTGTAAAAGAGAGCAATATGCAAAGTAAATATTTTTTTTCTTTCTTTTTAAGAATGCAATGTAATGTAGCAAACCTAAAATATAATGTAATGAAAATTGAAAATGCTAATGCGATGTAAATTGAAATGTAATGGAGCAAATGCAATGTTTTTTTATATAAATAAAATGCGAATAAACACATAAAATGAAAACACAATAAAATCAAAAATAATAATTCGAAGAGTATAATTAAAATCAAATTGCAATTTCCCGGCAACGGCGCCAAAAACTTGTTGAATAAGACGGAAATTTCTATCGATTAGAAAACCGTCGTTGTAACGACCCGCCTTTTTCGACCGTTCACGTCGACAAATCAAACACATGTCCAACTCAAACCGTTCAAAAAGGCAGATGGTTATTGGGGTTAAATAAGAAAAGGAAAGAAAGAACAGAAGCAAACTCAGAATCTTGCAGCGGAAGGAACAAGATATAATAATAAAATAACAGTTCATGAAGCTGTTAAATAAATAAATTTGATTATTATTATACATCATAAATCAGAGTTACATACATATCAGAGATAATACAATAATGCAGCGGAAAAATAATATGGTAGTAGAATACAAATGATGTAATACCAAACTTCGTCTTCGTCCTCCAGAATAGATCTTCAACCTTATCTGAAATGCTCAGGCTGACCCGAGCGTAATGAAAAGACAAAACACTCGAGTCAGGACTAAAATATCTCATGTAAGTCAAATCGAATAAGAAATATGAGTGTGACGGCGTCAGAGATGTTTACGGGGTTTGACATCTCCTACCCAGTGTCAACGTGAGTGCAATAACTTAAGAGATGTTACGGGATTTTCCATCTCTCAAGGATCCGTTAAACTATCTACTATGTAGTACAATACGCTATTATAATATGTCTACATTAAAGTAAAAGTATTAAAATAGCGTTAAGTCATGGCCCATTTCACCCTTAACACATTTTTATTCCCAAGAGCATATACAAGACCGTAGTTTCCCCAAAACCGGAAGTCACCAGAGGGCAATCCATATACTAAAGGTACAAATCAAAATCGTAGTGGTCGCGAATAGGATAATCAGTATGACAAGGTACATGAGGCAATACCAACTAGGATACTAGTAGTTGCGTGATCCGGACTGATGTTGGGCATAGCAGCTACTACCCCAACACCGCGAAACAACACTCCCAAATCGCGGGGTGCACCCAAATCGAATCACAAAAGTAATAGACATGGTATCGAAGGAGTGTGTCCGCTAGAGATGGCGATCCTCAATGGCCCGGCGCGGCTCCTGTTTTAGTCATGTCAGGGGTCATCCAAAATCGTTCTCTTTCTTCAAATCAACACGTTCACCAAAACCATCCACTTCATTCTGGATCAACACTCCACGTGTATTAGTTATTAAAGTGGTTTTCGGTATCGACAGAGAGTATGTCCATATCCGATCCCGGTCTCTTTAATAACTACGTTATATTTTTCACACCGGTTCGATCTTTTACATTTTCAAATCGATTCATAATTGATAGCAAAATATCATATTCGCTTCAAAATCAAATCCATTTCAAATATCATCATATCTATTCAAGATGTAAGATTCCGTTTCAAAATCATTTTTCGCCTCAATATCTCATTTCGATTTCAAAATCATTTTCCGCCTCAAAATCTCATTTCGATTTCAAAATCACTTTTCGCCTCAAAATCTCATTTCGATTTCAAAATCACTTTTCGCCTCAAAATCTCATTTCGATTTCACATAAACTCGAATTCCAAAATTTAAAATTTTCAAAATCTCAAATCATCAATTTCAACTCGATTCAGCTTCTCAATAAACCATTTCAAATTATCAATTTCAAATACATATTTGAACCAGAAAATAAACAATTTTACTTCCAATATATTTCGAAACTTTAAATATTTCATATTTCAAAACAGTTCATATATTTATATAAGAATATAAGATTCGCTTTAAAACCATTTCGTATTCAAATTAGAATATTCTTCAAATTAAACATCCGTATTAAGTAGTTTACTTAATTTCTGGAACAATTCCAATTCAATAAACTTAGATTAACATTCGGATTTCAAGAATTCATTTAAGTATTACATTCCAAATCAATTTCAGTTCACATCCTATTCAAATCAATTTTATCTTCAAATTTAATTCAATAGTTTCAATTTAGTCCAATTCACAAATTTCTTTGAATTTCAATTAAATTCCAAATTAATTAAATCTCAATTTCAAATAAATTTTCAATTCCAAACTCAAACTTGAAATATCATTTCATATAAATTTTCTTAGAAATATTCAGAGTTCGATTAAAAGTCCAATCTTTTAAAACAAATCAATCTTTCGAAAATTTACGCTGTATTTCTACTTTTTTTTCAAAATCTAAACTTCGAATAATTAAACAAATTCATTTACCAAGTTTAAATTCCAACATCTCGATCTTCAATTCAAAATAATTCAATTTCCATAAATTGGATTTTATTCTTAAAATCAATTCATTTAAATAATTTCAAAACAACTTTTAAAATCATTTAATTTAACCAAACCGGTGTCCGTATATAGTTTTCTATCCTATGGCCAAGTGATTAGTTATTTCAATTAAATGTCAAGGATGAATATATATCACTTAAACCAAATCACAGTGTCATATGTATGTATAACATGATATATATAAGCAAATAAACATCCAAACATCTAAATATCAACCAATAGCATCCATCGAAATACATCATCCAATAGACAATACAATTCACGGCAATTTCATAGTTATCAATGTCAGGTAATTTAATCGCAATTCAATTTTTAATTTCAATTTGACTGTCAATTTAATTTTCAACGGTGAATTCAAATGACAATCTATATGACAATTAAATTTTATCAAACAACGACAAATAAAATTCATATCACTTCATAATGTCAAATTCAACTACCATAAAGATATTCAGTACGTTGTGAGCGTTATAAAACACTCACCTTGAGTTTCGATTTTTAAATCAAATCGAACAACGTTCGATTTAACCTAAAATTTTAACGAGCTCCAAATGTCTTCGGATCTAAACTGCAGCGTAGCTCTCGTCGCCGCGATTCCAACGCCACCTGTTTCGCCCGAACGGACCTCGTATGCAAAAGTTACGCTTAAATTAATATAACGATATAATTTAAAACATGATTAGCAATTAATTAATCGTTTAACCTTCTTCTTCTTCTTTACGCGCATTAGCACAGCCGAACCCATGAACGCAACAACCACCACAAAACGCACGCAACTCGAGGCAGTCGGAGTTCGATCAAGATGTCCCCATGCGAGCGCCTCCAGGAGAGCCACCAACGCCAGAAGTTTCGCATCACCAGTCGCCGCCGTTTGCACGCAAACCAAGAAAATACGCACGACTTCAAAGCCAGATCTGGACCAATCCGTGACGAATTAGCACGAATCAACCGTATGGATTTGAAGAGCTCGCCGAGATCTACACTTTTGCTTTTGGAATTTTTCGATTTCGTTGAACGGATTGAGAGATATTAAGGAAAGAAGTTCGAGCAATTTCAGTCATGGAATAGGTGGCTGCCATGGTTTGAAATTAGGGTTTCTGAAATGAAAAATGATAAAACTGTCTCGGTTTTGAGTGCATATTTATAAAGTTAGGTCCAAAATCGTCCGAACTCCAAACGAGACGTGCCGCCAGGCGTTTATAAGGTTTTACCCCCGTTCCGGACGCAATGGAACTAGTCCCAAGGCCTAATTCAATCGTATGTGGAAGATAGCTTTTTGAAGTCGATTATTTTAATTAACGACGTTAAATTTCTACGCGTTTCAAGCTCGCACGACCAAACGACAAGTCCGATTGCTACGAAAATTGAAACCTTACAATAATTCACTGTTACGGATCCGATGAAACTGGTTTCGTCGAAATCCGAGGCAGTTGTAAAAATGGCTATTTCTACAGTCTAATTTCAATATAAAATTCCCAATTTTAAATTATTAACTTTTAAATCAAATTTCAATTGTTCACAAATTTCATTTTTTTATTTCACAGTAATTAACAATCTTTTACAATGCAGTTTTCCCATTATAAATCCAGTATAAAATATTACATTAGATTCAGCGTTCAATTATATTGTAATTCAAATTCAAGTTATTTAATTCCAATTGAATTCTTTTATTTCGATTTACACTTTCATTATTGAATCAACCATTTACTTATACATTATTGTCAATAGTTTATAATTCATTTACTTTCATTTTCTTCAACTATCATCTTATTTAAATTCACAGTAATATTAAATTACATTCATTTACGTTGATTTCAATATTATAACTTCAATATTAAATGTAACATTTTATTTATTTCGTTGGTTTACAATCAAATTCAATTCATTATTTACATTCACTACAAGTTAACATCCATATTAAATTTACAAATAAGTTATTTCAGAATTCAGTTTTGTATTTTACTTGTAATTCACATTTAACAACACAAAATTTTATTTCCTTCGGATTTTTATCCAAAATTTTTATTTTAATTCGTATTTTTAAAGTGTTAAAAATACGGGTTGTTACAGTCGTAAAAAATATAATCGTTATAAAACTACAAGCGCACGGCGTACAATTGTAGTATGTATGCGAGTACAGGTCAATTCGCAGGGAATGAATTAAATTCTAATAATACTCAATCAAATTAACCCAAAGTTTTGAAGTTTGTTTTAAACTAGAAAGTTGTAGAAAACAAGCTAGAAAAAAATGAATAAAACTATAATATTAAGTAGCAATTTAGAGGTAAATCCACTTCCAATCATTCATATAAATCAACAAAAAATTCATTAGTAATCTCTCATTAAAATGGTAAGTAGAAATGATAGATGTGCTTATTATAAGTATGATTTATTTGTTCAATTAATTAGCGCAACTTAAATCATCAAACTCTAACACACCTTTCAAACCCACTTATCAAAACTCATGAAAATGACATGAAAATTAAAAATAAAATCTATTTTAAGTATGATCTATTTACTATTAATTAATAACATAGACCATCAAATTTTGATTCAAGTTTGACTTTCATTATCAAAAATCACTTAAGGCAAATGATCAAATAGTTTATGCATTAAATGGAGTTAAGCATAATCTATTTGAGATGTCAACATAGGCTATCAAAATTCAATAAAAAAAGAAGCATAAACCACCATCATTCATATTTTCCATTAAGTACATATGAGAGATCACAAA
Source organism: Allium fistulosum (assembly GCA_030737815.1). NCBI lineage: Eukaryota > Viridiplantae > Streptophyta > Magnoliopsida > Asparagales > Amaryllidaceae > Allium > Allium fistulosum. Next base: position 913,759,697 of record CM060908.1, read on the forward strand.
TGAAATCATTATGTTAATTTAATATATTTCATGAAAGCTTCATTACCTCTAAATTGAAGGAGTTTAGCTACTCATATTTAAAAACATGTTGACATAAAATTATTTCAACAAAAAATAAAAGGAAAATAAGAGCTAATTACAAAAAAAGAGAACTAATTACTTGAATAAAATAAATCTAAACTAATTGCATGAATTAAAAGAAAGCATAAGATAATAAAAGAGCATAAAAGAAAGTTGCATAAAAGAAATGAGCATGTAAACAAAAGCTAATAAGAAGAAGGCTAAGAAGCCATTAACAAGACATTTTATTTATCATTGATTTTGTGGATACAACTTGCATTAGATGAAGAATATAATTACATGAGACATAAGGGGTATTTATACATGCTTAAAACTCTAATTCATATTTTAGGGGACTACCATTGAGAAAGTGTAACCTCCAAGTAATCATTAGGAAATTAGTTAATCGCCACTAACATGCCTTTAAGCCTCCATTAACATGTGCTTGTGATTTTAATTATGGACCATATGATAGTGGGTATGTGGGCACCTCCATGTTGCATGAATTCTTTTATTTCCATTCTTCATTTGCCTTCAACATATGTGCATGCATACATCTATGAAGCTTCTTCATATTTGCACTTCATTTCCTACAAATAAAACTAAAAATATGCAAATAAATTTTCTCAAATTAAAGCATACACAAAATTACCATTTTACCCCCCCAAATGAAGATGAATGAATGACGATTTGAAAAAATTTAAATTTTGGTTTAAACATGTAAAATACCCTAATATGCTCATTTATTTAAATAAAAATAGATTAAATATGGATGTAAAAATATGCACTTTTATGTGCACATCAGAAGTAATAAAACATAATAGGATTAGTAACACTTTTCTCATAGAAGAATTTGCAACAACTTGCTTAGTGGATCCAAACCAAACCCCGTATGGTCCAAATAGAAGCTAGTGTAAGAAGAAAATAAAACTTACGTTCATTTTCTTCTCATTCTATTCTCAGCTCTAGAAATAGAAAAACTAAAGTATTCTAATTATCAAATCCTAGCTCCTAAAGCATCCCCAATCTAATGCAAATCATAGCGCTTTTGTTCAATAAATATAGAAATCAATCTCAGGTAATTTCGGCAGCACCTCCTTTGCGCGGCTAGGACCGAAAAATTTCACCGTGGTAATAATTGCATGATATACATCTCATTACAAGAATGAGGCATCCCAAAACATGGGGAACACAATAATATACCACAACATAAACTGTAATCCGAGAACATATCTATTATTAAGCGTTTATTAGCATTTTAACTTACATTTTGCATTTAGCGCAGAAGCGAGCTCCACAGGCGAAGCACAACCCCTTTGCTACCTACTAAAGTGCTCAATAACCAAGTTAGAACCATGCATATAAAGATAGATCGATATACTTATCATAAACGACACACATATTACATGTTTAGCTTCAAAACTGAAATTCCAATTCCAGAACAGCAAACGAATCTCAGTTTTTGGTCACCTAGACTATAAAATTTGACAATGGAATATAAACAAAAGTTGTTGCATTCGTTTCAGGCTTTCCGGAATGTCCAAAATCATTGAATTCGGACCTTCCGTTCAAAAGTTACGACCGTTTTACTACGAGAATACGTTTTAGGTCCGTGCAGGTCAGCGACCTTCACGCACACTTTCGACGTTCTAAACTTCAGCAAAATGCAAGGCTTCTAAAACAAAAGTTGGAGCATAGGTTCTGAGGTTTCCAGAAAGTACAAGATCATGAAAATCCGATAAACCAGTAAAATGTTATGTCATAAATACTAAGGTCAAATGCTATTGGTTTTGCTTATTCTTACACAGGACAGCGATAGACATTTACATTTTTAACCTAGTAAACCAATGAATTTTCTGAAATACTCTAAACAAAAGTCGTGCTACAGATTCTAAGCTTTCCGAAAAGTCCAAGATCATCAAATTCCAATTATTCATTTAAAAGTTATGGTACTTTTAGTTTCAGCACATACCGGACAATTTTAGATTTCCACATTTGTTTGTTATTACAAATACAAACTATCCAATTTAAAGTTTCCGGAAAATCAAGCATTAACACAAAGTAGTTAATTTCTTTTATATTTTTATGAAATAAGTTTACATTAAATTTGTTTTCCGGTTTATTCACTTTATTACATCCACATTTAACTCAAGACAATTTTCTTCAAATTAAATTGATTACAATTATATTCAACATCACCTTACTTCAAATTGAATTTAATTATTTAAATTTATATTCCATTTATTCAATTTATTAACGAAATGAATCATACTTAATCAATTAACATCCATCTAACAACCAATGCATATCAAACATTAACCTCCATCCAAATCTATAATAAATCAATTATACATTTCCAAGTCAAAATTTTAATTTCATACACTTCCAAGTTTATTGACATTTAGTTTTATTCAAATTTAATTAGTTTCCATTTACTAATTCTATATTTAATTAATTTTAAATTTAATTCACTTTACAAGTTAAATTTTCTTTATATTTACAACTATCAATAGATCTTCACATTTTATTATTCGCAATCACACTTGTATATTATTCATTTACTTATCCATATTAGCATTTTAAACTTTTTAAGTATTTGGTAAGTTATAGCTATGCAAATAGAATGTAGTTAAACAATATACAACTTCTTTTCATTCAATTTGAGTGTTATACCTATTAAATAAATTTCCAATTTATTATTTTCCAAATTAAGGGTTACTCCTACAATTTTAATAATTTTTTTTTAACACTTAAATTCAATTTCACCTTTTCAATTCATAAGTTTCTAACAATTCAAGATTTACTTTAGTTTAATAATTAAAATCATTCCTTATTAGAGAACTTAAGAATTTCAACACCGGATTCGATTAAACCCTTTTTTTTATATATAAATAAATATATATATACTAATATCTTTATATCTCAAATCATACTTTTAGAAAAAAATTAATCAGCATTGAAATATATATATATATATAAACTTATTTTCATTACATACTTTAGAAAATTTCAATTCAAGTTCTATTTAATCCAAAAGAGTACAGTTTCTAGTTTATTTCAATAGTTTAAAGTCATTAAATATTAAAGAACTTAAGAATTTCAACTCCGGTTTCATTTCAAATCAAGTTTGAAATAATATATACTTATATTAATATATATCAAGTCATACTATAGAGAATACAAAATAGAATTCAATTTTAATCAAAACAGGGTTTAGAAAAACTATTAAGTGATCTCTCTCACTTAGACTCTCGAAAATAAAGTCGATGATGCGTGCACTCATCACCGGAATCATTTTCTAGTGTCAAGAGGGGAGTATAACACTTACTTCATTTGAAAATCCTTTGAAAACAATTTCTAATCGAATATACTATCATATAATACTTATATTATACATTTCAAATTTTTGATAATAAATTTTCAAAACACCGGAATTTAAATTCTCCATCTTAATTTAAATTCATTTTTATTTTATTTTATTTACCATTTATATTCATTGTCAGTCATATTTACAAGTTTCATTCCTTAAAATCATCCATTAGTCAATAGTTAGAAATATTGACTAATCAACAATAAATGATGATAATCTAATATTATCATCTCCTAACAACCAATACAATCAAAATTTATAAATTTTCAAGATAATTCTTTTATATATAAAATATAATCTAAAACAATATTATGTCAATCTGTCCTATTCGAGTATTTAGAAATTCCTATCGATGCCTTGGCGTCCCAAGTACCAACCAGAATTCATAAATACTCAACGGAACAAATTAACACAATATAAAATCATTTTTTTATTTCAAAATTACAAATACGCTCTCTCATATACACTCAAACTCATTCATAAGGTTTAACCCTATTTCAATGAGTTATTCCCCACTAGAGCCAAGGTAATCTAAACCAAAGCTCTGATACCAACTGTAACGACCCGCCTTTTTCGACCGTTCACGTCGACAAATCAAACACATGTCCAACTCAAACCGTTCCAAAAGGCAGATGGTTATTGGGGTTAAATAAGAAAAGGAAAGAAAGAACAGAAGCAAACTCAGAATCTTGCAGCGGAAGGAACAAGATATAATAATAAAATAACAGTTCATGAAGCTGTTAAATAAATAAATTTGATTATTATTATACATCATAAATCAGAGTTACATACATATCAGAGATAATACAATAATGCAGCGGAAAAATAATATGGTAGTAGAATACAAATGATGTAATACCAAACTTCGTCTTCGTCCTCCAGAATAGATCTTCAACCTTATCTGAAATGCTCAGGCTGACCCGAGCGTAATGAAAAGACAAAACACTCGAGTCAGGACTAAAATATCTCATGTAAGTCAAATCGAATAAGAAATATGAGTGTGACGGCGTCAGAGATGTTTACGGGGTTTGACATCTCCTACCCAGTGTCAACGTGAGTGCAATAACTTAAGAGATGTTACGGGATTTTCCATCTCTCAAGGATCCGTTAAACTATCTACTATGTAGTACAATACGCTATTATAATATGTCTACATTAAAGTAAAAGTATTAAAATAGCGTTAAGTCATGGCCCATTCCACCCTTAACACATTTTTATTCCCAAGAGCATATACAAGACCGTAGTTTCCCCAAAACCGGAAGTCACCAGAGGGCAATCCATATACTAAAGGTACAAATCAAAATCGTAGTGGTCGCGAATAGGATAATCAGTATGACAAGGTACATGAGGCAATACCAACTAGGATACTAGTAGTTGCGTGATCCAGACTGATGTTGGGCATAGCAGCTACTACCCCAACACCGCGAAACAACACTCCCAAATCGCGGGGTGCACCCAAATCGAATCACAAAAGTAATAGACATGGTATCGAAGGAGTGTGTCCGCTAGAGATGGCGATCCTCAATGGCCCGGCGCGGCTCCTGTTTTAGTCATGTCAGGGGTCATCCAAAATCGTTCTCTTTCTTCAAATCAACACGTTCACCAAAACCATCCACTTCATTCTGGATCAACACTCCACGTGTATTAGTTATTAAAGTGGTTTTCGGTATCGACAGAGAGTATGTCCATATCCGATCCCGGTCTCTTTAATAACTACGTTATATTTTTCACACCGGTTCGATCTTTTACATTTTCAAATCGATTCATAATTGATAGCAAAATATCATATTCGCTTCAAAATCAAATCCATTTCAAATATCATCATATCTATTCAAGATGTAAGATTCCGTTTCAAAATCATTTTTCGCCTCAATATCTCATTTCGATTTCAAAATCATTTTCCGCCTCAAAATCTCATTTCGATTTCAAAATCACTTTTCGCCTCAAAATCTCATTTCGATTTCAAAATCACTTTTCGCCTCAAAATCTCATTTCGATTTCACATAAACTCGAATTCCAAAATTTAAAATTTTCAAAATCTCAAATCATCAATTTCAACTCGATTCAGCTTCTCAATAAACCATTTCAAATTATCAATTTCAAATACATATTTGAACCAGAAAATAAACAATTTTACTTCCAATATATTTCGAAACTTTAAATATTTCATATTTCAAAACAGTTCATATATTTATATAAGAATATAAGATTCGCTTTAAAACCATTTCGTATTCAAATTAGAATATTCTTCAAATTAAACATCCGTATTAAGTAGTTTACTTAATTTCTGGAACAATTCCAATTCAATAAACTTAGATTAACATTCGGATTTCAAGAATTCATTTAAGTATTACATTCCAAATCAATTTCAGTTCACATCCTATTCAAATCAATTTTATCTTCAAATTTAATTCAATAGTTTCAATTTAGTCCAATTCACAAATTTCTTTGAATTTCAATTAAATTCCAAATTAATTAAATCTCAATTTCAAATAAATTTTCAATTCCAAACTCAAACTTGAAATATCATTTCATATAAATTTTCTTAGAAATATTCAGAGTTCGATTAAAAGTCCAATCTTTTAAAACAAATCAATCTTTCGAAAATTTACGCTGTATTTCTACTTTTTTTTCAAAATCTAAACTTCGAATAATTAAACAAATTCATTTACCAAGTTTAAATTCCAACATCTCGATCTTCAATTCAAAATAATTCAATTTCCATAAATTGGATTTTATTCTTAAAATCAATTCATTTAAATAATTTCAAAACAACTTTTAAAATCATTTAATTTAACCAAACCGGTGTCCGTATATAGTTTTCTATCCTATGGCCAAGTGATTAGTTATTTCAATTAAATGTCAAGGATGAATATATATCACTTAAACCAAATCACAGTGTCATATGTATGTATAACATGATATATATAAGCAAATAAACATCCAAACATCTAAATATCAACCAATAGCATCCATCGAAATACATCATCCAATAGACAATACAATTCACGGCAATTTCATAGTTATCAATGTCAGGTAATTTAATCGCAATTCAATTTTTAATTTCAATTTGACTGTCAATTTAATTTTCAACGGTGAATTCAAATGACAATCTATATGACAATTAAATTTTATCAAACAACGACAAATAAAATTCATATCACTTCATAATGTCAAATTCAACTACCATAAAGATATTCAGTACGTTGTGAGCGTTATAAAACACTCACCTTGAGTTTCGATTTTTAAATCAAATCGAACAACGTTCGATTTAACCTAAAATTTTAACGAGCTCCAAATGTCTTCGGATCTAAACTGCAGCGTAGCTCTCGTCGCCGCGATTCCAACGCCACCTGTTTCGCCCGAACGGACCTCGTATGCAAAAGTTACGCTTAAATTAATATAACGATATAATTTAAAACATGATTAGCAATTAATTAATCGTTTAACCTTCTTCTTCTTCTTTACGCGCATTAGCACAGCCGAACCCATGAACGCAACAACCACCACAAAACGCACGCAACTCGAGGCAGTCGGAGTTCGATCAAGATGTCCCCATGCGAGCGCCTCCAGGAGAGCCACCAACGCCAGAAGTTTCGCATCACCAGTCGCCGCCGTTTGCACGCAAACCAAGAAAATACGCACGACTTCAAAGCCAGATCTGGACCAATCCGTGACGAATTAGCACGAATCAACCGTATGGATTTGAAGAGCTCGCCGAGATCTACACTTTTGTTTTTGGAATTTTTCGATTTCGTTGAACCGATTGAGAGATATTAAGGAAAGAAGTTCGAGCAATTTCAGCCATGGAATAGGTGGCGGCCATGGTTTGAAATTAGGGTTTCTGAAATGAAAAATGATAAAACTGTCTCAGTTTTGAGTGCGTATTTATAAAGTTAGGTCCAAAATCGTCCGAACTCCAAACGAGACGTGCCGCCAGGCGTTTATAAGGTTTTACCCTCGTTCCGGACGCAATGGAACTAGTCCCAAGGCCTAATTCAATCGTATGTGGAAGATAGCTTTTTGAAGTCGATTATTTTAATTAACGACGTTAAATTTCTACGCGTTTCAAGCTCGCACGACCAAACGACAAGTCCGATTGCTACGAAAATTGAAACCTTACAATAATTCACGGTTACGGATCCGATGAAACTGGTTTCGTCGAAATCCGAGGCAGTTGTAAAAATGGCTATTTCTACAGTCTAATTTCAATATAAAATTCCCAATTTTAAATTATTAACTTTTAAATCAAATTTCAATTGTTCACAAATTTCATTTTTTTATTTCACAGTAATTAACAATCTTTTACAATGCAGTTTTCCCATTATAAATCCAGTATAAAATATTACATTAGATTCAGCGTTCAATTATATTGTAATTCAAATTCAAGTTATTTAATTCCAATTGAATTCTTTTATTTCGATTTACACTTTCATTATTGAATCAACCATTTACTTATACATTATTGTCAATAGTTTATAATTCATTTACTTTCATTTTCTTCAACTATCATCTTATTTAAATTCACAGTAATATTAAATTACATTCATTTACGTTGATTTCAATATTATAACTTCAATATTAAATGTAACATTTTATTTATTTCGTTGGTTTACAATCAAATTCAATTCATTATTTACATTCACTACAAGTTAACATCCATATTAAATTTACAAATAAGTTATTTCAGAATTCAGTTTTGTATTTTACTTGTAATTCACATTTAACAACACAAAATTTTATTTCCTTCGGATTTTTATCCAAAATTTTTATTTTAATTCGTATTTTTAAAGTGTTAAAAATACGGGTTGTTACAGTCGTAAAAAATATAATCGTTATAAAACTACAAGCGCACGGCGTACAATTGTAGTATGTATGCGAGTACAGGTCAATTCGCAGGGAATGAATTAAATTCTAATAATACTCAATCAAATTAACCCAAAGTTTTGAAGTTTGTTTTAAACTAGAAAGTTGTAGAAAACAAGCTAGAAAAAAATGAATAAAACTATAATATTAAGTAGCAATTTAGAGGTAAATCCACTTCCAATCATTCATATAAATCAACAAAAAATTCATTAGTAATCTCTCATTAAAATGGTAAGTAGAAATGATAGATGTGCTTATTATAAGTATGATTTATTTGTTCAATTAATTAGCGCAACTTAAATCATCAAACTCTAACACACCTTTCAAACCCACTTATCAAAACTCATGAAAATGACATGAAAATTAAAAATAAAATCTATTTTAAGTATGATCTATTTACTATTAATTAATAACATAGACCATCAAATTTTGATTCAAGTTTGACTTTCATTATCAAAAATCACTTAAGGCAAATGATCAAATAGTTTATGCATTAAATGGAGTTAAGCATAATCTATTTGAGATGTCAACATAGGCTATCAAAATTCAATAAAAAAAGAAGCATAAACCACCATCATTCATATTTTCCATTAAGTACATATGAGAGATCACAAATGAAATCATTATGTTAATTTAATATATTTCATGAAAGCTTCATTACCTCTAAATTGAAGGAGTTTAGCTACTCATATTTAAAAACATGTTGACATAAAATTATTTCAACAAAAAATAAAAGGAAAATAAGAGCTAATTACAAAAAAAGAGAACTAATTACTTGAATAAAATAAATCTAAACTAATTGCATGAATTAAAAGAAAGCATAAGATAATAAAAGAGCATAAAAGAAAGTTGCATAAAAGAAATGAGCATGTAAACAAAAGCTAATAAGAAGAAGGCTAAGAAGCCATTAACAAGACATTTTATTTATCATTGATTTTGTGGATACAACTTGCATTAGATGAAGAATATAATTACATGAGACATAAGGGGTATTTATACATGCTTAAAACTCTAATTCATATTTTAGGGGACTACCATTGAGAAAGTGTAACCTCCAAGTAATCATTAGGAAATTAGTTAATCGCCACTAACATGCCTTTAAGCCTCCATTAACATGTGCTTGTGATTTTAATTATGGACCATATGATAGTGGGTATGTGGGCACCTCCATGTTGCATGAATTCTTTTATTTCCATTCTTCATTTGCCTTCAACATATGTGCATGCATACATCTATGAAGCTTCTTCATATTTGCACTTCATTTCCTACAAATAAAACTAAAAATATGCAAATAAATTTTCTCAAATTAAAGCATACACAAAATTACCATTTTACCCCCCCAAATGAAGATGAATGAATGACGATTTGAAAAAATTTAAATTTTGGTTTAAACATGTAAAATACCCTAATATGCTCATTTATTTAAATAAAAATAGATTAAATATGGATGTAAAAATATGCACTTTTATGTGCACATCAGAAGTAATAAAACATAATAGGATTAGTAACACTTTTCTCATAGAAGAATTTGCAACAACTTGCTTAGTGGATCCAAACCAAACCCCGTATGGTCCAAATAGAAGCTAGTGTAAGAAGAAAATAAAACTTACGTTCATTTTCTTCTCATTCTATTCTCAGCTCTAGAAACAGAAAAACTAAAATATTCTAATTATCAAATCCTAGCTCCTAAAGCATCCCCAATCTAATGCAAATCATAGCGCTTTTGTTCAATAAATATAGAAATCAATCTCAGGTAATCTTCTCTATCCTCTAATGGGATTAATTCATTGATTAATTCCAATTTTTGTCTAGGGTTGTGATCTTTTCTCTTTCAATTTCTGAGTTTAACCTAGGTCTAATTGATGAGAGATGCTAACATAGAAGAATTTGGGTTTCTAGCATCAATTCAAGCGTATAAACGTGAATTAACCCTCACAAACCTATCTCTAAATTTCTGGTGTGCATGTATTTGTTGTGTGATGAATGATTGTGAATTTGGATGATTGTTTGGTTGTTGTTTGCTGAAAATTGTTTATGAAAATCGCTACAGTAAAACAATGATATACTAGTGTAAAATGATCCAAATTGTTTTAATCTTTTTGTGGTAGAAATTTCTTTCAATTAGCTAAAAGTTGCCTTTTAATCACATTTGAGGTTTTGTTGTTTAGCGGGTCGAAATTGATTTTGAAATTAATGGTGTAGCTCTGCTCTGTGCAATTTTTTTAGTTGAAACCTGATGTTAAAATTATCATAACTTTTGATTGGTTAATCAAAATTGAGTGAGGTATTTTTCATTTTAAAGGTATTTTTATAAGGAACAACTTTTATGTTTATAACCTTTAGTAATTCTGTAGTTTACTAAGAGTGATATGGGTTTGAAGAAGAGGTAACCTCTCTGTCCTGTGTTAATCTTAGCTTTGAAACACAGAAATTGTTTTAGGCATATCATTTGCGTTACTTATCCGAATTTAAAAATTTTCAAAGTTCCTGATAGATTAGACTTTGTGCTACAACTTTCATGTTTGAGTTTTGCATAATTTCGAAGTTTAGATGGTCAAAAATTCTTTTCTTTGTCGCTGCCCTCTCAATGAAAGGCAGAGTTAATAAATTTAAATCTGAAAATTATTTCGGTTATAACTTTTGAACCGTAAATCCAAATTGAATGATCTTTTTCTTGTTTGAAATCCGAGACTTTTATCTACAACTTGTATGTTTTAAATTTTATAAAATTATGAGATTTAAATGGTCGTAACTGTAGATCTTTAGACCCTCAATTTGAGTTAAATGAAATAAGTCGATAAGCTTCGTATACAAGTAATTTTACGAAAGAGAATTATTTATATTTATAAATCTTAGAATTATTTCTAAATTAAGTTAATAAATATTAAAACTGATTTTTTTAGCAAGTTGTTTTATATATTAAGCATGGTTAGTAAAATATTTATGGATTTGGAAATATGACTTTGGAAATACAAATCTAATCTATTTTTACATAAAAGTGATTATGGATTTGGAATATAAGTATTACGGTTTTATAAAATAAATAATATATGATTCATGGAATTTGTAAATGTAGTTTTGAAAAGTATAAAATTGATTTATTTTTAAATTAAATGGTTATATTTTAATATGGATTTAAAAGAGTAATTAAATATGGTTTTAAAATATTGTTTTGTGAATAATACAACTATATGGATATTTGTGAAAACTTTGTGTATATAAGTGGAATCTTGGAACTATTCGAGGTTATAGAATATTTTATTAAACAAGTGAACACTTATTTAAAGTTAAATAATAAGTGGATTTGTGGAAAATTATAACATGTGTTTTTTTTTAAATAATGAAAATGAGAGAGAGAAATTGTTTTGAGAACCTTAATTCTATAATTTGGGAAGTACTATTATTCGACTTAACGTTATTGATTGTTTTAAATGCTTTTGAATAACGCTTTATCGAATACGGTATAATTCATTGAATATAATGTTTGAGTGGAATTTACTAACCCATTAACGAATACTCGAATTCCACTAGGCAGTATGGGATGCCTTGGTTAAATTCTTGTGATCGTATTTGGGAAAGTACTCAACACTTTAGAGTTGTATTCTCTTCTGGTGTGCGACAAGTGGTTGCTAGATCCTTAAGGGAATGCAGTTAAGGTTTTCGTGGTATCCGTAATAAGTGATATTTACTAACTTTTAGTAAATACTTGGATTTCACTATACGGTATGGGACATATTGGTTAAATCATAGTAATTACTGAAGGCAATAGTATTTGGCACTTTAGAGTTTACTCTCTTTTGGTGTGCGGCAAGTGGCTGCTAGATCCTTAAGAAGTTACTCCTTGATTTCTTTTCAAGTGCAATAATCTAAAATAAATCTGAAAGATTTGGTCATGGCTGCTATCCTTGAGATCGTCTTGTGGTCCTGTGATCCCCGTCCCGTGTACGGTCCCCGGTATCGGATCGGTTCGTGTGATACCAAATTGTTTGTTTGTTTGCTATGGTTCTATGTATGATCAGTACGATCATTTTGAGTAAGATCTCTTGGATTCTGGATATTTGGATTATGTATTCGTGAAATAAATATATATTCTTGTGTCTTGTGTTTGTGAAATAGATATATATTCCTGTGTCTTGTGTTAATGAAATAAATATATATTCTTGTGTCTTGTGTTCGTGAAATAAATAAATATTCTTGTGTCTTGTGTTGGTGAAATAAATATATATTCTCGTGTCTTGTGATGGATGCTAAATTAAGTTAATTCTATTATTCCGTGTTTAGTGACTAGTTCGTGTATGTGACTTAAACTTATAACCCTGTTCTAAGTTAAATTAATTCCCTAACTCATTATATCCTGGACATATGTATTTACTTATATGTTGTTTATTATTGTGTTATATTCTGTTCTCACCCTATTGGATATTTAGAGATAGTCTGACCCGGGTGTTATTTGCTCGGGTCAGGCCAAGACTTTTCAGGTTACATGACAAGTTGACCTTCAGATGTTTGGGCTAGCAAGGAGATAAACACTTTTGACTTTTTAGTTTATCTCATTTTGGAAATTTGTGAATATGTTTATATGTTATATAATTGAGATTAGAGAATTGTAAAAGTGTATAACAATCGAGTTTAGTATTTTATTTTGTAAACTCAAAATTTGTATATGTATAAGTTGAGATTTATTCTTCTGTGATCTGCGACTGTTATTTATATGATATATTGTTCTGATTCTGAGAAATCGGTGTGTCTATTACTTTGTATTAATATTGTACATGTCAAATTCAGTTCAGATATTAAGTGAAAAGGTATAAATGACGTGTCAGTGTTAGTATAAAGATATACATTCGATCACCTTAACAAGCCGTATTCTTCGGATTTGCAGACGGCATTACTTGTAATGTTCTTTGCTAATCTGGGCATCGCGGTGTAGTCATTACAGCTAATCTCCAGAGTCTCACTCCATTATGACTTTCTCAAAGTTCTCCTTCATCATGACCTTCTCAAGGTCTCTTGGATACATGATAACTCACTCTATGACCTCTCAAGCTAGCAACATTTCATTCCACAATTAGATTCGGTGTTCGTTTGGATACTTATCTCATAAGTACTACCCTCTTAGGGCAGGCCAGACCGTCTCATAGTCCAATACACATTGGTCAGCATCCTCACATACCCTTAGCCTATGGAATCACCTACATCTAGAGTTCTCAATAATCCCTTTAGCACCCGACTCGATTCAGAACATCTCATGCCCCTGTACATTGCTTCACTTTATTGAATATGCTCCCTTGAACTACTCTTGTCCCATTTATTCGCTTTCCACTTAAAGTACTCGATCAAACACCTCATGTCGTAGGAGTTAAAAATATCTCTACTCGCCCATTTCATGTCATAGAGTCATCACATCATAGTTCTATAGTCATCACATCGAAGTGTCATGCCTTTGCCTCATCATTTACCGTCAATGTTTATCACGTCGCAATCATCAAAACGAACATTAAACAATCGAGCGAACACATACATCCAATGCATGTCCCTCGAGAATGGACCCTATTGGTCGCCGTCAAATATGATTGGTATCAATCACAAAAGTGATTGGTATCCATCACATTTTCCATCTCTAAAATTGATCTAAGTCAAAGTCTTTCACTACCTTGCCTTGCCCCAAGTCGACCCTAAGCTTTTTTGGCCCAAACCAGACGCATTTGCCTAAAAGTCCCAAAGCAAGAGTGATCAGTACTGATCACAAAATTATCAGTACTGATCACTTTTCATTCTCCAAAATTTGGCTAAGTCCCCAAATTCTACTTCCTACGTCAACTCATGCTCGTCCCGAAGCACCCTACCCAAAATCTGAAGCAAGAGTGATTAGTACCAATCACGTTTTCCAAATGCGGCTAAATACACAACTCCACTCCTTACTCCAGTTCATGTTTGTCCCAAAGTAAATCTATAAGAAACTCGAAGCGGCTGGTCTAAAATCACAAAGTCATCCACAACACCGACCTGTTTTGGATGGTACTGATCTCTTTTGACGATTTAATTTTGAGCTATCAATGCTGCTCCAAATCAATTGAAATTTTCTAAGTAGACTGTCCAAAACTTTGAGCACAACATATCCAAATATTGTCATGTTTCAAGCACTTTGGTGTCATCTCCACCAAATGATGTATCACTTTTCCAACTACGCAAAACAATTAGCAAACAAATGGAAGCAATCCATACAATTAGTAAACATCATCATATAACTTCCAAACACAATTATGGTTGAAAAACTGTACAAATCAAGTAAAATCCAAATCTATCTTTTTAAATCATGTTCTAGGGTGTTGTTAATATAAAATCTAAGTCCTAAAATTTTTTAGCTTTAATATTAATATTACAAATTACATTTTTACTATATAAGTAAGCATAATATAATGAGAGAGGTAAAATCTATAACGACCCGGAATTTCACTGTTTTGATTTGCGAATATTTAATTAATTTTAAATATTTAATATATAGATTTTATAATGAAAATTAATCACTTTTAAATAATAAATAATAATGGTGAAATAGTTTTCAAAATGTGTTTACAAAAATATATAGTTCGATGAAAAACAGAAAATGTGACCGGAAAACGTTTTCCGAATTTTCGACGTTTCATCGTATAAAAGTTGTTTGAAATGTTGTGTATGCTTTTGCACATATATGCACAATAATGGTTTAAGAAAATATAATATAGTTTAACAAGTTAATTAAGTTAACTAAGTTTGGTTTAGAATAAAATATAATAAAAAGATTCCATTTTGGACAAAAAGTACAAGGGATGTACTTGCATGTTTTTTTGTCTCATTGGGTTTAGACAAGGCCATGTGGATATGTTTCATAAGGGGAAGGAAGGGGGGACAAGGGTGGTGATGTGGCACAAAGGGAGCGGAGGGCAGAGGACGAGGGTATTTTGGTAATTTGTTTGTTTTGACTGGTATAAAACCAAATTTTCTATTTTCTTTTATTTATTTTCTCATTTCCATTCTATTTGCCAAAACTTCCTAAGCTTTCTTCTTCTTCTTCTTTTTTTTCAAGTTTTTAAAACTTTTTAATGGCTTCCAAAATGTTTTCAAGTTTTAATGTCAGAGTTTTAAATTTTAAAAATGTTTAAACTAGTTTGAATCTTCTTTACTTTTTTTTAAAGAAATTCTCCATTTTTACCCAAAATGATTTCGGTCATAACGTCTTCGAAACTACTCCAAAACAAGATTTCTTTTTTTAAAACCCCTTATAACTTTAGTGGCTACAAGTTTGTAGTTTACTACTTTTTCCGATTTTAAGCTTAGATATCCCAAAAATTCACTTTTATACAGAGTGTTTTTGAACTTAGATTCTGAAGGCCGAAAATGGTCCTCCTTGTTTCGGCCATAATTTCCTCGAAATTTAATATTTTTGAGTAATTATTTTTTTAAAATGATATAGAAAATAAATATCTTAAACTTTCCTTTTTATCACTTTACTAAAATCAGAGAGTAAAAGGTCCAAAAGTCGAGCGCAAATTGACCTATTTTCAAGAAGAGTTTGTCGTTTTCCAAGCCTTCCGAATACTAAAGTATTTCAAGTTTTCAAAAGTCTTGGTGAGTAAACTTCTTAACATTTTGGAAAGAATTTGCTTATATATATGTGTATGTTTATATGTGTTGGTTATGTGGTTATATATATAAATGGTTGGTTTGGATCGTGTATTGTTTGGATATGTTGGTTATAAAAGTTGTGGTGTTTGAATATGTTTAGTTCGAAAGATGCGTGCTTGCTTATGTGATGCTTATGGTTCATAGACTTTGGATTGGTTATCAGATAGAAGTGGAAAACTAGTTGGAAATTACGGATATCCATAGTGATAGTCGCTATGGATGCAGTTCGGATTTTCAAAAATTTCAAGTTTTAAGTTTCTTTGAAAATGTTTTGGAAATCTTTTCAAACTAAGTTAGCGATACTTAAGTTAATTATAACTTAATTAAGTATGTTTTTATTAATCAATTAATTTGTGATAATTAATTATTAATTTATTAGTAATTAAGGTTAAGTAATTAGTATTGATTAATACTAATTAAGTAAGTTAATCATCTATTAATTAAGAAGTTAATTAATAGTTAACTAAGTTTTAAAAAGTTAATTAATTTTAATTAATCATGTTTAATTATTTTAATTATTTATTAAATTTAAGTTAATTAATTAATTAATTATTATTTAAAGGTTAATTATTTATTTAATTATTTCTTAATTAATGTTAATTTTAAAATTTTAATTAATTATGATTAAAAGGGTTTAAATTATTATTTAAGTTTTAATTAAATG
Source organism: Allium fistulosum (assembly GCA_030737815.1). NCBI lineage: Eukaryota > Viridiplantae > Streptophyta > Magnoliopsida > Asparagales > Amaryllidaceae > Allium > Allium fistulosum. The sequence goes on from CM060908.1 coordinate 913,776,322, forward strand.
TTATTTAATTATTTAATTGAGATTAATTAATATTTAATTATTAATCAAGGTTTAAATTATTATTTAATAATTTAATAAAGGATTAATTAAGATTTAATCATTTATTTAATAATTAATTATTGTCATTATTTATTTAAAGGTTAAATTATTTCTTGATTACTTAATTAAATTGAGTTAAGATTTAATAAAGATTAATTATGATTTAAAAAGGATTTAACTTGTAATTTATTATTTTTAAAAGAGTTTAAAGTTTTAAATCCTTTATTTTTCCAAGAATCAAATTGTTTTAAAGGAACTTATTTTCCAAAGATGGTTTTGAATTCAAGGAATTCAAGTGTCGATACGACTAAGGACCATATAACTATGAATGAGTTATAATGTGGATTGTTGATTTGTGTGGACATGTGTTAGCAGAACAATTCCCCGTTCTGCTATAAATTGATGGTTGGCTTGTTTGTGTGTCTGTGTGGACATACATTAGCAGAATAAATCCCCATTTTGCTATAAATTGGTTGTTTGTTTGTTGTGTGGACATGTGTTAGCAGAATAAATCTCCGTTCTGCTATAAATTGATAATTGACTTGTTTGTGTGTTTGTGTGGACATATGTTAGTAGAATAAATCCTCGTTCTGCTATGAATTGATTAAATTGTTTGGACATCTGTTTAGCTGGACAAATCACCATCCAGCTATAATGTTATTTGGACATGTATATGCTAGTTAGTTCAAATTGACATGGTATTCCCTTATTGGATGAGAGTTGTATTTACATATATGCTGATCTATGTAAATAACTGATAAGTGAATTGGAATTGAAATTGAATGGTAACTTAAATTTGTACCATTGGGATTGCTAAGCCTCCTTTTGAAATTATAAAGTGTGTTTTGAATTAACCTAAATTCTTTGATCAAGTTGGGTTTAAAGTTTATGAATGATTTCAAGTTATTTTAGAAAGTTATTTTTAACTAATATCTTGTTTATCAAGGGGTTTTACTAAAGAGTTTACTTAAAGTGGTTTACAAAAGATATTTTGTAAATGATATTTTATAAAGGATTTATAAAGAAGTTTTATAAATAGTTTTGAATTAGAAAGAGATTTTATAAACCAGTTCAGAGATTTTAAAAGAAGTTTTAAATCTAGTTTGAAAATTTATAAGAGGTTTGAAATGTGAAGTGAACTTATAAAAGTATTTTTATAAGGGATAAGTGAACGTGTTTTATAGTAAAAGATGTTTTGGGAAGGGAATTACTTGGCCATTGTATCGAATTTTGAAAGAGGAAAGTTTTCCAAAAGCTTTTAAGTATAAAAGGGATGTTAAGGGTTTTGGAAAAGTGTTTTAGAAAAGATCCTTTGATAAAGTTTTATAAAATGATTTTATCAATTAAAGATTCACTACACCATATTAGCAGTTTCGCAACCCCCCAACGCGGAAGATTCGCAATGGCTCCAAGCTGTTGCTAAATAGCAACGGTTTAGAGCCGTTGCGAAATTATTAATAACGGCTACCAACCGTTTTAATTTTGGAGTCGCTCAAAATTGCTACCAAGTTTCCCTATTTTTTTAATGGTTCCAAACCCACTTACATACACCCCTCGTTCCAAAACTAATACGCTCCTATCACAATTAACTTTTCTGAAAAAATACCGCTTGCCCTAATCTGATTTCTTATTCCCAAATCAGATCAATCCAAACAATCGATCTAGATCCTTGAGCAAATTCTGGCGTCTGGTTTCACAATCGATCCAATTTTAGAATAATCGGCTAATCCTTGTGTTTGTAATCTCATTTTGTTACACTTGACCATTTTTGGGTTTCCATTTTTTCAACACGAGCTATAGTGAAAGGAAGAAGAGTCAACTTGTAGAACTCAGAGAGAGGATGCGATTAGGGGGACTGTTCATGTCTCAGACATTGATCATCAGGTATATATTTTATTTTACATATTTTTTGTTGCAGCACTTTTTTTATTCAGTGGTTATTTTATTATGTATCTGATAATGTTGAAAGACATCGTGTGATTTTTGTATCTATGGTTATATTACAGAAAGATTTCTAAAAAACTATGAAAATAAACACACATATAACGAGTATGGATGTTTGAATGAAATTTTGGTTATTTCTCCATTATCTAGTTATAGCTCATCGGTATTGTGATTTCATTATCCCAAGCAGTATCTACAAAGTGCATAACTTATAACATATTTATGCTATTTTTAATTGAAAACTGGAATTATTCGATAGTAATAATAAATAATAAACCTAGGTATATCAAAAAGAAGTAATAAGTTGAGTCATCCAAGTAAATGATGTGTGGGTGTATTATACATGCGTTGCCCAGTAGTATGACCACCAAATGACATGTTCTATTCAAATTTTCTGATTTTGGAAGAAATAAATATGTACTTATTTTACTTTGTTAGTAATATCAGAAGATACACGGAGTGTTTGATTGTCATTTGTGTTTCAATTTGCAGAATCCAGGATTTTATTTCTCTCAAGCAGAATTCTCTGGAAATTGCCCAGACCCTAGATCCTTCATGGGGGTATCCGCTCCGACTAAGGGAAGTTATTGGCATATAACTGAGAGCTTTAATTTATAAAATCTTAGTATGTTATACATCTTGTTGAGTTGTTTCTGATATTTATTTCTAATGCTCAGTAGTAGTGCCTTCAATCTTTTCTGGTCGCTTGTATTAATTTGTTGTTGATAATATGCACCTTTATTTACGTTCTTTATGATGTGAAGCATGACAAATTATTCAATCATGTATAAATCTGCTACTTCATAGTTCATTTTGCTTGGCTTAACTAGTATACTTTCTTTATTATTCTAAAACTTGTAAATTTATGAATAGGAGCCAGTATCCACATAGATTTATATGGATGATGGCCTTTTCAAATTTCAACTTTGGTGGCAGTTGACGCTTTGATACGGTGGTCGTGATGATGTTAGTTTATGCGAATGTCAGTTTGACTTTGACGCAGACTAAGTTATGGTTGACTTCCAAAGTCTAACTTGTACTTATGGCCGATTTTCGATGGTGGAAACCATAGTTTTTAAAAAGATGGAACCGTAGTTTGCAAATTAGACCAGCATAAAAAGAAAAAACCATTCGTCCCCTATTATATTGCATTTATGGTCACAATGTAAAGCTACTGAAAAATTAAACATTATCACAATGATTGTTGATAATATACATCCAAGGGAATCTTCATGTACTCATCATTTTCACCTTTTATAGGTAACAAAAGTCTTCTTGGACTTTGCTGCATGTACAATGGAGTTGATTGTCAACTACAAACAGTTTTTGAATACAAATTGAAGTGCCAGCGAACAAGTTATCTGAAACTCCATTTTCAGGTACATTCATAAATTTTTGCCCAAACAATGGTAAATAAGCATGGTGATTTAACATGGATATCTATATTTTTATTTATTTTCCTGCCTACCACCTATTTCATAAATTTGATTGATTTTAGTGTGAGTTTCAAACCCTTTTTCTACGTTTGTATGCTTGAGTTTTCTTACATGCTTGAATATTGCTTGTTTGACTTAAGATAACTTCTTCCTATCTATTAAAATTCAAATATCTACATTTTTTTATCATAGTTAGATTTATTTTACTTTGGATTTTGTTTTAAATGGGTCTAAGTTATTTGTTTGTTGTAGAATTTCAAAGTTCAAACTAATACTTCCCAAGTTCCTCCTGAGTGGCATGGTTGGCTACATTGTATCACAGATCACACTAGTGATGAGGTAAAATACTAAAATTTATTCATTTATTACTTTAACTAGGATCGAGTTTATATTAGCTTGATCTTGTCTAATTCACTCACGTGTTGAGTTGACCTATGCTGTTTCCATCAAAGCCATCATCAATATGGTGTTTGTTTAATATTATTTAGCCAAGCATCGTCATTGTCATTAGTTATCATATTTCGTTTCCCTCCTATGTATGCCCTACTAGTAGGCATAACCAAATGGTGATGCATATATTCATATGAAAGAGTTGAATTTCTGATGATCGGATGCTTTTTATTCTATTTTATTTTTTAAAAGAACAGTTGCAATATGAGGATGGAATTTGGTTGATGAGTTGTGTGGTGACTTGAGTAGAAGGTGAGGTAGGTAAATATGAGGATGGCCTACAGTTTAGGAGATGCAGCAGTTGTATGCAATGTAACAGTAGAGGAAGGTTGTGGAGTTGTAGATGATGGTGGAAGAACTGAAAGCAGTGGGTATGTGCAGAGTGATATACTGTGGTTGCTGTAGTTTTGTTGAGGGCGACCAATCAGTGAAGCTTGTTGTTTTGGAAGTGCACTATGCAGCAAGATGAAGGGGATGGGTGATGAACTGATGATGGTGGAAGGGGGTAAGGCCAGGGGATGGAGGAGAGAAGTTTTGCAATTGGGTGACTGTGTTTGTTAATGTCAGAAGGCAAAAGGTATGCACAATATGCACAATGTAATGTTAATAAAAATTGTGAACAAAAAACAGTGAAGTAGAAACAATAGCAAGTGCAGTTGCAAGTGTGTTGTATGATGTAGTGGTTTGTGGTTTGTGCTTGCGGTAGCAGGGTAATGATGAAGAGTGGTATTGAGGAATGTGATCATTGTTGTGGGAGGAGTATGCTGAGTAGGGTGCAAGTGAAGTATGCTGTGTAGTGGAGTTGTATGTGATGGTGTGAATGTTATGGCGACTGATGTATGTAGCACAGTAGTTTTCTAGAGTTTGGCTATGGAGGTGTCGTGGAAGAACATGTAAAAGTGTTAGATGGAACAGTAGCAGTGTTAGATGGAACGGTGTTAGATTGTTGTTGACGGCAGTGTTTGTTGGCAGTGGAGAGTGGGTAGTTTGATGATGTAGTAGTTGACCAAAGGGAAGATGGTTAGAGAAGTTTGTATTGCGTGCAGGCAGCTAAATATGCAGTGGTGAATGAAATAGTGAGAAGTAAAGTGGATGTGCATTGTGCACAGTTATATGCACAATTGTATGTTGAGACAACAATTGTAGATGGCAAGTCGGGAAATTGTAGATGTTGGTGTATGGTTATTGTGTGGATGGTCAGGACTTGTAGGAGTGTAAGCTGGGTGAAGGAGGTGGTCGAAGCAGTGATGGAGTGTGATGAAGCAATGACAATAACAAATGACAGTGGCAAATGGGGTGATGAAGTTTAGTGGTGGAAAATTTATGCCAGTGAAGATGAGTGGAATGCAAATATAGTGACAGTGAAGATGAGAGGGGTATCTTGATGTGAAACACAGATATGGAGCATAAGATGAAAAATACATAAACACAGTGGAGATGAGAGGTTGCAATTGATGATGACAGAGGAGAAGTAGTTTGTTGAAATGTGGACATAAGTGGTTGATATTGTTATGCAGTGTAGTTGAAGTGGATGAGGATGGTCATGGTGATTTGTTCTGGCGATTGAGGGAGGAGTGATATGGTACAGTGATGGGCAGCAGTTGCCAGTGGCAAGTGTGGGGGTATTGAAAAGAAATGGTTGAATTATGGTGAAGAGGACACACTGGAGTGTTTGTTTGTGGAATTGTCTATGTTTGAAGGAGAGGAATGGCAAGTATCAGTGGATGTTGTTGGTTGGAGCAATGAAGTGATATGCAGGGGATATGAGAAGCGGGGAAGAGAGTGATTATGATAGGGGCAGTGTGTATGAATGGTCGTGAATGGAATGATTAGTAAGTATGAATGGCACTGACGAGAACAAGATGTTTGATGACAGTGTGAAAGGAAAGTAGCAGTGCAGTTGTATACAAAGCAGTGGGTTTGGGTACTGAACTGATGATTGGAGTTGCAGTGTTGAATGATGTGGGAATTTTGAAGTATGAGTGCCGAAGTAGTGGATTGATTGATGGCAGATGGTTGTATTAATAACGTTGCTGGTGGTTGCAGATGAAACAGTGAGTTGATATTTATGAGTAATGAGGGTGATGGAGCAATGACAAGCACTGTTATGGAGATGTAGATGAGAAGACAATGAAGTTTTGGAAGATGGTTTGACAAGTGGTCTCGTTGATGGCTTGTATGCTCTTGAATGGATGGATTGTGGTTTTTAGGTGGTTTGCAGGTGGTCAGTAGGCAAGCAGGTTATAGGGAAACTGCTTGAACTGGGGGAAGTGCTAGCAGTTATGACTTATGGAGGGAGACTGTGGATGAATGTGGGTTGTTGCACTCGAAGGCAGTGGGGGTATGTTGAAGAAAGGCAGCATGGATTATGGTTTGTCATGTTTTGTGGAGTGGAGTTTGTTTTGTATCAGTCTGGTCTTGGTGGGAAGAAGATGTTTGACTTGAAGTGGTGATGCGCTGGAGGTTTGGCAGAGAAATACTGTGCACAAACTGTGTGCATAAAGATGTGCACAAAATAAAGTGGTAATGGAACAGAGGGACACTATAATAGCACAGTGATGTTATATGATGGAACAGGGGTGACAGCGAAGTTATATGATGATGTTTGTATGTGTAGCATTGTTGAGTGTTTGTTGGTGGTGAACTGGAGATAGGGGTTGATGCATTGATATGGAAGGTGCAGTGCACAGTTTGGAAGAGGAGCAGTAGTTTTGTAGTGGTGAAGATTGTTCAAAGTAGTGTGATTTGAGAGTTGACAGTAATGTTATTCACTACTATCTTCAAATGAGTTCTGCCTATTCATGTTGATTTTCTTTGCCACAGATTCTATGTTTTCTTTATTCAACTTGTTTTCCAAAAATGCTATAAATGAAATGTTGTGACCTCTTAAACTATGTATTATGTCTAATCGTTTAGTTGGGGAGTTCATACCTCTGATAATCCAAATAATAAATTCCATTAATTAATTAGTTGCAGTCTTTTTTCACTTGGCCTATCCTTCATTTGCATCATCAAGCAACTGCCAGTTTTGTCGTGTGTACTTTTTATTCTATATGATGTGGATATGCTAGTTGATATTCTATATCCAAATTTTTATTCTATAATTTTTCTTATCCAAATTTCTATATGCTAGTTGATATTCTAATACATTATTTGATTTTGTGTTTGCAGGATATACTGCTGCTAGATATACCATGGTGATGCTTGATATAGGGTTATCCAATACCTAACTTTTGAAATAAGTATTTTATGTCAATATTCCAGTCTCCAATAAGCATTAGATGATTGAAGGAAGACGTTATGTACCATATGTAATGATGTCGTTGTTGTACTATGTATGTTATGTATACTTGTTGAACTATATAGTGGTATGTGTTGATGTTGAACATTATAATTCAAACATTTGTTATGTTTCGTTTTTGTGTTTAATCTATGAAAAATATTTGCTTTAATAATCTTTCTTTTGTGATACTGTTAAATTTGCAAATTTTTGTATTAATTATGATAATGAAATGACTGTCGCTGGTGCATAGAAAAATTTCAAATATTTTTTTTAAAATAAAATATTAATTAGCAACGGATTAAAGCGTTGCTAATATTTAAAACATCAGTTATACATCTACATTTAGCAACGGCTTTAAACCGTTGCAAAATAAAATCCGAAACGGCTACAAGCCGTTGCTAAAGTATATTTTGCAACGGCCTTAAGCCGTTGCAAAATTATATTTCGCAACAGATTTGCTGTTGCGAAATTTTTACCACTACCCATTTCGCAACGGCTCAAAGCCGTTGCTAAATTATTTTGCAACGGCTTAAAGCCGTTGCGAAATGAGGATTCTGGTGTAGTGATTAACACAACACCAAACAGGCCATTTTGTCACACTTTTTTCGTTTCATTTTGTCACGGTTATTATTGTTGGAAATTTGTAACGGTTATTATTGTTACATTGTATTATCACGGTTATATCCGTGACAAAATTTGGGCTTTTCGTAAATAACTCAAAGACGTTGGATATAGTAGTCATTTATGTTTCAATTGTTGCTTCAATTGTTTGTCACGCTTCTGGCTTCTATCGTTCTTCCCTAAATCAAATTAGGTTTAAGCAGCCGTTGCTCCAGCCTTCCTTCGATCCAACGAGCCGCCCGCCTACCGCCGTAATTTCAAAGCCTTCGTCCATTTCTTTCACCAAATCCGTCCATCTCTTTCACCGCCTTCCCCCTTCTTCAAAGTCAGGTAATAATTTTCGTTTTTTCTCCGCTTCTAAATTAGAATATACTGGTTTGTATTTATTAGTCTGTAATCTTGATCACATATTACGTTAAATTCTTCTCTCTCTCTATCACAAAGTAATACACTTATTAGTCTGTAATCTTGATCACATAATTAAGTAAATGGAATCGAAGTTGGGTATGTCTGCTCTTGTAAGCGGTTGATGCTAAAGGTGTTGGCAAAGCTATTGTTTTGGCTCTAGGCAAATATGGTACCTTAGTGACTATTGTTGATTTATCCGAAAAGAGAGAAAATGAAACTGTTTCATTGATTGAACCAAGAACAAAAATGTTTTCCATCCTACAATTACCTTCTCTTCTAATTGGCATGTAGCATATTGTAGCATATTGTATCTAGTATCCACTTATATCGACCAAAATTAGGATTTGTTGGTGATTTATTTTACCCAAGTAACACCTGAGGCTTCAGCTTCATCTATGCATATATACAGCGAAGCATTTTTTTTAACCTAAGTATCAATAGTTTGATGCAGTGTAGCTATTCCATATGTGATAGAAGGAACGCATCATCTTAAATATGTTTATGGATATAGGCATATAGCTACCATCTTAGTATATGCATTACTGACCCACCAGCTATAATTACTTTCTGTCAGAGTTCTGCTATTATATACCTATCAATTCCAGTTCTTTCTCTTCAACTTGTTTCATTATTCTGTTTTAGCCACTAACCAATCAGACAGGTAGAATGAGAAAACCATATACTTGGTTAGCATTAGTCTGTTTTTTGTCAAGTACGTGCAAGGACTTCATATTTGAGGTACTGATGAGTGTCATAGCCCTTCCCTTTAATCATTCTTTGGTACTTTTCCTTCCCATCATATGCATCAATAGGGTACTTCATTTTCAGGTAAAAACAAAAACCATTATTACCAAGTTAATTAATTAGATAAAATCATATTCGATCTACTTAGTTTTGGAGAGTACCTGATCATTACAATATTACTAGATAACATATGCAAGAAATACTTGTACCTTTTCCTTGTGTCTGTGCTTCATATGCTCTTAATTGAATGTGTTGTCGAACTGATGCTTTTAATCTTGAAAAGTTATTCATATTAAGTGATTTTCATCATTAGTGATTCATTATTTATGTTCAACAAATTGTGCATCTGTCCTTTATTGTTAATTCTTTTGTGATTAGCATAATTTTGATTTTTTTTTGTTTCTTTCCATGCAATAAGTATAGTATGAATCTAATTTACAATATATATGTGTGTTAGTTTTATGTAATTGTGACATCTATAGGTTTCTGGGCCATCAGGACAGATGACATGGATTCGAGGAGGGCCTAAATCTTTAGATAGCAGTAACATATTAGAGGCTATCGACGGAAGGTACTAGTTATTCAGTTTCATTATCAATGTTGAAGATGTATGTTAAAACATGCTTAAGGGCTTGTTTGCGAGGGCACTTTTGTCTGATGCAAGATTATGAATGTGGGTGTGAACATAGGTTCTATAGTGGACAGTTGAGTTTCCCGTTTGTGAAAATATTCTAACACAAGTTAATGAATGTGTAATGAAGTAAGTACATGTGAATTTGTTATTACTATATAATTGTTTTATTTGTAAAATATGATTATTTAATTGTATTATCTATTATTTGATTAATTTTATAAAAATTAGATGCTTAAAATTTTAGTTTTAAAATGTGAGCTTACAAGCTGGATGTAGTTTATGCACCTCAAAAGCTGCATTATTTAAAGCAATTCTGATGGTAAATGGACCCGACATAAGCCACGTTGGGCATGGTGAATTCAATGGCGAAATTGTCCGCAAATTATGGTTAAAATTGCAAATTTATGTTGAAATAAAGCTCAATATGATAAACTCCTAAACTGCTTATCTAGCACTGACCACTGTCTGTTGGAGCTTCTTTTCAAACCATTTCTTCTTATATGTCCAATGCCATTTTTCATGACATGCAGCTTAATGAGAATGTCCACTGATTACATTGACCTCTATCAGATCCATTGGCCTGATCGGTCTGTACGTTTTACCTTTCTTACCATGATATACATACTTAGTTGTTTTGAATTATCACATTTATTTCCATTCTATTGGTTATCTACAGCTACATTCCTATGTTTGGAGAAACTGAATATGATCCTAGTCGGCAGTACGAGTCTGTAGATATAGAGGAACAACTCCACGCTCTTGGAAGAGCTATTGATGCTGGAAAGGTATGTTATTTCCTTACCATCCTTCTATTGCATGATAGTGGCATGCAAATTTCTGATACCGAAATATTATTATGCTGTTAGATCAGGTATATTGGTTTAAGCAACGAGACACCTTATGGAATTATGAAGTTCCTCCATCTTGCTAAAAATACTCGTATCGAGAATAAAATATTGACTCTGCAGGTAACCCTGACTTTTTTTAAAGTTCTTTTACTACTACCGGACTAGTTTAATTTGCACTAATGTTTTTCACAAACATTTTCCAGAACTCCTATAATTTGTTATGTCGAAATTTTGATGCTGGATTAGCTGAATGCTGCCATCATGAAAGGCAAGCTGTTGGTTTTCCTCAATTTGGCACACATTTTTACTGTATACATAAACCATGTTATATGTTATAAAGAATGTTGGTCATTGTGTCCAAGTCTGCTGGTATATATCACAGATTCAGATGTGAGAAATGCTCAGCCTCCCTTAAATTCCACAATGTGTACTAAAAAAAACAAAATATATTTATTATAATTTTCTTTCAATAAAAAAAGTCATCTGTCTTTTAATACACATGGCGTAATTCAAGAAGGGTTGCATCAAGGTTTTGATGCAGACGTCTGTATTGAAGTTTTTTCTGCATGTGTTGTACGCAAATATTTTTTAAATCTGCAAATTTCAGACTGAGAACACATATTTTCAATGGATTATTTGCGCATTGAAACTCTAAATATTCTTGTTGCTGTTGGTATTTAACATTGAACGATTTGCAGAATCAGTTTGCTGGCGTAAAGTCCTATTGCAATGGTTTGGGGAGGTTTCTAGCTTGTTGATGTTTTCTGGTTGGATGCACATGATTGTTTGTGTAGTGCTGGAGCAGTGCCAGGTTGATGTTGTTGATAGGTGTATGTCGTATAGGTAATGGTAGCAGAGTTGTAGATGATTGCTGTTTGTTCAGGCAGGTTGATGAGCAGGGGAGATGCTCTCATGTAGTTCATGTGATGGGTGGTTTGACTGTTAGTGTTAGTTTGACTATTGGAAGGTGGTTGATGGGTTCAATTGAAGAAGTTAAGGAAGTGGAGGGAGGTGCTGAAGATCGGGTTGGTTTGATGTTGTATGGTGGGTTGGTTTGAAGACGTAGCGGTTCAGGATATGTTTGTGGATGAGTTGAGGTTGCGGACTTGTTGGTTTTCGGTGTAGACGGTGATGAAGTTGGTGTTGAAGGTAGTTTTGAAGTTGGATGGTGTAGGAGGTTGTATAGACAGTGGGGTTTGTTGAAATGCAGCGTTGGTGTGAATTATGGGAGATGTGGAGTAGGAGGAGGAGCAGGATGGTTAAGGTTATGGTTCATGTATGGCATTGTCCTATAGATGCTAAAATAGTAGTTTGTAACTCCTACCATTATGTCTAGGAGAACTGAAAATATTTATGGTCATGTTTTAATTAGTTCTTTTTAGCTGTTTTGTACGAGATTTATGTATTTACAAAAACTATCCATAGTAATGCACATGTCAATTGCTATATGAAGTTTATTTGTTTGCATGTGCAATATTGACGTCCATGTTAATGCATGTGTTGGTAGGTATATATGCATATTATAAAACATAGTGTGCTGATACGTATTATCAACGATATGGATGGTAGGTAATGATTTCTGAATGTTTTGAATACTCACGCTTATAACCGTGGTGAAACCCCAGAAAACTCACGCTTATAACCGTTATACTTCAAATTACGATTAAATCCAGATTTAACACACTTATAAACGTGATAGATATGAAATTTCCCACGTTTATAACCGTGATTCATCATTCTCACGCTTATAACCGTGAGTAAACACCATAACTCTCACGCTTATAACCGTGAGCAATACCCAAAATTATCACGGTTATAAGCGTTATTTTTTCTGTGATAATATTTGCCCACGCCACTTGGGACAACGCTTATAACCGTGGGGAATTTAATTTATCACGGTTATAAGTGTGATAAAATGGCCTTTTTGGTGTTGTGTAATTAATAAAGGCTTAGAGGATCCCATATGAAATTTAATCAATGTTTGATTGTTTGTTTATTTGATAGTTAAATAACCGACTATCAAATCTGGACCAAAACATAACTTTGGAAATATCTAGGAAATACACGGAAATTATATGGTACAGTTACCGTCGGTGGTGCTATACTGTACGTATAAATTCGTTTCATTCTTCTAGGATAAATGATAAGGAAATCCATCCACTAGGGGTTAGGAGGTGAACTCCGCTCTTATCTTTTATCTGCTTATTTCAACCAGGGTTGAGTTTACCAGAAATTATCGAAAGTTGTTTCAAAGAGATCGGGATCGGATTTCGATTGGTGATAGTTCACGCATGATAGGGGGTTCTTCCTTTGTGTTTGGTGGCGAGTAGGAGACTCTTACCCCCTACATGTCCCTGAGTGGTTGGTTTGCTAGGTGCTTACAGTCAAGAGGCTAGCCGTAAAATCAGATTCGAGGTACCATTGTATGCCACGGCGGATTTTAGCCGCTACCGATGGTTGATAAGCCTAGACCTTTACAGTTTGTATCAATGCTGAAGGTTAAGTGAGAACCTTAGCTTTGATGGGGTTTACTCATTGGAGATAAGGATAGTAGTGCCCTAGGATGAGTTTGAGTGTATATTATATGAGTGCACGTATTTGTTAGTGATATAAAAATGTTTTATATTGTGTTGTTTGATCGGTTGGGTGGTATATGAATTTTGGTCAATGCGTTTGGCCAACGCTATCGATAGGGATCCCTAAACACTTGAGCCAGACCAACTGACATAGTATTGTTTTGAAATTAGGGTAAATGAAATAATTTTACCCAGGATATATTTTATATATAAAGAATGAATTTCAAAAATAGTATAGTATAGTATTTTTGAAATGTTGTTGTTGGGAGATAATAATATTTTATTATTATCATATAAGTTTTGGTTAGTCATGCTCCTCCAGTTTGAGCATTGACTGTTGTGTAAATGTTCAGGCACTTTCCTTTGAATAAGAGGTGTCTTTTAATTAAAAAGAATTTAGGTTGAAAACTTGAGAACCTAAATCTCGATGCTTTGGAAAATTATTTTTCAATATTTTGAGAAATAATAATGGTATTTAAAAGCAATTTTGCTTAAAATATGAAATTTTGAGAATGAAATTTAAGTAAGAAGTGTTTCCTTTAAATTAGTTAGGGGGAATGAGTTGTGATTGTTTTGTGATGATCAGAATAATCTTCTAAGTGATGGTATGATGTTTGCCTGGGCGAACTCTGTGGTGCACTTAGTAAATTATTCTCTTTATCATTTTACAATCAAAACGAATTCAACTCGAACGAATCCAAAGTAAGTTGATGATAAATGTTTTGATGGAAAATGTAAAGTATTATTTGAATTGATTTTACTTAATTTTTCTCAATATATTTTCCCTTTTCAAAAATTTGGAAATCATAAAAAATGGCGTTCTCTCAATTTTCTTGCTCTCAACGTTCGTCTTCTTCTCTGAAATCGTACAATTCCTCAATCTAAATTTCATATTCATAATTCTATCCTTAATTGATCCTATGCTCAAGCTGTTAAAGATCGAATGCCATATTCTCAATTCTAGAATTCGTATTATCGCTCTCTAAAAAAGAATTGGATCGATTCTAGGAAAGGAAAGAATTACCGCTTTAGATGTGGGGATTTTAATCATTTTGCAAATCAATGTTGAGACCCTATAAGATGCTTTGCGTGTGGAAATTTTGGTCATAAAAGAAATGACTGTTCGATGAAATTGATTGTCTTAGATTCTAGTCCACAGTTGGTTGATCATGGCTTCCAATTCGTGTTATAATGTATGTTGTTAAAGGGGATTTTGCTTGATCATCTATGGCTAAAGAGATATGAAGGAATCAAATATCTAGAGGAATTGTTTTATCATTTTGATGTCATTAACTCACCGAACATTGGTAAGGGCTACAAAGAAAGATTTGGAGATCCAGAGGAGTATTTTGGTAAATCTGAGTCTTATTCCAATCATTCTGATACTATAAAGGAGAGGTTTGTTGTTTTGAACAAGATTGACAATGTTTTTCTTGCTTCTGCTTTGAACAAAGAGAGTCATGGTTTCGATCCTATCTTGTTTGACCCTGCTGTAACTAACTGTAATGAGGAATATCATTCGTCAAAGGCTAGAGTTTTGTTAGATTGTTCTATTTCATTCATGGATGATATTGAAAAGGATAAGGATCCGAGCGATTTATACAATGGTTTCACTCAATTAAATAGCAAAAGACTCAAATCAAAATCTTGAGAATTGGGAATTTTCGAGATATCTACCGCTAATAAATTTAAATGCCTTTCTTCGTTGCCAGGCTCTGATTTTAGTTCTGTAAGACATGGAGATGATCATGGATTGAAATGTTATTCTTCGTTTGACAATTCTACTGTATAACAATTGAAATTTTCGAACAAAAGTATAATAATCTCTGAAGCTAATAATGGTGTTAGTCCAGATGATAGTAATTTCTCAAATGTTGTTTTGATGGATTGGTCTGATGATTTAGGAATTTTGGATTATGATATTTTGGAACATAAAGTTATGGTGTTTGATAGCAGAGTTGCATCGAGTGGTCTATTGTTTAAAGATTTTTGTTGCAAATACGAGGACTGATGAGAAAAATTATTTTGACAAGGGGTTGGATGTCTCGTGTGTAGATATTCCATATGTTGTTGAAGTTGCAGAACTGGTTAGAGTTTTAGACGATAAACTCAGAGATCCTTTATCTGTAGATTTAATTGATTACTCTGGAGATGTTTCTACTGTCGAATTTGGTGATTTCTATGACTCGGTTGTATCTTCTGATTCGTCCGGTGTTGAAGTTGGTAGATTGGAGAAGGCGGGCTTTGTATATTTGGGTAAACTGTTGGATGTTTGGAGTGAAGAGAGTTTGTGCATGTCTATTACTGATACTGTTGATATGCACAATGTTACCAGTGTGTATGGCACACTAAGTTTGAGATTATCTGATGACAAGAGCTTTGCATCGTATACTGTTAATCTTGATAGATCAGATGGAATTTTTGATGATAAGTTTGACGTTCCATTGTTTATCGACTATAGTGATTATTCTGATGTAGTTTTTAATGACATAAATGGTGAAACTATAGTGTCTCTTGTATTACTTATCAATGGAGCTGATAGAATTGAGAAGGTGAATTCTATATGTTTGGAGAAAGAAGATATTGTTGATTCGAAAAAGGAAATATCGAATTGTTTGGGTACAACTGATATGGTGGGGCATGTTGAAAAAATCTATTATTTAATAAGCAAGTGACTGATGGTTTCATGTTAGTTTTGGGTGAAACTGTTAATACGGTGGATAGTATTAAAGCGAACAGTGATTGGATTGTGCTTTGAAGGGGAGCTCTCGTCTTCTAGCTAATGTTAACAATAGTGTGATCGGTAGCAATCCTGCTTCTTGTTCTTCTTCATCGAGGAGAGGTAGGCAAAGGAAATCCGTAGCTGTTAGTGGTTCAGTTCGGCGTAGTGCCAGGATCCATTGTTGCCAGTCTTAGTTTATGGATGCGTTACTTGATTCGAGTACCATGAGTGGTGCTGCGAATTCAGGCTTAGGTATGCGTTCCGATTTGGGTAGTACGTATTCTTCATATGCTTTAGGTAGTTTGTCTTCTTTCGAGTTTAGTCAGTTAGCTAGTGATACTGCATTTATTTATTCTGATGTTGAGGTAGATCTTGAGTACATTAGAGGTCGGGAATTTGATAGGGCTAAATCTATTGGTACATGAGGATTATTAGTTGGAACATCAGAGGTTTGCATGATTTAAATAAGTGTGACAAGGTTAGAGTTTTTTTAAAAACTATTCTATTGACATTGCACTTCTATAGGAAACTAAAATTGAATGTCCCGATATTCGTTTCTATAGAAGATTATGTGGGTATCATTTTAGGAAATGAGCTTATTTACCTTCTGTAGACGCTTCTGGGGGTTTACTGATTGGATGGCGGGATAACTATTTTAAACTGCTCCAATGTATTTCCAAGCAACACTCACTGCATATTATTCTCATTAATCTTACTGATAATTCTTTTTTAAATATTTCTAATGTTTATACACTACTGGAAACAAGCTGAAATAGCGATGAATTTTAGCGACGCCATAGTGACGCCAGATGCGGGGTCGTCGCTAAGGCGTCGGGGATGTGAGCAGAGCGGATATGTCGTTGGTATGGCGTCGGAAATTTCCGACGCCATACCGACGACTATTTTAATTTGGTAATTAAATCAAGTCGTCGGAAATTCACGACGCCATACCCACGACATACCCCTTTCCAGCCCACATCCTTTAGTCCAGCAACAACATTCAATCATTCCCAAATTTATTGTTCAAAAGCTAGGGCTTCGGTAACGACCCAGAATTTTGAACAAATTAAATTGAGAATATTTAATTAATTTTAAATATTTGAACGATAATTTAATTTGAATCTCCGATATAACTTTCTAATTGGCGATTAAATTATAAAATTTAATATGTTAAATGTTGAATAAAAATTTAAATCTTCAATTTAAAGTTGAAGAAAAATATTTCGAAAGCTTTCAAAATTTATATTGATGATACTGAAGATAATAGAAGCTTAAGAATTTAATTTCGAACTGTTTCGTTCAGTTTTGAAATTTAATTGTTCGAATCGATATTTAAAAATAGTCAATTTTCAAACAGTCTCGGAATTCGACGAAACCAGTTCCATTGGGTCCGTAATATTGTATTATTACTGGATTTCCAATTTCGTATTTTTCGGAGTTAGTATGAGAGCGTACGACGTATAAACGCGTCGAAAATTTAAATCGAATTCGATTGAAATTATAAATTTGAATTTTGTCACATCAGTTGTTTTTTCGTTCCTTTAAGCACGCCGAGAATCACGATAAAAAAAATCGTACGACCCATCCCTTTTCGTTTTTAAATTCCCCTCTCCCTCTTCGTAAATCAAAACGAACGAGAAAATAAAAGTAATGGCCGAGATCCTCAAAATTTCAGAGAACATTTAATTCGTTCAATTTAAATTCGCGAGCCCTCTTCTCCTCATCTCGTCCTCATTCTTTCGTTCTTTCCCTTTTCATCTCAAAAAAAAAAAATCGAACGATCAGAAAATCGATTCGAACTGAGAAAAATATGGGACTCGTTCAGAGGGAGATCGCGAGTTGCCCTAGTTCGAAGTCGAAGGCTGGGAGCACGATTTCAATCGCATTGCCGACCTTTAGTCCATTCTCGAAATCGATGCTAGCAGGGGATATTCGTTTGGAATCGAATCAAGAGAGGCGATGATTGGGTGTGGTTGTTCGAGCTCACGGCGGAGGGGATTTGTCACGTTCGAGCGGCATCTGCTGGAGATCTCGCAAGAGCAAAGCAAGGCTTCGGCAGCAAAAACTGGAAGTGTGAGGGAATCTTGATCGCGCTCGCGTGTGGGTTGCAGAAGGCCAGCGCGACGCAGTCGCGATTAGGGTTCGATTTCGTGTGTCACGACTGGTATGTGTCGAGTGGGGGGGACTCTGGGTTGCCTTGGTCGAGATGCTCGGTGATGGAGATGACGTGATCGAGTGGCACTGGCGAGTAGATGGGTGGTCAGCGGTAGACCGGTGGTGGAATTTCGGTTCGTCGAGGGTGTCTTCGAGTTTGAATTCACAGTGAGGTATATTTGTAGTTTTATTTTATTTTAATTTTTCCAGTAAAATGTTAAAATATGAGGATATTTTTACAGAGAAAAAAAATAATAATAAACTGAAATGAATATACATATATACCTATCTTTATTTACTAGTTTAATTTTAAAGTAATATACTTGTTTAAGATTTTTTGGCCAGTAAAGGATTATTAAAGAAAATTGGTTTGAAATATAATTATTCATTAAGAATTTAATCATTAGTTAAGATTAAATCATTTTCTAACTAAAATTATTATCATAGGAAATTTGATTTGAAATTAAATTATCAGTTAAAATAATTGTTAGTTAAATTAAATTAATAAATGGTAATTAATTGATCGATTAATTCAAATATTGATGAATTGTATAAAATATTTATACAAGGTTAAAAATCGAGAAAATCGAGTCAAGGTGGAAATTGGATGGCAAATTAAAAGCTAAGGTGAGATCTTCTCACTCAAAAAAAATTGAAAAGTGGAATTTGCAGTTATTGATGATTGCTATTGGATGTGTGATATTAGATATAGTAGGATATATATCTATATATAGCAATATATACATATTGGCATATGTATATATTGGATTGATTGATTTCCCGCCTCGTATAGCGGATGAGACCCTATTGCGCCGTTAGTAAGCGGATTTTTATAAAAACCTATATACCGCGATATTCCACCTCGAAGTGGAATTGGTATTGTGCTAACGTCTTTGGATGCAGGGAAACAGGTTGGAGGGATCCAACTGGACCCCTCACATTGATTGAATTTATTTCTACTGTGATGTGATAATCTGTGAATGATTATTGATGTTATTGAATTGATGCCTGGAAATTGTTTGAAAGCTAAAATTTAGCTGAATGGATGTTTGTTATCATTGGATTCCAAAAATAAACGAAATTGAGTTTTTGAAATTCAAGTAGGAATTTTTAAGTGAATTAACTTTAGAAATTTAATAAATTTGAAGAAAAGAATTTAAAAGAATAAAAGTTAATTTTTATAATCTTATCGAATTAATTCCAGAATCAAGTGAAAATGTTAAATAAATGGATTTCGTAAAATAGTGATTTTTAATTGAAGAATTTAGTTAAAAATTCGATTTTTAAATAGATTGAAAGAAACAATTGAAATTTATTTTCTTTAAAAGGAATTTAGTTAAAAGGAGATAAGTTGGAAATCCAATTAGAAATTTAGTCGGTAAATTGAAATAATTTGGGAAATCAATGTAAAATAATTTCAATTTGAAGAATCCATTTAAAAACAGGATATTGAATAATTTGAAAAGAATAAGGAATTTATTTTAGTAGTGAAAATAAATTTAGAAATCAATTTGTAATTGATTTGGAATTGAAGTAGAATTAGAAATAAATTTGAAATCCGATTTTAGATTTAAAAGTGAATATTTGGAAAATGAATCCAATTGAAATAAGGGAATGAGAATTTAAAATGGAAATGATGTTAAAATGATTTATAAAGGGATAAACTTTACAGTTGTAAAGTTTTAAAAGAACGATTTTTGAAAATAAATGAATTATAAATATTTAACTTATAATATGGATTGTGGTATTAAAAAAAATTTGAATTGTGAATTGAATTGGTAAATAAAGAAGATTTATAAATTGAAGTTTTTATAAATAGAAATAGAATTTATAAACGTTGTTTTATAAATTCGAAATCGATTGAATTTGATAAATTAAATATAGGAGATTACCAAAGAAGATATATTCGCGATTTTGGATAGCGAATTATTATTGAAATAAAACGTGTAGAAAATAGTGAAATGTAATTAGTGAAGTATATTCACGATTTTGGACAGTGAATATATTGTTAAGTAAAATGGATATGGTTTTGGAAAAGTGATATTTGAAATGAAGTAAATTGTTTTAAAAGATGTTTTAAAACGTGTGAACTATCGAAATCATAGATTTCAACATTTATTGTTGAAATAGACGTTTTCGAGAAATATAAGGAAATGGTGGACTATAACACTGTTGTTATAGTAAATGATTTCCGAAAGGAAATATTTTTATGTAGTATTGGGATTTATATATCTATCTTAAAATCCGAATCCCTATACTAGTGATTTTGAGTCGTCGTAACGATGTTTTACGTAACATTCGTTTTGACTCAAATGATTTCCTTAAAGAATGAAATATATACTTAATATTGATTTAAGTATATCGAATATTTTCCAAGTGTTGAAAATAAATAGATTTGTGAAATACTTATTATTAAATAAGTATGGGAATGTTTTCCAAAATGAAATGAAACGTTTTTGAGATTTTATCTTCTTAAAGATAAATTGAAATTGAATATTGAAAACGATTTGAAAATCGAATATCAGTAGATATTTGGAAATATAAATTCACTAAGGAATTTATAAAAGGAATGGGAATTCGTTTTGAAAAATAAATATTGATTTATTTTGAAGTGTGGAAATTTTATATCTCGTAAAGATATTTTTGAAGAATAAATAATTCGGAAAATTATTTGGAATCTGATGATGTTGCGCTTCTTTATTGATAGTTAAATAACCGACTATCAATAATTACCCTGAATGGTATTTGTTGTGAATTGGATGAATTTGAATGCCACACTTATTTTTGAATAATCGCTCACTATTCGGGTTAGCCGGGAAAGGACCATGGGGTCGTATAACCCATTCCGAATATGTGATACGTCGTTATGAATTGCATTCGAAGACCGGTGTTGAAGATCGGATATTTTTTGAAAACGGAAGGATTACCGTCGAGTTACTCTACATCGGCTGATCTCCGATTTAGAGGTTTTATCACCCTTAGTGACGGGAAGTCCGGACGTGATTAGAAATTTATCCGGATGTGCAAGGGCTTCGTGAGAAGTGCCTTCGGTTCTGTTCGATCCCGGAACAGACTTGTATGGATTGTGTGTCTGACGTTACAATTTGAGATATAAAGCTGATTTCTTTCAAATACATTTCTGTTGGTGGCGAAGAATTTATTCTCTTAGCTTAACACCCTTCTCTGAGACGTACGAGCTCAGAGGTTATGTAGTTGAAATTTATCAGCGATATATCCCAATTTGGTAACGTGGCATACTGAGTGTTGCTGTGAAATGATCAGTGTTTGATCATTTGCGATATGATCATTTGTTTGATCTTATATCTTTGTGATCATAGGTTGATCATTTTGTTTGACCCGAAGCATGGCTTTGTAGAAAGCGTAGCTTTGTGGACGAGACTTCGTCGAGCCTCACACCCCGGAAATGGTTAAAACAGGAAGGATGTGGCAAGGTTCTAGGGAGTAGCGCCCCTTAGTGTATGTCATTCCTTCTGGATAGAGGTGGTATCATGGTATGGAGCCCAGATACTTAACCTATGTGGTTGCTGCATTTTTACTATGTGGTTTGTTGGAAATCGGGGATCCTCGGGAAGATCGGTTACGATCGGGGGATGACATACGCGTGTCAGTAGTTATCTATTTTTGCAGAGGTAACCCGGCCTTGTGTTGGCAGAGATCTAACCGTAATGTTAGGTTATTTCTCGGGTCGTCTATTCCAGGGACGTACCCATCGTGGATAGGAAGTTCCTTAGCCTGACCATTTGTTGGAAATCCAAACTCCAATACGAACTTTGTACGGTATTAGTTGTAGAACCTGCCATTTACGTACGGTGGTCACCACTGTTTAGATGGTAGCTATAGTAGGCATACGATACTGGTCGTATGCTGGCTAAGATTAATATTATACTTTCGAAATGTTTTCTACACTATGCACTAATAATAATATCAAAAAGAATTTGATTTTGCGTAGTAAGCATCTTTGACTATCATAAGAAGAAATCTCCTCCAATTCTGCGTTTGCATTGTGTGTGTGGCGGGAGGTCTTATGGTAGTTTCATTTTCCAAAAAGCATTTCGAATTGACTTTAAAATTCTCTGCTATTTATTTTAAAGAATAACTATTTTACGATCTCACACCAGTCACCATGACTGACTCGGAGTTTATTGTTCCCTTCTAAACTCTGGGTGCCCACCAATTTCCACACGGGCAGTCTAGAGTTAGGTTATCAGGATATTCTGGAGCTTTGGAAGCAAGCTGGATGGCGAGACGTAGTATTTGTATCTGATATATTTATTCCGCTGTGTATTCTGTATGAGGACAAGTTATATAACTGTCCATTGTTGTATATGACTCTGATTTATGTATGTATAAAACGATATAGTTCTTTGTTTAAAGATTATTCATTTACCTATTATATATTGTTCTGCTGCGATATGTGAGATTCTGATATTGTTTCTGCTTCTGATCGTGTTATCTGTTGTTTCTTCTTTCTCTTCTTTTCTTTTTCTTCTATCTTCTTCTTCTACCTTTTTCTTCTTCTTAAACCATCATAGTTCGTATTCCCGTTCATTTTGAGTTAATCAATGGAGATTAGTGATTAATCAAGAGGTATGGATTTGCGGGTCATGACATTTGGTATCAGAGCATATGGTTAAGCGATAACCCTGCTCTGTTGGGTGTTACTCATTAGAGATAGAGTCAGCAGTACTCTAGAATGAGTTGAGTGTAATAATAGATACGAGTGCGTATTTGTTAGTGAATATAAAATTGTTTTATATTGTGATGATTGGTTTGTTGAGTGGTATATGGATTCTGGTCGGTATTGTCCGTACAACTCTATCGATAGGGATCTCTAAACACTTGTATAGAACAATTCGGCACAATATTGTTTTAAATAGGGTAAATGAGATAAGTTTGCCCAAAACTATTTTTGTATAGAAAAGAAATGTTTTTCTATAAAGTACTATAGTATATGGTTGCATGGATGTTAGGAAGTAATAATAGTGAATTATCATCACTGAAATTGAATAAGAAATTGGAATTATAACTCCAAAGTTAAGAAATGAATTCACATATAAATGAAATGTGAGGATGTATATTATAAAAGTGATTTGTAATTTAAAACGAAATTCCAGAGAAGTTTTTGGAAATGTTTTGAAAAGAATTTGAGAATTTTGGAGATTTGAAAAGTTTAAATCTTTTTGATTTGAAAATGGATTTCAAAGGATTTTGGAAAAATGTTTTGAAGGAATGAAAGCTCTAAACTCTTTTCGGTCGCTGGAAAATAACTTCGGTAATGACTGCAGCATCACTGATGTTCATTCTCGGGTTTCCGGAAGAGGAATTGCTGCCAAATTATTTTAAATGGAAGTTGTTTGAAAAATTTGGATTTTGTTTTGTAAATTCAAAGGATAATTTGAATTGTTTTCAAAAATAATTTTTGAAATGTTGGTAAGACTCGGAAATACCATATTTGTGAGATATTAATAAGTTGATAACTTATACAAATTGAATTTTGACAGAATAAATTTAACTTAAAGAATGAAGTTAAATTAAAGAAAATATAAGTGAATCAATTAAATGAAACTGAAATTGGAAGTTGAGATTCATTTTGAAGTTGTAAGCAATGAATTGAAATTGAAAAATGAAATGAGACTTGAATCAAATGGAATAGAATCCAAACCTGAGGAAAATAAAATGGATTGAATCCGAATAAACTACTTTGATAATTAATTCATGAAATAGAAGTTGAATTAGTGAATTTAAAACTTGAATTGTGAACTAAATAAAAAAAAAATGGTTCGAATTTGCAAACATATTCAAGTAAGTAGAAATAAATTTCTGAATGAATGGAATTTACAGTTGCTAGTAAATGAAATTAAAGCTGAATGTTAAGACTTCATTTTGAATTAGTTAGTAAATGTAATTCAAGCTGAATATTGGAAATTGAACTTTAAAATGAATTAGTGAATGATACTGATATAAAGAGTGATATGAATTAGTAAATGAAAGATAATCGATAAAAATTCAATATTCAGAAGATAAACTGAATCCAAATTTGATTGGAATTGTGAATTGAATTCAAATGAATGTGAAATGTAAAATTGAATCATAATGGATATATAACTTCAATAGCGAACTTAAAGATGATATAAGCAGTTATATTGAAAATTTTGTAATTGAATGTACGAAATGATTTGAATATATGTAACTAGATATTATGGCTATTAGGATATACAGGAAAAAGGAATTGGGATTTTAATTTTGAAGATAATTTGAATTGCCCGACAAAAGGTATGTATTTAAATTTGAATATGAGATTTGATGACTTATTTCTCTAGCCGCTTGGCTTTTTCTTTTTCTTTTTGAAATCTGAGAGTCCGTAGGGACGTTTTGTAGTAGTGCCGTATTAGCCGCGCAAAGGAGACGCTGGCGAAATTTTTCGGAAATTTAGAGCGTTAGAAATTTTTTGAGAAAATTTGGAAGTTTACAATTTGAATTTAAACTTAAATTGTTAAGGAAACAATGTTGTTGAAACTTATAATTGAAGTTGAAAATTTAGTTGAATTAATAACGAATCTTTAGTAGAAAGATTTGTTTTGAGAATTTGATAAAACTATTAAATTGTGAAAAAAATAGTAGACGAGTTAAGGACCTTTCTTTCTAACTTGTAATTTCGAGGACGAAATTCTTTTAAGGGGGGAAGTCTGTAACGACCCAGAATTTTGAACAAATTAAATTGAGAATATTTAATTAATTTTAAATATTTGAACGATAATTTAATTTGAATCTCCGATATAACTTTCTAATTGGCGATTAAATTATAAAATTTAATATGTTAAATGTTGAATAAAAATTTAAATCTTCAATTTAAAGTTGAAGAAAAATATTTCGAAAGCTTTCAAAATTTATATTGATGATACTGAAGATAATAGAAGCTTAAGAATTTAATTTCGAACTGTTTCGTTCAGTTTTGAAATTTAATTGTTCGAATCGATATTTAAAAATAGTCAATTTTCAAACAGTCTCGGAATTCGACGAAACCAGTTCCATTGGGTCCGTAATATTGTATTATTACTGGATTTCCAATTTCGTATTTTTCGGAGTTAGTATGAGAGCGTACGACGTATAAACGCGTCGAAAATTTATATCGAATTCGATTGAAAATTTAAATTTGAATTTTGTCACATCAGTTGTTTTTTCGTTCCTTTAAGCACGCCGAGAATCACGATAAAAAAATCATGCGACCCATCCCTTTTCGTTTTTAAATTCCCCTCTCCCTCTTCGTAAATCAAAACGAACGAGAAAATAAAAGTAATGGCCGAGATCCTCAAAATTTCAGAGAACATTTAATTCGTTCAATTTAAATTCGCGAGCCCTCTTCTCCTCATCTCGTCCTCATTCTTTCGTTCTTTCCCTTTTCATCTCAAAAAAAAAATCGAACGATCAGAAAATCGATTCGAACTGAGAAAAATATGGGACTCGTTCAGAGGGAGATCGCCAGTTGCCCTAGTTCGAAGTCGAAGGCTGGGAGCACGATTTCAATCGCGTTGCCGACCTTTAGTCCATTCTCGAAATCGATGCTAGCAGGGGATATTCGTTTGGAATCGAATCAAGAGAGGCGATGATTGGGTGTGGTTGTTCAAGCTCACGGCGGAGGGGATTTGTCGCGTTCGAGCGGCATTTGCTGGAGATCTCGCAAGAGCAAAGCAAGGCTTCGGCAGCAAAAACTGGAAGCGTGAGGGAATCTCGATCGCGCTCGCGTGTGGGTTGCAGAAGGCCAGCGCGACGCAGTCGCGATTAGGGTTCGATTTCGTGTGTCACGACTGGTATGTGTCGAGTGGGGGGGACTCTGGGTTGCCTTGGTCGAGATGCTCGGTGATGGAGATGACGTGATCGAGTGGCACTGGCGAGTAGATGGGTGGTCAGCGGTAGACCGGTGGTGGAATTTCGGTTCGTCGAGGGTGTCTTCGAGTTTGAATTCACAGTGAGGTATATTTGTAGTTTTATTTTATTTTAATTTTTCCAGTAAAATGTTAAAATATGAGGATATTTTTACAGAGAAAAAAATAATAATAAACTGAAATGAATATACATATATACCTATCTTTATTTACTAGTTTAATTTTAAAGTAATATATTTGTTTAAGATTTTTTGGCCAGTAAAGGATTATTAAAGAAATATTGGTTTGAAATATAATTATTCATTAAGAATTTAATCATTAGTTAAGATTAAATCATTTTCTAACTAAAATTATTATCATAGGAAATTTGATTTGAAATTAAATTATCAGTTAAAATAATTGTTAGTTAAATTAAATTAATAAATGGTAATTAATTGATCGATTAATTCAAATATTGATGAATTGTATAAAATATTTATACAAGGTTAAAAATCGAGAAAATCGAGTCAAGGTGGAAATTGGATGGCAAATTAAAAGCTAAGGTGAGATCTTCTCACTCAAAAAAAATTGAAAAGTGGAATTTGCAGTTATTGATGATTGCTATTGGATATGTGATATTAGATATAGTAGGATATATATCTATATATAGCAATATATACATATTGGCATATGTATATATTGGATTGATTGATTTCCCGCCTCGTATAGCGGATGAGACCCTATTGCGCCGTTAGTAAGCGGATTTTTATAAAAACCTATATACCGCGATATTCCACCTCGAAGTGGAATTGGTATTGTGCTAACGTCTTTGGATGCAGGGAAACAGGTTGGAGGGATCCAACTGGACCCCTCACATTGATTGAATTTATTTCTACTATGATGTGATAATCTGTGAATGATTATTGATGTTATTGAATTGATGCCTGGAAATTGTTTGAAAGCTAAAATTTAGCTGAATGGATGTTTGATATCATTGGATTCCAAAAATAAATGAAATTGAGTTTTTGAAATT
Source organism: Allium fistulosum (assembly GCA_030737815.1). Lineage (NCBI taxonomy): Eukaryota > Viridiplantae > Streptophyta > Magnoliopsida > Asparagales > Amaryllidaceae > Allium > Allium fistulosum. Next base: position 913,803,097 of record CM060908.1, read on the forward strand.
CAAGTAGGAATTTTTAAGTGAATTAACTTTAGAAATTTAATAAATTTGAAGAAAAGAATTTAAAAGAATAAAAGTTAATTTTTATAATCTTATCGAATTAATTCCAGAATCAAGTGAAAATGTTAAATAAATGGATTTCGTAAAATAGTGATTTTTAATTGAAGAATTTAGTTAAAAATTGGATTTTTAAATAGATTGAAAGAAACAATTGAAATTTATTTTCTTTAAAAGGAATTTATTTAAAAGGAGATAAGTTGGAAATCCAATTAGAAATTTAGTCGGTAAATTGAAATAATTTGGGAAATCAATGTAAAATAATTTCAATTTGAAGAATCCATTTAAAAACAGGATATTGAATAATTTGAAAAGAATAAGGAATTTATTTTAGTAGTGAAAATAAATTTAGAAATCAATTTGTAATTGATTTGGAATTGAAGTAGAATTAGAATAAATTTGAAATCCGATTTTAGATTTAAAAGTGAATATTTAGAAAATGAATCCAATTGAAATAAGGGAATGTGAATTTAAAATGGAAATGATGTTAAAATGATTTATAAAGGGATAAACTTTACAGTTGTAAAGTTTTAAAAGAACGATTTTTGAAAATAAATGAATTATAAGTATTTAACTTATAATATGGATTGTGGTATTAAAAAAAATTTGAATTGTGAATTGAATTGGTAAATAAAGAAGATTTATAAATTGAAGTTTTTATAAATAGAAATAGAATTTATAAACGTTGTTTTATAAATTCAAAATCGATTGAATTTGATAAATTAAATATAGGAGATTACCAAAGAAGATATATTCGCGATTTTGGATAGCGAATTATTATTGAAATAAAACGTGTAGAAAATAGTGAAATGCAATTAGTGAAGTATATTCACGATTTTGGACAGTGAATATATTGTTAAGTAAAATGGATATGGTTTTGGAAAAGTGATATTTGAAATGAAGTAAATTGTTTTAAAAGATGTTTTAAAACGTGTGAACTATCGAAATCATAGATTTCAACATTTATTGTTGAAATAGACGTTTTCGAGAAATATAAGGAAATGGTGGACTATAACACTGTTGTTATAGTAAATGATTTTCGAAAGGAAATATTTTTATATAGTATTGGGATTTATATATCTATCTTAAAATCCGAATCCCTATACTAGTGATTTTGAGTCGTCGTAACGATGTTTTACGTAACATTCGTTTTGACTCAAATGATTTCCTTAAAGAATGAAATATATACTTAATATTGATTTAAGTATATCGAATATTTTCCAAGTGTTGAAAATAAATAGATTTGTGAAATACTTATTATTAAATAAGTATGGGAATGTTTTCCAAAATGAAATGAAACGTTTTTGAGATTTTATCTTCTTAAAGATAAATTGAAATTGAATATTGAAAACGATTTGAAAATCGAATATCAGTAGATATTTGGAAATATAAATTCACTAAGGAATTTATAAAAGGAATGGGAATTCGTTTTGAAAAATAAATATTGATTTATTTTGAAGTGTGGAAATTTTATATCTCGTAAAGATATTTTTGAAGAATAAATAATTCGGAAAATTATTTGGAATCTGATGATGTTGCGCATCTTTATTGATAGTTAAATAACCGACTATCAATAATTACCCTGAATGGTATTTGTTGTGAATTGGATGAATTTGAATGCCACACTTATTTTTGAATAATCGCTCACTATTCGGGTTAGCCGGGAAAGGACCATGGGGTCGTATAACCCATTCCGAATATGTGATACGTCGTTATGAATTGCATTCGAAGACCGGTGTTGAAGATCGGATATTTTTTGAAAACGGAAGGATTACCGTCGAGTTACTCTACATCGGCTGATCTCCGCTTTAGAGGTTTTATCACCCTTAGTGACGGGAAGTCCGGACGTGATTAGAAATTTATCCGGATGTGCAAGGGCTTCGTGAGAAGTGCCTTCGGTTCTGTTCGATCCCGGAACAGACTTGTATGGATTGTGTGTCTGACGTTACAATTTGAGATATAAAGCTGATTTCTTTCAAATACATTTCTGTTGGTGGCGAAGAATTTATTCTCTTAGCTTAACACCCTTCTCTGAGACGTACGAGCTCAGAGGTTATGTAGTTGAAATTTATCAGCGATATATCCCAATTTGGTAACGTGGCATACTGAGTGTTGCTGTGAAATGATCAGTGTTTGATCATTTGCGATATGATCATTTGTTTGATCTTATATCTTTGTGATCATAGGTTGATCATTTTGTTTGACCCGAAGCATGGCTTTGTAGAAAGCGTAGCTTTGTGGACGAGACTTCGTCGAGCCTCACACCCCGGAAATGGTTAAAACAGGAAGGATGCGGCAAGGTTCTAGGGAGTAGCGCCCCTTAGTGTATGTCATTCCTTCTGGATAGAGGTGGTATCATGGTATGGAGCCCAGATACTTAACCTATGTGGTTGCTGCATTTTTACTATGTGGTTTGTTGGAAATCGGGGATCCTCGGGAAGATCGGTTACGATCGGGGGATGACATACGCGTGTCAGTAGTTACCTATTTTTGCAGAGGTAACCCGGCCTTGTGTTGGCAGAGATCTAACCGTAATGTTAGGTTATTTCTCGGGTCGTCTATTCCAGGGACGTACCCATCGTGGATAGGAAGTTCCTTAGCCTGACCATTTGTTGGAAATCCAAACTCCAATACGAACTTTGTACGGTATTAGTTGTAGAACCTGCCATTTACGTATGGTGGTCACCGCTGTTTAGATGGTAGCTATAGTAGGCATACGATACTGGTCGTATGCTGGCTAAGATTAATATTATACTTTCGAAATGTTTTCTACACTATGTACTAATAATAATATCAAAAAGAATTTGATTTTGCGTAGTAAGCATCTTTGACTATCATAAGAAGAAATCTCCTCCAATTCTACGTTTGCATTGTGTGTGTGGCGGGAGGTCTTATGGTAGTTTCATTTTCCAAAAAGCATTTCGAATTGACTTTAAAATTCTCTGCTATTTATTTTAAAGAATAACTGTTTTACGATCTCACACCAGTCACCATGACTGACTCGGAGTTTATTGTTCCCTTCTAAACTCTGGGTGCCCACCAATTTCTACACGGGCAGTCTAGAGTTAGGTTATCAGGATATTCTGGATATTCTGGAGCTTTGGAAGCAAGCTGGATGGCGAGACGTAGTATTTGTATCTGATATATTTATTCCGCTGTGTATTCTGTATGAGGACAAGTTATATAACTGTCCATTGTTGTATATGACTCTGATTTATGTATGTATAAAACGATATAGTTCTTTGTTTAAAGATTATTCATTTACCTATTATATATTGTTCCGCTGCGATATGTGAGATTCTGATATTGTTTCTGCTTCTGATCGTGTTATCTGTTGTTTCTTCTTTCTCTTCTTTTCTTTTTCTTCGATCTTCTTCTTCTACCTTTTTCTTCTTCTTAAACCATCATAGTTCGTATTCCCGTTCATTTTGAGTTAATCAATGGAGAATAGTGATTAATCAAGAGGTACGGATTTGCGGGTCATGACAGCTTCTATCTTCAAATCAAACGCACTGGCCGTCAACACCGAAGCCTTCCTCCTTCGCAACTCATCACTCGTCAGTCGCGCGTCATCCTCCTTCGCAACGCGTCGCTTTGTCAAATTTAGATCTCCAGATCCATTATGCATCAATCTTTTTCTACACCTACCTCAAAAGACCATTACAACCATCATTGCAGGTATGTATAATTAGGTTTCTACAACATACTGACTTTTCTATTACGGGCTGAACTTTTATTAATAGTCTCGATCTACTTTCCTCTACGTATGATTCAATTGAGTATGAAAATTTGGGACAGTTCAATCTCTGGTTAGTTTTATTACATGGAATCAAATGGTTTTTTTGGTACACGAGCTGAATATTGAATTTGTAATATAACTTCTATAAACGTGAAGCATATTTTTTGTTATGGTTTCTAGTGAAATGGCACCATCTACTAAGTTACAGTGGCTATGTAAATGTGAAGCATATTATCATTTTGTTGTTTAACATTTCTATTTCTGCTTTTGGAGTCTCCAACCCTTAATAAATTGCTTTGATTTTTTTTTAATTGAAAAAAATATAAAGATTTTACTCTTATCGTTAAATATTTTTAACAACAGTATTATGCATCTTAGCTATATGGCACATTTAGCTCTTTAGAGGATAATTTTGCTTCTGCCATCGATATATTATATGAATGATGGTTGAAGGTGACCAGAGACTGCATAGTATTATGTCCACTGATTTAGAATAACATTACTATATAATTTTATAAATAAAACCAAGGTATAAAGAATTCTCAAGGCCAACATATTGTTGTTTAATTTTTAAAGGCTATTCCACTTTCAAAGATCCTTCAAAAACCCTTCTTCTTTTTTATTTTGTTTCTGAAGTTTTCATGAAAATACACCACATAAACTTGTTTGTTTTGCTATATGTTTGAAGACTATTTAGTTCTGTACTATGGTTGATTCCAATGGTTACTGCATTACAAGAATTGTACACATCTTGGTAAATGCACATAAGTTCGTTCAATCGTTCAATCTTGGTAAATGCACATAAGTTCTATGGTTGATTCCAATGGTTACTACATTACAAGAATTGTACACATCTTAGTTCACTCAATCATTCAACCACTGATCACTCACCTATTCTTAATTTTCAAATTTCTGTAAAATAAGTTCGTTCTACCAAATATTACAATATTGTAGTCAGTCTTAACATCATTCATAGTGGTTGTTTAATTTTGTTCACTTCCTCGGTTTTTAGCATTTTTACTGAATAAACCAACTCATATACCCAGAAGCATATAAACAGCCACAAATTCATAAAAAGATCTATTTATTGAAACGTAAAGAAAATAAGACAGAAAACAGTTTATCATTTATTTTGTGAATGTTTGATTCAATTATATTGGCACTTTCATTTATATTGCAGGGCATTTATATTTATATTTGCAGTGACATAACATAGCCTATACACTAGTCATAAAATAGCTTCATAGTTATTGTCCAATTTTTGTATATGCAGAGGCGACTTCAGCAGTGGAATCGTGACCGATTGCATTCGCGATTTGATTCTTTCAAGGGTAAATCATTTCTGGCCTAAATTCTCAGAAATTCCCGTGGACGTCAAAGACGTTATGTTCAAAGATTTTTTGGTAAAATAAATTTAACGATACTTTATTTTTCATATGTAAATTTATATGTGGATAATATATATTTAAATGCAAATGCAGAGTAAATTTCAATGGAAACCCGACACATCTGAAGCGTATATCAGAAAAATATGGGAGCAAAAGGCAGGCATAAAATACAAAGAGATGGTACACGAGATGAAGAAAAGCAGGAAGAAGGCAAAGGGAATTGCTCAGGAGATTTATAGTCAGTTTGAGTTGTATTGGGAGCGGGAAGATGTGAAGGCGCGTGCACAAAAAAATGCAGCAAATAGGGCACAAAATAAAAGATTACACATCGGAGGCTCAAGATCTTTTGCGGACTATCAGTAAGATTTGGTATGTGCATTTTCCATTAGTCTAAAGAGTACTAGAGATCGTTGTTGATGCATGCCTGATTTTTTTTTAGTCTAAAGAGTACCGTAGAGACGCTACCGCCTGGGAGGTGTATCTCCAGACTCACAGGTTCGAGTCGAGTCAGGGGTCGTCCGAGTGGGTTGATGATGCTGCTTCCGAGCTTAATGTAAGTCGTCCATGCAACTAGATTCAAATTATAATCGAATTTAATTCAGTTTCATACTTACAAAATTGAAAACTATATTAGGAAAAACATGCTGTTATGATTCAAGGGATGAAGGAGAAGGGTATTGCGATCACTCCAGAAGTGGAAGAGCAGGTCTTTGTCGATTTATCTGATTCAATGAAAAAGAGAAGGGATCGTTTACCAAACGTTGGGAATATTCCTGTGGTGAGTTTAACGATTTCGATTACCGATTTATCTATATTTTGTATTCTGTATTCTGTGTTCAAAACAACACATTAAACAGGCAGCAATTCACCATCCAAAATGTACATATACTGTTATAATAAGCACCTGTTATCATAAGAAAAGCCCAAAATCTTTGTGTAAGTATAATATATTGCTATACAAGGCAATATATAAGACCTACTACAATTACATCAAATTTCTCATTAAACGTTAAACCTACTACTATGAACCAAATGGATCTTCACCAAAGAGATTACAAAATACAGTATTCTTTTGGCCTAAATTATGCATTTCATAGTAGGTTTGTGAAAAATGAATGCTCGAGAGCTTCTCTTGCTGTGAGGCGTTCTGATGGTTCAAATTGTAGTAGTCCATACAATATATTGGCTAATTTGTTTCCTATGTGATGATCTACATGTCTTAGTATCATTTCCTGAAACATGAGAATGAATATGTTAGTATCAAATACAAATCCTGCAAATTACGTACCGATACATAATCTGCATGTAAAACCGATGAACAAACTGTTTGAGTTACTGAGGTTTTGTAAAAGACGTTTGAGATCTGAAATGCTGGATTTTCTGATACAAAATACATAAATTGCAAACATAAATACTGATTTCTTTTTTGGGCAGGGTTTTACAGATATAAAAATGAGATCATTGCTATCATATATGGACAATTATGTAAATGAGCCTTGTTAAATATATTGTGTTGTTCTTTTTAGCTTTTCTAACTGTATTATATTTATTATAGCGTCAATCCAGTGAGAGAGGCTCCTCTAATAGCGTTACCCAGACCCAAACACATATGCAAACTCAGTTGGAGGAGATGGCTAGACAATATGCAGAGCAACTTAAGAAGCACGACGGGGAGATGACGGCACAAAGGGAATTGACAATGAAGCATGAGGAGGAGATGGCCAAGCAAAGGAGAGAATTGCAATCCCTTTATGAAATGTTCAACCGTAAGTTTGGAGACAGTGCACCACTTCCACAACCGTAAGTGTGATTTTATGGATTGAGTTTGTTAAGAAATGTGTTGGATTTGGTTTATTTGTATGGACTTGATGACGTATGTATGGACTTGAATTGTGTTAGACTTGGTTTATTTGTATGGACTTGGTTTATTTCAAATTAATAAATTTGGAATTGGAATTGTGTTTTTTTATTGTTAACATAAATTAGGATATGATATTATGTTGACCTTGTGTTATAGCAATCTCTGTGTGATTATCGGAATGGTTTATATTGTGTTGTGGATTGAGAGAAGAAAAGCAGCAGAAATGCAGCAGTTTTGTTTTTGTTAAGTCGTCGCTATGGCGTCTGTATAGCGTCGGCAATTCCTTAATTTGCAATTTGTATGGCGTCGCTATGGCGTTGTTAAGTCGTCGCTAAGTCGTCGCTAGGTCGTCAGAACAGTTGACTTCGCTAAGTCGTCGCTAAATAGTCTACGAGTGTTGGGAAATTGTAGTCGTCGCTAAGTCGTCGCTAAATTGTAGTCGTCGCTAAGTCGTCGCTAAATAATCTACGAGTGTCGTCGCTATGACGTCGGACACTATTTAGCGACGCGTGTTTTATCGACAACCATTAAGTCGTCGGTATGGCGTCGCTATTGTGTTTACCGACGCCGTACCGACGACTTTTTGGCGTCGGTAAACACTGTGTTTTCTAGTAGTGATAGGCCTAACTCAAAAATAGGTCGTCAGATTTTATGGAATGAATGTCGAGAGTTTAGATCTTTAGCTCCAGGTTCTTGGATTTTGGGGGGTGATTTCAACGTTACGCATTTTATAGGAGAGCTTTCACCACCGGAGGGTGATTTCTCTGCTATGGAGGAATTTGACCAATTTATTATTAATTCTAATTTGATTGAGATTCCTTTTTCTAATAGAGATTTTACTTGGAGTAATACTAGGGAATCCCTATTTATGGCTCTTCTTGATAGGTTTTTCGTTAGTGATGAAATTGAGGATAAATTTCTATTTATAGAGTTTCTGGTTTGCCTTACACTTATTCCGATCATTGTCCTATTATTCTTACATGTGAACAGCATAGGATTATTAATAGATCTTTCAAATTCAAAAAAATGTGGCTATTAGAATCCAATTTTTCAAATTTAATTAAAAATAAGTGGATTTCTATGAGTTATTATAATATTAGAAATAAGGATAATTTTGCTAAAAATTTTGTTTTAAAACTTAGGGATCTTAGGAATATTCTTAAAAATTGGAGTAAAAATGTTTTTGGTAGTATAAAAATTAAAAAAGAAAATATTCATTCTGAGATGCTTAAAATAAACAAGATAGAAGAAACTAGACAACTAAATTTAGGTGAGCGTAACGTTCTCGCTAATCTAAAAGAAGAACTTAATTCTATTTTAGAAAAGTAGGAGGTTATGTGGAAACAGAGATCCAAAATCCAGTGGTTAAATAAAGGTGACAATAATACCAATTTTTTTCACAATATGGCTAATGGTAGAAAACGTAGTAATATGATTAATTCCATTTTTGTGAACAATGAAGAATTGGTTGACCAAAGAGACCTCAATAAGGATTTTACAGACTATTTTAGAGATAATTTTGGTAATAAAAATAAACATAGAATTAATGCTAAATGGAATGATCTTTATCCTTCTTATTTTAATATTGATCTTTCTGAGTTAGATAATCCTTTTACTGAAGCGGAAATTCGGAAAGCTAAATATATTTACATGTGTGCTCTCCTCTATTTTAGAGGATCACACATTTTTCTCAAAAAAATGGGATTTTGAAATAAAAGAAATATTTTTTTAAGTTAACTAGTTCGAGTGGCTCGACAATAACTTAAAATTTAGGAAATAGATGTGTTCGGATGGTAAACACTTCTCTTGAGTATTAGCCTTCTTGGTAAGGGAATGCATGATACTGTTTGGTAGTACCCAGTTCCATAGTATTCTTTTGGAGTTACTCGGGCTATATTTATATATTTGTATAATTTAAAATATAGAGTATCATTTCAAAAAGATTTTGAAATAAAAACCCGAGTATTTGGATCTTGAGTTTTCTTAGGAAGATAAATTCAAAATGGAATAGTGGGATCAAATAGAGGTATATACTCTTAGGCTATAATGGAGTATTATCCAAGTTGAAACTAAGAGTTGTTTATGAAATGTTTTCATAAATGATTTAGTGAAATAGAATTGGTATTAAGGAGAACCAATATGGTAAGTGTGTAGGGTGGACGTAGATCAATTCTCCTTTTCATAGGATTTGATCTAAGATTCGAGTATATGACTTTAAGGTATTTGCACCCTTCCAAACAAGAATTTATTACTCGGTTTCTAACGGCGAGCACTTAATGAGGATTTTTGGTTTGGGACCAAAGTTTATATCGTAGTTACAACTATGTAAGGAGAATAGAGGTTCCAAATCAAGGAGCCTGATCAGAGTCCGCACTAGAGAACCGTGTAAGAGATACTAGTTCAGAAGTGAAGTTATGTATTCGAATAGTGATCAAATCATTTTTTTGTATAAGAATGATCTATCTACATCATATGGACTGATGTATAGTATTAAGTGTTTTCTAGGATAGGTTGAGGTGTAATTTCGGGGACGAAATTCTTTCAAGGGAAGAAGAATGTAACGACTCGGAATTTCACTGTTTTGATTTGCGAATATTTAATTAATTTTGAATATTCAATATATAAATTTTATAATGAAAATTAAACACTTTTAAATAATAAATAATAATCGTGAAATAGTTTTCAAAACGTGTTTACAAAAATATATAGTCGATGAAAAACAGAAAATGTGACTGGAAAACGTTTTCCGAATTTTGGACGTTTCATCGTATAAAAGTTGTTTGAAATGTTGTGTATACTTTTGCACATATATGCACACATATACTAAGTATAAAAGAATGGTTTAAGGAAATATAATATGGTTTAACAAGTTAATTAAGTTAACTAAGTTTGGTTTAGAATAAAATATAATAAAAAGATTCTATTTTGGACAAAAAGTACAAGGGATGTACTTGCATGTTTTTTTTTTCTCATTGGGATTAGACAAGGCCATGTGGACATGTTTCACGAGGGGAAGGAATGGGGGACAAGGGTGGTGATGTGGCACAAAGGGAGTGGAGGGCAGAGGATGGGGGTATTTTGGTAATTTATTTGTTTTGACTGGTATAAAACCAATTTTTCTATTTTCTTTTATTTATTTTTTCATTTCCATTCTCTTTGCCAAAACTTCCGAAGCTTTCTTCTTCTTCTTTTTTCAAGTTTTTTAAAACTTGTTAATGGCTTCCAAAATGTTTTCAAGTTTTAATGTCAAAGTTTTAAATTTTAAAAATGTTTAAACTAGTTTGAATCTTCTTTACTTTTTTTTAAAGAAACTCTCCATTTTTACCCGAAATGATTTCGGCCATAACGTCTTCGAAACTACTCCAAAACAAGATTTTCTTTTTTGAAAACCCCTTATAATTTTAGTGGCTACAAGTTTGTAGTTTACTACTTTTTCCGATTTTAAGCTTAGATATCCCAAAAATTCACTTTTATATAGAGTGTTTTTGAACTTAGATTTTGAAGGTCGAAAATGGTCCTCCTTGTTTCAGCCATAACTTCCTCAAAATTAAATATTTTTGAGTAATTTTTTTAAATGATATAGAAAATAAATATCTAAAACTGTTCTTTTTATCACTTTACCAAAACCAAAGAGTAAAAGGTCCAAAAGTCAAGTGCAAACTGACCTATTTTCAAGAAGAGTTTGTGGTTTTCCAAGCTTTCCGAACACTAAAGTATTTCAAGTTTTCAAAAGTCTTGGTGAGTAAACTTCTTAACATTTTGGAAATAATTTGCTTATATATATGTGTGTTTATATGTGTTGGTTATGTGGTTATATATATAAATGGTTGGTTTGGATTGTGTATTGTTTGGATATGTTGGTTATAAAAGTTGCGGTGTTTGAATATGTTTGGTTCGAAAGATGCGTGCTTGCTTATGTGATGATTATGGTTCATAGACTTTGGATTGGTTGTGAGATAGAAGTGGAAAACAAGTTGGAAATTACGGGTATCCATAGCGATAGTCGCTATGGATGCAGTTCAAATTTTCAAAAATTTCAAGTTTCTTTAAAAATGTTTTGGAAATCTTTTCAAACTAAGTTAGCGACACTTAAGTTAATTATAACTTAAGTATGTATGTTTTATTAATTAATTAATTTATGATAATTAATTAGTAATTAAGGTTAAGTAATTAGTATTAATTAATACTAATTAAGTAAGTTAATCATCTATTAATTAAGAAGTTAATAAATAGTTAATTAAGTTTTAAAAAGTTAATTAATTTTTAATTAATCCTGTTTAATTGTTTTAATTATTTATTTAATTTAAGCTAATTAATTAATTAATTATTATTTAAAGGTTAATTATTTATTTAATTATTTCTTAATTAAAGTCAATTTTCAAATTTTAATTAATTATGATTAAAAGGATTTAAATTATTATTTAAGTTTTAATTAAATGTTATTGAATTATTTAATTGAGATTAATTAATATTTAATTATTAATTAAGGTTTAAATTATTATTTAATAATTTAATAAAGGATTAATTAAGATTTAATCATTTATTTAATAATTAATTATTGTTATTATTTCTTGATCACTTAATTAAATTGAGTTAAGATTTAATAAAGATTAATTATGATTTAAAAAGGGATTTAAATTATAATTTATTATTTTTAAAAGAGTTTGAAGTTTTAAATCCTTTGTTTTTCCAAGAATCAAATTGTTTTAAAGGAATTTATTTTCCAAAGATGGTTTTGAATTCAAGGAATTCAAGTGTTGATACGACCAAGGAACCATACAACTATGAATGAGTTATAATGTGGATTGTTGGATTGTGTGGACATGTGTTAGCACAACAAATCCCCGTTCTACTATAAATTGATGGTTGGCTTGTTTGTGTGTTTGTGTGGACATATGTTAGCAGAGTAAATCCCCATTCTGCTATAAATTGGTTGTTTGTTTGTTGTGTGGACATGTGTTAGTAGAATAAATCCCTGTTCTGCTATAAATTGATCGTTGGCTTATTTGTTTGTTTGTGTGGACATATGTTAGCAGAATAAATCCCCGTTCTTCCATGAATTGATTGAATTGTTTGGACATCTATTTAGCAGAACAAATCACCATCCTGCTATAATGTTATTTGGACATGTATATGCTAGTTAGTTCAAATTGACATGTTATTCCCTTATTGGATGTGATTTTTATTTACATATATGATGATCTATTAAATAACTAATAAGTGAATTGGAATTGAAATTGAATGGTGACTTAAATTAGTACCATTGGGATTGTTAAGCCTCCTTTTGAAATTATAAAGGATTTTTTGAATTAACCTAAATTCTTTGATCAATTTGGCTTTAAAGTTTATGAATGATTTCAAGTTATTTTATAAAGTTATTTTTAACTAATATCTTGTTTATCAAAGGGGTTTTACTAAAGAGTTTACTTAAAGTGGTTTACAAAAGATATTTTGTAAATGATATTTTATAAAGGATTTATAAAGAAGTTTTATAAATAGTTTTGAATTAGAAAGAGATTTTATAAACCATTTTAGAGATTTTAAAAGAAGTTTTAAATCTAGTTTGAAAATTTATAAGAGGTTTGAAATGTGAAGTGAACTTATAAAAGTATTTTTATAAGGGATAAGTGAATGTGTTTTATAGTAAAAGATGTTTTGGGAAGAGAATTACTTGGCCATTTAGTATGGAATTTTGAAAGAGAAAAGTTTTCCAAAAGCTTTTAAGTATAAAAGGGATGTTAAGGGTTTTGGAAAAGTGTTTTAGAAAAGATCCTTTGATAAAGTTTTATAAACTGATTTTATTAATTAAAGATTAATTAATAAAGGCTTACAGGATCCCATATGAAATTTAATCAATTTTTGATTGTTTGTTTATTTGATAGTTAAATAACCGAAAATCAAATCTGGACCAAAACATAACTTTGGAAATATCTAGGAGAAACACGGAAATTATATGGTACAGTTACCGTCGGTGGTGCTATACTGTACATATAAATTCATTTCATTCTTCTAGGATAAATGATAAGGAAATCCGTCCACTAATGGTTAGGATGTGAACTCCTCTTTTGTCTTTTATCTGCTTATTTCCTAAAGAACTAGGGTTGAGTTTACCGGAAATTATCAAAAGTTGATTTGAAGAGACCGAGATCGGATCTGTTATCCGAAAACCACTTTGATCCAACTCAAGCATATCGAACTGAAGACATCTTGAAGAATATAGAATTGAAGATGGAGCATTGAAGTGCAAAGGCTGCTTACTACTAGTCCTGAGGGTGATTCCAAAATGGATGTAGTAAAAGTAGTGCCTTCAGTTTGTCCTTATCCTGGACAACTTGTATGGATGAATGCTGGCACTGCATTACTGCCTGGAGGGTAGTGTTAGCATTCCAAGTGGAATTGCTATTCAAAAAGCTAAAACGTAGCCTCAAGCCTCATCAACCGAGAAATGACTAAAACATGGCATGCAGCAGGGCTAAGTGTGTCACTCCCATTAGGGTATGCCATCATCTTTCTAGATTACCCTATTTTTATGGATTTGGTTGTGCATAAGAGATCTCGATTAAGGTTCGAAGACCGGGATGATGACATATTCGGTATTACTAGTCAAGTGGTAGGCCGGTTCTGTGTGGCAGGGTACACGATGTTCTTGTCAGACCCGGGTGCATTTTTCTAAAGATATACCCATCGGAGGTAGTTCCTTACCTGTTCATAGTATGGAATCCATTCTCCAATACGTGCCTTTACAGTTTTGATTGTAGTACCTAGTATGCTGGAATTTAATTAATGTAACAATTTCGGCTAAGATTAATAAGTATTTGTAATTTAAACATTATTATAATATCACTGGATTTTCTATAAAAGTGTTTAGGTTATCGTAAGGAAAAAACCCCTCTGTGTTTATGTGCGGCGTGGTCTTACGAGATACCTTTGATTTTTAAAAGGTTTTGAAAAGTAATAGTCAAGTTGTTTGAGTTTACTCACACCAGACCCATGTCTGACCCGGAGTTTTATTTTCTTTCCCTAAAACTCTTGGATGCTCGAATTTTTATGAGCAGCCAAGTAGTTCAGGTTTTTCCACGGATGCATTTTGGAGGAGCTTGGAGCAGGAGGCTTCATTGATAGCTAGTTATTATCTTGTTTCCACTGTATCCTATATACTTTATATCTGATGTATAAGGACAGGCTGTTATAACTGTCCTAGGTTAGAAATTATATTAGTGTAATTCTGATGTATCATTTTTGAAATGACTTTGTAAATAATTATGTTGATTAATAAATTTTATTCCGTTGCGCTGTGAGATTCTATGTTTGCTTTTAGTTTCTTCTATCTCCTATCTTCTTTTTTCCCCTAACAATCTGTCTTTTCAACACTTAGTTGTTCGGCACGCAATACAGTGGGTGTATTAGTGTCAACTTCTAAGGTTTGAAAAGGCGGGTCATTACAAAATCACTCACCTTGGATCAAAGCACACAAATTAGTAAGCAAAACTGATGTAGAGCAGCAACTACACGTATCCCTAACCTCCCAAATAATGGACCTACAATTCTCTCTTGCTAATCCACTTTAAATCTCTTAATTACATTAAATAACTTGAAGAAATAGCGGATTTAGGTCACATATGGATTAATGAAGGTAGGAGGTGATTAAGGGAGAAACGAAATAGCTAATGACAGCTGGGAAGAGGAGGTATTAACCCAAATCTCGGATTGGGCAAATGGGCTGCATTAATCACTGCCTAGTTACCCACTAATCTGCTCAAAACTAGTCAAAACTTTAAATAACCATGACTTCTAAATGGTAAGCCCAAACCTTTATTATGACCACTCTGCAGAAAGAGAAACCATCATCTCGACCTAATGAAAAAGGTTTTAGACCCAATTTCAACTCTTATCAAAAGTTATAGGCCTTACAAAGATTTTTAGGGTTAAAACTATTTGACAAAAATTATAAAGATTGAAAATGTCAATAGTTAACATTTTCCAAAAATTCAGAGTTATACGATCTCATATGAATTTAAAAACAATATTTTACGACCCTTCGATACGTAAAATACTAGTCATTACATATCTATAATACTTTATATATATATATATATATGTGTGTGTGTGTGTGTGTGTAGTTCAATCATATATATATATATATATAAGTATTACCAATTATTTGTATATGAACATAGTTTGAAATTAAAACGCTATGTATTAAATTAGATATCTTAGGCTATTTTCACTAGAAGCTGGCACAACACCCAAGTAGATTATAGAAGAGAATAAAATGAAGAAATTAAAAGGAAAATGAGTAAAAATAGTACACAGAGAATAAAATGAAGAAATTAAAAGGAAAATGAGTAAAAACAATACACAAAGATTTATATTGGTTCGGCTAAACTTTGGCTTATGTCCACTTAAGCTTTATTAATGATTTCTACAAACTTTTACAAGTAAAATTTTATGGATCGATGGTCTTAGATTTGTGATGATCCAAGAAATTGCTATAACAGTATAGAATTTTAGAGTGCAGAAAAAAATCTTGAGAAAGTGCCTCTCGTCTTCTATTTAAAGATGAAGATCAATGAATTTGCCTCCACCACTTTCTCTCCACGTTCTAAAGGAGGTTGCCTAAGGAAATTGTGGACAAATCAACATGTAGCTTCTTGGTTCGGTACCGACCTGAGAGCCTCAGATCGGCAGTGACCTAAATCTTGGTTCTTGTCTCAATCCTTGGTTTCTTGAAGTCTCGGGCATGGATTGGTGGCGAGTATGGGTCTTAATTCATATTCTTGGAATTGCCTTTAATATTTGGATGGTTTGAAATATGTTATGATTTGTTGAGGTCATAGGCATGGATCGATACTGATCTGAAGTGTTTGGTTTGGTACCGATCCGCACCTTGGCTTTGGAGTTTGGCACCTTGACTTTGGCCATCTGAAGTACTTTGTTGCATAGGTGATCTTCATAGGTATTTGGCAAGTTTATAGTTATATGTTTAAATTTCACTGGGGATTTGAGTTCTCAACTTATCGTTCTGGATTTTTGGTTTGCTATCTGACCACTCGATCGTTCCGACTTATCCTGATAAGACTTGGCTAAAAGGCCGGATAACATTTTCCCCCTAAAGTATACCTTGTGTTAATAAGATATGCTTCGGATTAAGACAAGTTATCAATTTTAAATCTATTCTGAACAGATGCCTTCTATTTTTTGAATTGCTTTCACAAAGCTACATGTCTTCTCTGAATTGTCATGTTACTTCAGACAATTTCAGACTCGCATCCCTTAGATAGTATAAGAGCTGGAGCATGTTGTTCGAGTTTCCCATCTTGATTCTGAAAAGTCTTCGACGATCTTTTCTTTTAATCGATCATGTAGGATTTCCCCATTCAGAACTTCATCTAATTTTGCATCGCACTTCCTATTTATTATCATCACATTTATTATTTCATTTTTCTTCTCTTTTTTGGGTTTGGTACCGATCTGAGAAGTTTAGATCGCTTCCCTATTTTCTAGCCTATTTGCTAGTTCATCATATACTCTAACAAATTAGAGCCTTTTATTCCTCTTTACTCATTCATTTTTCATCTAAGCATATTGAAACTTAAGCTCTGCCATTATTGATCCTTGCCCCTGAAGTTAAACTAATGCCCCCGCCTAGCTACATCACCGTGCACCACCGCGAGCATAGACGACGTCGTCGCCTTTAGATTTGACATATATAAGGGCTAAAATTTGGCTTCGATTTGAAATTTGAATTTGGATCGAATTTGCATCTGAAACTTGTTGATTCGCTATAGGTAAGTGGCGGTCGTGACCTATTGTATTTCGTCGGCGATTGAGCATCAACCACGTCCAATCGCCGCTTGAATTTTGTCCTCCCTCACCTTGGGCCAGTAGCCGATCCAACACCTAGGATTTTTTTAATTTTCAACCAGAACATAAGAAGTTGGCCTTGAATTTGATGAATTCGGGACAAGCATGAAGTGGCCATGTGTTTTTCCTAAGTCGCGACTCAGGTTTTGCTTTAAGTGATTTTTCCCGGGTTAGCTTCGGGCACACCTAGTCTTGGCTCGAGTTTCTTCATATGGCCATAGTTTTATTATAAACACTTAAATAAAAAACTTCATAAACTAAAGAGGAAGGGGATTTGAAATTCTAATGCGACTTTGGTCGAGCAGTGGCTGATAATTACGATTCTTGTAACACTTCGTAAAATTAACAGAAAATTAATTAAGAAAAATTGATTAATTAATAATAACACTAAAAACAAAAATTTAGCAAACATCAGAATTTGGCCATGAAACTTGCACAATTGTGTTCGTGGCAATTTTCTGAACAACTTTCATATATAAAACTTCGTGATCAGAGTTCAAACGAAGAAATTATCGACGTTTGAAATTTTCAAATCGAAAATAATTCAAATTAAGGTAATAAATATTAGTGAAGCTAACGTTAAATAATAGCTTAACATTTATGTAAACGTGAATAATAATATCTTAATGTTTAAGAAAATGTTAACATGAACGTTATAAGCGGTTGGACTATAACAGATCGACCGTTAGCGATCGACCACTTATAGGCAAGCAATCGACCGGTCATGCTTTGACGGCTAGGGTTTTGAGTGGTCTAAATGACCTGGATTTGATATTTTTAATCGGTCGGCTCTAATGCATCCATGCAACTATAAATAAGAGGGTAGCGCCTTCATTATTTTTGTACAAATCTAAAGCCGGTAAGGACACTCTGCCATTTCTCTTCCTCCACAAAAATCTCTTTAAATCAAAATAAAAAATAAGGAAATATATCTTCAAGGATTAGGAGAAGATTGAAAGAAGCAAGCCAAAGAGAAAGGTAATGAATTATATATATATAGTTATATATATATATGTATATGTATCTTCCTTAACAAATACCGAATCTAATATGTATAAATAAATTGGTCATATGTTATATAATAAATAGAGGATAAATTGGAGGAAGGGATAAGGCTATTGCACAGAGCAAATCAAAAGGAATTTGTTGGGAATTATAAGTGAGTAGAAATCATAATTTTTTCCAAATAGTATATTATGTAGTTTGATGTTTGGATATATATTGTGCCTTGGAAGATTTTGTATGGGAAAATTTATCAACCTAAAATCCTAAAATCTCCCCATAATATGTAAATTTGAATTGTTTGGAATCCTAGTTGATTTATTTTATACAGTAGGATTTGATTCATTAATATTTACAACAAAAATATTTGTATTCTATTTTATTCCACTTTTCAATTTGTTATTATACTGACAAAGAATTCTAAAACAAAGAAATAGAAAGAGGTGGACAAAGTAGGTAAGAAGAGATTTTTCGTCTTGTCCGTAGTTTGCACCGCCTATTTCTACAATTAAAATAAGCATGATTTCTTCATCATTTCAACGCTATTCGTTTAAAAGTTGAATGGAATATAAAATATTTGTATTGTAAATTTGATTATTTGGAAGAAGGATTATAATTCTACTATATTAACGTAAAACAAATTGCATGTTTTGGATTTTATTTTAAATATGTATACAAGTCTATTTTTGTGTAGCTGATTTATTTAGATATTGGCTTTCATGTGATTGCCGTATTAAATAAGGACTTGCATAGTAATCGTGGTTGTGAACATTAAAATAATATAACACTCCGAATAAGAAACAAACAAATTATCTGAATACGCACAAAACTAATTAGGCATAATTTAATATCAAGCATAAATATAATAATAACAAATTTCTTTAAACCTCGAAACTAACAATTAAAATTGTAAAACTGTAATGTATATAATAATTAAGACATTAAAATAAAAAACCAACAAATAAATGGTAATTAAGAATTGATAACCAATCTAATAAAGTGAGTTAGGGACGCTTATGCAAATTAACCATAAATAAAGGCAAAATTAGGAGTTCCCTTATAAGACCTTTAATGCATAAATATGGGTGAGGTGTATATATTTATGTATATATGTATGTACACACACATTGATATATATATATATATATATATATGTGTGTGTGTGTGTGTGTGTGTGTGGTGATGAAATTTTACATTAAATGTTGGAGAGTAGAAATATGGCTAAGTTATATGGATGCGAGGTCAGTTGAGAGCACAAAAAAGTATGCCTAGTAGTGTGAATTTTGTAATTAATGTGAGACATTGCCTATAATAAGTACCCACGATGGACACGAGGTTAGTCCCAAATTTGTAGGGTAAGTCTGCCCAAATAATTTGGCCACCGGCATCTGAAAGTGCTGCTAAGGATCGTAATATGGAATAGCAACTAAGTTATCTACTAATGCAGAATAAAAGGTAAATAGTAAAGTAAACAACACCAGGAATTTTTATACTGGTTCGAACTCCCATTCTACGTTCAGTCCTAGACTCCTTTTGGAATTTAACTATCAACCCTCTCTTAATCCGGAGGAATAGGTATTACACCGCCTGAGCAACCGAACATGACTTCTACCGCCTAGACAACTGAATAGGACTTCTACCGCCTGAGAAATCGAACAGGACTTCAACAATACAGAGATTTTTCTTGACTGATTATGCTCTTTTGATAGCACGGATAAGTGTTTAGAGTACACCCTACCTATAATCTTCTCTTTTGTGGTATATAGTGTAGTTCGTGAAGATTAGAGGTTAATTTAATCAAAAATGAATTTGTGCTTGAATGTGTAAGTGATTAGAACGAGATTTGAAAGCAAATGGAAGAATATTTTAGATAATAAGTATATGAGAATAGAATCATAAATTAAGTGATTAAAACAACTGAATTGAAGGCTATATATAGAGTTTAAGTGATGTAATTCTTCGTGAAGAGTTACAGTCAAAAGATACGGAAACAACTCTTGAATCAAGGGTTGTTTCTATTTGTTAAATGGAAGTGACCGTTCAGAAAAATAACCGTTATGAATTTTTAGTCGACTTAGGAAAAGATTTCAGTCTACTGAATATCTAAAAAATTCGAATTTTAAAGTTTAATATTAAAAAGACGCATAGTTCAGTTGACTGAATAGGGTAGTTCAATCGACTGAACCTTCAAGTGTACTGTGCACATGCACAGGTATCCAGTCGACTGCTCATTCAGTCGACCAGAGTTTCTGCCATATTGAAGTACTTTTGAAAACTTTTTGATAACGGAATTTGCAAATAACGAAATACTTTGTGTACATATGATTTGAAAATAATTTTAAATACTTGTGTGCATGCATATACCACCTAGGAGAGATTTTAACAATGATTAACTACTAAATTAGACTATAGACAAACCATTAATAAATTTTGAAACTTCTCCCTGAATTCTTGGTCTTCAATCTATTGTTGAGTAGAATAGTATATTCTCCTGCAAATATGGTTAGTTTATATAATATTTACTTATATAGTTATCAAGATCAAAACATCAAAATACAAGCTTCTAGCATTCTCCCCCCTTTTGATGACGACAACTATGTAAGTCTAAAAATAATAAAAATGCATAAAAACGATTGTAACTCCCCCTGAATAAATGATCTACTTGCTTGATTTATCTGCTGAACGTATATACTTCTCCCCCTTTGTCATTGAAAAAAGGAATACTTGGATATCATGATAAACAACAGTATCACAAATGAATCAAAAATAGATAAACATGATAAATGAAATGAACATTAGAGACAAGCATGTTTTAAGACACCAAACAGAACTAAATAAACATCAAAACAACATCAACTATCCAATGTAAAATAATAGGGAACAACACGAAAATAGATAGGCATAAACTAAGATAAAGAAATCTAAACTTCCTCACTCCCCGATTCTTTATCTTCTTCTTCTTCCTCAGATATAGACCAAGTGAAAGGAGCAGGATTCTCGGCAATACTTGTAGAAGTAGAGCCGGTGCATGAAATCTTCTCCCATATCCTGTTTAAGAAGCCCTTGATGGAGTTAAGCTTCTTGTTGGTCTTGACGACGTTCATTTCGACGGTGACCAATCATCGATTGAGTTTGCTTTGATTTTGGGAGAGCGTGGAAAGAGCGTGAATTCACCTTGAAGCTCTTGAATTTCGTCGTCTTCTTCTTCCTGCTCTATTTGATGGGAAGGTTGAGTGGAGGAGGAGGCAATGTGTGTTTCTCGGGGTTATGGAATCCCTTGCTCTCGATTCGCCACCCATTGTTGGAAACTAATGATTTCTTGAGGTGGAGGACGTTTGGGAAAATTCATAAGACTTAAAGTATTAGAATTTAGCTCGCCAACAGTGATGAAGTCGGCATCGGGTACGGTGACTCCGAAATTCATAAGAATGCGCATGATATAGGCTCCGTAGAAGATGGTCTTATATCTCCTCTTATGATTGACGGTTAGGAATTCGTCAAGAATGACTTTAGCCAAATTTACTCATTGGGAGGAGTAAATGGCATAAAGTGCTTGAAAGTCTCTTTTGTAAACCTTCTCGTAACTCCCGGTACGAGGTTGAAGAGATCGGATTAGAGAACGGTGAAGAATACACGCCTTTGGTCGCAAGGCTACGGAATTGAGTACCATCAAATCATCAGACATAAATCTATGGGAGACTTCATCTCTATTATCCATGTCGACATCGATGTCATTAATATCAGCTCCATCGGGATGACAACGAAGAACATGTACGAGTCGTTGAAGTGGGAGATAGATTCGGACGCCACAAACTAACGTCCAAATGCAGTCATCTTTATTTCTTAGATCTTGGTGATCCAAGTTCATGTTTGCGAAGAATAGTTTGATGAGAAGGGGATAGATCTTAACATTATTAGCATCGAACCCAATCAAGCTATCAACCCCCCTAGCTTCGGCAATCTCATGAATGGCATAGGCATTGAAATCGGAAAATTTGACGTGGGAGCCATCAAAAATCCTTGAGCTCTTCATAGCGTTGAATCGAGTAATTGCAATGTCATTATGAAGCCATGATCTTATTTGACTTTCAGATGGTCCAGCGGAGGATTCTCTTGCGCTCTTAGTTCTTGGGGCAATTGGATTGATTGGATTTGGAGGTAAAATTGGATAAAAAATGGAGGCTAGGGTTTTGGTTGCTGAAGAGGTAGGGGTTTGATGAAAAAGAAGATGATTATATAGGGTTGGTGAAAAGGTAGGCTAGGAAATGTGTAGACAGATTTTTAAAAACCAAAAATACATGAATCGGTCGATTGAAATGGTAGTACCAGTCGATTGATATGCAGGAAAATTTATCCAACATGTTTTCAATGTAAAATTCGCATATTCAGTCGACTGTATATAGAAGGTCGGTCGACTGTTTTCTGAGACAATTTGAAGTATGTATGAACATTTATTCGACTGAATCAATAATTCAGTCGACTGATGTGCAGGAATTTTAAGGCCGTAACTTGATAACTAAAAATCAAGCTTTTCAGTTTACTGGTTTCATGAGTTTAGTCGATTGATTCTGCAGTTGTATAAAAAATCGTATGAAGTTTTAGTCGACTGTTTTGTCCTATTCAATCGAATGAAACTGTGCTTTTTTATGAGCTTAGCCTCTTTACTAAAGATTTTTTCTGTAATATAATTAAATAATATATATACTTATCAATAATCCATTTGAAAACAAAAATATATCATTATTTAATAGTGAAAACATATAAGAAATACAAAATTAAATATATAATAATATAAATGAAGTCTTAGTTTTTAGAAGAATTTGAATCATCAGAACGTGGTTCAACCATCGTAATTTCTTATAATGGATGGATCAGTGACCATACATTACTATTCCTACGAGTTTGGTGACACCTGAGGACGTTGGGGGCTTTGTTCCCAAGAGTTCGGTGGCACTTGAGGACGTTGTGGTGATGGTTGATGGATGCAATGTTTTGATGATGACCCGCAAAGCTTCAAAGCGACTTGTTCTAGAAAGCTTAAGCATTTAGCATTAACTTTTTGCTCATAGTACATTTTGCATTGAAGTTTCAGAGTCTCTCTTTGGTAATGGTGAATATCATCAATTTTATCTTTAGTAGATGGAGAGCCAAAACGTAAGTTACATTTTGCTCGCTTCCTCTGTGGCGTATATCCAGTGTGATGTGTTGGAGATGGTGTAATTTTAACTGGAATATATACAGGAGTGGAGTTGTTGGAATTTTTTGACGAGTCGAAAGTGGGAGTGCTGAAAAAAATGGAAGACTGATTTGATCCTTCTTGTGAAGACATTATGGGGTTTGCACAAAATTTTGAAAAAAAAATTGAGCAAAAAAGATTAAATGAAAGAGAATATTGAAGAAACGGCTAGGTGGGAAGCCTTTATATATGGGAAGACATACTAGTTTCAGGTTGAAGTAACCTGAGAAGCAGATTGTTTGAACGTTTATAACCAAGGAAAAATTAGAGCTAGATAAACATAAGAAATACTAAAAGTACAAGTAATTTGTGGTACGTAAATGTAGTTAAACCAAGAAACAACATAATATAACGGAAATGCATACAACTTCCTTATCAGTGACCTGAGATCAAGTGCCAGCAGCTACATGTTTAAAAAAAATCATTTCTGATAAAAAATTTATTTCAAAATTTTATAAAATAAATTAATAAATCATGCAAAGATATAATACCTAATTCTCGACGCAACTTAATAAAAATATTTTCATTTAATGGTTTAGTAAATATATCAGCTATCTGGTTTTTTGAAGGAACATAATCTAATGAAATATTTCCTTTTTCTATATTATCTCGAAGAAAGTGATGTCTAATATCAATGTGTTTAGTTCTAGAATGATTTATTGGATTTTTCGATAAATTTATTGCACTTGTATTATCACAGAAAATTGTTGAATTTGAAAGGTGTATTTCAAAATCTTGTAGCGTTTGCTGCATGTAGATTACTTGAGCACAAGCCAAAGCAGCAAAGATATATTCTGCTTAACACGTCGAAAGTGAAATGCAATTTTGTTTCTTACTGAACCAAGATACTAAAGATTATCCAATAAAGTGACAAGTACCACTAGTACTCTTTCGGTCCGTTAGACATCGTCCAAAATCAGCATCACTATATGATACTAATTCAAAAGGACATTTTTTTGGATAAAATAGACCGTAGTCTTTAGTCTTGCTTAAGTATCGCAAAATTCGCTTCCCAGCTCGCAAATGTGATTCTTTAGGATTTTCTTGAAATCGTGCACACAAGCATACACTTATCATTATGTCTGGTCGACTAGCAGTTATATATAGTAATGAACCAATCATACTATGATATAGTTTTTGGTCAACACTTTTGCCATTTTCATGTCTATCGAGATGTACTGTAGTACTCATAGGAGTTGGTTTAGCAGAAGTGTTTTCCATACCAAATCATTTTATGAGATTATTACAATATTTTTCTTGATTAATAAAAATACCATTACTTAATTGTTTAATTTGTAATCGAAGAAAATATGAAAGTTCTCCCATGTGATACATTTTAAATTCTCTTGTCATAATTTTTGAAAATTCTTGACATAATTTTTCGTTTGTAGAACCAAAAAATAATGTCATCTACATATATTTGAATTATTAAAATATCATTTTTATCTTGTTTTATAAATAAAGTTTGATCTACTTTTTCAATTTTAAAACCAGAACTAAATAAATAATTTTTAAGACGGTAATACCTAGCACGGGGTGCTTGTTTTAACCGTATAACCATTTTTAACTTATAAACATGATCTAGATATTTTTCATGTGCGAATAAAGGAGGTTGTTCTACATATACATTTTCTTTTATAAAACCATTTAAGAAAGCACTTTTTACATCCATTTGATATAGTTTAAAATTTCTAAAACATGCATAAACTAATAAAATACGTATAGCTTCTAGACGAGCTACAGGTGCAAATGTTTCATCATAGTCTATTCCTTCTTCTTGATTATAACCTTGAGCAACTAGTCTAGCTTTATTTCGAATAATATTTCCTTTCTCATCGGCTTTATTTTTGAAAACCCATTTTGTACCTATAACTGCTTGATCACTTGGTCTAGGAACCAAGTCCCAAACTTTATTACGTTCAAATTGATTTAATTCTTCTTCCATAGCTATAATCCAGTAATCATTAATTGATGCTTCTTTAGCATTTTTGGGTTCAATATTTGAAAGAATAGCTACGTGACCCATTTGATTTAGTTGATTTCGTGTTCTTATGTTAGTATTTATTTCTCCAATGATATTTTCAGTAGGGTGATTTCTTAGAAGTCTTGATGGGGGATCTTATTTCATTATTATTTGGTAAATTACTGTCTGTATTACTTTCAAAATCATCATCTGAGTCATTTGATTTAGAAATAATTTCTTCATCTTTTGTTTTATGGTTAACTTCAAAATTTTCATCGAATGACACATGAAGTGTTTCTTCGATTATTTTAGTTCTTTTATTATAAATTCTGCAAGCTTTACTTCATTCTGAATATCCAATGAATATTCCTTCATTAGATTTTGGATCAAATTTACCAAGCTTATCTTTTGTATTTAATATAAAACATTTTGAACCCAAAACTTTAAAATATGACATATTAGGTTTTCTTCCATTAAAAAGCTCATATGGTGTATGTTTAGTTAATGGTCTGATGGAAACTCTATTTAAAACATAACAAGCAGTTACTATAGCTTCTGCCCAAAAATGTTTTGGTACAGTACTTCCATTTAATAAAGTTCTAGCACATTCTTGAAGTGTTCTATTTTTCCTTTGTACAACTCCATTTTGTTGTGGAGTTCTAGGAAATGAAAAATTATGAACAATTCCTTTCTTATTACAGTAATTTTCAAAAGATTCATTTTCGAATTCACCACCGTGATCGCTCCGTATATTTTAAATTTTAAATTTTTTAATACTTTGAATTCTTTTAGCAAATATTTTAAAATTTTCAAAAGTATCACTTTTATTTTCCAAAAATATTGTCCAGGTATTTCTTGAAAAATCATCTACTATTAGAAAAACATATCTACTCCGGTTTATAGATTGAACTTGAGTTGGTCCAAAAAGATCCAAATGTAATAACTCAAGTGGTTGTAATATAGAAATCATTTTCTTTGATTTAAAAGAAGATTTTGTTAATTTTTCTAATTGACAAGCATCACATATATTTTTTATTTTAAAATTCATTTTAGGTAAACCTTTAATTAAGTTATTCTTAGATAATTTATTTATAGCTTTGAAATTTATATGACAAAATCTTTTGTGCCATAACCAAGGATCATTTTCTTTGGCTATTAGACACATATTTGTGTTATGATTGACTTTCATATTTAATATATAAATATTCCTTTCTCTGGTTCCTTCAAATATAAGATTATTATTTTGATCAAATATGTTGCATTTATTTTCTGAAAAAGTTATATTAAAACCTTTTTCACATAGTTGGCTTATACTTAGCAAATTATGTTTTAAATATTTAACTAGTAAAACATTTGTAATAAGAGGTAAGTTAGATGTACCGCCATTGCTTACATCACCTTTGCCTTGATATATCCTTTAAAATTATCTCCAAATGTGACAAATCCTCCATCTGAGTAGATAATGTTGGTCAGCATATCTTTGTTTCTGTCATATGTTTTGAGCAACCACTGTCTAGTTTCCACTTTCCTCTTTTCTTAGTTGGTACCAGCAAAAAATATAAAAATGATGTTGGTACCCACTTTTTATTAGGGTCCTAAGAGTTAGGTCTTAGGAAGCCAAACCCAGGAGGGTTTAGAATTCCCTTTAAAAGTAAATTTTTTGTTTTTATGAACTGAAGTTATAAAAGATTTAATATACTTATTTCTGATTAAATTGTTATTAGTTTTTGGTACCCAAATTTTTATAGTATTTGTGCTACCAATTTCTTTCTTTTGAGTGAAAATCTTTGGTTTTGGTTTTGCTTTTACAAAATTTTTATGCAAATTGAAATTTTTATATGATATACTATTCTTCTTTGAACTAGTCTTTGAAGAATTTTTATATCCTAATCCATTCTTATTTGTAGTAGTTTGAGAATTACTGATAATTTTAGAAAGATTTTCTCTTCCTTTATTAAAATTAGTTACATTTTTAGTAATATTCTCTAACTCAGTTTTGAGGCTGGTATTTTTCAATTCAAGAATTTTGATATTTGATTTTAAATCATGATTTTCTGAAGCTAATGTCATATTCCTTTCTTTTTGCACTTCTATTTCATAATATAGCATATTGATTTGAGAAGAAACGTTAGACAAAGATTCTTGTGTATTAACAAGTTCTTCTTCTAGGATTTTCTTTTCATCTCTTTGCATATCAACTTCTATTTTTGTTCTGTTTAATTTTTCTAGTGCATCTTTATACTTTCTTTTGACTTCCTTGAGTTTATCTAACAGTTTTGAATTTATATCAATTATATCATCAAAAGTTAAATCACTTACATCGTTAGTCGAAGCCATAAAACAGACGTTGGCTTGTTCAGAATCGCTGTCCGTGTCACTGTCTAATGATGAAGATGATTCTGAATCATCCCATGTAATAGAGAATGCTTGCTTCTTTTTGTACATGTCCTTCTTATTCTTGAATCTATCTTTCTTTCTATCAGGACAATCTTTCTTCATGTGACCCTTCTTATGGCATTCATAACATTCGAGATTCGAAACTGGCGGTTTACTGGAATTGTCTCTCCCGTTGTTTCCAAACTTCTTGTCCTTTCTAAATTTTAAAAACTTTTTGAAATTCTTTGCAATCAATGCAATGTCATCTTCATCTGAATCTTCTTGTTCAGCTTTGAAGGAAATATTCTTTTTATCTTGGGCTTGATCTCATTTTTCCTACAAATTAACTTCGAATGACATGAGATTTCCAACCAACTCTTCAGGTTTGATGGTAGAAATGTCATTAGCTTCTTCAATAGCTAAGACTTTTCGTTCCCATTCATCGGTTAAAGAGTTTAGAATTTCTGAGACAATATCAAAATCTGAAAATTTTCTCCTAGTGCCAATAGCGAATGATGTATGTCTTGGAATCTAGAATACATGTCATTTATAGTTTCATCTGGTCTCATTCTAAAATTTTCAAACTAATTTTTGAGCGTAGAAATCTTGCTTTGTTTAACTTTGTTAGTACCTTCATGTGTGACTTTAAGAGTTCTCCAAATTTCATAAGCAGTTGTACACGTGCTAACTCTATTAAATTCATTTTTATCAAAGGCACAAAATAACATATTCATGGCCTTTGCATTCGATGTAGCATCTAACTTTTGTGTATTTGACCATTATGCAAATGGTGTAGTGGATATAGTGTATTCACTTTGAGTGATATTCCAAGTATCATATCCATTTGCTTGCATAAAAAAATTCATTTGAGTTGACCAATAATTGCAATTCAAACCATTAAACAGTGGTGGTCGTGTAGTTGATTGACCTTCAACAAAATTTGTGTTAGTGTTATTTTCCATATTAACTGAATATCAAATAACCGTGTTATGGTTAAATAATGGCCTTGCTCTGATACCGAATGAAAGTGCTGCTAAGGATCGTAATATGGAATAGTAACTATGTTATTTACTAATGTGGAATAAAAGGTAAATAGTAAAGTAAATAACACCAGAGATTTTTATACTGGTTCGAACTCCCATTCTACGTCCAATCCCAGACTCCTTCTGGAATTTAACTATCAACCCTCTCTTAACCCGGAGGAATAGGTATTACACCGCCTGAGCAACCGAACATGACTTCTACCCCCTAGACAACTGAGTAGGACTTCTACCGCCTAAGCAACTGAATAGGACTTCAACAATACAAAGAATTTTCTTGACTGATTGTGCTCTTTTGATAGCACAGATAAGTCTTTAGAGTACACCCTTCCTATAATATTCTCTTTTGTGGTATACAGTGTAGTTCGTGAAGATTGGAAGTTAATTTAATCAAAAATGAATTTGTGCTTCAATGAGCAAGTGATTAGAACGGGATTTGAAAGCAAATAGAAAAATATTTTAGATAGTAAGTATATGAGAATAGAATCAGAAATTAAGTGATTAAAACAACTGAATTGAATACTATATATAGAGTTTAAGTGATGCAATTCTTCGTGAAGAGTTACGGTCAAAAGATACGGAAACAACTCTTGAATCAAGGGTTGTTTCTGTTCGTTAAATGGAAGTGACCGTTCAGAAAAATAGGCGTTATGAATTTTCAGTCAACCGAGAAAAAGATTTTATTCTACTGAATATTCAAAAAATTGAAAATTTAAAGTTTATGTTAAAAAGACACAATTCAATCGACTGAATAGGGTGATTCAATCGACCGAACCTTCAAGTGCACTGTGCACGTGCACAGGTATTCAGTCAACTGGACCTCCTCATTTAGTTGACTGAATTCAGAGTCTCTGCCATATTGAAGTACTTTTGAAAACTTTTTGATAATGGAATTTGCAAATAATGAAATACTTTATGTGTATTTGATTTGAAAATAATTTTAAATACTTGTGTGCATGCATATACCACCTAGGAGAGATTTTAACAATGATTAACTACTAAACTAGACTATAGACAAACCACTAATAAATTTTGAAACTTCTCTCTGAATTCTTGGTCTTCAATCTATTGTCGAGTAGAATTGTATCTTCTCCTGAAAATATGGTTAGTTTATATAATATTTACTTATATAGTTGTCGAGATCAAAACATCAAAATACAAGGTTCTAACAGCATCTACAAATATTTAAACTAATGTGGGACGTCACAGTTGGGTTACCAGCCATAAGTATGTGGAACTCTCAGGATAGGCCTACTTCAGAGTTGAGTTATTAAATGGCTTTTTTAAGGTCCACCTCTCCCTATTTAGGAAGTATTAAATGGTCGCGACTAACATTTAGGTGTGTTAATAAAAATCTCTTAGGGGAAGTCCGCTTCAGTGTTGAGGTACTAAATGGTTGTTAGTGAGTCTGCCCCTTCCCTATCTAAGAAGCATTAAGTAGCCTAGAAGAGATTTGGTACGATGTTGGTTAGGGAGCACCATGAGAGGTTTGCCTGGGGTTAGGTATTAAATGACTTGAGGGATTGCCTACTTCCCATTTAAACGGTATTAAGTAACCCTGTTACTTCCTCTTGCATCGTTAAACTATGATTGGATGGGAGATAGGTTGTTGAATCCAATATACTCCATAGTTGCATTATACCCGCTTTTATTGCCATAAAGTAGGACACGTAGGGTCACTAGTCCATAGTTTGAGATACATGGAGGAATATAATAAATACATAAGACACAATACTTATCTGAATGCTTATTTCCTATATATTACTACTGTATAACTTGAGGTTTTCATTCACCAAACATGGTTGTTCTGACTCCCTCCTCATTACAACCCATAAGTTAGGTACAATAATGAGTGTGGAGAAGATAGCAGTGACTTGGCAGATAGTTATCTAATCTAGTTGTCTATTTATGTTGTTATGATGTACCTAGACTGTGTATTAGACTTGTTTTATGTGCTATTGTGACAGTGTACATCTATGGTTTGGTTTTGTGAGATGGATACTTTATTTTATTATTATATTTTTCTCTTTCCGCTGTGAGACTCAGAACTCATTGATGTATACCTCTGCATATTTTTTAATCAATTTTACCAACCAACAACCAACTCTAAAATGAGCCTAAGGTTCGATGGGCTTTATCGGGTCTAAAATTAGACTCGTTTCAGAAAGGGTAGTTACATTTGGTATCAGAGTGAGGTTAGGCGATCACAAGAATTAGGATACGCAAAGTGAACGTATTTGTATTTTTATCTATAATTATTCATATATATATGTGTGTGTGTGTGTGTTATGTGTATGTATGTGTGTATGCATTACTCGCCAAACTCTACAAATTCCGATTATAAAATTAGTTGCGACCATATTCTAAAAAGATGGATAAGGAAACTATGGGTTGGAACAATAAATTGGGTTAAGATTACATACCTACCCCCGATTACCCCATGGGATGTAGGCCATATCGTTGACTTAAGAAGAGCATAAGCAAGTTCTCGTAAGAAAGTGTGCATTAACCACCATAAAATGTTAGCCGGATTTTAATACGTTCTTAATGAAGGTAAGTGAAGAATAATTGGAAAAGAAGAAAAGTCCAAAAGAAAGGACAAATAAAAATCCATTTTTGAGTCTGACCCTATATGAAAGAATTTGATGAAAGATTTTCAATTTTCTTAAAATATTTGAAATGGCTTTCAAAGAATTTATTTAAAAATAAATAATTTATACCACTAAAAAGTTGTCATTTTTGAAAAGTAAGTAAATACCAAATTTTTTGCCATATAAAATATCCTTTGGAAATAGATTCTTGAAAAAAACCAAGATATTCAGGAAATTTTAATCAAATAACTTATCTAGAAAATTTCTAGGGGAAGCTAAAACTGACTAGACTAAAATTCCAAGTAATGAGTTTTTGCTAAAGAATAAGAAAAAACTGACAATCACTCTTATTAAAATAGACATAAAATAGGGCGTATGTTTGGCTCGATGATTTTTTTATTTTTCATAAATTATAAAGTTTTAAAATTCTTTTTAAGCGGCGGATAAATGAAAATGATATTTGATTTAAATAGAGTAAAAATAATGAAAGAGTAAGAACACCTGTCAATGAAAATAGGAAGAATATTTCCATATAAGAAAATACAGAGAAAAATAACTGAAATGGATTTATACACAAAAAAGTAAACAGTTTCATATTAATGGAGAAAAGCCCAATGGCTAAAGCAGTAGGAGAACACACTGCAATGATCCAATGAAGAAAATGATCAAATAAAGGAGAAAAAGAGCTATATAAAGAGAAGCAATTTAAATAAAAGTAAGTGAGGCAGAGGAAATTTAAATAGCACAAGTAGTATGAGAATAATAGTATGAAATTTTCCTTGTCTACTCCAGTTTTTATTATTTAAAGTTATAAAAGATGTTGTAGAAACACTGTAACTGTGCATTTTCAAAAAATGGTTTTGGTATAACATTTGAGTTTTTGAATGCAAAACTTAATAAACAGTTTGAGTTAAAAATTCTACATTTTAAGAATAAATCTCTACTATAAAAAAAACTTGACTCTTACTATTTGAAAAGAAGGAAATAAGCTGTTGTTTAAAGGGAATGATTATTTTAAATTAAATTGCTAACATTGACTTTTAAACTTAACAAATAAACTTACTTCATAAATACCAGTTATAGTCGAAATTGTTTAAAATGAGGAGTTTTTTATGGCTCCTTTTGGAGATCCAGCAATTGTTGAATTTAGTAGAAGTTTCTAAGTTTATATTTTCAAAGATAAAAGTTGGGTCAAGTACTTCATGACTATGAAATTTAATGATTTTTTTAAAAGAAGTAAAAGCTAAACCAACTATGATATAGAGTAGATAGGGACGACTAGTTAGGAAAAATAGAGAAGGGCTAAAAGCTATGAGAAATAGCTACAAATGTTACAGTGAGTGGAAGAGGAAACCTTAGAAAGGTTCTAAAATAGCACATTTTGTTTGAAGAGGTTAGTACTAGAGGAAAGTGACCGAAAAAGGAAAAGTTAAGGGACATTGACCTTACTTTATGAAGCAAGTCCATGCTAAAAGAAATAAATCATTGTTGATAAAGTTTTATATGTAAGCAACACATTAGGCCTAACTACATGAATTTCTCTTTCCACCATTAAAATTGAAATGTAGAAATTTTAAACATATTAAAAGAAAAGGGGCTGCAACATGACATAAATTTTGAAATTGTACTTTTGAGGCTAAAAGACGGGTATTAAAACTAACAGTTGATGAAATTTGAAATATTTGCCTCACTAAAAAGAAGAGTAAAACAACTTTTGTAAAACTTCCATTAATTATGGGTAAGTCGAACCCTTTGAACTTTCTAAGTAAAATAGAATATGGTAAAATGAGTAAATAGATAGATAATTAAGGTTTGACCTTTAACTTTTATAAATTAAGCCTAATTGAACATCTTCAAAACTTTTGAATCTCTCTTCTCAAGGAGGTTTTGTTAAATGACTAATTTCAGAACTCTTTTTTTAGCTACCAATTATGTCCTAGTTTATACTATAATTTTTTTATAAATGAATAATAATGATGAAAATATAAAAATAAATAAAATAAATAAAATTAAATGTGTTAGATCTTTAGTTTTGAGTCTATTTAGTTACTCTATTGATTGGGGAAAATATTGATTTAGAAACATAAAAACCTTGGCATAAAACCTTACCATCTTATTTTAAAAAGAAATTTATTTAATAAAATAAGAACACATGGTTTTCCTTTTTGAGAAATTTTGATTTTTGGAAAGAGATAATCAAATACTGTATAGACGGTTTAGAAGTGCTGCTAAACATAATGCCCATAGTCAAGGATTCTGGAAAGGTCAGACGAAGAAGAGAATGATAGAAAACATTTCAAGAATACTATAGATAATTATCTTAAAACTATAACATGATGTGTAAGGATACCACTCAGATAAGTTAAGCCAACATAAGAAATGATGACACTGTTAGCAAAAAGTGGATATATTATACTAAAGAAGGTTCTTCCGATATTTAGCCAATGAAGGTGGACGATCGTGATGTTTTTAGCATGTGTGTCGTTAAACATTTTGATCAGTATAGGGTAACATATTTTTTTTTCGTTTGTGGATTTGTTGTTCATCGTGCCAGTAGGATGTCGTATCACTATATGTATTTTTGGATTATGGCTATACTGATGGTAGTATTTGGGTTTTGTCACTGCAACCTCAAGAAACTTGTAACGACCCGTAAATTTTAACTGTTTTAATAATGTGATAAATGGAATTTTGTAAAATTTTAAATAATAAAATTTTGAAATAAAAATTTAATATTTGAAATGCGTCTAGTTAAACATAGCAACTGGTAAATTTTCATCCAAAAATATGGAAGTTTATTTTCGTGTGTAATTTTATTTCAATTTAATCAGTTAGGAATTGATGAAAATAAAATATTTTCGAAACCTAAATATTTTTATATAGAAAAATTCTAAATCATCTTCTGAGTGAGATGTCATCTTTCGTTTTTCAAAATTTGAACTTCTATTGCTCCATTCATCTTAATTTCAGTGTATTAGCACCATTTTCGGTATCGATTATCGATATTTGACCGGATGATCATACTATTGATATTTGTATACCGTTTTGATCATTTCGTTGTGCTGATTTCCGCAGTATATTTGTTTCTACATTTTGAAGTCCGGTTTACTATGGGATTGATGAAACCATCTGTAGTATCGGTACGGTTTTGAACATTTCAAATCCCTTGTGGCCATTCAATTTTCACTGTATATCAATTCATCAGCCATTAGTCTTTATTATCTCTGAATTCAATGGGTGTGACCTTTACTATTTTTACCCTTTTCATTTCATTTATTTTGTTATTTCGTTTCCTAACCGGTTGCTTCATTATTTTTATAAAGTAAATTAAATTTGGTCTTCTCTCTGAATCTCGTCTCCACCATTTTCACATGTTTCCTGTCGCTTGCTTTCCCTTCCAAAACCCGACCCACCGATCTGCTTTCCCTTTCCACCATCGGCCCCAGCCGAGCAATCTCCACTCTACATGCGACCAAGCCACCACTTCTCGAAGCTTTCGCTGGTCGAATCATCCAGCCTTGCTTTGAGCGCCTCCCCTCCCCAATTCTTCTTCTACTCAGTTGTCTTCCACCACGCAAGTTTTCTTCTTGTAAGTATTTTATGTACGTGTTGTATATCCTGCAATCTATTTTACTATGTTATGTTGTATTTAAAACAGATTTTGGTATAAATAATATAGGTATTTATAAGTTTTATAATCTGTTTTATATATAAAAGTTACACATATATATTTTGCTTATATGAAAGTTTACACTATAGAATTTTACTGTGTGGATTATGATAGTCATATGTCTATAAGTTTAAGTATAGATTCTATATATTACCGTGTATTTTTAGGTTGTAGTATGCATTATATTACAACATACACTTAAACGTATACAAATATTGTAAGTAGTTTTGGGATACACTACATATATTTGTTGCGTGTATCTTTGGTAGACTGCACTTTTAGTTTTTCTTCCATGCGAGTCTGCATATTTTATATTTCATAAAATTTATACAAATATATCATAACTAGAAGACAAGTATTTCATACAAATAGTTTATTGGATGTTGCATATAGGAGTATGGGTTTAGTTACATAAAAGTATACAGTGTCTGTTTGTAAATATATGCCTATTTAAAACATAGGTAGTATATATATTCATTATTTTGTATATATATTTGTAGCTTAGATTTCTAAATTTATACAGTAATATATTATGCCTATTTTATGCAAGTTACGTATAAAACTTGTCGTATATGTATTTTAACAATGTAAAATTTATGACCTGTTTGTATATATATTTGGGTATATATGTTATAGATATTTCGATACTTACATCTGTCATATACATTTAGAAAGGATGTACATGCGGTATTTCTTTTATTACCTATATATAATTGTGTATGGAAGCATTTATATATTCGAGACATAATATTTTTTTCACAAGTTGTTTTATATATATGTGATATCAGCTTCAGGCTCATACGAGTCATAGGTGACCTGTTGTGGTTTATATAAAGTAGGAGTCCATGACTTTGGGTGTATATATATATATATATTAGTATATTTTACAGGCCTATATATTTTTCCTAAGGTTTATGTTCATGGTATGCTTAACAGTGAATATATAGTATGTGTGAGGTATTTATACTTATAAGCTATATATATGTCTACTGGGTTCATGTATACAATTTAAGTCATATTAATTTTATAAATTTCGTTTTAAATATAGTATGTATATATTTGTGAGTTTAGTTATACATATATATTTAGTTGTTTGCATATGGATGTTCTATTGTGAATTTTGCATGTAAGTTGGGTAGTTGTCTGCATTATATGAATATATGAATACATATATATAGTATGTATATTTGAATGTGAGTTTAGTTCTTGTACTCTTATATATATAGGCTTATTTTTTCTCTGCAGTTTATGTTTAACAGTGTGTATATATATATATATTATTTGTTTTCTTTACATATATATAAATGTGAGTTGAAGGTATTTATATACATATAATGATTAGGTTTCAGTTATATATATGTGATGTTTAAAAAAAATAAGGATGATATTTTGTTTTATAAAATGTTGATTTTAGAATTGTTTATGTCATATAAGTGTGTTCAATAAGGGTTGAGGCTTGTGTAATGTGGTTTTATAATTTTGATTTTATATAATAATAATGTATATATGTTGATATTAATATATGCATTTAATTTGAATAATAAAATTTGAAATACATACATATATATATATATATTCAATATAAATGTGTTTGAATTAAAAAATATGATTTATATATGTATATATGGTTATATATACCTAAGTAACCTATATCAATTATCCGCATCAATCCATTCTGATTTGATTTTGTCTATCCCTTATCTACCAGCTTTGTTTGTTGATGCGTGCCAATCTTATCTTGCTTTAGAAGTCGTGCTCAGATTCGTAACTCATTTCATCGTCAAATTTCTATAGCCTTGAAAGGTTAACAATCACTCACGATTAATGTTCTTTTATTTATTAAATTTGATTTCAATTGAAACGACAATTGAAATATGCTGCTATAGTTATTTACACTGTTATTTATGTTATTACCTGTATCAGTTCACTTGTGACATCTAACACCATTATCTGTTAATTATTTATGGAATGATAATACAGTTTGGCTCAAAATTGATTGATTGCTGATGTTTATATTGACGTTAAATTGTTAATGTTAAGTGATAAATAGTATGCAATT
This sequence comes from Allium fistulosum, assembly GCA_030737815.1. Taxonomy (NCBI): domain Eukaryota; kingdom Viridiplantae; phylum Streptophyta; class Magnoliopsida; order Asparagales; family Amaryllidaceae; genus Allium; species Allium fistulosum. The sequence continues at coordinate 913,839,940 of CM060908.1, forward strand.
GAATTTGATATAGGATAGTTAAAAGTTAAATTTGATTAGTATGACCCCTTTAAATGTTAAATAGATTGATAAGTAGAAATAGTGTTAACTACACCTTGAACCATTGAATGTATGTTGTATAAATTGTTGTAGTTCAAAATTGAATAATGGATATCAAGTGAAGAACCATATAAATATTAGTGTAATAATCTTTAATCTACATGAAATGATAGTGTAGATTCTAGAAATAATTATATTAATTTGCACAAACAACAATGTGAATTAATACGATTATTTCAGGATTATTCGAATTAACTATTGGATTGTTATTGATTGTTGTTATTGCTTGTTTATTTACTTTGACACCCCAGTTATCACACTGCAAGTTCCCTTTGCTATGCTTTGATTTTTTTTTGAAATGAAATGGAATCAGGTTGAAATGATATATACCCAAATAAAACTTTGACTTAGGATAGAAAATTTAATAAAACCCGATTGGTCAATAATTTGATTTAAAAATAAAATGAAGATTTATTTGAATAAATAATATGGTTTTGAAATGAGTTGGAATTTGAATTTTAATGGAAGGAAATATTAATATTTAATAATCTGAATCAAAACATTAACATAGTAGTTGATGAAAGAACGTTGTTTTAAAATTTAGAATTATTAATAATTACGTTTTGAAATTAGTTAATAATTAAGTTTTGAAATTATTTAATAATTAAATAAGATTGAATTATTTAATAATTAAATAAAATTGAATGCTTTAATAAGTGAAATTGAACTTCTTGAATAAGTGAAATTAATTTTCTTTATTAATTGAGTTTTGAAATTTGTAACTAAGTAAATGAATAAGTGGAATTGAATTTCTTTAACAAGAAATAAAATGGGATTTATTGAATCAATGTAAGACTTGTAATTTAAAGAATTGATTTGATGAATTTAATTTAATTCAAATTTGTAAGTTTTGATACAATGAAGTTGAACCTAAATTGATTTGAATGTAGATTAAATCATTTTAAATGATTTCAGAATGAAACTTATATACGAATTTAAATGAATATTGGAATGGTTTTAAATAAAAATTGAAATTGTATTATAAGATTTTGAAATGGTAATTTGGATGTTTTGAAACGTAAATTATGGAAATTGATTTCGAAAGAGAAATGAAATGTTGGTTTACAAATTCTAATTGAAATTTTAATTGATTTGGTTTTTGAAATATATAAACGACCAATCGGTGTAATAATTACGAAAGTTATTAAAGAGACCGGAATCGGTTAGGGACATACTCACTGTCTAAACCAAAAACCACTTTAATAACTACACGCGGAGTGTGATCCAAAATGAAGTGGTTGGAATGATGTACGTGATGACGGAAGAAAGAGAACGACAATGGATAGCATTGACACTTGTGTCAAATTGGAAATGACTAAAACACGAGCCGTGCCAGGCCAAATGGGGTCAGCTACCTCGAGCGAACACACTTCTTCGAAAACTACTCATTACTTGTTGTCGATTGGTGCACCCTCGAAATTTTGGGAGTGTTGTTTCGCGGTGTTGCGATCGCTGCGGCGATGCGTTCTCACCAGTCCGGATCAGGCAAACGGTAGTTTCACTACCTTGGGTATTGCCTCATGTGCCTTGTCATACTTGTATCCCTATATACGCGACCACTACGATTTGTTTTGTGTTATACCTATGGAGTACTCCGTTATAGCCCACTAGTTTACGGTGGAGTTTACAGTGCTGTATAGTCTATAAAGCTTATATAAAATGTGTTAAGGGGGATAATGGTAACGCCTTAACACTATTTTGATACTTTATATTACTGATATGTATTATCTACTTATCGTACACTACTACATAGTAGATAGTTTAACGGATCCTTAAAGGATGGTTATTCCAAACATCCTTTGAGTTACTTGTATTTCAGTTGCTATTTCACTTGAGTTGGATTTATTGATATAAGAATGTTAATCTTGACTCGAGTGTTTTGTGTTTTGCTTTACGCTCGGGTCAGACTGAGTGTACCAGTATTCGAGACTCACCTTTGGAGTTGGAGCTTCGCTTGGAGATCCAGCTATCTATCCAGTTTCAGATATTCAGTCGATTCTAGTGATGTATTCTGATATTGTATTTGATTATTGTATTCGTCTGTTGTACCTTATTTAACTCTGATATGTATATAGTAGCTTCATGAAGTACTATCTTTTGTTTCCGCTGCAATTATTACTCTGTGTCTGTGATCTGTGATTATTTATTTACTGTATATGCTCAGTTTTGCCAAATATAATTAACAATTCGGTATTTTGAATCATTCAAGTTTGACATGTGTGTCTGCCTATGCACTCGGAGGGTGCAGCATGATAGGGGGTTCTCGCATTTGGTTTGGTAGCGAGCGGATGACTCTTACTCCTACATGTCCCTGTGGGGTTGGTGCAGTCGGGAGACTGGCTGTAAAGGCAGAACACAGGTACAGCTGTATGCTACGGTGGGCGTTACCCCACCGACGCGGTCCGTTACGGTTGGTATCAGAGCTTTGGTAGCTCTAGGCAAAACTTAGCATATAGGGTAAACGTATTTACAGAATCACTCTCATTCGAGTTTCAATCTCTTCCTTTTGACTCGATTCCTTTGAATTTTGGAACGTTCCCTGCAGTTCCAAAATCCATTCGTGTCCCTCACTATTTGTCTTCTAATTCCGGAGTATCCTTTAACTCCACCTTGAATGATCTTTATAATGAGTTGGCGGTCCAGCCAATCTTAAATTGATTTTGTAAATGGGTGAAACTCCTTTACAATAGACATTGATTTACCGGAGACTTCTGTATCCTCGGTTTAAAATGCTATCTATCTCCTGTTATACCCGAATTCTATTTCTTGAGATCAAATGTAGATTTGCCTCGAAATTCTGCATCGATCTTATTCTTGAAGTCACAGTCGACCCGGTTAAGGTTGCCCGTGATTTATATAAACTTATCAATCTTCCTACTTTGTTATTTAATCATCATATCTTTATTTCGAACTTATCTTCGAACCAAAATTCTCTTTGATTTGAGTCATCAAATTTGAATCCCTATACTTATTTTGAAATCCATCCTTGTATCGTCGTGCGAGGTAGTGCATTTGTTATTAATATAAAAATGTTTTCTTTATTGTGTTGTTTGAGTTGTTGATGTTGATTTGGGTTTTCGATCGATTCGTCTGATCAACGCTATCGATAGCATTTCCAAAACACTTGAACAGAGCAAACTGATACAATAGTATTTTCAAAATTTGGTAAATAAAATAATCTTGTATGATTATATTATATATAAGTATAAATTTTCTGAAATTGAATTGTTAACTGAATTGGTTGTCAGAAAGGTAATATTTGATTTTCACTATTTGTTTTGTAAATCATTGATTATTCCAACATAAAAATAAATGGAATTATAAAAGTTGGTTTATAGATTTATTTAGAAATTTAAATGAATTTTAAGTAAGAATTTGAGAATTTAATTTCTTAAAATTTAAAGCTTTGGTTTTTAAATTTTTAAAATGTATATTATTGAATGTATTTTCAAATAGAAACCGTTTTCAAAGAATTTTAAATATTGAAATCGGTGCTCTTCTCTTTGTCGCTGGAAAATAATTTCGGTGATGGCGGCCGCATCATCGACATTCATTTTCGAGTTTCGAAGTGAAGAGACCATTCTGTAGCTTTGCTACGGTTTTGTTTTGGAAAAATATTTTGATTTGAATTTCTTAAGTATGACTTGATTTATATATATATGGGTATATTATTTTAAATTTAATTTGATTTAATATATATAATATATATAATTATTTCTAAAGGGTTTGAAATTAAACGGAAATTAAATTCTTAAAAATCATGTTAAAAGATGTTTTCAATTATAAATAAAGCTAAATTTTGAATAAGTATTTAAACTTTAAATAATTGAATTTGAAATTTTTTTTGTATAGTACTAAATTGCATTTCAAATAACTTACCTAAATTATTCAGAAGCTAAAATGTAATTGGATAATATACAATATAAAATAATTTTATAAATAAAATTTGAGTGTTTATAATAAATGTTATGCACTTAGATTTTAATTATAAAAAATGCTAATAAAGATGATAGAATAATAAGTTAATTGAATGAGATAAATAAAGTAAATTTTGTTCTGAAAGAATTAACAAATTGAATTGAATCAGCTTAATGAAATACCTTGAATTAAGATCAATTATTGAATATTAATTGAATTAAAATGAAATTTATATGATTAGAATTAACGATTGAACTAACAAATTTAAATCGAATGACTATTTATTGATTTAATATAAATAGATTTAACCAAATTGAAAAAAAATATAAATTAATTTAAATTGAAATTTATATGGTTTAAATTAATTTTATATGGTTTAAATATATGTAATAAGATATATTAAGTGAAATAAACTTAATAATAATTTGGAATAAAAGAATTAAATCTGTTGAATAAAAAATGAGTACAATAATTGATTATACAAATTGATGATTTAGAAATTGTTAATTGAGGATGACTGGATAGTAAGAAATGAATTTAGAAATAGATAGATTGATTTAACTTAAGTGAAACCAAGTGGATTAAACCAAATTGTTAAATATTAATTAGTTTAATTTGAAATTATGTGGTTTAAATTAATTGTTTTATCTTGTCTTTTAATCTATTTTCTTTCTAGTTGTTTCTATTCTCCTACCTCCTTCCTTTTCGGGGACGAAAAGTTTTGAGTGGGGGAGAGTGTAACGACCCGTAAATTTTAACTGTTTTAATAATGTGATAAATGGAATTTTGTAAAATTTTAAATAATAAAATTTTGAAATAAAAATTTAATATTTGAAATGCGTCTAGTTAAACATAGCAACTAGTAAATTTTCATCCGAAAATATGGAAGTTTATTTTCGTGTGTAATTTTATTTCAATTTAATCAGTTATGAATTGATGAAAATAAAATATTTTCGAAACCTAAATATTTTTATATAGAAAAATTCTAAATCATCTTCTGAGTGAGATGCCATCTTTCATTTTTCAAAATTTGAACTTCTATTGCTCCACTCATCTTAATTTCAGTGTATTAGCACCATTTTCGGTATCGATTATCGACTTTTGACCGGATGATCATACTATTGATATTTGTATACCGTTTTGATCGTTTCGTCGTGCTGATTTCCACAGTATATTCGTTTCTGCATTTTGAAGTCCGGTTTACTGTGGGATTGATGAAACCATCTGCAGTATCGGTACGGTTTTGAACATTTCAAATCCCTTGTGGCCATTCTATTTTCACTGTATATCAATTCATCAGCCATTAGTCTTTATTATCTCTGAATTCAATGGGTGTGACCTTTACTATTTTTACGCTTTTCATTTCATTTATTTTGTTATTTCGTTTCCTAACCGGTTGCTTCATTATTTTTATAAAGTAAATTAAATTTGGTCTTCTCTCTGAATCTCGTCTCCACCATTTTCACACGTTTCTTGTCGCTTGCTTTCCCTTCCAAAACCCGACCCACCGATCTGCTTTCCCTTTCCACCATCGGCCCCAGCCGAGCAATCTCCACTCTACACGCGACCAAGCCACCACTTCCCGAAGCTTTCGCTGGTCGAAGCGTCCAGCCTTGCTTTGAGCACCTCCCCTCCCCTATTCTTCTTCTACTCAGTTGTCTTCCACCATGCAAGTTTTCTTCTTGTAAGTATTTTATGTACGTGTTGTATATCCTGCAATCTATTTTACTATGTTATGTTGTATTTAAAACAGATTTTGGTATAAATAATATAGGTATTTATAAGTTTTATAATCTGTTTTATATATAAAAGTTACACATATATATTTTGCTTATATGAAAGTTTACACTATAGAATTTTACTGTGTGGATTATGATAGTCATATGTCTATAAGTTTAAGTATAGATTCTATATATTACCGTGTATATATAGGTTGTAGTTTACATTATATTACAGCATACACTTAAACGTATACAAATATTGTAAGTAGTTTTGGGATACACTGCATATATTTGTTGCATGTATCTTTGGTAGACTGCACTTTTAGTTTTTCTTCCATGCGAGTCTGCATATTTTATATTTCATAAAATTTATACAAATATATCATAACTAGAAGACAAGTATTTCATACAAATAGTTTATTGGATGTTGCATATAGGAGTATGGGTTTAGTTACATAAAAGTATACAGTGTCTGTTTGTAAATATATGCCTATTTAAAACATAGGTAGTATATATATTCATTATTTTGTATATATATTTGTAGCTTAGATTTCTAAATTTATATAGTAATATGTTATGCATGTTTTATGCAAGTTATGTATAAAACCTGTCGTATATGTATTTTAACAATGTAAAATTTATGACCTGTTTGTATATATATTTGGGTATATATGTTATAGATATTTTGATACTTACATCTGTCATATACATTTAGAAAGGATGTACATGCGGTATTTCTTTTATTACCTATATATAATTGTGTATGGAAAAATTTATATATTCGAGACATAATATTTTTTTCACAAGTTGTTTTATATATATGTGATATCAGCTTCAGGCTCATACGAGTCATATGTGACCTATTGTGGTTTATATAAAGTAGGAGTCCATGACTTTGGGTATATATATATATATTAGTATATTTTACAGGCCTATATATTTTTCCTAAGGTTTATGTTCATGGTATGCTTAACAGTGAATATATAGTATGTGTGAGGTATTTATACTTATAAGCTATATATATGTCTATTGGGTTCATGTATACAATTTAAGTCATATTAATTTTATAAATTTCGTTTTAAATATAGCATGTATATATTTGTGAGTTTAGTTATACATATATATTTAGTTGTATGCATATGGATGTTCTATTGTGAGTTTTGCATGTAAGTTGGGTAGTTGTCTGCATTATATGAATATATGAATACATATGTATAGTTTGTATATTTGAATGTGAGTTTAGTTCTTGTACTCTTATATATATAGGCTTATATTTTTTCCCTGCAGTTTATGTTTAACAGTGTGTGTGTGTATATATATATTTTATTTGTTTTCTTTACATATATATAAATGTGAGTTGAAGGTATTTATATACATATAATAATTAGGTTTCAGTTATATATATATATATATGATGTTTAAAAAAAATAAGGATGATATTTTGTTTTATAAAATGTTGATTTTAGAATTGTTTATGTCATATAAGTGTGTTCAATAAGGGTTGAGGCTTGTGTAATGTGGGTTTTATAATTTTGATTTTATATAATAATAATGTATATATGTTGATATTAATATATGCATTTAATTTGAATAATAAAATTTGAAATACATATATATATATATATATATTCAATATAAATGTGTTTGAATTTAAAAATATGATTTATATATGTATATATGGTTATATATACCTAAGTTACTTATATCAATTATCCGCATCAATCCAGTCTGATTTGATTTTGTCTATCCCTTATCTACCAGCTTTGTTCGTTGATGCGTGCCAATCTTATCTTGCTTTAGAAGTCGTGCTCAGATTCGTAACTCATTTCAACATCAAATTTCTATAGCCTTGAAAGGTGAGCAATCACTCACGGTTAATGTTCTTTTATTTATTAAATTTGATTTCAATTGAAACGACAATTGAAATATGCTGCTGTAGTTATTTACACTGTTATTTATGTTATTACCTGTATCAGTTCACCTGTGACATCTGACACCATTATCTGTTAATTATTTATGCAATGATAATACAGTTTGGCTGATAATTGATTGATTGCTGATGTTTATATTGACGTTAAATTGTTAATGTTAAGTGATAAATAGTATGCAATTGAATTTGATATAGGATAGTTAAAAGTTAAATTTGATTAGTTAAATTTGTATAATATGACCCCTTTAAATGTTAAATAGATTGACACGTAAAAATAGTGTTAACTACACCTTGAACCATTGAATGTATGTTGTATAAATTGTTGTAGTTCAAAATTGAATAATGGATATCAAGTGAAGAACCGTATAAATATTAGTGTAATAATCTTTAATCTACATGAAATGATAGTGTAGATTCTAGAAATAATTATATTAATTTGCACAAACAACAATGTGAATTAATACGATTATTTTGGGATTATTCGAATTAACTATTGGATTGTTATTGATTGTTGCTATTGCTTGTTTATTTACTTTGACACCATCCCAGTTATCACACTGCAAGTTCCCTTTACTATGCTTTGATTATTTTTTGAAATGAAATGGAATCGGGTTGAAATGATATATACCCAAATAAAACTTTGACTTAGGATAGAAAATTTAATAAAACCCGATTGGTCAATAATTTGATTTAAAAATTAAATGAAGATTTATTTGAATAAATAATATGGTTTTGAGACGAGTTGGAATTTGAACTTTAATGGAAGGAAATGTTAATATTTAATAATCTGAATCAAACATTAACATAGTAGTTGATGAAAGAACGTTGTTTAAAAATTTGGAATTATTAATAATTAAGTTTTGAAATTAGTTAATAATGAAGTTTTTAAATTATTTAATAATTAAATAAGATTGAATTATTTAATAATTAAGTAAAATTGAATGCTTTAATAAGTGAAATTGAACTTCTTGAATAAGTGGAATTAATTTTCTTTATTAATTGAGTTTTGAAATTTGTAACTAAGTAAATGAATAAGTGGAATTGAATTTCTTTAATAAGAAATAAAATGGGATTTATTGAATCAATGTAAGACTTGTAATTTAAAGAATTGATTTGATGAATTTAATTTAATTCAAATTTGTAAGTTTTGATACAATGAAGTTGAACCTAAATTGATTTGAATGTAGATTAAATCATTTTAAATGATTTCGAAATGAAACTTATATACGAATTTAAATGAATATTGGAATGGTTTTAAATAAAAATTGAAATTGTATTATAAGATTTTGAAATGGTAATTTGGATGTTTTGAAACGTAAATTATGGAAATTGATTTCGAAAGAGAAATGAAATGTTGGTTTACAAATTCTAATTGAAATTGTAATTGATTTGGTTTTTGAAATATATAAACGACCAATCGGTGTAATAATTACGAAAGTTATTAAAGAGACCAGAATCGGTTAGGGACATACTCACTGTCTAAACCGAAAACCACTTTAATAACTACACGCAGAGTGTGATCCAGAATGAAGTGGTTGGAATGATGTACGTGATGACGGAAGAAAGAGAACGATAATGGATAGCCTTGACACTTGTGTCAAATTGGAAATGACTAAAACAGGAGCCGTGCCGGGCCAAATGGGGTCAGCTACCTCGAGCAAACACACTTCTTCGAAAACAACTCATTACTTGTTGTCGATTGGTGCACCCTCAAAATTTTGGGAGTGTTGTTTCACGGAGTTGCGATCTCTGCGGCGATGCGTTCTCACCAGTCCGGATCAGGCAAATGGTAGTTTCACTACCTTGGGTATTGCCTCATGTGCCTTGTCATACTTGTATCCCTATATACGCGACCACTACGATTTATTTTGTGTTATACCTATGGAGTACTCTCTGATAGCCCACTAGTTTACGGTGGAGTTTACAGTGCTGTATAGTCTATAACGCTTATATAAAATGTGTTAAGGGGGATAATGGTAACGCCTTAACACTATTTTGATACTTTATATTACTGATAGGCATTATCTACTTATCGTACACTACTACATAGTAGATAGTTTAACGGATCCTTAAAGGATGGTTATTCCAAACATCCTTTGAGTTACTTGTATTTCAATTTCTATTTCACTTGAGTTGGATTTATTGATATAAGAATGTTAATCCTGACTCGAGTGTTTTGTGTATTGCTTTACGCTCGGGTCAGACTGAGTGTACCAGTATTCGAGACTCACCTTTGGAGTTGGAGCTTCGCTTAGAGATCCAGCTATCTATCCAGTTTCAGATATCCAGTCGATTCTAGTGATGTATTCTAATATTGTATTGGATTATTGTATTCGAGACATCTGTTGTACCTTATTTAACTCTGATATGTATATAGTAGCTTCATGAACTACTATCTTTTGTTTCCGCTGCAATTATTACTCTGTGTCTGTGATCTGTGATTATTTATTTACTGTATATGCTCAGTTTTGCCAAATATAATTAACAATTCGGTATTTTGAATCATTCAAGTTCGACATGTGCGGATGCGAATGGTCCAAAATGGCGGGTCGTTACAAAAGTTGTCTAGGATTATGTTTAAGTTTAAATAGAGTTTACCCAAACATAGGGTAGCATACCACTTGGATTACAAGGGTTATCAACTTAGGCAATACCATAGCAGGATGATCCAAAGATTGTCAAAATAGATTAGATGGAAGTTAGGCCTCATTCATTTTGGGATAACTCTAAATAGAGCTAATTGGTAAAAGATGAGGAAACCATGTCACTTTCAAGTGTAACCAATTTTATGGGATATTATGTGTTGATGGACAAGCATGGACGATGATTAAATGGAGATCTTGCATGCTTAGATGTGAAGACGATTCCCATTGGAAACAATATTTAAAACTCGAAAGTATGTTAATAAAAAGATTAGAAGTGTCCTTTCAGTCAGCCCTTGGACTAAAGGAGACAAAACATTCGACAAAACTTAGTTAAAAATGTTCTTTTAGGCATCTAGCCTACCTCATCAATTTAAGAGGTAGTATAAAATTTTAGGATTATTTAGTTTAAAAAAAATTAGGATTACAAGCGATGCTTGTTCATTTTAGGATAGGGATCTCCTAGGTTTGGGAGAACAATACTTTCGAGTCATGATTTGTTGAAGTTGAGATGGAAATGGCATGGAATGACACGACACCACTTAAATGGAACTAAAAATTCAGAATGAAAGATCATGTACCACTGGGAAGACATACAAATCTAGAGTTCACAACGCCTTCAATATGTCACGCTTGGGAAAGTACATAAACAATATTGACATTAAGATAAATCCTGATCGGTTGGGGATGTACAAGTAGAGACAATCCAGTTGAAAACACCTAAAAAAGGGAAGAAACGATGAGGGCTTCTCATTCAGATCTTTTCTCTGGTAAATTTTCCCTCTCTAGATTTAGTATTATATAGCTTCTGGTTGCATCATGGTTGCTATATTGGATGGTAGGGAATGGTTGCCACACTTTTTCCTGTTGTTTTTGCACTCATGTAGAATTTTATGCATATTTAGGTTGTTTGCATACATGCCTATATGTCATGATCTTGCATTCACGCTAGGGTTGAGCCCACCTTTAGATATGTTGTATGCATAATCATAGTGCACTTTTAGTTGAGTAGATAATTGTGTGGATAACTTGGTTGTACAACATGGTTGTAGAGTGCGCATTACACTATCTGTCCCTTAGGAATTTCAACGAAAAAATTCTTTTAGGGGGCGAGAATTTAACATCCCGTAAAGTTTTGCAGAAAATTAATTAAGAAAAGCCAATTAATTAATTATAATGCTAAAAATGGAGATTTTGAAAACGTCAGAATTTGGCCATGAAATTTGCACCATTGCATTTGTGATGATTTTCTGAGCAACTTTCATATATAAAGCTTCGCGATCGGACTTCAAATGAAGAAGTTATTGACATTTGAAAATTATGAATCGAAAATAATTCAAAACAAGTTATGGTAAAAAATATTAACAAAGTTATCCTTATATAAAAGCTTAACATTTAAGTAAACATGAAAAATAATATCTTAACGTTTAAGAAAATGTTAACACGAATGTTTATAAATGGTTAGACCACAACTAGTCAACCGCCTATTTGGACCGGTCGATCGCTAGCAATCGACTGCCTAGCCAAGCGGTGGACCAATCATGCTCAACGGCTAAGGTTTTGAGCGGCCTAAATGGCGCGGATTTGATATTTTTAATCGGACAATCCTGTGCATCCAAGCAGCTATATATAAGAGGCTATCCCTTTCATTCTTTTCATATAAATGTAAAGTTGGTAATAACACTCTACTAATCCTCTTTCTCCATAAAAATCTCTCTAACTCAAAATCAATACACACACACTCCTTCAAGGATTAGGAGAAGATTTAAAGAAGCAAGCCAAAGAGAAAGATAATAAATTATACATACATACATACATACATACATACATACATACATACAGACATACATATATACATACATATATATGTACACACAAACATATATATAAATCTCTTCACATACATACATACATACATACATACATACATATCTTCCTTAATCTACAGATTTTGAATCTAATATGTATAAATAAATCGGTTAGCTGTTGTACAACGAATAGAGGATAAATTGAGAAAGTGATAACGCTATCGCACGAAGGAAATCCAAGGAAATTCATTGGGAATTATCAATGGGTGGAAATCTTAATTGTTCTTTAATAGTATATTGTGTAGTTTGATGTTTGGATTTGTACCATGCCTTGGAAGATTTTTAATGCAAAATTTATCAGCCTAAAACCCAAAATCTCTCCATAATATATAAATTTAGAAATGCTCGGAATCCTAGCTGTTTTATTTTAATATATTAGGATTTTTTCATTAGTATTTACGATAAAAATAGTTTGTATTCTATTTGATTCCACTTTTCAATTTGACAAAAAATTCCGAATAAGGAAACTGAAATGGGTGTACAAAGTAGGGAAAAATAAATTTTTCCTCTTATCCGTAGTTTGCACCTCCTATTTCTATAATTAAAATAAGTATGATTTCTTTGTTATTTCAATGCTATTCATTTAAAAGTTGAATGGACTATAAAAGATTTGTATTGTAAATTTGCTTCTTTAGAAAAAAGGACTATAAGGCTATTATATCAACGTAAAACAAATTGTATGTTTTTTATTCTATTTTAAATATGTATACAGGTCAGTTTTTATATAGCTAATTTATTTATGATATCGTCTTTTTATATAATTGCCATATTAAATTGGGACTTGTATAGTAATTATAGTTGTAAACATTAAAATAATATAAAACCCTAAATAAGAAATGGACAAATTACCTAAATACGTATAAAACTAACTAGGCACAATTTAACATTAGGCATAAATATAATAATAATATATTCCTTCAAACCTCAAAATTGATAATTAAAATTGTAAACCTGTAGCGTATATAATAATTAAGACATTAAATAAAGAAACCGACAAACAAATGGTAATTAACAATTAAAAATCAATCCAATAAAATGAGTTAGGGACAATTATGGAAATCAATCCATTAAGAAAGGCATAATAAGGAGTTTCCCTTATAAGGCCTTTATCATAAATACGGGTGAGGTGTATACATATATTACACATACATACAAATATGTATGTATATATTGACAAAATTTTACGCTAAATGTTGGGGAGTAGAAATATGGCTAAGTAATAGGGACGCGAGGTCAGTTGAGAGCACAATGAAGTCTACCCAACTAATATGACTACCAGTAGTGTGACTTTTGTAACTGATGTGGAACGTTGTCTATAATAAGTACCCATGGTGGACGCAATGTTTAGTCCTAATTTTTTAGGGTAATTTTGCCCAACTTATCTGTCTACCATCACCTACAAACAGTCGGACTAATATGGGACGTCATGGTTGGGTTATGGCCATAAGTACCGGGTAATCCTACGACGTGCCTACTTCAGGGATGAGGTTATTAAATGGCTGTGTTAGGGTCTGCCACTCCATATTTAAGAAGTATTAAATGGTCAGGATTAACATTTAGATGCGTTAGTGAAAATACCTTGGGGGAGGTCCACTTCGGGGTTGAGGAATTAACTGGTTGTTGGAGAGTCTGCCCCTTCCTACCTAAGAATTATTAAATTGCCTAGAAGAGGTTTGGTATGATATCGGTTAGGGAGTAGCATGAGGGTTTCGCTTGGGGTTAGGTATTAAATGACTGGAGGGTCTGCCTACTTGCCATTTATAAGGTATTAAGTAGCCTAGGTATGTCCTCTCGAATTGTTAGGCTATGATTGGACGGGAGATGGGTTGTTGAATCCAATATACTCCATAGTTGCATTTCCCCCACTTTTATAGTCGCGGAGTAGGACTCATAGGGCCACCAATTCAGAGTTGGAGGTATGTGGAGGAATATAATAAATACGTAAGACATAATACTTATCTGATTGCTTACTGCACATATACTATTATTGTAAAACTTGAAGTTTTCATTCACCAGACATGGTTGTACTCCCTCCTCATCACAAACCGCAGGTTAGGTGTAACGACCCTGAATTTTTGACATTGGAAATCAGAATATTTAATTGATTTTAAATATCTGAAAGTTAGTTTAATTTGAAATTCAAATATCAGAATGAATTTGGCAATTTAATTATTGAATTTAATTATTGAAACTGGGTAAAATATTGTATCTTCAGTTGTGAGCTTGTTAAAAATATTTTCAAGGATTAGAAAATTCATATTGATTATACTGAAGATAATAAAAGCTTCAGAATTGAATTTGAAACTATTTTGTTCAGTTTTGAATTTTATCGTTTAAATTGAATTTAAAAATAGCCTTCTGAGGCACAGTCTCGGAATTCGACGAAACCAGTTCCATTGGATCCGTAATATTGTATTATTATCGGATTTCAATTTTCGTAGTAATTGGAGTCGTTGTGTGAGCGTACGATATATATAAACGCACTGAAATTTTATCGAAATCCAATTTAATAACTGGTCCAAAAAGCTATTTTCTCCATACGATCGACTTTGGACTCGGAACCTTTTCCATTGCGTTCGGAATAGGCGTATAACATTACAAATGCCTAGCGGCACGTCTCGATAGGATATCGAAATTTTGAGTTGCAAATTCGTGACGATTTGAATTTGAATTTGAATGGGATATTTATACTAGTCAACCATCAGCTGATATTATTTCACATCGCTGTTTTTCTTTCACTTCGTGCTACTGTAGCAGAGACGTTCAAACATGCGACCATCTCATCCTTATCTCCTCTTTTCTTTTTCAAAACAGCTGTTGTAACGTCCCAGATTTTCGCGTTCGAAAATCGACATCCATACTTTACATCGTACTCGAATGTCGTAGATTCGAGCGTTCAAATCCGAGTCGCCGGAGCTTATAACACAGTTAAGTAAATAACACAGCGGAAGAAATGAATAATACATTGATATACAATATCTGATACAACAGAATGATACAATGAATATCAATATACATCAGAGATATGATACAACAAATAGCAGCGGAAAAGAAAACGATAACATCAGCAGCGGATAATCTCCATCTTCAAAGCACTAATCCAGAAATAGCTTGAACTCCCAATAACGATACACCAAGATAAGCAAGTGCAGTCCGATCCAAAGACTGAACTAGCTCCAGATAACCTACTAATCTGACTATCTGAAAAACCAAACTCTAGACTGCTCGTGTAGAAAAATTTTGAGCACCCAGAGTTTAGGAAGGGAACAATAAACTCCGGATCAGTCATGGGACTGGTGTGAGCAACAAAAACAGTTTATCTTTAAAAACAAACAACAAAAGAATTTTAAAGTCAATTCGCAATGCTTTTGGAAAATGAAACTACCATAAGACCTCCCACCACACACACAATGCAAACACAGAATTCGAGGAGATTTCTTCTTATGATAGTCAAAGATGCTTACTACGCAAAATCAAATCATTTGATATTATTACTAGTGCATAGTGTAGAAAACAATTTCGAAAGTAGAATATAAATCTTAGCCAGCATAGACATTTCGCACTTATGCCTACTATAGCTACCATGTTCAATAGCAGGTTACCACCACATTCCATGGCAGGTAATACAACTAAAACCGTACAGGGCTCGTATTGTTTTGTTTGGATTTCCAACAAATGGTCAGGCTAAGGAACTTCCTATTCCACGAAAGAAACGCCTCTGGCGGGACGTTCCGAGAACCAACTGTTCTCTGCCAAACAAGGCCGGCAACCCCTTTTCCCAAGGGATAAAAGAAACCTCAGATATGCCACCCCCGGTCCTTTGGGACCTTTATCCGAGCGCTCGATAACCAACATCACACATCATAAAGAAAGTGTATCCACATGAGTAAGTATCTGGGCTCCATACCATGATACTACCCTTTTCCAGAAGGAATGGTCATACCCTAGGGGAGCTACCCCTGAAAACCTTGCCGCACAATTCCTGTTTCGACCATTACCGGGTTGTGAGGCTCGACGAAGTCTCGTCCACAAAGCTACGCTTTTTCAAAAAAAGCCACGCTTTGGGTCAACAGATGATCAACCTATGATCACAAAGATAAATGATCAAACAAATGATCATATCACAAATGATCAAACACTGATCATCACACAGCAACACTCAGCATGCCACATTACCAAATTGGGATATATCGCTGATAAATTTCAACTACATAACCTCTGAGCTCGTACGTCTCAGAGAAGGGTGTTAAGCTAAGAGAATAAATTCTCCGCCACCAACAGAGATGTATTTGAAAGAAATCGGCTTTATATCTCAAAGTGTAATGTCAGACATGTATCCATACAAGTCTGTTCCGGGATCGAACAGAACCGAAGGCACTTCTCACGAAGCCCTTGCAAATCCGGATAATTTCCAATCACGTCCGGACTTCCTGTCACAAAAAGAGTGATATAAATCACTATACCGGAGCAACTCAGTGCAGAGACATTCGACAGGTTGTCCTTTCATTTTCGAAAATATCCGGTCTTCATTACCGGTCTTCAAATGCCATCCATATACGACGTATCACTTATTCGGAATGGGTTATACGACCCAAAGGTCCTTTCCCGGCTAACCCGAATAGTGAGCGCAATAAAAAACATATGGATATGGGATTTCAATTAAGTCACAACTTATTACCCAAACTTCTCTTTTCAAATGGTTTAACAAATTACCATTTTCAAATCTTTAAACAAAAGATTTATTTTAACAACCTTCAATGGTTTAAACAATTTCCACATTTTTATTTTTTAAACAAAAGATTCATTCACAGATTTTCCAAATCAATTTCCATTTCAATTTAATTAATTCGTTAAATCTTTAAAT
The DNA here is from genome assembly GCA_030737815.1 of Allium fistulosum. Taxonomy (NCBI): domain Eukaryota; kingdom Viridiplantae; phylum Streptophyta; class Magnoliopsida; order Asparagales; family Amaryllidaceae; genus Allium; species Allium fistulosum. The sequence continues at coordinate 913,856,982 of CM060908.1, forward strand.
CAAAGATTTAACAAATAGCTTTCAAAACAATTTCATTTCGAATGGTTTAACAAAACATCATTTATAATCTGTTAAAAATAAACAGATTTAATTCATAGCTTTCGAAAAGAATTCATTCATAACTTGGAAAAACATTTTTCAATTCGTACTTGAAATTCCTTTAAATTGGAATTTCATTTCTTATATATATGAAAGCTTTTATCATTTGAAAACAAACAGTTTTCATTCTGGAAATCTGATTCATTTATACGAGTCAAGGTTCTTAGTTTAAATTCAAATTCCCAACTTATACTTTTAAAATGGTTTAATTCATACAAACACATTTATATCATCTTTAATCCCTAGTTTCAAATCATAGGATTCAATTTCAAACTTGAATTCAAATTTAAATCAAATTATTTAAATTTTCAAAACTCGATTAAGTTATTCAAAATAACTTTTATCTTTGAAATTCTATTTCAAAAGCTTTCCACTTCAAACCCAAATTTCAAATTTCAAAATCAATTGAAATTAAAAATGTTAATTTCAAAAACAATCAAATTTACATTATCTGTGACTTAACCGATTTCCACGTGAAATCCATATTTGTGTGTGTAAAAGTGTAGTCCAGGGGTTTCACACAATAGTGCAACACAATGAATCATCACAGATCAAAATACAGGATATAGTTGATAAGCGATATAACTATAACGCTTATCGTTTAGGCACAGATCACAGATATATAAATATCACAGATAATGAATTACATCATAGATTAAAACACAAATCAGGGTATATAACAAAGCATCATATATCAGGGATATCAAACAATCAAATCATCCAATAGAATCCAAAAATTCATAAGTAGGGTCAATTAATTATCTAATAAACTAGAATCAGATAAATTTCTTATGAATAAACTACATATCTTGGTTAATTAATCATTAATTAATTATAAACCATTTTAATTAATTAACTTTTAATCATTTATTAATTACCCTCAAATTAATTAACTTAATTTATAAATCATATAAATTAATTAACCTTATACAATTTACAAAATAAATTAACCCCTTAATTGCTTTCATTAAGTAATTAACAATTTACAATTGATTATCTTAATTTATAAGTCTTATTAATTCAAATCAAATTTAATCACATAAATTTAATTACTTAAAAATTTCTAGTTAATTTTCTTCATTAACTAATAACATTTCTTAAATTACTTTCTTAAGAAATTATCTTAGATTAAATCAATATTTATCATTTCTAATTATTAATTAGTCTAAATTATTTATAATTTTAAATAAGTCATTCTTTAATTACCTTATTAATTTTAATGAATTATAAATCATTAATCCAAATTTCCGTCAAGATAAAACTTTTCTTACCTATACATTTGAAAACATTTATTTTAATTTTACCTTTAAATTCAAACTATTTGAATCCTTTTTAAAGTTATTTAAAACATTTTAATTTATAAAATTTAAATAAATGTTGAATCTAGGGTTCAACTCAGTTTTGAATTCCAGACTTTAAATTTAGGTTTTAAATTCTGTTTTAAAACTTGCTTCCAGATTTTAAAGTTAAACTGAATTGAAAACAAACAGGCTTCCCAAAGAAACCTGTAATCCCTTTTCATACGCGAGCCAATCATCCACTTACCCGAGCCCAAAACCAGTTTTCTTCGAATCAATTGCTCGAATCACCCGAGTAAAACTCGAGCTTCCCTGCTTTCACAACCTACCCCAAAACTAAGAACTAACCCAAACACTGACACTCGTGACATATCATGCACGTGCACGAGGCGCCGGAGCCACTCCGATCTTCGCCGCTATCTCGCACAAATCGCCAGTGACATTATCAACTCAGACAAACACTCAGATCATCGAAACCACCACGAAATCGAATTCGAGCTATCCTACCGCTTCCTAGAACCCATTCGATCACCAAAAATCTGCTTCGCCCCGCCACGTCGTGCCACCGGTGGCCATGGATCTCCGACCTCAGCTACAACACATCGCCACGGCCCTATTCCCCCCCGTGCGATCGACCAGATTGCCACGTCGACGACGAAACCCTCTCGTGAACAACAGCGAACCCATCCAACCCCAAAACCCTAAAATGACCTCGTCCAAGCAATTCGCACATTAGATAAATTTTTATTTATTTTTCCTGTCTTCGTGAATCATCAAGCTATCTTCAAAACGAAATTCAGCATCTAGAATTAACTTGATCAACAGAAATTGATAGAGAAGCATTTTTGGTTCATCTCAGAACTGCACCTAAGATACTAAATTAAAAATCAACATATTAAGTTTAAAAATCCTATCTATGTATAAGAATTCAAGTTATATGATTGAAGTAGCCATTTAAAACATTCGAATTTAACATGAATTTGCAATTTTGCTCTGTAAACTAAGGTTCTAGCTGTGATATTACACTAGCATGTTTTAAACCATTTTGAGTTTTTGATTTATGTTTCAGCAACTTGTTTTATTCTGATTGAATGAGAATATATTGAATTTCCTAATTTATTTTTACTCTAAAACCAGAAGCAAAAAGAAAAGATTTTTTTTCACTGTTTATGATCATACTGTAACTAGAAAATCAGAAGACAAACTCTTAAAAAATTCTCAGAACAGCATATACACCATACTTGCATACTAACATAATTATCAACCAACAATCACTCTCCACAATTTACTTCAAGCATCAACTCAGATATCGAGATATATAGATGGGTTAAAATGAGTTTGCTCACCTGTTTCCTGGAAGAACAAAGAAGATGGACAGAGAACTGAAATTGATGAAACTGGAAATAGATTTAGTTGCCTAAACTTGCATGCTTGAATTTGCTAGGTTCTTCTAACTGCTTCAGGTTTGAATCCTTGGTTTACAGGGTTTGAATTATTGTTTGAGTTTTGCTTATTTATGGTTTTTCTCAGTTTTCTTTGCCTTAGCTTTGATGAATGAAAACGAAATGAAGGCTGGTATATAAAAGAATGTGTTACAGGGGAATTATATTTTGTACAAAGTGACATTATTTGTTTAGAACAATACAATGCAAAGATATTTTTTTTCTTTGCTTTACCAGACAAAATCTCGGTTGATGATCTTGTCCATGCTGAAGAATTTTGTATGTACAGTCCTTTGTTGCCTTTTATCAGCATGTACATAGGTACTTTATATTTTATATTATACTTTTACATTATGTTTTGCCTTACTACTCACTTGTCTCGGCTGATAGGATCAATATTTTAGTGGCTACTGAGATAAAATGTTGTGTACTTAGGATATTTGCATTTATTTGCCTAGTACTTTATGTTTTACTTTACTTTGTTTAATTGTTGAGCATGTATTTCTTTTTCGGCTGAAGTAACAAGTTTGGGGGCTGCATTAATGGCTTGTACAATTTGTATTGTAGACATTTCTTTTTTTTTGTTCATTTGTTTATTTTATTTCATGTATTACTATATATATTTATTAACCCATCAATAATAAATTCAAAATTATTTATTATATTTTAAAACATCTATCTAAGATTCAAATCACCTATATATGTAATATTTACAACTAAATGATTTAACAAATTTTAATTTGGATCCGGGGAAACTCGCTCTAATTTTCTAATTAAATTAACAAATATTTATCCAAAAATTTATTTAATTACTCAATTTAATCCAAAAATTCAATAAATTATCATTCTAAATTTATATAAAATTCGGGGTCGTTACAGCTGTGAAGAAAATTTTACCGTTCATTCAAAATAAATAATGGCCGCATCTTCTTCGTTCAATTCACGAACGAAATCAAATAAATCAAAATCTCCTACATTCCTCAACAAATCGAGGGTTATATTTCCTTCCCTTCTCAGTTATCAACTCAAAGTAATGAACGAAGTCGAAATTCTCCTCGTTTAAAAACCCGAGCTTTCCTTTTCACCATCTTTCAACTCGTATTAAAAGCTCGAGCTTATCTCCTCTTATGTACAGTTCGACGAAAAGAAAAAAAATCGAACTCAAATTCTTTAAGCCAAATCGAAGCAGTCAAGGTCGCGAGATGGATGGGTGGCGGTGTCGTCGCGATTTGGCGAGGCGACAGCAGTGGTTCTTCTTCGCGATGGTCTCAAGTGGGCTGGGTCGCGATGGCGTAGAAATTCGTGGTGATAGTCTAGGTCGTGGCGTTGATTGTGGATCGCGAGACTAGGCAAGGTTTTGCCGATCGAATTTTAGGGTTTCACGAAGTTGAAATCGGTGACAGCGGCTCGTTCATGAGGCTGAGGAGATGTCATCTTCGAGTTCGAGAGTAGTGAGGTATTCGAATTTTTTATTTTTCAATTAAAATTTTAATTTAATTAATATATAAAGCAGCTAGGATTTCGAAAATTATATGTAAGTTTAAAACAGGAAATAAATCATTAGTTAATTTAAAATATAAAATGGAATTTTTTTACAGTGAGGTTTAAAATAATAATGAAATGAATATACATATATACAGTAAAAAGAAGAAAAATTCTGTTTAAATTTTCAGTATGTATATGTATGTAAGCAGGAAGGAAATTATATTTAGAAAAGACTTTGGAAGGAATATAAGAATTTTTGAAGTGTTTGGAAAATTTATAAAAGTTAGATTTTTGAAATCTATAATTTATTCTATAAGTGTATATGTAGTTTCAAGAGAAAATAAAATATTTTTATTTCGAATCAAATTTTAATTTTAAAATTTAAATCAGTGGTTAATTGAATTTATCAAATGGGAAATTTATTGTTCGATTTATTCGAATATTAATAAATTGTATAAATTGTTTATACAAGGTCTATAAATCGAGAAAACAAACTGGAATGGAAATGGATTGCAAACTAAAAAGCAAAGGTGAGATCTTCTCACTCAAATTTAAATTTGAATTGCAGTTATTGATTGATTGCCTGATTGTGATAGTATATATAGTAGTATATAGCAATATATATATATATTGGAATATATATATATTGGAGTTGTTGATTTCCCGCATTATATAGCGGATGAGACCCTATGCGCCGCATAATAGCGGATGATATTTTATAAATCCCATATACCGCGATATTCCACCTCGAAGTGGAATTGGTATTGTGCTAACGTCTGTGGATGCAGGGAAACAGGTTGGAGGGATCCAACTGGATTCCTCAAATTATGTGAATTTGTTTCATATACTGTGATGTGATTGTTTATAATCTGTGTGTGATTATATTTGTGATTGGAATTTGTTGAAGGCTATAATTTAGCCGAATGTATTTTTGGTATTGTTGGATACCAGAAATAAATGAAATTGGATTTTTGAAATTAAAGTAGGAAATTTTAAGTAAATCTCTTTTGGAAGAATTGGTCAAATTTCAAAGAAGGAATTTAAAAGTATAAAGTTTATTGTTGAAATCTTATCGAATTAATTCCAAAATATGGTGAAAAGATTTTTTATAAATGGATTTCGGGTAATATTATTCAAAGGTTGAAGAATTTATTTGAAATACAAATTTTAATAATTGAAAGAAACAAAGGCATTTATTTTAAAGGAAAATAAAATTTGAAATCAATTTGGAATTTGATTCGGTGTTTGGAAATAAATCTTTGGGAAACCAATTAAAAATTTGATTTGGTATTTAAAAATAAATCCTGGGAAATCCATTCTAAAATCGATTAGGTGTTTGAAATAAATGTTTGGAAAATCAATTTGGGATTGGAAATAAATTTTGGAAATCCATTTGAAAGTTGATTTGGAGTTGAAAGTGAATATTTGAGAAATCAATTTGAAAATCGTATAAAAAGTGAATATTTGAGAATGTAAATTCAAAATGGAATTTATAAAGGAAAGGGAAATTCATTTTAAAAATAAACACGGATTTATTTTTAAAGTGTTGAAATAAATTTATGGATTTGGAACGTAAATTTAAAATGAATCGATAAGGATTATTTAATTGGTTTAAATGGACCATTTTGAAGTGATAGTGTATTCTCACTATAAAGTCGAGTATATTTCCAAAGTAGCTTTTAAAATATAAATTAAAGGTTCTAAAGTTGGTTTTTAAAAGGAATATTTTGGAGAAAATGTTTTCCAAATATATTTCAGATAATGATGTAAATCATTTTAAAATATTTGAACTCGGCAAATTTCCAGTGGAAATGAATAAATATTTGGAAATATATCCCGTGTAGGGAAATTGATTTGAAATTTGTTTTCAAAAGTTTGAAAGGTGAAAAGTGATTTGAAATCTGTTTCAAATGGTTGAAGTGTTGAAAATTATATCTTGAGAATATAATTTTGAAACAAATAATTTGGTAAATTATTTGAAATCTGGTGATGTTTTGAATATCGATTGATAGTTAATAACCAACTATCAATATTGACCTTTAAATGGGTATTTGTTGTGATTTGCTTGAAATTTGAATGCAACACTTATTTTTAAAATAAGCGCTCATTATTCGGTTTAGCCGGGAGAGGACTTTGTGTCATATAACCCATTCCGAATAGTGATACGTCGAAATGGATTGCATTTGAAGACCGGTGTTGAAGACCGGGTATTTGTGAAAACGATAGGCTAACCTATCGATTGTCTCTGCACTGAGTTGCTCCAGTATAGAGATTCCCTATGTGATGGGAAATCCGATCGGGATTGTGGATACCCGGATTGCAAGGGCTTCTTTGGAAGTGCCTTCGGTTCTGTTCGAACCCGGAACAGACTTGTATGGTTGTATGTCTGACATTACACTTTGAGATATAAAGCTGATTTCTTTCAAATACATTTCTATTGGTGGCGGAGAATTTATTCTCTTAGCTTAACACCCTTCTCTGAGACGTACGAGCTCAAAGGTTATGTAGTTGAAGGTTATCAGTGATATACTCCCAATTCGGTAGTGTGTCATGCTAAGTGTTGCTGTGTGTTGATGATCATTCGTTGATCATTTGTGATCAAAGCATGGCTTTGTGAAAAAGCGTAGCTTTGTGGACGAGACCTCATCGGACCTCACAACCCGGAAATGGGTCGAAACAGGAAAATGCGGCAAGGTTATGAGGGTCGCTCCCTTTAGGGTATGTTATTTCCTTCTGGAAAAAGGTGATATTATGGTATGGAGCCCAGATATTTACCTATGTGGTTGCTCCAATCTCATTTACTGTGTGATTGTTGCTGTGTGATCGAGGCGCCTCGGATAAAGGTCCCAAAGGACCGGGGGTGGCATATTCGTGTAGTAGTTACCTAGTGTAAGAGGTAACCCGGTCTTGTGTTGGCAGAGAGCTAGTTAGTTCTCGGGACGTCCCTCCAGAGGCGTACCCATTGGTAGTAGGAAGTTCCTTAGCCTAACCATTTGTTGGAAAATCCAAAGAAACAATACGAGCCTTGTACGGTTTTAGTTGTATAACCTGCTATGGAATGTGGCGGTAACCTGCTATTGAACATAGTAGCTATAGTAGGCATAAGTGCGGAATGCCTATGCTGGCTAAGATTAATATTATACTTTCGAAATGTTTTCCACACTAGACATTAATAATAATATCAACTGATCTTTCGTAGTAAGCATCTTTGACTATCATAAGGAGAAATCTCCTCTAATTCTGCGTTTGCATTGTGTGTGTGGCGGGAGGCCTTATGGTAGTTTCATTTTCCAAAAGCATTGCGAATTTCTTTTATTTTCTTTTTGAAAATAACTGTTTTATGATCTCACACCAGTCACCATGACTGACCTGGAGTTTATTGTTCCCTTTCTAAACTCTGGGTGCCCATAATTTTCCACACGGGCAGCCTAGAGTTATGTTATCAGGATATTCTAGATATTCTGGAGCTTTGGAGGCAAGCTGGATGGCGAGACGTACACTCGTACTTATTTATTTATTCCGCTGTGGATTCTGTATGGGGACAAGTTTATACAACTGTCCATTGTTGTATTGAATTGTATATTGACTCTCATTGTTGTATTGTATGAACTGATATAGTTATTTGTTTAAAAGACTAGTGATTATCTATTATATATTGTTCCGCTGCGAATGTGAGATTCTGATATGTCTCTGTTTCTGTTTTTCTCTCCTTTCGTTTTCTTCTGTCTTCTTCTACCTCTTCTTTTTCAACTCTAATGATTTGGTTTTTCGGCATTCGATTGCACGGCATTTGATACAGTGGACGTATTAATGTCGACTTTCGAGCGTCGAAAGATCTTATCGTTACATGTGGTATCAGAGCAGCCGGTTAAGCGACAACCTTGGCTCTGTTGGGTGTTACTCATTAGAGATAGAGGCAGTAGTACTCTAGAATGTGTGTGAGTGTAATAATAGATATGAGCGCGTATTTGTTAGTGAATATAAAAAATTTGTTTTGTATTGTGTTGACTTATCGGTTGATTGTTTATAGATTCTGGTCGGTGCAGTCTGGCCAACTGTAATCGATAGGGATTTCTAAACTCTTAAACAAGATAGACTGATACAATATTGTTTTAAAATAGGGTAAATGAAATAATTTTGCCCAAAACTATTTTTGTATAGAAAAGAAATCATTTTCTATGAATTATTATATTATATGGTTGCTTGGTTGTTAGGAAGAGATAATATTGAATTATTATCATTGTTGTATGGAAATGGAAATTGAATAATGGTATAACAAAAAAAATTTGGAGATAAATTCATTTGACAAATGAAATTTATAAATATGAATTGAAAGGATAAGGAAATGAATTCATATACGAATGGGATTTGTAAATGTAAATTGTAAATGTGATTTACAAATTGAAATGAAATTCCAGAGAAATATTTGAAATAAAATTCATTAATGGAATTAAATTAGTAATGTGAATTTATAAATGAGTTTTATAAATTGAAATGAGATGCCAGAGTAATTTTTGCAATACGTATTAATGGATTTGATTAAATGAAAAAATCAAATCAAAGATTTAAATTGGAAAATTGTTTACAAGGAAAATATAACTTGAGTCTTGAGTTGAAATAACTTAAGCAATATTTTAATAAAAGCTCGACTTAAGAAAAAATTTGTGGAATGGTTGTTGTTTGACGCAAACGAGGCTATATAAAATTCTATGAGTTATTAAAAGAAAATAAAATTTGATTTTTGAATCAATTGAAATGGATATGAATTCGTTTCGCTTAAAAATGAATAGGATGTAAGAAAGTGAGTTGTAAATCATTAGAATTAAATAGAAATGATGTGTGAATTAGTTGTAAGCAATTTAATTTGTATCGAAACCATATGAATTGCTAATGGAATTTATTTTGAATGTTTTGCTTATGAAAAACTATGTGTTCACTATTGAAAATAAGTAAAATGTTAATAGATTTCCTATATATGTCACTTACATATTTGAATTGAGTAAGTACAGGTTTTTGGAAGCCGTTTGGCTGCATTTTGGGTTGCGCAAATGCTTAAAAATAACCGCTTTGCTTAAAATGCTAATAAAGGTACGCCTACGCAATACAAAATAGGAAATATGAACTGTTTTTGCTTTTCCGACCGTGTGGGTCGATGTATATATATTTATATCTTTTGTCAAATTGCAAAAGCTCCTCCATACAAAGGAGACTCCGCCAAAATTTTCTGAAAATTTTGGGAATTAGAAAAAAAATTGGAATTTCTGAAAATTTCAATAACGACAAATGATTTAAATTTTGTAAGTAAATAGAATTGAAATTGTAAATTGAATTCAAATGGAATTGAAAATGCGAAGTTGAATGGAAATGAATATATAACTTTGGTAGTGAAGTGAAAATAAATATAAGAAGTATGTAAATACTTATATTGAACTTAAGAAATGGAGAAAATTCTTAAGTAAAATGGGTATTGGGAATCCACTAAGTAAATTTGGACATTGTTGTTAAGTAAAGTATACAGGGATTATAAAGGCTATAGGAAAATGGAATTGGATTTTGATTTCGAAGGTAAATTTGAATTTGTTCGAAAAAAAGGTATGTGTTTAAAAATTTCTGTATGAAATTTGATGGGATTCTGATTTTGCCACTTGGCATTTTGTTTTCTTTTGGAATTTGGGAGTCCGTAGGGACATTTTGTCGTTGTACCGAGCTAGCCGCGCAAAGGAGACACTGGCGAAATTTTTCGAAAATTTAGAGAGTTGGAAATTTTTGAGAAATTTTGGATAATTTAAAATTTGAATTGTGAAGTAAAATAAAGTTGTTTGAAACTATGAAAGTGTTTGGAAAGTTAGTTAAAGTAATAGTGGATCTTTAATAAAAAGGTTTGGGTTGATAATTTGATAAAATTGTTCGGGTTTTGGGAAAATGATAAATGGGTATTGGAGCATTCTTCTTAACTTGTAATTTCGGGACGAAATTCTTTTAAGGGAGGAAGATTGTAACGACCTTGAATTTTTGACATTGGAAATCATAATATTTAATTGATTTTAAATATCTGAAAGTTAGTTTAATTTGAAATTCAAATATCAGAATGAATTTGGCAATTTAATTATTGAAACTGGGTAAAATATTGTATCTTCAGTTGTGAGCTTGTTAAAAATATTTTCAAGGCTTAGAAAATTCATATTGATTATACTGAACATAATAAAAGCTTCAGAATTGAATTTGAAACTGTTTTGTTCAGTTTTGAATTTTATCGTTTAAATTGAATTTAAAAATAGCCTTCCGAGGCACAGTCTCGGAATTCGACGAAACCAGTTCCATTGGATCCGTAATATTGTATTATTATCGGATTTCAATTTTCGTAGTAATTGGAGTCGTTGTGTGAGCGTACGATATATATAAACACACTGAAATTTTATCGAAATCCAATTTAATAACTGGTCCAAAAAGCTATTTTCTCCATACGATCGAATTTGGACTCGGAACCTTTTCCATTGCATTCGGAATAGGCGTATAACATTACAAACGTCTAGCGGCACATCTCGATAGGATATCGAAATTTTGAGTTGCAAATTCGTGACGATTTGAATTTGAATGGGATATTTATACTAGTCAACCATCAGCTGATATTATTTCACATCGCTGTTTTTCTTTCACTTCGTGTTACTGTAGCAGAGACGTTCAAACACGCGACTATCTCATCCTTATCTCCTCTTTTCTTTTTCAAAACAACTGTGAAGAAAATTTTATCGTTCATTCAAAATAAATAATGGCCGCATCTTCTTCGTTCAATTCACGAACGAAATCAAAGAAATCAAAATCTCCTGCATTCCTCAACAAATCGAGGGTTATATTTCCTTCCCTTCTCAGTTATCAACTCAAAGTAATGAACGAAGTCGAAATTCTCCTCGTTTAAAAACCCGAGCTTTCCTTTTCACCATCTTTCAACTCGTATTAAAAGCTCGAGCTTATCTCCTCTTATGTACAGTTCGACGAAAAGAAAAAAAAACGAACTCTTCTTTAAGCCAAATCGAAGCAGTCAAGGTCGCGAGATGGATGGGTGGCGGCGTCGTCGCGATTTGGCAAGGCGACAGTAGTGGTTCGTCTTCGCGATGGTCTCAAGTGGGCTGGGTCGCGATGGCGTAGAGATTCGTGGTGATAGTCTAGGCCGCGGCATTGATTGTGGATCGCGAGACTAGGCAAGGGTTTGCGATCGAATTTTAGGGTTTCGCGAAGTTGAAATCAGTGACAGCGGCTCGTTCGCGAGGCTGAGGAGATGGCATCTTCGAGTTCGAATTCAAGAGCAGTGAGGTATTCGAATTTTTTCTTTTTCAATTAAATTTTAATTTAATTAATATATAAAGCAGCTAGGATTTCGAAAATTATATGTAAGTTTAAAACAGGAATTAAATCATTAGTTAATTTAAAATATAAAATGGAAATTTTTTACAGTGAGGTTTAAAATAATAATGAAATGAATATACATATATACGGTAAAAAGAAGAACAATTCTGTTTAAATTTTCAGTATGTATATGTATGTAAGCAGGAAGGAAATTATATTTAGAAAAGACTTTGGAAGGAATATAAGAATTTTTGAAGTGTTTGGAAAATTTATAAAAGTTAGATTTTTGAAATCTATAATTCATTCTATAAGTGTATATGTAGTTTCAAGATAAAAGAAAATATTTTTGTTTCGAATCAAATTTTAATTTTAAAATTTAAATCATTGGTTAATTGAATTTATCAAATGGGAAATTTATTGTTCGAATTATTCGAATATTAATAAATTGTATAAATTGTTTATACAAGGTCTATAAATCGAGAAAACAAACTGGAATGGAAATGGATTGCAAAATAAAAAGCAAAGGTGAGATCTTCTCACTCAAATTTAAATTTGAATTGCAGTTATTGATTGATTGCCTGATTGTGATAGTATATATAGTAGTATATAGAAATATATATATTGGAATATATATATTGGAGTTGTTGATTTCCCGCATTATATAGCGGATGAGACCCTATGCGCCGCATAATAGCGGATGATATTTTATAAATCCCATATACCGCGATATTCCACCTCGAAGTGGAATTGGTATTGTGCTAACGTCTGTGGATGCAGGGAAACAGGTTGGAGGGATCCAACTGGATTCCTCAAATTATGTGAATTTGTTTCATATACTGTGATGTGATTGTTTATAATCTATGTGTGATTATATTTGTGATTGGAATTTGTTGAAGGCTATAATTTAGCCGAATGTATTTTTGGTATTGTTGGATACCAGAAATAAATGAAATTGGATTTTTGAAATTAAAGTAGGAAATTTTAAGTAAATCTCTTTTGGAAGAATTGGTCAAATTTCAAAGAAGGAATTTAAAAGTATAAAGTTTATTTTTGAAATCTTATCGAATTAATTCCAAAATATGGTGAAAAGATTTTTATAAATGGATTTCGGGTAATATTATTCAAAGGTTGAAGAATTTATTTGAAATACAAATTTTAATAATTGAAAGAAACAAAGGCATTTATTTTAAAGGGAAATAAAATTTGAAATCAATTTGGGATTTGATTCGATGTTTGGAAATAAATCTTTGCGAAACCGATTAAAAATTTGATTTGGTATTTAAAAATAAATCCCGAGAAATCCATTCTAAAATCGATTAGGTGTTTGAAATAAATGTTTGGAAAATCAATTTGGGATTGGAAATAAATTTTGGAAATCCATTTGAAAGTTGATTTGGAGTTGAAAGTGAATATTTGAGAAATCAATTTGAAAATCGTATAAAAAGTGAATATTTGAGAATGTAAAATCAAAATGGAATTTATAAAGGAAAGGGAAATTTGTTTTAAAAATAAAGACTGATTTATTTTTAAAGTGTGGAAATAAATTTACGGATTTGGAACGTAAATTTAAAATGAATCGATAAGGATTATTTTATTGGTTTAAATGGACCATTTTGAAGTGATAGTGTATTCTCACTATAAAGCCGAGTATATTTCCAAAGTAGCTTTTAAAATATAAATTAAAGGTTCTGAAGTTGGTTTTTAAAAGGAATATTTCGGAGAAAATGTTCTCCAAATATATTTTAGATAGTGATGTAAATCATTTTAAAATATTTGAACTCGGCAAATTTCCAGTGGAAATGAATAAATATTTGGAAATATATCCCGTGTAGGGAAATTGATTTGAAATTTGTTTTCAAAAGTTTGAAAGGTGAAAAGTGATTTGAAATCTGTTTCAAATGGTTGAGGTGTTGAAAATTATATCTTGAGAATATAATTTTGAAACAAATAATTTGGTAAATTGTTTGAAATTTGGTGATGTTGTGAATATCGATTGATAGTTAATAACCAACTATCAATATTGACCTTTAAATGGGTATTTGTTGTGATTTGCTTGAAATTTGAATGCAACACTTATTTTTAAAATAAGCGCTCATTATTCGGTTTAGCCGGAAGAGGACTTTGTGTCATATAACCCATTCCGAATAGTGATACGTCGAAATGGATTGCATTTGAAGACCGGTGTTGAAGACCGGGTATTATTGAAAACGATAGGCTAACCTATCGATTGTCTCTGCACTGAGTTGCTCCAGTATAGAGATTCCCTATGTGATGGGAAGTCCGATCGGGATTGTGGATACCCGGATTGCAAGGGCTTCTTTGGAAGTGTCTTCGGTTCTGTTCGAACCCGGAACAGACTTGTATGGTTGTATGTATGACATTACACTTTAAGATATAAAGCTGATTTCTTTCAAATACTTTTCTGTTGGTGGCGGAGAATTTATTCTCTTAGCTTAACACCCTTCTCTGAGACGTACGAGCTCAGAGGTTATGTAGTTGAAGGTTATCGGTGATATACTCCAAATTTGGTAGTGTGGCATGCTAAGTGTTGCTGTGTGTTGATGATCATCCGTTGATCATTTGTGATCAAAGCATGGCTTTGTGAAAAAGCGTAGCTTTGTGGACGAGACCTCATCGGACCTCACAACCCGGAAATGGGTCGAAACAGGAAAATGCGGCAAGGTTATGAGGGTCGCTCCCTTTAGGGTATGTCATTTCCTTCTGGAAAAAGATGATATTATGGTATGGAGCCCTGATATTTACCTGTGTGGTTGCTCCAATCTCATTTACTGTGTGATTGTTGCTGTGTGATCGAGGCGCCTTGGATAAAGGTCCCAAAGGACCGTGGGGTGGCATATTCATGTAGTAGTTACCTAGTGTAAGAGGTAACCCAGCCTTGTGTTGGCAGAGAGCTAGTTAGTTCTCGGGACGTCCCTCCAGAGGCGTACCCATTGGTAGTAGGAAGTTCCTTAGCCTGACCATTTGTTGGAAAATCCAAAGAAACAATACGAGCCTTGTACGGTTTTAGTTGTATAACCTGCTATGGAATGTGGCGGTAACCTGCTATTGAACATAGTAGCTATAGTAGGCATAAGTGCGGAATGCCTATGCTGGCTAAGATTAATATTATACTTTCGAAATGTTTTCCACACTAGACATTTATAATAATATCAACTGATCTTTCGTAGTAAGCATCTTTGACTATCATAAGGAGAAATCTCCTTCAATTCTGCGTTTGCATTGTGTGTGTGGCGGGAGGCCTTATGGTAGTTTCATTTTCCAAAAGCATTGTGAATTTCTTTTATTTTCTTTGTGAAAATAACTGTTTTATGATCTCACACCAGTCACCATGACAGACCTAGAGTTTATTGTTCCTTTTCTAAACTCTGGGTGCCCATAATTTTCCACACGGACAGCCTAGAGTTATGTTATCAGGATATTCTTGATATTCTGGAGCTTTGGAGGCAAGCTGGATGGCGAGACATACACTCGTACTTATTTATTTATTCCGCTGTGGATTCTGTATGGGGACAAGTTTATACAACTGTCCATTGTTGTATTGAATTGTATATTGACTCTCATTGTTGTATTGTATGAACTGATATAGTTTTTTGTTTAAAAGATTAGTGATTATCTATTATATATTAGTCCGCTGTGAATGTGAGATTCTGATATTGCCTCTGTTTCTGATTTTCTGTGCTTTCTTTTTCTTCTGTCTTCTTCTACCTCTTCGTTTTCAACTCTAATGATTTGGTTTTCCGGCATTCGATTGCGCGGCATTTGATACAGTGGATGTATTAATGTCAACTTTCGAGCGTCGAAAGATCTTATCGTTACATTAGATACATCATGAGCGTGGAGAAGATGATAAAGACTTGGCAAGTAGTTATCTTCTCAAGTTGTCTAGTTATGCTGTCATGTTGTTGTCAGACTATGTATCAGACATGTTTTATGTACTATTGATAGTGTACTTCTATGGTTTTGTTTTATGTGATGGGTACTTTATTTTATTCTTATATTTTACTCCTTCCATTGTAAGAGTCGGAAAGCATAGATAGATAGCTCTATAATATTTTTCAGTCAATTATACCAACCAACAACCAGCTTTGAAATGGACCTAAGGTTTGATAGGTTTTTATTAGGTTGAAAATTAAGCCCATTTCGGAGAGGATTGTTACAATTCTCTAGGACAGTTTCTAGATAAGGGTCACATTGAACATGCTTTAGCATTCGAATGAATTTTTTATTAATCTTTTAAATCATAAACTTCACTCATGTGTCCTTGCAAATATAAATCCCGTGTCGCTCCAAACAATGGTTTTGTTATCATAAATCATATGATAGCATATAAAATCTAAAGCACGGTTCTGTTGTGCGACGGTACTCATTTACCCACACGAGCGAGCTTTCTATATAAAACTTTCACATTCATAGTGCTCCGGACATTGGACACATGTACTACATAGTTTGAATTGTATGTTATTACTTCCCATCGATGTATAAAATCCAATTGGCCAATACACATTAACATCTGTTGGGACTTACACATCGGCTACATAGGGCTCTACTTCAACATGAAGGTTAAAGTTTTAATCCTACCCGACCTCACTTATGTATGAAGTATTTAACGGTTATGGACCGTAGACGTTCATCGCGTCTCTCTACGATGGCAGTAGGTCCATCAGCGTCAAAATATGTTGAATCTTATACAAAATCCAATCCTTCGATAGTGTCCATCATGAAATCTGCTTCGATACCTTCCCAACCTTAACCAACTGGTCATTATATGAGCACCTCTCGGGATGGTTCCTTTCATGTCAGCTAAAGAGGCTTCAGTGGAGGTTTTCCATGATATCGATATTGGTGATGCCATTATCTTAACAGAATTTTAGAATTCTCCAGCTTCAAATGTAGACAAGGCATCTTTCAGGCGAATATGAGAGAGACATGGAATTCCTTTCGAAGATGTATTAGTCCCCGCATGATTTTAATGAGCACATGATCCACCTAAGGGGTATACAACTTGTAACCAATATATGTTTACGGCTGGATGCTTTCCACCTTTCAACCACTTTATTCGGTTAGTTCTTAACACATGAAGCTTGTCCCAGCCCAACTACACCTAAACAGTTATGCCTCTTTCAACAACAGGTATATGATCTTCATTCATCATATGAACAAGGTGCTTATTATAGAGGAGATCCATTATTTGTATGGTTTCAAACGTTGAAAGGGGACTCCTTCACTCATCTTTTTATAGCCTTCAAAAGGCAGGCATGTGGTTGTTGGGCTTTGGAACAAGCTAATAGTTTTAAGGATGAGTTTTTTGTGCATTGTCCACCTGGATTTGAACAAAAGTGGTTGTCAGGATGTAAATTCTCTTCCACCTTCTATACCGATGAAGTTAACTTGGTCTTAATTGTTAATTTAATTATCTTTTGTCTTTGCAGTAGATTCGAGGAGACACAACAGCGTGGGCTTAGCGAGTACTCTTGCGGCCCTTTAGAAAATTCGACTTGAAGAAAGAGACATGAGACACCTCGTTACCGATGAGAATATATGGGCATACCACCTTTTAGAAGAAGGTCGTAGTTTGGGCCATGTGTTTGCACAAAAAATGGACAAACACCTCAAAATTGTATGATTTAGTAGATCTTATGTTGTTCTTAGTGATTTGGGTGATTTATGCAAATATATGAAAAACAGGGGCTAAACTGTAAAAAGACACGCAGATTTATAGTGGTTCGGCCAGAATGTGCCTACATCCACTTTATATGTTATTTCTCTTCTCTTGTTTTGATTACAAGTACAAAGCTTTGATACAAGTAAAAGAAAGTTGTTTGAAAGTTCTCTCCGTGCTTGAGCTCTCAAACTTGTCCCCCATTGTCGTACCCCTGCCCCTCTATTTATAGAGTCAGGGTGGGAGCAGGGGTCTTGGATGTATATAGCTGCTGGTGGGCCTGGGCTGATGTGATCTAGCTTGACACGTCTTGGTTCGGCAGCGTTTGGTCCGGTGGTAGGAGGTGAGTTGGTTCGGCGAAGCATGGGGATGAGTTGGTTCGGCGAAGCATGGGAGGTGAGTTGGTTCGGCGAAGCATGGGGATGAGTTGGTTCGGCGAAGCATGGGAGGTGAGTTGGTTCGGCGAAGCATGGGGATGAGTTGGTTCGGCGAAGCATGGGAGGTGAGTTGGTTCGGCGAAGCATGGGGATGAGTTGGTTCGGCGAAGCATGGGAGGTGAGTTGGTTCGGCGAAGCATGGGAGGTGAGTTGGTTCGGCGAAGCATGGGGATGAGTTGGTTCGGCGAAGCATTGGGGTGAGTTGGTTCGGCGAAGCATGGGGATGAGTTGGTTCGGCGAAGCATGGGGATGAGTTGGTTCGGCGAAGCATGGGAGGTGAGCTGGTTCGGCGAAGCATGGGAGGTGAGCTGGTTCGGCGAAGCATGGGAGGTGAGCTGGTTCGGCGAAGCATGGGAGGTGAGCTGGTTCGGCGAAGCATGGGAGGTGAGCTGGTTCGGCGAAGCATGGGAGGTGAGCTGGTTCGGCGAAGCATGGGAGGTGAGCTGGTTCGGCGAAGCATGGGAGGTGAGCTGGTTCGGCAGAGCATGGGAGGTGAGCTGGTTCGGCGAAGCATGGGAGGTGAGCTGGTTCGGCGAAGCATGGGAGGTGAGCTGGTTCGACGAAGCATGGGAGGTGAGCTGGTTCGGCGAAGAATGGGAGGTGAGCTGGTTCGGCGAAGCATGGGAGGTAAGCTGGTTCGGCAGAGCATGGTAGGTGAGCTGGTTCGGCGAAGCATGGGAGGTGAGCTGGTTCGGCGAAGCATGGGAGGTGAGCTGGTTCGGCGAAGCATGGGAGGTGAGCTGGTTCGGCGAAGCATGGGAGGTGAGCTGGTTCGGCAGAGCATGGGGATGAGTTGGTTCGGCAGGGTCGTTGCATGCGAAGCAGGTTGGATCGGCGAAGCTTTGGACCGGTGGTGAGAATCTACCCAACATTTGCCCCCCAAAGTGGGGTATATGCTGGCGTATGGCCTACTTTGTTTCCTCTTATTCGGTCCCTGAGCGCCGATCCAACTGGTCCGGCATCCTATATTTGCCTATAAGTAGGGGTTGTATACTCTCGTTATTCCCTTCCAATTCAAGATAGCAGAACCAAACGTTTCTGCCGAATCAAGCTCTCTGACGAATTGCTTCAGAATACCGAATCAAGTACTGCCGAACGAATTTACGTACTCTAAGTGCCGAATGATCATTTACTCTGGGTGCCGAATGAACATTCACTCTGGATGCCGAATGAACTTGATTCTAGGTGCCGAATGAACGTTCACTCTGGGTGCCGAATGAACTTGATAAACTTGGATTTTTCACTTGAAATTTCAGACTGCAGACACTTGCTCCTTTACTTCCTCTATTCTAACGACGTTCTTCTTTGTGTTTGCAGATAATGTCTCGTAAAGCGGAAACTCGATCAGACAAAAAGAAATCCGGGGGCGAAGGAGGTTCCTCCGCCGTGCCCCCAGCTCAGCCGAATCCAGAACGTCACGGACCTGCCCCGAGATCACTAGTGGATGGGTACGGCCCTCGGGAACTTCTGAACTCCCCGCCCGATTGCTTTCCTAGCTCCCTCAAGGAGGAGCAGCTTGATGTTATTTCCCGATCTTTTGGAATTGATAGGGCGCACTTGCTGTTGCCAGGGAGGAGATGATGGACGAAATGCTTCAGGACATGTACTTCCGTACCTGGAAGCAGGGCAACCTATCCTGGATGGATGATTATCCCAGGGTCATGGCTAAGATCTATCTTCGGGCTTTGGAGGAGGCTAAGGCCGATGCGGATAAAGATGGTGGCGTGGTCTTTAGCATGGATGCGGTCACGGCTCAATTTGCCAAGGAGGAGAAGGTGGCGGTGAAGGAAGGTATGCGGTTGCTTGCTGCTGAGGAGGTAGGCGTGCAAGTAGAGGACGACGATCAGGATAGCCAAGAAGCAGGTGCTGGTAAGTCTTCCTTTTTATTCTCTCCATTAACTTGGTTGCTTATCGCTAATGAATCCTTTCTTTGACTGGACAGGTGGTCAACAGGACAAGGATAAAACTCTAATGCAGCCGGCCCCTTGATTATACCTGGAAAGACTCTTTTTGTGGATTTGACAGGGTTGTATATGTTAGTTTTAAAACAGTGAAGTAGCCTTTAGGTTGTAATAATTTGCCACTTGTAATAAATAGTCTTATTTTTGACGTGTAATTCTTTAACTTAAGCTGATTTTGTCGTCTTCTGAATGTTTGTTGTTATTTTGACATGTCGTATGAGAAATATAGCTATGTATATTCTTGTAATTAAATTGTGTTTGATGTCGGGTTCTGGTTTAAAACATAATTTCATGACTTGCAATGTTAGCGTGTGGTGCGAACAAATTATAGTCATGTATTTGTACCCAAAAGAAGAAAATACCGCCTTTCATGCTCTAATTGTAGATGGCAATTTTGAGTATCTTGTATGACCGAGCATGGAAAGCAGTTGAATGCCCTGCCATCCGATTGTGAGTCCCTGCACCCATTGGCGAGTATCTCCTACTCTGTATCCTGTACTTTAGGGGTTGTTATAAAGCTTTTTAAGTAAAATTGAAATAGGTGAAATAGTAAAACTTCCAATCACGGAAGGCCTTCGATGTGCTTAAGTTCGTGGCAAACGGGTTTTGTAGTCACTTTCCCTAGCTGTGGGTCTTGGAGACATTTGTCACCCATCTTACGCCTCCGCGGGGAGTTAATTCTTTTTTACCATAGCCGCACTTAAGACACATCGGAGCCGAGATCGCGCACAGTAACTACCCGGGCCATTATGGCCCGTAATCGTGGGTATTATTCGATTTACTGTGGCCGGCTAGCGTGGGTGCCGATCGTCAACTGTGAACTGCCCCTGGCTGGCCACACCTTATGTTGGGGCTTATAGTCGGTTCACAGCTGCCGGCGAGCCTAACGCCGTAATGAGCTGCCTCGGCTATAGTCGGCCTTCTCGGTGGCTTATAATCGGCTCATTACAGTTGGCTTTAAGGGCCGTCGCGAGCAATGAATTAACCCGCAGCAGAGGGATGCCGGAGCGAAAGTGTCTCATTGGCGAGGGCATAGATTCGCATAGTACCTGTTAGGTTTTGTGCAGGAGAGGTTGCGCTGCGGAGCGCCTTGAATGAAAATGATATTTGCACAGGATTTTGTTCAACAGAAAAGGATACAGTTAACAAGCAGCCAAGATATGAAGGAACAAGTTAAAAAGAGACAAGTTTTTTAAAGTGGTTCGACACGAAAATGCCTACGTCCACTGATTCTCTTTGTTAATTCACTTCATATGGGCAGTATGAGTTAAGAAAAGTATCGACGAAGGTGTTGGATGTTCCATGCCCTCTGGAACACCTCTCCGTCCACTGTTGACAAAATATAGGCTCCGTTGTGGAGATCTTTATGAATTACATATGGTCCATCCCAGATTGGGTCTAGTGCTCCGGGACGAGGGAAGATTCGCTTGAGGACAAGATCCCCTTCTTGTAAGGTACGATGCTTGACTTAGGAGTTGTAGTGTGCCGCCACTTTTTGTTTGTGGGCTGCTGCTTTAAGGACTGCATTATTTCTTCTCTCCTCAATTAGATCCAAAGACATGTGAAGGAGTTCTTCGTTCTCTTCTGGGTTATAGTGGATTCTACGGCGGGAAGGCACAATGGTTTCAACTGGGAGCATAGCCTCCGATCTGTATGCCAAAGAGAAAGGAGTGTGCCCTGTTGATGTTCTGAAAGATGTGCGGTAGGCCCATAGTGCCGTAGGGAGTTCATCCACCCAAGCGCCCTTTGACTTTTCGAGCTTCTTTTTGATCAGGGTTTTCAGAATTTTGTTGACTGCTTCGACTTGTCCGTTTGCCTGGGGATATGCTACGGATGAGAAGCTTTTATGAATTCCGTGTTCTCGGCACCAGTTGGCGAATTCCTCGCTGTCAAACTGAAGTCCATTGTCTGATATGATTTTGAGTGGGACTCCGTACCTGCATAGAACATTTTTGATTAAGAAGTTAATAACTTTTGCTGAAGATACTTTATTCAGAGGTTCCGCTTCCACCCATTTGGTGAAATAATCAACCGCCACTATAGCATATTTGGCCCCGCCTCGGCCCATCGGTAGCTCGTCGATTAAGTCAATTCCCCATATTGCGAAGGGCCAAGGGCTGGTCATTTGAGTAATCTCGGTTGTTGGTAGCCGAGGAATCTTAGCAAATTTTTGGCATCTGTCACACTTCTTGATGAAATCTAAGGCGTCCTTGCTTAAGGTGGGCCAGAAATATCCGTATCGGAGTATCTTTTTTGCTAACGTTTGCCCTCCGGTGTGATCTCCGCAGCTTCCCTGATGGATGTTGGACAAGATTTCCTTGGCTTCTCTCCCAGCGACACACCTTAATAACGGGTTAGAGAATCCGCGCCGATAGAGGATGTCTTCTTGTATTGTGTAGCGGGATGCTTTCCTAAGGATTTTCTTGACTTCGTTACGCCCGTTGGGTAGAGTGCCACTTCGTAGGTAGTCTCGGATGGGAGTCATCCAAGTTGCTTCTTCGGTTGCAGCTATCAGATTCACTTGCTCAAAACTTGGGGCCAGTTGCTTTGAGATGGTTACTGCCCCGAAGATGGTGGTGTCTCTCACACTTGCTCGCTTTGCTAACTCGTCGACCTCTCGGTTCTCCTCCCGAGGGATGTGTTTGACTAAGTAGTGGTCCAATCGGCTGAGAAGTAACTTGGTCTTCTTTAGATATGCTATGAGTCGTTCTTCTCGAGCTTGGAATTCTCCTAGTATTTGATTAACAATAAGTTGAGCATCGCTGTGAAGACACAAAGAATTGGCCCCGATTTCTATGGTAATTTTTAGTCCAGCTATCACTGCTTCATATTCTGCATTGTTGTTGGTGGTGAACTCTGCAATGAAATCAGCCATGGCCTGTCCCTTGATGGCGGTGCGAGGGTGATAGGTGATATCATACTGACTCAGTTCAATGCACCATTTGAGTAATCGCCCAGAAGTGTCGGGACGATGGAGTACCTGCCTCAGTGGTTGATCGGTCAGAACTTTGATGGAATGGGACTGGAAGTAGTGACGCAATTTCCGTGATGTGATTAGTAAACAGTATGCTAACTTCTCAAGTTTAGGATATCTGACTTCTGCCCCAGTAAACCTTTTGCTGACGAAGTAAACTGGTCGTTGCGTGCGGTTGTCTTCCCTTACCAAGGCAGCGCTTAGAGCGTGGGATGACACAGCAAGGTATAGGTATAATTCTTCGCCTTCGCTTGGAGTCGAGAGTACCGGTGGTTTCTGGAGGTGTTCGATTAGGTTAAGGAAAGCGGTTAAGCATTCGTCCATCCATTCGAACTTTCCTTTATCTTTCTTTAGAGCTTCGAAAAAGGGGACGCACTTGTCCGTTGCCTTGGAGATGAATCGGCTTAGGGCGGCCACTTTTCCATTTAGGCTTTGCATTTCCTTTCGGGTGGAAGGTATCTTGATATCCCTTAGCGCTCGGACTTGTTCAGGGTTTGCTTCAATCCCTCGAGCATGGACGATGAACCCTAAGAATTTTCCCGATGATACTCCAAAGGAGAACTTTAGTGGATTCAACTTCATTCCATACTGTCGAAGTACCTGGAACATTTCGCCTAGGTGGCTTACGTGATCTTTGGCTTTCCGTGATTTCACCAGCATGTCGTCCACATATACTTCCATAGTTTGTCCTATTAGCCCCGCAAACATCTTGTTGACGAGGCGCTGGTAGGTGGCTCCTGCATTTTTAAGTCCGAAAGGCATTACCTTATAGCAGTACAAACCCCGGTCGGTGATGAAACTAGTGTGGTCTTGGTCGGGAGCATGCATAGGAATTTGGTTATATCCTGAGTATGCGTCCATAAAAGATAGGAGCTCGTGCCCGGCTGTGCTGTCTACAAGTTGGTCGATTCTGGGAAGTGGGAAGCAATCCTTTGGGCAGGCGTCGTTTAGGTTGGAGAAGTCGATGCAGGTCCGCCACTTCCCATTAGCCTTCTTACTAGTACCGGGTTGGCGATCCATTCCGGGTAAACAGCTTCTCGTATGAAGTCATTGGCGAGTAGGTTTTTTACTTCTTCATCGAGGGCTGCGGATCGCTCTGCCCCCATACTTCTCTTTCTTTGTTTTACAGGCGCCTCGGTAGGATCAATGTTTAATACGTGGTATGCTATGTCGGGGGAGATTCCGGTCATGTCATCGTGTGACCAAGTGAATACATCCAAGTTGTGGCGCAGAAAATCGATGAGCTGTTCCTTCAATTCGGCTTTTAGTTGGGACCCAATTTTCAATAGTCTACTTGAGTCGTGCTTGTCTACAGATATAAACTCCATAGCCTCTGCAGGCTCGGCAGTGGCCTCCTCCTCTTTGTCCCTAGGGTCTAATTCATTGAAAGGGTCGCTGGTATATCGAAGAGGAGGGGCTTTCTTTAGTTGCTATGCTTCTAGGCTTTTTGTGCAGAGGGCAATCTCTACACCCTTCCCTTTATCCTTCCTGTGGTTGTTGCGAAGTTCAGTCACATAGCAGTCTCGAGCAACGTCCTGGTCTCCTCCCACTTCCCCTACTCCATTGTCTGTTGGGAATTTTATCTTTAGGCACCATGGGGCTAAGACAATTTGGAAGTCAGACAAGGATGGCCTTCCTAAGAAGGCGTTGTAGGCTGACTGGTTTTCTATTAGCACAAACGTTTGTTTCCGTACAGCAGAGCAGGGATGGCTTCCAATTTCAACAAAAAGGTCCAGTTGCCCGAGGGGCATCTTCGCATCTCCAGTGAAGCCGTGTAGTGGTTTATCGCAGGGGGATACATCCTTCATTGATAGCTTCATTTTGTCGAATGCGTGTTTGAACAGGATGTTTACCGAGCTTCCAGTGTCTACCAGGATTCGGTAGACTTCGGCGGGACCAAGTCGGGCAGAGATGACCATGGGATCCATGTGAGGGTACTGCCTTCCTTCTAGGTCACGCTTACCGAACGTGATGTCATTACTTTCTTTCCGCTTCGGGTGGCGCTCTTCTATAACCGAATTGACATAGTCTTTATTGTCTCTAAACGACTTTCCGTATCTTTCCATCTCTTTCCAGCTTCTGTCTGCGATGTGTGGCCCTCCTAAGATGGTATGGACCACTATCTTTTCTTGGCTAGAGTTGCTAGCGTTGCGGTTTCCTCTGTCGACCCCCGGTGAGGGTAGCCTTGGGTTTTCATTGGCAGGAGCTGGGGTCCTGTCCTGACCTTTTACATAACGTTCCAGTTTCTTTCTTCTGATGTGTTCCTCAATCAGATCTCGGAGATGATGGCATTCGTTGGTATCATGCCCATGAGATTCGTGGAAGCGGCAGAATTTTCCAGACTTCTGTGCGTTATCTGATTCTTTCTTGTATGGTGGGCGTTTGTATCTAACTTCGCCTTGGGTGGCAAGGAAGATATTTTCGACGGTTTCGTTCAAAGGGGTGTAAGTGTCGAATCTTGGTCCTGGCCGATATAGGCGCTTTTCTCCCTTCTTGCCCCCAGCATTGTCTCTAGAATCATTTCTTCGAACGTCCCTTGCCACAGCAGGGGCGTTGCCATGGGTTGTCTTATTTTGCTGTCCTGACTGCCCCTCAACGGCAGCATCCTCAAGCCTCATGTATTTCCCGGCTTCATGGAAGAAATCGGGTAAAGTAGCTGGTTTTTCTTTTGTCAGCCTTCTAGCAAATTTAGTGTCCGGATGCACACCACTGCAGAGGGCCATTAGGATAAGCTTCTCATCGGCATCTTGGACTGCGGCTGCTGCGGCGTTGAATCTGGTTAGGTATTGCTGCAGCTTTTCTCCAGGTTTCTGTTTGACGCTGGATAAGGAATAAGTGTCCTTAGGTTGCTCCACATGAATGCGGAACTGACTGATAAATTTTTCTTTCAACATTTCCCACGAGCTGATGGATCCTTGGGGTAGATGACAGAACCAGGAGGTAGCAAGATCTGCTAAGAAGAGCGGAAAGCATTTGCACAGTACTCCCTCTGTCGCTCCACTCATGAGCATATGTTGCGTGTACCTCTGTAAGTGTACAACGGGATCGGAGGTTCCTTTGTAGGGTTCCATTGTTGGCATCTTCCATTCTCGGGGGGTGATAGCAATTTCGATGTTGCGGGCGAAAGGGCTGGTTACCCTAGCGCCTATCCCTCGATCTCTTTGCTCCCGTTGGACACACTCTCTGAATAAGCGTGCCATCCTTTCATCAGAACTTGGATCAGGTAGAAATGAGTTTGGTTCTGTTCTGTGGGATTGATTCCGTCCAGATGACCTGTAGGGATGGTATCGTCTATCATTCCTCACATTTTCCAGTGGCTGCCTTTGATCTTCTGGGAGCATGCTCGGGTCAGCTACAGTTGGCCCTTGCCTCGATCTCCCCCTGCTGGGTTCTGATCTAAGCACTTCCTCGGGTCCAACTTCGGGCTGGACTCTAGCTCGGCCCCGTTCACTGGCGTTTCTGTGGTTAGGCAGCATGACAGGCTCAGCTACAGTTGACCTTTGCCCGGTACCTCCCCCGTTGGGTTCGGTACCAAACGTTTCCTCAGGCCTAACTTCGGGCTGTGCTCGATCTCGGCTCCTACCATGGCTACTTCTTCCGTTAGCTCCTTCGAAGAAGGAAGATCTTTGTTGTCTCTGAGATCCTCCAGACTGGGACTCGCCCCATGATTCAGTGTTGCGGTTGGATTCTTCAGCGTCCCTTAAGCGTGACATGAGATGGTCCACCAAGGCTTCCTGCTGGGACGTGAAGCGGTTAGTTACTTCAACCACAACTCTATCCAAATCTGCCCTAGTAATTGCTGCAGGCTGTTCCGTGGCAGGAATGGTGGGGTTAGCCTGTTCTTCATTTGTTACTGTTGCTGGAGGAGGACGATTTGCTTGATTCGTGACAGCTGGATCTGGAAGACTGCTGGATGCGATGTTTTTTCCTTTGTTAACATCTTTTCTCTGTTGGGGAGGCATGTTTTCCAAGTGGCGAACGATGCTGTTAGGAAAGCTGTTAAGTAGATGAAGCTGAAGCTTCGAGCTTCTCCGCTCTCAGTGAAAGCACCAAAAATGTTTGCACAAAAAATGGACAAACACCTCAAAATTGTATGATTTAGTAGATCTTATGTTGTTCTTAGTGATTTGGGTGATTTATGCAAATATATGAAAAACAGGGGCTAAAATGTAAAAAGACACGCAGATTTATAGTGGTTCGGCCAGAATGTGCCTACATCCACTTTATATGTTATTTCTCTTCTCTTGTTTTGATTACAAGTACAAAGCTTTGATACAAGTAAAAGAAAGTTGTTTGAAAGTTCTCTCCGTGCTTGAGCTCTCAAACTTGTCCCCCATTGTCGTACCCCTGCCCCTCTATTTATAGAGTCAGGGTGGGAGCAGGGGTCTTGGATGTATATAGCTGCTGGTGGGCCTGGGCTGATATGATCTAGCCTGACACGTCTTGGTTCGGCAGCGTTTGGTCTGGTGGTAGGAGGTGAGTTGGTTCGGTGAAGCATGGGAGGTGAGTTGGTTCGGCGAAGCATGGGGATGAGTTGGTTCGGCGAAGCATGGGGATGAGTTGGTTCGGCGAAGCATGGGAGGTGAGTTGGTTCGGCGAAGCATGGGGATGAGTTGGTTCGGCGAAGCATGGGGATGAGTTGGTTCGGCGAAGCATGGGGATGAGTTGGTTCGGCGAAGCATGGGAGGTGAGTTGGTTCGGCGAAGCATGGGAGGTGAGTTGGTTCGGCGAAGCATGGGGATGAGTTGGTTCGGCGAAGCATGGGGGTGAGTTGGTTCGGCGAAGCATGGGGATGAGTTGGTTCGGCGAAGCATGGGGATGAGCTGGTTCGGCGAAGCATGGGAGGTGAGCTGGTTCGGCGAAGCATGGGAGGTGAGCTGGTTCGGCGAAGCATGGGAGGTGAGCTGGTTCGGCGAAGCATGGGAGGTGAGCTGGTTCGGCGAAGCATGGGAGGTGAGCTGGTTCGACGAAGCATGGGAGGTGAGCTGGTTCGGCGAAGCATGGGAGGTGAGCTGGTTCGGCGAAGCATGGGAGGTGAGCTGGTTCGGCGAAGCATGGGAGGTGAGCTGGTTCGGCAGAGCATGGGAGGTGAGCTGGTTCGGCAGAGCATGGGAGGTGAGCTGGTTCGGCGAAGCATGGGAGGTGAGCTGGTTCGGCGAAGCATGGGAGGTGAGCTGGTTCGGCGAAGCATGGGAGGTGAGCTGGTTCGGCGAAGCATAGGAGGTGAGCTGGTTCGGCGAAGCATGGGAGGTGAGCTGGTTCGGCGAAGAATGGGAGGTGAGCTGGTTCGGCGAAGCATGGGAGGTGAGCTGGTTCGGCAGAGCATGGTAGGTGAGCTGGTTCGGCGAAGCATGGGAGGTGAGCTGGTTCGGCGAAGCATGGGAGGTGAGCTGGTTCGGCGAAGCATGGGAGGTGAGCTGGTTCGGCAGAGCATGGGGATGAGTTGGTTCGGCAGGGTCGTTGCATGCGAAGCAGGTTGGATCGGCGAAGCTTTGGACCGGTGGTGAGAATCTACCCAACACCATGCATTGGTGGCTCATAAGGATGTTGAACCTACATAGGAGGCCAAGGCTGAAGTTCATGCTGAAGAGGATCAGAAGGTGCCCCCTGTACAAGACCCCATTATCGATCCTAGAGTGGGGCAAGGAATAAGAGACATCAACGAAGAGGAAGATAATGATGTGGGTGGTAATGAGGATATAGATCATGGCCGAGAGTCTTCTAGTGATGAGGGTGATGATGATTACATGCCACTCATTTCTCGGTGGTCAAAACTAAAAATTATTTCATCCACACATCTTCGTAGTCTCTACCAACTTCTATGGTAGAGAAAGCACCTATACCTACATCTGGGGATATTTATGAATCATTTGGGAGAATACTGAATGAAATAGGCTCTTTTGGTCTTGGCAATATAAGCATTGGAGATATTGGTTCTCCCATTCATTTTCCATCTGATTTGCCCACGACTGGAATAGGGGAAATAAGCCCTATGCGCAAACTTCAAGTCTATGGTCTATAGGGGGCACTAGGACACATCTGCACTACAAAACACTACACGTTTATACTACATGTTCCATCTTACCAATACTAACTTGTCTGTGTCTTGTTTTCATATTACATGGATTACATGCATCTTTTTAATGATCTTAATAGTCATGACGGCAAGTACAAGAAGCTCGATTCATCAGATCGTCCCGACAAACAGAGCTGTCAATGGGTACCCGAAAAATCCGATATCCGTCCGAATCCATATCCGAAAATATAAAAAATATCTGTTATCCGAAATGCGGATACGGATATCCGATATCCGAAAAGCTTTCCGGATAAGGATATGGTTATTGTGGTATCCATATCCGAAAAATATCCGTTCGATTAACTGATGCATATATATATTTAATTAAAATTATATTAATTAATATATAATTTTCCAACTATTTCCTAACATTGTATGTTATTACGATATGGTTTTTTGCTCATTTTTAGTGAAAACGGACAGTTTTAGTGTTTAATTTTTGAATATTTTTGGATAGCATACGGATATTAGTATAAAACAATGTTTTATCATCGCATTTTTTATTCCTTAGTTTCTTTTATGAACATTAGTACAAAAACTATTTTATGTTGATTCAAACCTTTTCATTTATACTTTTAAATTTATTGATTATGGGCGGAGCGGATAAATATCCGATATCCGTCCGTATCCGAAAATTAAGCGGATACAGATATCCGATATCCGAAAATTAAGCGGATACGATATTCAATATCCGAAAATTAAGCGGACATGGATATCCGATGTACGAAAATGATTTCGGATATGGATACGGATATGGCACTATCCGTATCCGAAAGTATCCGTTGACAGCCCTACTTGCAAATCATCTCATGAAAGACTCAGGTCGACGTCAGAGAAGGGACTACTAAAGGTGGGATAAAGACTATAGGCATTATGATGACTTCAATAGGGAGTCTGATAGGATTTCGCCTTCTTGGCATAGATCTCGCTCTCCACTGCCACACAGTATGGATAGGTTTTCGAGGAGCCTTACCCTGTCCCTTCTATTGAAGTCCAATTGTTTCAATTTCAGTCCTACCTGGAATGCAACTGATAGTGTCTTCTCACATGCCTCGGTGATATGAGTAGCCATTTGGGCTTGTATCTTCCGACTGTTCCAAGCGAAGGCCTGGGAAAGAGCAAGTCCATGCCCCCGTTACTACTGCAGAGACCAAAGTTGTTACATACCCACATTTGGCTATTATGAAGAGTGCCATTCCAAAGCTTTATTTCGAAGACGTCATATTTTTTCAACACCTAAAAGATATTCCCCAACACATTGGGCTTGTCATCCTGGTTTGTGTGGGTGACGTATACGACCAATATCATAAGTGGAAAAGGATAGCTTTTTCGAAATCTGAAGTCTCTTACATGAGAAAGGTAGTTCTTTAGGGGATGGAGCACCTTGAGCAAGACAATAAGCACATTATCAATACTCGCGACAAAGGACCAAAGTATTTGTAGTCATACCAATATCCTCTACCAAGTAGTTATATCTTTATCTCCTTAACCATATTGCCAACTCTACGATTTTGGTCACTATTGTTTACTGTGAGAATACCGTCCATTCCACAAACTCTTTCCTTTCCCAACTTCACAAGGTAAACCCTAAAAACCAAGGCTAGTAATGGGGAGCTGAAACTGCATGCTTCACTCTTGTGATAGAGTAGACGGTCATCTTCTATCACCTAAATACCTTCTTCCCTTAATCAAAATATATACTTAGAAGAGTTCAGCGAATGTCCATCTTCAGGCCTCTATTATACTTGAAGCAATACATCAAAATCCGATCAGCACACCTTTAGTAGACTAGATAGAACCTTTGCAAACTATTCCCTTCTCTTTGTATGGCCATCTATAACTACTGAAGCCTTACCTCCTAAAATTTCAGACCATTTCCTTCTTCTCATTAAATTTGGCCCTCCTCTAAATTCCTACCCTACATCATTCAAATTCTTCAATGCTTGGCAACAAGATCCTGATTTCCTTAGCATCGTCGCACTAGCACGGTCCAAACCAACACATGGAAGCCTTATGCTCGTGCTCCAATAAAAGCTTAAGAACACTAAATCCACCCTTAACGCTTAGAGTAGGGAGGTCTATGGAAATGGAAACAAAAAGTCTTAAATAGTTAAACAATAGCTGGAAAACATACACAAGAGGTTATATGGAGACACCTCTAGCATATATAACACTATAACTAACAACATTTTGTCAATGCAGGAGTTGGAGCTCTCGGATGCTTTGAAGAATGCGTACCAGGAAGAAGCAAGCATGATGAAACAAAAACTAAGAGAAAAGTGGGACATACAATGGGAGAAAAACACAGCTTTCTACCACAAATGCATCAATGTTAAGTCAGCCCACTCAAGAATCAAATGCATTCAGAACATGGTAGGAAATGTTAACACTACCCACGAAGATATATGATAAACTTTTATTAACCATTTCAAGGGTATACTAGGAAATACAAACTCTCCCCGTATTGACATAAGATGTATGGACATCCTACATTTACCCATAATTGATCAATCACATTAAGAATCTTTGCAAGCTGACATAACTGATGATGAAATTACCTAAGCCTTATTATCCATAGATAAGCAAAGCACTAGTAGGCCTGATGGATTCAATGCAAGCTTCTTCTCAACATCATGGCAATTCATCAAAACTGATTTTATGAGAGCAATACAAAGTTTTTTCGAGACAGGGAAAATGCTTTCCGCTAACGCTTCAACCATCTGCCTTGTTCCCAAAACAAACCACCCCACCATAGTAAACCAATTTAGACCTACAAGCTACTTTAGCATTGTATATAAGGTAATTTCTAAAGTGTTGGCAACTGGACTAAAAACTATAATGTCTCTTTTGATTCCAAGTAATCAAGGAGCCTTTTTCAAGGAAGGTCAATAATTGATAATATTTCCTCACTCATGAGCTCATTAGAGGTTATAATAGGCAAAATATTTCACTAAGATGTTGCATTAAAGTTGATATAATGAAGGCATACGACTTAACCAAGTGGTAGGCAGTGAGATATGTTCTACATAGAATGGGTTTTCCCAGTAAATGTTCCCATTGAATCTTGACCTGCATTACAACAACATAGTTTTCAATCAATGTAAATGGACAAATATATGGATATTTCAAAGGTACTTAAGGCCTAAGACAAGGTGATCCCTTGAGTTCGTATTTATTTTTATTGGTTATGGAAATGTTGAAAATATTACTCAACCAAAAATACAACTCTAGATCCATTGATTTACACCCAAAGTGCAAATCCCAGTCCATGACTAACCTTTGCTTTGCGGACGATCTAGCAATTTTCATAAAACAAAACACCCTCTCTATAACCGGTGTTATAGAAACCCTGAATCAATTCTCTAATTTATCTAGTCTTAAGGTGAATGTTCAAAAATCCTCCATCATCTGTGCATGCATCCCTTTCCCATAAAAATATATATTATTCCAAGAAACTGGTCTGCAACCAATGCAGTAGAGTATGATGTACCTGAGCATTTCACTCAGCACCACCAGAATCTCCAAAAAACACTGCATTCCCTTATATGAAAAGATTGTAGGCAGAATGAAGCGATGGAAGAATAGGAGTATATTAATTGAAGGAAGATTCACTTAAGTAAAATCCGTATTATTCTCGATGTAAGTATACTACTCCATGATTTTTCTTCTTCACAAAATGCTTTTGGAAATGGTTAAACAAGCATGTAATCATTTCCTCTGGCATGGTGATCCTTACTCTAAGAAACCAATTCCTATCTCTTTCTTAAAAATTCAAAAACCATTAAGTATTGGTTGGCTAGGGACCATTGACTTTAAAAACGGGAATATAGCAGCCATCTCATCCCAACTTTAGATAATAATCAACAAAAAGCATAGCTCATGGAAAGAATGGATGGATAAACACAACATAGGGAAGAGTGATTTCTGGACTATATAACAAAAGCATGACTCTGGCTGGATATGGAATAACATCCTCCTTTTGAGACAATATGAAACAACATATTCAATATACTATTGAGGAAGACTCAATCCATGCTTTTTGGACTACTCCATGGAATGAAAAGGGCAAACTTCTATGTGAATCCCTAAGTCATCAGCAAAGACAACTGTCGGGAATTCATAAAGCTGCAATAGTAAAGGACTTCATTCAAGCGTCAAGCATTGTTCTCCTATAGAACAGAAATCATTTAATTAAGAGATGCTACACAAATGCTATAAAACTGGGTTACATAAAGTCAGTTGATGAAGCAAACTTATGGGGGCTCTATGGCGTAGAAATACTTAATTAACATGTTTACTCTCTTTTACCGAATTCAGAAGCCAAGCCGAAAGACTAGCGGTGTAGTAGAATGTGGGATGGAGCAGATACTCAGTAGGAAAATATGATGATGTGGAGTGTCCTACACAATGCTTTACTTACCAAAGACAAACTAAAAGGGATGGGTATACTAGATGAAGAGCACTGCCTTTTTTTGTGATACAAACATATATGCAACACTCATCTTTTTTTCTCTTGCATTTTCATCCATGCAGTTTGGCACAAAATGTGAACTTACACGGGCTACTAGCTACCAAATAGTTCAAGCAAAGAGGAATGGTACAATATATTCAAAGAAACTAGATGGAGAAACTTCTTTGGAAGAATTCTTCTAGCCATGATAAAATCTTTTCTTTAAGGAAACTAGAAGGAGAGAAACATAAGGCTGTTGGAAGAAGTCAAGGAAAAACAAAGAGGAGTTTGCATTTTTGTGCTTGGAAATTTAAAAGAAAGTTGATTAGATG
Organism: Allium fistulosum; assembly: GCA_030737815.1. Classification (NCBI taxonomy): domain Eukaryota; kingdom Viridiplantae; phylum Streptophyta; class Magnoliopsida; order Asparagales; family Amaryllidaceae; genus Allium; species Allium fistulosum. Next base: position 913,890,560 of record CM060908.1, read on the forward strand.
GAGGCACTATAGAGTAACGAACATGGAACATCAAGAAAATATACACTACAAGGCTTTAATGGGCCATTAATTGGGTTGTTTCTATAAAAAAGCTGGAGGAAAACACTAAGTCCTTCGAAGAACAATGTCAGACCCAGTAAAAGCAAGTTGAGGCTGCGAGCTACATGATTCATACTCTTACGTCGGAAAGTGAAAAACTCCAAAAGACTGTGAATGAGAAGGCCTCAGAAATATAGAGATTAAAGGAAGCACTTGAGGTTGAGAAGAATGAGAAAGACAATGCCCTCACCAGGCTCAAGATTATTGCAACAAGTTATTGGACACTAGTCAATTGAAAGATGAAGTCGAGGCTTGACCAAGAACAACTGATGAGCGAGTCACGGCTGCTAAAGACCAAATTAAATCAGAGACTGAGCCGACCCTCGTGCAATTCTATGTGAATGTTGTCAAATTCGGAAATTTGAGATAGTTGCATGAGGGGTATCTCTGCTCGTTAGCTATGGCTTGGAAAGAAATCTTGAAGCAGAAATGAGAGTATTCTGATGGAGCTGAGATTGACGAAGAGGAGTTAAAGCTTGACCTTTTAGAGAAAAATGATATAAGGGCACTCAAGGCCGTAAGGCTCATCTTACTATCTTAGGTCATTTCCCAAGTTGGAGTGTCTACCGGGGTCCAACCCAAACCTAGTTCAGAAGGTTTGGGTGAGAGTTCCAGTTCTATTCCCCAAGGACCGATGGCGGAGACATCGATGTCGACAGCTGGCTCGTCTTGTGCTACTACTCCTCTCTCACCTAGGTCGTCAACCATTGAAGCCATTATTCCTCCTCCTAGCTCTACTGCTGTTTCTGCTGCCATGGAAAATTCTGGCACTTCAACTGCTACGCCGTCCTCATTGGATGTCCATTATAACCCTGAAGAGCCTGGCTTCATAGGCACCGAATCGCTTTCAAAATAACCTATCTCCTATCATGGAAGGAGGCTCTATTGGTACTCAATCTCATAAGACATCTTCATCTCTAGGAGGCATATCATTAACCTCACCTGTATTCGAAACGGCTCACATGACACCGGTTGATGTCTCCAATCTCTACTTTTCTGTTTTTCAAGTTTCAGATCAACCTGCTCTTTTTCCCTTACTTGAAGGAGGTCTGTCTTTTGGAACACAAGCTACATTGACTGAATCAGTCATCGTATCCACCCCTATCCAAATTCCAACCCCATTTAGCGGGTCCTACTCTAAGTCCCAATGCTGAAACGATCCATGCTTTGGATGAAGAAACCATGAGTGATCCTCATGGGATGCAAGGGGATGAATAAATTGTCATTACTAGTGCCTCTGAGCACTCATCTAGGCCTTTAATGTTGGAAGAGAAGAAATGAAAAACTATAAATATTAAAGACATAAAAAAGGAAAAGCTGGATGATGTTCTTCCTTCTCTCTCTATTTCGCTGTCTATATCGTCGATTTTATTTCTTGCTTCTGCACCCGCCTTCGATAGTATCCAGAGTAAGGTTTATGAATCTTTGGGAGTTACTATGATTTGGATGCTTATCCCAAGGGAAATTTTCTTGATGGAGGAAAAGGTGAAAATTCCGACAAGAGGCATACTACACATCCCTTCAGGGAGAAGAAGAGGAGGAGAAAGAAGGAACATCCTTAGCCAATGTCTAGTTTAGTTATCTTTTAAGTAGTCTTTGGTTTTTTCATATAGGCTACTACTCTATGGGCACGGCCTTTGCTTTTCTTTGAAGAGTTTGCTAATAATGAATAAAGAAAATTTTCTCTTCAAACATCGACTCATTTGCCCATGTACTTTGCCTTATTTAGCTTTTTATGTTACCTACGATTACATTTGAATCAAAGTCTATTAATCATCCATCGTAATTGTATGTGGACAAGAGATTTCTTCATGCTGCTTAGTTAGATTAGTATTTTTCTCAGCTTCTTGATAGTCAGGTTCTGTTTGACTAGCGATAAAGTTGGGTTTTCACGCTACTCCTCATTGTCAAGGAGTGGCGTTTTGGATATCTATCTTTGGATATCCATGTTTGATCCTGCCTATCTATAGGCATTGATTGTGATAATCCCCTTTGAGTGGTGGTTTGAACATATATCTCTTGATGTTTGCTTCTAATCTCGCCTAACACTTGGCGTTGATCATTCTCCCATTATATCCTATCTCTGGGACTTAATAAGCAAGGCAACTAACTCTGGGTGTTTCAAGTCGAACTAGCCAGTCTCTGGGCAATGGTCTAAGGTCTTGCTATCTATGGGCAAAGGTCTTAGGATGAAAGTTTAGAGCGTATCGTCTCTATCGACCCCAATGTGTTTATTGTAACAACTTGCACCTTAATGGGCCCTAATTTCGATCAAATTGAAACCCAAGTCCATTAGGATATGGATTGTTGGTTTTGGTAACCTGTAATAAACATAAGTATATCAGAAAGCTATCAATAATAACTCACAATGGAATAGAAAAATATAATAGAACATATATGCTGACCAAGGCTTCTACCTTGGAATCAGTATTATTATTTTAGATTTGATTGCCTTGCCAGCATCGAATATGAATGAGAAGACTTCACCATCTACAGTTCCCGTCTTGCACCAGTAGCCTGTCCCTCAAAATTTATCCTGTGGGTTGTAATGAGAAAGGGGCCAGAACAACGTTCCAGTATCTAGAAAATTACATTCTTTATCCATAACACTAATTTATGCTGATTGATTTCTATTTAAGTGTTATGTCCATTATTCACGGCTATTGCATGTAATTCTATCTACGCATACGATATGTCTAACCTTCTCCGTGGTATAACTATATATATGCCTATATACATATATATCTAAACATTGTACTACCCAAAAGAAAACCCTAGCCATTTAATAATACTTAAATAGAGAGGAGGCAGATCCATCGGCCATTTAATACCTCAATCCCAAAGTGGGCCATCCATAATGAATTGCTAGTCAATCGACCCTAGCTATAGAAACCAATAACCCCTAGAAACGACCTTATAATTTAATTATCATTTCACTAATGCATCTTAAAGACGTATCTAAGCATTAAATAGCCTACCTTTGACAAACAAACAATTAATTAAATAATGAGGTCTTTGCGTATTGCAAATAGATTCTACAGTAGTAGGGAGCAAAATTCGTCAAGGCATAACCCAAGACTTTGCCAACGATAGCTCAGGACCGTTGGTGGTCATAGCCTTTATGCCAGACCTACTACTAAATACAAGTCCAACAACAATACTGACATAGCCCGTCGACCTCCAACCGTCGAAATCCCGTTTAGATTATTCTAATGTAAGTCAAGGAAAAATACACATCCTAGTTACTTAATACCTCATGTTAAAAATGAAGCAGATCTCATTTCCTTATTAGTTATTGTCATAGGTTATTTAAGACTTCTAACATCGGGAGGAGGCATACCCAATGGCTATTTAATACCCTCCACCCTGAAGTAAACCCTTTGACATACCAAAATGTACCGAGTCATTTAATAATTCAAATTCGAGGCGAACCCTTGGTATATCTTCCAACACCTGTATGCAAACATGTATCCCTTCCTCATGGGTCCTATAATTGGAGACGTCCACATCAGTAGTAAGTACACACAACTGTAAGTTGCCTCTAAGTAAAGGGCATACTTCTATTGTGTAACTCTACTAACCTTGCACCCCAATCCATTCTAAACCAAATAAATTATCCTAGGCCTAAATAGTGGCCTAGGCCCACTAATTCACACTCATCCTAAATGTATTATTAAAGTGCAGGTTTATGCTTTGGAGGGACCAAGGGAAGAACAATCTACCGAGGAAAGAGGCACGGGAAAGTTCTGGAAGGTATGGCTTTGACTTCTAGTATTTCAGTTATAGTACAATTTGATACTGGGACTATACATTCATTTATAGTTAAAGAGTCGGTTGATAGACTTGGGTTAGGAGTCACCTATTTAGTCACTTCCATATATGTAACAAGTTCAATAGGAGGGTATTCCACTCTCAGATTGAGAGGCACTGACCTAGATATTGAGTTCGGTGGGTTTTAAGTTTTTTTTGTGATCCCTACGTGTTTGACTTCATAGGCTTCGAAGTTACTTTAGGGACGGGTTGGTTGGAGAAGTATAGTGCAAGGGTGCACTGCATTGAAAGGATAATTACTCCGAGTCATCCAAACCGTAGATAAAGAGTGTATGTGGTCTTAGAAAAATGTGGAGAACTGCATAGGAACATTTTATTTACTTTTAAATTCAGAATAAGAAAATCTTGGAGCTATATAAGAAGTAAAAGAGTTCCAAAACGTATTTGAACCAGTTTCGGGGCTGCCACCCCCCGAGAGTGGTGGAGTTTCAAGTAGATTTATTATAGAGGACTGAACCATTTAGTCGACCCCAAAGTAGAATGCCTCTAAGGAGATGGAGGATTTGAAGAAGCAATTGGCAGAGTTAGAAGGAAAGAGCTTCATAAAGCAAAGCAGTTCACCTTGGGAAGCAGCAATAGTGTTTGTAAGGAAGTCTGATGGGTCATTGAGACTATGTATAGACTATCGCAAGGTGAATGAAAGGAAAAGAAGAATAGGATTCCTTTGCCAATGATTGATGATCTGCTTGATTAGTTGAGTGGAGCTAAGGTCTTTTCGCAGTTGGACATGGTTGCATGGTTCCATCAACTGAGAGGTGCAGAAGAAAGCGTTCCTTTGACTACATTTAGAATAAGGTACGGTTCATCTGAGTGGTTGGTTATGTCATTTGTGCTGACCAATGCGCCTGCATTCTTTGTGGACTTGATGATCAAGATCTTCTGAGATAAGCTAGATAGATATGTGTTGGTGTTCATAGATGACATCTTAGTGTACTCTAAAGATGAAGAGGAACATGCAGTTCACCTAAGACTTGTGCTGGAGACGTTGAGACATCATAAGTTGAAGGTGAAGTTTTCTAAGTGTCATCTTTGGAGGAGGGAAGTGAAGTTCCTAGGCCATGTGATTTCAGAAGAAGGGTTAGCTGTAGATCTTTCGAAGATAAAGGAAGCAAATAGGTGAAAGAGACTTGAGACCGTGACCAAAGTACACAATTTCTTAGGATTGGCTGGTTATTACATGAGATTTATTAAAGAATTCTCCCATATAGCTACGCCGATGGCGAGTCTAACTAGGAAGGGTGAGCAATTTGCTTGGACATTGGAATGTGAGAATGCATGATAGGAATTGAAGTGTAGATTGATGAATGCACCTGTGTTGGTAAAACTTGAAGGTAATAATCGTATGACCGTATATACTGATGTGTCAGTTTGGTTTAGGCGCAGTATTGATGCAAAAGGGTAGAGTAATTGCTTATGCATCTACGCATTTGTGACCCCATGAAGTTTGGTATCCAACGCATGATTTGGAGTTTGCAGTAGTGGTTTTCGCGTTGAAGATTTGGGGACACTATCTCTTGGGGAGAGGTTTGAGTTGTATACTTACCACAAGTCACTTAGATAATTTCTCTCTCAGAAGGAGTTCAACATGAGGCAGCAGAGGTGGTTAGAGTTTCTAGAATCATATGGTTTTGGGATAGAGTATACTCTAGGAAAAGGCAACAAAGTAGCAGGTGCCTTAAGCCGAAAACAACAAAGTTGTGTTTTGGGTATGATAGAGGAATGGACCATGTTAGAAACATTGGCTACGTGTAATGTGCAGTTTAGATCTAGTGCAGGTTCGAGCAGTGCATCCAGAATGCTATAAGTTTAGAAGCTAGGCCTGCACTGGTAGAAAGGATAATAGAACTGCAGAAGGGAGCTAAGTTCTGCGTAGACATTGTAAGGAACCTGGACTCAGGAGTCGGATCAATAGATCTGAAGGGGTTCATTGTTGATGGAGAAGGCAGACTACAGAAGAATGGAAGGTTGTATGTTCCGCGTGAAAATGGACCGCAGAAGGAAGTAGACGAATGTCATCGTTCAAAGTTTACCGTACACCTTAGGGGTACAAAGATATACCGAGATATGAAGAGGAGTTTTTTCTAGGAATGTATGAAGAAAGATGTGGGAGAGTATGTGAGAAGATGTCTTACATGCCAGCAGGTGAAGCCAAGTGGACTCCTGCAGCCTTTAAAGGTTCCAGTGTGGAAATGGGATTTAGTATTTATGGGCTTCGTAGAAGGGTTGCCAAGGACATGGCAGGGAATGAAGGCATTTGGGTCATAGTTGATAGACTAACAATGTGTGCCCATTTCATTCCAGTAAAGGCTAAGAGGACTGCGCCGAAGTTAGCAGAAATATATGTGAAGATAATAGTGAGACTGCACAGGGTGCCTAACACTATTATTAGTGATTGAGATTCGTTGTTCACTAGCGCATTTTGGCATAGCTTGTAGAAGGTATTAGGTATAGAACTGCGCATGAATACTGCATACCATCCACAGATAGATGTACAGATTGAGAGAATCAACAGAGTCCTAGAAGGCTTGCTGAGAGCATGCATTTTAGACTTCGGTGGATCTTGGGAAGATTACCTGTATCTAGTAAAGTTATCATATAACAACGGCTACCAGAGCAGTATTGGAGTGGCTCCATTCGAGGCATTGTATGGAAGGTCATATAAATCTTCTGCATGTTGGTTGGAGGCAGGGGATAGGATTGTGTTAGGACCAGATGTGGTGAAGGATGCTATTGAAAAGGTAGAACTAATCTGAACTAGAATGAGAGCAAGGCATTATAGGTAGAAGAGTTATGCCAACATAAGGAGGAAGGAACTGGAGTTCGCAGCAGGAGATCAAGTGTTTGTGAAGGTTTCTCTGATGAGAGGTGTAATGAGCTTCGGAAAAGCTGGGAAATTAACACCCATATATATAAGATTGTTTTCGATCATAGAGAGGCTTAGGAAGGTGGTATATAAGGTGGATCTGCCTAGTGTTTTGCAGGGATTCATAATGTGTTTCACGTATCATATTTGTAAAAATGCATTGGAGATCTGGGCATAGTAGTTAATCAAAGCGTAGTAGAAGACTTGGTCATAAAGCCAGATATGAAATATTTGCGCAGACCAGTTTGAATAGTGGATCGGGATGAGAAGCAGTTTCGTAATAAGGTAGGAAAGCTAGTGTGTGTCTAGTAGAGAGAAGACCGGGAGGGCTGGACATTGGAAATAGAGGATAATGTTAAGAAGACATGTCTAGAGTTATTCGTTTTAGAGTATCACATGAGCTATGTATTGAGCTACACTACTATAAACCATATATATATATGTGTATATATATGTATGTATGTATGTATGAATATTATGGTTGTTTATCGTGTTAGTAGATAACACTGGTATGTTTTATATGCATGGACTGGGAATTCATGGGTATGCTTAGGGTAAGCATGAAATAAAGGACAAATCTCCACCGAACCTTAACTGAATTTCGAGGGCAAAATTCCCTTAAGGTGGGAAGGTAAAATGACCCAAAATTTAAAATTGATCAGATAAATTAATTAAAAGGCTCGGGCAGCCTAAATAAGAGAAGTAAGGGGAAATGAATTAGTGGAAAAGAGATAAGATGGCCCAAGCCTGAATTATTGTAGGACAATAAACATTACTCCTTTCTATTCATTCATTTCATCCTACCTAGAATAAAATAAAAGCTAAGAGAGAAACTTTAATGTTGCTGGCTTAAAAGGGACAAATAGAAAGAAAATAAGGAAATGGAAGCTATAGGGGATTAAGAAAAGTAAATCTAGACATCTTAAAGATCTACGTGAGCAATACTTAACATATCTACACCGATCTTTAGTGTATGGTTCGGTTTAGATTTGTATGTTTTCAAGTATAAAGGGGCTCATACGGATTTTATTAAAAATATAAAGATTTAAATAAATGCTTTAGGGAAGGACAGATAAACATGGGATGTTTAAACGTGTTTTCCCTACTTTAATGATTTCAAAAATAAATGATTTTATATTAAGTTCTAATCATGGTTATAGATATGGACTTTTAGTTTGAGAAGTTTCTTAAGCTTATATGATTTTATTTGATTTATTGAAGGAACGTAACTAAAAAATAAATGAGGAAAACACCTTTAAATGTCCAAATAAAAATTAAGTATGTTAGAACAAGTGTTCACAAATTTTCTGGGAATTTATCAGAATTTTCTGTATGGAAAAATAGACCAAAATGGCTATGTACTACGCTGGGGCAAGTAGGGAACTGCGGGGACGCCGGGAAAATAAATTTACTTGGTGCTAAAAAGAAAGAAATAGGACACTGCAAATTACAGAAAGTAAAATAGGGGTGAATGAGATAACGATACATGAAAAGATGTTGTCAAAGATGTCAGGGTTTGTCTGAAACAACATTGAGACGGCGACTCTACATTTATATGTAAAAACCAGTGCACAATATGAAGGGTTCATATTGTGCCAAAATTGAGAAGAGTACACTTAATAAGAAAAGTGGGAAGCACTCAGTGCTGGTGTAACACCCCATAAAATTTAATAAGAAATTAAGTAATTAAAATAAGGTTAAAAATGTAAATTTTGTACATGTTGGAATTTGGTCATGGAAGTTACACCATTGCATCCATTGTGATTTTCTAATCAATTTCCATAAATAATATGTTGAAATCGAAGTTCAAACGGAGAAGTTATGAACGTTTAAAGTTTTGAAATTTAAAATTTAATTTTGAATTTTAATTCAAAAGTCTGAATTTTGAATTTTAAAAGTTGGCTGGAGATTAACATCTAAGAAAACGTTTGGATAAACATGAATTAATTGAGTAATTAATATATTAATTAATAAGTTGACAATATAAAAACATAGGGTCAAAAATAAAGGGGACCAGTCAACTGCCTATAACCAAGGGTCGACCACTTAAGTCCAGTGGTCGACTGGTGAGAGTCTAAGGCGGCTAGGGTTTTCTAAAATTGAACATATTGGATTTAATTGTTTAAATCCAACAGTTCTGGTTTCTTCTCACCTCTATAAATAGACCCATAGACCCCTTACTTTTCTTCATAAAATTCTGAAAGCAATTGCGAAGCTCTGTCAAATTCTTTCCCCTTAGGTTTTCAGAAACAATAAGATTTCAAGTAAGGAATTCTTATCTCTATTTTAATTAAATTCCCCAATCCTTCTTCTCTCTAGTTAGATTTTTAATCTACTTTATAAACAATCATTTTTTGTATATTCAAAAAATGGAATATCAAACAGAGAGTTAGAAGAGGTATAAATCAGATCCCATCTTCTTCTTTAGATTCAAGAATCAGTTAGGATCTGCAGAGGGAGATCTGAAGGGGAATTCGACATCGTGGAATTAAATCTAGTTAGGAAGTAAACAATTCTCTATGAGGGGAAATATCAAAATTTTCATATTTTTGTAATTTAGTAGTGTTTATTTGGATTTGATGTATGCCTTAGGAAATTTTGATAAATGAAAACATAACATATAAAATCTCCAAAATTTCCCTAAATAAATGTCGATCTTTGAATATGTTGGAATTTCAATTGTTTGTATTAACATAGAAGGATCGTATTTGTACTTGATATTTAGATAATCTATAATCTATTCCACTTTATTTCTTTTGATTTCAGTTGAAGTATAAAAAGGGTTCTAAAAGAAAACAAAGTTTAGAAATGGTGTGCAAAGTATGAATATTATTATATTGTAGTTTGCACTATCTATTTCTATAAATTAAACATGTATGGACTCTTTTTCACTTCAAGCTGCTTCGTGTAAAAGTTGAATAGAATATGAGGGATCTGAATTATAGACTTGTTTTCCTTGAAATAGAAAAGGTAGATTCCACTATGTTGATATGAGATGAGTTTGGTATTATTCCTTTTTGTATACAAGTCAGTTGCTGGCTAAGGATATTAGCTATATTTTTATTTGTAGTTTGGAACTTGTATGAGTTTGACATTTAAATTAGTTAGCGTTTTTTTGCATGTGATTAGAATATTTTATTTGAATCTCATGTGTATATATATAATATTAACATATTGATTATTAAAGTTAATAACATAATGATTATAGCATATTGAACGTATTGATTAGGGATAATAGGATAGTAAATAACATTAATTTCTAGCAAGGTAGTTAATGATAATCATGAGAATCAATCCATAATTAAAGGCTTAATAAGGAGCTACCTTATGTGTTCTTAATTATTAATTGTGTAGGATAGTGTATGTATGCAATTGGCATACATGTGAAGTATGACTAAGTTATAGGGATGCGAGGTCAATCTAAAGTTACATAGAAGTATGGCCACTTAAATCTGGCTACCAGCAGTGTAACTTTAGTGACCGATATGGGACATCACCTATTACAAATAACCCCAGTGGATGTGAGGTTAGTCCTAATTCTGTAGGATAAATATGCCTAGTCAATCTGGGTACTAGTACCTACGATGACTGGATTAATCTGAGATGTTATGATTTGGGTTATGGGTCATAATTATGCCATTGATACGATATGAGAAATCTTTAGAGGGTTCCGCTTTGGGTTTAAAGGTATTATGTGGCTATTGTAGGGTCTGCCTCTTTCCTTTGGGAAAATTTTTAAGTGACCTGATGAGATTTCTTACGATGTCAGTTAGTAAGAACCATGTAGGGACCCACCTTGGGTTAGGTATTAAATGATGGGGCCTTGTCCATTGTTATCGGTATTAAATGGTCAGAGTCTACCTAATTCCTAATAAAAAGGTATTAAGTGGCTTGGAGGTTCTATCTTGCATCGTTAACGATAGTTGTGTTAGAATTTGGAAATGGATGAAAATGGGTTAGGTATTAAATGAAGGGGGCCTGCCTATTTTATAGGTATTAAATGGTTAGGGTCTGCCTAATTCCCAACAAAAGGTATTAAGTAATTTGGATGCTTTCTCTTGCATCATAAATGGTAGTGCGTTAATTTTGGAATTAGTCTGGAAACGCCTTTGGGCTTGCAGTCATAGTTATTAGTATGGTTTAGTTTTGAAATGTAAGACATATTTTTTATCTAAATGATACTGCCCACATACAATTATGGAAAGCCTGATATTCTCATTCACCGGACATTTGTTGTTCTGACTCACTCCTCTTTACAACACACAGGTTAAAGGAGACAATGCTGATTTTAGGGACGAAGGTGGAGATGAAGACTTATGGCAGTTATCTATCTATTTATGCTTTTTAGATATTTTTATTGTATCCAGTTCAGGCAGTTATGTTATTTTGGAAAATTGTACTATGGAGGCTTTATGTAGACATGTTGTAATATTTAACATGTGTTTCTAAAATGGTTTTCTTTATGAAATGAGTACTTGTTTCTGATATTATATTTTATCCATTTCACTGTGAGATTCTAAAAATATAGATATATAGCTCTGCATACTATGTATTCTTTAAATTTTATCAACTTAACAACTCACCTTGAGATGGGCCTAAGTTTCGATGGGCTTTTATTGGGTTGAAATTAGGTTTTTTTCAGGATGGGTTATTACACTTGGTATCAGAGCTTAGGTTACCCGATTAACGGAAGTAGGTATTTGTATGAGTGGCGTAGGTGTTATTTTTGAATGTATTTTTCAAAAATCTACTGTATATATGCACACACTCTTAATTTGAATTTACTCTATAAATCCCGACTATAGAAGTAGTCGTGGCCATATTTCAAAAGGATGGGCGAGGCGACTTTGGATTGAAAAAAAATAAATAGAGCGAGGAATGTGCGACGGAGGTCGTATCGTAAGGAAGGTAAATGGATAAGATTGTAACTCTAAAATTAATAGGATAATAAATGTGAAATAATAGGGATTTACATGAATTTAATAAGGATGCAAATGGACTTATTAAAAAGATTATTAGGGTGATTATGCAAAGGTAAAGAGGTTTTAATAGGAAAAAGTGGACGAATAAATAAATGTCTTTAGAAATTGTTCGGTTAGAAAATAATCATTTATTACGGATAATCAACATTTATAGAAATAGTAAATAAGCATGTTAGGTAGTAATTAAATACTTTGAGGAAGTATAATTGTAAACGTCTGGAAGTAATGGATGATAGAAGAAGAAGATGCAATAGAGAAGACAATTAAAGCCAATTTCTAAAATCTGACCCCATGTGAAAGAATTCGATAATAATATTTTCTTTGGAAACTTCCTTGGAATGTTTTGAATAGATTTTTCAAAGATTTATTAAGAAGAAATTGTGTTGAAAAAGTAAGAAAATTTGGAAAATCATAACTTAAAAAGAAGTTGTGGAGGCAAAAGTTCTGATTAAAAAGTTTTGGTAAAAGAGTTTTTCATTTTTTAAACTCTTAGTTTAAAATTTTGGTTGGGTAAAAAGATTTCCGGTTTAAAGATTTTCGATAAAGGGATTTTTTTTCTTTTTGAAATAAATGTAAAATAGGGCATAAGTGGACTTATGATTTTTCCTATTTCAAAAATTTGGAAATTCTTTAAAATCCTTTTTTTATAGAAATGGAATTTGAATAAAATGATGTAGAAGCCATTTAAGTAGGGGAAATATAAATAGAGGCAATACTGGGAGATTTGTATAGGAATAGTGTTAGGAACTTATAAAAGAGGATTAGTAATGTAATAAGAGATAATGTAGGAGAGAAGTGATGAGAATGAGATAAGAAAATGATAGGATATGAGTTTACCTTGTCTACTCCACTTTTTGCTGTTTAAAGTTATAGAAGATGTTTTGAATTAAAAAGATCAACTCTTAAAGAAATGAATCTTTGATGTAGAAAGTTTTTGAAAAAGGGAAATTATTTTGCTTCGTTTTAGGATTAAGCAATCCTTTTTGAAATTTTGATAGTTTGGTTTAACAATTGAGTTTTTGAATGTTTTGGGTTAAAGGCCCTAACTTTAAAGAAGCAAGTCTTCAAGTAAAAGTTATGGAATAAAATAAAATATGATGTTTAGATGCTTTTGGGAATTCAATTCCCTAAACTGTTTTTACAAGTTGGAAATTCTTTTGGAAAGTATGTTTAAAGGTTTTATTTTGAGATGTTGAAATTCTTTTGCAAATTTGAATTTTAAGTGTTGCATACTAGCGTGATGTGGATTTCTAAGTTTATATTTTACGGAGTTGATAGGGATCACTGTTTAGGAAAGAAAAGTTAAAGGTTTCAGGATATGAGTAAAATAAAAATGGCATATACAACCCTGTGCAGTTAAAGCCCCGCTAAAGCCTTGCAAAATTATCGCTATGGCGCGTAGCACTCTTCAATCGCTAAGCTATTTCAATTTAACACTATTAAATGGTAGATCCTCTTTAAGCCCCGTTATTTTTCGCTGCAGCCGCTAAAGAAAAGCTTTTAGCACCCGCTTTAGCAACATTAATATACAAAGGTTGACCTGATTAGTCCTTTTTTTAAACTAAATCAAAAAAGTTAGTGTAAAGACCTAATTTTAAGGCATAAGTGCTTAATTTAAGTTAGAAATTTATCATAATCACCAAATCTAGTTTGCATAAATCATGATATTCTTTGATTTCGTTATATAAGATTAAAAAATATTTCATTTTCCAATACCAATGATGTGAGGATGAGAATAAATTAACTTTAAATATTTGGTTTTATATCTAATGAAGTTTTTTTCACCTCTACTATATCCTCGCTTTATCCCCATTATAACTTTTTGCACATCTACCGCTATAGAACCATTAAGCACTTTAATTGCATAGATACCGTTGGATCAGGCCCATTTGGCAGTGGGTGAACTGGGTAAAATTTAAAAAAATTCTGAGTGGGTCTACATTAAACTAATCTTTTATTTTTAATTATTTTTTTCATATTTTATATATTTGGTGTAAATTATAGATATGATATATGTATATAGCATGACAACATAAAATAACAACTATATAACATATGTATAAGTATATACAGACACATATAGATATTCAAATCTATATCTATTGTATATTTATCTATATAATATTTACATATGTATATGACACTTTTGAATAGGCATCTAAACGGTCAGATATTGATTCGGATAGTGCCATAATCGTATCCGTATCCAAAATCATTATCAGATATTGGATATCCATATTCGTGGATGCGGATGAATATCATATATTTATCGGATATTCTTCGATCAGTTCACAATCAATAAATCTAAACAAATAAATACAAAATTTTGATTTATTTTAAATCCAATTCAACTAAAAATATAAAAAATAACGAATAAGCTAAGAAAATTAATTTTAAGTAGCAAATATTGATTTTTATATACATATTAATTATTTTACCTAGATAAAATAGCAAGGTAATCATTTTATGTACTAAAATACAAAAAAATAACAACTGTGATCTTGATAAAAACCGAACAAATAATTATTGCATACAGATATGCTATACCGCATCCGCATCCCTTTTACGGATATTGGATAGTCTTTTATATTTCAAATATGGATATGGACGGATTCATAATTTTTGGATACTCATTGGTTGCCTTACTTTTGAATACATATCAAGGGGTAATATAGAGTGTATGTGTTTGTATACGTACGTTTGAATATATTAATGTATGTGTATATGGTTTGTATACATATATTCTCAATACCATATATATAGTATGTATATAAATATAAGATATTGCCATATTTAAATAAATTTATCGAAATCATATATATATCTATGTGTGCGCACACACGTATCAATGTGAAATAAATATAATTTTGAAATATATTATACATGTATATTTAAATTTCAAATTTGTTGCAAAATCTAGTTAGTTTGACTACGTTAAGTATTAATTTAAACTAGAAATTTAAATTTAAAATATTTTAGTCCAAAATTATTTTGATTTGATCAAAGATATTTTTTATTTGAATTTAGAACAAATTTGACAATTTCACGACACAATATAAATTCAAATTTCAAAATCTTAAATATGAATATCTAATATTTTAACCAAGAAAATACAATATTAATATATATATATAGTGCCAAAAACTATTTTATAAATATAATATATATATATATATTATATTTAATTAATATATATAAATATTTCAATAGTTAATATATACATCAATATATATTAAATTATTCTCGTTTGAGAATAATAAAAATAATATAAAATTTTATTTTAAAAAAAGCCGAGAGTTTTTTTGAAGATATATACACAAGTATTATTTACATTAATTGAATAATATACATATTTTAATTTTAAATAAAAAATAATTAATTTTTTAAATAACAAATATGTTTACAATGAAACAATTTAATATTTAGAATTAAGTTTACAGAATAGTTTCCAGTATGGGTCGAAAAATAAATATTTATATTCATTATAAATTTCTAATTTAGTACATATTAATTTATATAAAATCCATATTATCTATTTATTATTCCTGAAATTATTAATTGTAATATATATATGTATATACAGAAATATTATTATAATGAAGGTTAGGACATGATCATATGAATATATCTATAAAATAAAGGCTACTTCGAAGGTCTTGCTACTTGTCACACGTTGATCTACATCTATCTCCTAGGATTATGAATCCACCACTCGAACTTGCTAGAAACAAGTTAAACCATAAATGGAGTGCTTTGGTTTGAAGAAGGGGAGATAATGGGATTCGCCTATCAAGGAATAGCGGTCGGAGTTCTGCAAAAGAGGTAGGTTTGATTTAGTTTTTGTTGGTATTTAAAGAGAAGGTTAATGAGAAAATATCTTGCAAATTTTATTCAGTCTCCCACTACTAATTCAAACCCACCCTCTCACTAACATAGTTGGCCCCTTCCTGATGACACATTATGTGTCAAGAAACTCTCCAGCCTAATTAAGTATTTTGTATTAATATATATTGATGTGTGCACATATAACATTTATATATACACCTAAATAATTATTAATGGCATCTGGAAAATTTCTATCACCCCAACTAATAAAAGCACCTAAAATATTAAATACACCCATACTTAATATTTCCTAAATATCTGTTCATTAAATTAATTAATAACACATAATAAATTAATTAAATAGGGTGGCTGCATAGATAAGGTTGTGCGACTCACATGTGAATTCAATCAACAATTAATATTTGACAATTCAAATATCAACGTCCACACGTCACCTTAGCTAATGTGTGATGGTTTGGCTGAATATACATATCAACTTAAGTTATACCCTTAAGCCATGATAAAATATACACACATTCTCCTCATCAATACTATATCACTTTAAGATTATTTAGAGTTTGGTATCGGTCAAAACTCCAACAATATCTTTATACAACTATTTAGACCGGTTACAAAATCCTTGGTTCAACAAGAACATTTTTTATTAACTATTTTGCTCTTTCCAAAGAGTTTGACTTTGAGTTGACTATGTTGATCGTGATACTAACCTTATATAACTAGGGAGACGAATTCTGTATTGAATGGCGTTCTCTTCCTCGCTTCAACTTAGACCCAACTATAATCGCTTGATGGTCGTCATGCCTTTATTCAACTATAATCTAAGTGGAGTATTCATGTCAAAGTTCCATAGTATCTTAAGTCGAAAGAACTGTATAACATCGTCACACTAAGATTTCCTATTTGACTTATTTTTTATAAACTAACAACAAACTCTTAGACGAGTCATTCTATAGTAAACCAATAACTATAAGTGCGTAACCCCTTGGTGCTTAGAGCAACCATGAGTAATACAGTGCCCAACATATGGAGAACGTTACGTAATTTGATCTCAATGGATGTATCAATATCCTTTCTCAAAACACCTTGACCACGAGGAATATTCAAAATAAAATGTTGTTTTTATTATAATTAATTACTCACGGTTGCAACTATCAGCAACTACAATCATATAACATCTCATTTAAGGATATTCTTATTCATATACTCTAAATTAATTAATTAATCATATGAAAATATTAAAAAAAATAGATAACAAACACTAGAAGTAACTTTGATTATGAACAAGATTGTTTATGGAGTTGGATATATAACATATTTGCATTATTGCCCCTAAAGCATACCACTAACTCTGTCAATCTCCCACTTGCACTTGGGGATAATTATGGATTACAACCCCATTCCTTTGGTTAGTTTACTTAGAATCTAATTTAGCTAATCCCTTCATAAACGAATTTGATATATTGTCTTTACTGCTAACTCTATCAGTCAATACCTCTATATCGTTGATATAATATTTTAACAACTGGAACTTTTAGAGTATGTGCCTTGACTTATTATAAGCCCTAAGTTCTTTCATGTTCTGCATCGCAAATATCACAAAACAATTTCATGGGATTCTCAATATTTGGAATCACCCCTAGCTCGGTCAGAAATTTGCATGTCTAAGCCGCTTCTTTAGCTGCTTCATTTAAAGTGATGTATTCAACCACCACTACTGAATTAGCTACTATCTCTTGTTTGGAACTTTTCCACTAACTACCCCACCATTCAGCATGGTTATATAGCCAAGCATCGATTTACTATCACTGATATCACTCTGAAAACTCGAGTTGGTATACCCTTTTATAAAGAGGTCTTTATTCCCATACATTAGGAATAAGTCTTTAATATTTTGCAAATACTTAAGAATACATTTTACAGCAGTCCAATGTTTTTCTCCAAGATTTGACTGGTATTGGCTTATGGTTCCTAACGCTAATGCCACATCATGTCTTTTACATAGCATGTCATACATTATGGATCTGATTTCATATGAATACGATATCCTTTTCATACGCTCTTTCTTCGAAAAAACAATTCCAGGTTGTGTCGGAATATTTACGCACATGGAATTATCTATACTAAACCTTTTTAGTATGGTGTTTATGTGCAAGGACTGGAACTATCTTAATGAACATTTGGAATAATCTCTATAAATCCTAATACCTAATATATAAATTTCTTTACCCAAATCCTCCATTGAAAAGTTCTTTAACAATTAATATTTTACTATTTGCAACAACGTTACGTCATTGCCAACCAAGAGTAAATTGTCGACATATAGAACAATAAACACTATAGCACTTCCTTAATCTTTCCGGTATATGTACGCTTCCTCAATGTTCTGATAAAATCCAAATAGTTTGATCAATTTTCAAAATACTTATTCCAACTTGTCAAAGTTCCTTTAAGACCATATATTGATCTTAATAGCATACAAGCCATTACCACGTTCCAATTGACCTTAAAACCCTAAAGTTGAGACATGTATATGGTCTTATCTAAATTACCAATGCCATTTTCATGCCCATTTGTCATATTTCATAGTCATAGAAGGTGGAAATGGAAAGTAATATCCGGATGGAATTTAGCATGGCTAACAGCGAAAAAGTATCGTCATAGTCAATACCTTAAACCTGACGGAAACCTTCCATGGCTAGTCTTGCTTTGTAAGTCTCCACCTTTCCATCTACAATTAGTTTCTTCCTTAAGATCCATTTTCATCCAATGGGTTTTACTCCATCAGGTACATCATCCAAAGTCCATACTTTGTTTGTGTACATGGAATCCGTCTTGGATTTCATGGCTTCAAGCCATGGGGCAAAGTACTTACTCTTTAAGGATTATCAGAATGTGAGAAGAGTGACATATTTTAGGACATAATCCTCTTTCTCACCATCCGAGAAATCCATTGTATCTCCTTAGTGCGTGAGACTACCTATTAGACCTTATAATACGTTGTTGTGTCGCTGTAAATGGGAGAATTTGATTCCTCCACATGTTTAGGTTTTGTGCTAGTTTCTTGGATCTCATCCAAGTCTACAACTTTGTTGTAAATTTCTTTTGATGGAAATTCCATTTCCAAAAAGATAGCATGTAGAGAAATAATAACCTTTTATTCGTCCATGTTGTAGAAAATATATCTGATAGAGTCCTTAGGATATCCTATAAACTTACGTGATATTGATCTTGCCTCAAGCTTATTGGGGCCAATGTTCTTAATCTAGGCTGGACAACCCTGCACCTTCAAATACTTGAAGTGACTTTCTTCCCACACCATATCTTATATGGAGTCTTGGGCATAGATTTAGACAACATCAAATTCAACATATGCACTATGAATTCTAACTTATATCCTTAAGAGGAAAGAGGTAACTCAACCCCACCCATCATAGATCGAACCATATAACAAGGTTCGATTCCTTTTAGGTATTGTTGTATTTTACATTCAAAGTACTTACCTCCTTGATTGGATTGAAGTATTTTAATCTTATTGTCAATCTGATTTTCTACTTTGTTTTCATACTCTATAAATTTCTACAAATAGCATATTTATGGTTCATAAGATATACATATCCTAGTCTAGAGAAACCATCAGTAAATATTATGAAATATAAGGAACTATCTTTTGTTACTATAGGCATTGTGTCACATACATTAGTATGTATGATGTCTAAGAAATTTTCAACTCTATTTTGCCCTCAGTATATGGTTCATAAGATATACATATCCTAGTCTAGAGAAACCATCAGTAAATATTATGAAATATAAGGAACTATCTTTTGTTACTATAGGCATTGTGTCACACACATCAGTATGTATGATGTCTAAGAAATCTTCAACTCTATTTTGCCCTCACTAAAAGGGCGCTTGGTAATTTTCCATCTGAGACAGATCTCACAAGTGACAAATGGTTCATAGTCAAAAGATGGGAGAATTTGTTTCTCATTTGTGCAAAGTAGAGTTCAAGATTTGTTGGACCTCATACATCAGTATGTATAAGGCCCAAGAAATCTTCAACTCTATTTTGCCCTCACTAAAAGGGTGCTTGGTAATTTTCCATCTGAGACAGATCTCACAAGTGACAAATGGTTCATAGTCAAAAGACGGGAGGATTTGTTTCTCGTTTGTGCAAAGTCTCTTATTACTAATATGACCTAGCCTACAATGCCACAAATAACTATCTTTAACATTAAGAGCAAAAGAATTGTTGACCGTAAATATATGTTTAAATTTTAGAACATAAATGGCAATATCAAAACACCAGAATTTTTTTATTTCCATCAAACATGGTGATTATAACATCACTATTATAACAAAAATTATATTCGGTTTCAACTAAAATGGACTCAGATATGACTCCATAAATAAAGTTTTGCACATAATAGAAATTATTCAAAAATAGTAGATAACCATTAGGAAAATGTAAATGAAAATCCCCAACCGCAATTGCATCTACTATAGATCCATCAGCAATTTAAAAGCTCATTTCTCCCACTGTCGCTAACCACTTACTTCAAAGTCCCTTTAACCAGTTACATATATGATTTCCAGCTCCTATATTGAAAATCCTTATTTTTTACCAATTGCAAAACAATTTTGAAGTACAAACATACCTTTAAGAGCCGAGGAATCTAATTCCTTCTTCTCTTTCACTGACTTTAGATCTTCTACCAATTTCTCTTCCACTCTCCCTTCTTATGGCAATGGTGACATTCACCCTCATCATTGGAGGCACCACTCTTACCTTTCTTAACACCGTGCTTTCAAATTTTCAAACCTTTTGAAGGTGATGTATTCCTTTCACAGCAAGCACCATATATTGATCCTTATATGAGCCTTCAGTGGTCCTCAACATGATGAGCTTAATAAGGCTCACTTTCATCTTGTTTATACTGAAATTCAATATGAATGGCTCAAACCGTGGATTCGACAAGCCTAGAATCAGGTCCACATGAAAATTTTCGATCTTAACACCAAGCTTAGAAAGTTTATCAATACAGCCTTCCATCCTTATGACATAGTCTTGCACACCATTGTCTTTACTCATCTTCATGTTGAACAATAACTTAGCCATCTCATACCTTGCATAACGAGACTACTCCCCAAACTATGATTTAAGGCTTTCGAAGATTTCATGGACAGTCATGCTCGTGCCAACTTTGGAACGATTTGTCTAAAATAGACAGCACAAAAGCTAGGGCTATGTAACAATCAGCTATCCAAGTGTTATAAGATTTAATGGTTTTCGGATCTACATCCTTAGTGAGTTTGGTTTTTAAGGTGAGATACAATTGACCATAATCTTTTCATAAGTTAGTGCTACCTTAATCGCTTATAACTAGTTAGCGCAATTGGAACTAGTGAGTGTGTCATTTTCAGAGGATAACTTTAAGTTGGTCATTTTCTATAAATTTAATTTTAAGTAGATTAGTATAGTTTTGTATAGCGTATGTTCTTATGATATTAGAATGGTTAAATATTATCATTTCATTTTTCTAATAAGGCACCCTAAGAGTAATGTGGAAATCTTTCGATTTCTCTATTGAGCATTAGAATCCACTTGCTTTTCTTAAGATTTTGACCTGAGTTTGCTCAACAAGCCATAGCCACATAATTGGTGAATAATTTCATATAATGTATAACTCCTAACCATAGTCTTTGCCCTAATCTCAATCCTAACCTTGAGTTTGCTCAATAAGCCAAGAGAGGTTACTCACTCTGACCTATCATTTCTCCACAACCTAAGTATAGATGCTCATACCTTGAGTTTGCTCAACATATATAAGCATTTATATCATCTTTCTAGAAAATATAAAATAGTAATACACATAGCAGCTCTAGCTTGAGTTTACTGAACAACCAATGTGTATGCAAGTAATCTGTCTAATATATAAATGATGGAGAGTAACTTTATTAAATATTCATAATCTTTAATAACTTAGAGTGATATTAATTTAAGGAATGATGCATTTCTTATGAAAAACCTTCATGATACAAGTGTTTGACATATCTAATATCACAGTATATGTATTGTACATATGTATTTATTCAAGAACTATTTTAGGTTTATTTTAGTTTTACTTATATTTTATTTATAAATATACTTATATACATTCAATTTGTTTATAACTTTTGTAATTTGATTATCTTATATAATATATATATATATATATATATCTTATTAATAAAACAATTTTAATAAATCCGATTCTTAATTTAGTTAACTAATTTAACTAAAATTTATTTAAATTTTGAAATTTTCATTTTTTTCTTAACAATTTAAGAAAATAATTAACTATAACCTTTATAGTTATTATACAGATATAAATATGTATATATATATGCATTAATAATTCAACTAATTACTTATTTAATTAAACATTTTAATTAAATATTTAATAAAATTTGAAATTTTATTTTATTTAATTTTTTAAATAATTTTGAGAAAATTTAAATTCATTTTATAACATTTATAAAATTCTTTATATTTTAAACTTAACTTTTAATTTTACACTATATTTTAAAATTTTCAAATCTTATATTTGAAGTTAGCCCAAGGCCCAATTAAATTTGGGCCTTATGCCAACTTTGAAAACTTCCTTCATCCATTAGGCTAGGCAAAGAGCTAGGGAGGAGGGGATGGTAATGATTACTATAACCCCAAGCCTAGATACTTTTATTCCAGCTACCCGTTAAAAAGAAAAACCTATTAGTTAGCCTAAATGCTGACAAATATATTTACATAAATCAACTAGGCTCTGATACTGCTGTTGAATTAGGTATGTTTGGCAGTGGGTGAAATGAGGTAAATTTCAAAAAAGAATCCTAAGTCGAACTTAATGAGTCTATGTAAATAACTAGTTAGCATTTAGATCTAGTCATTTTAAAATAATGCTTTATTTTAGTTTAATCTGTTTATATTTTATATATTTGGTGCATATAACATATTATATATAGGATAAAACATAAAATAACAACTATATAACATGTGCATAAGTACACACACACAGATATATATATATATATATTGGAATTTGTATCTATTATATACATATATATAATATACGTACGTACATATATAACACTTTCATACACATATCAAAGGATAATATACATATCTAAGCGTATGTGTAACTATAACATGATCTGGAATTTGAAATCAGTCCTAAGCATTTATTTGTATAATGTTGGTAAAATGTAAAGATATTCCAAGTCTATAATTGGGTTTAAGATTAGGCTGCCCTAGCTGACTTGGATTTTGAATCTCTATGTTTTAATTATTTGGAGCATGTTCCGTGTAATCCATAAATTATCTAATCCCAAAATATGTATAAAAATGTGTAGTTTGAATTAACGAAGGATATACCAAAAAGGGAAGAGATGGGTAAGATAAAGATATTCTTTTTCGTAGTTTACACTGTCTATTTCAATAAAAGAAAAAGAAATAATCCCTTGTAATTTCGAACAAAGCAAAAATGTCACTTGTGATTAATTTATGAAAATTTCTAACGGTAATCCTATTTGGAAGGATGGCTCTGATAAAATAAAATATGGAAATGAATGTTATAGTTTAAAATTTAATAACTAGAAATAAGAAATATATAAATACCATAATTCACAGTGGTATTCGTATTAATAGCATAGTAATTATAGGACTAGGATTTATGGACATTAATTACAGATTTAATAGGCAATAAATTTGTAATTAATAGAGGATAAAAAGGAACTAAATAAGGGATTGATTAAGGAATCTAATATGGTATTTATGGAGAAAGTGAATACTTATAATAAGTGAATTTTGAAACTGGTAATAGATTCAAAGAGATTAAATAAGGATTGATTAGAGACTGTGAATTTTGACATTAATGATTAGTTATCATAGGGAATGGATATTTATTAGAACTAAGAAGGAATATTAAGGAAGGTGGGTAATGGTGGAATGACATTCTAGGAATGCACGTCTTA
The DNA here is from genome assembly GCA_030737815.1 of Allium fistulosum. Classification (NCBI taxonomy): domain Eukaryota; kingdom Viridiplantae; phylum Streptophyta; class Magnoliopsida; order Asparagales; family Amaryllidaceae; genus Allium; species Allium fistulosum. Next base: position 913,914,188 of record CM060908.1, read on the forward strand.
AATTGCTAAGAAGCATTAAAACCCCAACATCAGTAACACTAGTTGATGTTTAATGGCAGCTTTCAGTAAATTTTCTTTTAGGGTTTTGGGTTGTGATCTCTAGTTGTCTCCTTTAGAAAAAGTGTTCGATATGGTGTAAGACGTGTATTTGTTTTATCACTATGTTGATTTTATAGATGGGATTAGACCGTTGAATAAATGCATACATTGAGGAATATCATAAAGACACTTAACTTGCGATAAACCGAGGGTAAGACTAGAAGTTAGTAGAAAAAATAGATTAGAATGCTTCAAACTCAAAGCTTGCGGAGGGTCACCATTCACCCTGAATGAGTTAAGATGTATAGGGATATGAAGAGAATTTTCTAATTGGTCAAAGATGAAGAAAGAGTCGCTGAATTTGTTTCCAAAAGCTTGACATACCAAAAGGATTAAGGTTAAGTAAGGGAAAACCTGAAGGGTTATTATTACCATAGGAACTTTCGACTTGGAAATGAGAGCATATATCGATGGACTTTATAGCTGAGTTGCCTACGAGTCAAAAGGGTAATGATGCACTTTATGTTATAGTAGATTGGCTCATTTTACTTCTGTTGGAAGTAATAGGATTGCAGCATCTCTAGCACGGGTTTATGTCAGGAAAGGGTGCGACTACATGGAGTTTCAATTGGCATTCTTCCAATAAAGACCTTGTGTTCACTGGCATATTTGAAGGAGTTCACAATTGACTATGGGAACGACTTTGAATTTTAGAAGACTTGTCAAGAGCTTGAATTATGGATTTTGGAGGATGTTGGAGAAGGTAGATGTGTTTAGGTGATGAATGAAGATCGCATTGGACTATTAGGAGTCCTATGCTAACAGGCAAAGAAAGGGGTTGGAGTTTTTAGTTAGGGATATTGTATTCGTTAAGGTTTCCCCTCTTAGAAAGGTTATGGGATTTGGTACTTCTGGGAAGTTGGTGCCAAGGTTCGTTGGGCCTTTTTATATTTTAGAGAGGTTGGGGGAAACTTGCTTATTGGGTGGAGCTTCCGGAATAGTTAGAGGGAGTCCGTGACGTCTTTTATGTTCCACACTTAAGGAATGTCTACACGACATTGCCTCTGTAATAGAGCCTAATCGGTTAATTGATGCTGAGATAGAGCCAATAGCCCCCACCGTGCTACCAAACCCATAGTGGGGCACGATATCGAGAAGATTCGTAACAAAGAGATTAGGTTGGTTCGTGTTTAATGGAGGATAATACAACGGAAAGTACATGGGAAACCGAAGGAAAGATGAAGGTTTTTCATCCCGAGCTTTTCTTCGACAAACTTTTCCCTCCAAATATAGGTATTTGGTTGCATCGTGGTTGCTAGATTGGATGGTAAAAGATGGTTGCCACACTTTTTACTGTTATTTTTGCACTCATATAGAATTTTATGTATATTTAGGATGTTTGCATACATGTTTTTTTTTCTGAAATGGTACTTTATATACAACATGTCACTGGGACAACATATCACATGTCAATAAACATTCGAATCACGCTACACAAGTTTTGAACTTGTGACCTCTTGCACCAAAGCAAAATCACTTAACCACTGGGACAATAGTGCTTGTCATTTGCATACATGTTTATATGTCATGATCTTGCATTCACCTATGTATGTTGCATACATAATCACATCTCATTTTTGGTTGAGTGGATGGTTGTGTAGATTATTCTAAATAACTTGGTTGTTAAGTATGCATTACACTATCTGCCCTTGGTGATTTCGGGGGCGAAATCCCTTTATGGGAGGAGAATGTAACACCCCGTAAAATTTAATAAGAAATTAATTAATTAAAATAAGGTTAAAAATGGAAATTTTGTAAATGTCAAAATTTGGTCACGTAAGTTGCACCGTTACGTTCGTGGTGATTTTTTGATCAATTTCTATATATAATATGTTGAAATCGGAGTTCAAACGGAGAAGTTATGGATGTTTGAAGTTTTGAAATTTAAAATATAAATATTTGAATTTGAATTTAAAACTTTTAATTTTGAATTTTAAGAGTTAGTTGGAGACTAATGTTTAAGAAAACATTTGGATAAGAATGAACTAATCAAGTAATTAATATATTAATTAATAAGTTAACAAAATAAAAACATACAGTCAAAATAAAGGGGACCGGTCGACCGCCTATAACCAGCGGTTGACCGCTTAGGTCCAGCAGTCGATTGGTGAGAGTCTGAGGTAGGTGGGGTTTTGTGAAATTGAACGTATTAGATTTAATTGTTTAAATCTGACGATTCTGTCTTCTTCTCACCTATATAAATAGACCCTTAGATGCCTCACTTTTCTTCATAAAATTCTAAAAGCAACATCGAAGCTCTGTCAAATTATTTTCCATTAGGTTTTCAGAAACAGTAAGATTTTAGGTAAGGAATTATAATCTCTAGTTTAATTAAATTCCCCAATCCTTCTCCTCTCTAGTTTCTGATTTTTAATCTAATTTATAAATAATCCATTTGTTGTATTTTCAAAAAAGGGAAGATCTAATAGGAGTGGTATAAATCAGATGTCATCTTCTTCTTCTTCTTCTTCTTTAGATTCAAAAATCAGTTAGTATTTTAGGAGGGAGATCTGAAAGGGAATTAGGCATGGTGGATTCAAATCCAGTTAGAGGCAAACAAATTTCTATGAGTGGAAATCAAGTTTTTCACATTTTTTAATTGACCAGTGTTTATTTGGATTTGATGTATGCCTTGGGAAATTTTGGTAAACAAAAACATAACATCTAAAAGCCCCAAAATTTCCCTAAATAAATGTCAATCTTTAAATATGTTGGAATTTCAATTATTTGTATCAACATAGTAGGATCAAATCTGTCCTTGAGATTTAGATAATTTATAATCTATTTCACTTTATTTCTTTTGATTTCACTTGAAGTATAAAAAGGGTTCTAAAAGCAAATAAAATTAGAAATGGTGTTCAAAGTCTGAACTTTATTATATTATAGTTTGCACTGCCTATTTCTGTAAAGTAAATATGCATGGACTCTTCTTTGCTTCAAGGTGCTTTGTGTAAAAGTGAATAGAATATGAAATATCTGAATTATAAGACTTTTTTTCCTTGAAATAGAAAAGTTAGATTCTACTATTTTAATATATGAGATGAGTTTGGTATTATTCCTTTTTGTATACAAGTCAGTTGTTGGCTAAGGATATTAGCTATATTTTTATTTGGAGTTTTGGACTTGTATGAGTTTGACATATAAATTAATTAGCAATTTCTTTGCATGTGATTAGAAATATTTTATTCGAATCTCATGTGTGTGCATGTATATATACATATAATATTAACATATTGATTATTAAAGTTAATAACATGATGATTATAGTGTATTAAATGTATTAATTAGGATTAATATGGTAGTAAATAGCATTAATTTTTAGGAAGGCAGTTAATGAAAATTATGGGAATCAATTCATAAGTAAAGGCGTAATAAGGGGTTTCCTTATATGGCCTTAATTATTTATTGTGTTGGATAGTGTATATATGCAATTATCATACATATGAAGTATGATTAAGTTATAGGGATGCGAGGTCAGTCTAAAGTTACATAAAAGTCTGCCTAGTTAAATATGGATACCAGTAGTGTAACTTTGGAGACTGATTGTGACATCGCCTATAATAAATAACCCCAGCAGATGCGAAGTTAGTCCCAATTCTATAGGATAAATTTGTCCAATCATTCTGGCTATCAATATCTATGAATGTTCTGATTAATCTAAGATATCACAATTTGGGCTATGGTTCATAATTACGCTATTGATATGATAGGGAAAATCTTTAGAGGGGTCTGCTTCGAGTTTAGAGCTATTAAGTGACTATTGTAGGGCCTGCCTCTTTCATTTAGGAGAAGTATAAAGTGACATGATGGGATTTTTACGATGCCAGTTAGTGAGAACCACGTAGGGACCCTTCTTAGGTTAGGTATTAAATGACTAGGACCTACAGTTTCCTCTCCAAAAAAAATTTAAAAACAATCCGAAAAAAAAGTTCAACTTTGTTTAACATACTTTTAAGTTTTCATTTGTTTTAGTTTTCATTTATTTTATTTTCAATTGTTTTGTTTTTCGCTTATTTTGTTTTTCATCTTTGATAAACATACTAAAAATAACAATAATAAAAATTGTTGAATATATATTGTTTTTCATTTTAGGTTGCCAAAGCAGATTAAAAGGAAGAACTGCTTGCCCAAAAATAATTGCTGCTTGCTTATAAAAAATTTGCCGCTTAAAAAAAAATAATTGTTAATAATATGCATGCTCTGGTATTGTGCTTTCATCTCTAGTGCATTGTGGTTGCTTGCATTTGCATTTATATATATAAAAAAAATATTTCAAAATCCAAAAACAAAAACAAACTTCATTTTAGTTGCATTGTAAATTCACGTTTAATTTTTGTTTTGCATCCATCTCATCTTATTTTCTTTTCTAAGTGCAATACCCTAATTCACATAAGGTGAGGGATTTCATCACCCTTTCCTTAGCCCACAAACACATTTCATCGTAGAATTTGACTAATAATAAAGGATAGACATTCGACTTCAGGGTGCCGCGAGCTCATCTAGGGCTTAATTGTGTCTTCACAATTGTTTTCTTTGAACAATTTTATTTCTTGGTGTCTAGGCTACGGCAGAGTAATAACCAGTTATAAAAATTACGGTGATACGTAAATATTATACTGGTTGTTCCTCTGAAGGTACTTAAACCTTCGGCTGCATTGCTACGGTGATTCGTGGTGCACCGATATCCCCTGCCCGTTACCTGGCTGAGAAATATTTTTGTTGATTTAAGATAAAGTGTGATTATACAATTTTGGGTTAGGAGTTACTAAGGACAGAAAACTGTAATTAAGTCCTTTGCATTCATTTAGTTGCATTAGTTCATGCACATATAAAAAAAAAATCCAAAATCCAAAATCCAAAAAAAAAATTGTAAATTTTTCTTAACTTAGTTTTTAATTCCACAAAAAAATTAAAACCTTTTTTTAAAAAAAAATTATTTTTGAAAACTCAAAAAAGAACAAAAAAAATGTACAAAAATATAAAAAATTTGAAAAACCAAAAACAAAACAAAAATCAAACTTCTCTTTTGAAAAGAAATTTCACTTGGTAAATATTTTTCTTCCTCTAAAAAAAAATTCACTTCGATTTTCAAATCTTCTTTCATTCACTAAACTCGATTCTACCTTCTTTCTCTTCTCGACTTTCACTTGTGCATGAGTACTTGGACTCGTGACACAACAACAAATCATTGGACTCGCGACCCTTCTATAAACCGTTTAACTCGAACAAACGATCCTCCCGAAATGGCAAACGAAAACGCCCCTCGAAGTCTTATGGATAGAATCTTTCCCGATTGAGTTTCTATTCCATATTGCATCACGTTACCGCCCCTATGGGTAATCATTTCGAAATTCACTCAAACCCTATTGCCACTCTTCCGAAATTTGGCAATTTCGAACACGATGATCCATACATCTTCTTGACTAAATTCGAACAAGTTTGTGCAACCATTAAACTCCAACAACTTTCTGATGACGGAATCAAACTTCGATTAATCCCATTCGCTCTTACGGATTACGCTGAAAAATGGATGTACGACTTACCATCGAACTCGATTAAAACATGGGAAGAATTCGTAAAATCTTTCTTAAAAAAGTTTTACCCTTTGGAAAAAACGAGTAGAATCCGAAACGAAATTGTAAATTTTCATCAATTCAAGGAAGAACCAGTCAGAAAATATTTTGAAAGATTCAAAGAGCTTTTGATAAAATTTCCACACCATAATTTCGAAAAATGGACGATTTGCCAAATTTTATACGATGGACTCGAAAATAGCTCACGTACCATGCTCGAATCAATGTGCCAAGGCAACTTTCTTGCCCAACATCACGACGATGCTTGGCAATTTCTTGAAAACCTCGCCGAAAAATCATCCCAATGGGAACGTTCGAACGAAAAATCAATCTACTCACGATCGAGTGCACACTCGATAGGATCTTCTGTTGCTTTGGAAGCTAAGATCGACGCAATGATTAAAAAAATTCGATAATGTTTTCTCATCAAATCAAATGAACCAAGCTTCCCAACCGATGTGTTATAAATGCAACGATCCTAATCATATAGCCGATCAGTGTCCCAATTCTGTCGAACAAATCAATGCTTTCAATAAAGCCAAAAATGACCCGTTTTCTCCAACGTACAACCCTGGTTGGAGAAATCATCCGAATTTTGCGTGGAACCAAAACAATCCCAACACAAATACGATTCGTCCCAATTTTCAAGCATTCCCGAATAATGCTTAGAATCCTCCCTTTCAGCCCAACAATTTTCAACCAAACTTTGCGGGTCCGTCGCATAATCAACCGCAACAATCAAATTTTCAACCAAATGCTGCTCATCCTCCCCAAGATGATAAACGTTTAACTTCGCTTGAGAAAACTCTTGAAACGTTGGCTAAAGCAACCACTCAAAGCCTTCAATCAAACATCAATTGGAAAAATTTATTGACTTTATATATGCAAAACACGAACCAATCAATTGCAAAACTCGAAATGCAAATGAGTCAATTAGCCACGTTTGTGAGCGAACGTGAACGAGGAACATTCCCAAGCCAACCCATTTCAAATCCCAGAAATCAAAATGCAAATTCAAATCAAGCCCATGTTGTTCAAGATAGCAACGTCACCTAATTGAATGCTATCACAACTCTCTGTTTCGGTAAACAAATCGATAATCAAGTCATTAATCCAAACGATTTACCGGAAGCCTCTCTCGACACCTCTAAAACAACGAACGAATCTGAACAGAACGTGGAGCCAAATGTTGAATCAAATGCTAACCAAAATTCTTCTTCCTCTACTCCAGTAGACCCGCCTACCGAGTATCGTGTTCCATTTCCACATCGTCTTCGACCAAAGAAACACTCGGACCAAATGGAAAAGATGATGGAAATTTTTAAACAAGTCAAAGTTAACATTCCGCTTCTTGACATCGTTCAACAAGTCCCAACATATGCAAAATTCCTTAAGGACTTGTGTACCCAAAAGCGACACACTCAAGTGCCCAAAAAAGTCTTCTTAGCCGCCAGTTTGAGTGAAGTCTTGTCCCAATCCATGCCCATAAAATACAAAGAACCTGGCTACCCTACGATTTCATGTACAATTGGAGATAAGACGATTAACAAATGTCTGATAGACTTAGGCGCGAGTGTCAATTTGATTCCATACTCTGTGTACGAACAATTAGGATTAGGTGAGCTCAAACCCACAAAAGTCACGCTTCAATTTGCCAATCGCTCGATTAAGAAGCCCGTGGGAGAAATCGAGGACGTGCTCATTCGAGTAGGGCAATTCATATTCCTCGTTGATTTTATCGTTCTCGAAACACAACCCGTGACGAATCCCTCGAGTCAAATTCCATTGATTTTAGGCCGACCATTCTTAGCCACCTCAAATGCCTTAATCAATTGTCGTAACGGTTCGATGAAAATTTCTTTTGGAAACATGACTTTGGATCTCAACATTTTCAATCTTGAAAGCCAATCGAACGAACGTCATGACAAAACGTTGGAAGTTAGTGTCATTCACGAAAACCTCGAAAACGAGACAATTGACCTTAGCGACGAACGCGAAGCTGAATATGAAAAATTGTTTCACGAAATTTCCAACGAAATTGAATACACTCTTCCCTTTGAATCGCTTCCAGTAGAGTCTGAATCTCAACCCAATTCTTTGATCGAAAAACTCCCGAAGTTGGACCTCAAACCACTTCCCGATCACCTTAAGTACGCATACTTAGGTGATAACGAAACGTTACCCGTCATAATTTCTACGACTCTCTCTCTTGACCAAGAAACCTCCTTACTTTCTATTCTTTCGAAAAACACTGAAGCGATTGGATGGTCGATCTTTGATATAAAGGGAATTAGTCCCGCTCTTGTTCAACATCACATCCATTTAATCGATGATGCCAAGCCTATTCGCGATGCGCAGCGAAGGCTTAATCCAAAAATGAAAGATGCGGTGCATGATGAAATTCTTAAACTTCTCGACAACAGAATCATTTACCCAATCTCTGATAGTTCATGGGTTAGCCCAATTCATGTTGTACCGAAAAAGTCTGGGCTAACCGTTGTCAAGAACGATTCAAATGAACTTATTCCAACTCGTACTCAAACAGGTTGGCGTGTTTGCATTGACTATCGAAAACTAAATGCCGCAACACGAAAAGATCACTTCCCTCTTCCCTTCATTGACCAAATGCTCGAACGTTTAGCCGGCCATGAATTTTACTACTTCCTTGATGGTTATTCTGGCTATAACCAAATTCCCATCGCTCCCGAAGATCAAGAGAAAACAACTTTCATGTGTCCGTTCGGTACCTTTGCTTATCGACGTATGCCATTCGGACTTTGTAACGCTCCTGCGACCTTCCAACGATGCATGGTTGGAATCTTTTCCGACATGATTGAGCGCTTTCTAGAAGTTTTTACGGACGATTTCTCAATCTTTGGCGACTCTTTTTCCCAATGTTTACATCATCTCGAATTGGTTCTAAATCGATGTAAGGAAAAACATTTGACTTTGAATTGGGAAAAATGCCACTTTATGGTCAAACAAGGCATAGTCCTTGGACATATCAGCTCAAATAAAGGCATTGAGGTAGACAAAGCAAAAATCGATGTCATTGCAAATCTACCCATTCCCAAAACTGTTAAGGACATTCGATCATTTCTAGGACATGCTGGCTTTTACCGACGCTTTGTGAAAGACTTTAGAAAAATTATTCGTCCTATGACGACTCTTCTTGGAAAAGACATTCCTTTCGATTTTAACTCTGATTGTATCTCTTCTTTTAAATGTCTTAAGAACGAACTCATTTCTGCTCCAATCATTTGTGCGCCCAATTGGGATCTTCCTTTCGAAATAATGTGTGATGCTTCAAACTTTGCCATTGGTGCTGTCTTAGGAAAACGCATCAACAAGATCCTTCACGTGATTTACTACGCGAGTATGACTTTGAACGACGCTCAACTCAACTACACAACAACCAAAAAAGAGCTTCTAGCTGTCGTTTTTGCTCTCAAAAAATTCCGACAATACTTGATAGGGTCACACATTACTGTGTACACGGACCACTCTGCACTTCGATATCTCTTCTCTAAAAATGATGCCAAATCCCGCTTGATTCGTTGGATCCTTTTACTTCAAGAATTTGACCTTACAATAAAAGACAAAAAAGGATCCGGTAACGTCATAGCCGATCACTTATCTCATCTTCCGAATGCACCATCTTCTTTGCCAATCAATTAAAACTTCTTCGATGAACAACTCCTTTCAATTTCTATCGACCCATGGTACGCTGATATAGTGAACTACTTAGTCACTAAAGAACTCCCTCATGGTGGTCCAAACGGGACAATGCAAATTCATGTCCCAAGTGAAGTATTTCTACTAGGACGGTCCATACTTATTCAAATATTGTCCCGACCAAATCATCCGATGTTGCATTCCGAATAATGAGATTAGGAGTGTTCTTTCATTTTTCCACGATCAAGTGTGTAGTGGACATTTTGGTCCTCGAAAAACTACGAAAAAAGTGCTTCAGTGTGGTTTCTATTAGCCTTCTCTTTTCAAAGACTCGTTTGAATTTTGTAAAACTTGCGATCAATGTCAAATGCTTGGATGAATTTCTCGACGAGATATGATGCCTCTAAACCCCATTCTTACGATCAAAATATTTGATGTATGGGGTATAGACTTTATGGGACCTTTTCCCAATTCTTTTGGAAACTTGTATATCCTTCTCACTGTTGATTACGTTTCAAAATGGGTCGAAGCCGTTCCTTGCAAAACCAACGACCATAAAATTGTTGTGAAATTTCTTAAAGAAAACATCTTTTCGAGGTTCGGTACACCTCTCACAATAATCAGTGATAACGGGACCCATTTTTGCAACCGTTCTTTTGAAACTTTAATGAAAAAATACTCGATAACCCACAAGTTATCCACTCCATATCATCCCCAAACTTGTGGCCAAGTTGAAGTTTCAATTCGACAAATAAAACAAATCTTGGAGAAAACTGTCAATAAAAATCGAAAAGATTGGTCTCAGAAATTGACCGACGCGCTTTGGGCTTACCGTACTGCTTTTAAAACTAACCTTGGGATGTCCCCATTTCGTTTAGTTTACGGTAAAGCTTGCCATTTACCCGTTGAAATCGAACACAAAGGGCTGTGGGCAATTAAGAACTTAAACTTTGATCTTGAGAAAGCTAGCGAAAACCGAAATCTACAACTCAGCGAACTAGAAGAACTTAGGAACGACGCGTATGAAAACGATAAAATTTACAAAGAAAAAACCAAAGTTTTTCATGACAAGTCAATCCTAAGGAAAACGTTTTTGCCTAACTAAAGTTCTTTTATACGACTCAAGACTTCATTTATTCCCTGGGAAACTTAAATCAAGATGGACCGGACCGTTTGTAGTACGAACTGTTTTTCCACATGGTGCCGTAAAAATAGAAAACCCTAGGGATGGTTCGGTTTTCAAAGTCAACGGTCATCGTCTGAAACCTTTCTTGGAATTGCCAAATAACCAAGAGAAGGAGCTTATGATCCTTCATGAGCCAAGCTACGTCTAGTAAGAATGTTAACCCTCTTTTGTAAATATGTACATAGTTTTTCCCGTTACACTCATTATATCATGCATTGACCGTGGGGACACAGTGAAAATTAAGTGTGGGGGGAGTCTCATTGTAACGACCCCAGATTTAAATTCATTTAAATCGATAATTTATTGAATTTTTGAATAAAAATTGTAAAATTAAATTGATAAAATGGAGCGAGTTTCCCCGGATTCAAGTATATTCTGTATGAATCATTTCAATTTAAAATATTGTAAGTATATATAGATATATATTTGACTTGAATTTAAATTGTAAATAAATGGTTTAAAAACATTATAATAAGCAAGAATAAGAACAAAGCAAAAGTATGAAACCAAAGTACACAACCATATTCTATCAGCCGAAATGAGATCATTTCATTTCAATCAAACAAAAGAAAACAAATAATACATGAGAAAAGCTTGTAAAAGAAGCCACTATCATACTCATGCATTATACAAATGAAGAAAAAAATAAAATACATGTTTGTACAGCCGAAATGGAAATAGAATAGGGTATGGTACAAAACAATTAATACCAATATTTCTTTAGCCACCAAATCATCTTCAGCCGAAGGAAACAAGAAAAAAAATCTACATTGTACAAGCCAATTAATGCACGCATGAAATGTTATCACTTCAGCCTCCAATTGAAGAAAGAATCTCTGATACATTGTACAAAACATAATATCACCTGTACAAAGTTTATACCCTGTCTACTTCATTTCTTATGAATTTATCTTCATCATTTTCATTTCGTTCATTTTAAAACTGAATAAAATCTGAAGTAATCACCACCTTGAAACTAAAACAAATTCAAATTCTCAAAGCAAATCCAACCAGAGAATCAAAGCTGGGATTTGCAAAAGCCTGGAAAGAAAAAAAATGGAAGCAAACATCATCTATAAAAACTCAAAAGCAACAGAGCTGGTCTCTGTCTTCAACATAAATGTGAGTAAACAAGTTTCTCTTATACTTAAGAATATTTCATCCATGTACAAGCTGTTTTTGAAATATTGTACATGTTTAATTTTGCTGCTGGGAGCTCGAGCTCTGTTAAATATGTATTCCTTCTGCGTTCTTTTGCGTTCAGTATGAAAACGAATGGAAATAATTCAATTCCTCAATCTCTTTTATCACTATCAAGCTTGGATCTCAAAACAAGAGAGGTGTATTTAAGTAAGAACTGAAACTTAAAGATAATTCAAAAAGAAAAATTTAGATATACAGTATGGAAAAAGTTGTTTTACAGTGAAAATCCCAATTTGGTAAAAATTCGACCCTAGCGAATTGAAGATTAAATTTTATATTTGGAATCCTTACTTGGAATTAGGAATTTAGAGATTAGTTTTGTGATTTTTAACATCATGGTTTAAGAGCAGTTTGGGATGAACGGAAAATGAAATTTTATCAATTCCCGACGATTGTTTGAACTGGGGAAGGTGGGCTGGCTCGTGGAGGTGGAGGAGCTTACGTAGGTGTTGGGAAAAATAGCCGGTGGTGTCAATGACTTCGGTGGCGACGGCGACGTTAGTTTCCTTTCCGTAAACCTAATTTTCTTGGCACTTGAACTCTTGCTCACCGCGACCTCCACAATACATCGAGTTGCATGACATTGGAGGAGGAGGAAGCTAGGTGGATGTCGGAGCTGTGGTCAAAAGCGCTGAGCCTCTGGTGGTCGGAGTGATGATTGCGAAGACTTTTGGGGTCGAGAGTTTTGTTCCAGATTTTGGTTGATCGGTTCGTTTTCACATTTTAAACAAAACAATGGTGATGGATGGTCGAGTCGTTGGAGAAGATGATCAGCGATTTGTGTGTGGTCACCGCAATGATCGGAGATGATGGTCGGCAACGTGCACGGTGCACGTGCACGACGTCGTCTTTGTGTCAGCGAATGTTTGGGCCTGGGAGATACTCGAGTCGTGTTCGAGTTTTGGAGTTGGGTGCTTCGGGGTTGTGGTTGAGTTTTTAAATTTATACTTACCAGAATAAAGAAGAGAAGAAGAAAGAGTAGGAAGGTGGCTCGGGGAAATTACTGTGAAACGCGGGGGTTTACTCGAGTTTGAAGAAGGGAAGACTCGAAGTAAAGGGGGGGTTGGCTCGGGTAAATTTTTGTTAGGGAATTTATGAACTGTCATTGTTACAGTTTTAAAATTTCAAACCTAAAATAAAATAGAGCAAGTTAATACAAGGCTTGAGGTAAGTTTAAATCTGAATTCAAATAAGTTTGAATCCTAGTTTTCAAAATATAAGTTTTATATATAAAAAAAAATGTTTTATCAACTTTTAAATGTTTAAAGTAGATTTTAAATTGTAATTTAAATCTTGCCAAGTTAAATGTTGTATCTAGTATTTGAAATGAAATTTGATCATAAATAAGAAATGTTTTATCTTTAAATAAGTGTAGATTTAAGGATTTGTAACTTATAAGTTAATTAAAATGAATAATTAATTTATTTGATTAATTAATGATTGGATTAATTAATTTAGTAAGTAAAAGTTAAATTAGTTAATTAAAGTTTAAGATAATTAAATTAGGATTTATAAATAAAAAAAAATCATTAATTAAATAAGAGTTGAATTTTAAATTATGATTATTAATTAATGAAGTAAGGATTAATTAAGTTATATTGAATACTTAATTAATTAAATAACTAAAGATTAATTAATGAGTTATTAAAGATGAAATTTAATTGTAAGTAATAATAAATCTTAATTTAATTACTTTAGAAAAGTAATTTAAGAGGTGTTAATAATTATTAATGATTAATTAACCCGGATTAGAAATTCATAAGTAATTAATCAAATTTGAATAAATCAGAAAATTAACTGACCTTACTTATGAATATTTGGATTTGATTGGATGATTGAATTGTTTGATATCCCTGATATATGATGCTTTGTGATACATCCTGATTTATGTTGTGATCTGTAGTTTATTTATCTGAAATTTATATATATCTGTGATCTGTGAGTAAAAGATAAGCGATATAGTTTATATCGTTTATCAACTATATCTTTGTATTCTGATATGTGATGATTCATTGTGTTGCACTATTGTGTGAAACCCCTGGACTACACTATTACACACACAAATATGGATTTCACGTGGAAATCGGTTAAGTCATAGATAATTTAAATCTGATGTTTTTGAAATTGAAATTTTAATTTCAATTGATTTTGAAATTAGAAATTTGGGTTTAAAGTGAAAAGCTTTTGAAATGGAATTTCAAAGATAAAAGTTATTTTGAACAACTTAATCGAGTTTTGAAAATTTAAATAATTTGATTTAAATTTGAATTCAAGTTTGGAATTGAATCCTATGATTTGAAACTAGGGATTGAAAATGTTATAAATGTGTTTATCTGAATTTAAACCATTTAAAAAAATGTAATTTTGAGAATTTGAACTTAACCAAAGGATTTCAACCCTTATGAATGAATCAGATTTTCCGAAATGAAAACTGTTTGTTTTCAAATGATAAAAGCTTTCACATATATAAGAAATGAAATTCCAATTTAAAGGAATTTCAAGTACGAATTGAAAAATGGTTTTCCAAGTTATAAATGAATTCTTTTTGGAAAGCTATGAATTGAATCTGTTTATTTTTAACAGATTTAAAATGATGTTTTGTTTAAACCATTCGAAATGGAATTGTTTTGAAAGCTATAAGTTAAATCTTTGATTTAAAGATTTAACGAGTTAAACTGAAATGGAGATTAATTGGGAAAATCTGTGAATAAATCTTTTGTTTAAAAGATTAAAATGTGGAAATTGTTTAAACCATTGGAGGTTGTTTAAAATGAATCTTTTTGTCTAAAGATTTGAAAATGGTAATTTGTTAAACCATTTGAAAAAAGAAGTTGAATTATTAAGCTGTGACTTAATTGAAATCCCATATCCATATGATTTTAAATATTTCGCTCACTATTCGGGTTAGCCGGGAAAGGACCTTTGGGTCGTATAACCCATTCCGAATATGTGATACGTCGTATATGGATCGCATTTGCTATATTACAGCATGATAGGGGGTTCTCGCTTCGCGGTTTGGTGGCGAACGGGAGACTCTTACCCCTACATGTCCCTGAGAGGGATGGGTTGGTTAGGCGGAGGCCGTGACAGTCGAGAGGCTGGCCGTAAAAGCAACTACGAGGTGCCAGTGTAAGCCACGGTGGGGCTGGGATGGTTGAAAAGCCTACCGGTGCCCACTGTCTCGAGTCGTTACATGTGGTATCAGAGCTAAGGTTGAACTTTAGCTCAGGAGTGTAACACGTTAAGTAGCTCATTAGAGATAGGGTGAAGTATACCCTAGAATGAGTAATTCTCAGATATCCGTCCGTACGCCTCAGTAAATTCTCTTACTATCCACTGATAGTAAGTATGAGTGCAAGAAGAGGATGAGATAGGGGACAGGGAAATACGACTATAAATGGTCAATACCCTGTAACAGTGGAAATAACCTTCTTATCAATCTTCTTTGATTCGTTTCCAAATTCTTTTGATTTCCTCGTACCAGCTACAAGAAGGAATTTCTGTGTGATGATGGCTCTACGAATCGTTGTAGAAAATTTTTACTTCGTATCTTCATCGGTTTCTTATCAGCTTTTTGATTTAAACCTTATTGAATTTGAAATTTGAAATTTTAAATTGAATAAAAATTTGTAAAAGTTTATTTTAAATGGAAGCGAGTTTCCCCAGGAATCGTAATAAATTTAAAATGGGACATAAACTCCGGATAGACCAAAATTGTTTGTTTGGATGTAATGGTTGCATTGGTTGCTATGGTTGATAGGTATACTTTAGTTTAAACTGAAAATTTGAAATTGTATCCATATATCTGTCTATTCTTTGGGATTCCGATTTATTCTACGGATGGTTAGTTATCCTTTCGAACTGACCGATGCCACTGCATATTTCATAGATCTGGATAACCCGAGTATCTTGTGAAGTGTTAAAACAGATTCGTTCTCGTATCTGATTTTGATATTCTGATTTGGTAAGCCAAATGCAGAATAAATGTTCAGTTTGATTTGATGAAACATTCTTCATCTGTCTTTGTTTTCGTGCCTGCGAATTTCGAGGACGAAATTCTTTTAAGGGGGGAAGTTTGTAACGACCCCAGATTTAAATTCATTTAAATCGATAATTTATTGAATTTTTGAATAAAAATTGTAAAATTAAATTGATAAAATGGAGCGAGTTTCCCGGATTCAAGTATATTCTGTATGAATCATTTCAATTTAAAATATTGTAAGTATATATAGATATATATTTGACTTGAATTTAAATTGTAAATAAATGGTTTAAAAACATTATAATAAGCAAGAATAAGAACAAAGCAAAAGTATGAAACCAAAGTACACAACCATATTCTATCAGCCGAAATGAGATCATTTCATTTCAATCAAACAAAAGAAAACAAATAATACATGAGAAAAGCTTGTAAAAGAAGCCACTATCATACTCATGCATTATACAAATGAAGAAAAAAATAAAATACATGTTTATACAGCCGAAATGGAAATAGAATAGGGTATGGTACAAAACAATTAATACCAATATTTCTTTAGCCACCAAATCATCTTCAGCCGAAGGAAACAAGAAAAAAAATCTACATTGTACAAGCCAATTAATGCACGCATGAAATGTTATCACTTCAGCCTCCAATTGAAGAAAGAATCTCTGATACATTGTACAAAACATAATATCACCTGTACAAAGTTTATACCCTGTCTACTTCATTTCTTATGAATTTATCTTCATCATTTTCATTTCGTTCATTTTAAAACTGAATAAAATCTGAAGTAATCACCACCTTGAAACTAAAACAAATTCAAATTCTCAAAGCAAATCCAACTAGAGAATCAAAGCTGGGATTTGCAAAAGCCTGGAAAGAAAAAAAATGGAAGCAAACATCATCTATAAAAACTCAAAAGCAACAGAGCTGGTCTCTGTCTTCAACATAAATGTGAGTAAACAAGTTTCTCTTATACTTAAGAATATTTCATCCATGTACAAGCTGTTTTTGAAATATTGTACATGTTTAATTTTGCTGCTGGGAGCTCGAGCTCTGTTAAATATGTATTCCTTCTGCGTTCTTTTGCGTTCAGTATGAAAACGAATGGAAATAATTCAATTCCTCAATCTCTTTTATCACTATCAAGCTTGGATCTCAAAACAAGAGAGGTGTATTTAAGTAAGAACTGAAACTTAAAGATAATTCAAAAAGAAAAATTTAGATATACAGTATGGAAAAAGTTGTTTTACAGTGAAAATCCCAATTTGGTAAAAATTCGACCCTAGCGAATTGAAGATTAAATTTTATATTTGGAATCCTTACTTGGAATTAGGAATTTAGAGATTAGTTTTGTGATTTTTAACATCATGGTTTAAGAGCAGTTTGGGATGAACGGAAAATGAAATTTTATCAATTCCCGACGATTGTTTGAACTGGGGAAGGTGGGCTGGCTCGTGGAGGTGGAGGAGCTTACGTAGGTGTTGGGAAAAATAGCCGGTGGTGTCAATGACTTCGGTGGCGACGGCGACGTTAGTTTCCTTTCCGTAAACCTAATTTTCTTGGCACTTGAACTCTTGCTCACCGCGACCTCCACAATACATCGAGTTGCGTGACATTGGAGGAGGAGGAAGCTAGGTGGGTGTCGGAGCTGTGGTCAAAAGCGCTGAGCCTCTGGTGGTCGGAGTGATGATTGCGAAGACTTTTGGGGTCGAGAGTTTTGTTCTAGATTTTGGTTGATCGGTTCGTTTTCACATTTTAAACAAAACAATGGTGATGGATGGTCGAGTCGTTGGAGAAGATGATCAGCGATTTGTGTGTGGTCACCGCGATGATCGGAGATGATGGTCGGCAACGTGCACGGTGCACGTGCACGACGTCGTCTTTGTGTCAGCGAATGTTTGGGCCTGGGAGATACTCGAGTCGTGTTCGAGTTTTGGAGTTGGGTGCTTCGGGGTTGTGGTTGAGTTTTTAAATTTATACTTACCAGAATAAAGAAGAGAAGAAGAAAGAGTAGGAAGGTGGCTCGGGGAAATTACTGTGAAACGCGGGGGTTTACTCGAGTTTGAAGAAGGGAAGACTCGAAGTAAAGGGGGGGTTGGCTCGGGTAAATTTTTGTTAGGGAATTTATGAACTGTCATTGTTACAGTTTTAAAATTTCAAACCTAAAATAAAATAGAGCAAGTTAATACAAGGCTTGAGGTAAGTTTAAATCTGAATTCAAATAAGTTTGAATCCTAGTTTTCAAAATATAAGTTTTATATATAAAAAAAATGTTTTATCAACTTTTAAATGTTTAAAGTAGATTTTAAATTGTAATTTAAATCTTGCCAAGTTAAATGTTGTATCTAGTATTTGAAATGAAATTTGATCATAAATAAGAAATGTTTTATCTTTAAATAAGTGTAGATTTAAGGATTTGTAACTTATAAGTTAATTAAAATGAATAATTAATTTATTTGATTAATTAATGATTGGATTAATTAATTTAGTAAGTAAAAGTTAAATTAGTTAATTAAAGTTTAAGATAATTAAATTAGGATTTATAAATAAAAAAAATCATTAATTAAATAAGAGTTGAATTTTAAATTATGATTATTAATTAATGAAGTAAGGATTAATTAAGTTATATTGAATACTTAATTAATTAAATAACTAAAGATTATTTAATGAGTTATTAAAGATGAAATTTAATTGTAAGTAATAATAAATCTTAATTTAATTACTTTAGAAAAGTAATTTAAGAGGTGTTAATAATTATTAATGATTAATTAACCCGGATTAGAAATTCATAAGTAATTAATCAAATTTGAATAAATCAGAAAATTAACTGACCTTACTTATGAATATTTGGATTTGATTGGATGATTGAATTGTTTGATATCCCTGATATATGATGCTTTGTGATACATCCTGATTTATGTTGTGATCTGTAGTTTATTTATCTGAAATTTATATATATCTGTGATCTGTGAGTAAAAGATAAGCGATATAGTTTATATCGTTTATCAACTATATCTCTGTATTCTGATATGTGATGATTCATTGTGTTGCACTATTGTGTGAAACCCCTGGACTACACTATTACACACACAAATATGGATTTCACGTGGAAATCGGTTAAGTCACAGATAATTTAAATCTGATGTTTTTGAAATTGAAATTTTAATTTCAATTGATTTTGAAATTAGAAATTTGGGTTTAAAGTGAAAAGCTTTTGAAATGGAATTTCAAAGATAAAAGTTATTTTGAACAACTTAATCGAGTTTTGAAAATTTAAATAATTTGATTTAAATTTGAATTCAAGTTTGGAATTGAATCCTATGATTTGAAACTAGGGATTGAAAATGTTATAAATGTGTTTATCTGAATTTAAACCATTTAAAAAAATGTAATTTTGAGAATTTGAACTTAACCAAAGGATTTCAACTCTTATGAATGAATCAGATTTTCCGAAATGAAAACTGTTTGTTTTCAAATGATAAAAGCTTTCACATATATAAGAAATGAAATTCCAATTTAAAGGAATTTCAAGTACGAATTGAAAAATGGTTTTCCAAGTTATAAATGAATTCTTTTTGGAAAGCTATGAATTGAATCTGTTTATTTTTAACAGATTTAAAATGATGTTTTGTTTAAACCATTCGAAATGGAATTGTTTTGAAAGCTATAAGTTAAATCTTTGATTTAAAGATTTAACGAGTTAAACTGAAATGGAGATTAATTGGGAAAATCTGTGAATAAATCTTTTGTTTAAAAGATTAAAATGTGGAAATTGTTTAAACCATTGGAGGTTGTTTAAAATGAATCTTTTTGTTTAAAGATTTGAAAATGGTAATTTGTTAAACCATTTGAAAAAAGAAGTTGAATTATTAAGCTGTGACTTAATTGAAATCCCATATCCATATGATTTTAAATATTTCGCTCACTATTCGGGTTAGCCGGGAAAGGACCTTTGGGTCGTATAACCCATTCCGAATATGTGATACGTCGTATATGGATCGCATTTGCTATATTACAGCATGATAGGGGGTTCTCGCTTCGCGGTTTGGTGGCGAACGGGAGACTTTTACCCCTACATGTCCCTGAGAGGGATGGGTTGGTTAGGCGGAGGCCGTGACAGTCGAGAGGCTGGCCGTAAAAGCAACTGCGAGGTGCCAGTGTAAGCCACGGTGGGGCTGGGATGGTTGAAAAGCCTACCGGTGCCCACTGTCTCGAGTCGTTACATGTGGTATCAGAGCTAAGGTTGAACTTTAGCTCAGGAGTGTAACACGTTAAGTAGCTCATTAGAGATAGGGTGAAGTATACCCTAGAATGAGTAATTCTCAGATATCCGTCCGTACGCCTCAGTAAATTCTCTTACTATCCACTGATAGTAAGTATGAGTGCAAGAAGAGGATGAGATAGGGGACAGGGAAATACGACTATAAATGGTCAATACCCTGTAACAGTGGAAATAACCTTCTTATCAATCTTCTTTGATTCGTTTCCAAATTCTTTTGATTTCCTCGTACCAGCTACAAGAAGGAATTTCGGTGTGATGATGGCTCTACGAATCGTTGTAGAAAATTTTTACTTCGTATCTTCATCGGTTTCTTATCAGCTTTTTGATTTAAACCTTATTGAATTTGAAATTTGAAATTTTAAATTGAATAAAAATTTGTAAAAGTTTATTTTAAATGGAAGCGAGTTTCCCCAGGAATCGTAATAAATTTAAAATGGGACATAAACTCCGGATAGACCATAATTGTTTGTTTGGATGTATTGGTTGCATTGGTTGCTATGGTTGATAGGTATACTTTAGTTTAAACTGAAAATTTGAAATTGTATCCATATATCTGTCTATTCTTTGGGATTCCGATTTATTCTACGGATGGTTAGTTATCCTTTCGAACTGACCGATGCCACTGCATATTTCATAGATCTGGATAACCCGAGTATCTTGTGAAGTGTTAAAACAGATTCGTTCTCGTATCTGATTTTGATATTCTGATTTGGTAAGCCAAATGCAGAATAAATGTTCAGTTTGATTTGATGAAACATTCTTCATCTATCTTTGTTTTCGTGCCTGCGAATTTCGAGGACGAAATTCTTTTAAGGGGGGAAGTTTGTAACGACCCCAGATTTAAATTCATTTAAATCGATAATTTATTGAATTTTTGAATAAAAATTGTAAAATTAAATTGATAAAATGGAGCGAGTTTCCCGGATTCAAGTATATTCTGTATGAATCATTTCAATTTAAAATATTGTAAGTATATATAGATATATATTTGACTTGAATTTAAATTGTAAATAAATGGTTTAAAAACATTATAATAAGCAAGAATAAGAACAAAGCAAAAGTATGAAACCAAAGTACACAACCATATTCTATCAGCCGAAATGAGATCATTTCATTTCAATCAAACAAAAGAAAACAAATAATACATGAGAAAAGCTTGTAAAAGAAGCCACTATCATACTCATGCATTATACAAATGAAGAAAAAAATAAAATACATGTTTATACAGCCGAAATGGAAATAGAATAGGGTATGGTACAAAACAATTAATACCAATATTTCTTTAGCCACCAAATCATCTTCAGCCGAAGGAAACAAGAAAAAAAATCTACATTGTACAAGCCAATTAATGCACGCATGAAATGTTATCACTTCAGCCTCCAATTGAAGAAAGAATCTCTGATACATTGTACAAAACATAATATCACCTGTACAAAGTTTATACCCTGTCTACTTCATTTCTTATGAATTTATCTTCATCATTTTCATTTCGTTCATTTTAAAACTGAATAAAATCTGAAGTAATCACCACCTTGAAACTAAAACAAATTCAAATTCTCAAAGCAAATCCAACCAGAGAATCAAAGCTGGGATTTGCAAAAGCCTGGAAAGAAAAAAAATGGAAGCAAACATCATCTATAAAAACTCAAAAGCAACAGAGCTGGTCTCTGTCTTCAACATAAATGTGAGTAAACAAGTTTCTCTTATACTTAAGAATATTTCATCCATGTACAAGCTGTTTTTGAAATATTGTACATGTTTAATTTTGCTGCTGGGAGCTCGAGCTCTGTTAAATATGTATTCCTTCTGCGTTCTTTTGCGTTCAGTATGAAAACGAATGGAAATAATTCAATTCCTCAATCTCTTTTATCACTATCAAGCTTGGATCTCAAAACAAGAGAGGTGTATTTAAGTAAGAACTGAAACTTAAAGATAATTCAAAAAGAAAAATTTAGATATACAGTATGGAAAAAGTTGTTTTACAGTGAAAATCCCAATTTGGTAAAAATTCGACCCTAGCGAATTGAAGATTAAATTTTATATTTGGAATCCTTACTTGGAATTAGGAATTTAGAGATTAGTTTTGTGATTTTTAACATCATGGTTTAAGAGCAGTTTGGGATGAACGGAAAATGAAATTTTATCAATTCCCGACGATTGTTTGAACTGGGGAAGGTGGGCTGGCTCGTGGAGGTGGAGGAGCTTACGTAGGTGTTGGGAAAAATAGCCGGTGGTGTCAATGACTTCGGTGGCGACGGCGACGTTAGTTTCCTTTCCGTAAACCTAATTTTCTTGGCACTTGAACTCTTGCTCACCGCGACCTCCACAATACATCGAGTTGCATGACATTGGAGGAGGAGGAAGCTAGGTGGATGTCGGAGCTGTGGTCAAAAGCGCTGAGCCTCTGGTGGTCGGAGTGATGATTGCGAAGACTTTTGGGGTCGAGAGTTTTGTTCCAGATTTTGGTTGATCGGTTCGTTTTCACATTTTAAACAAAACAATGGTGATGGATGGTCGAGTCGTTGGAGAAGATGATCAGCGATTTGTGTGTGGTCACCGCGATGATCGGAGATGATGGTCGGCAACGTGCACGGTGCACGTGCACGACGTCGTCTTTGTGTCAGCGAATGTTTGGGCCTGGGAGATACTCGAGTCGTGTTCGAGTTTTGGAGTTGGGTGCTTCGGGGTTGTGGTTGAGTTTTTAAATTTATACTTACCAGAATAAAGAAGAGAAGAAGAAAGAGTAGGAAGGTGGCTCGGGGAAATTACTGTGAAACGCGGGGGTTTACTCGAGTTTGAAGAAGGGAAGACTCGAAGTAAAGGGGGGGTTGGCTCGGGTAAATTTTTGTTAGGGAATTTATGAACTGTCATTGTTACAGTTTTAAAATTTCAAACCTAAAATAAAATAGAGCAAGTTAATACAAGGCTTGAGGTAAGTTTAAATCTGAATTCAAATAAGTTTGAATCCTAGTTTTCAAAATATAAGTTTTATATATAAAAAAAAATGTTTTATCAACTTTTAAATGTTTAAAGTAGATTTTAAATTGTAATTTAAATCTTGCCAAGTTAAATGTTGTATCTAGTATTTGAAATGAAATTTGATCATAAATAAGAAATGTTTTATCTTTAAATAAGTGTAGATTTAAGGATTTGTAACTTATAAGTTAATTAAAATGAATAATTAATTTATTTGATTAATTAATGATTGGATTAATTAATTTAGTAAGTAAAAGTTAAATTAGTTAATTAAAGTTTAAGATAATTAAATTAGGATTTATAAATAAAAAAAAAATCATTAATTAAATAAGAGTTGAATTTTAAATTATGATTATTAATTAATGAAGTAAGGATTAATTAAGTTATATTGAATACTTAATTAATTAAATAACTAAAGATTAATTAATGAGTTATTAAAGATGAAATTTAATTGTAAGTAATAATAAATCTTAATTTAATTACTTTAGAAAAGTAATTTAAGAGGTGTTAATAATTATTAATGATTAATTAACCCGGATTAGAAATTCATAAGTAATTAATCAAATTTGAATAAATCAGAAAATTAACTGACCTTACTTATGAATATTTGGATTTGATTGGATGATTGAATTGTTTGATATCCCTGATATATGATGCTTTGTGATACATTCTGATTTATGTTGTGATCTGTAGTTTATTTATCTGAAATTTATATATATCTGTGATCTGTGAGTAAAAGATAAGCGATATAGTTTATATCGTTTATCAACTATATCTCTGTATTCTGATATGTGATGATTCATTGTGTTGCACTATTGTGTGAAACCCCTGGACTACACTATTACACACACAAATATGGATTTCACGTGGAAATCGGTTAAGTCACAGATAATTTAAATCTGATGTTTTTGAAATTGAAATTTTAATTTCAATTGATTTTGAAATAAGAAATTTGGGTTTAAAGTGAAAAGCTTTTGAAATGGAATTTCAAAGATAAAAGTTATTTTGAACAACTTAATCGAGTTTTGAAAATTTAAATAATTTGATTTAAATTTGAATTCAAGTTTGGAATTGAATCCTATGATTTGAAACTAGGGATTGAAAATGTTATAAATGTGTTTATCTGAATTTAAACCATTTAAAAAAATGTAATTTTGAGAATTTGAACTTAACCAAAGGATTTCAACTCTTATGAATGAATCAGATTTTCCGAAATGAAAACTGTTTGTTTTCAAATGATAAAAGCTTTCACATATATAAGAAATGAAATTCCAATTCAAAGGAATTTCAAGTACGAATTGAAAAATGGTTTTCCAAGTTATAAATGAATTCTTTTTGGAAAGCTATGAATTGAATCTGTTTATTTTTAACAGATTTAAAATGATGTTTTGTTTAAACCATTCGAAATGGAATTGTTTTGAAAGCTATAAGTTAAATCTTTGATTTAAAGATTTAACGAGTTAAACTGAAATGGAGATTAATTGGGAAAATCTGTGAATAAATCTTTTGTTTAAAAGATTAAAATGTGGAAATTGTTTAAACCATTGGAGGTTGTTTAAAATGAATCTTTTTGTCTAAAGATTTGAAAATGGTAATTTGTTAAACCATTTGAAAAAAGAAGTTGAATTATTAAGCTGTGACTTAATTGAAATCCCATATCCATATGATTTTAAATATTTCGCTCACTATTCGGGTTAGCCGGGAAAGGACCTTTGGGTCGTATAACCCATTCCGAATATGTGATACGTCGTATATGGATAGCATTTGAAGACCGGTGTTGAAGACCGGATATTTTTGAAAACGGAAGGATTACCGTCGAGTTACTCTGCATCGGCTGATCCCCGATATAGAGGTTTTATCACCCTTAGTGACGGGAAGTCCGGACGTGATTGGAAATTATCCGGATTTGCAAGGGCTTCGTGAGAACTGCCTTCGGTTCTGTTCGAACCCGGAACAGACTTGTATGGATTGTATGTCTGACATTACACTTTGTGATATAAAGCCGATTTCTTTCAAATACATATCTGTTGGTGGCGGAGAATTTATTCTCTTAGCTTAACACCCTTCTCTGAGACGTACGAGCTCAGAGGTTATGTAGTTGAAATTTATCAGCGATATATCCCAATTTGGTAATGTGGCATGCTGAGTGTTGCTGTGAAATGATCAGTGTTTGATCATTTGTGATATGATCATTTGTTTGATCTTATATCTTTGTGATCATAGGTTGATCATTTGTTTGACCCGAAGCATGGCTTTGTGAACAAAGCGTAGCTTTGTGGACGAGACTTCGTCGAGCCTCACACCCCGGAAATGGTCAAAACAGGAAGGATGCGGCAAGGTTCTAGGGAGTAGCGCCCCTTAGTGTATGTCATTCCTTCTGGATAAAGGTGGTATCATGGTATGGAGCCCAGATACTTAACCTCTGTGGTTGCTGCAAATTTATTACTTTGTGGTTGTTGGAAATCGGGGATCCTCGGGAAGATCGGTGACGATCGGGGGATGGCATACGCGTGTCAGTAGTTACCTATTTTTGCAGAGGTAACCCGGCCTTGTGTTGGCAGAGATCCGGTTAGGTTCTCGGGTCGTCTATTCCAGGGACGTACCCATCGTGGATAGGAAGTTCCTTAGCCTGACCATTTGTTGGAAATCCAAAGAAACAATACGAGACTTGTACAGTATTAGTTGTAGAACCTGCCATTCACTTATGGTGGTCACCACTGTTTGGATGGTAGCTATAGTAGGCATAGTTCGGAATGTCTATGCTGGCTAAGATTTATATTATACTTTCGAAATGTTTTTCTACACTATGCACTAATGATAATATCCAATGATTTGCGTAGTAAGCATCCTTGACTATCATAAGAAGAAATCTCCTCCAATTCTGCGTTTGCATTGTGTGTGTGGTGGGAGGTCTTATGGTAGTTTCATTTTATAAAAGCATTGCGATTTTCAATGTTTAAAACCTTTTGTGTTTTTTTAAAGATAAACTGTTTTTGTTGCTCACACCAGTCCCATGACTGACTCGGAGTTTATTGTTCCCTTCCTAAACTCTGGGTGCCCACTATTTTCCACACGGGCAGTCTAGAGTTGGGTTTCTTAGATATTCAGGTTGAGTAGATTATCTGAAGCTAGTCAGTCCTTGGACGACTGACCTTGCTTTCCGCTAGCTATGGATTGGAGCATTCTATTGGAGATATCTATCTGCTGCTGTTGTTATCTTTTCTTTTCCGCTGCTATTTGTTGTATCATATCTCTGATGTATATTGATATTCATTGTATCACTCTGTTGTATCAGATATTATATATCAATGTATTATTCTTTTTATTCCGCTGTGTTATTTACTTAATTGTGTTATAGCTCCGGCGAATCGGATTTGAACGGTCGAATCTGCGGCATTCTAGTACAATGTGAAGTACGGATGTTGATTTTCGAGCGGGCAAAACCCGAGTCGTCACACTCATTTTCATTTTTTTTAGTTTCATGATATTTTTGAATTTTTCATTTTTCTTTTAACTTAAAAAAAATCTCAAAATTTCAAAATCTAAAAAACATTTTCTTTTTAGCATTTTGATTTATTTTTTAGGAAACACTATGGGATAAGTATAAGTTTTGGTTAATAAATTGAAATTTTTGAAAATTTATTTGTCTTAACAAAAATAAAAATGAAGTTTGATTACAAATAACAATGGTCTAACTAGTATATAGGAAGGTTCATATGTGTTAATTATGAAGTATGTTCTAATTGAAAATCTTTGTTTAAAAAAAAGTGGTAAATTTAAATTAAAGGATATAACATTTTTATCTTCTAAGTTAAATGGTGCTAAGATGATTTTGCAAAAACTCTCTCTTTCTAAAAAAAATCTGAAAAAGAAAAAAAAACATTTGTATATATGTAAATATTTTCTATTAACACCTACGGTCGACGGGTGTGCACACTTGTGTGTACACTCGCCATGCTCTGTACCTTTCTCACGTAAGCCCGTAAGGCAGTGCATGATCGGTATATCTGGCCTCAGTTTATCTGAGCTAGGTGTATGTATATGTAAATTCTTTTATTAATAATGCCTATAGTCGATAGGTGTGCACATTCGTGTGTTCACTCACCACGCTCTGTATTCCTCTCACATAAGCCCGAAAGGCAGTGCATGGGTAATATATCTGGCCTCTGTTTACCTGAGTTAGGCATATGTAAATATTGTTAATATTAATAAAATTTTCAAATAAGAGAGAATAAGCAATTGAAATCTAAGCACCATTTTTACTTGTTTGATTTAACTCATTACTGAAAAGAAATGAAAATACCACTTTAATAAACTTTGATAATTAACTAAGGATCCATTCCATAATTACATTGTGTTATCAACCGAAACAACGAGTTAAACTATTGTCTATTTGCTATGATAACTTGATTTTTGTTGGAAATTTTGACAAGTAAATGACTTAAATTTTTCAAAACAATGACCAAAACCTATATTTAACTTATGAGTGTCGAATTGAAAGTGAATCCTTCATTTGTAAATATTTTCAAAAACTTGCATTTGTCCCATTGTAAATAAATCTTGCATTTTGTAAATATTTTCACTTTGCGTTTGGATTTTGTGGGTAGTATCCGCTGAAAACACTCACGAGACAACACTTGTCCTACTGTGGACACCCAGAGGTTTAACAGCTTGTTGCATATGCTCAATGCAATCGTGCTCCCTACGAAAACAGATTTATCTTAGTTTTCCTTTATTCGAGGACGAATAAAAAGATAAGTGTGGGGGTATTCCAAAAACTTGTTCTTCGATGGAAATTCTATCGGTTTAGAAAACCGTCGAATGAATTTAAATTTAAATTTACCGCAAGCGCACGGCGTATACTTTGTAGTACGGGGCGAATACAGGTCGATCCGTAGGGAATTGATGAGATTTTAAAATTTTCAATTCAATCAAATTAGAACAAAGAGAGATGAAGTTGTTAACTACAAAAAAGAAGCTAAAGCTAGAATTAAAATGTGATTTAAAAACTATTAAACTAGAGGACAATTTAGAGGCAAATCCACTCTCATATTTTTGTAAATCAACAAACAAAGAATTTATGATCTCTAACTCGAAATTAAGCGAAATAATCGTTGCATTGATCATAAGTATGGTTTGTTTATGTTATAAATTAACATAACTCAAACCATCAAACTATAATACAACAATTATACCACTTATAACTCTCATGAAAATGAAGCCAAAGCAAAAGTTATTTTAAGTATGATCTATTTACTATTGTAACCAGGCTTTTAAATCTCCCCGAGATGGCCGAGATGAAAAATCCGAGATATCAGCCAAAATCCGAGATTTGGCAGCCTATTTAGTTATAAGTGTTTTAAATATCGCCCGAGATAGCCGAGATATTTTCCCGAGATATTGGCCAAAATCCGAGATTTAAAACACTGATTGTAACTAGTAATATAGATCATCAAATTTCATTTTTACTTTCATTTCAAAATCAAAAATGGATTAGCAAATGATGATGCAACTTGTGTTTATGTTGAATAATAATAGCTCATTTGCAAAAGAAACATAAGGTATCAAACCCACTTGTATAAACTTGCATCAAAATTTACTTTCATGGAGCATAGACAAAGAGATCATAAATCATAGAAATGTTGAAATCACATAATATTTGAGAGCTTCATTACCCCTAAATTGAAGAGGTTTAGCTACTCCTTTGTGTTATCATTTCAACACATAGAGATTTCAACATTGAAAATGAAGTAAAATAGAGAACAAACAAGAAAAAGAAGATTAACTACTAGAAGGAAATGTATTAAACTATGTAAATCTAAACTATGAACATGAAAAGAAAGAGAACATAAAAATAAACATCAACATAAAAGCAAGGAAAAAGCATGTAGAAAAGAGAGAAGAAAGAGGCTTGGAAGCCATTTTTATTTCATGTAACATTGAGCTTACAATTTGATCTCTTAATTTCCTAAGTAAAATGAAAGAGTAGATGATAGTTTCATGTACATAAGAGGGCTATATATACATGCATAAAACCCTAATTCTATTTTTAGGGGGCTTCCTAAAATGCCCTTTAGGAAGTGTGGCCACCAAGTAACCATTAGTCACTAATTAATCCATCATTTGTTGTGCATGAAGCTTTATCCTCCACTTAGTTGTCCATTAGCTCATAATTGTACAATAAGGTAAGTGGGTGGGGTCCTCCATATCTTGAACTTGAATTATTTCCTCTTCATTCCTTTGTATTTCATTTGTGCATGCATGTATCTTCATATAAGCCTCTTCCATATGCATCCAAATATCCTATAAAAATAATAAAAATTGTCCAAGTAAAAATTCTTAAATGACACGTGCACAAAAATGACCGTTTTGTCCCTGAATGAAGGTGAATATATGATGATTTGAAATTAATTGAATTTTGGTTTTAAACATGTAAAAATGCCCAAATATGATTTTTATTTAAATAAAAAGAGACAAAATATGGATGTATATATATGCACATTTACGTGCACATCACCTTCCCATTTTTATAGGTATTAAATGGTCAGAGTTTGCCTAATTCCTAATAAAAATGTATTAAATGGTTTGGATGCTCTCTCTCTCTCTCTTGCATTCTTAACGATAGTTTCATTAGAATTTGAAATGGACTGGAAATTGGTTGTGTATTAAATGATGGGACCTGCCTATTTTATAAGTATTAAATGGGTAGGGTCTGCCTAATTCCCAATAAAAGGTATTAAGTGATTTGGATGCTTTCTCTTGCATCATAAATGGTAGTTGCATTAATTTTGGAATTGGATTGGAAATGTCTTTAGGCTTGCAGTTAAAGTTATTAGTGTGGTTTATTTTTAAATGCTTAAGACATATTTTCTTATCTAAATGATACCGCCCAAATACAATTATGGTAAAGTCTGATATTCTCATTCAGCAGAAATTTGTTGTTCTAACCCACTCCTCATTACAACATGAAGGTTTGAAGAAACAATGTTGATTTTAGGGACGAAGGTGGAGATGAAGACTTGTGGTAGTTATCTACTTATTTATGCTTTTTAATATTTTTATTTTACCTAGTTCAGACGGTTATGTTATTTTGGAATATTGTACCATGGAAGCTTTATGTATACATGTTGTAATATTTAAAATGTTGTGTTTCTGAAATTGTTTTCTTTATGAAAGGGGTACTTGTTTCTAATATTATATTTTATCCATTCAGTTGTAAGATTCTGAAAGTGTAGATAGATAGCTCTATGTACTATGTATTGTTTAAATTTTATCAACTTAACAGCTCGCCTTGAGATGGGCCTAAGGTTCGAAGAGCTTTTATTGGATCAAAACTAGGTCTGTTTCGATGCAGGTTGTTGCAGTTGGGACAGGATGGTACTACGCCAAGAAATGTAATAAATGAAACATAGTAAAAGATAAGTAGATGGACTTGGGAGAGGCTAGGATTGCATGAGGGAAGGGATCCTACGCTAGAAGTAAAGTTGGAAAGTCTATTGACACCGGGTGAGGACGCTCACTCGAATGCAAATCTTGGGAATGTGAGGATAGGCATTCAACTTACAGGGATTGTGGAGCAGTTCCATAAGTTAAACAAATGTTTAAAGTAGATGCACACTTTGGGAAGGTGAGAAGAGTCATTCATGAATGCACACTTGGGAAAGGTGAGGCATTCAACTACGGGGGCACATTATAAAATTATTGAAGAAAAATGAATAAGAACCTGCGCTGGGCACAATATTAATTTATAAGAGGAAATGAATAAGTGCTGCGCGTGGCACAATATTAAATCACTAAAGGAAAAGAAGTAAGAACTGTGCGGGACGCAATATTAAATTGTAAAGAAAAAAAAAGAACTGTGCAGGGCATAGTATTAAATTGTAAAGAAAAATGAATAAGAACCATGCGGGGAGCAATATTAAATTGTAAAGAAAAATTAATAAGAACCGTGCGGGGCACAATATTAAATACTTTAAAAGAACCATTAAGACCTGCGCGGGGTGCAATACCAAATAGTTATAGGATAAGTATAACCTGCACGGGGCGCAGTATTTTAGTAGTAAATAATAATCTAAGGAGGGAATCAGGTGTGGTCTGCGCAAGGAGCGTAGTAGTAAAACATTGTAATAAAATAAAGGAATGAACTAAATTTAGGAACTTAGCAGGGACTATGCCGGGGGTGTCAGCGCTATTGGAGACCGCTTAGTTAAGCGTAAGGTGCAAACATAGTTAAGAACCGATTGCATTAGTGTTGCGAACATTCCACTCTTGATGTTTGAATAGTAAGAGGAAAACCAACCCTATGCAGTACGGCTTGGTCCCACTATATGATTGTTCTGGGGCAAATATTATTCAAACCAGACTTATGTCCAACCTATGTTTTAATTATTGTTTTCCTCATAGACTCACGGGTGCTTATTTGAGTAGGCCGAGTTTATGAGATTAGATAGGTTAGAATAAGTGAAGCAGTAACAGATCGAAGACGAAGTGGGAGGCTTAGCTAATAAAGACTTTTGTTTTCCACTGTATTAAGGAGTGCAGGCCGCGTCATCATGTGTTGCCCCGACTCTTTCTATGTTATTTTTCTATTATATTTGACCATTTTGTAGGCACGTTTTTGAGTTTAATTGTGACTAAAGTACGTGTAAAAATTGTTAAAGAATTTTTTTGATGTAATGAAAGTATTTAGCTGCTCTGTTTACTTTATCTATTTTAACTAATAAAATGAACCCACTTTCGTCGCTGGAAGATAATTCTAGTGATGATCGCAGCATCATCGACGTTCATCTTCGAGTCTCAAGTGGGGGACGTTGCAACAAATTATGGAGAACATTCGTACTATACACATCTCTTTCCTTTTTGATATATTCCTTATTATTTCAAACGACACACTTTTTATACATAGTTATGGAATTAAATAATTTTGGAAATGACACTGAAACATATACAACTAAATTGTACCTACAACGTTCCTATTAAATTAAAACATAGAAATTCACATTCCAAGTCAAATTAGGGCAATCTAAATTTTATACTAATAATTTACAACCCAATTATCAAAAATATAGAATAAATCTTGCAATTTTGTCAACATTCTACTTTAAAAAATTTAGGGACTGATTTCAAAATTTCCAGATTAGGGTGTAAATACCATTCCTATTCCAATTACCTAACTTACAGAATATGTACGCGAGTTTCAATTGAATACGTTCTTTCTAAGCCTACAACTCCATAGATCTTGCATAGACATAATAATTAAATAAAACTAAACAATATAAATTTCAATGCTACATATAAATCGTGTAATTTCCTACTCATCTTTCAAGCTTTTCAAATCTCCCAAATCCGAATCCATCCCTTTCATTGACTCCCTTTCCTTTCCAATCTAAAATTATGTATGACAAGATATATACATACCCATTAGAATCACAGATTTGAGAGGGGATTTGAATTAAGTGGAATATGAATTTATAATTATGAAATTTACCATTTTCTGCAGTATCGATTCACTCCCTCTCTCCTTCACTTTTCTTTTCTGCCCGTCTCTGATTATATATATATATAATGTTTTATAATTAATAGAAATAGTGGAGAAAGGAAAATGATAGAAATTCTCTACTTTGATCAGAAAACATGAGAAGAAAAGTGAGGGGTTGGGTCTATATTTATAGCCGCTCGAATCAATCGTATCCACTAGATTTAAAATAATTAAATCTGAACTGTTCGATCAAAGTTCAACCCTAGCCATCACTGCTTCACGGTCGACCACTCCCCTATAGGCGGTCGACCGCTAGCGATCGACCACCCAAGAATGGGGATGACCGGTGGGGACCATAATGTTTAATATAATTTATTTCCTTTTATTCCTATTTAATTATTTTTGTTTTGAAAACTTCAACACTAATAACTTTTTCGTTTGAACTCGGATCGCAAAACTATGTATAGGAAAGTTGCTCATAAAATCACCATGAACATAATGGTGCAACTTTCATGGAAATTTTTTATCGTTTGCTCAAATTTCATTTTCGAGCCTTAATAATTATTTATTAACTATCATTAATTTCGCGGGGTGTTACTTCCTCCTCCTTTAAAGAATTTCGTCCTCGAAATTCTTTAAGGGGTGAATAATGTAACATAGTGCGCAACCATTCTAAACTATCCAACTAATTTGTGTACAATCAATTTTACAATCAAACATGTACAGGTGTATGGTGTATCACAACATATATGATATGTATGTTAAATAATATTAAATTGGTGCCTCCTATATGAATGCATTCTTTAAAAAAAATTCGAAAATGATGCAAATAACCTATATATACCGGTAGTTCTATATGTATGCAAGTTTTCAAAAATAAAAAATCCTTACCATAATTTTCACACTTTTACGAGTAGGAGTATGGTTCAACAAATTTTGCATCTAATCCCTACCATCCAATGCCTAACACGCAATTTGTAACATCCAAAAAATTTGAAAATCAAGATTTCCTAAATCTATACTCCTATGTTGGAAAAAAAACTTAGATAAGAAACTTTTTATTTCCATCCTTCTTTTGAATACCTATTCTATTGCACCTTGGAACCTTCTCTTTTGTCCCTAAATCTTTTCCAACATTTTCAAGCACAATTTGCATAAGGAGATTTATTTTCAAGCATAATTTGCATAAGGAGATTTATTTTTCCAACTATCAACCAGGTATAGAAATAAAAATTCCAAAGCTAAAACAGTCTTTTCCCTTGTTATTCCCTGTTTTTGTATACAATCACCCTTATCGGATAGTAAAATTCATATTCACTAACACTCCGACCCTCCCTATAGTAAGCATGTGGAAGTAGAAAATTAATATTTTTTCCAAAAGCTTTTAAATCCAACTTCTCAAAAGCATTTAAACAAAAAATTTCAAAACCATTCAAACATAATTTTTTAAACATTTGTCGCTCCATCCTTTAAAACAAACCAAGCCACATCTTAACGTAATTGTGACTCAGTCAATGAGTCAATGTATATGATTGACCCTAACATTTTGTAGTTAATCTTAGATTTGGGGAAACTTTCCTTTTATTCAATACAACAAACAACACACAAGCATATTTACAAATTTTAGCTTTTAAGGCATATGGATATTGAACCATGATTTCGCAACAACCTTTCTCTATCATTCGCTTGCTAAAATTTATTTTTCCCTAAATTCTAAAGTTTTTGGGGCACGAGCATTCTTTATTTCTAGTTGATAATTTAATTTCCAAATTTATTTTATGAACTTCCAGCCTTAGTAAAATTCATCGCTAGTTAAGTGTCCTTATGAGATTTTCTTATTTACACTATTTTCAATATACATAGCGGCCAAAGCTCATCCCAAAAATCAACACAGTGATAAAATAGGAACATATCTCATAGCTTTTCGTATGCTTTTTTCCAATACCTGAAAAGAGAGCACTAGTAATTACAACCCAGATATCCTAAAAGAAACAATTGCTGGAAGCTTCGCTCCAACATCAACTGGTGATAATGATGTTGTGGCTATATCAATCCTTACTCAATTAAAGTGGACATTTCTAGTATGCCATTCTGTTATAACTCACATGTCTTAAATTACATCCTTAGCTCTCAATAAATACGGTCCATCCATTGCTTCAATTATGACACCCGATTATGGGATCGTGCATTCTCACGTTGTAGTGGGTGAAAATATAAACTATGCACATTTAGAATAACTCATCGGAAAATTGGCTTGGTTGAATAACTTTCCTACCATCAATCTTGCCTTCTTTAACCTTGACTCAATTAACATCCTCTATGTGTGTTTGCCATCTCATTACTCTCATCTCCAATCCTACTACTATCTTCTTTAAATCGAAATCGCTTTATAGTATTCACAAACTTTGATATTTACTTTCTTTACCCTTGATCTTTCACGTGATTATACTCTAGGACTCGTAAAAATGTACTTTGATACCATTCCCCATTACTTTAAGAGTTCTTGTAACAACCCGAAATTTAACCGCTTTGATTTATGAATATTTAATTAATTTCAAATATTCAAGTAATGGTTTTTATAATTAAAATAAAACTCTTTTAAATAATAAATAATGATGGTGAAATAATTTTCAAATTTAGTCTACAAAAATATTTAGTTCGATGGAAAACAGAAAATGTGACTAGAAACCATTTTCGAATTTTTGATGTTTCATCGTATAAAAGTTATTTAAGATGGAAAATAAGTATGATATGACTTATTATGTAAGTGTTTAAAAAATAAGATGGAAAATTGTTATAAAGCATCATTTCATTACAAATATAAGGTACTTAGGATATTAAATACATGTAGGCTCATCACAAGAGAAAGGGGACAAGGGAATTTTGAATTTTAAAAGGAAGGAGACAAGGGTGATGACATAGCAAGCATGGAGTGGAGGTTTTGTCCTTTAAGGGTAGTTTGGTAATTTAATTTATCCCTTAGTATATAACTAAATTTCCTAATTCTTTTTCTCATTTTCTCATTTCTATTTTCATTTTCAAACCACCATTCAAGTTCTCATGAAAACTTTAATGGCATCTAAGAGTTCTTAAGTTCAAAAATCTATTCTCCTTTTCATTTTTCCTTAAGCAAAATTCCATAAAACATCTACTTTTCTTTTCTAAATCACTTAATCACTCAAACAAGTCCACATACACCCATATTCATCTAGAACAAGAACTAACCTTCCTAGGCCAACCACTTTGGCTTTTCAAAGTATTCAAAAATCCATTTTTCCAAGTTAGAATCAAAGATCTCGGTCGTATTCAAGTTCGTGTGGAAGTTAGAGTTGAATTTGCAACTTTTTGTGAGTAAAAATCTCACCTTTCAAATTAAAACTGTTAACTTTAATATTGCTATTTTTTGCTTATGAATGCTTGTTTATATGCAGTATCATGTGATGAATGTTGGTTTAGTTTATGCTTTGAAAAGTTGTCACCTTGGTAGTTAGTAAGCGAGTTAGTAAGCATCTTGAAAAGTTAGTAGTAAAACCTAAATATATTGTTAATGATTGCTTTCTACATGTTGTATAATAGTTAAGTACCTTGTGTTATGCATTGTTTATGGTTATGTGATGTGTAGATGTAAAGAAAGTGACATGAAAATAGTTGTCGAAGTGTCCGATAGCCACTATCGCGATATGAGCACTTTCAACAAACACACTCTTATCGAAATCTTTCGGATTATTTCTCGAGCTTGGGTTTGTTTTATAAGTTAAGCAAATTTTTGAATAAGAATGATATCAAATTTCATTAATTATTTTAACAAATATTTTTTAAGAATTTAATTAATTAATTAATTAATAGGGATTAAGGTTAGTTAATTAACTTGTTAATGATGTGTTTTGAATTTAATTAATTATTTTGTTAGTAATGTTTAAAAATTAATTAACCATTTTATCTAATGATGATTAAGTTTAATTAATCTCTTAAATAATGACAGATTAAAGTGAAGAATATTTTTAATCAATGGTGTTTAAAAATTAATTAAACATTTTTAATTAAAAAGTTAATTAATTAGTTTAAATTTAGTTAATCTTTTCCATTAATGATATTTTAAATTAGTTAATCCTTTTTAGTAAATGATGTTTTAAAATTAATTAATCAACTTAATTAATGATATTTAAAATTAATTAATTAATTTAGTTAATGATATTTTAAAATGATTAACCCTTTTTAATCATGGGTGTTTAAAATTAATTAATTAAACTAATTAACGAAGTTTAAAGATAATTAATCATTCTTATTAATGTTAATTAAAGATAATTAACCTATTTAATAAGGATGTTTTAAGTGATTAAATCTTTTTGATAATGGTGTTTTAAAATTAACGAACAATTTTTACAAAGTTGTTTTAGAGTTAAAAACTTGTAATAAGAAGCCCAAGCATGAATTCGATTTTAAAATGTAAAAGTTTGATTTGGTTATGGAAAAGAAATTTCCCTAAACAATATCGCTAATATAGAAAGAATTTAGTCATACTCTTGGCACTAAATGTCGAGGTATGGAAACTTGTTACTGTCTCGAAAGTTAAAATTATTGTCAAGGCAATGGCTATAACACTACCTTCACTTACCCGACTTCATTTTTAACCAAGAAATAGTACAAGTTTGAAATCGATGAATAGTGGTAGGAATAAGAGGTTTACTGTCCATATATGATCATTTTGTTATCTACAATAGTCGGTTTGTTGACTATCGATTACCTCAGCCTTCTTTGTTTTTTACGTCATTATAAGACGACATGTTGCTCATTTGAGCTTTGTTATCCTCTGTCGGAAATGACTAAACCCAACAAGCGAGTGGATGCCAAGCTCTATGAGGTTGCTCCCATTATGGTATTTGCACATCTACTCTAGATTGGTTTCGGATATTCGTGCACTAAGATGTGAAATATTCGGATTCTCGGTAAGACTGGAGGAGTTCGGCTTGGACATGTCTGTAACAACCCACCTTTCTGGACGGTTTAAATTGACGATAAACCACACACGCAGACTCAAACCATTCAAAAGGGAGGATTGTTATGGGGTAAATAAGACAAAAATAGAGAAAGAAAGAAAAAAAAAACACAGAATCTCATAGTGGAATGAAAAAATATAATAATCAAATAAACAGTTCATGAAGCTGTTTACAAATAATATTTGATTACACTTTTACAATACAGATCTGAGTATATACAATAGAAATGAATAACAATATAGCAGAACAACACGATGCAGTGGGATAAATTTAATAAATAATAATATTACTAATTCTTCACATTCGTCCTCCAAAAGCAGTCTCCGATACACTGAAAAGCTCAGACTGACTCGAGCGAATTGAAAAGACAAAACACTCGAGTCAGAACTAAAAGATCTTATGTAAGTCAAATCAACAGTAAATAAATATAAATGTAATGGCATTAGAGATGTTTATGGGGTTTGACATCTCCTATCCAGTGTCTAATCTGAGTGCAATAACTTAAGAGATGTTCGAGATTCCATCTCCTAAGGATCCGTTAAACTATCTACATACATATTACAATATGCTATTATAATAATGTCTACAGTAAAGTAAAGTATTGAAACAGCGTTAATGTGTTACCCATATCCCCCTTAACACATTTGTAGATATTCCCGTAGTCTATACAATACCGTAATTCCTCCGTAAACTGGAGGGCTATCAGAGTGCACTCCATAGGTACGGTACAAACCAAACTCGTAGAAGGCGCGATAAGGCATGTGATAAGGCATGCGAGGCAATGCCTAGGGTATGATACTACCATTTTGTGGATCCGGACTGATGGTAATGCATAGCAGCTACTACCGCCCACTTTGGAACATACTCCCATAATCAAAATCGAGGGGTGGCCACCAAATCAATCACAAAGTCATAATATGGTATCGAAGAAATGAGCCCGATAGGAGGAGCGACCTCACTTGGCCCGGCATGGCTCCTGTTTTAGTCACATCAAGCCGACTCACGGGAGTCAGGGCTACGGTAATACCTCATACAGAATCGTTCGTCAAACCATCGTACTTCATTCTAGAATCTCCACCACGTATACAGTTGTTAAAGTGGTTTTCGGTATTGGCAGAGAATATGACAATATCCAATCCCGGTCTCTTTAACAAGCAAATGCTTATTTCACACCGGATGATTCTTTTAAATTTCCAAAACCGTTTCATAATTTATATCAAAATATCATATTCAATTCAAACCATATCACTTTCGAAATCATTTTCACTTTCGAAATCATATTCACTTTTGAAATTATCGATAAGATAGGTTAATTAAATCCTTATTTCAAAATCATCATATTTACTCAAATATGTCATTTCATTAGCAACTATCATTTCAAATCCCAACTTAGGTTATAGCATCCTTAAACCATATTCGCTTTTAAATCAAGGATTTAAATATAATAGCCCAACCTTGCACCAGTTTATTTTTAGAAAAATAGTTTAGATAGTTTTAAATAGTTTAATAGTTAAAATAGTTTAAGATACTTTAAAATAATGTAAAACTAGATTAAAATAGTTTAAATAGGTTCAAAATAGATTAAATAGATTTAAAATAAATTTAAAATAAATTAAAATGGGTTAATTAGTTTAAAATAGGTTAAAATAGATTAAGATAAATTAAAATAGTTTAAATTGACTAGAATAGTTGAAAATAGTTGAAAATAGATTAAATTAGTTTAGTAGT
Source organism: Allium fistulosum (assembly GCA_030737815.1). Lineage (NCBI taxonomy): Eukaryota > Viridiplantae > Streptophyta > Magnoliopsida > Asparagales > Amaryllidaceae > Allium > Allium fistulosum. The sequence continues at coordinate 913,953,370 of CM060908.1, forward strand.
TTGAAAATCTAAATAATCAGATTTTTAAAATAATAAATCTTTAAACAGTTATATTAAAATAATTAATTTGAAATTGATATCAAAATTAAGCCATTTCTTTCATTTCGACAAATCTGGACCATATCCAGATTTCAACAAACTAAAATTTTCTTCAATTCAAATTCTCATAGAATCATTTCAATTTATGTCGATTTCCAACTCATGTTTGAACTAAAATTTTAAAGCACTACAATCTCATAGATTTCAAAGTTTAAATATTCAAACATATTCAATAACCTAATCTCAATAACTTTAATTATATTTCAAAATTCAACTTTGAAATTTCTATTTTTATTTCCTTAAACAATTCGTTAAACCAACTCCAATTTCAACATTTAAAACTTGGATTTCAAAAATGATTCAGTTTATATAAATCAAATTTTATTTTAAAATATCATTTAATTGAACTCAAATTTTAAGGATTTAAAATCATTTAATTTAACCAATCCGGTGTCCATGTATAATTTTCTACCATATGGTCAAGTGATACGGATATTTATCATTTCAATCCGCAAATATTTTAAATTTTACGGGTATATATTATTTCAACTCGCAATCCCAAATTTTACTTCAAATCCATGAAATCGCTCGAGTCTATCATTTCAACCCGTAACGATTTCTCCCTAATCTATGAGATCGTTCGGGTATGTATCATTTAAACCCATAGGGAACTTGCAATGTTATAACAATATAAAAATATAACATCCAGTCATCCAATATTATAAATCAAATCGCAATCACAATTCAAACCAATCAATAAACAATAACCAGTGACTGATTATCAATAACGGGTATTAACTGGCAGTTTAGAATTTAATATTAAATTAATGGTGATAATATTCAATAAATGTTAGAGTTAACTGGAATGGCAATTTAAATATACCAAACATCAACCAATCAGTTTCTAATTGCATCATAAATTCAATTTAACTAACATAAGATAATTTAGTAGTTGTGAGTGGGTTAAAACACTCACCTTTGACTTGTCGATTTAAAATCCAAATAAAGGCCCAAATTTGAACAGTCCCAGAATTCGACCAAACCAGTTCCAAAATGTCTAGAATTTCGATACGATCGCAGCGGAGAAAACCGCACGTGAATCCAAGCTCGCATGGAAAAGTTATCGATATAAGAAGTTTAAACTTTAGATTTAAATTAAAATAAAAAACAAATGAGGAAATGACGAGTCACCTCTCAGCCCTGAACTCTAACTTTGCACAGACAGTCGTGATACTCGACCAGGCATGTAGCCGCTGCTGAATTTGCCCAAAACGCCGCTACGACACGCCTTTTCAACTCGATCAGACTTCGCCAATGGGCCAGGCACCTTCGGCCGCACCTCTCTATTGAGTTCGACCACGTCCGGCCACCTATCACAGCCGCACCGCCGTACGCCTTCCAGAGCCAATTTCTGGCGATTTGAGCACCATCGAGATGAACGACCACCAACCAGAGACCTGTTCGACTCCCTCATCGCAACGGTGCCTTCCGATCGTTGATTGGACGACGATCTGTCGTTGGATCAAAACCCTAGCAACGGACGACCGAGGTTCAACTTTGATTTCTGATCAAACGATGCATCCAACTGAAAAACAAATTTCTACAGTGGATTATGCTCATCGAGAGCTTTCCAACGATATATAATTCGATAGGGTTTTGAGAAGTTTGATTTTGAAATTGATTTGGAAATTGAATTTAGGGTTTGCAATCTGAATTGGTTTCTGCCATTGAAGAAAGGAACGGATAGAAAAAATTATACGTACAGAGATAAGAAATAAAAAGGCTGCCAGGGTTACAACAAAACTATTTATATGAACAAAACCCGATAAGAAAATGAACACGTATTGAATTGGTTCGAATGACACTAACGACTCGAAAAGCCTGTTCTGTCTCCGAAACGAAAGTGGGTCATCCCATATATCAAATAGATGTTTTCGATATTTTTAAACTCTATGGAACATGTTTCAAGTCCTAATTCCACCGTATGAAGAAGTTAGCTTTTAAAATCAGCTAATTCCAATCGAATTCAATTAAATTAATTTATGCGCGTTTCGAGTCCGTACGATCAAACGACAACTCCGATCGCTATGAAACTTGAAATCCTGCAATAATTCACCGTCATGGATCCGATGGAACAGGTTTCGTTGAAATCCAAGATAGTGGCCAAAATGGCTATTTTCCCGTTAAATAAATAAATTATTATTAAATTAATTAAATCACCTTTCAAATTCAAATTTAATAACTAACAAAATTTATCATTTTGATTACTTAGCAACTTATAATCTTTTTAAAACAAGTTTCCATATCAATCCAATGTTAAATATTACACTAATTACAATGTTCAGTTTCAATACCAATAATTCAATTGATTATTAAATTTAATTTCAGTAAATCCATTTATTTGATTTTTCATCTTATTATTCAATCCATTTTCATCTTATGGATATAATTAACATTGGTTTATATCTTATTACATTAAAAATCTACCATTATCATCTTTTACCATATTAGTTGCAATATTTCAATTATATTGAATTTTTATCGATTTTCATATTAATTTCAAGAGACTGAATAAATAGGTGATAAATAATAATTGTTACCTTTTACTTAATTTAATCACATTTATAAGTTTATTATTTGTAAACAAATGTTATAACTACTTACATAACACTGATTTTATCCAATTACAATTAATTACATATTATCTCACCGTTTAATATAACATTTAAATTATTTCCTCATTTACAATCTATAATCAATTATAACTTTTTAATCATTTCAATTAATTGGAATTACATTTAAAGTAGTTATCAATTACCTTGAATTAATACTATTACATTTCATTCTAGTTATTTTCTTATTATTAAAACTTAAATTTTTAATTTTCACAACATTAATTTTCAAAAACTTATTTAATTAATAAATTTAATTATCGAAAATTACGGGTCGTTACACTCTCCCCCACTCAAAACTTTTCGTCCTCGAAAAAGGAAAAGAAGGAATTAAGGAACTGATATATTTAATTCAAAGTATTCAATTTATAAACAATAAATTTACATAATCAAATAATTTAAATAAAATGTATCAATTTATAAATAATTAAATCCTTTCTTATTCAAGTTCAATAAAAGTTTGAAAAACATTTCCACTTTCACAAAATTTTCTAAGTCCAAAATTCACAGAAAAATTGGGCAGAGTCTCCTTTGTACGGAGAGGTCTGGGAGAAATAATAATATCAATAATAACCATATATATATATCATATTCAAAATAAAATATCCCAAACCATGGGAAAAACAATAAAATATCGCTATGAAACCGTAATCCGAAAACGTACCTATTTGTCGGGCAAACAACGCTTATTTATGAAACCAAAAGCAGTAACTATTACTTCCATAGACCTGTATTTCACTTATATAATCCAAAGAGTTAGAATTATGTAAAAAGAGAAATATTTAAGTTGTTTTCAATTAATAACAAATAAATCAACACAACATAACAAATATCACTTGCAAACAAACAGTACAACCATACAATCTTCACATGCAATCAAAGAAATCAACCATCCATCCATAAAAATCAAAGCAAATGGTTTGTTCGAGTTCAGAAACTTTCAATTGTATAAAATAATAAATAAACTACTAAGTATACTATACACTCAACAGTCTTAGATAATAACTTAATAGATTATTTATACATGCTTATACAGTTAGAAGTATCTTTTCCCAATCATCCCATAAGCCAAAACAAACAATAACTTCAATATTATTTACGTTTATTCTTATTACTTTCCTTTCACACCATTTACTGTTCATTTTTTTTCATTTATTCATACCATGTTCGTTTTATTAATTTAACTTCATTACTAAAAATTTATTTCCATTCATTCATACAATGCCATTTTCCTCTTTTCATTACTTTACATTCATTTGCTTACATAAGTTATTTCCATTTTAATTATTAGATTATCCATTATTATGTAAGCCTCTTTACAATTTAATTCACCATTAATAGATTATTTCTTTTTCATATTCATTTCTTCGATATATAGTATTGTTGAATATTAAATCCATTTCTAAATCATTTCAAAATTTTCTGAAGTTATTATCATTCAATTAATATAGTATTCACTTTTACTCCTCATTTTAATTATAAATAACTTCAAACATTTACTTAAGTTTTATATCATTTACTTACATTATTCCTGTTAAATTCAAATTCTAGCATTTCAAATTATTAACTTAAGTTTATAATATTCTTATACATCTTAATTCTTCATCTATAAACATAATTCTATTGAACACTTTCATTTCCTAAGTTTTTCTTGTATAATATTCTATCACATATTCTCGTTAACGATTCAACTTTTAACATTTTGGTAAGTTATATATATATATATATATGTCTTTTAAATGCAATTGAATGTTACACAAGTTTGTCTTATTCATTTTAGTTAACAAAATGTTCAACATTTACATCTTCTTATTTTCATTATTCTTTAATTTACAAGTTACAAATTTCCAATTTCTTATTATTTTTCATAAATCACTTTGCATTAAATTTCTTATTCTCCATTTTAGAAGTTTCCAATTATTAATAGGTTAAGGTTTCATTCATTACAATAATTGAAACCACTAATTTACAGAAACTTAAGAACTAAATACCGGGTTTCTTTTCAAATCAATTTAAAATAATATATATATATATATACTCATATCTTTTATATATATATCCAAATCATATTTAGAAAAATTAAGATTTGTTATCAAAACAATTATGTAGTAAAACTACTACAGCGGTCTTCCCACTTTGAAACTCGAAAATAAACGTCGATGATGCGTGCACTCATCACCGAAATTATTTTCCAACGACAGAGAGGGGAGTACAAAACTTATTTCCTTCCAAAATTACTTGAAAAAATTTCTTTCAAATTGTATTAAAATATTTATATCAGAAAATAGTTCCAATAATATTAATATTATACTCCAAAATCTTTCGAAAGAAATTTTTAAAATCCCGGAGTTTAAGTTCTCAAATTTTCAATTTGTATTCATTTTATTTTAAATCCCATTTTTGTAGCTAATATTTATAAATTTCACTTCCTAACAAACAACATATCACATCCAACTATATCACTTATAAAAGTTATTCTTTTATATACAAAATATAATACAAGGTAAAATTATTTCATTTACCTATATTTCGAAACCAATATTGTGTCGGTCTGCCCTATTGAGTGTATAGAAATCCCTATCGATGCCATAATGTCCTATGTACCGACCATAATTTATGAATACTAAACAGAACAAATTAACACAATACAAAACCATTTATAACACTAACAAATATGCTCTCTCATATATATACACTCAACGACTCATTCTAGGGTATTTCTACCCTATCTTATATGAGTCAGACCCCACAAAGCTAAAGTTATCGCTAAACCTGGCTCTGATACCAAATGTAACGACCCACCTTTTTGGACGGTTTAAATCGACGATAAACCACACATGTCAGACTCAAACCATTCAAAAGGGAGGATTGTTAACGGGGTAAATAAGAAAAAACAGAGAAAGAAAGAAAAACAAACACAGAATCTCACGGCGGAATGACAGAATATAATAATCAAATAAACAGTTCATGAAGCTGTTTACAAATAATATTTGATTACACTTTTACAATATGGATCAGAGTTATATACAACAGAAATGAATAACAATGCAGTGGAACAACACGATGCGGTGGGATAAATATAATAAATAATAATAGTACTAAATCTTTGTCTTCATCCTCCAAAAGCAATCTTCGATACACTGAAAAGCTCAGACTGACCCGAGCGAATTGAAAAGACAAAACACTCGAGTCAAAACTAAAAGATCTTATGTAAGTCAAATCAACAGTAAATAAATATGAATGTAACGGCGTTAGAGATGTTTACAGGGTTTGACATCTCCTATCCAGTGTCTAATGTGAGTGCAATAACTTAAGAGATGTTTGGGATTCCATCTCCTAAGGATCCGTTGAACTATCAACATACAAAGTACAATACGCTATTATAATAATGTCTACAGTAAAGTAAAGTATTAAAACAGCGTTAAGGCGTTACCCATATCCCCCTTAACACATTTTTATATATTCCCATAGTCTATACAGTATCGTAATTCCTCTGTAACTGGAGGGCTATCAACGGGTACTCCATAGGTACGGTACAAACCAAACTCATAGAAGGCGCGTTAAGGCATGTGACAAGGCATGCGAGGCAATGCCCAGGGTAGGATACTACCGTTTTGCGGATCCAGACGGGTGGTAACGCATAGCAGCTACTACCGCCCACCTCGGAACACACTCCCATAATCAAAATCGAGGGGTGGCCACCAAATCAATCACAAAGTCATAATATGGTATCGAAGAAATGAGCTCGATAGGAGGAGCGACCTCACTTGGCCCGGCTTGGCTCCTATTTTAGTCACATCAAGCTGACTCACGGGAGTCAGGGCTACGATAATACCTCATACAGAATCGTCCGTCAAACCATCCTACTTCATTCTGGATTCTCCACCACGTACACAGTTGTTAAAGTGGCTTTTGGTATTGGCAGAGAGTATGACAATATCCGATCTGGGTCTCTTTAGCAACCAAATGCTTATTTCACACCGGATGGTTCTTTTAAATTTCCAAAACCGTTTCATAATTAATATCAAAATATCATATTCAATTCAAACCATATCACTTTCGAAATCATCTTCACTTTCGAAATCATATTCACTTTTGAAATTATCGATAAGATAGGTTAATTAAATCCTTATTTCAAAATCATCATATTTACTCAAATATGTCATTTCATTAGCAACTATCATTTCAAATCCCAACTTAGGTTATAACATCCTTTAACCATATTCGCTTTTAAATCAAGGATTTAAATATAGCAGTCCAACCTTGCACCGGTTTATTTTTAGAAAAATAGTTTAGAAAGTTTTAAGTAGTTTAATAGTTAAAATAGTTTAAGATACTTTAAAATAATTTAAAACTAGATTAAAATAGTTTAAATAGGTTCAAAATAGATTAAATAGATGTAAAATAGATTAAATAGATTTAAAATAAATTAAAATGGGTTAATTAGTTTAAAATAGGTTAAAATAGATTAAGATAAATTAAAATAGTTTAAATTGATTAAAATAGTTGAAAATAGTTGAAAATAGATTAAATTAGTTTAATAGTTTGAAAATCTTAATAATCAGGATTTTTAAATTAATAAATCTTTAAACAGTTATATTAAAATATTTAATTTCAAATTGATATCAAAATTAATCCATTTCTTTCATTTCAACAAATCTGGACCATATCTAGATTTCAACAAACTAAAATTTTCTTCAATTCAAATTCCCATAAAATTATTTCAATTTATGTCGATTTCCAACTCATGTTTGAATTAAAATTTTAAAGCACCGCAATCTCATAGATTTCAAAGTTTAAATATTCAAACATTTTCAATAACTCAATTTCGATAACTTTTATTATATTTTGAAATTCAACTTTGGAATTTCTATTTTTATTTCTTTAAACAATTCGTTAGACCAACTCCAATTTCAACATTTAAAACTTGGATTTCAAAAATGATTCAGTTTATATAAATCAAATTTTATTTCGAAATATCATTTAATTGAATTCAAATTTTAAGGATTTAAAATCATTTACTTTAACCAATCTGGTGTCCGTATATAATTTTCTACCCAATGGTCAAGTGATACGGATATTTATAATTTCAATCCGCAAATATTTTAAATTTTACGTGTATATATTATTTCAACCCGCAATGTAACGACCCGTAAATTTCAACTATTTTAATAACGTAATTAGTTGAAATTTTGTGAAATTTTAAACGATAAAATTTTGAAATAAAAATTTAATATTTGGAATACGTCTAGTTAAACATAGCAACTGGTAAATTTTCGTCCGAAAATACGAAAGTTTATTTCGCACGTAAATTCACTTCAATTTAATCCGTTAAAAAGCAATGAAAATAAAATGTTTTCGAAACCAAAATATTTTTACATAGAAAAATTCTAAACCATCTTCTGAGCAAGATGTCTGTTTGTCGTTTTTCCAAATTCGGACATCTTTGACTCCGTCGATCTTATTTTTCAGCGTTTTTCTTACATTTTCCGCTATTAGAAAATTCAAATTTTTATAATTCGATCGAACCACTAATATCTGTATACCGTTTTGATCGTCTCGTCGTGCTGATTTCCGCAGTATATTCATATCCGTGTTTCAGTGCCCGATACGTGACAAAACCGTAAAACGGTTAACCGGATCGGTACACGTTTCTGAACCTTTTGGTTTCAATGTCTATTCAATTTTCAACGTTTAAATCAAAGTGTCGCCAGCTATTAACAATTTCTGAAATCCAACTTTAGACTTTTTCTATTCCCCATTGCAATTTATTACATTTTTTTTTCGTTCCTCTACCCTTCAATTTATTATTGTTGGTTGTTCGTTCATTTCTTGGGATTCTTCGTTTCTTACCTATTCTTTATTTTATAACGTTATGTATTTCATTCCTTACTGCAACTTTACCAACTCATTTTCTCCACCTCCTTTCTAATTTCCTCTCCACTTCAGATCCACTCGAGCACCTTGCTCCAACCTCGGAACCATGCAACCTACACGAACAACACACCTACGAACCCCATGCGAACTGCTCCACTCTCCCTACAGCTCACCATGGCCCCACCCAAGCAGCACCTAGTCGACCACTGTCTTCCAGTCCATCGCCATCCGCGTTTTCCCTCTGGCCAGCAACTGACCTCCGCCTCGTTCCGCCCTCCAACCAACTGCAGTATGTGCCGCACCCATCAGCTCTTACATCCTTCACGTGTTCCTTCAATAAGGTATATTATACGTGTTATAATATATATTATATTATAGAGCACTAATTCATTGTATCTAATATATATGTTAATATAAAGTTATAAGGTTAAGTGTTAATAATTTGTGAGAATACAAAAGTTGTTTTCAACACATGTAGCTGTACGAGTTCTTCATCATGGATATATTATAACACGTGTAGATCTAAGGAATGTATTTTAAAGATAAAATAAATTTGCATGCTTTTATATAAGGTACTGGTTATAATAATAGATATATTATGATGGTATACAGTTCATACTTTATTATTCTATGTTATGAAATTTTAGATTTAAACTTGCACCGTGCTTTCGTACATATACCTTTGCAAATATTTGACCTTTGAAGAACAACCTGCTCATGTTTATGGATGAAAACTTTATCAGTATATTTTGTTGTAATATATATACATTGTTTTAAAGTCGCAGCTTATATATGTCATACAAGTTCCTTAGTTATATATACTGGTTATATATATAATTGTAGTAAATTGCTTTGCTGTATACGATTTCTAAGTTATAACATAAATGTCTAACCTGCTTTGCTTATATATGATTGGTTATATAAATGAGTTTACATCAGACGATGTATGAAATCTGTTGAAAATTTAAATGTATATTATAATAAACTAAGTTTATGTTGATTTCAAAGTATATACGTATATAAGTATTCGGCTTTGATAATATACAATTATTTTGAGTATATTTAATATGAGCATATGTATATATATGATATGTAAGCCTGTGTAAATGTTTCTATATAAGTCATATATATTGTTTTGCATATGGCTTACAAATTGGTTCCAAAGTCTGCACATGTACACGTTAGTTATAGACAATGTATGGACCACATCGGTGAAATATTTTCATAAAGATGTTGGCAGTCTGCATATATAAAGTTTAAATATAGGTAGGTATTATAACAGTTGGGTTTCTCTGGTATAGCATCGATATCAGTTATATTGTTATAATTTAAGAAGTATAATAGTTGAGTTTTATTATCTGTATGATTTAAAAAAAAAGATATTATGAACATATCTTGTTTACGTTATATATATTCATGTTTGATTTATAAATACGTGTCTGAATGGTTCATAACATAATATGTATATATATTTTTCTTTGATATTAAAAGTTATTAATTCGAAATTTTATATATCTTAAAAAAAATTATTTAAAACAATGATTTTGAAACACTTGCATATATATATATATATGTATATATATATATATACATATATATTTAATTTAATATGTGTTGAAATTAGAATATGATTTTGTATATATATAAATTTTAGGATATATCTATATCAGAGCATTTATACTATTTATCTTCATCGATTCAGTTCTGATTTGATTTCGTCAATTCCTATTTATCAGCTTTGTCCGTCTTATTCGTGCAAATTCTATTTTTCTTTGGAGATCGTGCTTGGATCCGTAACTCTTTTCATCTTCTATATTCTCTAGCCTCGAAAGGTGAGCACTCACTCACGATTAACGTTCTTTTATTTATTAAATTTGATTTCAATTGAAACGACGATTGAAATATGCTACTGTTAGTAAATTACACTGTTGTATATGCTATTACCTGTATCAGTTCACCTGTGACATTTGACACCATTATCTGTTAATTATTTATGCAATAATAATACAGTTTGGCTGAAATTGATTGATTGTTGATGTTTATATTGGACGTTAAATTGTTAATGTTAAATTGATAACTATTATGCAATTGAAATTGATATAGGATAATTAAATGTAAAAATTTGATTAACTGACATTTGTATAATATGATCCCTTTAACTGTTAAATTTATTGACACGTAGGATTTGTTTAATTACATCTTGAACAACTGAATGTATGTTGTTAAATTGATGATGGATGAAATTGTAAATTGAATGACAAGTGAAAAACCGTAATATAATAATCTTTAATCTACATGAAATGATAGTGTAGATTCTAGAAATAATTATATTAATTCGTACAAATAACAATGCGAATTAATACGGTTATTTCAGGATTATTTGAATTGATTATTGGATTGATATTGATTGTTGTTATTGCTTGTTTATTTACTTTGACACCATCCCAGTTATCACACTGCAACTTCCCTTTACTATGCTTTGATTTTGAATTGAATTGGAATCGGGTTGAAATGATAAATACCCAAATGGAACTTTGACCTAGGATAGGAAATTAAATAAAAACCCGATTGGTCAATAATTTGATTTAAAAATAAAACGAAGATTTTATTTGAATAAATAATATGGTTTTGAAATGAAGTTGAAATTTGAGTTTTAATGAAAGGAAAATGTTAATATTTAATAATCTGTAACGATCCGGATTTTCGCGTTCGAAAATCGACATCCATACTTTACATCGTATTCGAATTCCGCAGATTCGCCCGTTCAAATCCGAGTCGCCGGAGCTTATAACACAGTTAAGTAAATAACACAGCGGAATAAAAGAATATAGATATACAACATCTGATACAATATCCAGATATAATGATGATACAATGAATATCTATATACATCAGAGATATGATACAACAAATAGCAGCGGAAAAGAAAACGATAACAACAGCAGCGGATAATCTCCATCTTCAAAGCAGCAAATCCAAATATAGCTCAAACTCTCAATAACGATGCACAAAGATAGCAAGTGCAGTCCATATCCAAAGACTGAACTAGCTCCAGATAATCTACTCATCTGAATATCTGAAAACCCCAACTCTAGACTGCTCGTGTAGAAAATTATGAGCACCCAGAGTTTAGGAAAGGAACAATAAACTCCGGATCAGTCATGGGATTGGTGTGAGCAACAAAAACAGTTTATCTTTAAACAACACAAAAGAATTTAAACATTGAAATCCGCAATGCTTTTGGAAAATGAAACTACCATAAGACCTCCCACCACACACACAATGCAAACGCAGACTTGGAAAAGATTTCTTCTTATGTTAGTCAAAGATGCTTACTACGCAAAATCATATCATTTTTGATATTATTATTAGTGCATAGTGGAAAACATTTCGAAAGTAGAATATAAATCTTAGCCAGCATAGGTACCATTATATTATGCCTACTATAGCTACCATATTAGATGGCAGGTTCTACAACTAATACCGTACAAAGTTCGTATTGGAAGATGGATTTCCAACAAATGATCAGGCTAAGGAACTTCCTATCCACGATGGGTACGTCCCTGGAATAGACGACCCGAGAACCTAACCGGATCTCTGCCAACACAAGGCCTGGTTACCTCTGCAAAAATAGGTAACTACTGACACGCGTATGTCATCCCCCGATCGTCACCGATCTTCCCGAGGATCCCTGATTTCCAACAAACCACAAAGTAATAAATTTGCAGCAACCACAGAGGTTAAGTATCTGGGCTCCATACCATGATACCACCTTTATCCAGAAGGAATGACATACACTAAGGGGCGCTACTCCCTAGAACCTTGCCGCATTCTTCCTGTTTTGACCATTTCCGGGGTGTGAGGTTCGACGAAGTCTCGTCCACAAAGCTACGCTTTGTCACAAAGCCATGCTTCGGGTCAAACAAATGATCAACCTATGATCACAAAGATATAAGATCAAACAAATGATCATATCACAAATGATCAAACACTGATCATCACACAGCAACACTCAGCATGCCACATTACCAAATTGGGATATATCGCTGATAAATTTCAATTACATAACCTCTGAGCTCGTACGTCTCAGAGAAGGGTGTTAAGCTAAGAGAATAAATTCTCCGCCACCAAACAGAAATGTATTTGAAAGAAATCGGCTTTATATCTCAAAGTGTAATGTCAGACATGTATCCATACAAGTCTATTCCGGGTTCGAACAGAACCGAAGGCACTTCTCACGAAGCCCTTGCAAATCCGGATAACTTTCAATCACGTCCGGACTTCCCGTCACAAAAGAGTGATATAAATCTCTATACCGGCGCGACTCAGTGCAGAGACATTCGACAGGTTGTCCTTTCATTTTCGAAAAATATCCGGTCTTCAACACCGGTCTTCAAATGCGATCCATATACGACGTATCACTATTCGGAATGGGTTATATGACACAATTGTCTTTTCCCGGCTAACCCGAATAGTGAGCGCAATATTCAAAAACAAATGGATAATGGGATTTCAATTAAGTCACAACTTATTACCCAAACTTTCTTTTCAAATGGTTTAACAAATTACCATTTTAATCTTTTTAAGCAAAAAAGATTCAATTCACAAAGTTCACTTAATTTCACAAAGGTTCCTTCACAGATTTTCCAAATCAATTTCCCTTTCAATTTGATTAATTCGTTAAATCTTTAAATCAAAGATTTAACAAATAGCTTTCAAAACAATTCCATTTCAAATGGTTTAAACAAACATCATTTTAAATCTGTTAAAAATAAATAGATTTAATTCATAGCTTTCAAAAACAATTCATTCATAACTTGGAAAAACAATTTTTCAATTCGATCTTGAAATTCCTTTAATTAAACTGGAATTTCATTCCTTATATATATGAAAGCTTTTATCATTTGGAAACAAACAGTTTTTATTTCGGAAAATCTGATTCATTCATACGAGTTGAAATCCTTGGGTTAAATCCAAATTTTCAAACAATACTTTTAAAATGGTTTAGATTCATATAAACACATTTATATTATCCTTAATCCCTAGTTTCAAATCATAGGATTCAATTTCAAACTTGAATTCAAATTTAAATCTAATTATTTAAATTTCAAAACTTAATCAAGTTATTCGAAATAACTTTTATCTTTGAAATTCTATTTCAAAAGCTTTTCACTTTAAACCCAAATTTCTAATTTCAAAATCAATTGAAATTAGAATTTCAATTTCAAAAACATCAAATTTAAATCATCTGTGACTTAACCGATTTCCACGTGAAATCCATATTTGTGTTGTAAAAGTGTAGTCCAGGGGTTCAACACAATAGTGCAACATCAATCATCACAGATATATCGATAAGCGGTAAAATTGATAACGCTTATCTTCATTCACAGATTCATAGATAAAATAAATTTATCAGTCTCAAAGATTCACAATTACAATTCGATGTGGGTTTCGGATAACCAACTGGAATCCGACTCCCTGTCGCATCGAAATTCAGGTGCCGTTTTACGGGCCAAGGGGTTGCATATTCATATAACAATATATATCCGAGATATAATAGCTTAGCACAAAACATAACATAGCATCGCATCACATAACTAATATATCAATCCATCACATAGCATGTAATAAAATATCAAACATCTATAAATAAGATCAGTTAGGGGTCTAAGTAATCCAAATCAGTTTTAATTACTTACGAAAATTACTAATCCTGGTTAATTAACATTAATAAATTACAAGTTATTTTGATTAGTCATCCTTTTATCATTTATTAATTAACCATTAATAAATTAAATTACTTAATTATTCTTACATAAATCACTTAATTAACCTTTATCCTTAATTTATTAAATTAACCAATTATACTTAATTTCCTAATTAACTTAAGTAATTTCCAAGATAATAAAACTCTTTTTAACTTAAGATACATTATCTTGTAAATACACCAATTACCATTTACATTTTAAAACTCTTTTAAATCTTTAAAATTAACTTAAACAAATTTCAGATTAAATAAATTCTAAAACTCTTTAACAAATGGTTAAGAAACCATTGATATTAATAAAGCAGTGTTTTAGAGAAAGTTTTAATAAAATTTATTTAAATTTCAAAATTTCTATTTTTATAACCTTTAATAAAAACTGGGTTTTCTTCCCACTTCGGTCCTACCCGAATACTACTCGGAAACATTCTCGAGTCTTCTCCCATTTCCCCTGTTATAAAACTTATATAAATTTCTACAGTTTTTAAAAAAAACAGTTTTGCCTAGTCATCTATAAACCCGAGTCTTCTCTTCCCTCTCTTACGTTACTTCATCTTCCTTTCTTCCTTTTAACTTAGTTTAATTCTAAATGCTTTAAAACTGCAGGCATAATACCCACCACACACTCGTGTTTACACTCGAGTCTAACTCAAAAAAATAATAATATTCCGAGATCTTCACTCGAACGCATCCCTATCTTCCTCAACAGCCAGGACATCCAACCTTCACGCATACACGCGTACACGTGTACAAGCAGCCAGTTCACCTCCGACCAACTTCATGATTGCCCTCAGGTCATCCACTACCATCCTAAATGATTCGAGCAATTCAAATTACAAAATCATCATTGGATCACAATCGAGCAAATTTAAGGTCATTATTTTCTTCCTGAACCCATTTTATCGCCCAACTTCACCTCGTCCCACCGCGTGACGCCACCAGAGACCCTGGAACTCCGACCTCAGATTCGACTTATCACCTCGCCCCTAGCCCCCTCGGTGCGATTGACCAGATCGCCATATCGGCGACGAAAACTTCTCGTGAATAACAACGAATCCAACCTTCCCCAAAACCCTAAAACAGTCTCGTCCCATCAATTCTTGCGACAGAAAAATTATTTAGAAATTTTCCTGCTATCCTCACTCAATAAGCTCAGTTCGAACGAAATTCCGACACCCAAATATTGTTTGATCACCGAGAATTGATCAAAACATATTTTCCATTAAATCAAGAACTGCTCTTAACCCACTGAACTAAAAATCATCAGATAAGTTTTAAAAATCCTATCACTAAATGTAGATTCAAGTTACAAGATCGAATCAATAATTTTTAACATTTGAAAATTTGCATATATTTGAAGTATGCTCTGTAAACCAAAATGTACAGAGTCAATCTACCACTGTCTTACTTGAACATAATTTTTAGATCATAGCCTATTCTTAAACAACTTGTTTGTTATGATACTTTAGGCCTAACAAGAGTTGGATGATAATACTTTGAATCTGGATAAAATATTTAACTCTGTAACTTTAACAGAGAAAACAATATATATTACTGAACAAGCACAGAAGCTATATTTAAAACCAAAGCATATACAAACAATATTATCACTTAATTTTGAAATGCTTTAAAATGTATGTTTACTCACTTATTATCCGTTTTAAAACAGAAAGCCTATAGAGTTAAATAGAGTGACATAACTCTCATATACACAAACATTTCAAACATTTCATTCTTATCAAAGTATTTATCACAGGCATATCAAGATTCACATATATATAAGGTTAAGAATTTGCTCACCGTGTTTTGACAGAGCAGAGAGGAACTTGGTTTCTGTTGAACAGAGACATGCATTTTATTTTCTTTGATAGTTTTGAATTTGTTTAAAACTTCAAACAGGCTGCAGCCTTCAAATCTACATCTTCTTTGAACTGCTGCTGCTCCTCTTCTTTGCTTTTAATCTATTGAAGCTTTGGTTTTGTTTTGATGTTAACAGTTGCAAGATGATAGTTTTGTGTTTATTTTATTTTTTTTCTTTGCTCAGGTTTCAAGTGAACGAACTGATGGAAAGCTTGATATTGATATATAAAAAGAAGTGTACAGGTTAGAGATAATATTTTGTTGTACTAAGGGTATGGCTGAGTGGTTTGCTTGTACAAAAGAAGTGGTGGCATATGCTTGCTTTTGCTTTCGGCTGATATGATTTTTGCTTTGGTGGCTAAAGATATTGCATTGTGATATGTTTAAGATTCTATATTTACTATGTTGTTCGCTATTTTGCTACTTGACATTTGTGTATATATTGTTATGTTTTCAGGTGTACCTATTTCTTTTGTAAATATATTTTGTTTCTTTTCTTTCTTATTTTCTTACACTTTGAAATATATTATTTTTGTAGTATATTTATTTACAATTAGTTTTCAAAACCAATATATACTTATATTTTCTATTTGAATCGGGGAAACTCGCTTCACATCATCAATTTATTTTACCATTTTTATTCCAAAATTTATTTAATTATCAATTTAACTTAAAAATTCAATAAATTATTAATTTAAATTAAATTAAAATCTAGGGTCGTTACATAATCCGAAACAAAATATTAACGATGTAATTGATGAAAGAATATTGTTTAATTTGAGAAATGATTGAATTAACTTTGAAATGATTTAATAATTAAGTTTGAAATTATAATTAAGCTTGAAATTATTAAACTTTGAAATTATTTAATAATTAA
The DNA here is from genome assembly GCA_030737815.1 of Allium fistulosum. Taxonomy (NCBI): domain Eukaryota; kingdom Viridiplantae; phylum Streptophyta; class Magnoliopsida; order Asparagales; family Amaryllidaceae; genus Allium; species Allium fistulosum. The sequence continues at coordinate 913,970,459 of CM060908.1, forward strand.
GTTTTGAATAATTAAATAAGATTGAATTGTTTGATGATTAAATTAAATTGAATTTTTGAATAAGTGAATTTACTTCGTAATAATTGAAATTGAGTTTTCTTTATTAATTAAGTTTTGGAAAATTATTTAAGGAAGTAAATAAGTGAAATTGAATTTCTTTAACAAGAAATGAAAATGTGATATTTTGGAATTAATGTAAGACTTGTAATTGAAAGAATTGATTTGATGAATTTAATTTAATTCAAAATTGTAAGTTTTGATTTAATGAAGTTGAACTTAAAAAGGTAATGTAATGGATTTGAAATTAAATTGAAATTGTTTTGAATGATAAAGTAACTTAACGAATATTAAATGAAATCGATAAATGAGTTTAAATCGATTTGAACGTTAATTAAGTTAAATGATTTCGAAATGAAACTGATATTCGAATTTGAATCAATAATTGAATTGTTTTAAATCGAGATTGAAATTGAATTAAAAGATTTTGAAATGAAAATTTGGAAGTTTTGAAACGTAAATGATGGAAATTGGTTTAGAAAGACAAATGAAATGTTGATTTACGAATTCTAATTGAATTGAAATTGATTTGGTTTTGAAATAAATAAACGACCAATCGGTGAAATAATTTCGAAGGTTATTAAAGAGACCGAAATTCGGTTATGGATATACTCTCTATCTAAACCGAAAACCACTTTAATAACTATACGCGGAGTGATGATCCAGAATGAAGTGGTTGGAATGATGTACGTGATGACTAAAGAAAGTGAACGATAATGGATAGCCTTGACACTTGTGTCAAATTGGAAATGACTAAAACAGGAGCTGTGCCGGGCCAATGGAGGATTAGCTACCTCAAGTGGACACACTTCTTCGAACTACTTATACTTGTTGTCGATTGGTGCACCCTTGATTTTGGGAGTGTTGTTTCACGGTGTTGCGGGCGCTGCGGCGTTGCGTTCTCACCAGTCCGGATCAGGCGAACGGTAGTATCACTACCTTGGGTATTGCCTCATGTGCCTTGTCATACTTGTATTCCATTTATACGCGACCACTACGATTTTGATTTGTACCTTTAGTATATGGATTGCCCTCTAGTGACTTCCGGTTTTGGGGAAACTACGGTCTTGTATATGCTTTTGGGAATAAAAATGTGTTAAGGGTGGAATGGGCCATGACTTAACGCTATTTTGATCTTATTATTACTGATAGACATTATCTACTTATCGTACACTACTACATAGTAGATAGTTTAACGGATCCTTAAAGGATGGTTATTCCAAACATCCTTTGAGTTACTTGTATTTCAATTGCTATTTCACTTGAGTTGGATTTATTAATATAAGAATGTAAATCCTGACTCGAGTGTTTTGTATTTTGCTTTACGCTCGGGTCAGACTGAGTGGTTCAGCTTTCGAGACTCACCTTTGGAGTTGGAGCTTTGCTTGAAGATCCAGCCATCTATTCTGCTTTCAGTATTCGATGATTCCAGTGATGTATTCTGATTTGTATCGTGTTACTCTTCCGTTGTATCTGGTTTAACTCTGATGTATCGTATTACTCTTCTGTTGTAAACTCTGATATATTTTATATATTCATATAGTAGCTTCATGAACTACTATCTCTTTTATTTCCGCTGCACTTATTACTCTGTGTCTATGATCTATGCTTATTTTATTTACTGTATATGTTCAGTTTTGCCAAATTTAAATTAACAACGTGGTAGTTTGAGCAATTCAATTCCGGCATGAGTGTCTACCTATACACTTATAATGGATGCGAATGGTCCAAAATATCGGGTCGTTACAGTTGGTATCAGAGCTTTGGTAGCTCTAGGCGAAACTTAACATATAGGGTAAATGTATTTACAGAATCACTCTCATTCGAGTTTCAATCTCTTCCTTTCGACTCGATTTCTTTGAATTTTGGAACGTTCCCCTCGGTTTCAAAATTCATTCGTGTCCTTTACTATTCGTCTTCTTTCAGTCATGGAGCACCCCATAACTCCATTCTGAATGTTATCTATAATAGATCGGCGGTCTTGCCAATCTTCGAATAATTCGTAAGGGAGTAAACTCCTTTATAATAGGCATCGATTTACCAGAGATTTCTGTATCCTCGGTTTACGATGTTATCTATTACCTGAAATACCTGAATTCTATCTCTTGAGATCGAGTGTTGATTTACCTTGGAATTCAGCATCGATCTTATTCTTGAAGTTACGGACGACCCGGTTAAGGTTGCCCGTGAATTAAATAAACTTACCCATCTCCCGATTCTATTATTGAATCATCTTATCTTTTCTTTCAAATTTGTCTTCGAATCAAAATTCTCTTTGATTTGATTTCCATAAAATTTGAATCTCTATACATGTTTTGAAATCGGTTCTTGTATCGTCGAGCGAGGAATTGTATTTATAAAATTATATTTAAAATGTTTTATATATTGTGTTGTTTGAGTTGTTGATGTTGATTTGGGTTTTCGATCGATTCGTCTGATCAACGCTATCGATAGGATTTCCAAAACACTTGAGCAGAGCAAACTGACACAATATTGTTTTCAAATTTGGTAAATAAAATAATTTTGTATGATTATATATTAATTATATAAGTAAATTTTTCTTAAAAGAAAAAAAGAGGTAAATTAATTCGTTGTTTGAAATGATAATAATTTGATTTTTATTTCTTGTTTTGTAAACCATTGATTATTGCATAATATAAATAAATGAATTTATGAAACTTAGTTATAATTTGATTTGGGATTTGAAAGAAATTTAAATAAAGAATTTGAGAATTTAATTTCTGGTGATTTCAAACTTTGATTTGAAAGTTTTAAAGTGTATAGTATTTAAAATATTTTCGAATATAAATCGTTTTCAAAAAATTTAAGATGTTGAAACCAATGCTCTTCTCTTTGTCGCTGGAAAATAATTTCGGTGATGGCGGCCGCATCATCGACATTCATTTTCGAGTTTCGAAGTGGAGACACTATTCTGTAGCTTTGCTACGGTTTTGTTTTGAAAAAAAATATTTTGATTTGAATTTCTTTAGTATAATTTGATTTATACATATATATAGGTATCTCATTTTAAAATTTAATTTGATTTGATATAAATATATTATATATATCTCTAAATTGTTTAGAATCAATCGGAAATCTAATTCTTAAATTTTGTTAAAGGATGATTTTAATTATAAATAAAACCAAAATTTGGAATAAATATTTAAACTTGAATAATTGAATTGGGAAAATTTTATTTGTATATTGTTCAACTGCATTCTAATACAACTTACCTAAATCATTCAGAAGTTGAATATGTAATTGGATAATATATAATATAAATTGAATTTATAAATAAAATTTGAGTGTTTATAATAAATGCTATACACTAAATTTTGATTATAAAGATGTCAATAGAGTTAGATAGGATAATTAGTAAACTCGGTTAATAATGAAATAAATTTGTTTTGAAGGAATTAATAAATTGAAATTTGATCAACATATGAAAATACCTTGAATTTAAAAGAAATTAATAGATGTAAATTAATTTAAATCGAAACTTTATGGTTTAAATTAATGGGTAAAATATAAGTGATTAGATATATTAAGTAGAATAAATTTAACAATAATTTGGAATAAAGAAGAATTTAAATTGTTGAAGAAAATATGATTATAATAAAAGACTATTCAAATTATGGTTATAGAAATTGTAAATTGAAGATAATTGGATAATAAGATAATGAATTTAGAAATAGTTGAGATTGATTTTAGTAAAATCAAATGGATTAAATCAATTATTGAATATCAATTAATTTAAATCTGAATTTATATGGTTTAAATTAATTGTTATTTTGTATTTCAAATCTGTTTTTCTTTCTGGTTGTTTCCATTCTTCTACCTCGTTCCTTTTCGGGGACGAAAAGTTTTGAGTGGGGGAGAGTGTAACGACCCGTAAATTTCAACTGTTTTAATAACGTAATTAGTTGAAATTTTGTGAAATTTTAAACGATAAAATTTTGAAATAAAAATTTAATATTTGGAATACGTCTAGTTAAACATAGCAACTGGTAAATTTTCGTCCGAAAATACGGAAGTTTATTTCGCACGTAAATTCACTTCAATTTAATCCGTTAAAAAGCAATGAAAATAAAATGTTTTCGAAACCAAAATATTTTTACATAGAAAAATTCTAAACCATCTTCTGAGCAAGATGTCTGTTTGTCGTTTTTCCAAATTCGGACATCTTTGACTCCGTCGATCTTATTTTTCAGCGTTTTTCTTGCATTTTCCGCTATTAGAAAATTCAAATTTTTATAATTCGATCGAACCACTAATATCTGTATACCGTTTTGATCGTCTCGTCGTGCTGATTTCCGCAGTATATTCATATCTGTGTTTCAGTGCCCGATACGTGACAAAACCGTAAAACGGTTAACCGGATCGGTACACGTTTCTGAACCTTTTGGTTTCAATGTCTATTCAATTTTCAACGTTTAAATCAAAGTGTCACCAGCTATTAACAATTTCTGAAATCCAACTTTAGACTTTTTCTATTCCCCATTGCAATTTATTACATTTTTTTTCGTTCCTCTACCCTTCAATTTATTATTGTTGGCTGTTCGTTCATTTCTTGGGATTCTTCGTTTCTTACCTATTCTTTATTTTATAACGTTATGTATTTCATTCCTTACTGCAACTTTACCAACTCATTTTCTCCACCTCCTTTCTAATTTCTTCTCCACTTCAGATCCACTCGAGCACCTTGCTCCAACCTCGGAACCATGCAACCTACACGAACAACACACCTACGAACCCCATGCGAACTGCTCCACTCTCCCTACAGCTCACCATGGCCCCACCCAAGCAGCACCTAGTCGACCACTGTCTTCCAGTCCATCGCCATCCGCGTTTTCCCTCTGGCCAGCAACTGACCTCCGCCTCGTTCCGCCCTCCAACCAACTGCAGTATGTGCCGCACCCATCAGCTCTTACATCCTTCACATGTTCCTTCAATAAGGTAAATTATACGTGTTATAATATATATTATATTATAGAGCACTAATACATTGTATCTAATATATATGTTAATATAAAGTTATAAGGTTAAGTGTTAATAATTTGTGAGAATACAAAAGTTGTTTTCAACACATGTAGCTGTACGAGTTCTTCATCATGGATATATTATAACACATGTAGATATAAGGAATGTATTTTAAAGATAAAATAAATTTGCATGCTTTTATATAAGGTACTGGTTATAATAATAGATATATTATGATGGTATACAGTTCATACTTTATTATTCTATGTTATGAAATTTTAGATTTAAACTTGCACCGTGCTTTCGTATATATACCTTTGCAAATATTTGACCTTTGAAGAACAACCTGCTCATGTTTATGGATGAAAACTTTATCAGTATATTTTGTTGTAATATATATACATTGTTTTAAAGTCGCAGCTTATATATGTCATACAAGTTCCTTAGTTATATATACTGGTTATATATATAATTGTAGTAAATTGCTTTGCTGTATACGATTTCTAAGTTATAACATAAATGTCTAACCTGCTTTGCTTATATATGATTGGTTATATAAATGAGTTTACATCAGACGATGTATGAAATCTGTTGAAAATTTAAATGTATATTATAATAAACTAAGTTTATGTTGATTTCAAAGTATATACGTATATAAGTATTCGGCTTTGATAATATACAATTATTTTGAGTATATTTAATATGAGCATATGTATATATATGATATGTAAGCCTGTGTAAATGTTTCTATATAAGTCATATATATTGTTTTGCATATGGCTTACAAATTGGTTCCAAAGTCCGCACATGTACACGTTAGTTATAGACAATGTATGGACCACATCGGTGAAATATTTTCATAAAGATGTTGGCAGTCTGCATATATAAAGTTTAAATATAGGTAGGTATTATAACAGTTGGGTTTCTCTGGTATAGCATCGATATCAGTTATATTGTTATAATTTAAGAAGTATAATAGTTGAGTTTTATTATCTGTATGATTTAAAAAAAAAGATATTATGAACATATCTTGTTTACGTTATATATATTCATGTTTGATTTATAAATACGTGTCTGAATGGTTCATAACATAATATGTATATATATTTTTCTTTGATATTAAAAGTTATTAATTCGAAATTTTATATATCTTAAAAAAAAATTATTTAAAACAATGATTTTGAAACACTTGCATATATATATATATGTATATATATATACATATATATTTAATTTAATATGTGTTGAAATTAGAATATGATTTTGTATATATATAAATTTTAGGATATATCTATATCAGAGCATTTATACTATTTATCTTCATCGATTCAGTTCTGATTTGATTTCGTCAATTCCTATTTATCAGCTTTGTCCGTCTTATTCGTGCAAATTCTATTTTTCTTTGGAGATCGTGCTTGGATCCGTAACTCTTTTCATCTTCTATATTCTCTAGCCTCGAAAGGTGAGCACTCACTCACGATTAACGTTCTTTTATTTATTAAATTTGATTTCAATTGAAACGACGATTGAAATATGCTCCTGTTAGTAAATTACACTGTTGTATATGCTATTACCTGTATCAGTTCACCTGTGACATCTGACACCATTATCTGTTAATTATTTATGCAATAATAATACAGTTTGGCTGAAATTGATTGATTGTTGATGTTTATATTGGACGTTAAATTGTTAATGTTAAATTGATAACTATTATGCAATTGAAATTGATATAGGATAATTAAATGTAAAAATTTGATTAACTGACATTTGTATAATATGATCCCTTTAACTGTTAAATTTATTGACACGTAGGATTTGTTTAATTACATCTTGAACCACTGAATGTATGTTGTTAAATTGATGATGGATGAAATTGTAAATTGAATGACAAGTGAAAAACCGTAATATAATAATCTTTAATCTACATGAAATGATAGTGTAGATTCTAGAAATAATTATATTAATTCGTACAAATAACAATGCGAATTAATACGGTTATTTCGGGATTATTTGAATTGATTATTGGATTGATATTGATTGTTGTTATTGCTTGTTTATTTACTTTGACACCATCCCAGTTATCACACTGCAAGTTCCCTTTACTATGCTTTGATTTTGAATTGAATTGGAATCGGGTTGAAATGATAAATACCCAAATTGAACTTTGACCTAGGATAGGAAATTAAATAAAAACCCGATTGGTCAATAATTTGATTTAAAAATAAAACGAAGATTTTATTTGAATAAATAATATGGTTTTGAAATGAAGTTAAAATTTGAGTTTTAATGAAAGGAAAATGTTAATATTTAATAATCCGAAACAAAATATTAACGATGTAATTGATGAAAGAATATTGTTTAATTTGAGAAATGATTGAATTAACTTTGAAATGATTTAATAATTAAGTTTGAAATATAATTAAGCTTGAAATTATTAAACTTTGAAATTATTAATAATTAAGTTTTGAATAATTAAATAAGATTGAATTGTTTGATGATTAAATTAAATTGAATTTTTGAATAAGTGAATTTACTTCGTAATAATTGAAATTGAGTTTTCTTTATTAATTAAGTTTTGGAAAATTATTTAAGGAAGTAAATAAGTGAAATTGAATTTCTTTAACAAGAAATGAAAATGTGATATTTTGGAATTAATGTAAGACTTGTAATTGAAAGAATTGATTTGACGAATTTAATTTAATTCAAAATTGTAAGTTTTGATTTAATGAAGTTGAACTTAAAAAGGTAATGTAATGGATTTGAAATTAAATTGAAATTGTTTTGAATGATAAAGTAACTTAACGAATATTAAATGAAATCGATAAATGAGTTTAAATCGATTTGAACGTTAATTAAGTTAAATGATTTCGAAATGAAACTGATATTCGAATTTGAATCAATAATTGAATTGTTTTAAATCGAGATTGAAATTGAATTATAAGATTTTGAAATGAAAATTTGGAAGTTTTGAAATGTAAATGATGGAAATTGGTTTAGAAAGACAAATGAAATGTTGATTTATGAATTCTAATTGAATTGAAATTGATTTGGTTTTGAAATAAATAAACGACAAATCGGTGAAATAATTTCGAAGGTTATTAAAGAGACCGGAATTCGGTTATGGATATACTCTCTATCTAAACCGAAAACCACTTTAATAACTATACGCGGAGTGATGATCCAGAATGAAGTGGTTGGAATGATGTACGTGATGACTGAAGAAAGTGAACGATAATGGATAGCCTTGACACTTGTGTCAAATTGGAAATGACTAAAACAGGAGCTGTGCCGGGCCAATGGAGGATTAGCTACCTCAAGTGGACACAATTCTTCGAACTACTTATACTTGTTGTCGATTGGTGCACCCTTGATTTTGGGAGTGTTGTTTCACGGTGTTGCGGGCGCTGCGGCGTTGCGTTCTCACCAGTCCGGATCAGGCGAACGGTAGTATCACTACCTTGGGTATTGCCTCATGTGCCTTGTCATACTTGTATTCCATTTATACGCGACCACTACGATTTTGATTTGTACCTTTAGTATATGGATTGTCCTCTAGTGACTTCCGGTTTTGGGGAAACTACGGTCTTGTATATGCTTTTGGGAATAAAAATATGTTAAGGGTGGAATGGGCCATGACTTAACGCTATTTTGATATCTTATTATTACTGATAGACATTATCTACTTATCGTACACTACTACATAGTAGATAGTTTAACGGATCCTTAAAGGATGGTTATTCCAAACATCCTTTGAGTTACTTGTATTTCAATTGCTATTTCACTTGAGTTGGATTTATTAATATAAGAATGTAAATCCTGACTCGAGTGTTTTGTATTTTGCTTTACGCTCGGGTCAGACTGAGTGGTTCAGCTTTCGAGACTCACCTTTGGAGTTGGAGCTTTGCTTGAAGATCCAGCCATCTATTCTGCTTTCAGTATTCGATGATTCCAGTGATGTATTCTGATTTGTATCGTGTTACTCTTCCGTTGTATCTGGTTTAACTCTGATGTATCGTATTACTCTTCTGTTGTAAACTCTGATATATTTTATATATTCATATAGTAGCTTCATGAACTACTATCTCTTTTATTTCCGCTGCACTTATACTCTGTGTCTGTGATCTGTGCTTATTTTATTTACTGTATATGTTCAGTTTTGCCAAATTTAAATTAACAACACGGTAGTTTGAGCAATTCAATTCCAGCATGAGTGTCTACCTATACACTTATAATGGATGCGAATGGTCCAAAATATCGGGTCGTTACACGCAATCCCAAATTTTACTTCAAATCCATGAAATCGCACGAGTTTATCATTTCAACCTATAACGATTTCTCCCTAATCTATCAGATCGTTCGGGTATGTATTATTTCAACCCATAGGGAACTTGCAGTGTTATAACAATATAAAAATATAACATCCAGTCATCCAATATCGAAAATCAACATCCATCACAATCACCATTCAAACCAATCAATAAACAATAACAAGTGACTGATTATCAATAACGGGTATTAACTAGCAATTTAGAATTTAATATTAAATTAATGGCGATAATATTCAATAAAAGTAAGATTTAACTGGAATGGCAATTTAAATATACCAAACATCAACCAATCAATTTCTACTTACATCATAAATTCAATTTAACTAACATAAGATAATTTAGTAGTTGCGAGTAGGTTAAAACACTCACCTTTGATTTATCGACGATTTAAAATCCAAATAAACGCCCAAATTTAAACAGTCTTGGAATTTGACCAAACCAGTTCCAAAATGTCTGGAATTTTGATACGATCTTAGCGGAGAAAACTGCGCGTGAATCCGAGCTCGCATGGAAAAGTTATCGATATAAGAAGTTTAAACTTTAGATTTAAATTAAAATAAAAAAACAAATAAGGAAATGACAATTCACCTCTCAGCCCTGAACCCTAACTTTGGACAGACAGTTGCGATACTCAACCAGGCACGTAGCTGCCACCGAATTTGCCCAAAACGCCTCTACGACACCCCTTTTCAACTCGATCAGACTTCGCCAATGGGCCAGGCACCTTCGGCTGCACCTCTCTGTCAAGTTCGACCACCTCCCGCCACCTCTCAGAGTTGTGCCGCTGTACGCCTTCCATAGCCAATTTCTGGCGATCTGATCACCATCGAGATGAATGACCACCACCCAGAGACCTGCTCGACTCCCTCATCACAACGACGCCTCCCGATCGTCGATTGGACGACGATCCGTCGTTGGATCGAAACTCTAGGAACGGACGATCGAGGTTCAACCTCGATTTCTGATAAAACGATGCATCCAACTGAAAAGTGAATTGCTGCAGTGGATTATGCTCAACGAGAGCTTTTTAACGATATATAATTTGATTGGGTTTTGAGAAGTTTGATTTTGAAATTGATTTGGAAATTGAATTTAGGGTTTGCAATCTGAATTGGTTTCTGCCATTGAAGAAAGGAACAGACAGAAGGAATTGTACGCACAGAGCTAAGAAATAAAAAGACTGCTAGGGTTAGAACAAAACTATTTATATGAACAAAACCCGATAAGAAAATGAACACGTTTCGAATTGGTTCAAATGACACTAACGACCCGAAAAGCCCGTTCTGTCCTTGAAACAAAAGTGGGTCATTCCATATATCAAAATAGATATTTTCGATATTTTTAAACTCAATGGAATAGGTTTCAAGTCCTAATTCCATCGTATGAAGAAGTTAGCTTTTAAAATCAGCTGATTCCAATTGAATTCAATTATATTAATTTCCACGTGTTTCGAGTCTGTACGATCAAACGACAAGTCCGATCGCTATGAAACTTGAAATCCTGCAATAATTCACTGTGACGAATCTGATGGAACTTGTTTCGTTGAAATCCGAGACAGTGGCCAAAATGGCTATTTTCCCATTAATTAAATAAATTATTATTAAATTAATTAAATCACCTTTCAAATTCAAATTTAACAACTAACAAAATTTATCATTTTGATTACTTAGTAACATATAATCTTTTTAAAACAAGTTTCCATATCAATTCAATGTTAAATATTACGCTAATTACAGTGTTCAGTTTCAATACCAATAATTCAATTGATTATTAAATTAAATTCCAGTAAATCCATTTATTTGATTTTTCATCTTATGGATATAATTAACATTGGTTTATATCTTATTACATTAAAAATCTATAATTATCATCTTTTACCATATTAGTTGCAATATTTCAATTATATTGAATTTTTATCGATTTTCACATTAATTTCAACAGATTGAATAAATAGGTGATAAATAATAATTGTTACCTTTTACTTAATTTTAATCATATTTATAAGTTTATTATCTACAAACAAATGTTATAACTACTTACATAACACTGATTTATCCAATTACAATTAAGTACATATTATCTCACCGTTTAATATAACATTTAAATCATTTCCTTATTTACAATCTATAACCAATTATAACTTTTTAATCATTTCAATTAATTGGAATTACATTAAAGTAGTTATCAATTACCTTGAATTAATACTATTACATTTCATTTTAGTTATTTTCTTGTTATTAAATCTTAAATTTTTAATTTCTCAACATTAATTTCCAAAAACTTATTTAATTAATAAATTTAATTATTGAAAATTACAGGTTGTTACAGTGTCCTAGATAAGTCACGGAGTATATGACTCTCTCAAGTATATTTCTAGAGGTATATTTTCGGTAAAGAGGGCGCACCCTTCTAGTCATTATTGGTAAATTTTCTTTTCCTTATTGATTAGAACCTTCAAATTTGGTTTACTTAATTGCATTAGGAAGATTATAGCACTCTTCACGACGTTAAATTATTTGTATCCATTCTATGCATCTGGATGTTGTTCCTATGAGCGGAAACCTGTTTCGCGTTTGTTGGCATGGTCTCACATGTTATTGTTTAATTACACTTATTGTTTAGAGTTTTACTCATACCAAACATATTGTCTGACCCGAGTTGTTTGTTTTCCGTAAACTCTCGGGTACTCATTTATATTTGAGTAGTCCAAGAGTAGCAGGTCCTTTATGACTTTTGAAGATGGCATCCAAGTAGGAGGCTTTTATCTACTCAGCTATCTATTCTACTATTTATTTAGTTTGTGCATGTGTATTATGTTTCAGCATGTGTAAAGGCAGGTTGTCATTACTGTTTAAGTTGATTGTAGTACTTTTGTGTAACTCTGATAACTCTAAGTTAGGGAGCAATCTTATGTACTATATTACTGTTATGTTCTATTTAACAGTTTCGTTGTGAGATTTTATGTTTTGTTCTTTATTTTACCCGACGATAATTCATCTTTCGAATGTATTAGTGTCGTTCCCAGGGGTAAGAAAGGTGGGTTGTCATAGTTGGTATCCGAGCTTCGGTTGAGCGAACACCTTAGCCTGAGTGGGGTATAACTCATTATAGATAGGGTAAGAAAAGCACTAGAATGCGTTAATCTTGAGAGAGCGTTTATTATCACCCAATCCTTAAGATTCATTTTAGATCCTTTGGTGTTGTTTTCCTTAAACCATTTTGGTCCAATCTTTGTATTCTAATAATACCTGTCATTGTTCAGGTAATTGAACATGAGTATAAGAAGAAGAAGAGGGAGAGGATCTGGAACCAGCATGACTACAAATGGTAGAGCTGCTAGAAATAGGCTAGTTGTAGAGCAGGTAGAAGAAGTAGTAGCGCAAGTTCAACCGCCTCAGAACTTTTCTACTCTGTGCAAAAATTATACTGCTTTGGGTGGTAAACAATTCTTTGGAACTGAAAATATTTTGGGAGTTCAGACATGGCTCTGCTCTTATGAAAGGATATTCGGGGATCTTCAATTAGAGGATGCAAGGAAGTGATTATTGACGTCGCGACAGCTCCAAAAGTCAGCAATGGATTGGTAGGATTCAGTGATAGTTAACACCCCAGAGGAAGATTTTACTTGGGCTCAATTTAAGGAAGTCTTCGAAGCTTAGTTTATTCTGGAGGCGGGGAGGACTCAGTTGTCCAGGAGTTTCATGGATTTGAAGCAGGGAGATATGACCGTGGCACAGTATGAGCATCGGTTCAATGCATTGTCTCGTTTTGGACCAAGATTGATAGACACGCCACTTAAAAAGAATGAGATGTTCGTGGAAGGACTGAGGCCAAAATTCCATCGTGAGATGACCAATCATGTTAGTGGTACCTTTACCAATCTGATCAACATGGCCTTGAGGTTTGAAGCTTTGGATATTAAGCAAGTAGTTCAAAAAAGTGTAGTGCCGGTAGTTAGTGCCCAAATTTTATTTGTTATCCCAGTTACAAACAAGCCGAATTTCAAGCGCAAGTTTAAAGGGAAGAAGCAATGGGTAGGAAAGAAACCCAAAGATAGGGCTCCGGCACTGGAGAAGCAGCTCAACTTGGCAAACATTCTTTGTTATAAACGCAATAAAATGGGCCACTTTGCAAATCAGTGCACAGACATTAGTAAACCATTATGCTTCAATTGTCATAAGAAAGGACACATGAAGAACGAGTGCCCTTTTCCTAAGAAGGGATCACAGGGACATGCCTTTGCATTAAGGAAATACCATCTACTTCTACGGATCAAAAGGGAAAGCAGGTGTTGCAAGGTACATTATCCATTTATGATATTCCTATTAGAGTGTTGTTCGATACTGGTGAATCTCATAGTTTCATTTCAGTTGATCTTGTTGATAAACTTAACCTTAAACCCATCTTTCTAAATAATTCTCTTTGTGTGTCGAATCCAATTGAGGGTCCTACAGACTTTAACACTATGTGTTTGAATGTGCCTATTTCTTACTGAGATTGGCACTTCTTTTCCGACTTGTTCGTTCTCGAGGTCATGGGTTTTGGCGTATTGTTAGGTATGGATTGGTTATCTAAGTTTAAAGCTGTCTTGGATTGTGTTAGAAGAGTAGTCGTAGTAAAGTTTGCAGTAGGTAGAAGCATTGATATATGTTGTTGAGGGTCATAATGAGCTTTTGAGCAGTTTTCTCTATTCGCTTGAAGTGGCTAAAGAGGAGATAAGAGATATACCGATTGTTCGGGATTTCAAGGATATTTTCAATGAAATGCAAAGTTTACCTCCCCACTGTGAAGTAGAGTTACGTATTGACTTGATTCCAGGAACGACACCAATTTTAAAACCTCCTTGAAGGTTGGCTCTGAAAGAGAGAAGGGAATTAGAGAAGCAGACATTTGATTTATTGCAGAAAGGTTTGATCCTGCGTAGCATATAAAGTTAGGGTTCACCAATAGTTTTCGTTATAAAGGGGATGGTTCTCTTAGGTTATGTATAGACTACCGAGAGTTAAATAAGAGAACTATCAAGAATAAGTATCTTTTGCCCAAGATTGATGACATGTTTGATCAACTCGACAGAGCTCGGGTATTTTCTCAACTGGATCTTGCTAGTGGTTTTCACCAATTAAGGATAGTAGAGGAGAGTGTGCCCTTAACTGCTTTTCATACCCTTGATAGTTTTTATGAGTGGTTAGTCATGCTGTTCGGACTGACTAAAGCACCCTCTTATTTCGTAGACTTAATGAATCGAGTATTCCGGTATTTTCTTAATAAGTTTGTTCTCATCTTCATTGATGACATTCTAGTTTATTCTAAGATGGAGGAAGAGCACCGGTATCATCTTCGAGTCGTTCTAAATACTTTAAGAAGTCATGTGTTGAAGGCAAAGTTTTATAAGTGCCATTTTTGGAAATTCGAAGTTAGATTTCTGGAGCATGTAGTTTCGGGAGAAGGCACATCAGTGGACCCAACTAAAGTAGTTATGGTTCAGGACTGGAAGAAGCCCGAAAATGCGACAGATGTCAGAAGTTTCTTGGGATTGGCTGGTTTTTATAGAAGATTCATCAAAAATTTCTCAAAGATTGCTTCTCACCTAACGAAGTTGACGAAGAAAGATGCTAAGTTTATGTGGACACTTAAGGGCGATCAAGCATTCAATGAATTGAAGGAAAAATTGACCGGTGCTCCTGTTTTAACTATTCCAAATGGGAGCGAAGGGTTAATTGTATACACGAATGCTTGTGGGACCGGATTAGGAGCAGTTCTGATGCAACATGGAAAAGTTATCGTGTATGCAAGTCGACAGCTGAAACCACATAAGAAGAATTATGCTACTCACGATTTGGAGCTCTTGGCAGCTGTCTTCGCATTAAAGCTGGGAGGCATTATCTTTTGGGTGAAAAGTTCGAGTTATATACGGATCACAAATATTTAAAGTATCTCTTTACTTAGAAGGACTTGAACTTAAGGCAACAACGTTGGCTAGATTTCCTGGCGGCTTATGATCTAGAGATTTTGTATACACCGGGAAAAGCTAATGTTGTAGTTGATGCACTGGGCAGGAATTACACAGTTTTGGCTAATGTGGAAGTTCTTCTGACTCTTATCCGACATATTGAGAATAATCAGCAGATGGATATTCGTCTGGCTTAAATAGCTAGAGCTGTTAGTGAAAATGTTTCGTCGGAGAAGTCGCCAGGATTCATGGTAGATGACCGTGGTGTGATAAGGATGAACGGTCGGTTGTGTGTTCCGGATGTAGATGGAATTAGACAGGAAGTTCTAATAGAGTCTCATCATTCTAAACATACGATACATCCAGGGTTCTCTAAGATGTATCAGGACATGAAACGTACTTTCTGGTGGGAAGGGATGAAAAGAGACGTTGCTATATTTGTAAGTAGATGTGCTAACTACCAGCAGGTAAGGGAAGTCACCAGAAGCCATCCGGACTACTTCATCCACTTGAGATTCTGAAGTGGAAGTGGGAGCAAATTTTTATGGATTTCATCGATGGGTTACCTAGGTCGAGGAAAGGTAATGAAGGAATTTGGGTTATCATTGATAGGTCAACCGAGAGCGCTCACTTCTTGCTAGTCAAGGCAACAAAGACGGCTGCTAGTTTGGCTCGGTTATATGTTAAAGAGATTGTTAGGCTTCATGGCATTCCATGTGGTATTGTGAGTGATCGGGATTCGATCTTCACAAGTCGGTTCTGGAAAGATTTGCATGATGCATTGGGGATAGAGCTGAGTTTGAGCACAGCTTATCATCCTAAGACAGATGGGCAGACCGAAAGGGTGAATCGTGTTCTGGAAGATTTACTTCGAGCTTTTGTTCTAGACTTTGGAGGTTCATGGGAGGACCACTTGCCATTGGTTGAGTTTGCTTATAACAATAATTTCTAGGCAAGTATTGGGATGGCTCCTTTTGAGACATTGTATGGAAGGCCTTGTAGGTATCCATCTTGTTGGGTGGAACCAGGAGACCGTTTAGTACTTGGACCAGATATAGTTCGTGATACTACGAATAAGGTAGATTGGATTAAAAAGCACAGCTCATAGTCGATAAAGAACTATGCAGATATGAGACGTCGAGATTTGGAGTTTGCAGTTAGGGACTACATATTCATCAAAGTTTCTTCGATAAGAGGCATGATTCAGTTTGGAAAAGGAGGGAAGCTAGCTCCGTGTTTTATTGAACCTTTTAAGATACTCAAAAGGATAGGAACTTTTGCATATAAAGTGGAGTTGATGGTCGGGCATACATATTCTTTCATGTATCCCATCTACGTAAGTATGTACATGATCCTACTTTGATTATTCCACCATCTCAATAAGAGGATGTGGAAGCAGAGCCTGACTTGACCATTGTAAGACAACCTATTCGAATTTTCGATCGGGATAAGAAACGATTAAGGCCTAAGGTTGTGGACTTGGTTAAAGTATAGCGGAGTGAAGATCCCAGAGATTGCATTTGGGAGAATGTAGATAGCATGAGGGAAGGTTACCCTGAGTTGATGTTAGGATAGTGTTTGTTTGTATGAATTATGTATGCACTATTTGTGATATAGTTGCTTAGTGTGTATATGTTGTATGGGTTTCATGATATATATATATATATATATATATATATATATATATTTAAACACACACACATATATACATATACATACCTTTTTTGAGTTATCTCCGTAAGTGTTAATTTTGGCGATGAAATTCTTTTAATGGGGGAAGAGTGTAACGACCCATAATTTAACCTCTTTAAAATATGGATATTTAGTATAATTTTTTTTTTGAGATCATGGGGAACCTTAAGATCATGGTATTCATTGATACTCACTTAAGTAAACCCCACGCCGTGTGTCTACCCCGCTTTTATTTAGTCGTCGCACACGGATGCGTAACGTTGAAACTCCCACTGATGGTTTGGCGCTGGGATTCGAACCTGCCCGGACACAGTCCTTTGGTGCCCATCTCCCATCTCCCAAACCAACCGAGCTACGAACGGCGGGTATATTTAGTATAATTTTAAATAGTTAACTAATGGATTTTGTAACTAAATTAAAACTCTTTTAAATAATAACTAATGATGGTGAAATAGTTTTCAAAATTTGTTTACAGAAATATCCAGTTCAAAGAAAAATCGAAATTGTGACCGGAAATCGTATTCCAAAATTTTGACTTTTTTGTGTCTAAAAGTTGTCGGAAAACATTGTGCACATTTGAATAATATATATACTCATTTATAATAAGTTAGAATTTATTTTTGATATACATACACACATATATTAACTTAAATAACTATAATAAGTGTGATATGACTTATAATGTAAGTGTTTAAAAATAAGATAGGAAATTGTCATAAAACATCATTTCATTACAAACATAAAGTACTTAGGATATTAAATACATGTTGGCTCATCACAAGAGAGAGAGGGACAAGGGAATTTTGAATTTTAAAGGGGAGGAAACGAGGGTGATGACATGGCAGGCATGGAGTGGAGGTTATGTCCTTTAAGGGTAGTTTGGTAATTTAATTTATCCCTTAGTATATAACTAAATTTCCTAATTCGTTTTCTTATTTTCTCATTTCTATTTTCATTTTCAAACCTCCATTCAAGTTCTCTAAAAAATTTAATGGCATCTAAGAGTTCTTAAGTTCAAAAATCCGTTCTCCTTTTCATTTTTCCTTACGCAAAAATCCATAAAACATCCTCTTTTCTTTTCTAAATCACTTAATCACTCAAACAAGTCCACATACACCCATATTCATCTAGACCGAGCACTAACCTTCCTAGACCGAACCACTTTGACATTTCAAAGTATTCAAAAATCCATTTTTCCAAGTTAGAAGCAAAAATCTCGGTCGTGTTCAAGTTCATGTGGAAGTTAGAGTTGAATTTGCAACTTCTTGTGAGTAAAAATCTCACCTTTCAAACTAAAACTTTTAACGTTAATATTTCTATTTTTGTCTTATGAATACTTGTTTATATGTAGTATCATGTGATGAATGTTGGTTTAGTTTATGCTTTGAAAAGTTGTCACCATGGTAATTAGTAGCGAGTTAGTAAGCATCTTGAAAAGTTAGTAGTAAAAGCTAAATATCTCTGTATTAATAAAGAAAATTCAATGAATATGATTTCTACGGTGTCTTTTTGAAATTCCAAAAATACCCTTCATTTATTAATGGAATCTCATGATTCGTTTGCCCATTCCCTTTCCGACCACTCATCAATGGAATTTGCACCAACACAACCAACAAAACTGTTTGAAATAAAAATGTTGTGACCACCACAGTCTTTACACTTATAGTACACATCCGTCCATTAATTTTTTATTAAATAAAAATGAAATATTTATATAGAAGCACGTATGTACGATTTACACTAGTATTGTTAGTGATTGCTTTCTACATGTTGAATAATAGTTAAGTACCTTGCGTTATGCTTTGCTTATGGTTATGTGATGTGTAGATGTAAAGAAAGTGACATGAAAATAGTTGTCGAAGTATCCGTATAGCAACTATAGCTATATCGGCACTTTCAACAAACACACTCTTATCGAAATCTTTCAGATTATTTCTCGAGATTGGGTTTGTTTTATAAGTTAAGCAAGTTTTTGAATGAGAATGATTTCAAATTTCATTAATTATTTTAATAATGATTTTTTTAAGAATTTAATTAATTATTTAATTAATAAGGATTAAGGTTAATTAATTAACTTGTTAATGATGTGTTTTGAATTTAATTAATTATTTTGTTAATAATGTTTAAATATTAATTAACCATTTTATCTAATGATGATTAAGTTTAATTAATCTCTTAAATAATGATAGATTAAAGTTAATTAATAATTTTAATTAATGGTGTTTAAAAATTAATTAATTATTTTTAATTAATTACTTTTAAAGTTAAATAATTAGTTTAAATTTAGTTAATCTTTTCCATTAATGGTATTTTAAATTAGTTAATCCGTTTTATTAAAAGATGTTTTAAAATTAATTAATCAACTTAATTAATGAGATTTAAAATTAATTAATTAATTTAATTAATGATGTTTTAAAATGATTAACCCTTTTTAATTATGGGTATTTAAAATTAATTAATCAAATTAATTAAAAAAGTATAAAGATAATTAATCATTCTTATTAATGTTAATTAAAGATAATTAACTTATTTAATAAGGATGTTTTAAGTGATTGAATATTTTTGATAATGGTGTTTTAAAATTAATGAACCATTTTTACAAAGTTGTTTTAGAGTTAAAAACTTGTAATGAGAAGCCCAAGCATGAATTCGATTTTAAAAAGTAAAAGTTCGATTCGGTTATGGAAAAAAATTTCCGTAAACGATATCACTTATATGGAAAGAATTTAGTCATACTCTTGGCACTAAACGTCGAGGTATGAAAACTTGTCACTTTCTTGAAAGTTAAAATTGTCGTCAAGGAAATTCCTAGAGGTAACACTACCTTCACTTGCCCGACTTCATTTTTAACCAAGAAATAGTACAAGTTTGAAATCGACGAGTAGTGGTAGGAATATGAGGTTTACTTTCCATATGTGATCATTTTGTTATCTTCAATAGTCGGTTTGTCGACTATCGATTACCTCGGCCTTCTCTGTTTTTTTTCATCATTCTAAGATGATGTGTTGCTCATTTATCCTTTGTCGGAAATGACTAAACCTAAAGAGCAAGCGGAAGCCAAGCTATGTAGGGTTGCTCCCATTAGGGTATTTGCACATCTACTCTAGATTGGTTTCGGATATTCGTGCACTAAGATGTGAAATACTCGGATTCTCGGTAAGGTTGGCCGGGTCCAGCTTGGATGTGTCCGAGAGAAGTGGCATAGTGTATGACTCTCTCAAGTATATTTCTAGAGGTATACTTTCGGTAAGGGTGGTGCACCCTCTTAGTCATTGTTGGTAAATTTTCTTTTCCTTATTGATTCAAACCTTCGTATTTGTTTTACTTAATTACATCGGAAGATTATAGCACTCTTTGTGATGTTAAATTATTTGTATCCATTTTATACATTTGGATGTTGTTCTAGCGAGAGGAAACCCATTCCGCGTTTGGTGGCGTGGTCTCACATGTTGTTTAATTACACTTATTTTTTAGAGTTTTACTCATTCCAGACATATTGTCTGACCTGAGTTGTTTATTTTCCGTAAACTCCCAGATACTCATTTATAATTGAGTAGTCTGAGAGTAGCAGGTCCATTATGAGCTCTTTTGAAGACAGTGTCCAAGTAGGAGGATTTTATCTACTTAGCTATCTATTCCGCTGTTTATTTAGTTTGTGTACGCGTATTTTGTTTCAGCATGTGTAAAGGTAGGTTGTTATAACTGCCAAAGCTTATTGTAGTACTTTTGTGTAACTCTGATAACTACAAGTTAGGGAGTAACCTTATTTATTATATTATCGTTATGTTCTATTTAACAGTTTCGTTGTGAGATTTTCTATTCTGTTCTTTATTTTACCCCACGACAATTCATCTTTCGGATGCTTGGGCAACGACACACGAATACCGAGGATGTATTAGTGTCATTCCCAGAGGTCAAACAAATCGATCGTCACAAATTAACTATAAGGTTATTTATTTAAATAAATCAATTGTTAATTATTTTTAATGGTTAATTAATTAAGGCTTTAATTTAAAGTAAATTATTTATTTAAGGTTTAATTTATTATTTAAGTCTAATTAAAGGTTATTTTATTAATTAATTGAGATTAATTAATAGTAATTATTTATAAAGGTTTTAGATTATTATTTAATAATTAATAAAGGATTAATTAAGGGTTTAAATTATAAATAAATTATTTATTAAAGGTTTAATTATTTAGTAATTTATAATTAAATTAAGTTCCAATGATGATGTACTGTACGTATACATTCGTTTCATTCTTTTAGGACAAATGATAAGGAAATCCGTCCACCAACGGTTAGGAGGTGTTCTCTGCTCTTATCTTTATCTGCTTATTTCCTAAAGAATCGGGGTTGGGTTTACCGAAAATCATCGAAAGTTGTTTCGAAGAGACCGGGATCAGATATGTTATTCGAAAACCGCTTCGATCCAACTCAAGTGTTTCGAACTGAAGACATCTTGAAGAATATGGAATCAAAGACGGAGCATTGAAGTGCAAGGGTTGCATGCTACTATCCTGATGGTGATTCTAAAATGGATGTAGTGCCTTCGGTTTGTCCTTATCCTGGACCACTTGTGTGGAAGAATCCTAGCACTGCATAATTGCTTGGAGGGCAGTGTTAGCATTCCAAGTGGGATTGCTATTCAAAAAGGTAAAAACATAGCCTCAAGTGTAACACCCCTTCAAAATGGGAATAATAGTCCCACATCGCGGAAAAACACTATGAAGTGGGTGCTTATATACCAAAGCCTTCAACTCATAACAACATCGAGGCCTTTTGAGGAACAAAACCCCACACCTTGGCTTGGCCCATGAGGCGGAGGTGACTAAGTTAGGGACAATATCTGCGTTAAGTGAGGTGCGGGCTGTTACATTGGTATCAGAGCCATACCCAACCGGAATTGTGGTCTATACGTGTTACAACCACGACGCCTGGGTCCTGTTGTGTTCATGAGCCAACGAGGACGTTGGGCTCTAAAAGGGGGGAGATTGTAACACCCCTTCAAAATGGGAATAATAGTCCCACATCGCGTTAAAACACTAAAAAGTGAGTGCTTATATACCAAAGCCTTCACCTCATAACAACATCGAGGCCTTTTGAGGAACAAAACCCCGCACCTTGGCTTGGCCCATGAGGCGGAGGTGACTAAGTTGGGGACAATATCTATGTTAAGTGAGGTGCGGGCTGTTACATTAAGCCTCATCAATCGAGAATGACTAAAACAAGGGAGATGCAGTAGGGAAAAGTGGGTTGCTCCTATTATGGTGTGTCATCACCTTTCTAGGTACATCTACATAATTATGGATTGGTTGTGCATGAGATCTCAATAAAAAGGTTTGCAAAGCAACCGGGGTGATGACATATTCGGTACTATCTAGTAAGGGGTAGGCCAGTCTTGTGTTGGCAGGGGATCCTGGCGAGGTCCTCAGTACATTTTCTAGACGGGTGCCGTGATAGATGGTACCCCAGTAGCCCAGTCATTGTATGGAATCCATTCTCCAATACTAGCCTTTACGGTCTTACTTGTATACCTATTATGCGAGAATTTAATTAATGTAACAATTTCAACTAGGATTAATACGTATTTGTATCTTAGACACTATTATAATATTAGAGAATTTCATATGAAATGGTTTGGTTATCGTAAGGTAAAAACTCATCCGTGTTTATGTGCGGCGTGGTCTTACGAGATACCTTTGATTTTAAAAGGGTTTTAAACATAATAATCAGTTGTTTGAGTTTAATCACACTAGACCCATGTCTGGCGTGGAGTTTTCTTTTCTTTTCCTAAAACTCTTGGGTGCTAAAATTTTTATGGGCAGCCAAGTAGTTCAGGTTTCCTCAGATGCATCTTGGAGGAGCTTGGAGCTGGAGACTTCATCGCTAGCTAGTATTATCTTATTTACTCTTTATTCTCTTATCTATGTATTAGTTAGGTAGGGACAGGCTATAGGCTGTTATAACTGTCCTAGGTAGAATTTGTATAAGTATGACTGTGATGTATCATTTTGGAAACGACTTTGTAAAGAATTATGTTGATTAATACATGTTATTCCATTGCGTTGTGAGATTCTGTGATTGTTTAATTTCTTATTATTCTTCTATCTCCTTTCTTTCCCCTAAGAATATGTCTTTCCGGCACTTATTTGTTCAGCACATGGATACTGTGGATTTATTAGTGTCAATTTTGGGGTTTGGAAAGGAGGGTCATTATAGTGTGGTATAGAGCGCATGGTTAAGCAAGAATCTTGGCTTTGATAGGGCAACTCATTAAGAGATAAGGTAATGGAATGCCTTGTTATGAGTTTGAGTGTATATATAAGAGCGCGTATTTGTTAGTGACATAAAATGTTTTATAATTTGTTGATTGATCTACTGAGTGGCTTATGGATTCTAGTCAATACGAGTAGCTAATGTTATTGATAAGGATCTCTAAACACTTGAACAAGGCCATCCAACACAGTATTGTTTTGAAATTGGGTAAACGAAATAATTTTACCCAGGATATATTTTATATATAAAGAATGGTTTTCAAAATAGTACAGTATGGTATAGTTAGTTAAGGTGTTGTTTGTTAGGAGATAATAATATTCTATTATTATCATCTAGGGTTTGTTTAGTCATGCTCGTCCATTTGAGCATTTACCACTATTAGTGTGTATAGGTAGCTTCCCTTTTTAAGATTTGGGTTAGGTAGATAGAAATAGGGAAAACATTGGAACAGACACATTGTGAACTGAGTTTCACAATTTGACTATAAAGCATTCAATGTTAATATTGAATTAAAATTTATTTAATAAAAAATGTTTATTTAAAAGTTAGAATATTTTGAAATAAATATTTAAAAAATGATTTTATCAAAACTGATCTTATAGAATGAATTTATAAGAAGGTGTCTTTTAATAAAAAAGAATTTAAGTTAAAAACACGAGGACCCAAATCCCGGGGCTTTTGGAAAATGTTTTAAGGTTTTGAAAAATAATAACTATTATTTGAAAATATTTTTGGTTTAAGTATAAGGTTTTGGGAATGAAAAGGTTAAGTAAGAAGTGTTTTCTTTGGATTAGTTTGGGAAAATGAGTCTTGATTGTTTTGTGATGATCTGGATAATCTTCTAAGTGACGATCAGACGTTGCCTACGCGAATGTTGTGGTGCACTTAATAAATTATTCTCTTTATCATTGTACAATCGAAACAAGTTCAAACCCGAACGAGCCTAAAGCAAGTTGGTGATGAATGTTTTGTTGGAACTATGTAAAGTTATTGTTTCAAAAATGGTTGAAATAAAAGGAATATTTTTAAGTTAACTAGTTCGAGTGGCTCGAAAATAACTTAAAATTTTGGGAAGAGATGTGTTCGGATGGTAAACACTTCTCTTGAGTATTACCCTTCTTGGTAAGGGAATGTATAATACTGTTTGGTAGTACCTAGTTCCTTAGTATCATTTTGGAGTTACTCGGGCTATATATATATATATATATATATATTATGATTAAAATATATTGTTTCAATTCTAAAAAAAAATTGAAATAAAAACCAGGTATTTGGATCTTGATATTTCTTAGGGAAATAAATGCAAAATGGAATAGTTGAATCAAATAGGGGTATATACTCTTAGGATGTAGTGGAGTAATATCCAAGTTGAACCTAAGATTAGTTTTATGAAATGTTTTCATAAATAATTTAGTGGGACTAGAGTTGGTATTAGTGAGAACCAATTAAATAAGTGTGTGGGTTGGACGTAGATCATTTTTCGTTTTCAAATAGTTTTGATCTAAGATTCGAGTACATGGCTTTGAGGCGTTTCACGCCACTTCGGATAAGGATCTATTACTCAATTTTTGACGGTGAGCACTTGATGAGTATTTTTGATATGGGACAAATAGTTTCTATCATAGTTACAACTATGTAAGGAGGATGGAGGTTCCTATCAGGAAGCTTGATCAAAGTGCGCACTAGAAAATCGGGTGAGAGATACTAGTTCGAAAGTGAAGTTATGTATTCGAGTAGTGATCGAGTCATATTTTTGTATAAGAATGATTTATGTACATTATATGAACTGATGTATAGTGTTATTTTTATATGGGTTAGGGTTGTGGTTAAATTTGGGAGATGAAATTCTTTTAAGGGGAAGAATGTAATGACCCGGAATTTCATTGCTTTGATTTATAAACATTTAATTAATTTTAAATATTCAAATAATGATTTTTATAATTAAAATAAAACTCTTTTAAATAATAAATAATGATGGTGAAATAATTTTCAAATTTAGTCTAAAAAAATATTTAGTTCAATGAAAAACAGAAAATGTGGCCGGAAACCGTTTTTCGAATTTTCGACGTTTCACCGTATAAAAGTTGTTTGATATGTTGCGAGCCTTGTTTATATTTGAAACAACATTTAAATGGTTTAGAATGTAAATTAGTTAGTATATATTGGTATATACATAGGTATGTATACTTAAGTATATACATGTATATACTAAAAGATGCCTTAAGAGACATGATTTGACATATTGGCAACTTAGTACCTAAACATGTTTAAACATGTTTTCTTTGACATGATGAGGGGGGAGGACAAGGTGGTGGGCTGAAATGACATGTGTGGTGGAGGGTATTGAGGTGGAAAAACAATGTGGAGGGTAGAAGTACAAGGGTAGATAGGTAATTCTCTTTATTTTCTTGTTTATAAATAGCCTTCCATTCCTTCATTTTTCCTCCTCTTCCTCCTATCATATTTTCCCCATATTCGATCCAAATGGAGGTTTACTTTTTCAAACCGTGTAAAATTTCAGTGGCTACAACTTCCATTTGTACCATTTCTTTAAATTCTGAACTTAGCTATGTCAAAAATGCATTTCTTCCAGATCTATTTTCGGACCCATATTTTCAAGTCTGAAAATACCTCTTCCTCTTTTGACCATATCTCCCTTAAAACAAATTCAAATTGAGTGATTCTTTTTTTTAAATTGTAAAGAAAAGAATTTCCTAAAACCTTTCTATTTTCAACTTGTCCAAATTCCCAAAGTAAGATGGCAAAAGATTGAGGAAAAAATGACCCATTTTCAAGTGATTTTTGTGCGGTTTTCCAAGCTTTACAAGTTCTAAAGCATTTCAAGTTTTCAAAGTTTTTTGGTGTGTAAAATTCTAATTTTCGAAAAGATGTTTCCTTTACTTATATGATGGCATTTATATACGATGTTAATGTTTTGATTATGATATGGTTTGGATGTATATGTATGTGATAGTTTGTGTTTAGGCATTAGACTTGAATCTATGGATTAAAGTGTTGTGTTTGGTTTTAAAGTTGTGATCTTGTTTATGTGGTAGTCGTAAAAATGATGTGCGTTATAAATAAGTTTATATGCTGTATGCTAGATAACATCTTGTTTGTAAAAGTGATATGAAATTTCTTATGGGAACTATAGTCAATAGTTTGAAATCAAAAGTTTAAGTTTCAAAATTTGTTTTTCTTATGTTTGAAGAAAAATTAGTAAACTTTAAGGTGAAGTTTCAAAAAGAAAGATAAAAACAAGTTGAGATTACGGGTATCCATACCGGCTAGCGATAATCGCTATGGATGTAGTTTGCTTTAAAATCCGATTTTTGCAAAAAAAAAAATTATTAACTTCAAGTGTTTTGAAAAAGTTTTATAAACTTAATAATAATGTTTTATAAAGTTAATTAAGTTTTTTTGATGATTAAATTTTTATTTATAAGTTTAAATAATTAATAATTAATTAAGATTAAACAGGATTTATTGGTTATAATTAAGTAAAGAATAGTTATTAATTAATTATCTTTTAAAGATAACACTAATTTTAATTAATTATTAATTAAGTAAGAAAAATGTTTAATTAAATATAATTTAAGTACATGATTTATTTTTAATTAATTATTAATTAACTATAAGGTTAATTATTTAAATATGTTAATTATTTTTAACGATTAATTAATTAATTATTTAATTTAAAGTAAATTATTTATTTAAGGTTTAATTTATTATTTAAGTCTAAATAAAGGTTATTTTATTAATTAATTGAGATTATTTTAATAGTTAATTATTAGTAAAGGTTTTTAATTATTATTTAATAAATAATAAAGGATTAATTAAGGGTTTATTTTATAAATAATTTATTTGTTAAAGGTTTAATTATTTAGTAATTTATAATTAAATTAAGTTCAAATTTAATAAAGACTAATTATGATTTAATAAATGGTTTAACTTGTAATTAATCATTTTAAAAGGGAGTTTTAAGTTTTAAATCCTTTATTTCGAGAATCAAATTATTTTTAAGGTACTTCTTTTACAAAGATGGTTTTGACCACAAGGGATTCAAATGTCGATACAATTAAGTAGACAAACAATTGTGAATGAGTTATGTAAATGGTTTGATTGTGTGGACATGTGTTAGCAGAATTAATCCCCGTTCTGTTATAAGCTGATTGTTTGATTGTTTGGACATCTGATAGTAGAATAAATTCCCATTCTACTTTAATGTAAGTATTTATTGCGTGGACATATATTTAGTAGAATAAATTCCCATTTTGTTATAAGTAGTGAATTGTTTGGACATCTATTTAGCAGGACAAATCACCATCCTGCTTTATGTTATTTGGACATGTATAGGTTAGTTAATTTGCATTGATATGTTATTTCCTGATTTGGATATGAAGTGTATTTACATATATGTTGACTTATGTAAATAAATTGTTGAATGACTTGAAAGTGAAATTGAAATTAAATGGTAAGTTAAATTAGTACCATTGGGTTTACTAAGCCTCTTTTCCAAATTATAAACTATGGTTTTGAATTAACTTTAATTCTTTAATCAACTTTGGGGTTTAAAGTTTATAAATGATTTTCAAGTTATATAATTATTTTATAAAGGTATTTATAAATAATAATTTTTGTATAAAAATGGGTATTACTAAATAAATGGGTTTATTTAAAGTGATTTTCAAAGGATGTTTGCAAATGATATTTTGTTAAGAATTTTTCTTTAAGAAGATTTATAAAAGGAGTTTTGAAATAGTGAAATGATTTTAGAGATTTGTAAAGATATTTTATAATTTAACTTGGAAAATTTTAAAAGTGAGTTATAAATTTATTTGGAAAATTTATAAGTTATTTGAAATATGAAGTGAAAAGGAAACATTTTATAAAGGATAAGTGGATTGATCTTTATAGGAAGTAAAGTTTTAAAAGGAATTTGTTTAGCCATTTAATATGGAATTTGAAAAGAAGGAAACTTTTGTAAGGTTTGGTAAATATACTTATACCATTGAGATAAGTATATAAATGTTTTCTCAAGTATATAAGGGATGTAAGGTGTAACGACCCGAAAATTTTAATGATTTAAATAACGTAATTAACAAAAAAATTCATGAAAATAAAACAATAAAATTTTGCAATGAAAATTAGATATTAGGTATGCGCCTATTTAAGCATAGCAAGTGGCAAATTTTCATCAGAAAATTTGTAAGTTTGTTTTGGTTATGAAACTTCAATTTAAAATTTAAATCAATTAAAATTTGTTAGAAATCTGAATATTTTTATATAAGAAAATTGTAAATCATTTTCTGAGTGAGACGTCATATTTCATTTTGCCAAATTTGGATTGCTCTAGCTCCGTTTATATTATTTCCGACGTTTTAGCCGCATTTTTGGCAGCGAATATGGACTTTTGATAGGAGGTCGTATCACTCATATCTGTGTACCATCTTGTTCATCTCATCGTGCTGATCTCCGCAGTATATTCATTTGTGCATTTCAGTGTCCTATACGCGGCGAAATCTACGAAACGGTTAGCCGTATCGGTACCCGTTTGGGCCTTTTCAGTTTCCCTGTGGCCAATCATATATCCTCCGTGAGAAGCAAATGGCCACTTGCTTTTAATATTTCCAAAAATAGTCACTTGACTTTTGTTATTCCCTGGTTTCAATTTATATTCTATTCGTTACCTGCCATTCTCTCTTCCTTCCTCTTCTTTCCATTCTGTTCTATAATAAAAAATAATAAAGCTTAGTTCTCATATTTTTGTTTTCCTGAAGCCTGTAACCTTCCTATCGTTGCCGATCTCACCCTCTCCGCCATTTCCCTCTCCACGTGACAGCCTCCACCGCCAGTGCATCTCCCAACCCTCCACCCCATTAGCCACCCACATCCTCCCACTCCATCTCCATGCAACCACCTTCCACCGAGCGCCGCCAGTAGCCTCCCACACACACAGCAGACCCGAGCTCCCCTTTCCACCACCTTCTAGACCCGCCTCCTCTCACCAAACTCACCCAGCGCCTACACTGAGCACCGTGACAACTCCTCCAACGCCGTAGATTCCCAGCCTCCCTCTCTACCTACCAGTCACACCCCATATCGCCACTCACGCCTCTCTTCCCCTCTCTCCTCCCCAGCCGTACACGCTGAACAACCCACACCTTGATCCACGTCAGCCTGCACCCACTGCCTCCTCTGCCTCCACATCACCCCTTAGCAGCCAAGCACCCAGCAAAACCCAACTCACCCTGACCGAACCACAACCGTGATCGCTCCACTCCCTTGATCACCCTTCGAAACCTAGAAGCCACGCTCCGCCGAAACGAACAACCACCATCAGACTCTCCTCCAACCCAGCCTTCCGTCGTAGTTCTCCCCTCCGCCTTGGCCTTCCACCTTACACGATAGCCACAGCCCGAATGCCTATCTCCATCACCCAGTCCTCCTTCCTTATGCCGAACCCGACCACCCAGCAAGCAACCACCCTACCAAACCCGAACCATCCCACTGCTTTACCAGTGCCTCTCCACCTCCCACTGCTGTGCTTGTTTCTTTAGACTTCTTGACCTGCACATGTAGCCAGCACGCAACTCCACCCCGCTTTTCCCACTGTCAGCCGAGCAACACCTAGCCTTCTCCTCTTTTATTTATAAAAAAAGAGAGGAGGAATATATATATATCTGTTTTCTTCGAATTCAAGATCGTGTTGCTTTGCTTTACCGCTTTTAGGATCCGTACAACAGCAGTTTGTCGTTCTTCGCTGTCCCGTTGTTTGTTCGTGTCCGTTTGGTGATTGGTTGCGTATCCATGTGCGTGTCCGTGTCACTTTCTTCTCCATCGTTGTTTCCATAGCCTCGAAAGGTGAGCGATAACTCACGATTACCATTCTTATGTTTAGTTAATTGATTTCACATGAAATGATGATTTAGATATGTTATTAAACTTGAATTGGTTTTGATTTGATCGTTGAATATGATATGCTAATATTTAAATTTGTTAACCTATGTTAATTTATATATGACACCATCACATGTTGTATATATTATATTTTGAATGGTTAGTTATGATCCATGCTTGTAATTGATATGTTATGCTATTTTATATTATTATCCTATTATTCTCACACTGCAAGTTCCCTGTTAGTTAGGAAAATCCCTATGGGTTGAAATGATACATACCCAAACTCTATTATAGATTTGGGAAAATCATTATGGGTTAAAATGATAAACCCAAGCGATTTTATTGATTTTGAAATTTTGGGATTGCGGGTTGAAATGATATATACCCATAAATATTAAATTATTGGGGATTGAAATGATAAATATCTGTATCACTTGACCATAGGATAGAGAACCACTTTAACAACTGTGCATGTGGTGGAGAATCCAAAACGAAGTAGGATGGTTGGCAAACGTCTGTATGAGGTATGAACGCAGCCCTGACTCCCTCGAGTCAGCTTGATATGACTAAAACAGGAGCCACGCCGGGCCAAGTGAGGTCGCACCTCTGATCGAGCATGCTTCTTCAAAACCATATCTATTGCTTTTGTGATTTGATTTTGGTGTGCACACCTTTGATTATGAGAGTGTTTCTCGAGGTGGGAGGTAGTAGCTACTATGCGTTACCACCGGTTTGGATCCGCAAAATGGTAGTATCCTACCCTTGGCATTGCCTCGCATGGCTTGTCATATGCCTTATTGTGCCCATTACGAGTTTGGTTTGTGTCGTACCTATGGAGTGCTCCCTGATAGCCCACCGGTTTGGTGGAGTTTACAGTACTATATAGACTACGACATTTATATAAAAATGTGTTAAGGGGGATATGGGTAATGCCTTAATGCTATTTTGATATTTTACTTTACTGTAGACATTATCTATGTAGCGTATTGTACTATATATGTAGATAGTTCCATGGATCCTTAAAGGATGGAATTCTAGACATCCTTTAAGTTATATTGCATTTCACTTGGACATTTCACTTGTGTTGATTTACTTGCATAAGAATGTTAATCCTGACTCGAGTATTTTGTATTTTGCTTTATGCTCGGGTCAGCCTGAGTGTCATAGTATTTGAGACTCACCTTTGGAGCTTGGAGCTTTGCTTGGAGATCTATTTTTATCTATTCAGCTTTTCAGTTAATTCTGTTATTTCCTGTTGTTTTTTTTCAGATTTGTCATTTGCTTTTGTATTGAGACTCCTATGTATTAGATTTCTGTTGTATTTTGCTTTAGACTCTGATGTTCTGTAGTAGCTTCTTGAACTACTATTTATCTATTTCCGCTACTTATTGTTGTATTACTCTATGTCTGTGATTCTGTGATTGATTTATTTACTGTATATGCTAGGTTTTGCCAAATATAAATTAACAATCTATTGTTTTGAGCAATTCAAGTCTGACATGTATGGATTATTATCGATTTGAATGGTTCAAAATGACGGGTCATTATAAGTGGTATCAGAGTTCTGGTTTAGGCAAAACTTTGCTTATAGAGTAAAAATTCATTAGAGATAGGGTCGTAATACCCTAGAATGAGAAGAATCAATTACGGAATCTGAAGTGACCCACTTCTTTTGGATTGTTATTTTTCAGTAATTTACTGTTGAGATTTTTTTTTATTCCAAACCAAGTGATCACTTCTTTAATTCATTTCACCCAAGATCCAAATTCTTACCAATATAAAAATATTAGTATATAAGTCAATTCAAGTCATTTATATATATGAAGATATATAAATGTTTCCTTGCTTATCAGAGTATTAAAATTAACAAGGAAAATTCAATCACACTATATTTCTCATATTTCAAAGAATTGGTGTCACATAGCCATTTCTATTTTTACATTCTCCTTTTGATCTCAAGCTTGATTGATATTAAATTCAAATATTGCCACTTATTATTTTCTTACTTACTTCTCAAATTAATTGGTCTTTGGGTTTACAAGCCATACATTTAATTTTCGGAATTCTTTGTGATTTGATACTTATCATATGAATACTGAGGTGATAAACTAGGTCGAAGTCTATGCAGAGAAAAACAACACATGTGATCAAGGTTTAGACACAACAAGCACAAACCAATCATGACAGACAAAATGCATATTTCCTGGTTAACAGAGCAAATAATCATCACATGAGTGATGGTGTTGTGATCTACTTTATAAATCATACAACTTCTTATATCTGGAGCTAGAAAAGTGTTGAATCTGGTTTTTGAAAGATATTTGCACTCTTCTGGACTAAAACTTATAGAAATGGTGTTCTAAACCTATAAACACTTTGCAACATTTCCCTGCCTACTGATTGGTATACATGTTTTCTACTCTTAATTTTTTATCTTGCCACTTAGTATCAGTTTTGAAGCTATAGTATCAGACTTTTCCTACTTAGTATTAGATCAGTAGTTATAGTATCAGATATTTCCTACCTAGTATCAGTTTTATAGTATCAGATTTCACCTACTTAGTATCAGTTTTATAGTATCAGATTTCTCCTACTTAGTATCAGTTTTATAGTATCAGATTTCTCCTACTTAGTATCAGTATTATAGTATCAGATTTCTCCTACTTAGTATCAGTTTTATAGTATCAGATTTCTCCTACTTAGTATCAGTTTTAATTTCATAACTGAAGTGCCTCAAGACTGTCAAGAAAAACATGTTCACACATCAGATTAAATGGCATCTTCTCCTTCAGCATTATCTACTAAAACTATTTCAGAACTTGTTACTTAAGTCCACAGCTCACAAACACATATAACACTTAAGTTTCTTTTTCTTCTTACATACTATTTTCCAGATAACAAAGCAAAAGACACTCATGAAAATACTTAGAACATATTAGAGTTTGTCTAACTTATTTATTACAATGACACTACTACTCCTCTTAAACACTTTAAATTCCTCAAGATCTCCAATTATCCATGCAAGCAAGCAAGCAATTCATGCATCTTTCCCTGCAGCAAAACTTTGAACTGCCCCAATAAAATGAGACACCCCAAGTATTGCAAAGGCAACAAATAGGGTCAGAAATAAATTCTGGTGTGAGTGAAATCAAGTATGCAAAATATCTTGTAAACTCTTAAGGCTGTACAGAGAACCTTTCTATTAAATGCTATTCAAATCCCAATTAAAATCTGAGAATGTGTATATTTAAGTTTATCTATAAACATACACCCAAGCATTCATCCACTTACTTCATTCAGTTGCACATGTACAAACTCCTATGGATTAACTCCCTAAATTCCATAGCATAATTTCTCTTTCTCGTCTTTACATTTTGTTTGGTCTGAACTCTTGCCATTGAACACCATGTGTGCATTGCAAAGGGGCTCAGTTCTGTTAACCCTTTACACAGAGGCCTATAGGACTTAAACAAGTCATGCACATACCCATCAACCACCTGCTGATGAGTAGATCAAGGCACTACTCCTAAATTATTTTATAATTTAGAGACCATGCTTATTTATTTCTTTCTGGGGAATTTCTCTTTTGATTCCAGAGATACTCGTATTCTTTCCTTCCTCATATAGGTCAAGAATTATTAAAATCACCCAAAGATCATATCCAGACATACAAAGCATTCATGTAAAATTGCACACCTTATTTCAGAGTCATTTTTGCTTTAATCACATTTTTCTAAAACCTGCTTATATTTTTATTTCTAGAAATTTTCCATTGCTTACACAAATCTGAAGAAGTCATATGCAAAACTATATTTATTCTTTTACTATGAACATAGGGAATGGTTTTTGAGAAAAACCCATAAAAACTTATTGGTTTATGATCTGAACAAATCAGCACATATTTGTAATATTGCATTGTTCATATCATTTTTAATATAGACTAGACATAAGCATGAATCTCATTATTCACACTGCCTACTTCTTTTCTTTCATTGATACCCTATTCCACAGTAAAACATTTGATTCATTTTTCATGTCAAAACTAGCATATATAAAATCTATTTCTGTGTTTAGTGTATTTGTTTAACAAAAACTGAAACCATCACAACAAGTCAAAACAAGTTAAAATCTCATCCAAAAACCCAACCAGAATACCATCCATGATCAACATATTTTCATCCAAAGAATAAAATCAAACAGAAAAACATAATGTAGTGTTTATATAAAATAACTTGGCTGCCCTTAACATGGGTCTTAATGCCTTACAGATCATAAGTGATTAATCACTCACCTTCCTCCTCTCTTCCCCGAGAATGCCTTAGCTTGAAAACAGGGTGAGCTCTCCTTTCTATTTTTTTTCAATGTGTTTCTGTTTTTCCTCAGAGAAAACCTCTGCTTCCCTCTTGATTTAAATCATTTTGCTAGGGTTTTACTAAAGGAAAAACCCATTTTATCCTCACATTACTCAGAGAATTATGTGTGTGTTGTCATGGCTAAATGTGCCATTTTCTCTTGATTTCTATTTCTAGTAAAAGCAGTTGCTTCTCTGCTTTTCTGTGCCTATGCTAATTGCATGATCCACCTACACATCATCTTTGTGTGACTCAGATACATTGTATACCTTGTTAGGCCTGAATGGTTCTTTTATATTATTTCAAACCATTTATTTCCTGATTTATTTTTAAGAAGGAATTTATGCACAATAATACTAAACTGGTTCTCATGCAATTTAGTTATCAAAAGGACTTTATCATTTTATACTTCTTTGGCTACTCATATCTAATACATATATACTTATATATATGTATATATATATATGAGATATCTGTATATAGAAACTCACTCATATTTGATCATTTTCTTCCCATTATATTTTATTGAAAAATCTCTATCCTCTTATTTAATCATTTCACTTACTCCTAATATTATTATTATCAGACTATATTTTCTTTTCTTAAAAATTCTCATTTTCTGATTTTATTAAAATTATTATCTCAATAATTTGGGTCTTCACATACTCTCTCCTAAAAGGAATTGTGTCCCACAATTATTCTCTCATACATTTCCATCCAAATGTATACAAAGCATAATTTCAATTGAATGAGATTTCCGAAACTCATTCATTCCAAATCAATCAAACATACATAAATAATTTTAAGGTCTCATAATAATTTTTAAACATACCTTTAAGTAGAAAACAGATTAGGATACTTATCCCTTATCCTATCTTCAGCCTCCCAGGTACAGTCATTTTCATCTAAACTCCATTGGATTTTAACTAGTTTTATTATTTTATTTCTCAGTTTCTTTTCTTCTCTAGCCACAATGCCCACTGGTTCCTTTTTATAAATCAGATTTTCTTGAATTTCAACATGTGTAGGAGATTCAAGAATGGCCTCCTTATCATGCACCCATTTCCTCAATTGGGATACATGAAATACATCATGTATTTTGCTCAATTCCTCTGGTAACTTCAACCTATAAGCCAAAGTTCCTATTCTTTGAACAATCTCATATGGTCCTATATACCTTGGTGATAGTTTCCCTGCTTTTCCAAATCTCAGTATTCTCCTCATTGGTGAAACTTTGAGAAACACATAGTCTCCCACCTCAAATTCTACTGGCCTTCTTCTTTTATCTGCATAGGCTTTCTATCTCTCTTGAGCTACTCTCATTCTTTGCCTCACTAATTCAATTCTTGCAGAAGTTTCCTTCACATTATCTGGTCCAAGCAACACCCTTTCACCAGCCTCCATCCAACATGCAGGAGATAAACAAGGCTTTCCATACAAAACCTCAAATGGAGCCATTCCTATGGTGGACTGGTAGCTATTATTATAAGCAAATTCAGCTAAATAAATATGATCCTCCCAGTTGCCTCCAAAATCAAGTATACATGCTCTAAGCAAATCTTCTAAAACCTTATTAACAATCTCAGTTTGCCCATCTGTTTGGGGGTGGTAGGCTGTGCTTAGGCTTAGTTCTGTCCCCATAGCTTCTTGAAAGCTACTCCAAAATCTTGAAGTAAACAAAGTATCTCTATCACTAATGATAGTCTTGGGGATGCCATGCAATCTCACTATCTCTTTCACAAATAATTGAGCTAGCTTGTGAGCATTTCTGTTTGAACTTATTGGGATGAAGTGTGCTGTTTTTGTGAGTCTATCAACCACTACCCAAATACTATCATTGCCTCTTCTTGTTCTTGGCAAACCATCCACAAAATCCATTGAAATGCTTTCCCACTTCCAAGTAGGCACTTCCAATGGTTGCAGTAAACCTGAGGGTCTTTGATAATCTGCCTTGACCTGTTGGCATGTCAAGCAATTTGCCACATATTTTGCTACTGCTCCTTTCATCCCTGGCCACCAGTAATTTCTCTTGAGATCATGGTACATTTTTGTACCACCTGGATGGATGGTGTATTTTGTTTTATGATGCGCATCCATAACTTCTTGCTTCAGTTCCTCTACACTTGGCAGA
This sequence comes from Allium fistulosum, assembly GCA_030737815.1. Taxonomy (NCBI): domain Eukaryota; kingdom Viridiplantae; phylum Streptophyta; class Magnoliopsida; order Asparagales; family Amaryllidaceae; genus Allium; species Allium fistulosum. Next base: position 914,007,130 of record CM060908.1, read on the forward strand.
CAGAGCTTCCCCTTTTTCCTTAGGTATCCTTTATCATCTACTTCATAATTCTCTACTGTTATGCCTTGTGATAACATGTCCTTTTTCTCCTTTAAATTTAAGTCTTGACTTTGCATTTCTCCTATTTTATCAACCAGAGTTGACTTTAAAGAAATGAGGCTTAGTTTCCCATATTCAATCATATCACTATGTACCTTATCTGCTACTCTAATTTCTGCTCTTATTTCTACTTCACTGAGGATTGTCAAATCTTTGAATTCACTCATCATTAAGCTTGCCACTTTTGCTTGATGCCTACTCAATGCATCTGCCACTTTATTGGCTTTTCCTGGGGTGTATAATATATCAAGATCATAGGCAGCTAGAAATTCTACCCACCTATGTTGCCTCATATTTAAGTCTTTTTGGGAAAACAAGTATTTAAGTGACTTGTGATCTGTAAACAATTCAAACTTAGCACCTAACAAGTAATGTCTCCATAGTTTCAATGCATATACTACAGCAGCTAGTTCTAAGTCATGTGTAGCATACCTGGTTTCATTTGGCTTGAGTTGCCTTGATGCATATGCTATGACTCTACCATGTTGCATAAGCACTGCCCCTAATCCAGATCCACTAGCATCTGTGTAAACCACTAGCCCTTCATTACCCTCTGGAACCTGTAAGACTGGAGCTTCCACCAGTGCCTTCTTTAGTGATGAAAAAGCTTGTTCACACTTCTCTGTCCACACATATGGTTGCTCCTTTTTAGTTAACTTGGTCAATGGGATGGCTATTCTTGCAAAGTCTTTTATAAACCTTCTATAGTAGCCTGCCATTCCCAAAAATGATCTCACCTCAGTCACTGATTTGGGTCTACCCCATGACTGCACTGCTATCACCTTAGTTGGATCTACACTAACTCCTTGTTGTGATACAATGTGCCCCAAAAATTTTACTTCATCCTGCCAAAATGTACACTTAGAGAATTTGGCCTTTAAATCATGTGCCCTCAGTCTAGACAAAACCAGATGCAAGTGCTTTGCATGATCTTTTTCTGATTTAGAATACACTAATATGTCATCTATAAAGACAACCACAAATTTGTCTAGAAAATCTCTAAATGTCCTATTCATTAAATCTACAAAATATGATGGTGCATTTGTCAATCCAAAAGGCATCACCAAAAATTCATATAATCCATACCTTGTGTTGAAGGCAGTATACTTAATGCTTTCTTCCTCTACCTTCATTTGATGAAACCCAGAGGCTAAATCTAGCCTGGAGAAGGTCTTTGCTCCATTTAATTGATCGAATAGATCATCAATTCTGGGGAGTGGATATTTGTTCTTGATAGTAACTTTATTTAGTTCTCTATAATCAATACACATCCTTAAAGTACCATCATGCTTCTTCACAAATACAACTGGGGAACCCCAGTTTGAACTACTAGGCCTTATGAAGCCTTTTTTCTCCAGTTCTTCCAACTGATGTTTCAACTCCACTAATTCTTTAGGACCCATTCTAGTCGGCTTCTTGATGATTGGGCTTGCTCCTGGGATTAGCCTTATTTGAAATTCTAATTGCCTATTTTCTGGAACACCTATGACTTCACCAAAGACATCTGGGTATTCATTTATAATCTTTATGTCTTCCAGTGTTAATTCTTTCTCATTCATGCTACATATGTGGTTACAGTAATTGATTTTAGCAATTTCACTCATAACTATAATATTTTTACCATTTTCTGTTTTCAGAGAAATAGTAAGATTTTCTAAGTTCAAAATTGCTTTGTATTTTCTTAGCCAATCTACTCCTAGAATAATTCCTTTTCCAGGATATTTTAGCATAAACAAATCAGAACTAAACATATTTCCACCTATGTTTAACTCTACTCCCAAACATTTAATCTCTAGCATGCAAGAATTACCTAGTGGGCTCTGAATAAACAAGGGATTATCAACTAAATAGCATGTGAGAGTTAATTTATTCACTATGTCTTGGGATATTAGTGAATGTGTTGCTCCAGTGTCATATATAACTGAGATGGGGTGATCTTTAATTAGTAGTATACCTTCCAATTGTCCAGAACTTCCCACTACAGTTGCTTTTGCTTTGCCCTCAAGTGCTCCTACCTTTGCTCCCTTTCTGAACTCTGGGCAGTTTCTTTTAATATGACCTTCTTTTCCACAGTTATAGCAGCTAAACAATGCCTTCTTGGCTGCTTGACACCTATTACTCATGTGTCCTTCTTTGCCACAATTATAACAAGTAACCTTCTTCTTAGCTTCCCCAGTGGCTGCTCCCTCCATTTTCTTATCCATATTCTTTTTGTCATAGGGATGTGCTCTATTTTTCCCCTTCTTTTGATTATTAGCCCTCATGCTCCTAAATTTTTCCCTTGCATTGTCATGTTGTTCAAAAGAAAGAGCAAGGTCTATGACTTGATCAAATGTTTTATCCTTGTATGGTAACATTGCTCTACTCAGACCTGCATTTAACCCTTGGATAAATCTTGAATTCTTTGATTCTTCATCCCCTATGAGCATAGTTCCATACTTGGACAAACTCTCAAATTTTTGAGTGTATTCAGTCACACTCATTGGCCCTTGCCTCAGTCTTATGAATTCCTCAAGCAATGTTGCCTTAGCTGTTGCTGGAACAAATCTTGCCTCAAGCATCTCCTTGAATTGATCCCATGTTATCTCATTTTCTGGCCTTCCTGTGATGATCACCTCCCACCAATCTAAGGCTGCTCCTTTGAGTCTCCTTGAAGCTACCTGCCTCTTCCTTTGGTCATTAATTTGCATATCTGCAAATATCCTTTCCAAAGTTCTCAACCATGTCTGCACTCCCATAACTCCCTCAGTGCCTTCAAAATCCTTACCTCCTAAATTTGAAAATGTCTTCAATAACTTAGCTAATTCCTCATGAGGATTCTCTTCCCTCTGCACTGCTCCTTCTCTAAATGCCCTCACCAAATCTTGCAAGTTAACCATTGGTGTTGTATTGGAGGGTCCTGCTCCATGACTTGGTGGTCTTCCTACCATGATTCACTATTCAATTTCATAGCTAGTTAGTCATATTTCCAATTTAATTATTTTCTAAAATTTACTTCTATCATTATTATATATATATATATATATATATTTAGAATTTTATCCATACAAGAAAATTGGATAATATATTTATGCTATGTTTTAATAACATAGCTCTGATACCAACTGAAGTGACCCACTTCTTTTGGATTGTTATTTTTCAGTAATTTACTGTTGAGATTTTTTTTTATTCCAAACCAAGTGATCACTTCTTTAATTCATTTCACCCAAGATCCAAATTCTTACCAATATAAAAATATTAGTATATAAGTCAATTCAAGTCATTTATATATATGAAGATATATAAATGTTTCCTTGCTTATCAAAGTATTAAAATTAACAAGGAAAATTCAATCACACTATATTTCTCATATTTCAGAGAATTGGTGTCACATAGCCATTTCTATTTTTACATTCTCCTTTTGATCTCAAGCTTGATTGATATTAAATTCAAATATTGCCACTTATTATTTTCTTACTTACTTCTCAAATTAATTGGTCTTTGGGTTTACAAGCCATACATTTAATTTTCGGAATTCTTTGTGATTTGATACTTATCATATGAATACTGAGGTGATAAACTAGGTCGAAGTCTATGCAGAGAAAAACAACACATGTGATCAAGGTTTAGACACAACAAGCACAAACCAATCATGACAGACAAAATGCATATTTCCTGGTTAACAGAGCAAATAATCATCACATGAGTGATGGTGTTGTGATCTACTTTATAAATCATACAACTTCTTATATCTGGAGCTAGAAAAGTGTTGAATCTGGTTTTTGAAAGATATTTGCACTCTTCTGGACTAAAACTTATAGAAATGGTGTTCTGAACCTATAAACACTTTGCAACATTTCCCTGCCTACTGATTGGTATACATGTTTTCTGTAACGACCCAGAATTTTGACCAAATTAAATTTAGAATATTTTATTTATTTTAAATATTTGAACGACAATTTAATTTGAATCCCCGATTTAAATTTGAATTTGGCGATTAAATTATAAAATTTAATCGATTGGAAGTTGAATAAAAATTTGAATCTTCAAATTTAGGCCGATTAAAAATGTTTCAAATGCTTGAAAAATTCGTATTGATGATACTGAAGATAACGGAAGCTTCAGAATCTGATTTCAAACTATTCTGTTCAGTTTTGAATTATATTGTTCGAATCGATATTTAAAAATAGCCGTCCGAGGCACAGTCTCGGAATTCGACGAAACCAGTTCCATTGGGTCTGTAATATCGAATTATTATCGGATTCCAAATTTCGTATTTGTCGGTGTTGATACGTGAGCACACGATAGTTAAACGCATTGAAAATTTAATCGACTTCAGTTTAAATTTTAAATTTAAATTGGTCAATATCAGCAACACGTTATCTCCCCTAGGATTACGCCTAAATTCACGCCTAGTTTCACGAAAATAATCATGCAGAAGCATGGCCGCCCCTTTCTCGTTCAAACGAAATTCACGTTCGAAAAGTTTTCTTCTCGTTTTAAATACAATGGCCGAAGCCTGTTCAAAATCAAAATCGTTCAAACAATTTCACAACTCAGAAGAGAAAATCAAAATTTCCTCTCAGAAACAAAATCACGCGCCCTTCACCATTTTCCCTCTACTATACGACATCGAATCTCCGTTCGTTTAAAAATAAAAGGGGATAGGGTACGAAATCGATTTCGAAATCGATCGCGAGTTGATCGATTCAGCTCGAGGGCTTCGCTAGGTCTCGCGCTCGATCGATGGGGCTGGGGTTGTTCTCGAGCATACTGGGCGTGGCAGTTTTGTCGAGCTCGCGAGGGCAGACGCGATCGACAGTGGCGGGCGATGGCAGTCTCGAGTTTGAGCGACTGAGGAGGCGTCACGATCGAAGCTAGGGTTGTCGGCGGCGAATAGAATCTGGGCGCGTTCACATGGTATTCGACCGAGAGAGAGAAGGTTTGCAATTGAGGCGCTAGCGGCGAGGCTAGGGATGCGAGCACTCGCGTGAGAGGCTGGGACTTCGGCAGCATATATTGGGGAAGAAGGTGATCGGGGTCTGTCATTTTCGATGGGTACGAATTCTTTTTCTTTTATGTTGTTTGAAAAAAAAAATTATATACGTGCAGAAAAAATATATATATATATCATTATTTGATTTTCCAGGAAATTTTATAAGATAAAAGTTTTGATTTTGGAAAAGATGATGAAGGCAGCTCTGTTCTTGGAAATTAAATAAATATAGATTTAAAAGAGTATTTTTTTAAAATGAAATAGAATAATACGGGTTAGGGTAGTTAATATATGTAACAAACTTATCTAATTTTTCTTGGTTACCGAAATAATTTATTAAAGAAAAGCTTGGTTATTAGTTTAAAATTAAATAAATGAATTGTAAAATTTATTGTTGGATCGATTCAAATATTAATAAAGCATCTAATATTTATACAAGGTAGAAATGAAGAAAACAAATCTGAAAAGGAAATGGATGGCAAATTAAAAATCAAAGGTGAGATTTTTCTCACTCAAAAATATGTTTGGTATTACAGTTATTGATTTGACTGATGATTGCTGTTTGGATGTGATATTAGATATAGTAGGATATATCTATATATATATAGCAATATATACATATTGGCATATGTATATATTGGATTGATGATTTCCCGCCTCGTATAGCGGATGAGACCCTATTGCGCCGTTAGTAAGCGGATTATTTTTATAAAACCCATATACCGCGATATTCCACCTCGAAGTGGAATTGGTATTGTGCTAACGTCTTTGGATCAGGGAAACAGGTTGGAGGGATCCAATTGGATTCCTCACCGTATTGATTATTTACAGATATTGCGATATATTCTGTTATCATATGATGATATATGATATTTGATTGTTGTGATTGATTGTTTGATGCTGTAGCATCATCGGATCCATTTTTGAAGTTAAAAATAACGATATTATTTTTAAAAGGATTTCAAAGTGATTTTTGAAAGTATACGTTTTATTGGATTTTGGAATTAATTCATTTTAAAAAAATAAATGTTATAATTTTCGTGTTATAAAAATTATGAGATTTGTGAAGATATAATAAGAATGTGGTTTTTGGAATATAAGTTGATTAAATTGTAATTGGTTTAGATTGAAGTTTTTGACTTATTACAAATGGATTTTATTTATAGAAGATGTATGAAATTGTTATTTTATAAATAAAAATAAGGAGATTTTTTAGGAGTTCTATAAATGTTAAAATGAACTTATAAACGAATTTTATAAGTAAGTAGTATTAATAGATATACGATTTGTGACGTTATAAGATGAAGGGTTTTGAAACTAAATGAATTATAAGTTATCAACTTATGATTTGGATTTTTGTTATATAAATGAGTCAAATGGAATTGTTTAAGTAAGGTATTTCATAACTTGAAATTGTTATAAAATATAAAATTGTGATTTATAAACGTTGTTTATAAATCCGAAATCACTTATTTTGATAAGTGAATTGTAGAAGTTAATTAAAGGAATTATATCCACGATTTTGGACAGTGGATAAGCCTTTAAATAAATTGCGTAGAAATGTTGAATTTGGATAACGAAGTATATTCACGATTTTGGACAGTGAATATATTATTAAATAAAATGGATATGTTTTGGAGAAGTGATATTATGTAATGAAGTAATTGTTTTAAAAGATGTCTTAAAATGTGTCGAATATCGAAAACATAGATTTCAACATTCATTGTTGAAATAGACGTTTCGAGAAAATAAGGAAATGATGGACTATAACACTGTTGTTATAGTAAGTGATTTCCGAAAGGAAATATTTTGTATAGTATTGGGATTTATATATCTATCTAAATTTCGAATCCCTATACTAGTGATTTTGAGTCGTCGTAACGATGTTTTACGTAACATTCGTTTTGACTCAAATAAAATGTGTTTAAAGAATGATTTCCTTAAAGAATGAAATATATACTAAATTTTGATTTAGTATATCGAATATTTTCCAAGGGTTGAGAATAATTGATTTGTGAACTACTTATTTTCAAATAAGTATGGAAATGCTTTTCCAATATGAAAAGAACTGTTTTGGGATTTTATCTTTAAAGATAAATTGAAATGTGGAAATTGATTTGAAATTGTTTTCAAATAGTTGAAGTGTGAAATTATATATCTAGTAAGATATTTTTGAAAATAAATAATTTGGAAAATTATTTGGAATCTAATGATGTCGCGCATCTTTATTGATAGTTAAATAACCGACTATCAATAATTACCTTGAATATGATATTTGTTGTGATTGGATGAATTTGAATGCCACACTTATTTTTAAATAAGCGCTCACTATTCGGGTTAGCCGGGAAAGGACCATGGGGTCGTATAACCCATTCCGAATATGTGATACGTCGTTATGAATTGCATTTGAAGACCGGTGTTGAAGACCGGATATTTTTGAAAACGGAAGGATTACCGTCGAGTTACTCTACATCGGCTGATCTCCGGTTTAGAGGTTTTATCACCCTTAGTGACGGGAAGTCCGGACGTGGTTAGAAATTTATCCGGATATGCAAGGGCTTCGTGAGAAGTGCCTTCGGTTCTGTTCGATCCCGGAACAGACTTGTATGGATTGTGTGTTTGACGTTACAATTTGAGATATAAAGCTGATTTCTTTCAAATACATTTCTGTTGGTGGCGGAGAATTTATTCTCTTAGCTTAACACCCTTCTCTGAGACGTACGAGCTCAGAGGTTATGTAGTTGAAATTTATCAGCGATATACTCCCAATTTGGTAACGTGGCATACTGAGTGTTGCTGTGAAATGATCAGTGTTTGATCATTTGTGATATGATCATTTGTTTGATCTTATATCTTTGTGATCATAGGTTGATCATTTTGTTTGATCAGTTTTGAAGCTATAGTATCAGACTTTTCCTACTTAGTATTAGATCAGTAGTTATAGTATCAGATATTTCCTACCTAGTATCAGTTTTATAGTATCAGATTTCACCTACTTAGTATCAGTTTTATAGTATCAGATTTCTCCTACTTAGTATCAGTTTTATAGTATCAGATTTCTCCTACTTAGTATCAGTATTATAGTATCAGATTTCTCCTACTTAGTATCAGTTTTATAGTATCAGATTTCTCCTACTTAGTATCAGTTTTAATTTCATAACTGAAGTGCCTCAAGACTGTCAAGAAAAACATGTTCACACATCAGATTAAATGGCATCTTCTCCTTCAGCATTATCTACTAAAACTATTTCAGAACTTGTTACTTAAGTCCACAGCTCACAAACACATATAACACTTAAGTTTCTTTTTCTTCTTACATACTATTTTCCAGATAACAAAGCAAAAGACACTCATGAAAATACTTAGAACATATTAGAGTTTGTCTAACTTATTTATTACAATGACACTGCTACTCCTCTTAAACACTTTAAATTCCTCAAGATCTCCAATTATCCATGCAAGCAAGCAAGCAATTCATGCATCTTTCCCTGCAGCAAAACTTTGAACTGCCCCAATAAAATGAGACACCCCAAGTATTGCAAAGGAAACAAATAGGGTCAGAAATAAATTCTGGTGTGAGTGAAATCAAGTATGCAAAATATCTTGTAAACTCTTAAGGCTGTACAGAGAACCTTTCTATTAAATGCTATTCAAATCCCAATTAAAATCTGAGAATGTGTATATTTAAGTTTATCTATAAACATACACCCAAGCATTCATCCACTTACTTCATTCAGTTGCACATGTACAAACTCCTATGGATTAACTCCCTAAATTTCATAGCATAATTTCTCTTTCTCGTCTTTTCATTTTGTTTGGTCTGAACTCTTGCCATTGAACACCATGTGTGCATTGCAAAGGGGCTCAGTTCTGTTAACCCTTTACACAGAGGCCTACAGGACTTAAACAAGTCATGCACATACCCATCAACCACCTGCTGATGAGTAGATCAAGGCACTACTCCTAAATTATTTTATAATTTAGAGACCATGCTTATTTATTTCTTTCTGGGGAATTTCTCTTTTGATTCCAGAGATTCTCGTATTCTTTCCTTCCTCATATAGGTCAAGAATTATTAAAATCACCCAAAGATCATATCCAGACATACAAAGCATTCATGTAAAATTGCACACCTTATTTCAGAGTCATTTTTGCTTTAATCACATTTTTCTAAAACCTGCTTATATTTTTATTTCTAGAAATTTTCCATTGCTTACACAAATCTGAAGAAGTCATATGCAAAACTATATTTATTCTTTTACTGTGAACATAGGGAATGGTTTTTGAGAAAAACCCATAAAAACTTATTGGTTTATGATCTGAACAAATCAGCACATATTTGTAATATTGCATTGTTCATATCATTTTTAATATAGACTAGACATAAGCATGAATCTCATTATTCACACTGCCTACTTCTTTTCTTTCATTGATACCCTATTCCACAGTAAAACATTTGATTCATTTTTCATATCAAAACTAGCATATATAAAATCTATTTCTGTGTTTAGTGTATTTGTTTAACAAAAACTGAAACCATCACAACAAGTCAAAACAAGTTAAAATCTCATCCAAAAACCCAACCAGAATACCATCCATGATCAACATATTTTCATCCAAAGAATAAAATCAAACAGAAAAACATAATGTAGTGTTTATATAAAATAACTTGGCTGCCCTTAACATGGGTCTTAATGCCTTACAGATCATAAGTGATTAATCACTCACCTTCCTCCTCTCTTCCCCGAGAATGCCTTAGCTTGAAAACAGGGTGAGCTCTCCTTTCTATTTTTTTTCAATGTGTTTCTGTTTTTCCTCAGAGAAAACCTCTACTTCCCTCTTGATTTAAATCATTTTGCTAGGGTTTTACTAAAGGAAAAACCCATTTTATCCTCACATTACTCAGAGAATTATGTGTGTGTTGTCATGGCTAAATGTGCCATTTTCTCTTGATTTCTATTTCTAGTAAAAGCAGTTGCTTCTCTGCTTTTCTGTGCCCATGCTAATTGCATGATCCACCTACACATCATCTTTGTGTGACTCAGATACATTGTATACCTTGTTAGGCCTGAATGGTTCTTTTATATTATTTCAAACCATTTATTTCCTGATTTATTTTTAAGAAGGAATTTATGCACAATAATACTAAACTGGTTCTCATGCAATTTAGTTATCAAAAGGACTTTATCATTTTATACTTCTTTGGCTACTCATATCTAATACATATATACTTATATATATGTATATATATATATATATATGAGATATCTGTATATAGAAACTCACTCATATTTGATCATTTTCTTCCCATTATATTTTATTGAAAAATCTCTATCCTCTTATTTAATCATTTCACTTACTCCTAATATTATTATTATCAGACTATATTTTCTTTTCTTAAAAATTCTCATTTTCTGATTTTATTAAAATTATTTTTATCTCAATAATTTGGGTCTTCACAGAATCATCCTTCCTTTCGGGCCTATCTCCTTTGTTAGAATTCTCTTTGATTAGGGTTCCTCTAAATTTGAATCTCCATTCTTGAATCATCCTATGAGAGAGCGTACTTTTAATTGATATAAAAATGTTTTATATTGTGTTATTTGGGTTGTTAAGTTTGAATTTTGGGTTTCGATCGATTCGTCTAGCTAACGCTACCGATAGGAATTCCAAAACACTCGAATAGAGCAAACTGACACAATATTGTTTTCGAAATTGATAAATGAAATAATTTTATGTATAATTATATTTTATACATAAAAGTACAGTTTTCTGAATTTAGTTATTTAAATGAATTGGTTGTTAGAAATGATAGTACTAGATTATCATTTATTGTTTTGTCAACATTCCTAAACCATTAACTATTGTTGTATGTTATAAGGAGATGAAATTTTATAAACATGGTTTATAAATCTGATTTGCAAATGAAATGAATTTAAATTAAGGATTTGAGAATTTAATTTTCGGTGCTTTTCAAAATTTGGGTTTCAAAGTTTTGAAAATTATATTATTTGAAATTATTTTCGAATGGAAATTGTTTCCAAAGAATTTTAAAAGAAGTAAGTCAGTACTCTCCTCTTATGTCGCTGGAAAATAATTTCGATGATGACTGCAGCATCATCGACATTCATTTTTGAGTCTCAAAGTGGGGATACCACTTAGTAGCTTTACTACACTTTTGTTTTGGAAAATGGATTTGATTTGAATTTCTTGAGTATGATTTGATGTACAAAATATATATATGTATATATTTATTTCAAAATGGTTTGAAGTGAAACCGAAAATTTAACTCTTATGTTAATGTTAAGTGATAGTTTTCAATTATTGAAATGAAGTAAATTTTTTGAATAATTGGAGTGTCTAAAATGAGAAATGAAATTGAAACAACTTGAAACAGTTGAACTAGGATAAAATTAACTTGTATAATACTCAATTGCATTCTAAAACATATATAACTTACGTGAAATATTCAAAAAGCTAAAAATTTATGTGAATATGTAATTAAAGGTTATACAAGAGAAAACTAAAGTAATAAAAATGTTCAAACTAAATTTTGCTTAATAGAAATGTTGTAAATAAAAGGTAAATTTGTAAAGTTCTCAATTACATTCGTAAACATTAGTAAAACTTACCTGGAAAAGTTGGAATGTAATGAGAACCTGTAATTGAATAATATACAATATAAATGTAAGTAATAAGATGTCCAAAAATGAAATTTTGTTAAGGGAATTTATAAATAAAAGTTGAGTGGTTATAATAAACGTTTATACACTTAATCTATGTTGCAAGATATGTTAAGTGAAATAAATTGAATAATAAAAAGAGAATGTTATTTAAGTAAATAAGGTGAATGTAAATTAATTGAAAGTGTGTTAATTAGAATGATAATAATAAATGGATGAGTAATGAGATGTATAGTGTTGACACTCTAAAATGAAATTTATATGGTTTTGAATTAATTGTTGTATCTGGTACTATGTATTTCGAATCTATTTTTCCTTTCTGTTGCTTCTATTCTCCTATCTCGTTCCTTTTCGGGGACGAAAAGTTTTGAGTGAGGGAGAGTGTAACGACCTAAAATTTTTAACGATTTACATAACGCAATTAACTAAATTTTTCATGAAAATAAAACAATAAAATTTTGCAATGAAAATTTGATATTTGGTATGCGCCTATTTAAGCATAGCAAGTGGCAAATTTTCATCAAAAAATTTGTAAGTTTGTTTTGGTTGTGAAATTTCAATTTAAAATTTAAATCAGCTAAAATTTGTTAGAAATAAAATATTTTTGAAATTTGAATATTTTTATATAAGAAAATTGTAAATCATTTTTTGGTTGAGACGTCATATTTCGTTTTGCCAAATTTGGACTGCTCTAGCTCCATTTATATTATTTCTGGCGTTTTAGCAGCATTTTTGGCAATGAATATGAAGTTTTGATAAGAGGGTCGTATCACTCATATCTATGTACCATCTTGTTCATCTCATCGTGCTGATCTCCGCAGTATATTCATTTATGCATTTCGGTGTCCAGTACGCGGCGAAATCTACGAAACGGTTAGCCATATCAGTACCCTTTTGGGCCTTTTGAGTTTCCCTGTTGCCGTTTATATATCCTCCATGAGAAACAAATGGCCACTTGCTTTTAATATTTCCAGAAATAATCACCTGACTTTTGTTATTCCCAGGTTTCAATTTATATTCTGTTCATTGCCTGCCATTCTCTCTTCCTTCCTCTTCTTTCCATTTTGTTCTATAATAAAAAAAAATCTTAGTTCTCATATTTTTGTTTGCCTGAAGCCTGCAACCCTTCCTTTCATTGCCGATCTCATCCTCTTTGCCATTTCCCTCTCCACGTGACAGCCTCCACCGCCAGTGCATCCCCCAACTCTCCGGCCCATCAGCCACCCGCATCCTCCCACTCCATCTCCATGCAACCACCTTCCACTGAGCCCCGCCAGTAGCCTCCCACCCACATAGCAGACTCGAGCTCCCTTTCCCACCACCTTCCAAACCCGCCTCCTCTCACCAAACTTACCCAGCGCTTACACTGAGCACCGCACCAACCACCGTGACAGCTCCTCCAACGCCGTAGATTCCCAGCCTCCCTCTCTACCGACGAGTCACACCCCATATCACCACTTACGCCTCACTTCCCCTCTATCCTCGCCAGCATTACGCGCCGAACAGCCCACACCTTGCTCCATGTCAGCCTGCACCTACTGCCTCCTCCGCCTCCGCATCACCCCTAGCAGCTGAGCACCCAGCAAAACCCACCTCACCCTGACCGAATCATAGCCATGATCGCCCCACTCCTCTGATCACCCTCCAAAACCTAGTAGCCAAACTTCGCCGAAACGAATAGCCACCAGCAGACTCGCCTCCAACTCAGCCTTCTGCCGCAGTTCTCTTCTCTGCCTTGGCCTTCCACCTTACATGATAGCTACACCGCATAGCCGCAGCCCGAACGCCTATCTCCATCACCCAATCCTACTTCCTTATGCCGAACCCGAACACCCAGCAAGCAACCACCCTGCCAAACCCCAACCATCCCACTACTTTGCCTGTGCCTCTCCACCTCCCACTGCTATGCTTGTTTCTTTAGACTTCTCGACCTGCACACGTAGCCAGCATGCAACTCCACCCCGCTCTTCCCACTATCAACCGAGCAACACCTAGCCTTCTCCTCTTCTATTTATAGAAAACAAGAGGAGTAAATATATATATATATATATATTTGTTTACTTTGAATTCAAGATCGTGCTGCTTTGCTTTGCCGCTGTCAGGATCTGTACAGTAGTAGTTTGTCGTTCATCGCTGTCACGTTGCTTGTTCGTGTCCGTTTGGTGATTGGTTGCATATCCGTGTGCATGTTCGTGTCACCTTCTTCGCCATCGTTGTTTCCATAGCCTCGGAAGGTGAGCGATCACTCACGATTAGCATTCTTATGTTTACTAAATTGATTTCACATGAAATGATGATTTAAATATGTTCTTAAACTTGAATTGTTTAGTGATTTGATCATTGAATATGATATGTTAATATTTAAATTTGTTAACCTATGTTAATTGATATATGACACCATCACATGTTGTATATATTATATTTTGAATGGTTAGTTATGATCCATGCTTGTAATTGATATGTTATGCTATTTTATATTATTATCCTATTGTTCTCACATTGCAAGTTCCTTGTTAGTTAGGAAAATCCCTGTGGGTTGAAATGATACATACTCGAATGATATTGTAGATTAGGGAAAATCGTTATGGGTTGAAATGATAAACCCAAGCGATTTTATTGATTTTGAAATTTTGGGATTGCGAGTTGAAATGATATATACCCGTAAATATTAAATTATTACGGATTGAAATGATAAATATCCGTATCACTTGACCATAGGATAGAAAAGTATATACGGACACCATTGGTCTATTTCTAAATGATTTCCAAGAAATTTTGAAAAGAAAATATGTGTTTTAATAAATTTTGATTTTTAAAATATAATATAAATATTTTATTTTAATATATGTGTAAAATTTAGATTTTTAAATTATATGTTTTGAAATTTTAAATTTATAAGTTAAGTTTTGAAAAATGTAAATTTTAAGATTTTACTTATAGTTTTATTATTTTTAAATATATATAATAAGATTTAATATAAAATAAATTTAATAATAAGATTTAATTTAATAAAATTTAATATAATAAAATTAAGTACAAAGTTAATTTAACTAATATATATGATATGTTTTAAATTATTTATTTGACATTTATATTAATATTTTGAAATTAGATTTTGTAATAACTTTAATAAATTAAGGTTGGAAAGATAAATTGAAATTGATTTGAAATTTAATTTGTTTAAGAATTGTGTTTAAATAAGAATTGATTTGGACTTATTGATTTTGAGATTTTAAAGATATGATTTTATAACTTGATTTTGATTAAAGGCGATTAAATGAATATTTTCAAATTTAAATAAAATTGAAATAGAATATTTAATATTGATTTAAATTTGTAATTTGAGATTTTATTTAAATGTTTATAAAAAATGATTAAGTGAATATTTAAATTTTGAAACATATTGAATTTGAAGCGGTTTAAATTTGTAGTTCAAACCTGGATTTGGAATCAATATAAATTGAAAATGGTTTTAATAAGAATTTGAATTGAACCTTGAACCTTTTTAGTTGAAATCGTTGAACTGAGATTGATTTAAATTAAATTTTCGAACTAAAGTTGATTTGAATTGATTTGTGAAATTGGAAGAAACAATTCTAATTTGAAACTATTTTCGATGTAAACTCTTTTAATATATAAACTATTTTAATCTATAACCTATTTTTAAATATAAACTATTTTAATGTATTACTATTCCAATATATAAACAAATTTCAATATTCAAACTGTTATGATTTAGATTTAATTGATTTAAATGCGAATATTTTGATATGATGGTTTAACCTATTTTGTGATTATGATTTTTGAAATGAATATGATTTAAGGTGAATAATGATTTCGAAAGTGAATATGATTTTGAAATGATTATGATTTGGAAGTGAATATTGTTTTTGAAGTAAATAATGGTTTTGAAAGTGATATGATTTTGAAATGACTATGATATTTTGATATGAAGTATAAACTGTTTGAAATGTAAATTGACCACGATGTAAAATAAGCGTTTGGTTGTTAAAGAGACCGGGATCAGATATTGTCATACTCTCTGCCAATACCAAAAACCACTTTAACAACTGTGCACGTGGTGGAGAATCCAAAACGAAGTAGGATGGTTTGGCGAACGTCTGTATGAAGTATGAATGCAGCCCTGACTCCCTCGAGTCAGCTTGATATGACTAAAACAGGAGTCACGCCGGGCCAAGTGAGGTCGAATCTCCAATTGAGCATGCTTCTTCGAAACCATATCTATTGTTTTTGTGATTTTATTTTGGTGTGTACACCTTTGATTATGGGAGTGTGTCTCGAGGTGGGCGGTAGTAGCTGCTATGCATTATCACCAGTCCGGATCCACAAAACGGTAGTATCCTACCCTGGGCATTGCCTCGCGTGCCTTGTCATATGCCTTATCGCACCCACTACGAGTTTGGTGTGTGTCGTACCTATAGAGTGCTCCTATGTATTGGATTTCTGTTGTATTTTGCTTTAGACTCTGATGTCTTGTAGTAGCTTCATGAACTACTATTTATCTATTTCCGCTGCTTATTGTTGTATTACTCCGTGTCTGTGATTCTGTGATTGATTTATTTACTGTATATGCTAAGTTTTGCCAAATATAAATTAGCAATCTATTGTTTTGAGCAATTCAAGTCTGACATGTGTGGATTATTGTCGATTTGAATGGTTTGAAATGACGGATCGTTACATAAGGGGTTTGGGAATTGTGTTTTATAAAGATCTTTTGATCGAGTGTTTACAAAGTGATTTTAACTAATTAAAGATTAATTAAATAAGGTTTAGTGGATTCCATATGGGATGAAATCCATGTTTGAATGTTTGTTTATTTGATAGTTAAATAACCGGCTATCAAAATCTAGACCAAAACGTAACTTTGGAAGTATCCAGGAGAAACACATGAGTTATTTGGCACAATCATCCCCGATGATGCAGTAATGTATGTATAAATTCGTTTCATTCTTCTAGAATAAGTTATAAGGAAATCCATCCACTAATGGTTAGGAGGTGATCTCCGCTCTTATCTTTATCTGCTTATTTCCTAAAGTACTGGATATGTTATCCGAAAACCACTTAGATCCAACTCAAGCGTTTCGAACTGAGGACATCTTAAAGAATATGGAATCGAAGACGGAGCATTGAAGTGCAATGGCTGCTTGCTACTAATCCTGAGGGTGATTCGAAAATGGATGTAGTAGAAGTAGTGCCTTCGGTTTGCTTTTATCCTAGACAACTTGTATGTAAGAATACTGGCACTGTATTATTGCTTGGAGGGCAGTGTTAGCATTCCAAGTGGGATTGCTATTTAAAAAGGTAAAACATAGCCTCAAGCCTCATCAACCGGGAATGACTGAAACATGGAAGATGCAGTAGGGAAAAGTGGGTCACTCCCATTAGGGTGTGTCATCACCTTTCTAGATACATCTACATGTTTATGGATTGGTTATCCATGAGATCTCAATAAAAAGGGTTGCAAAGCAACCAGGGTGATGACATATTCAGTACTATCCAGTAAGGGGTAGGCCAGTCTTGTATTGGCAGAGGATCCTGGCGAGGTTCTCGGTACATTTTCTAAACGTGTACCGTGATAGGTGGTAGCCCAGTAACCCAGTCATTGTACGGAATCCATTCTCCAATACGAGCCTTTACGGTCTTAGTTGTATACCTATTATGCTGGAATTTAATTAATGTAACAATTTCGGCTATGATTAAAAAGTATTTGTATCTTAGACACTATTATAATATTAGAGAATTTCATATGAAATGGTTTGGTTATCGTAAGGTAAAAACTCGTTCATGTTTATGTGCGGCGTGGTGTTACGAGATACCTTTGATTTTAAAAGGGTTTTAAACATAATAATTCAGTTGTTTGAGTTTACTCACACCACACCCATGTCTGACTGGAGTTTTATTTTCTTTCCTTAAAACTCTTGGGTGCTCAACTTTTTATGGGCAGCCAAGTAGTTCAGGTTTCCCCGGATGCATCTTGGAGGAGCTTGGAACATGAGGCTTCATCAATAGCAGGTATTATCTTATTTCCGCTATATTGTATGATCTATGTATCAGTTAGGTAGGGACAGGCTATTATAACTGTCCTAGGGTAGAATTTGTATTATTATGATTCCGACGTATCATTTTGGAAATGACTTTGTAAAGAATTATATTGATTAATATATGTTATTCCATTGCGTTGTGAGATTCTATGATTATTTAGTTTCTTCTTATCTTCTATCTCCTTTGTTTCCCCTAACAATCTGTCTTTCCGGCACTTAGTTGTTCGGAACGTGAATATTGTGGATGTATTTGTGTCGACTTTTGGGGTTCGGAAATGTAGGCCGTTACAGCTCCTCTCATGGCTTTCACATATGTCTAATCAGACATTCCTAGGTTCATATCAATATTCCTTATACTCAACGGGGATTCCTTGTTGCTGAATTACGAGCATTTGTAGTTATTTTATTTATAGCCTTGACCTTTACTTCATCTTACCAAGGCAGTCATCCCTATCTACTCCATATCAAAATTGGTTTGGTTTTCACCACTTTTTAAAAAAAATTAAAACTTCACGGCTATGAAGTACCTAATCGAAAACTTTTATCTTTAAAAATATAAACTTAAAAGCCTTTTCAAAAATTGCTTGGTTTTCAAAAGAAGCCATGAACAATTTCTCATTCTAACCAACTTTCCATTTTCAAAGACTTTTTATAATAGAGATTTACCTCTTTAAAAGTAGGATTTTTTATCCCAAACATTCATTATGTTTGCATTCAAAAACTAAATTTTCATACCAAACCATTTTTCAAAAACACCATTTATAATTTTAAACAATGAAAACTGTAGTAAACAAGGATAACTTCTATTCTATTATTTTCCTACTACTCATGCTATTTTCGCTTTCAATCTCAACAGAGATTCCAATAGCCTATTAGAGGGACTTTCAAAAGATATGCACAATTATTGCACATATATGGAAATTATCCCTTCTTCATATGCTTCACCTTTAATTTCCTACATTGTTTCTAATTAGATTACTAACACTATCGTGATATAAATTCCTAACGTTGTTCCAATTCAAATTTCCTAGCGTTACTACCATTTAAAATTACTCCTACCTAAATTGCCTTCAAGTGGCTTCTCTTTACTAGCACTTTTCCTCTTTTATTGTTTTCCCATTGACTCATTGTAGTGCGTTTTCCTACTGCTTTAGTCATTGGGCTATTCTTCATTAACATGGAAAGAGATACGCATAAATCTATTTCAGCTGTTTCTCTCTGTATCTTCCTTCTACAAGAGTATTCTCCTTATCTTCCTTATTGGGCATTCTTACACCTGTATTCTTTTTACTCCATTCAATAAGGTACAATTTCCATTTATCACCACTTATAAAGAATTTTAGAAAGGAACTTTCAAATTTACAAAAATAGGAAAAATCATCGAGCAAAACATACGCTCTTTTCCATTCATTTTAAAAATGAAAAACCGCTTTACCAAAAACCTTTAAATTGAAACTTTTTAACCTAACCAATTTTTTTTATTTAAATTTCACAAGGAATCTCTAAATAACTCCTTAATTTAAAATTTCTAAATTTTTTTTTAAACAACAAATTTTCAACGTTGGGGTCCTTCTATTTTAAATAAATCCTTTTAAAACCATTCAAAACATTTCAAGAAACTTTCAAAATCTTTTTGTTAAATTCCTTCACATGGGGTCGAACTTAGAAACAAACTTTTATTCGTCCTTTCTCTTGGACTTTCCTTCTTTTCTACTCACGTTCATAAAAATCTGGTTTATCCTCTTGTGGTGGTTAATGTACACCTTCTTATAGGTAGTTGATTCATCCTTTTTCACATCTAACTTTTGGATGCATGCAACATATAGGTTCTTACTTTCCATCTGTTTGGATGAAATGTACGTCTCCAGTCAGAAATTTAGCAAAATCCATAATCATAAGGCAGTCTAGGCCCAACAAAGGAGTCAAGTACCATCCAACTTTCAGAGTCCTTCTATATCTTGCGTGCATGCTCTTCTTGGTTCACGCCTTGCGGTATGGTCGATACTCTGTGGTGTAATCGGGTAGTTGTATAAATTTAACACTATTCATTGTTCCAAATCATGGTCGCAACTACTTCTATAGTCGGAGGTCATAGAGTTTGGCCTATAAAATATATATATATATACATATATATATATAGGTAAAAATACAAATATGTTCTCTCAGCGTATCCTAATTCCGATGATTGACTCACTTAAGCTCTGATACCAAATGTAACAATCCACTCCCTAATGGGCTCGAATTTTGACTAAATTAAAACCCAAGTACATTAGGATACAAATTGTTGGTTCTGGTAACCTGTAATAAACATTAGTATATAAGAATGCTATCTACATAAACTCACAACGAAATAGAAAAATATAATAGAACATATATGCTGACCAAGGCTACTACCTTGGAATCAATGTTATTTTTTATTATCTGACTGGTTTACCAGCACTGAGCGTGAATGAGAAGACTTCACCATCTGTAGTTCCCATCTTACACCAGTTGTTTGTCCCTCTAAATCTATCCTATGGGTTGTAATAAGGAGGGGGTTAGAACAATGTTCCGGTGAATGGAAAATTACATACTTTATCCATAACACTAATATATGTTGATTGATTTTTATTTAAGAGTTGTGTCCATTATTCACGGCTATTCCGTGTAATTCCATCTACACGTACGGTATGCCTAACCTTTTCCAAGATATCACTATATATATATATATATTTCTACATACATACATACATATATCTAAACATTGTACTACCTAAAAGAAAACCTCGACCACTTAATACTTTTTAAATAGGGAGGAGGTGGATTCATCAACCATTTAATACCTCAATCCTGAAGCGATCCCTATATAACATAATTGTTAGTCAATCAGCCCTAGCTACAAAGACTGATGACCCCTAGAAATGGGTTATAATTTAATTCCCATACTACTAACGCATCTCAAAGACTTATCTAAGGGTTAACTAGCCTAACTCCAACATACAAACAACTAATTAAATAATGAGGTCTTTGCGTATCCAATACAGATTCTACACTAGTAGGAAGCGAAATCCATCAAGGCATAACCGAAGTCTTTGCTAACGACCGTTCAGGACCATTAGTGGTCATAGCCTATATACCAGACCTACTACTAAATACCAGTCCAACAACAAGACTAACATAGCCCACCGACCTCCCATAGCCAAAATCCTATTTAGACTATCCTATTATAAGTTAAGGAAAAATACCCATCCTAGTTACTTAACACCTTTTGCTAGAAATAAAGCAGATCCCATTTCCCTATTAGGTACCGTCATAAGTTATTTAAGACTTCTCATATGGGGAGGAGGCAAATCCAATGGCCATTTAATACGTTAAACATTGAAGTAAACCTCTTGACATCCTTAAAGGTATTGAGATATTTAATACTTCAAATCTAAGGCGAACCCTTAGTATATTTTCCCACACATATATGAAAACGCATATCCCTTCCCCATGAGTTCTATGGTTGGAGATGTCTCACATTAGTAGTAAGTATACACAACTGCTGGTGGCCTCTAGGTGAAGGGCATACTTCTATCGTGTAACTCTACTGATCTAGCATCCACACCCATTCTAAACCAAACCAAGTATCCTAGGCCTAAATATTGGGCTAGGCCCACTAATTCACGATCATCCTAAATGTATTATTGAGGATATATAATTTCCTACTATGAAATTATACTATCTCCTAGTATTTTATTCCTATCTTATACGCTTACTACATGTATTCTCCATTTCCCTCTTATGTATCGTAAATGTCAATTGTCTGTAATAATGGGTCATCATTATTCAAATTGGACAATCACCAGTAACATTTATTTATTCATTCTAATTCAACCTATTATGCTTATTTCATTTTTCCATAAATGCCATATTAAATTCTTTAATCAGTCCTACTAAACGCATTAATTTAATTCCTGTAAATCCTATTAACTCCACATTTATTGCCCTAATAATTTTGGAGTTACTATCTCTTTCTCCATTTCAACCTTAGTCCTATGATTTACTACGCTATTAACAACTAGTCGTCCTAATTATAACTAACACGAATATCGTTGTATATTACGACAATATATATATATATATATAATCAGTAGGCACGATTATATGTGTGTGTGTGTATATACCTATTTCTAACTCATTAATTCCTACGCTTAGGAATTCCAGAACTTACTTATATGTACATTCCGTAAGGGACATTTGTTTCCACATTTTAATATATTAGAGTTATCCTTTCCAAAAAGGATTATCGTTATAACTTTCCAAAGATTACCCAAAAGTGAGAATTTTTCTCCATTTAAAATTACAACGAATTATCTCTTTTCTTTATTGAAATAGACAGTGCATACTATGGAGGAAAACATCTATACTTCACACATCTCTTTCCTTTTTGATACATTCCTTATTATTTCAAACGACGCACTTTTTATATGTAATTGTGGAATCAAATAGTTTATGGAAATTACACGGAAATAGATGCGACTAAATTGTACCTACAATGCTCCTAATAAACTAAAATGTAGAAATTCACATTCCAACTCAAATTAGGACAATCTAAATTTATGCTAACAATTTACAACCTAATTATCATAAATATGGAATAAACCTTGCAATCTTATCAACATTTTACTCTAACAAATTTAGGGACTGATTTTCAAATTTCTAGATTAGGGTCAAAATACCTTTCCTATTCCAATTACCTAACTTACAGAATATGTAGCAATGTTCGGTTGACTTGGATATGCATAATAATTAAATAAAACTCAATGATATAAATTTTAATGTCATATATAAATCATATAATTTCCTACTCACCTTTCGAGCTTTCTAAATCTCCCAAATCCAAATCCATCCATTTAATTGACTCCTTTTCATTTTCAATCCAAAAATATTTATAACAAGATATACATACCTACTAGAATTACAGATCCAAGAGGAGATTTGAATTAAGTGAAATATAGACTTATAATTATGACATTTACCTTTTTCGCAATATTAATTTGCTCCTTCTCCTTTCACTCCTTCTCTTTTATTTTCTACCCTTCTCAGATTATATATATATGTATGTATAATGTTTTATAAGTAACAGAAATAGTGAAGAAGGAAAAATGGCAGACCTTCGCTGCTTTGATCAGAAAATATGAGAAGAAAAGTAAGAGGCTAGGCCTGTATTTATAAATGCTCAAATCAATCATATCCGTTAGATTTAAAATAATTAAATCTGGACCTTTCGGCAATGTTCAACCCTAACCGCCACTGCTCCAACCGATCGATCGCTCCCCTATAGGTGGTTGACCGGCCCAAGGAGGGGGTAGACCGATTAAATATAATTTATTTTCTTTTTATTCCCATTTAATTATTTTCGTTTTGAAAACTTCAAATGCTAATAACTTCTTTGTTTGAATTTCGATCGTAAAACTCCAAACATGGAAGCTTCTTAGAAAACTGCCACAAACACAAAGGTGTAAGCTTCACGGCTAAATTCCATTATTTGCTCAAATTTCATTTTCGAGCCATAATAATTATTTATTAATTACTGTTAATTTTATAGGATGTTACATTTATACTATGACATTCCAATCATGAGTTGAAGGAGTTAGCTAGTACCTATCTTTGTATACTTGGAATGATTGCATTCCTAAGGTCCAATCATGGATCACAAGATTCGATTGGCACCTATCTCTGGGTACCTATATACCTGCATTTTGAAAACACAGAGCATTCAATTTCACTGTTATCTACAGTGTATAGTTAGGCTAATGAGGACAAAATTCCATCGTTCCCTAAAGCCAATTCATTTTATATTCACAGGAATGACAGATTCTGCCTTGTTACATCACAGCCAAGTTAAGCATTTATAAAGATACATTTAAGCGAAATAGCATTGTAGATGTTCACTATTCTACACGCTCGAAACCGAGATTCCATAAAAAGTTGCTAGCTTGAATGTTTCATCTCTAAACTTGTGCTCAATGGCGTACGAAACTTCTCTGCTTGGGTCCATATTCACTAGACCAGGGAAAGTTTGTTTAAGGATGAGATCTTCGATCTCGAAGGTGTGATTCCTGACCTTTGCGTTATATTGTCGAGCTACTCATTTCTAGTGAGCAGTAGCTCTATATTCAGCTTCCTCGCACTTCTTATTAAGCATATCGAGGGACTTAAGAAGGAGCTCCTCATTCGTCTTAGGATCATAATGGATCTTCCGATGAGATGGTACCTCCAATTCAATCCATAATCGGCTCTACTCCATAGGCCAAGACGAATAGAGTATGGCCAATCGTGGACTTGTGGGTTGTTTGGTAAGCCCAAAGCGCTAGAGGTAATTCATCGACTCATTTTCCCTTGTCCCTCGTCGGTCGCTTCTTCATGGTGGACTTAATGATTTAGTTCACCGCCTCCACCTATCTATTAACCTATGGATGTGCTACTACCATGAATCTCCTCTCTATTTGATATTTGCTGCATAAATTCTTGAATTTAGCACTGTCAAATTGGGTTCCGTTTTTGGAAATGATTTTTTGTGGAATCCCAAATCGGCAGAAAGTGTTTTTCACTATGAAATTGATCGCTTTCTTCATGGAGATCATGGCAAGCGGTTCCGCTTCAGCCCATTTCGTAACAGTCAACTGCAATAATGGCATACTTTGCTCCGCCCTTTGACATTGGTAGCACACCGATACTGTCAATACCCTATACTACAAAAGGCCATGGACTTGTGTCATTTCTGTTGATGAGGCTTTGGTAATCTTTGCGAATCTTTAACATTCATCGCACCTTCTGGTGTAATCAGCCACATCTCGATTGATTATTGGTCAAAAACATCTATAGTGAAAAATCTTCCTTGTCAATATTTGCTCCCCGATGTGATCGCCATAGACACCTTCGTGTACATCTATGAGGATCCTTTAAGCTTCTTCTTTGGCGATATATCGCATTAAGGGAGCTGAGAATCCTCTCCCGTATATTACTCCTTCCTGAACAATAAATCATGGAGCTTTGTGCATGAGTTTTCTTCATTCGTTCCTTCAATTCAGGAAAGTTCCTCTCAATAAGTACTCTTTGATTAGAGTCATCCATGATTCCTCTTCAACTTCATCCTCCAAGATCCAGTCGATGTCCATCTAGTCATTGCTTGGAGCTGATAACACCTCCATTGGAACTGAACCCAAAAGTTGCACATCTCTAAAGCTATCCAGCTTGACTAGCGAATCAGCCTTTGTATTATCCTCCCTAGGAATATGTGTTATCGTATAGTATTCGATGTCATTGAGTAGTTCTAGAACCTTCATGAAATAAGGGGCTAGCCTTGCTCCCTTAGCTTGGAACTCTTTCTTCACCTGGAAGACCATGAATTGGGAGTCGTTATGTATATGTAATGTTTTGACTCCCAATTCCTTTATTACCTTGAACCTACGATTAATGTTTCATATTCAACTTCGTTTTCCATTGTATGGAACTCATGTTTCAAAGCATAACATATCGATCTTTCCTTAGGAGTTATTGAAATCACTCCTGCCCCCGAGCAACGATCATTAGATGCTCCATCCGTGTATAACTTCCATTGAGCCTTTCGCTCCATATCTTATCTTCTTTCATCGTCCTAGGTGGTTAATTCAGCAATGAAATTGGCCAATGCCTGTTCTTAGATCGCTTTCTAGGGATGATAGGATATATCGTACTGAATTACTTTGATGTTCCACTTCAACAACCTTCCCGAAATCTCAGTTCGTGCAGCACCTGTTTTAGAGGTTGGTTAGTCAGTACTTTAACTAGATGAGCTTGAAAGTAGAGACGAGTTTCCTTGATGTAATCAACAAGTGGTAGGCTAGTTTTTCCAATTATGATAATTTATTTCTGCTCACGTTAACCGCTTGTTGATATAATATACCGGCCTTTAGATCCTGGCATCTTCGTGTACTAAGGCAGCCTTTAAAGCATGAAGAGATAATCCCAAATAGACAAATAGCTCTTCACCTTCTAAAGTCTTCGATAAGGTGGGTGGTCTTTCCAAATGATCAAGCAAGGCCTGAAAAGCATCCTTACGCTCCTACGTCCAAACAAAATTTATTTTTCCCTTTTGGAGGGCATTAAAGAATGGTATACACTTGCCTGTAGGCTTTGAGATAAATCAAATTAACGTAGCTACTTTTCTATTCAAGCTTTGCACTTCCTTTATTGTTTCCAAGGCTTTGACATCCCTTGTTGCCTTAATCTACTCTAGATTGGTCTCTATGTCCCTTGAATTTACTATGAAACCCAAAAATTTCCTTAACGCAACTCCGAACGAACATTTTAGTCGATTGTGATTCATTTTCGCTCTTCGGAATACGCATATTACTTATATGTATCACAAGTGGTTCACCGACCGCTGCGACTTCACCAGCATATTATCCACATAGACCTTCATTGTATGTCCAATCTAACTCTTGAATATCAAATTTAATCTTTGGTAGGTTGCTCCTGCATTCTTCAGACCAAATGGCATAACACGGTAGCAATATAGTCCTAGGTCAATGATGAAGCTATGTTCTTGATCTGGAATGTGCACTGGTATTTGGTTGTTGTTGGAATAAGCATCCATGAAAGATAGCAATTTGTGGCCGGTAGTTAAGTTCAATAGCTGGTCAATCTTCAGGCAGCGGGAAGCTGTCTTTCGGGCTTGCCTTCTTTAAGTCTTAATAATCGATGCATGTCCACCATTTTCCATTAGGCTTCTTGACCAACACTAGACTGGATACCTATTCGGGGTATAGAGGATTGCGGATAAAGCCGTTGGCTTTTAACTTATCCACTTCTTGCTTCAATGCAACATATCTCTTCGAACCCAACTTACGCCATTTCTGCTTCATAGAAGGACATCTGGGGTTCACATTCAATGCGTGGAATGCTATCTTCGGCAATATTCTACACATATCAGAATGTGTCCAGGCAAACACATCCAGGTTTTCTCGGAGGAAGCCAGCCAACTCCTTTTTCATCTTCATACTAAGTTGAGATCCAATCTTTAGGACCCAAGTAGGATCATCTTGGTGATTAAGATGTTAATTGTCAACTCAACTAGGGCTACCCTCGCATCCCTCGGCTCTATCCTTGGATCGATGATTTGTTGAACTTGCTATGCCGACCGAGCCAGGGCTTAGGCGGTGGTTGCTATGCATCAAACGACTTAAAGTAGAGAGTCTTCTCCACATCCATTCCTTTTTCACATCACTTCGCTTCTCTCAGCTCCACGACGTAGCATTCATGCCCTATATTCTGGTCAAATTGGACAAATCCTACCTCATTCTCCATAGGAAATTTCATTATTAGACACTATGGGGCTAGTGCCACCCAAAAGCTAGCTAGACCGGTCAGCCTAAGAAGGCATTATATGCAAAAAAACGTATCCATCATAATGAAGGTCAGAACCTGCACTCTCTTGTGGTTACCTTCACCTAAACCCATAGGCAAGTCAACACATCTAACGAACACTACAGCCTCTCCATTAAATCCCTGAATCTGGGACTTAATGGCTTTAGATCATGGTCATCCATCATCATTTAATCATAGGTCCTTTTAAACAGAATATGTAATGGATCGTTTTTCCGTACCCTTTGAATCGACAATAAACCACACATGTCCAACTCAAATTGCACGAACAAGCAGATCATTAAGGGTAGAAAGAAAATAATGATAGGAAAGAATCTCACAAGAATGGAATAACATATATTTTTTCTAATAATAATCTTTACAGCGGAAAATTTTAAAATACATATATAAGAGTCTAACCTAGATTCAGCCTAGACAGTTATAACACTTGCCCTTACAAATGCTGACAAACAACAAAACAAATGCAATAGATGCAGCGGATAATAGAATATGTCCATACGATGATGAAGATCTCCAGCTCTCCTCTGGAAACTCCAAGCGTCTTCAGCTAATCCTGAAACTACTCGGATCTGACCATAGTATTAAAAATACCCGAATCAGACTTGATAAAACAGCGTGAGATACTCGAAATTTTAAATTTATAGCTCATGATGATGTTATCAAAACCTTTGAAAAGAAGGGTATTTCATAAGACCACGTCCACACATAAATACGTACGGGTTTTTACCTAATGATAACCAAAACACTTTTTTTACCAAAATAATTTGATATTATCTTTAATGACATTCTTTTTGGAAAACATCTTTCAAATAAAGTATCAATACCCGGACTAAGTCTAAGGGAATATATCCAGACTAGGTCAAACGGAATATACCGAATGAAATATATGATACCAAAAGGGGTAGTTGAAATGTTTGCAAAGCATTATAGCTATTTTGGAAATACAATCAAAATCGTAGAGCTAGTATTGGAATTGGATTTCCAACATGATACGGAACCTCGATAACCACGCATAGCAACCGGAACCCGGTGGTTTTTCATGCATGGACTCACACACCACTATTCCTCATATTTCCACATTTCTTGATATCTGGTGGCTTCTCATGCAAGGACTCGCACGCCACTATATCATACAATAAGGGTCCCATCTAGACACCTTGGTGACCTAGATCATACGCCGCCAGTCATCTTGAGGGATCGTACGCCACCCTCGTCATACTAAGCCCGAAATATGTAAAATAGTTCCCATATCATTTCCGAGATGTGAGGCTTGGGAGTGAGGTTACGCTCAACTTAGAAAAAGCCACGCTTTTCATAATAGGTTCCACTTTGAAAGCAACATTGCCATTCCTTAATCACTATTTGACTTTTACGAACATACAAACTCTGAGCTTATACGTCTCAGAGAAGGGTGTTAAGCTAAGAGAAGTTGCCTTCTCTGCCACCAAACAGATGTACATTTGTAAAAGTCAATGTATTATCAACTTAAGTTTTATTAAAATAAAACTAAGATTTGAGTACTCACTTTTAACCAAATCGATTACCTTCCTACAAACATTTTTACTAACAACACTTCACTTAAACTTCAACTAATCAACTTCTACTCCATTCCTTTTGCTTTATGCTATCGACCTCTTCTTCCAAACTCCTGAAACTCCAGCAGAGCTTCCACAGAACCTTGAATTTGCTCATAGCTCCTTGTAATGAATTCGGCGGCACTTCCTTCTCTTTCTCTTGCTCCGGAGTTCCCGAACTTGCTTCCTTTTCTCACATGGTTCTGCCTTGATGGGTTCCACCTCTTCCTTCATCATTTCTTCACTTCTTAAATGCTAAAACATGTTTTAATGGTATTTTAAGGTATTTGTCAAAGTTTGTTGGTGTTTGGAGTTGATTTGATATGATTTTAAGAAAAGTTAGTAAGGAAAAGAGAGAAGAAGAAGCCATTAAAGAGAGCTTCAAAGAGGAAGAAGCAGGTGGAAATGGTGTGAAAGAAAGTGAAAGAAGTGGTTTGTATTTATAGAAAAAAAATGAAGTGGTAAGTTACCAAAATATCTCTTTGCCAAATTACCAAAATAACCTTACTTACTTTTTAAGCAACCTATATTTTTTCGACAGTTAACATCACATTTTAAGTCATTACTTTATGTTATTTTCACTTAATTATTAAGTAAAGAATACTAATCATGTTTGCCTTGATTTGATGTTTACGTTTTGACTTCTGTAGCTTTTTTGTCTTTTTATGCTTACTTTTTGTTAATTATATTCTAGAATTTTATAAGTATGTTTAGTAAAAGTAAACTTGATTAATGAATTAATTAATACTTATACTATTTGAATATATGTTCATATATAAGAAAATAAAGGTGCAACAACGTTGCGACAACTTTAAATTGAAAAACATTGATTTTCGACAAAATGTTTTACGGCCACATTTTGACGTTTTAGTTAAACTATTTATTTATGTAATCCAAATTGAAAAATAAATTTGTATAATGCTATTTAAAAATATAAACACTTATAAATTAATTAAAATAATTTATTTAACCATTGAAACTTACTTTTCTAAAATCAGGATTTTGTCACATTTTGGCGATATAAGCAATTATTCCTATTTTTGTGTATTTTTCTCTTTGCAAATCCTATCTAACATTATTTAAATCATAAAATCTTGTATATTTTATATTTAAATCACTTTAAATGTTATATTCGGAGGTGGTCAAATTCTGGGTCATTACATACTTCCCCCCTTAAAAGAATTTCATCCTCGAAATTACCCCAAAACAAAACTTAAAGGTATTTGCCAATAATATTTATTTTAAAGATCAAAGCATACCCATGCTTATCAATTAAGATAATTCACTTTGATAAAAATTGATAGCCATTAATTTGTCAAATAAGTAATTCACATTATGAATTTTAACTTTAGAAGATTATATTGATCGAGTAACTCAAAAATGATACCAAAGGAACTGGGTACTACCAGTAGTATCATATATTTCCTTAACGAGAAGGGGAATACTTAAGAGAAGCATTTACCATCCGAACACATCTCCTGGCCATTTTTAGTTACTTTCGAGCCACTCGGATCGATTAACCATAAGATTGTTTTTCGTTTTCAAATCCCTTTTTAGAAATAATAATATTATTATTCTTTTTCCAAAAGAAATCGATCATCTTTTATTTGGAATAATATCATTATAATTCTTATTTCAAAATTCCTTTGAAATTTCTATGTTAATAAATCTCCTTATAAATTTAATTCAAAACTTATTTTATATTACATAACTTTCCCTTTTATACTATTTCAAAACATTATGATATGAATTCTCAAAACCATCTTTCTCAAACATTATTTTATTTTTTCTAATTACACTTCATTTTACATAATATACTTTTATAAAATATATTCTTAAATGACTTCTTAATAAACACTTTTTATAAAGACACTTCTTTATATTATATAATCTTTTTTTTATTTCAAAATATCTTATTAAATTTGATCGGATATAAGATAGAAGAAGTGCTCTGAGAGGATAATCCAAAGAGAAGTTTAATTAATTAACATCATAATTATACATCCATTCCATAATATTATTTACTTAAGTTTGTAAACATTTTAATACAACATAATCTCATGTTTATTATTACTTTACAACTTAAGTTCATTTTATTTAAGTCAAATCTTAATCTCGTTTCATTAATTTTATTACAAATCAAATTCAATTCACTTTCATTTAACTTCTCTTAAGTCAATTCTTCCATATCTCAATTTCAAATTTCCTTTTGTTTGCTTAACCAAAATGTTCAACCATTTTTAAATTTTGGTTTTACTTTCCTATTCAAATTAATAAGGCGCAAACTTATTCCTCTTTTTTATACCATTTTTAAATTTATAAGTTCAAAAACTTATATATATTTTTTATATTTATCAAATCATACTTGGAATTTTACAATCAAAACTTTTTTTTCTCAAAATAAAACATCAATCGTAAATTATTAAGGTAGCAATTCATCCCTTAGAGACTCAAAAATGAATACTAATGATGCTTCAGACATCACCCGAATTATTTCCCAATGACTAAAGTGTGTTTAGTGCTTTTTCATATATCTTTTAAATTCCCCTTTTTACTTTATAAATCACATTTATAAATTTGTACTTATATATAAATTCACTTATTTCACCTTCGTTATATAAAACCATTTTTTGTTTATTTATAAAATTCATTTTATAAATCCCTTCATAAAATCATCTTATATTAACTTACTTTCTTTTAGAATTAAATCTATTCCAAAATACCCAAAACTTAGTTTCTCAAATTTATATAACATATCTTTCATAAATTTTACAAAATTATTTGGTAAAGTACATTTTTATGCTACATGCTTACTTTATATCTTATACAAATTCATTAACCTTAATCCCATATTCTTATCAAACATCTTACAGTCAAATTGTGAAACTTAACTCACAAGATGTTCATTAAATCAACAACTGATAATAACGGAATATTATTATTCCCTTAACCATAAACTGACACACACAAATATCTATATTTTTCAAAAGATATTCCTTTATACTTAAAATATAATCCTTTTAGAACCGTGTGTCGGTTTGCCTAGTTTAAGTGTTTAGAAATCCCTATTGATAACGGTGATCAGGCGCATCGAACAGAATCTATAAACCACTCAATAGATAAATCAACACAGAACATTTTTATATTAAATAACAAATACGCACACATATATAATACTCTCAAAACTCATTCTAGGGTGTTACGAACCCTATCTCTAATGAATCGCTTATTCTAGGGTATTACTAACCCTATCTATAATGAGTTTTACCCCAATAAAGCCTTAGTGTTCGCTCAACCTAAGCTCTGATACCAAATGTAATGGCCCGTTTTTCTGTACCCTTTGAATCGACAATAAACCACACATGTCAAGACCCGCAAATCCGTACCCTTGATTAAACACTAAATTCCATTGATTAACTCAAGATGCACGGAAATACGAACCCTGAGGGGTTTTAAGAAAAAGAAATAGAAGAAAATATAGAAGAAAAAGAGAAGAAGAAAATAGAAGAAGAAAAAGAACAACAGAACAACATCAGAAACAGAAACAATTTCAGAATCTCACATATCGCAGCGGAACAATATACAATAGATAATTACTAGTCTTTTAAAACAAAGAACTATATCAGTTTATACATACATCAATCAGAGTCAATATACAACTCAATACAACAATGGACAGTTATATAAACTTGTCCTCATACAGAATACACAGCGGAATAAATATATCAGATACAAATACTACGTCTCGCCATCCAGCTTGCTTCCAAAGCTCCAGAATATCCAGAATATCCTGATAACATAACTCTAGGCTGCCCGTGTGGAAATTGGTGGGCACCCAGAGTTTAGAAGGGAACAATAAACTCCGAGTCAGTCATGGTGACTGGTGTGAGATCGTAAAACAGTTATTTTTCACAAAGAAAATAAAACAAATTCGCAATGCTTTTGGAAAATGAAACTACCATAAGACCTCTCGCCACACACACAATGCAAACGCAGAATTGGAGGAGATTTCTTCTTATGATAGTCAAAGATGCTTACTACGCAAAATCAAATCATTTTTGATATTATTATTAGTGCATAGTGTAGAAAACATTTCGAAAGTATAATATAAATCTTAGCCAGCATAGACATTTCGAACTATGCCTACTATAGCTACCATCCAAACAGTGGGACGCCACCATAAGTGAATGATAGGTTCTACAACTAAAACCGTACAAGGCTCGTATTGTTTCTTTGGATTTCCAATAAATGGTCAGGCTAAGGAACTTCCTATCCACGATGGGTACGTCCCTGGAAAAGACGACCCAAGAACCTAACCGGATCTCTGCCAACACAAGGCCGGGTTACCTCTGCAAAAATAGGTAACTACTGACACGCGTATGCCATCCCCCGATCGTAACCGATCTTCCCGAGGATCCCCGATTTCCAACAAACCACATAATAATAATAATGCAGCAACCACATAGGTTAAGTATCTGGGCTCCATACCATGATACCACCTCTATCCAGAAGGAATGACATACACTAAGGGGCGCTACTCCCTAGAACCTTGCTGCATCTTTCCTGTTTCGACCATTTCCGGGGTGTGAGGCTCGACGAAGTCTCGTCCACAAAGCTACGCTTTCTACAAAGCCATGCTTCGGGTCAAACAAATGATCAACCTATGATCACAAAGATATAAGATCAAACAAATGATCATATCGCAAATGATCAAACACTGATCATCACACAGCAACACTCAGTATGCCACGTTACCAAATTGGGAGTATATCGCTGATAAATTTCAACTACATAACCTCTAAGCTCGTACGTCTCAGAGAAGGGTGTTAAGCTAAGAGAATAAATTCTCCGCCACCAACAGATATGTATTTGAAAGAAATCAGCTCAATATCTCAATTTGTAACGTCAGACATACAATCCATACAAGTCTGTTCCGGGATCGAACAGAACCGAAGGCACTTCTCACGAAGCCCTTGCACATCCGGATAATTCTCTAATCACGTCCGGACTTCCCGTCACTAAGGGTGATAAAACCTCTAAATCGGAGATCGGCCGATGTAGAGTAACTCGACGGTAATCCTTCCGTTTTCAAAAATATCCGGTCTTCAACACCGGTCTTCGCATGCAATTCATAACGATGTATCACATATTCGAAATGGGTTATACGACCCCATGGTCCTTTCCCGGTTAACCCGAATAGTGAGCGCTTATTCAAAATAAGTGTGGCATTCAAATTCATCCAGTTCACAACAAATACCTATCTAAAGGTAATTATTGATAGTCGGTTATTTAACTATCAATAAAGATGCGCAACATCATCAGATTCCAAATAATTTTCCAAATTATTTATTTTCCAAAAATATCTTTACTAGATATATAATTTCCACACTTAACCATTTGAAAACAATTTGAAATCAATTTCCACATTTCATTTTATCTTTGAAGATAAAATCTCAAAACAGTTCATTTCATATTGGAAAAGCATTTCCATACTTATTTAAAAATAAGTATTTCACAAATCTATTCATTTACAACATTTGAAAATATTCGATATACTTAAAATCAAAATTAAGTATAATTTCATTCTTTAAGGAAAACATTTACTATAACATCTATTTGAGTCAAAATGAATGTTACGTAAAACATCGTTACGATGACTCAAAATCACTAGTATAGGGATTCGAAATTAAGATTGATATGTAAACCCCAATACTATATAAAAACATTTCCTTTCGGAAATCATTTACTATAACAACAGTGTTATAGTCCACCATTTCCTTCTTCCTCGAAAACGTCTATTTCAACAATGAATGTTGAAATCTATGATTTCGATATTTGATATATTTGAAAACATCTTTAAAACAATTAACTTCATTTCAAATATCACTTTCCCAAACAATATCTATTTTATTCAATAATATATTCACTGTCCAAAATCATGAATATACTTCACTAATTACATTTCACTATTTTCTACACATTTTATTTCAATAATAATTCGCTATCCAAAATCGCGAATATATCTCCTTTAACAACCTTCTATATTAAATTTATCAAATTCAATTGATTTCGAATTTATAAAACAACGTTTATAAATTCTATTTCTATTTTCTAACAACTTCAATTTAATAAATCTCCTTTATTAACCATTCGATTCATAACTCAAATCTTATACCAACAATCCATATTATAAGTTAAATACTTATAATCCCTTTATTTTACAAAATCATCTCCATTTATAAGTTCACAATTTATAAATTTCATTTATTTATAAATTCTTAAAAATTCATTTTAACGCTTATAAAAACTCATTTTATAATACCAACATTTTAAAGTTATAATATCAATCTTGTACATCTTTTACATACATCGTTTTTAATAATTCAAAAATTCCAATTAAAACCATTTTATAAATTTCTTAACTATTTATTTCAAAAGAAATTACCTTTCGGTTATATTTCACAAAAATCTAAATTTATATAACTTTAAAATTTGAACGTTTATTTATTAATTCAAAAATTAAATAAAACGTCTACTTCCAAAAATCACTTTAAAACCCTTTTAAAGTAAAAGTCGTTATTTTTAAACTTCAAAACTGAATCCGATGATGCAACAGCACCAATTAGTCAATCACAACAACAAACATCATATATCAATATATGATAACAGAATACATCACAATATCTGTAAATAAATAAATACTGGTGAGGAATCCAGTTGGATCCCTCCAACCTGTTTCCCTGCATCCACAGACGTTAGCACAATACCAATTCCACTTCGAGGTGGAATATCGCGGTATATGGGTTTTATAAAAATATCCGCTTACTAACTGCGCAATAGGGTCTCATCCGCTATACGAGGCGGGAAATCAATCAATCCAATATATACATATGCCAATATGTATATATTGCTATATATATAATAGATATATCCTACTATATCTAACATCACATCCAAACAACAATCAATAACTGCAAACATCAATTTTTTTGAGTGAGAAAAAAATCTCACCTTAGCTTTTATTTGCAATCCATTTCCAATCCCATTTTGTCTTCACAGTATTAAACCTTGTATAGACAATTATGACAATTTATTAATATTTAGACTAATCCATCAAATAAATTTTCCATTTATTAATTAAATTAACTAATAATTTAGTTTTAATGATAAATTTGATTTTAACCAAAAAAATTCCCTTTTAAAATATTTATACAAAAATTAAAATAAATATACTTTATACATATATATTTTTCCATTCCTAAACTGCATATAGAAATAATCCATATAGATAAAAAAATCAAAATCCTTTGTATAAACTTTACAGCACTTAATATTTCCATTTTCAAAATTCTATATATATATACTATTTCCTGCTTAACTCTTAAAATAAGAATGTGTGTGTGTGTGTATTTAATATTTCCATTTGTTATTCTTCTTTTCTTTGTATATACTTATACATAAAAATTTTAAGATTGAAGAATAAATTGTTTTATACCTAACTGTAGATTTAAATCCCAGCCTTGCTTTCATCGATCGAAGCCCCTAGCACTGCCGCCTGCAACTGCTTCGCGAACTCAGGCCATCGATCGACAAACGCTACTCCAGACTTCGACATGCCCTTGTGACGCCTCTCACCGATGTCGAGCCCGACTTCGCGCCTTACTGCAGACCACGCGACTGCGACTGCACCGCGCCTTCCCCTTCCAGCGAGCGCCTCCATCTCGCGAATGTCACCAGCCTCCTACTACCATCGCCAACTCCCTGGCATCATACATGCGAAACCCCCAAACCAACCGCCGATTCCTTGCTCATGAAGTCGCGATGCCGACTCCAAAATCGTGGGCGATCCCCTTTCTTTAATTTCGAATGGATTGAATTGAGCAGAGGAAGGTGAAGCTCGATTCTTTCTCGGCATTTCCTGATTTAGATTTTGTTCGAAAAGGAAATTAAAAGATGAAGGGGGATTTCGATTTCTTTTTGAATTGGATTGAACAGGCTTTGGCCATTGTTTTATCTCAGAGGATTTTGAACTGAGGAACGAATTGTTTGAATTGTTTTGAACAGATAAGGAAGAGAGGGGAACGAGATAATGTTGTTTTGTACGAGAGGAGACAACTAGGTCGACGGAAATCAGATGCTAGGGTGGCTACTGATTTGTGTATAAATTTTATATTCAAATTAAATCGATTAATTATTGTCCAGACGTTTTAATCTCGTACGATCACACAATGAATCTGAATGCTACGAAAATTGAAATCCGACAATAATTCAATATTACGGACCCAATGGAACTTGTTTCGTCGAATTCCGAGACTGTTTGAAAAATGACTATTTTTAAATATCGGTTCAAACAATTAAATTCAAAACTGAGCAAAACAGTTTAAAATTCAATTCTGAAGCTTCTGTTATCTACAGTATTATAAATACGAATTTTAAAAGCCTTCAAAATATTTTTCTTCAACTTAAAATTGAAGATATAAATTTTTATTCAATTCAATAGATTAAATTTTATAATTTAATCGCAAATTTCAAAATTATATCGGGGATTCAAATTAAATTATCGTTCAAATATTTAAAATTAATTAAATATTCTCAATTTAATTTGTTCAAAATTCTGGGTCGTTACAAACTTCCCTCCTTAAAAGAATTTCGTCCTCGAAATTACAAGTTAGGAAAAGTGGTCCTTAACTCGTCTATCATTTTTCACAATCAATAGTTTTATCAAATTTTCAAAACAAATCTCTCTACTAAAGATTCGTTATCATTCAACTCGTTTTCCAACTTCAATTATAAGTTTCAAACAACATTGTTTAACTTCTCAATTCAAATTCGGATTTAAATTCAAATTTTAAACTTTCAAAATTTTCTCAAAAATTTCTAACACCCGAAATTTTCGAAAAATTTCGCCAGCGTCTCTTTTGCGCGGCTAATACGGCACGACTACAAAACGTCCCTACGGACTCTCAGATTTCAAAAAGAAAAAGAAAAAGCCAAGCGGCTAGAGAAATAAGTCATCAAATCTCATATTCAAATTTAAATACATACCTTTTTCGAGCAATTCAAATTATCTTCGAAATCAAAATTCCAATTCCTTTTATAACACCTGTATGTCCTACTAGCCATAATATCTAGTTACACATTCAAACCATTTTGCAAATTCTATTACAAAATTTTCAATATAAACTACTTATACATTTTTACTTCACTATTGAAGTTACATATCTATTTTCATTCAATTTTACATTTCAATTTCTCATTTGAATTCAATTCACAATTTCAATTTAATTTGGATTCAATTTACTTTTGAATATTGAATTTATCATCAGCTATCTTTTATTCAACTGCACTATTTTAGATTAGTTTCATTTACTAATCCATCATCACTTTATTCAAATTTGCTTTCAGCATTCAGTTTCAATTTTATTCACTTACAATTGTGAATTCCATTCATTGAAAATTTATTTCTACTTACTTGAATTTATCTTTAAATTCGAACCATCTATTTTCATTTAGCTCACAATTCAAGTTTCAATTTAACTAATTCAACTTCCATTTCATGAATTAATTAATTATCAAAGTAGTTTATTCGGATTCAATCCTTATTCATTTTTTTTACAAGTTAGGAATTTCCTATTCAACGTGATTCAAATCAAATCACATTCCATTATTGAATTTTTTTATTCATCTTTCATTTATAATTATTCAATTCAATTCATTGCTTACAAATTCGAAATGAATTTCAACTTTCAATTTCACTTTCATTTAATTGATTCACCTGTACTTACATTTATTTAACTCCATCTTTTAAGTTAGATTTATTCTATCAAAATTCAATTTGTATAGGTTATCAACTTACAATATTTCATAAGTATTTTTATATATAGTATTCCAGAGTCTTTTCAACCTTTTCAAAACCATTTTTGAAAACAATTCAAATCATCCTTTGAATTTCCAAAACAAAACCCAAATTTTCCAAACACTTCCATTTAAAACAATTTAGCAGCAATTCCTCTTTTGGAAACCCGAAAATGAACATCAGTGATGCTGCAGTCATTACCGAAGTTATTTTCCAGCGACCGAAAAGAGTTTAGAGCTTTCATCCTTTCAGAACATTTTTCAAAACCTTTGAAATTCATTTTCAAATCAAAAAGGAATTTAAACTTTCCAAATCTCCAAAATTTTCAAATTCTTTTCAAAACATTTCCAAATATTTCTCTGGAATTCTACTTCCAATTATAAGTCACATTTATAATTTACATTCTTAAATTTCATTTGTATATGGATTTATTTCCTGGTTCTTTGTTTTAATTCCAATTTCATATACAATTTCCACATATATATTAATGAGGATAATTAACATCATTACTTCCTAACAACCATGCATCCATATATCATAATAATTTACAGAAAATTATTTCTTTTCTATACAAAAATAGTTTTGGGCAAAATTATTTCATTCACCCTATTTAAAACAATACTGTGTCAGTTTATCTTGTTTAGAGTTTAGAAACCCCTATCAATACAGTTAGCTAGACTGCACCGACCAGAATCTATAAACAATCAACCGATAAGTCAACACAATACAAAACAAAAATTTTTATTCAATAACAAATACGCGCTCATATCTATTATTACACTCAACTCATTCTAGAGTACTACTGACTCTATCTCTAATGAGTAACACCCAACAGAGCAGGGTTGTCGCTTAACCATATGCTCTGATACCAGCTGTCAAGACCTGCAAATCCGTACCCTTGATTAAACACTAAATTCCATTGATTAACTCAAGATGCACGGAAATACGAACCCTGAGGGGTTTTAAGAAAAAGAAATAGAAGAAAAGATAGAAGAAAAAGAGAAGAAGAAGAAAACAGAAGAAGGAAAAGAACAACAGAACAACATCAGAAACAGAAACAATTTCAGATTCTCACATATCGCAGCGGAACAATATACAATAGATAATTACTAGTCTTTTAAAACAAAGAACTATATCAGTTTATACATACATCAATCAGAGTCAATATACAACTCAATACAACAATGGACAGTTATATAAACTTGTCCTCATACAGAATACACAGCGGAATAAATATATCAGATACAAATACTACGTCTCGCCATCCAGCTTGCTTCCAAAGCTCCAAAATATCCTGATAACATAACTCTAGGCTGCCCGTGTGGAAATTGGTGGGCACCCAGAGTTTAGAAGGGAACAAAAAACTCCGAGTCAGTCATGGTGACTAGTGTGAGATCGTAAAACAGTTATTTTTCACAAAGAAAATAAAACAAATTCGCAATGCTTTTGGAAAATGAAACTACCATAAGACCTCCCGCCACACACACAATGCAAACGCGGAATTGGAGGAGATTTCTTCTTATGATAGTCAAAGATGCTTACTACGCAAAATCAAATCATTTTTGATATTATTATTACTGCATAGTGTAGAAAACATTTCGAAAGTATAATATAAATCTTAGCCAGCATAGACATTTCGAACTATGCCTACTATAGCTACCATCCAAACAGTGGGGCGCCACCATAAGTGAATGATAGGTTCTACAACTAAAACCGTACAAGGCTCGTATTGTTTCTTTGGATTTCCAATAAATGGTCAGGCTAAGGAACTTCCTATCCACGATGGGTACGTCCCTGGAAAAGACGACCCGAGAACCTAACCGGATCTCTGCCAACACAAGGCCGGGTTACCTCTGCAAAAATAGGTAACTACTGACATGCGTATGCCATCCCCCGATCGTAACCGATCTTCCCGAGGATCCCCGATTTCCAACAAACCACATAATAATAATAATGCAGCAACCACATAGGTTAAGTATCTGGGCTCCATACCATGATACCACCTCTATCCAGAAGGAATGACATACACTAAGGGGCGCTACTCCCTAGAACCTTGCTGCATCTTTCCTGTTTCGACCATTTCCGGGGTGTGAGGCTCGACGAAGTCTCGTCCACAAAGCTACGCTTTCTACAAAGCCATGCTTCGGGTCAAACAAATGATCAACCTATGATCACAAAGATATAAGATCAAACAAATGATCATATCGCAAATGATCAAACACTGATCATCACACAGCAACACTCAGTATGCCACGTTACCAAATTGGGAGTATATCGCTGATAAATTTCAACTACATAACCTCTAAGCTCGTACGTCTCAGAGAAGGGTGTTAAGCTAAGAGAATAAATTCTCCGCCACCAACAGATATGTATTTGAAAGAAATCAGCTCAATATCTCAATTTGTAACGTCAGACATACAATCCATACAAGTCTGTTCCGGGATCGAACAGAACCGAAGGCACTTCTCACGAAGCCCTTGCACATCCAGATAATTTTCTAATCACGTCCGGACTTCCCGTCACTAAGGGTGATAAAACCTCTAAATCGGAGATCAGCCGATGTAGAGTAACTCGACGGTAATCCTTCCATTTTCAAAAATATCCGGTCTTCAACACCGGTCTTCGCATGCAATTCATAACGACGTATCACATATTCGAAATGGGTTATACGACCCCATGGTCCTTTCCCAGTTAACCCGAATAGTGAGCGCTTATTCAAAATAAGTGTGGCATTCAAATTCATCCAATTCACAATAAATACCTATCTAAAGGTAATTATTGATAGTCGGTTATTTAACTATCAATAAAGATGCGCAACATCATCAGATTCCAAATAATTTTCCAAATTATTTATTTTCCAAAAATATCTTTACTAGATATATAATTTCCACACTTAACCATTTGAAAACAATTTCAAATCAATTTCCACATTTCATTTTATCTTTGAAGATAAAATCTCAAAACAGTTCATTTCATATTGGAAAAGCATTTCCATACTTATTTAAAAATAAGTATTTCACAAATCTATTCATTTTCAACATTTGAAAATATTCGATATACTTAAAATCAAAATTAAGTATAATTTCATTCTTTAAGGAAAACATTTACTATAACATCTATTTGAGTCAAAAAGAATGTTACGTAAAACATTGTTACGACGACTCAAAATCACTAGTATAGGGATTCGAAATTAAGATTGATATGTAAACCCCAATACTATATAAAAACATTTCCTTTCAGAAATCATTTACTATAACAACAGTGTTATAGTCCACCATTTCTGTAACGATCAGGATTTTCGACTTTCGAAAATTCGACATCGATACTCACTTTATCGACTGCCGAGCCATCGAATGCCGGAAACTCGAAAAGTTAGGGTTTTAGAAAGAAGAAAACGGAAGAAAAGAGAGAAGAAAAAGAGAAGAAGAACAAGAAGAAAAGAGGAAGAAGAAACAACATCAGAATCTCACATATCGCAGCGGAACAATATATAATAGATAAATGAATAATCTTTAAAACAAAGGACTATATCATTTTATACATACATCAATCATCAGAGTCAATATACAACTCAATACAAAAATGGACAGTTATATAAACTTGTCCTCATACAGAATACACAGCGGAATAAATAATGTCAGATACAAATACTACGTCTCGTAATCCAGCTTATCTCCAAAGCTCCAGAATATCCAGAATATCCTGATAACATAACTCTAGGCTGCCCGTGTGGAAATTGGTGGGCACCCAGAGTTTAGAAGGGAACAATAAACTCCGAGTCAGTCATGGTGACTGGTGTGAGATCGTAAAACAGTTATTTTTAAAATAAAAACGGGATAATTTTCAAAGTCAATTCGAAATGCTTTTGGAAAATGAAACTACCATAAGACCTCCCGCCACACACACAATGCAAACGCAGAATTGGAGGAGATTTCTTCTTATGATAGTCAAAGATGCTTACTACGCAAAATCAAATCCTTTTTTATATTATTATTAGTGCATAGTGTAGAAAACATTTCGAAAGTATAATATTAATCTTAGCCAGCATAGGCATTCTGCACTTATGCCTACTATAGCTACCATCCAAACAGTGGTGACCACCATAAGTGAATGATAGGTTCTACAACTAAAACCGTACAAGATCGCATTGTTTCTTTGGATTTCCAACAAATGGTCAGGCTAAGGAACTTCCTATCCACGATGGGTATGTCCCTGGAATAGACGACCCGAGAACCTAACCGGATCTCTGCCAACACAAGGTCGGGTTACCTCTGCAAAAATAGGTAACTACTGACACGCGTATGCCATCCCCCGATCGTCACCGATCTTCCCGAGGATCCCCGATTCGCAACAAACCACATAATATAAATGCAGCAACCACAGAGGTTAAGTATCTGAGCTCCATACCATGATACCACCTTTATCCAGAAGGAATGACATACACTAAGGGGCGCTACTCCCTAGAACCTTGCTGCATCCTTCCTGTTTCGACCATTTCCGGGGTGTGAGGCTCGATGAAGTCTCGTCCACAAAGCTACGCTTTCTACAAAGCCATGCTTCGGGTCAAACAAAATGATCAACCTATGATCACAAAGATATAAGATCAAACAAATGATCATATCACAAATGATCAAACACTGATCATTTCACAGCAACACTCAGTATGCCACGTTACCAAATTGGGATATATCGCTGATAAATTTCAACTACATAACCTCTGAGCTCGTACGTCTCAGAGAAGGGTGTTAAGCTAAGAGAATAAATTATCCGCCACCAACAGAAATGTATTTGAAAGAAATCAGCTTTATATCCTAAATTGTAACGTCAGACACACAATCCATACAAGTCTG
Organism: Allium fistulosum; assembly: GCA_030737815.1. Taxonomy (NCBI): domain Eukaryota; kingdom Viridiplantae; phylum Streptophyta; class Magnoliopsida; order Asparagales; family Amaryllidaceae; genus Allium; species Allium fistulosum. The sequence continues at coordinate 914,050,619 of CM060908.1, forward strand.
TTCCGGGATCGAACAGAACCGAAGGCACTTCTCACGAAGCCCTTGCACTTCCGGATAATTTTCTAATCACGTCCGGACTTCCCGTCACTAAGGGTGATAAAACCTCTAAACCGGAGATCAGCCGATGTAGAGTAACTCGATGGTAATCCTTCCATTTTCAAAAATATCCGGTCTTCAACACCGGTCTTCGAATGCAATTCATAACGACGTATCACATATTCGGAATGGGTTATACGACCCCATGGTCCTTTCCCGGCTAACCCGAATAGTGAGCGTTTATTTAAAAATAAGTGTGGCATTCAAATTCATCCAATTCACAACAAATACCTATCTAAAGGTAATTATTGATAGTCGGTTATTTAACTATCAATAAAGATGCGCGACATCATCAGATTCCAAATAATTTTCCAAATTATTTTATCTTCCAAAATATCTTTACTAGATATAAAATTTCCACACTTCAAAAATAAATCAACGTTTATTTTTAAACAGATTCCCTTTTCTTTATAAATTCCATATTGAATTTATATTTCAAAATATCTTCTGATATACGATTTTCAAATCGATTTCAATATTCAATTTCAATTTATCTTTAAGAAGATAAAATCTCAAAAACGTTTTATTTCATTTTGGGAATGCATTTCCTTACTTATTTAATAATAAGTATTTCACAAATCATTTATTTTCAACATTTGAAAATATTCGATATACTTAAATCAAAATTTAAGTATAAATTCATTTTTTAAGGAAAACATTACTATAACAACATTTATTTGGGTCAAAACGAATGTTACGTAAAACATCGTTACGACAACTCAAAATCACTAGTATAGGGATTCGGATTTAAGATAGATATGTAAATCCCAATACTATACAAAATATTTCCTTACGGAAATCATTTACTATAACAACAGTGTTGTAGTCCATCATTTCCTTATTCCTCGAAAACGTCTATTTCAACAATGAATGTTGAAATCTATGGTTTCGATATTTAATCATTTTAAACATCGTTAAAACAATTAACTCCATTTTAAAATATTCATTTTCCCAAACATATCCATTTTGTTCAATAATATATTCACTGTCCAAAATCGTGAATATAATTCACTTAACCAAATTTCAATCATCTCTACACATTTTATTTCAATAATAATTCGCTATTCAAAAATCGCGAATATATCTTCTTCAATAATCTCCTATATATATAATTTATCAAATTCAATCGATTTCGAATTTATAAAACGAAGTTTATAAATTATATTTCTGTTTTAATAACAACTTCAACTTATAAATCTTCTTTTTATTAACTTCTATATTTTACTTATCAAAATAAGTGATTTCGGATTTATAAACAACTTTTATAAATTCCAATTCTATTTATAAAAATTTTAATACCAAATCAATTTCAATATTGATTTCTAAATTTATTTATCACTACTAAATAAATTCCTTATTTTTCTCAAATTATTCAATATTCTGTTTTTAAATGGATCCTTCAAATTGAAATCATTTTACATTGATTTCCCAAATTATTTCAATTTACCAATTGAATTTCTAAAGGGATTTCCAACTTATCTCCTTTTAAATAAATTCCTCTTTAAGAAAATAAATTCCTTTATCTTTTTCAAACTATTTAGAAATCCAAATTTTAATTAAATTCTTCAATTTAAAAATCACTATTATGCGAAATTTCATTTATTTAACATCTTCACTTGATTCTGGAACTAATTCAATAAGATTTTAAAAATCAGCCTTTATTCTTTTAAATTCTTTTCTTCAAATTTATTAAATTTCTAAAGTTAATTCACTTAAAAATTTCTACTTGAATTTCAAAAATTCAATTTCGTTTATTTTTGGAATCCAATGATAGCAAACATCCATTCAGCTAAATTTTAGCTTTCAAACAATTTCCAAGCATCAATATGATCAATATAATCATTCACAGATTCATATCACAGTATAAATAAATTCAATCAATATGAGGGGTCCAGTTGGATCCCTCCAACCTGTTTTCCTGCATCCAAAGACGTTAGCACAATACCAATTCCACTTCGAGGTGGAATATCGCGGTATATGGGTTTTATAAAAATAATCCGCTTACTAACGGCGCAATAGGGTCTCATCCGCTACACGAGGCGGGAAATCATCAATCCAATATATACGTATGCCAATATGTATATATTGCTATATATATAATAGATATATCCTACTATATCTAATATCACATCCAAGCAGTCAATCAATCAATCAATAACTGTAAAAGAAAATCCACTTTCATTTGAGTGAGAAGATCTCACCTTCGCTTTAATTTGCAATCCCATTTCCATTCCAGTTTGTTTTTCTCCATTTTTAACCTTGTATAAATATTTTATACAATTTATTAATATTTGAACAGATCGAATAATAAATTTCATTTGGTAATTTTAATTATCCAATGATTTTATTTAAACCAATTTCTCCTTTAAATAAATTTATTTAATTAAGCTAAATCCCCTTTCTTTAAATAAATATATTCCACCCAGATTCTATTTTAAATAAATATCTTCTTTTCAAATAAATTTGCTTTTAATGATTAAGTTAACAAATCCTTTTAAATAAATTCTAAAACTGTTAATTATGTTGATTAAATAAATTAAACACCTAAATATATTATTTAAAATCTACAGGTAGTTAAATATTGGTATGTGTGTATATATATATATATATTTTTCCTTTACTGTATAATTTATTCTAAACCAATTATTTACCTTTGAAAAATCTTTTTAAAATAATTAAACAGGTTAACTAAAAAAATTCTCATTTTCAAAATCAGATTTTTATCATTTACTATAATCATTCTTTCGTTTTCTTTCTAATCTATATAAAATCATTTGTTGTTAAAATTCAAGTCGAAATGAAGATAACCCAAAAGAAAGGAAAAACGAATTACCTCACAGAAATTGAACTTCGCCAACGACCACCTCTGCTCGCCGCTCGAACTCCAGATCGCGACCCACTGCCTCCAGTCGAACGAAAACGAGTCGCACGCCCATCGCCCAGTCGCATCGCGACATCGCACGCGACCCATAACACCTTGCCCTAGAAATCGCGAGTGCACTGCTTCGATTCTTTCCTCCACTGTCGACCTCGCGAAACCAGCAATGACGAAAACGACCCCCCCACAAATCGAACTCTTCCAGGCGCTCGCCTGTGCCTCGACTTAATGGCGCTCCCCGATCTTCTCGCGAACTCCAATCCTACCTCGAAGACGCCGACTGCATCCCTCCGTCACCTTCGTACCCATACCCTAGGCTCGCACGCGAACAACATTCCCTCTCGATGAATGAATTCGAGAATAAGGAGGGGAGACTCGCGATATTCTGATATCGCTCGGTTGTTTTTTTTTAAAACGAAAGAAGAGGGGTTTTCGAAATGTCGTTCGTTTGAATGAGAGAGACGCGGCCATACTTGATTTTGAAATTGAAAGCTTCGGCCATTATTTCTTTGTGAACGAGAATTTTTTTGTTTTTGATTTGAAATGGGGAAGAGGGAGACGAGATTGTCTTTTAAAATGGAACGAAGCATGCCCCCACGATTTCGTTCGTGATTCCTGGCAAAAATTTAGGCATGGTTTAAGGAGGAAAACGTGTATTGATATTGACTAATTAAAATTTTAAATTCAAATTGAACTCGATTTAATTTCAGAGCGTTTACTTACCTTGTGCTCACATATCAACTCCGATTAACACGAAAATTGAAATCCGATAATAATTCAACATTACGGACCCAATGGAACTGGTTTCGTCCAATTCCGAGACTGCACCTCGGATGGCTATTTTTAAATATCGATTCAAACAATTAAATTCAAAACTGAGCAAAACAGTTTTAAAATTCAATTCTGGAACTTTTATTACCTTCAGTAATATCGATATGAATTTTAAAAGCTTTCGAAATATTTTTCTTCAACTTTAAATTGAAGATTTAAATTTTTATTCAGCATTCCATAGATTAAATTTTAATGTTTAATCGCAAATTTCAAAGTTATATCGGGGACACAAATTAAATTATCGTTCAAATATTTAAAATTAATTAAATATTTTCAATTTAATTTGTTCAAAATTCTGGGTCGTTACAGACTTCCCTCCTTAAAAGAATTTCGTCCCGAAATTACAAGTTAGGAAAAATGGTCCTTAACTCGTCTACTATTTCTCACTATCCAATAGTTTTATCAATTTATCAAAACAAATCTTTCTACTAAAGATTCGCTATCATTCAACTAAAATTTTTCCAACTTCAATTCTAAGTTTCAAACAACATTGTTTGCTTAACAATTCAAAATTAAATTTCAAATTCAAATTTAAACTTTCAAAATTTTCTCAAAATTTTTCTAACGCCCTAAATTTCCGAAAAATTTCGCCAGCGTCTCCTTTGCGCGGCTAACACGGCACGACTACAAAACGTCCCAACGGACTCTCAGATTTCAAAAAGAAAAAGAAAAAGCCAAGCGGCTAGAGAAATAAGTCATCAAATCTCATATTCAAATTTAAATACATACCTTTTTCGAGCAATTCAAATTATCTTTGAAATCAAAATTCCAATTCCTTTACACCTGTATATCCTACTAGCCATAATATCTAGTTACATATATTCAAACCATTTTGCAAATTCTATTACAAAATTTTCAATATAAACTGCTTATACATTTTTAGCTTACATATTCATTATCATTCAATTTCACATTTAAATTTTATTTGAATTCAATTCGCAATTTTAATTCTATTGGAATTCAATTTATCTTCATTTATAATCATTGAATTTAATTCGTTCAAACCTTATTCATTGGGTCAATAATCAATTAGCTTTACTTACTAACTTTCAGTTTAATACATCATAAATCAAATTCAATTCTAGTTCTATTCACTTACAAATTCAAAATAAATCTCAACTTTCATTTTAAATTGAATCTCATTTCTATCAGATTCTCAAATATTTTATAAGTCTTCGACTTACTTACATTTTGATTTATAAGATCATTGATACATTCACCTTACTAATTTCATTCCATTAGAATTCTATTTTCAATTATAAATTCATATTCACAATTTCATTCCATTATTGAATTTTTAAATTTTCAATTACCTTCTTGAATTCTATTTCAAGTTATAAATTCATTTACAATTTGAATTTCATTCCAATCAGATCTCAATATTTTATAAGTTATCAATTTCATAGTATTTCATAAATGATTTTATATAGTATTCCAGAGTCTTTTCAACCTTTCAAAAACCATTTTGAAAACAATTCAAATTATCCTTTGAATTTCCAAAACAAAACCCAAATTTTCCAAACAATTTCCATTTAAAACAACTTGGCAGCAATTTCTCTTTTGGAAACCCGAAAATGAACACCGGTGATGTCGCGATCATCATCGGAATTATTTTCCAGCGACCGAAAAGAGTTTAGAGCTTTCATCTCTCCAAAGTACTTTTCAAAACCTTTGAAATTCATTTTCAAATCAAAAAGATTTAAATTTTCCAAATCTCCGAAATTTTCAAATTCTTTTCAAAACATTTCCAAACATCTCTGGAATTCCGTTTCAAATTACAAATCACATTTATAATTTATATTCTCAAATTTCATTTGTATATGAATTTATTTCTTAACTTTGGAGTTACGATTTCAATTTATTATTTAATTTTAGTGATGATAATTCACTATTATTACTTCCTAACATCCATGCAACCATATACTATAATACTTTATAGAAAAACATTTCTTTTCTATACAAAAATAGTTTTGGGCAAAATGATTCCATTCACCCTGTTTTAAAACAATACTATGTCGTCTTGCCTCGTTTAAGTGTTTAGAAATCCCTATCGATAATATGGCGTCCCACATACCGACCAAAATTCACAAACATCTCAACGGATAAGCAACACAATATAAAACATTTTTATATTCACTAACAAATACGCACTCGTATCTATTATTACACTCAACTCATTCTAGAGTACTACTGACTCTATCTCTAATGAGTACACCCAACAGAGCAGGGTTGTCACTTAACCATATGCTCTGATACCAAATGTAACGATCAGGATTTTCGACTTTCGAAAATTCGACATCGATACTCACTTTATCGACTGCCGAGCCATCGAATGCCGGAAACTCGAAAAGTTAGGGTTTTAGAAAGAAGAAAACGGAAGAAAAGAGAGAAGAAAAAGAGAAGAAGAACAAGAAGAAAAGAGGAAGAAGAAACAACATCAGAATCTCACATATCGCAGCGGAACAATATATAATAGATAAATGAATAATCTTTAAAACAAAGGACTATATCATTTTATACATACATCAATCATCAGAGTCAATATACAACTCAATACAACAATGGACAGTTATATAAACTTGTCCTCATACAGAATACACAGCGGAATAAATAATGTCAGATACAAATACTACATCTCGTCATCCAGCTTATCTCCAAAGCTCTAGAATATCCAGAATATCCTGATAACATAACTCTAGGCTGCCCGTGTGGAAATTGGTGGGCACCCAGAGTTTTGAAGGGAACAATAAACTCCGAGTCAGTCATGGTGACTGGTGTGAGATCGTAAAACAGTTATTTTTAAAATAAAAACGGGATAATTTTCAAAGTCAATTCGAAATGCTTTTGGAAAATGAAACTACCATAAGACCTCCCGCCACACACACAATGCAAACGCAGAATTGGAGGAGATTTCTTCTTATGATAGTCAAAGATGCTTACTACGCAAAATCAAATCCTTTTTGATATTATTATTAGTGCATAGTGTAGAAAACATTTCGAAAGTATAATATTAATCTTAGCCAGCATAGGCATTCCGCACTTATGCCTACTATAGCTACCATCCAAACAGTGGTGACCACCATAAGTGAATGATAGGTTCTACAACTAAAACCGTACAAGATCGTATTGTTTCTTTGGATTTCCAACAAATGGTCAGGCTAAGGAACTTCCTATCCACGATGGGTACGTCCAAGGAATAGACGACCCGAGAACCTAACCGGATCTCTGCCAACACAAGGCCGGGTTACCTCTGCAAAAATAGGTAACTATTGACACGCGTATGCCATCCCCCGATCGTCACCGATCTTCCCGAGGATCCCTGATTCGCAACAAACCACATAATATAAATGCAGCAACCACAGAGGTTAAGTATCTGGGCTCCATACCATGATACCACCTTTATCCAGAAGGAATGACATACACTAAGGGGCGCTACTCCCTAGAACCTTGCTGCATCCTTCCTGTTTCGACCATTTCCGGGGTGTGAGGCTCGATGAAGTCTCGTCCACAAAGCTACGCTTTCTACAAAGCCATGCTTCGGGTCAAACAAAATGATCAACCTATGATCACAAAGATATAAGATCAAACAAATGATCATATCACAAATGATCAAACACTGATCATTTCACAGCAACACTCAGTATGCCACGTTACCAAATTGGGATATATCGCTGATAAATTTCAACTACATAACCTCTGAGCTCGTACGTCTCAGAGAAGGGTGTTAAGCTAAGAGAATAAATTCTCCGCCACCAACAGAAATGTATTTGAAAGAAATCAGCTTTATATCTCAAATTGTAACGTCAGACACACAATCCATACAAGTCTGTTCCGGGATCGAACAGAACCGAAGGCACTTCTCACGAAGCCCTTGCACTTCCGGATAATTTTCTAATCACGTCCGGACTTCCCGTCACTAAGGGTGATAAAACCTCTAAACCGGAGATCAGCCGATGTAGAGTAACTCGACGGTAATCCTTCCGTTTTCAAAAATATCCGGTCTTCAACACCGGTCTTCGAATGCAATTCATAACGACGTATCACATATTCGGAATGGGTTATACGACCCCATGGTCCTTTCCCGGCTAACCCGAATAGTGAGCGTTTATTTAAAAATAAGTGTGGCATTCAAATTCATCCAATTCACAACAAATACCTATCTAAAGGTAATTATTGATAGTCGGTTATTTAACTATCAATAAAGATGCGCGACATCATCAGATTCCAAATAATTTTCCAAATTATTTTATCTTCCAAAATATCTTTACTAGATATAAAATTTCCACACTTCAAAAATAAATCAACGTTTATTTTTAAACAGATTCCCTTTTCTTTATAAATTCCATATTGAATTTATATTTCAAAATATCTTCTGATATACGATTTTCAAATCGATTTCAATATTCAATTTCAATTTATCTTTAAGAAGATAAAATCTCAAAAACGTTTTATTTCATTTTGGGAATGCATTTCCTTACTTATTTAATAATAAGTATTTCACAAATCATTTATTTTCAACATTTGAAAATATTCGATATACTTAAATCAAAATTTAAGTATAAATTCATTTTTTAAGGAAAACATTACTATAAAAACATTTATTTGGGTCAAAACGAATGTTACGTAAAACATCGTTACGACAACTCAAAATCACTAGTATAGGGATTCGGATTTAAGATAGATATGTAAATCCCAATACTATACAAAATATTTCCTTACGGAAATCATTTACTATAACAACTGTAATGACCCGACTTCCTATGCCCAGAAAGTCGCATCATTATGAAGAAAGAAAGGGGTAGAAAATAGAAAAGAAGAGAAGAAAGAAAGAAACAACAACAACGATCTCACAACGGAACGAATAAATTATATTAATAACATAAACTATTAACTAGTTTACAACAATTTACAGAGTTACACAGCATATACATCACTTACTAGACAGTTATAAACATCTGTCTAGACATTACAACTCAAATACAAGACAAGTCACTATCACAGATATCAACACAGCGGAATACTATATCTACGAACGCCGAAGCCTCCTGCTCCATTGCTCCTCCAGAATATTCGTCAAAGCTAAACCTGAATCCCTTGGCTACTCGTAAAAATTTGAGTACCCAAGAGTTTATAAAACAGAAATAAACACTTGGGTCAGACATGGGTCTGGTGTGAGTAACAGGTTAAACTTGCTTAACTTCAAAACCTTTAGAAAGAAAAGGTATCACGTAAGACTCCCCACAAATAAACATGGGTAAGTTTTTACCTTACGCTAACCAAAACATTTGATAGGAAATCTGATTTTATTATAATAGGGTCTAGGGTTTTCAAGTAAAATATAGAAATAGCTGAAATGCTTACATCTCACATTCCAACATAATTGGGCACAACTAATACGTACGGCACTTATTGGAGTTTGGATTCCATACAATGGCAGGGCTACTGGGGTACCGCCCGTCACAGTACGTGGCCTAGATCACCGTACCGAGGAGTACGCCCGCTCCCCTGCAACACAAAGCCGGAACCATCCCTTACTGGATAATCCCGAACAAGATAACCCCGTAGTTGGCGCGACCAACCACACACTAAGCCGAATAAAAAGAAAAGGGACCTCTAGACAGGGATCTATCTTGCTCTCAGTGGGTGCTACCCACGAAGCCTTGCTGCACCTCCCCTGTTTTAGCTATTCCCGGTTGATGAGGCTTGAGGTTACGATTACCTTTAATCAGAACATATCACTTAGAATGCTCATCGTCCGCCTGACGATGTGCTGAAAGCATTCAATCCATACAAGTTCGTTCCGGGTTCGAACGAAACCGAAGGCATTATCTCGTTACACTCGTTTTGGAATCACCCTCAGAGTTAACGACAATAACCCTTGCACTCTGAATCTTCATCTTCACTTGAGATTCACGACCTATCATAAATTTGGATCGATGTGGTATTCGGGTCTCCAGACCTGGAATCCCGGTATACGGAAACCCGATCCCGGTCTCATCGAAATCCAAAACGTATCTTTTAAGGGCCAAGTTGTTTTAAGGTTAAAACAATTCAATTCTTATCTATATACACAAAGATAGATAATTCAATAGATAATCTACATTATCATCCCAAACAGATAATTCACATTATCATTATAATTCAACCAAACATCCATATCATATATCAATCATATCTCATTAGAGATATCAAACAATGAAATACATTCAATCTCATTCATCCATCCTTAAGCAATGATTTATCATCTAATTAATTTAAAGTGAATTAAACTAATTACTTCATTCTATAAATCCTGCTTACTTAATTATTAATTAAACCAATTAATTATTCATTACTCTAAGTATCCATCTTAATTAATCATTCCTGATTAATAATCCTTTAATTACTTTAAGTAATTAATACTTAATTAATTTCACAAATTAATTATCTTAAACCATTCAGTAATTAATCTTTAATTACTTCATTAATTAATTAACTATATTTAATTACATTAATCCTTAATTAATTACAATTAATTAATTACTTTAATCACTAATTATTTATTAATTAATCTTAATTAATCAATCCTTAATTACATCATTAATTTTATTAATTAATGATCCTTAATTATTCTTAATTAATTATCTTATTTAAATTAATAATTAATTAGTCACATTTATTAATCACCCTTGATTAATCTCATTTAGTAATTAACTACCTTTAATTACTCTTTCATAAATTAATTACTCATTAATTAATTATCTTTTAATTAATCCCTGATTAATTATTCAAAGTAAATAAACTCAAATCATCTTTAGTTAATTACATCCACTAATTAACTTTAATTACTTCCCTAAGTAATTACATTTCACTAATTACATTTAAGTAATTATACTTAACAATCACCAAGTGATTATCTTAAATTAATTTAATTAATTAATTTAAACTTATCAAATTTATTTAATTAATTACCTTAAGTAATTAATTACTTTAATTACTTCCATAAAGTAATTTTACTTAACCAATTTTCATATTATCTAATTAATCTAATTGATTATCAAATTTAATCATGTTAATTAATTATCTAATAATCCCTAATTAATGATTTCTCATTAATTATTAATAATTCTTTAATTACTTTCTTTAAGTAATTAAGCTTAATCAACTATTATTAATTACAAATTAATGAATTCTTAATTACCAATTAATTACTCTCTATTTACTTAATTAATTTCTTAATTAATCTTTAAATCACTTGATTAATTTCTAATCATTTATTAAAAATCTAAAATTATCTAAATAAATGATTAATCCCAAATTAATTAACCTCTAAACTTATAATCTTAATTATTTAATTAATTAGCACTAACCTATTAATTAATTTTAATGACTCCTAAATCATTAAATCTTAATTAATCTCTAAATTAGAGATTAGCCTTTATAACTACTTTAATTATCATTATCAAAAGACTTGGAATCAATTTACTTTTTTTTTTAAAACTTCCTTTTTAATTCATTCCAATTTAAAGATTTAAAATAATTACAGGTTTAACTTTATCCAATTTTAAATCAAATTTACAAAACCCTTTTTAAATCCAAATGTTACAGAACATTTATCATTTAAAAGAAACTTTAAGAGTTTTAACCAATTCATTTAAATATATTTAAAACATTTTAAATTAAATAAAACTTATTTATTTCCAACTAGATACAAATTTTAAATTTGAATTCCTACTTAAAATTTTGATTTAAAACTGTGTTTTTAAAACCTGCTTTACATTTTAAACTCAATTTAAATTTTTTAAAAACCCTGTCAGGTTTAAAAACTGCAAACAAAACCTACCCGAGCCTTATCTAAACTTCTCCGAGTAAAAACTGGAAACCGCGTGACCAGCTTCGAGTTTTTCCCTTCCCCTCTTTATTAAACTTTGTTATGTTTTAAAAATTTTAAAACAGTTTTAAACTCACGCGAGTTCCTCTGCCACGAACCCGAGCCAGAATCCCGTTTCCTCGAGCACGACTTCGAGTCACTCATCAACTTACTCGAGTATGCCTTATCTTCTTCCTCTAACTCAAATTCTTCGTTCGAAACATTCATGTGCACGTGCACAGCTACTCGCCTGAGCTCCGGCCACCCACGACGATCTCTACAAGTCGAAAATCAAACCCATACCCTAACTCGATCACTAGATCATCGTTCAACTCCAAAAATCGAATTCGAGTGTTATTCCCAAATCTGGAACCAAACTGAAACCATTTCTTCCAAAACCTGAAATCACTTCGATCTCACACCTCCGGTCATCAGAGACTTGGAAACTTCGTCCAACCCTTCTTCAACATCCAAGCTACGACCTCATTGAATATCAGAGAACTCGATCACTCATAGGTACGATGTCGATCAAATTGCCAGAGCACACCCAAAACTAGGTTTACAGACATAAAATAATCACTGTCGCCATCACAATGCCATGATCACTATTCTAGTATTTTTGTCAAACTATACGACCATTCTACTACCCCCAGAAAAAGTTACGACCTCTCCAATCAACTAGATTCCCAGAGGTAACTGAAAATACCACTTTCGATCAACCCCGAACTGCTCCCTCAATTCAGCGTTTAAATTTGTGATTTTATTTTTAAAAATCAAGAATTTAGTTAATGATTCAGTCTACATGCCTGAATTAGTGAATCTAAAAGTTTGAATTTTTGCAAATCTTATGCTTTCCTATTCTACTCTGTTTTCCAGAGCAGAAATCCAATTTAATTCATTTAAATAAAGTTTAACCCTTAAGTTATGATTAAACAATTAATTATAGTTTGAATTATAAGTCCTAACAAACAGTAGATCAAGAGATATTAATTTTTGAATTAAAATTTTGAGCCTGGAAAGTAAAACAGCTAAACATCCAAATACATAGCAGATGCACACATCCAAATATTCATATCCATACATGCATACAAAATATCACCATATACACACAATTCATACTTAAACAACATGCAGGCAATATTACATCATAGATACCAGAATTTATAGCATGCAAACAGATATACTTAAGTTTTTTTTTAAAATGTAAGTTACTCACCATTTGAGAACAGAGAAACTTTCCAGGTTTTAATTTGAAAAGCTTTTGAATTTTTAAGATCTGAATGTCTTTGCTATTAAAACTTGAATGCTTGCTGGAAAACTTGCATGCATGCCATTTATCTTGTTTGTTGATAGGTGCTTGCTTAGATCAGGTTTTGCTTGTTTTCAGATAAGAAATTGCAGGCTTCCAGATTTTTGAAAAGAAGAACAGGCTTTTATTTCTGAGAATTTGGTTTGAGTTTGATTTCTGGTTTGGAAGTATTGATTTCCAGTTTTGAAGAAATACAGGTTTGGTTCCAGATTGCAGAGAAATGATGAACTACTGGTTTGAAGATTCTTGTTACAGGCTTTGTTTTGATTGAAGAAATGATACAGGTTATTGAATTTATTTTCTGGTTTGAGGAGTATATTGATTACAAATCTTTGATTTGTATAAGTTTTGATTTAGAAGATGAATGATAGGTTGTTGAATCTGGTTTTTGTGAGGAGTTCTAGATTACTGATTGTAGATTAGAGAATTATTTTGAAAAGTGGTACTGATTTTGTTTCAGATTTGAATTAGAGAAAAATTTTGATTTTATAAAATAAAAGAAAATGAAATAAATTAAGACACTTGTCACAAAGATTGGTTACTTAAATTACACATGTTAACATGAAGCTTAATATGATGACATTTGTATTTTTGCTTATTTTTATTTATTTTAAAAGTAAATTAAACCTTTTTCTTTATTTATTTAAATGCTTATCTATATATATTTCTTTTTAAAGAGAAACAAAAACTAATTATATTTTATAAATATAAGTTTATACAAATATGATAATATCCAAACAATTTAAATATTTATTCTTTTGAATTTCAAAACTTAAATTAAATTCAAATCAAATTAAATCCTAGATTCAATTTTAAAAGTTATGTTATACATATATACAACTACTTATCAATTTAAAAATAACAATTCCATATTCTTTAAAATCCATTCATATTTATAAAAATAATACATTATACTTATTATTTGGAAATAACATATTTGATACTTATTTAATTAGATTATTAAATTAAATTCAAATTTTATTATCAAAGATCATCAATATCAATTTAATTATTTAACAGATTATTAAATTGATATTGCTCAAATTTCTGGGATATTACAACAACAGTGTTATAGTCCATCATTTCCTTATTCCTCGAAAACGTCTATTTCAACAATGAATGTTGAAATCTATGGTTTCGATATTTAATCATTTTAAACATCGTTAAAACAATTAACTCCATTTAAAAATATTCATTTTCCCAAACATATCCATTTTGTTCAATAATATATTCACTGTCCAAAATCGTGAATATAATTCACTTAACCAAATTTCAATCATCTCTACACATTTTATTTCAATAATAATTCGCTATTCAAAAATCGCGAATATATCTTCTTCAATAATCTCCTATATATATAATTTATCAAATTCAATCGATTTCGAATTTATAAAACGAAGTTTATAAATTCTATTTCTGTTTTAATAACAACTTCAACTTATAAATCTTCTTTTTATTAACTTCTATATTTTACTTATCAAAATAAGTGATTTCGGATTTATAAACAACTTTTATAAATTCCAATTCTATTTATAAAAATTTTAATACCAAATCAATTTCAATATTGATTTCTAAATTTATTTATCACTACTAAATAAATTCCTTATTTTTCTCAAATTATTCAATATTCTGTTTTTAAATGGATCCTTCAAATTGAAATCATTTTACATTGATTTCCCAAATTATTTCAATTTACCAATTGAATTCCTAAAGGGATTTCCAACTTATCTCCTTTTAAATAAATTCCTCTTTAAGAAAATAAATTCCTTTATCTTTTTCAAACTATTTAGAAATCCAAATTTTAATTAAATTCTTCAATTGAAAAATCACTATTATGTGAAATTTCATTTATTTAACATCTTCACTTGATTCTGGAACTAATTCAATAAGATTTTAAAAATCAGCCTTTATTCTTTTAAATTCTTTTCTTCAAATTTATTAAATTTCTAAAGTTAATTCACTTAAAAATTTCTACTTGAATTTCAAAAATTCAATTTCGTTTATTTTTGGAATCCAATGATAGCAAACATCCATTCAGCTAAATTTTAGCTTTCAAACAATTTCCAGGCATCAATATGATCAATATAATCATTCACAGATTCATATCACAGTATAAATAAATTCAATCAATATGAGGGGTCCAGTTGGATCCCTCCAACCTGTTTTCCTGCATCCAAAGACGTTAGCACAATACCAATTCCACTTCGAGGTGGAATATCGCGGTATATGGGTTTTATAAAAATAATCCGCTTACTAACGGCGCAATAGGGTCTCATCCGCTACACGAGGCGGGAAATCATCAATCCAATATATACGTATGCCAATATGTATATATTGCTATATATATAATAGATATATCCTACTATATCTAATATCACATCCAAGCAGTCAATCAATCAATCAATAACTGTAAAAGAAAATCCACTTTCATTTGAGTGAGAAGATCTCACCTTCGCTTTAATTTGCAATCCCATTTCCATTCCAGTTTGTTTTTCTCCATTTTTAACCTTGTATAAATATTTTATACAATTTATTAATATTTGAACAGATCGAATAATAAATTTCATTTGGTAATTTTAATTATCCAATGATTTTATTTAAACCAATTTCTCCTTTAAATAAATTTATTTAATTAAGCTAAATCCCCTTTCTTTAAATAAATATATTCCACCCAGATTCTATTTTAAATAAATATCTTCTTTTCAAATAAATTTGCTTTTAATGATTAAGTTAACAAATCCTTTTAAATAAATTCTAAAACTGTTAATTATGTTGATTAAATAAATTAAACACCTAAATATATTATTTAAAATCTACAGGTAGTTAAATATTGGTATGTGTGTGTATATATATTTTTCCTTTACTGTATAATTTATTCTAAACCAATTATTTACCTTTGAAAAATCTTTTTAAAATAATTAAACAGGTTAACTAAAAAAATTCTCATTTTCAAAATCAGATTTTTATCATTTACTATAATCATTCTTTCGTTTTCTTTCTAATCTATATAAAATCATTTGTTGTTAAAATTCAAGTCGAAATGAAGATAACCCAAAAGAAAGGAAAAACGAATTACCTCACAGAAATTGAACTTCGCCAACGACCACCTCTGCTCGCCGCTCGAACTCCAGATCGCGACCCACTGCCTCCAGTCGAACGAAAACAAGTCGCACGCCCATCGCCCAGTCGCATCGCGACATCGCACGCGACCCAGAACACCTTGCCCTAGAAATCGCGAGTGCACTGCTTCGATTCTTTCCTCCACTGTCGACCTCGCGAAACCAGCAATGACGAAAACGACCCCCCCACAAATCGAACTCTTCCAGGCGCTCGCCTGTGCCTCGACTTAATGGCGCTCCCCGATCTTCTCGCGAACTCCAATCCTACCTCGAAGACGCCGACTGCATCCCTCCGTCACCTTCGTACCCATACCCTAGGCTCGCACGCGAACAACATTCCCTCTCGATGAATGAATTCGAGAATAAGGAGGGGAGACTCGCGATATTCTGATATCGCTCGGTTGTTTTTTTTTAAAAACGAAAGAAGAGGGGTTTTCGAAATGTCGTTCGTTTGAATGAGAGAGACGCGGCCATACTTGATTTTGAAATTGAAAGCTTCGGCCATTATTTCTTTGTGAACGAGAATTTTTTTGTTTCTGATTTGAAATGGGGAAGAGGGAGACGAGATTGTCTTTTAAAATGGAACGAAGCATGCCCCCACGATTTCGTTCGTGATTCCTGGCAAAAATTTAGGCGTGGTTTATGGGGGAAAACGTGTATTGATATTGACTAATTAAAATTTTAAATTCAAATTGAACTCGATTTAATTTCAGAGCGTTTACTTACCGTGTGCTCACATATCAACTCCGATTAACACGAAAATTGAAATCCGATAATAATTCAATATTACGGACCCAATGGAACTGGTTTCGTCCAATTCCGAGACTGCACCTCGGACGGCTATTTTTAAATATCGATTCAAACAATTAAATTCAAAACTGAGCAAAACAGTTTTAAAATTCAATTCTGGAACTTTTATTACCTTTAGTAATATCGATATGAATTTTAAAAGCTTTCGAAATATTTTTCTTCAACTTTAAATTGAAGATTTAAATTTTTATTCAGCATTCCATAGATTAAATTTTAATGTTTAATCGCAAATTTCAAAGTTATATCGGGGACACAAATTAAATTATCGTTCAAATATTTAAAATTAATTAAATATTTTCAATTTAATTTGTTCAAAATTCTGGGTCGTTACAATTTCCTTCTTCCTCGAAAACGTCTATTTCAACAATGAATGTTGAAATCTATGATTTCGATATTTGATATATTTGAAAACATCTTTAAAACAATTAACTTCATTTCAAATATCACTTTCCCAAACAATATCTATTTTATTCAATAATATATTCACTGTCCAAAATCGTGAATATACTTCACTAATTACATTTCACTATTTTCTACACATTTTATTTCAATAATAATTCGCTATCCAAAATCGCGAATATATCTCCTTTAACAACCTTCTATATTAAATTTATCAAATTCAATTGATTTCGAATTTATAAAACAACGTTTATAAATTCTATTTCTATTTTCTAACAACTTCAATTTAATAAATCTCCTTTATTAACCATTCGATTCATAACTCAAATCTTATACCAACAATCCATATTATAAGTTAAATACTTATAATCCCTTTATTTTACAAAATCATCTCCATTTATAAGTTCACAATTTATAAATTTCATTTATTTATAAATTCTTAAAAATTCATTTTAACGCTTATAAAAACTCGTTTTATAATACCAACATTTTAAAGTTATAATATCAATCTTGTACATCTTTTACATACATCATTTTTAATAATTCAAAAATTCCAATTAAAACCATTTTATAAATTTCTTAACTATTTATTTCAAAAGAAATTACCTTTTCGGTTATATTTCACAAAAATCTAAATTTATATAACTTTAAAATTTGAACGTTTATTTATTAATTCAAAAATTAAATAAAACGTCTACTTCCAAAAATCACTTTAAAATCCTTTTAAAGTAAAAGTCGTTATTTTTAAACTTCAAAACTGAATCCGATGATGCAACAGCACCAATTAGTCAATCACAACAACAAACATCATATATCAATATATGATAACAGAATACATCACAATATCTGTAAATAAATAAATACTGGTGAGGAATCCAGTTGGATCCCTCCAACCTGTTTCCCTGCATCCACAGACGTTAGCACAATGTCAATTCCACTTCGAGGTGGAATATCGCGGTATATGGGTTTTATAAAAATATCCGCTTACTAACGGCGCAATAGGGTCTCATCCGCTATACGAGGCGGGAAATCAATCAATCCAATATATACATATGCCAATATGTATATAATGCTATATATATAATAGATATATCCTACTATATCTAACATCACATCCAAACAACAATCAATAACTGCAAACATTAATTTTTTTGAGTGAGAAAAAAATCTCACCTTATCTTTTATTTGCAATCCATTTCCAATCCCATTTTGTCTTCACAGTATTAAACTTTGTATAGACAATTATGACAATTTATTAATATTTAGACTAATCCATCAAATAAATTTTCCATTTATTAATTAAATTAACTAATAATTTAGTTTTAATGATAAATTTGATTTTAACCAAAAAAATTCCCTTTTAAAATATTTATACAAAAATTAAAATAAATATACTTTATACATATATATTTTTCCATTCCTAAACTGCATATAGAAATAATCCATATAGATAAAAAAATCAAAATCCTTTGTATAAACTTTACAGCACTTAATATTTCCATTTTCAAAATTCTATATACATATATACTATTTCCTGCTTAACTCTTAAAATAAGAATGTGTGCGTGTGTATATTTAATATTTCCATTTGTTATTCTTCTTTTCTTTGAATATACTTATACATAAAAATTTTAAGATTGAAGAATAAATTGTTTTATACCTAACTGCAGATTTAAATCCCAGCCTTGCTTTCATCGATCGAAGCCCCTAGCACTGCCGCCTGCAACTGCTTCGCGAACTCAGGCCATCGATCGACAAACGCTACTCCAGACTTCGACATGCCCTTGTGACGCCTCTCACCGATGTCGAGCCCGACTTCACTCCTTACTGCAGACCACGCGACTGCGACTGCACCGCGCCTTCCCCTTCCAGCGAACGCCTCCTTCTCGGGAACGTCACCAGCCTCCTACTGCCATCGCCAACTCCCTGGCATCGTACATGCGAAACCCCCAAACCAACCGCCGATTCCTTGCTCACGAAGTCGCGATGCCGACTCCAAAATCGTGGGCGATCCCCTTTCTTTAATTTCGAATGGATTGAATTGAGCAGAGGAAGGTGAAGCTCGATTCTTTCTCGGCATTTCCTGATTTAGATTTTGTTCGAAAAGGAAATTAAAAGATGAAGGGGGATTTCGATTTCTTTTTGAATTGGATTGAACAGGCTTTGGCCATTGTTTTATCTCAGAGGATTTTGAACTGAGGAACGAATTGTTTGAATTGTTTTGAACAGATAAGGAAGAGGGGGGAACGAGATAATGTTGTTTTGTACGAGAGGAGACAACTAGGTCGACGGAAATCAGATGCTAGGGTGGCTACTGATTTGTGTATAAATTTTATATTTAAATTAAATCGATTAATTATTGTCCAGACGTTTTAATCTCGTACGATCACACAATGAATCCGAATGCTACGAAATTTGAAATCCGACAATAATTCAATATTACGGACCCAATGGAACTTGTTTCGTCGAATTCCGAGACTGTTTGAAAAATGACTATTTTTAAATATCGGTTCAAACAATTAAATTCAAAACTGAGCAAAACAGTTTAAAATTCAATTCTGAAGCTTCTGTTATCTACAGTATTATAAATACGAATTTTAAAAGCCTTCGAAATATTTTTCTTCAACTTAAAATTGAAGATATAAATTTTTATTCAATTCAATAGATTAAATTTTATAATTTAATCGCAAATTTCAAAATTATATCGGGGATTCAAATTAAATTATCGTTCAAATATTTAAAATTAATTAAATATTCTCCATTTAATTTGTCAAAATTCTGGGTCGTTACAACACATGTCCAACTCAAATTGCATGAACAAGCAGATCATTAAGGGTAGAAAGAAAATAATGACAGAACAGAATCTCACACGAATGGAATAACATATTTTTTTTAATAATAATCTTTACAGTGGAAAAGAATAAAATACATATATTAGAGTCTAACCTAGATTCAGCCTAGACAGTTATAACACCTGCCCATTCAAATGCTTATAAACAACAAAACAAATGCAATAGATGCAGCGGATAACAGAATACGTCCATACGATGATGAAGATCTCCAGCTCTCCTCTGGAAACTCCTAGCATCTTCAGCTAATCCTAAAACTACTCGGATCTGACCGGAGTATTAAAAATACCTGGATCAGGCTTGATAAACCAGCGTGAGATACTCGGAATTTTAAATGTATAGCTCATGTCGATGTTATCAAAACCTTTGGAAAGAAGGGTATCTCATAAGACCACGCCCACACATAAATACAGACAGGTTTTTACCTTATGATAACCAAAACACTTTTATTACCAAAATAATTTGATATTATCTTTAATGACATTCTTTTTGGGAAACCACTTTCAAATAAACTTATTCAAATAAGGTATCAATACCCGGACTAAGTCTAAGGAAATATATCTGGACTAGGTCAAACGGAATATACCAAACGAAACATATGATACCAAAAGGGGTAGCTGAATGTTTGCAAAACATTACAGCTATTTTGGAAATACAATCAAAACCGTAAAGCTCATATTGGAATTTGATTTTCAACATGATAGGGAACCTCGATAACCACGCATAGCTACCGAAACCCGGTGGTTTTTCGTGCAAGGACTCACACACTACTATTCCTCATATTGCCACACTTCTTGATATCCGGTGGCTTCTCATGCAAGGACTCGCACGCCACTATATCATACGGTAAGGGTCCCATCTGGACACCTTGGCGACCTAGATCATACGCCGCTAGTCACCTTGAGGGATCATATGCCACCCTCGTCATACTAAGCCTGAAATATGTAACATAGTTCCTGTATCATTTCCGAGATATGAGGTTTGAGAGTGAGGTTATACTCAACTTAGACAAAGCCACGCTTTTCATACAAAGCCATGCTTTTCATAACAGGTTCCACTTTGAAAGCCACATTACCATTCCATAACCACTATTTGACTTCTACGAACATACAACCTCTGAGATTATACGTCTCAAAGAAGGGTGTTAAGCTAAGAGAAGTTGCCTTCTCCGCCACCAAACAGATGTACGTTTGTAAGAGTCAACATTTGTGACTCCGCAATACAATGTCATACACTCATCCATACATGTTCGTTCTGGGATTGAACGAAACCGAAGTCACTTTCCTCGGCCATTACTAGGCGAGAAGCCCTTGCAATCCGAAAATTTCAAACACGATAGGACCACTGCTATAATAAATGTCTCTATATTGGGAGCTACCCAGAGAATGTCAACAAGTAGTCCTCGCTCTATGAAGATCTTCGGCCTTTAATAATCGTCATCTTCAACACATCTTCACTTGGGAACGTATACATTGGTTCGAAGTGGTTTTCAAAGAGGGATCACCCAAATCCAACCTCGGTTCCTTCGAAGCCAATCATCGATAAAAGATGTTAAGTTCGTATGTAATTATCAATCATTAATCAATTACTTCATCTTTTATTTAAATCAAATATCTTTCTTAGATAAATTCTTTTAAATTTATCCAATTTTTTTCCCATGAGTATATGGAATCATTAAGCCTCATTTACCAAATTATTTGGTTGATTTAGACCTCACTTTTTATCTGGAAATAATTCCAAATCATTTCATCTTTTTTTAGGAAAACCTTTCCAAATCATTCTATTAATCTTAATCAAAGATTTCTTATATTCAAGTTATAACTTTTAACTTAGGGAAAATATTCCCAAATCATTCATTAAATTTTAATCAAAGATTTCTTTCTTAACTTCAAATTATATTCTTGCAAATCAAAGATTTTCATAACAGAGCACTACCGCCACCCTAGATATGGTAAATTTCACCTCAAGGGACTAATGGCAAGTAGTCCTACATTATGAACATCTTCGTCATCAATGATCATTTTTTTCAATATATTTTATTTCAAAAATTAGTTTGAAGGGATTTTTGGATAGGAATCACCCAAATCCGATCCCGGTTACTTCGTACCAATCATCGATAAAAAATGATTATTGGAAGATTTGATGATTGATTTATGCATTTCCTTTAATCAACTATCTTCGATAGATATAAATCTTTGTAAAATATTCTTCTAGTGAATATGGAATCTTTATAGCCTTTCTTTCAAATTTATCAAATCATTTGATTTATTTAAACCTTTTTGAACTTGGAATAATTCTATCGCCTTTTATTTAGGAAAACTTTAATATAAATTTTAGAGTATCCGGGCTTTCCCTTCGATCTGTTCCACCCCTCGTCTAAAAGATAAAACGAAGGCCGGGTAAGTTTAGAACACTGGTTGCTCCATCCCTAACCTTAGTTACTCACCTTGTTTTACCGTTTAGCTCTCACAGGCGGGACAAATGTACTAGTCGTTTCCGCATACTCAATTATTAATCTTCATTTTAGAAATGATTCATTAAACTTCCAAATCATTATTTAAAACACTAAATTATTCTTTTAAAATATTTATAAAATATTTGAAAAAGGATTGTTGAGTTTAAATCCATAATTCATAAATTATTAAAAAGTGTTGCAAAAAGCTATATTCTTCAAAACGACTAATATCATTCAGAAATCCATCATTTCAACTTAAATTACTTTTAAAAGATTTTTAGAATTTATTTCATATTTTTAAATATTTTAAAAATATCATTTTTAAAGAAATCCCTTTTTGGATTTCGAACTGCAAACCCGCGATGTTTTTATAAAATATTTTTGGACATATTTCAAAATCTACTTAATGAAATCTTGATTTTCTTTCTTTGTTGGAAAACTATGGGTATAATAGTCCGGAAAATTCTTATCTCAATGGATTCCGAGCTATATTCCACGTTGTATACTTATTTAACTTTTTCGGCACGAAATCGCGAACTACCGTTACGCGACGCGCCTAGTTTTGTCTTGTTTTTCAGTTTCTTTCCAAACTTCATTGAAATACTTTTAAATGTTTATAAAACATTTCTAAATCATTTCAAAATCATTTTAAATAATATTTCCATATTTCAAACTCATTTTCCATTTCATTTCATAGTATAATATTGTATTGTTATAATATCATTTTAGATCTTTCTAAAATCATTTAAAGGCTAAATCACTCTATACACATATTATTATGGATTTAATTTCCATTCAATTTTATTTGGTTAATTACTAATCATTTCTCTTATTATTTATCAAACCAAGTTATCAACTATTTCACAACCATATAATCAACCATAGTATCAACAAAGTTATCAACCAATATTCAACATATTAATTTCTAATTTAACATGTGTATTATGTACTTAAGTTTTATTAAAATAAAACTAAGATTTGAGTACTCACCTTTAACCAAATCGATTAGCTTCCTACCAACATTCTTACTAACAACACTTCACTTAAACTTCAACTAATCAACTTCTACTCCATTCCTTTTGCTTTATGCTATCGACCACTTCTTCCAAACTCTCGAAAGTCTCGCGGAGCTTCCGCAGAACCTTGAATTTTCTCCTAGCTTCTTGGAATGAAATCGGTGGCACTTCCTTCTCTTTCTCTTGCTTTGGAGTTCCCGAACTTGCTTCCTTTTCTCACATGGTTCGGCCTTGATGGGTTCCACCTCTTCCTCCATCATTTCTTCACTTCTTAAATGCTAAACCATGTTTTAATGGTATTTCAAGGTGTTTGGCAAAGTTTGGTGGTGTTTGGAGTTGATTTGATATGATTTTAAGAAAAGTTAGTAAGGAAAAGAGAGAAGAAGAAGCCATTAAAGAGAGCTTCAAGGAGGAAGAAGATGGTGGAAATGGTGTGAAAGAAAGTGAAGTAAGTGGTTGGTATTTATAGAAAAAAAATGAAGCGGTAAGTTACCAAAATATCTCTTTGCCAAATTACCAAAATAACCTTACTTACTTTTTAAGCAACCTCATTTTTTTCGACACTTAACATCACATTTCAAATCATTACTTTATGTCATTTTCACTTAAGTATTAAGTAAAGAATAATAATTATGTTTGTCTTGATTTGATGTTTACTTTTTGACTTCTGTAACTTTTTTTTGTCTTTTTATGCTTACTTTTTGTTAATTATATTGAAGAATTTTTTGAGTATGTTTAGTAAAAGTAAACATGATTAGTGAATTAATTAATACTTATACTATTTGAATATATGTTCATATATAAGAAAATAAAGGTGCAACAATGTTGCGACAACTTTAAATCGACAAAACGTTGATTTTCGACAAAATGTTTTACGGCCACATTTTGACGTTTTAGTTAAACTATTTATTTATGTAATCCAAATTTAAAAATAAATTTGTATAATACTATTTAAATATATAAACACTTATAAATTAATTAAAATAATTTATTTAGCCATTGAAACTTACTTTTCTGAAATCAGGATTTTGTCACATTTTGTTGATATAAGCAATTATTCCTATTTTGTGTATTTTTCTCTTTGCAAATCCTATCGAATATTATTTAAATCATAAAATATTATATGTTTTATATTTAAATCACTTTAAATGTTATATTTGGAGGCGGTCGAATTCTGGGTCGTTATAAAATATCTATAGAACTCCTACAATCAATGAGAACTTTCCTCATTGTAGCCGGCCCAATCATGGCCATTATCACCAAAAGGTCAAGTGTCAGTGCTTCAACCTTGTTTGCATCACTGTTCCTAAATACAATATCGTCAGTCGTTGTCTTCAATTGCTTCGCTAAAGCTCCATCTTCAACGACAAAGCAACTCTCTTGCACAACGTGTCTAAACGAGCTTCCATATCTCTCTATCTCATTCCAGCTCTTCTCGGCTGGATGAGGTCCACCGGTTATAATGTCAATGATAAGTCTTTTACCAACTTGCCTAGGTTCATCTTCACTAGGCCCAACTTGGCCTCATTGGAGCAACTGCCCCTGGGGTTGAGCATTTCCTTACTCACCATCCTGAGGGGCTTTCACATACTGTTGTAGTTTCTTCTTCTGGATTGAATCCTCGATCATATCTTGCAAATGCCTACATTTATTAGTGTTATAGCCATGTGTTTCGTGGAACAAGCAGTACTTCCCAAACATTTTTTCTCTTTCGGTCGATGTGACGACCCGGATTTCTCAATGTTTAATTCGGGATATTTAAATGGTTTTAAATATTAAAATTTAATTATAAATTGGTTTTGAATATGGAAAACTTGGATTTATTTATTCATAATGTAAATACAGCAATTTGTTGAATAATATAATTATTTAATTCAATAATTGAATATTGAGTAAAATAATTAATCTTGAGTTTTAAGCTTGTTAAAAATATTTTAAAGGCTTGTAAAATTTATATTGGTAGTAATAAAGGTAATAAAAGTTTTTAAACTGGATTTAAAAGTGATTTGTTCAGTTTTAAAAATATACTGTTTAAATTAATATTAAAATAGCCTTCCAAGGCACAGTCTTGGGATTCGATGAAACCAGTTCCATTGGATCTGTAATATTGAATTATTATCGGATTTCAAATTTCGGAGTGTTTGGAGTTATCGTGTGACCATACGATATGTAAACGCGCTGAAATCTATATCGAAAATTAAATATAATAACTGGGTCCAAAAAAAAAGCTATCTTCTCCAGACGATCGAATTAGGACTCAAAACCTTTTCCAATGTGACGACCGCCCATGACCCCTGCATCGAATCTAGAGAAAGTGCGCTGTAAAGTGTGCCAGGCGACCATGGACGATTGTCAAGGTAAATTAAAGCAACAGAATCTATCGTATTACTCACAGCGCATGGACAAAATACAATAGAACATATGTATAGTGAAGCTTTACAAAACAAAATGACATCATATAAAACTCCATAATAGTTGAGTACAAGCATCCAAATAGTCAATACATCAAGCCTCACTACATATCTCTCAGAGAATACAAAACAGCGGAATATCCAGTACATATAAGAAGATAATATGCAACCCTCTAGCTCGTCTTCGATATCAGCATCGTGAGAAGAGAACAGCACCTGTCACCTGCTACCTAGTCTGCCCGTCCCAAAATGGACGAACAGCCCAAGGCAATAAGAATTAAAACATAAAGCCTTGAGTCAGACAACAGTCTTAGTGAGCAGTAAATTAACTAACAACATACCAAAAGAGCATAAAGGAAAAGGAATAGGAATACAACCCTCCCACTCCAACCTCATTCTACAGTGATAGCCCCCAGACACACACTAAGCAGAAGCAACCATAGCAGAACATACAATTTAAAGTAAAGCTACTATCACTCGAGTCAAGGGCGATGTTTTCCAAGTACCAAGGCCTAAATCAGATAAGCACCCAGAAAATACCGCTCTTGAGTCCGAATGACGATACAACCAAACATCCATGACTCTGGCTATCACTGTTATCATTGCTTCGATATCACCGTTAATTGAATGACCGGCACATTCTTTCAGCTGTCCGTCAAGGGCTAATGGAAACCCCGGTTCTAGACATAACTCCCGCACGTCGTCGCAGCCCGTGCCTAGGACTATCGAATCTGCCCAGAGTACTCGACCATCAACAGTTGGCCGTTGGGACTATTGAATCTGCCCAAACGTACTCTTGCTTAGAGCATGCTAGAACCTTCAACAACGATGCTATCCAAGCCTCCTAGTCATCCTCCTCGACGACTATTCTCATATCCATTCATTATCCTCAACTCGAATCATATCACCGAGTTATCAACATGCTTGGAATGATCCCGTCTGGATTAGACCAAGTCTTCATCATATGATGCCTCGCTTCATTACATCCTTGCAAAGCCTCATCTCAACTTCTCATCATCAAATCTATGCATAAGAGCTTCAACATCCCGCTACCTATGCCACGAGCAGCTTTCCTAATTCAAGAGCCTTTCCTTTAGCTTTTGAATCATCTTCGATCTAAATCTAATCATCAATCATCAAGTTCATAACAAGCAATCAAATCTAACATCAATCCAAGCAATCAAGCATTCAAAAATGATCTAAGTAGACAATTATAACAATAATGGCATTTTCGTAATTAAAGAGTTGAAAGTCCAATAAACATGGAAACATGGATTATATCTCTACAAACTTGATGAATGAACTTGCATAGGTTAACATATGATAAGATGGATGTAACATCATCATGAACAATGGATCTATATGGATCTACACTTAGGATGAAGAAAATGCATGGAAATCACTATCTTAACACCAAATCGGGCCAACAATCCGATATACTCCTTTGGATCCGTGTGAGAGATAATCACCACTCACCAAATCACCTAAACAACCTCAAATCAACACGCTTCAGATCTGGACAGCGAAGGATCAAGCTTGATCTAGCACGAATCCGCTTCAAACGATGAAATCTCTCTTGAAAAGATGAAGATCTTCAACTTTAGCTCTTGAATCTTCAATCTTGATCTTTGATTTGGATGGAAGGAAGCACTAGATTAGAGTGGAGAAAAGAAGTGAAGAAGTGTAGAAGTCAAGCTCTCAAAATGGCAGCACTTCGTCGCTTCAAAATCCGGATCCCAAAAATGAAGCCAACCCCTTCTATTTATAGCTGAAATCTGCCCCTAGGTCGCTCATCTCCATAGGTCGCTCGGAGTTAGGTCGTCCACGACCTACGACCTAGCAACATCTTCGACCTAACCAAAGCCAGACGCCTTAAAACAAATGCGCATCTGCGACTTAACCTGCCAACGACCTACGACTTAGGAATCACGCGACCTAACACTTAAACTATTCCCTGCGACCTAACAACTCAGGCGCTTCAACGACTTAAAGGCTTACGACTTATCACTTGGCAAAACCTAGCGACCTAACAAAGCCCAACAACTCACGACCTAACAAGGTTACGACCTATAACCTCAGCGACCTAACACTTAGGCAAAACCCAGCGACCTAACACTTATGCGACCTAACTCCTTAGGTCGCTAACACGCTAACTCCTTAGGTCGCTAACACGCTAACTCCTTAGCACGGCCACGACTCAACTAGGCTACGACTTATCTCTTTAGGTCGCTAACCCACCCAGTCGACCTAACTTGGTAACAACTTAACCCTTAGGTCGCTTACGACCTAACCAACCAAGCTACCAGACGACCTAACACATAGCGACCTATCCCCTAACAGCTTACTCCACTAGGTCTGCCTACCCTTGAGTCGCCAATTCTATAAGTCGGTCACGACCTATCACTTAGGTCGTTCACGACCTAGGACTTAGAAAATTCTGCCTAAAATCTGAAATGGCTCAAAAATGCTAAAATTCCAGATTTTGACAAACTTTTCGATCCGTAAAAATACGGGTCGTTACATTCTTCCCCCCTTAGGAATTTCGCCCCCGAAATTCCAAGCAAACAAAGCAACCAAAGACTATTCTGTACGCCTACCATCCATAGTAATCAACAAACCATGCATCCAATTCTAACTTAGCGTATAGAATTCTAAGACTTAGAGCAAGTTACAATATCGCGAGATGACACGACACCTTAGGGCCATACCTTGAAGAGTTCAGGATGAGCTGCCTTCATCCTCTCTTCCACCTCCCACGTACAGTCGTTATCATCATCACTCCATTGTATCTTGAGCAACTTAACTACCTTCCTCCTAAGCTGTTTCGTGTCGGTTTCAACAACATGAAGTGGCTTACGAGGTCTTCCATCAACTGGATCAACTTCGAAATCTTCACAGCTATCAGCAGAAACCACCGTATTCGAGTCGTGCACGTACTTCCGTAGATATGATACATGAAAAACATTGTGCACACTCGACATCTTCCCTGGTAACTCCAATCTGTAGGCTAGCTTTCCAATTCGCTCGATGATCGGGAATGGTCCAACAAATCTTGGAGTCAATTTTCCTTTCTTCCCGAATCGAATAACATTCTTCAGCGGAGAAATCTTCACAAAAACCATATCTCCTACGTCGAATTCCAAATCCTTTCGACGCTTATCGGCATAACTCTTCTGACGGTTTTGGGCTGCCTTCATTCGTTGCCGAATGATCTCTATGCAATCTGAAGTCTGTCGAATCATTTCTGGCCCAAGCATCAGTTTTTCTCCAGTTTCCAACCAACATGTTGGAGAGTTACACGGTCTTCCATACAATGCCTCATACGGTGCCATACCAATGCTTGACTGGTAACTGTTGTTGTACGCAAACTCCACCAAATGAAGGTGATCTTCCCATGATCCTCCGAAATCCAAAACACAAGCTCTAAGAAGATCTTCCAAAACTCGGTTGACTCTCTCGGTCTGACCATCTGTTTGAGGGTGATAAGCTGTACTCAAACACAACTCGGTTCCCAAAACTTCCTGGAAGCTCTTCCAAAATCCACTAGTGAACAATGGATCTCGATCGCTCACTATACTTTTCGGAATACCATGGAATCGAACTATCCACTTAACATACAACTCAGCCAACTTTGATGCAGTCCTAGTCGATCGAACAGGAATGAATCGTGCACTCTTAGTCAAACGATCTACAATGACCCAAATCCCTTCATTTCCCGTTCTGGTTCTAGGCAATCCATCAATAAAATCCATCGACACTTGCTCCCACTTCCATGTAGGAACTTCTAATGGCTGAAGCAATCCACTTGGCTTCTTTTGTTCGGCTTTTACCAACTGGCAGTTCATACACTTGGAAATAAAATTTCCAACATCCTTCTTCATACCTTCCCAGTAGTAGGTTCTCTTCATATCCCGATACATCTTATTTCCACCTGGATGAATTGTCAACTTCGAGTGATGACTTTCCTTCAGAACTTCACTCCTCAAATCATCTATATCGGGAACAACTAGTCGTCCTTGCTTCCGAAGCCAACCCTCTCGATCGACCTCGAATCCTTTATCCTTTTCTGGATCCAATCCAGATTCCAAATCATGGATAATCTTGACAAGCTTATCATCTCGCTTTTGACTCTCGCCAATCCTTTCCACAAGAGTCGGTCTTATCGATAAGTTTGCCAACATCTCAGGTTCCAATTCACATCTAGGCCTGAAGTCAAATCCAGCTAAATACTCGAGACTCTTCCATTCAGAAAACATGACTCCCAATCCTGCATGTCTTCGACTTAACGCATCTGCCACTGCGTTACCTTTTCCCGGAGTATAAGCTATACCAAAATCATATGATGCTAAAAACTCTAGCCAACGTTGCTGCCGAAGATTCAAATCCTTTTGGGAGAAAAGATACTTCAATGACTTGTGATCCGTAAACAACTCGAATCGAACTCCCAACAGATAATGGCTCCACATTTTCAGAGCAAATACAATCGCCGCTAACTCCAAATCATGAGTCGGGTAATTCCTTTCATGCGGCTTTAGTTGTCGACTGGCATACGCAACAACTTTATCCTTCTGCATCAGCACTGCTCCAAGTCCAGTACCACATGCGTCGGTGTAAACCACCATCTCATCATTCCCACTTGGAATAGTCAAAACAGGAGCACTCGTCAGTCTCTCTTTTAGGATTCCGAAAGCTTGCTCACACTTAGCATTCCAACTGAACACTTGGTTCTTCTTCGTCAATCCTGTTAACGGTGCAGCTATCTTGGAGAAGTCTTTGATAAACCGTCGATAATATCCTGCTAATCCAAGAAAACTTCTCACATCAGATGCATTCTTAGGTCTAACCCAATCCTGGATTGCTGCCACCTTAGCGGGATCAACCGCTATCCCATTTCCAGAAATCACATGGCCTAAGAATCTCACTTCACTCTTCCAGAAGTGACACTTCGAAAACTTAGCCTTCAGCTGATGTTTCCGTAAGATTTCCAAAACAATACGCAAGTGCGTCTTGTGCTCTTCTTCCGTTCTGGAATAAATCAGAATATCATCCACGAACACAAGTACGAACTTGTTCAACTGATCTCTGAACACTCTATTCATAAGATCCACAAAATATGCTGGCGCGTTAGTCAATCCAAACGGCATTACCAGCCACTCAAAGAAACCAGATGGTGTCCGAAAAGCAGTCTTCGGCACACTATCCTTTGCCACTCTCAACTGGTGAAATCCCGTTGCCAAATCCATCTGAGAAAATACCTTAGCCTCGTGAAGCTGATCAAACAAGTCATCTATTCTCGGCAATGGATACTTGTTCTTCTTTGTCACCTTATTCAGCTCACGATAATCCACACACAATCTCAACGACCCATCTGCCTTGGTTGCAAACACAACTGGTGCACCCCACTCGGACACACTACGCCGAATGAATCCTTTCTGTAAAAGGTCATCAACTTGCACCCTCAACTCTTGCTGTTCCCTAGGCGCCATCCGCCTAAGAGGCATCACAACAGGTCTGGCTCCTTCAACTAGATCTATTCGAAACTCGATCTCTCTATGCGGCGGCAACCCTTTGACTTCGTCAAAGACATCCTCGAATCTGTTAGCGATCGGCACTGATGACAGTCCATCCCGTGGAACAACTAGCGAATACATGAAGCTCATGAAGACGCCTTCTTCATGCTTACATCGTATCACAACCTTTCGCCCCTCCACATTCTCGACTGTCACTTCCAGTCTCTCACAATCAACCTTAGCCACATACTTCCAAAGCCAGTCCATACCCAAAATAATTCCGAACCCCGCAAAGTTCAGAACAAAGCAATCACAAACAAAAGAGCAACCATGACTCGATACAACTAGACCACGGCATAACATACACAAACAAGACGAACCAACAACTGGATTAGTCACAACCAATGGCCTATCAACAATATCCGGTGCCAAACCTAACCGGCCTACGAGTTCATTACAAACAAACGAATGCGACGCTCCAGTATCAAACAGAACTCTAACTGGAACACCACATAGGAAAAGAGTACCTTGAACAACCACACCCTTTCCCTTCTCTTCAACAGTAGGAGCTTTCGAAGACGACGGAACAGCTCCTAAAGCATAGGCTTGCACAATCTGCCTGTCCTTCCTTGGTTCTGGACAATTCTTCCTGAAATGCCCCGGCTTGTCACAGTTGTGACACTTCATTGGCACCTTCGGATTCTTACAATCCTTCGAGAAATGGCCCTTCTGCTGACAATTGTAGCAAGTCACCTCACCTTTCGGCTTCTTCTGGCCATCCTTACCCTTCTACTGTTGCTGCTTCCTCTTCTTGTTTCCACCCTACTGGGGTTTAGACTCTTCCCTGGTCACAGCAACAACAGATCCATCCTTAGGAAACAGACTCTCATGCCTGAGAGCTTTCTCCACAAGCTTCTCAAATGAATCATCCAAATGATCCACCAACTGCCTCCCAAGATAACCATCCAAGCCAGTCACAAACTTCTCATTCTTCTGATAAGCAGATTCAATATATGACCGGGCATACTTGGACAAAGCTTCAAACTCAGAAACATACTCAAGAACAGATCTTCCACCCTGCTTGAGCTCTACAAACTTCTTGAACAGAACAGACTTCTGAGCTGTAGAAATGAACTTAGCTTCAAATCTGACTTGGAATTGCTCCCAAGTAATCTCTTCTTCCGGAGTAGTGATGGTAATAGAGTTCCACCAATCAGAAGCTCTCCCTTGAAGCTGCCTCGATGCCAACTTCCTCTTAGTTGCATCATCAATTCCCAAATCACCAAAGATCCTTCTACAAGCATCTATCCACCTCTGGACCTCAATAGTAGATTCTGTTCCCAAGAAAACCTTCCCTCCAAGAGCAGTATAATCCTTGCACAGCTTAGCAAAATCCACTGGTTTCGGAGTTTGGACTTGAACTCCAACATCTACTGCTGCCCCCGGAACTGGTATCCTTCTCATGATCGAAGTCATCATAGCTTCGAACATGGCTGCATAATCAGCAGTCTCTTCAGTAGCACGGCCTTCCCTAGCAGCTGGTCTCCCTCTTCGACTCATTCTCAATATCTATAAAAAGGAATGATTAGAACATCTAGAGAAACAACTGCATAAAGGACTCAACTCACTGCTAAACTACTATACTATATATAGTAATCATCCATCAAAATACAATTACGTCTCTCATACGTAGTTACGACGGCGAGTGTTGGGTAAAATCGATTAACCAATGCTCTGATACCAAATGTGACGACCGCCCATGACCCCTGCACCGAATCTAGAGAAAGTGCGCTGTAAAGTGTGCCAGGCGACCATGGACGATTGTCAAGGTAAATTAAAGCAACAGAATCTATCGTATTACTCACAGCGCATGGACAAAATATAATAGAACATATGTATAGTGAAGCTTTACAGAACAAAATGACATCATATAAAACTCCATAATAGTTGAGTACAAGCATCCAAATAGTCAATACATCAAGCCTCACTACATATCTCTCAGAGAATACAAAACAGCGGAATATCCAGTACATATAAGAAGATAATATGCAACCCTCTAGCTCGTCTTCGATATCAGCATCGTGAGAAGAGAATAGCACCTGTCACCTGCTACCTAGTCTGCCCGTCCCAAAATGGACGAACAGCCCAAGGCAATAAGAATTAAAACATAAAGCCTTGAGTCAAACAACAGTCTTAGTGAGCAGTAAATTAACTAACAACATACCAAAAGAGCATAAAGGAAAAGGAATAGGAATACAACCCTCCCACTCCAACCTCATTCTACAGTGATAGCCCCCAGACACACACTAAGCAGAAGCAACCATAGCAGAACATACAATTTAAAGTAAAGCTACTATCACTCAAGTCAAGGGCGATGTTTTCCAAGTACCAAGGCCTAAATCAGATAAGCACCCAGAAAATACCGCTCTTGAGTCCGAATGACGATACAACCAAACATCCATGACTCTGGCTATCACAGTTATCATTGCTTCGATATCACCGTTAATTGAATGACCGGCACATTCTTTCAGCCGTCCGTCAAGGGATAATGGAAACCCCGGTTCTAGACATAACTCCCGTACGTCGTCGCAGCCCGTGCCTAGGACTATCGAATCTGCCCAGAGTACTCGACCATCAACAGTTGGCCGTTGGGACTATCGAATCTGCCCAAACGTACTCTTGCTTAGAGCATGCTAGAACCTTCAACAACGATGCTATCCAAGCCTCCTAGTCATCCTCCTCGACGACTATTCTCATATCCATTCATTATCCTCAACTCGAATCATATCACCGAGTTATCAACATGCTTGGAATGATCCCGTCTGGATTAGACCAAGTCTTCATCATATGATGCCTCGCTTCATTACATCCTTGCAAAGCCTCATCTCAACTTCTCATCATCAAATCTATGCATAAGAGCTTCAACATCCCGCTACCTATGCCACGAGCAGCTTTCCCAATTCAAGAGCCTTTCCTTTAGCTTTTGAATCATCTTCGATCTAAATCTAATCATCAATCATCAAGTTCATAACAAGCAATCAAATCTAACATCAATCCAAGCAATCAAGCATTCAAAAATGATCTAAGTAGACAAATATAACAATAATGGCATTTTCGTAATTAAAGAGTTGAAAGTCCAATAAACATGGAAACATGGATTATATCTCTACAAACTTGATGAATGAACTTGCATAGGTTAACATATGATAAGATGGATGTAACATCATCATGAACAATGGATCTATATGGATCTACACTTAGGATGAAGAAAATGCATGGAAATCACTATCTTAACACCAAATCGGGCCAACAATCCGATATACTCCTTTGGATCCGTGTGAGAGATAATCACCACTCACCAAATCACCTAAACAACCTCAAATCAACACGCTTCAGATCTGGACAGCGAAGGATCAAGCTTGATCTAGCACGAATCCGCTTCAAACGATGAAATCTCTCTTGAAAAGATGAAGATCTTCAACTTTAGCTCTTGAATCTTCAATCTTGATCTTTGATTTGGATGGAAGGAAGCACTAGATTAGAGTGGAGAAAAGAAGTGAAGAAGTGTAGAAGTCGAGCTCTCAAAATGGCAGCACTTCGTCGCTTCAAAATCCGGATCCCAAAAATGAAGCCAACCCCTTCTATTTATAGCTGAAATCTGCCCCTAGGTCGCTCATCTCCATAGGTCGCTCGGAGTTAGGTCATCCACGACCTACGACCTAGCAACATCTTCGACCTAACCAAAGCCAGACGCCTTAAAACAAATGCGCATCTACGACTTAACCTGCCAACGACCTACGACTTAGGAATCACGCGACCTAACACTTAAACTATTCCCTGCGACCTAACAACTCAGGCGCTTCAACGACTTAAAGGCTTACGACTTATCACTTGGCAAAACCTAGCGACCTAACAAAGCCCAACAACTCACGACCTAACAAGGTTACGACCTATAACCTTAGCGACCTAACACTTAGGCAAAACCCAGCGACCTAACACTTATGCGACCTAACTCCTTAGGTCGCTAACACGCTAACTCCTTAGGTCGCTAACACGCTAACTCCTTAGCACGGCCACGACTCAACTAGGCTACGACTTATCTCTTTAGGTCGCTAACCCACCCAGTCGACCTAACTTGGTAACAACTTAACCCTTAGGTCGCTTACGACCTAACCAACCAAGCTACCAGACGACCTAACACATAGCGACCTATCCCCTAACAGCTTACTCCACTAGGTCTGCCTACCCTTGAGTCGCCAATTCTATAAGTCGGTCACGACCTATCACTTAGGTCGTTCACGACCTAGGACTTAGAAAAATTCTGCCTAAAATCTGAAATGGCTCAAAAATGCTAAAATTCCAGATTTTGACAAACTTTTCGATCCGTAAAAATACGGGTCGTTACATATCTTCTCCAGACGATCGAATTAGGACTCAAAACCTTTTCCAATGTGTTCGGAATAGGGGTTTAACATTATAAACGCCTAGCGGCACGCTTTGATAGGAGGTCAAGATTTTGAGTTGCGTATTTGGGTCGATTTAAATTTAAATATATATATTTTTCAACATTAAAATCTATATTCCCATCAGCCTACTTTCCTTCCCATCAGTTGTAATCCCTTCACATCGGCGCTTTTTTTCAAAACACTGTTCACCTGTTCAAACACGCAACTTCTTTTCCTATTCCCCATTCTCTTTTTTTCAAACTACAAGCAGACCGACAATTTCCCCATTAAAATGCGTACCCTTCCCCCCTTTCTTTTTCAAAAGCCAAACCAAAGGAAAAAAAATGGCGGAACGAAAGAAATCAAAAACGAATTCGTTCGAAAATTAATGGTTGAGAAAATTCGCGTGTTTTCCTTCTTTTCCCTGTTCGAGACCGTATGTACTCGAGCCCTCCCTCCTCTTATTCGAATTAGTTGACACGAGCCTCCCCTCTTTCGTTCTTGGATCCAGAAAAAAAAAGAGGGTTTCGCAATTTGGAATCGCAAGCTCTTTGAAGGCTGGGTGGGCTCGGCAACCATTTCGAAGCCGCCTAATCTGCTCGATACGTCGAGGAAGTTTGGGGAGGGGTTTAGCGTTGGTGTAGCGAAGTTACGTGTTAGGAATGAGATGGCGTCACGAGTTGAGGCAGAGGAGGAGCCACGTTCGATGACTGGGAGGAGGTGGCATGGAGATCGTGAGTTTATTTAGGGCTTGGGGTTGCTGCTGGAGTCACCGCGAGCACGAGATGAGAGAAGAAGTCGACGGTAGAGGTGTTGTCTTACGGGAAGGTCGCTACTCAGTGAAGCTGGGTGAGTGCGCAAGGGCGAGGTGTGGGTTGGTCGATCGATTCGAGGTGCAGTGATGTTCGAGCAGTTTGGTACAACATCGAATCGGTGAGGCCATGTTTTCTAGTGGGAAGGCAGTAAGGTATATAGCTAATTCCATTTTTTATATAAAATATATACACAACAACTTTACTGTTCTTACAAAAATGCACAAAGAAAAGAAAAAAAGAAAAGTTTTATAGTAAGGCAAATTTCTGATTTTGTTATTTACAGAAAAGGAATTTATAAATATAAATATATCTGGAGAAAGAAAAAAATATATACATACATGCTTTAGCTTACTGCTATTTTAGAAAAATGTATTCAGGAGATTAATTTGTTAAATTGACTTGTTCAATTATTTTTGTTACTAAAAGGGAAAAACAATTTAAATTAAATAATTTGTTATTTAAGTCCATCGAATGGAAATTAATTGGTCGATTATTTCAAATATTAATAAATCATATAATGTTGTACAAGGTCTAAAACTGTGAAGAAAACAAGTCGAGATGGATTGGATTGCAAATAAAAAATCAAAGGTGAGTTAATCTCACTCTTCTGGATTTTTATTTAAATTTAAATGGTTAAATTTAAATAATTGGTTGAATGATTGAATTGGTTTGATGTGTTATTATATAGTAGTATATATATATATTGGAGTGATTGATTTCCCGCATTATATAGCGGATGGGACCTTATGTGCCGCATAATAGCGGATGATATTATATAAACCTATATACCGCGATATTCCACCTCGAAGTGGAATTGGTATTGTGCTAACGTCTGTGGATGCAGGGAAACAGGTCGGAGGGATCCAACTGGATTCCTCAAATTTATTTAGACTGTTCTAATAATTCTATGATATGATTTATTTGATAATCTGTGATAAATTTCATTGGTAATTGGAAATTTTGGATGCTGTGTTTCATTGAATATATTTGGGTATTCTGAGTTATCAAAAATATATAGATTGGATTTTTGATGAGAAAATAAAAGAGATAATTTTTTAAGAAAAATAATTATTGAGAATTTGAATAAGTTAAAGAATGAATGGGAAAAGAATAAAAGTGATTTTAAAATTCCAATAAATAAATTCTAAGTATGGGAAAGGAGATTTTTGAATAAATGGGGATAAGTGGATTTCTAAACTTAAGTAATACTAATTAAGGAGTGAAAGGTTTATTTTTGAATTCAGGATTAAAGTGGTTTAGAAAGAAATTGGAATTTTAAAAGAAGAATTTTGGAATAAATATGGAAATTTGTATTTTCAGTTAAAGTAAGATTTTAAATCGCCACAAGGAGGTTAAACCTGAAATTAATAAGTTTTGGAATAAAATTGGATAAGTAAAGGAATATATTTTAAATAGAGTTAATTTTGAAAATCAATTTGAAAATTGATTTAGTGTTTGAAACTGTGATTTAAAGGAAGATGAGACTATGGGATTTATAAACTGGGTTTATAAGGTGAAACAAGATATCAGTGGATATTTGAAAATATAAATTCAAGGTGGGAATTTATAAAGAAATGGGTAAATTTGTTTAAAAATAAATAGTGATTTATTTTTAAAGATGTCAAAGAGAAGTGTATTTCCATGGATAGCCAAATACGTTTCCAAAGCAAACTTTTAAGTATGAGTTAAAGGTTTTAAAGTTTTTTTAAAGTATGTTTTAGAAAATTTATTATTTTTAAATGTTTAAAGTTTAAAAGTAAGTATTTCTCAAATTTAATTTAGTAGTAATTATTTAAAGGTAACTTGGTATTGTGTTTTAAAAGGATAAAAATGTAGTTTTATATTTTATAAAGTAGTTTATTTTAAATATTCTTAAAATATATATTTTTAAATAAAGTATTAAAGTAGTTTTAATTTAAATGTTTTAAAGTGTATTTTAAAATAAAGTGTTTTTAAATTATTTTAAAAATCTAAAGTAATTGTACTTGGTGTTTTCAGTGGAAATAAATATTTGGGAATTTATTCCATGAGAAGAGTGGTTTGAAAACTGTTTTCAAAAGGGTTGAAAATGGAAATATATCTTGCGAAGATATTTGTGAGGTAAATAAATAATTTGGAAAATTATTTATTGGTTGATGGATGTTTGTGAATGTTAATTAATAGTTAAATCAACGACTATCAATATTGGACAATGCGTTGATCGTTTCGAAGAACCGGGATCGGGATTTATTTTCCGAAAACCACTTCGACCCGGTTTATACGTTTCCATAGGGAAAACGAGTTTGGATTCGAAGATGGAGCAGTGAAGTGCAAGGGCTAATCGCTACTAATCCTGAGGGTGATTCCAAAATGGATGTAGTAGGAGTAGTGCCTTCGGTTCCGTTCGAACCCGGGATGGACTTGTATGGATGAATGTTTTCGGAACATCGTCAGGTGGACGGTTGTGACGCCCCACCTCTATGCTCACAATAACAAAGGTTATTATAAGGAATAACGTCTGCTATTGCGAAGAATAAGGCTTGTTAGAAGCGACCATCCGTAAGTTATGCCTTAGACGAGTATTGATTACATCAATAGGAGTTGTGAAAATTACTCCCAAAGAGATAAATTCAATCCAAATCTAAAACGAAACTACAGTGGCTAAAGAAAAATCCAGAACAACTCATAATAACAACACACTGATAGTATAATCACATCAGAAACAGAAATATCATATATAAAGCGGAAGACAAGTCTGGAATACATGTTACAACAGTCGATGGTTCACATGAACCAAATATACATAAACATATACATCAACATACATAAGATGGGAGTCGAATAGCCAAAAGAACTCCTCGAATGCTAGACAAAAGATGATGCGATATCCCAAAAGCTGAAGCTGCTACTGAATCAGAGATAGAGACTACCCTGAAATAACTCGGTCTGACCCGAGTATTATTCAAAAAGAAATAATAAACGGATCAGTCTAATTTATTCTTAGATGTGAGTGCATCATAAATAACATCAAAGCAAAATAATAATAATCTCGAATGAGACTATTCAACATAAGAAATCAACATAGTTAAATGAAGAAATCACATCAAACACCATCAAAATCAACATTCAAATTCACAATTGAATTCAAAACAACAATTTACAAAATCTAGAAATCAAAAATAGATAACTAGAAAAATCAACATAAAAGTGGATCGATCCCAACAAATGGCGAGTTTTAGCTACGCCGCACGTGCATCAACATATGGCCGAAGCCTACCAAGTACTGTCAACATAATTTTTTTGGCGCCCAACATATGACCCGAAGGTCCAACATATGACCCGAAGGTCTAGTACTGGTATTTGACCCGAAGGTCCAACATATGACCCGAAGGTCCAACATAGTGGCTCGAAGGCACACAAAATCATCAAAAACATCAAACAACAAATATTTCAATTAACGAGTCCGGATTTAACCGAAATAGTAAAAGTGTGGTTCCATACTCCGCACTTTTGCTAAATCGTTTAAATCTCTTCATCATTTCCTTGAAAGTGCAAAATTGTGTATTTTATAAAAATACATTTTACGTTCTCAAATGGACAAGTCCGGAATTAAGCGAATCAGTAAAAGTAAGGGTTCATAGTCCTCAATTTTGCTGAATCGTTTAAATCGCTTTCTCATTCTTTTGAAAGCGCAAACTGTAAATTTTTTGGAAACAATTTCAATTTAAAACCATTTTTAAAACACGTGATTAAAACAGCAACAACTGTAGCAATTTCGACGAGGAAATTGCGTATCTCAAAAACACCGTAAAAACGGATACCAAATCAGCGTTGTGGGATAACCGCTTGAAAATTCACTTTAAAATTTACGGTTACCGAAGTCAAAACAACGGTAATTTTTATTTGTCAAAAATGTCATCAAAACAACACACTTCAAAAATATAATACCGGCGTAAGAATTCCGTTATAAAAATAACGGCAACAGAATACGTTTTAAAACGTAACACCGGTTCAACGCAATTTAAATAGTGGACTGCCTACTATAATTTCACCAAAAAGATTGCACTGGTCCACTTGTACAATTATTACATACGTATGCATCAAGGGTGGTATACATGCATACATTGAAAATTTTCCACCCTGACACGTTTTCATATGTATGTGCAATAGTAGTATAACCCTGTAAGTAGAATATGACGTGCACTGACCATTTTAACACATGCAACTGACTTTTATATGAAACCATAAGGTAACCAGAAGCCAAACTAAATCTATAACACGCAGAAATCAATTATTTACTTCAATTCAAAGATATGAAGTGTCCAAAAACGTTTTTCACCCTGGTTACGTGCGTATAGAATTGAAAACACTACAGGTACTACAAGTTTTCATTGACAGTAAGGAATATGTGACACGCATGCATTTTTTTTTTAGCTTGGTCACTAACCCACATGCACGTATAATGCCAAACATTGTGATTTATATAACCATATGCATATAAAAATGTATTAAAACTTTATGCTAACAAGTAAGCACCCAAAAATGAAATGCCTGGCATGAATATATGAACTTGCGCACGCACACTAAAATGGAAGAAAGAAAAACAGCAGGCAACACTTTTAAATATGTGCACATGTACCATGAATTATGGCCACTTTTCTTCTTGTTTTTTTTTTCAAACAAACAAAACAAAAATGCCAGGACTTAGATATATATATGCATACTTGCTTGCACGAAACAAATTTTTGCCTAAACAAAACTACAAGCGTACAAAAAATGAAGTAGATAAAACAATTTGTCTCAGATTACACTTTTATGCATGCAAAATAACTTTTCAAGCAGCCTGTTAAAGGTGAATGCAAAATTACAACTTTCACTCAAAATAAATTTAGAAATGTGAGTTTTTGTAACTCACGTATGCACCTAAATTGCTAAACAAAATACGATTTTTGTTTTCTAAAACTTTATGTAGATAAATATGCACACTTTGAAATAAAGTCCAAAGGCCTAGAACCTGATTCTAGTATACGAAAAAAATTTAAATATGAGTAAAGTTTTCTCCTATATTCAGAAAATCCAAGTACACAAGCAACCCATAACGTGAAGCATTTTTGGTCGGCAAGTGTATAAAGTTTTCAAGCATGTGTAGTAACTATAATTTGTTAGCTAACTGGATGCACAAAATAGAGTATAAAACAAAAAAGAAATCTGACTATGGTTTACTCAGGCATACTAGCACGCATGCAAAGGAGGAAATAAAAAATCACAGTAACAAGGTTTTTACACTTAGATAGGACAGGGTATAAACTAGAGATGTGAGTATTGAACTCACCTTAACCTATTTTGAACTCAGTTAGAACCAGAAATGCAAGCAAGCAAAAATGTGGAAGCTACCATTAATGCTCTCAGAGCTCTGCTAGAAGAGTGAAGAAAAGTTGCAGATAAAAATATTTCAACTTTTGTGTACCAGTCAGAGGTAGGAGTATAGGCCATTCTTTTATTTTTGGTACACCTTGCATTAACTTTCTAACGTGCTGGTTTACTTCTGCATTTAATGAGACGTGTACTCGCAAATACAGTACACGGCCACTTGATGGCTGTAAATCTAAATGTTTGCTTTTTATAAAATAATGTGGTGACAGACGTTCACATATTTTCATTTAGAAAAGGAGATGTAGTGTCAAATGTGAGTTTGCTTTCACACCAACAGACAGCAATGTTGAAGTATGATAAAATGTGAGGTGTTCACATTATTTGCCTTATCAATCTTTGCTGCTGCGGGGCGAAATTTTATTCCTACTAGCATTAATTTTCACGGGAAGGCAAAGGTGCCTTACCTATCAACGTGCAACCGTTAGCAAGAAGGTACTGACCTTACAACATTTATTAATATGCACTTCGACAGTAATTCAACAATTACGGTCGTTACCGATTTTAAAATATTTATTACGGCGGTAATAAAATCACGGTCGTTACAGACTCCCCCCCTTATAAAAATTGCGTCCTCGCAATTTTCATACTAGAAGCAGTCAATAACGTGTACAATTCACTACAACAAAGACTAAAAAGAAAAGATAGATACGAAAGCTCACCTCCACCCGAAGAGGAGAGAAAACCGGGATAAGAACGCTCGATGAATTCTCTGGTTTCCCAAGTGCAATCCTTGGGGTTTGCGGACCATTGAATCTTTACGAGCGGAACTTCTTTATTCCGAAGGCGTTTAACCTCCGAAGCTAGCACACGAATAGGATTTTGCACAATAGACAAGTCGGGTGAGATCTCAAGATCTTGCAACAAAGGAGGATCAATAATAGAATCTGAATCTCGAAGGCATCGACGAAGTTGAGACACATGAAATACGTCATGTATTCCCGAAAACTGAGCAGGTAACGATACACGATACGCAACAGGGCCAATACGTTCCGTAATAGGAAACGGTCCAATATAACAAGAAGCCAATTTCCCGGATCTACTAAAACGTACCACACCCTTCATAGGGGAAACACGAATGAATATAAGATCGCCAACAGAAAATTCCAAAGGCTTCCTACGATGATCGGCATAAGATTTCTGCCTATTTTGAGCCTCCTTCATTCTCTGTCTAATAATATCAATCCTCTCCGAAGAATCACGAATATAATCGGGACCGAGAACTAACTTTTCCCACGATTCCAACCAACAAGAAGGTGATCGACACAGTCTTCCATAAAGAGCTTCGAAAGGAGCCATACCGATACTGGATTGAAAACTGTTGTTATAAGAAAATTCGACAAGAAATAAGTGGTCTTCCCAACTATCACCAAAATCAAGAATGCAAGCTCGAAGGAGATCCTCTAAAACCTGATTCACCCATTCAGTCTGACCGTCAGACTGTGGATGATAAGCTGTACTGAGATCGAGCTTAGTGCCCAAAGCTTTCTGATGACTCCGCCAGAAACCACTAGTAAAAAGCGGATCTCTGTCACTAACAATGGAACTAGGCACTCCATGAAGTCGAACGACTTCTTTAATAAACAGCTTAGCCAACAAAGGAGCAGTCCGATTGGACTTGATAGGAATAAAATGGGCTGATTTAGTCAATCGGTCAACAATCACCCAAATACTAGTATGGCCCGACCTCGAACGAGGTAGACCATCAATGAAGTCCAAAGAAATTTGATCCCATTTCCATAATGGAATCTCAAGAGGTTGCAAAAGACCACTAGGGCGATGGTGTTCTGCTTTAATAAGTTGACAAGTTAAGCAACAACTTACATAACTTGTAACCTCACGCTTCATACCCTCCCAAAAGTATAAGCGTTTGACAACAACATACATCATAATACTACCCGAATGGATAACATACTTAGAGCGATGACAGTCCTCAAGAATGTCATTTCTAAGATTAGAAACACTAGGCACAATCGATCTACCCTTCCTCCGAATACAACCATGAATATCAATATCGAAATCCTTCAGATCATCACTTCGGGATTCCGATTTACAACTCTGAATAAGAT
This sequence comes from Allium fistulosum, assembly GCA_030737815.1. NCBI lineage: Eukaryota > Viridiplantae > Streptophyta > Magnoliopsida > Asparagales > Amaryllidaceae > Allium > Allium fistulosum. Next base: position 914,094,888 of record CM060908.1, read on the forward strand.
AGGCAATATGTGGATCTTGTTTCTAGGCATCGGCAACACGATCCAACAAACTAGGACGAGCTTCCATGCTAAATAAAAGAACGGGAGAATCAGAAACTGAAAGACAGCCTCTAATATCACAAAGAGATAAAGCTTCCAAAGTATTCCATTCTGCTAGCATCGTGGAAACAACAATTTGCTGCCTGCGACTAAGCGCATCAGCAACTCGATTACCCTTACCAGGGGTATACTGAATATCGAAATCATAAGAAGCTAGGAATTCGAGCCAACGCTGTTATCTCAAATTACATTCCTTCTGAGTGAATAGATACTTCAGAGATTAGTGATCAGAGTGGAGAACACCACTCCTTTCCAAAAATAACGATGTCAAACTCTAAAAGCAAAACAATAGCCACGAGCACTAGATCATGAATGACATACCTAGTCTCGATCGGCTTTAATTGTAAAGAAGCATAAGTGATAGCACATTTTCTTTTTGCAAGAGAACGACACCCAAACCAATACGACTGACATTGGTATAATCAATAGAGTCTTGGTTCCCTTCGGGAACCACAAGAATAAGAGTATCGGAAAAGAGTTCTTTCTGATAATCTTCTTTATGAAATCACTTTCTAGAAAAATTTACTTTTTATAAATCAATTTATTGTGTCAAATTGTCTCATCAAAGCGTTTAGGAGATTCCTATCGATAACGTTGATCAAGCGCATCGACCAGAATTCTTAAAGCACTCAATGGGCAATACAATCACAAAAACATCTTCTATATGATAAACACAAATCCAATTATACTTGTAAATAAATCTTACGAAAAAGATTTGCCAAATTTTAAATTGATGTTTTCATCCAAAGTCAATAAATACACAAATGGAGTCATCGAGATATTCGTAGAATACTCGATTCATAAAATGGATGAAATAGGCTGGGCAACTGAATGACGTAATAAGTCATTCATAAGAATCATAACGAGTGCGGAATGCGGTAAGTGGAATGCTAACTTCCGCAACTCGTAGCCAAGTGAAAACCAATGGTAAGGTTGAATTGGGAGAACAGTTTAGCGCCACTTACTTGATCGAACATGCCGTCGATCCTAGGTAATGGGTACCTATTTGATAGTGAACTCGTTAAGCTTGCTAAAATCAATGCAAAGCCTAAGAGTACCATCTGGCTTCTTAACGAAGACAACGACGGCGCCCCAAGGAGAAAGGCTAGAACGAATAAATCGCTTGACTTCCAACTCAGATAATTGAGGCTTGAGTTCCTCATTTTCCTTAACAAACATCCTCGTGGGAGGACGATTGACAGAATGAACATCAAAGATAAGATCAATACGGAACTCAATTGCCCTAATCGACGGCAAACTCAAAATAAGCTCGAAGACATCAGAAAATCACAAACTACAGGAATATTAGCTAAGACATCATCTGATTCGAAGGAAGAAATGAAAGCATTCGAAGGAAGAAATGAAAGCATTCGAAGGATGGTCAATACTTCGAAATATACTAGATAACTGCTCGATAGCATCGGGATGCTTGAGATATAAAATTCTTTTAGGACATAGGATTGAACTTCATAACGGACGAGCCAATCCATTCTCAAAATCGTATCAAAACCAAGATGATCCATAACATGCAGATTTGCACGAAAGGAAAAACCCACAAAGAATAATCTTTACATCAACACACAATAAACCAAGAGTAGCGGATCCACCAATAGGATTCACAATCCTCAAAGGGTCGCAAAAAGTAATAACATCCAAAGGAATAACACCAACAAGCTTCTTCGACACGAATGAATGTGATGCACCCGTATCGAAAAGAACTCTAATAGAACGGCTATGAAATAAAATAAAACCTTCCAAAATAGAAGGAAGAATACCTTTAGGCTGAGAAGAATCACCAGAACCTTAAGCAACATTAAGCTTCCCGGATTTGAAATCCTTAGGAGCAGTAGGACAATCGGAAACAGAGGACTTTCCTTGTTTTAACTCAAGGAAACTACAACAAGACTGATAAGGAATTTAACAAATGGAATACTACGGAAATATGAGATATATTCCTAGACATATTCCAACTTTTTAGAGAGGATAAGAAGTTTAAGAACAACAAAGGAATCGATTAGAAAGGCACAAACAAAACCCTTGAATAGTTGTATCACATATTCCATTCTGTTTCTGTTCTGTGTTTATTATAATTTGTTCTGAACCTCGCTCTGATACCAAGCTGTGACGCCCCACCTCTATGCTCACAATAACAAAGGTTATTATAAGGAATAACGTCTGTTATTGCGAAGAATAAGGCTTGTTAGAAGCGACCATCCGTAAGTTATGCCTTAGACGAGTATTGATTACATCAATAGGAGTTGTGAAAATTACTCCCAAAGAGATAAATTCAATCCAAATCTAAAACAAAACTACAGTGGCTAAAGAAAAATCCAGAACAACTCATAATAACAACACAGTGATAGTATAATCACATCAGAAACAGAAATATCATATATAAAGCGGAAGACAAGTCTGGAATACATGCTACAACAGTCGATGGTTCACATGAACCAAATATACATAAACATATACATCAACATACATAAGATGGGAGTCGAATAGCCAAAAGAACTCCTCGAAGGCTAGACAAAAGATGATGCGATATCCCAAAAGCTGAAGCTGCTACTGAATCAGAGATAGAGACTACCCTGAAATAACTCGGTCTGACCCGAGTATTATTCAAAAAGAAATAATAAACGGATCAGTCTAATTTATTCTTAGATGTGAGTGCATCATAAATAACATCAAAGCGAAATAATAATAATCTCGAATGAGACTATTCAACATAAGAAATCAACATAGTTAAATGAAGAAATCACATCAAACACCATCAAAATCAACATTCAAATTCACAATTGAATTCAAAACAACAATTTACAAAATCTAGAAATCAAAAATAGATAACTAGAAAAATCAACATAAAAGTGGATCGATCCCAACAAATGGCGAGTTTTAGCTACGCCGCACGTGCATCAACATATGGCCGAAGCCTACCAAGTACTGTCAACATAATTTTTTTGGCGCCCAACATATGACCCGAAGGTCCAACATATGACCCGAAGGTCTAGTACTGGTATTTGACCCGAAGGTCCAACATATGACCCGAAGGTCCAACATAGTGGCTCGAAGGCACACAAAATCATCAAAAACATCAAACAACAAATATTTCAATTAACGAGTCCGGATTTAACCGAAATAGTAAAAGTGTGGTTCCATACTCCGCACTTTTGCTAAATCGTTTAAATCTCTTCATCGTTTCCTTGAAAGTGCAAAATTGTGTATTTTATAAAAATACATTTTACGTTCTCAAATGGACAAGTCCGGAATTAAGCGAATCAGTAAAAGTAAGGGTTCATAGTCCTCAATTTTGCTGAATCGTTTAAATCGCTTTCTCATTCTTTTGAAAGCGCAAACTGTAAATTTTTTGGAAACAATTTCAATTTAAAACCATTTTTAAAACACGTGATTAAAACAGCAACAACTGTAGCAATTTCGACGAGGAAATTGCGTATCTCAAAAACACCGTAAAAACGGATACCAAATCAGCGTTGTGGGATAACCGCTTGAAAATTCACTTTAAAATTTACGGTTACCGAAGTCAAAATAACGGTAATTTTTATTTGTCAAAAATGTCATCAAAACAACACACTTCAAAAATATAATACCGGCGTAAGAATTCCGTTATAAAAATAACGGCAACAGAATACGTTTTAAAACGTAACACCGGTTCAACGCAATTTAAATAGTGGACTGCCTACTATAATTTCACCAAAAAGATTGCACTGGTCCACTTGTACAATTATTACATACGTATGCATCAAGGGTGGTATACATGCATACATTGAAAATTTTCCACCCTGACGCGTTTTCATATGTATGTGCAATAGTAGTATAACCCTGTAAGTAGAATATGACGTGCACTGACCATTTTAACACATGCAACTGACTTTTATATGAAACCATAAGGTAACCAGAAGCCAAACTAAATCTATAACACGCAGAAATCAATTATTTACTTCAATTCAAAGATATGAAGTGTCCAAAAACGTTTTTCACCCTGGTTACGTGCGTATAGAATTGAAAACACTACAGGTACTACAAGTTTTCATTGACAGTAAGGAATATGTGACACGCATGCATTTTTTTTTTTAGCTTGGTCACTAACCCACATGCACGTATAATGCCAAACATTGTGATTTATATAACCATATGCATATAAAAATGTATTAAAACTTTATGCTAACAAGTAAGCACCCAAAAATGAAATGCCTGGCATGAATATATGAACTTGCGCACGCACACTAAAATGGAAGAAAGAAAAACAGCAGGCAACACTTTTAAATATGTGCACATGTACCATGAATTATGGCCACTTTTCTTCTTGTTTTTTTTTTCAAACAAACAAAACAAAAATGCCAGGACTTAGATATATATATGCATACTTGCTTGCACGAAACAAATTTTTGCCTAAACAAAACTACAAGCGTACAAAAAATGAAGTAGATAAAACAATTTGTCTCAGATTACACTTTTATGCATGCAAAATAACTTTTCAAGCAGCCTGTTAAAGGTGAATGCAAAATTACAACTTTCACTCAAAATAAATTTAGAAATGTGAGTTTTTGTAACTCACGTATGCACCTAAATTGCTAAACAAAATACGATTTTTGTTTTCTAAAACTTTATGTAGATAAATATGCACACTTTGAAATAAAGTCCAAAGGCCTAGAACCTGATTCTAGTATACGAAAAAAATTTAAATATGAGTAAAGTTTTCTCCTATATTCAGAAAATCCAAGTACACAAGCAACCCATAACGTGAAGCATTTTTGGTCGGCAAGTGTATAAAGTTTTCAAGCATGTGTAGTAACTATAATTTGTTAGCTAACTGGATGCACAAAATAGAGTATAAAACAAAAAAGAAATCTGACTATGGTTTACTCAGGCATACTAGCACGCATGCAAAGGAGGAAATAAAAAATCACAGTAACAAGGTTTTTACACTTAGATAGGACAGGGTATAAACTAGAGATGTGAGTATTGAACTCACCTTAACCTATTTTGAACTCAGTTAGAACCAGAAATGCAAGCAAGCAAAAATGTGGAAGCTACCATTAATGCTCTCAGAGCTCTGCTAGAAGAGTGAAGAAAAGTTGCAGATAAAAATATTTCAACTTTTGTGTACCAGTCAGAGGTAGGAGTATAGGCCATTCTTTTATTTTTGGTACACCTTGCATTAACTTTCTAACGTGCTGGTTTACTCCTGCATTTAATGAGACGTGTACTCGCAAATACAGTACACGGCCACTTGATGGCTGTAAATCTAAATGTTTGCTTTTTATAAAATAATGTGGTGACAGACGTTCACATATTTTCATTTAGAAAAGGAGATGTAGTGTCAAATGTGAGTTTGCTTTCACACCAACAGACAGCAATGTTGAAGTATGATAAAATGTGAGGTGTTCACATTATTTGCCTTATCAATCTTTGCTGCTGCGGGGCGAAATTTTATTCCTACTAGCATTAATTTTCACGGGAAGGCAAAGGTGCCTTACCTATCAACGTGCAACCGTTAGCAAGAAGGTACTGACCTTACAACATTTATTAATATGCACTTCGACAGTAATTCAACAATTACGGTCGTTACCGATTTTAAAATATTTATTACGGCGGTAATAAAATCACGGTCGTTACAACGGTGGGCATTCTAAGAGTTGTGTTCTAAAAAGGTAACGCTTAGTCTCAAGCCTCATCAACCGGGAATGACTGAAAATCAGGGGTTATGCGCAAGGCTATGTGGGTAGCGCCCATTAGGATGAGGTCATCCCTGTCTAGATGTCCCTTTTATTTCGGCTTAGTGGGCGGTTGCTGATCCTAACCATGGGATGATCTTACTCGGAATTATCCAGTAAAGGGTAGTTCCGGTCTTGTGTTGCAAGGAATCAAGCGTGGTCCTCGGTACGCTGATCTAGACCAGGTACTGTGACAGGTGGTACCCTAGTGCCTAGTCATTAGTTGGAAATCCATTCTCCGTACGTGCCTTTACGGTTTTGTTTGTATACCTATTAGCTGGAATTTAATAGATGTAACAATTTCAGCTATTTGAATAAGTATTTGTATATAGACACTATTATAATATCAGACGGGTTTGATAAAAAGTGTTTTGGCTATCGTAAGGTAAAAACCCGACATGTTTATTTGTGGTGTGGTCTTACGAGATGCTTTTAATTTCAAAGGGTTTTGAAACTTCAATAATCCAATTGAGTGTGTTTTCTCACACTGGTTTTTCAGACTGACTCGGGTATTATTTTATTATAATGCTCGGGTCAGACCGAGTATTATAGATACAGGATAGGATGCTGTGGAGCTCAGAAGACAAGCTGGATGGCGAGACGTATCACTCGTATTTGTTCTATTCCGCTGTGTATCATAAGTGGTATAGTCATCTTGTGAGGACAGGTTATTATAACTATCCTGAATTGTGATGTTGATTGTATTATACTCTGATGTTGTATTCTGATGATGTATGTATAAACAGATATAGTTTCTTTCTGTAAAGATCAGTTATTATCTATTATATTTTATTCCGCTACGATGTGAGATTCTGTTGTGTTGTTTCCTTTTCTTCTACCTCCTTCTTCTTTAACCCTAATGGTTCGTATTTTCGTTCACTTTGAGTCGATATGTTGGAGAATAGTGTCGATTCAAGGGGTACGGGTTTGCGGGTCGTTACAGTGGTATCAGAGCTGAAAGGTTAAGCGAGAACCTTGGCTCTGGTGGGGATTACTCATTAGAGATAGAGTCAGTAATACTCTAGAATGAGTTTGAGTGTAATAATAGATATGAGTGCGTATTTGTTAGTGAATAAAATGGTTTTATATTATGTTGATTGATTTATTGAGTGGCATATGAACCTTCGTCGGCACAGTCTGGACAACTGTATCGAAGGGGTTTCTAAACACTTGAATAGAACAATTCGACACAGTATTGTTTTAAAATAGGGTAAATGAAATAATTTTTCCCAAATTATTTTTATATATGAAGGAAATAATTTTCGAAAATTATTATAGATATATATATGGTTGCTTGGTTGCTAGGAAATGATAATATTAAATTATTATCATTGTTGTGTAGGGATTGAATAAGAAATTGAAAACCATAGCTAAAAGTTAAGAAATAAATTCATATACAAATGAAGTTTATAAATGTGAATTATAAATGTGATTTATAATTGGAAATGAAATAAAAATTCCAGAGTGATAGTTGAATGTGAATTGAAGGGATTTGGAATTTGGAATTTTGAGAAAATTTAATTCCTTTGGGTTCGAAACGATTTTCAAAGATTTGGAGGAATAATAGGGATATTATTCGGAAATATTTTGAATTGGATTTGAAATCTAGAGAGATTTGAAATTAAAAATATTTGAATCATTTTTAAAGAGTAAAAGCATTGAACTCTTTCGGTCGCTGGAAAATAACTTCGGTGATGACTGTAGCATAATCGATGTTCATTTTCGAGTTTCCAAAAGAGGAATTGCTACCAAATTGTTTTATACTGTAATGTCTTCAAAACTAAGTTTGGTTTTAAAATTCAAAAGATAATTTGATACCGAAGGATATTGGATATAATCGATTTCAAAAATATTTTTGAAATATGTGAAATTGTTTAAAATACTCTGGAGTTGGTTTGAGATGTTATAGAATATAAATGGGTTGATAGTTTATAAAATTTTGAATATGTTAGAGTAAAATGGAATTCAATATTTAAATTGGTTTGGAAATAAATTAAAAATTAAAGAAAAATTAAATTCAGAATGGAATTGAAAATTCTGATGAGATAAGTTATAAAATCATAACTTGAATGGAAGTGGGAAAAAATTAATAAGTGTATGACTTATAAAAGTCTAAAAGTGAAGTAATAAGCCAGATAAATTGTTTGGTATTCTGGAATTGAAATAAAAATCCAAACCTGAGATATAAAATAAGATTGAACTCAAGTAAGTATAGTTAAAGTTGAATTGGGAGTTGAAAGTGGATTTTGAAGTCAAGCTTGAGTTATAAATAATATTCAGCGTATTTTGCAAGTAAATTAAATAAGATTGGAAATATTGTCGAATGAAATAAGATTGGATAATAATAGGGATGGTTTGAATTGCAAATAAAACTCAAATGAGTAGAAATAAATTGGAAATGGCCTTGTATTAATAAAAATAGAATTGGTCTTGTTAGTAATAAAATAAGTTTAGGAATAAATTGAGAATGTGAATTAAAATTTAAAATGGATAAAGAGAATGGACAATTTGAATTAGATGGAATTTGATGAGAATCAAATAAAATGAGAATGAACTTAAGTTATGAAATTGGAATGATTTGAAGTAAATTAACTTAAGTTTAAATTTATGGAAGCTTGGCTTCGGTGAAAATAAAAGTCCATTAAATAAAGTCTGAGTTGAATTAATTTGGAAATGGTTATTAATATACAAGCAAGGAATATTGTAAATTGCATATATTTGGCACTTACATGTTTGAATTGAGTTAGTACAGGTATAGGGAAGTCGTGTGGCTGGATTTGGTTGCGCTAATTGCTAAAATAATAAGCCTCTTGCTTAAAAATGCTAAATAAGGTACGCCTACGTAATAAAAGATAGGAAATATGAACTGTTGTTTGTTTTCTTGTTTTTCCGACCGTGTGGGTCGATGTATATATATTTATATCTGTTGTCAAATTGCAAAAGCTCCTCCGTACAAAGGAGACTCTACCAAAATTTTCTGGAAATTTTGGGGGTTAGAAATTTTTTTTAAATTTTCATTAACGACAAATGATTTAAAATTGGTAAGCAAATAGAATTGAAACTGAATATTAAAATCTAATTTAAAATTGTGTATGTAAAGTAAAGTGAAGTTGGGAAAATTAGTTCGAGGAGGACTAAAATAATTTATGTTTGGAAACAAAACTTTTATGTTTAAAATAAATTAGTAAGAGAAACTAATTTAAATAATGATATGAACCAATTGCGAATGGAAGATAGTTGATAAAACTCAATATTCAGAGTTAGAAGATGAATTGAATTCAAGAAAAATAGAAAATGAAAATCTGAATGGAAATTGGGGAAAAGTATTTATATTTGAAAATAATTAATGAATTGAGGCAAATTGAAATTTATAGGGAATTGGAATTCAATTTGAATATAAACTTCAGCAGCGAAGTAGTAAAAATAAATATAAGGAATATTTATATTGAACTTAAGAAATGAAGGATGAAGTTCTCAAGTAAGTTGGTATTGGTAATATACTGAGTCTTGAAAGAAGATTAAAACTGAAAGTTGTGAATGGGATAATTGTGGATAAGTGAATAGAAATCAAAATGAATGTGAATAAAAAAAGGAATTGATATAGTTGATAATCAATGGATATAAATACGTAGGATGTACGTATATTATTTTATTCGCATAGTTATTTGATCCAGATTCGAGCACATAATTTCGAGATAGTTATACCGATCCGAGTTAGGATTTTTCACTCGATTTTCGACAGCGAACCCTGGATATGGATTTTGATTAATTCTGGAAATTCTTTATCACAGTTTGTGGCTATGCAAGGAGGATGACGGTTTCTGATCAAGAAACCAGATCTGAGTCCGCACTGGGAAGTCGGGTGGACAATACTAGTTCGGAGGTGAGATTGTGTGATCGAGTGAGCGATCAGATTTGGTATTACGTACAGATGATATATGTGCATCGTACGGGCTTAAGTAAAGCAAATATTGAAAATGTGTAAAGGAAGTGAATAAAATGATTTTGAATTCTGTAATTGGGTAGTATTGCTTAGTAAGGTACAGGTAAATAAAGGCAAAAGGAAAATTGATTTTTGATTTCCTAAGATAAATCGAAATTTGCTCGACAAAGGTATGTATTTAAATTTCTATATGAAATTTGGTGATTTTCTTGTCTAGCCACTTGGCTTTTGTTTTCTTTTGAAATTTGGGGGCCCGTAGAGGCATTTTGTAGTTGTACGGAGCTAGCCGCGCAAAGGAGACGCTGGTAAAAAATTTCGAAAATTTTGGAAGTGAGAAAATTTCTGAAAATTTTTAAAAAAAATTTTTGTTAGCGACAAAGTGATTTCAAATTGGAAATTGGAATAAGGGATTTTGTCAATGGAAATTGAAACTAATTGTTTAGTTGGAACTAAAAGATTAGAAAAGTGAATATGAGATTTTCACTAAATGAGTTTTAATAAGATAATGGGTTTGGGCATTTCTTCTACTCGGTAATTTCGGGGATGAAATTCTTTTAAGGGGGGAGGAATGTGACGACCCGGATTTCTCAATGTTTAATTCGGGATATTTAAATGGTTTTAAATATTAAAATTTAATTATAAATTGGTTTTGAATATGGAAAACTTGGATTTATTTATTCAGAATGTAAATACAGCAATTTGTTGAATAATATAATTATTCAATTCAATAATTGAATATTGAGTAAAATAATTAGTCTTGAGTTTTAAGCTTGTTAAAAATATTTTAAAGGCTTGTAAAATTTATATTGGTAGTAATAAAGGTAATAAAAGTTTTTAAACTGAATTTAAAAGTGATTTGTTCAGTTTTAAAAATATACTGTTTAAATTAATATTAAAATAGTCTTCCGAGGCACAGTCTCGGGATTCGACGAAACCAGTTCCATTGGATCCATAATATTGAATTATTATCGGATTTCAAATTTCGGAGTGTTTGGAGTTATCGTGTGACCATACGATATGTAAACGCGTTGAAATCTATATCGAAAATTCAATATAATAACTGGGTCCAAAAAAAGCTATCTTCTCCAGACGATCGAATTAGGACTCAAAACCTTTTCCATTATGTTCGGAATAGGGGTTTAACATTATAAACGCCTAGCGGCACGCCTCGATAGGAGGTCAAGATTTTGAGTTGCGGATTCGGGTCGATTTAAATTTAAATATATATATTTTTCAACATTAAAATCTATATTCCCGTCAGCCTACTTTCCTTCCCATCAGTTGTAATCCCTTCACATTAGCACTTTTTTTCAAAACACTGTTCACCTGTTCAAACACGCAACTTCTTTTCCTGTTCCCCATTCTCTTTTTTTCAAACTACAAGCAGACCGACAATTTCCCCATTAAAACGCGTACCCTTCCCCCCTTTATTTTTAAAAAGCCAAACCAAAGGAAAAAAAATGGCGGAACGAAAGAAATTAAAAATGAATTCGTTCGAAAATTAATGGCTGAGAAAATTCGCGTGTTTTCCTTCTTTCCCCTATTCAAGACCGTATGTACTCGAGCCCTCCCTCCTCTTATTCGAAGCAGTTGACACGAGCCTCCCCTTTTTCGTTCTTGGATCCGTAAAAAAAAGAAAAAAAAAGAGGGTTTCGCAATTTGGAATCGCAAGCTCTTTGAAGGCTGGGTGGGCTCGGCAACCTTTTCGAAGCCGCCTAATCTACTCGAGACGTCGAGGAAGTTTGGGGAAGGGTTTAGCGTTGGTATGGCGAAGTTGCGTGGTAGGAATGAGATGGCGTCGCGAGTTGAGGCAGAGGAGGATCCACATTCGATGACTGGGAGGAGGCGGCATGGAGATCGATACTTGATTTAGGGCTTGGGGTTGCTACTGGAGTCGCCGCGAGCACGAGATGGGAGAAGAAGTCGACGGTGGAGGTGTTGTCTTACGGGAAGGTCGCTACTCAGTGAAGCTGGGTGAGTGCGCAAGGGCAAGGCGTGGGTTGGTCGATCGATTCAAGGTGCAGTGATGTTCGAGCAGTTTGGTACGGCATCGAATCGGTGATGCTGTGTTTTATAATTGAAAGGCAGTAAGGTATATAGCTAATTCCATTTTTTTATATAAAATATATATACAGCAACTTTACTGTTCTTACAAAAATGCATAGAGAAAAGAAAAAAAGAAAAGTTTTATAGTGTGGCAAATTTTTGATTTTTTTATTTACAGAAAAGGAATTTATAAATATAAATATATCTGGAGAAAGAAAAAAATATATACATACATGCTTTAGCTTACTGCTATTTTAGAAAAATGTATTCAGGAGATTAATTTGTTAAATTGACTTGTTCAATTATTTTTGTTACTAAAAGGGAAAATCAATTTAAATTAAATAATTTGTTATTTAAGTCCATAAAATGGAAATTAATTGGTCGATTAGTTCAAATATTAATAAATCATATAACGTTGTACAAGGTCTAAAACTGTGAAGATAACAAGTCGAGATGGATTGGATTGCAAATAAAAAATCAAAAGTGAGCTAATCTCACTCTTCTGGATTTTTATTTTAATTTAAATGGTTAAATTTAAATAATTGGTTGAATGATTGAATTGGTTTGATGTGATATTATATAGTATATATATATATTGGAGTGATTGATTTCCCGCATTATATAGCGGATGAGACCTTATGCGCCGCATAATAGCGAATGATATTATATAAACCCATATACCGCGATATTCCACCTCGAAGTGGAATTGGTATTGTGCTAACGTCTGTGGATGTAGGGAAACAGGTCGGAGGGATCCAACTGGATTCCTCAAATTTATTTAGACTGTTATAATAATTCTGTGATATGATTTATTTGATAATCTATGATAAATTTCATTGGTAATTGGAAATTTTGGATGCTGTGTTTGATTGAATATATTTGGGTATTCTGAGTTATCAAAAATATATAAATTGGATTTTTGATGAGAAAATAAAAGAGATAATTTTTTAAGAAAAATAATTATTGAGAATTTGAATAAGTTAAAGAATGAATGGGAAAAGAATAAAGGTGATTTTAAAATTCCAATGAATAAATTCCAAGTATGGGAAAGGAGATTTTTGAATAAATGGGGATAAGTGGATTTCTAAACTTAAGTAATACTAATTAAGGAGTGAAAGGTATATTTTTGAATTCAGGATTAAAGTGGTTTAGAAAGAAATTGGAATTTTAAAAGAAGAATTTTGGAATAAATATGGAAATTTGTATTTTCAGTTAAAGTAAGATTTTAAATCACCACAAGGAGGTTAAACCTGAAATTAATAAGTTTTGGAATAAAATTGGATAAGTAAAGGAATTTATTTTAAATGGAGTTAATTTTGAAAATCAATTTGAAAATTTATTTAGTGTTTGAAACTGTGATTTAAAGGAAGATGAGACTATGGGATTTATAAACTGGGTTTATAAGGTGAAACAAGATATCAGTGGATATTTGAAAATATAAATTCAAGGTGGGAATTTATAAAGAAATGGGTAAATTTGTTTGAAAATAAATAGTGATTTATTTTTAAAGATGTGAAAGAGAAGTGTATTTCCCTGGATAGCCAAGTACGTTTCCAAAGCAAACTTTTAAGTATGAGTTAAAGGTTTCAAAGTTTTTTTTAAAGTATGTTTTAGAAAATTTATTATTTTTAAATGTTTAAAGTTTAAAAGTAAGTATTTCTCAAATTTAATTTAGTAGTAATTATTTAAAGGTAACTTGGTATTGTGTTTTAAAAGGATAAGAATGTAGTTTTATATTTTATAAAGTAGTTTATTTTAAATATTCTTAAAGTATATATTTTTAAATAAAGTATTAGAGTAGATTTAATTTAAATGTTTTAAAGTGTATTTTAAAATAAAGTGTTTTTAAATTATTTTAAAAATCTAAAGTAATTGTACTTGGTGTTTTCAGTGGAAATAAATATTTGGGAATTTATTCCATGAGAAGAGTGTGGTTTGAAAACTGTTTTCAAAAGGGTTGAAAATGGAAATATATCTTGCGAAGATATTTGTGAGGTAAATAAATAATTTGGAAAATTATTTATTGGTTGATGGATGTTTGTGAATGTTAATTGATAGTTAAATTACCGACTATCAATATTGGACAATGCGCTGATCGTTTCGAAGAGACCGGGATCGGGATTTATTTTCCGAAAACCACTTCGATCCGGTTTATATGTTTTCGTGGGGAAAACGAGTTTGGAGTCGAATATGGAGCAGTGAAGTGCAAGGGCTAATCGCTACTAATCCTGAGGGTGATTCCAAAATGGATGTAGTAGGAGTAGTGCCTTCGGTTCTGTTCGAACCCGTGACGGACTTGTATGGATGAATGTTTCCGGAACATCGTCAGGTGGACGGTGGGCATTCTAAGAGATGTGTTCTAAAAAGGTAACGCTTATCCTCAAGCCTCAACAACTGGGAATGACTGAAAATCATGGGTTATGCAGCAAGGCTATGTGGGTAGCGCCCATGGTGAGGTCATCCCTATCTAGATGTCCCTTTTATTTTGGCTTAGTGGGCGGTTGCTGATCCCAACCGCGGGGTGATCTTACTCGGAATTATCCAGTAAAGGGTAGTTTCGGTCTTGTGTTGCAGGGGATCGGGCGTGGTCCTCGGTACGCTGATCTAGACCAGGTACTGTGACAGGTGGTACCCCAGTGCCTAGTCATTAGTTGGAAATCCATTCTCCCTACATGCCTTTACGGTTTTGTTTGTATACATATTAGCTGGAATTTAATAGATGTAACAATTTAAGCTATTTGAATAAGTATTTGTATATAGACACTATTATAATATCAGACGGGTTTGATAAAAAGTGTTTTGGCTATCGTAAGGTAAAAGCCCGACATGTTTATTTGTGGCATGGTCTTACGAGATGCTTTTGATTTCAAAGGGTTTTGAAACTTTAATAATCCAATTGAGTGTGTTTTCTCACGCTGGTTTTCCAGACTGACTCGGGTGTTATTTTATTATAATGCTCGGGTCAGACCGAGTATTACAGATACAGGATAGGATGCTGTGGAGCTCAGAAGACGAGTTGGATGGCGAGACGTATCACCCGTATTTGTTTTATTCCGCTGTGTATCATAAGTGGTATAGTCATCTTGTGAGGATAGGTTATTATAACTGTCCTGAATTGTGATGTTGATTGTATTGTACTCTGATGTTGTATTCTGATGATGTATGTATAAACAGATATCGTTTCTTTCTGTAAGATCAGTTATTATCTATTATATTTTATTCCACTACGATGTGAGATTCTGTTGTGTTGTTTCCTTTTCTTCTACCTCCTTCTTCTTTAACCCTAATGGTTCGTATTTCCGTTCACTTTGAGTCGATATGTTGGAGAATAGTGTCGATTCAAGGGGTACGAGTTTGCGGGTCGTTACAGTCGACTCCCTCCAAATCGGCTTTTTATAGTGCTTAGTACCCTACATCATAAGGTAAATATTCTCATTCCTATCATTTAGTAGTGTGTAATCTTCATGCTTGGGGAACCATCGACGTTTCTTGAAATCCAGTTTCCTACCTCCATTACCCTGATTACCTATCTTCTGATTGTTGTTCTTATTTCCTACATTAACAGCGACATTCCTGGAACTCTCGCCATTGTATTTCGCAGCGACGTTACTCTGAACCACCTCAACAGATTGCCTACCACCAGTCTTTCAAGCAATCGTATTTGCCTCTACTAAGCATAAATACAAGTTGCTTTTTTGTAGAATTCTTCCATGGTCGATGGAGGTTTCAACTTTAACCACTTACCGAAATTCGTATCGAGATGTATTCCTCCAATCTAATCCATCAGAACAATGTCCTCCTTGGCATTGCTCGCCTCTGTCATAGTCATGTTAAACCTACTTAAAAAGTACTTCAAAGATTCTCCAGAATTCTGGAAAATTTTAAACAACGACATCATGTCTTTCGGGCAAGCAGCATGCAACCTGAACTGCTCCACAAACTTTCTAGCTAACTGATCAAAAGAAGATATGGACCTCGATGACAGTTGAGTAAACCACATCGTAGCCACTCCTTCCTAGAATATTGGAAAGCATCTATAGCATACGACATTGGTATCCTTAGAGCTATCCATATGCCATCATACTTTGACAAATGCTATCTCGGATCAATAGTTTTATTATAAGATTACATTGTTGGCATTGTAAACCTTCTGGGGTACTCTTCTTGTAATATCTCCTCGGTGAACATGTTCCTACAAGGTGAAGAACCTCAAGCATCATTACTACTATGTTGGTTTTCATTCACCAGCTTCCTCACCATATACGCTAAATACTCTAGTTATATTCGATCGGCTGAATGATGATTACCATGGCCTGCCTCGAGTGTTTGGCTCTGAAAGTGGTCTTAGTTAGTTCCATGATATCTGGGTTCTGCAACCTTTGGGAGAACGGTTTATCCAGTTGATCAATTTCTATTATCTTTACGGGATGGGTCAACAGTAGTCGTTTGAACTCTAGCGTTTTGGCTATCAACAACAGGGCCATCTCCATCATCAACATAATCATGCAAATCAACAAAGCTCTCACCATTTAGGACATGGTGTGTTAGATGGTACTGATCTGAGGTGATGATTTAGAGCTGGCCTGAGTTCTGCCTACTCCAACTTTTAAGGTTCTAGCCCCTTTTCTCTTCATTTCTACTTTGTTTTTTCATGATTTTCGTTAGATGAAGAGAAACTATCTTCTTCTAAATCGAAAGGCAGTGATTCCTTCCTATTCCTTCTATGACCCTGAGATAGCTGGCTCATCAAATCCAGGTTTTCTTTCATTTGTTTCATTATAGCACTTGGACATTCAAGTAGCTTATCATTTGTTTTTATCGTCATCTTATCCAATTCAACCTCGGTGATTATGTCTAAAGCACTATGCTTTTCAATAGTTCTGGGCTGGTTTGTTTTGTTTTCCATGTTAGGAGCCAACATTTTCAGCATTATTGGTGGGTATGGAGGTAGTTGATTTTTCTTTGGTATTTTTTAATGCCATTGCTTTGCTAGATCCTATGATAGACTTTAGCGAAATCTAAATAATCATGGACATCTGGAATAGAACTAATAGATCTACATTGTAGAGTAAAGCAATCCGAAGTTTAAAGATAGATCTAAACAACAAGAAGCTAGATCTCTCAGTGAAAGCAATTAAATATTTACATCAAAAGTTGTCACAAACACCCAAGTAGATTATAGAAGAGAATAAAACAAAGAAATTAAAAGGAAAACGAGTAAAAACAATACACAACAATTTATAGTGGTTTGGCTAACTTTGGCCTACTTCCACTTAAGCTTTTTAAATGATTTCTACAAAGTTTTACAGGTAAGATTTTATGGATCAGTGGTCTCAGATCGATGGTGATCCAAGAAATGCTATAACAGTACAGAGTTTTAGAATGTAGAAAAAGGATCACAAAATAGTGCCTCTCATACACTATTTATAGACGAAGATCGGCAAATTTGCCTCAACTACTTTCTCCCCACGTTCTCCATGTTCTTAAAGTGGTTGCCTAAAGAGATTGTGGCCAAATTAGCAAGTGGATTCTTGGTTCGGTACCGACCTTAGAGCCTCAGATCAGTAGCAAGTTGATCTTGATTCATTGTGTCTCAGTCCTCGGTTTCTTGAAGTCCCAAGCATGGATCGATGGCGAACATGGTCTTAGTTCGTATTTCTTAGGATTTCCTTCAATCTTTGAATGGTTTGAAATACGTCGTGATTTGTTGAGGTCATAGGCATGGATCGATACTGATCTGAGGTGCTTGGTTCGATACCGATCAAAGACTTGGCTTTGGACTTTGGCACCATGACTTTGGCCATCTGAAGCACTTTACTACGTAGGTGATCTTCATATGTATTTGGCAAGTTTATTGTTATATCTTTGAACAACACTTGGGATTTGAGTTTTAGAGTTATCGTTTTAGATTTTTGGTTTGCTATCTGACCACTCGATCGTTCTGACTCGTCCCGATAAGGATTGGTTAAAATACTAGATAACATAGGCATAATTGAAGATTTGGTGATTGAAAAAGAAGGAAAGCACATTATAAATTGGACATGTTAGGTATAATTAAAGATTTGGTGAAAAGAAAAGCATAAATCACCTTACTCACATGAAGTTTCTTAATTAAACAAGATCTAATCTTAATTCAAAAGGGAATATAATTTCAAATATCTACAAAAAAAGTTTGTTTAATATAGAACTTATTGTAACAACCCGTACGACCAAACGATAACTCCAAACGTTCCGAGATTTGAAATTTGATAATAATACACTATAACGGATCCAATGGAACTTGTTTCGTCGAATTCCAAGATTGTGCCTCGGAAGGCTATTTTTAAATATCAATTTAAAAGATATATTTTTAAAACTGAACAAATCACCTTTAAATTCACTTTTAACATTTTTATTATCTTTAGTATTATCAATATAAATTTTATAAACCTTCAAATTATTTTTAACGAGCTTAAAAACCAAGATTTCACATTTTACCCAATTTTCAATTATTTAATCCAATAACTAAATTATCCAATAAATAGAGATATTTTAAATTTCAGTTAAAAATTACTTTTAAATATTTAAAATCAATTAAATATTCCAATTTCAAATATCCAAAAATTCTGGGTCGTTACATCCTCCCCCCTTATAAGAATTTCGTCCCTGAAATTGCTCGTTAAGAGGAATGGTCCAATACTTGTTTTCTATTTTCCCAAAGCCAATAGTTTTTAACAATTTCCCAAAACAATCTTTTAATTTAAGACACTCTCACTCTTACTAACTTCCTAAACTCATCCATAGGTTCTAAACAATATTACTTACTCAACCATTTCAAATTATAATTTAAAATCCAAATTTGAATTATCAAAATTTTCTCAAAATTTTCTAACTCCTTAAATTTTCGAAAATTTTCGCCAGCGTCTCCTGTGCGCGGCTAGACCGGAATAACTACAAAACGCCTCTACGGGCCCCAAATTTCAAAAGAAAACAAAAAGGCCAAGTGGCTAGATCAGAAAATCATCAAATTTCATACGACAATTTAAATACATACCTTTTTTGTCGGGCAATTCAAATTTATCTTCTGAAATCAAAAACACTAATTTTTCTTTTGCTTTTAAATAGCTGTATCCTACTTAGCAAAAATATCCAATCACAGAATTCA
Source organism: Allium fistulosum (assembly GCA_030737815.1). Classification (NCBI taxonomy): domain Eukaryota; kingdom Viridiplantae; phylum Streptophyta; class Magnoliopsida; order Asparagales; family Amaryllidaceae; genus Allium; species Allium fistulosum. Next base: position 914,113,852 of record CM060908.1, read on the forward strand.
AAATCATTTTATTCACTTCCTTTCAAAATTTCAATATTCGCTTTACTTAAGCCCGTACGATGTACCTATATCATCCATACGCAATATCAAATCTGATCGCTCACTCGATTACACAATTTCACTTCCGAACTAGTATCGTTCACCCGACTCCCTAGTGCGGACTCAGATCTGGTATCTTGATCAAAAACCGTCATTCTCCGTGCATAGCCTTATACTATGATAGAGAATTTCCAGAATCAATCAAAAATCCATATCCAGGGTTCGCCGTCGAAAATCGAGTGAAAAATCCCAACTCGATCGATATCACTATCTCGAAATTCTGTGCTCGAATCTGGATCAAATCGTTATGCGAATAAAATAATATACGTACATCCTACGTATTTATCTCAATTGATTATTAGCTATATCAATTCTCTTTTTATTCACATTTATTTTGATCACTTATTCACAATTTCCCTTTTCCACCCCTTTTTATTAAACCCTCGTTCAAATATTAACTTAGTATATTTCTCAATTCCAAATTTACTTAAGAATTTCACCCCTAACTTTCTTAAGTCTATAAATATTTTATACAACTTCTTATATTTATTCCCACTTCATCACTTAAGCCCTTTTTATCTATTTTCATTTAACTTAAATTTTCAATTCCCATTCTGAATTCAATTTACCTTTCAATTTTTGAATTTCAAATTCTATTCACCTTATCCCAAACCATATTTAATTAACCATTTCTTTAATTAGTTCCACTCACTAATTTATTCATATCTCAAATAATTTTTTTGTTTCCAAACTTTTATTATTTTTAGTCCATTTCGAACTAATTCTTCAACTTCTCTTTACTTTAACACAATTCAAATTGAATTTCCAATATTCAGTTTCAATTCCATTTACTTATAATTTAAATTAGTTTGTTCATTCACAAATTTATTTCCAACCTAATAAATTTTATTTCAATGTCCATTCCATCTAGCTTACTTAGATTCATTTCCTCAAAATTCACTTTTATTTAACTTAATTCAGTTAAATTCCATTTCCTATTCAATTTTTTTAAACTTCCATAAGTTTTCCAATCTTGTTTAAATTCCATTCACTACTCTCTTCCAATTCACTTCATCTAATTGGCTTACTTTTCTAACTTATTTCGTTTTCACACTTATTTTAATTTAATTCTTCTTCAAGTTAAATTTTATTCTAACGAATTTCAAATTTTTATAAGTTCTCAAACTTATTTATACTCCATAAACATTTTTAAATAACTTCCAGAGTTTAAGCAATTACTTAAGCATTTCAACATCATTTTTGAAAACACATATACCCAAATCAAACTATTCTTTTGCATTTAGAAATCAAACCCAATTTAGCAAACAAACACCAATCCAAAACATCCAGGTAGCAATTCCTCCCTTGGAAACTCAAAAATGAACATCGATGATGCTGCAATCATCACCGAAGTTATTTTCCAGTGACCGGAGTGAGTTCAGTGCTTTTACTTCTTTTTAAAAAATTATTCAAATATTTTTAATTCTAAATCTCACCAGATTTCATATCCAATTCAAAAAAAATATTTTCGAATAATATCACTATTATTCCTTCAAAGCTTTTGAAAATCATTTTCAAACCCAAAGGGAATTAAACTTTCCCAAATTTTCAAATTTCAAATCCTTTCGATCTATATTCAAATATTACTTTGGAATTTTATCCCATTTCAATTATAAATCACATTTATAATTCTATATTTACAAATTCATTCCATTATATGAATTAATTTCTTAACCTTTGGTTATAATTTCAATTCCTTAACCAATTTCCACAACAACAATGATAATAGTCTAATATTATCATTTCCTAACAACCAAGCAACCATATATACTTATAATAATTTACGAAAATTATTCCTTTTTATATATAAAAATACTTTGGGTAAAATTATTTCATTTACCCACTTCTAAAAACAATATTGTGTCTGTTTGCCTAGTTTAAGAGTTTAGAAATCCCTATCGATACAGTTGTCCAAACTGTACCGACCAGAATTTATAAACACTCAACCGAAAAGTCAACACAATATTAAAACAATTTATATTCACTAACAAATACGCGCTCATATCAATTAATACTCTCAAACTCATTCTAGAGTACTACCGACTCTATCTCTAATGAGTAATTCCCACCAAAGCCAAGGTTCTCGCTTAACCTTCAGCTCTGATACCACTGTAACAACTCGTACGACTAAACGATAACTCCAAACGTTTCGAGATTTGAAATCCGATAATAATACAATATTATGGATCCAATGGAACTTGTTTCGTCGAATTCCGAGATTGTGCCACGGAAGGCTATTTTTAAATATCAATTTAAACGATATATTTTTAAAACTGAACAATCACTTTTAAATTCACTTTTAACATTTTTATTATCTTCAGTATTATCAATATAAATTTTATAAGCCTTCAAATTATTTTTAACGAGCTTAAAAACCAAGATTTCACATTTTACCCAATTTCCAATTATTTAATCCAATAACTAAATTATCCAATAAATAGAGATATTTGTAATTTCAGTTAAAAATTACTTTTAAATATTTAAAATCAATTAAATATTCCAATTTCAAATATCCGAAAATTCCGGGTCGTTACACTTATACATTTTAAATTATTGTATGAAAATTTAGAAATCAATCACCATTCAAACAATAATACAACTGAAACAATTCAAACATTTGAAACTCAATACCAATATACACATTCAACTCCAGTTGTTATTAAATTTATATCAAACAATAAATGAATTTCAGATTTGATAGATAATTAAATAAACATAAAATGTTACAAATAAAATAGATTATAATATAGGTCAGAATAAGGTATTATAATTATTATTAATGACCTGTTTCTATTTAGTGAGAGAGGTAAATTAATCACTCACTTTGGTGTCATAACCTTGCATGGATTATTTTTTTTTCTAAAATCCCGTTGAGTAATTTTCTCTATTTAAAACCCTTTTAAATAAATATCGATATTGTATATCAATACATGCATATATATATTTTATATATACATCCAAATAATTATTAACAACACCCAAAACATCAAATAAATTAATAATTAATATTTCTTAAATATAAATTAATTTAATTAATTTATAATATTTTATAAACTAATTAAATTGTGTGATTTTTGGGAGAATTCACAAATGCGGTGTGTGACTCGGTGGTGTGAATTCAATTACTGATTAATATTAAATAATTCAAATATTAACTTTGACATGTTACCTTATCTCATGATGTGACAACTTGACCAAATTCACTGTTTATAGATCTTATCAGTAAAATTAATTTATATATTGTCTTAAGCGACAATAATGACAATAATTTACAAATGTCCTCTTCGCATACACTATATCACATTTGGATGTATGGGATTTGGTATTGGTCAAAACTCCAATATTGTCCATAATCAATTTGATTAGTCCATAAACAAATTCTTTGGTTCAATAATAATATTATTTATTAACCGTTCCACTATGACCAAAGATTTTGATGTTTAGTTAACTACTGTTAACCATGATACTCACCTCATACAACTAAGGAGGCAAATTCTCTATTAAATAATGTTTCACTTCCAATGCTTCAACTTAGACCCAAATATAGTCACTTGGTGGTTAGTCATACCATGATTTAACTATAATTAAAGTGCTATATTCAAGTTGAAATTATATAGTATTCTTAAGTTAAGGGAATAGTGGAACATCATCACACGAAAATTTGATGTTTGACCATGTTATTATTAATCAACAGAAAACTCTCAGATGAGTGACTTCATAGTTAGCAAATAACCATGAATATGTAAATCCTTGGTGTTCCAATAATAATGAATAATACACTGCCGAACATTTGGAGACGTTACGTACCACGGTCTCATTAGATGTATCGGTATCCTTTCTCAAAAGATCTTGACTAGGTATACTTGAAGCCAGATGTTATTTTATTTAGTGATTAATTACTCAAGATTGCAACTATTTGCAACCACAACCACATAATATTTTATTTAAAGATTTCTTATCAATATAATTAAATAAACTTTTGAATTAATTATATCACAATATAATAAAGTATATAACAAAAATCAAACACACTTATTATGAACAAGAATGAATACAAAGTTAGGTACATGTAACAAATTACATAATTATCTAAGGGGATACTACTAACTCTTTCAATCTCACACTTGCACTTGGTAACAAATTACATACTTATCTAAGGGTATATTACTAACTCTTTCAATCTCACACTTGCACTTGGTATCAATTGTGGAATCTTAACCTCATTCCTCTGATCAATTCAGAACTTACCGAGCTAGTCTCTTAGTGAACGGATTTGCTATATTGTTTTTCTATCTACTTTATCAGCCAACATCTCTTCGTCGTTGATAAACTATGTAATGACCCGTATTTTTGTATCGAAGGATCATAACTTTTTTATTTTATTCATATGAGGTTTTATGACTCTAAGATTTTGAAAAATGACTCTTAGGAACATTCTTCACATCTACGGTTTTTGCCAAATTTATATGTGACCATTTTGAGCTTGAAAATCTTGTTTTGACTGTAAATTTTGATAGGAGCCTAATTAGGGTCTCAAACCACTTCCATTGCTTCGGGATGATGGTTTTTAATTTCTTAGAGTGGTCATGGTAGAAAAATGGATTTACCGTTTGAAAGTTATGGCTATTTTAAGTTTTGGTTGTTGCTAGCCTACATTAGTGGGTAGTCAACTAAGCCCATGCTTAGGCCCACTAACCCATCTCGAAAATTATGCTAAGGGAAGGCTGTTGAGACAGATCTAAGCCATTTCCATCTTTCCCAAAATAGTTCTAAGCTTCAATTAGCACTAATCTCTACAAGCATCATCTCTTTTCCTTACTAATCTTAACCTAAATCATAATTAAAGGGGTAATTAGCATAGATGAACTTGAGAATATCATTTTGGCTATTTTGCATTCCTCTCCTTTGCTCTCCACTTTAGATCTAAGGGAAGAAATCGGTATTTTAGGTAGTTAGTGAGTGGTTCTTGACTTTTCACTATACTATGCACGTTTATATAGTTAAAAATGATGTTTTTAACATGGTTTTGATCCCAAAATGTTTTCAACTTTAATCGCATTTTTATAGATGCTTTGGTTGAATCTGAAAGGTTTTAAAATGATTTTAAAAGATATTGCAACCCCATTTGTTCATATTCACATGCTAGTTTAAAAGTTTGAATTAGATTAGGATTTGCTTGATTATCATCTTCTTATGAATTTCATGTATGAATGGATGTATATGTATGATATTTCATGTTTGTATGTTGTGCTTTAATATGGTTTGCTAGTGCTTTTAGGTAGTTAGAAAAGAGGTTGGTGAATTTGGAAATTGAAAGCAAAGATGGTCGGAATTGGATAAAACTTGGAAGAGGGGATCTGAAGGATGGGAGGAGCCCAAGATTCAATTCGCACGAAGTTCGGAGCAAAGTAAAGGACTCGGTGCCGGGAGCTTCTGCTCGGTACTGAGAGCTATTTGTTGTTAGAAACCACTTGGTGGAAGGTTGATTCTTTAAGGGCTAGGGGTGATGAGTAGAAGTCAAATACCATAGTTTAGCTAAGTGTTAGGCTTAGTACCGAGAGCTTACGGAGTTAGCACTAAGAGTGTGACGACTCGGAATTTTAGATATTTGAAATTAGATATTTAATTGACTTGAATTTAGAGCACTTGTTTAAAAGTTAGTTTCTAACTTGAATTTCAAATATCACTATTTATTTGACAAATAAATTATTTAATTTAATAATTGGAAGTTGGATAAAATATGGAATCTGGAGTTTCAAACTTGTTAAAAATAATTTGAAGGCTTGTAAAATTTATATTAATAATACTGAAGGTAATTAAAGTTTTAAAATGTAATTTGAAAGTGGTTTGTTCAGTTTTAAAAGTATATCGTTTAAATTGACATTTAAAAATAGCCTTCCGAGGCACAGTCTCGAAATTCGACGAAACTAGTTCCATTGGATCCGTAATAGTGTATTATTATCGGATTTCAATTTTCACGGTGTTTGGAGTGATCGAGTGATCGTACGGTAGATAATCGCGCTGAAATATATCGAAAATTTAATAAATAACTAAGTCCAAAAAGCTTTCTTTATACGATCGAATTAGGACTCGAAACCTTTTCCATTGCGTTCGAAATAGGAGTTTAACATTATGAACGCCTAGCGACACGCCTCGATAGGAGATCGAGATTTTAGGCTTCGTTTTCGAGACGATTCAAATTTAAAATTTAAATATAATTTAACAGGTCAAAAATATTTCAGCATCACTCTAACCCTTCCTTCCACGTGCCTTCTGCCTTTTCTAATTGCATACCAGATGTCACCCTTCTCCATTTTTTTTAAACAAGGGACGAAACATACAAGCAAAGCCAGAAAAGTAAAATTAGAGAAAAGTAAAATTAGAGAAAATAAAATAAAATCGATTTTCTTCCCTCTTTCTGAATCAAAACAAAATTCTCGGCAAACAAAAATAAAAATTAAAAATCGAAATCTCAAAAAGGAAAATGGCGGAGCGTATTTTCAAATCAGGATCGCGACTCTAAATATTTCAAAGAGAGGAGGGTCGCGTGCTAGATGGAAGCTGGGCGATGTCGTAGAGGGTTCGATAGTCGCGAGTTTGAGGAGAGCTTGGCCGCGATATCGTACAAGACTTCGGAGCAGCGAAGTGTGCTGTGTGGAGGCGTGAGTTTCTTCGGTGGACTCGTGATCGGCAACGAGGGCTCGTGAGGTGTGAGTGCTCGAATCAATCGAATCAGTGAGGTATTTTCTTTAAAATTTATTTATATATATATGGATAAATATATATATATATACGAGAGAGAAAAAAAGATAGTTACAGTAAGGTTTAAACCTATCCAGTTTAATTCTGTATTTATATATATAGTATATCAGCTTGTTGTTTAAATTAAAAGTATATGCAGAGGAGGAAATATATACATATGCATGTTACATTAAGATGTATAAAAACCATTCTATTTTAATATATGCATATAGAAGATTTTGGAAAAATTATAGGAGATTAATTTAAAATTAAATTATTTTAGTCACTAAAGAATTATTCTAAGGAAAATTAGTTTAAATTAAATTATTAAATGCTAATAGATTGTTCGGTTAGTTCAAATGTTGATAAACCATAAAATGTTTTTACAAGGTCTAATCGTGAAGAAAATAAGTCGAGATTGAAGTGGATTGCAATTAAAAAAAGCAAAGGTGAGTTAATCTCACTCATTTGGAATTCCATTTAAATTTAAATAGTTAAATTTAAATTATTGGTTGAATGATTGAATTGATTGGATATGATATTATATATGATAGTATATATTTATTGGAGTGATTGATTCCCGCATTATATAGCGGATGAGACCCTATGCGCCGCATAATAGCGGATGAGATGATATAACCCCATATACCGCGATATTCCACCTCAAAGTGGAATTGGTATTTTATATTATGCTGACATCTGTGGATGCAGGGAAACAGGTTGGAGGGATCCAACTGGATTCCTCAAAATTATTTAGATTGTTAAATATTCTGTGATATAATTTATTTGATAATCTGTGATAGATTATATTGGTAAATTGCGAATATTGGATGCTACGGTTTGATTGAATATATTTGGGTATACTGAGTTATCAAAAAGATATATATATTGGATTTTTAAAGGAAAATAAAGGGAGGATTTTTAAGTAAATAATTATAGAGGTTTGGATAAATAAATTGGAAAAGGATAAAAGTTGATTTTTAAATTCTAATAAATAAATTTTGATTATGGAAAGTAGATTTTGAATAAAGAGGAATAAATGAATTTTTAGACTTAAATGATATTATTTAAAGGAATAAAGAAATTATTTACAAATTTAAGGTTTAAATTTGGAAAAGATAAAGAAGAAATTTGGGAAAAGTATGAAATTTGTATTTCAGTTTAAATAAGATTTTGAATCATAATAAAGAAGTTAAATATGAAATTAATGATTTTTGAAATAAAATTGGATAAGTAAAGAAATTTATTTTAAATGGAGTTAATTTTGAAAATTAATTTAAAATTGATTTAGTGTTTGAAACTGCGATTTAAAGAAAGTTGAGACTATGGGATTTATAAACTGGGTTTATGAGGTGAAACAAGATATCAGTGGATATTTGAAAATATAAATTTACGGTGGGAATTTATAAAGGAATGGGTAATTTGTTTTAAAAATAAATAGTGGTTTATTTTTAAAGGTATGGAAATGGAAAGTGTATTTCCTTGGAAACCCAAGTATATTTTAAAGGAGACTTTTTGTGTATAAGTTAAAGGCTTTAAAAATTTGTTTTAAAGAAATGTTTCAGAAAATTTATTATTTTAAATATTTAAATTTTAAAGTAAATATTATTCAAATTTATTTTAGTACTAATTATTTAAAGGTTAATTGGTATTATGTTTTAAAGGATAATTATTAATATTTATATTTTTTTTAAATAGTTTTATTTTAAAGATAGTTTGGTTAAAGTTTTATAGAATTTTGTAACTCTTATTTTATAATTTAGTTTGTCTTAACTTTTATTTTAAAAAATTAGTTTAATATTTTATAAAGTAGTTTTATTTAAAATATTTTTAAAAGTATATTTTAGAATAAAGTGATTAAATTATTTTAAAATCTAAAGTATTTGGACTTGGTGATTTTCAGTGGAAATAAACAATATTTGGGAAATTTATTCCGTGAGAGAAAGGTGGTTTGAAACTGTTTTCAAAGGGTTGAAGTATGGAAAAATAGCTTGCGAAGTTATTTTGAAATAAATAATTTGGGAAATTATTTATTGTGTGATGGTTGTTTGTGAATCCTATTTGATAGTTAAATAATCGACTATCAATATTGGACAATGCACTGATCGTTTCGAAGAGACCGGGATCGGGATTAATTTCCCGAAAACCACTTCGATCCGGTTTGAACGTTTTCGTGTGGAAGACAAGAGCTGGGAGTCTAATATGGAGCAGTGAAGTGCAAGGGCTAATTAATCGCCACTAATCCTGAGGGTGATTCCAAAATGGATGTAGTAGGAGTAGTGCCTTCGGTTCCGTTCGAACCCGAAACGGACTTGTATGGATGAATGCTATTAGAACGTCGTCAGGGGGACGATGAGCATTCTAAGTGAGATGTGTTCTAAAAAGGTAACGCTTAGCCTCGAGCCTCATCAACCGGGAATGACTGAAAATCAGGGGTTATGCAGCAAGGCTAAGTGGGTAGCACCCAAGTAGGGTAAGGTCATCCCTGTCTAGATGTTCCTTTTTATTCGGCTTAGTGGGCGGTTGCTGATCCCATTTGCGGTGTGATCTTACTCGGGCTATCCAGTAAGGGGTAGTCCGGTCTTGTGTTGCAGGGGAACGGAGGGGTCCTCGGTATGCTGATCTAGACCAGGTACCATGATAGGTGATACCCCAATGCCTACTCATTCGTTGGAAATCCATTCTCCCTACGTGCCTTTACGGCTTTGTTTGTATACCTATTAGCTGGAATTTAATAATGTAACAATTTCGGCTATTTGAATAAGTATTTGTATATAGACACTACTATAATATCATAGGATTTTATAAGAAATGTTTTGGTTATCGTAAGGTAAAAACCCGGCATGTTTATTTATGGCGTGGTCTTACGAGATACCCTTGATTTTCAAAGGATTTTTAAACTTTAATAATCCAATTGAGTGTGTTTTCTCATGCTGGTTTTCCAGACTGACTCGGGTGTTATTTCGCTATAATGCTCGGGTCAGACCGAGTATTATAGGATACAGGATATGATGTTGTGGAGCTCAGGAGACGAGTTGGATGGCGAGACGTATCACCCGTACTTGATATATATTCTGCTGTGCTGTGAAAGCTGTGAATAGTCAGCTTTCTGAGGACAAGTTATTATAACTGTCCAGTTATGTACTATTGATTTTGTTGTTGATTTGTGTTGTACTCTGATGATGTAATGTATAAACAGATAAAAATTCTTCTGTTTTAAAGATTAGTCATTTATCTATTATATATTGTTCCGCTGCGTTTGTGAGATTCTGATATTGTTTTTTTTCTTCTTCTACCTCCTTCTTCTTTAACCCTAATGGTTCGTATTTCCGTTTACCTTGAGTTGATATGATGGAGAATAGTGTTAACTTAAGGGGTACGGGTTTGCGGGCTGTTACAGTGGTATCAGAGCTTAGGCTGGCGAGAACCTTGGCTCTGGTGGGGATTACTCATTAGAAATAGAGTCAACAGTACTCTAGAATGAGTTTGAGTGTATTAATAGATATGAGCGCGTATTTGTTAGTGAATATAAAATTTGTTTTATATTGTGTTGATTGGTTTATTGAGTGGTTTATGGATTCTGGTCAATACGAGTAATTAACGTTATTGATAGGGATCTCTAAACACTTGTACAGAACAATTCGACACAATATTGTTTTAAAATAGGGTGAATGAAATAATTCTACCCAAATTATTTTTATATATAAAAGGAAATAATTTTCATAAATTATTAGTATATGGTTGCTTGGTTGTTAGGAAATGATAATATTAAATTAATATCATGGTTAAGTAAAAATTCAACAAGAATTGAAATTATAAACAAAGTTAAGAAATTAACTTATATAACAAAATGAGATTTGTAAATGTAAAAAATTAAATGTGATTTATAATTGAAAATGAAATTAAAAAAAATTCCAGAGTAAAATTTGAATATAGGTTGAAAGGATTTGTGATTTGAAACTTTGAGAAAATTTAATTCCTTTGTATTTGAAAATGGTTTTCAAAAGTTTTGGAGAAATAATAGTGATATTATTCGGGGAATATTTTTGAATTGGATTTGAAACGGGTGAGATTTGGAATTAAAAATATTGGAAATGTTTTTAAGAGATAAAGCATTGAATTCTTTTCGGTCGCTGGAAAATAACCTCGGTGATAACTGCAGCATCATCGATGTTCATTTTCGAGTTTCCAAGGGAGGAATTGCTATCTTATTGTTTTAAATTGGAATTGTTGCAAAACTGGGTTTGGTTTTAAAATTCAAAAGATAATGTGATATGAAAATGAACTATGTCAAAATAAGTTGGAAGGTAAGCTAATTAATTGAAGTGAATTAAAAGTAGTTAGCAAATGGAATTTAAATAAGGGGAAAACTTATAGAATTTTAAAATTTTGAATTGGATCAGAATGTAAGCGAATCTAGTAAAAGCAAAAGTGAATTTGAGGGAAAGTCTAAGTAGACTAAGTGAAATGGTTACTTAAATAAAAATTTATAAATTGGAAATAAATTTGTGAATGAACAAATGAATTTGCATTTGTAAGTAAATAAAACTGGAATTGAAATTGAATATTGGAATCAATTTAAAATGATGTTAAATAAATTTGTCCGAAGGGACTAAAAGAACAAAGTTCTAAGAATTAAAAATTTATTGGAAATAGAAGTAAATTAGTGGATGGAAATAAAATCCATTGAGATTTAGAATAAATTAGTAAGTAGAACTAATTAAAGAAATAGTTAATTAAATATGGTTTGAGATAAATTGAATTCATATGGAATTGGAGATCTAATTTGAATAGAAATATTAACTAAAGTAATAAGGTGAATAGAATTCAATATTTAGTTTGAATTGGAAATAAATTAAGAATTGAAGATAAATTGAATTCAAAATGAAATTGAAAATGCAAAGTTGAATGGAAATGGATATATAGCTTCAGTAGTGAAGTGAAAATAATTATTTAAGTGTAAAATATTTATATTGAACTTAAGAAATGGTGGAATTCTTCAGTAAATTCGGAATTGAGGAAAATACTAAGTAAGTATTTTGATAAAGATTTAATAAAGATGTGTGGAATGATAAGTGTGGATAAGTGGATAGAAATCAAAATAGATGTGAATAAAAAGGTAATTGATATAGCTAATAATCAATTGGAGATAAATACGTAGGATGTACATATATTATTTTATTTGCATAGCTGTTTGATCCAGATTTGGGCACAGAATTTCGAGATATTTATATCGATCCGAGTTAGGATTTTTCACTCGATTTTCGACGGCGAACCCTGGATATGTATTTTTGATTGATTCTGGAAATTCTCTATCATAGTTTGTGGCTATGCAAGGAGAATGACGGTTTCTGATCAAGAAACCAGATCCGAGTCCGCATTAGGAAGTCGGGTGGACGATACTAGTTCGGAAGTGAAATTGTGTTATCGAGTGAGCGATCGAATTTGGTATTGCGTACGAATGATATACGGACATCATACGGGCTTGGATGAAGTGAATATTGAAATTTTGGAAAGAGATGGGTAAAATAAATTTGACTGTACTAGTAAACACTATTGGTAGATAAGTACAGGTATTTAAAAGACAAAGGATAAATGGATGATTTTGATTTTAGAAGATAAAATTTGTATGGCCAGCAAAAAGGTATGTTTTTAAAATTGGCATATGAAATTTGATGATTTTCTGATCTAGCCATTTGGCTGTTTGTTCTCTTTTGCAATTTGGGGGCAGTAGAGGCATTTTGTAGTTGTACCGATCTAGCTGCGCAAAGGAGACGCTGGCGAAATTTTTCAAAAATTTAAGGAGTTAGAAAAATTTTGATGATTTAAAATTTGGTTTTAAATTATAATTTGAATGGTTGAATAAGTGAAGTTGGTTGGGAACTGTGGAAGAGTTTGGAAAGTTAGTAAGAGGGATAGTGTGTCTTTAATAAAAAGATGGTTTTGGGAAGTTGTTAAAAACTGTTAGGGAAAAATAGTAACGGGTTGTGGATCATTCTTCTTAACTAGTAATTTCGGGGACGAAATTCTTTTAAGGGGGGAGGAATGTGATGACTCGGAATTTTAGATATTTGAAATTGGATATTTAATTGACTTGAATTTAGAGCACTTATTTAAAAGTTAGTTTCTAACTTGAATTTCAAATATCACTATTTATTTGGCAATTAAATTATTTAATTTAATAATTGGAAGTTGGATAAAATATGGAATTTGGAGTTTCAAACTTGTTAAAAATAATTTGAAGGCTTGTAAAATTTATATTAATAAAACTGAAGGTAATTGAAGTTTTAAAATGTAATTTGAAAGTGGTTTGTTCAGTTTTAAAATGTAATTTGAAAGTGGTTTGTTCAGTTTTAAAAGTATATCGTTTAAATTGACATTTAAAAATAGCCTTCCGAGGCACAGTCTCGGAATTCGACCAAACCAGTTCCATTAGATCCGTAATGGTGCATTATTATCGGATTTCAATTTTCGTATTGTTTGGAGTGATCGAGTGATCGTACGGTAGATAAACGCGCTGAAATATATCGAAAATTTAATAAATAACTGAGTCCAAAAAGCTATCTTCTTTATACGATCGAATTAGGACCCGAAACCTTTTCCATTGCGTTCGGAATAGGGGTTTAACATTATGAATGCCTAGCGACACACCTCGATAAGAGATCGAGATTTTAGGCTTCGTTTTCAAGACGATTCAAATTTAAAATTTAAATATAATTTGACTGGTCAAAAATATTTCAGCATCACTATAACCCTTCCTTCCACGTGCCTTCTGCTTTTTCTAATTGCATACCAGATGTCACCCTTCTCCTTTTTTTTAAAACAAGGGACGAAACATGCAAGCAAAGCCAGAAAAGTAAAATTAGAGAAAAGAAAATAAAATCGATTTTCTTCCCTCTTTCTGAATCAAAACAAAATTCTCAGCAAACAAAAATAAAAACTAAAAATCGAAAGCTCAAAAAGGAAAATGGCGGAGCGTATTTTCAAATTAGGATCGCGACTCTAAATATTTCAAAGAGAGGAGGGTCGCGTGCTAGATGGAAGCTGGGCGATGTTGTAGGGGGTTCGTTAGTCGCGAGTTTGAGGAGAGCTTGGCCGCGATATCGTACAAGACTTCGGAGCAGCGAAGTATGCTGTGTGGAGGCGTGAGTTTCTTCGGTGGACTCGTGATCGGCAGCGAGGGCTCGTGAGGCGCGAGTTCTCGAATCAATCGAATCAGTGAGGTATTTTCTTTAAAATTTATTTATATATATATATATATATGTATAAATATATATATATATATATATACGAGAGAGAAAAAAGATAGTTACAGTAAGGTTTAAACCTTTCCAGTTTAATTCTGTATTTATATATATAATATATCAGCTTGTTGTTTAAATTAAAAGTATGCAGAGGAGGAAATATATACATATGCATGTTACATTAAGATGTATAAAAACCATTCTATTTTAATATATGCATATAGAAGATTTTGGAAAAATTATAGGAGATTAATTTAAAATTAAATTATTTTAGTCACTAAAGAATTATTCTAAGGAAAATTAGTTTAAATTAAATTATTAAATGCTAATAGATTGTTCGGTTAGTTCAAATGTTGATAAACCCTAAAATGTTTTTACAAGGTCTAATCGTGAAGAAAATAAGTCGAGATTGAAGTGGATTGCAATTAAAAAAAGCAAAGGTGAGTTAATCTCACTCATTTGGAATTCCATTTAAATTTAAATAGTAAAAATTAAATTATTGGTTGAATGATTGAATTTATTTGGTATGATATTATATATGATAGTATATATATATTGGAGTGATTGATTCCCGCATTATATAGTGGATGAGACCCTATGCGCCGCATAATAGCGGATGAGATGATATAACCCCATATACCGCGATATTCCACCTCAAAGTGGAATTGGTATTTTAAATTGTGCTGACATCTGTGGATGCAGGGAAACAGGTTGGAGGGATCCAACTGGATTCCTCAAAATTATTTAGATTGTTAAATATTCTGTGATATAATTTATTTGATAATCTGTGATAGATTATATTGGTAAATTGCAAATATTGGATGCTATGGTTTGATTGAATATATTTGGGTATACTGAGTTATCAAAAAGATATATATATATATATTGGATTTTTGAAGGAAAATAAAGGGAGGATTTTTAAGTAAATAATTATAGAGGTTTGGATAAATAAATTGGAAAAGGATAAAAGTTGATTTTTAAATTCTAATAAATAAATATTGATTATGGAAAGTAGATTTTGAATAAAGAGGAATAAATGAAATTTTAGACTTAAATGATATTATTTAAAGGAATAAAGAAATTATTTACAAATTTAAGGTTTAAATTTGGAAAAGATAAAGAAGAAATTTGGGAAAAGTATGAAATTTGTATTTCAGTTTAAATAAGATTTTGAATCATAATAAAGAAGTTAAATATGAAATTAATTAGTTTTGAAATAAAATTGGATAAGTAAAGAAATTTAATTTAAATGGAGTTAATTTTGAAAATCAATTTGAAATTGATTTATTGTTTGAAACTGTGATTTAAAGAAAGATGAGACTATGGGATTTATAAACTAGGTTTATAAGGTGAAACAAGATATCAGTGGATATTTGAAAATATAAATTTACGGTGGGAATTTATAAAGGAATGGGTAATTTGTTTTAAAAATAAATAGTGGTTTATTTTTAAAGATATGGAAATAGGAAGTGTATTTCCTTGGAAAGCCAAGTATATTTTAAAGGAGACCTTTTGTGTATAAGTTAAAGGCTTTAAAATTTTGTTTTAAAGAACTGTTTCAGAAAATTTATTATTTTTAAATGTTTTAAATTTTAAAGTAAATATTATTCAAATTTATTTTAGTAGTAATTATTTAAAGGTTAATTGGTATTATGTTTTAAAAGATAATTATTAATATTTATATTTTTTTTTAAATAGTTTTATTTTAAAGATAGTTTGGTTAAAGTTTTATAGAATTTTGTAACTCTTATTTTAAAATTTAGTTTGGCTTAACTTTTATTTAAAAAAATTAGTTTAATATTTTATAAAGTAGTTTTATTTAAAATATTTTTAAAAGTATATCTTAGAATAAAGTGATTAAATTATTTTAAAATCTAAAGTATTTGGACTTGGTGATTTTCAGTGGAAATAAACAATATTTGGGAAATTTATTCTATGAGAGAAAGGTGGTTTGAAACTGTTTTCAAAGGGTTGAAGTATGGAAAAATAGCTTGCGAAGTTATTTTGAAATAAATAATTTGGGAAATTATTTAAAGTGTGATGGTTGTTTGTGAATGCTATTTGATAGTTAAATAACCGACTATCAATATTGGACAATGCGCTGATCGTTTCGAAGAGACCAGGATCTAGATTAATTTCCCGAAAACCACTTCGATCCGGTTTGAACGTTTTCGTGTGGAAGACAATAGCTGGGAGTTGAAGATGGAGCAGTGGAGTGCAAGGGCTAATCGCTACTAATCCTGAGGGTGATTCCAAAATGGATGTAGTAGGAGTAGTGCCTTCGGTTCCGTTCGAACCCAGAACAGACTTGTATGGATGAATGCTATCAGAACGTTGTCAGGGGGATGATGAGCATTCTAAGTGAGATGTGTTCTAAAAAGGTAACGCTTAGCCTCGAGCCTCATCAACCAGGAATGACTGAAAATCAGGGGTTATGCAGCAAGGCTAAGTGGGTAGCACCCAAGTAGGGTAAGGTCATCCCTGTCTAGATGTTCCTTTTTATTCGGCTTAGTGGGCGGTTGCTGATCCCAACCGCGGGATGATCTTACTCGGGCTATCCAGTAAGGGGTAGTCCGGTCTTGTGTTGCAGGGGAATGGAGGGGTCCTCGGTATGCTGATCTAGACCAGGTACCGTGATAGGTGGTACCCAGTGCCTAATCATTCATTGGAAATCCATTCTCCCTACGTACCTTTACGGTTTTATTTGTATACATATTAGCTGGAATTTAATAATGTAACAATTTCGGCTGTTTGAATAAGTGTTTGTATATAGACACTACTATAATATCAGAGGATTTTATAAAAAATGTTTTGGTTATCGTAAGGTAAAAACCCGGTAAGTTTATTTGTGGCGTGGTCTTACGAGATACCCTTGATTTTCAAAGGATTTTTAAACTTTAATAATCCAATTGAGTGTGTTTTCTCACGCTGGTTTTCCAGTTTGACTCGGGTGTTATTTCGCTATAATGCTCGGGTCAGACCGAGTATTATAGGATACAGGATATGATGTGTGACGACCGCCCATGACCCCTGCACCGAATCTAGAGATAGTGCGCTGTAAAGTGTGCCAGGCGACCATAGACGATTGTCAAGGTAAGATTTAAAACAAAAGGATCTATCGTATTACTCACAGCGCATGGACAAAATACAATAGAACATATGTATAGTGAAGCTTTACAGAACAAAATGACATCATATAAAACTCCATAATAGTTGAATACAAGCATCCACATAGTCAATACATCCAGCCTCACTACAAATCTCTCAGAGAATACAAAACAGCGGAATATCCAGTACATATAAGAAAATAATATGCAACCCTCTAGCTCGTCTTCGATATCAGCATCGTGAGAAGAGAACAGCACCTGTCACCTGCTACCTAGTCTGCCCGTCCCAAAATGGACGAACAGCCCAAGGCAATAAGAATTAAAACATAAAGCCTTGAGTCAGACAACAGTCTTAGTGAGCAGTAAATTAACTAACAACATACCAAAAGGGCATAAAGGAAAAGGAATAGGAATACAACCCTCCCACTCCAACCTCATTCTACAGTGATAGCCCCCAGACACACACTAAGCAGAAGCAAACATAGCAGAGCATACAATTTTAAAGTAAAGCTACTATCACTCGAGTCAAGGGCGATGTTTTCCAAGTACCAAGGCCTAAATCAGATAAGCACCCAGAAAATACCGCTCTTGAGTCCGAATGACGATACAACCAAACATCCATGACTCTGGCTATCACTGTTATCATTGCTTCGATATCACCGTTAATTGAATGACCGGCACATTCTTTCAGCCGTCCGTCAAGGGCTAATGGAAACCCCGGTTCTAGACATAACTCCCGCACGTCGTCGCAGCCCGTGCCTAGGACTATCGAATCTGCCCAGAGTACTCGACCATCAACAGTTGGCCGTTGGGACTATCGAATCTGCCCAAACGTACTCTTGCTTAGAGCATGCTAGAACCTTCAACAACGATGCTATCCAAGCCTCCTAGTCATCCTCCTCGACGACTATTCTCATATCCATTCATTATCCTCAACTCGAATCATATCACCGAGTTATCAACATGCTTGGAATGATCCCGTCTGGATTAGACCAAGTCTTCATCATATGATTGCCTCGCTTCATTACATCCTCGCAAAGCCTCATCTCATCATCGCATCATCGAATCTATGCATAAGAGCTTCATCATCCCGCTACATATGCCACGAGCAGCTTTTCCAATTCAAGAGCCTTTCCCTTAGCTTTTGAATCATCTTCGATCTAATCTAATCATCAATCATCTAGTTCATAACAATCAATCAAATCAAACATCAATCCAAGCAATCAAGCATTCAAATATGATCTAAGTAGACAATTATAACAATAATGGCATTTTCGTAATTAAAGAGTTGAAAGTCCAATAAGCATG
The DNA here is from genome assembly GCA_030737815.1 of Allium fistulosum. Taxonomy (NCBI): domain Eukaryota; kingdom Viridiplantae; phylum Streptophyta; class Magnoliopsida; order Asparagales; family Amaryllidaceae; genus Allium; species Allium fistulosum. The sequence goes on from CM060908.1 coordinate 914,132,351, forward strand.
AAAACATGGATTATATCTCTACAAACTTGATGAATGAACTTGCATAGGTTAACATATGATAAAATGGATGCAACATCATCATGAACAATGGATCTATATGGATCTACACATAGGATGAAGAAAATGCATGGAAATCACTATTTTAACACCAAATCGAGCCAACAATCCGATATACTCCTTTGGATCCGTGTGAGAGATAATCACCACTCACCAAATCACCTAAACAATCCAAAAGATAACAACTTCAGATCTGGACAGCGAAGAACTAAGCTAGATCCGACAAGATCTCACTTCAAACGAAGAAATCTCTCTTGAAAAGATGAAGATCTTCAATCTAAGCTCTTGAATCTTCAATCTTGATCTTCGATTTGGATGGATGCAAGCACTAGATTAGAGTGGAGAAAAGAAGTGAAGAAGTGTAGAAGTCGAGCTCTCAAAATGGCAGCACTTCGTCGCTTCAAAATCCGGATCCCAAAAAGTGAGAACAACCCCTCCTATTTATAGCTGAAAACTGCCCTTAAGTCGTAACTCGGCAATCTTCTTAAGTCGGTGCCGACCTAACACTTAAGCCTCTGCCGACCTAGCAACCTCCGACTCAACACATGCGCATATACAAACCCCGTCTACGACTTAATGCGCACGCGCCTTAACTAGTTAGACGACTTACGACTTACTGCTATGCCGAGTTAACCAGCCTATACGACCTAACGACTTAACTACCTCGCCGACCTACGACTTAATCATAAGACCGACCCAACGAAGCAGACTCATCATACTGCCGCAAAACCCAAGTCCTAAGTCGGTTGACGACTCAACAACTTAACACAGGAGACGACCTACCGACTCATAACTCAACACACACTGCCGACCTAACACTTAACACCCAAACACTTAGGTCGCTCACAACATGTCCTTAGGTCGTTGCCGACCTAACTCTACTCCAGAATACTTGGGCTGCCTACCATTCTTCCTTAGGTCGCCCTAACCTCTTAAGTCGGTCAACCCCACTTCCTTAACTCGGCAACGACTTAACAAATAACTTGTCAGACATGCTAACTACTAGGTCGCTCCAAAAGACAAGTCTCCTTAGGTCGTCTACGACTTAACTGCTATACGACCTAAACAACTGCCGACTCAAAAGCTCACTTAACTTCTAACCCGGTCACGACTTAACACAGCAGCTTTGCCGATCTATCAGGATAAGACTCAACTACTAAGTCGTCCAGGTCTTAAGTCGACCACTATCTTAACTCGTCAGCCGACTTAACACTTAACTCACCACTATCCTTAAGTCGGTCCATCTTTAGGTCGTTAACTCGCCCTGCCGACCTAATTACTTAACTAAATCCTAGGTTGCACAATTTTATAGGTCGCTCCAACTAACCCACGACCTAACACTAACTCGCAAGTCCTTAACTCGGTCACGACTTAGCTCTTAGGTCGTCCACGACCTAGGACTTAGACAAATTTCCCCAAAAATCTGAAATGACTTAAAAATGCAAAAATTCCAGATTTGACGAACTTTTCGATCCGTGAAAAATACGGGTCGTTACATTCTCTCCCCCTTAGGAATTTCGCCCCCGAAATTCCAAGCAAACAAAGCAATCAAAGACTATTCTGTACGCCTACCATCCATAGCAATCAACAAACCATGCATCCAATTCTAACTTAGCGTACAGAATTCTAAAATTAGAACAAGTTACAATATCGTGAGATGACACGACACCTTAGGGCCATACCTTGAAGAGTTCAGGATGAGCCGCTTTCATCCTCTCTTCCACCTCCCACGTACAGTCGTTATCATCATCACTCCATTGTATCTTGAGCAACTTAACTACCTTCCTCCTAAGCTGTTTCGTGTCGGTTTCCACAACACGAAGTGGCTTACGAGGTCTTCTATCAACTGGATCAACTTCAAAGTCTTCATAGCTATCAGCAGAAACCACTGCATTCGAGTCATGCACATACTTCCGTAGATACGATACGTGAAAAACATTGTGCACACCCGACATCTTCTCCGGTAACTCCAATCTATAAGCGAGCTTTCCAATTCGCTCGATGATCGGGAATGGTCCAACAAATCTCGGAGTCAATTTTCCTTTCTTCCCGAATCTAATAACATTCTTCAGTGGAGAAATCTTCACAAAAACCATTTCACCTACGTCGAACTCCAAATCCTTACGACGTTTATCAGCATAACTCTTCTGACGATCTTGGGCTGCCTTCATTCGTTGCCGAATGATCTCTATAAAATCTGAAGTCTGACGAATCATCTCTGGCCCAAGCATCAACTTTTCCCCAGTTTCCAACCAACATGTCGGAGAGTTACACGGTCTTCCATACAACGCCTCATACGGTGCCATACCAATGCTTGACTGGTAACTGTTGTTGTACGCAAACTCCACCAAATGAAGGTGATCTTCCCATGATCCTCCGAAGTCCAAAACACATGCTCTGAGAAGATCTTCCAAAACTCGGTTGACTCTCTCGGTCTGACCATCTGTTTGGGGATGATAAGCTGTACTCAAACACAACTCGGTTCCCAAAACTTCCTGGAAGCTCTTCCAAAATCCACTAGTGAACAATGGGTCTCGATCGCTCACTATGCTCTTCGGAATACCATGGAATCGAACTATCCACTTAATATACAACTCAGCCAACTTTGATGCAGTCCTAGTCGATCGAACAGGAATGAATCGTGCACTCTTAGTCAGACGATCCACAATGACCCAAATCCCTTCATTTCCCGTTCTGGTTCTAGGCAATCCATCGATGAAATCCATCGACACTTGTTCCCACTTCCATGTAGGAACTTCTAATGGCTGAAGCAATCCACTTGGCTTCTTCTGTTCAGCTTTAACCAACTGGCAGTTCATACATTTGGAAATAAAATTTCCAACATCCTTCTTCATACCTTCCCAATAGTAGGTTCTCTTCATATCCCGATACATCTTATTTCCACCTGGATGAATTGTCAACTTCGAGTGATGACTTTCCTTCAGAACTTCACTCCTCAATTCATCTATATCGGGAACAACTAGTCGTCCTTGCTTCCGAAGCCAACCCTCTTGATCGACCTCGAATCCTTTATCCTTTTCTGGATCCAATCCAGATTCCAACTCACGGATAATCTTGACAAGCTTATCATCTCGCTTTTGGCTCTCACCAATCCTTTCCACAAGAGTGGGTCTTATCGATAAGTTTGCCAACATCTCAGGTTCCAATTCACATCTAGGCCTGAAGTCAAATCCAGCTAAATACTCGAGACTCTTCCATTCTGAAAACATGGCTCCCAATCCTGCATGTCTTCGACTTAACGCATCTGCCACTGCGTTACCTTTTCCCGGAGTATAAGCTATACCAAAATCATACGATGCCAAAAACTCTAACCAACGTTGCTGCCGAAGATTCAAATCCTTCTGGGAGAAAAGATACTTTAACGACTTATGATCCGTAAACAACTCGAATCGAACTCCCAACAGATAATGTCTCCACATCTTCAGAGCAATTACAATCGCCGCTAATTCCAAATCATGAGTTGGGTAATTCCTTTCATGCGGCTTCAGTTGTCGACTGGCATACGCAACAACTTTATCCTTCTGCATCAGCACTGCTCCAAGTCCAGTACCACATGCATCGGTGTAAACCACCATCTCATCATTCCCACTAGGAATAGTCAAAACAGGAGCACTCGTCAGTCGCTCTTTCAGGATTCCGAAAGCTTGCTCACACTTAGCATCCCAACTGAACACTTGGTTCTTCTTCGTCAATCCTGTCAATGGAGCAGCTACTTTGGAGAAGTCTTTGATAAACCGTCGATAATATCCTGCTAATCCAAGAAAACTTCTCACATCAGATGCATTCTTAGGTCTAACCCAATCCTGGATTGCTGCCACCTTAGCGGGATCAACCGCTATTCCATTCCCAGAAATCACATGACCTAAGAACCTCACTTCACTCTTCCAGAAGTGACACTTCGAAAACTTAGCCTTCAGCTGATGTTTCCGCAAGATCTCCAAAACAATACGCAAGTGCGTCTTGTGCTCTTCCTCCGTTCTGGAATAAATCAGAATATCATCCACGAACACAAGTACGAACTTGTTCAACTGATCTCTGAACACTCTATTCATAAGATCCACAAAATATGCTGGCGCGTTAGTCAATCCAAACGGCATTACCAGCCACTCAAAGAACCCGGATGGTGTCCTAAAAGCAGTCTTCGGCACACTATCCTTAGCCACTCTCAACTGGTGAAATCCCGTTGCCAAATCCATTTGAGAAAACACCTTAGCCTCGTGAAGCTGATCAAACAAGTCATCTATTCTCGGCAATGGATACTTGTTCTTCTTAGTCACCTTATTCAGCTCACGATAATCCACACACAATCTCAACGACCCATCTGCCTTGGTTGCAAACACAACTGGTGCACCCCATTCGGACACACTACGCCGAATGAATCCTTTCTGCAAAAGGTCATCAACTTGCACCCTCAACTCCTGCTGTTCCCTAGGCGCCATCCGCCTAAGAGGCATCACAACAGGTCTGGCTCCTTCAACTAGATCTATACGAAACTCGATCTCTCTATGCGGCGGCAACCCTTTGACTTCGTCAAAGACATCCTCGAATCTATTTGCGATCGGCACTAAAGACAGTCCATCCCGTGGAACAACTAGCGAATACATGAAGCTCATGAAGACGCCTTCTTCATGCTTACATCGTATCACAATCTTTCGCCCCTCCACATTCTCGACTGTCACCTCCAGCCTCTCACAATCAACCTTAGCCGCATACTTCCTAAGCCAGTCCATACCCAAGATAATTCCGAACCCCGCAAAGTTCAGAACAAAGCAATCACAAACAAAAGAGCAACCATGACTCGATACAACTAGACCACGGCATAACATACACAAACAAGACGAACCCCCAACTGGATTAGTCACAACCAGTGGCCTATCAACAATATCCGGCTTCAAATTTAACCGGCCTACTAGTTCATTACAAACAAACGAATGCGAAGCTCCAGTATCAAACAAAACTCTAACTGGAACACCACATAGGAAAAGAGTACCTTGAACAACCACACTCTTTCCCTTCTCTTCAGCAGTAGGAGCTTTCGAAGACGACGGAACAGCTCCTAAAGCATAGGCTTGCACAATCTGCCTGTCCTTCCTTGGTTCTGGACAATTCTTCCTGAAATGCCCCGGCTTGTCACAGTTGTGACACTTCATCGGTGCCTTCGGATTTTTACAATCCTTAGAGAAATGGCCCTTCTGTTGACAATTGTAGCAAGTCACCTCGCCTTTCGGCTTCTTCTGGCCATCCTTACCTTTCTGCTGCTGCTGCTTCCTCTTCTGGTTTCCACCCTGCTGTGGTTTAGATTCTCCCTTGGTAATAGCAACAACAGGTCCTTCCTTAGGAAACAGACTCTCATGCCTAAGAGCTTTCTCCACAAGCTTCTCAAATGAATCGTCCAAATGATCCACCAACTGTCTCCCAAGATAACTATCCAAGCCGGTCACAAACTTCTCATTCTTCTGATAAGCAGATTCAATATATGACCGAGCATACTTGGACAAAGCTTCGAACTCAGAAACATACTCAAGAACAGATCTTCCACCCTGCTTGAGCTCTATAAACTTCTTGAACAGAACAGACTTCTGAGCTGTAGAAATGAACTTAGCTTCAAATCTGACTTGGAATTGCTCCCAAGTAATCTCTTCTTCCGGAGTAGTGATGGTAATAGAGTTCCACCAATCAGAAGCTCTCCCTTGAAGCTGCCTCGATGCCAACTTCCTCTTAGTTGCATCATCAATTCCCAAATCACCAAAGATCCTTCTACAAGCATCTATCCACCTCTGGACTTCAATGGTAGATTCTGTTCCCAAGAAAACCTTCCCTCCAAGAGCAGTATAATCCTTGCACAGCTTAGCAAAATCCACTGGTTTCGAAGTTTGGACTTGAACTCCAACATCAACTGCCGCCCCCGGAACTGGTATCCTTCTCATGATCGAAGTCATCATAGCTTCGAACATGGCTGCATAATCAGCAGTCTCTTCAGTAGCATGGCCTCCCCTAGCAGCTGGTCTCCCTCTTCGACTCATTCTCAATATCTATAAAAAGGAATGATTAGAACATCTAGAGAAACAACTGCATAAAGGACTCAACTCACTGCTAAACTACTATACTATATATAGTAATCATCCATCAAAAATACAATTACGTCTCTCATACGTAGTTACGACAGCGAGCGTTGGGTAAAATCGATTAACCAATGCTCTGATACCAAATGTGACGACCGCCCATGACCCCTGCACCGAATCTAGAGATAGTGCGCTGTAAAGTGTGCCAGGCGACCATAGACGATTGTCAAGGTAAGATTTAAAACAAAAGGATCTATCGTATTACTCACAGCGCATGGACAAAATACAATAGAACATATGTATAGTGAAGCTTTACAGAACAAAATGACATCATATAAAACTCCATAATAGTTGAATACAAGCATCCACATAGTCAATACATCCAGCCTCACTACAAATCTCTCAGAGAATACAAAACAGCGGAATATCCAGTACATATAAGAAAATAATATGCAACCCTCTAGCTCGTCTTCGATATCAGCATCGTGAGAAGAGAACAGCACCTGTCACCTGCTACCTAGTCTGCCCGTCCCAAAATGGACGAACAGCCCAAGGCAATAAGAATTAAAACATAAAGCCTTGAGTCAGACAACAGTCTTAGTGAGCAGTAAATTAACTAACAACATACCAAAAGGGCATAAAGGAAAAGGAATAGGAATACAACCCTCCCACTCCAACCTCATTCTACAGTGATAGCCCCCAGACACACACTAAGCAGAAGCAAACATAGCAGAGCATACAATTTTAAAGTAAAGCTACTATCACTCGAGTCAAGGGCGATGTTTTCCAAGTACCAAGGCCTAAATCAGATAAGCACCCAGAAAATACCGCTCTTGAGTCCGAATGACGATACAACCAAACATCCATGACTCTGGCTATCACTGTTATCATTGCTTCGATATCACCGTTAATTGAATGACCGGCACATTCTTTCAGCCGTCCGTCAAGGGCTAATGGAAACCCCGGTTCTAGACATAACTCCCGCACGTCGTCGCAGCCCGTGCCTAGGACTATCGAATCTGCCCAGAGTACTCGACCATCAACAGTTGGCCGTTGGGACTATCGAATCTGCCCAAACGTACTCTTGCTTAGAGCATGCTAGAACCTTCAACAACGATGCTATCCAAGCCTCCTAGTCATCCTCCTCGACGACTATTCTCATATCCATTCATTATCCTCAACTCGAATCATATCACCGAGTTATCAACATGCTTGGAATGATCCCGTCTGGATTAGACCAAGTCTTCATCATATGATTGCCTCGCTTCATTACATCCTCGCAAAGCCTCATCTCATCATCGCATCATCGAATCTATGCATAAGAGCTTCATCATCCCGCTACATATGCCACGAGCAGCTTTTCCAATTCAAGAGCCTTTCCCTTAGCTTTTGAATCATCTTCGATCTAATCTAATCATCAATCATCTAGTTCATAACAATCAATCAAATCAAACATCAATCCAAGCAATCAAGCATTCAAATATGATCTAAGTAGACAATTATAACAATAATGGCATTTTCGTAATTAAAGAGTTGAAAGTCCAATAAGCATGAAAACATGGATTATATCTCTACAAACTTGATGAATGAACTTGCATAGGTTAACATATGATAAAATGGATGCAACATCATCATGAACAATGGATCTATATGGATCTACACATAGGATGAAGAAAATGCATGGAAATCACTATTTTAACACCAAATCGAGCCAACAATCCGATATACTCCTTTGGATCCGTGTGAGAGATAATCACCACTCACCAAATCACCTAAACAATCCAAAAGATAACAACTTCAGATCTGGACAGCGAAGAACTAAGCTAGATCCGACAAGATCTCACTTCAAACGAAGAAATCTCTCTTGAAAAGATGAAGATCTTCAATCTAAGCTCTTGAATCTTCAATCTTGATCTTCGATTTGGATGGATGCAAGCACTAGATTAGAGTGGAGAAAAGAAGTGAAGAAGTGTAGAAGTCGAGCTCTCAAAATGGCAGCACTTCGTCGCTTCAAAATCCGGATCCCAAAAAGTGAGAACAACCCCTCCTATTTATAGCTGAAAACTGCCCTTAAGTCGTAACTCGGCAATCTTCTTAAGTCGGTGCCGACCTAACACTTAAGCCTCTGCCGACCTAGCAACCTCCGACTCAACACATGCGCATATACAAACCCCGTCTACGACTTAATGCGCACGCGCCTTAACTAGTTAGACGACTTACGACTTACTGCTATGCCGAGTTAACCAGCCTATACGACCTAACGACTTAACTACCTCGCCGACCTACGACTTAATCATAAGACCGACCCAACGAAGCAGACTCATCATACTGCCGCAAAACCCAAGTCCTAAGTCGGTTGACGACTCAACAACTTAACACAGGAGACGACCTACCGACTCATAACTCAACACACACTGCCGACCTAACACTTAACACCCAAACACTTAGGTCGCTCACAACATGTCCTTAGGTCGTTGCCGACCTAACTCTACTCCAGAATACTTGGGCTGCCTACCATTCTTCCTTAGGTCGCCCTAACCTCTTAAGTCGGTCAACCCCACTTCCTTAACTCGGCAACGACTTAACAAATAACTTGTCAGACATGCTAACTACTAGGTCGCTCCAAAAGACAAGTCTCCTTAGGTCGTCTACGACTTAACTGCTATACGACCTAAACAACTGCCGACTCAAAAGCTCACTTAACTTCTAACCCGGTCACGACTTAACACAGCAGCTTTGCCGATCTATCAGGATAAGACTCAACTACTAAGTCGTCCAGGTCTTAAGTCGACCACTATCTTAACTCGTCAGCCGACTTAACACTTAACTCACCACTATCCTTAAGTCGGTCCATCTTTAGGTCGTTAACTCGCCCTGCCGACCTAATTACTTAACTAAATCCTAGGTTGCACAATTTTATAGGTCGCTCCAACTAACCCACGACCTAACACTAACTCGCAAGTCCTTAACTCGGTCACGACTTAGCTCTTAGGTCGTCCACGACCTAGGACTTAGACAAATTTCCCCAAAAATCTGAAATGACTTAAAAATGCAAAAATTCCAGATTTGACGAACTTTTCGATCCGTGAAAAATACGGGTCGTTACATGATGTTGTGGAGCTTAGGAGATGAGTTGGATGGCGAGACGTATCACCCGTACTTGATATATATTCCGTTGTGCTGTGAAAGCTGTGTATAGTCAACTTTGTGAGGATAAGTTATTATAACTGTCCAGTTATATACTATTGATTGTGTTGTTGATTTGTGTTGTACTCTGATGATGTAATGTATAAACAGATAAAAAATTTTTTGTTTTAAAGATTAGTCATTTATCTATTATATATTGTTCCGCTGCGTTTGTGAGATTCTGATATTGTTTTTTTTCTTCTTCTACCTCCTTCTTCTTTAACCCTAATGGTTCGTATTTCCGTTCACCTTGAGTTGATATGATGGAGAATAGTGTTAACTTAAGGGGTACGGGTTTGCGGGCTGTTACAAAGAGTTTTGAAGTTAGTGTCGAAATCTTTGGACTGGGTACCGAGAGTTTCTTGGAGAGTGGTCGAGGTCCAAGCACTCGGGAGATGAAGCATTGAAAGGGAATGACTTCAGGGAATAAGAATGGCGAGAAATTTGGCTAAGTAAACCAGTCGGTACCAAGAGGTTTATGTTAATGCAATCGGTGTAAAACTTCCAAAAGAAGGAGTGTATGGTCTATAGGCCATGCTGAAGGTGTTTGTTTGTTTTCTTAGGGTTGGATGGTGATATAATATCATGATGGTAGCTTCAGGACATCAATGGCGGCTACTCGTTGATGAATGGAGTTAAGCTATGATAAAGACAACTCAATGTTGAAAAGAGTCGTAAGAACGTTATCCATAGAAAGCAGGTTCTAGGAAGGGTGGCCCATGGATATAATGTTGAATGGTTTTATTGTGGAATGATGGAACATGAAATGGTTTCTTGAGGATAATGGAAATTAGATGGAGCAAGGAAAAGGCTTGAATACGCATGCTAAGGAATCCTTGATACTTATAGTGTTTTCCAATGTACTCGGAAGCAGGATATTGTGGGACACTCATGGGTACTTTGTTCGGTGACCTCGGGTCGATTGTTTGGATCTGTATACCATGTACCAGTGGAAAGGGTCTAGTATCAACTTTGGGGCTAAAAGCGAGTACACTGAAAACCAGGATTTTCATTAGTCTTTGGCAGGGGAAAGGCTATACGATTTATCATATATCTCAAGCACATTGAGTGATAGTGAGGATTGTTTGATGGATGATATGGTTGTTTTGATTACTTTCTTCCATGGTCTATCACTCTAGGGATGTCACTGGAGGTAGGTATAGGGGATAGGGATACCTGGACACCCGTCGTCGTGCCAAGTTTGCAGTATACCTTTATGATATTCGTAGAGTAGCATATTATGTTCATTATGTGCTAGCCTTTGATTGTAAGGACATGTCAGGTGTGGTTCATATACCTTGTTCCTTCTTATATTGACTTGTATAGTATTTTGAGATTCATTTACTACTCATACCAGACTATTGTATAACCTGAGGTTTTATGCTTTGTTTCTTATTATCTTGGGTACTCTTAAATGAGTAGACTAGATAGCAGGTGTAGGTGCAACGCAGTAGCTGTGCAGGGGACGTGTTGGATGAACAATATCGTAATATATATCTATTTCTATGCTTATTCCGGTATGCAACACCGTGCAGCCTTGACAGTGTCTGTTATTACTATTGCTAAGAGACAGTTATTCGAGTTTATTTCTGTTTTGTATAAACTCTATTACCCAGTTGTATCTTTGTGGATCTGTGCTCTGATATTTGGTTCACTTAGTTATTATTGTCTCTCATGTTTTATATCTATAGTGTATATTATATTTTATTCCATGCGTTGTAAGATATACGATAGGTTCTATGGTGTTTTATTTCATTTTCAACCCTTTATGATTGTCCTACATCAGTCGGCCACGTTGGTAGTGCACTATATAGTTATATTGGGTGCTGATGGTGTAGGGCGGTTTTCATAAACTACTTTTATCATGTGGAACTTTCAGAGTATGTGTCTAGACATCTTGTGAGCACTAGTTTCTTTTACAACCTTATTGACTAAAGATTTAGCCCATCTTAGAATTAGTCTAATGCATTGTGAAAGTAAAGGTTACTTACGAATTGCTAGGCTTAAACATTTAAAAATAAGGAAGAAAGTAAGCAAATTAAAGTAAATGAAACCAAATATAGAGTGGTTCAGCGAGCTTTCCTACGTTCACTATGAAGATCTCTTACTATATTTCTCTCTTACAATTATAAGAATTTACAAGAGAATAATAAGAAATAAAGCACTTAAGACTAAAAAGCAGCTAACCATAAAGGCTTAGTGCTTTGATTCGCTCTTTGAGGAGTTCTAGAATGGAGATAATTACCAGAATTTTTATAATTTCCAACCCCTTTGAAGTGGCAAAGCATGGGGTATTTATAGTGGTTCTAGAAGATGATGGATTGTGGAGATCATACGAGAAACAAGCAGGAATGGCGTTCGACCGTTGATCTGGTTAACTGGGCTGATGGAAGATAACTATAAAGGAAGGCTAGAGTATGTTGCAAAGAAGTATGACAGTTGTCCCTCCGTACCAGGCACATGTATTGCATTTATTGTGCATTAAATGCTAATGGCAAGCTATATAAGTAGGCATACTTTTGGTCGCTTTGCTATAGTTCCCATTAAATTTGGTTGTATGGCTTGTCATTTACTTTTGCATGCCTATGTGGCATGGTAGATAAATGGCTTCCTCTAGGTAACGATGGATGGTCGGCAATTGGTGAAACTTGAGGAAACCTAAACATTGCAAAGCACCAAGGACTAAGCTGTAAGTTGAGGGGATAGGCAGTGATGATGCTAGGCTAAAGATATTCATGCTTGATTTGGTCTTTCCCAATGAGTTAGCTGTTGAAGCCTCCTTGAGTGTTGTCGGCTAACAATGAACCTGGACATGTCGGACTAGCCCAGATTGGATGTGGACAATCATGAGTGAGTCTGTTTCTAACGACCAAAGTTTGTTGAGGAACGTTGAATGGCATTAAGGTCCGAATTACAAGGGAGGAACTTGGTCGACATGAGATGACAAGATAGGCTACTTGGGATTAGTCGAGGGTGGTTGTGATGAAGTTAGGCTAAAGATGGATCACGCTTAAGTCGATCTTATCTAATGAGCTGGTTGTTGAAGTTGTCTTGGGTTGTGCCCGTCGATAATTAACTTGGAGTGATGTTGAATAGACGGGCTGTCCTTGAGCCATACTAAGTATGGGCCGGCATGAGAGGGCCGATCTTAGATTAGCTGGACCATCCTTGCTTGGGTCAGGCTGTGCCTTATTCGGCTTGCTAATGATATTTGCAAGAAAATTAATCAACATTTTTCCCCCAAGCCCGACTTTGTGAGTAGGAACGGGCTTGTTTTCACAAAGATACTACCGTCTGATTGCTCTACTATGCATTTAATGCATGTCCCATGTGGAGTTCTGTGACTAGCTCAGACGGTTCGCTTTTTCAAACGTGGCATAAGGTTTACGTTTCCAACGTGGATGAAGTGACAGTTGGATTCATTACACCTAGATGGCCAAAATTTGAAGGCGATTTGAATCTAACAGCTAAGATTGATGGGGTAGGTTTGAAAAAGTGAGTTTATTCTCGTCGTTGTCGTAGGCGCCATGGCCACGACCATGGTCGCTACTTCTTTGCTGTATTTTTGTGCGTTTTGATTTTTTTTATTATTGCTTTGCATTATTGTAATGATGTCGATGTTATAGTGCTTTTGTTTGCCTTAACCGAAATATTGTTTTTTTGGGAATCTTTGGACATCGATCGACCGTCACTGCTATGTCAGCGATGGTCGATCGACGTTGATGGGCTCATGTGGGCCTACAGACGTTTGATAATGATATTAATAAACAAATTAGGTAATGACCCATGAAATAGGCCTAATGTCATGAGTATGGACTTTTAAGTAACATAATAGAGTAATAGATAGAGGGACGTAAAGCCTGTTTAGTTAGCACGGGGGTTTGAGTTGTGAGCCGACCTTCATGGGGTGCTTGGTCCAGGCACGCCCTGAAGGTGGTCGTCATGCTTCCACTTGATTTGTTGCTGGGAAAAGATGTCAGGGCTTTGCCTAACTCAAGTCGCTTATGTTTTAGATGGCCACCTCGGGATCCACATCAATGGGCAAATTGAGCACTGAGGGTGCTGTTAGACTTAAATCTTCTGATCTGGAGTCCCGGAAGATAAATCTGGCCAAGCATTTGGCTAGCCATGGATGTAATATAGGGATAACTCTCTTCCCCACTACCATCGACCCCTCAGAGCTACTTTTCTTTCTCCTTGGGCTATTTCAAGGTACGGGTAATGCTACCCCTCTACCCTTATTTCTTCTCTATCCTCAATGCATACAGGCTTTCCCTCAGTCAGTTAACTCCCAATAGCTACCGGTTCTTATGCAATGTTTACGTCGCTTGTATGTTGCTCGGCCTTCCTGAGTCAAATGCTAATTTTGTTGAGATGATCTTCTAGCTGGAGACAGGGTTGGATACCCAATCTATACTTACTATCATTTCCATGCTACTACCAAGCCTAGGAGTCTTTTAGGCATACCTAGCAAAGCCGTCTCCGACTGGATGACCATATATCTTTGTTCCTCACGGGGTCAATCTCGGGCTAGAGCACCTCAATTTCCACACCCCCAGTAATTCTTCAATTCTTTTCATTTCCCTTCATATTTTTCTTTACTTTCCTTTTCTTATCTTACCTATTGACAGGGGAAGGCCTTGCTTATGCTGACACTGCTTTCATGACACTAAATGAAAATCTGAATCGACTGAAGATGGCCACCCACGAGCAGCAGGACCTGTGGCTGTTGGTGACTAATGCTAATCTTCACCAAGTGAGGCTGATGAGGTCAAACTAAACAATGGTCGGAGAGTGCCCCACAAGAGGAAGCTGATAAAGAAGGCAACCGTATAAAAGATGCCAACCATGGAAAAGTGAGACCACTCTAAAGTTCATTTCTTAAAACCCTGTGTTGGGTCGATAACGAGTCAAAAACAAGAATACAATGATGTTGTCATAAGTGAGCAGAACAAAGAGTGGAAACACATTGATCTTGACAAATTGACTGATGTTGTGCCGATGCCACAGTGGGAAAATTTTGACCCAAAACAATTAGTTGACGTCTCGGTCCTTCGTCCTTATCCGCTGCCCTAGAAGTGGGATATGAGTTCTGAGGAAAGCAACGTTGGGGGAGGGGTTCAAGACTCGGGAGTCGATGGGACGTTGGTCCCTCCTCCGAGAAATTTTTTTCATATGACTTCTTATATTCTAGACATGAAGGGGGTCTCTGATCGAACCGCTGGCAAGGATGGACCGGACTAGTTTAGGTAACTCAGCCTCATCATGCTAGCCTCTTGTAAGAAACAAGGATCGCACTACATCAGAAAAGAACTTTTGTAGCATTGAAAAAACGTTACCAATACTTTTAGTAGCGTTTCGATAAACGCGGTGATATGACATGCAACTAAAAGTTAGAAACTTTTTGAAGCGTTGTAGAAAACGCTACCATAACTTAACCTATTATAGGGTTTTAGAAACGCTACAAAAAGTTTCAGACTTTTAGTAGCATGTTGTATCGTAGTGTTTACTACAACGCTACTAAAAGTTCCGGTAGCGTTTTTTCAACGCTTCAAAAGTCATATCGCATCTATTTACATTTATTTTAGTAGCCTTTTTAAAATGCTACTAAAAGTTATTAATTGTTTTGTAGCATACTGTACACGCTACTATTTCATGTTAATGGCTTGTACCATTTTCAGCCATCGCTCACATAATAATCTTGTTACAACCAGCAACTAATCACATCATCGTCGTATTCAAACAATTAATCCTATAATCATCTATTCAAACAATTAAAAAAACGCGTTAATCACATAATCAAATATAATATCCATAACCATTTCGATAATAGTTTTTCGACAAACCGAGCAAATTCACATAAAATCCATAACCATTCATAAACAAGTTTACACAATAAGTACCAACAAAATATTATAGTATATATAACAATTAAAGACATGTTCATTGTTTGATTACCCACAATTCTTTGCTGCAGCTGGTCTTTACTCCTAGAAAGCTAATTACCTGTAGACAAGTTTAACAATTAACAAATGACTATGAAACTGTTTCGTATTTAAAGTATATCAAACATCCTTAATTGAACTTTTCTTAAATTTAAATAATTTTTATAAAACTTAGTCAAATTTTTATAAAACTTGGTTAATTTCTATAATAAACTTATTTAATTTTTACCAACTTATTTATGTAGTTAAATTCTAATAAAACTTAATTAATTTGTATAAATTTATATAATTTTTATAAAACTTAGTTAAATTATACAAAACTTAGTTAATTTTTAAAAATTTGGTTAATTTTTATCAAACCTAGTTAATTTATTCAAACTAATTATTATTAAACCTATAAATTATCTTAATTGCTAAAACTTAAAATGTCATAACTTATATTTTAATTAACTTAAACTTATAAATTATCTTAAACTTAAACTCTATTAACTTAGTTAATTTTTATAAATTATCTCAAACTTATAAATTTTTCATAAACTTAGTTAATTTATTATTATTATTATTAGTGTAAACTTAGTTAATTTATTATTATCAATATTATAAACTTAGTTAACTTGGTTAATTTTCGTAAACTTAGTTTTTGTTATTATTGTTATTATTATTTTATAAAACTTAGTTGACTTAGTTAATTTATTATTATTATTATAAACTTAGTTAATTTTTATCAAACTATAGTTTTTTTTTATTATTATTATTAGGGTTATTATTATAAACTTAGTTAATTTTTTATCAAACTTAGTTTATTATTATTATAAACTTGTTATTTTTTATAATACTTAGTTGATTATAGTAGAACCTTCATTGATTGCAGGAGAAGAAAAGGTGAGTTTTATCTAATCTAAATAGCCAACTGAAACCAACCTTCGAACAGAAACAAATCACATACCTTTTTGACAAACCGAAATAATTAGGAATAAGTTGATTACATGCAGTTCTGTGTGATGTTGTTCTTGCCATAGTTTGATGTCACTTTGTTGCCGCCATGCCAAGTCTATCTTGCTGCCCTTCTGTGATGCCCTGGTTACTGCCTGCTACATACGCCTATTCTATAGCTATCTCATATGAGCTTATCAAATGCTTCTATCTCACTCCATGCAGCAGCCCTGTCATTTCTCTGCCCACATGCATGTTATTTCAACTCCAATGCAGCCATTGCAACAGCCTCACGTCCATTTATTTCATCCCAGTCATTTACATGCAGCTCAACTTCGTGCAGTTCTCTACCTTACACCCTTAAGTGTTTTCAGCTCTAGTTGCACTTCGTCAATATAAGCATACTAGCAATCACTTAGAATCTCAATTTCTATGCTTTCATACCAGCAATTATGGTTCCAGATCAGACTCTACCACGATACACTAGCCTCTACCACACGTTTTAGTAATACTACTGTATACTACTACCACCCAACAACCACTCAGAAATATCTCACCTAGCTTCAGTCAAATAGCATCTCACTGCCTGCATATTCATTCACCATGATTCACTTTATATTCAGTCACCGCTCAGTCGCAATTCAATTATCTACTCCTGCCTGCATCACTATTCAATCAACATTCACATAGCACTACAGATATTGTGCCTGCATTTCAGCTTTGGTCTGCACTCCAGTGTTTGTATCTACACTTCAGATTCTGCCAGCATTCAAATTCCTTCCTGCATATATTTGTTAAATAGTTTATCAAAAAACAGAATTTAGTAAAACTAGACATATATTTGTTCATATCCTATGTTCCACTTACAGATCTACGCTAAATCTAGAATTGAAAATAATGAAAGTGAAAATGTCTTAACTTTATACTTGTGAATTTTTCACCAGGATAGACGAAAGCCAACTCCCAAATTATTTGCATACAAGGTTAATAATTACCTATATATAAATTGTACAAAAATCAGTAGGAAAAATGTGAAAATGAATTTTAATCACTGATTCATTAGGAATTGAACCTTACTGACTAGAAATTCATCTACCGCTTAGCTACTATATGCAATGGGAAGTTATAGTCCTTGCCTAACTGTATTTTTGGTTTCCTAAAAAATAACCATGGAACAAATAGGCAAATTGCATTATAATAAACAAAACATGTAATATAAAACGATGACATGTAAGAAAATATCATAAGTGAATTATTGTATTAACCAAGGAGATATTTTACCTGGATGGACTAACATAGTACATCATGAATATTGTGAGTTCAAGGGCACACCTTTTCTTTTCATGAAGATCTCCATGAGTATTAATCTACCTGTGGCCATTGTGGAAGCCAATGTTGAAGATTCTCTTACGTTATTTGAATGCTTATCAGTTTGCAACATATTCCAAATTCAAAGTAACATATTCCAAATCTTTAATACCATCTACATTATGTTACATGATGATGCTTCTAAGAGGTAACTGAGTTCATGAACAGTTTCACCTATTACAGGCCTTCTATCAGGATCTGCCTGCAAACATTTTGTTGTTAAAGCTGCAGCTTTAGAATATTCATTCCTTGGGAAATTGCCTTCAAGTAAAGGATCTGCCATATTCAGTAGTGCCTGCAATATATAATTCAGTTACAAAAAACATGCATAAATATACAATTATGTTTCTGAAGATAGGCAAGTATGAGAACATGAGTGTGCTTATGTGTATGTGCAAAGCACAATATAACAGCATGGTTATGATTGTAGTACTGATCAAGTGTATACAGCTAGTAGTTTTCAATTCAAAATTTAGAATGTAATTTTCCTATAATGTTTTCAAAACAGGAAAAAAAATCGTAAATCATAGAATTCAAATTTAGAATCAAATGTTGATTAAAATCTTGAACTTTATGTTCAAAATTTCAAAGGATTCATGTTTTAGCTATATGTATACCTAACTATCATTGATTTCCTATATCAGAATTGACTTTGAGCATTTATAGGTTGAAAACATTCGAATAATGCTACTGACCAAGTGTAAGATATGGTCGTTGTTTATATTCTGGTAATACAACAACTTGAAATCGCAAAACTTCACCATGAATTTTGAAACTAGGTATGGTAGCTACTCCATCTATAGAATTTTTTTACAATTACAACCTAAGCTAATTTTGATTATAACTTATGAGTAGCATTCAAATACTTTTGGTCTACCTATGTTTTTGGTCTTCCATCTATTAGAAATTTAGTTATTTATTTATTTTATTTTTATTTTTTTGCTGTATATTCAATGTTGAAGATTCTCAAATTATTAATGTTGCACAAGTTAAAATTGGATAGATATTTCATCTATCTAGTGTTACCTCATGGTATTAGTTTCTTCTTTGACCATATGATGTGCGCATGTTGCCGAAATTATTAAAATTGGACATTGAGATATTTAAAGTTGGAATAAGTGATGAAGTGGCAAGGCAAAAGGCAAGGAGGTACAAAGATTGGTTGATGTATTATCAAGCCGTTTCATATGGAGAATTTACCGCTCCTTGGAAAGAAAAATTGAATAATTTTGGGTGAGTAGGTTCTTTCATTTGTATATACACAATGCAAGCTCTAACTTGAGATGGATGAAAGCAAAAATTAGTGTTTTTTCATAGGTACATGGTTCTTTCATAAGTCTGATATATCATCCGATAGATCATTTTATATTAGCTTACTAGAAGAATGATCCATACTTATAGTATGCTTTCGGATACTTTCAAAACAGATATATTAACATCTACTTATAAAACACGACCATGTAGACAATAAAAACATTTAGTAGTCCCCGAAGTAAAATTTTTGACATGGAGAATTTATCCCATAATCAATAAATTTTATAACACCAAAAAATTCTAGTTTATGAACATGTTACACAGGGGTTTAAAAAAATCCTATCCTTGTGGGCAACATATAATGCAAAATTGAAAGAAGCATACCACATAAGCAATTGAAAGTCTGCTTCCATCATAAAACATTCCTGCGATCATCCTGACAACATGATAAGCATATATGAATAGCCTTGATCGATCATATGAAAGTATAACTATAAGAATAAAGCACAATAAAAACATAATCCAGAACAGGATGTAAAATTTGAAACTGGATCTGAAGTGCACAATGAGAATAAAATCAAGAATTAATGCACAATGATGGAAGATTAAAAAAAACAAGAAATTTGAATTTTACAGCAATCCAAATGGAAGTGCTAAAATATCGATAAGTGGATCTAAGTTAAGATGAATAAATGGTACATAGTCAGCAACTGTGCGATTTTCACTTCAAATGTGGGTTAAGTATTGTGAGATTAAAACTTTGGACAGTGACAGATCAAAACTCCGATAGTGACACATTTAAAATCATACTGTACAAGTGGGATTTTAACTTTTGAAAGCTACACACGTACTTCTTACAT
The DNA here is from genome assembly GCA_030737815.1 of Allium fistulosum. Classification (NCBI taxonomy): domain Eukaryota; kingdom Viridiplantae; phylum Streptophyta; class Magnoliopsida; order Asparagales; family Amaryllidaceae; genus Allium; species Allium fistulosum. The sequence goes on from CM060908.1 coordinate 914,152,037, forward strand.
TAACTTTCTGGCTATAAGAAAATCCTATTATCAACTAAGTGTATTCTTTTGGCTACGCTCGCCACTGTTGTGGTACCTCATTTTATGTCTTTCTTCTGCTCAACCAAGTGTATACTTTTGGCTACAGTATAGTATTTATTTCGAATCCATGATATTTTTAATAGGAGTTGTTAGGAATTAAGGACACTACTATTTATAGAGTAGCAAACACTTTATAGAGTATACACAAAATGATTATACTTTGACTAATAACTATATACACCTTCAAGCAAGCATGTACTAGCTTATGTATACATCTAATTAAACATGATCTTAAAATCCTATTATCAATATTGAAAGAAAAAAACTAAAGCTTAAGCATAAATTAAAGTAGACTTACCTCATACTAGTACTTTCTGAAGTTTCAAGCAGGGGTTTCATTACGATGGCGAGCTTCATGGGCAATAGGGCTTCAAGGTGTGGAGGGCCTTTATCTCCTTTGATTCGTCTTTGTCGAAACCATTTTCATCTTCTTTTTTATTTTTGTTTTTCCACTCTTCTCCACTTCACCACATCATTGCAACAAATATTACAGGGTTAATTTATTGAAACAAGGAAAAAAATTAAAAATATATATTATATACAACAGTCACCTAAATGGTAAATCATGTATTCTGATATAAGTTATCGGTAAACAAACAATGTAAATTGAAAAAGGCAAGTTCTAATCCCCAAAAGCAGGGATAGTATTCAACTTTGTCCAAAGTCCAAAGGGAGGTTTTCTCAGTCCTTCAAATGTATATTATTGGAATGGAAGATTAAAAGTGAATTGAAGAAAAAAGAAACAGGGCTTCTTTCTTTTTTTTCTATTGAAATTTTGAATTTTGAATTTTGAATTCTCTGACTTAATATAAGCACATTTTGACAGACTGCCCTTGATAACAGCGGTTTCTAAAGAAAAATTAGCTTACTGCATAATGATAGTAAACTGTTGTGTTATAACCAACTAATTTATATAATTTATAACAGATGCTCGTCTTTATCTTTTTTGATAAAAATACATTATCAGAAAATACAATTTAAATGCTTTGTACAGCGAATGACCATACCCTACAAAGGTCAAACAATTAATACAACACAACTGTTGCCAAAAGGAAAACATAATATAGCATTTACCTACTACTGTGCTGGAATGAGAGAAAGGATCTGTCTTGTATACTCAACATAACATTGTTCCTAATTAAGTTTATATCGTGCGAACAATATTTATTTTCAGTTTTGTACTATTTTCCTTAACATGATACATACAAATATGATCACTGTCTGCGCAAACAACAAGGATTATTTGCAAATTGAAAATCGATCGACACAAATTGCAAGGCCAAACAAAAGAACATAAAAGAATGAGAAGGAACTTACCACGTTAAGGTAAATTAGGAAGACGTCCTTTTTTAAGACATGATATGGAGTGTTGTGCTATTTCAATGAGGTCGACAATATTGTGACGGGAGCGCTCAACAGCACCAAATATGAACATAGAGCATACCTCAGCTTTCTTTGATAGCCGAGCAGCATAACCAAGTTGAAGTTCAGGAGAGTATAGTCCTCTTAGGATCTGCCTGTACAGAGATAACACCTTTGCTCGATTGTTTGCCAATCTTAAGCTATTGCCCATATCAAGCCCTTTGCCATTACTCAGTGCAGACTGCCTGAAGATGTGGAGTCAAGTGGCAGAAAGTGAAAACAGGAAAATATCATAAGAATATAATAGACAAGTGTACACGTATACGATAAGGTACAGTTACAAACTCGCAAATTGGTTTCACACAGGATTAGTTGAAGTTCAAATGGATGTACTTTTATTGAACTGGTTTCACCCACGATTAGGTACACTTATAATCTTTCTTAGTTCACTTGATCAAGACACACCAATTCATTACCCAATCAAATATCATCAAAATTCCAGTAGTGGATATTAGCTATCAAATTACATATATCAAAATTCACTTACAATCTTTCTTTCAAACCCTTCAACTCTAAACATGAAAACATCACAAATACCCTGGTATGCCTATTTTTAAATTTTAGTTGTCAAAGTGATTCCATCCAGACATATCAAACTTTGTTATTAATAGCACTAATGTTAGTTTATACGCCTTGTGTATATTTTTGAATAGGATAGGTATGTTATTTGGTAATTGCATAGGTAGGCAAAAAAATGTGCATACGCATTGGTAGGAAAGAAAATGAATAAATTTAATGAACATAGAAACTTATGGACATATAGGAATGTTCAGTTGGCAAAGAGACATTCAGTAGTTAAGTCTTAATCCAACTTAATAAGTCTATAACCACTAATGCACCAACAGTGTATGCTCATGTAATAATTTTACTCCTTTTAATCTCCATTTCTCGTAACAATTCTTGTAATAATTTCTTGTAAGACTTTCGGTATATAATGTCTGGATCTAATATTTTATGTATAAATTATAAACAACACATATATAAATATTTCGCATATTAGATTTCATGCACCACTATGTGTTTACTGTACCAAAGTATAAAAAATGATACCTTTACTCCCTGAGTTCCAGTTATACCCAATTAAACCTTTAGTCCCTAAGTTCAAGAAGTATAACATCACCTTCTCTGCCATAATAATCAGCTGACATAGGCATCCACTCCTTGAATCTCACTTCAATTTTGCTCGAAAAGACTATATCTACTACGGTCCCGATATCAACAACTCTTGCCCGGTGAAAAGTATCAACAGTACTCACGTCAATGTTATCTGACAAAGCTATGAAGGCATTGAGAAGCAGTTTGGTCTTGGAAGTTCCAAGGAGGTGGACGATCTACTTTATGACGAATCTGCGTTTGTAACTCCAAAAATCTGATAGAAAGGTCAAATTTGGCGTTGGTAGTCGGTTTCGATGTTGTACGAGCAGAGGTAGTTCTAGTGTAGGGATTTGAGGCAAAATTGGGATGACTTGGCAGACTTGGTGTCGTAAATGAAGACTGGATGCTTTTTCCCCATTCAGAATTCCAAGCCCTAATTTTATTTTATTGAAGAAGAAAATCACAATTTTAGATTCAGAATGAAAATTTCTAAGTTTTTCTTTTTGAAGGAAATGTTGGAGGAGAAGTTAATAAAAATGGTACACGTATTAAGCGAGAGCGGTAGAGAAAAATTTCATGAAATGTTAGTGAATTAGTGGCGGGAAAACTTTGTCAGCATTTCTAAATGATTAATAGTAGCAGTTGGCTTTGAAACGCTGCTAATAACTGCAACCGATAACAAGTTTTCTTATAGTGTCGGCTATACAGATGGTAGCTTACTTGCACTTGTCTTCTTTTACTTAACATTTTGACTAACTCTTGTTCCTTCTCGGTTGTTGCAATGGTTTACAACTTGGGTTTTGATTTCATTGATGAGGGGATTATGAATATTGATGTGACTCAAGTCATCACCAACCTATTGTGTCTGCCGTGCCTACTGCGCACAAGGCCTCTCTTGTGCCTGAACACATTTGGTTGACTATCGATGTGTCTTCCAGACCTAAAGGGTTGCCCCAATGTTCCACTGAGGGTAAGAAGAGGATGAGGGATGTGGTTGGTTCATCCTCGGCCTCTAGGGTGGCCATACCTTCCAAGAAGTTCCTCAAGATTTATGACATAGAGGAGCTGAATGTCGATGAGGATTCTGCATCACTGGGGAAGTTTACACTTAACCTCCATCATGCCAAGGACGCCGTTGACATGGACCAAATGCTTTTAGCCTTCCAATTTATGTCAATAGAGGTCCTTTCCTACCCTCAACGCACTCGGTCTGGCTTGAACCGGCACTCCCGAGAAAATGTGATGGACTTTCAAACCTAGAACTCACTACATGTAAGTTACTAATTTTGAACTTGTTTGCTTTTTACTTAACTATTCTAACACTTGCTCTTCTCTAGGCTAGATACTGCTGCATTCACTTTCGAGGGATTTGAGAAGCTTCAAAATGATATGGAGGCTGAGGTTGAGGCTCGGTAGGTAGCAGAGTCGTGGGCTACTAAGGCCCAAGAGGAGAAGGAGGAGACCAAGAAGGCCCACAAGAAGGAGGCCGAGGCAGTTGAAAAGTCGGCATGGGAGGCAATCGAGGCTCGGGAAAGGGTTGAGAAGGTGGAGGACGATCTCACAGCAAGGGCAAAGAGGGTAGAGAAGGTGGAGATGGACCTTAGGACGAGGGCTAAGGGAAAGAGAAGGTGGAGGCAGACCTCAGAGAGAGGTTGGACAAGGCGGAGAAGGAGGTCAACCAATCGTAGGCCAATCTAACAAAACACACAGCTAGGCCCGAACGGACGCGGACGTTATTGCCGCTAGGAAGGAGGAGGAGGCTAAGTGACGAAACCGACTAAGGAACATGATAACGACCTTGCTTGGGGAAATTATTAGTTCATAATTTCCATTAGAAAAATTGATTTCATAGCTTTTATAAGGGCTAGGGCAGAAGTGACTAAACAGATGAGGATGGAACACATTCTAGTGCCATCCGTAATGACCATGGGGTAGCTAGACTCCTTGACTCGACTAACCGAGGAGCCGGGCTTATAGATAATTCTTTCCTTTCCTTATTTTGTAAGCCTAGTGGGGCGAGCTATATTCCTCTAGATTTTTGTGACTGAATAGAACTCCTTTATTGAAATTTGTCTTAAGTATTTGTTGCTTTACCTGCACCAGTCTGTCTTATGCATAGCTTATAGGTTAGCATACTTTGAGTAGATTTTGTAGTCCCTTGAATTGGTTAACTTGATATGGTTGATGAACCGAGCTAGCCAATGGACTTGAAATCAAGCATCGACCATGCAACCTGATTGGTAGTTTAAGCGCCTAGGTCGGCATATGACGGTCAGGCTTCACTTATTGTTCTGCTATTAGGTGGTCTCGGCATAAGCGTTGAGCAATAAGATGGTAACTCTCGAGGGACATGCTGCATGAAAGGATGGTTGGAGGTCCCGACAAGAACCCAAGTGTTGAGTGGGTTGAAGGTTACAGTCGGGTGACACATTGTAAGAAAGAGATTTGGATGTTCGAAGTTTTAGGAAAATGGTTTCAATATTTTTATTATAACAACATTAAAACATTGCTATTGATAATTTTATAAATATCCAGGTGATTAAAGAAGCAATACATGTGCATAATCCAACACGATAACATACATATGCACATGTACAAGATATGATGGATAATAGCTAATTATGAAGTATTCGAGCACACAAAGATAAATGTGATGTTTAAAAAGCTATTTGGACTCAGACAAGTCTAGACGACAAGAAAAGAAGAACTCAAGAGCTTCAAAAGAATATATGTCACAAGCTGAGTCGATATTAAGTGTAACAACCCGCATATTTTACGATTATATATTTAAATATAGCATCATTAGTTGAATTTAAAGTCTGAAATGTCACTTTTTGTAAACAGTCGAATTTGGACTCGACACCACTTCCATTGATTTTAAAATGACGTTTACAACTTGTTTAAGTATAAACATCGATATGTTTGGAGTTGATTAGGATTTTGGTATTTTCATTTGGGCTTTGGGTTTGGTTCTAGCCCACCAACCCAACAAGATAACCCAAACTCCTCTACCAAATACCCTAACTCCACTCCTCTTCATTCATTCCTTTCATAATTTCCTAACACTCTCAAGCAAAAGTAAAAATGGGGGACAAGAAAGGAAATTAAAATTCCTAAGCCCTAGTATTCTTAGAAAATTCAAGTTCTAAAATCAAGGAGAAGCTTAGGTAAGCATCCTCTTCATCTTCTCCATCTCAATTCCTCTTCAATTCTTGATTTTTCCTATAATCTAACTTAGGAAATTCATCGCGTGTGATAATAGATTGAAGATTCTATAGGTGTAGTGAAGAGGAATTGATCTTTCCTTATTTTAGAGCTTCTCAATTGTTGTTTTTGAGTTTAAAGGTGAGTTCTTGAACTCACATCTATGTCTATAGCTTTCATTGTTGTTAGGTATGAATTCCTAACATCTATTTCATATTCAATTGCTTTTGATTTGAATTGGTTTGGCGAATTTCCCAATTTTGGTATTTTGAAGTCAAAATCTTTAAAGATCCTATCTTGGATGTTTGGACATGTTATTTGGGGCGTATCGAAGAGCCTATAGGGTTGGATTGTCGTTTGGCATAAATCCCTAGTCTCCACCGCTCGTCCGATTGCTTCCGAATCGATTTGGCCATCATTGGCCTAGGCAAATTCTGCCCTGGCCCAGGCATCCAGACGTCTGGTTGAAAAATCCAGACATCTGGTAGGGGCTTCTGGAAAAATGTTTTAAAAAAAAGATAAAATTCCAGAGCCCAGAACTAGACGTCTGGTTAAACTCAACCAGACGTCTGGATGGCTTCATGAATTAAAAAGAAAGAGGAGAAGAAATTATAAATTTCTAGAACCCCGGGTCAGACGTCTGGCCAAACCAACCAGACGTCTGGTCCTGTTAAATTTTGTCTGTTTTTGAGTGGATTTCCATTTTTTATCGATTTTTTGTTGATCCGGTTAGTTGTTGTCATTTAATATCGACTTTGATGACTTCTTTTCTGGATTTTTGGGTATATCCATTTGATGGATTTGATATCGATTTTCATGGTTTTAATTCACGTCGTCGAATGTGGATTTTTGGTGATCGATTGTTTTTACAATCATTTCTATGATTTGTCACTTTAAAATACAAAGGTTTTTATACTAGTAGTAAATACTCAAACTCTTTCACAAAAATGATTTCAATATTTCTTTTAATAAAAGCTTGTTTTTAAAACTGTTTTCCAATCTATTGGTATATACAAACCTTTACCTCATTCGTATGAGAAATCCAATTAAACGACTTATCAAAACAAGTGGTATGAAACGCTTGCGTTTACTTCATCGGTTAATTCTTAGACTTGTTCGATTGAAATCTTGTGACAATATTCGAGTGGAAATCTACAATCTGTTCGTAAGTATTTAAGTTAAGCTAGTGGTTATAGGACATGAAGCTAAAATCATTTATTTAATAGCTTAGTGTAATTTACACTTATTGATCAATGATGATCATTTTATGGTTTAGACTAGCGATATGCGATGTCTCTTTGTCCGCGTGGGGGACTATACCCCATTCTGTAGAGCTTCGGCTCAATTTGGTGGGGTAGCGACCCATGGTCTTTTGACCGTTCGTGGAGCAATCGGCTCAATGAGTCTGTGCATGGGGCGTATCTTTTTAGGTGCGTTGATGTTCGGCTAAAACGAGTTTCTGTCCATGGGACGTATCTTTTTAGGTACGTCGATGTTTGATGTGCACGTAAATGTGCATATATTTACATCCATATTTTATCTATTTTTATTTAAATGAAAGTCATATTTGGGCATTTTAACATGTTTAAAACCATAATTCAATTATTTTCAAATCATCATATATTCATCTTCATTCAGGGGAAAAATGGTCATTTGTCAATTTGAGAATTTTCACTTGGATATTTTTTGATGATTTTTGTAGGAATTTGGATACATATGGAAGAGGCTTTTATGAAGATACATGCATGCACAAATGAATACAAAGGAAAGAAGAGTGAAATAATTCAAGACCATGATCATGGAGGACCCCACCCACTTACCTAAATCTACAATTAGAAGCTAATGGACAACTAAGTAGAGGTTAAAGCTTCATGCACATTAAATGATGAATTAATTAGTGGCTAATGGTTACTTGATGGCCACACTTCCTAAAGGGCATTTTGGGAAGCACCCTAAAAATGGAATTAAGGTTTTATGCATGTATAAATAGCCCTCTTATGTAAATGTAAATATCTTTCTATCTTTCATTTTACTTAGGAAATTAAGCAATCAAATTGTAAGCTCAATGTTACATGAAATAAAAATGGCTTCCAAGCCTCTTTCTCTTTTCTTTCCTACATGCCTTTCTTTATTTTATTGTTAATTTTTATTTCTATGCTCTCTTTCTTTTTATGTTCATAGCTTAGATTTACATTCATGCGATTAGTTTGATGTTATTTCATGCAAGTAGTTATTCTCATTTCCTTTGTTTAATTTAGACTTCTCTTTGCTTTCCAATGTTGAAAATTACATGTGTTGATTTGATAACACAAATGAGTAGCTAAACCCCTTCAATTTAGGGGCAATGAAGCTCTCAAATATTATGTAATTTCAATAATTTTTATGATTTATGATCTTTTAGCTTGTGCTTCATGAAAGTGAATTTTGATGTAAGTTTATACAAGTGGGTTTGATAGCTTATATTGCTTATGAAAATGAGCTATTCTTATTCAACATAAACACAATTTACATCATCATTTGCTAATTAATTTTTGATTTTGAAATGAAAGTAAAAATGAAATTTGATGATCTATATTACTAGTTACAATAGTAAATAGATCATACTTAAAATAGCTTTTGCTTTGTCTTCATTTTCATGAGAATTGATAAGTGGTTTATTTGTTGTATTTTATTTCACTTAATATCAAAGCTAGAGATCATAAATTATTTGTTTGTTGATTTACAAAAATATGAGAGTGGATTTGCCTCTAAATTGTTCTCTAGTCTAATAGTTTTTAAATCACATTTCAATTCTAGCTTTAGCTCTTTTTTTGTAGTTAACAATTTCCTCTCACTTTGGTCTAATTTGATTGAATGAAAATTTTAAAATCTTAAAAGTTCCCTACGGATCGACCCGTACTCGCCACGTACTAATATTGTACACCGTGCGCTTGCGGTTAAAATTAATTCAAAATTTATCGGCATTTTTCTAATCAATAGAAAATTTGTCGTTAAAACAAGTTTTTGGCATCATTGCCGGGGATTTGTCTTGATTTTAATTTTCTACTCCTCGGATTAGTTTTATTTGATTTTTGTGTGTTTGCATTTAAAAAGAAAAATTTGTGTTGTGTTTGTTATTTAATTTTTGTTTGCATTGTGTTTGTTTGTTGTTTTCTAGTGTTTTCATTTGCCTTTGCATTGCATATCCTATTTAAAAAAAACATTCACAATTTCAAAACAAAAACATTCTATTTCTCTTTCAATTTGCAATTCATTTTTACAATTTATATCGCATTTACAATTTTTTTATTTTTTGTTTTAAAAAAAATATACTCTGTTTCAAAACCAAACTGTTCTCTGCCTCATAACAAAACATCCTTGTGCAGTTCTTCCATTATACAAATCAACAACTCCATCATCTTTGTGCAATTGCATAGTTCAAACCCCGGTGCATATCCACCTCTGTTCAACATTTCCTTCCCACTACAGTCAACTTCAGAAACCAGACAAACACCCCAACCAACCTATGACCATACTTGCCTTCCACTACCCTCTGTAACTACTCCACACCACAACTGTCGCATCACTGGTACCACTGATCACTGACAACAATCCACATCCACTACCAAAACACAGTTCTACCACAAACCAGACATTCATATCAATCAAAGCCACTCCATTTCTTACTTCTAACCAACCATAACTGCTTCAATCGGCCACAACCTCTGCAAACCACCCTCCTCCCTGCTTCACATTCTACTATCTACTGTCATACCCTACTGGCCAGACCATAATTTCATTAACCAACTACATACTGTTGCCTATCAGTTCTGTTGTCGACCACACTTCTAACTTCACTATCTTACTTCACAGCAAATATCACTCAACTGTCTACCTAAACAAACCAACCATCACTCAACAATTCCATTCTCATCCAGTTCAACACTTGTCACTGCCAATTCTAACTTGCCACATACATACCATACTATGAAACATTTCACACTCCCTCATTTCTGCTGCTACATCACACTCCACTTCAACCATACCCCATTCCATCTACGATCTAACTCCCGCACACTATCTACTATCTTATCGTTGTGCCTTCTTATCACTCCATCATATACATCACCCTCTTCATATTACCAGTCACCTCTTCACATTTCCAATCACCACTGCGATAGGCCACCAAACTTCCCTTACGGCTTTACACTGTAGCAAATCTTGCTGCCAATTCATTGCCACTCAACTACACACCCCTCAAACTGCCTTCCTCTATCCCTTCCTACTTCTTCACAAATAATCCTTCCAAGCTTCCATCACCACCACTGTCTGACTGCTCCAAACAATCCTATCAACACCTACCAACATATCATCTCCATTTACTGTCAACACCTTACTGCTCCAAACCACTGTTTGACTGCTGCCTTCCAACACCCTCCATCACCTAGTAATCAAGAATCCATATCACCATATGACTTCCTACCTACACTCTAATAACTGCTACATAGCAACCACCTTGCTGTCACCCAGCCACCTTGACCACCAAATTCAGCACTCCCATGTATATCACTGCCCTGCCATCATCACTTCGCAACTACATCCAGCATACAATCGAACTTGCGACCGAAACCACCGCCACCTTCGAACTGCCCAATCCCAATCGACTCGAACTCGAGCATCAGCCTGAACTCCTGACAGCAACCCCAATCACCGCCCTGAAATATCGCTCCAGAACCCCCAACTCGCGACCACCAGACAACAGACCACCTTCCTCACCTAATTCAACGACAACCGACCCAAATCCCCTCGCGAGCCGAAATCGCAATTTCCACTTCACCAAAACCCAATCAAACACCACCACTTTCACTCTCGAACGACACCACAATCAATTTGAAGGACTGAGAAAATATTGATTTCGAATTGAAAATTGCGAAGTAAAAAAATTAGATTATGCTGTTTAAAATTGTCGATTAAGCTTGTTAAAAAGATTATTGTGAGGTGGATCTTGTTTTCTAAAGTGGGCCGGGCGTAATATATATATAAATATTTTTTGTGTTGTTTCCTTTCTTTTTTTTTCTTTTTTTTCTTTGTTTTAAATTGTTAAGCTTTTAGTTTTTCTTTTTTGTTTTTTTTAAAAAAAAAGGGGTAAGAAAGGTTATTTAGGTTTTGTTTATTTGCTAAGTTGGTTTTAAATTCATTTGTTTTTCGTTCCTTAAATAAAAACTTGTTTTAGCTTCAAATATTTCTTAGCTACTCTTCATATAAAAAAACAACTGTATATATATCTTATTCATTTGTTTTGTTTTGTTTTCCATTCGTTTAGTACTCCTTTAAATAAACTGTATATATATCTTGTTTTTCATTTCAGGTTGCCAAAGCAGAAAATCAAGAAGAAGTGCTTTGATTGCTAAAAAAATTGCCGCTAAAAAAAATTATTTTGCTAATAATTCTACACGCTATGGTATCGTGCTCTCATCTTCAGTTTTATTTTAATTGCATTATTGGTTGCTTACATTTGCATTTATATATAAAAAAAATTGGGGTGTATCGAAGAGCCTATAGGGCTGGGTTGTCGCTTGGCATAAATCCCTAGCATCCATCGCTCGTTCGATCGCTTCCGAATTGATTTGGTCATCAATGGCCTAGGCAAATTGTTGCCCAGCACAGGAACCAAACGTCTGGTTGAAAAATCCAGACGTCTAGTTAGGGTTCCTGAGAAAAAAAAGAAACAGCAAAAAAAAAGGCAGAGCCAAGGACCAGATGTCTGGGAGGCTTCAGGGAATAGGAAGAAAAAGGAGAAAAAAATATAAACTTCCAGAACCCAGGGTCAGACGTTTGGTTAAACTGGTCAGATGTCTGGTCCTGTTGATTTTTGCCTATTTTGCCTATTATTATGCGGATTTCCATTTCTTATCGATTTTTGTAGATCTGGTTAGTTGTTGTCATTTATTACGACTTTGATGACTTCTTTTCGAAAATTTTGGGTATATCCATTTGATGGATTTGATATCCATTTTCATGGTTTTAATTCACGTCGTCGAATGTGGATTTTTGGTGATAGATTGTTCTTACAACCATTTCTGTGATTTGTCACTTTAAATACAAAGGTTTTTATACTAGCAGTAAATACTAAAACTCTTTCACAAAAATGATTTCAACACTATTTTTTAATACAGAGCTCGTTTTTAAAACCGTTTCCCAATCTATTAGTATATACAAACCTTTACTTTATTCGTATGAGAAATCCAATTAAACAACTTAGCAAAACAAGTGGTATGAAACGCTAGCGTTTACTTCGTCGGTTAATTCTTGGACTTGTTCGATTGAAATCTCATGACAATTTTCGAGTGGAAATCTATAATTTGTTCGTAAATATTTAAGTTAAGCTAGTGGTTATGGGACATGAAGCTAAACTCATTTATTTACTAGCTTAGTGTAATTTACACTTATTGATTAATGACGATCATTTTGTGGTTTAGACTAGCGATATGCGATGTCTCTTTGTCCGCGTGGGGGACTATACCCCGTTCTGTAGAGCTTCGTCTCATTTTTATGGGCTAGCGACCTATGGTCTTTTAACTATTTTATGGAGTTCGGTTCATCGGGCGTACCTTTGTACTACGTCATTGTTTCGGCTTATTTGAGTTTCAGGTTCCTCGGGCGTACCTTTGTACTACGTCGTTGCACCGGCTCTATGGGTTAGCGACCCATGGGATAGCGTCCCGTTTATGATACACGTGTTGGTGAGTTTTCAAGCTCCCATTTATGATAGGCCTTCCCCCTTTGTGTTTTCTGGATTTCTAATTATTGATTGCAAGAATTTGTGTTCACCAATTTTTGTGATTTGCATTGATAAGCTCTATTAATATTTTTGATTTGGTGAATAAAAATAAAGAATATGACATTCTTTTTGGTGTTTGAGAAAACTTGAGATATTGTATGATTTTTGTTGTTATTATATATATTTGTCATATCTCTTATCCTATCTCATCTTACATGATAATTATAGCTAGACTGATCCGTTTATTATTTTTCTTTTTAAATAATACTCGGGTCAGACTAAGGTGTTTCAGATGCTTCCACTTGACTTCTTAATAGGGACTAGCTTTTGACTTTTGGCTAACTACTTTAGCTCAGTAGTTTTTGTTTTTATAAATTCGAGATAGAGACTCCTTAATGTATACTTATTCTTTTGTCTAGTACTTGTACCTATTCTTTTGTGATGTAGTGGATCTTGTATGACCACTACTTTGATGTTCACTTCTATGTGTTATATTCATATCAGTTTCCACCTTAGTGATATAAATATCTATGACTGATTAATGTTATGCTTATTTTATATTTGTTTCCGAAGGCCACATAGCCATTGTGTAGTAGCTTTGAGTTTGTATTTGATATGTCAGATTTTCTCTTGAAATGAAATGCATGACATACTATCTGATATATCGGTACTCGCACAAAGCAATTACACAGATGGTCGCTCCTCAACAGCCTTATTCTTTGTACTAATTGACGGCATTACCCGGTAGTGTCCTTGGTTATTGTGAGTATAGAGGTGGGGTGTCACATTAGGTCATTATAATCTAGATCTGTTAAAACACCACAAACTCCAAAGCACTTCAAATTTTTACACAACCCCTAATATATTGTAAACATATTTAATATTTTTCAAGATTTTATGGAATTTTTAAATGCAAGAAAAATAATAATAAAATGTCAAAAATTGCAAATATATACATTGGTTTTTTCATAGCAGCAATGCACAGCGTTATGGACGAAAATGCTCCAAAAGGTCCAAACGGCAACATTTTGAGTAGACTTTTGGTAACGTTTCTAAAGCAAACTACTATTGTACATTGTTGCCTAAAATCCTATGCTCCAAAATCCTGTAACTGCTATATATCATGAAAAGTCACTTCTTTTTTCATCACTCCTCTTTGGATTTTGGACCTTTCTGAAGGGTTGTGACTACTCTAATGGCATCCTATCATCACTTTATAAACCCCATCCTGTCATCACTATAAGACGGGTTTTTACATTACGATAACCAAAATATTTCTATAGAAAATGCAATGATATTATAGTAATGTCTAGGGTTTTAAAATAAATATATAAATAGCTGAAATGCTTGCATCTCACATTTTAGCATAATTGGGCACAACCAAAACTATAAGGCTCGTATAAGGAAATGGATTCCAACATGACAAGGTAAGGGACTACCTTCCGAAAGTACACCTCTAAAAAAACGTACCCGAGGCTGTAACCTGTTGCACCTCTACTACATAGAGCCGGTTGCCCCTTTAACATGACAGACCAGATTACATCATCCCTCGACACCGAGGCTGCTTTAATTTGCCCCACTGTGCCTGCGCGCATACCAACTTCGAGGAAAACGATCTAGATAGAGGCATGATGCTCCTAATGGGAGCTACCCACACAGCTCTGCTGCATCCCCTGTTTTTTCCATTCCCGGGTTATGAGGCTTGTGAGGTCAAGCTTACCTTTTCCTCTTATCAATTCGTACTTGGAATGCTAACACTGTCCTCCAGGCATCGGTGCAATGCGAGCATTCATCCATACAAGTTGTTCAGGATGAGAACAAACCGAAGGAACTATTTCTACTACATCTATTTTGGAATCACCCTCAAGATTAGTAGCAATTAGCCTTGCACTTCAATAGCTTGATTCCATCGGCTCGAACCTCTTCCAAAACGTAGAACGTGTATATGGTTTTGGAGTGGTTACGGTATAGAGTCATCTCATATAAGTACACTCTTCCTGCTTACCAGTCGTCCCAATCAAATCGTTAATTCCAGTAAACTCAACTTCGGTTCTTCAGAAATAATCAGACAATACATATGAATATGGATCACCCCTAACCGTTTAAGTAGATGGATCTTCCTATCATTTGTACTAGGAGAACAGAACGAGATTTACATGCATAATACAACATCATCGAAGATGACTGTGCCACGTAACTCATTTGTTTCTCCAAGATATTTCCAGAGTTATATCCTTCGCTGTTAAGTAAGTATTGCTTCCCTACCACCAAAATTAAGAATGATCAATTATTTAGGCCAAGTTGTTGATAGTTGTTTATTTAACTATCAAATAAACAAACATTCAAGATAGAGATTACATTTCCTATGAAAACACTAAGCGTCCTAAACTAATCTTTCGTCAATTTAAAATCACTTTTCAAATATTTATTAAAATATTCGTATACTTATCTCACCGGTATAAGTATATTCACAAACTATTTCTATTTCAAACTTGGAAAACTTTTCCACATACTTATAAAATGGTATAAGTATAATTACAAAACATTTAGAAAGGTTTTCTATTTCCAAAATCATATTAAAATGATTGAATCCAAATGTCATTAATATGGAGATATTAGTAACCCAAAATACTATTCCCTTTCATAAATCTCTTTCTTTTATGAACATCTCCTTTACTTAAATTCCAAATCTATTTATAAAACACTTTATAAATCTCCAAGTATGCTATAAAATTATTTTATAATTATCAAAATCCTTTTATAAAATCTTTTATAAATATCCAAAATTATTTATAAAACTCTTTCCCAATTTCGAGATCGCTTTTAAATTTATAAAACTCCTTTTATAAACTTTCCTTATTTAAAACAAAACTTCTTAAATAAACTTTAATTTAGAGAATATCATTAATACTATATTAAAATAGTTTTAAACAATATTATTATACTAATAATTTAATTTCAAAATAATATTAATATAATAATTAATTATTTTCAAAACATTATTAATATAATACTTAATTAATTAAACTTTAAAAATAATATAAGTATAGTAATTAATTAACTTTTAAATAGTAATAAAATAGAATAAAATAACTTGAATAAATAATTAAAATTTAATTAATACATTTTAAACAATAATTAAATAACTTTAAAACAATAATTAAACATTCTTAAATAACTTTAAGAAATATCTTTAAAGAATTATATAAAAAAATAACTAACTTTAATTCATTATTTAAAACAATAATTAACTATCTTTAAGACATTATTAATAAGTAATAATTACCATTAAAATAACATTTATTCAATAATTACTTTTCCAATTTAGAAAAAGGCTAAGCGATCGCTATGGTACTCAACAAATTACCATTTATTTTAATTAAACTTTCCAAGTTATAATACTTGGTATTTACATGGGCAGATACATCTGTAAATTAAATCCATAATTAACAATCAACTGTTAATACAACACTTATCCAACATTAATCAACTACTGCGTAAATAAGTGTCTACACTAATGTAATAGCAGAACTGTGATTTATTCTGCTAAATAGATATCCAAATATAACCATCCAGTTGATTATAGCAAAACAGTGATTTATTCTGCTAAATAGGTGTCCAATAAATTTAATTAGCGAACAGTGTTTTAGTCCTCTAAACAGGTGTTCGGATTACCCTATTTAATTTCCTTTAGCAAAACGACATTTATTTGGCCAAATAGATAACACCATTAAGTATAATTAACTTAACTATTTTATTATCCAAATTAACGTAATTATAACTAGTCAGTATAAAATTATCATTAAATTATACTACACCAAAACTAACAACTATTTCTGTCAAAACGTTGTGCTCATCAATACAATGCCAACGTAAAAATTATCGGGTTAAACGGATATAATATGGGGGAGTTATACCATTTTCAATTTCAACACTTTTTAAATATTTAAACAATTTAAATATAAAAGATTCTCACCCATGCACATGGGCCTAAGCCCAAACAACTTCAACCCACAAGCTCCCAAACCCGAAATAAATAGTCTTCTTCCCTAATATCCTCCATCCCAAACACTTGCTGCAGGCACCATTAACGTGCATGGGCACCGCCGAACCACACCGCTATTCGGACAACGGAGGTCACCACCAAGTTCCTCTTTGCCTGCTCTTCTCAACGACCACCATGATACCCCTTTCGATCACCCAAAACAAATTCCGACCAAGAAATCATGCTCCAACCCTTGAAAACACGCGACAATATTTGCCTCCGACCTCCACAAAAAAATCACCGTGGGTGCACCTCTCCACCCTGAACCCAAATTCGATCTTGGACTTTCCTAACTCCACCCATAATTCTAATAAATCATAGCCCTAGCTTTCCACATCTGTCGTCAACTACCGTGGAATGTCATCAAATTCTCACAAAAAATACTAAACTCTCCATAAACCCAACGACGTGAACGACATCGATCAATTATTTCCGGATCGAATAGAATTGATTTTTGAAATTTGTAGCTTCATTTTCCCTTTTACTGTAATTTCAAGATTACTCGCTTGTTTCATGACGAAAACTCGAGCGGTCAATTTCTAAAAATGCTAGAGAACAATATGAACAACTTTCGTGTTGGTCATTATGGCTAAATGTGGATGGATTGGGATATAGTGATTTTTGAAGGATGAGATGGGTTTGGTTTCATTATTTTTGCAAATGAACAGAGATGAACAAATAAAGAAGAAGAAGTGTCTGATCATGTACGTGTATATATACCGAAAGCCAGTACCCTACTTCTAAGTAAGCAACCCAAGACAAGAATCATAGGGAAGTACAAAGCATACAAGAGGCATGGGAAACAAGGGAACAATGTTGCGGCTGAGTTGTCGGTATGTTATTGAAGCAAGGTGGAGAATGGTATGTACATATTTGAATATTTATTGTGTGTGTGTTGATTATTTTTTGGTTGTGTTCGTGTGTCCGCTACACAATACTGCGTTCGCGCACGAGCCGCGAATGACAAAAAATAAAATGTGATTATGTATAGAAACGTGATGCGATTACAAAATAAAAATAAAACACACCATTTATCAAGTTCTGTTAAATTTCAAAAATACCAACGTTCGACGTAAAATATGTGAAACGATAATTTTAATATGTTTCCAAATTAAAATTTATGGAAAATTTCCATAAAATAAAAAATACGTCATCAAAAATCGAAAAATTATTTGAAACATTGATTTTATTATAAAAACCCCAAATTGAATATTTAAAATTAATTAAATATTTCAATAATCAAAGTGATAAAATTCTGGGTCGTTGCATTCTCCTCTTCTTAAAAAGAATTTCGTCCCTGAAATTCCATGTCATGAACACCCAATATTATTCATAACCTCGCATGATGTTCATAGATCATTCATATACAAAATCTAATTCGATCACTACTCGAATACATAACTTCACTTCCAAACTATTATCGCTCACCCGATTTACTAGTGTGACTCCGATCAAACTTCTTGATTAGAAACCTTTGTTCTCCTTACATAGCCATATACTATGATAGAAAACCTTAGTTCCATATCAAGAACCCTTACCAAGTATTCATAGTCAAAAATTGAGTGATAGATCCTTATTTGAAACGGTGTGAAACACCTCAAAGCCATATACTTTAATCTTAGATCGAGAACTATATGAGAAGGGAAAATGATCTACGTAAACCAACGTACTGATCTAAAGGTTCTTATCTAACCAATTACTTTTAACTCTTCCAAAAATATTTATGAAAATATTTCACAAAATTATAATTTAAGCCCAACATTTTAAAATGACACAACCTTATTAATGAAACCCTTTTCATAAAATCATTTTAATTTATTAATTTGTATAATGCTCTCCAACATCCTAAGATTATACACAAAACATCAGATTTTTAATTTTATTTACTTTTAACTATTCAGATGTAGGTCCAAAAAAATATTGGATCTTAAACCCAAGTCGACTAATACAATTTCTTTACCCATTCGGTCTGGTGAGTAGCTCAGAAGAGTAGGATGTTGGTATCCAAACTCCATCTTAAAGTCTACTTTTTCTTTAGACAATCTGAGTTAAAAATGTTTATTAGTCGGCCCAATAACATCAAATAAATTTTAACCTCCCAGGTGTTTAAACCTGAAAGACACTGTTTAATAAAACCAAGTTTATTAAACCTTCTTACTAAATTAATTTAATTTTAACTTCATTAGTTAACCCATTTTAAATCAAGATACCTTTATATTTTGGAAATTTAAGAGTTAAATACCCGGATTTTTATTTTAAAAATCTTTTGAAATGATACTATATATATATATATTAATCAATAACATATATATATAGCCCAAGTAACCCCAAAATGAAACCAAGAAACTGGGTACCACCAAACATTATTATATATTCCCTTACCAAGAAGAGAAATACTCAAAAGAAGTGTTTACCATCCGGACATATCTCCTGCCCATTTTTAGTTACTTTCGAGTCACTCGAACTAGTTAATTATCAAATACTTCTCCTATTAAATCCCTTATAGAAACAATACTATATATATATATATTTCCCACTAAATAGTTTTATCGAAAATATTCATCTCAAACTTACTTTGGATTCATTCAGATTCAAACTTGTTCTGACCATACAATGATAAAGAGAATAATTTACTAAGTGCCCCTAAAACATTTGCCAAAGCAAATATCTGATCATCACTTGGAAGATTATTCCGATCATCACACAAAAAAACCGAGACTCATTCCTCGAACCAAACCAAAGAAAACACATCTTTCTATAAAATTTTCTTTTTAAAAGTATTTATACTTAAGAATACTTCTAAGTAAACCGTTTCTACCAATTTCAAGAATATTTATACTCTAAAACTCTCTCAAGTAAAACTATTATTTCTTTTTCCATAAATCATTTGAAATCATATTATACATATCTTTCCTTTTGTATACCAAATCATGTTTTGGGATCAAATCAAAATCTGTTTTTACCAAAACAAATCTATAACAAAATTCCTTTTCGATGTATTTCTATTCATAAAATATCTTCAAATAATATTATTATCTTCTCAAAACTTTGAAAACCATTTTCCAAAAGCATTGGGATTTAAGTCCTCAAGAATGATTTTATTTACAAAATCCCTATTTTAAAAACAAATTTATAAAAATCATCTTTATATAAAATCAATTCCAAATATTTGTTTTAAAATATTTAAATTTTCTTTAAATAAACAACTTTTATTGAAGTCAAATTTTAACCCAGCATTGTCAACGAATGCCTTGTAGTCAAATTGAAACTTAATTCACAAGGTGTTTGTTCAATGCTCCCATAATTTCGTATCAACCCAACCCAGGTTATAGAAAGGAAGATTCCAGATAGATCAACAAACAATAGTCAATACTTAGAACTGAGCGAGCCTAACTAATCAAATTCTGGATGATGATAATGGAATATTGTCATTCCTAACAAACAACCAAAATCAAGAATAATTATACTAAATTTTTGAAAAATTATTCTATTATACATATATATATATGATATATTCCTAGGTAAAATTATTGCATTTACCAATTTTAAAACAATATTGTGTCGTTTGGTCTTATTTAAGTGTTTAGGAATCCCTATCGATAATGTAGGCCACACGCATCGATCAGAATTCATAAACCACTCAACAGGTTAAACAACAGAATATAAAACATTATATCACTAACAAATACATGCTCTCATATACACAGGTGCGTGCACGCGCGTACACATGTTCAAACTCATTCCAAGGTGTCACTTACCCTACCTCTAATGAGTTTACCCCGCCAAGGCCTAGGTGTACGCTCAACCTATGCTTTGATACCACATGTAACGATATGCCTTTCTTACACCTAAAGATAACACCTAATACATTCACAGTGCTCTTGTTCCGGTCATTTAAGTGTCCGAAAGAGAGGTCATTTGGGGTGACAGAAAGAAAGGATAGAACATAATCTCATATCATGACGAGAAGATATATAATATATACAAGATCTTTACAAAAAGAAATCATCTTTATTATACACAACATCAAAGTACACTAACCTATTTACAGTCTGACAAGTTATAACATTCTGTCCTTACAATTGCTGATAAACAACAAATAGAAATCAAGACAAACAAACGGTGGAAGAATATAAGGTACGTGAATATGTCTTGGAGAATCTAGCTCGTCCCTGAAAGCTCTAAAGCATCCAGCTAAATCTGGAAAATATGTTCAGGCTGACCTAAGCATTATAGGAAAATAACGTCCGGGTCAGTCTGTTAAAACCAGCATGAGAAACATAATTAAATGGATTCTAAATGTTTAAATATACCCTTTAAAAAAAAAGGTGTTTCATAAGACCATGCCACACATAAACACAATCAGGTTTTTACCTTACGATAACAAATACATTTCTATAGAATATCCAGTGATATTATAATAATGTATAAGGTTTCAAAATCAATATATAAAATAGCTGAAATGCTCGCATCCCATATTTCAGCATAATTGGGCATCAAAACTAAAAGGCTCGTATACGGAAATGAGTTCCAATATGGCAAGGTAAGGGACTACCTTTCGAAAGTACACCTCTAGAAAAAATGCACCTGAGGCTGCAACCTGTTGCATCTTTGCTACATAGAGCCGGCTACTCCTTTAACATAACAGACTGGACTACATCATCCCTCAACACCGAGGCTGCCTTAATATTCCCCTCGGTGCCTACGCGCATACTAACTCAAAGGAAACCAATATAGATAGAGGAATGATGCTCCTAGGAGCTACCTACCTAGTTCTACTTTATCCCCTATTTTTTCCATCCTCGGTTGTGAGGTTTGTGAGGTCACGCTTTACCTTTTCCTCTTAGCAATTCACACTTGGAATGCTAACATTGTCCTCCAAGCATCGATGCAATACTAGCATTCATCCATACAAGTTGTTCAGGATAAGAACAAATCGAAAGCACTACTTCTGCTACATCCATTTTGGAATCACTCTCAGGATTAGTAGCAATTAGCCCTTACACTTCAATAGCTTGATTCCATCAGCTCGAACCTCTTCCAAAACGTGGAACGTGCAAATGGTTTTGGAATGGTTACGGTATAGAGTCATCTCATATAAGTACACTCTCCCACTTAGAGTCGCCCAAAACCAAATCGTTAGTTTTGGTAAACTCAACTCTGATTCTTCATAAATAATCAAACAATACATAGGAACGGGTATCACCCCTAACCATTTAAGTGGATGGATCTCCCTATCATTTTTCCTAGGAGAACAGAACGGGATTAACATGCACAGTACAACGTCATCGAAGATGACTATGTCATGTAAGTCACGTGTTTCTCCTAGATATTCCAGAGTTATATTCTTTGGTGTTAAGTAGGGAATTGCTTCCCTACCACCAAAATTAAGAAGGATTAATTATTTAGGCCAAGTTATTGATAGTTGGTTATTTAACTATCAACTAAACAAATATTCAAGAGAGTGATTACATTTCCCATAGAAACCACTAAGCCTCTTAAATTAATCTTTCATTAATTTAAAATCACTTTTCACATATTTATTAAAATATTCATATACTTATCTCACCAGTATAAGTATATTCACAAACCATTTCTTCTTCAAACTTGGAAAACTTTTCCACATACTTAAAAAAAGGTATAAGTATAATTACAAAACATTTACAAAGTTTTTCTATTTCCAAAATCATATTAAAATGATTAAACCCAAATGTCATTAAAATGGAGATATTAGTAACCCAAAATACTATTCCTTTTCATAAATCTCTTTCTTTTATGAATATCTTCTTTATTTAAATTCCAAATCCATTTATAAAACACTTTATAAATCTCCAAGTCTGCTATAAAATTCTTTTATAAATATCAAAATCCTTTTATAAACTCTTTTAAAAATATCCAAAATCATTTATAAAACTCTTTTATAAATATCCAAAATCATTTATAAAACTCTTTTATAAGTATTCAAAATTATTTATAAAACTCTTTCCCAATGTTGAGATCCCTTTTAAATTTATAAATCTCTTTTTATAAAGTTTCCTTGTTTAACTAAAACGTCTTAAATATACTTTAATCAATAGAGTTCATTTGATAAACAATCAATTATTTAAAACCCCTTTAAATAAACAAGTTATTTTTTAAAATATTCTTCATTTAATTATCTTTAAACCTCCTTCATAATAATAACTTTAGAATATCATTAATACTATATTAAATTAGCTTTAAACAATATTATTATACTAATAATTTAATTTCAAAAAAATAATAATATAATAATTAATTATTTTTGAAACATTATCATATAATAATTAATTATTTTTGAAACATTATTCATATAATACTTAATTAATTAAACTTTAAAATAATATAAATATAGTAATTAATTAACTTTTAAATAATAGTAAAATATAATTAAATAACTTGAATAAATAATCAAAATTTAATTAAAACATTTTAAACAATGATTAAATAACTTTAAAACAATAATTAAATATTCTTAAATAACTTTAAGAAACATCTTTAAAGAATCATATTAATAAAATGATTAACTTGAATCATTATTTAAAATAATAATTAACTATCTTTAAGACATTATTATTAAATAATAATTACCTTTAAAATAACATTGATTCAATAATTACTTTTTAAATTTAGAAAGAGGCTAAGCGACCGTATGGTATTCGACAAATTACCATTTATTTTAATTAAACTTTCCTAGTTATAATACTTGGTATTTACACAGGCAGATATATGTGTAAATTAAATCCATAATTAACAATCAACTATTAATAAAACATTTTTCCAATATTAATCAACTAGCATGTAAATAAGTGTCGACACTAATGTAATAACAGAATTGTGATTTATTTTGCTAAATAGATTTCCAAAATTAACCTATTCGGTTAATTATAGTAGAATAGTGATTTATTCTACTAAACAAGTATCCAATAAATTTAATAGTGGAATGGTGTTTTATTTTGCTAAACATGTGTCCAATTTACCTTACTCAATTTCCTTTAACAGAACGGTGTTTATTTGGCCAAATAGATAACACCCATTAAGTATAATTAATTTAACTACGTTATTATCCAAATTAACGTAGTTATAACCAGTCAGTAAAAATTTATTATTAAATTATACTACACCAAAAATAATAACTATTTATGTCAAAAGGTTGTGCCTATTAATATGAACCTAACGTAAAAATCTGCGGGTTAAACGAATTTAATATGAGAGAGTTATACCATTTTCAATTTCAACACTTTTTAAATATTGAAATATAAAAGAATCTCACCCATGCACATGGCCTCAAGCCCAAAAATCTTCAACCCGCAAGCTCCCAAACCTGAAATGAATAGTCTTCTTCCCCCATATCCTCCATCCTAAACGCTAGCTTCAGGCACTATTAACATGCACATGCACAGTAGAGCCACATTGTCATTCGAACAACGGAGGTCACCACCAAGTTCCCCTTCGTATGCTCTTCTCAACGACCACTACGATACATACTCTGA
The DNA here is from genome assembly GCA_030737815.1 of Allium fistulosum. NCBI lineage: Eukaryota > Viridiplantae > Streptophyta > Magnoliopsida > Asparagales > Amaryllidaceae > Allium > Allium fistulosum. The sequence goes on from CM060908.1 coordinate 914,176,155, forward strand.
TCACCCAAAACAAGTTTCGACCAAGAAATCGCGCTCCAACCATTGAAATTGCACGACAACATTTGCCTTCGATCTCCACAAAAAAATCAACGTAGGTGTACCTCTTCACCCTGAACTCAAATTTGATCTCAAACTTGCCTAACTCGCCATAACTCTAACAAATCGAAGCCCTAGCTTTCCATATCCATCGTCGACCACCACAGAACATTGCCAAATTCTAACCAAAAATACTACGACTCTCCACGAACCTAACGACGCAAACTACATCGATCAATTCTTCCCGGATCGAGAGGAATTGATTTTTTAAATTTGTTCTATCATTTTCTCTCTTACAATAATTTCAAGATTACTCGCTCACTTATCGACAATAACTCGAGTGGTCAATTTCTAAAAATACTAGATAACATTATGAACAACTTTCGTGTCGGTCGTTATGGTTAAACGTGGATGGTTTGGGATGTAGTGATTGAAGCTTGAGATGGAGTTTGGTTTCTTTGCTTTTGCAAATGAACAGAGATGAACAAATGAAGAAGAACAAGTATCTGATCATATAATGTATATATACCCAAAGCCAATACCCTACTTTCAAGTAGGCAACCCAGGACAAGAATCATAGGGATGTACAAAGCAGACAAGAGGCAGGGGAAACAAGGGAATAATATTGCCGCTGAGTTGTTGGTATGTTGGAGAAGCAGGGTGGAGATTGATCTGTACATATTTGAATATCGATTATGTATGTGTAGATTTTGTTGTGGTTGTGTTCGAGTGTCCGCTACTCAATATTGCGTTCGCATACGAGCCGCGAATGACAAAAGATAGAATGCGATTGCATATAAAAATGTGACACGATCACAAAAAAATAAAACACATTGGTTATCAAGTTCTATTAAATTTCGAAAATACCAATGTTCGACGTAAAATACGTCAAACGACAATTTCAATATTTTTCCAAATTAAAATTTATGAAAAAATTCAATAAATTAAATTGAAAGTACGTCATCAAAAATCGAACAATTATTTGAAACACACATTTTATTATAAAAACCCCAAATCGAATATTTAAAAATAATTAAATACTTCAAAAATCAAAGTGATAAAGTTTCGGATCATTACATAAATGTTAGGTGGCAGTCCTCAGCAGAGATGTGAATGCACGGTAATTCACCCTCGTGGATAGCCGGTCAGCAAGGAAAGGAGACTGTTTCATGCAGTCCTTGGCGGCAGAGATTGACAGTCCCCAATAAATTAATGAGCCTATGATAACTCATCCTTTATTGGATAGCTAGGCCCGTTCGAAGGTTCTCATGGGTGACACGTTGCCAGTTGAGAGTTGCAAAAGGCACGATTTGAACCTGAATGCTAGCCACAGTCCTCGACAAGGAAATGAATACACGGTAATTCACAATCATGGATAGCCGACTGATAAGAAAAGGGGACTAGTTCGTGTAGTCCTTAGCGGCATAGGTTGGTTGTCCTCAACAAGATAATGAGCACATAATAACTCATCCTTCTTTGGATAGCCTTGGTAAATATGTTGAAAAATGTTGGCTCTAGGATTTTTGATGCATTCTTCACCAAAAAAATTATTACACGACCTTATAATTTTGGTTAGCTCTTACATGTGATGGGTCGGGAGGTGTATAAGCTTCCAAGTACAGGAAATGTAGGTTCCATCTGGGTAAAAGAGGCGGTAAGCACCATTTGTTATGACCCCACTAATGACATATGACCCCTCCTAATTCGGGCCAAGCACTCCTTCGATCGGGTTCTTTGTATTTGCGAACACCCTAAGTAGGACTAGGTTACTGACAATAAATTATCAGAGCTTCACTCTTGAGTTGTAGGGCTTCGAGATCTTTCTCTTATGGGCTTTGGTGCGGAGTTAGGCTTTGACTCTTCGTTCTTCCATAGTGTAGAGTCTGAGCCTGAGTAGCTTGTTGTTTTTCTCGGGCTTAAAGGTCAAACGCTAAGATGGTGGGATGTCTACTTCTATGGGCACCATGGCTTCGTACCAATAGAATAGTGAGAAAGGATTTGGTTTGGTTGAAGTTCAGTTGGAAACGATAGAACCAATGAACGAACGACAGTTCTTCGACCCAGTTCCCCATTACTTTTGTGAGATATTTCTCAAGTGTGGACTCTATGGTTTTGTTGGTGGCCTTGCTTGTCCTTTGGCTTAAGGATGAGCAATGAAAGAGAAGAATTTCTCGATTTCATTTCTCGACCAAAAGTCCTGAAATAGGCTGCTCTGAACATGAGTGTCATTGTTGATTATGATCTTCTTTGGCAAGCTGAAAAAGCAGTGTTGAATGACCATGGGGAAGTCATCAGGTTAAGGAAGGTAGGAAAGGGTTTGGGGATCTTGGTGAACCGCTGACATCGGTCACATTTCTTCACATAGTCCATAGAATCTTTTATCATAGCAGGCCAATAGTAGCCTTATCGAGCTTTTTTTTTGCTAGGCTTTAACCCGCCATGATCTCCACAATACCATTCATACAGCTCTTCCAGGATCTGGCCGGCTTTATCTTTAGACATACACCTTGAAGTGGTGTGGAATACCCCCATTTGTAGATCTTCCCATCTACGACTGTGTAACATCCCCTATCTGGAGGCCCGAACCTAAGCGCTACATATGTTATAGTCATCCATAGTATTAACTTCTGGTGACCAAATACGATAATGTTAATGGTATCCATAATATCAAAAGCACTTGAATATGAAATAAAATCACCACAGATTAAAACACTTTTCTAATTACATTTCAAGACAACATTTCAAATCCAAGTTACATAATCCCAAACGTTGCCCAGGTTCAGATCAAATATAATTATTACAAAATACGCCAAGAGCGACATATGAAGATACCCCCTTAGTTGACCAGAGTACTAAATAGTCATAACAGACTTAATACAACACAGCGGAAATAAAACAAAATAACTTCTAAACATAGCTAACATCAACCTCCTGCTCATCTCCGGAAGCTTTATTCGTCCACATACTAAAACCTATAAACCTTAACTCTCAACCTACTCAAATCAATTTTGAGCACCCGAGAGTTTAAGGGAAAAAACACCGCTTGGTTATCTGATATTAAGTGAGACCACACCGCTTAGCGTAATGGGTTTCCCCGCACTAATATCCTTTTAAAACATATCTTTTGCAAATCAAAATCCTACAACCAAACTGGTTAAAACAATAATATCAATATCATGTAAGCATACAAATCAGGTAATAAATGGACTATCTGTCCGAACATTATAGTTTTGTTTGGTTAACTACTAACCTTTGGCTGACTCAGGCCTACTAGACAAATTAAACAAATATTCTAACTTATGTTAGATACTCTTTTGGATGGTCTATCCCTAACTTACTTCTCCTAGGGTCAACTGATCCTAATGGTTTTGTAGGCTCAACAATAACCTATCTCTCTACTCTGTATATTCCTTTCTATGTGTAACATCATTTTAGTCTTACCTGTGACAAAGCTCTACACACTGAAATTTTGGACTTATATTAGCTAGGGGCTAATAGCAAATGTATAGGGCGTGACCCTATACCAGTCCCATCTGGTATTCTAATATCTTAGTCATTTTACTTAGGGTCATCCACCCTTAAAATTTTCCTTGAAAACCTTTTCTTTCAAAATGTTTTAACCCTTTTTAAATCATACTTAAACAAGGAAAATATACTCTATGCTTTACTCAAATCACTTTTCCATGTTATATATACTTTGCACAAAACATTATTGATGAAAACATTTGAAACCTTTGAAAGTATCCCTTTCGAAACCATTGAAAGTACCCCTTTCGATATAAGTAAACCACTTTACTTTATAATCTAGGCCGAAGGCCAAAACATACCTTTCGAAACCAGTTACATTAAACCTTTCAAAAACATTAAAATCATCTCTTTCGAAAAATTTATAAAACCTTAGACATCCTCTTTCCAAAACACTTTAAACATTGCATTTCGAAGCATTGGAAACCTTCCATCTAAAACCTTTCGAAAACATTGGGGAACCACCCCTTCGAAACCTTTATTTAAAACCTTTTGAAAGCATTAAGTTCTTTACATAAATCAAACCTTTCGAAAACATTTGATTTCAAGTAAAACATGTGGAACAACCTTCTGAAACCATTTAAAACCATTCCTTTCAAAACCATTTGGGTTTAACTTTCAATAGCACAAAGGGTCGTAAAACAACTAAGTTGAAAGCATTCTTTCAAAAAAAATTCCTAAGTAAAAGAAGTGGATGGTGTCGAAACCAATCCCTTCAAAAGCATTGGAGAAGCGGCTTCGATTTTTAAAACAAAAGCATACTTTCGAAAGATAAGATGCGTCAGCCAAGGGTTTCAACCCCTTCGAAAGCTTCTTTATAAACAAAGGTGCAACCTCTTTGGATACCATTCTTTAAAACCATTTGACTAAGTTGAAAGCTATCTAAGCCTAAAGCATTTCTTTCGAAAGCAAAGCAAGAGCATTTCCTTATAAAAGAAAAGCAAGGTTTCGACCCCTTCGGAACCCCTTGTTCCAACCCAATACCTTTCGCCTATATCCAATCCACTACGTACCAAGCATTTGATACCCTGTGTATTGGTTTCGATGGAGATGGAGGCGGAAGTATATGGTCAAAAGCTAGGTGTCGAAAGTGGCAAAACAGCAGAAATAAAGTAAAACCGATTTTTAACTTTTAAAAGTGATTCTTTTCAACTAACCTGCCTTGTTCGTCAACATATGATTGGTTGCTAATTTCTTTTTCAAATTCTTTTCTAAAAGTGCTGCCGAAATTTCAAAAGTAAATAATTTAAAAGATTTACAAAATACCCCTGCTCCTTTTATAAATATACAAAACTTTTAAGTCACATACCTTAAATAATTTTATATGCTTATTAAAACACTTAGGAAAATTCTACAAAAATCTCAAAAATCATTTTTAATATGTTTTCTAACATATTATTAATTTCTGACCCAAAAATAATATAACTTAGCCGCATTTAATTTTAAATCCAATTAACCATTCTCCTCACTAGAAAATTAACAATAAATCCACATTAATTCAAAAAAGTATGAAATTTGAAACTCATCTCTAAAATATTATTTCTGACCCTATCTCAAAATTGCAAGGCATTTGAATGTCATCTAATAGGGTTTTCACATTAAAACTTATCATACAATCGATATGAAATAGCACCAATCATTAACAAGCAAATATATTCATTTTAACAATCCAAAAACATGGAAAAACATTTGCAAAATAATTTAGATTTCAATCTAAAACCGAAAATAATAAAAACATGAGATGTAACCTATTATTCACCTTAGCTTTGTGATTAAGGAGTTGAGATTTGATCTTGGATTAAGTTGCTTAAACTTCTTCCTCTTATCTTCTTCTTGTTTTCCCTTAATAGTGGCCGGCCTCTTTAGGATTTGATTTTTTATTGTGAATGTGAATAATGAACGTGAGTAAGGGTTTAGGGTATAAGAATGTTACTTATTCCTATATTTCCCTTATCAACTACTCTAACTTATTATATTTCATTTTCCCTTAGTTCATTTGTTTAAATGGCACGGCTACCCCCTTATTTACACAAATCTCAATCCCTTAACCATTTCATTATTTCATTTAATTTAACTAATTAAATGTCCTATGTAATGTTAAACAAAATTAGGGTCGTTACAGACTGTGTAATGGGGAGCCTGATAAAGAACCTTCATGGCTTCCTTTTGATTGGTAGGAAGTTCCCCGCTTGTTAAGTACTTGAAAAGAGGCATCATTTAGTTATCCGTGGATGGCATGTCTATCTTTATTGTTGTTGCCCCTGGCTCATAGCAGGGGGTGCCTCAAATCTCTAAGGGGACCTAATGAGTAACTTCTTTCGATTTGCTTGTTGCTTTAGCTAGTTGATTGGCATTGACGTTCTATTTCCTAGGGATCTACTCTAACTTGAACTCAGTAAAGGTGTTGATTATCTTCTTGGCCTTTGCAACATACAAGGTCAATGTCTTACTCTTAACTTGAAAGCGCATGCCGATATGATTGATGACCCACGACGAGTCACCGAATACATGTATGGATTCCACATGCAATTCTCTTACCATCCTAAGTCCGGATACGATAGCTTCATAGTCTGTTTCATTGTTAGTAGCATTAAAAGTAAAGCAGACTGCAAAACATAACTCTTTTCCTTCGGGCATGATAAGGACCATGTCAGCCCCTACTCTTTCTCATTTGATGGTGAGTCCACATATATGAGCCAAACTTATCGATCAGTGATGGTCTCTTCTTCACCGTCGTTTGGGATTTAGCACTCGGTAGTTTAATCTACAATAGCCTAACCCTTGATGGAAGTGCGAGGCTGGAAAGAGATGTGATGTTGCCCAAGCTTCACAGACCACTTCAGTAGCCCACCAGCAGTATTTGGCTAGCTAAGGACTTTTTTAAGTGGTTGGTTGGTCAAGTATTTGCTAGGATGAGCCTAAAAGTACGGCTGGAGTTTCTAAGCTGCCATGTGTAGGAAAATGGAAAGCTTCTCTAGTCTTGTATATCTCATTTTTGGGCCAATCAACCTCTTTGTTTACACCAAAAGTTGGCTCAAACACTCGAGTAGTTTATAGAAGAGAACAAAATGAAGAAATTAAATTGAAAAAGAGTAAAAACATAACACAACAATTTATAGTGGTTCGGCTAAACTATGGCCTACATCCACTTAAGCTTAGTTAATGATTTTTACATAGTTTTACAAGTGAGATTTTATGGATCGATATTCTTGGATCGGTGATAATCGAATATATTTCTATAACAATACAGAAATAGAATGTAGAAAAGAGATCCTAGAATAGTACCTCTTGTCTCCTATTAAAAGACGAAGGTCGGTGAATTTTCCTCCACCACATTCTCTCCATGCTCTCTACGTTTTGATGAAGATTTCCTGAAGAGATCATGGCCAATTCAGTAGGTGACCTCTTGGTTTGGTACCGACCTGAGAGCCTTAGATCGACGGCGACCTGAGTTTTAGCTCGCCATGACCTATCTTCTTGCTTCTTGAAATTATGGGTATGGATCACTGGTGAGCATGGGTCTTAGTTCCTATTTTTGGGATTGCCTTCGATCTTTGAATGGTTTGAAATACATCACAATTTTTTGAGGTCATGGGCATGGATCGATACTGATCTAGGGTGCTTGGTTCGGTACCGACCCAAGACTTGGCTTTGGATCTTGACTTTGGCCATCTAAAGTACTTTACCATGTAAGTGATCTTTATAGGTATTTGGCAAGTTTATAGTTACATCTTTGAACTTCTCTTGGGATTTGAATTCTGGAGTTATCGTTCTGGCTTTCTGGTTTGCTATTTGAAACTCGATCATTCTGACTTGTCTTGATAAGGCTTGGCAAAGACGTCGGATAACAATTGCCCCGTCGAGTATGCCTTGTGTTAACAAGGTATGCTTTGGATCAAGGTAGGCTAATTTTAAATCTAGTCTTAGATGCCTTCCATTTTCCAAATTGCTTTCACAAAGCTACAGATCTTCTTGAATTGTCAACTTACATCAGACAATTTCAAACTCATATCCCTTAGATAGTATAAGAGCTGGAGCGTGTTGTTTGAGTTTGTCATCTTGATTCTGGAAAGTCTTCGATGATTTTTTTCTTTTAATCGATTAGGTAGTATTTCTCCATTTAGAACTTCATCTAACTTTGCATCGCACTTCTCATTTTTTATCATCACATTTATTTTTTCAATTATATTTCCTCTTTTTTTTATTCGATACCAATCTAAGAAGCTTGGATCGGTACCCTATTTTCCAGCCTATTTTGCTAGTTCATCCTATACTTAAACAAATTATGGTCTTTTTCTTTCTCTTTAGTCATTCATTTGTTCGTTCTTCAGCTTTCGAGCTTAACTGCACCATAGTCAAATTTTGCTCCAGACTTCATCCTTGACTTTGAATTATCGCCGACGCCTTATAACATCATTGCTTGTTGCTTTAACCACCACTAAGCCCATCGCATTCATATCTCACATATAAAAACTAAACCACTAGTTCTATTTGAGATTTAGATCTAGGAAAATTTCGAACACAACCCTCTTCGAATTGAAATGGGTAGGTGGTGGCATGGGATCACGTGGGTCACCGGTGGTTTAACATTAATCATGCTCGGTCGCCGTTGATGAACTTCATCTCCCCACCCTTCTTAGATCGGTGCCGAACTAGGACCTGGGAAAATTTTGGAGATGTTTTCAAAGTTGGCTTGGTTTTGAGAAAACTTTGTTTAGCTCAAAGCAAATGCAAGAATTCCCTAGGAATGACTCGAGCCATTCGCTTATGCACTTTACTTTAGGTTATTTCTAGGTCATGCTCGAGTTGAACTCGAGTTTTTTGAGTAGCCAAGGTTTCTAAAAAATTCTACAAAAGTTCCCTTAGTTTTTCAAAAAAATTTCAAAGACTTTAGTAAGGAGTTAGGAAGTAGAGTATTCAAGCGACTTGTGGTCGAGTTGAGATCAATGATCGTACTCATTGGACTGCTCAATAATCTTTTTAAATCAGACACTTCACTCCAGTGTCCCTACAAAGAGAAATCCCATGTCACTCCGAACAAAGTTTTTTTTATCATAAATCATACGAAGTAGATAAAATCCGACGCATTGTTTCATCGCATGACAATACTCATTTGTCTACATGAGTCAACTTTCTATACAGAACTTTTGCATTTATAGTGCTATGGACATTAAACACATGTACTGCATTGTTTGAATTGTATATTATTGCCCCCTTTAATGTACAAGATCTGATTGATCAATACATGTTGACACCTGTTGGGTCTTACACATCGGCTACATAAGGCTCTATTTCAACATGAAGGTTAAAGTTTTAATCTTGCCTGACCTCACTTACATATGGAGTTTTTAATAACTATGAATCGTAGACATTCTTCACGTTTTTCTGCAATGGGAAAAGGTTAATCGACATCAAAATATGTTGAATATGACATAGAATCCAGTTCTTCGACAATGCCCGTTACGAAGTCTACTTCGGTACCTTTTTGGCCTCTACCATCTAGTCATCAGATGGAGCAGCCTTTAGGGATGGTTCCTTTTGTGTCGGCTAAAGAGGCTTCAGTGGGGGTTTCCCCCGATATTGATATTGGTAATGCTATTATCTTAATAGATCCTCAGGATTCTCCAGCTTCGAAAGTAGACGAGGCATCTCTTTAGAGAATATGAAAGAGACACGGAATTCCTTTTGAAAACGTATTACTCTCTGCATGCTTTCAATGGACGCATGACCCACCTGAGGGGTATACAACCTGTAATCGATATATGTTCACGACTGGATGTGTTCCTCCCTTCAACCATTTTATTCGGTTAATTTTGCAATGCAAGAAGCTTTCCTTGGCCCAACTGCACCCAAATAGTTACACTTCTTTGCATAACATGTATATGATCTTCGTTCGCCATCTGAACAAGGTACCTACTGCAGAAGAGATCCATTATTCGTATGGCTTTAAGCATTGAAAGGGGACCCCTTCACTCACTTTTCTGTAGCCTTCCAAAGGTCGTCATATAGTTGTTGGGCTTTGGAACAAGCTGAGTTATTTTAATAATGAGTTCCTTTTCGTGCATTATCCACCTGGTTTTGCACAAAATTGGTTGTTAGGATGTTGGTTTCGTCTCTACCTCTTGTATTGAAGGGGTTAATTTGGCCCTAACTGTTAACTTTGTATTTCTCATTTTTACAAATGGTTCAAGGAGACCAGGCAGTGCAAGCTTAGCAAGCAATTCTTGCGGCCCTTCAGAAAATTCCACTTGAAGAAAGAGACGTAAGGCTCTAGGTTATCGATGAGAATATGCAGGCGAACCACCTTTTAGAAGGTCGCAATTTAGATCAAGTGTTCGTGGCTTGTGAGGATGATGAAATTGTACCAAAGGTCGAGTCTGAAGTCCATGCTAAAGAGAATCAAGAAGTGCCCCTATATAAGATCCGATTATTGATCCTAGAGTGGAGCAAGGAGCAAGAGACAATGACGGAGAGAAAGATTATAATAGAGATGGTAAAGTGGATATAGATCTTGGTTGTGAACCTTGTAGTGATGAGGGTGGTGATGCTTACATGTGACTCATTTCTTGACGGCCAAAACTAAAGATTATTTCATCTTGCACATCTTCACAGCCTCCACCAGATTCTATAGTAGAGGAAACACCCATCCCTCCATCTAGGGATATTTATGGATCATTCGCGAGTATGCCAGATAAAATAGGCTCTTTTGGTCTCTGCAATATTAGTATTGGAGATATTAGTTCTCCCATCTATTTGTCATCATATGTGCCCGCAACTGAAGCTGAGGAAATAACCCATGTGAGCAAGCTTCAAGTCTACGATCCGTAGAGGGCATTAAGACATATATGCACTACGGAACACTATATGTTTATACTATATGCTCCAAATTTCCATCTTACTAGTACTTACTTATCTGTGTTTTGTTTTCAAATTCCATGGATCGTAGGCCTCGTTTTGATGATTTTAAGAGTCATGGAGACAAGACCTCATTCTCCACTACCGTACAATATTGAAAGGTTCTCGACAAGGCCTGACCCCATCCACTCTATTAAAGTTCCAATCATTCCAATTTTAGTTCAACCTGCAATGCAACCGATATGTCTTCCCACACGCCTTGACGATCTGACCAACAATCTAGGATTCTGTCTTTTGATTGTTCCAAGTGAAGGCCTGGGCAAGAGAATCTTCATGCCGCGATTACTATAGAGACCGAAGCTGTTACGAACCCACACTGGCTGCTATGAAAAGTGCCTTTCCCAAGCTCTATCTGATGATGGCAAATTTGTTCCTCACATAAAAGATATTCCTCAAAACTGTCCATTTCCAAAGTATCTTACAAGAGAAAGGTAGCTCTTCAAGGGATGTAGCACCTCAAGCAAGAAACAAGCGTATTATTAATGCCCTTGATAAAGAAGTTGAAAGACTTAAGGTTTCTCTAGCTGTAGCTAAGAAAAAGTTGAAGGAAAAGACTAAGTCCTCAGAAGAACAATGCTAGAACCAACAAAGAGAAGTTGAGGCTACGCAACACATAAGTCGTACTCTTACGTTGGAAAATGAAAAATTCCAGAACACTATGGATAAACAGGCCTCGGATTAAAGGTATTGAAGGAAGTGCTTGAGGTTGAGAAGAAAGAGAAAGATGATGCTCTCACTCTAGCCTAGGATTACTGCAATGAGTTATTGGACACTCGACCATTGAAAGATGAGGCCGAGGCCCAGGCAAAGATAGTTGATGAGCAGATCAAGGCCACTGAAGACTAAATCAAATTTAAAATTGAGCCTACCCTCGTGTAATTCTATGCGAACGTCACCAAGTTCGAGCATTTGAGACGGCTGGATAAGGGGCATACCTAGGCCTTAGCTATGGCTTGGGGAAAAATCTTGAAGAAGGAACGAGATCATTCTGACAGGGCTGAGATTGACGAAGAGGAGTTAAAGCTTGACCTCTTAGAGGAAGAGGATATAAGGGCACTCGAGGCTACCAGGATCCTATTACTCTCCGAGGTCAACCCCCCAAGCCAGACAGTCTACCGGGGTTCAATCCAAACCTAGTTGTAAAGGTTTATATGAGAGTTCCAGTTATGTTCCCTAATGACCGATGATGGAGACTCTGAAGCCAACGTCGGGCTTGTCTGGTGCAACTACTACTCTCGTATTGGGGCCGCTAACCAATGAGGCTAGTATTCCTCCTCCTAGCTCTACTACTATTTCTACCATCGAGGAAACTTCTAGCACTTCAAATTCTTTGGCATCCTCATTAGATGTGATGCCCCACCTCTATACTCACACTAACCAGGGACACTATTGGGTATTGCCATCAATTAGTACAAAGAATAAGGCTGTTGAGGAGCGACCAACTGTATAATTGATTTGAACGAGAACCGATATGTCAGATAGTATGTCATGCATTTCATTTTCAAGAGGAAATCCAACATATCCAATCCATTACTCAAATCTACTATATAGTGGCTAAGTGGGCTTCGGTATCAATATAAAATAAACACAACACAAAATCAGTCACAGATATTCATATCACTAAGACGGAAACATATATGAATATAACACATAGAAGTGAACATCAAAGTAGTGGCCATACAAGATCCACTACATCATAAAAGAATAGGTACAAGTACTAGACAAAAGAATAAGTATACATCAAGGAGTCTCTATCTCGAATGTATAAAAACAAAAACCACTGAGCTAAAGTAGTTAGCCAAAAATCAGAAGCTAGTCCCTGCTAAGAAGTCAAGTGGAAGTACCTAAAACACATCGGTATGACCCGAGTATTATTTAAGAAGAAAAATAATAAACGGATCACTCTAGCTATAAATATCATACAAGATGAGATAGGATAAGTGATATGACAAAAATATATGATAACAATAATTTCATACTGTGATAAGTATATATTTGATAACAATGAAAATCATATAATATCTCAAATCTCCTCAAATATCCAAAAAGAATATCATATTCTTTAGCTTATTCACCAAACCTCAAATATTAACAAAACATACCAATGCAAATCACAAAAATTGGTGATACACAAATTCTAGAAATCAATAATTAAAAATCCAGAAAACACAAAGGGGGAGGCCTATCGCAAACGGGAGCATGAAAACTCAACAACACATGTATCACAAACGAGACGCTATCCCATGGGTCGCTAACCCATATTGAGCCGAACATTGTTTAACGACAATTTTTCTATTGATTAGAAAAATGCCGATAAATTTTGAATTAATTTTAACCGCAAGCACACGACGTACAATTTTAGTACGTGGCGAGTACGAGTCGATCCGTAGAGAATTTTTAAGATTTTAAAATTTTCAATTCAATCAAATTAGACCAAAGTGGGAGAAAATTGTTAACTACAAAAAAAGAGCTAAAGCTAGAATTGAAATGTGATTTAAAAACTATTAAACTAGAGAACAATTTAGAGGCAAATCCACTCTCATATTTTTGTAAATCAACAAACAAATAATTCATGATCTCTAGCTTTGATATTAAGTGAAATAAAATACAAAAAATAAACCACTTATCAATTCTCATGAAAATGAAGCCAAAGCAAAAGTTATTTTAAGTATGATCTATTTACTATTGTAACTAGTAATGTAAATCATCAAATTTCATTTTTACTTTCATTTCAAAATCAAAAATTAATTAGCAAATGATGATGTAAATTGTTTTTATGTTGAATAAGAATAGCTCATTTGCATAAGAAATTTAAGCTATCAAACCCACTTGTATAAACTTACATCAAAATTCACTTTCATGAAGCACAAGCTAAAAGATCATAAATCATAAAAATGTTGAAATTACATAATATTTGAGAGCTTCATTGCCCCTAAATTGAAGGGGTTTAGCTACTCATTTGTGTTATCAAATCAACACATGTAAGTTTCAACATTGGAAAGCAAAGAGAAGTAGCAATTAAACAAAGGAAATGAGATTAACTACTTGCATGAAATAACATCAAACTAATTGCATGAATGTAAATCTAAGCTATGAACATAAAAAGAAAGAGAGCAAAGAAATAAACATTAACAATAAAACAAAGAAAGGCATGTAGAAAAGAAAAGAGAAAGAGGCTTTGAAGCCATTTTTATTTCATGTAACATTGAGCTTACAATTTGATTGCTTAATTTCCTAAGTAAAATGAAAGGTAGAAAGATATTTACATGTACATAAGAGGGCTATTTATACATGCATAAAACCCTAATTCCATTTTTAGGGTGCTTCCCAAAATGCCCTTTAGGAAGTGTGGCCACCAAGTAACCATTAGCCACTAATTAATTCATCATTTAATGTGCATGAAGCTTTAACCTCCACTTAGTTGTCCATTAGCTTCTAATTGTAGATTTAGGTAAGTGGGTGGGGTCCTCCATGATCATGGTCTTGAATTATTTCCCTCTTCTTTCCTTTGTATTCATTTGTGCATGCATGTATCTTCATAAAAGCCTCTTCCATATGTATCCAAATTCCTATAAAAATCATCAAAAAATGTCCAAGTGAAAATTCTCAAATTGACACATGCACAAAAATGACCATTTTGCCCCTGAATGAAGATGAATATATGATGATTTGAAAATAATTGAATTATGGTTTTAAACATGTTAGAATGCCCAAATATGACTTTTATTTAAATAAAAATAGATAAATATGAATGTAAATATGCACATTTACATGCACATCAAATACCCTCACACTTATCTTTTTATTCGTCCTCGAATAAATGAAAACTAAGACAAATCCGTTTTCGTAGGGAGCACGATTGCATTGAGCATATGCGACAAGCCGTTAAACCTCTGGGTGTCCCCAGTAGGACGAGTGTTGTCTCGTGAGGGTTTTCAACGAATACTTCCTACAAAATACAAATTCAGGATGAAAATATTTACAAAATGCAAGATTTATTTACAAAGAGATGAATGCGAGTTTTTGAAAATATTTACAAATGAAAGATTTACTTTTAAATAGACATAAATAAGTTAAATATAAGTTTTGGTCATTATCAAAAAAATTAAGTCATTTACTCATTAAAATTTCCAATAAAAACGAAGTTATCGTAACAAATAGACTATAGTTTAACTCGTTGTTTCAGTTGATAGCATAGTGCAACTATTAAATTGATCCTAAGTTGATTATCAGATTTTATCAAAGTGGTATTTTCATTTCTTTCCAATAACAAGTCGAATCAAACAAGTTAAAATGGTGCTTAGATTTTAATTGCTTACTCTCTCTTATTTAAATTTTTTATTGATATTAACAATATTTACATGCCTAACTTAGGTAAACTGAGGATATATTATCCGTGCACTGCCTTGCGGAATGATGTGAGGGGAATATAGAGCGTGGTGGGTGAACACACAAGTGTGAACACTTATCGACTGTAGGCGTTATTAAAAAGAATTTTTATATACACCTAACTCAGATAAACTGAGGCCATATATACCGATCGTGCACTGCCTTTCGGGCTTATGTGAGAAGGGTACAGAGCATGGCGAGTGAACACACGAGTGTGAACACATGACTCTGGGTGTTAAATAAATAAATAAATATATATATACAAATGTTTTTTTAATATTTGTTTTTTTAGAAAGAGAGAGTTTTGCAAAATCATCTTAGCACCATTTAACTTAGAAGATAAAAATGTTATATCCTTGACTTTAAATTTACCACTTTTTTAAAACAAAGATTTTTAATTAGAACATACTTCATAATTAACACATATGAACCTTCCTATATACTAGTTAAACCATTGTTATTTGTAATCAAACTTCATTTTTATTTTTGTTAAGACAAATAAATTTTCAAAAATTTCAATTTATTGACCAAAAGTTATACTTATCCTATAGTGTTTCTTCAAAAAATAAATCAAAATGCTAAAAAGAAAATGTTTTTGAGATTTAGAAATTTTTAGATTTTTTTTTTGAAGTTAAAAGGAAGTGAAAGTTCAAAAATGCCATGAAAATGAGACTCCCCCTCCACACTTAATTTTGACTGTGTCCCCACAGTCAATGCATGATATAATGAGTATAACGGGGAAAAATATGTACATATTTACAAAAGAGGGTTAACATTCTTACTAGACGTAGCTTGGCTCATGAAGAATCATGAGCTCCTCCTCTTGGTTACCGGGCAATTCCAATAAAGGTTTTAAACGATGACCGTTGACTTTGAAAATCGATCCATCCCTAGGGTTTTCTATTTCTACGGCACCATGTGGAAAAACAGTTCGTACCACAAATGGTCCGGTCCATCTTGATTTAAATTTTCCAGGGAATAAATGAAGTCTTGAGTCATATAAAAGAACTTTCTGGTTAGGCGAAAACGTTTTCCTTAGGATTGACTTGTCATGAAAAACTTTGGTTCTTTCTTTGTAAATTTTCTCGTTTTCATACGCGTCGTTCCTAAGTTCTTCTAGTTCGTTGAGTTGTAGTTTTCGATTTTCGCCAGCTTTCTCAAGATCAAAGTTTAAGTTCTTTATTGCCCACAACGCTTTGTGTTCGATTTCAACAGGTAAATGGCAAGCTTTACCGTAAACTAAACGAAATGGGGACATCCCAAGGTTAGTTTTAAAAGCAGTATGGTAAGCCTAAAGCGCGTCGGTCAATTTCTGAGACCAATCTTTTCGATTTTTGTTAATAGTATTTTCCAATTTGTTTTATTTGTCGATTTGAAACTTCAACTTGGCCACAAGTCTGAGGATGATACGGAGTGGATAACTTGTGGGTTATCGAGTACTTTTTCATTAAAGTTTCAAAAGAACGGTTACAAAAATGGGTTCCGTTATCACTGATTATTGTGCGAGGTGTGCCGAACCTTGAAAAGATGTTTTCTTTGAGAAATTTCACAACAATTCTATGGTCGTTGGTTTTGCAAGGAACGACTTCGACCCATTTTGAGACATAATCGACAGCGAGAAGGATATACAAGTTTCCAAAATAATTGGGAAAAGGTCCCAGAATGTCGATACCCCAAACATCAAAGATTTCGATCGTAAGAATGGGGTTTAGAGGCATCATATCTTGTCGAGAAATTCGTCCAAGCATTTGATATCGATTGTAAGTTTTACAAAATTCAAATGAGTCTTTGAAGAGAGAAGGCCAATAGAAACCACACTGAAGCACCTTGTGACGCCCCACCTCTATACTCACACTAGCCAAGGACACTACTGGGTAATGCCGTTGACTAGCACGAATAATGAGGCTGTTGAGGAGCGATCATCTGTGTAATTTCTTTGTGCGAGTACCGATATGTCAGATAGAATGACTTGCATTTCATTTCAAGAGGAAATCCGACATATCAAATACAAACTCAAAGCTACTACACAGTGGCTATGTGGGCTTCGGAAACCAATATAGAAATAAACATAATATAAATCAGTCATAGATACGCCCCATGCCTAGTCGAACATCGACGCACCTAAAAAGATACGCCCCACGCCTAGTCGAACATCGACGCACCTCAAAAGATACACCCCATGCACCGACTTATCAAGCCGATTGCTCCACGAACGGTCCAAAGACCATGGGTCGCTAGCCCATAAAAATGAGCAGAAGCTCTATAGAACGGGGTACAGTCCCCTACGCGGACAAAGAGACATCGCACATCGCTAGTCTAAATCACCAAAGGATCATCATTGAACGATAAGTTTAAATTACACTAAGCTAGTAAATAAATGAGTTTAGCTTCATGTCCCATAACCACTGGCTTAACTTAAATATTTACAAACAGATTGTAGATTTCCACTCGAAAATTGTCACAAGAGTTCAATCGAACAAGTCTAAGAATTAACCGACGAAGTAAACGCAAGCATTTCATTCCACTTGTTTTGCTAAGTCGTTTAATTGGACTTCTCGTACGAATGAGGTAAAGGTTTGTATATACTAATAGATTGGAAAACGGATTTAAAGACGAGTTTTGTATTAAAAGTACGTTGAAATCGGTTTTGTGAAAGCATTTGAATATTTACTACTAGTATAGAAACCTTTGTATTTTTAAAAGTGACAAATCACAGAAAATGATTGTAGAAACAATCGATCAACCAAAAATTCACATTCGACGATGTGAATCAAAACCATAGAAATCGATATCAAATGGATATTCCCAAAAATCAAAAGAAAGAAGTCATCAAAGTCGATAATAAGTGATAACAACTATCCAGATCAACAAAAATCGATTAAAATAGGAAATCCACTCAAAAACATAGGCAAATAGGCATAATGCACAGTTCCAGATGTCTGGGGTTTAATCCAGATGTCTGGATTAGGGTTCTGGAAACAATTCAGAAAACCTCCAGACGTCTAAAATTTCAAAGCAGACGTCTAAGCCCTAACCAGATGTCTGAACCTATAAATCAGACGTCTGGAATTGGTCTCTACCATTTTTCTTTCTGCGTTCTTATTTTTTTTTCTCCAGGTCTATAACCAGACATCTGGACTTGATCAACCAGACGTCTGGTCACCTGGTCTGGGCAACCATTTGCCTAGGCCATGATGGCCAAAACGATTCGGGAGCGATCGGGCGAGCAACGGAGACTAGGGATTTATGCCAAGCGACAACCCAGCCTTATAGGCTCTTCGATACACCCCAAATATCATGTCTAAACATCCATATTAGAATTTTCATAAAATTGGACTTCAAAACCAAAAATTGTAAAATTCACCAAATCAATTCAAATCAAAAGCAAATGAACATGAATAAATGTTAGGAATTCATACCTAAACAACAATGAGAGATATAGATGTAGATGTGAGTTCAAAAACTCACCTTTAAACCCAAAAACAACGAATGAGAAGTTTTAAAACAAGGCAAGACCAATTCCTCTTCAATATACCTCTAGAATCTTCAATCTATTATCAAAGTTGAAGTTTTTCCTAAGTTCGGTTATAGGAATTTCTGTAAATTGAAGAGAGATAGAGATGGAGAAGATGAAGAGGATGCTTACTTAAGCTTCTCCTTGATTTTGGACTTGAATTTGTATTCCTAAGAGAAACTAGGGTTTAGGAATTTTAGTTTCCAATCTTTTCCCCCATTTTTCTTTAGCTTGAAAGTGTTAGGAAATGGAATGAATGAACGGATGAAGAGTAGAGGAGTTAGGGTATTATGTTGGGTTAGTGGGCTGAAACCCAAACCCAAAGCCAAAATAGAAAAATAACAAAATTCTACTCAACTCCAAACATATCGATGTTTATACTAAAAAAAGTTGTAAACGCCATTTTGGACTCAGTAGAAGTGGTCTCGAGTCCCAATTCGACTTTTTACAAAAAGTAACATTTCGGACTTTAATTCGATTAACGATGCTATATTTAAATAAAAAATTTAAATATACAATCATAAAATATGCGGGTTGTTATAGACTCCCCTCCTTAAAGAAATTGCGTCCTCGCAATACTTAAGAAGAAAATAAAAAGTAACAACCATACTAAGGTATAATCAACACAAAAGAAGAAATTTTGAAATGAAAAGTTCACCTTAAGGAGCAAGAGAGAGTAAGTCCGGATGTGTTCGCTCGATGAATTCTCTGGATTCTCAAGAGCAATCCTTAGGATTTGAGGACCATTGAACTTTCACAAGAGGAACATCTTTTTTTTAAGGCGTTTAACCTCCAAAGTAATGATACGAATAGGATGTTACTCATAAGTCAAATTTGGTGAAACTTCAATTTCTTCATTACACCGGGCTCAAGAATAGAATCGGAATCCCTAAGGCATTTCCATAGTTGAGAGACGTGGAATACGTCATGAATAGCATAAAATTAAGCCGGTAACAAAAGGCGATAAGCCACGGAACCAATACGTTCGGTGATGGGAAATGGACCAATATATCGAGGTGCTAATTTTCCCGATCGACTGAAACGCACAACACCCTTCATAGGTGAAACACGAATAAAATCTGGACCTAAAATCGCTTCTCACTGGCTTCAAGCCAACATGAAGGAGATCGGCACGGCCTTCCGTAGAGTGCCTCGAAAGGTGCTATACCAATACTAGGTTGGAAGCTATTATTATAGGAAAACTCAACAAGAGAAATATGATCTTCCCAACTTCCACCAAAATCAAGAACACACGCACGAAGAAGATCTTCAAGAGTTTGATTCACACGCTCGGTTTTTCCATCGGACTGAGGATGATAAGCGGTGCTAAAATTAAGCTTTGTTCCAAAAGCTTTTTGAAGACCCTTCCAAAATCCACTAGTAAATAATGGATCACGATCGCTAACGATAGAAGTAGGAACTCCATGCAAGTTAACAATTTCTTTGACATAGAGTTTAGCCAAAAGAGGTACGGTCCGATTGGACCGGACGGGAATAAAATGGGTGGATTTTGTAAGTCTATCTACAATCACCCATAGACTATCATGACCCGAACGAGAACGGGGAAGACCATCAATAAAGTCCATGGAAATTTGATCCCATTTCCAAATCGGAATGTCCAAAGGTTGCAATAACCCACCGGGCCTTTGGTGCTTGGCCTTTATGAGTTGGCAAGTCATGCAACGCTTAATAAAGTTAGCAATATCAGATTTCATTTCATCCCAACAATAAAGTCGCTACTACTACCGGGATGAATGGTAAATTTAGATCAACAAGATTCTTCTAAATTGTCTTTACAAAGATCACAAATGTTTGGCACGATAAGTCTACCAAACTTTCGAATGCCACCACGAGCATCGATTTCAAAATCTTTCAAACCATTAACCTTATTTTGATCCCTACAACTTTGGCTAAGAAAAGCCAATTCGGGATCTTGCTTTTGAGCTTCAAGGATGCGGTCTAAAAGAGAAGGATGAGCCTCAAGGCTACATAAAACAAGAGTTGAACATAAATTGGATTCACGATCTCGAATCTCACAAGTGGATAAAGTCTCGAGATCATTCCATTCGGATATCATCAGTGAAACAACCGCTTGTTGCTTACGACTAAGGGCATCGACAACTCGATTACCCTTTCCGGGAGTATAGAGAATATCAAGATCATAAGATGCAAGGAACTCGTGCCAACGTTGTTGACGCAAATTAAGTTCCTTTTGAGAGAACAAATACTTCAAAGATTTATGATCGGTGTAGAGAACAAATTTCTCTCCCAAAAGATAATGACGCCAAATTCTAAGAGCGAAAACAATGGCCACGAGCACCAGATCATGAATGGCATATCTGGTCTCGACAAGCTTTAATTGTCTAGAATTTTAAGCGATAACACATTCCCTTTGCATGAGAATGGCTCCCAAACCAATACGAATAGCATCGGTACAAACAATAAAGTCTTGATTCCTTTTGGGAATCACAAGAATAGGAGCATCGAAAAGGAGTTCTTTTAATTGATCTTCTTTCCCAAAAAGTAAGACTTTAAAAATTATAATTAACTTTATGTAATCATCTTTTTAGAAAAATTTACTTTTTACAAGTCAATTTACTATGTCTGACTGTCTCATTATAGCGTTTAGGAGATTCCTATCGATAACGTTGATCAGGCGCATCGACCAGAATTCTTAAAGCACTCAATGGGCAATACAACACAAAATCATCTTTTATATGATAAACATGTCTCTTAAAAATTTTACGAATATTCTTTGCTCGTTTTAAGAACAAAATCCAATTATACTTATAAATATCTTATTAAAAAGATTTGCAAATTTTAAATTGTTGTTTTCATCCATAATCAATAAATACAAGGATGGTCTCATCGAGATATTCGCAGAATACTCGATTCATAAGATGGATGAAATAAGCTAAACAAATCGAATGACATCACGAGTCACTCATAAGAATCATAACGAGTGCGGAATGTGGTAAGTGGAATGCTACCCTCCGCAACTCGTAGCTGATGAAAACCTAAGACAAGCTCAAATAATCCTAAGACAAGCTGAAAAGACCTTAGCACCACTCAATAGGTTTCTTAGGTGATAATCCTAAGACAAGCTCAAATATACCAGAAAATTCACAAACTACTTGAATGAGAGAAATAACACTTTCCTCATCATGTGGGTTTAAAGAATAAAATGATGCCACCGAATTTGGAAATCAAAATCATTAAGAACAACAGAAATCTACTTAACAGATTGAGAATGTCAAAGATGGATAGTCCTCACAGGACATAGGATATGGGCTTCATATCGATTAAGCCAATCCATCCCCAAAAATCATTCCGAAACCTAAGTAGCAATCGGATCGGAAAGCATAATCACATAAAATAATCTCGACATCTCCATAAAGTAAACTGAGTGTTGCGGATCCACCAATCGAATTCGCAATTCTCAATGAAGTTATCCAGCTCATAATATTTAAAGAAAAAGCAACAACAAGTTCTTTCGATATAAAAGAGTGAGATGCACGTGAATCAAAATAAATTCGAATAGGAAAATCATGAAATAAAATTATGTCATCAAGGACTGAATGAAAAATACCTTGACCAAGAGAAGTGTTACTAGGGGCTTGCACAACATTTAGCTTTCCCTCCTTCTTGCTTTGAAGTATGGGACACGCAGATATATGATGACTCAAACTCTTGCAATAGCGACAATAAAGGGGTTTCGAACACTCATTCGCATAGTGGTCCATGGAACCATAATTGTAGCATTGTCCACGACTAGAGGTAGGAGTCCTTGCTACCGAAGTTTCTTGCTTCCCTTTCTTGTTAGGATTGAGGCCTTTGAACTTAATAGGCCTCTTCATGTTATTGTTGAAGTTCGGTTTGGCACCCACAACTTCAACATCACTTTCTTTTTCGGCCTCTTCAAGTCGAAGAGCGATATCTACAAGCTGACCGAAAGAAACCTCGAGTTTCAGAAGTAATGGCTTTTTGAGGTTCTTATTCAACCCATAGACAAACCTCTGATTTTTCTCCAATGGGGGTATTAATGTACTCGACCCCATATTTAGTCAGAGATTCAAAAGATGCGACATAATCTGCCGCAGAAGATTCACCTTGAACAAGGTCAATAAAGCATTGGGCTAAAGTTACTTTTTCAGCCTCCGGCACAAACTTCAATTCGAATCTTTCCCGGAATTGCTCCCAGTAAGATCCGCTTCGATAATCTCAGAAACCAAAAGCTCATTCCAATCTAATGCTCTCTCCATGAGCACGCTAGAATCCACTTGGACTCGATGTAGATCAATAAGGAAAAGATGCGATCGCATGTTCTAAGCCAAGCTTGGATTTCCATAACGCTTACGGAACCCTTGAATGGCCTTCCACCCAAATTGGTATAATCTCTGCATAAGCGTGCAAACCCATATTTAGGATGAGTAGGCTCTGGAATGGGTCCGACAGCTTGAGCATTCTTCACAAGATTTAAGAGCTGCTGGGCAGACATAAATACTCCATCCTGAGGAGTAGCATTGGATTGACCGACGCTGGGACGGCCTGGTCTAACCATTTCTCTTCTTTAAGAAAGAAAGAAAGAAGAGGAAAAAGGTTATTCTCAAAATGAATATCAAACAAACTAGATTGATAAAACAAGGCATCACAAAAGAAAATAGGATAGTACGGGTCCAATGACTCAAATTAATCCTAAGGCACGATTCCTAAGAAAGACTTAGGACAATGATCCTTGCTAGATTATTCAACATTGTTCCGAAGTTTGGCTCTGATACCAAGCTGTGACGCCCCACCTCTATACTCACACTAGCCAAGGACACTACTGGGTAATGCCGTTGACTAGCACGAATAATGAGGCTGTTGAGGAGTGACCATCTGTGTAATTTCTTTGTGCGAGTACCGATATGTCAGATAGAATGACTTGCATTTCATTTCAAGAGGAAATCCGACATATAAAATACAAACTCAAAGCTACTACACAGTGGCTATGTGGGATTCGGAAACAAATATAGAAATAAACATAACACAAATCTGTCACAGATATTCATATCACAAAGGCGGAAACAGATATGAATATAACACATAAGAGTGTACATTAAAATAGTGGTCATACAAGATCCACTACATCACAAAAGAATAGATACAAGTGCTAGAAAAAAGTATAAGTATACATCAAGGAGTCTCTATCTCGAATGTATAATAACAAAAACTACTAAGCTAAAGTAGTTAGCCAAAAGTCAGGTGACAAACCCTGATAAGAAGTCAAGCAGAAGCACCTGAAATACCTCAGTCTGACCCGAGTATTATTTAAGAAGAAAAATAATAAACGGATCATTCTAGCTATAAATATCATATAAAATGAGATAGGATAAGAGATATAACAAAAACGTATGATAACAAAAATGTCATACAATGACAAGTATACATAAGGTGATAACAAAAATCATACAATATCTCAAATATTCTCAAACACTAAAAAGAATGTCATATTCTTTAAATTATTCACCAAAACACAAATATTGACAAAACATATCAATGCAAATCGCAAAAATCGGTGAAACACAAATTCTAGAAATCATCAACTAGAAATTCAGAAATCACAAAAAGGGGAAGGCCTATCACAGACGGGAGCATGAAAACACCCCAACACGTGTGTCACAAACGGGTCGCTATCCCATGAACCGAACATCGACGCACCTAAAAAGGTACGCCCCATGCAAAGTCGAACATCGACGCACCTAAAAAGATACGCCCCATGCCTAGTCGAACATCGATGCACCTAAAAAGATACGCCCCATGCCTAGTCCAACATCGACGCACCTAAAAAGATACACCCCATGCTTAGTCGAACATCGAAGCACCTCAAAAGATACGCCCCATGCCTGGTCGAACATCGATGCACCTCAAAAGATACGCCCCATGCCTAGTCGAACATCGATGGACCTCAAAAGATACGCCCCATGCACCGACTTATCGAGCCGATTGCTCCACGAACGGTCCAAAGACCATGGGTCACTAGCCCATAAAAATGAGCCGAAGCTCTATAGAACGGGGTACAGTCCCCCACGCGGACAAAGAGACATCACACATCGCTAGTCTAAATCACCAAAGGATCATCATTGATCGATAAGTGTAAATTACACTAAGCTAGTAAATAAATGAGTTTAGCTTCATGTCCCATAACCACTGGCTTAACTTAAATATTTACGAACAGATTGTAGATTTCCACTCGAAAATTGTCACAAGAGTTCGATCGAACAAGTCTAAGAATTAACCGACGAAGTAAACGCGAGCGTTTCATACCACTTGTTTTGCTAAGTCGTTTAATTGGATTTCTCGTACGAATGAGGTAAAGGTTTGTATATACTAATAGATTGGAAAATGGATTTAAAGACGAGTTTTGTATTAAAAGTACGTTGAAATCGTTTTTGTGAAAGCGTTTGAATATTTACTACTAATATAGAAACCTTTGTATTTTTAAAAGTGACAAATCACAGAAAACGATTGTAGAAACAAGATTAACCAAAAATTCACATTCGACGACGTGAATCAAAACCATAGAAATCGATATCAAATCCATCAAATGGATATTCCCAAAAATCCAAAGAAAGAAGTCATCAAAGTCGATAATAAGTGATAACAACTATCTGGATCAACAAAAATCGATTAAAATAGGAAATCCACTCAAAAACATAGGCAAATAGGCAAAATGCAAAGTTCCAGACGTCTGGGGTTTAATCCAGACGTCTGGATTAGGGTTCTGGAAACAATTCAGAAAACCCCCAGACGTCTGAAATTTCAAAGCAGACGTCAGAGCCCTAACCAGACGTCTGAACCTATAAATCGGACGTCTGGAATTGGTCTATGCCATTTTATTTTCTACGTTCTTATTTTTTTTCTCCAGGTCTATAACCAGACATCTGGACTTGATCAACTTGACGTCTGGTCACCTGATCTGGGCAACAATTTGCCTAGGCCATGATGGCCAAAACGATTCGGGAGCGATCGGGCGAGCAACGGAGACTAGGGATTTATGCCAAGCGACAACCCAGCCTTATAGGCTCTTCGATACACCCTAAATATCATGTCCAAACATCCATAGTAGAATTTTCATAAAATTGGACTTCAAAACCAAAAATTGGAAAATTCACCAAATCAATTCAAATCAAAAGCAAATGAACATGAATAAATGTTAGGAATTCATACCTAACAACAATGAGAGTTATAGACGTAGATGTGAGTTCAAAAACTCACCTTTAAACCCAAAAACAACGAATGAGAAGTTTTAAAACAAGGCAAGACCAATTCCTCTTCAATATACCTCTAGAATCTTCAATCTGTTATCAAAGGTGAAGTTTTTCCTAAGTTAGGTTATAGGAATTTCTGTAAATTGAAGAGAGATAGAGATGGAGAAGATGAAGAGGATGCTTACCTAAGCTTCTCCTTGATTTTGGACTTGAATTTGTATTCCTAAGAGAAACTAGGGTTTAGGAATTTTAGTTTCCAATCTTTTCCCCCATTTTTATTTAGCTTGAAAGTGTTAGGAAATGGAATGAATGAATGGATGAAGAGTAGAGGAGTTAGGGTATCATGTTGGGTTAGTGGACTGAAACCCAAACCCAAAGCCAAAATAGAAAAATAACAAAATTCTACTCAACTCCAAACATATCGATGTTTATACTCAAAAAGTTATAAACGCCATTTTGGACTCAATGGAAGTGGTCTCGAGTCCCAATTCAACTATTTACAAAAAGTAACATTTTGGACTTTAATCCGATTAACGATGCTATATTTAAATAAAACATTTAAATATACAATCGTAAAATATGCGGGTTGTTACACACCTTCTCCGTAGTTTTTTGAGGACTGAAATGTCCACCGCTTGATTGTGACAAAATGAAAGAACACTCCTGATCTCATTATTCGGAATGCAACATCGGATGATTTGGTCGGGGCAATATTTGAACAAGTATGGATCGTCCCAATAGAAATGTTTCACTTGGGACATGAATTTGTATTTGTCCTGTTTGGACCAAGATGCGGGAGTTTCTTTAGTGACTAAGTAGTTCACTATACCATGGATCGATAGAAATCGAAAGAAGTTGTTCATCAGGGAAGTTTTCATTGATTGGCAAAGAAGATGGTGCGTTCAGAATACGAGATAAGTGATCGGCTATGAAATTATCAGATCCTTTTTTGTCTTTGATTGTAAGGTCAAATTCTTGAAGTAAAAGGATCCAACGAATCAAACGGGATTTAGCATCCTTTTTAGCGAAGAGATATCGAAGCGCAGAGTGGTCCGTGTACACAGTAATGTGTGAACCTATCAAGTAAGGTTGAAACTTTTCGAGTGCAAAAACGACAGAAGCTCTTTTTCGGTTGTTGTGTAGTTGAATTGAGTGTCGTTCAAAGTCATACTCGCATAGTAAATGACGTGAAGGATCTTGTTGATGCGTTGTCCTAAGACAGCACCAACGACAAAGTTCGAAGCATCACACATTATTTCGAATGGAAGATCCCAATTGGGTGCGCAAATGATTGGAGCAGAAATGAGTTCGTTCTTAAGACGTTCAAAAGAAGAGATACAATCAGACTTAAAATCGAAAGGAACGTCTTTTCCAAGAAGAGTCGTCAAAGGACGAGCAATTTTGCTAAAGTCTTTCACAAAGCATCGGTAAAAGCCAGCGTGTCCTAGAAATGATCGAATGTCCTTAACAGATTTGGGAATGGGTAGATTTGAAATTACGTCAACTTTTGCTTTATCTACCTCAATGCCTTTATTTGAGATGATATGTCCAAGGACTATGCCTTGTTTGACCATAAACTGGCATTTTTCCCAATTCAAAGTCAAATGTTTTTCTTTACATCGATTTAGAACCAATTCAAGATGTGTAAACAATCGGAAAAAGAATCACCAAAAATTGAGAAATCGTCCATAAAAACTTCTAGAAAGTGTTCAATCATGTCAGAAAAAATTACAACCATGCATCGTTGGAAAGTAGCAGGAGCGTTACAAAGTCCGAATGGCATTCGTCGATAAGAAAAGGTACCGAATGGGCATGTGAAAGTCGTTTTCTCTTGATCTTCGAGAACAATTGGAATTTGGTTATAGCCGGAATAACCATCAAGGAAGCAGTAGAATTCGTGGCCGGCTAAAAGTTCGAGCATTTGGTCAATGAAAGGAAGAGGGAAGTAATCTTTACGTGTTGCGGCATTTAGTTTTCGATAGTCAATGCAAACACGCCAACCCGTTTGAGTACGAGTTGGAATAAGTTCGTTTGAATCGTTCTTGACTACGGTTAGCCCAGACATTTTCGGTACAACGTGAATTGGGCTAACCCATGAACTATCAGAGATTGGGTAAATGATTCCGTTGTCGAGAAGTTTAAGAATTTCATCACGCACCGCATCTTTCATTTTTGGATTAAGCCTTCATTGCATGTCACGAATAGGCTTGGCATCATCGATTAAATGGATGCGATGTTGAACAAGAGCGGGACTAATTCCCTTTATATCAGAGATGGACCATCCCATCGCTTCCTTGTTTTTCAAAAGAATAGAGAGAAGATAAGTTTCTTGGTCAAGAGAGAGAGAGTTGCGGAAATTATGACGGGCAACGTTTCGTCTTCACCTAAGTATGCGTACTTAAGGTGATCGGGAAGTGGTTTGAGGTCCAACTTTGGGAGTTTTTCGATCAAAGAGTTGGGTTGAGATTCGAACTCAACTGGAAGTGATTCAAAGGGAAGAGTGTATTCAATCTCGTTGGGAATTTCGTGAAACAATTTTTCGTACTCGGCTTCGCGTTCGTCGTTAAGGTCAAGTGTCTCATTTTCAAAGTTTTCGTGAATGGCACTAACTTCCAACATTTGGTCACAAGGTTCGTTTGATTGGCTTTCAAGATTGAAAATATTAAGATCCAAAGTCATGTTTCCAAAAGATATTTTCATCGAACCGTTACGACAATTGATTAAGGTATTTGAGGTGGTTAGGAATGGTCGGCCTAAAATCAATGGAATTTGACTCGCTAGATTTGTCACAGGTTGTGTTTCGAGAACGATAAAATCAACGGGGAATATGAATTTCCCTACTCGAATGAGCACGTCTTCGATTTCTCCCACGGGCTTCTTAATGGAACGATCGACGAATTGAAGCGTAACTTTTCGTAAACGGAGTATGGAATCAACTTGACACTCGCGCCTAAGTCAATCAAACATTTTTTAATCGTCTTGTCTCCAATTGTACATGAAATCATAGGGCAGCCAGGATCTTTATATTTGATGGGCATGGATTGGGACAAGACTTTACTCAAACTGGCAGCTAAGAAGACTTTTTTGAGCACTTGAGTGTGTCGCTTTTGGGTGCACAAGTCCTTAAGAAATTTCGTGTAAGTGGGGACTTGCTGAACAATGTCAAGAAGCGGGATGTTAACTTTGACTTGTTTAAAAATTTCCAACAACTTTTCCATTTGGTCCGAGTGTTTCTTTGGTCGAAGACGATGTGGAAATGGAACACGATACTCAGTAGGCGGGTCTACTCAAGTAGAAGAAGAAAATTTTTGATTGGCATTCGATTCGACGATTGGCTCCCCGTTCTGTTCAGATTTGTTCATCGTTTTGAAAGTGTCGAGAGAGGTTTCCGGTAAATCGTTTGGGTTAACGACTTAATTATCGATTTGTTTACCGGAACGTAAAGTTGTGATAGCATTCAGTTGGGTGACGTTTCTATCTTGAACAACATGGGCTTGATTTGAATTTGCATTTTGATTTATGGGATTTGGAAGGGGTTGGCTTGGGAATGTGCCTCGTTCGCGTTCACTTACAGACGTGGCTAATTGACTCCTTTGCATTTCAAGTTTTGCAATTGATTGGTTCGTGTTTTGCATATATGAGGTAAATAAATTTTGCAAATTGTTGTTTGATTGAAGGCTATGAGTAGTTGCTTTAGCCAACGTTTAAAGAGTTTTCTCAAGTGAACTTAAACGTTTATCATCTTGGGGAGGATGAGTAGAATTTGGTTGAAAATTTGATTGTTGCGGTTGATTATGAGACGGACCCACAAAGTTTGGTTGAAAATTGTTGGGTTGAAAGGGAGGATTCGAAGCATTATTCGGAAATGCTTGAAAATTGGGACGAACCGTATTCGTGTTGGGATTGTTTTGGTTTCAAGCAAAATTTGGATGATTTCTCCAACCAGGATTGTATGTTGGAGAAAAGGGGTCGTTTTTGGCTTTATTGAAAGCATTGATTTGTTCGACAGAATTAGGACACTGATCGACCATATGATTAGGATCGTTGCATTTATAACACATCGGTTGGGAAGCTTGGTTCATTTGATTCGATGAGAAAACGTTATCGATTTTTTTAATTATTGCGTTGATCTTAGCTTCCAAAGCAAAAGAAGATCTTATCGAGTGTGCACTCGATCATGAGTAAATTGATTTTTCGTTCGAACGTTCCCATTGGGATGATTTTTCGGTGAGGTTTTCAAGAAATTGCCAAGCATTGTCGTGATGTTGGGCAAGAAAGTTTCCTTGGCACATTGATTCGAGCATGGTTCGTGAGCTATTTTCGAGTCCATCGTATAAGATTTGGCAAATCGTCCAAAGTTATGGTGTGGACATTTTATCAAAAGCTCTTTGAATCTTTCAAAATATTTTCCAAATGGTTCTCCCTTAAATTGATGAAAATTTACAATTTCGTTTCGGATTCTACTCGTTTTTTCCAAGGGGTAGAACCTTTTTAAGAAAGCTTTTACGAATTCTTCCCATGTTTTAATTGAGTTCGATGGTAAGCTGTACAACCATTTTTCAGCGTAATCCGTAAGAGAAAATGGGATTAATCAAAGTTTGATTCCATCATCAGAAAGTTGTTGGAGTTTAATGGTTGCACAAACTTGTTCGAATTTAGTCAAAAAGATGTATGGATCATCATGCTCGAAATTGCCAAATTTCGGAAGCGTGGCAATATGGTTCGAGTGAATTTCGAAATGGTTACCCGTAGGGGCGAGTAACGTGATGCGAGATGGAATAGAAACTCTATCAGGAAAGATTCTATCCATAAGAGTTTGAGGGGCGTTTTGTTCGCCATTTCGGGAGGATCGTCTGTTCGGGTTAAACGGTTAGTTGTTGAGTCGCGAGTCCAATGATTTGTTATTGTGTCACGAGTCCAAGCACGCATGCACAAGTGAAAGTCGAGAAGAGAAAGAAGTTAGAATCGAGTTTAGTGAATGAAAGAAGATTTGAAAAACGAAGTGAAAAATTGTTTTTGTTTTTTTAGGAAGAAAAATATTTACCAAGTGAATTTTATTTTTTTGGCTTTTCAAATTTTTATATGTTTTTTGTTTTTTGTAATTTTTTTTGAATTTTTCATATTTTCAAATATTTACCAAAACGATTTTTTTTAGAAAGTGGAAATTTGATTTTTGTTTTTTCAATTTTTTTTCTTCTGTTTTTGAATTTTTTCAAATTTTTTTTCTTTTTGAAGAGATTTTATATATATTTTTTTTGATTGAAAATTTTCAAAGGAAAGGAAAATAGGATTTTTTTTCGGATTAAAAACTAAGTTAAGTAAATTTTATTTTTTTTTATTTTGGATTTTTTTGATTTTTTTTAAATATGCATGAACTAATGCAACTAAATGAATGCAAAGGACTTAATTACAGTTTTCTGTCCTTAGTAGCTCCTAACCCAAAATTATATAATCACACTTTGTCTTAAATCAACAAAAAAATTTCTCAGCTAAGTAACGGGCAGGGGTTATCGGTGCACCACGAATCACCGTAGCAATGCAACCGAAGGTTTAAGTACCTTCAGAGGAACAACCAGTATAATATTTACGAATCACCGTAATTTTTATAACTGGTTATTACTCTGCCGTAGCCTAGACACCAAGAAATATAATTGTTCAAAGAAAACAATTGCGAAGATATAATTAAGCCCTAAGTGAGCTCGTGACACCCTTAAGTCTAATGTCCAACCTTTATTATTAGTCAAATTCTATGATGAAATACGTTTGTGGGCTAAAGAAAGGGTGATGAAATCCCTCACCTTATGTGAATTGGAGTATTGCCCTTAGAAAATAAAACAAGATGAGATGAATGCAAAACTAAAATTAAACGTGAATTTACAATGCAACTAAAATGAAGTTTGTTTTTGTTTTTGGATTTTGAATTTTTTTATATATATAAATGCAAATGCAAGCAACCAACAATGCAATTAAAATAAAACTGGAGATGAGAGCACGATACCAGAGCGTGCAGAATTATTAGAAAATATTTTTTTTAGCAAGCAAAGCACTTCTTCTTGATTTTCTGCTTTGGGAACCTGAAATGAAAAACAAGATATATATACAGTTTATTAAAAGGAGTACTAAAACGAATGGAAAACAAAACAAAATAAACAAAACAAATGAATAAGATATATACAGTTGTTTTTTTATATGAAGAGTAGCTAAGAAAAATTTGAAGCTAAAACAAGTTTTTTTTAAGGAACGAAAAACAAATGAATTTAAAACCAACTTAGCAAATAAATAAAACCTAAATAACCTCTCTTAACCCTTTTTTTTAAACAAAAAGAAAAACTAAAGGCTTAACAATTTAAAACAAAGAAAAAAAAGAATACAAAAAAAGAAAGGAAACAACACAAAAACTATTTATATATATATTACGCCCGGCTCACTTTAGAAAACAAGATCCACCTCACAATAATCTTTTTAACAAGCTTAATCGACAATTTTAAACAGCACAATCGAATTTTTTTACTTCGCAAATTTCAATTCGAAATCAATATTTTCTCAGTCCTTCAAATTGATTGTGGGTTCGTCCGAGAGTGGAAGTGGTGATGTTTGATTGGGTTTTGGCAAAGTGGAGATTGCGATTTCTGCTCGCGAGGGGATTTGGGTCGGTTGTCGTCGAATTAGGAGAGGAAGGTGGTTCGTTGTCTGGTAGTCGCAAATTGGGGGTTCTAGATCGATATTTCAGGGCGGTGATTGGGGTTGTTGTCAGGAGTTCAGGCTGATGCTCGAGTTCGAGTCGATTGGGATTGGGCAGTTCGAAGGTGGAGGTGGTTTCGGTCGCGAGTTCGATTGTATGTTGGATGTAGTTGCGAAGTGATGATGGCAGGGCAGTGATATACAGGGGAGTGCTGAATTTGGTGGTCAAGGTGGTTGTTGCATAGTAGTTGTTAGAGTGTGGGTAGGAAGTGATATGGTGATATGGATTCTTGATTACTGGGTGATGGAGGGTGTTGAAAGGCAGTAGTCAAACAGTGGTTTGGAGCAGTAAGGTGTTGACAGTAAATGGAGATGATATGTTGGTAGGTGTTGATAGGATTGTTTGGAGCAGTCGGACAGTGGTGGTGATGGAAACTTGGAAGGATTGTTTGTGAAGAAGTGGGAAGGGATAGAGGAAGGCAGTTTGAGGGGTGTGTAGTTGAGTGGCAATGAGTTGGCAGCAAGATTTGCTGCAGTGTAAAGCAGTAAGGGAAGTTTGGTGGCCTGTCGCAGTGGTGATTGGAAATGTGAAGAGGTGACTGGTAATATGAAGAGGGTGATGTATATGATGGAGTGATAAGAAGGCACAGTGATAAGATAGTAGATAGTGTGCAGGAGTTAGATCGTAGATGGAATAGGGTATGGTTGAAGTGGAGTGTGATGTAGCAGCAGAAATGAGGGAGTGTGCACACTATGGTTTGTATGTGGCAAGTTAGAATTGGCAGTGACAAATGTTGAACTGGATAAGAATGGAATTGTTGAGTTATGGTTGGTCTGTTTAGGTAGACAGTTGAGTGATATTTGCTGTGAAGTAAGATAGTGAAGTAAGAAGTGTGGTCGACAGCAGAACTGATAGGCAGCCATATGTAGTTGGTTAATGAAATTATGGTATGGCCAATAGGGTATGACAGTAGATAGTAGAATGTGAAGCAGGGAGGAGGGTGGTTTCCAGAGGTTGTGGCCGATTGAAGCAGTTATGGTTGGTTAGCAGTAAGAAATGGAGTGGCTTTGATTGATATGAATGTCTGGTTTGTGGCAGAACCGTGTTTTGGTAGTGGATGTGGATTGTTGTCGGTGATCAGTGGTATCAGTGATGCGACAGTTGTGGTATGGAGTAGTTATAGAGGGTAGTGGAAGGCAAGTATGGTCATAGGTTGGTTGGGGTGTTTGTCTAGTTTCTGAAGTTGACTGTAGTAGGAAGGAAATGTTGAACAGAGGTGGATATGCATAGGGGTTTGAACTATGCAATTCCACAGAGATGATGGAGTTGTTGATTTGTATAATGGAAGAAGTCCACAAGGATGTTTTGTTATGAGGCAAAGAACAGTTTGGTTTTGAAACAGTGTATATTTTTTTAAAAAAAATAAAAAATTGTAAATGCGATATAAATTGTAAAAATGAATTACCAATTGAAAGAGAAATAGAATGTTTTTGTTTTGAAATTGTGAATGTTTTTTTTAAATAGGATATGCAATGCAAAGGCAAATGAAAACACTAGAAAACAACAAACAAACACAATGCAAACAAAAATTAAATAACAAACACAACACAATATTTTTTTTAAATGCAAACGCACAAAAATCAAATAAAACTAATCCGAAGAGTAGAAAATTAAAATCAAGACAAATCCCTGGCAACGGCGCCAAAAACTTGTTTAACGACAAATTTTCTATTGATTAGAAAAATGCAGATAAATTTTGAATTAATTTTAACTGCAAGCGCACGGCGTACAATTTTAGTATGTGGTGAGTGCGGGTCGATCCGTAGGGAACTTTTAAGATTTTAAAATTTTCAATTCAATCAAATTAGACCAAAGTGAGAGAAAATTGTTAACTACAAAAAAAGAGCTAAAGCTAGAATTGAAATGTGATTTAAAAACTATTAGACTAGAGAACGATTTAGAGGCAAATCCACTCTCATATTTTTGCAAATCAACAAACAAATAATTTATGATCTCTAGCTTTGATATTAAGTGAAATAAAATACAACAAATAAACCACTTACCAATTCTCATGAAAATGAAGCCAAAGCAGAAGCTATTTTAAGTATGATCTATTTACTATTGTAACTAGTAATATAGATCATCAAATTTCATTTTTACTTTCATTTCAAAATCAAAAATTAATTATTAAATGATGATGTAAATTGTGTTTATGTTGAATAATAGTAGCTCATTTGCATAAGAAATATAAGCTATCAAACCCACTTGTATAAACTTACTTCAAAATTCACTTTCATGAAGCACAAACTAAAGAGATCATAAATCATAAAAATGTTGAAATTACATAATATTTGAGAGCTTCATTGCCCCTAAATTGAAGGGGTTTAGCTACTCATTTGTGTTATCAAATCAACACATGTAAGTTTCAACATTGGAAAGCAAAGAGAAGCAGAAATTAAACAAAGGAAATGAGATTAACTACTTGCATGAAATAACATCAAACTAATTGCATGAATGTAAATCTAAGCTATGAACATAAAAAGAAAGATAGCATAGAAATAAAAATTAACAAAAAAATAAAGAAAGGCATGTAGAAAAGAAAAGAGAAAGAGGCTTGGAAGCCATTTTTATTTCATGTAACATTGAGCTTACAATTTGATTGCTTAATTTCCTAAGTAAAATGAAAGGTAGAAAGATATTTACATGTACATAAGAGGGCTATTTATACATGCATAAAACCCTAATTCCATTTTTAGGGTGCTTCCCAAAATGCCCTTTAGGAAGTGTGGCCATCAATTAACCATTAGCCACTAATTAAATCATCATTTAATGTGCATGAAGCTTTAACCTCCACTTAGTTGTCCATTAGCTTCTAATTGTAGATTTAGGTAAGTGGGTGGGGTCCTCCATGATCATGGTCTTGAATTATTTCCCTCTTCTTTCTTTTGTATTCATTTGTGCATGCATGTATCTTCATAAAAGCCTCTTCCATATGTATCCAAATTCCCAAAAAATGTCCAAGTGAAAATTCTCAAATTGACACATGCACAAAAATGACCATTTTGCCCCTGAATGAAGATGAATATATGATGATTTGAAAATAATTGAATTATGGTTTTAAACATGTTAAAATGCTCAAATATGACTTTTATTTAAATAAAATAGATAAAATATGGATGTAAATATATGTACATTTACGTGCACATCAAACATCGACGTACTTAAAAAGATACGTCCCATGGACAGAAACTCGTTTTAGCCGAACATCGACGCACCTAAAAATAATACACCTCATGCACAGACTTATTGAACCGATTGCTCCATGAATGGTCAAAATACCATGGGTCGCTACCTCACCAACTTGAGCCGAAGCTCTACAGAGCGAGGTATAGTCCCCCACGCGGACAAAGAGACATCGCATATCGCTAGTCTAAACCATAAAATGATCATCATTGATCAATAAGTGTAAATTACACTAAGCTAGTAAATAAATGAGTTTAGCTTCATGTCCTATAACCACTAGCTTAACTTAAATATTTACGAATAGATTATAGATTTCCACTCGAATATTGTCACAAGATTTCAATCGAACAAGTCTAAGAATTAATCGACGAAGAAAACGCAAGCGTTTCATACCACTTGTTTTGCTAAGTCGTTTAATTGGATTTCTCATATGAATGAGGTAAAGGTTTGTATATACTAATAGATTTGAAAACGGTTTTAAAAACGAGCTTTGTACTAAAAGAAATATTGAAATCATTTTTGTGAAAGAGTTTGAGTATTTACTACTAGTATAAAAACCTTTGTATTTTAAAGTGACAAATCATAGAAATGATTGTAAAAACAATCGATCACCAAAAATCCACATTCGACGACGTGAATTAAAACCATGAAAATCGATATCAAATCCATCAAATGGATATACCCAAAAATCCAGAAAAGAAGTCATCAAAGTCGATATTAAATGACAACAACTAATCGGATCAACAAAAAATCGATAAAAATTGGAAATCCACTCAAAAACACGCAAAATTCAACAGGACCAGACGTCTGGTTGGTTTGGCCAGACGTCTAACCCGGGGTTCTGGAAATTTATAATTTTTTATCCTCTTTCTTTTTAATTCCTGAAGCCATCCAGACGTCTGGTTCCGGGCTGTGGAATTTTATCTTTTCGTTTTAAAACGTTTTTCCAGAAGCCCCTACCGGATGTTTGGATTTTTCAACCAAACGTCTGGATGCCTAGGCCTGGGCAGAATTTGCTTAAACCAATGATGGCCAAATCGATTCGGATGCAATCAGACGAGCGATGGAGACTGGGGATTTATCCCAAACGACAACCCAACCCTATAGGCTCTTCGATACACCCCAAATAACATGTCCAAACATCCAAGATACAATCTTTAAAGATTTTGACTTAAAAATACCAAAATGGGGAAATTCGCCAAACCAATTCAAATCAAAAGCAATTGAACATGAAATAGATGTTAGGAATTCATAACTAACAACAGTGAAAGCTATAGACATAGATGTGAGTTCAAGAACTCACCTTTAAACTTAAAAACAACAATTGAGAAGCTCTAAAACAAGGAAAGATCAACTCCACTTCAATCATAACTCTAAATCCTCCAATCTATGATCATATGCAAATATTTCCTAAGTTAGGTTATAGGAAATTATGAAAATTGGAGAGGGATTGAGATGGAGAAGATGAAGAGGATGCTTACCTAAGTTTCTCTTTGATTTTATAACTAGAACTTGAATTCCTAAGAGAAAATAGGGCTTAGGAATTTTAGTTCCCTTTCTTTTCCCCCATTTTTCCTTTTGCTTGAGAGTGTTAGGAAATTAGAAATGTAATGAATGAATGAAGAGTGGAGTGGGAGCTATTAGGTTGAAGATTTTGGGTTCTCTAGTTGGGTTGGTGGGCTAGAACCAAACCCAAAAGCCCAAATGAAAATACCAAAATCCTAATCAACTCCAAACATATCGATGTTTATACTTAAACAAGTTGTAAACGTCGTTTTAAAATCAATGGAAGTGGTCTCGAATCCAAATTCGACTGTTTACAAAAAGTCACATTTCGGACTTTAAATTCAACTAATGATGTTATATTTAAATAAAACATTTAAATATATTATCGTAAGATATGCAGGTTGTTACATTAGACCTCCATTATAACCCTAAAGAGCCTATCTTCATGGGTACTGAATTGCTTTCAAAATTACCTGTCTTATGTCCTATCATGGATGAATGCTTTGTGGGTACTCCATCTCACACGACATCTGTATCTCTCAGAGGTATATCATTAACCTCACTAATATTCAAGATGGCTCACATGACATCAGTTGATGTCTCTAATCTCTTCCATTTTTCAAGTTTCAGGTCAACCTACTCTTGTTCCCTTGCCTAAAGGAGGCATGTCCTTGGACAAGCAAGCTGCATTGACCAAATCGGCCATCGTTTCCACCCCTATTCAGATTCAAGCCAATTTAATGGGTCCTACTCAGGGTCTTGATGTTGAAATGATCCATGCTTTGGATGAAGATTCCATGGGCGATCCTTATGGAATGCAGGATGACAAAGATATTGTTATTACCGGGGCCTCTGAGCATTTATCTGGGCCTTTGATGTTGGCAGAGAAGAAATGGCAAACTATAAAGATTAAAGATATCAAAAAGGAATAGTTGGATGATGTTCCTCCTTCTCTCTATTTTGCTACCCATGCCACCGATTTCCATTCCTATTTCTACCCGTGCATCTAGTGTTATCCAGACCAAAGCTCTTAAATCTCCAAGGAGTGGCTATGACTAGGATGCTAGCCCCAAAGGGATATTTTTCTAGGGGAGGAAAAGATGAAAAGTTCAGGAAGAGGCATACTACACATTCCTTTGGGAGAATAAGAAGAGGAGGAGGAAGAAACACCCTTAGTAAATGTCTCATTTGGTTATCTTTTATGTAGCCTTCGGTTTTTGTAAATAGGCTACTACTGTGCACGCACAGCCCTTGCTTTTGTTCGAAAAGTTTGTCAGTGATGAACAAAGTAGTTTTATTTTCAAACCTTGATCTCATTTGCCTATGTACTTTGCATTATTTAGCTTTTCATGTTAACCGCGATTGCATTTTAATTAAAGTGTATTAATCATCCATCGTAATTGTATATGGATAGGAGATTTCTTACTATTGCTTAGTTAGATTAGCAGTTTTCTCAGCTTATTGTCCATCGAATGTTGTTTGACTAGCGATAAAGTTGGATTCTCACACACTCTTTATTGCCAAGGAATGGTGCCTTGGGCATCTATCTTTGGACATCCATATTCAATCCTATTATCTTTGGGGATTGATCGCGCGATCACCATCATAAGTGCTGGTTTGAATGTCTATCTCTGGACATTTGTTTCTGATCTCACTTAACTTTGGGCATTGATCGCATTTACCTAGGAGGATCATTCTCCCATTATGTCCTATCTCTGGGACTTAACAAGCGGGACGCCTATCTCTGGGCATCGCAAGTCAATCTTCTCAGCCTCTGGGCAATGGTCTGAGGCTTTTCCTATCTCCGAGTAGAGGTCTTAGGATGAAAGTATAGGGTGTGTCGTCTCTATCGACACCGGTGTGCTTATACATT
This sequence comes from Allium fistulosum, assembly GCA_030737815.1. Lineage (NCBI taxonomy): Eukaryota > Viridiplantae > Streptophyta > Magnoliopsida > Asparagales > Amaryllidaceae > Allium > Allium fistulosum. The sequence goes on from CM060908.1 coordinate 914,215,088, forward strand.
GACATTCCAATCATTGGTTGAAGGAGTTAGCCGATATCTATCTTTGGATGCCTGGAGCAGTTGAGTTCCTAAGATCTAATCATGGATCACAAATTTTGGTTGGCTCCTATCTCCGGGTATCTATATATTTGCATTTTACAAATGCATACTATTAAATTTCGCTGTTATCCACAGCGTATAGTTAGGCCAATGAGAACACAATTCCATCAATCCTTAAAGCCAATTCATTTCATATTCACAAGAATGGCAAACTCTACCTTGTTACATCAGAGCCTAGCTAAGAATTTACAAAGAAACATTTAAGCAAAATAGCATCGTGGATGTTTGCTATTCCACTTCCCTTGGAAGTGAGATTACATCAACAGTTGTTAGCTTGAATGTTCCATCTTCAAGCTTGTGCTCAATGGCATACGGACCTTCTCATTTTAGGTCCATATTCACTGGAATAGGGAAGATTCAATTGAGGATGAGATCATCGATCTCGGAGGTCCAATTCCTTGCCTTTGCATTATATTGTTGAGCTACTCAATTTTGGTGAGCAGTGACCATTAAATTAGCTTACCCGCACTTCTCATCGACCATATCGAGGGACTCAAGTAGGAGCTCCTCGTTCATCTTAGGATCATTATGGATCTTTCGATTAAAAGGTACTTTCGATTCAATCGTAATCATGACCTCTGATCTGTAGGCCAGGGAAAATGGAATATAGTCGGTTGTGGACTTGTGGGTCATTCGGTAAGCCAAAAGCTCTAGAGGTAATTCATCGTCCCACTTACCCTTGGCCTTCGTCTGTCACTTCTTCAAGATGTACATGATGATTATGTTTATGCCTCTACCTGTCCATTCACCTATGGATGTGTTACTACTGCAAATCTTCTCTGTTCGCTACTTGCTGTAGAATTTTGAATTTCCATTGGCGAAAATGATTGTTACTGGAATTCCAAATCGATGGATAATGTTTTTGACAACGAAATTGATCACCTTCTTCATGATGATTATAGCAAGCGGTTTCGTAAAATATTCAACTGCATCAATGGCATATTTTTCTCTACCCCTCAACTTTGGTAGAACACCGATAATATCAACTCCCCATATTGCAAATGGCCATGGGCTGACCATTTGTGTAATTTCCATTGACAAGGCTCTAGGAATCTTAGTAAATCATTGGCATATGTCGCACCTTCTAGTAAAATCAGTCACATCTCAGTTAATTATTGGCCAAAACTATCTATAGAAAAGAATCTTCCTTGCCAACGTCTGCCCCCTAGTGTGATCGCTACAGGCTCCTTAATGCATATCCGAAAGGATCCTTTTAACTTCATCAGACACATCGAAGCAGGGAAGCTAAGAATTCTTCCTATATAGTACTCCTTTCCAAACAATAAATTGTGGAGCTTTGTGTAGGAGTTTTCTTCGATCGTTCCTTCTGTTCGTAAGAGTTCCTTTCAACAAGTACTCCTTGATTGGAGTCATACATGATTCCTTTTCAACTTCAGCCTCCAAGAACCAATCGACATCCATCTGTTCGATGCTTGGAGCTGATAACGCCTCTACTGGAATTAAACCCATGAGTTACGCATCCCCAGAGCTAGCCAGTTTGACTAGCGGATCGAGCTTTGTGTTCTCCTCCCTGATAATGTGCGTTATCATGTAGTATTCGATGTCATTGAGTAGTTTCGGAACTTTCATGAAATAAACGGCTAGCCTAGTTCCCTTGGCTTGAAACTCCTCCTTTACCATTAATTGAGAGTCCCTATATATATGCAATATTTTGACTCCCAATTCTTTCGCTATCACGAGCCCTATGATTCGTGCTCCATACTCGACTTCATTGTTCGTTGCAGGGAACTCAAGTTTTAGACCATAACATATTGACCATTCCTTGGGAGTTATTTAGATCACTCTCACCCTCGAGCAACGCTCGTTAGATGCTCCATCACTGTATAGCTTCCATTGAGCATTCCGCTCCACATCTTCTCCTCTTTATTTATCTCGAATCATAAGTTCGGTAATGAAATCGACTAATTCCTATCCTTGGATCGCTTTCCTAGGACGATAGGGTATTTCATACTGACTTAGTTTGTTATTACACTTAATAACCTTCCCGAAGTCTCGGGTTGGTGCAACACCTGTCTTAGAGGTTGGTCAGTCGGTACTTTAATTGGATGAGCTTGAAAGCAGGGACGAAGTTTCCTTAACGCAATCAACATGCAATATGCTAGTTTTTCCAACTTTGGATAATTTCTTTCTACTCCCATTAACCGCTTGCCAATGTAATTACTGCCTTTGGATCGGGTTTCTTCACATACTAGGGCAGCACTTAAAGTATGAACAGATACTGCCAAATAAACAAATAATTCTTCTCCTTCCAAAGGCTTTGATAAGATGTGCAGTCTTTCTAGATGATCAAGCAAGGCCTTAAAAGCATCATTAAACTCCTGCATCGATGAAAAATTTCCTTTTCCTTTCTTGAGGGCATCGAAGAACAGTATACACTTGTCTATAGCCTTTGAGATAAACCGACTCAACGTAGCTACTTTTCCGTTCAAGCTTTGCACCTCCTTTATTATTTCTAAGGCTCTGGCATCCCTCAGTGCCTTAAGTGTTCTAGATTGGCCTGTATGCCCTTGAGTTTGCTACGAAACCCAAAAATTACTTGATGCGACCTCAAATAAACACTTCAGTAGATTGAGCTTCATCCTGTATCTTTAGCCAAACATCTCTGATAGGTCTTCTAAGTCTGAATAGTTAATGCATGTTCGCTATTTTCCATTAGGCTTCTTGACTAGCACTGGATTGGATACCCATTCGGGGTATAGAGCATCGTGGATAAAGCCGTTGGCTTTTAGCTTATCCACTTCTTCTTTTGATGCAGCGGATCACTCTAAATGTAGGCTACACAGTTTCTGCTTCACAAGAGGACATTTGTGGTTCATATTCAATGTGTGGCACTCTATCTCTGGCGATATTCCACACATATCGGAATGCAAGAAAATACAACTAGGTTTGTTTGGAGGAACATTGCCAACTCCTTTTTTATCTACATACTGAGTTGAGATCCGATATTCAGGACCCGAGTAGGATCATCCTGATCGATCGAGATGTTGATCGTCCACTCTATTGGGGTTGCCCTCGCATCCTCTGGCTCTTTCCTTAGATCCATGGCTTTATGGAATTTGTTATGCCGACCAAGCCAGGTCTTAGGTGATGGTTTTTATGCATCAATCAACTTAACATAGGGAGTCTTCTCCACGTCCTTTCCATTTTTCATGTCGCTTTGACTCTCTCAGCTCCACGACGTAGGGTTCACGCTATACATTCTAGTTGCCTTGGATGACTCTTTCCCTATTCTCTATAGGAGATTTCATCGTTAAACAGCATGGAGCTAGTGTCACCCTAAAACTGGTAAGGGCTAGTCAGCTCAAGAAGGCGTTATATGCAGAAAATGTATCCATCACAACGTAGGCTATAACTCTCTTTCTCTTGCAGTTACCTTTACAATAATCTTCCATAAACTAGCTAATTTATTTGGAGAACATACAGTTGAGTAGGCGTTGATAGGTGGCGCCCGCATTTCGCATACCAAAAAGCATGGCATGATAGCAATATAGGTTAACATTTGTGATGAAGGAGGTGTGCACTTGGTCAGGGTCGTGCATGGAAATCTGATTATACCCAGAACAAACATCGATGAAGGTGAGGAGCTTATGTCCACCAGTTGCATGTACAGGATGATCAATGTGCTATAGGAAAAGTTTGTCTTTAGGCAGACCTTGTTGAGGTTGGAGAAGTCAATGTAAGTTTTCCAAGTCCTATTTGGCTCTCTAACCAGTACTAGGTTAGCTACCCATACCAGATACTCTGCCTCATGAATGAAGCCATTAGCTAACACCTTCCCAACCTTTTCTTTAAGAGCTTGATGCCTTTCTAGGTTGAGCAATCGATGCTTTTGATGACTACGGTGGCCTTAGGATTGATGTTGGGTGCATGGCAAATGATATTAGGATCAATGCCAATTATGTTAGCATTCCCCCATGTGAAGACATCTCTGATTTGCTGCAAGAATTTGATTAGACCCTCCCTTACTTCCGGGCTGAGCTCTATTTCAATTTGAACTAATTTTTTTGGGTCGGCATAATTTATAGAGATTGATTCCATGGGAGTGGTCGCCTCGCCCTCAATGCTTGAGTCGTACATGCAAGGGTCTAGCGGGTCATCAGTTGGATCTAAGCTTTTTTCCAAGTCATATTAATTTAGTGTGTAAATCATGTGCTCTATGCAATCCTCGACCGGGATAGACGTCCATGCTTGAGTCGGGTAATGATGTTGCCCGTGGCACTCACAGATGAGTATGTCAGTGTTGATAGGGTAGGAGTTGTTGTATTAAATGTCTTGGCTTGCCAATGGGGAGCGACTTGCTCATTCCATGCTATGATGAACTCTCTAGTTCTTTGGGGAGTAGCCAAGGATATAAGATTCCTTCCATCCCAGTCTTGACGGTCCCGGCATGACCTTGAGTGTTGTTGTGTTTAAGGGTACTCATGGGTGACACGCAACCAGTTGATGCAGCTTCGAGGCCGTTGGTTATCTCGGCATGACCTCGAGCATTGCTTGGCCAGAAGGTACTCTGTAACGACCCGGAAATATTTTTAAAACTTATATTTTATTATTTCTAACAAAGTTTGTATTTACATCATAACCTAAAGAAGATCAGAGAAGGAGAACTTGATTTTTTTAAATCAAATTGAATCTTGTATAACCTGGAACATAGCTCTGTATATATATACAGACATGCACACCCAACCAATACATATTCATATACATGCAAGCATCATATTACATCTATCACAACATTATTACAAATAATATTCATAAACATCAAGATAAAAACTGATTTGATCTATTTGACAGAGTTGTTTACTCACAGTTTGTAAAAAGAACAGAGAAGACTAGGAAGTTTTTGAAATCTGGAAACTTGGTCTGAGAACTTGTACTTGATTTTGAAACTGATACTTTGAATTTGCTTGTGACGATTGCTTTGAATTTCTTTGTTTTGAAATTGAAGATAAAAGAGAAAATGAAAGAGAGAGAGATGGAGAGATGTTTATATAACTACATTTGTCATTTGTATGTTATATTTATCTTACATTTGTAATGTTCATGTATTAATACATTTTTATATGTATTTATAAAAATATCTATAATTTAGTTTATATGTATCCATGTCTTTATATTTAACCTTTCTTTTATTTATTCATATTTACTTTAAAAGAAATTGAAATAAAAACCCAATTTAAACACTTATAAATAATTATATATATATACACACACTAGCTTTTTTTTTAAATATAGAATTTTTAGAACCAATTTATTCTAAGATGTTTGAATTTCAAATCCACTTATATATACATCCCGACATCTTTATTTATCAAATTTTATTTGTTTAACCAAATGAAATCAATATCTCTATATTTTAAAATCAGTTAATTATCCCATTAACAGATGTTAAAAATCCGGGTTATCACATTCCTCCCCCCTTTGAATCTTTTCGTCCTCGAAAAGGAATGAAGCCAGAGATTTAATTGTGCTGCCATTTTCAATTAAATTAATCTTTGATCATTTTTAACTATAAACTCTTTTATTAAGAATTTTTAAAAAAAAACATAAAAGAGAAGCTATATGTATAATTTCTACTATCTTTCTCATTCTCTTTTATATCTTGCAAAAACATAAAACCTGGAAAAAAAAATACAATCTCTTCCAGAAATCCAACGGAAGCATTTTCAAAAACATCAACAACATTTTAAACCTGAAGATCAGTTTCAGTTGCAACTCAACAAAATCAAAGCAAGATTAAATCAGATAACAAATAAAAGTTTCAGTTAACAATTCAAGGTTCAAAGGCAAGATGAATTCAACAGATAAAAAAAATCAAATTCCAGATTTGCAAAATAAGGCTCTGTCTTCTAAGAACAGGTGAGTAAACTTTCTTTAAAAACAGTTTAATCTATGTTTATATGTGATGCATATGATGTAGTGAATAAAGTTTGCATGTATGAAATGAATGTGGATGTATGTATATATAGTGATATGTCTGGAAATATTTGTGTATATGTTGTAACTCTGATGTATTAAAGTGTAATTTGACAAATACAGCTTCCTTTGTACAACTGTTATTATTTGATATTATATTTTTCCGCTGCCAATGTAAGAATCTGTGTTTTTGGTGCTTCTGTTTCTTCTTCTTCTTCTACCTCTTTTCTTCTTTTCCCTAACTATCTGGAATTTTCGGGATCGAAAATTCCGGGTCGTTACATACTCTTTAGTGACACACCATCGGCAGTTGTATCTTCAATGGTGAGGATGGTCCCAACCCAACCCTGAGAATTGTCTAAATTGAGGGTACTCTCGGGTGACACATCATTAGATGTCATAGCCTACTCAAGTTGAATGTTGTTGGCAGGAGAAGTTGATTTCGATGTTGATGTTCTAGAGTTGAGGGTGGTCTTGGCATGAAGCAGTGCATTGACCGGCTCGATGGTTCTCTTGAGTGACTCGCCACTAAGTATTGCATGTTCTAGTTGGAGCATTAGAACACCCTTCTTTCCTTATTTGAGGAAGATTCCATAACACTCCCTAGCCTTCTATTGATTGCCTCGAACATTCACGATTCCTCCTTGCACAAGGAATTTTATGCTAAGTCGGTTGTAGAAGACGATGGCACCTAGTTAAGCAAGTGTCAATCAACCTATCAAAAGATTGTAAGCAGATGGGCAATTAACTACCGCAAAGCTTACTTAAGCCTTTGTTGTAAGGTGTTTTTGGAAAAAATTTATCATAAGCTAGGTGGTGCACATTGGAACAATGCCCATACCCCCCTAAAACCGAAAATTGGCAAGGCATAGCGGTTGAGGCTAAAGGCTAAAAGCTTGAGAGCTTTGAAATATGTTTAAACATGACACTAACTAAGCTGCCACATCCATGAAGGCTTGATGGACATTAGAGTTGTCCATTCCAAGAGATATAACCATAAGATCGTGATGGGTATAGGAGACTGCCACTCGGTCCTCGATAGTGAAAGTAATGGGATGAATTGATTCCTACCTGGGAGCTTTGGATGCTCGATGCTCTAAGGAATATACCTGGTCGGCCGAATCCACATCCCTTTAAAACTGGGATTATACTCCCCGGCTACTACCGACTACATACGGGCCTCTGCATATGGTCAAGATGTTAGTGATTGCTGCGACGTTGTTGTTGAGTTTCTAGGGTGGAGCCGGCTAATTTTCATGCTTATTCCTTTATTCTTTGAGCATACGACACTTATTTGTAGAGTGGTAGTTGATTTGGTGGAACCGATAGTATTTGTTATTGCCATAAGGCTCCTCCCTTCTTTGGTCTCTGGCGGTGTTTGGTCTTTGAAATTATACCTAATCCTGGGTTGCGAGATATATTGTCTCCATATCCCTGTTTGAATCAGCATAGTTAGCATACCTAGACTTGTACTGAGTGCCGGTTTTAGCTTGGCTTTTGGTATCATTTTTCCAATTATTGGGTCGACGATCGATATTATTATGAGGACTAGGTAGGGTGATACACTGGGTTTCAATGTCGTTACCAGAAAGATCAACATCTTCCATTCTCATTATGGCGTTCGCCTGTTGATGGAAGTTAGTCAGGGACATAGCCGGTTGCTTTTGAAGCTCTTTCCACATTCTAGGCTTGTACTAGAACCACAAGTATAGGGCCATGACCAGGCTGTTCATGTTGGCACCCCTAGCTTCGGTGCTCTTTGTTGAAGCGGTTGACATATGATCGTATGTTTTTAGTTGGCCCCTGTCTGATGTTGCCTAGTTCACCAACCATTATAACATAAGTCTTAGAAGTGAAGAACCTAGTATTAAAATCTGCAGATAGCTAGTCCCAAGAATTAATGCTACATAATAGAAGATGCAAGAACTAGTGGGAGGTTGGTCCTGTGAGAGTGGAAGGAAAGAGTAAGCACTTTTCCTAGTTGGGAAGTTGATTGGCATGGGTAATGGAGTTAAATGTAGTGATGAGAGCAAATGGGTCGGCACTCCCATCATACTTGTCATTGGGCGGTAAGGCATACCACCAGTGAGTGTAAGCATTCAAGATTTCCTCAGAAAATAGTTCACCATCCTCATCATCATAAAATGCTTCGCTCCTAATATTTCGAGCTTGCATTATGTTGAGAAATCGATAAAGGATGCTTATTTCCTCCCTAAGGCCAGCATCTACTTTCTACGGGATGGTATGACCAATGACCGGTTGAGAGCTTAACCGACGTCTTTGTGTAGTGGGAGATATATGATGTAAAGGAGAATGATGATGGCGATGATGTGCTGGAGTAGAGGACCTCCTTTCCCTATGCAGAAAGGGCGATTTAAATGTCTAGCCTGCCCCTACCTTGATCTGTTCTCGATCATACCTTAAGAGATATGGAGTGTACCGATGGAGCCTTATACTCCCTACTAATGAGAGGAGCCCTAACATTAATATGTTTAAAATCAAACGTTCAAAGACGCTTGAAAGCAAAAGGTCATTCTCCTACGAGGGAACGATGGTGTCTTGGCTCTCTACGCATAAACGCATCTGGAGCAATATCAACATAGCTTGGCACACCTGCAATATACCTCCTTGGATGAGTAACATCCATGAGTGATGTTTCAGGCACCACCCTTTCCCAGGACTCGGTAGTGTTCATTAAGTCGTAGGCACTGGGAAGGGCAGGTTGGTGAGCAGGTAGGTCGACCAGGTCGACCACAAGAGGAGCTGGTGGGAAAAAGTTTACAGTAGCCTTGGTATCCAAATGCATCCTCGAACTTTGCACTTCACGGGCCAAAGTACCCATATTTGTTAATTATTGTAACATAATACGCCATATATCATCACTAGGCCCAAGAATGGGGTAAGAAATACTGGCAACTGTATTGCCAATACTGGCAACTTTGCTATAGTTCCCAATACAGTTGGATGTACGGCTTGTCGTTTATTTTTTCATGCCTATGTGGCAAGGCAACTAATTGGCTTCCTCCAAATGATGATGGTCGGTTGGTTGTTAACGACACTTGAGGAAAGATGAACATTGCTAAGGACCAAAGACCAAACTGTAAGATGATGGGATGGGTCATGATGATGCCAGGCTAAAGATAATCATGCTTGACCCGGTCTTGCTCAATGAGTTTCCTGTTGAAGCCACCTTAAGTGGTGTCGGTGGCAATGAACCTGGACATGTGAGACCGGCTTGAGCTAGATTGGTTTTGGATAGTCATGAATGAGCCGGTTGCTAACGGCCATAGTTTGTTGAGGAACATTGAATAGTGCTAAGGATAGAGTTACCAAGGAGGTTCCAGGCCAACTACGAGACAAAGTGATGGGCTACTTTAGACTGGTTAAGGGGGACTGTGATGAAGCTGGGCCAAAGATGGATCACACTTGAGCCAATCTTGTCTAATGAGCTAGTTTTTCAGACCGACTTGAGTTATGTCGATCGGCAATTGACTTGGAGTGATGCTGAGTAAATGGGCTGACTTGGAGTTAGACTTAGCGTGGGCTAGCATTAGAGGACATATATTAGGTTTGTTGGACAAGCCTTGCTTGGGCCGGGTTGTGCCTTATTCGGCTTGCTAATCATACTTCTGAGAAAATTGAGCAACAAATCTGTATTGCGACATTATTTTCACAAAACAATGTCTTGGGATTCTCAACATTTGGAATCAGCCTAGCTTAGTTATAAATTTGTGCATTTATGTATACTACTTTTATTGTAGTGCTATTCAAGACGATGTACTTGACTTTTGTTTGAATCAATCACCACCTCTCATTTAGAATTTCCAACCCATCGCTCATTAACTAAGGTTGAATATGAATTTGGGATTGGCACACCGTATTCTATATCACTTATGAAGTTCGAGTTCGAATACTATTTCATAAGGAGTTTGTTTTTTTTCATAAACAATCCTCTATCATTTTATAAATACTTGAGGCTAGTTATAACTACCATTTAGCGATCTTAATTCGGACTTGATACTCACTCAACGTACCAATTACATAAGCAAATTGCAATATGGAAATATAACATATATGATAATTCATATTGCTGATGCATAAGGAATCCATCTCATATGCTCCATATTAAACATTTTAATACGGCTTCTATTAATATTGTTTGGGACAATCCCAACATCCTAACTTATAGTTTTAGAAATATTCTAGTACCTCTTAATATTCTTTTTTAGAGACGCATGCTTACTCTTCATTTTGACCGATAATCAAATTATTTGATTTCCCTATTAAAATATTTGCCTAATTCCTATGCTTGTCGAACGATATCGTCATATTAGTTATTGGGTCTTATCCAACACTTACAAACTCAATTATCACTCTCACTGACATCATCATATTTTGGTTATCATGTGAAAATGGTCTATTCTAAATCATTATTTAGAATTTTTGTTTCAATGTAGATATACCAAACTCAAAGTCATACCGGACGATAGTTTTGCTAGTAGAACTCGAATTAATTTAAGCACAATGATCGATGAATGTGTTACATCAATTTCAACAACTAAAATTTATGAAGTCGTTCTCATTAATGTAGTACATTCCAACTGCATTGATCTTTTTATTGAAGACACATTTGCGACCAATGTATCATATCCCTTTAGGCACAACTATTAATAACATATTTCGATAGTGTACTTGGAATCTCTTTCGGATTTAAGTATCCTTCCATATGGTAGAGTCTATACTCTTTATGGCTTATAAATAATTGAGGATATTTTTATTAATAACAATTCATTTATTCGATGTTGATAAAATGCTCATAATTTCTCTTTAATGTGCAAAAATGCTTATTAGTCATTCTAATGAGTTGTGTCTGTTTTAGGCTTAGTTAATTACATTTCATTTTATATAATAGGTTTCTATGTTAGAGACTTTAGATCATACCCAATACTTACCATAAACTGATTCAATTTTGAGTTCATGAAACTTATGTTCATAACATAAATTGGTCATTCATTGTTGGTCGGTCCTAAACCCCTTTGAAGTGATTCACACAAGATCCCTTATAAGAGAATTTTATGTGCAAGCCTTTCGACTCACTCAACTTGTCAACTCCTTGACCTGGGACTTGTCGGGGTTTCTTATCAACTCGTATCATACATGATTTCATAAACTATGCTTTAGATGAAATTAAATTTAACATATCTATTTACTTTTAAATATATATCCTTATAAAAAGAAATAATTTTAATTTCACTCATCATCAATCATATTCTGTCTAACAAAGTCCGACTACTTATTATTGACATATTGTTATATATCAAAGGAAGGAGCAATTTTGAGATTGAATCTCATTCGTTTTTAGTTACATTTGGAACATTTCCAATCTACTTACCTATATAGTCAAATCAGAATGATTAATTTTCTTTGCATGTTATGTTTTCTACTTCCGTTTATATTCTATGAAATTTTCATGGACATACTACTTATGTATCAAATACACATGTTCATGTCTGTATAATTCATCTCTAATTTAACAAAGTATGTGGATAAGTATTAGTATCATTAGACATTGGACTGAATACATCTACATGTATAAATCTAAAGAGTTCATTTATTCTTTTCTCACTCCATGTGCTTTGCCCTTAATCTTTTGAGATACAATTCACGATTCTCACATTATTCAAAATTATATGAGTAACAATAACTTCTCAAAAATATGGCTTAGTCCATAATCCTGAAATAATTGTAGAAAATTTTAGATACTCTTGTATTTTATATAGCTAATGCATCAATATTGTCATGAAAACAAATACCTTTGTTATGATAGGTTTAGTTTATAATGGATATTCATAATATTCATATTAAAATAAAACTATGTCTAATTTAGTCAATACTGAAAATAATTGTTATTTCATAAATAATATTTGTTATATATACGAAAGAAATCGTATGTAACTTGATGCATCCACTAGTAAGAGTCATATGGTATGTTCCCACTATTTCTGCCATTAACTTTCTCTATACTTATAATACGGATTTTTCAAATTTCTTCAAGTACCCAGGTTCACAAAAAAAGAGCTTTTGTTTCCATGAGTATGAAATAGTACGAAGCTCCATTTGACCACATATTATGATTTATTTATTTTATCTACTATAACTAGTTTACAGTCGCGAGTTTCAGATCAACTATCTTGAACCTTAAGAAATAACTCTCGTAGAAACAAGTTTTTATTTGAAAATACATTTGGAATGGTAATCAAAATTCCCATTTTATATTAAGTATCTGCTAGTATTTTACACAATTCTTGTTTTCAATGTCTCTTCGGGAAGCAAGGGTGATCGTTCACTCTCTTCATCCAAACTATACCTATGTTACATCCACTTTCAGACATTTGTTTGCCTTTCCAGATAGTTCTATCATTTAAAAGGACGCCCTTACTATAAGACTGCAATGAGTTCTTTTCAAAAGCATATTCAGACATCCTTAACATTTTAAAGATATCGAATATGTTTCATGTAAGTAAACCTATCCAAACTTACATTTCAACGATAGAAATCCTAGGTCGATCTAGTAGTTCTTAGTCTATGTTACTTATAGCACAACAAGATCCTCATTATATTCAATCGTGTTGAACACAAGATCTTGCATTGTGGTTTACTTTCTCATTTCTACTGAAACATTGCATCGGGATTTCATATAACACGAGCACCTTACAACTTTTTATATATGCTTGAATATGGATCAAATATCCATACTTTTTTTTCCAAGGCAAACTGGTTTTATAATGGCCATTCCACTATCTATGTGACCGAATAATAGGCATGGGGCTAAAATTACTACAACAGCTACAAAGATGTAAGAACATGAGTGACAATTATTACACCAACTACTATATAAAAAACAAAGACAACAATATCACTCGCCAAGGGCCATAAGGATGAGCTAACCATTTGATTCCTCACATGAACTGGAGCCACCTGGCCTATCCGACTAATCCACTCTAGTTGCTTCCATTAGGGGTCTAGTAATATCTCATAAGGAGACAATAGAGCCTAAAGTATATATCCCATCCCTGTTCCAACTAACATCAGATTACCCAACTCTCCTTCAATAGCAAGTGTCAGCACTTCATCAACTTGAATATGGTATAAATAATGGAGGTCCTGAATGTCACCCAAGATAAATTTGAAAATTGCTTCTTCACTAGCTCATAGCACATACCAAAGCAATAAATTCATATAACATCAGCTGCTAGCCACTCTACATCACATCAAGGAACCACGAAACCATGGGAAGGTAGTGAAGGAGGAGTAGCAGCGACTTGCTCATCATTAGTAACTAAATCAACCAAAATCAATTGTCGCTCAAGAGAGACAGTGTCTTGAACAAGTAGAGTACTTAAAGTTTTTGGTAACCATGATCTCTTAGAAGGCCTAGGAAGAGGGACTTTTTTGGGAGGAGGTTGAGAGGATTGTAAGCAACATTCAACCATGTGTCCAAAGGACGTGCGTAAGGTACAAATTGAAGGCTTCTGGAAGTAACTAACATCGACATTAGCTACATTACCAGGGTAGGTTCCATGAATAGCATAGACAATAACAATCTATCTAACTTCAACTCAATCAATGCCTTAGCATAAACCAGTCTCTCCCTCATAACAGTGGAAACATCAAAATAAATCAATTCACCAATTGATGCAGCCCAGGATGGTGAAGAGTTAGGTCGCATACGACCTAACGAATCCTTTAAGTCGTTACTGAAGAGTGATACCCAGAATGGTGAAGAGTTAGGTCGCGTACGACCTAACGAGGCCTTTAAGTCGCTCCAACGACTTAGTGAAGCTCTGTAACGACCTAGTGGAGACTCGCGAGTTAACAAGCTAAAGGGAAAGGCGCTCGAACGACCTAAGTTAGGTCGCGTAAACGAGTTACGACCTAAGATAGGTCGCTCTGATACTTCATTTGAAGACAGTCTCGAACTACGACCTAAGTTAGGTCGCGTGAACGACCTACGACCTAAGTTAGGTTGCGAGAAGCTTTAGGTCGCCACTTGCTATGATTCGCTGAAGCTCATGCCACCTGGACTTCTGGAAGACGCTGCCTTGTTTTTAGGTCGGTCAAGTGTTAAGTCGTGAGGTTTTAGATCGTGATATTTTTATGTCATGATGTTTAAGTCGTGGACGACCTATATGTTGTGTTGTAAATATGGAGTTGTAATATGTTGTATTGTTTTTCTTTGTGCTGTTGATAAGTCGCTGCCGACCTTAGTTAAGTCGTAGGTCGCGTGTCCTGTTTTGGGTCGTAAGTCGGTGATGTTTGTTAGGTCGTGGCCGACCTAAGTGTTGTACAGAATTGTGTGTGTCGAGTTGTAAAGCTATAAATAGCGGCGTTGGGTCATTTGTAATAGTTAGTTGATTTGAATAAAAACTTTTGTTTTGTTAGCTTTGTGCTTTCACCAAATTGGTAGTTGAGTGTAATCTCCTATCTCCTCTTTCGGCATTCGAGTGCGCTCGAATCAACGATCGTAGAAGCCAATTCACGGTATCAAGTGCGCTTGATCAACGTCTGAAGAATTGCAGATCTTCTTTCACGGTATCGTGCGCGATCAACGTGACGAAGATAGCTAGAATTTGGTATCTTCGGATCAACGAATTTGGGCCATTCAGTATTCTTCATTCCATCGATTGCTACTTTCACAGAATCATCATTTTGTTAATTCCGCTGCTGCATCATTTGGTATCAGAGCTAGACTTAGCCAATCATAGCTAAGCCGAGTCTTGGAACCAAGATTTTATCGAAGAATTCAAGTCGTGCATCACCTTGTTGTTCGAGACCGAGAACTTGAAGTATAGATCCGAACTAAGTGAAGAGTGAAGTGCGTCATTTGGTATCATTTGATCATTTGTTTGTTCAAGGCCGAAAGTTAAAGTTTTGAAAAATCAACCATGCCGCCGAGAAGAGCTAATCGCCATCAGAATGTTGAAGCTTTGTATAGAAGAGAAGAAGCCGATGAAATGGAGCAAAGAATAAACGAAAACTTTAGTGAGAAGCTTAACGAAGGGATTGGACGATTAGAGAATATGATGTTGGAGATGAATCAAAATCGGAGAAGGATTTCACCTGAATCTAACCATGGAGGAAGTAGAGTGTCACCACATTCCAATCGGGAGAGAAGTGTTGATAATGATCATAGAAGTGTGAGTCGAGATCGTTATAGAAATGTTGACAATCGAAATCGTGATAGGAATGTGAATGATCGTGATCGAAGGAATGTAGATAGAAGGGATGTTGGTGGAAGACGGATGGTAGTAGAGATGTTGGTGGCCAGGATCGACGTCGTTATACATCAGATTTCGAAGAAGAGTTTGATGGTGGTAGTGTTCATGGACAAGGACGAGGACAAGGAAGAAATCAGCCGGAATATGATCACAAGTGGGAGTCTGGGATGAAGACTGAAATACCGGAATTCAAGGGAGGTATGCAAGACGAGGAATTTCTTGATTGGTCAGCTTATGTTGAGGAAATATTTGACTTCAAGGAGGTTCCAGAGGATCGTAAAGTGAAGTTGGTTGCTACTAGATTGAGGGGGAGAGCTATGGCATGGTGACAGCAAACCAAACTTACTAGAGAACGAATGGGAAAGTCAAAGATTGTTGCTTGGGAAAAGATGAAGAAATTGATGAAGGATACATTCTTGCCCTATAATTACCAATCACTAATGTATCAGAGATTACAGAACTTGAGGTAAGGAACGAAGACGGTTGCTGATTACGCTGATGAGTTCTACCAATTAATTGCTCGAAATGATATCATGGAGAGAGAGGAACAATTGACCGCGAGGTTTGTTGGGGGACTTAGAACACAGATCCAGGATATGGTGAACATGCTCGACCCTAGAACTGTGGCAGAAGCACATCAAAAGGCGTTGGCTTGGGAGAAACAAGGAAGACGTGGGGGAGGTGTGTTTCCAAGTTTTACAGGACAGAACAAAGGAGCGGGTAGTAGTTCTAATGTTCCTAAGGCATCGAATAAGCCTGTTATTCAGGAAGTGGCTAAACCAAGGGTCAACACTAATTTCAAATGCTATAATTGTCAAGAAGTGGGTCACAAGAGCAGCGAATGTCCAAAACCAAAGAAGAGAACTATGATTGCTGAGGCAGAAGAAGATGAGGTAGAGGCTGACTGTTCTAATTCACTGCATGATGAGGAGGAAGAGAATGTGTCGGGAGATGAAGGGTATTCATTGATGATGAAGAGGTCGTGTTTAACACCAAAGCAGGAGGAGGAAACTAGCTGGTTGAGGAGTAACATCTTTCAATCAACATGTACTATCTTGGGAAGGGTTTGCAAGTTTGTTATTGATGTAGGAAGTTGCAACAATATTATCTCTACAGAAGCTGTGAAGAAGTTATCATTGAAAACAGAGAAGCATCCGAAACCGTACAAGTTAGCTTGGTTGAGGAAAGGTGGGGAGGTGAAAGTTGGACGAAGGGCTTGTGTTAATTTTTCAATTGGGAAGAAATACAAAGATGAAATTTGGTGTGATGTCGTGGACATGGATGTATGTCATCTGTTGTTGGGGAGACCGTGGCAGTATGATAGGGCTGTGCAACATGATGGACGTACTAACAGTTATAGTTTTATGTTTGAAGGAACTAAAATCACTTTGATTCCTAAGAAGCGACAACAAGAAGAAAGCAAGTTGGAGGAGATTGAAGAGTTGAAAACTTTGTTATCATTAAAGGAGTTTGTTAAGGAGGTAGAAGAGGAGCCTGAAGTATTCTTGTTGATTGGACGTGAGAGTCATGAAGTGGTGGAGATCCCTGAAGAAGTGAAACCAGTGCTGGGAGAGTTTGACGATGTATTTCCTGAGGAGCTACCAATGGAGTTACCGCCGTTGAGAGACATTCAACATCAAATTGATCTTGTTCCAGGTGCTGTGTTACCACATAGACCACACTACAGAATGAGTCCAAAGGAACATGAGGAGTTGAGAAGGCAAGTGGAAGAATTGCTTGAACAGGGGCGTGTGCAGGAAAGTCTAAGTCCATGTGCTGTGCCAGCATTGTTAGTACCGAAGAAGGATGGGACATGGAGGATGTGCACTGATAGTCGAGCGTTGAATAAGATTACAGTGAGATACAGATTTCCTATGCCTAGACTGGATGACTTGTTGGATCAGCTTAGTGGAGCTACTATATTTTCGAAGATTGATTTGAAGAGTGGTTACCATCAAATTCGAATCAGACCGGGGGACGAATGGAAGACCACATTTAAGACACGTGAAGGATTATATGAATGGCTGGTCATGCCGTTTGGTCTTTCGAATGCACCTAGTACATTCATGCGGGCGATGAATCAAATCTTTAGACCTTTTATTGGGAAGTTTGTAGTGGTGTATTTTGATGATATACTGATATATAGTAGAAGCTCAGAAGAACATTTGCAACATCTGAGGGAAGTGTTGATGATATTGCGACAAGAACAATTTTATGCTGCAACAAAGAAATGCGTGTTCATGACGCATAGTGTTTTATTTTTAGGGTATGTTATATCAGGAGGAGGTATACAGGTAGATCAGAATAAAGTTGAAGCAATCAGAAATTGGCCACAACCCAGAACGATTACAGAAGTTAGAAGCTTCCATGGTTTGGCATCATTCTACCGAAGATTCATTCCACACTTCAGTAGTGTGATGGCACCAGTTACTGATTGTATGAAAGGGAAGCAATTTTTATGGTCGGAGGAAGCAGGATTTGCTTTTGAAAGGATCAAGGAGCTTTTGACGACAGCACCGATTCTAGTGTTGGCGGATTTTCAGTTATTGTTTGAATTACATACTGATGCATCAAAGGTTGGAATTGGAGGGGTGTTGAGTCAAAAAGGTCCTCCTATTGCATATTTCAGTGAGAAGCTATCGGGAGCAAAGATGAGATGTAGTACATATGATATGGAATTTTATGCTATCGTGCAAGCTATCAAACATTGGAGACATTATTTGTTTCATAAAGAATTTGTTTTATATACTGATCATGAGGCATTGAAGCATATGCAGGGATAGGACAAGATTGCTGCTAGGCATGCTTCGTGGATTGCATACTTACAACAATTTACATTTGTGGTGAAGCATAAATCGGGAATTACGAATAGAGTGGCAGCTGCATTGAGCAGAAGAAATCATGTGTTGACTACAATGAAGGTTGAAGTGACAGGGTTTGATGTGTTGCCAGAATTATTTGTCGATGATCCTTACTTTGCGAAGTTTGTTGATGAAGTCAAGGAGGGAAAGACGGATGAGTTTGTTATGGTGGATGGTTTTCTTTTTAAGGGAAATCGATTATGTATACCGGAGTGCAGCTTACGTATGAAGATTGTAAAGGAATTGCATGAGGAAGGACATGTGGGCAGAGATCGTACTTTACAATTGATTTCTCAATCTTATTATTGGCCGTCAATGAAGCGGGAAGTTGGAAAATTTGTGGAGAGATGCCATATTTTCCAAGTTTCCAAGGGTACAGCGACGAATGCGGGATTGTATATGCCGTTACCCGTGCTGGTTAGACCATGGGTTGATATCAGTATGGATTTTGTTTTAGGATTACCGAGAACTCAGAGGGGAAATGATTCGATATATGTTGTAGTAGACAGGTTTTCGAAGATGGCACATTTCATTGCTTGTAAGAAGACAGCTGATGCCGTCCGTGTTGCTGAGTCATTCTTTAAAGAAGTGTATCGCTTACATGGTTTACCAGAATCCATTGTTTCTGATCGGGATACTAGATTTTTAAGTCATTTTTGGCTAAGTTTGTGGAAGATTGTGGGAACAAAGCTAAATTTAAGTAGTGCTTACCATCCGCAGTCCGATGGTCAGACTGAAGTTGTTAACAGGTCTTTGGGAAATTTGTTGCGGTGCCCGGTGAAGGATAATCTGAAGAGTTGGGATATGAAATTATGTCAAGCAGAGTTTGCTCATAATCATGCTATAAACCGTAGTACAGGGTTCAGTCCATTCCAGATTGTTTATTCAAGTTTACCAAAAGGGCCGTTGGATTTGACGATAGTACCACAACCAAAGGGGACTGTTAAACGGGCTGTTGATTTTGTTGATGAATTGGAAGAATGTCATAAAATCGTTCAGGAACGATTGGGAAAAGCAAATGAAAAGTATAAAAGATCTGCGGATTTGAAGCGAAGAAGCGTTGAATTTAATGAAGGAGATTTAGTATATGCTGTACTAACGAAAGATCGTTTTCCAGTGGGAACGTACAATAAATTGAAAGCGCGGAAGATTGGTCCTGTAACGATCGTAA
The DNA here is from genome assembly GCA_030737815.1 of Allium fistulosum. Classification (NCBI taxonomy): domain Eukaryota; kingdom Viridiplantae; phylum Streptophyta; class Magnoliopsida; order Asparagales; family Amaryllidaceae; genus Allium; species Allium fistulosum. The sequence continues at coordinate 914,234,431 of CM060908.1, forward strand.
AATGGATCAATGAAAACGCTTACAAGTTGAAGCTGCTGGAGGATGTATACACTTCTGATGTGTTTAATGTTAAACATCTTATACCGTATCATGAGAATGAGTTTGTTGTGGAAGAAGAGGGCGCAAATTCGAGGACGAATTTTTCTCGGCCAGGGGAGGATGATGCAGCCCAGGATGGTGAAGAGTTAGGTCGCGTACGACCTAACGAATCCTTTAAGTCGTTACTGAAGAGTGATACCCAGAATGGTGAAGAGTTAGGTCGCGTACGACCTAACGAGGCCTTTAAGTCGCTCCAACGACTTAGTGAAGCTCGGCAACGACCTAGTGGAGACTCGCGAGTTAACAAGCTAAAGGGAAAGGCGCTCGAACGACCTACCGAGTTACGACCTAAGTTAGGTCGCGTAAACGAGTTACGACCTAAGATAGGTCGCTCCGATACTTCATTTGAAGACAGTCTCGAACTACGACCTAAGTTAGGTCGCGTGAACGACCTACGACCTAAGTTAGGTCGCGAGAAGCTTTAGGTCGCCACTTGCTATGATTCGCTGAAGCTCATGCCACCTGGACTTCTGGAAGACGCTGCCTTGTTTTTAGGTCGGTCAAGTGTTAAGTCGTGAGGTTTTAGATCGTGATATTTTTAGGTCGTGATGTTTAAGTCGTGGACGACCTATATGTTGTGTTGTAAATATGGAGTTGTAATATGTTGTATTGTTTTTCTTTGTGCTATTGATAAGTCGCTGCCGACCTTAGTTAAGTCGTAGGTCGCGTGTCCTGTTTTGGGTCGTAAGTCGGTGATGTTTGTTAGGTCGTGGCCGACCTAAGTGTTGTACGGAATTGTGTGTGTCGAGTTGTAAAGCTATAAATAGCGGCGTTGGGTCATTTGTAATAGTTAGTTGATTTGAATAAAAACTTTTGTTTTGTTAGCTTTGTGCTTTCACCAAATTAGTAGTTGAGTGTAATCTCCTATCTCCTCTTTCGGCATTCGAGTGCGCTCGAATCAACGATCGTAGAAGCCAATTCACGGTATCAAGTGCGCTTGATCAACGTCTGAAGAATTGCAGATCTTCTTTCACGGTATCGTGCGTGATCAACGTGACGAAGATAGCTAGAATTCGGTATCTTCGGATCAACGAATTTGGGCCATTCAGTATTCTTCATTCCATCGATTGCTACTTTCACAGAATCATCATTTTGTTAATTCCGCTGCTGCATCACCAATCATATTTGCTAGCCAATTAATACCAACTAAAGACTAAAGCACCGACGATATTTTCGTGGATTGGACCTAAATTGGAATCAAGAGTACTTGTTCTCGAGTCAAGTCAATAAGAGGGGACCATTTCATAATAATGAAAGGCTTATTGTCAATGATGACTGGCTCAGCCTCAAGGACGGGATAGCGATCATGACAAGTGAACTTAAAAAAATGCATTGACATACCTCATAGTGATTTTCCCTTTGAACTTCCATCTTTGCATCAAAATCGATTTAGTAAACCAAATGGAATATCTTAATCCAAAATTAGACCGATAAGGTGGTCCTTCAAGAACGAGGCATCGACCTAATAGCTTTCGACATCAGAATCAACACACTGTTAACACAATTGATATCAAATTTCCTAGGCATGTAAGCACCCACATTGCCGGCTTATTAGAGAAAAGAGAAGACCAAGGTTTCTTAGCATCAATGCTAGGAGGTGAGACATAAGCTGTAATGTTTGAATTGGTAGGTAAAACAAAATAAGGAGGGGTAGAACTATTCAATACAACAAGCAGAGGCACATGAACAAAGGCCTGTGGGTTATGTCCCGATTTTACTATGTTAGTATCAAGGTTACCTACATCGAGCGAGGTAGGAAGCAACTCGACAACAAAGCAACCTGCATCTAGTGAAGATAGAAGGTGAGGAGAATTCCCAGCAGAGTTAAGATTAGGTACAATTGACAAAAGGGTGGTTGGAGCATGGCCAAACGAAGTACCAAACTGAGTGATAGAATGCGGCACGCGAAAGCAAGGGTACGGTTGATACTTGCGGCGCCTTATAGAAACTATAATATAGAGCATGGAAACACAGATCGAGGCAAGGCTGAGGGTGAAATGGCAAGTGGCGAGGGATGAAAATTGAGGGGTGAGTACAGAAAGTGGAAAGACATGTGGATGCAAGAAAAAAAGTAGAAGGTAAACAAAGGGGAAAGGTGATTTCAATTAGGGTTATGACTAAAAAAAGGGAGGTGGAGGCGGACATTTTTTTCCTTTTAAATTTTAAGTAAAATTTTTCTTGTCCCTTACACAAGGATGACACATACAAATCAAGAAATATACATATTCTTATATTGCTTTAGAATCCAAAATTCATAAGACAATATACAGTCTTGAGCAAAGAAACAATTAAGCGACCATAGTACGAATGTTTTTAATAATTGTATAGTTCGGCTCTTCCATGGGTCTTGAAGCGACAACATGCCAAAAGATATACTGGTAAGTATACTTTATATTTCTTTGTCAATCTTAATTTAGTTCATTAGTATATTTCAATTGATAAACAATTTTATCAATTAGATTAATTACACAAATTTATTGAAGTAGATAATTTTTAATTTCACATAGCATGTGTTCTTACAGTATTAGAAAGGTTAAATGTTTTCATTTCATTTTTCTAATAAGGGTCCCATCAGCTTTTTATATTCCTTAAAACCTTAGAGAAATATAGAAATATTTCAATTTCTCTAGTGAGTATTAGGACTCACTTGCCTTGGGATCCTGACTTTGAGTTTGCCTAACAAATCATGGCCCGCAAGCGATCGATAACTCTTTATCGGTTGTATTATATACAACTCCTAACTGTGGTCTTCATCCTAATCTCGACCTTGACTATGAGTTTTCTCGACAAATCAAGAGAGAGTATTCACTCTTACCTATCATTTCTCGACAGCCTAAGAATAATGCATTTACCATGAGTTTGTTTAACAAATACAAGCATGTAGCTTACCTCGTCTAGGCAATATATTAATAATACTACACATAACAGCTCTAGCTTGAGTTTTATCAACAACTAGTGCGTATTCACATAATCTATGAATATATAAATGATAGAGGGCAATTATATTAAATATTCATAATGTTTAATATATTTTAAGTGATACCGATTTAAGGAATAATGTATTTCTTATAAAATACCCTTATGATTTAAGTGTCGAACACATCTGAAATCACGGTATACGTACCATGCGTACATATTTATTCCAAAAATCTATTTGGAATTTTATAGTTCCACTTATATTTTACACACACACATAAAAAAAATTATATAAGTTTAATTTAATTTGCCCATCAAAAAATATAAGTTTAATTTGTTTATAACAATTATAATTTAATTAGCTTATATTTATATGTATCTTATTAGTTAAATTATATTTGCTCAATTTCAATTCTTAATTTAATTAACTAATTTAGTTAAATTTTGTTTAAAATTTCAAAATTTTAATTTATTCATCTTAAATTATTTAAGATGAATATTTAACTACAACCATTATAGTTATATATATATATTAACTAATTAATTAATTTTTTTATTAAACATTAAATAAATTTTGATACTTTTTTAGTTTAATTTCTCAAAACAATTTTCAAAAATTGAAATATTTAAACCATTAAACTGTAACATTTATAGTTTTGTTTATATATATATATATATATTAATATATATTTTAATCAATTAACATTTAATTAATTATTTCACAAATAAATAAACTATTTAATTAAACATTTTAATCATTTTTGAATAATTTATTTAACTTACCTTAAACAATTTAAGAGATTTTGTAACAATAACCCTTATTGTTACATACATACATACATACATACATATACATACATACATATATATATATATTAACTTTTAATTATTTATTATTTAATTAATAATATTACTTAAATATTTATAAAATTTTGAAAACTTTTAAATTAATTTCTCAAAAAAATTTGATAAATTTTAAATTTATTTTAGAATATTTATAAAAGTTCCTTTTATATTTTAAACTTAACATTTAAATTTAAAATATATTTTAAATTTTAATATCTAAATTTGTAAATTAGCCTAAAGCCCAAATAACTTTAGGCCTTACATCAAGGATAATCTTTTGGACTTACTCCACCCATTGGATTAGGCTAGTAGGCAAGGATGAGAGAATATTTGTATTCAACCCCAAGCCTAGAACTACTATTCTAAACACCTAACATGTAGAAATTTTTATTAGTTGTCCCTAAATGTTGGCTAATTAGACTACATAGACCACGCGGGCTCTGATACCATTGTTGGAGGTTTATTTTGCAGCGGGCAAAATAGGTAAATTTCCAAAAAAAACATATTTTGGATCTTAATGGGCCTATGAGGTCATTAACCAACATTAGATCATATCTGACTATAAAATAAAATCATATTATATTTAAAATTATTTTATATTTATTAATTAATCACATTAATAAATTTAACTCAATGTTTATATGAGTGTATCATGTATACATTTGATGATGTAACAATACAAAGAGATGTATAAGCATGTGTGTAACTATATGTATATACATATAGATGTTAGGATTCATATCTATTGTGTGTGTATACTACTTACATATGCAAGAGAGAAATTCAAATGCATATCGGGAATATAAAAGCCTAAGTGTGTGTGTGTGTTTAAATATACTATGATATGTGTACATGGTTTATACACACATATTAATAGTACTATATATATATAGTTTAAGCATTTATATGTACATTATGTATTGCCAATTATTTGTATATGAACATAGTTTAGAATTAAAACAATATGTATTAAATTAGATTCTTAGGCATAATTGAAGATTTAGTGATTGATCAAAAAGGGAAAGCAAATTATTACGTTGCATCTTAGTGCAATGGAAGATTTGGTGATTGAATAAGAAGGGAACAAAAATCACATTTTTCACCTAAAGTTTCTTAATTAAAAAAGATCTAATCTTTAGGTCAAAAGGGAATGTAATTTTAAATATCTACAAACAAAATTTGTTTAATGCTGAACTTTTACAATTTAAAATATTGTATGAAATTTTGAAAATCAAATCATCATTCAAATAATATTATAACCGAAAACATTCAAACATTTGAAATATAATACCAATATACATATTCAACTTCAACACTTATTGAAATGACCCAGAATTTTGAACATTTGAAATTGGAATATTTAATCGATTTTAAATGTTTAAAAGTTAATTTTCAACTTGAATTTCAAATATCACTATTTATTGGGTGATTTAATTATTGAATTTAATAATTGGAAATTGGATAAAATGTTGAATCTTTAAGCTTGTTAAAAATAATTTGAAGGCTTGTAAAGTTTATATTGATAATAATAAAGATAATAGAAGTTTTAAAATTGAATTTGAAAGTTGTTTGTTCAGTTTTAAAAATATATCGATTAAATTGACATTTAAAAATAGCCTTCCGAGGCACAGTCTCGAAATTCGACGAAACCAGTTCCATTGGATTCGTAATAGTGTTTTATTATCAGATTTCAAATTTCGTAGTGTTTGGAGTTATCGGGTGGCCGTACGGGATATAAACACGCTGAAATTTAAATCGAAAATTCAATATAATTATTGGGTTCAAAAAGCTATCTTCTCCATACGATCGAATTAGGACTCGAAACCTTTTCCATTGTGTTTGGAATAGGGGTATAACATTATGAACGCCTAGTGGCACGCCTCGATAGGAAGTCAAAATTTTAAGCTACGGTTTCGAGACAATTTAAATTTAATTAATATAAGTATATATTTATATACTCTAGTCAACCTTCAGCTGAATTTATAGCACATCAGAAATTTTTGATTTCAATCCAAATGTCACTGTAGCTTGTTTATTTTGGCATATTAACATCTCATCTTGTTCCCCCCATCCTCATTTTAAAACTCAGCTGATTTCAGAGGGAAAAAAAGGGAGATAGCCAAAAAAAGAATTCGCGTTCTTCCTCTTCTCCTATTTCTGTTCAAACGAAAAGCGAATCCCCCTCTTCTCCTCTCTATTCGAAAAAAAAAATACAAAACGCTAGCGAAATCAAAGTCGCATTTGTTTGGGCGAAGCATCGGTGATCTGGAGCTCAATGTGGAGTCGGCATTTCTCTTTAGGAGTTTGGGGTCTAGTTAGAGAGTGGGGCGAGTTCATCGGCGAATCAGAGGGGGAAGAGCAGCAGCCGTAGTCGCATTGGGAGAGAGGTCGATTTCGTGGTCGAGGCGAGGAGTCTCTGGTGGCTAGGAAGGTTCGTCGGCGAGGCTGGTGATGGAATCGTGGGGGCTTGGGGCTCGGCGTAGTGGAGATGAGCTCGACGAAGGCAGAATCTCGTACGAAGCATTCGAGCAGAAGCTCGTTGTTTTCGTTTTCCTGTACGTAAGGTAATTAATTTTATTTTAAAAAAAACATCTTAATTTAATGTTGCATGGGTTTAAAACTTTTAATTAAATGTGTGATTATTATTTCATTTATCAGATATTAACAGCAAGGTATAAAGCAGATTTGTTTTAAATTTAATCAGCTATATATATATATAACAGCAAGGTATATTATTTCACTTATCAGATACTAATTGAGTTTAGTATATATATAGATTAAGAAGAAAAAATATGTATATAAGGTTTAAACAGAAAATATATGTATATAGAAGATTCTGAAAATACAAATTTTAAATGTTTGAAGAATTTATATAGAATCAGATTTTGGAATCTATATAGATTTTTTTCTAGTATATATGTAGTTTCAAAGCAATAAAATAAAATAAAATAAATATACATATACAAATTTTAAATTTACTATTTTATTTTAAAATAAGGTATTAGGGTGATTAATTTGTTTAATTAGCTTATTTAATTATTCTAGTTACTAAACATATAATGTTAATAAACTATTATATGAATTTGATAGGAAAATTAGTTTAAAATTAAATTATTAGTTTAAATTCAATTAATAAATGGAAATTGATCATTCGATTATTTAAAATGTTAATAAACTATATAATGTTTATACAAGGTCTGAAATTGTGAAGAAAACAAGTCGAGATGGATTGGGTTGCAAATAAAATCAAAAGTGAGTTAATCTCACTCAAATTGGATTACTGGTTAATTTAATTGGTTAAAATTAAATTATTGGATGATTGATTGAATTTGATAATTATTATCAGTTTGGATGTGATATTATATATATATATATATATATTGGAGTGATTGATATTCCCGCATTATATAGCGGATGAGACCCTATGCGCCCTGCATAATAGCGGATGACCCTTTATACCGCGATATCCCCCTCGAAGTGGGATTGGTATTTTTATATTGTGCTAACATTTGTGGATGCAAGGAAACAGGTTGGAGGGATCCAACTGGATTCCTAAAAAATATTGAAATTTATTCTCATATTCAGTGATATGATTATTTGATAATCTGTGGTAGATTATAGTGTAAATTGAAATTATTGAATGCTATGGTTGGGCTGAATATATTTTGGTATTTTAAGATATCGAAAATATAAAGATTGGATTTTTGAAGGAAAATAAAAAGAAAATTTTAAGTAAAATATTTTAGCGAAGCGGATATATTAAAAAGAGTGATTTTGGGAAAAAGGTAAAGGGTTTGATTTTAAAGTCCTATTAAATAAATTCCGAGTATGGAAAAAAGAGATTTTGAATAAAACGGGAATAAAAGAGTTTTGAGAACTTAAGCGATATTTTTTAAGAATTAAAGGATTTATTTTAAATTCAGGATTTAAAATGGTTTGGGAGAAATAAAAAGGGGAATTTTGAAATAAAGTGTGAAATTGATATTTTAGATTTAAATAAGGTTTTAAATCATAATAAAGGAGTGAATCTGGGATTAATGGACTTTGGAATAATTTGGATAAATCAAGAAATAAATTTCAAAATGGAATTAATTCAGGAAATCGATTTGAGAATCGATTAAGTGTTTTTGAAACAGTGATTAAAGGAAAATGGGCTATGGAATTTATAAACGAAGTTTTATAAAGTGAAGTAATTATTAGTGGATAATTTGGAATTATAAAACCACGGTGGAGATTTATAAGGGGATGAGTAAATCATTTTAAAAATAAAAGAGAGTTTTATTTTTAAAAGTATGGGAAATAAAATTTACGGGATTTGGGACGTAAATTAAATTGGAGATAAATCGAGAAGGATTTAAAATGGTTAGACCGGTTTTATTGGAGTGGAAAGGGTATTTTCCTGAAAAGCTAAGTATTATTTTCAAAGAAGATTTTTAAGTATAAACTAGAAGTTTTAAAGATGTTTTAAAGGAATGTTTTAGAAAAGTTTATTATTTAGTTGTTTTAAAATTTTTAAAGTAAATATTAATTAAGTTAATTTTAGTAGTAATTATTTTAAAGGTTAAATTAGTATTATGATAATTATTAAATATTTATACTTTATACAATAGTTTTATTTTTTTTAAAAGTAGTTTTTGGCTAAGTTCTACTTAGAAAATTATTTTAGAATTTCATAGTATTATTTTGAATAAAGAATATAAGTAGTTTTGTACTTAAATGTTTTAAGTGTATATTTTTGGGATAAAGTGATTTAATTTATTTAAAATCTAAATTTAATAAGACTTGGGGTTTTTCGGTGGAAATAAAATAATTGGTTGAATGATTGTTTAATTTGATAGTTAAATAACCGACTATCAATATTGGCCAATGCGCTGATCGTTTCGAAGAGACCGGGATCAGATTTAATTATCCGAAAACCACTTCGATCCGGTTTGAACGTAGCGAATGAATACCGTGAAGATGATGAAGACGGTGATTCAGTCTGTCCAAACCCAGGGCAACTTTTATCGACGAATGCTATCAGAACATCGTCATTGGAGAACGATGAGCATTTTATGTGAAATTCGTTCTTAAAAGGTAACGTTTAGCCTCAAGCCTCATCAACCAGGAATGGCTAAAATAGGGGAGGTGCAGCAAGGCTAAGTGGGTAGCACCCAATTAGGGTAAGGTCATCCCTGTCTAGAGTCCCTTTGATCTCGACAGTGTGGCGGTTGATGATCGCAACCGTGGGGTGATCTTATTCGGACTATCCAGTAAAGGGTAGCTCCGGTCTTCTGTTGCAGAGGATCGGGAGTGGTCCTCGATACTCTGATCTAGGCCAGGTACTGTGACGGGCGGTACCCCCGTAGCTCTGCCATTGTATGGAATCCATTTTCCAATACGCGCCCGTACGGTTTTGATTGTGCCCAACTATGCTGGAACGTGAGATGCAAGCATTTCAGCTATATTCTATTTTACTTTCTATAGACACTATTATAATATCTGACGGATTTGATAAAAATGTTTTGGTTATCGTAAGGTAAAAACCCGGCATGTTTATTTGTGGCGTGGTCTTACGAGATACCTTTGATTTCAAAGGATTTTGAAAACTTAAATAATTCAATTGAGTGTGTTTTCTCACGCTGGTTTTCCAGACTGACTCGGGTGTTATTTTATTATAATTCTCAGGTCAGACAGAGTATTACAGATTCAGGATAGGATGCTATGGAGCTCAGGAGGCGAGCTGGATGGCGAGACGTATCACACGTATTTGATGTGTATTCCGCTGTGCACTGTAAGTTGTATAGTCAACTTGTGTAAGGACATGTTATTATAACTGTCCAGTATTGTGTTATTGATTGTGTTGTAATATGATGATGTAATGTAATAAAACAATTATAGTTTTCTTTTGTATAAAGATCTGTTGTTATCTATTATATATTGTTCCACTGCGATTGTGAGATTCTGATGTTGTTTTCTATTTTCTTCTTCTACCTCTTTCTTCTTTTCCCTAACGATCTGGTATTTCCGGCATTCTATTGTTCGGCATGTAATACAGTGAACGTATTAATGTCGATTTTCGGCATGTAATACAGCGATTGCGAGAATTGATTCCTAGAATGCTTGAATCTTTCCCGATCTTGATTGAACTTAATGGACACCTTGTTTTATTTTATTTGATTTATCGACCATGAAAGTGTGAAGGGTGAAGGCTATGTATGAAGTGAAAAAGAGAAAAGGAAATTAAAGGAAGAAACGAGTGAGAGGATTTGTTTTAAGGAGCGAATAAAAACCTTTCCAATCAATTTTCAATCAATTTAATCCCCTCTCTCTCCTATATATGGTCGACCATGTCAAAACCTTGCATGGATTAATTTCTTTTCTGAAATCCCATTGAAGAATTATCTCTATTTAAAACCCGTTTAAATAAATATCGATATCGTATATCAATATGTGCATATATAAATTTTATACACACATCCGAATAATTACTAACAACACCCAAAACATCAAAAAATAAATAATTATAATTCTCAATTATTAGTTCACTTAATTAATTTATAAATTTTACAAACCGACTAAATTGTGTGGTTTTTCAGAGAATTCATAAATATGGTTGTGTGACTTAGAGACGTGAATTCAATGATTAATATTAAACAATTCAAATTTTAACTTTCACACATCAACTTAGCTAGTGGTGTGAAAGTTGGCCAAATTCATTGCTTACATATCTTTTTGGTAAAATCAAATTTTACATTATCTTAAGCGGCACCAATCATGACAACTCATTACACATGTTCTCTTTGCCAACACTGTATCACATTAGGATGTATGCAAGGTATTGGTCAAAAATCCAATATAATCCACATTTAACTTGATTAGTGCATAAACAAAGTAATTGGTTCATAATAACAGTTATTATCAACCATTCTATCCTGGCCATATATTTTCACTTTGATTTTACTACCGTGATACTAACCTCATACAACCGAGGAGGCAAATTTTCTATTGAACAGTGCTTCACTTCCAATGCTTCAACTCAGACCCAACTATAGTTGCTGGATGGATTGCCATATCATGACTTAACTGTAATCAAAGTTGAGTATTCGTATTTAAATTCCACAGTATTCTCAAGTCGAGTAAATTGTGTAACTTCATCGCACTAAGATTTCCAGTTTGACCTAGTTGTTATCAACCAACAACAAATTCTCAAACGAGTCATTCCATAGTTATCCAATAACTACGAGTACGTAATCCCTTTGTTCCCCAATACGCGTCCAACATTTGAAGAGCGTTATGTACTCTGGTCCCAATGGATGTATAAATATCATTTCTCAAAACAACTTGACCAGGAACATTTAAAATAACATGTTATTTTATTCTGTGATTAATTACTCACGATTGCAACTACTTACAACTACAATCACATAGAATTTTATTTAAGGATTTTCATATTAATATACTTTAAATTAATTATCATAATATAACAAAGTATACCACTAAGTTAATACATGTAACAAATTACATAATTTCTCCTAGAGGATACGAGTAACATTTTCAAACCCCATGGTTTCATTGTTGGGGTTAAAATATAATAAAGACAAATATAATTACATAAGTGACATATGAAATGCCCCTTGGATGATTAGGGTCATAATTACATGATAATTATAAATTCATTTATTACTTACAATCAACAACAAAAGTAGTCGAACTGCATAATGGAAATAAATTTCTAATATTAGCTTGCCCTATGCACGTCTAGGAAGCTTTATTCGCCTTAACTTGAAAACCCTACTCCCACCCTACTCAAATGAGTAGCTGAGATTTATGGAGAATTTAAAACTTTGGCTTAGGTAAAAAGTCTGTTGTGAATAATATTAGTCCTAAATAAAAAACAGATACACAAGGAAACCACACCGCTGAGAGGAACTGGTTTTCCCCTTAGTAGTGCTTTTACAACCAATGCAAAACATATCTTTTGCCCACAACCACAATAACTAGAAGATAACATAAATCCTCATTATGCATATTGATTAGTCCGATATTCAAGGGGTCTAAGGGTTACACATTCCCATAACTGCCCATCTCACTTTGAGCCTACTAGTTTTCACATGCCAACTAAAAACCTATTGGACTGACTTAGGCCAGAATATAATCAGATAATCTAATAGTCCTCCATTCTCATAAGAGTACCAAGCTACTCCCATGACAGAGGAAAATAATAATGTCTTCACCTCCCTTAACGATATCAAGCTATCTCCATGAGAGAAGAAGAAAATAAATAATAATGGTGAGCATCCTTGCATGAGTTCTCGCATGCCTACACAAAATTTAGCCTCAATATCGGCAAAGATCTACGCATTAGAATCGCAGACCGGAATAGCCGAGGTTTTAACGGCTAAAGTGTAAGATGCTACCCCAACGCCAATCTCCACCCATAAATTGGTTTTATAATTATCCAACGAGTCATTAATTGTCATCGGTTTTGGGCATCCTAACACAATTTGATCTTTTCCATCTTCTGGATGTAATTCCACCCACTTAGAAATATAGTCTGACTATCGACACTACTAAAACCATCCTACTCAGTCATTAGTTGCCATTCCCAATGTTATAAGTGTTTGGTGATAACATATAAGCGAGCATGTCAACATTAAGATATGCAATATCAACTGGTCAAGATACAAAATTGAACATATAAATACCATCCATCGTAAACTTATATTTAGCCGATAGCCATTTTATACACAAATCACTTATACCCAAGTAATGATTTTATTCCATTAAAACTTAGTAAAAGGGTCAACATATCTTTCCCATTTATTAAATCACATCATTTAAATAAATAGTTTAATAAAAACCACATTTTGAAAAACCTAATCCATTACTTTGTCAAAATCTATCATGTACTTGAAAATAAGCTATCGCCCTTCTCAAAACACAGTGTTATCGCACTTCTTAAACATGTGATATTGCACCTTTAAAACATAGGCTATTGCGCCTTTAAAGTACTTAACTATCATAAGTACAAAACCCATAGCTATCGCCCCTTTAAAATACTTAACTATCGTAAGTTTGAAATCTTGTGCTATCGCACCTTTTAAACCATTGTGCTATCGAAATTGTAATCCTTTAAAGCCATTATACGTTTAAAACATAGCTATCGAAAATCAAAGTGTGTGTGTGTGTATCGTACATCAACATATCATTAACAGTTGTAAACCAAAACACATCGCTATCAATGGATCATATAAAATAGCCATTGTAAGTCAAAACCAAGTAGCTATTGTAAATCCAAAAAGAAATAGCCATTGTATACTTAAAATAACAGCTACCGTAAGTCAAAAGTAACAGCTATGTAAATCAAGGAAAACAGTTATCGTGAATCAACACATGGTGTTATCGAACCTTTGCTTTTGAAAGCTACCGTGAATTCTAAATAGGCTATCACAAAACCAAAGTATAGTGCTATCACACTTATAATCTTTCACAAGCTATCGTATATTAAGAATTAAAAGCCACAAATGCCTCTAAATGGCATTTTCATAAATATCATAAAAACTTTTTTTCCCTTTAAAGGTAATCACTATTTACCAAACCATAATATATATCGAATTTCTATTAGTTATTAAAACTGTTTTCTCAAATTATTTACTACAAAGGCAGAGATAAAATTTCTCCTCTAACAAAATATTAGTTATTTTCATAATCAATTAATTAAATCACCATTTGTAATTAATTCTTTCCTTTACTAAATTATTTATATTAAATCAAAACCACTTGGGAAAAATTTCCCAAAATTTAAAAAAAAATCAAAACTTTCATCTTTCACCGCATATTAAAATTTCAAAGCAAAATAATTATTTTCATAATTTAAATAAATAAAATCCAAAACTAATTATTATATCAACTTAGAAAATTCATAATAAGTTCACATAATTTTGGAAAATTACGAAATAAAGTATGTGTCTCTAAATTAATGTCTAAACATCATATCAAAATCCCAACGCATTTGGAGACCAAAAACTAAGGTTTTATGTTCAAAACCTTTTAGAAAATTCCATAAATTCACACGTGATAACCATAAATCAAAATACATGATTATCTCAACCAAATGTATGATTTAACATCACAAAATTTCGGATTTCAATCTAAATCCAACCTAAACACATCAAAACACAAGGGATGACAATATTATTCAACTTTGATTAGTTTATGTATAGAGATTTGCTTTGATCTTCTTTCCACGAGCTTTTACTTTTACTTTTTCTTAGTGGAGAGAGTTAATGGAGGTATTTTCTTCCTTTTGTTTGTTTTAGTCAAGGAGAATGATATAAATGGGTATGGAGAGGAATGATAGGATCCTATATCCTAACTTTACCCCTTCCTTAATTAAATCAATTTTGTTTTCTTCCTCTTTTGTAAAGCATTTCTACATTTAATATTTTATGGTCAAATTTTATTATGGAAAATCCCTACCCTTTCCCATCTCGACCACATTTTTTATTTAATTATCCTTAAATATCCAAAATAATATGCTACAAAAATTAAGAGTGTTATAGGCTCACTTCTTTAAAAAAATTCATCCTCGAAATTCCGATAAGGTACAACAATCAAACATATCAATCGTGCATACATGTGACACAAGCACATAAAACTTAACTATTACTAGCATAAAAACTAGTCAAAAGTATGTATAACTATATATAATATACATCAAAATAACTCAAGATAAGCCTCTCTACTCATATCCTCAATCTCTCAAGTACGATCTCGTTCATCGTCACCTCATTGGACCTTTACCAACTTGACTGTCTTATTTCTAATCTCATTTTTATTTCTATCAATTATATGAATAAGTCACCTAATAATAGTCATATCAGGCTCCACCACTAAATCCTCCAAAACCATTGGCTTAGTAGTAGTCTCCAGATCATGTACATACCTTCTCAAATGAGAGACATGAAAAACATTAGGACCTTTGCCGAAGTATTTGGTAACTCAAATGTGATAAGCGAGTTTCCCGATCCTCTCTATGATAGGAAATGGTTCAACTTATCTTGATACCAATTTCCTAGACATTACAAATCGTATGACACCCTTCACCGGTGATATTTTCACAAAAACATGATCTCCAATTGAGAATTTCAATTCCATATGCCTTCTATTTGTGTAACTTTACTACTTTGATTGAGCTTTTATATCCTTGATAAGATTAACTCAATCTTTTCAGTTGCTTCTTTTACCAAATCCGGACTAAGCATTGGTCTACCATCTATTTTCAACCAACATGCTGGTGGTTTGCGTAACCTTCCATAAAGAGCTTTGAAAGGTCATATTTCTATACTATTCTGATAACTATTATTATAGAAAACTCAACTAACTGCAAATGGTCTTCCCATGACCCTCTAAAGTCTAGTACACAAGCTCTCAAAAAACTCTTTGGGTACCTTATTAACCCTTTCTATTTGTCCATTAGTTTGCAGATAGTAAGTGGTACCCATCATTAGCTTGATACCTAATACATCTTATGAGCTCTTCTAGAACTCACTGGTAAACAAAGAATCTCAATCGCTAATGATATTGCTCAAGATCCCATGTAGTCTTACAACGTTCTTCCTGGAAAATTTCATCAAACTCGATGTCGTTCTTCTCGACTTTATAAGGATAAAGTTTGCACTCTTGGTTAGTCTATCAACCATGACCCAAATACTTTAATTTCCACTATTCGACCTCGGCAACCCATCTATAAAATCCACTGATACAGAATCTCATTTCCATAGTCACACTTCTAAAGGTTGAAGTAATTTACTTTTGTGACGACCACCCTACACCATCGGCACCCAATATAACTACATAATGCGCTGCCGACGTGCCGGCCGAAGTAGAAAGATCATCAAGGGTCGAAAATGAAATAAAACATCACCCGAACCTATCGTATATCTCACAGTGCATGGAATAAAATATAATATACACCACAGATTAAACAAGAGAGAGGGTAATAACTAAGTGATCCAAATATCATAGCGCAGATCCATAGAGTTATACAGCAAGTAATAGAGTTCATACAAAACAGAAATAAACTCGAATAATTGTACCATAATAATAGTAATAAGAAAATACCACCGAAGCTCCATAGTGTTGCAAAGAGGAATAAGCATAGAAATCCATATATAATACGAGAGAGCTCCATCCAGCTCGTCCTCTACACAACTATTGTGTCGCACCTAGATCTGCTATCTAGTCTACTCATTTAAGAGTACCCAAGATAATAAGAGGCAAAGCATAAAACCTCGGGTAAGACAACGGTCTAGTGTGAGCGGTAAACGTATCTCAAAATACTATACAAATTAATATAGTAAGGAACAAGGGTATATGAACCATACCTGACATGTCCCTGCAACCAAAGAGTTAGCACATAATGAACATAATATGCTACTCTATGAATATCATACATGTATACCGAAACTAAATATGATGACGAGTGTTCAGGTATCCCTATCCCTAGTGACATCCCAAGAGTGATAGACTATGGAAGACAAAAATCAAAGCAACCATAACAACCATTAAACAATCCTCACTGTCACTCAATGTGCTCTCGATATGTGATAACTTATATGGCCTTTCCCATGCCAGGGATTAATGAAAATCCCACTTGTTAGTGTACTCGTCTCTAGCCGAAGCTGATACTTGAACCAAATCCACTGGTCCACGGTATATAGATCCAAACAACCGACCCAGGGTAGCCAAACAAAGTATCCATGAGTGTCCCTATAATAGCTCTGCTTTCGAGTACATCCGAAAACACTCCGTGTATCAATGATCTCTTAGCATGCATATCTGAGCCCTTTCCTTGCTCCATCTAATTTCCATTATTCTCGAGGAACCATTCCATATTCCTTCATTCCATGATTGAACCATTCTCACGTTCTATCCAGGGTCACCCTTCCTAGAACCTGTCCTTTGTGGACAAACATTCTTATGACTCCTTTCAACATCGAGCCGCCATAATCGGAACCTAACTCCATTTAACATCGAGTTGCCATCACCGAAGTCCTAAAACTATCATCATGCTACTACATCGCCACTAAACCCCAAGCGAACAAACAAATACTTTCAACACGACCTGCAGTGTCTACATTCTCCCTTCTGGAAGTTCCACCCAGATCCCATCAAAATATTCTACCCTGATCCCATCAAAATAGATATCTCGATACCGACCAGAAGCTCTCGGTATTCAGTTGGATACTTAGCCAATTTTGGCTAAATTTCTTCCTCTTCTCCCAATGTTCCATCTTCTAAGTGCTTGGACCCCAACCACTCCTCTTAAAAGCTCTTGGCATCAACTCCAAAGCTCTTCGTACTAACTCCAAAAGCTCTTGTTTCCATATCCTCTAAAGCTCTGGGCACTAAGTCTAATACTTAGCCAAATTCTTGCACTTGTCTTCTGCTCTTACCCTAAGTCCCAACATAAAGTGCCAACCTTCCACTGATTGATTTACACAAACAAAAATCTCTTGATACCGAGAAAAAGCTCTTGGTACTGAGACCTTTACTTTAGTCCAAACCTTACGTGAATTGAATTATAGGCTCCTCTCATCCTCTAGATCCTTCCCTCCAAGTTTTATCCAATTCCGATCATTTTTGCATTCAATTTGCTAATTCAACCAATCTTTTTCTAACTACCTAAAAGCAATAGCAAACCATATCAAATCACAACATACAAACGTGGAATGTCATACATATACATCCATTCATACATGCAATACATAAGAACATGATAATCAAGCAAATCCTAGTCTAAATCTAACTTTTACACTAGCATATGAACATGAACAAAAAGGGGTTGCATAACCATTTGAAAACCATTTAAAAACCTTTGAAATTCGGCCATAAACATATGTTAAAATGTGATTAAAGTTAGAAAAAAATTTAGGGTCAAAATTATGTTAAAATCATCATTTTAACTATATAAACATGCATAGTAGAGTGAGGGGTTAAGAACCACCCAGTAAATACCTAAAATATTGATTTCTCCCCTTAGATCCGAAGTAGACAACAAGGAAGAGGAACGCGAGTCGGCCTAAATGATAATCTCAAGCTCCTATATGCTAATCACCTGTCTAATTGATGATTTGGCTAAGATCGGTAACGAAAAGGTAGACTTTTGATGAAATTAGGATTAATGGAGGTTTAGAGCTATTTTGGAGAAGTTGGAAATGACTTAGATCAGTTCCTACAGCCTCCCCTTGGCATAATTTTTTAGAAGAGTTAGTGGGTCTAAGTACGGGCTCAATTAATTATCCACTAATGCAGGCCGGCAACAGCCAAAATTTAAAACAGCTATAACTTTCAAATGGTAAGTCCATCTTTCTATTTTGACAGCTTTATGGAATGGGAAACCATTATTCTAAAGCAATGGAAATGGTTTGAGACCCTAACTCGGCTCTTGTCAAAAGTTATAGTCCAAATAAGATCTTCAAGGTCAAAATGGTCACATAGAAATTCAGAAAAAATCGTAGATGTGGAAAATATCCCTGAGAGTCACTTCTCAAAATTTTAGAGTCATACAACCTCATATGAATAAAATAAAAATATTTTACAATCCTCGGATACGTAAAATACGGGTCATTTTACATACAAATAACCTCGGGTTAGACAACAGTCTAATATGAATGATCTATAAGCCTAAAACAATAGATATAAACTCGATATATCATAAATTACGAGTGATGTGGTATGGAAAGTCATACCTCACCTTCTCTTCCATCCAACAAGTTAGCACATATAAATATTATATGCTAAAATAATAAAATTAAGTGGTATGCCAGTATCTCTTGACATATACTAAGGTGTCAAGATATTCGACTCAATAATACATAACAATAGTAAAGACAACCACATATCACCAATCAAACCCATATCGCATCCAAAGTGGCTTAGGGATGTGATGGCTCTTACTAGCCCAATGTAAATACCACACATAAACCTAGTAATGATACCCTCAGACATGCCACTAGCAGCCTACCATTGGTATGCATCCTTACCCAGTAAGGTTAGGTCAACCCTACCAGTGATACACTCGTGTGCCACTAGCAACCCTTTGCTAGTAATCACCCTTAACTGGTTAGAGATCTCTCTAAGGGAATCAAACTCCAATTCCTACACATCAACCCTCACCTCACCTGTATAATGATAGCAACACACACACACACGTTGCTCCCTTATAAGTCACCCCAAGCCAAAACTTGGTTGCTATAACAACCTAAGATCCGCACAATAGCCAACCCTCTATATTCTTAATCAACAATATGGAATGGTAATGATCCATCATGGATCTGTACCAGTCGATCCACTTAGTCAATTCTTGCATCTCAAATCCATATTTCTTTATCACTTTTCTTTTGCAACTATCCCAAGTTAACTATGGTTCGGTATCGATCCATATACTTAGCCATTTTCTTCTTGTACTTTGGTCCATTCTGCTCTAACTCCAAGTCTCCATGTCAAGTGTAGTCGATCCATATGTTTCGATACCAGTTAATATGAATCGATACCGGTCCATATACTTAGTGGAGTTTCCATTAAGTTCTACTACTCCATCTTCTTTGCATCGACCTATCTCTTGCCTCTTTGCATCGATCCTAATGCAGATTCTAAAACAACATCGATTAGCTCTATCTCTAAGCCAATCTATTGAACTTCTATATGATTCGAACTCCATTCTACCGGTAAAGGAACTCTCATTGTGGTCCATCTCATACACTCGTAAGAGCCCTCCATCAATAGAACTAATTCACATCATCTCAAATACCCTAATTCTAATATGTCAACCATTCAGACTTACATGCTACCACAACATACAACAAACAACATCAAATCAAGCATTACAAGTCATTTGAGCATTTCAATATACACCTAGCTGAAAGTTAAGGGGGTATGGTTTAGGGGCAATTATGTAATTTGTTACATATCCTAACTTTGAAATCGTTCAAAATAAAGTATGCTTTTGGTATTTGTTTTCTATTATATGTAATATTATATTGTGACATAAATAAATAATTAAATAATATTTAGTGATTATGAAACTCTTAAATAAAGTGTTATAGAATTGTGATTACATATGTTGTAACTATGGGTATCCAATCGTATATCAAAAATACTTTGTTTTGAATATTATTAGTCAAGATGTTTCGAGAAAGGATATTGATACATCCGTTGAGACTAAAGTACGTAACACTCTCCAAATGTTGGATAGTGTATTACTTATGATTATTGGAGGCACCAAAAGGTTACATACTTTTAGTTATTGGATGACAACAGAATGCCTCGATTCGGAGTTTCCTACTAGTTGATAATAACTAAGGTCATATAGGAATTTTAATACAACGATGTTATGCAGTACTTTTGACTTGAGAATCCTAAGGAATTTCGACGTGAACACTCCACTTTGATTATAGTTAAATCATAGTAGTCGACCATCGAACGACTAGAGTTTGGGTTTGGGTTGAAGTGTAGGAAGTTAAACACTACTCAATAGAGAATTCATCTCCTCTGTTATGAAAGGTTAGTATCATGGTCAATTGTGGTCAACTCAAAATTAGAAGTCTCCGACCGGGACGTGTTGGTTAATAATAAATGTTATTATTAAACCAAGGACTTTGAAGATGGACTAAATAGTTGTATACAGATATTGCTAGAGTTTTGACCATGACCAAACTTCGGATATCGAAAGTGATACGGTAGTGACAAAGTGAATGTCTGTATAATAAATTATTGCTTAAATATCCCACTTAAATTGATCTAAAGTATGACTTTACTAAAAAGATTTATAAGCGGTGAATTCGATCAAACCGTCACATCATCAGCTAAGGGTGCACTTGCGAATAAGAGGTTGGGGCAGATAGCGTTACGTCCGACGACACGGTGTTATGTCAGACGTAAATATTATATCAACAATTCCCCTATGAGATGTTGCCGCTTCAAAACGAACAGGATTTCTCGAACGTAAATTTTATGTCCGCTGTAAATACATTAAGTCAAATGTAAAATTTGCATATGAGAAATCCCCTATGTAAACCCCAACATCTCATACTCATTTCAAAACATTCTCGTTCCTTCTTCCTTACATTATTTCCAACAATGTTCAGAAATGATTTTACATATAATAATTCAGAAAATGATTTGGAAAACTCGGATAATTCAACTAATATCGATAATATATCTTATTCCGATAATTCAGTTGAGTATGATCAGGATCTCGCTTTTATTGCTGGAATGATGGTAAATCATACTCTATTAATGCCTACTCCACATCGTACTTCTTCTTATACTGGTCGAATGTGGTTGATGATTTTCTTAATGATCATGAAAATAGTAGTCAGGATCTTTTCCGAAGGAAAAGTTGTACTTTTAAACGCCTTTGTGACGTTCTAGTTAATATGTATGACTTAATTTCATCTCAAAAAATAGACGTTCCTTAAATGAATGGACCGTTTTGTTATACGATTAGTCATGGAGTATCACAACGATTGGTATGTAAAAAAATTAATCGATCCATTGGCATCATTAGTCTATGTGTTTCTAAGGTTTTGCATAGTATCTTACTTTTGACCAAAGATAATATTAAACTGGAAGATATCAATAAAAAATTTGTTGAATTTAGGTATAATATACGCTAGCTACTATCCTTTTTTCAAAACGTTATTGGAGCTAAAGACGGAACACATATTCCTACGAGGAATAGTAAAGAAGAATTACTGGCGTTTATAGGTAGAAAGAAGTTCCCAACATAAAATATTCTTGCTACTATTAATTTTGATTTAATATTTAGTTTCGTAATGTCTAATTAGGAAGACTCTATTCATGATAGTAGATTATTACATCATGCTATTGAAGAAGTTGAAATGTTTTCACATCCGTCATCCGGTAAGTATTACCTTATAGATTCAAGATACAAGCTTATAAATGGTTATTTACCACCTTATCGTAATAAATGCTACTACGTTCCAGACTTTCGACAAAGCGAGAATGTTTCAAAATCGCGTAATGAAATTTTTAGTTTTTATCATTTTAATCTACGCATGGCTGTGGAAATGACATTTGGTATTTGAAAAAAATTCAATATTTTACGAGATATGTCAACATATAGTTTCGCCAAATAAGCATAGTGTATCATTGCAAGCTGTGTTATCCATAATTTTATTAGAAAATTCAACGGAACATATGTAGATTTTGAAGAAATAGCTAATGAAGAAGTTCCACGAAATTATGGTAAAAATTACTCTGAATGTCTTCATATGCTCTTCCATTAATTTAAGATATGAATGACTATTAATTTTGATTATTAGGGTTTAATTGGTTTTATAGGTGTCGATTGGTTACTTCGAACCATTTGACTATTTCTTAGATCAGTTTTGCTTAATCGGTCGAAGTGTGATTTTACAATATTTTTATCTAATATCACTTTAAGCGGGGGTAGAATAATTTAGACGTGTGATACCAACACCCAATATAAGGACTACAACATAACCTCTCACATTCAAATCATACCCATTCGAATTGAGGATTTGTCAAAAATGATAATATACCGAGAGTAGTCAATTGTACATCTCTTCTAATTATCTGTTTACAAGATAAGTGCGAGTGCCTGAGCTTTTACAATTTCCAAACAAATTCAGAATCAAAGCCGGTGAACGTCAATCCGATGGATTGTAGTAATAATTTAAGCCCAAGCACGTGGAATTTATTAAGGTGCTCCTCCAAATATATATGCAATCAAGGCCGATCATCATAACCAGGTTAGAAACTAGAGCTGTTATGGTAATTTTTACCATTACCATTTTGTACCGTTTTTACTGATAAATTAAAATTGCTTACCGTTACCAATTGACTGGTATACCGATGACTGATATACCGATAAACTGGTAACCATTACACTGATAATGGTAAATTACCGTTTATCTAGAAAAATAATAAGTTAATATATTTTCACATTAAATGATAATTCATTATATATCTCATTAGGTCACTTAATAAAGGACGTAGAAAAAAAGTGTATTTATCATCATTTGTGTTAAATTACTGAAATAAATTGAACTGTTTTCTTGCTTCTAAATGCTCATAATACAATATCTTACATGAATATCAATGTATTATGAATGGACTGGTAAATTACCGTTACCGCTGATTTTGAAAAAATATCATCGATGTTTTATCCTAAAAAATGGTAAATTTATCGTTATCGTACCGATTATGCTGGTTTTAAGTTTTTGTTCTTCTCTATGCCAAATAAAATAGATTGAAACAAATTCGTTTATAAATCTAAAGGCTATTTTGATATCTTTTTGTTACAAAATAAATATAAAACCTGATATCTTGCGTGTGTGATGCATAACACACCGCGTTTCTTGCATTTTATGCCTATAATTTTTAATTGCTTGCATGCATACGACTATGATATCTATCAAATATCAACCAAGCTAGCTAGCGACATATACCCATATCTTTTATTTCTGCTTGAACTTTACAGTTATATATGTGTTTCAATGTCATGACATTTTTCTTCTTCTTATTTTCTTTAATTTCTTTCTACATCGTTAGGTGTATACGTACATCCATGCATCCATATATGTTACATCATATTATTGAACTATTTAAAAGTTTGCTTGGCATGCAACAATTAATTATGGGCTGGATGTTGACGACTTAACTTATAGAAAAATTCAACAAGGTTTTATAATAATTATTTATTCAATATTTGACGTTACTTGTTTATAAACTGATCATGTCTACAATCTCTATTCGATATAGATTGATTCTACTGTTTACGTCATGATAGCATGATGTTATGACTTACCAAAACGATTATACTTTCTCGAAATAATCGTTGCTTTAGTTGAACAAGCTACATGCATATGCATGTCAATCTCTTTAATTTATTAGTGAACCTAATTGAATTTTAACCAAGTTTCCTTCTATAATTACACCCACATACGTTTTACTATTTATTAATTAGATGGACGAAGAACTATATTTGGAAAACGAAGAAATGCTTAGAGAACCATTAGTTTATTCGTGGACGCAATTTATTTTTACAGATATACCCTTATTCCTTACCGTCGAAAATTAAGTTCAAGAGGACAAAGCGGTCATTTCGTTCTCCTGGCGCCAAACCAACGGTCATGATCGTACTCGCCACGTAAGATATAGGCCCGATTAAGAGTTGTTATGGGACCCACGTTTTATCACGTGGGAGTATGGAAAGTTATTATATAAGTTCCTTTTCCGCGTTTGATTCATTCCAAAACAAAAGAGAAAAGAGAGAGCGAAAACGGAGAGAGAAAAAGAGGGATAAATTCATTCGTCTCTCTCTTTTCTTCTTTCTTAATTTCCTAATATCAAGGTACTTTTTTATTTGATTTCGACCGTTTAATTTTTTGTTTTGTTTTGTTGGCTGTTGAGGTTTTACGAAATATATATTTACTGTCTGTTTGCAATTCGTTTTGATGTGGATTCTACATTGTTGTCGATTATATCAGTTATACTCATATTATTATTAATAGATCACGCGATTATGATACTGTTTTGTGCTACATTAATCGGTGGTAAATTCAAGTATATGTAGGTCTAAAGGAATGAAAAACGTTGATGTGAAATTAATTTAAAATATTTGTTTTGTATGGCCCATGGCATCTAACACATTTTTAGGGCATATGTTCAATGGGCTTGTTTTTAATACTTTTATTCAAATAATCCTTCACTGAGTATACTTTGTATATATATTTAAGTAATGTTTTGATTGATTTAAATAAGCTATTTTTTTGTTTTTTAAAGTTAAACCGAATTTGACTTTCAAAATACAAAAATGTTGCTTATTTAAATCGATTCAAATGGATGTTAGAATTTATATGCTCCTCTATAATTCGGAATCATTCTTGAATTGAGGACAATATGGTTGTTCTTTTGTGTATTTTCATAGCACTTTTATGTAAGAAATACTATTCCATCACAGAATCAAACCTGATAATCGTCTAGGGAAATTGTTTAACCATGACAAAGTAAATGTAATAATTGATTAAAAAGTCTGGTTTGTGGTGACTGAAGAGGCTTATATGTTAATTTAACATTCAAACG
Source organism: Allium fistulosum (assembly GCA_030737815.1). Classification (NCBI taxonomy): domain Eukaryota; kingdom Viridiplantae; phylum Streptophyta; class Magnoliopsida; order Asparagales; family Amaryllidaceae; genus Allium; species Allium fistulosum. The sequence continues at coordinate 914,259,409 of CM060908.1, forward strand.
CATAAGATGCACAGGATAGATTTTGGTAATTTGTTAATTATATATGTTGACTGTTCAATTTTTATATATTGTCTTACATATTTGCCCGATGTTAATAAATTGAAAAAAAAAAGGGTTTGAAACACCATTTGCAGCATAAATACGTGGAGCGTGTTGGTTCATATATCAACATCACGCCTAACTTTGAACTCTTCACATGATCTCATGTTCGTATGTATGAATATGATACATTTATATGTACTTTTTTTTCAACTCTTTTGAACGTGACCTATACGCAAGCCATTATATGTGTTGTTGCTTGCCAGTTATGCGTCAACATAGCAACCATATACTGTGTCTTTATTACGCAACTAGACAGCTAACATGCATTTTGATTTTTCTCCCGTAATTGGATTTGGAGATTATGCAGCGTTTCACTGTGTTAATGTTTGTGTTTGTTAGAGCTTGTAAGCTCTGAAGCATTGATTTTTGAAGTAAACATCCTTCCCATTTAACCATTTTATTACAATGTAGAAAGTATCTTGACTTCTACTCCTTAACATATTTAACCATATCTCCAGTAGTTTTACAGCAGGTATAGAAAATGGGAGCGGGAGGAAGAATGACAGCAAAAGAACAGAAAAACCAAGAAACCATGCAAAGGGTACCTACGGAAAAACCGCCCTTCACCGTAGGGCAGCTCAAAAAGGCTATCCCACCCCATTGCTGGAACCGCTCCGTAATCCACTCTTTCTCCTACGTATTCTACGACCTTATCATTGTATCCGCCCTTCTATACCTTGCCCTCTACCAAATTCCCAAACTTTCCTCCCCTTACCACTACCTCGCCTGGCCCTTATACTGGTACATCCAAGGCTGTGTCCTAACCGGCATTTGGGTGATTGCACACGAATGTGGACATCACGCCTTCTCCGACTACCAACTCCTCGACGACATTGTAGGGTTCGTCCTACACACTGCCCTCCTAGTCCCATATTTCTCATGGAAGTTCAGCCACAGGCGCCACCACTCGAACACAGGATCCTTGGACAAGGACGAAGTCTTCGTCCCAAAGCCAAAGTCCGCCCTTTCATGGCACTCCAAGTACACAAACAACCCTATCGGTAGGGTCATGTTCCTTGTCGTAAGTCTCTCGATGGGATGGCCCTTGTACCTCCTATTCAACGTTTCGGGCCGCCCCTACCCAAGATTTGCTTGCCACTACGACCCGTACGGCCCGATATACTCCGACCGTGAACGAGCTCAAATCTTCATCTCCGATATTGGTATTCTTGCTATGTTCTACATATTGTACAAGCTTACAATAGCTTATTCTTTAGGGTGGGTGGTCTCCATTTATGGTATGCCCTTATTGGTTGTGAATGCGTACTTGGTGTTGATTACTTACTTGCAACATACGCACCCGGCGTTGCCTCATTATGACTCGAGCGAATGGGATTGGTTGAGGGGTGCTTTGGCTACAGTGGATAGAGATTATGGATTTTTGAATAAGGTTTTCCATAATATAACGGATACTCACGTTGCACATCATTTGTTTTCGACTATGCCACATTATCATGCGATGGAGGCGACTAAGGCGATCAAGCCAGTGCTAGGGAAGTACTATCATTTTGATGGTACCCCGATTGTGAAGGCGATGTATAGAGAGGCGAGGGAGTGTGTGTACGTGGAGAAAGAAGGTGAGAAGGGTAAGGGAGTCTATTGGTACAAGAATGAGATTTGAGGAGTTTGGTGTTGAGTTTTGGGAAGTCTATCTCTTTCTCTCCCTCTCTGTAATTCTCTTTTGTGGTTGTTTTAGGTTGATGATGGTGTCTTGGTATTTTGTTTCCTTCACTTCGTGGGTATGTGAGGGTATTAAGACTCGGACAATTGGTATTACTTTGATATAGTAATCATATTTGTATTTGTTTCATGAAATATTTGTTTAGTGATTATGATTGCCTTTTATTCTGGCACTTCTTCACCAATACATATTTTATGTGTTTTGTGTTCATCTTCAAGTAATCATCTATTGCGGAATTTAAGAAATGATTGATAAATTGAAGTTATAAGGTAAACATTGTTAAGTAATCATCTATTGCATAATTTAAGAAATGATTGATAAATTGAAGTTATAAGGTAAAGATTGTCAAGTAATCATCTATTGCATAATTTAAGAAATGATTGATAAATTGAAGTAACCAAGAAAGAGTTGTGCTATATGCATCGCAGCGCCTTTTCTGTATTATTCAATTTTCAACTAGTAGTACGCTGCCGATTGAAAAGATTAAAATTTTATTTTACAAATGATCCATCAATCGTGGTGATCCGCGGTGTACTACGGATCGAAACCTCTGGATAAAATGAGATTCTTGCGAGGGTGTATTTAGCTTGAAGATAAAGTAAACACGTGGAATTTAAGAAATGATTGACAATGTATCATCTGCAGGGGAAACAATGTATCATCTGCAGGCTTGAATTCTCAAAGTCTGGCTTCAACGATATACAAATATAACTATATTAGTATGGTGGCATACACATTATTGTGGGAGAAAAATAACACAGCTAATGGTTGAAAAAGGTCCCACCGAGACTTGAACTCGGGTTACTGGATTCAGAGTCCAATGTCCTAACCACTAGACCATGGGACCTTGTTGTGTAATTAATTTTTTGACAGTTTTTGACTAAAATCTGTTGTGCTTGCATATAACAAGGCTCGTTTAAAGTAATTGAGCAGCATATATTAAGCAAAGAATGATAGTGGGTATGAGCAGAAAAGGGAAAGAGCTAATTTTTTTTTGGACAGTTTGGCACACGTCCATTATAAGTTTCAAAATGCATAAAAATCCCATTAAAAAAAAGTTTGTAAATTAAGTTCTTAGAATTAAGTTAAAACTAAATAACTGGATAGCTTTAACACTACGAACACATGAAGTTATTTACTTGTAAAGTTATATGAAAATATTTAGCTAAAATGTTAGTGGTTTTGTTTGGCATACCGAATAAGTGCCTTAGAGTCGAAATATTTCTTATGATTGCTCAGTTGACGTCATTCTATCACAAAAACTAAATTTGCTTTTCCTACTGTTAACCTATGTAGAATGTTATATGGCAACCTTTACCAAGTTCTTTTTTTATTATTATTGATGGTTCAGGTGGCATTATGATTAATCGGCGGAAAGATAAATTTAAACTTCTTCGTGTTATTATTAACAAAAACTCTACACACTATTCTTTATGACCTTCACGACAATTCTATTATTAATGTTACTCATGCCTACGCTCCAAATGGTAAAGAAATTATAAGAATAGTTTAGATTAAGAATGCTGAGTTGAGAATTGTTAGTGGGAGAATGGATTTAGCTAAGAGGAGGGGAAAAGGTATATTTGTAATTAAAAGGTTTTGTTAAAGGGGAAAATTAAAGGGGAAATTAATTTAAAGGACAAAAATTTGTATATTTTTAGCCTAAAAAACACGACCTCAATATTTTAACCACAATGACAAACATTTTTCTAAAAATTATTCATAAGGACAAACATTCTTTCAAAACTGCTGCTGAACTAAAAACTGATACCTAAAAATTGATACCGATAACTACAAACTGATACCTAAAAACTGATATCAATAACTAAAAACTGACACCTAAAGAAAGTTGTCCTTCAGACTAAAATACTGAAGGTCTGTCCTTTAGACTAAAACGCTGAGAAATTTTATCCTTGACAATAATTTCCTGAAAAAATTAAATTAGTGGCTCTTCCATAAAAATAATTAAAATTTACTAATTTGACCTCTATGTAATTAATTTTCTCTCTCTTTTTTCTACGTACTCAATCCTCAAAACGTTTTCTTCATCGGCTCTTTATCTTCAAACCGTAAATCATATTCTCCTAATTAAAAATATTCTTATCATGAAGGATAACATATCTTAGTCTCAATCTAATTCTCCATATCAATCTCAACTATCTAAATCTCCAACAATACAAAAGCTTATGGATATCTTTCTTTTTATTTGAAGTTCAAATGATGATTTTGAAGAGTTTTTATGATCTAATATTTTGATCGAGTTTCAATCAAAAGTATGTGATTATCTACATAGTTTTTCTTTTAAAATAAATAGAGAAAGGAAGAGTGTTTTAAACTAAAGATTGTATAATAAATATGTTCCGCGAAGGGCATCTCTATTTATTTTTACTTATACAATTGCTATTTCTTTTAAAATAAATAGAGAAATGAAGAGTGTTTTTGTGGCACAGTGTATACTAAATTTGTAAAATAAATATGTGCTGCCAAGGGCATCTCTATTTATTCTTACTTATACAATTGCTATTAAATTAAGATCCGATAAAATTTCTATATTTTCTAACGCCATAAATAATTAATAATGGATGATGAAACACATTTGTGCAAACTTAAATTCATAGGTAATTTTCCATCGAATGGTAGAACCTTCTTGTTGAAATTCAGTATCATCTAGTATAATATTCCTACCACTTAATGATTTTGGGTAATCTTTTTAAAGGAGATTTCAAATATATAATTCTATCTTAATATTCGTCAATAACGACATCTCTAAAAACTTAGTTTTTCTTAAACTTAAAAGAGAATTAAAATGTAACTTCCAAGTTCTTTGAATTTCAATAGATTGGAAAGAATACACCGTTTTCATTTATTTCAAATTTATTGTATTTTGAATCACACGACAATCATACTTGTGCTAAGGTCATAGTTGGGTATAAGTTGAATAACTTGGCGTAAAACGCTATTCAAGAGAAGATTTATCTCCTTCAAACAGAAAAGTTGTATTACCATAATAGGTTGTCAACTTAAAGTCAAAGTCTTTGGTATAAGCAAATTGGTTAATTGATAATTGTTATCAGTTCGAACCATTTAATTTATTGCCGAACTTCGCAATTAAATACAGATATTATTACAATTTTGACCATTGACCGAGCTCTAGATATCTAAGTGATATAGTGATGATGAAAAAAATATGCACAATATATCATTGCTTAAGGTCTCGCTTTAAAAGTTAAAAAATTGGATTTCACCAAGATATTATGCAAGCAACTGAACTCGTGTCCAATACCTTCAGCAAAATAGATGTAGTGTAACGTATTTTTAACTAATTTAAATTATTGGATAAAAATGGTTAGAAATAAAATTTAATGATTTATTATTGTAGTTTATTTGATATAATAAATTTTGAGATAAACAATTTCGAAGATTTTGGTAATAACAAATATTGAAATGAATTCTATATATTGAATGTGTTTATAATCAATAAATGGACTTGAATGATAAATGTTGAATTATTTAGATGAAAATAGAATAATTGTTGATGATTAAAATTTAATTGAAATTTTATGATTTATTAATGTCATTTATTTAATAATTGAATTGTTTAAATTTAATATTGCAATTATTTAAATAATTGAATTCTGGATTTAATATGAATGGAAATGATGTCGGGAGTTGATTTAAATTTTATTTAAATAACAATGAAGATTGTTAATACCTAGAAATTGAATTTAAAGTGATTTAACTAAAATTTGGAAATTTCTAGTTTTAATTAACTAGTAAAAACAGCTATTTTGACCACTATCTCGGATTTCGACGAACTAGTTTCATTGGATTCATAATAGTGAATTATTATAGGATTTCAAATTTTGTAGCGATCAGACTTATCGTTTGATCGTTTTAGCTCGAAACACGTAGAAATCAATTAATGGAATTTGAATGAATATTATTCAATTTTAGAAGCTAACTTCTTTATACAGTGGAATTAGGGTTTGAAATTAGTTCCATTAAGTTAAAAAAATATTGAAAAGCTATATTTCGATATATTGGATGACCTACTTTCGTTTCGGAAACGAAACGGGCTTTTCAGGTCGTTGTTATCGTTTCGACCCAATTCGATCTGTCGATTCGTTCTTATCTATCTCTACCTATATATAGGCTGTTATAAACCCTAGCAGGCTTTTATTTTCTATTGTCTATACGTACATTTCTTTCTCATCTCCTCCTTACCAGTGGCGGACAATCCAAACCCTAATTCAAATTTCAAAATCAAACTTCAAAATCCAAACTCTTCAAACTATATCGAATTGTATATCGTTGGAAAGCTCTCGACGAACGTAATCTAGATCTGAGATTCGTTTTTCGATTGGAGGTTTGGTTTGGCCAGAAATCAACAGTTTATTCTCGGTCGTCCATATTAGGGTTTGTCGTTTAACGAGGGATCATCCAATCAACAATTGGAAGGTGCTGTAGTGTAGAGGAGGCCGAGAGGAGGCGATCCATTCGGTTAGTTTGTCTCAGTAGTGCTCGATTTTGTCGAAAATCTCAGTCATAGGCGGCGGTGGCCGTTTTGGTGGCCGGAGGTGGGTCGCGTGGCACAGGGGAGGGTGGCCTGGCATAGGGAGGCGTAGGTAGCATCTGATCGGAGCGTTGGCGATCGTAGATGTCGGCGGTGGCTTTTGAACGAGGCGGGTGTGATGGGTAGGTTCGAACGCGATTTCTGGGTAGGGTTTCAGGTGATAAAGAAATTACTAAATTGCCCTTTGTTTATTTAATTTAATTTTAAAATTTTAAACTTCTAACACTAATAAAATTTTCATTCGAGCTTGGATTTGGACGTGGTTTCTTGCGTTGGGTTCGTATCGAAATTTCGGACAGCAAGGAACTGGTTTGGTTGGTTTTGGAGACTGTTCAAATTTTAGGCTTTATTTGGATTTTAAATCGAGTAAAAATCAAAGGTGAGTGATCTAACTCACTCACGCTATACTAAACCATCTTATGTTAGTTGAATTAAATTTATGATATGATAAGAATATTATTGGTTGTTGTTTGGTAGTTTAAATTTGACATTTTAATTGAAGTTGAATTTTATGGGATTAAATTGCCATTTAAACCAATATTGAAATTAAATTGATAGTAAAATACCTGATATTGATAACTAGTTAATTGTTGTGATTTATTGACTGATTTGAATGTTGATTGTGATGGATGTTTATTTGTTGACATTTTGGGTGATTGGATGTTATGTTTATTATAATGTTGTTATCACACTACACGTTCCCTTAGTTTGTTATTAGGAAAATCAATATGGGTTGAAATGATACATACCCGAATGATCTTATAGATTAGGGATAACCGTTATAGGTTGAAATAATACATACCCGAGCGATTTTGTTGATTTGGAAATTTTTGATTCGGGATACGGGTTGAAATGATATATACTCGGGAAATTTAACTATTTTGGGTTGAAATGGTATATACCCAATTACTTGACCATAGGGTAGAAAATTAATACGGATACCATTGGTCGGTTTTAAATTATTTTCTAAATGGTAAAGTATATTGATTTATAAATTTGATTTTAAAGTTAAAAAATGATTTTATTTCTAAATGGTAAAGTATGTTGGCCGTGATAATAACCCCATATAACTGAGGAGATGAATCCTCTTGAATAGTGCTTCACTTTCAATACTTCCACTCGACCCAACTATAGTCACTCGATGAAGTCGTGTCATGATTTGACTATAATCAAACCGTGTAACGACCTAGAATTTTAGTTATTTGAATTTGGTTTATTTAATTGATTTTAAATATTGGAGAGCTAATTTTATAAGTTAAATAACTTGGGTTTCAAATATAACGATTTATTTGATAGTTAAATTGTTGAATTTAATAATTGGGAATATTTAAAATAATTGAATCTTGAATTTGAAATGAATGGAAATGATTTCGAAAGTTGGTTTAACTCTATTTAAATAAGAATGAAGATAGTAAAATTTTAATTTAGATTTAAAAGAGATTAATTTGATTTTTATAATAACAAGAAAATAGGCATAGGAAAGAAGTTGCAAAAATTTTAGTCTCATAGACAGCAAGTTTGTTTTTTAGTCTGAAGTGCACTTTTAGTGTAAACAGAAAATGATAGTTACAACTATCATTCTGTGATTTACACTAAATAATGTTCTTCAGCCTAAAAAGCAAACTTCTTGTCCCTAAAACTAAATTTTTCTACAACTTTTTCCTTGAGCCTAAAATCCCCTTATAATAATTCGTTTTAATTAACATGTAAAAATTGCCTTCTAGGGCACTGTTTTGGATTTCGACGAAACTAGTTCCATTGGATCCGTATTAGTATATTATAGTACGTCGTCAAATTTCATGGCGATTGGATGAATCATTTGGACGTGCGAGATCGAAACGCGTAGAAATTAATTTCGGAAATTATATAATATAATTGGGTTTGAAAAGCTATCTTCTGCATATGATCAAATTATGCCTCGAAACAAGTTCCATTGTGTTCGGAATAGGAGTATAACATATAAAACGCCAGACAGCACGTCCCGATAGGAGTTCGGGATTTTTGGACGTTTAAGGCACAATATTTTTAAATTTAAAATAATATATATACACTATTTTGTACCACAACCTTGCCCTTACCTCCAACCCATACTCTCTACTTCTTGACCATGCCCTCCTTCCTATATAAAACAGGCAGCTTCAAACCAGAAAAAAAAAGTTCACATTTTTTTATTTGAAAATAAACAACGGCAGATCCAATGGCCACGAAAGCTCCTGCCACCATGGCCACTTTCAGACGAAACTTTCTACATGAAAGTGGAGCGCGTTGGCACAAGGAGCAGATTGGTGGTGGCCAATCGAAGAATGGCGATGTGTGGAGCCATGGAAGTCGAGATGAACGACGTCAGTTTCTTGGTCGATTTTGTGCGTACGCACGCGCAGCGCAAGCGTGGTGGCAGCGGTCGGCATGAGTGGAGGATGGCAGGTTGGTGATGCTGGTGGGGGCAGCGGTTGAGGGTTTGGCGTGATCGACGTTCGGTTAAAAAAAGAAAAAAGAAAAAGGGGAAGCGGCCTGGAGATGCTCGAGCATTGAAAAAAGAGGGAAATGGTAAAAATTAATTTAAACGTTTTTAATTTGAGTTAATTATGGTTTAATTAATTTAAAAGTTCGTTAGTCCATATTTATCTCGTACGAGGCCCAAATTGAACGCAACAGGACGCGTTGCGATCGTATCGACGAAGGCTACGCTATGGAGTTGGATTGGACGGATTCGGAGTTGACAGAATTTTGGGTTAAATCAATGTGAGTTAATCTCACCTTTTTGGTTAATCCGAAAATTTATATAGTCAATAAAAATCATTTATTGGATATGTGGATATTTTATTATTGATTGTTATTGATTGTTTGGATGGATTACTAGTTTATATTATTGGTTTGGGTATATTCCCGCCTATTGGAGCGGATGAGACCCTATTACGTTCCCGTGTAAGAGCGGATGACTCTTTATATACGAATCCCGCCTCGAAGCGGTTGATTTATATATTTTTTGATTATATATATGTGATGCAGGGGGATAGGTTGGAGGGATCCAGTGAGATTTCTCACACTGTTGATTTTGTTTTCATACAAATTAATATATGATATGTTGGATGTTATAATTGATGACATGGACATGACTTTGTTTATCTAGTGCTTTAGTAGCACTAGGCCTTATATTTTGGTATTTTAAAATACCATAAAATAGTGATTGATTTTAAAAGGGAATTCCAAAGTGATTTTGTAAAATTGTATATGCTTTAATTAATTTTCTTGAATTATTTGAAGAAGTAATTTATTTTAAAATCAAAGATATGATTTTTGTGGATATTATAATTTAATAGTTTTATAAAACATTTTTAAATAGAGTTTTTGAACTGTGAGTAAAGATTTTTAAAATCTTGGAAAATAAGCCCATATTTTATAATAAGGGATATGGTTTTATGAAGAAAATAGAAATATTTTTATATAAAGTAATATATATATATATATATTTTATAGGTACATATATTATAATTTATTTATAAAGATGAAATTTATAAATATGATAATTTATAAAAGTGATATTTGACAAAGAAAGTAAAGATTTGTAAAATCATATTTTGTTAGTAAAAGTATGGAATTATAAACGGTGTTTATAAATTTAGGGAAACTTTTATCATTGGATAAATGGGGAAATAAATCACAAAGGGGTGGATTTATTGTAGGATATGGAATGTTGTTTTTGAAAATAGTTGATTCTATTTTGGAAATTGAAGGTGAGGGTAAATTGGAAGATGTCGAATGATTTTATAAATAAAAAGGAATTTATAAAAGGAATCCATGAATATGGGAGCAACGTTTCAAACGGGTTGAAATTATGTTTTTGAGTAGGATTTATAAATAAGCATGATTTATAAAGGGACAGAGTTATAAATAAAGCTCTATAAATAAATGAATTTATGAAAGGATATTTTATAAAATAGATAGAGATTTATGAATCTTGTTTATAAATTATGGGAGTGATTATGTGGAAAGTTAAGTATGGATTTTTATCAAGGAAATATAATTATGTTTTAAAAGTTGTTTATTTATATTAATATTATTTTAAAATGGTTTATCAATATTTTTAATATTTGAAAAGTTTATTATTTAAATTATTAATATGGGTTGAACTTAGTTTTAAATTATTTATCAATAAATTTTTGGAAATTAATTATAATTATTATTTGTAATAATGTTGAAGATAAATCATTATTGTTTATTTAAGAATATTTTGAATAATTATTATTTTAAGATGTTTTAAATTCAGTATTTATTTATAATGTTATTAATGTATAGTAGTGTTTAAAGGTAAGTGATTAGAATTTATTTATAATTGTTTCCAAGATTTATAAATGGAGTTTTACAAACAGATGGGGTTTTTATTAGAGGAACCTTATAACATGTTTTGAAAAACGTAAAGGAAGATTGCTTAAAAGGGTAAAAACATTTTATAAATGGTTTTAAATATTTATAAAAGAGTTTTAGAAACGGGTTTATGGATTTATAAAAGGAATTTTATAAATGGTTTTGCGGATGTGTAATAGAGTTATAAATGATTTTAAAATTTAATAAAAAGGAAATCTTCCCCAAAGTTAGTGAATATACTTATATCGTTGAGATAAGTATATGAATATTTTTTCGAGTATTGAGAAATAGGGATTTGTGGATATATATATATTTTTATATATATATCTTTATAAAAAGAATTTTTGATTCATGTAATCACAAAGTAGATTTAGTTAATGAAGGATTTTTAAAATAGGCTTAGTGTTGCTTGATGCTTAACCAATGTTGGTTTTCCCTATGGAATTAAATTCCTGATTGAATGTTTGTTTATTCGATAGTTAAATCACCGACTATCGAATTTGGACCCAAAACGTTACTTTGGAAATATTTAGGAGAAACACATGAGTTATATGGCACAGTCATCTCCGATGATGTTGTACTATGCATATAAATCTCGTTTCGTTCTCCTGGGACAATGATAAGGAAATCCGTCCACTAATGGTTAGGAGGTGATCTCCACTCTTATCTTTGACTATTTATTTCCTAAAGAACCGGGGTTGAGTTTGCAGGGAATTATCGAATGTTGTTTCAAAGAGACCGGGATCGGGTATGTTATCCGAAAACCACTTCGATCCAACGAATGCGTTTCAAAGTGAAGACATCTTGAAGATGATGGAATTGAAGACGGAGCTCTCAATTATTTCGTTTTGTCCTAGAATGAACTTGTATGGATGAATGCTGGTATTGCATTGTTGCTTGGAGGGCAATATCAGCATTCCAAGTGGGAAATGCTATATAAAGGTAAAATGTAGCCATAAGCCTCATCAATCGGGAATGACTAAAAAGAGAAGATGTGTAACGACCCGTAAATTTTAACTGTTTTATAACGTAATTAACTGAAATTTTGTGAAAATTTAACAATAAAATTTTGAAATATAAATTTGATATTTGGAATGCGTTTAGTTAAACATAGCAACTGGTAAATTTTCGTCCGAAAATATGAAAGTTTATTTCGCGCGTAAATTTACTTCAATTTAATCAGTTAAAAAGCGATGAAAATAAAATGTTTCCGAAACCTAAATATTTTTACATAGAAAAATTCTAAACCATCTTCTGAGCAAGATTTCAGTTTGTCGTTTTTCCAAATTCGGACATCTTTGGCTCCGTCGATCTTATTTTTCAGCGTTTTTCTTGCATTTTCCACTATTAGAAAATTCGAAATTTTATAATTCGATCGTGCCACTGATAATTTTATACCGTTTTGATCGTATCGTCGTGCTGGTCACCACGGTATATTTATCTCTGTATTTTGAATTCTGGTACACGATGGAGACGATTAAACAGTTGTCGTATCGGACCGTATTTGTGACTTTTTAATTCCTTTACTCTTTCAAACTCCAGTCGTGGAATGCAAGCAACCATCAATTGCTTTAATTAGTTGCGTGAGCCAAGAGTCCTGAAATATTCTCTGCATTAAATATAATATTTAATGGCTTGCCCCTTCACATACATTGTTCAGCTTTTCGGTTTGGGGTTGTACACATTCTCCGTAGAAACGTATATTATAATATATGTTTATATTAATATTTTGCTCATAGCTGTTCTTCATCTTTTCTATTTGGTTTCAATTGGAATTTATATTGTAAACTACCCATCCTCCTTCAATGAGCCGAAAAAAAGGGAAAGAAAGAAAAAACAATTTCCTCCCCGCTCGACCTTAACATCACCATCGCCTTCCCTCTCCTTCGCGTAGCCAAGCAATCACCGTCGCCGTGATAGTCCAACCCCGTCCCCATGCCGAGATCACCGCCATAGCCTACACCCTCCGCGTCTCGGCCTCACTCACCCTCAAACCTCGGTCACCGCCTGCTTGCTCCACTCAAGCTCGTCCTCACCAGCCTCCCAAATGGCCAGCGCCTCAACGTCGAAGCGCCGCTCTCAAACACTGCTCGCAGCATTCCGTGCGCAGTCTTCCCTTCCAGGACCAAATCCTCTAGTCCTCCTACTTACTCGACAAACTCACTTCCTTTCTCTTTTTTCCTTGACGTGCTTTTCAAATAATTGTTTGCTCAGATTTATGCATGCTCAGGTATATACGTTTGCTAACCTATATATGTTTATAGTTATATTGAATTAAAGTATATATAGATGTCATGTATGTATTTCATATGTCTAAGCTTGTGTAAGTTTTATGAGAAGAAAATATATTAGTTTATATATTTATATTCTATTAATTTACGTCAGTCTACATTCATTTTTATTTTTCTTATTTTTATATGTGAGTTTGTATAACCTGGTTGTGTAGATAAATATATATTTGATCTGTGGTTTTGTACAAGATAAGTTTAAAATATATAGGTCAATATATATTTGTTATATAAGTAGTTTCGCATATATTAGTTACAGTTACAGTTTTATATATAAGTTGCATACCTATTTTCTTTTACCATGTTTTCAAAGTCGGCATATATAATAGTATTAGTATGTGTGTTTCTATAGTTTATTAAAGACCTATTGCTTTACCATTTTGTTGTTTATATATCCACGTCTGTAGTGAATATATGCTATAGTAGTATTGTTTTAAAAGTATGCTTATATGTCAGTTATGACTTTTGTATATATATGTATATTAGTTTATATATATATTTGGTAGTTTTATGAATTTTACAAACAATGTTACTTACAACAATTGGTTTGCATATATTATTAACTGTGTAGGACAGTGTTTATAAAGTGTACCAAGTAATTTATGTATAAAGTTTTCAAGTGCATGAGTTTATATGTATAGTTTTCGAAACAACAGCAGTTAGACTACATGTTCACGATATCATATCTCACTCATGTTTTATCGGAATGGGTTGATTTTATTTTTAAAAAAGAGTCTAAGTTACCTAGTTTATGCCTGTCAAATTTCAAAAAAATCCGACATCGTTTGATTAGTGGTCGAGGATCTGGAAGTTAGACCCAGGCAGCTGTTCTTTTGTACTTAGAAATTACTTTACACTGCTGCAAACACGACCTGAGTTCATGTTTGACGCATCGTATCTCTTCCGTCTTACGTCAGAATGCAGTGATTCTTTTTTTGTTGGAAAGATTGAGTTTTCTATTTTATGTTTACGAATTTTCAGCTTCATGCGAGGTCATTTGATCCTCTGTTTCTCATCTGGAAGTTAGACCCAGGCAGCTGTTCTTTTGTACTTGGAAATTATTTTACACTGCTGCAAACATGACCTAAGTCTATGTTCGTGACATCGTAACTTTTCTCGTCTCTTGTCCAAAACAAGTGATTCTTTTGCAGTTTGAAATACAAGTATTGATCTTTATTCATACCAAATTTCAGACCATTTCGATCTCGGTAGCACATAGAATTATATTGTTAAACTTTGATGCATGACATGTTTTATTTGTTGCTATGTTGAATGTTTTGATCTGATTTCATCGATTTTTGTTATCAGCTTTGATCGTTGAACTCGTGCCGATTTGTTTTGCTTGGATTCGTAACTAAATCTCTATGTCCGTATCAGTGTGCGTATCCGGGTCATCTTCTCGTGCATCTCTAGCCTCGAAAGGTGAGCAATCACTCACGATTAACGTTCTTATATTTATTAAATTTGATTTCAATTGAAACGACAATTGAAATATCCTGCTGTTAGTTATTTATATTGCTTTATCTATGACATCATCTGTATCTGTTCACCTGTGACATCTGACACCCTTATCTGTTATTTATACTGATGATATATGCCTGTTACCGTTGTTATATTATTATCATATCTGTTATTACTCTGCAAGTTCCCTGTTAGTATAGAATCACTATGGGTTGAAATGATACATACCCGAACGGACTTTAGAATAGGAGAAAATCGTTATGGGTTGAAATGATAAACCCAAGCGATTTTCAAATTAAATTGAATTTGGGATTTTGGGTTGAAAAGATATATACCCGAATATATTTTAAATTGCGGATTGAAATGATAAATATCTGTATCACTTGACCATAGGATAGAAAATTATATACAGACACCGTTGGTCTATATATAAATGTTTTTGAAAAACATTTCTACGGTTTTGAAAGAAATATATGGTTTTAATAAATAATGATTTTAAAGATTTATTAAAGTTGATTTAATAAAGTTGATTTGAATCAATATGAAATATGTTTAAGTATTTATGTAAAATTTATATTTTTAAATATAGAATTTATAATGTTTCAGGTTGAAAGATAAATTTGAATTGATTTGGAATTCTTAATTATTTAAGAATTATACTTAAATAAGTTGATTTGAAATCTATTAAATTTGAAATTTTAAGATATGTTTTATAACTTGAATTAATTAAGAAGTGGATTAAATGAATATTTCAAACTTATATAAATTTAAATGGGATATTTTGTCTATATAAATTTGTAAATTGAAGCTGTATTTTGATGTATTGAAATGATTAAAGAAATATTTCAGAAACTAAATGTAATGAAATTAAATTGGGACATAAATTGAATTATCGAATTTAGTTTTGAAATGTCGAATATTTAAACTTTGAAATATATTGAAATTGAAATGGTTTATTTATGGTTCAAATAGGCATTTGAAATCGATAATTTGAAATGGTTTATTTAGAAACTGAATCGAATTGAATTTGATGATTTGAGATTTGATAAAATTTGAAGTTTTGAAATTCGAGTTTATGTGAATCGATTTGTGAAATTTGAGGAAGCTATTTTTATATAAAGTATTTTTAAACCATATCTAAAACTATTTATATTTTACTTAATATAAACTATTTTAATAAATCATTTTCAATATAAATTATTTTATTATAAGCTATTTTAACTTATAACTATTTTACATAAAATATTTTATCTTATAAACTATTTTATTATATACACTAATTTTAATATCTAAACTGTTAAAGAGGAAAGTGTTATGGATTCCGAAATGTTATGATTTCAAGCTATGTTTTCAAAGTGTTATGAATTTCAAGGTTTTGATTTCCAAAGTGTTTTGATTTAAAAGACTTACGATTTCGAAAGCGATATAACTTTGGAAAGTGATATGATTTTGGAAATGGATTTATTTGAAGTGAAAGTGATATCGTATTGATATGGTTTTGAAATGGCAATGATATGTCGGTTTTGAAATATAACTATTTTGAAATTTTATTAAATGACCATCGGTGTAATAATACGTAGTTATTAAAGAGACCGGGATCGGATATGGACATACTCTCTGTCGATACCGAAACCACTTTAATAACTAATATACGCGGAGTGTTGATCCGGAATGAAGTGGATGGTTTGGTGAACGCGTTGACTGAAGAAAGAGAGCGTTTTTGGATGACCCCTGACATGACTAAAACATGAGCCGCGCCGGGCCATTGAGGATCACCATCTCTAGCGGACACACTTCTTCGATACCTTATCTATTACTTATGTGATTCGATTTGGGTGCACCCCTCGATTATGGGAGTGTTGTTTCGCGGTGTTGGGATAGTAGCTGCTATGCCCAACATCAGTCTGGATCACGCAACTACTAGTATCCTAGTTGGTATTGCCTCATGTACCTTGTCATACTGATTATCCTATTTGCGACCACTACGATTTTGGTTTGTACCTTTAGTATATGGATTGCCCTCTGGTGACTTCCGGTTTTGGGGAAACTACGGTCTTGTATATGCTCTTGGGAATAAAAATGTGTTAAGGGTGGAATGAGCCATGACTTAACGCTATTTTGATATCGTACTTTACTGATTAGACATTATCTACTTAGCGTACACTACTACATAGTAGATAGTTTAACGGATCCTTAAGGGATGGTTATCCCAAACATCCTTTGAGTTATTTGTATTTCAGTCGTTATTTCACTTGAGTTAGATTTATTGATATAAGAATGTTAATCCCGACTCGAGTGTTTTGTGTTTTCTTTACGCTCGGGTCAGACTGAGTGATACAGTATTCGAGACTCACCTTTGGAGTTGGAGCTTCGCTTAGAGATTCAGCTATCTACCCAGCTTTCAGTTATTCAGTTGATTCCAGTGATGTATTCAGATCTTGTATTTGACTATTGTATTGAGATATCTATGTATTCGAGACCTCTGTTGTATCTTGTTTAACTTTGTTATATATATATAGTAGCTTCATGAACTACTATTCTTTTGTTTCCGCTGCATTATTGTTATATTACTCTGTGTCTGCGATCTGTGATTATTTATTTATTGTATATGCTAAGTTTTGCCAAATTTAAATTAACAATATATTATTTTGAATTATTCAAGTCTGACATGTGTGGATTATTGTCGATTTGAATGGTCCAAAATAGTGGGTCGTTACAAGATGTAGTGTAACGACCCGTAAATTTTAATAATTTTTATGACGTAATTAATTGAAATTTTGTGAAATTTTAAACAATAAAATTTGAAAATAAAAATTTACTATTTGGAATACGTCTATTTTAATATAGCAACTGGTAAATTTTCATCTGATAATATTGAAGTTTATTTTCCTGTGAAATTTCATTTCAAATCAAACCGGTTAATAACAGTGCATTTAAAAGTTTTCCGAAACCTAAATTTGTCAACATGAGAAAATTTATTTAGAACACTCTGAATCTGTCTGCGAAATTCGTTTCGCGAAATTCGGACGTTTCTAGCTCCGTTTGGATTTTCTGTACGAAATAGCAACGTATATCAAGGTCCATATCGACTTTTTGATCGGATGATCCTGCCTCTAATATCTGTATACCGTTTTGATCGTCTCGTCATGCTGATCTCTGTGGTATATTCAATTCTGTATTTTGAATACCGGTACGCGACGGAAACAATAAAACTGTATGTCGTACCAGTACCAAAATTTGTGATTTTTTTTTGTATCCTTGCCTTTTCAATCTGATGACGTGCTGTGCAAACATCACAATTAATTGCTTTGGATTCCAGCTATATCATAGGGTGACCGTTAATATTTCATTCATTTTAGTTCGCTCAAAACTCTCTGACGGTTGATTTGATCACACGTTATTTTATTTCCTCCCCACGTTTTCGGTTCACTTGCAAATATCTCGGCAAAGAATATATAATTACAAGTTCATTTCTGTTCCTCTGGATTGCCCTTCCCTTCTCCTTTCCTCAGATCTATTTCGTGACTCTTCCTTTCTTTTCCTTTCTCCTTGCCGTGCCCACCATCCCAAAACCTCTGCTTTCTTCCTCCACGCCTTCCGCGTAACGCCTTTCCCTCCAACCACCTCGTCACCATCTTCACCCACCAATGCCTCCCACTCAACAACTGCCGACCCATCACCTCGCAGCAGCACGCATACCGAAGGCCATCTCCACGTATTCTCCTTCCCTCTCGCTCTCCCCTCCAGATCCGCCCTCCCCTTGGCCTTGCGCCTCGTCTACCAGCATCACGCGTGCACTGCCCAGCCTGGCACCAGCTCCTCCCCTTTCTTTTATCCTCCTTCCCAAACCCGAGAACAGCACCTCCCCACCACCTTCCAGCCCGCCTTCCTCCACTCTACAAACCCCACTGCTCCACCTCTCTAGCACCGAGACTGCCACCTGGCCGAGCAACTCCAGCTGCCTCCGAAACCTCCTCTTCTCTCCACCATCTTCGGCCAGCTTTGCATAGTTTGCTGAGGTACACCTAGTTCTATTCTTTGTTTAAGTCTGTTGGGTGTTTATATGGGGCTGTTTTATAAAAGTTTGTATAGACTTAGGTTGTTCTAGTCGTGTATACGTATATATATACGTTTTGTTATATAGTTTATATATAAAGAGATTGGTGTTTATTTGTATTGTCTACGTAAATTTTAATTAGGCGGGTTTGTATATGATAAGTTTTGTTTCTTTATTCGTATATTATGAAATATATATATACGTATATTTTAGTATGCGAGTATATTAGTGGTTACAGTTTTGATAATATGTTAATTATATATTCTATCTTACATCTGCCTTCTATTGATTTATATGGTTTGGGTTTTCGCATTGTGTATTGTTGAACTAATTGTTATAAAGCAATAGTCGTATTATATATATAATGTTATAGTATATATTATATTATGGAAAGGTATAAAATATGTTTTACTGTTATATATTTGTGTTTTTGCAACAGTTTAAACTTTATATTGGGGTTTGCATTATATTTCGAATGGAACAGAGGATGGGTACACATATTTCGTTCTTTTCAAATAGTATATATATATTATATTTGCTTTGTTTAAAGCATTATTTCACCTAGGTCAGTATGTTATATAAATTCATATAAGTCTATTTATAACTAAGTTATACTAGTTGTGTCAGAAGCTCTGTACATACTAATATTCATATATGATGTATGTACATTATATTATTTATGTTAGTTTAATGCATATATAATATGTTCCAGCAAGTATATATTTTATTTTGAAATAGCAATTTTGAAATACACGTATTTTTTTTATGTGTGGGGGGTTTAGAATATGAATTTTATTTATAGATAGCTATATATAAATTCACTTTACCAATTATCTTCATCAACCCGGTTTGATTTGATTTTCCTCTATTCAAACTATCAGATTTGTTCGTTAAATTGTACCCCTCTAGCTTTGATTTGGAAGTCGTGCTTGTATTTCGTAACTCAATCTCATTGTCTATTCTATCTAGCCTCGAAAGGTGAGCAATCACTCACGATTAACGTTCTTTTATTTATTAAATTTGATTTCAATTGAAACGACAATTGAAATATGATGCTGTAGTTATTTAAATTGTTATATATGCTATTATCTGTATATGTTCACCTGTGACATCTGACACCAGTACCTAGTATTTATATGCCTGTATTACTATTATCTGTATATGTTCACCTATGACATCTGACACCAGTATCTGTTATTTATATTGATGATATATGCCTGTTGTTATATTTTATATTATCTGTTATCACTCTGCAAGTTCCCTGTTAATATAGAATTCACTATGGGTTGAAATGATACATACCCGAACGGACTTTAGAATAGGAGAAATCGTTATGGGTTGAAATGATAAACCCAAGCGATTTTCATTTGAATTGAGATTGGGATTACGGGTCGAAATGATATCTACCCGTATATATTTAAATTTCGGATTGAAATGATAAATATCTGTATCACTTAACCATATGATAAATATATATACAAACACCGTTGGTCCATATATATAAATATTTTGAAATTGAATCCTATGGTTTGGAAAGAAATATATGGTTTTAATAAATGTTGAGCCTTAAATTATCATATATAAATGGGAATGATTGATTTAAATACCTATACTATGTTGAGTATTTAAATATATTTCAAAATAGATTTTGGTAATAATTTGAATAAGTTAAGGTTGGGAAGGTAATTTGAATTTAGTAAAGAATTTTATTTAATTAAACCGATTTAAAACTATTTGAAATTGAGATTTAAAATATGATTTACAACTTGGGTTTAATTTAAATAATTTAATGAATATTTCTTATTTAAATAAATTTAAGGAAATATTTAGTAGAATGTAATTAAAGGCTAGTTAAATGATATTGAATTTATTAAGTGAATATTCCCTGATTAGATAATAATGAAGTTAAATCAAGAGTCATATGAAACTGTTAAATTTAACTTTGAAAATGTTGAATTTTAAAGCCTTAAAATATATTGAAAAATTAAATGGTATATTTAGAACTGAATTGAATTGATGAATTGAGCTTTGAATAAATTTGAATTTGGAATTTGAGTTAATTTGAATCGATTTGTGAGACTTGAGGAAATTATAAATACTACTTTATAAATTATTTAACCTATATATATATATACTATTTTGGAAAACAGATATATTTGAAATGAAATGATACTTTGGGTTGAAGTATAAATTAATTTGGAATGACCACGGTGTTATAGTGTATATTTCCACCTTGTAGATAGTTACGCAGATCCTTAGAGGATGATTATCCCAAACATCCTTTAAGTTACTTGTATTTCAGCTGATATTTCACTTGAGTTGGATTTATTGATATAAGAATGTTAATCCTGACTCGAGTGTTTTGTGTTTTGCTTTACGCTCGGGTCAGACCGAGTGATACAGCATTTGAGACTCACCTTTGGAGTTTGGAGCTTCGTTTGGGAGATCCAACTATTGATTCAGCTTCCAGCTTTCCAATTGATTCGTTCACAGAAGCCATCTGTTTGGATTGGAGACTTCACTGTATTTGAGATATTCTGTTGTATTTTATTTTCAACTCTGATGTTTATATAGTAGCTTCATGAACTACTATTTTATCTATTCCGCTGCGTATTATTGTATTACTCTGTGTCTGTGATTCTGTGATTGATTTATTTACTGCATATGCTGAGTTTTGCCAAATTTAAATTAACAATCTGATATTTTGAATTATTCAAGTCAGAAATTGTTCTGTGCGAAAGTATGGAAAGAAGGTTGCGTACCCGCAGTTCATTAAGGAAGATGGGAGTGTAGTGCACCTATGCCAGAAGTGCAGATGTTGGGGGCACATTATGGGGGAGTGTTCTGGACCCGTTGATGTACCACCTAGAAGAATTAATACTGATGCTTTGTTTTTGTAGGAGTGGTAAATCTGTGGACCTTTTGTTATCTGTTGTATGTTAGGTTGCTTTAAGCGAACTCTATTGTATCTTTTGCTTAGCTGAAGTTGTAAAACTGGAGACATTTATGCTTCTGTTTTCGTATGTTATGAATTCGAGTCTTTCCAAATTTTTAATGGAAATTCTTCTGTATCGATATACGCTATATATCTCTAATCTTAGTGGGGATTTGCTTCGATTAGGATTCCTTTGAACTTTGGAACGTTCCCTACGGTTCCAAAACTCATTCTTGTCACCCCCTATTTGTATTCTCTTGATTCTGGAGTATCCCATAACTCCACTTCGAATGATCTCTATAAGAATAGGATCCCACCAATCTTTGAATGATTTGTGAAGGGGTGAAACTCCTTCACAATCGGCATTGATTCACCGGAGATTTCTATATCTTTGGTTTAGATGCCGCTATCTCTTGCGATCGAATGTTGATTTTTCTTGGAATTTTGCATCGGTCTTGTTCCTGAAGTCACGGGTTACCCTAGGGTCATCCGCGATTTATATAAGTATATTCATCTTCTATTTTGAAATTTAATTATCTCATTTTCGTTCGAACTTATCTTCGAATCAGAATCCAATTTGATTAGAGTATCTCTAATTTGAATATCTATCTTTATTTTGAAATCCATCCCAAATTTATCCTTTGAAAATCGGGTTTATTCGTATTTTTGGAAATTGTTTTATATATTGAAATTATTATATTCTATATATAAAAGTGTAATGTTTTCGATAAAGATTATAAACCCTTTTAAAATAAGAATTTGAGGTTTCGAAAGGATTTGTAATTTTGAAAAACTATATAAGAAATTTGTTTTATCTAAAAATGATTTATAACTGAAGGATTTTAAATTTGAAATTCGAGAATTGAACTTCGGTATTTTTAAATTGGTTTTAAGATTTTTGAAATATATTATAATAATAATATGATTTAAAAGTATTTTCCGAATAAGAAATGTTTCAAATAACTTCAAATGAGTTCCAATGATTTCGAAGAAATTTCAAAAGAAGTTTGAGAAAATAGAAGTCCAGAACTCACTTATGTCGCTGGAAAATGATTTCGGTGATGAGTGCACGCATCATCGACATTGATTTTCGAGTTTCAGAGTGGGGGATAGGCCACTTCAGTAGCTTTTCTATGCGAGTGATTTTGTGAAACCATTTTGATTTCAAATTCTGAAGTAAGATTTGATATTCGAAAGATATATGGATATATATATATATATATATATATATATATCTGAAATGATTTGAAGTAAGCCGGTGTTCAGTCCTCGAGTTTTGGATTTGATATAACCCTATCTATTAAAATTGATTTACTGATTTGTTGATGATTTCCAACTCTTGAATTTGAAAATGATTTCTTCGACTATATTGGAGTTCGAGTACTTCCAAATCAAGGTTAACTTTTCAAAGCTAAGAAATTTGAAAAGTATTTTGATAAAGTATATAAGTTTGTTTTGAATGTTTAAGTATGAAGTAATATGATTTAAATAAATTGAAACTGTTTTGTTAAGTAAATGAATAAGGAAATTTCAAATTTTCTAATATGAAATTTAGATTTGAAATGTTTTGAAAAGGATTGATCTTCAAAATATTTTGAATAAAGTTTAGATAAATGTTTTAACTTAGTAACATCTTTATGAAACTAATATAGTTGTACGTATGCTTTTTATTTCGCATAATTAAATTGATCCAAGTTTGAGTACACAAGTTCGAGGTGAATTACACCATTTCGTGTTAGAATTTTTCATTCGATTCTTGATGGCGAATATTTGATATGGATTTTGGGCTTGATTCTAGAATTCTCTATCATAGTATATGGCTATGCAAGGAGACTGATGGCTTCTAGTCGAGAAACCATATCGAAATCCGCATTAGGGAAGTCGAATGGACAATACTAGTTCGAAAGCGAACTTGTGTGATCGAGCGAGCGATCAAATGTGATTTTGCGAAATGATGACGTATGTACATCTTATATTCTAATATCATTGATATATTTTGACGCTGAAATTGAAAGCTGTCGAGTTAGAATATCTTTGCTTACTAAAAGAAAATTTCCAATTTAAATTACAAAGATATATAACCCATAAAAGTAAAGATATTCAAATCTCATATGGCTCTTAATACAGCGAAATTTATTTTTGAAAAATTTGATCCTTATATAAGATGGACCTTAGGTAAATATAAGATGATTTTGAAAACCATTTGATTTTGGAAATGAATTGGTTGACTTAAATTATTGATTTGGAAATTTGGATTTATTTTCAAAATCTATTATTTTGGAAACTTTGAAGCTAAAGATAATTAATTTGTGAAGAAATAATTTGGTGAAATTGTATATGATTTTGAAATTGAACTGATATCGAAACAAATTGAAATTTGAGAACCTTATGTTATTAAACACTTGATTTGGGAGTTGTCGAACTTATATAAAATTGATTTGTATGAGTATGAAATTGATTTGAAAACTATGGATTTAGAAAGGGTACTCAATTTGAAAAGTGAAATCTTATATAATTAAAGTCTATATAAGTGTGATTTGATATACTTTTGATTTTGGAAAAGTATTTGATTTGAAAATTTAATCTTATATATAATGGATTTATATAAGTACGATATTTGAAAGTGATTTGAAAAGGTACTATATGATACATATTTTCGAAGTAAAGATATGGAAAGTGCCTTCTGCTTGATATCCGATTTGTGGCCACATCTTGGATTCATTCTATCGATATTATTCTCTCTGATTTTTGGTTTTCCGGATATGATACTCGAGTGTCCTTCGAATTCCATGGCGTTACCCATGGTCTTATTGTTCTCTCGTGACTGCATAGCGCAACTGCTTGGCTGAGTCTTGCCTAGGGGTACGGATTGTTTCCTGGGGGATCCAGGCGTAACCATTGTGTATCCTGCAATTTGTGTAGGTCGCGAATAGTAGCGCAAATGCTTGGCTGAGTCTTGCCTGGGGGTACGGATTGTTTCCTGGGGGATCCAGGCGTAACCATTGTGTATCCTGCATTCTACTAGTCATTATGGCGTAACTCGCAGGGCTGAGAAAGCTTACGGATATGGATTGTTTCCTGGGGGATCCAGGCGTAATCATTGTGTATCTGCGAACCATGGTTGGACAAAGGTTTGTTTGTGTTTTTGATTGGATTGTACTTTCCATATCTGTTTTTAAAAGTTTTTCCAGTATTTTCACTGGATGTTGAGACAGGTCTACTAAGTACCTGGAGAATTCTAGTTTTGCGTCTGATCAACGCACTGCCAGAGTCTACAGGAACAAGGATAAACTTGTTGAAACATCGAGTTATAAAAAAAAGTATTTTATTATAAAAGTATTTTATTATAAAAGTATTTCCAACAAAGAAATTTTGTATTAATATTTGAAATTAAAACCCTTATGGTTCTAAATTAATTATTCGTGCCTGATATTATTCCTTTGAATCTACCTTATCTGCTCAGCTTTATTTATTCACCTATATTCTGTTTTCCAAGTCCTCCTTCTTTTCCTTGTTGACTATATCTTTTTTTTAAATAATTATTGATTTCTTAATAATATTTGAAAAGTATCTTGAGATAAATTAATAAATTTATGAATTATGGATTTAATGTTTTCAAATAACTTCTTTGTAAATATAAGTAATAATGTAAATAACTGTTTTCAAATAGTTTTTATATATTTTTAAAGATATTATTTAAACATATAAAAGGTATTGATAAATGAGGCAAGAATTTACAAATGGATTTTTGAAAAGTATTAAAGTATTAAAGATAATTGATTGCAAATGAAGTTTTCAAATGAATACTTCAAGTAAAATTTATATAGTTTTAAATTAATTGTTTAATCTTAACCTTCAATCTATTTTTCTTTCTGGTTGTTTCTATTCTCCTACCTCCTTTCTTTTCGGGGACGAAAAGTTTTGAGTGGGGGAGAGTGTAACGACCCGTAAATTTTAATAATTTTTATGACGTAATTAATTGAAATTTTGTGAAATTTTAAACAATAAAATTTGAAAATAAAAATTTACTATTTGGAATACGTCTATTTTAATATAGCAACTGGTAAATTTTCATCTGATAATATTGAAGTTTATTTTCCTGTGAAATTTCATTTCAAATCAAACCGGTTAATAACAGTGCATTTAAAAGTTTTTCGAAACCTAAATTTGTCAACATGAGAAAATTTATTTAGAACACACTGAATCTGTCTGCGAAATTCGTTTCGCGAAATTCGGACGTTTGTAGCTCCGTTTGGATTTTCTGTACGAAATAGCAACGTATATCAGGGTCCGTATCGACTTTTTGATCGGATGATCCTGCCTCTAATATCTGTATACTGTTTTGATCGTCTCGTCATGCTGATCTCTGTGGTATATTCAATTCTGTATTTTGAATACCGGTACGCGACGGAAACAATAAAACTGTATGTCGTACCGGTACCAAAATTTGTGATTTTTTTTGTATCCTTGCCTTTTCAATCTGATGACGTGCTGTGCAAATATCACAATTAATTGCTTTGGATTCCAGCTATATCATAGGGTGACCGTTAATATTTCATTCATTTTAGTTCGCTCAAAACTCTCTGACGGTTGATTTGATCACACGTTATTTTATTTCCTTCCCACGTTTTCGGTTCACTTGCAAATATCTCGGCAAAGAATATATAATTACAAGTTCATTTCTGTTCCTCTGGATTGCCCTTCCCTTCTCCTTTCCTCAGATCTATTTCGTGACTCTTCCTTTCTTTTCCTTTCTCCTTGCCGTGCCCACCATCCCAAAACCTCTGCTTTCTTCCTCCACGCCTTCCGCGTAACGCCTTTCCCTCCAACCACCTCGTCACCATCTTCACCCACCAATGCCTCCCACTCAACAACTGCCGACCCATCACCTCGCAGCAGCACGCATACCGAAGGCCATCTCCACGTATTCTCCTTCCCTCTCGCTCTCCCCTCCAGATCCGCCCTCCCCTTGGCCTTGCGCCTCGTCTACCAGCATCACGCGTGCACTGCCCAGCCTGGCACCAGCTCCTCCCCTTTCTTTTATCCTCCTTCCCAAACCCGAGAACAGCACCTCCCCACCACCTTCCAGCCCGCCTTCCTCCACTCTACAAACCCCACTGCTCCACCTCTCTAGCACCGAGACTACCACCTGGCCAAGCAACTCCAGCTGCCTCCGAAACCTCCTCTTCTCTCCACCATCTTCGGCCAGCTTTGCATAGTTTGCTGAGGTACACCTAGTTCTATTCTTTGTTTAAGTCTGTTGGGTGTTTATATGGGGCTGTTTTATAAAAGTTTGTATAGACTTAGGTTGTTCTAGTCGTGTATACGTATATATATACGTTTTGTTATATAGTTTATATATAAAGAGATTGGTGTTTATTTGTATTGTCTACGTAAATTTTAATTAGGCGGGTTTGTATATGATAAGTTTTGTTTCTTTATTCGTATATTATGAAATATATATATACGTATATTTTAGTATGCGAGTATATTAGTGGTTACAGTTTTGATAATATGTTAATTATATATTCTATCTTACATCTGCCTTCTATTGATTTATATGGTTTGGGTTTTCGCATTGTGTATTGTTGAACTAATTGTTATAAAGCAATAGTCGTATTATATATATATAATGTTATAGTATATATTATATTATGGAAAGGTATAAAATATGTTTTACTGTTATATATTTGTGTTTTTGCAACAGTTTAAACTTTATATTGGGGTTTGCATTATATTTCGAATGGAACAGAGGATGGGTATACATATTTCGTTCTTTTCAAATAGTATATATATATTATATTTGCTTTGTTTAAAGCATTATTTCACCTAGGTCAGTATGTTATATAAATTCATATAAGTCTATTTATAACTAAGTTATACTAGTTGTGTCAGAAACTCTGTACATACTAATATTCATATATGATGTATGTACATTATATTATTTATGTTAGTTTAATGCATATATAATATGTTCCAGCAAGTATATATTTTATTTTGAAATAGCAATTTTGAAATACACGTATTTTTTTTATGTGTGGGGGGTTTAGAATATGAATTTTATTTATAGATAGCTATATATAAATTCACTTTACCAATTATCTTCATCAACCCGGTTTGATTTGATTTTCCTCTATTCAAACTATCAGATTTGTTCGTTAAATCGTACCCCTCTAGCTTTGATTTGGAAGTCGTGCTTGTATTTCGTAACTCAATCTCATTGTCTATTCTATCTAGCCTCGAAAGGTGAGAAATCACTCACGATTAATGTTCTTTTATTTATTAAATTTGATTTCAATTGAAACGACAATTGAAATATGATGCTGTAGTTATTTAAATTGTTATATATGCTATTATCTGTATATGTTCACCTGTGACATCTGACACCAGTACCTAGTATTTATATGCCTGTATTACTATTATCTGTATATGTTCACCTATGACATCTGACACCAGTATCTGTTATTTATATTGATGATATATGCCTGTTGTTATATTTTATATTATCTGTTATCACTCTGCAAGTTCCCTGTTAATATAGAATTCACTATGGGTTGAAATGATACATACCCGAACGAACTTTAGAATAGGAGAAATCGTTATGGGTTGAAATGATAAACCCAAGCGATTTTCATTTGAATTGAGATTGGGATTACGGGTCGAAATGATATCTACCCGTATATATTTAAATTTCGGATTGAAATGATAAATATCCGTATCACTTAACCATATGATAAATATATATACAAACACCGTTGGTCCATATATATAAATATTTTGAAATTGAATCCTATGGTTTGGAAAGAAATATATGGTTTTAATAAATGTTGAGCCTTAAATTATCATATATAAATGGGAATGATTGATTTAAATACCTAAACTATGTTGAGTATTTAAATATATTTCAAAATAGATTTTGGTAATAATTTGAATAAGTTAAGGTTGGGAAGGTAATTTGAATTTAGTAAAGAATTTTATTTAATTAAACCGATTTAAAACTATTTGAAATTGAGATTTAAAATATGATTTACAACTTGGGTTTAATTTAAATAATTTAATGAATATTTCTTATTTAAATAAATTTAAGGAAATATTTAGTAGAATGTAATTAAAGGCTAGTTAAATGATATTGAATTTATTAAGTGAATATTCCCTGATTAGATAATAATGAAGTTAAATCAAGAGTCATATGAAACTGTTAAATTTAACTTTGAAAATGTTGAATTTTAAAGCCTTAAAATATATTGAAAAATTAAATGGTATATTTAGAACTGAATTGAATTGATGAATTGAGCTTTGAATAAATTTGAATTTGGAATTTGAGTTAATTTGAATCGATTTGTGAGACTTGAGGCAATTATAAATACTACTTTATAAATTATTTAACCTATATATATATACTATTTTGGAAAATAGATATATTTGAAATGAAATGATACTTTGGGTTGAAGTATAAATTAATTTGGAATGACCATGGTGTTATAGTGTATATTTCCACCTTGTAGATAGTTCCGCAGATCCTTAGAGGATGGTTATCCCAAACATCCTTTAAGTTACTTGTATTTCAGCTGATATTTCACTTGAGTTGGATTTATTGATATAAGAATGTTAATCCTGACTCGAGTGTTTTGTGTTTTGCTTTACGCTCGGGTCAGACCAAGTGATACAGCATTTGAGACTCACCTTTGGAGTTTGGAGCTTCGTTTGGGAGATCCAACTATTGATTCAGCTTCCAGCTTTCCAATTGATTCGTTCACAGAAGCCATCTGTTTGGATTGGAGACTTCTCTGTATTTGAGATATTCTGTTGTATTTTATTTTCAACTCTGATGTTTATATAGTAGCTTCATGAACTACTATTTTATCTATTCTGCTGCGTATTATTGTATTACTCTGTGTCTGTGATTCTGTGATTGATTTATTTACTGCATATGCTGAGTTTTGCCAAATTTAAATTAACAATATGATATTTTGAATTATTCAAGTCAGACATGTGTGGATTTATTGTCGATTTGAATGGTCCAAAATAGCGGGTCGTTACATGTAGCAGGGCTAAATGGGTCACTCCCAAGTAGGGTATGATCATCCCTATCTAGAGTCGCTATTATCTCTCAAATTTTATGTTTTGGGTCCCAAAGCATGGTGATCATATTCGGTACTACTAGTTAAGTGGTAGGCCGGTCCTGTGTTGGCAGGGGATCCAAATGAGGTCCTCGGTGTTATTTTATCTAGAGATGCACCGTGATGGGTGGTACCCTAGTAGCCCAATCATTGTATGGAATCCATTCTCCAATATGAGCATTTACGGTTTTAGTTGTATACCTATTATGCTGGAATTTAATTAATGTAACAATTTCGGCTAAGATTAATAAGTATTTGTATTTAGACACTATTATAATACCAGAGAATTTCATATGAAATATTTTGGTTATTATAAGGCAAAAACCCGTCCGTGTTTATATGCGGCGTGGTCTTACGAGATACTTTTGATTTTCAAAGGTTTTCCATAACTTTAAAAATCCAGTTGGGTGTGTTTTCGCATGTTGGTTTTCCAGACTGACTCGGGTGTTATTTTATTATAATGCTCGGGTCAGACCGAGCATATTTATAGATTTGCTTTGGATGCATTGGAGCTCAGGAGATGAGTTGTAGGTCTGCAAGTTGTATTCACGTATATGTCTATGTTCCGCTGCTTTATTGTTGAAATCATTAGCATTAGTGAGGACATGTTGTTATAAATGTCCAAGCTGATGATTGTAAGTGTTGTTGTACTCTGATGAATGTATGTATATAATAGTTTCCCTTTGTAATGATCATTAGTATTATATTATATATTGTTCCGCTGCGATGGTGAGATTCTGTGTTGTTTTAATTTCTTTTCTGTTCTTCTTCTTTTCTGTTCTTCTTTCTTCTTCTTTCCCATAACTATCAGTCTTTACGTTCACTTTGGGTTGGACAAGTGTGTTTTATTGTCAGCTTGAATTGTGTGGATTGGTGGGTCGTTACAAAGCAGAACTTTCATACAGAAGATTGACAGTATTCTCAAGCCAAGAGAAATATGTAAACCAGCCACGTCGATATTTTCTGTTTGACCTTAGTTATATTTACCAACAGAAAATTATCGAGTGAGTCATTGCATAATTAAACAATAAGTATTAGTACGTAACCTCTAGGTGCCTTCAGCAGTCATGAGTAATACACTGCCCAATATTTAGAGAGCGTTACGTACTCTAGTCTCAATGGATACATCGATATTCAATCTCGATGCACCTTGACTAGAAACATTTAAAACGATGTGTTTTATAATACTACGATACAATACTCATGATTACAACTATTTGTAATTAGTATCACAAACACATCATTTATGAATTTTCTATTAAATATATTTTAATTAAACATTTAATTATTTGTAACACATTACAACAAATATATAACAAAACGAATAACACCTTTATTACGAATGAGAATTGATTAACAGAGTTAATTAATTTACAAAAAATTACAGAATTTCCCATAGGGCATACCCCCAACTCTATCATCTTCCACTTGCACTTGGGTCCAATTATGGAATCTCAATCCATCCCTTCAATCAGCTTCTCGAGAGTCGACCAAGCCAGGCCTTTAGTGAATGGATTTGCTATGTTGTCCTTGGTATCTACCCTTTGTATCACAACTTTATTCTTTATAATGAACTCTCTAATTAATTGGAACTTCCAAAGAATATATTATGATTTCTTATGTTCTCTGGGCTCCTTTGTGATCTGTATCACTGCATTGTTATCATAGAACAATGCTATAAGATTCACAGTATTGGAAATAACTTTCAGCTCACTCAAGAACTTACGCATGCAGACTGCTTCTTTAGCTGCTTCGTTGAGGGCATATACTCGGCCTCTATCGTGGAATTAGCAATTGTTTCTTATTTGGAAATTTTCCAACTAACGGCCCTGTCGTTAAGCATTAAGACATAACCAAACACTAATTTACTATAACCTATGTCACTTTGAAAGCTTGAATTTGTATACCTCTTCATAAGGTGGTCTTCATTCCCATATATAAGGAATAACTTCTTGGTATTTCTTAAATACTTAAGCATACATTTCACATTCATCCAATGTTTTTCTTTTGGAATTAGACTAATATCGACATGCGCATCCTAATGTGTACGCTATATTTGGTCTAGTACATAGCATATCATACACTATGGATCCTATGGCTGAAGCATAGAGAATTCTCTTCATACGCTCCTTCTCCACATCAATATGGGGAGCGTCCTTCGTAGAAAGGATGATTCCAGATTGCGTTAGAACGTTTCCACGCTTGGAATTCTCCATGCTGGACCTTTTCAATATAGTGTCTATGTACAGGGATTGGGACAATACCAACCGCCTCTTAGATCTATCTCTATAAATTTTTATAACAAGTATATAGGCCGCTTCTCCCAAATCCTTCATGGAAAAGTTCTTGGAAAGCCAAGCTTTCACTGATTGCAACAACGAGGTGTCACTGCTAACTAATAATAAATCATTGACATAAATCACTAAGAAAACGATAGTGTTGCCCTGTTCCTTTCTATATATGCATGTTTCCTCTGTGTTCTGGTAAAAACCAAACTATTAGGTTACTTTATCCAAACACTTATTCCAACTCCTTGAAGCTTGTTTAAGTCCATAAATGAACTTTAACAACTTGCAAGCCTTGCTCTCACTCCCACTGACCATAAAACGCTTGGGCTACGACATATAAATGGTTTCTTCTAAATCACCATTTAGAAAAGCTATCTTTACATTCATTTTCCATATTTTATACTTATAGAATGCAGCGATGGCTAGCATAATCTGAATGGATTTAAGCATGGCTATAGTGAAAAGGTCTCGTCATAATCAATGCCTTGAATTTGATGAAATCCTTTCGCAACTAGCCTTGCCTTATAAGTCTCCACTTCCTCATCTGCATTTAGTTTTTTTCTTCAAAATCCATTCGCAACCGATGGGTTTATCCTTTTCGGTACGTTTGACAAAGTTCAAACTTTATTTTCGTACATGGAATCCATCTTGGATTTTATTGCTCCAAGCCACAGTGCAGAGTCTTTAATTTGTTGTGCTTGTTGGAAAGATAGAGGAGTGTCGTCATCTACACGGTCCTCCATCTCACCATCCATGAGAAAACCGCAATATCTCTCTAGTGCGCGAGATTCCTTACTAGACCTTCTAATAGGTTACGTGTATGGATGAACTTGCTTCTCCTATTGCTTCGGTTTTAGTGTTAATTTCTTGGATCTTACCTAAGTCTACAACCTCGCTGTTAATTTCCTTTGATAGAAATTCCTTTTTTTAAAAGATAACATGTCGAGAAACAATGACTTTTTGTTCCTCGGTATTGTCGAATATATATATCCCATCAAGTTTTTGGGATATCCTACAAATTTACACAGTACCGATCTTATATCTAGTTTATTCGGACCAACGTTCTTAACATATGTTGGACAACCCCACACTTTCAAATGCTTGAGTTAAGGTTTCTTACCTTTGAAACACGACTTACATGTGTCAAATGATTCAAAATCAATTGACAATAGAAAACCTCCGGTTTTTAGTTTGTGTAGTCGTTTCTCACTAATATAACCTAGCATGCAATGCCAAAGATAACTATCATTTATATTGTTAGACGAATTATTTACAGAACTCACATAATTAGTATTAATCATATAAATGCCATTTTCAAGAATACCATCAAATACTTTATTTCCATTCAAACTAATGTTCATAACATAATTTGCACAAAGAAATTTACATCCAGCCTCAGACAATTTAGAAACATAAATAATCCTACAAATAAAATCTTTTACAAAATAATTATTATTTAATACTAGTACTAATACTAATACTAGTCCACTAGGCAAAACTAAATGATAGTCTTCTACCGTCGTTGCATCTACCATAGATCCATCTGCAACTTGGAGCCTCATCTCTCCTTTTAACCACGCTATGCCAGTTCCTAAGCCCAGGTAATGAATTAACATATGAGTACCAGATCCAGTATCTAAAACCTATGACATTTTAGGTGGGTTGTGGAATTATGGATTAAAAGGCTAATTTAACACTAAGGGTAGGGTGAATAGTGTTTTCTAACTTATGTAAATCTTTTTAATTTTCTTTCAAGATCGATATTATATCACAGACTATCAACATAGAATTATACTAATAATCGGCCACAGATGTAATCACGAATAAAATAAAAGATGTAAAGTAAATAAAGAGTTAGAGAGATGACACCGATTATTTCATGCTGGTTCGAATTTCTCTTACATCCCGTCGTACAATTGTTTGTATAGATTTCTTTTTAAATGTCAATCTTTAACCAGGCAGAAGGCAAACCCAAATACAATCTCGATTTCGAGGCTATGAGACATACCCTCCTGAATTTTTGAGCTTATGGTAGACTCACTTGATTTGACCGGGCTACAAGCACATCCACTAGATTTTCGGGTTACTAAGCACACCCACTTGATTTGAACGGTCTACAAGCACACTCAAGCAAATACAAATAAAGTTGATAGTTTTTCCAAAGATAGATTCTTGTACTTTGTATACAATGGATCTTATAGCCTCTTAGATAGCGCTTTAATCTTTGAAATGAGACAGAGATATTTCCACAATTGTAAAAAAACCAGTATTGAATCAATACAATGAAGTATGAATCGATTCTATGTGATTTTGAGGAGAATAGAGTGTATTTTTTAATAAAATTTTCAAGAGTGTATGAGGAGAGAAGAAAGTAAGTAATTAGTTATCAAAAAATTCATGTGCACTCCCCTTTATATAGCAAATGAATATATGTGTCCGTTCATGAAGAATTGCAACGAATAGACACTTCCTTTAAAAATTTGAGAAAACAATTGGCGGCATGTACGATGACATACCCTATGCCTATATGTCAAATATGCTTGTTAAAATAATGAAAAATGTTTTCTTTTAAGTTGTTTTGAAAATCCTATATTAAAATAATTTGATACTTTGTAAAATAGTTTGAACATAGTTTATAAACATTTTGAACTTTGAAAAACTTTTATAAAATATTTTGAAATTTATTTTGGTTAAAAATATAATATTTTAGGAAATTGAAGATAAAAATCAAAGGTTGCTATAAAGGACTTTAACATTATATGTTATGACTCTATACAATAAATTATAATCATGAAATCTTCATATCTTGGTCTTTGAACTTATGAGTCATCATGTCTATCTCTTGAGTCTTTATACTGTACAGTCTTTGATTCAACACCTATGTAATATTCCTCACTATATACTATATAACTTGGAAAAATATTAGTATATATATTTTATATGTTTGTATATGGTTTTATATGGTTGTTGTCATCAAAATTAATGACTGAGGTATAAACAATATCCCTCTTTTTGATGATGACAACCATTAAATATTCTTATATGTATAATATGATATAATTCCCCTTAAGTTAGATAACTTCCCCTGAATATATGCATGAGTATATTTTATATTTTCTCCCCCTTTTGTCATCAACCAAAATGGATGAAAAATAAAAAATCCCCATTAATGATATACTTTTATAGAATATGAAGTCAAAATCAATAGTGTTTGATACTAAATTATTAAAGCATATATAGTGATGCAATATGATATGATTATGATATATGATGATTATATTGTGATATAAATGATGATAATTAAAATTAGATATATGATATAATGATAAATAAGATAACACAAATTATATTTATTAATTCAAATCCATTTATTCGAATCATACTATTGATCCAAACATACAATCAAACCAAAAATAACCAAATCCAAATATTAATCCAAACAAATCCAACACTAGGAGTATTAATTTATACATATTAATAATAAATTATATACATATTTACAAATTTAAAACAAACCGAATAACTAGACATTCTTTGGAAATCCAACCCAACCGTCGGATCCAAAGATTGGATTTGTTTTGATGGCATTCCAATCTTCATTATCCTTGTTGTTAGAGCATTCTGGGAACTTTGTTTGATCATCTTTGACTAAGGAAGAAATTATCCATCGAAGGGCATCAAAATGATTTTCTTGCTCTTTGATAATTTGCATTTGCCTTAATTGTAAATGCCTTTGATTTCTGAAGATAAATGTGAGAATATCCTTGAAAGATTGAAGTGTTTCTTCAAGGTTTTCACACAATTTTCAATGAGGAGAAGACATTTTCAATAAAAATGGAATAGAGAATGAAATGGTGAGTGAACTTTTCTGGAAGAAATAGGCTTATATATGAGTGAAAAGTCATTTAGAAAGTTTGAATAGATGGTAGTTATATCATTTTTAAAATTCGAATTTTTGCCAAACGGCTAGGATATGTCGACATATACCCTATATATATGTTGACATATATGTCTGATTTTGCACTATTTAAGTTTTCGACATAGTTTTTTTTACTTAACATATTTATATCTTTCTAGTTTCTAGAGACTAATAAATCAATATAGAACTGTAAGAAATGGATTTAACTATTTAGGATATAGAGATACATGGATTTCAAAGAAAAAACAAAGAAATACATGAAAATGACATGAAATTAAACTAGAAACACACATTACTAAGGAACATAAAGCTAGATAGACAAGTTTAAAAGGATTATGACGATGATGTAGAGCCACCAAGCTTCCTATTGATTTTCCCAAAATATTTGTCCATTTTGTTGGAGAGAGAAGTGAACTTTTTACTAAATGAATGTTTAAGCTTCTTTTGGATTTTGAGAAGCTTCTCTTGGTTCATTAGAATCTCTTGGTAGAAAGGGTGAGAAGGTTTGTCGAAGCTTTCTAGGGAAGTATCCATTTTCTCCTCCTTTTCTTCTTGATTTCCTTCTTCTTCTTCTCGTTGTCGTTGAATTTCTTGCTCCTCTTCCCATGCCAATCTTTCTTTTTTAACAAGAATTTCATATGGTTCGAAATAGGGAGAAATACGCATAAGAGAAATGTTGGCCTTGTCGAATACTTTTTGAGGTAGAGTTGGTTCTCCTCGTAAATCAACGCCAAAATATATGAAAATTCTAGTAAGATACACACCAATGTAGAGTGTGTTCTCATGTATAGAAATATTCTTTTGAAGAAAGTCTTCTAAGATGACTAGTGTCCAATCGATGTCTAGTTTCCGTAGATAGCGAAAAGTGCTTTAAAAACTTTTTGAGTAGCGTTATTATAATAACCCGTCCCCGAAGTGATATTTTGTTGTAAACTGTGACACATAAGTCTCGATTTTGGTTTAAGATTTTTGTATTTGAAATCAAATTCTTCGCCACTTTCAAAAATATCATGAAAAACTTTAAGATTTTTTTCATCAATTTTAAAAGTGGAGAGATCAAATCCACTAGATTTGCAACCAAGTATGTGAGCCAAAAGTTCACAATTTAAAACAATTGTAGTTCCATTCACACTACTCCAAATTTGTCCCTCTTCTCCTTTAAAAAATTTTCCATTCAAATTTGCATAAAACATTTTAACTAAATCCTCATAACACACAAAATCATTTTGATATGAGTCGAGTAAACCAATAATTTCATTTTGAATGCAAGGATCTTGAAGACCATAAGAAGAGAAATCATCAAAACTTGCAAATCTTCCAGGAAATTTTTCCTGAAAGTATCATGCTCCATATAGGTATCTATAGCTTCTTGGTCATTGAAAAGAAAACCTTTGATTCTCTTTTAGGGCCTTATAGTTTTTGGTGGTTGGTTTGAGGAGGCCATTTTGAGTTTTTGAAGAGATAAGAGAATGGAGAGATATTTTGAATTTTGAAATAAAGTGAGTGAATGAATGGACAGAGATAGATTGAAATAATAGAGAGTGGAATGACATATTCTCTAGTCAAAAAGATGCCTTTTCAGAACATGGGAATGAATACAAAAAAGAGGGAAATTCAAAATTTGAAATGAAAATTTGAAATTCTGGCATGTACGTCGACATATGTGGTATAGGTATGTCGACATATGGGCTGTATAAAATTAAAACCAATATAAAATATTCCTATATATATACTTATATTCATTCAATATTATTATTAATTTATATGTTATTCCTAAACAACGGACAAAAATAAAATAAAAACTAAATGTAAAGAGTACCACTTTTTGCCCTTTGATCTGTTCGAAATAATCTACTATTACCGTAAAACGCATGTTTGCATCCTCAGTGTCTGGTTCATTATCAATTGAAGTAGTGTCTAAATCATCTAATGTTGCTGTATAAACCCTCTTTCTTTTTCTGGATAATTCGGTAACCGACGAGATCCTTGATTTATTCTGACGTGGACAGTCTCTTTGCTGATGACTAGGTTCATCGCCGTTGAAAGATCTAATTGCATTTCCAGTTCCAGGAGTCTTGTTTTCAAGTCTTCGAAAGTTGTTCATCTTTATATACTTTAGGAACTTTCTGAAATTTCTGGTCATGAAAGCATTTTTTTCATTATTGCCATCATTTGAATCCTGATCGTCAGTTATAGCATTGAAAGCGATGGATTTCTTTTCTGTTGCCTTGCTTTCTCCTCTGCTCTGCAATTATGCTTCATAGGACATTAAATTACCTATTAAATCTTTAATTTTTAGAGTACTAATGTCATCAGCCTCTTCAATTGCCAGTGTCTTTTGATCCCATTCTGAAGAGAGTGAATTAATGATTTTTTTAAACTTGGTCCTCTTCAGAAAACTTTTTACCCAATGCTACTAAATAATGCATTATCTTGAAATCTACACACTACTAGAATTTTGTTCATAGACATCGCCTCTTTTATATTAGGTAGAAAAACGCATGATGTTAAAAATCTTGTTGTTTTTATTATCGATGTTGTATAAAACACACACATCACATTGATTTTTAGGGCGATGTTAAGAATCTTTTTATATCTTTATAACATCTTTTTTTACACTGATTTTCAAGGCGATGTTAAATTGTAAATTCCAAATTTGTAAAAAAGCGTGGAAAAACTAAGTGTAAATATTTTGATAAAAAACGCGGAATACACCCAAATTCCATCGTCTATAAGCACAACCGTCGCAAATAGCACTATTTATGTACAATTATTATTTTCTTAAAATTTAATTATAAAACACAGAAATTTGAGCAACAAGCCCCTATCAATAAGATAGACAAAATGCCATTAATCAATAATTATATGTAAATCAAGTATCACATCTCGTATACAAGGTGCAATGCACTGCAGAAGATAGACAAAATCTCATCTATCAATAATTATATATAATCAAGTCACATATCTAGTATACAGGGGCAGTGCTCTATAGCATGGGACAAACACGTATTAAAACAATTTTGAGGCAACATTTTTTTAAAAATTCGCATCTCACGATCCTCTTCCATCCAGTTCACAAGTTCCATGCATCACCATCTAGCCATCCACTTCTCATGATCCACATGCATTGTAGGATCATTTTCACCCTAAAGGGGGGGGGTGAATAGGGTGTACTAAGAATAATAAAAATTAATGCGGAAATAAAAACAATAACAGAAAGTAATGCAGTAGAGATCACACACAGTTTTACCCAGCTTCGGCAATAATCTGCCTACATGCTGCCCCCAAGGTTTCTACTAGAAATTAGGTAATCAAACGCTTACAAACACACGTAAACTCGCGACACCCGCTAACTCGATTTACCTAACTCTAAGCTCAAAACCCTGCCACAACTCAGCCACTGAGTTGCGAATTCTCCGAACTACGCCATGTAGTTCGTAACCTAGTTAAAACTATAGTTTGACTCAAATAAAAATCAAACAAA
Source organism: Allium fistulosum (assembly GCA_030737815.1). Classification (NCBI taxonomy): domain Eukaryota; kingdom Viridiplantae; phylum Streptophyta; class Magnoliopsida; order Asparagales; family Amaryllidaceae; genus Allium; species Allium fistulosum. Next base: position 914,298,682 of record CM060908.1, read on the forward strand.
AGTACTTAAAAATAAAAAACAAAAGCCTAATACAAAACTATACGGCCCAATAAATAAAATGAATAATGGAGTTCCCTTTTTATAATGCGGCCCAAATAAAATATAAACGTGATTTCCTTTTTATAGTGCGGCCCAAATAAAATATAAACGAGATTTCCTTTTTCACTGCTTCCTGCTCATGCCGTCTTTTTCCTTTTACGATCTGGAATTAAGTTTTTGTTCCAATTGAAGACGCCGCTTGATAATCGATCGATTGAAGTGATTATGTTGCTTTGATTGGCTTCATCAATCGACTCCTGCCTTTGCTTGCTCTCGGTCGCTTCAATTTCGAGTTCGAGTGGTATAAAAATTGGTATGTGGTTTTTACTTTAATTTATCTGTTGATTGCTTGAACTCGAACTCGAACTCGTTTTTTTGCTAATGATGAAATTAGGGATTTATAGGGAACGAAACCTTACAATCACTTTCGTATATTTTGTTTTGACTTCTTCAGTTATTTCGCCCGGCCATTACATTCTTGCTTGAACATTTGTAATGATTTTGACTTGTTCATTGTTGAATTTATTTGAATTGCTTTGGGTCGGTTCTGTTCTATGCTCCCATGAATTCGGCATTTTGAATTTTGCGATAATCTGGACTTGACGAATTTTTATTTGTTCAATTCATGTTACCCTCTATGACCTTTTCAGCTTGATTATTTCTTTTTTTAAAACCGCTCCTTTACTTTGAACTGCGACTTGCAACTGTTTTTACTGTAAACATATAAACTGCTTCACTATTATACACATGTAAACTGCTTTACTGTCTTGTTTTTGATGTGTCATCTCCATGAATATACATACATATATGTATGTATATGCGTGTGTGATGGCTCGACATTAATTCTAGTTGTATTGTTGTTTTGCTCGTACACATCCACACTGGTCAGTTAGCTCGAGTTAAATTTTCCTCCTGCTTGTTTGTGCACTTCCAATTGCCGTGTTAACAAACTTGGTTGAACATATTCAAGTGCTGTTCATGCATGTTGTTGCTGTAGTCTGGTTGCATGCCTGAGTTTATTCATGTTGAATTGTTGTCAATTTGTTTTGATCTTGACATGTACAATATGTTGAGGCCTTTTTAGTTGAGTCTGTTATCATGTGATCTGGTTGAGTATTTTGAAGCTCTGTTGTCACCTTTTGAAATCTGGTTTGTGGTTCTACTTGAGTCTGGTTGGTCTTCATATGTCTGCACTTTGTACATGTTGTAATTGGTTGCATTTGTACATGTCTGGTGCAGTTTGTATTTATGCATGTTCTGGTCTGGGTTCACTTTGTGTTGAGTCTTCATGTGTGTTTATGCTCCATTTGGTTCACCGCTGTTTGATTTTTATCTGGTTCATCTTAAGTTCTGGTCTAGTTTGATCCATTTTGCTCCACTGGCTTGAATCTCTGGTTGTATGTTTTTGTATGTAGTTTGAGTCTTCATGTGGTTGCATTTTGCTTCATGCCTTGACTTGTGCCTGCATATTCATGCTTGTGTGATTCTCTGAACTGGACTGTTCTGGTTGTGTTGAGTTGCCTTGTTAGACTTGAAGTCTGGTCTGTTCTTGTGTTGTAATTGAAGTTGTATTGTAATTGAAAATGTATAAATGTAGTGAGAGCTCAAATTTGTACTATTTGAATTTGTAATAAAATATTTGTTTAAATATGACTTCTGAGTTATTTATTTTATTCAACAAATATTTATTTAATCATATGGAAAAATAAAATAATACAACACATACATTTAAACGAATATATATATGTTTATTATCATCAAACAAAAATCATAGGCTATTGTATTCTACAATCTCCCACTTTTGATGATACAGACATATATTAAGATTTTGACTCTATTAAATGTATTTGGTATTGATGAATTCTATTAGCTCCCCCTATTTGAATGCTCCCCCTACAACAAAGCTCCCCCTTTACATATGCATGAAAATAAATAAAAAATATGCAAATCAATAAACAATGCAATGAACCTAGATGAGAGTATGCAAATAAAAAATTTGAACATATTTGCCAAAATCTTAACTTCTCTCTCCCCCTTGTGTTATCAGCAAAGAGTAATATTGTTAGAAAATAGAGATAAAATGATAGACATTAATGCAACATTAATACCTAATCGAGTATAAATATTAAATTTCAATAAAAAAATCAAACAAAAATCATAAATACTATGTTAGGCGCATATTCCATTTTAGAGTGATAGGGGTGACGTTGGTATATAAAACCATATAGTTGTGTCTATTTGTGGTATATTTATGATAGAAAATTGTTAAATACTTACTAACCATGCATAACCGTTAGCACTTTTAAATGAGATTAGTAGTATTCCTTAATTAAAAAAAAATGAATTTCAAGCGACTTCTAACCATGCATAACCGCGAGGACTTTTAAATGAGGTTAGAATCAACTCGCCTATTTTATCCAATTTTGATATGTGTTCCATACATGTATAACCGTGAGGACTTTTAAATAAGCATGAAAACACATATTCAAAGATTCCAAGTACTTCACCCATGCATAATCGTGAGGACTTTTAAATGTGAGTGAGTACTTTTGGATGATTTTATTGCTAATTAATTAAAAAAAATTCCTGTTTAAATACCACATTTTGACACACTATATTGGATTTTGATGAGTGATGGTCGTTAGAAATATGATAGGAATAGAGATGGTCATGAAATTTTTACCAACCAAAGTTATAACAAATTTCGTTTAAATTTTTAAAGAAATTTACTAAATATACCGTCTCAATTCATAATGTATGATTAATATCAACACTCATCACTTTTTATTTACTATTTATCTTTTCGATAATCAGTAGGGAGTTAACATATGCATTTAGGATCAAATCCAAAAATATAAAATCAAATTTCTAAAATGCCTAAATTGAGACGAAGTCGACAAAAACTATTTTCTGGAAGGGGTTTTGTTAAAATGTCTGCTAATTGAAAATCAGTTGAAATGAAATTTATGCAGATATTTTCTTTGGAAATATGATGCAACTAAACGAATTTCCCAACATAAAACACCTTCCACTAGTACATTTTCTATCAAGTAGACTACCAACATAATCTACATCTAAATACCCTTTTAACTCAAAGTTATCATTAGATGGATACCATAAACCAAACCGTGAGGTGTGCACAAATACCTTAAAATCCCTTTTACAGCTTTTAAATGAGATTCTTTTGGATTTGATTGAAACCGTGTACAAAGAACATAATATCTGGTCTAGAAGCAGTAAGATAAAGAAGTATACCCACGTGTATAGTGTTCTTGGCATGAAAATATGATTTTTAAAATTTTCCCAATTGATCACTAGCTGATTAAAATCAGATTATGGTGCAGATTTTCAACATATAATACATCGTTGTTGCCCATTGTGACTCTGCCACCTTTGTATTTCTCTAGGCTAAGGAACTTTGATTTGTCGCCCGTCGTTTTCCTGGAACAGCCAGAATCCAGGTACCACTGTTGTTGTTCCTTAGCCTGCCAACACACCTACACAAAAGAAGATTTTTGTGACGTATTTGTTTTTATAGGTCCATGATTGTTAGTGACAAAGAATTTTGAAAAACAAGTAGAACCAAGACAGTTTATGTTTGTTCCTTTTGGCACCCATATTTGTTTGACTTTAAGGAATTTTACATTCGTGCCTTTAGGAACCCAAATTGCTATGGTTTTCGTGTGTTTTGGTCTATACCAGCAATTGATTTGATTGTGTCCAATGTTTCCATAAATCGTGCACTTGGAGTTGACATGATTAGTTTCACTTCTACCCTTTTTAGATTGTGTATACCCAAGTCCTTGTCTAACAGTATTAACAGTTTGTTTCCCTAATAGCATATTTAGTGATCTTTCTCCTTTGGAGAATTTTCCTAAAGTTATAGACAATTATTGGACTTGTGACTTGAGAGATTCATTTTCATTCAATAACAAAGTGCACTTTTTAATAGAATTTTCTCTCCTGGTATTTTCACTTTCTTTCAGAATCAAAATTTCATTTTCAAGCGATTTAATTTTAATTTTTGATTTTTTTTATTTCTTCTTCAAATTATGGACACTTACCACACTTAGGGCTCTTATTTCTATAGTTTGACCCAATTGATCAAACTTCTTATTTAGTTCTATCAAACTATCTTTTTATGATTCAATTTTAGCATACCACTCCCTAAGTCTTTCAAAATAGCCATTTACTTCATGAAAATTTATAAGTAATTGCGAGTGAGTAATTTTTGATACCTCGCTTGGCCCATCTCATCGCTGTCACTTATTTCTCCTGAAAAACACAGATTTTCTTTTTCACATATTTAGTGCTTTTATCACTTTTATCCCAAGTAGCTGCAAAACTTCTCCTTTTTGGTTTCTTTCCTTTGCTGAATTGATTTTGAGGACAATTTGGCTTGATATGACCAGGTTTATTGCAGTTGTGACAAATGATCTTCTGCTCTTCTGAATTGTCTAGAACTTTGACGATTCTGCTTTTCAGTTGTTGATTTAGGGCAGGATTTCCATATTTGCGGTTCCACCTTTTGAATCTCTTTATTATTAGTGCCAGTTCAGTTGCTCCTTCATCATCATCATCATCTTCACTTTCCGTTCTTCCTTTGAGAGCTATTGATTTCTTTCGCGTATCACCTCCTTCACGTTCTTCCTTGAATTTGATTTCTAGCTCATAAGCAGTGAGATTTTCGATGAGTTCTTCAACTTTAATTTGTTTCAGATCCTTTGATTCTTTAATGGCAGTCACTTTCACTTCAAAATTTCATGGAAGAATTCTGAGGATTTTTCGGACCATTTCCAGTTCTGTGTATAGTCTTTCTAGGGATTTTGATTTATATACAAGATTAGAAAGTCGTCCATACATTTCTTTGATGCTTTCATTCTTTGCCATTGTGAAGTACTCGTACTCACTACTAAGCATGGCAAGATGAGATTCTTTCACTTGGGAGGTTCCTTCATGAGTCACTTCAAGCGTGTGCCAAATTTCCTACACAGTTAGACAATATGAGACACGATTAAATTCAATTTTATCTAATGAACAAATGATAGAATTCATAGCTTTAACATTAGCATTTTGCAGTTTATTTTCAAGATCTGTCCATTGATCCATAGGTTTTTCAACTTCTTGATTATCTACCATTATTGTTGGTGTCCTATATCCCGTTTCAACAATATTCCATGCATCTATGGTTTTCAGAAAAAATTTCATTCTATTTTTCCAATAAGCATATTCACCATTGAACATGGGTGGTCTAACTATGGACTAACCTTCAGCAAAAGCATTATTAAAAGAAGCCATTTTTAAAAAAATCAAACTTTTAAAACAAAAAATGGTTTTTGTTCCTAGCTCTGATACCACTTGTAGATCGTTTTCACCCTAGAGAGGGGGGGGTGTTAATAGGGTGTACTGATAATAATAAAAATTAATGCAGAAATAAAAACAATAACATAAAGTAATGCAGTAGAGATCATACACAGTTTTACCCAGCTTCGGCAATAACCTGCCTACATGCTGCCCCCAAGGTTTTTACTAGAAATTAGGTAATCATATGCTTACAAACACACATAAACTCGCGACACCCGTTAACTCGATTAACCTAACTCTAAGCTCAAAACTCTACCACAACTCAGCCACTAAGTTGCGAATTCTCCGAACTACGCCACGTAGTTCGTAACCTAGTTAAAACTAGAGTTTAACTCAAATAAAAAACAAACAAAAGTACTTAAAAATAAAAAATAAAACCCTAATACAAAACTATACGGCCCAATAAATAAAATGAATAAAGGAGTTCCCTTTTTATAATGCGGCCCAAATAAAATATAAACGTGATTTCCTTTTTATAATGTGGCCCGAATAAAATATAATTGAGATTTCCTTTTTCATTGTTTCCTGCTCATGCCATCTTTTTCCTTTTATGATCTGGAATTAAGGCTTTGTTCCAATTGAAGATGCCACTTGATAATCAATCGATTAAAGTGATTATGTTGTTGTGATTGGCTTCGACAATCGACTCCTGCCTTTGATTGCTCTCGGTCACTTCAATTTCGAGTTCGAGTGGCATAAAAATTGGTATGTGGTTTTTACTTTAATTTCTCTGTTGATTGCTTGAACTCGAACTCGTTTTTTTGCCGATGATGAAATTGGGAATTTATAGGGAACGAAACCCTATAATCATGTTCGTATATTTTGTTTTGACTTCTATAGTTATTTCGCTCGGCCATTAGATTCTTGCTTAAACGTTTGCGATGATTCTGACTTTTTCATTGTTGAATTTATTTGAATTGCTCTGGGTCGGTTCCGTTCTGTGCTCCTATGACTTCGGCATTTTGAATTTTGTGATAATCTAGACTTGACGAATTTTGATTTGTTCAATTCGTGTTACCCTCTGTGACTTTTTCGGCTTGATCATTTCTTTTTTAAAAACTGCTCTTTTACTTTGACCTGCGACTTGCAACTGTTTTTACTGTAAACATATAAACTGCTTCACTGTTATACACATGCAACATGCTTCATTGTCTTGTTTTTGATGTGCCATCTCCATGTACATACGTACATATATGTATGTATATGTGTGTGTGATGGCTCGGCATCAATTCTGGTTGTATTGTTGTTTTGCTCGTACATATCCACATTGGTCGGTTTGCTTCGAGTTAAATTTGACTCCTGCTTGTTTGTGCACTTCCAATTGCCGTGTTAATAAACTTGGTTGAACATATTCAAGTGCTGTTCATGCCTATTGTTGCTGTAGTCTGGTTGCATGCCTGAGTTTATTCACGTTGAATTGTTGTCAATTTGTTTTGATCTTGACATGTACATTATGTTGAGGTTTTTTTGGTTTAGTCTGTTATCATGTGATCTGGTTGAGTATTTTGAAGCTCTGTTGTCACCTCTTGAAATCTGGTTGTGTTTCTGCTTGAGTCTGGTTGGTCTTCATATGTCTGCACTTTGTACAAGTTGTAACTGGTTGCATTTGCATATGTCTGGAGCAGTTTGTATTTATGCATGTTCTGCTCTGGGTTCACTTTGTGTTGTGTCTTCATGTGTGTTTATGCTCCATTTGGTTCACCACTATTTGATTTTTATCTGGTTCATCTTAAGTTCTGGTCAGATCCATTTTGCTCCATTGGCTTGAATCTCTGGTTGTATGTTTTTGTATGTAGTTTTGAGTCTTCATGTGGCTGCATTTTGCTTCATGCCTTGACTTGTACCTGCATATTCATGCTTGTGTGATTCTCTGAACTGGACTGTTCTGGTTGTGTTGAGTTGCCTTGTTAGACTTGAAGTCTGGTCTGTTCTTGTTGCATTGGCTTATTGAGTATGTTGAACTACTAGCTTGTTGCTCTGCATCCATTTTACCCGACCATGCAATGCACTTGACCATGCCTTGCACCTGACCATGACTGAAACTTTGTTGCTTTCTATTCATGTTCACCCATTGAAGCTTTGCATGTGTATTTGTATTTGTTGCACTTGAGTTGAATCTGGCCTAGGCTTGGGTTTGACCTTGTGCTCACCTGTCCCTACAGTTTTAACAAGCAAGTGTATATCGGTGTGCACGACCTTGTGGCATGTATAGTGATATGCTGTGCATGTCACAAGTTGTTCGTGCAAGATGAATTAAAAAATAAATGATGACGAATAACCCAAATAACTGAGGCAAATAGTATTTTCAAACACACACTTCATTGTGCACTGCAAAAATATTTCTTTTTCAATTTTACTACGTCAGTATTTATTTTGCAGATATTTCAGATGCGGAATACAGGCTGGAACAGAGTTGAAGATCAAATACGAGTGAGAATGAATATGTAGTGAGATGAATTATGTATGAAAAACTGTAAAGTGAAAATGTGTTGTAATCGAAGTTGTATTATAATTGAAAATGTATAAATGTAGTGAGAACTCAAATTTGTAATAAAATATTTATTTGAATAAAATATTTGTTTAAATATGAATTCTGAGTTATTTATTTTATTCAACAAATAATTATTTAATTATGTGGAAAGATAAAATAGTACAACAAATACATTTAAACGAATATATATATGCTTATTATCATAAAACAAAAATCATAGGCTATTGTATTCTACCTGCATAACAACCCACAAACCATCTTCTACCACGTCGTCGAAATCCCCTCCTTCTCATTATCCAAAAACCCTAAAATTTGACTATGTACGGGAAACCAATTTTCATTTCCCTCCTTCCCTTCCAATATTCATTCATGTTCGTGCTCCAAAATTCTTTCACGTTCGCTCCAAAATTCAGCAGGCTTTCTTCATTCGCACCAATTTTAATTCCCTTAGAAATCTCACTTTATTTCTCTTCCAAAACATGAAATCAACACTTCAAAAAAAATTGTCTTCTTATCAATTCGCGTTGCAGCCTGGGAACTCGTCGCCGCCTACTCTGGATGCTCGAAATTATCAATTGATGTCACACCTCCATGCTCTCCTATACAAGATCTGAAACTCCTCTTTGATGTATGCCTGGAGTTACAAATCGAATTCGCCACCTGCTCCAAAAAATCACCACTCGAGTTCGTGATGGATCTACAGGATGTTGATGACTATTCGAGTTTGATAGGTAAGTTTAGGTTCGATTTCTGGATCCGTTTGCTGAGAGTTTGGTGTTCATGAGTTCGTCCAGAGATGGTCTTGGTTCCTATTGATGATCCGAGTTATTGATGAAGTTTGCCTTTGGTTGACGCTGGACTATGCAGAGATAGTGTTTGTTGAAATGCCTTAGACGCTGTGCTCTTGGAGTTTTGTGTCATATGTTGTGAGTTTTTCTTGTAGACAGTTTGGAAATGCTTAGTTAAGTTATGCTTATTAAAAATTAAGCTCATTCGTAATACTTGAATGACAGAGCTCAATCTATCCAATGTTCCTAAAATTTGGTTTGTGTCTTTAGCCCATGTGACTTTGACTCATACTTCGTTTGTATTTTTAGAATGGACAAGTGTAGAAATGAAGATATGAATACCAGTGGATAAACATAATGTATTGTGCATGGTGGGTGACATTGATGATAACTCGATCTCCTTCTCGGGCGTAAACAGTTGGGCCAGGAAATTGCCCATTCACAGTCACAATTGGTTTGGCATGGCACAGTCTGCTCACATTCTTTACAAAAACATTAAGCTGATACTTCTTGATGGCAGCTTCTACCTAAAACAAAGAAAATGTTTCTATGACACAAGTAATAAACACGAAACAAGAATGTATATGCTGCTACGGGGACATGAATTGCCTTCAGTGGAAATTTCACATTAATTAAAGAGCTAACCTCCGTTTGCTGTTCAGAAAGTGGGAGAAGTGTGTGCATTTTATGTTTATAAATATGAGGTGCAGTCTATGAGTATGAATATTTAACATTATGTGTTATGTATTAAATTTGTACTGTGAAATATTATGTATTTATACTATTGTTTGCTGTATATATAATCGTCTTTAACATTATTGAGTAATATATAATGTGCTTAAAATAAACTAACATCACAAATTACAATTATATAATTGATTATAATTATATCAAACCGATGTATATGATATTCAATAACATCATGTCTGATAGAATAAGCGATGTGTAGCTAAATCGATTTACATTGCATATAAGTTTAAAATTGATTTCGGATGTACATATAAACATCAGCTATGAACCGATGTCTAAACTTTGGCTATTTTTAACATCATCCACTAACACATCGGTACATTTTTTTCATAAACATCGATCCTGGTCCGATGTCCATGAACAAATTCCTAGTAGTGACAATACATGTCTGGAATAGACTCATTTGGATTCATTTTAAACAACTGAAACTGATTAGTTAACATGGAAATTTTGGTTTGTTTAATTTCACTAGTACCCTTAAGTGTAACTTACAGTTTTCTCCAAATTTCATATGCAGACTTACAAAAAGAGAGTCTATTAAATTCATTATTATCTAATGAGCAAAATAAAATATTCATGGCTATAGAATTATTCTGTGCATGTGCCTTTTGGTTAGCAGTCCATTTAGCAAAGTTATTTTGGGGTTCTGTGTACTCATTCTGTGTAATATTCCAAATATCTAAACCATTATACTGTAAATAAATCTTCATCCTACATGACCAATAAGCGTAATTACTACCATTAAAAAGTGGGGGCCTAGTAGTAGATTGTCCTTCGACAAAAGTGTGAACAAGTGTACTAACAATGTTGCTAGCCATTTAAACTTTTCAAAAATCAAATTATAAGTCTTTTGAAAACCTAAGGGCCCGTTTGGTTTCATTTTGTATTTTGAGTTTTGTGTTTTCAACTTGTACTAAGAAATGACAAGAAATAAAAGAAGATTTACAATTCTTAGCTATTGCAACGATCAACGGACAACGAAGAAGTTTAATTGTTCTCTGTGCTTTTGTTATCTCTTGAAACACGAAAAACAAAATAAACTTGTTTTCTATTTTACATGTTAATTTCATTTTTCAAAATTTTTGTTTTTCAACAATACATACGATGGATGTGCTTTTGTATAGACAGAAACAAAAAACTAAAAACAACGTGCCAAACGGGGCCTAATGTTCTGATACTAATTGTGGGTTGCATAATTATGGATCTTAAGGCTAATTTAACACTAGAGGAGGAGTGGATACTGTTTTCTAACTTTTGTAAATCTTTTTAATTTTATTTCAAGATAGATATTAAATCACAGAGTATCAACATAGAATTATACTAACAATCAGTCACAGATGCAATCATAGGTAAATATAAAAGTAGTAAAGTAAAGTAAAGAGTTAGAGAGATGACACCAGAGATTTTACACTGGTTTGGATTTCTACGAGACACACTCTCTTGAATTTCTTGTATAGATTTAACGCTACGAGACACACTCTCTTGAATTTCTTGTATAGATTTCTTTTCAAATGATAATCTTTAACTGGGCAGATGCAAACCAAAATACAACCTTGATTTTAACGCTACGAGACACACTCTCTTGAATTTCCAAGCCCAGTGTAGATTCACATTATTTGGTCGGGCTATAAGCACACCCACCAGACTTTCGGGCTACTAAGCACACCCAATTGATTTGAATGGGCTAAAAGCACACCCAAGTAAATACAAATATAGTTGATAGTTTTTCCAAAGACAAATTCTTTTACTTTGGATACAATGGATCCTATAGCCGCTTGGATAGCACTTTGATCTTTGAAATGAGAGAGATATGTTTCCAAAACAATAAGAAAGCAGTATTGAATCAGTATAATGAAGTATGAATTAATTCTATGTGATTTTGAAGAGAATAGAATATATTTTCAATGGAATTTTCAAGAGAGTAAGAGGAGGGAAGAAAAAATGTAAGTAGTTATCAAAAAATTCGTTTTGCGCTCCCTTTTATATAGCAAATAAACAGATGTGTCCGTTCATGAAGAGTTACGATGAACAGACACTTCCTTTCAAAATTTAAAAAACCAATTGACGGCATGTATGTCGACATACCTTATGCCTATATGTCGACATATGTTTGTTAAAAAATGAAAACTATTTTCTTTTAATTTTTTTAAAACCATACACTTTGTAAAATAATTTGATACTTTGTAAAATAGTTTGAATATAGTTTATAAACATTTTGAACTTTGAGAAACTTTTATAAAATATTTTGAAATATATTTTGGTCAAAAATATAAAAGATTAGAAAATTACAAATAGAGATCAAAGATTGCTATCAAGGACTTTAACAAAATATGCTATGGCTCTATACACTAAATTGTAATATTGAGATCTTCATATCTTGGTCTTTGAACTCATGAACCTTCACGGCCATCTCTTGAATCTTTATAATATACAGTTTTTGATTAAACACCTGTGTAATATTCTGCACTATATACTATATAACTTGGCAAAGCACCGGTAAACTATATAACTGAGGGGTTAACATTTTATTGATTACAAAACAATTTTGAGTCATAAATGTTGGAAATACGGATTACGGATCTTAAGGCTGATTAACACTAGAAGGGGCGGGGGGTGAATAGTGTTTAATGGATTTTATGGAATTTTTGAAATATTTTCAAATTAAACACAAACAGATGCAATTCACAAACACAGAGATAATCATAGAACCAGACACATATGCAAATAGTAAATAAAAGCAGTAAAGGAAAGAACACACATGAATTTTATACTGGTTCGGAGTTACCCTACATCCAGTCCCACACAATTTCTTGTGCAGATTTCTTTTCAAATATAATGTCGATATTACAACCTCGATTTCAAGGCCACATGATACAACCTCCTGTATCCGAGTCCAGGGCAAACTCTCTTGATTTAACCAGGCTACAAGATCACCTAATTGATTTACGGGCTACAATCACACCCAATTGATTTACGGGCCACAATCACATCGTTTCCAATCACACTTTGATAGAGAGAGACTCGATACACTTCGATCTTTGATTATAAATGATCCAATAACTCTGAATAGCACTGAGATCTTTGAGAGAGAGTGGCAGAGAATCAAACTAGAGACGATCGAGTTTGATTCAGTTAGGATTTCGGCAGAATTTTTAAAGCATTTGAAATATAAGAGAATATTTGAGTGGAGAAGAAGGAGTAAAGAAATGAAGAAAAACTAACTTAAAATTCATTGAAAACAACTGGTATATATAGGAGAACAACGGTCATGTCCATTCATGAAAGGTTATGATGAATAGACACTTCTTTTGAAAATTTGAAAATTGAAATCTACAGCTACCATGTCGACATGGGGGGTATAGGGATGTCAACATGCCTATGTTATTTTTGAAAATTGATTTTGCTTTAAAATGATTTCTATTCTAAAACTTATCAAAACAATTTCTAAACTTTGTAAACCATTTTGAATATAGTTTAAACTTATAAAAGAGTTTAGAAAGTAATCTTAAAATATATAATCTATAATATAAAAGTAATATTAAAAACTAAGTATAGACTTCTTTAAAATATATTTTTTAGATTTAAAGCTAAAATATTTAACTCAAGTGATAGTTTAAAAAACAAGAGATGATTTTGAGATCAAAATATTAAAAGATGATAAGAATAGTTTTTGAATTAAGGCTAAAATATTTAAATTGATAGAGATGACTTTTAAAAAGATAGTTTTTGGAAAAATAGTTAAAATAATTATTTTGAATATTTCATGGATTCCATTCCACTAGAGAAGGTCGTGGGTTCCATCCCACTAAAGAGGTCGTGGATTCCATCCCACTATTAAAGCGAAAAGGTGGATTCCATTCCACAATTAAAATCCGTATAAAGATTTTAGTGCTATTATGAAGTTTTAACATAAATCGAGACTCTATTACTTATCTTGATATCTTGAACTCTTGATACTCATGAGTCTTCAGTCTTGATTTCTTCAATCTTGAATTCATCAGTCTTGAATCTCTATACTGTACAGTTTTCATCCTCAGTACCTGCATATAAATATATATCTGGACAAAGATATTAGTATTTATATTTTATAACAAGTCCTAAAGTTGTTGTCATCAAAACCATCATCTCAAGAACTAAAAATCTCCCCCTTTTTGATGATGACAACCTTTGTTTATAAAATCTACTCTAACAAACTTCGATTCTACTCCGACTCCTCCTTATTCCAATAACTCCCCCTTAATCTACTAACTTCCCCTCAATCTAAGCCTATTTAACCTATTTTATAATTCTCCTCCTTTGCCATTAACAAAAACTAATCCTAAACTACATAATTCCCCCTAAATCTTATACTATAGCACCATATATGATAATAACACTGTATAGTAGAATGTAAATGAGACATATAATAATATGAGTAAAATATAGAAAGGTAAATGTGAGAGATATGAAAATTTTAAGCATAATCAATCAATATATACATCATGTTTTTATCAGACCACACCATGTTCAATCATATATTACACACCATATTCAAATCAATCCAAACCATACTAACCTAAACCAAATCAAATCAAACCAAACAATTCAAACCAAATCAAAGTAAATCAAACCACATATGTCAAATTAAACATTTCTTGGAACTTGAACCCATCCTTCGTCACCGAAGATAGGATCTACCTTTATAGCATCCCATTCTTCATTATCTTTGCTCAGAATTTTTTCTGGATTCGCTTCAAGTTCTTCTTTGTTGAGGACAGAGATCATCCATCGAATGGCATCGAAGTGCCTTTCTTGTTCCTTTATCATTTGCATTTGGCTTAATTCTAAGTGTCGTTGATTGCGAAGGATAAAAGTAAGTATGTTTTTGAAGGAATTGAGAGTTTCTTCAAGATTCTCACTTATATTATGAATAGGAGAGGCCATTTTTTGATAAAATGTGAAGAAAGTCAATGGAAAATAAAGAGAATTGAAAGTTTGCATTTTTCTAGAAGAAATAGGTATTTAAAGAATTAGAAAGTCGTTTGAAATGAAAAGACACAAGGTAGTTATGTCAATTTCAATTAAAAAAAACAGTTTCTGGCCGTTACATGTTGGCATAGTGGGTAGGGGGATGTCGACATGCCCCTGTTAATTTTGGCAATTTGCTTTGTTTTTTTATATTATGTACAAGTCGATATATATAAACTTATATAATATAATAACCAGCATTCCAGAGATATTTTAGAGCTAATAAACATAAATAAAGGATTTTCATTGATAATTTTAGTTAACATTACATAAAACGATACATAACATTAACTAAAGAGAGATAAAAACTAATACAACATGAAATGAAACTAGTATTAGTTAGAGGAAGATGATGATAATCCAAGCTTGCAACTCACTTTCCCTAAGAACTTGTACATTTTGGTGGAAATCTTGTCCAACTTTTTACTAACGGATCTTTTGAGAATCCTTTGGTTTTCCACGATAATTTTTTGGTTCTTGTGAAGCGTTTTGTTGGATGGATTGGTAGGAGTGATAGGGTATTCGATGCTTTCCAATAAAGTCTCTTCCTCCTCCTTTCCTTCTTCTTCAATATCCATCTCCTCCCCTTCTTCCTCCTCCTCCTCTTCTTCTTCCCTCTCTTTATGAGCCAATCTCTCATCCTTTTCGGCAAGCGTTTCATATGGTTGAAACTATTAGTTCCAGAGATAATGGTTTTGATGACAACAACCTAAGGACTTGTTATAAAATATAAATACTAATATTCTTGTCTAGATATATATGTATATGCAGGATATATATACAGGTACTGAGAATGAAGACTGTACAGTATAAAGATTCAAGACTGAGTATAGAGATTCAAGACCGATGAATTCAAGATTGAAGAAATCAAGACTAAAGACTCATGAGTATCAAGAGTTCAAGATATGAAGATAAGTAATAGTGTCTAGATTTATGCTAAAACTTCTTAATAGCACTAAATCTTTATTCGGATTTTAATTGTGGAATGGAATCCACCTTCTCGTTTTAATAGTGGGATGGAACCCACGACCTCTTTAGTGGATGGAACCCATGACCTTCTCTACTGGAATTGAATCCATGAAATTTACAAAATGATTTATTTTAAATATTTTCCAAAAACTTTTTAAAAGTCACCTCTCTCAGTTTAAATATTTTAGCCTTAAACTATTTTTATTATCTTTTATATTTTGATTTCAAAATCATCTCTTGTTTTTAAACTATCTCCTGGTTTTAATATTATAAGCTTTAAATCTCAAAAATATATTATATACTTAGTTTTTAATATTACTTTTATATTATAGATTATATATTTTTAAGATTACTTTTTATATCTCTTTTATAAGTTTAAACTATATTCAAAATGGTTTAAAAAATTTCAGAAATTGTTTTGACAAGTTTTAGAAAGAAAATATCTTTTAATAACAAAAATTAATTTTCAAAATTCACTAGGGCATGTCGACATACCCCATCCCCTCATGTCGACATGGTAGCCGTAGAATTTAAAATTCAAATTTTCAAATGAAGTGTCTATTCATCATAACCTTTCACGAATGGACATAACTGTTGTTCTTATATACATACCGGTTGTTTTCAACAAATTTCAAGTTAGTTTTTCTTCATTTCTTCACTCCTTCTCCACTCAAATATTCTCTTATATTTTAACAAAACTCTATCGAAATCCTAAGTGAATCAAACTTGATCATCTCTAGTTTGATTCTCTGCCACTCTCTCTCAAAGATCTCAGTGCTATTCAGAGTTATATGATCATTTGTAATCAAAGAAGTGTATCGAGTCTCTCCATTTATCAAAGTGATATTGGAAACAGTGTGATTGTAGCACGTAAATCAATTGGGTGTGATTGTAGCCCGTAAATCAATTAGGTGATCTTGTAGCCTAGTTAAATCAAGAGAGTTTTCCCTGGACTCGAAGACAGGAGGGTGTATCTCGTGGCCTTGAAATCAAGGTTGTAATATTGACATTATATTTGAAAAGAAATCCACACAAGAAATTATGTGGGACTAGATGTAGGGTAACTCTGAACCAGTATAAAATTCTGGTGTGTTCTTTCCTTTACTGCTTTTATTTACTATTTGCATCTATGATTGTTTCTGTGTTTGTGATTTGCATCTATTTGGGTTTAATTTGAAAAGATTTCAAAAAGATTCATAAAATTAATTAAACACTATTCACCCCCCTCTAGTGTTAATCCAGCCTTAAGATTCATAATCCATATTCCCTACATTTGGTATCAGAGCATTGGTTTTCAAAGTTATCATAATCTGAATTTTGAAAAAGTTTAAAATGTCAATTTTTAGAGATTCTGTTAACACTAGTTCAAAATTTACCAAATCATCATTGTCTCATAAGTCTACATATTGTTATTATAGAAAATCAAGTTATCTACCGAATTGGTGTGTTGTGCATGAACATATGTGTTATATGGCTTTTGATGAATCAACACTCAATGGACAAATGGTGAAAATCAAGAAAAACAAATGGATACCTGATAGTGGATGTTCAGGACACATGACTGGCAATCCGGAGATATTGAATGACATAATTTATGAAGATGGAGGACTGGTCAACTTTGGAGACAACTCAAAAGGTATGTGATTGGCATCGACAATGTCGGTAACTCTAAAACTCCTACTATTTTTGATGTTTTGTTAGTTAGGAATCTAAAACATAATTTACTTAGCATAAGTCAGATAAGGGGTACAAAATTAAATTTGAAAAGGATAAGTGTCACATCGAAGATAATAAATCAAATATTATCTTGAAGGAATTAGGAAGAAAAATATTTATATTCTGAGTATGAAAATCTCAAATGATAACCTATGTCTTTTGGCTAATACAAGTGACCCTTGGATTTGGCATAAAAGATTTGGGCATTTGAATTTTAAACTCTTAACTAGACTTTCAAAACTTGATTTAGTAAGAGGTCTCCCTAAAATAAATTTTAAAGTAGATAGTATACGTGATGCTTGTCAATTTGGAAAACATAGAAAGTGTTCATTTAAATTGAAAGATATGATTTCAACTTCAAAACCTCTTGAGTTACTTCATTTAGATCTATTTGGTCCATCTCAAATTCAGTCAATAAATCATAGTAAATATGTTTTTGTAATTGTAGATGATTATTCTAGATTTACATGGACAATTTTTCTAAAACTTAAAAGTGATGCTTTTAATTTATTTAAAACTTTTGCAAAAAGAATTCAAAATCAACTTTCTTTAAAAATCAAACTATTCGTAGTGATCGCGGTGGAGAATTTGGAAATGAAAATTTTGAGAATTTCTGTAATAAAAAAGGAATAACTCATAATTTTTCCTTTCCAAGAACTCCACAACAAAACGGAGTTGTAGAGCGTAAAAATAGGATGATTCAAGAGTGTGCAGGAACTATACTTTCAGATAGTAAATTACCAAGAAATTTTTGGGCTGAAGCAGTCGCTACAGCTTGTTATATTTTGAATAGTATTTTAAAACACTATATGAACTTCTTTTCAATAAGAAACCTAAGGTATCTTATTTTAGAGTTTTTGAAAGTAAATGTTTCATTCTAAATACAAAGGACAATTTGGATAAATTTGATCCTAAATCAGACAAAGGAATCTTTATCGGATATTCTAATAGAAGTAAAGCATACAGAGTTTTCAATTTAAAAACTAACACCATTGAAGAAACAATGCACGTATCTTTTGATGAAAATTTCAAAGATTTTGTTCAAATAAATGATGAAGATGATTTTGTTACTTTAAATAATGAATCAAATGAAACAAATTGTGAAATTGTTCATCCTGATAAAAGAATCGGGCTTTTAAAAGATCATCCTGTAGAAAATATACTAGGAAATATTGAATCTGTTGTTAGAACCAGAAATTAATTAAACAAGATGAATAATGTAGCTTTTATATCAACTATTAAACCTAAAAATCCTACTCATCATGCTAGAACCAAACATATTGATATCAGACATCATTTTCTCAGAGATAATATAAGTAAAGAGATTATTTCTCATGAATTTATCAACACTGAGAATCAAATAGCTGATATTCTGACCAAACCCTTGAATCAATCAACCTTTACTAAATTTAGAAGAGAACTAGGTATTTGCTCTATAACTGGGATATAGAATATAGATATACTAACATATATATATATTTATATAAATAAAGAAAAATAAAATTGTCAAAATTTCCATAAGGATGTCGACATCCCTCTACCCCCCATGTCGATATACAATGGTAAAATTTGAATTTTGATTTTCCCTCTAAAATCAGTTTAGTGGTATATAAACCAAAATATTTCGAATTCTTCTGTCTTCTCTCTTCATTTTATCTGTAATAAAGTTCTGAAAAAATAAAATAATAGCCTCCTCTTCCAAATCAAACCAAAATGCGACCTTTTCTTTCCCTTCTGCTAATGCGGGTCCATTTCAACGAACTACACTGGCCCGAGTCATGAAGATAGAGGAAACTTTGAAGGACTCTCTGCAAATGATGACTGAGTTGCAAGTCATGCAAATAAAGATGGCTAAGGAACAAGAGAAACAGGGCAAATTTATATCCTCTAGAATGAAAACTTGTAAAGCCATTCAACATTTCTTTAAAACCAATACTTTGCTGAAAGGAATAAATCATACTAAACTTGCCCTTATTCCTAAAGTTAATCTACCCCAATCTGTTACTGAGTTTAGGCCCATTGCGTGTTGCAATGTCATTTATAAATGTATAGCTAAAATTATATCCTCTAGAATGAAAACTTGCCTTACTGACCTAATTTCTCCTAACCAGAATGGTTTTGTTTTGGGCAGATCTATTATTGATAATATTTTACTCTCCCAAGAACTAATTAAAGGATACAATAGGAAAAACATTTCTCCTAGATGTTTTCTGAAATTGGATATTCATAAAGCTTATGACTCTGTTAGTTGGGAGGCAATCATATCCATTATGTCCAAGATGAACTTTCCCTTACCTTTCTTAGCTTGGATATACACATGCATATCTACTGTTTATGTCTCTTTATCTCTCAATGGTGAGTCTTTTGGCTATTTCAAAACTCAAAAAGGTATAAGGCAAGGAGATCCTATCTCCTCTTCCTTATTTATTTTAGTTATGGAAGTGCTTTCTCGATTGATTAGTGTTGAATGCCATAATAAAAATATAGATTATCATCCTAAGTGTCAAAAGCAGCAAATTTCAACCTTAATGTTTGCTGATGATCTCCTGCTCTTCACTAAACCTAATATTAAATCCATCACTAATGTGCTTTCCGTTCTTCAAAAATTTAAATTTCTGACAGGCCTAGGCATAAATAAAAGTAAATCGCAAATTAATATTTCTGGGGTTACAGATAACATCTACCAAAATATTCTTCTGGTTTCTGGGCTTCAGGACATTGATCAAAATGCAATGTACCTTGGTGCCCCTATGTGTAAGTCTAGAATATCCAAGGCGCAATGCCTTCCTTTATATCAAAAATTAACTAACAGACTCAATAATTATAATGGTACCAAAATTTCTCAAGCTGGCAGGCTTGTCATCATACAGAGTATTGCCACTGCTATGTGTGCATACTATTTTAAACTTTTCATCATTCCTTTTAAGCTAATTAACATGTTATATCGGGCTTTTAATCATTTCTTATGGCATGGAAATATTTACTCCTCTAAACTCATTCCGATTTCTTATAAGAAAATTATTTATCCTTTTAATATGGGAGGCCTGGGTATTATTAATCTTAAAATTTGGAACATAGCCACTGTTTCCCATCTAGTTAACAGATTGCTTAGTAATAGTACGGAGATGTGGGAGGTCTGGAATAGGCAGTACAACCTTAAGGGTGGTAACTTTTGGACAATGGATGCTAGCAATTCGTCTAGCTTTCTATGGAAAAAACTGTTGACTTACAGAAGATATTACCGGCCTATGGTTCAATGCAACACTATGAACTCCTTTTGGTACTCTCCCTGGTGTGCTCCAGGAATGATTCTGTCTCAATATATTGATTATAATCTTTTATTTAACTCTGGTATTCCTATTAATGCTAATGCCGATTCTGTTTTTGTCAATGAGGTTCTGCATTTGCCTCAGGTCAGCTCGCCTATGTTGAACAATCTTTGGTCGTCCATTACTGCTTCCTTTAAGCCTGTGGAACATGATGGGCTCAACTGGAATGGCAATATTCATAGCATCTCCATAGTCTACAAATCAATCATTAAAAATCAATGCCCTTCTACGTTTCCTTGGCACGCTCGTATATGGAAGTCTGGATCGAAACCAAAGCATAATTTGTTGCTTTGGAAATGTCTGATGAATGCTATTCACACTCAAGATAATCTCGTCAGAAGGCACTTTATCAATCATTCTGTGTGCATCTTGTGCAATCGGGCTGCTGAAAATGTCAGCCATTTGTTTTTCAATTGCCTTGTTTCTTATCAGATATGGAAAGAGGTTCTTCATCGTATTCATGAGAGGCCTCCGCTCCATGATTTCAAAATGGAATGGGTTCGTATCTTTCAGTTAACCAGGTGGAAATCCTTGTCGACAAATAGGTTTCTCCGTTACCTCAAGCCATCGATAGCAGTGATATGGGAGGAAAGGAATTCGAGAAGATTTGCGGGGTCTTCGTCTTCTATCTCTGATCTTATTTCGAAAATTTGCCCTGTAGTTGTCGATTGATAATTTTATTTGTGGCGAGTTGTTTACTTGCTTTGTATTTTTAAATTTGTATGTTGCTTTTGTTTAATAAAGAGTGGACTGTCCACTATAAAAACAGGCTGGCTTTGCCAAAAAAAGAGAAACAGGGCAAAATTCTTAGAAATTTGCAAAAATTCCTAATGGATAATCATGCGGACCCGATCGTGATTGAAGATGACTCCTCTAACATTCATATTCATAATCCATTAGAGGAAGACGACGACGAAGAAGAAGAATAAAAAGCGCAAATGGATGAAGACGATAAAGTTATTTGCGTTGGAGAAGTCTGTTTTGATAAAGATGGTAATTTGGTCGAACAACGTGGAAACTTTTGTCTCCATTACCCAAATTGTTCGATTCACAAGTCACCAATTATCAAAGACTCTCATTAGATTGTTTTTATGATAATGTTTTTAAATATTGTGTATATTTGTATATATTTGTGTTTATATGTGTAATATAACAACATAATAAAATTATATTTACATTTCGCTTAATTATACTTCATTATTAGTATATAGCTCCATAGTATTAGTTTAATGGGGAGTTATGTAGTTTAGGATTAGTTTTTGTTGATGACAAAGGAGGAGAATTATAAAATAGGTTAGATAGGCTTAGATTAAAGGGGAGTTGTTGGAATAAGGGGGAGTCGGAGTAGAATCAGCGTTTGGTGGAGTAGATTTTATAAACAAAGATTGTCATTGTGACGCCCCACCTCTATACTCACGCTAGCCAAGGACACTACGGGGTAATGCCGTCGACTAGCACGAAGAATAAGGCTGTTGAGGAGCGACCATCTGTGTAATTGCATTGTGCGAGTGCCGATGTGTCAGATAGTATGACATGCATTTCGTTTCAAGAGGAAATCCGACATATCAAATACAAACTCAAAGCTACTACACAGTGGCTAAGTGGCCTTCGGAAACAAATATAGAAATAAGCATAACACAAATCAGTCACAGATATTCATATCACTAAGGCGGAAACATATATGAATATGTCACATAAAAGTGTACATCAAAGTAGTGGTCATACAAGATCCACTACATCACAAAAGAATAGGTACAAGTGCTAGACAAAAGAATATGTATACATCAGGGAGTCTCTATCTCAAATGTATAATAACAAAAACTACTAAGCTAAAGTAGTTAGCCCAAAAGTCAGGTGACGGACCCTGATAAGAAGTCAAGCAGAAGCACCTGAATTACCTTGGTCTGACCCGAGTATTATTTAAGAAGAAAATAATAAACGGATCAGTCTAGCAATAAATATCATATAAAATGAGATAGGATAAGAGATATGACAAAAACGTATGATAACAATAATGCCATACTGTGACAAGTATACATCAGGTAACAACAAAAATCATACAATATCTCAAATATTCTCAAACACTAAAAAGAATGTCATATTCTTTAAATTATTCACCAAAACGCAAATATTGCAAAACATATCAATGCCAATCGCAAAAATTGGTGAAATACAAATTCTAGAAATCATCAACTAGAAATCCAAAAACCACAAAAAGGGGAAGGCCTATCACAAACGGGAGCATGAAAACTCACCAACACGTGTATCACAAATGGGTCGCTACCCCATGGTCACTAACCATAAAGCCGGCGCAACGGCGTAGTGCAATAATGGTACACCCGAGGAACCTGAAACTCAAATGAGTTGGAACAATGACGTAGTGCAATAACGGTACGCCTGATGAACCTAAAACTCAAATATTTCGGAACAACAACGTAGCGCAATAACGGTACGCCCGATGAACCTGAAACTCAAATAGTTCGGAACAACAACGTAGTGCAATAACGGTACTCCCGATGAACCGAACTCCATAAAGCCCGTAGGTCGCTAGCCTATAAAAATGAGACGAAGCTCAATAGAACGGGGTACAGTCCCCAACGCGGACAAAGAGACATCGCATATCGCTAGTCTAAACCATAAAATGATCATCATTGATCAATAAGAAGTGTCAATTACACTAAGCTAGTAAATAAATGAGTTTAGCTTCATGTCCCATAACCACTAGCTTAACTTAAATATTTACGAACAAATTGTAGATTTTCACTGGAAAATTGTCACGAGAGTTCAATCGAACAAGTCCAAGAATTAACCCACGAAGTAAACGCAAGCGTTTCATACCACTTGTTTTGCTAAGCCGTTTAATTAGATTTCTCATACGAATGAGGTAAAGGTTTGTATATACTAATAGATTGGAAAACAGTTTTAAAAGCAAGCTTTGTATTCAAAATAGTGTCGAAATCGTTTTAATGAAAGAGTTTGAGTATTTACTACTAGTATCGAAACCTTTGTATTTTAAAGTGACAAATCACAAAAATGATTGTAAAAAAAATCAATCACCAAAAATTCACATACGACAATGTGAATTAAATCCATAAAAATCGATATCAAATCCATCAAATGGATATTCCCAAAAATCCAAAGAAAGAAGTCATCAAAGTCGATAATAAGTGATAACAACTAACTGGATCGACAAAAATCGATTAAAATTGTAAATCCAATCAAAAAAGCCTAAAATAGGCAAGATTGGCAATTCCAGACGTCTGGATTAAGGTTCTGGAAATTTTCAGAAACCTTCCAGACGTCTAGTAGACTTTCCCAAATGTCTGATAGACCTCCCAGACGTATGGTTTGTTTGGACCAGACGTCTGGTTTGAGTTTCTACCATTTTTCGTTTTTTGCCTAAACTTTTCTTTTCTCCAGGTCCATAACCAGACGTTTGGACTTGATAACCAGATGTCTGGTCACCTGGTCTGGGCAACAGTTTGCCTAGGCCATGATGGCCAAAATGATTCGGAAGCGATTGGACGAGCAACGAAGACTAGGGATTTACGCCAAGCGACAACCCAGCCTTATAGGCTCTTCGATACACCCCAAATATCATGTCCAAACATCCATAGTAGGATTTTCATAAAATTGGACTTCAAAACCAAAAATTGAAAAATTCACCAAATAAATTCAAATCAAAAGCAAATGAATATGAATAAATGTTAGGAATTCATACCTAACAGCAATGAAAGTTATAAACATAGATGTGAGTTCAAAAACTCATCTTTAAAACTCAAAGACAACGAATGAGAAGCTTTAAAATAAAGCAAGACCAATTCCTCTTCAATATACCTCTAGAATCTTCAATCTATTATCAAAGGTGAAGTTTTTCTTAAGTTAGGTTATAGGAATTTCTGTAAATTGAAGAGAGATGGAGATGGAGAAGATGAAGATGATGCTTACCTAAGCTTCTCCTTGATTTTGGACTTGAATTTGAGTTTCCTAATCAAAACTAGGGTTTAGAAATTTTAATCTCCTATCTTTTCCCCCATTTTTACTTTAGGTTGAGAGTGTTAGGAAGTGAGGAGTAGAATGAATGAAGAGTAAAGGAGTTAGGGTATTAAGTTGGGTTAGTGGGCTGAAACCCAAACTCAAAGCCCAAAATAGAAAAATAGCAAAATTCTACTCAACTCCAATCATATCGATGTTTATACTCAAAAAAGTTGTAAACACCATTTTGGACTCAATGGAAGTGGTCTCGAGTCCCAATTCGACTGTTTACAAAAAGTAACATTTCGGACTTTAATCCGATTAACGATGCTATATTTAAATAAAACATTTAAATATATTATCGTAAAAATATGCGGGTTGTTACAGACTCCCCTCCTTAAAGAAATTACATCCTCGCAATAATTAAGAGGAAATAAAAAGTAACAACCATACTAAGGCATAACAACACAAAAGAAGAAATTTTGAAATGAGAAGTTCACCCTAAAGGGCAAGAGAGAGTAAGTCCGGATGTGTTCGCTCGATGAATTCTCTGGATTCTCAAGAGCAATCCTTAGGATTTGAGGACCATTGAACTTGCACAAGTGGAACATCTTTATTTCGAAGGCGTTTAACCTCCGAAGTAAAGATACGAATATGATGTTTCTCATAAGTCAAATTAGGTGAAACCTCAATTTCTTCAATAACACCGGACTCAAGAATAGAATCAGAATCCCTAAGGCATTTCCATAGTTGAGAAACGTGGAACACGTCGTGAACAATAGAAAATTAAGCCGGTAATAAAAGGCATTAAGCCACGGAACCAATACATTCGGTGATGGGAAATGGACCAACATATCGAGGTGCTAATTTTCCCAATCAACTGAAACGCACAACACCCTTCATAGGTGAAACACGAATGAACACCAAATCTCCCACAGAAAATTCTAAATTCCTTCTTCAAATATCAGCATAGGATTTTTGTCTCTTTGAACCTCTTTCATCCTATGACGAATAAGGTCAATCTTTTCTATTGAATCATGAATAAAATCAGGACTTAAAACCAGCTTCTCACCGGCTTTAAGCCAACACGAAGGAGATCGGCATGACCTTTCATAGAGTGCCTCAAAAGGTGCCATACCCATACTAGATTAGAAGCTATTATTATAAGAAAAATCAACAAGAGATGAACATGAATCAGATTTACGTTCTCAAATCTCACAAGTGGACAAAGTCTCGAGATCATTCCATTCGGATATCATCATGGAAACAACCGCTTGTTGCTTACGACTAAGGGCATCAACAACACGATTTCCCTTTCCGGGAGTATAGAGAATATCAAGATCATAAGATGCAAGGAACTCGAGCCAACGTTGTTGACGCAAATTAAGTTCCTTTTGAGAAAATAAATACTTCAAAGATTTATGATTGGTGTAGAGAACAAATTTCTCTCCCAAAAGATGATGAGCCAAATTCTAAGAGCGAAAACAATGGCCGCGAGCACTAGATCATGAGTGGCATATCCAGTCTCGACAAGCTTTAATTGTCTAGAATCATAAGCGATAACACGTTCCCTTTTGCATGAGAACGGCATTCAAACCAATACGACTAGCATCGGTACAAACAATAAAGTCTTGATTCCCTTCGGGAATCACAAGAATAGGAGCATCGAAAAGGAGTTCTTTTAAATGATCCTCTTTCCCAAAAAGCTAAGACATTCAAAATTATAATTAACTTTATGTAATCATCTTTTTAGAAAAATTTACCTTTTACAAGTCAATTTATTGTGTCTGACTGTCTCATCATAGCGTTTAGGAGATTCCTATCGATAACGTTGATCAGGCGCATCGACCAAAATTCTTAAAGCACTCAATAGGCAAAACAACACAAAATCATCTTCTATATGATAAAAATGTCTCTTAAAATTTTTACGAATATTCTTTTCTCGTTTTAAGAACAAAATCCAATTATACTTATAAATATCTTATTAAAAAGATTTGCAAATTCTAAATTATTGTTTTCATCCATAATCAATGAATACAAGGATAAACCCATCGAGATATTCGTAGAATACTCGATTCGTAAGATGGATGAAATAAGCTGGAAGGTTCGTCAAACCGAATGACATAACGAACCACTCATAAGAATCATAACGAGTGCGGAATGCGGTAAGGGGAACCCTACCCTCCGCAACTCGTAGCTGATGAAAGCCGACGGCAAGGTCGAACTGAAAAGACCTTAGCACCACTCAATAGATTACTTAGGTGATAATCCTAAGACAAGCTTAAAAATACCGAAAAATTCACAAACTACTTGAATGAGAGAAATAACATTTTCCTCATCATGTGGGTTTAAAGAATAAAATGATGTCACCAAATTGGAATCGAAATCATTAAGAAAAATTAAAAACCTGCTTAACAGATTGATAATGTCGAAGATGGATAGTCCTCACGGGACATAGGATATGGGCTTCATATCAATTAAGCCAATCCATTTCCAAAAATCATTCTGAAACCTAAGTAGCGCATAATATGCAAATCGGATCGGAAAGCATAATCACATAAAATAATTTCGACATCTTTACAAAGTAAACTGAGTGTTGCGGATCCATCAATCGAATTTGCAATTCTCAATGAAGTCATCAACCCCATAATATTTAAAGAAAAAGAATCAACAAGTTCATTAAATATAAAATAATGAGATGAACCCGTATCAAAAAGAACCCGAATAGGATAATCACGAAACATAATAATGCCATCAAGGACAGAATGAGAAATACCTTGACCAAGAGAAGTGTTACTAGGGTCTTGCACAACATTTAGCTTTCCCTCTTTCTTGTTTGGAAGTTTGGGGCATGAAGATAAAAGATGACCCGTACTTTTGCAATATCGACAAAAAAGAGGTTTTGGGCACTCATTTGCATAGTGATCCATAGAAACACAACTGTAGCATTGTCCATGACTAGAGGTAGGAGTTTTTTCTATCGAAGTTTCTTGCTTCCCTTTCTTGTTGGGATTGGGGCCTTTGAACTTAATAGGCCTCTTCTTGTTGTTGTTGAAGTTCTGTTTGGCACCCACAACTTCAACATCACTTTCTTTATCGGCCTCTTCGAGTCGAAGAGCGATATCAACAAGCTGATCGAAAGAAACCTCTAGTTTCAGAAGTAATGGCTTTTTGAGGCTCTTATTCAACCCATAGACAAACCTCTGATTTTTCTTCAATGGGGTATTAATATACTTGACCCTATATTTAGAAAGAGATTCAAAAGATGCGACATAATCCGTCATAGAAGATTCACCTTGAACAAGGTCAATAAAGCGTCGGGCTAAAGTTTCTTTTTCAGCTTCCGGCACAAACTTTAATTCGAACCTTTCCTGGAATTTCTCCAAGTGAGATCCGCTTCGATAATTTTCAAAACCAAAAGCTCATACCAATCTAATGCTCTTTCTCGGAGCATGCTAGAAGCCACTTGGACTCGATGAAGATCAATAAGATTCATGCGAGAAAAGATGCGATCGCATGATCTAAGCCAAGCTTGGATTTCCATAACGCTTTCGGAACCCTTGAATGGCCTTCCACCCAAATTGGTATAATCTCTGCACAAGCGTGCAAATCCAGATTTAGGATGAGTAGGCTCTGGAAGGGTCCGAAAGCTTGAGCATTCTTCACAAGATCTAAGAGCTGCTGGGCAAACATAAATACTCCATCCTGAGGAGTAGCACTGGATTGACCGGCGCTGGGACGACCTGGTCTAACCATTTCTCTTCTTTAAGAAAGAAAGAAAGAAGAGGAAAACGATTATTCTCAGAATGAATATCAAACAAACTTGATTGATAAAACAAGGCATCACAAAAGAAATTAGGATAGTACGGGTCTAATGACTCGAATTAAATCCTAAGACATGACTCCTAAGAAAGACTTAGGACAATGATCCTTGCTAGATTATTCTGCATTATTCCAAAGTTTGGCTCTGAAACCAAGCTATGACGCCCCACCTCTATACTCACGCTAGCCAAGGACACTACGGGGTAATGCCATCGACTAGCACGAAGAATAAGGCTGTTGAGGAGCGACCATCTATGTAATTGCTTTGTGCGAGTACCGATGTGTCAGATAGTATGACATGCATTTCGTTTCAAGAGGAAATCAAACATATCAAATACAAACTCAAAGCTACTACACAGTGGCTAAGTGGCCTTCGGAAATAAATATAGAAATAAGCATAACACAAATCAGTCACAGATATTCATATCACTAAAGCGGAAACAAATATGAATATATCACATAAAAGCGTACATCAAAGTAGTGGTCATACAAGATCCACTACATCACAAAAGAATAGGTACAAGTGCTAGACAAAAGAATATGTATACATCAGGGAGTCTCTATCTCAAATGTATAATAACAAAAACTACTAAGCTAAAGTAGTTTGCCCAAAAGTCAGGTGACGGACCCGGATAAGAAGTCAAACAGAAGCATCTGAAATACCTCGGTCTGACCCGAGTATTATTTAAGAAGAAAATAATAAACGGATCAGTCTAGCTATAAATATCATATAAAATGAGATAGGATAAGAGATATGACAAAAATGTATGATAACAATAATGCCATATTGTGACAAGTATACATCAGGTAAGAACAAAAATCATACAATATCTCAAATATTCTCAAACACTAAAAAGAATGTCATAGTCTTTAAATTATTCACCAAAACACAAATATTGACAAAACTTATCAATGCCAATCGCAAAAATCGGTGAAACGCAAATTCTAGAAATCATCAACTAGAAATCCAGAAATCACAAAAAGGGGAAGGCCTATCACAAACGGGAGCATGAAAACTCACCAACACGTGTATCACAAATGGGTCGCTATCCCATTATCACTAACCATAGAGCCGGTGCAACGGCGTAGTGCAATAACGGTACGCTCGAGGAACCTAAAACTCAAATGAGTTGGAACAACGACGTAGTGCAATAATGGTACGCCCGATGAACCTAAAACTCAAATATTTCGGAACAACGACGTAGTGCAATAACGGTACGCCAGCAAGCTGTGACGCCCCACCTCTATACTCACGCTAGCCTAGGACACTACGGGGTAATGCCGTCGACTAGCACGAAGAATAAGGCTGTTGAGGAGCGACCATCTGTGTAATTGCGTTGTGCGAGTACCGATGTGTCAGATAGTATGGCATGCGTTTCAAGAGGAAATCCAACATATCAAATACAAACTCAAAGCTACTACACAGTGGCTAAGTGGCCTTCGGAAACAAATATAGAAATAAGCCTAACACAAATCAGTCACAAATATTCATATCACTGAAGCGGAAACAGATATGAATATATCACATAAAAGTGTACATCAAAGTAGTGGTCATACAAGATCCACTACATCACAAAAGAATAGGTACAAGTGCTAGACAAAAGAATATGTATACATCAGGGAGTCTCTATCTCAAATGTATAATAACAAAAACTACTAAGCTAAAGTAGTTAGCCCAAAAGTTAGGTGACGGGCCCTGATAAGAAGTCAAGCAGAAGCACCTGATTACCTCGGTCTGACCCGAGTATTATTTAAGAAGAAAATAATAAACGGATCAGTCTAGCAATAAATATCATATAAAATGAGATAGGATAAGAGATATGACAAAAACATATGATAACAATAATGCCATACTGTGACAAGTATACATCAGGTAACAACAAAAATTATACAATATCTCAAATATTCTCAAACACTAAAAAGAATGTCATATTCTTTAAATTATTCACAAAAACACAAATATTGCAAAACATATCAATGCCAATCGCAAAAATTGGTGAAATACAAATTCTAGAAATCATCAACTAGAAATCCAAAAATCACAAAAAGGGGAAGGCCTATCACAAACGGGAGCATGAAAACTCACCAACACGTGTATCACAAATGGGTCGCTATCCCATGGTCACTAACCATAAAGCCGGTGCAACGGCGTAGTGCAATAACAGTACGCCCGAGGAACCTGAAACTCAAATGAGTTGGAACAACGACGTAGTGCAATAACGGTACGCCCGATGAACCTAAAACTCTTTCGGAACAACAACGTAGCGCAATAATGGTACGCTCGATGAACCTGAACTCAAATAGTTCGGAACAACAACGTAGTGCATTAACGGTATGCCCGATGAGCCGAACTCCATAAAGCCCGTAGGTCGCTAGCCTATAAAAATGAGACGAAGCTCAATAGAACGGGGTACAGTCCCCCATGCGGACAAAGAGACATCGCATATCGCTAGTCTAAACCATAAAATGAACATCATTGATCAATAAGAAGTGTCAATTACACTAAGCTAGTAAATAAATGATTTTAGCTTCATGTCCCATAACCACTAGCTTAACTTAAATATTTACGAACAAACGGTAGATTTCCACTCGAAAATTGTCACGAGAGTTCAATCGAACAAGTCCAAGAATTAACCGATGAAGTAAACGCAAGCGTTTCATACAACTTGTTTTGCTAAGCCGTTTAATTCGATTTCTCATACGAATGAGGTAAATGTTTGTATATACTAATAGATTGGAAAACGGTTTTAAAAGCGAGCTTTGTATTCAAAATAGTGTCGAAATTGTTTTAATGAAAGAGTTTGAGTATTTACTACTAGTATCGAAACCTTTGTATTTTAAAGTCACAAATCACAAAAAAGATTGTAAAAACAATCAATCACCAAAAATTCGCATACGACAATCTGAATTAAATCCATAAAAATCGATATCAAATCCATCAAATGGATATTCCCAAAAATCCAAAGAAAGAAGTCATCAAAGTCGATAATAAGTGATAACAACTAACTGGATCAATAAAAATCGATTAAAATTGGAAATCCAATCAAAAACCGCCCAAAATAGGCAAGATTGGTAGTTCCAGACGTCTGGTTTAGAATCTAGACGTCTGGATTTAGGTTCTGGAAATTTTCAAAAACTTTCCAGACGTTTGGTAGACTTTCCCAGATGTCTGATAGACCTCCCAAACGTCTGATTTGTTTGGACCAGACGTCTGGTTCGAGTTTCTGCCATTTTTCTTTTTCTGCCGTAAACTTTTCTTTTCTCCAGGTCCATAACCAGACGTCTGGACTTGATAACCAGACGTATGGACACCTGGTCTAGGCAACAGTTTGCCTAGGCCACGATGGCCAAAACGATTCGGAAGCGATCGGACTAGCAACGGAGACTAGGAATTTATGCCAAGCGACAACCCAGCCTTATAGGCTCTTCGATACACCCCAAATATCATGTCCAAACATCCATAGTAGGATTTTCATAAAATTGGACTTCAAAACCAAAAATTGGAAAATTCATCAAATCAATTCAAATCAAAAGCAAATGAACATGAATAAATGTTATGAATTCATACCTAACAACAATGAAAGTTATAGACGTAGATGTGAGTTCAAAAACTTACCTTTAAAACTCAAAGACAACGAATGAGAAGCTTTAAAACAAAGCAAGACCAATTCCTCTTCAATATACCTCTAGAATCTTCAATCTATTATCAAAGGTGAAGTTTTTCCTAAGTTAGGTTATAGGAATTTCTGTAAATTGAAGAGAGATAGAGATGGAGAAGATGAAGATGATGCTTACCTAAGCTTCTCTTTGATTTTGGACTTGAATTTGAGTTTCCTAATCAAAACTAGGGTTTAGGAATTTTAATTTCCTATCTTTTCCCCCATTTTTACTTTAGCTTGAGAGTGTTAGGAAGTAAGGAGTAGAATGAATGAAGAGTAGAGGAGTTAGGGTATTAAGTTGGGTTAGTGGGCTGAAACCCAAACCCAAAGCCCAAAATAGAAAAATAGCAAAATTCTACTCAACTCCAATCATATCGATGTTTATACTCAAAAAAGTTGCAAACAACATTTTGGACTCAATGGAAGTGGTCTCGAGTCCCAATTCGACTGTTTACAAAAAGTAACATTTTGGATTTTAATCCGATTAACGAAGCTATATTTAAATAAAACATTTAAATATATTATCATAAAAATATGCGGGTTGTTACAGTCATCATCAAAAAGGGGGAGATTATTAGTTCCCGAGATGATGGTTTTTATGACAACAACCTTAGGACTTGTTATAAAATATAAATACTAATATTCTTGTCTAGATATATATATATGTATGTATATGGAGAATATATATGTAGGTACTGAGAATGAAGACTATACAGTATAAGGATTCAAGACTGAGTATAGAGATTCAAAACTGATGAATTCAAGATTGAAGAAATCAAGACTGAAGACTCATGAGTATCAAGAGTTCAAGATATCAAGATAAGTAACAGTGTCTAGATTTATGTTAAAACTTCATAATAGCACTAAAATCTTTATTCGAATTTTAATTGTGGAATGAAATCCACCTTCTCGCTTTAATTGTGGGATGGAACCCACGACCTATTTAGTGAGATGGAACCCACGACCTTCTCTAGTGGAACGGAATTCGCGAAATTTTCAAAATGATTTATTTTAAATAATTTTCCAAAAAGTTTTTAAAAGTCATCCCTCTCAATTTAAATATTTTAGCCTTAAACTATTTTTATTATCTTTTATATTTTGATTTCAAAATCATCTCTTGTTTTTAAACTATCTCCTGGTTTTAATATTATAAGCTTTAAATCTCAAAAATATATTATATACTTAGTTTTTAATATTACTTTTATATTATAGATTATATTTTTTTAAGATTACTTTTTATATCTCTTTTATAAGTTTAAACTATATTCAAAATGGTTTAAAAAATTTCAAAAATTGTTTTGACAAGTTTTAGAAAGAAAATCTCTTTCAATAACAAAAATTAATTTTCAAAATTTACTAGGGCATGTCGACATACCCCATCCCCTCATGTCGACATGGTAGCCGTAGAATTTAAAATTCAAATTTTCAAATGAAGTGTCTATTCGTCATAACCTTTCACGAATGGACATGACTGTTGTTCTTATATACATACCGGTTGTTTTCAACAAATTTCAAATTAGTTTTTCTTCATTTCTTCACTCCTTCTCCACTCAAATATTCTCTTATATTTTAACAAAACTCTATCGAAATCCTAAGTGAATCAAACTTGATCATCTCTAGTTTGATTCTCTACCACTCTCTCTCAAAGATCTCAGTGCTATTCGGATTTATAGGATCATTTGTAATCAAAGAAATGTATCTAGTCTCTCTATCTATCGAAGCGATATTGAAAACAGTGTGATTGTAGCCTGTAAATCAATTGGGTGTGATTGTAGCCCGTAAATCAATTGGGTGTGATTTTAGCCCGTAAATCAAGAGATTTTCCCTGGACTCGAAGACAGGAGGGTGTATCTCGTGGCCTTGAAATTGAGATTGTAATATCGACATTATATTTGAAAAGAAATCCGCACAAGAAATTGTGTGGGACTGGATGTAGGGTAACTCCGAACTAGTATAAAATTCCAATGTGTTCTTTCTTTTACTGCTTTTATTTACTATTTGCATCTGTGTCTGATTCTGTGATTGTTTCTATGTTTATGAATTGCATATGTTTGGGTTTAATTTGAAAAGATTTCGAAAAGATTCATAAAATTAATTAAACACTATTCACCCTCCTCTAGTGTTAATCCAGCCTTAAGATTCGTAATCCGGATTCCCTACAGAAACACAAGCAGAATTCTCTTGAGAGAGATGTTAGCATGGTTAAACACTTTTCTAGAAATGAACTCCCCTCTCTTATAATCAACACCAAAGTAGTTGAAAATCTGAGTGAGGTAAATTCCATGGTATAAAGTGTTTTCACCTAAAGTAAAATTTTTGGGACAAAGTTCATCCAAAATCACTTGTGCCCAATTAATGTCATAGTGCCCAAAAATAGCAAAAAGAGCCTTACAAACTTTTAAGGTTGAGTGATTGAAATTTCCCGATCTTGGAGTTATGGTATGTTGAAAAAGAAGGTTTACAATTCTAGCTTTAGGACGAAAATTCTAGTTTATAAACTCAAAGTTATCATCCCCTTCAAAAATGTGATGAAATGTCTCACGATCATGTTCATCAATTTTAAAATTCGAAAGATCCATTCTCATACTCTTACAACCAAGAATGTTACCCAAAATCTCACTATTTAAAACAAACGCGTTTCTTTAACGCTGCTCCACACTTCCCCTTCATTTCCTTCATAAAAACCACAATTTAAATTTGCATAAAACATTTTGACAAGATTCCGATAACAAATAAAATCATTTTGCGAATCATCAATTAAGCTAAGAATTTGATTCTCTTCGAAAAGAACATTGATCTCATATGAAGGAAAATCACTAAAGATAGCAAATTTTCCCATATGGACCTTTCAAATTTTACATAGCTAATGTAAGCTTTGATAGCTTCCGGATCATTGTAGAGGAACTCTTTGGTGGCCTTGTACAGTCTCATGGTGGATGGAGTGCTTGAGGAAGCCATTTTTGTAGAAAGTAGAGAGCTTGAGAGTTTGAAAGAGAGTTTGAATTATGAAATGAAGTGAAAATATAGGATAGAGTTAAGGAGATAAATAGATATCTAAGAACCATGTTCTCTGGTCCAGAGATACCTTTCGAAGCTTTGGAATTGGTGAAAAGCTGGAGGGAAATTCAAAGTTTTGAATTCAAATTTGAACTTCAAATTTCTAGCAGAGATGTCAACATGGAGGGTAGGGTCATGTCGACATGGGTCCCTAAATCATGTGACTTATTTTACTACTTTATTTAATATCTAAATCTATATATCCTATAATCTAATTTATATTTTATCTAAAATAATATTAAATATAATAACACTTTAATATTAATATTTTAATATTAAAATATTATTAAAATAATATTATTTTGAAAATCAAAATTTTAAATTCAAACAACAAGTAATTTCAAAACATGCAAACAACCAAACATTCAAACAAGCAATTTCAATCAATATAATTTAAATGCGTACATATTTTTAGATCCATATTTCCAAGATCATTGGACTCGTGAATAGCTGTAAAGCACATGTTTGAATTTTCCATCTCTTGATCTTCATTACTGGAGGATGAGTTTGAATCGTCTAGTGTAGCAGTATATGCTCTCTTTCTTTTCTTTGACGAATCATTACTTTGAGAAAAGTTCTATTTATACGGATGTAGACAATCTCTTTTTAAGTGGCCTGGCTCATCACAATTGTAGCATCTGACGTTGTTTAGAGTCTCATTAGTATTTCTAGAATTCTTGTGATCATTTCTCTTTTAATTGTTCATCTTTCTGTATTTCAGAAACTTTCTAAAATTCCTTATCATCAAGGCTATTTCTTCATCGTCGTCACTGTTTGAGTCTAAACCATCTGTTATTGCATTGAACGCTATTGACTTCTTTTCTGAGGCCTTGCTTTCTCTTCTCCCTTGCATTTGTACTTCAAACGACATCAAATTCCCAATCAATTCTTCAATTTTCAGAGTACTAATATCATTAGCCTCTTCAATTGCTAGAGTCTTCTGATCCCATTTCGGAGTGAGTGAATTCAGAATTTTTCTAACTTGATCTGCTTCGGAAAAGTTCTTTCCTAATGCAATTAGTGAGTGCACAATGTCTTGAAACCTACTGTACATGTCTGAAATGGACTCATTTGGATTCATCTTGAATAATTAAAACTGATTGGTCAAGATAGATATTTTGGTCTGTTTAACTTTGCTTGTTTCTTCATGAGTAACTTGCAAAGTTTTCCAGATCTCATATGCAGACTTACAGACACACACTCTATTAAACTCATTCCTATCAAGTGAACATAATAGAATATTCATGGCTTTGGAATTGTTTGTGCTACAGTCTTTTGCTCAGCGGTCCACTGTGCAAAATCAGTTGTGGGTTCAATGTACTCAGTTTGTGTGATATTCCAAGTGTCTAATCCTATTGATTGTAAATAGATTTTCATCCTACATGCCCAATATGCATAGTTAATGCCATTAAAAAGTGGTGGTCTGGTAGTAGACTGACCTCTACAAATGAACTGGTGATATTGTTGACATTACCAGTGTTGGCAGCCATTTGAAAACTTTTCAAAAATCAGATTATAAAAAATTTGAAAACCTGGCTCTGATACCAAATGTTGGAAATGCGAATTACGGATCTTAAGGCTGGATTAACACTAGAGGGGGGGGGGGTGAATAGTGTTTAATGGATTTTATTGAAATTTTGAAATCTTTTCAAATTAAACACAAACAGATGCAATTCACAAACACAGAGACAATCACAGAACCAGACATAGATGCAAATAGTAAATAAAAGCAGTAAAGGAAAGAACACACTAGAATTTTATACTAGTTCGGAGTTACCATACATCCAGTCCCACACAGTTTCCTGTGCAGATTTCTTTTCAAATATAATGTTGATATTACAACCTCGATTTCAAAGCCACGAGATACACCCTCTGTTAGCACCAAAATTGGTCACTAACCCCGTTGAGAAAGATTGTGTAGAGAGATAAATGATGAAAGTAAATTTAAACAAAGAACAATATGCTAGATTGAATGCAAAGACGAGAACACCAGATTTATAGTGGTTCGGCGTAACTGCCTACGTCCACTTTGAGGTTAATCTTTATTGCTTTACTTGATAATTGGTTACAGATACAATCCGTATACCAACTACTTGAATACAATTGCTAAGTAAAGAGAATGAGTCTTGAAAGCGGCAGAGTCTCCCCAGTATTCTCCAAAAAAAAGGTCCTCTTCATTGTGCCCTGCTTCTCTATTTATAGGCAAAGTTGGGTTGGACTTCCCTAGTGGGCCTGGTAGCCGAATCCCTCGGCCCGGAAAGAGTGAGTTCTGCGTGCCGAACCATAAATGCCGAACAGACTGATGCCGAACAGACTGATGCCGAATAGACTGACGCCGAACAGACTGATGTCGAACAGACTGAACACCGAATGAAGTGTGGATGCCGAGCAGTATGGAGTGCCAAACGATCCAGGTATGCCGATCACTCTAGAATGTCGATCCATGTACAATACCGAATGACTCTCCATGCCGAACGGTAAGTGTTGAGTGCCTAGTTGCCTGGTCAAACCTTCAGGTAACACTTGCCCCCCAAAGTACATCACGTGGTTAAACGTGGTGTGCTTTGAATTACCCTGGATGCCGAACGATATGTGTTATCCCGCCTTTTGGCAAGGCCGTGACACCAAGCACTTGATTAGAAACCAAAGACAGTTCGTCTAGAAAATCAGTTATACGCAGGTTCACTATGGATATCGACGAATTTTGTCCGAATCCAGATTGAGCTATAATTGGTAAGGCACGGTAGGCAAAGTCAAGAGAGCCAACGTTCCAAGTTTCAAGTAAATCCGAGTTCATATGCTCAAGTTATGATCGATTCAATCTAGAGGAAACGGCCCAGCCTTCGTATCCATCACTATGGTTGATTTCGTATCCACCAAAGGTACACTCGGTTCGCATCGATCATGTTCGCATCGACCAGTTAATAGCAGCTCGTATCGATCAGGTTGGCAGTGTTCGAATCTATCGAATTCGTATCGATGGACTTCGTGTCCATCAACAGGTGTTGTGCCTCGTAACGATTGGCCAGTGTCTGCTTTGCATCCATCATAGAAGCCTTACTTCTTATCCATCGAGAAGCTATAGTTCGCATCGATTAACTTCGTATCCATTGAGAAGCTACGTGGTTCGTATCCATCAAGGAAAGGCCTGTTTGTAACCATCGATCATCAGTAGTTCGTGTCCATCAATGACTGCTGTTCGAATCCATGAGTGAGGTTTTATTCGAATCCATCAAGCCAGCGAACCTGGGTGACGTGTCATCCCTCAATACAAACAAGGCGAGATTTATGGAGTCGATACGGTCAACTCGGAGTAAAGACCGGATCGAGGCTAAGTGTGCGTGCCACATCATCTCAGAAACACGTGCAACCATCGATGCGAGGGCATCGATTCGAAGCTATGGAGTCGAACCAAACAACCACCGAAATAGTCCATTTCGTATCGACTATTTCTCGCAATCCACTGATCCAAATTCAATGAAATTTTCACAGAAGCTTGCATACACACTAAGGAACGTCTCTGCCAAGTTTCAACTCGATTGGACGTTTTCTTGATCGATTCGAATGGATTTCGAATCAATCCCAAAGTGGGCCCAGATTTCCTGAAGGCGGGCGCGTGGGCCCCCTCACGGGCCAGAAGTGGTCTCCTAAAATTTAGGCGAAATATCAGCCTCCTACACCTATAAATAGAGCCCCAGAGCCAACAGAAGAGGGATCTTTCGATTCTCAAGCGTCCAGACTCTGCCGGATTGATACTTGCATCTTATTCCCATTGTCTAATTTGAATTTCAAACTACAATTCACTGTTGTTTGCTGCAATTGCTTGTAATCGTCGAAAGAGAATCAATAAAATCATCAAAACTTCATAGTGGACGTAGGCGATACGCCGAACCACTCTAAATTGCTTGTCTTTGCATTTTACATTTCTGTTTATTGGAGTTTTTGTTAGATAATCTCTGTTTTACATGTATGTTCTTCATTTTATCTCTTCAAATAACTCCCGAAGAGTGTTGTGCCCATTTTTGGTACAAACAATATGCAAATACCGAACGACACAGCCGAAGCCGAGCACCCTGGATGCCGAACAACATAGCCGATGCCGAGCACCCTGGATGCCAAAAAATGTCAATTTGACCGGTTCAACCGGTTATAGTCTCTTCGACTTCCCTTCTCTCTATATAAGCCGATGCTCCTTCTTCTTCTCCCTTTTACTTCTACCTCCGCTCTTCAGTATTTATGAACTTTGCCTCTCAACAGACTTCATAGAATTATCTACTTTTCCCTTCCCTTCTCAAACATCATTCGTTGCCTCACTTCCCTCCCCAACTAACTGAATCCAATTAGAACCACGTTCCCTACTCCATAATCTCCCCGAGCTTCGACTCATTTCTTAGGTAAAAAACTTTTCCTTAAATACTTCACTCCGATTAGGAAACCTAGCATGAGATTCGAAATCACGAATATCTGCAAAATCAAAGTCAGAAATAATTGCATGGAGAAGGAGGAGTTAAGGGTGAAGTGTGGGTGTTTTAAAGGAGTTTAAGGTTAGACGAACGGTAGAAGAGAAGAGGATGGCGAGGTGTTTGAAGGAGGGAGTTGGTGGAAGACGTATTGATGTGGCTCGGCATGACTTCCTTATGCCGAGTGATGGAGGGAATGAAGAGAAATGATGTTAAGGGCAGAAGGCCAAGTGAATCAGCTCGGCACGACCCGCTGCGTTCACTTGTCTTCAGGACGAATCAGAAGAGAGGTCGAACAGAATTCTGGTCGGATAGAATCTTTGGCCGAGCAGAATTTTTGGCCGAACAGAATGAAGGCCGAACGAAAGTCAAGCCGAACAAAACCTAAACCGAACAGAATTTAAGCCGAATAGAACTTAAACCGAACACAATCTAAGCCGAACAGAACTTAGGCCGACCAGAACTTAAGACGATCAGAACTTAAGCCGAACAAAACTTAGACCGAACTAAATTTAAGACGAACAGAACTTAAGCTGGACAGAACTTAAGACGATCAAAACTTAGGCCGATCAGAATTTAAGACGAACAGAACTTAAGCCAAGCAGAATCTAAGCCGAACAAAACTTAAGCCGAACATGACTTAAGCCGAACAGAATCTAAGCCGAACAGAACCTAAGCCGATCAGAACTCTATTCATCTTGCCTAATCAAACATCAAACATAAAGACATGGGCTTAAGCATACCAGCATATCGAACTAATCTGGACTGATAACTTCTTAGTTTCAATAATCACAAGCCTGAACTTAAACCAGTAATAACGGATTAAATCTTTTAACACGCGGTGCCAATGTCCGAGTTCAAGATTGAAAATATCGCAATGCTGGCTTTCGGAGACGGTCATCGATGACGGTCTTCGAAGACGACAGTTCAATGCTCAACTTCATACCATCGATTCTGTGACTTATAATTTCTCAGCGTTTACACCCGAATGATCGCACTAGTTCACACACTACACGGGGGGAATATTCGTATTGTTAAGTCTAACATCGATTATTTTTTAAGTATAGTTCGAACAGGTACTTCGCTAGATTCAATCTTTATCAGCGATGTCTCGGAAATCCAGCTCCGCCACGATTTCGGACAGGCCTGGGCCATCTTCCCGACGAGAAGTCGCAGATACTTCAAACCCATCAACTTCTCCTGCACATGACTTAGCTCCCGATGCTCTTGAGGCAGCAATTCTCTTGGACAACCCTGTCGATTCACAAGCTTCAAAGATCACTGAAAGTACACTTCGCTGGATATGCCCTGTCCACGGAATCCCCTTTGATGACGTACTCGTTCCAACGGGGCATGATCGTCCACACTTGCCCCCAGCCGGATACACAGCTTGTAATAAATTCATGTGTTGGGTTGGCAGTGTGCCATCGTTCAACTTGTTTCTTCGGGATGTACTGCAATATATTGACATTGCCCCATCGCAACTGCACCCGAATGGCCATGCATTCCTCTACGGTACTTGCATCCTCTTCATGAATGTCTTCTCTAGACTCCCAACTCTGGGCGATATCCGATACATATATTGCATCAAGAAGCGGAAGGATAGCCCATCATTCATGTTTCTCGAGCCGCATAACAAATGTCAAATCTTAACCGGGGCGTGGACCAAATTTGCCTTGTATAAACAGGAATGGTTTTATGTGCGTTGTCCTCCCGGCTTTGCGAGGAGATGGGTTGAAGGAAGTAAGCCTTTTCCTTGGTATGTTACTGTTTAGTCGAAGCCGTACCTTTTCTAAACTTTATTCATCTTTTTAGGTATTAGCCCCCGTCCTGACGGCCGCGGATATTCTGATGCCGTCGAAGCCATTCGAGCCCTCCCCGCCGAAGAACGGGACATTAGAAATCTCATTTCGAATGAGTCACTTACAAGGCTCGAACTGTTGGCAGAAGGCCGTCGGATAAGCCTTCCTCAGGGCGTCACCATTCCCAGGCCTGGCTCAGGTAAAGGGAAAAAACAAGCTGAGTCTTCAGCACGCAGCGCTCCTGATGCACTAGAAGAGGGGGAAATTAAGGAGACTGAGATGCCCGAAGTGCAGGGCGAGAACATTAGTCCGTCTCGGGGACCGGCGGTTGAAGTTCATGACATAGAAACGTCGTCTTCCCCTTCGAAGGGAGAGAAGAAACTGACGCTCAAGCTGGGGAAGAAAACTGTAGGCGGAACTTCTAAAGTTTCCCATATGCCAATGGAAAAAGAAACTTCCTCGGAGCATTTAGAAAGTTCTCTAAAGGGCCTGTCGTACCTTACCATTCCCGACGACTTACTCAACTACGGTTTTGATGATCCAGAGGCTCTCAAGCTTCATTCGCCCGCTAGAGGCAGTACGGGAGTTCAAGCCCACGTCCAGGGAAATAAAACTCCAATTAGTCAAGAAACTGGTCCGTCGGGGGGGGGGGAACACTAGGACACACACGGACACGCGCACTTCACTTCGCACTTCAATCTTAACCGTCGCCCTGATCTTTTCTAACTTATCCTTATTCTCATTCTATGCAGGTGATATGGGCTGCTCCCACGGAATTGATCGTCTCAACGGCTCTTCCATCTTTCACCATTCTGGCCGGGATTCAGGCTCCGGTAAACGCAGGGACAGGGACGATTACGAAGATCGAGACAACCGTCCCCGTGAGTCGTCTTATCGAAAGAAATCATATTACCAGTCTTTATACTCTCGCGATCTCCCTCCTCAAACTGAACCAGACAGAGAAAAACTTTCGCAGAAGGGGTCTCAACCCGATGTTTCCCAAGATCAACATTCTGGTTCATCAAGCACACGGCAATCTCGGGAACATCGAAAGAGAACAGAACTTTCAAAGCCTCCTCCCCCTGTTCCTGCGACCGACCCAACGATAGCAGAGAAGATGGTCGGTCTTAAAGCTAAATTTCCCAAAATCTGCTTTGACGGTCTGAAGTTCCTCCCAGCTATTCATCACATTCCAGGGCATGTCAAGCAGAGTGCCATCGCTTGCAACAATGACGTCTATTTTCAACATGACGCGTTTGTTCATTTGGTCGAAAAAGTCTCGGAAGTATCCGTTGAGCGTCAACAAGAAATCGACCGCTTGAAGCTCGAAGCTATCTTTGATAAAGACATCATCAAGAATCAGGACAAAGAGCTCGCTTCGTACAA
Source organism: Allium fistulosum (assembly GCA_030737815.1). Taxonomy (NCBI): domain Eukaryota; kingdom Viridiplantae; phylum Streptophyta; class Magnoliopsida; order Asparagales; family Amaryllidaceae; genus Allium; species Allium fistulosum. The sequence goes on from CM060908.1 coordinate 914,341,296, forward strand.
GTCCAAACTTGAAGCCGCAGAACAGAGTGCTAAGGAGACTGCAGAAGCCGTCGCTCATCTAGAGATGACCTATAAGAAAAAACTTGACGTCACAGTCCAACGCAGTGGGGCCCTAGCTCTAGAAAAAGATTCTATTCAAAAAGAAAGGGATACACTTGCCCTGCAGGTTAAAGAGTTGAAGGAGCTACTCTCTAAGGAGAGGGAAGAGAAGATAGTGGCTCAAGAAGAGTCTTAACGGTACTGTAACGAGATCGTCGATACACGTCTCTTAAAAGCAAAGCTCGATGATGAGCTTTCTAAGGTTGAGACGATGAAGGACGAAGCCCGTGAGGAGGGCAAGAGACTAGCTTCTGAGGAGATCGACTCCCGTCTTGAAGTAGCTGCAGAGGTCGACAGAGAAGAGGTCAAGTGTATGTTTGACCCGTTGATTGCCGAATACAGCGCCCGCATCCTCATGCACCGGGACTTGACTTTCTTAGGCGAGGGCTATCTTGAATCTCTAGCTGAGGCCTGGGAGACTTTAATAAAGATCAGGAAGGTTGAGTCGGGCACTAAGGAGGTCAATGAGGAGGCTTTAGTGAAAGAGTTTCTCAGGGGGAACGAGCCATCGGACTTGTCTGCAGCTATGGCTCTCTTTGGTAAAGGCTCTCCCCCATCAAATGAGAAAGATGACAAAGCTGGTCCATCTGGAGCTGAGGCCGCAGCTCCTCCTTCTACTCAATCGGTCGGTCGGCCAGCACTTGACCCATTCGAGTAGCATGCCGGCTATGATCCGGAAGATCCCGGTCTCGGCATTCACGTGCTATCCCCCATTCTAGAGGGTGAAACTCCGTGCACAGCTGAAAGCCAGCAAGAAACTGGTATAAAACTCTTCTTCTAGAAGTTCAAAGATCTATCGCTTTATGTGAGCGGTTATTGGTCCTAATGTTTGTTCTTTATGTTTTTATGCAGGCCGCTCTGATCCTGAACCGACTCCGAGGAGCGATGACGCCAAGGAGGAGGCGGGGAAAACAAGCGATGCTGCTCACACGGGAGTAACTCCCGGTCCTGACGCTCAAGTGATCGGGGCGCTAGATAATGATAAGTCCGACACTTCATCTCCCGTTGAAGGGAGTTATGAAATCGAAATCACGGGCGCCTCAGAACACACTTCGAAGGTGAGTATGAAGGAGCGACTTGCGGAAGAGAAGAAAAAGAAAGTCGAGATCAAGGTCGAGCCTCAAATACTAGAACTTACCGACCCGCTGAATAGGCCTCTGAAAGTCATTCTTCCCGGCAAATCCAAACCACTGGATGTTCTTCCCCCCACTCCTGACTCCGCTTCCTTGGCGAGAAAGAAGTCCAAGAGGAAACGTGAGGGAGAGGAGTCATCCGAGAAAGCGAAGGAGGACAAGAAAAAGAAGCCGAAGAAGTAGCCACTATACTCGTTCAACGAGGTTTTGCTTAGGTCATGTAACTACTTCTACTTTTTCGTTTTCGTAGTTTATGTAGATAGATTTTTGACTCCAAGTTTTGGAGGAGTGGTTGTATAACCCCATTTTGGATAATTGAATAAAGTTTAGTTTCTTTGTCATTTGAACGATCTCTTGCTTTTTAACTTTCTGTATAACTGTGGTCGAAACTCAAGTTCTTATGAGTTGCATAAATTCCCAATCCATTCTTTCATTGTTCGGACATTCTTTGGAATGGTACATTTCTCGTTTCACCTTTTTGGTACTTAGAATATTTTCTAATCCACGCTCCGGGGATTTAGAGTAATTTGGTCCGCATTCAGAGGACTCGGAGATTCGAATCGTCTATATTCTAGTCCGCACTTCGGGGACTTAGAGTACTCCGGTCCGCACTCAGGGGACTCGGAGATTCAATTCGTTTATACTCTAGTCCGCGCTCAAGGGACTTAGAGTATTCCGGTCCGCACTCAGGGGACTCGGAGATTCAAGTCGTTTATACTCTAGTCCGCGTTCTGGGGACTTAGAGTACTCCGGTCCGCATTCAAGGGACTCGGAGATTCAAGTCGTTTATACTCTAGTCTGCGCTCCGGGGACTTAGAGTACTTCGGTCCGCACTAAGGGGACTCAGAGATTGAAATCGTTTATACTCTAGTCCGCGCTCTGGGGACTTAGAGTACTCCGGTCCACACTTAGGGGACTCGGAGATTCAAGTCGTTTATACTCTAGTCCGTGCTCCGGGGACTTAGAGTACTCCGGTCCGCACTCAGGGGACTCGGAGATTGAAATCGTTTATACTCTAGTTCGCGCTCTGGGGACTTAGAGTACTCCGGTCCACACTAGGGGGACTCGGAGATTGAAGTCATTTATACTCTAGTCCGCGTTCTGGGAACTTAGAGTACTCCGGTCCGCATTCAGGGGACTCGGAGATTCAAGGCGTTTATACACCAGTCCGCACTCCGGGGACTTAGAGTACTCCGGTCCGCACTCAGGGGACTCGGAGATTGAAATCGTTTATACTCTAGTCCGCGCTCTGGGGACTTAGAGTACTTCGGTCCACATTCACGGGACTCAGAGATTCAAGGCGTTTATACACTAGTCCGCGCTCCGGGGACTTAGAGTACTCCGGTCCGCACTCAGGGGACTCAGAGATTGAAATCGTTTATACTCTAGTCCGCGCTCTGGGGACTTAGAGTACTCCGGTCCACACTCAGGGGACTCGGAGATTCAATTCGTTTGTGCGAGTACGTATGTCAGGCAGAATAATACAACTTCAGTTGTTTGTCACCGAACTACAAGGCTTAGAAACATCAATAATTCATGGAAAGGATGGCTTCAAGCCTTTATTAATGAAAACAAACTAAATCTTCCGATTACATGCTAAAAAGGAAACTAAGAATCAATGGAATGTAAACATACGGGAAACAATTGCATCTAAAACAGAAAAGAAACATGCTAAATATAATAGGGTCGTAAATGTTCACTGTTCCACGCTCGGGGGAGCGTCACGCCATCAACGGTCGCTAGCTTGAATGTTCCCTCTCCAAGCTTTCGTTCAACGACATACGGACCTTCCTAATTAGGGTTCATACGTGATGGTACCGGGAAAACCCGTTTCAAAACGAGATCACCCACATCAAAGATTCTCGGGCGGACTTTGTCGTCGTAATATCGCTTGACTCGGTGCCTATATGCTGCCGCCCTTAATTCAGCCTCTTCGCGTTTTTCATCGATGCAGTCCAGTGATTCCAACAAGAGATCATGATTCATCTTAGGATCATAATATGTCACTCGATGCGATGGAACTTCAAGCTCCACGGGTATAACAGCTTCCGAGCCGTATGCCAATGCGAATGGAGTGTGGCCAGTCGCGGACTTGTGGGTAGTTCTATAAGCCCATAGCGCTGTTGGGAGTTCATCTACCCACTTGCCTCCGGCTTTTTCCAAATGCTTCTTCAATATGGACTTGATTATTTTGTTCACGGCCTCGACTTGTCCGTTAGCTTTCGGATGTGCAACGGCGGCGAACTTTTTCTCAATGCCGTACTTTAAACAGAAATCTTTGAATTCCCTGCTTTCAAACCGCGTTCCGTTGTCCGTAATGATGGTTCGCGGGAGGCCAAAGCGGCATATAATGTTTCGTACAACGAAATTAATGACCTTCTTGGAGGTGATTGTGGCTAGAGGCTCTGCCTCGGCCCATTTTGTGAAGTAGTCGACCACAACTATCGCGTATTTTGCACCACCTTTGGATATAGGCAAAGAACCGATTATATCGATTCCCCAGATTGCAAACGGCCAGGGACTAACCATTTGTGTGAGTTCTGTTGGTGGAGCTCTCGGGATTTTCGCATATCTTTGACACTTGTCACATTTTCTTGCGTAATCTGCAACATCCCGATTCACAGTTGGCCAATAGTATCCGTAGCGAAGGATCGTTTTCTGGTTGAATTTGGATTTCGGTTTGGATTTTGGCTCAAAGGTCATCGAGCATGGATTATGCTCGATAAGGGTCCGGAGAGACCGGGATTCAGCCTAGGACTTAGGCCCCATATTGTCTTCTATGTAGGTCGTCGAGTATGGACTATGCTCGGTAAGGGTCCGGAGCGACCAAGATTCGGCTTAGGACTTAAGCCATGGCATTATTTGACGTTCAGAGACACTGAACCAGGAACACCATGGAATTACTTAACATAGGTCGTCAAGTGTGGATTGCGCTTGACAAGAACCCGGAGAGGTTACAAGTTTGGATATTGGCTATGAACAGCTAAGGGATTGGGCATGGACCCGGAATGGTCCCGGATTTGGACATCGACCCGGAGAGGTCATGGACGTGGTTATTGGTCGATGGATATGGATGGATTGGAACTCGGTTGTCGAGTTCAGATGGATATGGATTTGGCTAAGGATTTGGTTACTGGATTCGGAATTGGATATCGACTCAGAGTAGTCGCAGATTCAGATAAGGATACGGCGATGGCACTTGGATAAAATGGATTGGATTATGAGTTGGAAAGTATGAATGGGATAACATACATGCTTCGGATATCGGACTCGAGGCTATTCAAAACACACCTTCCAATAGCAAGGCATGTTTTGGGGGGCAAATGTTAGCCCGCCTCTTGACAAGGCCACGGATAGGCGGATTTAACTAAGTCAACTTCTCGTTTATCGAGGCTGGAATATGATGGATTTGGTTTAAAATGATGAAGTTCACTTGGATATGTCGTTCGGTCGAGAAGTGGAGAAGTCACATGGCTCGGTCTGGAAGTCAAGGGCCGGTTGGCCCTGGTAATGTCCCTCGGCACTGAGGTTCGTCATTGTGGCTCGGCATTGTTGGTACGGCTCGGCCTTGGTGAGGTGGTTCGACCTAGATAGGGTCGCTCGGCATTACAGAGAAGTCAAGGTCGCTCGGCATTACAGAGAAGTAAGGGTCGCTCGGCATTGCAGAGAGGTCAGGGTCGTTCCGCATAAGGTAGTGGTTCGGCAGATGTCGCTCGGCATCGTACCTCGCTCGACATTACATAAAAGTAGGGTCGCTCGGCATTGCAGAGAGGTCAGGGTCGTTCGGCATAAGGTAGTGGTTCGACAGATGTCGCTCGGCATCGTACCTCGCTCGGCATCGTACCTCGCTCGGCATTGGGTGTGGCTCGGTATGGTTTAGGTCGGCTTTGATGGACTTCATGGTTCGGCATTGGGAAGTGCTTCGCTTCGACATTTGGGTGGAAGTTACTTCGACCGAGGCATGACCTAGGCTACAGGTCTGGTTACTTCGAGTCAGTACTATGGTTGCTTCGGATCAATACCTGGGTAACTTTCGTTCGGCATGTCAACTGCTCAGGGTCGATCGACATGATGAAGTAGGGTTCGGCTATGGCCTTGGTGGGCCCAAACTACTCAGGAGGCCCAACAACCTAGTTTTGCCTATAAATACAGCATGTGGGTCTCCAGATGAGGGGGATCTTCCTTCTCCTCTCTTACTTTCTCTTTTCTAAGGTAAGGCTACTCTAATACTTTGTAACTGTAATCAGTTTTTACAGCAATAAAAAGGAAACTTCTGGAGTGGACGTAGGCCGGAGTTAGTCAAACCACTATAAAACTTGTTGTTCTTTACTGCTTTCATTTTAATTTTTATTATTCTTCACGTTTACATTCTCTACATACATTCTATCTCTGATTTGGTGCTTTCATCTGGACCTGGGTGTTAGTGACCAATTTTGGCGCTAACAACTTCCTTCATACTAGGAGGCAAATGTTACTTCCATTATTGATTTCGAAGAATGAAAATGACATATCATCGATGCCGTTCTCCATCAATAAAGCCGAATGAATGATGCCGCTATTAATAAATATCGCCTATTAACAATGCTGCGCCTTAAGGATATTGCATGTCATCAATGCAGCATGTAAGATCGCATGTTACCAATAGGAGCAAGAAAGTTGTATGGAGATTGATGTCGTAAGTTAACTACAAAGGTAGAATTCTATCCATCATCTGTATGAAAATCAATATTAAGGGCATACAACAATGTCGCATAGCATTTATGCCTCCTAACATCAACAAAGGCTAGTGGACAATGTCGCTTCACCTTTTTGCCGCATCTAGTCAGTATCACATCCCATTAATACCACGTTCCATCAGTGTTACGCTTCAACCATGAAGATATAATGATTAATATCACCTCAGGTTGATACCACATATCTTCGATGATCATTTCAATGTCTCCTCCCTCTAATGGTGCCCTATAAATGACTTCAATACCATACCTCATGTAATGCCACTTATCACCAACACTTCATCAACCAAGGAGATACATAGGGCAACATGTCGTAAGCCATCAATATTATTGCAGCATGATATATTATCAATGTCATATCATATTGATGCCACATCTCTTCAATGCCGCATCAAAGAATATCATAAGCCAATAATAATTTTGAGGATCATCAACCCAGTATGATGCCACCCATTAATGTCATAATTCATCAATACACCAAGGAATGTCGTGAACCATCGAAATAAAGCATGATACCAAGCACCGTCGAAATGAACCTTGATGCCAAAGACCAAGCATGCTGCATGGCATCCTTGCCGCACCTTACCACCCCAATAAATACAGACATAGGGGCATGAAGGAGGTGGCGAATCATTCTTTTCTCACTTCTTACATTTCAAACTTTGTACCCCTAAATCGATTTTGGGGTTACTAGTGGCAATTGTATTCTTGTGACATTTGCATATAAGGCTACGTACATTAAACTATTTCATAGCCTATGAATAAAGGTTTCATGATTCGTGACTTGTTTTGACTTCTAAAGCACTTGTGAGTTTTATCATTACTCGCTTTGAATTCTTAAACATTCATATTCTCGATTTCTACTTGCATGAGATTGTTCTACATTGATTGATGGCTTCAACATGGGTTTGAGCATAGCTTTGACATAAACAATTGATGACTTCATTATGGACTTGAACGTACTAAACCTATTCAACTAAGCCCTTTCTCAACCATTTGTCACTTTTGCCAACACACGTTGAGGTCTATAAGGGTTAATCAAGCCTTCTCTCAACCAAATTCCTCTTTCTTTACACTTTTTGGGTGTTACCAAAGAAATTCGTTATCATGTGCAATCATCTATTATAAAAGCAATATAACATTTATATTTAACTCACTTTCCAACTAACTTTCAAAGGCCGAAATCACCAAATCAAGCTATGATTTCTAAATGTAGATTTTTATATAATGTGTTAGTTTTTCAAATCTTCTTTCGGATTGCCAAAATATGGACTAAACCTCAAGTTATGGGGAATTCTCTAAAGATATGCAACCCGGATTTTGTTAATATAAGCGGAGTTCTACCCATAAAATGTGTATTTTTAGCCTAGTAAATGTCAAAATTTTGTCGAACACTTAAAATAAAAGTTACTGTTTAGGTTATTAGCTTATTAGAATGAGCCAAATCATTAAAATCAGATAAAACGTACAAAAATTACGATCGAATGAGTTAAGCCCTATTTTAAAGGAATTTGGTATTTCAGGAAAGTAACGTTACTTCTTCTCTCATTCATGTTTTAACCTTAGTTATTCACAGAATTTTGGCATTGCACTACAAGTAAAAATTGTTTTCTAATCGACTAGCTTCCTAAAAAAATTTAAAAGCGTAAAAAATGGATCAATGATTTAAGATTTAAGGCAAAAAAACATAGTTTTAGCTTAAATTTTATATTCAACGTCCAAAGTTTTTCATTTATTCAAAGCAACTATATTCTTATTTTTTCTTAAAATAGTAAACCTTCATTTTCAAACATTGAATACATTTTTTCCTTGTTTATGTCCATTCTAGTTCTAGGCTATTAAGTGTTAAATAAGAATTTAGGGTTTTGAATTAGATAACATTACATGGTTTAAGGTAACAAAAGGCTCATGTATTTAGCAATCAACTATTAAGTATTAAATATAGATAAAACTGATCAAACAAAGTTCCACGATTTTAGATTATTAGCAAGTCTTAAGTTGTAGCTTGTTGGGCTTGTTCGGTATTCCATAATATTATTCACTTCTCCATTAACTCTATGTTTCACATCCCCCATCAACAGCTTAACTTCCACGAGGAAATAAACACACAAAAGTGACAGGGATAACAAATACATATATATAATAAGGAAAATAACAAGTACAGCCCCCGATGATTACCCAGTAATCATCATATACTCCTAATATTCTTTTAGTATAAGGTAACCACCCAACACACCTAAGGGATTGGGACTCTAGTCTCATCTAAAGTCAAAGCTCGTATCTTTTATATATAATGTATTGTTCTGAACCTACTCTAATACCAAATGTAAACACTCCACCTCTATACACATGCTATCCAAGAGTATTACTGAGTAATAATACTGTCGGATAATATGGAGAACGAGGCTATATGGAGTACACACATGAATATTCCCTTGGGCTAACACTAGTAAGCATTTAAACATCAAATAAATTAACTCACCTATACGTACACAGTATCGACATAAATCAATAAACATGTGTGCCTCCAGAATAGAACAATACACAATATACAATCAACATCAGAGAACACAGAGTCAGTATTTGTAACACCCTGTAAAAATTAATAAGAAATAAATAAAATGGATAAATTAACTAAATAAGATAAGGTTAAAAATGGAGATTTGACCATCGAAGTTATGCCGTTGCGTTTGCGGTGAAATTCTAATCAATTTCCATATACAATGTTCTACAAACGGAGCTCGAACAAAAAGATTATGGACATTTGAAGTTTTTAGATTTAAAATAAATTAAATAGAATTCAAACTCAAATGAATAATTAATTTTAAAATTTGAGCTCAAAAGTTAACAGTAATTAGACTTCGAGGTTAAGTAAATGTTAACGTTATATTGAAATTAAGGAATAAAATAAATTAAAAAACAACAGCACAAAATCTTCTCAAAATAGCACGTACTGGTCAACCACTCCCCTTGGGTAGATCGACTACTAACGATCGACCGGTAGGAGGCGGCGGTCGACCGTTTGTGAATGGTAGTAGCTAGAGTTTTTGCATAATGAACGTACCAGATTTTACAATCTTAAAACGACCTAAATCCAACGGTTCTGGTGTGTTTCAACCATTATAAATACGAGCCTAGCCCTATCACTTTTATTAACAAAATATTTTAGGACTCTAGCGAAGATCCGTCAGTTCGTCTCTTCGCAGATTCAGAAAAACTCCATTAGGGTTTCAGGTAAGAAATCATATATATATATATATATATATCTATTTTGTTTTCTATTTATTTTCTTAACCTATTCTTCTCTAATTTTCTAAATCTAACGTATACATACAAGTCCCTTGTAGTGTGTGTGTGTCTATCGAAAAGAAGAGATCTAGTAGAGTTTGTTAAAAGCATGTCAAATCCAAAGGAGGCGAAGCTGAGGATATACTGTGAGTCGAGATCTTAGCTTTTCTATTTTAGTAATTGATTAGTATAGTTTCGGTTTGAATACGCCTAGGGGAGTTTTGGTTTTCGAAAACATCATATTATAAACCCCCAAATTTCATCCAATATGAAATGTCAATTCTAGGTTAAATCTCAATTGTTTATGTCAAATTAATGGGAATCATACAGATTTGCAGTTTTGATAATTTTACCTTCATTCCACTTCTTATTCTTTATCTTTGAATTTGAGTAAAGGATTTGATTTGGGAACAATGTGTAAGGTATGAATTTTATTCGTAGTTTGTACTGCTTATTTCCATAAATTAAATAGAAATTCTCTTGTTTATTTTTACGTGAAAAAGGAGTTGAATAAAGCATAAAATTGAAATTGTAAGTTTCTATTATTAATATATTCCATTATTTTAATGTAATAAGTTGAGTTTAAATTATAATGGTATACAAGTCTATTGATTGGAATTTTTGGATATAAATATTGGAATTGGCATTGTTGATTAATATGGAATAAGACTTGTATAATTGTTGTAAGAGTTAACATTTAAATGCTAGTTTAGGACGTAAATTCCGCACTTTTACAAATTGCTAAGCTATATATATATATATGTAATTAACGTACAAGTAAAATGTATTATGATGTAGTTAAATAGGTTATTAATTTTGTTAAATCCCCTTTAGGGAAGTAACTAATGTTAAAGGCGAAATAAGAAAGATTTCTTATAAGACCTTAATTATGAAAATGGTGAGATGTGTATAATATATGTAGAGTGTGATATAGATTATGACTAAGTTATAGGGATGCGAGGTGAGTTCAAAAGCACATGGAAGTCTGCCCAGCTAATCTGGCTACGAGTAGCATGACTTTGGGCTGATGTGAGGCATCGCTATAATTAGTAACCACGATGACTCAAGGTTAGTCCCAAATTATATAGGGTAAATCTGCCCAACTAATTTGGCAACCGGTACCTACGAATAGTCGGACTAATGTGAGACGTCACCATGGGATATGGGTCATAATACGAAAGACCTGCTTCAGAGATTGAAGGTATTAAGTGGGTTGTACGGGCCCGCCTCTTCTTTATGTAGGAAGTAGTAGATAGTCAAGATTATGCGTTAGGCATGGTACATGATATCTCAGGGAATGGCCCACTTCAATAGGAAGTATTAAGTGGCTAAAGAGATTCCACGTAATGTCAACTAGATAGTTACAAGTGAGGAGTCCACCTTGGGATAAGAAGTAAATGACATGGACTTGCCATAAATAAGGTATTAAATGGTCAGAGTCTACCTAGTTCCCATTAAAATGTATTAAGTGACTTGAGTACTATCTCTTACATTGATAGGAAATTATGGACAAAAGATATGGGTTATTGGGTTGATAGCATGTTGGCTATGGAATTATATTTGGAAAGCCTTTTTTATTTATGATTCGGAAAAGCCTTTGGGCTTATATTTGAAAAGACTTATGATTTAGGTAGAATATGTAAGACATATTCCTACTTAAATTATGCTGCCCAAGTACTAATATAGTAAGGCTCGAGATTTTTATGCACCAGACATATGTTGTTTTGAATTGCTCCTCATTACAATACAGGTTAAGAAGGGCGATGCTAAAGTTGGAGACATTGATGAGACTTATGGTAATAGTTAATTATTTATTTGTTATTATCTGTGGTTTTTGATATACCCATGAAATAAAAATGATATTGTAATTTTGGAATATTGTACCACGAATATGTAACGGTGGTTATGGATACTTATGGTTTTCAATGACATTTTGAAATTTGAATAAAATAGGTACTTTTATTATTACTAAATTTTATCATTCCGCCGTGAGATTCTGAATGCATAGATAAATAGCTTTGCATTATTCTTTTTACCAACCAATAGACAACTTTGAGATAGGTCTAAGTTTCGATGGGCCTTTTCAGGTTTGGAATTTAGGTCCATGTTTGCACCAACAATTGGCACAAACGCCCAATAGAAGTTTTGAAGAGAAATAAATGAAGAATATAAATGAAAACAGAGGATAATAACAAAGAAATAGCAGTAAATTGAGAGAATAACACACACACAATGATTTATAGTGGTTTGGCATTGTTTGCCTATATCCACTTTGAATAGATTGCTTTATTAATCACTTTATTAACTGAGTACAATAGAGATCAGAGGAAAATCCTTAGTTATAAGAATATAGAGAAACTAGCAGCGTAAAAGACTTGAAAATGAACAACCAAGCCTGTATTTGTAGACGTAGATGACCAAATGTCTCCCTGAAAATTCGGTAGAAGGACTTTCAGAACTATATGGACCCACAAGAGGGATCTCATGCCCCAATTCCCAAAGAAGAGGGATCGATACCGATCCCTGCTTTTGTGGAATTTTGGGGTGTGATCCCTGTGGTAACTCCCTTATGCTAAAATATGCTTAGCCTCCAAATTTCATTCCAATTGGATCGGTAGAACTTGAGTTATTGCTTGATCTAATATTGGTTGGTTGCTGATTCCTGCTGATCCCTACCAAAGGAAGAATGCCGATCCCACTAACTTCACCTTCTCAAGGTGCGATCCCTAAGCTAGGCTCCCTAGGGTCCTCATATCTCGCTCACAAAATTTCATATACATTGGACTTGTGGATCTTGGGATATCAACTGTTTTCTATTGAAATGCACTTGTTTCCTAAAACATACCGATCCCTATGTTGGAAGTCAATTTATGCCAATCCCTCCTATGTGTTGAACCATATTTCATACTTCGAACATTTTGCCTTGCATATTTATCAATTCCATTCAACTTTGACTTCATGTTATCATCTGTACTTGACTTATGGCTCCATAATCATCACTTTGGAATAATCGACCTTGATAACAGTCGAATCTAACTCGTGCAATCAATTCAGTAGTGTCAGGTTAAAATGTCGGATAACACTTGCCTCCCAAAGTACGTCTTGTGATGAACATGATGTGCTTTGAATCGAAGTAAGTTAGAGTCTTCGAAAAGAAATCTATCCAGTTTTTCGAATAGTGGTTATCCCTCTATCGAATTATTTTCCCATAGTGTTTTGTATCTCTACTAGATCGTCATGACGCTTGGTCGATTTTCGATAATATAAATCCAGGGTTGTATTTTGTCAGTTGATATATAAGTTTGTTTCCACGAGACTAATAAGCTTTGGTTGTCTGGTCCAGCCTCGAACTTGAAGGCTTCAGGTTTGATTTTAATTTTTGTTGATTTCAAAAATTGAACTTCTAAATCATACACGTGCATTTTCAGATACACGTCCTTGTCGTTGGCTTCTGGACACATTTGCATGTTCATGGGTCATCGCCAATTTTCATTGTATTTTGTACATATGTGCTTTGAGTAATTTCCATGCCTATGTTTGTTTGCATACATGCTCATAGTCGATCCCTCTTCTTCTCTCCTTTTTTTGAGTGTTTGTAGGGATCGGCATATGTTTAGCCGATCCTTCCTCTCCTTTTCTTATGTTTACATGGTTTGGCATATTTCCAGCCAATCCCCTTCTCTTTCCTCTTTTTTTATATATATGCATGCTCATAGTCATCAGTAACTTTTTAGCTGATCCCTCTCCCCTTCAGTTCAAGTCGAAACCGTGGACCGATCCCCTCTTCCTAATTTATAAACTAACATCCTTCTCCCCCTTACTTACTTATTTCATTTCCCTACCATCCCTCAAAATACCGAACCTTCCTCTTACCTTCCATCAAAACCGATCCCACCCTTCTTTCTTCTTCCCTTAATTTCAAAACGAAATTTTCTACAATTCACCTTGCTTCACGAACCCGCTTCCTCTTACCTTCCATTTTGAACATCTCTAAGCCATCAGTTAACACCTCTAACACATATACACATGTAGGTAAGTTTGTTTAGTTTATAACTTTTGATTTTATGATGAGAGGGTGGATTCCATGCCATTGGCGACTAGGATGGTGCTTGGCGCGGTGATGAATCGATGGCCGAAGTTGCTTGGAGGAGATGAGATGCGGGATATTGAGGGATTCGGTAGAGCAAAAAAGGTGGAAGAAGAAGTGAGTGCACGGCGAAAGGTTCGGTCGAGTAGGAAAGGAGGATAACAGGTTGGGTAGAAGAGAGATCGGTTTGAATTTGTTGTAATGCATGGGTATCACGATCCCTCTCCTGGTTAAGTGGGATAGGGATCGGTGTGGAAGCTTGATGGAAGGAAGGGATTGGTGGAGTGGGCTAGCGTGGAAGGATCAGTATTGGAAGTTAGCAAAGTAAGGATCAATAACTTCGAAGTTGCAAAAGGATCGGCAAGGGTCATGTAGGGAAAGGGTTCGGTAGTTTTTGGTAAAGGAAAGGGATCGACATTGGTCATCTGGAGAGAGGGATCGGTTGTTTTGCGCTGGGATAAGGGTCGGCTATATAGGGATTGGCATATTGGTATAGGCATATTTGTACTTGTCTAATTCTTAGGCTTTGAATTGAACACGAAAAACAATCCATAATCACTTATTTGAGCAATTATAACTAATCCCATCTCAATGAACTTGGATATATGACGACGATGAACAACAAGACTTGCATATTCACTATTGAACTTGAAATTGAACGATCAAATCCTTAGGACTTAGAACACGAACTAGAACTTAACACATGGACTTGAATAACGGATTTCACACTTTGATATGCCGATGGCCGATCCCAAAGCTTACACAACCAATCAATCTATTCGCCAGTTGGGACGGTCTCCAAAATTTCATCATTTACTTTGTTTGTTTTATTTAGAGCTACTTACCTCTGCATTACACGACACTGCACCATGCTAGATTACACTTAACATGGGACATGTAAACTTTTTTAATCTTGATTATTTGCTGAGTATAGTTGACATGGACTTCAGACTTTCAGAGCATCTAGCTGCAATGTATTTCGGACCAGTCTCGCAACATAGCAATCTTGAAGCAGAGTCAAGTTCCGTGACTATATCTGGCAGGCTTTCACTTAGTCGTCAAACTGAACAACTGGAAATTTTTGGCCTGTCGGTCGACCTTTTCTTCGACGTTCCCGTCCTTCTGGCGGAAGGTGTAGGTCTTGCCCCTGACACTGTAGAAGGCGCTATATTTTTAGATAACCCGATAGATTCTCAAGCCTCCAGAATTGGCGAGGCCGCTCTTTGCAGATTATGTTCCAGACATGGAATTCCATTCGAAGACGTTTTGGTTCTTTCGTTAAACGATAGGCTCACTTGCCCCCAGAGGGGTATACCGCATGCAATAAGTCCATGTGCTGGGCCGGATGCATGCCGCCCTTCAATTCTTTTATCTGGGAGATGCTAAAATACCTTGGGATAGCTCCTACTCAACTACACTTGAACAGCTATGCCTTTTTCCATGGCACTTTCTTATTATTCATGAGCATTCTGTTCCGCCCACCAACTCTTGAAGACATAAGGTTTATTTATAACTTCAAACGATAGACAGGGAGCCTTTCCTACATTTTCCTCGAGCCTTCGCCCAACTACCAAGTCTTAACGGGTGCTTGGAACAAACTCAGTCGTTTCAAACACGAATAGTTTTATGTCCGATGTTTGCCTGGCTTTGCAAGGCAATGGTTAGAAGGGCGTAAGTGTCGTATTCGCTCTATTGTCAAATTCTTTAAACCAGATCATAACCTGAATCAACTAACATTCTAAAAATCTACAACTGTCCGTCCACGTCCAGAGGGCGATAGTTTTTCGTGGGCAATTTCTGCAATTCGTGCCACTCCAATCGAAGACAGGGACATTAGACTTCATGTAACCAGCGAATGGTTCTCTCTGTTCAGATTGCTGGAGAAAGGTCGCAGCATTGGGCTTCCAAGAAGCACTGCACTGCCAGGATATGTTGCAGAACAAGAAGGTGACATCAATAACCTTGTCGTGCCCTCAGTGGAGGGAGCTTTGGATAACGGCAAAGAAGGCGAAATTAGGGGTGTTGAGACCAACGGGCCTAGCAACGCTGATGCGGGTCCTGGCAATGCACCTGTGGTCAAACTATCATAAGACGCGCAACCTCTCACGCTTGCTAAGAGAAGAAAGAAGCTTGCATATAAGCTTCGTAGGAGGAAAACTGCTAAGGAGCCTGAGTTTGTTATCACTTTCATCGACGAAGAGTCGTCTTCCCGACGTTTAGAAAGCTCAATGAAAGGGTTTTCAAATCTCCAAATCCCTGATGAAAACATGACTTATGACTTTCCTAACATTAGTATTGAGGGGCTAAATTCTCCTACCAGAAGTGGTGATGGCATTCTTCCCACCGGAAAAGGAGAGAAAACTCCTACGAGCAAGGCTGCAGCTATTGGTCCATCGAAGGGACACTAGGACACTCACAATCACGTGCAATTCACCACACGATCTCCATCTACCTTTTGTATAATAGTCACTTATACATTTTGTTTGGTTTTTTGCAGGTGCGATGTCTCAATCTTGAGCTTTCGATCGCTTGAGGGGCTCCACAATGCAATTCAGATCCAAATGTGATTCAGAATCGGGTAGGCGTAGAGAGAGGGATGACGACCGAGAATGAAGTCGTCGTTTAAGGGAATCATTCTCTTCCAAGCATAAGTCCCCGTCTCGATCGTCTCATCAGGAAGCTCAACCTAATCTTCTTGTGTACAGTGGTGATCAGACCTCTCTCCATGGTCCTCAAGTCTCCATACCACCTGAGCAGTACCTCGGCTCCTTCAGCTCCAAGAAGTCCCTTGACCGTAGGTCAAGTAAACATCCAATAGTCGCTTCTGATCCATCTTTGTCGGCTGCGGCTCCTGAAGCTTCTACAGCAGAAAAATTGGCTGAACTTAAGGTCATTTTCCCAAAGATTTATTTTGATGGGCTTAAGTTCCTCCCCTCCATTCATACAATCCCAGGGAATGTTAAGGCAAGTTCTCTCACATGCGTAATGACATTTTTGTACAACACGAATTGTTCCTACACTTAGTAGAGAAGATCTCCGAAGTGTCTATCGAGAGGCAGCATGAATTGATTGTTTCAAGCTAGAGGTGATCCATGATAAAGATATAATTAAACACCAAGATACTATGATCTCGGATTTAATGGTGAAGCTAAACGAGGCAGAAAAAAGTGCTAAGGAAACATCTAAAGCGGTGAGTCATCTAGAGGCTGCCACAAAAAGGAACTTGATGTTGCTCTTAACCGCAACGGTGCACTTGCCTTGGAAAAGATACCTTGCAAAAGGAGAAAAATATTTTGGCCAGCCACGTTGAAGAGCTTGAAGAACTTATTAAGAAGGAGAGGGAAGAGAAAATCGAAGCTCAAGAAGAATCACAAGGATAATGTGAAGAGGCTGTTGAGGCTCGGACTTTGAAGATTAAGCTTGATGAACAACTTGCTCAAATTGAAGTCCTCAAAGAAGAGGCGAGGGAAGCGGGCTGCAATGAGATGAAAGAATAGCTTGAGGCCCAGGTAGAGGATGCTAAGGAAGCTGGTCGAAATGTAATTAAAGACTTGTTCGATCCCCTAATCATTGAATACAATGCTAAAGTCCTTATCCACCACGATATGAGCTTTCTTAGTGAGGGTTATCTTGAGTCGCTTGCTGAGGTCTGGGAGTACATTGTTGAAATGAAAAGGGGAACCCTTGATGAAGCTAGTTTAGACGAAGAAAAACTAATACGGGAGATTCTCCGTGGGGATGAGCCTCTAGACCTTGCTACTGTAAAAATTCGATATTTTGACATTCTAGCACCTTCCCGTAAAGGGAGGACACTACCAAGCCTTCGGAGTCTGATCCCAAAGGTCCCTCTTCTTTTCAAGCAGTCGGAGTGTCAGTTTCTCTCGGTCCGAGACAGGATCTAAGCTACGATTCTGACAAACCCGATTATCAATCTAAGGTGCTAACCCCTATTCTGGAAGGGGGACTCTGGCGGTAACTGAAAGTCAGCCGAACGCAGGTATTCCGCTCTATTTTCCACTTTTCGAGAGATATCGTTCTTTATGTCCAGTAGTCATAGGCTTATCTTCTTATTTCCGCGAATCTGCAGGTCTATCGGGTCCCAGCCAAAGTCCAAAAAGTGGTGCCGTCGTGGAACAACAATCGACATCAACTAAGATTCCGTGGCCACAGATGCTCTAGGACCCGACACTCAAGTTATCGAAATGCTTGATGATGATATAGTTGAAGACCCGCCATTGGTTGATGAGCCGGATGGCGTTGTAATTACTGGCGTCGGTGAAGATATCGATGAGCTCAGCTTAAAAGAGCACATCGAGAAGGAGGAATTGTTGAAGAAAAAAGCTAAGGCTGAACCTGCTGACATGGACATTAACGATCCAAATCTCATCCCATTACAAGTCATCCCACCTGGCGGGTCGGTTCCCCAAGAACTCCATCCATCTTCGAAAGTTCTCCTGCCAAGTGCGGCAAAGGATTAAGGAAAAGAATAGGCGGAAGTTCGAGTGGTGGTACTCCTAAGAGATCCTGAAAGGATAAAGGGCAGAAGAAATAGTCATCACTCTGACTTAGTTTGTATATAGTTTGCATAACTTTTTTTCTCTTTTGTCGGTCATGACTGTATGGGCGCGGCCCCGTTCTTGAATAAACCTGTATCACCATTTTTAAAGTTTATTATGTGAATAAAAGTTCTTTGTTTTCTGTCAAACTCTTATGTGAATTTTTATTAAATTGGTCGAGCTATTACTTTCCATTCAATGTACTTGTAATTCATTGCTCGTGGCTTTGGGTGATAATCCGTTGATTCTATCCCAAGGCCTCCATGTGGTCGTGGTCATGAGTCATACCAAATACGGGGATCAAGCCCTAATGTTATGATGTCGAATTCAGCGGTTTGAATGATTATACTCCTGCCCCCAGTCTTGGGTTATTAGAATTAAACGGTGGATGGTCGAACTTCATCCTTTCAAGTTTATACTCCTCATGTCGGTTTCAGACCGAAGTTCACGAAATAGTGAGTGGCCGAACCGCACTCCTCTATTTGTTTATACTCATATCTGCACTTTGGGGATAAGAGTTAGTTAGCGGGTGGTCGAACCACACCCAGCTTATGTTATACTCCAGTCCACACTCTGGGGATAAGAGTTAGTTAGCGGGTGGTCGAATAGCACTCAGCTTGTGTTTATACTCAAGTCCACACTCTGGGGACATAGAGTTATTTCGGAAAATAATCGGATCATACTTTCCTTAATTGATTGATATGCTCCCAAGTTCGGGGGTTAACTTAGTGAGCGATCGTATCACGATCACTTTTGATTCATATTTGTCCCATCTTTTGATAGGATTAAGTTGGTCATTTGATGGTCGAATCACATCCATCCCTCGTTGGACATCCCGTCCATCGGGTTGTGAGTGTAAATCGTCAAATAAACGGTCGGACCATTCTCATTTTGTTTAGTTCAATTGTGAACTTGTGTACTTGGCTAGCTCCAAACTCTGGGAACCTGCTCGGACATGTCAATACTAGTTAGTCCAGTATCGTAACTAATATGTACTGCTATAGCAAACACAGACATGAAGGAAATTCAAAACTTTATTTGTCAAACAGAAAGAAGTGACATAATTTGTCTTATTACATATCTTTGAAACTCAAATGCTAAATCAAATCTTGAAATTAAATACAACTGAATGAAAAAGAAATAAACTAAGTGAAATAGCGTCGTAAATGCTCGCTATTCCACGCCCTTAGGAGTGTGATGCCATCAATAGTCGCTAGCTTGAAAGTTCCCTCTCCAAGCCTCTGTACAATGACGTATGGTCCTTCCTAATTAGGATTCATATGCGATGGGGCAGAAAAATCCATTTCAAGATGATTTCGCCAATTTCAAATGTTCTTAGTCAGGCTTTTGTGTTGTAGTATCGGGCGACTCTGTGTCGGTGAGCAGCTGCCCTCAAATCAGCTTCTTCGCGCTTCTGATCTACAAAATCTAGAGATTCTAAGAGGATATAATTATTCTTTCTGGGATCGTAGTAGGTCACTCAATGAGAAGGGACTTCGAGCTCAAGAGGAATAACGGCTTCAGAACCGTAAGTAAGGGCAAATGGAGTACGACCAGTCGTGGACTTGTAGGTGGTTCTATAAGCCCATAGTGCTGTCGGGAGTTCATTTACCCACTTGCCTCTGGCTTTCTCCAAAGGCTTCTTCAGAATGGACTTTATGATTTTGTTCACATCGCCAACTTGTCCATTGGCTTGAGGGAAAGCGACTACTGCAAACCTCTTTTCAATATGATACCGACGGTAGAAGTCTTTGAATTTAGCACTGTCGAATTGAGTCCCATTATCTGTTACAATAGCTCGTGGAAGACTGAAACGATATATGATGTTTTGAACGATGAAGTTGATTACTTTCCTTGTTATGATCATAGCTAATGGTTCCGCTTCGGTCCTTTTGGTGAAGTAATCAGCTGCGACGATGGCGTACTTCGTACCACCTTTAGAGATCAATAAGGAACCGATAATATCTATACCCCATATAGCAAACGACCATAGATTGACCATTTGTGTAATTTACGTCGGCGGAGCTCTTGGAACTTTGCATATATCTGGCACTTATCACATCGCCTTACATAGCAGCATCTCGATTGACGGTTGGCCAATAATACCCATAACGAAGTATTTTCTTTGCTAGAGTTTGCCCCCCAGTGTGATCGCCACATTCTCCTTCCTGAACTTCCTTTAGGACTTGTTTTATTTCATCCCGAGCGATACACCGTAGCAAGGGAATGAAAAAGCCCTTTCTGTACATAACTCCTTCCTGTATGATATATCGTGAAGCTTTACGAAGGACTTGTTGTTTTTTATTCCTTCATTCGAGAAGGATTCCCTGTAGCAAATAGTCTTTAATCGGGGTCATCCACGACTCCTTCTTAGGCTCTGTCTCGGATACCTGGTCGATCTCCATCGGGCTTATGCTCGGAGCATTTAATACTTCGACTGGAACCAAACCCATCTATTGTGCATCCCCGGTGCTAGCCAACTTTGCTAATGAATCAGCCTCTTTGTTTTGATCTCGAGGAATGTGCGTAATATCATAGTACTCAAAGTCAGTCAACAATTCTTGGACTTACGTAAGGTATAGAGCAAGTCATTGTCCTTTAGCTTGGTAATCTACCCTGACTTGGTATACTATCAATCATGAGTCACAAAAGATTTCAAGAGACTTTATTTCCAGTTCTCTAGCGAGTTTAAGTCTAGCAATCAGAGCCTATAATCAGCTTTGTTGTTTGTTGCAGGGAAATTGAGCTTTAAAAATTGCAAATTGTCCGATCTTCGGGAGTTATAAGCACAATCCCTGCTCAAGAACAATGATCATTGAATGCTCAATCTATTTATAACCTCCACCGTATGGTAGGGGTTTCACCGTTCTTTGAGAAATCATCATGTGTAGTAAATTCTGCTATAAAATCTACCAGTGCCTGACCCTGGATAACCCTTTGAGGAATATAAATAATGTCGAATTGGCTAAGTCCGATATTCCACTTGAATAACCTTCTAGATGTCTCAGGTCGCTGTAGGACTTGTCGTAACGGCTGGTCGGTGTAAACGTTGATAGGATGTGCCTGAAAGTAAGGGAGGAGCTTTCACGATGTAATCAAAAAGCAGTATGCCAGTTTATCTATAATCAGATAGTTCCTTTCGGCTCCTATTAATCGTTTGCTAACATAATAGACCGGTCTTTGGATCCTATTCTCTTTGCGAAGTAGTGCGGTACTTATAGCATGCACCGACACGACCAAGTAGATATACAAATCTTCATGATCTACCGGCTTTGACAAGATAGGAGGTCTCTCTAAGTAGTTCACCAAAGCTTGGAAGACGTCTTTACAATCCTATGTCCATTCAAAATTCCTTTTTCCTCTTCTAATCAAGTCAAAGAAAGGAATGGATTTATCGGTAGCTCTTGAAATAAATCGGCTTAGGGTGGCAACCTTCCCATTCAGGCACTGCACTTGTTTGATAGTCTTTGGCGCTTGGATGTTGCAAATAGCTTGGATCTTCTTGGGATTGGCTGCGATTCCACGGGCATTAACGATGAAAGCCAAGAACTTTCTTAATGCTACGCCAAAAGAACACTTTAAAGGGTTAATCTTCATTTTATAGTATCTGAGAATATCGAACATTTCCGCCTAGCCTCTAATGTGGTCGCTAGACCATCGTGACTTTATGAGCATATAATCCACATATACCTCCATTGTTCTTCCGATCCGATCTTTAAACACTTTGTTGACTAGGCGTTGGTAAGTTTCTCCTGCATTTTTTAGTCCAAATGGCATTACCTCACAGCAATATAATCCAACATCAGTAATGAAACTGGTGTACTCTTGATCGGAAATATGCATCGAGATCTGGTTAGATCCTGAGTACGCATCCATAAAAGATAGAAATTCGTGTCCCACGGTTGAGTCTACTAGCTGGTCAATCCTTGGAAGGGAAAAGCTGTCTTTTGGGCATGCCTTATTCAAGTCTGAGTAATCAACGCATGTCCTCCATTTCCCATTTGCCTTTCTTACAAGTACATGATTTGATACCCACTTCAAGTAGAGGGCGTCGCGAATAAATGTAACACCACATATTTTTAGTAACATTATTAGGGACATTTAATTAGGTAAATTAAATGAAATAATGTAAAATGGTTAATGGGTTGAGATTTGTGATTAGTAAGGGTAGCTGTGCCATATACAAATGAACTAAAGAATTAAAATGTTAAGGCAAATAGACAAGGGGCAATATAGGAATAGGACACATCCTTATACCCTAAACCCTTAACCCCATCATTCACACGTTGATTTCTATATTCACAAAGGAAAAACAAACTTGAGGCCGACCACCATTAAGGGAAGAAAAGAGAAAATAAGCAAGATTTCAAAGGAAAAGCTTAAGCAACTTAATCAAGATCAAATCTCAAATCCTTAATCTCAAAGCTAAGGTGAATAATGACTACATCTTATATTTTCTATTATTTTCAATTTTAAGGTTAATCCTAATTATTTTGCAAGGTTATGCCATGTTTTTGAAATGATTAAATGTTTATATATGCTTGTTGATGATTTATGATAATTCATATAGATTTTATGATATGTTTTAATGTGAAAATCCTATTAAATAACATTCAAATGCCTTGCGACTTTGGGTTTAGATCAGAAATCATATTTTAGATATGGGTTTTAATTTTCATAGTTTTCTAAAGTAATGTGGATTTAATATTAATTTTCTAGTGAAGAAAATGGTTATTTGGGTTTAAAATAATTTACGGCTAAATTATTTATGTTTTGGGTCTTAAATTAATATATGTTAGAAAACATATTAAAAATAATTTTTTGGAATTTTTGTAGAATTTTCCTAAGTGTTTTAATAGATATATAAAATTATTTAAGGTATAGGACTTAAATGTTTTATATATTTATAAAAGGAGAAGGGGTATTTTGTAAATAAATTAAATTGTTTACTTCTAAAATTTTGGCAGCACTTTTAGAAAAGAAAATTAGCAACCAATAAAATTTTGACAAACAAGGCATGTTAGTAGAAAAGTATTTCTTTTTAAAGTTAAAAATAGATTTTACATGCTTTTAGCATGTTTTGCCTCTTTCGGCACAAGGGTTTCGATTGAGTAGTTCCGCCTTCATTATTGTCGAAACCAATGCTCATGGTATCAATATACTTGGTACGTCGCGAAGTGGACTTAAGCAGAATGTACTGGGTTGAAACTTGGGGTTCCGATTGGGTCAAAACGTGACTTTGTTTTGAAATGAACATGTGCCTGCTTTGCTTTCAAAGGATATGCTTTCGACTGGTTAGCTTTCAACTGGGTTAAATGTTTTAAAGGAAAGGTTTCGAATGGGTTGCGCCTTTTGTTTTAAGTATAATGCTTTCGAAGGAGTCGAAACCCCTTGCTACCGCTTTTCTTACCTTTCGATGTCAATGGTTTCGGAAGGTATACTTTGTTTTAAATCCCAAGCCACTTCTCCAATGCTTTCGAAAGGGTTGGTTTTGACACCATCACTTCTTTACTTTGGAATTGCTTTCGACTTAAATGTTTTATGACCCTTTTTGCTCCGTTGAAGGTAGAACCCAAAGGTTTCAAAGGAATTAGTTTTAAATGGTTTCGAAAGGTTTCCACATGTTTATATCAAACCCAAATGCTTTCGAAAGGTTTGCTGTTTATAAAGGTTTTGAAGCTTTCGAAAGGTTTTAAAGAAAGGTTTCTAAGGGGTGGTTCCCCAATGGTTTCGAAAGGTTTGAAAGGTAAGGTTTTCCAATGGTTTCAAAAGGCAATGTTTAAAGGTTTTAAAGAAGGATGTCTAAGATTTTTAAAGCTTTCGAAGGAAAGGTATTTCAATGGTTTCAAAAGGAAGATTGAATGGTTTCGAAAGGAATGTTTTGGCCTTTCTGCCTTGGTTATAAAAAGGGTTTACTTGGTTTCGAGAGGGGTACTTTCAACTGGTTCGAAAGGGGTACTTTCAAAGGTTTAAATGTTTTCATTAACAAAGATTTGTGTAAAGTATATATTACATGGAAAAGGGATTTGAGTAAAGCATAGAATATATATTTTCCTTGTTTGAAGTATGATTTAAAGGTTTTAAATCAATTTGAGAAGAAAAGGTTTTCAAGGAAAATTTAAGGGAAGATTAGCCTAAGTAAAATGACTCAGATATTTGCATACCAGATGGGACTGGTATAGGGTCGTGCTCTACACATTAGCTATTAGCCTCTAGCTAATTTAGTCTAAATTGCCAGTGTGTAGGGTTTTGTCACAGGTAGGACTAAAATGATGTTACACATAGAAGGGAATATATTTGTACAGAGGTAGGTTATTGGTGAGCCCGCAAAACCATTAGGATCAGTTGACCGGGAGAAAGTAAGTTAGGGACAGACCGTTCAGAAGAGGAGTATCTAACAGATGTTAGATTATTTGTTTATATTATCTGGTAGGTCTGAGTCAGCCAAAGGTTAGTAGTTAGCCAAATAAAACTATAGTGTTCAGATAGATAGTTCATTTGTTAACTAGTATGTATGTTTACGTGATAATGCTTTACAGTTTTAACCAGTTTTGTTTGTCGGATTATGAATTGCAAAAGATATGTTTTAAAACGGTATTAGTGAGGGGAAACCCGTTCCACTAAGCGGCATGGTCTTACTTATTATCAAATAATCGAGATGTATAGTATTATTCACACCAGGCTTTATGTTTGACTCAAAGTTTAAGTTTTTCCCCTTGAACTCTCGGGTGCTCAAAATTGATTTGAGTAGGCTAAGGGTTGAGGATTTTCAGGTTTTTAGTAGGTTGGTGAATAAAGTTTCTGAAGACGAGCAGGTGGCTGACGAATAGCTATTTACGAGTTGCAGTTCTGTTTTGTTTGTTTTCGCTTTGCTGTATTATGTCAGTTATGACAATGTAGTACTCTGGTCAACCAAGAGGGCATCATCATATGTCACTCTTGGTGTATTTATGTAATAATTATATTTTATCTGAACCTGGAAAAGCGATGGGATTATGTAATATGGATATGAAACTTGTATTTTGAAATATAATCAGAAATGTTATTTTTGAAATCTGTGATGTTTTTGTTTCATATTCAAGTGTTTCTGATATTATGGATACCAATAACATAGCCGTATTTTGTCACCGAAAGTTAATACTATAGATGATTGCAGCATCTGCAGCGCTTAGCTTTGGGCCTCAAGATAGGAGATGTTATAATAAACCCATTAATTTTGAGCCTATCCACCTCCTCTTTAAGAGCGGCAAATCTCTCCGGATCCATGCCATGCCTTTTTTGTTTCCTCGGGACATGCCTTGGGTCAATATTCAATGCATGGCTCGTGATGGCAGGCAAGAACCCACACATGTCAGAGAAAGTCCAAGCGAACACGTCGAGATTCGCTCGGAAAAATCAAGCAAGCTCTTTCATTATTGGGGGGCTGAGCTGTGATCCAATCTTTAGGACCTGTGACGGGTCAACGTGGCTAACTGTGATGTCAATCATCAGTTTAGCTGGTGCAGCCTTGGTCTCTTTGGGATCCTCCTTATCATCTCATGGATCTATGTCCCTACAGAACCGACTGTAGCAGCCGAGCCAAGGCTCACACCCTGGTTGTCAATCTTCAGTGGCTTGAATGCAGACAGACTTGTCCACACCTTTACCCTCTTCCTTTCTTTGAGCATCCCTCAATTCAGCTACATAACAGGAACGTTCGATCGCCTGATCACCATGAACAACTCCTACACCATTATCGGTTGGGAACTTCAAAGTCAAACACCATGGAGTAAGAGCTGCCCGAAACTCAGCTAGGGCCGGTCGGCCCAAAAAGGTGTTGTACGGAGAATCAACATCCAGAACAACAAAAGGAAGAATCCACACTCTCCTACGGTCACCTTCTCCCAATTCTACAGGCAATTCAACATAACCAACGGCTTTGGTTGCAGCATCGTTAAAGCCATGAATGCAGGCTTTAGATGGTTTCAAGTCCTTGTCTTCCATCCTCATCTAATCAAAGCTTTTTTGAAAATTATATTTATAGAACTTCCACAATAAACCAATATCCTTCTCACTAAAGTGGGGCCGATCATGGCTGAAATGACCATTGGGTCGATTGTCGAGCCTCCACCTTGTTTGCATCTCTGTTTCTAAACACAATATCATCTGCCATTGTACGTTGCTATTTTTTTGAAGCTCCATCTTTCGTACTCGAACAACATTCAAAATTCACATGTTTAATTATGCTAGCGTAGCGCTCCATCTCATGCCAACACTTATCAGTCAGATATGGTCCTCCGACTATTGTACCGATTACCAATCTTCCACCAGTCCGAGCAGGCTCCTCAGCTCTGTGCAGTGCTTGTCCTCGGTTAGGATCGGATGTCTCCTGCTTGCCATCCTATGGGTTTTTACAAACTGGTGTAGCTTTCTTTTCGAGGCAGCTTCCTGTACTGCATGGTGTTGCAGGTAGACAAATAAATATTCTCAAGTGGTTTTTTCAGTGGTGTATAGGTATCATACCTCGAAATCCTAGGCTTCCCTCTTCCAGAATCCCCCTTTCGTTCTCGGCTCTTATCTCCACTTTTCTTTTTTGATTCGGTTTGTTCTGGATATTCACTTGAACTTTTCCACAGCTATCATCAGACTGCTTTACTACAATATTACTCTATAATCCCTCTCCACTTGATCCCACAACATTCTTCTTCCTAAAGCATCTGGCTTCTTTCTTCCTCAAGTACCAAGCCACCTTTGCATAAAAGAACTCCAACGTTGTGGGGGGCTTGCCAGCTAATCAATAGCCAAAATCACACTCTGGTTCAATCTCTCTTGTTACGACCATCAATATTGCATGGTCATTCGGATTACTAATTCTGTGACAGCTGTATTGAATCTCTCCAAGTAATCTTTCGACAATTCTCCTGTAGCTTGGATCACGCTGGATAGAGACGTTACATCTTTGGGGCGAGTTGCATGCATACGAAATTGCTCCATAAACCTTGTTGCCAAATCATCAAATTTAGAGATTGACTGTGGGGGTAACCTTGTAAACCACATTGTTGCTATTCCAGAGAGGGTTATAGGAAAACATCTACATTTGGTTGCATGATCTGCTCATGTGGAATCCATCAGACATTCATATCTCATGATGTGCTTCCTTGGATCAGTTTTTTGCTCGTAGGTAGGCATCGATGGCATGTTGAACCTCCTTGGATACTCTGCATGTAAGACATTATCAGTGAACGGGGTATGGCTTCTTGAGATTCCTCGGTCATCATTGGTCAAGCCTTGGCTCTCTTACTAACTGTCCAGCCAAAGCCGATAAGTCTGATGTTTGGATAGTTGGTGCCAAGCGGTGGTCGTGTTCCACCTTACGTGAATGGTTCGGTCGATGTCTACATGTCGTTCCAAACCTTCTTGGTTTAACATATTCCCGATGTATATCTCGTAAATTCACTTCATCATCATTCCGAGGATGCAATTGGTCAACATTCAACTGAAATCCATCATCCAAATCAGCCGCAGCAGCTCCAGCTTGAATATCAGCATGCATAGGTAAGTTCCCTCCTTTGGAGGAGGGATCGGTACCAATCCCTATGGAGGGATCTATTCTGGCAGACCAGAATGGTCTGCCCGTTGATGCCTTGAAGTTTCTAAACAATATTCATCTATTTTGCGACGCATGTGCCTGTGATACTCGTCCGATGAACTAGAACTCTCTGATGCTGCGTAAGGGGTAGGGTCCCTCCTAGCATTCCCTCACTGTTGCTAACTGAGTTGTTTTATTAGGTTGATATTGGCTTGAATCTGCTAATTTAGCTGTCGATGGCTGTCCATTAGCTCTCTCATCAGATTCTGGAATTTGGCTCTTATAATGGAATCAGCTGGATTCTAGACTTCAACTGGATCGGCATTCACATCCATTGGTTGAATGCTCAGGCCTCCTTGCTGGACGCTAGCATTCTTGTTTCCTTCTGTAATCCGAGAAGTAGATCTAGCGTTCCTCATCATTATTGATAGCTTTGCTTAGATTTTCTCAAATCAGAATAAAATGAGAAAACTTCCTGAAGATAATTGTGGATCTCCTTCCGGGGATTTATGCAATCCAGTAGTAATAAAAGAATAATCCTAATAAGCTGAGAATCAAGGTTCTCAATGAAAGCACCAAAATGTTTACACCAAAAATTAGCACAAACACCCAATAGAAGTTTTGAAGAAAAATAAATGAAGAATATAAAATGAAAACAGAGGATAATAACAAAGAAATAGCAGCAAGTTGAGAGAATAACATGCACACAACGAGTTATAGTGGTTCGGCATTGTTTGCCTACGTCCACTTTGAATAGATTGTTCTATTAATCACTTTATAAACTGAGTACAATATGGATCAGAGGAAAATCCTTAGTTACATAAGAATATAGAGCAACTAGCAGCGTAAAATCCCCAAAAATAAACAACCAAGCCTGTATTTGTAGACTTAGTGAGCAAATATCTCCCTGAAAATTTGGCAGAAGGACCTACAGAACTATATGCACCCATAAGAGTGATCAAATGGCCCAATTCCCAAGGAAGAGGGATCGGTACCAATCCTTATTTTGGTGGAATTTTGGGGTGCGATCCCTTTGGTAGCTCCCACATGCTAAAATATGCTTACCCTCCAACTTTCATCCCAATTGGATCAGTAGAACTCGAGTTATTGCTTGATCTTTGCTTCAATATGGGTTGATTACTGATTCCTGCCGATCCCTACCAAGGGAAGAATGCCGATCCCTCTAACTTAACCTTCTTGAGGTTTGATCTTTAAGGTTGGCTCCCTAGGGTTCCCATATCTCGCTTACAAAATTTCATATGCATTGGACTTATAGATCTTGAGATATCAACTATTTTCTATTGAAATGCACTTGTTTCTTGAAACATACCGATCCCTATGTTGGAAGTCAATTTATACCGATCCCTCCTATGTGTTGAACCATATTTCGTACTTCGAACATTCTCCCTTGCATATCTATTAATTCCATTCAACCTTGACTTCATGTTATCATCTGTACTTGACTTATGGGCCCCACAATCATCACTTTAGAATCATCAGCCTTGATAGCAGTCGAATCTAACTCGTGCAATCAGTTCAATATGGCAGGGTTAAAATGCCGAATAACAGTCCATTTTAGGGCAGGTTGTTACAATATTGCAGTGATAATATAATACAAAAATATACATGATATGTCCAATATACAATACAAGGATCTACATACATGAGACTATATAAAATCAAAATGATATATAGAAATAATACATACTAGCCTCCTCTAAGCCCAGATAATACAAGCTAGTCTTGTCATCCTATATCTAAAATGTCGTGGACTGACCCGAGTATTATATAAATCATACATGGGTCAGACTATATCTAAATCAACAATATACGTATGGAACTCAGTTTATACTGGATAATAATTATATTATGATAACACCATCAAAATAATTCAAAAGAAAAATCATAACATCAATATATATAGTGATGTATGCATAGCATATAATTACAATATCATAAACAAGTCCCAAAGTGTCATTTAACGTAGAATACCACAAAATGTGCATAAAGATGTCATCACCCATAAAACTCATCAAATCATAAATCACGAAACAACATCAATTGGGCGAATCATACATATCCTGAAATCATCATCAAAATCCAGTAATCATCAATATATGAGATATCATCAAGTATATCTCTTAGTCTTGAGTAATAGAATACCAACATCAATATAAATATAGGTCGCCTGTCAAAGAAATCATATACAATAAAAGATATGAGAATCCACTATAGTTTGGACACCTATCTAGATATAATCTCATCTTCTCATATATATAGTATGACATACATGAAGTCCCAGGTAGAGTCATAAATACATCTTATGTGGGTCACCTAACCCTGGGTCGCCTAACCCATATTTATACTTAAGTGAGGTATATCAATAGAATATGCCAACTATCACTCCGTTAGAACCAAAAGGGAGACCGATGGCCGTCTGCCTACTCCAGAAGCCCAGGATCACCTAACCGGATCTACTCCTATAGATTTTGATTACCTCGATGGACATCGAGACACATATCCACCAGTGGCTTGTCAACACGTAGCCTGTTAGTCACGACCCTACTTTGCCCCAGCAGGTAACATATTGCTGGCCTATGCAACATAAAAAAGGCTATATGACACCTACCCTATGGGTCACCTAACCAAAACCTTAAGATGTAGGGCACCTATCTTATGGGTCAGCTCTCCTAAATGATGTGATGTGCATCAAATTAAATTTCCAATTAAAAGATGTCACAGATCTAGGGCGCGACCCCAAGATCAGGCCTCTAAGGTGTATTCTAGTCATTTGGTTCTCTCTAATGCCTATAACAGGAGTACATCATAATAGTGGCACACAAGATCAGTTTATATTAGGACACCTACTCTGCTTACACCTACGAGCATCACCTAATGTAAGTACAATCTCGTAATACAATTCCCGTAACTTAACGGTCATCTACTTACAATGAATAACCAAATAAATATCATAACAGTGTCCCATACCACTGTGTGATACTCAAACGTTTATTCATTGTTTATAGACCATAGTCAATCTTCACAAAATTTTATATAATGAGTCCAAATACAAACGGAGAAATATTACCGAGTGCACTGTCCCAAACGGTATTATAACTCCGTTTATTCAGATTTCTCATCACACATAATTAGAAATCATCATAAAATCACATAGAAGGATGTCAAGACCGTATCAAACTAAATCGCTAAACAACTCAACATCAATGGTGAATCTCTCATATGACCCAATTCAATATAAAATAAAAGAGAGATCAGAAAAGTATAACAAAATAAATTAATCAAATATATAATAATAAAGTTTAACAAGATCTTTCTTTGAACTATTAAATATAAATCAAATATTTAAATATATATATATATCTGTGTGTGTGTGTGTGTGTATAAAGCACACTTTTCTAATTCTTAAATAATGATATAAATTATAATATACACTTTAAAATACTTAAAATATTAATTAGACAATTATTTCTTATTATTACTTATTTTACGGAATTTATATAAACTTGTAAATAATTATTTAAAACCCAATTATAAATTTCTTTTCAATAAATTAATAAACTTAAATAAAACTTCTTAATCAATTTTATATTCCGAAATCAATTAAAATCTTTAAAATATATTATATTATGTATTGAATTATACTTTTACTTTATTTATATAAATTCCAAAATGAAGATTTAAATTCCAAAATTTACTTCTAAACCATACATGTATATTTTTAAACATTCAATATCGCTTTACAAATCTAATATCATTTATGGAAATCTTTCCATAAATTTCCTTTTATGAAATATTACTTTTAAAATATTAATACAAAATTCAAAATAATTTTTTTATATTTCAAAAATATAGATTACCATTAAAAACTTCACTTTATACTCAAATCAATGACAACTTATATTAAAATCACTTAATATTAATTAAAAGTCATTTCATAATTTTCCATAACTACAAAATAGTTTCAAATAAATTTATAATTTGCAAAATAAATTTTATTCATTCCAAACTATAGGATATTATCCAAAATCACCTTTTACACTCTAAATTATTGATATTACACTTTAAAATCAATGAAATGTATTTTAGTAATCATTTCATATTTTCTTAATAATACATAAACTTTCTGTATAATAATTTGGAAACAATTCTAAGATACGAAATATAATAATTAAAATAGTGATTAACAAGGTGTTTTGTGGTCAAAAGAAAACTATATTTATAATTAAAATAGATTTCCATACTACGAAAAATAAGTTAAATTAAATAATCTACGATAAATTATTTATAAAATACGCTTAAAATGATTTTAAACCCTCAAAATAATTTTCTAGAACTGTTAACCTACCTTTGGCATGGCAACATACAGGCAGATTTAACCCAATCGACTGCACGGTTATCGAGGCTAGGATATTATGGGTTTGATTCGGATGAATGGATGGACAACCACTTACAGATAGTAAACATGAATATGAACTCAGGATTCAGCACAGTCGATGGATAAATGATGTTGGTATTTGGAGTATGGATTTCGAGAAAGGTTGAGTTGCTTTGGGTCACCCAAGGGGTTGCTTCGAGTCACCATATGGTTTGCTTAGGGTCAGGAAAGCAATTACTTCGGGTCACAATTGGATGCACTTTGGTCAGGTCGGCATCGCTCTTGCTTGGGGTCGGATCGGCATGTACTTGGGCTCGGTGCTAGTAAAACTTCGGGTCGGCATAGCTTTGGCATGGCGTCGGCATATTGAGATGGCATGGGATTGGCATATGACTTGCTTCGGGTCCTACTTGGGATCGGCACGGTGTTTACTTCGGGTTCTACTTAATGTCGCTTCGGGTCGGCATTGTTGAGTCACTTCGGGTCGGCATTAAGCTAGGGGTCGGCATATGACTTGCTTTGGGTCCTACTTGAGGTCGACATGGTGTTTACTTCGGGTTCTACTTTGGGTTGCTTCGGGTCGGCATACTTTGAGGGGTTAGCATATTTTGAGGGATCGGCTTATGGAACAACTTTGGGTCAGAGTAGGTTTCACTTCGGGTCATGGAGGCACTTACTTCGGGTCATTAGTTGGTCCACTTAGAGTCGGCTGTAGAAGCAACTTAGGTCGACATGTTTGCTTGGGGTCGGCATGCACTCAGCTTCAGGTCGACATCAGGGAAACTCCGAGTCAGCATAAGACTTGGGGTTCGCATTGGGATAGAGGTGTTTCACTTTTAGGGGTCGGCATATGGGAGCGCTTGGGGTCGGCACTATGTTTACTTTAGGTCAGTACCCGGGTCGGCAGAGAAGAGTTCAAAGGGGTCGGTGTACATGTTACTTGGGGTCGGCATTCATAGTACTTCGGGTCAGAACCAAGATTGCTTCGGGTCAGCACACGGGTCGACAAAGGAGGATCAAACTTGGGGTTAGTTATGTTTTACATAGGGTTGGAGACAAGCTTGCTTCGGGTTCTACTTCGATTTATTCTTCAGGTCGGCGTATTTGGATGAGTTAGGCTCGACTATGGTTTTGGTGGGCCCATGTAAATGAGGAGCCCTGTAGCCGGTGTTTTGCCTATAAATATAGCAGGAGTGGCTTCAGAAAAAAGGATTCTGATTCTATTTCTCTTCATCTTCCATCTAAAGGCTACTCTGCCATTTTTGTTTCAAAAACTCCGGATTGTAACTGTAATCGGATTCAGTATATAAATAAAAAGGAAATTTCTGAAGTGGACGTAGGCCGGAGTTAGCCGAACCACTATAAATCTAGTCTTTTTTACTGCTTTCTTTTTAATTTTTGTTATTCTTCATATTACTTCCACTACATATACTCTGTTTGTGATCTGTGACTGAGCATTGGTGCTTTTATTAGCGATTGGGTGTTTGTGACCAATTTTGGTGCAAACAAGAACTTTTAAAAAATCATTTAAATATGTTAAATAAATAAAACTTCCATAAAAACTCACATGTCAATATTCCAATATATAATGTTCCATTTGCAACCGGATAGAGTTCCGTTTGCAAATTGTCGCATCCAACCAATGCAAACAATCAATCAACTTCCAAACAACAATCAACCAAGGATTTGCAACATAATATCAACCAATGGTATCTAAATCAACCACAAATTCATTGCCAATAACTCACCAATATACCAAGCAATCCATTCAAATGAGAAAATTGAATAATAAATGAGACGGATATAACTTCTGCATTAATTTATAGACATGGTTGTGAGTTAAGAAATACTCTGCAAAATGACGTTTGAATTTTCAAATCAACGACTGCCTTAAATCATGCAACCAATGCGTCGGAGTCACCATTTCTGATCGCCAACCATACTTTGCTCGAACGTCGACTATAACCTGTTGACTCGCACAACAAACCCATATTCAGCCTACTAGAACCGAGCTCCACCTCCGGGCAATGACCGTACTTGCTCTAGCCGCCTTCAAATTGAACGGCATCAAATCGTGATGCTTCACTTACGCACGCCTAAACCATCGCTAAGCCGCATCGCATCGGCCTTGGCCCAACTACTCGTCAGCCCCTTCGCCTGTCGTCGGTTCTTCCTCGAAGCCAAGATGCAATACGATCGCGTGCTCATCACTCTTTTTTTCATGGACGTGATTTTTGGATTGAAAAATTCTGGAGTTGGTGCAAATGAGAGTTTGGGCTTTAGGGATTTAAACTAGAAAAGGAAAATGGGTCTTAAAATAGAAATTGGTATGGGCTTTGGCCTTATTTTAGTTTGATTTGAATTCCAATCTTTAATATTAGTTCCAATTTAATACAAATCGATTTAGTCTCCATCCAACAAGTTTTACATTCCAACAATTATCCAATTTCTTTTACTTTAATACTTATATTTTTCACTACTTATTTATTTCTATTTACGTTCTTGTATTATTACTGAATAAATTTATATTTCAACTATTTCAATCATATAAAATTTATTTACACTTCAAAATATTTTATATTGATTTAAAACATTTTATTCAGTTTCAATTTATTATCTCAAAAGAATTTATTAATTTAATTTAATTTATTAAATCAAAATCCTTTATTAAATAGAATTTATTTAAGTAAAATTTTATTTTCATAAACAATAGTTACTAAAATCAAATTCAAACGTTTTATTTTAATTAAATTTATTTATCTTTACGGCATAGAAAGCAGAGTTGTTACATCTACCGTATAGCGGTTCAAATGGTGCCATCCTAGTGCTTGCCTAATAGTTGTTATTATAGGTAAATTCCACCAATTACAAGTGGTCCTCCCAAGAGCCTCCAAAATCCAAAATGCACATCCGAAGTAAGTCCTCCAAAATCCGATTCACTCTCTTTGTCTCTTCGTCCGTCTGCAAGTGATAAGTGGTACTCAAGCTCAACTCGGGGCCCAAAGCCTCCTGTAGACTCCTCCAAAACTTGCTAATGCAAAGTGGATCTCGGTCACTAACTATGCTAGTAGGAACTCTATGTAATCTAACGACCTCCCTTATGTATTGAGTCGCCAAAGTAAACGCCATCCTTGTACTCCTAACCGGTGTAAAATGAGCGCATTTGGTAAGCAGGTTGACTATAACCGAAATACTATCATTCCCTCTCCTACTCCTTGGTAAACCATTGACAAAATCCACAGAAATAATCTCCCACTTCCACCGAGGAATATCCAATGGCTGCAACAAACCTTCCAGCTTCTTCTGCTCTGCCCTATGCCCTTTTTCAAATCATACATCGAGCTACATACTATGCTACATGCTTCTTCATACAGGCTAATAAAAGACTATCTTCATGTCATCCATAAGGATGAATGGTCATCCTCAAACGATGAGACTCAGCTAGTACCATATCAATCAACTCGATAATGAGATGAACACATACTCTACCATCTCTCCATAACCATCCCTTCGAATCAATGGCATAACACCTCAAATGACTCGACCGATCTCTTCTATCAAGCTTTCCAAAATATCTACAAGCTCCTTATCTTTCTTTTGATGGGATCCAATATGTTACATAAGTGTAGGCTGTGTTATCTAACCTTTTGACCAGGCTGTATAAGGACGAACTTGACGAGTAAAACATGAAAGCTATCAAGGCAAGAATCCCAGAGAGATAGCCATAGAGTCCAAAAACCAAGCACAACCAAAGTCATAGGAGGCAAGCACAAACCATCTCAAGAATCCAAAGTTCAACAATCCAACAAAGTGTTAGATCAGTACCGGTCCAACCAATTGGATCGATACCGATCCACAACACTTCACCCAATTTGCCTTAAACTTCTTATGCTCGTAAGCCACAATACTAGTAATCCTCTTCAAGCCTCAGAATACCGATTACAAGACAAATGCAAAACCATTTCAAGAATAAAAGATCCAAAATCCAACCAAACGTTGAATCGGTACCGATCCAACCCATAGATCAATACCACTCTACGAGATTTCGTCCATTCCTGCCCTCACTCCTACTACATGCTAGTGACGATCCCATGAGCCTATTTCAAGCACTACTTTGTTGTTTCCACACAATTCTCCATCGATCTCCACAAGCACTTAAAATCAACAACTCTACTTATCCACTGATCCATCATTTGGACTCACAAACAAGCTAATAATAATACAAACAAATTTGGAATCATGAAGCCAACCACGAATCGAGCTAGGACAAGAAGTTCAAAACCATCCATATGAAGAACTTATGAATTGGTATCGATCCAAGCCAATGGATCGGTATAGATCCATAATTATTGATGAGGTGTACATCTATTTTTTTGGAGAATTGGTCTATGGCATGAAAAACGAGGTGGAGATCATGAGGGCATGCTTCCTATGTCTATAAATAGAGGGGTATGGCTCATTTTTAGGGATTTTTTGGCTCTGTTACTCTAATTTCTTGTAATCACCCACGAATTTATACCGATCCATAACGGATTTATACCGATCTGTAAGAACGGAAGTGTAAATAACACTATAAACTATCGGCAAAGTTAAGCCGATGTAGAACCAAGATTAGCCGAACTATTATAAAACGCTGTATGTTTTTTTCTTTCTCTTTTTAGGTTATTTTTCTCCACTTGTTGTTCTCTACTAAATCTATTAGGTGTTTGTGCCATTTTTCGTTCAAACATTTTAGTGCTTTCACTGAGAATTTATTCTTAGACTTGTTTGGATCTGTAATCTACTATTGGATTTCATAGATTTGAGAGATTGGTCCAATCTTCCAACCTTACCATTTTACTATTTAGATTTTCAACAATCTACTTGAAGTTATTTTCTATAGCCTAAGAAAGGAACGTGTTACAAACTCTAAAGCTGTTGCTGATGCTGAGAATGAAGATACTCAACATGTGGATGAAGTTTCCCAGCAAAACCAGCTAGAGATCTGGAATCCAACTAATGTCGTGACCAAAATGGAGATGGATCATGTGATGAAGTGGATGAAGGATAGATTTTAGATGAATCGCAATGAGATGAACCGATAGATGTAGGAGAATTTGAGACTGCTGAATGAGCTGACTTAGAACCGTCTAGAAGGAATGGGAGGGACTTGGAACATTCTAGTTCAGAATCTGATAGTTCCTCATCATCCGAGTAAAGATGGAGTGATAAAAGGCAGAAGAAGATGCAAAGCACAACAGGACCTCAAATCAAGGAATGAGACAAGATCGTGGCTCAATTTATGGATTGATACCGATCCAAAAGGACGGATCAATATCGATCCAACTTATATTAGAACTGAACCTCGCCCTCACAATGGTGGTGTGGGATGCAATGTAGATGATCAGAATTCAAAATATCGAGCTACTACCGAGGATTCGCTGCTTAGGAATCAAATAGGGAGACTACTAGATGAACGGATCTCTCGAAGTTTGGAGAACCCAGGTATCGAGAGTATGCTCAAGAGAATTCATCGAGCCGAACACTCAGAATATATCTCGACTACCATCATTCAGCCAAACCTATAGAAATAGATTATTTGGCCGAGATGTTTAGGAAACTTGTGAATGAAAATCAATTTTGAAGCAATGATGAATGGGGTACTTCTTCTAGTTATAATCCATTTACTGAGAACATTGTGCATGTGAAGTATCCAATAAGGTTTGTAATGTCAACGATGCTGCTGTACGGTGGAAAGACAGATCCAAGGCAACACTTGATGAAGTACGAGTGGCATATGGACTCTGCCAGAGCATCTGATGCCATGAGATGTCAT
The DNA here is from genome assembly GCA_030737815.1 of Allium fistulosum. Classification (NCBI taxonomy): domain Eukaryota; kingdom Viridiplantae; phylum Streptophyta; class Magnoliopsida; order Asparagales; family Amaryllidaceae; genus Allium; species Allium fistulosum. The sequence goes on from CM060908.1 coordinate 914,378,971, forward strand.
TGCTTTCCAATTTTCCTAGAGGAGTAGTGACGATGTGGTTTACTCGACTCCCACCAAGATCTATATCATCCTTCATTGAGTTATTGTGAAAATTTATGGAGCAATTCCATCTACACTCTTCACGTCCGAAAGATGTGACGCCGTTATCAAACCTATTTAACGGCGCGAAAGAGTCATTGAAGGATTTCTTAAATAGGTTCCATACAGATGTGACAGAAGTTATGAATGCCAAGGATGGCATGATATTAATGGCATTGATTAAAGGGATTCATTCTGAGACTGCCTTTTGTAGATGGTTGGAAATGAAACCCCCGTCGACAATGAATATTTTTTTACAGGAAGACTAATCAGTTCCCGCATTTGGAAGAAGTGCGCAATCATCCCAGAAGGGGAGATGCTGTGAGTTCAGTGGAAGTGATACAGAGCAATATTGCTGTGAAATAGTCAGGAGGAAGTTTTGAAAATGTGGACTTAAATTCTGGCAACAAGGGTGATGGATAGAAACGGAATGATAGTGGGGCTAGGAAGCGAAAGTCTGATAATAGGAATCGTCTCAGGATTCCTAAATATGATAGTTACACCGAATTGAATAACTCTATAGAGAATATTTACCTGGCAAGTCAAGGTACTAAGTAGTACATAAAGCCGGCTCCGAGAGAGTTGACTAAGAAAGAGAAGAATTCTGGCAAGTTTTGTCGATATCACGAGACACATGGTCATAACACCGATGAATAAAGACATTTGTGTATTATGATTGAAGATTTGATTCATAAAAAGAAATTGCAACAATTTATGAAAGCTCCACGATAGCGGGCAAGGAAAATCCAATCCCCTTGGCCGACATCCCAACAGGGGCAAGCCGGGTCTAGTGGTAAGGAACCAAGGCGGCTTAAAAAACATTTGGTGATCAATACAATCATCGGTGGGCCACATCTAGCCGATGAGAATTTGAGTGAGATGGATAGGTATGTGGGTGCTTTAAAACATACAGAGAATGAAAGCCGCTTCACTGTAAAGGATGGAGCTTTGGAAAAACAACTCAAAACCATCACAGACGACATTTTTTTCGAAACTGAGGTAGTGATGGGGTGGAAGCCCCAACGATTGACCCGCTCGTGATTACTGCCATTATTGGCCCTGCGGTTGTACAGAAAGTGCTGGTTGGCTGTAGGAGTTTGGTTAACATTTTATTTAATAAGGCATGTTACCAGATGCTTTTGGAGGGCATGGACTTGAAACCGTGTAAATAACGGATACATGGATTTAACGGGATGACTACGGAGCCAGTCGAATATGTGAAATTACCGGTGGTGCTTGGTGAGGGAGACCACAAGCGAGTGTGGGTCGTGCCTTTTGTGGTGTTGGATAGTTAAACTACTTACAATGCATTTTTGGGTTACCCGACCCTTGCTGAATTCAAAGCGACTGTAGCTCCTTGGTGTTTGACGATGAAGTTTCCTACAGAGAATGGTATGGGAATAGTACAAGGAGATCAGGGACTTAGCCGCGAGTGTTATGTCACTAAGCTAAAGGAGGCGAGGAGAAAAGAAAAGGTGTAGAGGGGACCCTCTACATCAAGATCCCCTCTACATCAAGGCTTTGGATGCATAGCAACCCCTGCCTGAGCCCTGGCTCGGCCAGCACAATCAGTTCCATAAGGATATGGATCCGAAAAAGGAGCCACTAGATGGAAGAGTAGCTCCAAACAAGTTAGCAATCAACGCCTCGGTCAGTCCGGCTAATCCAGTATGGTTCCTAAAGATCGAACCACAGCTTAGCATTAAGATGATGAAGGAGTTAATTGGCTTTCTCCAGGCAAACCTGGATGTGTTCAGTTGGACGCATGTGTGGGATCTCGCCAAAGATAGCGAGCCATGCATTGAATATAAACCCTAAATGTGTTCTTGTGAAATAGAAGCACTGTAGCCTGGGCCTGGAGAGATCTGCTACACCCAAGAAGAAGTGGATAAGCTAAAAGACAATAGCTTCATCCGTGAAGCTTTATACCTGGAGTGGGTATCAAACCTGGTCTTGGTGAAAAAGTCAAATATGAAGTGGAGAACATGCGTCGACTATTCTGACTTGAATAAGGCGTGCCTGAAGGATAGCTTCCCGCTTCGGAGGATTGATCAACTAGTAGATTCAATAGCCAAACATGAATTGCTTTCATTTATGGACGCATACTCTGGATACAATCAGATTTCTATGCACGTCCCAGATTAGGAACATGCCAGGTTTATCACCGACTTGGGACTGTACTACTATCTTGTCATGCCATTTGGACTAAAGATTGCTGGAGTGACTTACCTAAAGCTGGCAACAAGATGTTCAAAGATCAGATTAGGCATTCGATGGAGATCTATATGTACGACATGCTCGTGATGTCATGGCATTCGGGAAACCACATTGACGATTTAGTAGAGGTGTTCGACGTCCTTTAAAAATACAGGTTGAAGCTCAACCCATTGAAATGCTCTTTTGGCATTGCATCAGGAAATTCTTGGGCTTTATTTTTAACTCCTACGGGATTGAAATTAGTCTGGAGAAGATCAAGGCATTGATAAATATTGAGGCCCCGAAGACAATCAAGGAGGTCCAGAGTTTGAATGGGAAGGTCGCTGCCCTGAGTCGATTCATCTCCAAAGCAACAAACAAATGCATCCTTTCCTTTAACGTGCTTAAGAAGGCAAAAAGGAACTTCGCTTGGACACAGGAATGTAAAGACGCATTCCAAGCTCTGGTGGATCACTTAGAGAGACCTCTCATTCTCTCGAAGCCAGTGGATGATGAGGGCTTGTTTATATATTTGGCAGTGTCGGTGCACGCTTTGAGCGTCGCACTCGTATGTGAGGAATCATGCATCCAGCGACCGTTCTACTACATCAGGAAGTAGTTGATAGGAGAAAAATGAAATTATCGAAGGCCGGAAAAGCTTGCATACTACTTGTTGATCGCTTCAAGGAAGCTCCACCCCTACTGTCAGGATCATTCGATTAAGGTTCTTAATGACTAGCCTTTGTGACAAACCTTGCAATGACCTAAGACTTCTGAAAGGCTACTGAAATGGAAAATTAAATTGAGCCAATATGATACAACCTATCATCCTTGGAGAGCTATCCAGGGCCAAGCTTTGGCAGACTTCATACCTGAGTACACTGTGTAAGATGATACTCCGGAGAGCAGTGGTGAGCAAAAATGCTAGGTGGAAGATGCACATGGATGGTGCATTAAACAAACGTTGTTTTGGTGCTGGAGTTGTACTTGTCACCCCCGAGGAAAGTTCGATTTGTTATGCCTTAAAACTCGATTTTCCTACAATAAACAATGAAGCGGAGTATAAAGCATTGATTGCGGGACTCAAAATCACCAAGGAATGGGAGTTAAAACTTTACACATCTTTTATGATTCTCAGCTAGTGGTGTATTAAGTTAGGAAAGAGTTTCAGGAAAAGGAGTGAGAATAGCTCCTTATCTAAACCGAACCTTTGAGCTGCTTAATGACGTCGAACATTACACAATAACACATATTTCCAGAGAGGAAAATGCGAAGGCTGACTCACTGGCTAAGCTGCCAATTCTGGAGATGTGCAGCTCATGGGCTTGGTCTTGGTGGAAGTATTGTCGACTTCGAGCATCGACCATATGGAGTTAATTGGATCTTGGAGGCCGAGTGTGAGAAGGAGTCATGGATGACTCCAATAAATAACTATATGCAAAGGGGAATCCTCACGGATATGGAGAATTAGTAAAGAAAGCTACTTCGGCAAGCCTAGAGATATATCTTTCAGCAATGAGCACTTTACAGGAAAGGATTCTCAGTCGCAATGTGTCGCCACGATGAGGTCAAACTAGTCCCGAGAGAAGTTCATGAAGGGGCCTGTAGTGATCACACTGGAGGGCAAACCCTAGCGAAGAAGATTCTCTGCTATGGGTACTTCAGGCCGACTGTCAATCGAGACGCAACTGATTACACTAGAAAGTGTGATAAGTGCTAGAGATTTTCTAAGATTCCTAGAGCCCTACTAGCAAAGATTTCTCAAATGGAAATCCTTAGCCGTTTGCAGTTTGGGGAGTCAATATTATCGGTGTGTTGCACAAGTTTGGCCATAATTACCATAAAGAAAGTAATTAACTTTATGGTCCAGAATTTCATAAAGAAAGTAATTAACTTTATGGTCCAGAATATCATCTATCATTTTGGAGTTCCACAAGCAATTGTCACCGTTGGTAGGACCTAATTCGACAGCATCGAGTCTAAAGATTTCTGTCATCAACATCGCATAGAGAAGAGATTTGTTGCAGTGGCACATCCCCATACGAATGGACAAGTTGAAGTCATGAACAAGACTATTAAGTCCATTCTTAAGAAGCAATTGGAAAAGGCTAAGGGAAAATGGGTTGATGAACTTTCATTGGGCACTTTGGGCTTATCGAATGACCCACAAGTCAGCGACTGACCATTCTCCATTCACCTTAGCCTACGGATCAGAGGCTATGATTCCTTTAAACTGGAAATACCTTCTCATTGGGTGACCCACTACAATCCAGGGATGAATGAGCAACTCCTACTGGAGTCTCTCGATATGCTCGATGAGAAGCACGATGAAGCTGAACTGAAAACAGCTGCACACCAAAGCCGGGTCGCCCGATACTGCAACACCAAGATCAAGAATCAGACCTTTGAAATTGGTGACCTGGTTCTCAAACGAATCTTCCTAGGTCCCCAGAACTTGGACCTGAGTTGGGAAGGTCTATACGCAATTGAACAAAAGCTTGGAAATGACAATTTCAAGCTATCAACGATGGACAAGATCTCACTCCTCAGGATGTCGAATAACGGACACTTGCGACATTATTTCACTTAAAAATAAATTTGTACATAATTTAATTAAGCCATGTAATAAGGAAGAACCCGTCATTCTGCGATTCTGTCTTTACATAGCTTAGGAGTTGTGAAATATAACCAACTCGAATGAATCTGCATGTGTATAATGCTGGTACGAAGGTACCCAGAGTTAGGTGCCAATCAAACTTCTACAGTCCATGATCGAACTCATGGAGTTCAACCACTCTTGGCATCCTAAGATGAATGCCAACTAACTCTTGCCCTTGAAGTGGGCGAAAGAGTATAAACATAAAAGGACGGGACTTGACCGTCCATCCACTAACCGCTCGTCCTTGATATGGGGGCAGGAGTATAAGCCAAAATGGATGTGACATGACCGTCATCTATTAGCTCATGCCCAGAGTTTGGCGGAACGCCCATGTCTTGTCCAAAGGATGGCAAGACCAAAGATAATTGCCCGGAGTTAGGAAAGATCTCATCCAAGCTTACCAAAATGGATGTGACGTGATCGTCTATCTATTAGCTCGTGCCTAGGATTTGGCTGAGCGCTAATGTCTTGCCCAGAGGATGGCAAGATCGGAAATCAAAATGGACGTGACAAGACCGTCCATCCGATAACTCATGCCTAGAGTTTGGTAGAGCGCCAATGTCTTTCCTAGAGGATGGTAAGGCTAAAGATCTTTGCCCAAAATTAGTCAAGATCTTACCCATGCATTGATCATCACCTGGAGTTAGGCGTGGTCCAAAATGACAACATTTAAACCTTGCTTGGAATAGGCAAGGCAAAAGGTCCACATCCAAAGCTGGGTAAGATCTCATTTGTGAACCTCAGTCGATGCCTGGAGTTTGGCACGGTCGAAACTTACATCCTATAGAAGGATACTAAACTTGTCGTTCAAGCAATTCATTTCAATTGATGCCTAGATGCAGGCGCGATTGCATTCAATGTTCCCTTAAGAGGAATACCTAAGTCATCTTCAAAGGTGATCGCAGTTCGACCAAGCTCCAAGAGTGGACATGGTCACATATGAACACTTGGAGATAGGCGTCCCGGAAATTTCTTTACATTCACTAGAACGATTAAAAGCTGGCAAATCACAGAATGAGCTAATGACTTAGTCCAACAATAATCATGAAAAGAAATGGATCGCAAGTACATAAGCGCATTTAGCAAATAAAAGCGCATTTCGAAAATACTTAGACAAGTTCACACAAAGATTGGACGAAACAAAAGTCTTTGTCATTCACACTCGAAATAGAACTTGGAAAGAAAATTATAAGTTTTATTTACACCTAACAGCTTAAGTTGAAAGAAATTAAAATCAAACCTAAAAAAATACAGAAAAGGAAACAACGCAAAATTACCGAGCTTAGAACGACAGATCGTGAGAGCACATTCCATATTTATAGGGCTAGATGCCGGTAAAGCATCACGATGAATCACTAGAGACACGGTTCTTCATAAAAGTGATTCAAAAAGGACAATGGCCATTCGAAGCACAAGAGTGGAATCCCTTACAGGTATCCCGACTTGCCTCATTTCAAAGCACATCATGTTTGAAACAAGATGTACTTTAGGGGGCAAATGTTATCCAGTCTTTTAACCAGGCAGTATATGGACGAACTTGACGAGTCAAACGTGAAAGCTATCAAGGCAGGAAGCCCAGGGAGATAGCCATAGAGTCCAGAAACCAAGTATAATCAAAGTCACAAGAGGCTAGCACAAACCATCCCAAGAATCCAAAGTTCAAAAATCCAACAAAGTGTTTGATCGGTATCGATCCAACACTTGGATCAGTACCGATTCATAATACTTCACCCGATTTTCCTCAAACTTCCTATCCTCACAAGCCATGATATCAGTAATCCTCTTCAAGCCTTAGAATATCTATTACAAGAAAAATGCAAAAACACTTCAAGAATCGAAGATCCAAAGTCCAACAATGTGTTGAATCGGTACCGATCCAACCTATGGATCGGTACCGATCCATGAGATTTCATCCATTCCTGCCCCCACTCCAACTACATGCTAGTGATAATCCCAGGAGCCTATTTCACGCACTAATTCATTGTTTCCATGCATTTCTCTATCGATCTCCACGAGCACTTGAAATCAACAACTCTACTTCTCCACCGATCCATTATTAAATCTAAAAAATAAGCAAATAATGATAAAAAAAAGTTTGGAATCATAAAGCTAACCACGAATCAAGCCAGGACAAGAGGTTCAAAACCACCCATATGAAGAACTTATGGATCGGTACCGATCCAAGCCTATGGATCGGTACCGATCAGTGATTATTGATGAGGTGTCCACCTATTTTCTTAGAGAAGTGGTCTATGGAGTGAAAAACGAGGTGGAGAACTTGGGGGCGAGATTTTAGGCTTCCTATGTCTATAAATAAAGAGAGACAAGGCTCATTTTTAAGGATCTTTTTTGGCTCTCTTGCTCTCTTACTCTAATTTCTTGTAATTACCTATAGATTTATACCGATCTATAATGGATTCATATCGATCCGTAAGAATAGAAGTGTAAACAACACTATAAACCATCAACAAAGTTAAGTGGACGTAGGCCAAGATCAGTCGAACCACTATAAAATGCTGTGTGTTCTTTTCGTGCTCTTTTTAATTTACTCTTCTCCACCTTTTATTCTCCACTAAATCTATTGGGTGTTTGTGCCATTTTTGGTTCAAACAGCTGCACATCTAAAGCTGTTAGCAATCCCTGGGTAATGTCTGATGACGGTCCGAAATTAACTGTAGAAATGAACTCCAAATACCTCCACTCCAAGAACAAAGGACTCAATACTGCATGTTGTCTGCTCAAGGCATCGCCACTACATTGCCTTTACTTGGGGTACATGAGATATCAAAATCGTATGACGCCAAAAACTCCATCCTCCTTTGCTGCCTTAAAATTCAAATCCTTCTAGGAGAACAAATACTTCAAAGCTTTGTGATCCGCATACAACTCAAACCGCTCTTCTAAAAGATAATGTCTCCATGACTTGAGTGCAAAGATAGTGGCTACTATCTCAAGATCATGGGTAGGGTAGTTTCTCTCGTGGACCTTTAACTATCGATTAGCATAGCTCACCACCCTTCCTACTTGCATTAAAACTGCACCCAACCCCATACCACAAGCGTTGGTGTATACTGGGAATGCTTTCATACCATCGGGTAATACCAAAATAGGTGCACTAGTCAATGCCTCCTTCGGCTTAATGAAAACATACCTCACACTTCGCGTCCAGTGAGAAAACTAGATTCTTCTTGGTGAGGCAGGTTAGAGGGGCAGAGATCTTCGCGAAATCCTTAATTAACTTTCGATAGTAGCCCGATAAACCAAGGAAACTCCTCACTTCCATGGCATTCTTCGACACATGTCAGTCCTAAACAGTTACAACTTTACTAGAGTCAACCATCAGCACACTTTCCAAGACAACGTGTCCCAAAAAGTGTGCCACTTCTTGCTAAAAGTGGCACTTTGAGAACTTTACCTTCAACTAATACTCACGGAGTGTATTGAGAACTTCCTCTAAATGCAATGCGTGCTCCTCCTTGCCCTTCTAATAGACTAAAATATAATCCACAAATATCACGAAAAACTTGTTAAGCAACCCTCTAAAAACTTGGCTCATCGGATCAACAAAGTAGGCGGGTACATTGGTCAGTCTGAAGGGCATGACTAAGCACTCATAAAGTCCATCGGATGTACGAAAGGTAGTCTTCTAGATACTATCCTAAGCTACACACAACTAGTGGAATCTGATAGCCAAATCAAGCTGTGAGAGCACCCACACTCCAACCAACTGATCTAAGAGATCATCTATACGGGATAGTGGATACCGATTCTTCTTTGTTAGTTTATTCAGCTCCCTATGGTCAACGCAAAGTTTTAGAGAACCATCTGCCTTGGTGGAAAATACGACTGGTGCTCCCTACTTTGAAATGCTTTTCCTAATGAAGTCCTTCTCAACAACTCATTCACTAGCTTGTTCAACTCACATCTCTCCTTGGGAGCCATATGCCTCACGGGTAAGGCAACAAGTGTGGCGTTCTCCACAAGGAAAATTCAAAACTAGATCTCCTGCTTTGGTGGGTGACCGATAACCTCAAAAAAGACATTGGGTAATCGCTAACTATAGGCATGGAATCTAGCTCGTCGTGTGATAGGTCGAATGAATATAAGTAGCTCAACATAATTGATCCGCAGGGATCATAATAAACCTCCAAGCTATGTCCACTACACGTACTCAACCAAACAACCTTCCTATCACAATCTAATATAGCCCCTGTAGTGACCCGTCTTTTTGGCCCTCGAAAGTCGGCACCTAATACATCTACGATATTACAATGTCGAGCATCTAAGTGTCGAAAAGGCAGATTGTTAGGATAAAAAGAAAAGGAATGGGGAAAATAGAATCTCATAGCGGAACAACAACATATAATGTAACAAAGGCGGTAGAAGCTTTCACTCTAAAATACGTAATACATTAGAGTTAAAAACAAGCAGCATTACCTTAGACAGTTATCACTTCATAACCTTACAATTGCTGATGGGTATATATAATAATATAGCAGAAAACAAAAATACTATTGCAGGTGAACATCCAGCTCTTCTCCATGAGCTCCATGTCCCACCAATGATAACCTGGAAAAATACTCGGTCTAACTCAAGCATTATAATAAAATAATACCCGGATCTGCCTGGAAACCAGCGTGAGAAAACTCAAGTAGCATGGGGGACATATAATAATTGTCATGCTGCAAAACATGCAATTAGTTTTTACTTCACAAGAAAAACATCCATACAAGAAAGAATGGAAACAAATTAGAGCAAAACCCAATCATGAAAGAATAGGCATAAACAAGATCAAAATCCAAACTTAAAGAATGGACACAGATAATTAAACATCGCGAAGAGTGTAAGACACTTTCCAATGCAATTAAAAAAGAATCAATTCAAAGGTTCGAATCAAAAACAAGGAAAAGGAAATTTTCCAACAATGACTAGGAGGGTGCACCCCCTTATCGAAAGTATACCTCTAGACAATATACTTGAGAGGGTCATTAACCTTTTGACTCTCTCGAAAAATGTACAATCTAGACGCCGCCAACCTTAGCAAGTATCCGAGTAATTCACGTTTCCACGTTCATACAACCAAATCCAATCTAGAGTAGATGTGAAGATAGCCTAATGGGAGCAACCCCACATAGCTTGACGTCCACTCGCGCTTTCGTATTAGTTATTTCCGATAATAGATATCAACGCTCAAATGAGAACCAAGCTGTGACGCCCCACCTCGAGACCTACATTACTAAAGAGAATTACTAAGTAATCCTGTCTACTAATGCAGAGAATAGGGCTGGTTAAGGGCGACCATCATAGTAATATGTTAGTTGAGAGATAAGCATGTCAATTATGTCTCGATTTTTTTTACCTCATAAGTGGCAGACACGCTTAGTCCCTAACTAATGCACACTATGGTGGATTCAGACCATTTCAGAAATAATGTAATATACATGCAGATAGAAAACATCAGTCACAGAACAGCAAACCCAGATCAGAGTATATATATATAAATACATACATCACCATTGCATAACTCAAATAAAAATTAATGGTTGATCATTTTCTTCTCAAACCTAACATAATAAAGCTTTAAAACTATATTTTCAACTATAAATATTTATTCCAACCATTAAATGTTGAAATAAAGTGTGTTGAATATAGATTTCCTCTAGAAATTGCGTGACTTAAATTGACGAAATACAAAGAGGATAGCAGAATCGATAGTTAATAAATCATCAATCGGGAATAACAAAATGAACATACATGGAAATTAATTCTCATACCCTTATTACCACTCGTCGATTTCAAACTTGTATTATCCCTCGGTTAACAATGTGGCCGGATAAGATGGGGCATTATTGCCTCTCAGACCTTGCCTCGACGTACATCCTTATCTTTCAATATAGAGATGAGTTTCCATACCTCGACGTTTAGTGTTAAGTATGTGCCTAGATCCTTTCCATATAAGTGATATCACTTATAGAAATTAAATCTCTTACTTATCAGCACTTGTCGATCTCAAAATAGTACTACCCCAGGGAAAACAATGAAGTTGGGCAAGTAAGGACAATGTTGCTTCCCATTTTTTCACAACCACATTCTTAACTTTAAGAATATCAAGAGTTCCTTCAACATTTAGTGCTAAGTGTAAGAATAAAAATTTTCAATAAACGAGTCAAAGTTTTAAAACATTTGACTCAAACTTTTGCCTGATTATCACATCACAAATATTTGTAAAACACTTTAAAAACACTCTTTAAAAATATTCTTTTCAAAGAGCTAATTATATTTCTAAGTGTATCAAAAAGAAGGGTCGAAAACAAATGTCCTTAAAACTTCATTTAGTATAAACCCAAAATAATTTACATTTTTCTTTATTTTTAAACATTCATTTTTAAGATTTTCTTATTTATAAACTATCATTTATAACTTTAAAACAACATTTATTATCCCGAAGATAATAAATCAATTTAAAATATCTTTACAAAATTTAAAACAACACTTATCCTTTGTTTCAAAATTCTCAAAAATACCTGAAAATATAGTTTAAACAACTTTTAAAGTGTAAAAACACGACCAAACAATTATATTGTAAAAATACAAGCACAAATTCAACACATACAATGGTTTAAGAAGATGATATTTCATAAGTGATGGTATAATGATAATCGCTATAATGACACTTACACAAATTAAGTAGTATGTCGCAAATATTTTAACCAATCAATATAAGAAATATAAGAATATAAGTAAATCAATATTGGTGAGAAACCCCTTGGGGTCTCTCTATAAAATCCCTGTAAATCACACATATGTATGTGTATTTCAAAGTGTTCTGTAGTGACCTATTCGCTCTATTTACACTTCGATTTCCTCACTTTTGTTCCCCACAACACAATGGTTATTTATGTCATCTAATTCCAAGCAGGATCAAATCCAAACAAATGATCAAACAACAATATATAAACTATCATCCAAGCATTCAACAATAATCTAAAGCAACACAGATATCATATAGTTTATTTAGAGGTGAGTAAACTCACCAAAATTCTAGTTGACGCTTTCATGTTCCAGTTTGATCTTCGATTTTAGTCCAAAATTATACTAGCTCCAAATTCAACGAATCCAACTCCAATGCGTAGATATCAATGATACGAGTCCAACGCAAAAGACCGCGTCCAAATCTGACCTCATATGGAAATGTTATTGAGTTTAAAAGATTTAAATTAAACAATTCATTAACCAACTTAATTAAATTTTTAATTGCCCTTAGTCCACATTTAAGCCTACTTCCCCAATTACCAAAATGTGCATAGTGTATCACCTATACAGCAACCCATACACGTCGATCTTCCCTTGCCGATTCTCTACCTACAAACCACTAAACGACACTCCGTTCAACTCCACTATGCACCCCCTTCGCCTTTGACACAAAACCATCAAGCTTGGTCACCCCATGTGAATCGTGACATGGAGCCGTGTTTGTCCTGTAGCGATTGTCGCACTGTCCATTGGTCGATCAGACCTCCTATCTTCGATGCTTCCAAATGCTTCTTGTCAAGTGAAGTACAATGGCACTCACCTCATCGCCTAACTCCATTCCAAACAATGACGAAGTGAAACCTTGGTTCATGCCGTGAAATGTCGATCATGACCAACCCCATCACACACCACTCCAAACAGATATTGTTTTGCATTTTTTTGTTGAGTAATTTGTTCAATTTTTATTTTTGATTGAAGAGGCCACTTATTTACTTTACTGTAAATAAACTAGGAGGGAAAAGAAGAAAAATAAGAGGGAAATAAAGACTAGTCCGAAGGTTGAGCTTTGTTTATTTTACAATTCTTGGTACGACGCTACATAAAATTTTGTTAGCGTTCGAACCGCGAATGACAAAACAAAAATATGATCATGCACAATAATGAGACATGATCCCAAAACAATAATAAAACACACTGGTTATCTTATTCTGTGAAATTTCAAAATTACTATGGTTTGCCGAAATATATGTCAAACGATAATTTAAATATTTTCTAAATTAAAAATTCTAGAAAAATCGAATAAATTCTTTTGAAAATTATTCAATTAAAATTGAGTCGTTTTATTAACAATTGATTTTCTTGTTAGTTATTTGAACTATTTATTATTGTAAACTAATTTACAAAATGAGCTCACCACTATTATTTATTAATTAAAAGGAATTAAATAAAGCTATTAAATCCATTTAATTAACATTTAATTCACAATTCAAATATTTAATTGATCTATATATTTGAATATAAGTTACTCATGTTTTAAAAATCAATTATTTATATATCTAAAATTAATTAATATTCAAAATCAAAACAATAAAATTCTGGGATGTTACATTATACCACTCTTAAAAGAATTTCTTCACTGAAATTCTCAAAGGAAGATAATGTCCTCTCACCTTTAGGCTTTTAAAGTTCCTTATGTTACAGAAAATTTCAACGGTGCCTCCTTTGCGCGGCTGATCTGAAAAAAATTACAGCTCGTCACAACTGGCCTAAATCATCAAAGAAAACAAAAGCCAATTGGCCTTCCATATCTGGGGCATAAAATTATCAATTAATCAATAATTTCTAAATCTACTACATATCTCTTTTGTGTTTGATTTTTAGCAAGCAACTTACTATCTTGATGCGAATAAAGGTCTACAATAAATCAAATAGTAATCTCTTGCTTCCCTATACCTGTCTTATAATTACATAATTCAAAAGAAATCATGTTGACATGGGAGCAATAACTAGCTATTTCTACCATAAGCACAAGCAACATCAAAAATATAACAACCATATGCAACAAGGCAATATGATGCAACTGATATAAATGACACAACTCTAGTGTGATATAAAACCACATGCAACCAAAGTACAGAGAATACTCTACAATAAAATATTAAGCATCTAATCGTTTCCAAAAGATAAATTTAGAACTAAATGCCTTGGTTTTTATATTCAAAATATATTTTTAAATTCCTCCAAAGAGAAATATATAAAAACTAAAATCAATTATGACAAGGAAGGGGCTCCTTCTATCGAAGCATGGTATAATTCTAGAATCAAAATTACATGAAGCATCTAGTGGTATTCTAGTTCCTCCTAAAATAAAAACTAGAGTAGACAAATATACCTAGTGAGTCTTCAAAATCAGAAAACCCCCAATCTTCCAATTTTAGTCATAACCAAAAATATTTAGAAAACCACATCACAAAACTCCTTCCAAATATTCTAAAATAATAATACCTCATCTATACTTTCAGAATAATAATAATATTATTTCTTTCACAAATTCTTTCGAAGTCACTTTTTCAAAAGTACCGAGATTTAAGTCCTAATAAACAACAACTTAAAAAAGTCCTTTGTTGATAAATTCAGACTTTATAAACCATAGTATATAAAATCACACTATTAATCAAATCAAATTCCATAAAGGAATAACCTATCACTGTACATTATTTAAAATGTTAAATGACTAATCAAACAAGAATTATACTTTTTACTTGGGTTCACGACATTCTCGATCATCCAAGGATATGGATAATTTCCTAAGCGTACAATTACACTTATCAACCTTTAGTTATTGCTAAGAAGATTATTTAAGATTCCTCAAACAAAATTGAAAGTCACTCCTCAAACTTCCCTATGCCACACAACAAAGCATACAAATATACTTAATCCCATATGATGTACATAAATCATCCATACGCAATATCCAATCCGACTACTTGCTCGGTTACATAGACTTTACTTCTGAACTAGTATCGCTCACTTAACCACCCTGGTGTGGACTCCGATTAGGTTCCTTGATTAGGAACCACCGTTCTTCTTATGTAGCCACATGCTATGATAGAAAACCTCATGTCAAAAATCCAAATTAAGTGTTCTCTTACAAGAATAAAGCGAGAAATCACTTTTCGGACTGGTGTGAATCACCCGAAGTTATGTATTTGAACCCTAGATCAAGATCTTGCGAATAAAATGATCTACGTATAACTTACGTACTTAATTTTATTAGTTTCTTAACTATACCAATCTTTTTCTGAATCTCCTTCATTTTCGTTTATAGTATCTCATTTAGTACTAAAATTATTTCATAAATTTTCACTTAAGTTTATAAATATTTTATAAAGACGCATCGTTATAGAACATTAAATTAATAACATACTCTACTCTTTTTTATTGCATAGCAATCTGGGTTGAATTGGACCCTTACCAGATTTATTAAACACAAAAATAGAGGAAAAACGGGCTTAATCCTCCAAAAGAAACAAAGGCAAAACAAAGAAGAGAAAAAAAGGAAAAAAGCACAAAATAGAGAAAAAACAAACAGCAGGACAATCATGCACATCAAGACCATATTGCCTCAGCATCATGATCATTGAGGAAGCCATGCAAGACTGCACTAAATCTTACTCGACTATATATGACATTACAAAGCACCTTTGCATGGACACTTTTCTTTTCAAAAACCCTTGAATTCCTTTCCTTCCAAACCTCATCAAGCACCACTTTCAAACAAAGTAACAAATGCAGGGAATTTTCATTTTTCCACCTAGTAGCCTTAAAAATTCCGTTTCACTCATCAAAAGCAAACCTTATAGGAGGAGGAAATCTTCCCTTATCAAGTACAGCAGCCTAAATAGAGAGAGTATATGCATAATTGAAAAATAAATGCACATTGTCCTCAGTGTGGTTAGCACAGAAAACACACACATTATCAATAGTAAGCCCTCTTGAACTTAACTTTGTTTTAGTCATTAAAAAATTTCTAAGCATCTTCCAAAGCATGAAATTTAATTTATGAGAACATTGACTATTCCAAACTCTCTAATACCATCTGAATACCGGGATGATACTACAACCAGCAAGAGCAGAATAAACAGTGGAGATAGAATGAAGAACAAGCTTTTCAATCCAGAGATAACCTGCCTCCCTAACCTGGACTTTGGAGCTTTGAATGTTCTGCTATAACTGTTGAACTCTCACATTACTTATGTAAGGCAAAGAGACATGCCCATCATGTAAGTAATCACCAACTTTGGCATTCAAAGAAATACCAGTTTGCCTTATCTCATCATGAGTTAAAGTGTTACATAATAATAAGCCTGATGCTGCGCAAGGATCATACCAGAATTTTGTATCACTGAGAATGCAGACTTCACATCTAACATGCTTCAGCATAGATCCCTGAGTTGAAGGATAGATCTCCAAACCCAACCACAATGTGGAGTAGGTTCCATAACCCAAAAATGTTTGCCTCCAAGTTGATGAACTCTAGCCCACTTAACCCATAAATTGGGCTTATTATTAATAAAATTGTCAAAATGCTTGGAAAAGGTAGCGATATTACATAATTTCATGCTCCTAATCCCCAGACCACCCTGAGCAAAAGGTTTTTCTATTTTGCTGAAAGCAATGGGAATTAAGTTCCTAGAATGCATATCCCCAGCCCACAAGAAATGGTTCATGGCTTTCCTTATGTTTGGAATGAGCTTTGAAGGAAGTATAAAACATCTGCACCAATAAACTGTCATGGCTTGAATGATAGAGGTCAGAATGGTGAGCCTACCAGCTTGGATAAAAATCTGTTAGCCCAGTTGTTCATAGCACTGGTAATCTTTTCAAAAAGGGGAAGACACGCAGCTACACTGATCCTTCTGGAAGATAATGGTATGCCAAGGTGAGCACTACCACTGAGAAGAGCAGGAAAATCAAAAATTTCATGAGTAAACTGACTTTGGGGTGCAGACATTCCAGCAATAGAAAGGGAAGATTTTTCATTGTTTATATGAAGGCCAGTTATGCCTTGAAAACTTTTCAGAACATTGGATATACTTGTCATGGATGAAACTGTTGGTTTTGTGAAAAGAATAACACCATCAGCAAAAAGTAAAGAAGAGACACAAGGATTATTACACTTGGGGTGAAGAGAAAAATTCTTATTTTCAATTTGTTTATTGATCATCCGTGTAAAAAGTTCCATGACAATAATGAATAAATAAGATGATAAGGGGTCACCCTTCCTAATACCACGCTTGCCTTTGAAATATCCCACTGTTTTACCATTGAAGCACAAGGAATAAGTAACAGGTGAGATGCAAGGATGAATCCAGCTGACAATATGACAAGGGAAACCCATTGTGGACATGATACCAATTATAGCATCCCATTCCACAGTATCATAAGCCTTTCTAATGTCCAATTTTATCATAGCTCGAGGAGAAATATAGTGAAGTGACCCACTTCTTCTTATTCTAATTTATGTGATTTTTAGTGAGTTTTTTTTAAAACAAGTGATCACTTCTTTAATTCATTTCCCCAAGATCCAAAATCTTACCAATATAAAAATATTAGTACATGAATCAAAGCATGTCATTTATATATATGAAGATATATAAATGTTTCTTTGCCCATCAGAGTAATTAAAATTGCAAAGAAAAATCAATCACATAATATTCTCATATCTGAGAGATATTATGTCACATAGCTTCTTTCTGGTTTAATCCCCCCTTTTTTTTCTTCTTTGACAAGCTAAATTCTTTCTAAATTTAAATAATATTCTTTTAATATTTTCTTATTTTATTTTTCAGCTTGTTTCTTAATCTAGTTGATTAATTTCCAGATTTTCAATCAATACTTTCCTTTCATTTGTGAAATCAGGAGTTTAACACTTACAGTTTTTCTTTTGAATTTCATACTAAGTGTTAAAACAACTCAAGCTTGTGAGTTTAGCCCAGGGTGCTCATTCCTTTCACTAAGGATATTTTTATGTCATGTACAAATACTTATATCTGAGTTTATAATGCATGTAACAGTCCTATGATTATTGAGGTAGTTGTGTGAATTAAAGCCCAATCAGTGGAAAAACAATACAAATAAACAATGCTAACTTAATCTATCATACCAAGTAAAATTTTGCACATATATGTAAACATCATGTTCCAGACAATTTATTTAAAGGATCAAACCCAAATGAGACTGTGGTGCAGACCTCTAATGGGTATTGAATGATGGCTATTGACATAAACCAGGTTGCAGTGAGGTAATGGTCATGCTTAACCTTCAACCAAATTCTTAGATATTATAGACTCTTAAAGTTTAAACAAGACCAAATGCAAATAGACTTTAGACAGTATTTGATACAACTGAATATTGTTTAATATGGTTATAGTGAAGGCTACTAGAACTATGCACATATCATTTTATGACACACTTGCCATACTCGAAATCATACATGTAAGAAAGATTTGTGGACTAAAACTTCAAGCTTCTCATGGTCTTACATCAATTTATAAGTCATGATCAAGCCTTACTGGCTAAACCAGAACAGGTTCAACCATCACCTAGCAGTTCCACTACATGCATTATAAAAAGATGACCACTGCAGTTTCACTATTTAAAATTTATCAGATGTGTTAAAGAAAGTATGTCCACATATCAAATTACATGGCATAACTTCCTTCATCACAGTCTACCAGAAAATATCATGATCAGTTACTTAGATCAGTAGCTCAAGACACATATAATACTTAAGTTTTACAAGTTCTTTTAAAAATTCCTTAGACATCAAATACTGAGAATTGCTTAAGACATCATAGAGTTTGCCTAACTTTATTTATTACAAAGAAACCATTGCATTTCCTAAAACATTTCTAAAAGCAACCAGATCTTCAAACATCCATGCAAGCAAGCTATTCATACTTCTTTTCCTGCAACAACATATTGAGCTGCCTCAATAAAATGAGACACCCCAAATATTACAAAGGCAACAAATAGGGTCAGAAATAAATTCTGGTATGAGTGAAATCAAAATATAATAACTTGTCATTTTTAATTATTGTATAGAGTATTCATTTGCTAGATGCAATTTGGATTTATAATGTAAACTGGGTATATAACTATATATTCAAGCTCCTACTACACTCATGCACACCAGCAGTCATTCATTCATTCAATTCAGTATACATATACACATACTCTTATGGAATTAACTCATTTTAATCCCATAGTTCAGCTCTAAATCTTGATTTATCAATTTAATTTGGTCGTATCTCTTTGCCATTGAACACCATGTGTGCATTGCAAGGAACTCAATTCTGTTAACCCCTGCACAGAGGCCTATAGGACTTAAACAAGTCATGCACATACCCATCATACTCCTTATGATGAATAGATCAAGGCTTTTCTCCTAGATTAGTTTTTATAATCTAGTGACCAGTCTCATTTCTTATTTCAGAAAAATTTATTAACTCTTGGAATGCTTTTGCATTCTCTCTTTCTTTTTCCATAAATAAGAGAGAGTTAGACTCACTCAGGGATTTCAACTGACTATACTTTCATTCATGAAAATAATGCTATATTTCATTTTTTTCAATCGTTTTATTCAAAATTTGTTTTAACACTTGCATATCTCCTATATTCAAGAATATCATGATCACTTAAACAAATCCAGTAGAATCATATAAAAATTCTTGTACTAAATTCTATTGTGAACATAGGGTAAGGTTTTTGAGAAAAACCCATAAAACATTTTAGCTTTTTAGATCTGAACAAATCAGCACATAAATAATTTATTGCATTGTTCATCTCCAATTTAAAACAATCTAGACATAAGCATGAACCTCCTTTGTTCACACTGCCTAGTTTATTTTCCAATAATACCCTACTTCATAATAAAATATATTTATCTTACTAAACATATTTACAAACTGATGTTTTAAGGTACTGGATCCATATCAAAGATCATGGTATTTTTCTTGTCTAACAATCAAACAAAACAAATCAAAGCATCAACCAAAGATTTATCAAAACACCAACCATTCTCAGCATTCATCTATTCAGAGAAAACAAATTGATCAAGCACAAAAATAAAATGCCTGCCCTTAACTTGGGCCTTAATGCCTTAGCCTCTTGAGATTGATTAATCACTCACCTTTCCCTTCTTTTTCCCGAGAATGCCTAAGCTTGCAAACAGTGTGAGCTCTTTTTTTTTAATGTGTTATTGTTTTTCCCTCAGAGAAAACCTCTGCTTTCTCTCTTGATTTAAATCATTTTACTATGGTTTTACTAAAGGAAAAACCCATTTTATCCTCACATTACTCAGAGAATTATGTATGTGTTGTTATGGCTAAATATGCCATTTTCTCTTGGTTTCTATTTCTGGTAAAAGCAGTTATCCACTGCTTTTCCTGTGTGCATGCAATTTGCATGATTCACTTGCATATTATTTTCATGTGGCTTATTTTTTTTACAATACCTTTCATTATACCTGAGTTATTTCCCATTCCTAGCTATTATCTCAGCCTATTTGTTTACTCTTGATTTATTTCAAAATTGTACTTATGCACAACTAATATTAAACTAGTTTTTTTAGGCATTTTAATTTACCAAAGAATATATCATTTTCTCCTTATCACTTAATTTTTGAAAACAATTTTCTCTTTACTGAATTATTTTATTTTCTTTATGCTAAACTGTAGTGTATACATGTATATCTTTTTATCAATTATCCCCTTGTTAATATTTCAAGCTATCTGTTTTCTCTTGATATATAAATGTATTCATATATTTAATTACCATAGTGTTTTTCCTTATTACTTTATGTTCATTCTTTCTGGGTATAAAAATACAACATATGGTAATGTATAATCCATATATACACTCAATCATGTTTCCTCATTCCTTCCCTCTGAAATACCATTTCCTTTTTATTTTTTATTTTTTTTAATTACTATAAAAGTCTATTTTTATCATTTTATTTCTTTCTGACTATTTATATTCAAGATATATATATACACATATGAATATAAGACTTACTCATACTTAGTTATTTTTTTTAACTCATTCTCAATATTTATTTTCAGACTATATATTTTTTTCCTTGAAAATTCTTCTTTTTCTGATTTTATTAAAATTATTCTTATCTCAATAATTTGGGTCTTCACATACTCTCCTCCTAAAAGGAATTGTGTCCCATAATTATTCTCTCATACATTTCCATCCAAATGTATACAAAGCATAATTTCAATTGAATGAAATTTCAGAAACTCATTCATTCCAAATCAATCAAACATACATAAATAATTTTAAGGTCTCATCATAATTTTAAACATACCTTTAAGCAGAAAACAGATTAGGATACTTATCCTTTATCCTATCTTCAGCCTCCCATGTGCAGTCATTCCCATCTAAACTCCATTGGATTTTAACTAGTTTTATTATTTTATTTCTCAATTTCTTTTCTTCTCTGCCATAATGCCCACTGGTTCCTTTTTATAAACCAGATTTTCTTGAATTTCAACATGTGTAGGAGATTCAAGAATGGCCTCCTTATCATGCACCCATTTTCTCAATTGGGATACATGAAATACATCATGTATTTTGCTCAATTCCTCGGGTAACTTCAACCTATAAGCTAAAGTCCCTATTCTTTGAGCAATCTCATATGGTCCTATATACCTAGGTGATAGTTTCCCTGCTTTGCCAAATCTCAGTATCTTCCTCTTTGGTGAAACTTTGAGAAATACATAGTCTCCCACCTCAAATTCTATTGGCCTTCTTCTTTTATCTGCATAGGCTTTCTGTCTCTCTTGAGCTACTCTCATTCTTTGCCTCACTAATTCAATTCTTGCAAAAGTTTCTTTTACATTGTCTGGTCCAAGCAACACCCTTTCACCAGCCTCCATCCAACATGCAGGAGATAAACAAGGCTTTCCATACAAAGCCTCAAATGGAGCCATTCCTATGGTGGACTGGTAGCTATTATTATAAGCAAATTCAGCTAAATAAATATGATCCTCCCAGTTGCCTCCAAAATCAAGTATGCATGCTCTAAGCAAATCTTCTAAAACTTTATTAACAATCTCAGTTTGCCCATCTGTTTGTGGGTGGTAGGCTGTGCTTAGGCTTAGTTCTGTCCCCATAGCTTCTTGAAAGCTACTCCAAAACCTTGAAGTAAACAAAGTATCTCTATCACTAATGATAGTCTTGGGGATGCCATGCAATCTCACTATCTCCTTCACAAATAATTGAGCTAGCCTGTGAGCATTTCTGTTTGAACTTATTGGGATGAAGTGTGCTGTTTTTGTGAGTCTATCAACCACTACCCAAATACAATCATTGCCCCTTCTTGTTCTTGGCAAACCATCCACACAATCCATTGAAATGCTTTCCCACTTCCAAAGGTTGCAGTAAACCTGAGGGTCTTTGATAATCTGCCTTAACTTGTTGGCATGTTAAACAATTTGCCACGTATTTTGCCACTGCTCCTTTCATCCCTGGCCACCAGTAATTTCTCTTGAGATCATGGTACATTTTTGTACCACCTGGGTGTATTGTATATTTTGTTTTGTGATGTTCATCCATAACTTCTTGCTTTAGTTCCTCTATATTTGGTATGCAGAGTTTCCCCTTTTTCCTTAAGTAACCTTTTTCATCTACTTCATAATTTTCCACTGTCATGCCTTGTGACATCATATCTTTCTTCTCTTTTAAATTTGTGTCTTGATCCTGCATTTGTCCTATTTTATCAACCAGAGTTGACCTCAAGGAAATGAGGCTTAGTTTTCCATATTCAATCATATCACTGTGTGCCTTATCTGATACTTCCATTCCTTCTTTTATTTCCACTTCACTAAGGATTGTCAAATCCTTGAATTCAATCATCATCAAGCTTGCCAACTTTGCTTGATGCCTACTCAATGCATCTGCCACTTTGTTAGCTTTTCCAGGGGTATACAATATATCAAGATCATAGGCAGCTAGAAATTCTACCCACCTATGTTGCCTCATGTTCAAGTCTTTTTGGGAAAACAAATATTTAAGTGACTTGTGATCTGTAAACAATTCAAACCTAGCACCTAACAAGTAGTGTCTCCATAACTTCAATGCATACACTATTTAGCATACCTAGTTTCATTTGGCTTGAGTTGCCTTGATGCATATGCTATGACTCTACCATGTTGCATAAGCACTGCCCCTAATCCAGATCCACTAGCATCTGTGTAAACCACTAACCCTTCATTACCCTCTGGAACCTGTAAGACTAGAGCTTCCACCAGTGCCTTCTTTAGTGATGAAAAAGCTTGTTCACACTTCTCTGTCCACACATATGGTTGCTCCTTTTTAGTTAACTTGGTCAATGGGATGGCTATTCTTGCAAAGTCTTTTATAAACCTTCTATAGTAGCCTGCCATTCCCAAAAATGATCTCACCTCAGTCACTGATTTGGGTCTACTCCAAGATTGCACTGCCATCACCTTAGTTGGGTCTACACTAACCCCTTGTTGTGATACAATGTGCCCCAAAAAATTTACTTCATTCTGCCAAAATGTACATTTAGAGAATTTTGCCTTTAAATCATGTGCCCTCAGTCTAGACAAAACCAGATGCAAGTGTTTTGCATGATCTTCTTCTGATTTTGAATACACTAATATGTCATCAATAAAGACAACCACAAATTTGTCTAGAAAATCTCTAAATGTTCTATTCATTAAATCTACAAAATATGATGGTGCATTTGTCAATCCAAAAGGCATCACCAAAAATTCATATAATCCATACCTTGTGTTGAAGGCAGTATACTTAGTGCTTTCTTCCTCTACCTTCATCTGATGAAACCCAGAGGCTAAATCTAGCCTTGAAAAGATCTTTGCTCCATTTAATTGATCGAATAGATCATCAATTCTGGGGAGTGGGTATTTGTTTTTAATGGTGACTTTGTTTAATTCCCTATAATCAATGCACATCCTCAAAGTACCATCATGCTTCTTCACAAATACAACTGGAGAACCCCAGTTTGAACTACTAGGCCTTATGAAACCTTTTTGCTCCAGTTCTTCCAACTGATGTTTCAACTCCACTAATTCTTTAGGACCCATCCTAGTAGGCTTCTTGATGATTGGGCTTGCTCCTGGGATTAGCCTTATTTGAAATTCTACTTGCCTATTTTCTGGAACACCTATGACTTCACCAAAGACATCTGGGTATTCATTTATAATTTTTATGTCTTCCAGTTTTAATTCTTTCTCAGTCATGCTACATATTTAGTTAAAGTAATTGATTTTAGCAACTTCACTCATGACTATAATATTTTTACCATTTTCTGTTTTCAGAGAAATAGTAAAATTTTCTAAGTTTAAAATTGCTTTGTATTTTCTTAGCCAATCTACTCCTAGAATAATTCCTATTCCAGGATATTTTAGCACAAACAAATCAGAATTAAACATATTTCCACCTATGTTTAACTCTACTCCCAAACATTTAATCCCTAACATGCAAGAACTACCTAGTGGGCTTTGAATAAACAAGGGATTATCAACTAAATAACATGTGAGAGTTAATTTATTCACTATGTCTTGGGATATTAGTGAATGTGTTGCTCCAGTGTCATATATAACTGAGATGGGGTGATCTTTAATTAGAAGTATACCTTCCAATTGTCCAGAACTTCCCACTGAAGTTGCTTTTGCTTTGCCCTCAAGTGCTCCTACCTTTCCTCCCTTTTTGAATTTTGGGCAGTTTCTTTTAATATGACCTTCTTTCCCACAGTTATAGCAGCTAAATGGTGCCGTCTTGGCTGCTTGACACCTATTACTCATGTGTCCTTCTTTGCCACAATTATAACAAGTAACCTTCTTCTTAGCTTCCCCAGTGGCTGCTCCCTCCATTTTCTTATCCATATTCTTTTTGTCATAGGGATGTGCTCTATTTTTTCCCTTCTTTTGATTGTTAGCCCTCACGCTCCTAAATTTTTCCCTTGCATTGTCATGTTGTTCAAAAGAAAGAGCAAGGTCTATGACTTGATCAAATGTTTTATCCTTGTATGGTGACATTGCTCTACCCAGACCTGCATTTAATCCTTGGATAAATCTTGAATTCTTTGATTCTTCATCTCCTATGAGCATAGTTCCATACATGGACAAACTCTCAAATTTTTGAGTGTATTCAGTCACACTCATTGGTCCTTGCCTCAGCCTTATGAATTCCTCAAGCAATGTTGCCTTAGCTATTGCTGGAACAAACCTTGCCTCAAGCATCTCCTTGAATTGATCCCATGTTATCTCATTTTCTGGCCTTCCTGTGATAATCACCTCCCACCAATCTAATGCTGCTCCTTTGAGTCTCCTTGAAGATATCTGCCTCTTCCTTTAGTCATTAATTTGCATATCTGCAAATATCCTTTCCAAAGTTCTCAACCATGTCTGTACTCCCATAACTCCCTCAGTGCCTTCAAAATTCTTGCCTCCTAAATTTGAAAATGTCTTCAATAGTTTGGCTAATTCCTCATGAGGATTCTCTTCCCTATGCACTGCTCCTTCTCTAAATGCCCTCACCAAATCTTGCAAGTTAACCATTGGTGTTGTATTGGAGGGTCCTGCTCCATGACTTGGTGGTCTTCCTACCATGATTCACTATTCAATTGCATAGCTAGTTAGTCATATTTCTAATTTAATTATTTTCTGAAATTTACTTCTACTGTGGATATTTATTTCTATCATTATTATATATATATATTTTTAGAATTTTATCCATACAAGAAAATTGGATAATATATTTATGCTATGTTTTAATAACATAGCTCTGATACCAACTGAAGTGACCCACTTCTTCTTATTCTAATTTATGTGATTTTTAGTGAGTTTTTTTTAAAACAAGTGATCACTTCTTTAATTCATTTCCCCAAGATCCAAAATCTTACCAATATAAAAATATTAGTACATGAATCAAAGCATGTCATTTATATATATGAAGATATATAAATGTTTCTTTGCCCATCAGAGTAATTAAAATTGCAAAGAAAAATCAATCACATAATATTCTCATATTTGAGAGATATTATGTCACATAGCTTCTTTCTGGTTTAATCCCCCCTTTTTTTTCTTCTTTGACAAGCTAAATTCTTTCTTAATTTAAATAATATTCTTTTAATATTTTCTTATTTTATTTTTCAGCTTGTTTCTTAATCCAGTTGATTAATTTCCAGATTTTCAATCAATACTTTCCTTTCATTTGTGAAATCAGGAGTTTAACACTTACAGTTTTTCTTTTGAATTTCATACTAAGTGTTAAAACAACTCAAGCTTGTGAGTTTAGCTCGGGGTACTCATTCCTTTCACTAAGGATATTTTTATGTCATGTACAAATACTTATACCAACTGAAGTGATCCACTTCTTCTTATTCTAATTTATGAGATTTTTAGTGAGTTTTTTTTAAAACAAGTGATCACTTCTTTAATTCATTTCCCCAAGATCCAAAATCTTACCAATATAAAAATATTAGTACATGAATCAAAGCATGTCATTTATATATATGAAGATATATAAATGTTTCTTTGCCCATCAGAGTAATTAAAATTACAAAGAAAAATCAATCACATAATATTCTCATATCTGAGAGATATTATGTCACATAGCTTCTTTCTGGTTTAATCCCCTTTTTTTTTTCTTTGACAAGCTAAATTCTTTCTTAATTTAAATAATATTCTTTTAATATTTTCTTATTTTATTTTTCAGCTTGTTTCTTAATCCAGTTGATTAATTTCCATATTTTCAATCAATACTTTCCTTTCATTTGTGAAATCAGGAGTTTAACACTTACAGTTTTTCTTTTGAATTTCATACTAAGTGTTAAAACAACTCAAGCTTGTGAGTTTAGCCCGGGGTACTCATTCCTTTCACTAAGGATATTTTTATGTCATGTACAAATACTTATATCTGAGTTTATAATGCATGTAGCAGTCCTATGATTATTGAGGTAGTTGTGTGAATTAAAGCCCAGTCAGTGGAAAAACAATACAAATAAACAATGCTAACTTAATCTATCATACCAAGTAAAATTTTGCACATATATGTAAACATCATGTTCCAGACAATTTATTTAAAGGATCAAACCTAAATGAGACTGTGGTGCAGACCTCTAATGGGTATTGAATGATGGCTATTGACATAAACCAGGTTGCAGTGAGGTAATGGTCATGCTTAACCTTCAACCAAATTCTTAGATATTGTAGACTCTTAAAGTTTAAACAAGACCAAATGCAAACAGACTTTAGACAGTATTTGATACAACTGAATATTGTTTAATATGGTTATAGTGAAGGCTACTAGAACTATGCACATATCATTTTATGACACACTTGCCATACTGGAAATCAGACATGTAAGAAAGATTTGTGGACTAAAACTTCAAGCTTCTCATGGTCTTACATCAATTTATAAGTCATGATCAAGCCTTGCTGGCTAAACCAGAACAGGTTCAACCATCACCTAGCAGTTCTACTACATGCATTATAAAAAGATGACCACTGCAGTTTCACTATTTAAAATTTATCAGATATGTTAAAGAAAGTATGTCCACATATCAAATTACATGGCATAACCTCCTTCATCACAGTCTACTAGAAAACATCATGATCAGTTACTTAGATCAGTAGCTCAAGACACATATAATACTTAAGTTTTACAAGTTCTTTTAAAAATTCCTTAGACATCAAATACTGAGAATTGCTTAAGACATCATAGAGTTTGCCTAACTTTATTTATTACAAAGAAACCATTGCATTTCCTAAAACATTTCTAAAAGCAACCAGATCTTCAAACATCCATGCAAGCAAGCTATTCATACTTCTTTTCCTGCAACAACATATTGAGCTGCCTCAATAAAATGAGACACCCCAAATATTGCAAAGGCAACAAATAGGGTCAGAAATAAATTCTGGTATGAGTGAAATCAAAATATAATAACTTGTCATTTTTAATTATTGTACAGAGTATTCATTTGCTAGATGCAATTTGGATTTATAATGTAAGCTGGGTATATAACTATATATTCAAGCTCCTACTACACTCATGCACACCAGCAGTCATTCATTCATTCAATTCATTATACATATACACATACTCTTATGGAATTAACTCATTTTAATCCCAAAGTTGAGCTCTAAATCTTGATTTATCAATTTAATTTGGTCATATCTCTTTGCCATTGAACACCATGTGTGCATTGCAAGGGACTCAATTCTGTTAACCCCTGCAAAGAGGCCTATAGGACTTAAATAAGTCATGCACATACCCATCATACTCCTTATGATGAATAGATCAAGGCTTTTCTCCTAGATTAGTTTTTATAATCTAGTGACCAGTCTCATTTCTTATTTCAGAAAAATTTATTAACTCTTAGAATGCTTTTGCATTCTCTCTTTCTTTTTCCATAAATCAGAGAGAGTTAGACTCACTTAGGGATTTCAACTGACTATACTTTCATTCATGAAAATAATGCTATATTTCATTTTTTTCAGTCGTTTTATTCAAAATTTGTTTTAACACTTGCATATCTCCTATATTCAAGAATATCATGATCACTTAAACAAGTCCAGTAGAATCATATAAAAATTCTTGTACTCAATTCTATTGTGAACATAGGGTAAGGTTTTTGAGAAAACCCCATAAAACATTTTAGCTTTTTAGATCTGAACAAATCAGCACATAAATAATATATTGCATTGTTCATCTCCAATTTAAAACAATCGAGACATAAGCATGAACCTCCTTTGTTCACACTGCCTAGTTTATTTTCCAATAATACCCGACTTCATAATAAAATATATTTATCTTACTAAACATATTTACAAACTGATGTTTTAAGGTACTGGATCCATATCAAAGATCATGGTATTTTTCTTGTCTAACAATCAAACAAAACAAATCAAAGCATCAACCAAAGATTTATCAAAACACCAACCATTCTCAGCATTCATCTATTCAGAGAAAACAAATTGATCAAGCTCAAAAATAAAATGGCTGCCCTTAACTTGGGTCTTAATGCCTTAGCCTCTTGAGATTGATTAATCACTCACCTTTCCCTTCTTTTCCCCAAGAATGCCTAAGCTTGCAAACAGTGTGAGCTCTTTTTTTTAATGTGTTACTGTTTTTCCCTCAGAGAAAACCTCTGCTTTCTCTCTTGATTTAAATCATTTTACTAGGGTTTTACTAAAGGAAAACCCCATTTTATCCTCACATTACTCAGAGAATTATGTGTGTGTTGTTATGGCTAAATGTGCCATTTTCTCTTGGTTTCTATTTCTGGTAAAAGCAGTTATCCACTGCTTTTCCTATGTGCATGCTATTTGCATGATTCACTTGCATATTATTTTCATGTGGCTTATTTTTTTTACAATACCTTTCATTATACCTGAGTTATTTCCCATTCCTAGCTATTATCTCAGCCTATTTGTTTACTCTTGATTTATTTCAAAATTGTACTTATGCACAACTAATATTAAACTAGTTTTTTTAGGCATTTTAATTTACCAAAGAATATATCATTTTCTCCTTATCACTTAATTTTTGAAAACAATTTTCTCTTTACTGAATTATTTTATTTTCTTTATGCTAAACTGTAATGTATACATGTATATCTTTTTATCAATTATCCCTTTGTTAATATTTCAAGCTATCTGTTTTCTCTTGATATATAAATGTATTCATATATTTAATTACCATAGTGTTTTTCCTTATTACTTTATGTTCATTCTTTCTGGGTATAAAAATACAACATATGGTAATGTATAATCTATATATACACTCAATCATGTTTCCTCATTCCTTCCCTCTGAAATACCATTTCCTTTTTATTTTATTTTTTTTAATTACTATAAAAGTCTAGTTTTATCATTTTATTTCTTTCTGACTATTTATATTCAAGATATATATATACACATATGAATATAAGACTTACTCATACTTAGTTTTTTTTAACTCATTCTCAATATTTATTTTCAGGCTATATATTTTTTTCCTTGAAAATTCTTCTTTTTCTGATTTTATTAAAATTATTCTTATCTCAATAATTTGGGTCTTCACATATAGCTACGGCTGTAACCATTCAATAGCTCATGGGTTAAGAGCACATTATCCAAAATGCTATGATTAGGTAGAAAAGCTGCTTGATTATCAAAGATTATAGACATGTGAACTAGCTTGAGCCTTGTAGTAATCACCTTAGAAATGCACTTATACCGCAGGTTACAGCATGCTATAGGTCTAATAGCTTGAATAGAAGAAGCATGCTTAGCCTTGGGGATGAGGGAAAGATTTGTTGCATTGATAGATCACAACATCTTACTATGATTGAAAAAATTATGCACAGCACTATATAGATAAGCAGAGATAATATCCCAACAATGAACATAAAAGGTTGCATTAAAACCATCAGGTCCTGCACAAGAACCTCTTTTCATACTAAATATAACTTGCTTTATTTCTTCATTAGTAACTTTTTAGGAAAGAAAACTAATGTCTTGTTCACCAAGCATAGGAAGAGGTATGGATAGAAGCTCTTCAGAATTGATGGGAAAAAGGCTTTGAGAAGCTAGCAAGTGGAGATAATAAATCAAAAAAGCATTATCAATAGATTCTGGAGTGCTATGAAATTGACCATGAATATCAATAATTTGGAAAATATTGCGTTTAGAATTTTTAATTTTTAAGGAAGTGTGGTACTTCGCAGTGTTTCTGTCACTATTAATTTCCCATTCTTTCCTTAACTTCTGCCTAACCATATTCACCTCAGTAGTCATTGCTTCAGTTAACTGCACAGTTAAATCATGCTCCAAGTTAGAAAATTCAATGTTACTTGGGTTGCTCATCATTTTGATTTGCACATCAGCTAGCTGTGATTTCAGCCTTTGTGATAATTTATCACTATTGCCAAATTTATCCCTAGCCCATTGTCTCAAAGCATCCTTGGTAGCTTTAAGCTTTTGCTAAAAAATATACAGTTTGTTACCAAAAAAGGAGTTTTCCAAGCATTCTTCACAATATTTAAGAAATTTGGATCAAAGATCCAAGAATCAAAAAATTTAAAACTTGAATTAATTTTAATGGCATTACTTCCAAAGGAAATGAATATGGGAGAGTGGTTAGACAAAAGAGGGGGAGGATATGAGTTAAAGTGTTTGAGAAGAAGAGAGGGCAATGGAGTTGAAGAAGGAAAGATCAATTCAACTCATAATTCTATTACCACTTCGACTTTTGTTATTCCAAGTAAAGGCATGGCCAATAAATGGAAGCTCATGCAAGCTAGAAGAACTGATAGATTCATTTAAAGGGGCAAAGTCATTGAGAGTTAAAGGATTTCCCCCAGTTCTGTCAAAGGAATGAAGCATACAATTGAAATCACCTAAACCAAACCATGGATGAGTTTCTTGCCGAAGATGAGGAAGGTAGTCGAGCATCCCTTGCCTAGGGGCAGAATGATTGTCAGCATAGATAAATGTAATATAGAAGGACACATAGGAAGGAAGGTGTAGGACATGAAAATGTATGAATTGCCTATGTGTGATAATGGGGTTGAGCTTATAAACTAAGGGATCAGAGATGACCAGAATTCTACCATAATGAGCTTTGTCAAGATTATGATGCAAGGTCCACTTTGGTTTGATAAGGGAAACAGCTTTGATGGTGAGAGAAAAGTTTAGTTTGGTTTCAAGAATGGATAAAATACTCAATTTGTTTTCAGTAATAAGTGACTTTACTTGCAATTGTTTAGTTTCCAAATGCGCACCTCTAATG
The DNA here is from genome assembly GCA_030737815.1 of Allium fistulosum. NCBI lineage: Eukaryota > Viridiplantae > Streptophyta > Magnoliopsida > Asparagales > Amaryllidaceae > Allium > Allium fistulosum. The sequence goes on from CM060908.1 coordinate 914,410,490, forward strand.
TTCCAGCACCCAAAGTTGTGTAACATGAGGAAACTATAGGGATATTGGGTAGGAATTGCCTCTAGTTCTTAAAACATTTGAACTAGTTGGATTTTTTTTAGGAAAGGTATCATTATAATCAATAATGAGCCCCATGTCCAAATCACGTGACTTAAGTTTCTTTTTGCATTTGCTACTGGATTAGGATTTGACACTGGAACAAGCAGGAAGAGGAGTGGTGCAGGCAGGAGAAACAGGTGGTAGCCACCCAGAAGGAGGAGTGATGTGAGAGTAAGGTTGTTTGGAAGATGGGGAAGAAAGAGAAAGAGGAGGAGAAACATGCACACTGACAATGTGTGCATGTGCACGAGGTTGTATAACATTGCTAGCATCACAAGCAGCATAATGCAAAGTAAGGATACTTTCACTGGACTTGTTCATTGTTTGGGTTTGTTGCAGATTTGCTGAAGCGGTATGTATAGCAGTAATGAAAAGCTTATCAATTATGTCGTTTGTACTAGCTTCTTTTCTCATCTCAATATCATTCTCAGAATTATTATTAACCATGCATTGGTTCACTGACAGTGGAACACACAACTCCTCCATGTTTTTATCTTGTTGTCTCGGAGAAAATGATTTCCCTAGACTGCTAATATTTTCTTCAATAACTGTAATTCCTTGCCTCTCAGTATAATCATCGCTACCATTATCAAATGATTGCAAAACATGGAAACTATTAGTAGTTATAAAATCTGCCTCTATAACCTCCACCAGCTCACCCTACTCTTTTTCTTTATCTAAACTTTCAGCAATTGGTTCAACCACCATTTTCTCATCATTAATCCTCGAACTACCTTCCCCATTACACATTGTTCCATTACTTGTATCCTTTTGACTCACCACAACTTTTCTTGACATACCATTTTTCTTAGTGACATTTCCTACCTTCCTCCACACATTATTAGGCCTAGCATCTTTTTTAGCATGAACTTGTGGTATAATCTTTCTCTTTTGACTATCTAACCCTTTATTTTTCAAACTATCAACCTGCTCTGCACATCCTTCTTCTTCAGCATGATTCAAACAATTTTCATTATTGTGCCCTAGCACTTTGCATTTTGAACATGTCTCTGGTTTCCATTGGTAATGGACATAAAAAACTTGCTTAGTCCCATCAAAGAGAAGGATAGAGAAACTTTGTGGCACATCAGAAGTAGGGGTTACTTCTACTAAACATTTTTTATAAGTCAATCTCTCTAATCTTTCAGTACTTTCATCTAGACACATGACCCTTCCAATACGGCTAGCTAGCCAGTTTATTCCCATAGGGGACCATGAAATCATGGGTATGTTTTTAATATGAATCCATAGAGGTACTGAAGTGATGGAGGCACATTCATTGCTAACAAAAGGGTCCCACTTTTTGACAATGAAAAACTTGTTACGCATGAGAATTGGATCTCCTTCGACTATCTTTCTTTTGTCTTCTGCATTAGAAAGAAGAAATAGAAAAACTGACCCATCAGACTTAACCTTTATGCTACCCTTGAGTCTCTAGACCTTTTTGAGGTGTTGAGCTACAGAAGTGAAAGATAAAGGCTTATCTAAAAAAAAACCCGACCAAGTAATCTTGCCAAACAATTTGACCAGCCTCAAGAACAGCTTGAGGGGGAACTAGAGCACCATTTGAGAATTCATTGGTGAAGTTAACAAGAATGTACTTCCCCGCATTTTGCGGCGTGTTTTTGAATAATGAAGTCCATGCTTGTTGACCAGGGCAAGCAGGAAAAGAAGAAGAAACATGAGCAACAAGAAGCAAAGGAGTAGAGGAAAGAGTAGTGGAAGGCTGGAAAGGAGGAGGGGTGGGTCTGCATCGAGGAGAAAAGGAGAAGGGAGAGGGACACTGGGTGGAGGGTCAGGAGCATCGTAAGAGAGAGGAAGGATGAGGGGTGGGGTAGAAACAAAGGCAGGAGGAGGAAGCTCTACCATTAAAAAAAGGAGAAGACTCTACTCTTCTATATCCTAAGAGTATATACAAAATGTCAATTTAATTTAATTTTTTTTTCAAAATTCAAATGAAAGCCCAAACAAAATATGGGTCTTAAAACTGAGTCGACTACTTTGATCCTTTTACCTTAGAGGGTTCTAAGGAAAGATGTTTACGGGTTGGTCCAATAACATCAAATAGTTTATCCGACTTAGATAATTAAACAAAAACTATGGTTATAATAAAACAATACTTATTAAAACCTTCCTATCCAATTTAACCTATTTTAAAAATTGAGTTAAATTATCTCTTTTCTATCCAAGAGTTGAAATTTTCATTTGCCAAAACATTTTTTCCATTAAAATACCTTTTGTTTTAAATCAATTTCTTTCAAGGAAACTTAAGAACAAAATACCCAATTTTTATTTCAAAACCCATTTTGAAATCGTACTACATATATTTTTATATATAAAATAACTTCAACACTAACAGTTGCTTTGGGTCGTTTGGATTCGAACTCATTGCACAATGATAAGGAGAATAATTTACTAAGTATGCTATGATGTTCTTCTAATCAAACATTTGATCATCATGTAGAAGATTACTCCGATTACCATAAAACTAATCGAGATGTTTTCCCCAAACTATCCGAAGAAAATATATCTATATTAAAAATTCATTTAATTTGAAATATTTATACTTACAAATATTTCCAAGTAATACTACCATTACTTTTCTCAAAATCTTTTTGAAACCATTTCAAGCAATACCGGGATTTAAATTCTCAAAACTCTTTTTATAATCATATAAATTATTTTATATACCAAACTAATATAAAATGTACCTTTAGAATCATATTATATTATAATAACTTTCCTTTATTACAATAAACTTTTCACAATTATCTATCCTCTAAATGTCTTATCTTCCCATTTAGATTATATTAAATATATTTTATTAAAATATGACTTTTAACTTAACATTTTTACCAAACACCTTATAGTCAAGATATGAAACTTAATTCCCAAGGGATTCATTTTAATGTACTTACAATTATCAAACAATAGATGCTTATAAACTGGTCGAGCATAAATTAAAAATCAACAAACAATATCAATGCTCCTAAACTATCCGAGCATAACAAATCAAACAGTAATGATAACAAAGAAACATTATCACTTTCTAACAAACAAGCACACTATACATAACAATATAAATTTCAAAATTATTCTTTATATATATAAAATATATAATCCTAGGTAAAATATTTCATTTACCAATTTTTCAAAAATCAATATCGTGTCTGTTTGCCTTGTTCGAGTGTTTAGAAATCTCTATCGACATTATGTCGCCCATGTCTACAAGAATTCACAAACAACTCAATAGAACAATTAACACAATACGTTTTTATAGCAATAACAAATACGCTCTCGTATATATAATACTCTCAACTCATTCTACGGTGTCACTTATCCTATCCCAAATGAGTTTATCCAACCAAAGCTAAGGTTCTCGCTTAACCTTCAGCTCTGATACCAAGTGTAACGGCCCGGCTTTTCGACCCTCGAAAGTCGACATCTAATACATCTACGGTATTACAATGCCAAGCATCCAAGTGCCGAAAAGGCAGATTGTTAGGGTAAAAAAAAGAACAGGGAAAATATAATCTCATAGCAGAACGACAACATACAATATAACGAAGACAGTAAAAGCTGTCACTCTAAACTACATGGTATATAAGAGTTAAAAACAAATCTCATCAGCCTGGATAGTTATAGCTTCTGACCTTACAAATGCTAATGGGTATGCATAATAATACAGAGGAAAATAAAAATACTACGGCAGGTGAACATCCAACTCTCCTTCATGAGTTCCATGTCCCTCCAACGATAATCTGAAGAAAAAAATATTCAGTCCGACCCGAGCATTATAATAAAATAACACACGAATCAGTCTAGAAACCAGCGTGAGAAAACTCAAGCAATAAAGGGAACATATAATAATTCTCATGCCACTAAACACGGAACGAGTTTTTACCTCACAAGAACAGCATCCATACGGGAACGAAATGAAACAAATTAGAACAAAACCTAAACTTGAAAGGATGGGCTTAAACAAGATCAAAATCCAAATTAAAAAATGGACACAAATAATTAAACATCACGGAAAGTGCAAGACACTTTCCAATGCAATTAATAAAGAAACAATTTAAAGGTTTGAATCAAAAACAAAGAAAAGGAAATTTTCCAACAATGACTAGGAGGGTACACCCCTTTACCAAAAGTACACATCTAGACAATATACTTGAGAGGGTCATTTACTCTATGACTCTCTCAAAAAATATACAAGCCGGACCCTTCCAACCTTCCCAAGTATCCGAGTATTTCACATCTTCGCGTGCACACAACCGAACCTAATATAAAGTACATGTGAAGATACCCTAATACGAGCAACCCTACATAGCTTGACGTCAACTCACGCTTTGATTTTAGTCATTTTCGACAAAGGATATCAACGCTCAAATGAGTGGCAAATCGTCTTATAATGATGAAATATAAAGAAGATAGCAGAATCAATAGTCAATAAATCAACTATCAGGAATAACAAAATGAGCATATATTGAAATTACTTCTTATACCCTTATCACCACCCGCTGAAATGACACACCGGTATCGGGAATAACAAACTGATCGTATATGGAAATATCCCCATAAATCACATATATGTATGTTTATTTCGAAGTGTTCCATAGCGACCTATTCGCTACCTATACACTTTGACTTCATCTTGCTTTTGTTCTCTGCAACACAATGGTTATTTATGCCATCCACTTCCAAGCAGGAATGAAATAAAACAAATGATCAAACAACAATATATAAACTATTGTAATGACCCTAATTTTTAGTAACATCATTTAGGAGATTTAATTAGTTAAATTACATAAAATAATGTAATGATTAGGGGATTGAGATTTGTGTAACTAAGGGGTAGCCATGCCATGTATTCAAATGAACTAAGTAAATTGAAATGAAACACAATGTTAGGAAATAGACAAGGGCAATATAGGAATTAATATTATTCTTATACCCTGAACCCCTTAAGCCATATTCTATACGTTCATTTCATATCCACAGAACTAAAAACCAAAGTAAGAGGCCGACCACCATTAAGGGAAAACAAGAGAAGATAGGAAGATTTCAAGAGGAAAAGCTTAAGCAACTTAATCAAGATCAAATCTCAAGTCCATAATCTCAAAGCTAAAGTGAATAATGACTACATCTCATATTTTTCTTGTTTTCGGTTTTATGATGAAATTCGAATTATTTTGCAAAGTTATTTGCCATGTTTTGATTGTAGAAATGGAAATATTTGATGATTTATGATAATTCATATAGGTTTTATGATATGTTTTAGGTTGAAAAACCAATTATATGACATCCAAATGCCTAGCGATTTTAGTATATGATCAGAAACGATATTTAGAGATGGGTTTCAATTTTCATAATTTTCTGAATTAATGTGGATTTAATATTAATTTTCTAGTAAAGAAAATGATTATTGGGGTTTAAAATTATTTACGGCAAAATAATATAAGTTTTGGGTCTGAAATTTATATATTTTGGAAAACATATTAAAAATTATTTATAGGAATATTTGTAGAATTTTCCTAAGTGTTTTAATGAATATATAAAATTATTTAAGGTATGGGACTTAAATGTTTTATATATTTATAAAAGAAGAAGGGGTATTTTGTAAAAAAATTAAATTGTTTATTTTTGAAATATTGGCAGCTTTTTTAGAAAAAAAATTAGCAACCAATAATATTTTGACAAACAAGGCAGGTTAGTTGAAAAGATTATTTTAAAAACCAAAAATCAGTTTATAAATGCTTTTTACATGTTTCACCACTTTCGGCACCAGCTTTCGACCCAGTACTTCCTCTTCCATCTCCATCGAGACCAATGCGCATGGTATCAATACTTGGTACATAGCGAATTGGACTAAGGTGGAATGTAGGTAGTCGAAACCAGGGGTTCTGAAGGGGTCGAAGTATGTCTTTGTTTTTAAAAGAGAATGTGCCTGCTTTGCTTTCGACTTAATCAGCTTTCGACTTGGTTAGCTTTCGATTGGGCTAAATTGTTTTAAAGATATGGTTGTGCCTTTGTTTTAAGAAATTGCTTTCGCCTGGGTCGAAACCCTTTGATGCCGCCTTTTTTCTTTCGAAGCAGTGCTTTCGGAAGGTTCCTTTGTTTTTAAATTAAAGCCGCTTCTCCATTACTTTCGAAGGGAATGGTTTCGACACCATCACTTCTTTTACATAGGAAATAGCTTTTGAAAGTGTTGCTTTCGACCCTATTCTTTCATGACCCTTTTGAGATTTTTAAAGATAAACCCAAAGGTTTCAAATAACATAGTTTTGAATGATTTCGAAAGGTTGTTACACATGTTTTACTTGAACCCAAATGCTTTCGAAAGGTTTTAAAAGAAAGGTTTCTAAGGGGTGGTTCTCCAATGATTTTCAAATGTTTTAAATGAAAGGTTGCAAAGGTTTTGAAAGGCATATTTAAAATGTTTGAAATGGGATGTTTAAGGTTTGTAAAGCTTTCGAAAGAGATGGTTTTAATGTTTTCGAAAGGACTATGTAATTGGTTTTGAAAGGTATGTTTAGCCTTTCGGCCTAAGGTTTTACTTGATCAAAAGGGGTACTTTCAAGGGTTCGAAAGGGGTACTTTCTATGGTTTTAAATGATATTGCTTAAAGATTTAAACAAAGGTTTAATGGTTTCATCAACATTATTTTTGGGAGAAGCATATATAACATGGAAAAGTGATTTGAGTAAAGCATAGTATATTTTCCTTGTTTAAGTATGATTTAAAAGGATTAAATCATTTTGATAAGAAAAGGTTTTCAAGGAAAATTTTGGGTAGATGACCCTAAGTAAAACGACTCAGATATAAGAAAACCATATGGGACTAGTATGAGATCGTGCCTTATACATTAGCTATTATCCCCTAGCTAATTTAGTCCAAAATTCTAGTGTGTAGGGCTTTCTCACAGGTAAGACTAAAATGATGTTAGACACAGAAAGAACTATATATATATATATATATGTGTGTGTGTGTGTGTGTGTGTGTGTGTGTATATATGTATAGAGATAGGTTATTAGTGAGCCCGCAAAACCATTAAGATTAGTTGACCCTAGGAGAAGTAAGTTAGGGACAGACCGTCCAAAAGAGGAGTATCTAACAGAAGTTAGATTATTTATTTATTTATTTTGTCTAGTAGGCTCGAGTGAGCCAAAGGTTAATTGTTAGGCAAACAAAACTATATTGTTCGGATAGATAGTCCATTTGTTACCTAATTTATATGCTTTCACGATATTGGTATTATTATTTTAATCAGTTTTGGTTGCAAGATTAAGATTTGCAAAAGATATGTTTTAAAAGGATATTAGTGAGGGGAAACCCCTTCCGCTAAGCAGCGTGGTCTCACTTAATACCAAACCGAGATGTATAGTTCTATTCACACCAGGCTTTATGTCTGACTCGAAGTTTATGTTTTTCCCCTTACACTCTCGGGTGCTCAAAATTGATTTGAGTAGGATGAGGGTTGAGGATTTTGAGGTTTTAGTAGGTGGATAAATAAAGCTTCTGAAGACGAGTAAGAGGCTGAAGTTAGCTATTTAGGAGTTTGTTTGTTTATTTATTCCGTTGTGTTGTATTAAGTTAGTTATGACTATTTAGTACTCAGGTCATCCAAGGGGGCATCTTCATATGTCGCTCTTGGCGTATTTTGTAATAATTATATTTGATCTAAACCTGGGAAAATTTTGAGATTATGTAACTTGGATATGAAATGTTGTTTTGAAATGTAATCAGAAAAATGTTTTAATCTGTGATGATTTTATTTCATATTCTAGTGCTTCTGATATTGTGGATACCATTAACATTACTGTATTTGGTCAGCGGAAGTTAATACTATAAATGACTGCAGCATCTGTAGCGCTTAGCTTCGGGGCTCCAGATAGGGGATGTTACAACTATCATCCAAGCATTCAACAATAATCTATAATAACATATATATCATATAGTTTATATAGAGGTGAGTAAACTCACCAAAATTTCAGTTAACACTTTCACGTTTCATTTCGATCTATCCTAAAATTCTGCTAGCTCCAAATTCAATGAATCTAACTCCAATGCGTAGATATCAATGATACAATTTTGCTAGCTCCAAATTAACAAAACATGCACAACATATCACTTATACGCCAACCCATACACGCCGATCGTCCCTTGCCGGTTTCTCTACCTACAAACCACTAAACGACGCATCATCGACTCCATTCAACTCCGCTATGCACCCTCTTTGCCTTTGATGCAAAACCATTAAGCTCAATTGCCCTATGTGAATCATGACCTAAAGCCGTGCTTGTCCTATAGTGATCGTCGCACTTCCCATTGGTCGACCGAACCTCCTATCTTCGATGCTTCCAAATTATCCTTACCATGAGAAGTACAGTGGCACTCACCTCATCGCCTAACTCCGCTCTAAACGACGATGAAGTGAAACTCTAATCCATGTTGTGAAATGTCAACCTTGGCCAAACCCATCGCATACCACTTTAAGACCATAGATTTGAAGCTAAACTTCATACGAGTTCAACAGATCTTGTTTTGCATTTTTTCATTGAGTAATTTGTTTGATTTTTATTTTTGATTGAAAAGGACATTTATTTACTATACTATAAATGAACTAGGAGGCAAAAGAAGAAATGTAAGAGGGAAATGAAGACTAGACCAAGGATTGAGCTTTGTTTATTTTACAATTCTCGATACGACGCTATATAGAATTTTGCTTGCGTTCGAACTGCGAACGACAAAAAAAATGTATGTGCACAACAATGTGACACGATCCTTAAACAATAAAAAATCGCACTGGTTATCTTATCCTGTGAAATTTCAAAAATACCATCGTTTGTCAAAATATACGTCAAACGATAATTTAAATATTTTATAAACTAAAAATTGTGAAAAAACCAAATAAATTCGTTTAAAAATTCTACAATAAAAAATCGAGTCATTTTATTAATAAATGATTTTCTTGTTATTTATTCAAACCATTTATTATTATAAATAAATTTACAAAATGATTTCACCATTATTATTTATTAATTAAAAGAAGTTAAATAAGGCAATTAAATCCATTTAATTAATATTTAATTCACAATTCAAATATTTTATTAATACTTATATTTGAATATAAGAATTTATATTTTAAAAACCAATTATTTACATATTTAAAATTAATTAAATATTCAAAATTAATTAAATATTCAAAATTAAAAAACTAAAATTTTGAGATGTTACAGTCTCCCTGCTTAAAAGAATTTCATCTCCGAAATTCCCAAAGAAAGAAAATGTCCTCTCACCCTTAGGCTTTTAAAGTTCATTATGTTACGAAAAATTTCGGCAGCACCTCTTTTGCACGGCCGGTCCGGAAAAATTATAGGTCATAACAACTAGTCCAAATCAACAAAGAAACAAAAGCCAAGTGGTCTTCCATATATGGGACATAAAATCATCAATCAACACCAATTTCTAAATCTACTACATACCTCTTTTGCGTTTGATTTTTAGAAGCAACTTACTATCTCGTTGCGAATGCAGGTTTGCAAGAAATCAAGTAGTAATCTATTGCTTCCCTATACCTGTCTTATATTTACATAATTCAAAATGGAATCAGCTGACACAAAAGCAATAACTAGTTATTTCTTTTGTAAGCTCAACCAACATAAAAAATATAACAACCATATGCAATAAGGAAAAATGATGCAACTGATGGAAATGACGCAACTATAGTGTGATATAAAGCCACATGCAACCAAAGTACAAAGAATACTCTGTAATAAAATACTAAGCATCCAATCTTAAAGAAAATTTAGAGTAAAATGCCTGGTTTTTTATATTCAAACTATATTTTCGAATTTCTTCAAAGAGAAATACATCAAAACCAAAATCAATTATGACAAGAAGGGGGCTCCTCCTACTGAAGCATGGTATAAATCTAAAATTAAAACAACATAGAGCATCCAGTGGTATTCTGGTTCCTCCTAAAAAAACTAGAGTAAACAAATATACTTGATGAGTCTTCCAAATCAAAAAACCCCCAATCGCCTAACTTTAGTTATAACAAAAAATATTTGAAAACCACCTCACAAAACTCTTTTCAAATATTCTAAAATATTAATACTTCATCTATAATTTCAAAATAATAATATAATTATTTCTTTCAAAAAACCTTCGAAATCGCTTTTTCAAAAGCACAAGAATTTAAGTCCTAATAATCAACTACTTAAAATAATCCTTTGTTTATAAATTCAGGCTTTTTAAACCATAGTATATAAAATCACACTATCAATCAAATCAAATTCCATAAATGAATAAACTATCCCTTAACATTATTTAAAATGTTAAATGACTAATCAAACAAGATTTAGACTCTTTGCTTGGATTCACGGCTTTCTCAATCATCCAAGGATATAGATAATTTCCTAAGTGTACTATTACGCTCATCAATTTTTGGTTATTTCTTTGAAGATTATCTAAGCTTCCTCAAACAAAATTGAAAGTCACTCCCCAAACTTTCCTAAGCCACACAACAAAGCAAACAAATATACTAATGCCCATATGTTGTACATAAATCATCCATACGCAATATCTGATCCGATTACTTACTCGGATACATAGACTTTACTTTCGAACTAGTATTACTCACTTGACCTCCCTAGTGCGCACTCCGATCAGGTTCCTAGAGTAGAAATCGTCGTTCTCCTTACGTAGCCATATACTATGTGTAACATCCCTAATTTTGAGGCCCAAAACTAACTACTACGGATGCTGCAGTCATCCATGGTTGTTAATTCTTGACGATAAAATGTAGCTATATTAGTCATATCAATAATCAGAAGAACATGAATATGAAAAAATTTCAAATACAGTTTAACAACAAATTTTCACATCTCATGTCATAATTGATATTTCATATTCATTACATAATCCCATTCGTAATCCCACATTCAGAGAAAATATAACTATACAAAATACACCGAGAGCGATGTATGAAGATGCCCCCTTGGTTGATCAAAGTCAAATACTTGGCAATTATATAACTGCCATTACATCCAAATAGACAAAACCAAACTACACAGCGGAAATAGATAAAGTTCCTAATACCTAGGTTGCACATGTTCAGAAGCTTATTAGTAAAACTAGAACCTGAAATCCTTTACTCCTGACCTACTCAAATGAGTACTCGAGAGTTTAAGGGAAACAAAAACTTTGGATCAGACAAAACTATGGTGTGAATAATAACCTACCATCTCGAACCAAAATAAATATCTAGTGAGACCATGCCGCTGAGCGGAATGGGTTTTCCCCATACTAGAATTTCAACTAAGAGATAACAATCATATACTATACTCTTGCTACTACAATGGTTAGAACATAGAAAATAACATTTATAATCATGCAGCATATTTGGATTACCCATCCCAATTCATTAGATTATCCATCTAAATTTCAAATGATTGTCCGTCTCAATTTAAATTGACTACCTGTCTTATTTTAATCTAACTAGTAGTTTTATAATTATAGAGACTACCATCTCACATGTAAACATATTTAGAATAATGTGGACTATCCATCTCACATGTAATTATTACTTGGATTACCTATCCCCAACCACATTAATTACCCATCACATGTGGTTTAATTATTTAAAATTATGCAGACTATTCATCACACATATTCCATTTTAATTAAAATGATGTGGACTATCCATCTCACATCCCATAGTTTTCCTACGATGACTATGAACTCTTCATTATCCTCATAGAGTATCCATCTCCAGCATAATGTGGACATCCATCTCACATCCCATAGTTTCCCTAGGATGATTACGAACCCATCGTTTAAAATTTAATTCATGTAACCCACATGTTTTGTAACACCCCACATTTTTAGATAATTAAATAATCAAATAATGTTGAACAGTGAAAATAAGCATTTTTGGAATTGTCTGAATATGGCTTTGAAACTTATACCATTGTGTTTGTGGCAATTTTCTGATCAATTTCCATATATAACTTGTCAAAATCCGAGTTGATATGAAGAAGTTACGAGAAGAGCAAGATATCAGAATTTAACGAAAAAATAATAATAAGACCCTACGGGTCGACCTATAGGTCGACCTGCAAAACACAAGGGTCGAACCCTAAAGAACACAGGCCGACCTATAGGTCAACCAGCGCTTTGCCCCGGACGTAAAATCATCCAGGGACGTGCCAAAGTTTATAATTTGATTTTTCGAGCGATCTGAAGCGTTGTTTTCTGGATCCAACGATCTGCAGCGAGCCTATGACGTGGTTGCACCAGATTCAATCCAAAAATACGACGGTCTGAGATCCCCAAACTTGACTATAAATAGAACCCTAGGCCTAGCTATTTTCTCACAATCAGATTTTCTCCCAATTGGTTTCATTGCTTGAGGCTGAACCCTAACTAGAAGATATTTCTAGGGAGAAGATCTTTTTAATAAAAATATTAGACGCCTTAGAAGGGGATCCAGGAAGGCCATGGAGTAAGCTAAGGACGACAGGTGAGTGGATTTAAATTATATCTCTTTTATGTTTATGATATATATTATCGTTAGATTTCCGTTAAATATTTAATTCAGCATTTATTTCAGTAATTAGTTCTACTAATTAGTTATGTTGAAACTGTAAATTTTATAAGAGAAGTGTACTTATATTTAAATGTTATTTATATGAAAAAAGAAAGGAATAAAATTAAATAAAAGTAATATTAGGCTTAAAAGTTGTAGAGAAAGACATAAGCCTAAAAGTGAGAAATTTACAGTAAATTATGTTAAAAATTCTGGAATGAAATAAAAAGGGTAAATATAACAACTTGATTTGGAAGTTAGTAAAAGATTAGTTGGTTGGTTTAGAAAAAGGAATACATTTCCATAGTTTAATATTGTAAGAATAACGATAAACATAATTGCAAGAATAAAAGCAAGAAAAATGGAATTAGTGCAAAATAGAGACATTACTATATTTTGCATTACCCAAAAATTAAAGAAACAATAAAAGAAATATCTTGCAGTTGTAGATTATTGTTTATAGCATTATTTAGTATTAAAATATGGAACTGGATTTTTAGCATAGTCTTTGTAACCAACCAAATAGAATAGAACTACTTCCTAGAATAAAAGAGAATAATGTGAAGCGTTAAAGAAATTAAAGAAGAGGAAGTAATCAAGTTAATTATTTGACAAGACTAGAAATAAAAAACATAAAATGTGACTAGATCTGCATTTATTGCGCAGATAGTAGAATAAAAAGTTAAACAGTTATTATGATAAGCAATTTGTGACAGTTGGACGTAGTCCCAAGCTAAGACTGTTATATAATATAAAAGAACTAAAGAGAATTTAATATCATAATAAAAGAAGACGGACTAGAATAGAAAAGGGACACTAGCAATTACATTTATAACATGTAGGTTATAAAAGAAAGAAAAGAATATAAAAGTAACAATTGCAAGTATAATTGTAACATGTAGGTTATAATTAAAATGAAAGAAATAGAAGAGGCTTATTCTATCAAACTTAGATCTTGGATTAAGTTAATTAGAAAAATAATAGAAGTGGCCCGTACCGACAGCATTCCCTTTCAGGTCTAGGACTGATGGTCTCACACATAGGAGGGCTGGGCATGCTGATTAGGGTAAATAAGTAGCCAACAGAATAAGAAAAGTAAACTAAACGCATAGTAAAAGATTAGACGTAGGGTCTAATAAAATGGTAAGGTGCGTTTGGAGAAGCCCGAAAGAGAATCTGGATAAAGAGCCTAATGAAGCAGTTTATCGTAGATTTTAATACAGAAAGAGCACATCCAACTTAGTTAGTTCGGGCTAGAAGAAAGTACGAAACTTCAACAGGACGTGAGGATAATCTAGGATGGCCCTCTGGGGTAGGCCTAACGAAGCTGCACTCCCGGAGGCAGGTCTGTAGGTATTCCATCAAAAGAGTATGCCTGGACTACTTTTGCATTGCAGGCCTAACAAAGCGGACCTTTGTAGGCAGTCAAAAGGTTGATGATGGAGTAGGATATTCGTATTACAACGTACTTTGGATTGCAAGTAGGTTATAGTGGGCAGGACCCAAAAGGATAGTCGCATGCGGAGATCAAGCCATCATCAGTTAGAGCGAGTTCAGGAAAGACTAGAGTTAAACCAACAGGCCAATGATTCTTTCACTATCGAGACATTGGATGAGGGGCACATCCAAATGGATGTTTAGATTGTTTGCAGTAGGGAACAGCCACATAGCTCTTGAAAGGTCTTTTGATTAGTTGAGGGGTGACTGTGTCGGGCCAGAGCCACGATGAGAAAAGAGACAGACCAAGTAGAATATCTGTATTGCAGGCCTAACAAAGCGGACCTTTACAGATATAGAAAATCCCCGACTGAGTTCCGTACAAGGTAGACCTTGTTGGTGGAATTCAGGGAATAGACAGAACGATACGTGTAGTTCTCAAGGTACGCACTGGGTGGTACATTGTGGATGTCCAAGCACTAGTATATGCTAGTGCTGATGCAGTTTCACGTTTTCATAGTACACGACAGAACATCTGTATTGTAGGCCTCACGAAGCTATCCTTTACAGATGTAGTTACAGTATGCTCTAGTAGCAAGACGATGGAGTCCTTTTCGAGGAGGATACAGAAGGTACTATGGGTAGTACCTAGGACCGATGCAGTTTATGGGCATATAGCTACATATATATATATATATATATTGGTCATTAGGTCTTAATCTACTAGGGAGTAGATGGGTACAATTCATGCACAGAGGCGAGAGTATTATAAACCCAAAAACCTAATATAACAGAAAATGGAAATAGAACGGTATATGTAGAATTATGCTTAGAAGTGTATAATATTTCCATTCACCAGAATTTTAGTTCTGACCCCCTCCTCATAACATCCCACAGGTTAGATAGGAGGCAGAGATTATCCAGCTTTGTGACACTTGTTTAGAAAGTGTTATTACCTTGGTGAGTATTTACTTACTATTATATTTTAGTCAGTTCCGCTGTGAGATATTTATTTGAGCTCTGATATATTTATCTCTGCCTATTTGTAGGATACCAGATACCCAACTCGGGCTTCAGTGGGCTTGGAATTTAGCATTTTTGCGAAAAATCCGGACCCACTGGAATTTGGGTTGTTACATTTGGTATCAGAGCTTAGGTTAGTAGATTCTAAGTAAATTAGAAAATATGAGTGAACGTATTTGTATTTTTGAATAAAATATAAATATATTATGTACTAAAATCCAAATAGTCCCCAATTATAGATTTTAACATATGGAAAGTTTTTAGGAGCATACTTGTGCATAGTTTACTAGTTGGGTTTGGGATGACCCAAGGATGTTGAACCCTATGTTATTGCCGATTTATAGTGTACAATAAGCTATGTTTAGAGAGAAGATTGGTATCCATATGTTATAAAAAGTGGGAAATTTTCGTAGGGATAGTAGGGGGAGTGTTTTTATTTTGGAAGGAATAAGAGATTTTAGTAAGAAAAATGAGATTTCCAAGGTTTAGGAAGGGTATTCCTAGGGTAGTAAGAAGAAAATCCACTTTATGTCTAGCCCAATAAAATGAAACTTTTGGAATTGAAAAGTTGAAAAATATAGCTGCTAATATGTTTGAGGAAGTAAATATTGGGTTTTTGAAAAAAAGTGGTATGAAATTTAAATTGATTTTATATGATGTAAATTTTGTTCTTTTTGAAGAATTATAGAGCATGTATAGCTCGCTAGTTTCTTTGTAGGTAAACAAAGATTTTAAATATAAAAACCTAGAGTGTGTTAAGTATCGAAAACATAGGTTACAACATTTATTGTTGTAATAGATGTTTTCGTGAAAAATAAAGGAAGCATAGAACATGACACTATTGTTATAGTAGGTGACTCCCAAAGGAAATGTTTTTACATAGCATATGAGATTTATTAATATTTATTTTAATTAAATCCATATACTAATATTTTTGGGTTGTAGTAACGGTGTTTTACGCAACATCTGCTTTGACCCAAATAAAATGCGTTTTGAAGATAATTTCTAAGTATAGAAATAAAGTGGTTTGTAAATACACTTATTATTTAAATAAGTATATGGAAATGTTTTCTAGTTATGAAAATATTAAAACAGTTTTGAAAATGAGTTCTTCTGGAAAAAAAAGATGTAAGTTAAATATTAGGAAATTAATAAATTTCGTAGGAAATGTCTATTGTAAATGAATATAGATTAAACATACTTTAATCTATTGGAATGAAATGAATAATGATATAATTTTCTATGAAACCAAATCACAAATAAAGATGTTTTGTGCAAGTTATAAGGAATACGTGAAAGAGATGTACAAGGTATGGAAAGCACCATATTTTGTATAGCCTATTTCGAAAAATTATAAAATAAGTTCCTTGTAATTTCACATAAACACGAAATCCTCTTTTAAAGGATTCATAGAAGGTTTTAGCATTAATGGTTTCTCATAAGAGAAAATAGTTCCAATATATTAAGGTATAAAGCCATTAGGTGTAATGAGAAGTATAATAATTAGAGACAGTGTTCGTTAAGAGGGATATTATAGAGAGCCTTAGTAGGAAAGCTAAGCAATGGAAACTTCGTATTTTTTCATTGATTATGCGCATTGGTTACTTGCCTTTGTAGAAAGTCCCCATTTGTAGTAAGTTAGAAACTCCTCCAAGGTTAGGTAATTGGAAGAGTAAGAAAGTTAAGGGATTTTTGATAAAATAATTGCTCTTATCTACTCCAGTTTTTGTAAATTTGAAAATCTACGAAAAGAAGATTTTTTGAAAACATGTGAGGACATTTTTGGAAGTAAAAAAAATGTTTTAAGGACAAGCAAGGCATGTTTTAAAGAAAAATGGTTTGGTGAAAAAGTAAATAAGTTTTTGGAAGAGAAAAACTTAGTAAACAGTTAAATTTAAAAATCCATTTTTTTTGAAAAGCTGTAAAAGGTCTTTAAAAAGAAAAAAGAAATAAGTTTTGAACTTAGAATTTGTAAGTCTAGAAAGATAAAATGTTAAGTAACCAAGTACCTTTGAATTTAATAGAAACTTCAATGTAACACTTTTAAAGGCAAGAATTTTGAGATTTGATTTTTCAAAAATTTAGAAGCTTTAATTTTTGAAATGAAATGATAACCAAAACAAATTTTTAAATATGGAGTAGATAGGAATCATTTCCTAGGTGTGACGGGAAAAGTGTAAGTCTATGTAGGAGATCGCAGTGATTACTTTTAGTAGTAATAATAAAAGTTCCCGTAAAGTGTATAGAACACTAGTGAGAACCTAGGAATGTTGCTTCATGTGTGTAGACTATAGAAGAATAGTGAAGTTATACTAGTAAGGTAGTAAGACACACGTGGTTAGGATAGGTAGACCTTAGTTAGGGAAAAATGAAAGGTAAAGGTAAAGAGAAAATTTCTCCAAGCTTAGTTGCCTTTTAGATAGAGACTGCATAGATTGAAATCCTTATTCGTTGCAGTAAATGAGACTTGGTTATTTCATTTTGAGTATGGAATGGAAGAGATGAATAGATCTTATTCATCGTGAGTAATACAGGGTAAGTTAGTAACGAGTAATAGGCAGCAGGAGGAGCATATGAGTTACTTGAATTCCTAGAGTAGGACCTTTCTGTGTCAGGTTGGACATGGTCCTAGGCATCCTAGCCCTAGATGATAGCTATGTTTAGCTGCTATATTAAAAGAAAAGTGAAAGCCAAGAAGGGTAATTAAAAGGAAAACAACAAATTTAAAGAAAGCGATAGAAACCCTAACAGAAAAATTTGAAAAGTAAAATTTTCTTATGTGATTTGTGCTTGGGAAAGAAAATAGAGATTTTTATAGAATAATGGCATAAATTCCAAGTACGGAGAAAGAGGTGCGCAAAAGTAAAATGGAAAATGTGAGGTTTTCCGTTTTCTACCTTCTTTCTGACATAAGAAATCGAGTTCGAAAAGTTAGATTTTTCTGAAATTTGAATATTAAAAGTTGTGTGGTAGGATTTGGATGAAAAATTCGTTGAACTACGTCCCTATTCAGTAGAAGTGTTGGAAAAATTGGATGAAAAACGTTTTGAGTTTTCAAAAGATTGCTTTCATATAGAAATTGCAAGTATATTTAGGATGTGTGCATCATATTTTGAAAAGGAGATTTTAAAGAAGAAAAGCATTCATATAGGAGGTACCGCTTAGAAATTCGTGTACATCCATATATTTTATGTTGCATGACACTTTGCATAAGGACACGGATGTTCGCAAAATTGGATGTACACAAAATGGATGTGATTGATGCGAGAAAATACATAGTTTTACCCTTGTCGAATTTCGAGGACGAAATTTCCTAAAGGGTGGGAGAATGTAATACCCCGCATTTTTAGGTAATTAAATAATCAAATAACAATGAACAGTGAAAATAAGAATTTTTGGAATTATCAGAATATGTCCTCGAAACTTATATCATTGTGTTCATGGCGATTTTCTGATCAATTTCCATATATAACTTATCGAAATCCGAGTTAATATAAAGACGTTACGAGAAGAACAGGATATCAGAATTTAACGAGAAAAAAAATATAATAAGTCCCTACGGTCGACCTATAGGTCGTCCCGCAAAACACAAGAGTCGACCTGCATTTTTCCCTAAACGTAAAATCGCCCAGGGATGTGCTGAAGTTTGTAATTTGATTTTTCGAGCGATCTGAAGCGTTGTTTTCTGGATCCAACGATCCGCAGCGAGCCTATGACGTGTGTTACACAAGATTCAATCCAAAAATCCGACGGTCTGAGATCCCCAAACTCCACTATAAATAGAACCCTAGGCCTAGCTATTTTCTCAAAATCAGATTTTCTCCCAATTGGGTTCATTGCCTGAGACAAAACCCTAAATAGAAAATATTTTTGGGGAGAAGATCTTTTTAATAAAAATATTAGAGGCCTTAGAAGGGGATCCATGAAGACCATGGAGTAAAGCTAAGGATGACAGGTGAGTGGATTTAAATTATATCTCTTTTATGTTTATGATATATATTATCGTTAGATTCCTGTTAAATATTTAATTCAACATTTATTTCAGTAATTAGTTATGTTGAAACTGTAAATTTTATAAGAGAAGTGTGCTTATATTTAAATTTTATTTATATGGAAAAAGAAAGAAGTCCACTTAAATATAAGTAATATTAGGCTTAAAAGTTGTAGAGAAAGGCATAAGCCTAAAAGTGAGAAATTTACAGTAAATTATGTTAAAAATTCGGGGAATGGAATAAAAAGGGGAAATCTAATAACTTGATTTGGTAGTTAGTAATAGATTAGTTGGTTGGTTTAGAAAAGGGAATACATTTCCATATGTTAATATTGTAAGAATAACGATAAACGTAATTGCAAGAATAAAAGCAAGAAAAATGGAATTAGTGCTAAATAGAGACATTACTGCATTTTGCATTACCCAAAAATCAAAGAAACAATAAATGAAATATCTTGCATTATGGATTATTGTTTATAGCATTATTTAGTATTAAAATATGCAACTGGATTTTTAGCACGGTCTTTGTAACCAACCAAATAGAATAGAACTACTTCCTAGAATAAAAGATAATAACGTGAAGCGTTAAAGAAATTAAAGAAGAGGAAGTAATCAAGTTAATTATTTGACAAGACTAGAAATAATAAACATAAAATGTGACTAGATCTGCATTTGCTGCGCAGATAGTACAATAAAAAGTAAAGCAGTTATTATGATAAGTAATTTGTGACAGTTGGACGTAGTCCCAAGCTAAGACTGTCATATAATATAAGAGAACTAAAGAGAATTTAATACCATAATAAAAGAAGACGGACTAGAATAGAAAAGGGACACTTGCAATTACATTTATAACATGTAGGTTACAAAAGAAAAAAAGAATATAAAAGTAACAATTGTAAGTATAATTGTAACACGTAGGTTATAATTAAAAAGAAAGAAACAGAAGAGGCTTATTCTATCAAACTTAGATCTTGGATTAAGTTAATAAGCAAAATAATAGAAGTGGCCCATACCGGCAGCATTCCTTTTTAGGTCTAGGACTGATGGTTTACACATAGGTGGGGCTGGGCATGCTGATTAGGGTAAATAAGTAGCCAACAGAATAAGAAAAGTAAACTAAACGCATAGTAAAAGATTAGACGTAGGGTCTAATAAAATGGTAAGGTGCGTTTGGAGCATCCCGAAAGAGAATCTGTATATAGAGCCTAATGAAGCAGTTCATCGTAGATTTTAGTACAGAAATAGCACGTCCAACTTAGTTAGTTCAGGCTAGAAGGAAGTACGAGACTTCAACGGGATGTGAGGATACTCTAGGATGGCCCTCTGGGGTAGGCCTAACGAAGCTACACCTCCGGAGGCAGGTCTGTAGGTGTTCCATCAAGAGAGTATGACTTGACTGCTTTTGCATTGCAGGCCTAACGAAGCGGACCTTTGTAGGCAGTCAAAAGGTTGATGATGGAGTAAGATATTCGTATGACATCGTACTCTGGATTGCGAGTAGGTTATAGTGGGCAGGACCCAAAAGGATAGTCGCATGCGGAGATCAAGCCATCATCAGTCAGAGCGAGTTCGGGAAAGACTAGAGTTAAACCAACAGGCCAATGATTCTTTCACTATCGAAACATTGGATGAGGGGCACAGCCGATTGGATGTTTAGATTGTTTGCAATAGGGCA
Source organism: Allium fistulosum (assembly GCA_030737815.1). Taxonomy (NCBI): domain Eukaryota; kingdom Viridiplantae; phylum Streptophyta; class Magnoliopsida; order Asparagales; family Amaryllidaceae; genus Allium; species Allium fistulosum. The sequence goes on from CM060908.1 coordinate 914,431,307, forward strand.
CATCCACTTAGCTCTTGAAAAGTCTTTCGATTAGTTGAGGGGTGGGTACATAGGGCCACAACCATGATGAGAAAAGAGACAGACCAAGTAGAATATCTGTATTGCAGGCCTAACGAAGCGGACCTTTACAGATATAGAAAATTCCCAATTGAGTTTCGTACAAGGTAGACCTTGTTGGCGGAATTCAGGGAGTAGACAAAACAATTACGTGTAGTCCTCAAGGTACTCACTAGGTGGTACATTTTGGATGTCCGAGCACTAGTATAAGCCAGTGCGGATGCAGTTTCACGTTTTCATAGTAGATGATGGAACATCTGTATTGTAGGCCTCACGAAGCTGTCCTTTACAGATGTAGTTACAGTACGCTCTAGTTGCTAGACGATGAAGTCCTTTTCGAGGAGGATACGGAAGGTACTATGGGTAGTACCTAGGACCGATGAGGTCTTTGGGCATATAGCTACATACATACATATATATATATTGCTCATTAGGTCTTAATCTACTAGGGAGTAGATGGGTTCGATTCATGCATAGAGGCGAGAGTATTATAAACCCAATAACCCTAATATAACTGAAAATGGAAATAGAACGGTATATGTAGAATTATTCTTAGAAGTGTATAATTTGTCCATAGGTTAGATAGAAGGCAGAGATTATCCAGCTTTGTGACACTTGTTTAGAAAGTGTTATTACCATGGTGAGTATTTACTTTTTATTATATTTTTGTCAGTTCCGCTGTGAGATATTTATTTGAGCTCTGATATATTTATCTTTGCCTATTTGCAGGATACCAGATACCCAACTCGAGCTTCAATGGGCTTGGATTTTAGCACTTTTGCGAAAAATTCGAACCCACTGGAATTCGGGTTGTTACTTGTTTAACCTAACCTATGTCTATTGGTATCCCCAAATAGGTTATTTCCCTATAAAGTTATAACATTTTAAAGTGACATACATTGGTATCCCCAAATTATCAATGTCGAATTCATTTAAGAAAATGCATTGGTATCCCCAAATGATCAATGTCGAATTCATTTAAGAAAATGCATTGGTATCCCAATGATAAAATCTCATTTATAAAACATTTAGTTTGTCGAAACTAATCTACTTTGGTGTTCCCAATGATAGTGTCAACATTTATAATCAAAATAGCATTGGTACCCTAGTGTTTAGAATCGAAGTCATAAAACAATAGGCTCGTCGCCCTTATTTGGTTAATATAGATTAATGTAGAAGTCAATCTACATTGGTGTCCCCAATGATAGAGTCGAAGTTTAAAATTTAAAATAACATAGGTATCCCTAATGATTTTGTCGAAATAGAAAACATAAGGCTCTCTGCCTTTAATGAAGATAGGCAACATCCATGCCGCACTATACCCCATCGATCCTTTACCAAGGTAAAACAAAACTGAAGTTCTTTTAAGTATAAATTCACGCCGTCGACTTTCATAAACTATAGGCTATCCACCTATTAAAAAAAACTTAAAACCTTTATAAGTTATATGGCTATCTGCTGAAATATAGGGTCTTTGACCCACTTAAAACATTGGCCTCTTCGCCCTTTTAAAACATTTTTAATTTATATAAAGGCAAGCCTCTCCGGCCTTAAAAAAATAAGTGCGATGTCACCACCATACGACATCGACACTAAAAGCAAGTTTATAAGGCCGCCGACCTTGGTGCACAATGACACCAAGACTCTCGACTTCGTTATATATCCTTTAAAGTTTAGTTTACTTTGGCTACTATCCCGCTTGATTCGAAGAAAAAATATGCAGCATTACTGCCTAAGTAATTAAAACAGTTGAAGTGATTAAGTGTGACATCGGTGAAAACAGTGACGAAGACATGCGACGTCGACGACGTTGACGTTAAGCTTTTTAAAACACTTCGATGAATCACGAAGATACCATGCCGCCCAATATAGGTTGCCGACACTATCGGCGTCGACACTGATGGAATCATTCCATAGTTACCGAAGCAGCCGTCATATGCTTCCCTCAATATCAACATCGATGTGAATAGAGGCGGCATTCCTTTAGGCTCGAAGTGGATATATGCAGCATGGCAGCGACGTAATTAACAAAAAAACGGGTTTATTTCTATTAAAAGTAAGCCTTTGTTATCAAATCTTACTTTTTGTCCAATTTCTACTAGATAAAGCAATTTCTTTACAAATCCTTTTCAGAAATTACTACTACACTAAATTTTCAAGTTCCCAAACATATCTAAAATAATTAACTAATATCTTTAATTAATTATCCTTTTAAATGCCTATCTAGCATAATAAATTCACAATAAATTGAAAGCACTTGGGAAAAATTCCAAAAATTCATATAAATTAGGGAATATCCTTCTCTTTACCATATAAAATTTCGGAGCCAAAAATCATATTTAATTATTTTAAATAATTAATACCCAAAATTAAGTTATTTCCTCCTTAGGAAATTCTACAATAATCTATATAACTTAGAAATTATGAAATTAAAAACCCATCTCCAAAATAATGTTTTATACAACATATCAGAAAATCAAAGCATTTGGAGATTAAAATCTTTGGTTTTACCCTTAAAAACCATTTAATTAATTTCATAAAAACCCCTTGATTCATTATTCTATCCAAACAATGAATATTCAACCATATCTTGGCAAAATCTATCAAAATAATTTGGATATTAACCATAGTCGAATTTAAAAAGAAAAAATAGAGATTAAACACCTATTATTCACCTTAGAATTACTCGTTGGAATTGAGATTTGATTTAGCTCTTGAATCCCTAAGCTTGAATTTGTGAATCTCCTTTGATTTCACCCTCCCTAGGTTCATTAATGGCGGGTTTCCCTATATTTTTCTTTTGATTGTTTTTATATGAATGAAGTGAGAATGATATGAAGGGGAGATGGTTTAAATCTACCTATTTTTCCGTCCTTTTATTTTGTCTTATATGTTTAGTTTTCTAAAATAATCTTATTAGTTTATTAAGGCATGATCCTATTAAGTTTCAAATCTCATTCTCCTTAACCATTTACATTATTCTATTTAATCAATCCAATTAAATATCTTAAATAATGTTTAACCAAAAATAGGGGTGTTATAGGCTCCCCTCCTTAAAAAAATTCGTCCTCGAAATTTAGTAAGAACTACAAAACAAGCATATCTAACATGCAAACAATGCTAGGATATCCTACCAGCTATCTAGTCTATATACAACAATTATAGAGAATACTTAGACTGAACTTCCCTTATCCTACCTCGGATTAACTCAACCTTCTCTATGGCTTCTCTTACCATATCTGGACCGAGGACTGGTCTGACTCTGGTCTCTAACCAACATGCTGGTGATTTGCACGGCCTTCCATACAAAGCTTCGAAAGGTGTCATTCCTATACTAGCCTGATAACTATTATTATAGGAAAGCTCAACTAAGTGCAAATGGTCTTCCCACGACTCACCAAAATCTAGTACACAAGCTCTTAACAAATCTTCGAGCAACTTATTGACTCTCTGTCTATCCATCCATTTGTGGGTGATAAGCGGTACTAATCTTAAGCTTGGTACCTAGTACATCATATAGACTCTTCCAGAATTTACGAGTGAACAAGGCATCTCTACCACTGACTATACTACTTGGAATCCCATGCAGTCTAACAATACTCTTCATGAATAACTTAGCCAATACAGGCGTCATCCTAGTAGACTTAACAGGAATGAAATGGTCACTCTTGGTCAAACTATCCACCACAACCCATATACTTTCTTTTCCCCTATTGGACCTTGGCAACCCGTCAATAAAATCAATGGATATCAAATCCCATTTCTAAACTAGTATATCCAAAAGCTGAAGCAATCCACTTAGCTCCTAATGTTCGGCTTTCACATGCTGGCAATTTTCATATTGCTTCACCCATAAGTCTACATCCCTCTTCATACCTTCTCAAAAGAAACTTCTCTTCATATCCCGATACATCTTGGTTGCCCCAGGATGAATCGTAAACTTCGATCGATGATACTCCCTAAGAACTTCCCTCTTTAGGTTTCCAACATTCAGAACACATAACTGTCCCTTCTTTCTTAACCATCTCCTCTGGCCAAGACTATAATCCCTTAGATCATGATCTGGGTTTCACCTTCCAATCTTCTAATCTTTTCATCTAATAATGGATCATCTCTCTGCTTAGAAGCAATCCTTTCGATCAACATTGATCGAACTTCCAAGCAAGATAATATTGCTATACTTTGACTAGAACTAGCAGTTGATCTTAACAGCACACTACAAGTAGTTAATGCCTCCAGATCCTTCCATTCTGCCAACATAGCTAACACCACATTCTGATGTTTCCTGTTAAGTGCATCTGCAACTTTATTTCCTTTCCCTGGTGTATACTCAATACCGAAATCATAAGCTGCTAAAAACTCCAGCCACCTCTATTGTCTCATATTCAGCTTTTTTTGAGAGAATAAATATCCCAAAGACTTATGATCCGTATACAACTCGAATCGTTCTCCAAAGAGGTCGTGTCTCTACACTTTCAGTGTGAAAATCACCGCTGCCAACTCCAAATCATGAGTCGGATATCTAACTTCATGTGGTGTGAGCAACCGAGAAGCGTAGGCAATCACTTTACCCCTCCGCATCAGTACATCTCCTAATCTAGTTCCACAACATCTGTATACACCACCAAATCTTGATTCCCATATGGAACAATTAAGATGTGCGCATTGGTCAACAACTGCTTCAACTCAAGGAATTCTTCCTCGCATTTATTAGACCAAATAAGCTTCACGTCCTTCCTAGTTAGCTTATTCAAAGGCGCTGCTATCTGTAAGAAATCCTTGATAAATCTCTGGTAATAGCCAGCTAATCCAAGAAAACTTCTTATCTCGATCACCATCTTGGGTCTTTTCCAACTGTTAACAGCTTCGATCTTGGCTGAATCAACTGATAACCCTTTCTTTGAAACTACATGACTAAGAAACTTCACTTCTTTCATCAAGAAATGACAATGTGAAAACTTCGCTTTCAACTGATGCTGCCTCAACGTCTTAAGCACTATTCTAAGATGAATCTCATCATCTCTTTCACCCTTAGAATATATCAAAATGTCATCAATGAACACTAACACGAACCTATCAAAGTGCTCTCTGAAAATCTTGTTCATCAAATCCATAAAGAAAATCGGCGCATTAATTGATCCGAATGACATCACTAACCACTCGTACGAACTGTACCTTGTTCAAAATGTCGTCAAAGGAATATCGTCCTCCGCGACTGTCAATTGATGAAACCCTGTCACCAAATCCAACTGGAAAAATACTTTGGCTCCACTCAACTGATCAAATAAATCATCGATTCTCAGCAAAGGATATCGTTTCTTTACCATCTTTTCATTAAACTTACGATAATTGATGCACAATCTTAACAACCCATCTGTTTCTCCACAAACACCGCAGCCGCTCCCCAAGGAAAACTTCTTGGTCAATTAAAACTCTTTCCTTCTAAGTCCATGAGCTGCACCTTTAACTCCTTCATCTCAGTAGGTGTCATCCAGTTAGGTGGTCTACTTACGGGTTCTGCTCCTGGTACAAGATCTATTTGAAACACAATGGCTCATTTTTCGGTGGTAGTCCTATAACCAGCTCAAAAACATCTGCAAATTCTCTTACAATTAAAAACTGTTTCAATTTGTCTTCCACTTCTGTGGCACCCAATAAAGCACAAATTTCTGGACTCGTATTCTCAACGGAGTACACTATTTAGTCACTACTATCAGGATGTCTCAATGATATTTTCCAATCCTGGAAAAATATCCTAGCATCATATCTGCTCAACCAATCCATACCCAAAATAATCCCAAAACCCGTGAAATGAATGCAATGCATCGGTATCAAACAGTACCCTAACTGGTATGCTATGAATCAAAAGCGTACTTCCATCACATACTTTCGCTTCTCAGCAGTTGTTGATCTTGATGTGGATGGCTCCAAAGCAAACACCTTTGCTTTATTAGCCTTGGCCGCTTCTTGACATTTATTCTTATAATGCCCCACCTGGTCGCAATTAAAGCACTTCACATTCTGCTTCCCTACAACCACCTTGCCTTCACCAGATCGATACTCATTAGCATAGTGCCCCTTCTTATAACACTTGTAACTAACTATATTAGCTTTCCACCTTTGGCAGACCCACCTTTTTGAGCTCCCTTCTACTTAAAAAATTTTCTCTTCTTATTCTGAGATTTCTAGTTCTCCACCGACTTCTCTTTCCCAAAGGATGAAAGCATTTCTTCATTCCTGGTAGCCATCTCCACCGCTACATTTGATGGATCTCTGAGATGTGGCATAGTTGTAGCAATCTCCGGCCCCAACCCCCAGATAAACTTCTCGTTCCTCTAGATAACAGTGTCAATAGTGGCACATTCATACTTGAATAACTCTTTAAATTTAGCAAAGTACTCCAACACTAACATTTCCCCTTGCTCCAACTCCATAAATTTCTCGAGAAAGGTTAACTTTTCTACGTTGGACAAAAACCTTTCCTCGAATCTTCTTTGAAATTCTGCCCAAGTCAATTCCTCTTCCGGTACCCACTTGGTTACCCCGTTCCACCAGAACAAAGCAGCTCTTTGCAACTACCTTGAAGCCAGTCTCCTTTTCTACACATCATTCGGACCCAAATTAGCGAAAATTCCCTCATAATGTAATGGCCAATTTTCTACTTCTATCACATCCTCAGTCCCTAGAAAAGGCTTCCTACCCAGACTAGTGTAATCTTGACTCAGCTTAGCATAGTTATCACTAACCGGTGCTACAGGATTGACTCCTCCCGCATTAGCAACATTTCATCTAACTACTCCTATAATTGCTCCAACTTGCATCAACTTGACAAAGAACTGATACATAGCCCCCATATCCACTGGTGGGGTCATAACACCTACATTGGCATCTGCATTTAGATTAGCATTTGCCTGTCGACCCAGGTTCCTCCTGGTATTGGGCCGAGCATTTGCCTTCATATCTTTCTTTCTCGTAAATCTACATACGAGCCTTAGTAAGATAAAGAAGAACGATCTAAGTGAGAGGGGAGAATAGAGATGGAATACATACTTATAGATAGCAAATACAAATACGTTATTATAACATTATCTCATACCCCAATCTTATTATCTGATCCATTAGGATTATGTTTTCATACCAACTTGTAACATCCTCCATTTTGAGGTCCAAAACCAACTGCTACGGATGCTGCAGTAATCCATAGTTACTAATTCTCGGCGACAAAATACGGCTAAGTTAATCATATCAATAATCAAAAGCACATGAATATGAAAAAATTTCAAACACGGTTTAATAACAAATTTTCCCACTTCATTTCACAATTGATATTTCATATTCATTACATAATTCTATTTATAATCCCACGTTTAGAGAAAATATAACTATACAAAATACTCCAAGAGCGAATGAAGATGCCCCATTGGTTGATTAGAGTCAAATACTTGGCAATGATACAACTTTGCCATTACATCCAAATAGAAAAAACCAAACAACACAGTGGAAATAAATAAAGTTCCTAATACATAGACTGCCTCTTTCACATCTTTGGAAGCTTATTTGTCTAACTGGAATCTGAAATTCTTTACTCCCGACCAACTCAAATGAGTATTTGAGAGTTTAAGGGGAAAAACAAAAACTTCGGGTCCGACAACAGTCTAGTGTGTATAATAACTTACCATCTCATACCAAAAATAGATATCTAGTGAGACCACGCCGCCCCTATTAGGTTAATATAGATCAATGTCGAAGTTCATCAACATTGGTGTCCCCAATGATAGAGTCGAAGTTTAAAATTTAAAATAGCATTGGTATAGTAACGATCCATATTTTTGGATCTTCGAATTTGAATATTTAATTTGTTTATATATTCAGATATGAATTAAATTATAATAAAAATCTATATTTCAAATTAAGAACTGACTTTTGGTGACTTATTTTTAATTTAATTTTTAGAATTTTTCCATAATTTTTAAATTGGAAAATAAACAAATTTTCATTTGACGTATTTTACGGCAAACGCTGGCATTTTGAGACTTCACAGAATTAAATAACTTGTCCATTTTATTTTTGTTTTATGATCATATAACATCGTTATACGCGATCATAATTTAGTTTCTGTCAATTGCGGTTCGTAATCGAACGCGATACGGCATGGCGGGGTACCGAAAACAAACACACACATTACATTGCCCTTTCTTCAAATCACAGTACATGTACCAGCTCTCTTTTTTCTACACAGCCACAATTTTGTTCCTCTGGCCATCTATTTTTGCCTCTTGTCTCCCCTGTTCCTATCCACTTGCCTGCTCATGTCCCTTCTTGTTTTTCCTCAACCATTATGTTTTCTTACCCATATATATACACACAAAGGTACACATTTATACCTGCTGAGGCATACATGAATAGATCTGTTGACACAGGCACAGATACATTGTTTCTCTTCTTTTTCAATTCTTATTTCCTCTGTGAACAAAAAAATGACAAACCCATCTCCTCCATTCAAAAATCCATTTCTCTCAATCCATTTACAATTAGCTAAACCTTCCAACATGAAATGTTTTTGTTTCGATCCATACTGTTTACTGAAAATGACCGCTCAAGCTTTTATCAAGAGAGGAGAGAGAAATAGCTTAAATCAGTAAAGGAAGGAATGGACATTGAACTTCAAAAACCGATCTCTCTTGATCCCTGAGGAATTGCACGATGCCGCTAACACCGTTGGGACCGGGGCGTGTCGTAGTGTTTTTGGTGAACTTTCGATGGCTTTACGTGACATTGATCGGCGATGATGGCAACCTAGGGTTTGGTTTTTCTAGGCCCACAGTCAACGGTGGATAAGTTGGAGCTTGGGATGGCGATCGTGGAGGAGAGAACTTCGAGTGGTGAAGTTTTGGTGCGGTTCAAAGTGAAAAACTGATGCGACTTTTGGCGACCTGTAGCTCGCATGATGGGTTCGATTGTGATGGGGGGCCGTGCACCGGATGTGGTAGGGTGCAGTTGAGAGAGAGGAAGGAGAGCGATGTGATGGTGGTCTCGGGTTGGTCGTTGATGGCTCCGGAAGGTGGTGTACGTGCACGCGTGGAAGTTGTTGGCATGTACAGAAGGGGTGCGACTGAAAAGAAGAAGAAGCACTATTTGTATTAGGGGCGGATTTGAGATAGTGGGCTTGGCCCATTTGGAAATGGTGAGAGATTTAATTATTTATTTTAAATTTGTTTATATAAGCAATTAAATTTAAAATATCATATCTTGCTCGTATTTTATCCGATTGACGTGCAGACTTTTGCGTTGGGTTCGTATGAACGAGGAAAACATTATAGTGTAACTTATTGATAGCTTTGGGCAAGTATAAATTTATGACATATGAAAACGGATAGAATTTAATTACGTTATTTTAATGAATAACGTTGTTTAAATTTATATACCTTAATTATTGATGTTTATTTGGTCAAATAAATTACTGTTGAGTTAAACTGGATCGAATATGGTAATTGGACATCTGTTTAGCGGAATAAAACACCGTTCCACTAATTAAATTAATTTAACATTTAATTAGCAGAATAAATATATGTTCTGCTATTTTATGGATTTAGACATTTGATTGTATATCGTTAATTGATATTTCTCTTTGAATTAGTGATATATTAACTAATGATGGTTAAGTGTTGGATTTATTTACATAGTCGTGGATTATGTAAATATATGTTATTAACTTGAAAAGTTAAATTGAGTAATACGGTAACTTATTTAAGTACCATGGTCATCGTTAAACCTCCTTTGAATTTGAAAAGCTAAATATTGATTTGGAAGTTATTTAAAAATAATTATTTTTATTATAAGGTTTAAAGATAATTATTATTTAGCAATAAGATTTAAAAAGGTAATAACTTATTAATATTAATATTTCTTAAAGTTATTTAATTATTATTTAAAGTTATTTAAGTATTGTTTTTTCTATATACTTTAATTTAATTACTTATTTAAAATGATTTAACAATAGTTTAATTTTTAATTAAAGTTAATTAATTAATTGATTTAAGTTATTTAATTTAAAGGATAATTAACTTTTATATTAATATTAGTTTAAGGTTAATTAATTACTATTTTAATAACATTTTAAAGTTAATTAATTATTATCTTAATAATATTTTGAAGTTAACTTATTAATACAATAATAGTCTTAAAATTAATTTAATATATTATTAATGAGATTTTAAAGTTATTATTTTAAATGGTATTTAATTAAAGTGAAATTGAAGGGTGTTTAAATAATAACTTATCATTTTAAGTTATCTAAAATTATTTTAAATACTTTATGGTTTATCAAAGGAACTCTTCTGACTTAAAGAGTCAATTAAATAAGTTTATTTAAATATGGGAAGGGTTTTATAAATGGGTCTGGATATTTATAAAAGAACTTATAAATGAGGTTTAAAGGTTTGAAAAGGAGAAGTTTATAAATAGATTGGAGACTTACAAAGGAGCTTTATAAATAGATTTGGAAATATTTATAAGATTAAGAAATTTGGAAAGATGTGGTTGGTATACATGGCGTAATTCGAGGGGCATGGATTGCCTACCGTTTACTGTGGATTCGCTGGGATAGCGACGTAACCATTGTGTAAGCCGCGATCCATAGTCGATATTGAAAGGTACTTTCCATATCTATTTTTAAGAGTTTTTAAGTTTTATGTTTTGAAAGCAAAATGGTTTGCGAATATACTTATACCATTGAGATAAGTATCTGGTTATATTTTCTAAGCATCGAAAATAAAGTGGTTTGTGAATATACTTATCCTGTTGAGATAAGTATATGGAAGTGTTTTCCATGTGTTTGAACTATGATTTTAAATTAATGAAAGATTAATTTAAGAGGCTTAGTGACTTTCCATGGGAAATATAATCTTTGTCTGAATGTTTGTTCATTTGATAATTAAATAACCGACTATCAAATCTTGGCCTAAATATGTAATTTTTCTTAATTTTGGTGGTAGGGAAAAATTCCCTACTTAACACCGAAGGATTTTAACTCTGGAAATATCTAGGGGAAACAAGGAAATTATACGGTACAATTACCGTCGGTGGTGCTATACTGTACGTATAAACTCGTTTTGTTCTTCTAAGACAAATAATAAGGAGATCCGTCCACTTAAACGGTCAGGGGGTGATCCCCGCTCTTATGTATTGTCTGATTATTTCCTAAAGAACCGGTATTGAGCATTCGAAAATTGGCGTTCAGTTTTGTGGAGCACCCGGGAAGCGGAAGAGTGTACTCATAAGAGATGACTCGAACCCATGACCACTCTGAGAAAAACATATACGGTTCTATGGAGGAGATTCGTGATATATTGAGATGTTGGGATCCATGTGTGATTCCAAGACCCGTTGGGGGTATGGGAATCCATGTGTGATTCCAAGGTCTATTTGAGATGAGGGAATCTATGTGTGATTCCAAGACCTGTTGGGGTATTGGAATCCATGTGGGATTCCGTGATCTATTTGGGGGCGGTGCGTACGTTGGAATGCCGGACGTAGCCTCATCAGCAGAAATGAATAAAACCAGAGATAGTGGCATGGCCAGTAGGGTTGGCAAACCCATAAGGTTTAGTCGGCTCCACCTAGACGTTACCTACAGTTGTTATGCATGCATGGGGCGATGCACTCGGTCTTAGTGAGACTAGCTATGTTTTTCCTATGGTACATCACTAGGGATGTATGTTGCTTCGGAAGGATATCTCTGATCCTTGTGCAGGAGGACCGTTCCTCGAAGTACCGAAGGCACCTCCATGGAAATCCTACACAATTAGTGAATGTGCCTTAACGGTTTATGATTATATATATATATATATATAGTGCTGTTGTGATGTATACTCATAAGCATCACATCTACTTGATTATTATTATTTTCGCCTTTAGACATTATTATAATATCACTGGATTTTCTGATATAAAGTTTTTGGTTATCGTAAGGTAAAAACCCATCCGTGTTTATGTGTGCGCGGTCTTACGAGACACCCTTGTTTTGAGAAGTCATTTAAATTTTAAAAATCCATTTGATTGTGTTTCTTACGCTGGTTTTACCAGACTGACCCAGGCGTTGTTTTCCTATAATGCTCAGGTTAGACCGAGCATATTTCCAGGTTTAATGGATATTTTTGGAGCTTTAGGAGATGAGCTGGAGGCCCAAAGACATATTTATGAACATGGTTATTTTTCCATTGCATTCATGGTTGTATTTATCAGCAATTGTAAGGACAGGTTGTTATAACTGTCCGGGTTGAAATAGGTTAGTATACTCTGATTGATGTCTGTATATACTTATATTTTAGATTTGTTTTGTGTAAAGATTTGTTATATATTATAGATAATTCGTTCCGCTGTGAGATTCTATGGGGTTTAGTTTCTTCTTGTCTTCTTTCTTTTTCTTTTTCCAAACTATCCGTCTTTCCGTTCAATTTGGGTTGGACATGTGTGGTTTATTGCCAGCTTAAACTGTACGGAAAAGTGGGTCGTTACTGTTGGTATCAGAGCTTAGGTTGAGTGAACACCTAGGCTTGGTAGGGTTGACTCATTTGGGATTGGGTAAGTGAGACCCTAAGATGAGTTTGAGAGTGTGTGTGTATATATATATATAAGAGCGCGTATTTGTTAGTGGTATAAAAATGTTTTATATTATGTTGTTTGATCTGTTGAGTGGCTTAAGAACTTTGGTCGATGTGTTTGGCCAACGTTATCGATAGGAATTTCCTAAATACTCGAACAAGACCAACTGACACAGTATTGTTTTAAAATGGGTAAATGAAATAATTTTACCTAGAAATATACTTTATATATATAAAAGAATATTTTTTCAAAAATTCAATATAGCTATTCTTGGTTGTGCTTGGTTGTTAAGAATGATAGTATTCCATCAATATCATCTAGGATTTGATCGGTTATGCTCGCCCATTTCTGAGCATTGACTATTATCCATTAATCTATCTGGAATCTTCCTTTCTGAAACTTGGTTTGGGTAGATAGGAATTTTAGGAATATTGAAATGAATACCTTGTGAATTAAGTTTCACAATTTGAATAAAAGGCATTCGTTGATAATGTTGAGTTAAAATTTGATTTCTAAGGATTGTTTATTTAAAGGAAATTTTGAATATTCTGGAATGAACATTGTAGAAACAATTTTGTATAAAGGATTGATTTGAAGAAAATTAAGTTTTAATAAATGTTGTTTTAAAAGAAAATTTGGAATATTTTGAAATAATATTTGGAAATGTTGAATATAAAAGTTAGTTGTTTTAAATTGGGGTTTTATAAAAGAAGTTATTAAAAGAAACTTAAATATTCTGAAATAATACTTGAAAAAATGATTTATATAAGGAAGCTAGAGTATTTTCGAAATAAATATTTGAGAAATGATTTCCTTTAAAAGGATATATTTTATAAATTTGATTTATTAAAATGTGCCTTATAAATAAAAGGAATTCGAGGGTTTAAATCCCGGTGATTTTTGCAAAATGGTTTTTATGGTTTACAGGTTAGTAATAGTAATTGAAAATGTTCTTGGGATAAAAACATTTCTAAGAGGGGATTGCTACCGTTAGGATCTCACTATATAACTGTTTAGATAAAATAAATTTTGATTTAATTCCGAAGGTATGGTTTGATTTACTATAAAGTAAAAGTGTATATTATTTTTTCAAATGATTTTGGAGAAAGGAAATAATAATTTTATTTGAGATAGCTTTGGATCTTAAAGGGATTTTTGGTGTATCAATATTTTGAAAATAGCTTGCTTAGAAATATATTTAAGTCTAAATATCATTAAAAAGGAACTTTATAGAAAAATGGGTATTCCTTTGGATATGGTTTGGGGAACAAGTCCCAATTTGTTTTGTGATGATCAGAATAATCTTCTAAGTGATGATCAGATGTTTGCTTAGGCGAACGGTATTTTGCACCTAGCAAATTATTCTCTTTGTCATTGTATGGTTGGGACGAGTTCGAATCCGGACGAATCCAAAGTAAGTTGGAAATTGATAGTTAATAAAAACTATTTATTTGGAATATATTTGGTATGGTTTCAAAAAGGGAATTTTGAAAATTGGAAAATTTGTTTTTAAGCTAACTAGTTCGAGCGGCTCGAAAATAACTGAAAATGGGTAAGAGGTATGTTCGGATGGTAAACGTTTTTCTTGAGTATTATTCTTATAAGTAAGGAAATAAATAATACTATTTTGTAGTACCTAGTTCCTTGGTATAATTTTAGGGTTACTCGGGCTATATATATATATATATTACGAATTAAAATATATATAATATCATTTCAAAAGTTTTTGAAATAAATATCCAAGTATTTGACCCTTATGCTTCCAAAGTATATCTTGCGGTTTCAAAAAGTGTTTTGAATGACAACCCGGGTGTTTAAAAATTGTTAAGGGAATTAAAAATAAAAGTTTGAATTTAATAGTTGTGTATACCCTTGTAATGGTAGAGTGTTTTATAAGTTTTACAAATCTAATGGAGTTATATAAAATGTTTTAATGGGAATAGAATTGGTATTGGAATAACCAATTAAATAAGTTCGTAGAATGGATGTAGATCGTTTCTCTCTCCATATAGTTTTGATCTAATATTCGAGTACAAGGCTTTGAGGTGTTTCACACCTTTCCAAAAAAGGATTTGTTACTTGATTTTTGATGGCGAGCTTGATGAGGGTTCTTGATATGGAACCAAGGTTTTCTATCATAGCTACAGCTACGTAAGGAGAGCAGAGGTTCCTAACCAAGGACCTATGATCAGGGTCTGCACTAGTAAATCGGGTGACTGATGCTAGTTTGGAAGTGGAGTCATGTATTCGAGTAGTGATCAAATCAGATTTAGTATTTGAATGATCTAAGAACATCCTGTGGGCTTACGGATAGTACTGAGTGTTCTTGTGCTGGAATTTCAGGGAAGAAATACTTTAAAGGGGGGAAAGTCTAACGACCTGTATTTTTGGATCTTCGAATTTGAATATTTAATTTGTTTAAATATTCAGATTTGAATTAAATTATAATAAAAATCTATATTTCAAATTAAGAACTGATTTTTGGTGATGTATTTTTAATTTATTATTTAGAATTTTTCAATAATTTTTAAATTGGAAAATAAACAAATTTTCGTTTGGTGAATTTTACGGCAAACGCTGGCATTTTGAGACTTCACAAAATTTAATAACTTGTCTATTTTATTTTTCTTTTATGATTGTATAACATTGTTATACGCGATCGTAATTTACTTCCTATCAATCGCAATTCGTAATCGAACGCGATACGGCGTGGCAAGGTACCGAAAACAAACACACTTACATTACACTGCCCTTTCTTCAAATCACAGTACATGTACCAGCTCTTTTTTTCCACACAACAACAATTTTGTTCCTCTGGCCATCTATTTTTGCCTCTTCTCTCCCCTGTTCCTATCCACTTGCCTGCTCATATCCCTTCTTGTTTTTCCTCAACCATTATGTTTTCTTACCTATATATATATACACACAAAGGTACACATTTATACCTGCTGAGGCATACATGAACAGATCTATTGACACAGGCACATATGCAATGCTTTTCTTCTTTTCCAATTCTTATTTCCTCTGTGAACACAAAAATGACAAACTCATCTCCTCCATTCAAAAATCCATTTCTCTCAATCCATTAACTCAGCTAAACCTTCCAACACGAAAAGTTTTTGTTTCGATCCATACTGTTTTTAGAAAATGACCGATCAAGCTTTTATCGAGAGAGGAGAGAGAAATAGCCTAAATCGGTAAAGGGAGAGAAATGGACATTGAACTTCAAAAAATGATCTCTCCTGATCCGTGAGGAATTGCTCGATGCCGTTGACATCGTTGGGATAGGGGCGAGTCGTAGTATTTTTGGTGAACTTTCGATGGCTTTCCGTGACGTTGATCGGCGATGATGGCAACCTAAGGTTTGGTTTTTCTCGGCCCATAGTCAACGAGGATGATTTGGGGCTTGGAATGGCGATTGTGGAGGAGAGAGCTTCGAGTGGTGAAGTTTTGGTGTGGTTCGAAGTGAAAAACTGTCGTGACTTTTGGCGACCTGTAGCTCGCGTGATGGGTTCGATTATGATGGAGGGGTCACGCACTGGATGTGGTAGGGTGCAATGGAGAGGGAGGAGAGTGATGTGATGGTGGTCTCGGGTTGGTCGTTGATGGCTTCGGAAGGTGGTGTATGTGCATGTGTTCACGTTGTTGGCATGTACAAGAGGGGTGCGAATGAAAAGAAGAAGCATTGTTTTTATTGGGGTCGGGTTTGAGATAGTGGGCTCGACACATTTAGAAATGGTGAGAGATTTAATTATTTGTTTTAAATTTATTTATATAAGCACTTAAATTTAAAATATCATATCTTGCTCGTATTTTATCCGATTGACATGCAGACTTTTGCATTGGGTTATATGAACGAGTACAACATTGTAGTGTAACTTATTGATAGCTTTGATAAGTATAAATTTATGACATATGAAAACGGACAGAATTTAATTACGTTATTTTAATGAATAATGTTGTTTAAATTTATATACCTTAATTATTGATGTTTATTTGGCCAAATAAATTATTGTTGAGTTAAACTAGATCGAATATGGTAATTAGACATCTGTTTAGCGGAATAAAACACCGTTCCACTAATTAAATTAATTTGACATTTAATTAGCAGAATAAATATCTGTTCTGCTATTTTATGGATTTAGACATTTGATTGTATATCGTTAATTGATATTTCTCTTTGAATTAGTGATATATTAACTAATGATGGTTAAGTGTTGGATTTATTTACATAATCATTGATTATGTAAATATCTGTTATTAACTTGAAAAGTTAAATTGAGTAATATGGTAACTTATTTAAGTACCATGGTCATCGTTAAACCTCCTTTGAATTTGGAAAGCTAATTATTGATTTGGAAGTTATTTAAAAATAATTATTTTTATTATAAGGTTTAAAGATAATTATTATTTAGTAATAAGATTTAAAAAGGTAATAACATATTAATATTTCTTAAAGTTATTTAATTATTATTTAAAGTTATTTAAATATTATTTTTTCTATATATTTTAATTTAGTTACTTATTTAAATTGATTTAACAATACTTTAATTTTTAATTAAAGTTAATTAATTAATTGATTTAAGTTATTTAATTTAAAGGATAATTAACTTTTATATTAATATTAGTTTAAGGTTAATTAATTACTGTTTTAATAACGTTTTAAAGTTAATTAATTATTATCTTAATAATATTTTGAAGTTAACTTACTAATACAATAATAGTCTTAAAATTAATTTAATATATTATTAATGAGATTTTAAAGTTATTATTTTAAATGGTATTTAATCAAAGTGAAATAGAAGGGTGTTTAAATAATAACTTATTATTTTAGGTTATTTAAAATTATTTTAAATGCTTTATGGTTTATCAAAGGAACTCTTCTGACTTAAAGAGTCAATTAAATAAGTTTATTTAAATATGGGAAGGGTTTTATAAATGGGTTCGGATATTTATAAAAGAACTTATAAATGAGGTTTAAAGGTTTGAAAAAGAGAAGTTTATAAATGGTATTTTAAGATTTATAAAGAATGTTTATAAATAGATTGGAGACTTATAAGGAGCATTATAAATAGATTTGGAAATATTTATAAGATTAAGAAATTTGGAAAGAGGTGGTTGATATTCATGGCGTAGTTCGAGGGGCAGGGATTGCCTACAGTTTACTATGGATTCGTTGGGATAGCGACATAACCATTGTGTAAGCTGCGATCCATAGTCGATATTGAACGGTGATTTCTATATCTATTTTTAAGAGTTTCAAGTTTTAAGTTTTGAAAGCAAAATGGTTAGCGAATATACTTATACCTTTGAGATAAGTATATGCTTATATTTTCTAAGTATCGAAAATATAGTGGTTTGTGAATATACCTATCCTGTTGAGATAAGTATATGGAAGTGTTTTCCAAGTAATTGAAATGTGATTTTAAATTAATGAAAGATTAATTTAAGAGGCTTAATGACTTTCCGTGGGAAATATAATCTTTGTTTGAATGTTTGTTCATTTGATAGTTAAATAACCAACTATTAAATCTTGGCCTAAATATGTAATCCTTCTTAATTTTGATGGTAGGGAAATATTCCCTACTTAACACCAAAGGATTTTTAACTCTGGAAATATCTAGGGGAAACATGGGAATTATACGATAGAGTTACCGTCATTGGTGTTACACTGTACGTATAAACTCGTTTCGTTCTTCTAGGACAAATGATAAGGAGATCCGTCCACTTAAACGGTTAGGGGGCGATCCCCGCTCTTATGTACTGTTTGATTATTTCCTAAAGAACTGGTATTGAGCATTCTGGAAATCGGCGTTTGGTCTTGTGGAGCACCAGGGAAGTAGAAGAGTGTACTCGTAAGATATAACTCGAACCCGTGACCACTCCGAAAAACCATATACGGTTCTATGGAGGAGATACGTGATGTATTGAGATGTTGGGATCCATGTGTGATTCCAAGACTTGTTGGGGGTATAGGAATCTGTGTGTGATTCGAAGGTCTATTTGAGATGTGGGAATCCATATGTGATTCCAAGACCCGTTGAGGTATTGGAATCCATGTGGGATTCCGTGATCTATTTGGTGGCGGTACATAAGCTGGAATGCCGGACGTAGCCTCATCAGCGGAAATGACTAAAACCAGAGATAGGAAGCATGGCCAGTAGGGTTGGCAAACCCATAGGGTGTAGTCGGCTCCACCTAGACGTTACCTACAAATGTTATGCATGCATGGGGCGATGCACTCGGTCTTAGCGAGACCAGCTGTGTTTTTCCTATGGTACATCACTAGGGATGTATGCTGCTTCAGAATGATATTTATGATCCTTGTGTAGGAGGACCGTTCCTCGAAGTACTATGGGCACCTCCATAGAAATCCTACACAATTAGCGAACGTGCTTTATCGGTTTTTGATTATATACATAGTATTATTGTGATGTACACTCACGAGCATCGCAGCTACTTGATTATTATTATTTAATCCTTTAGACATTATTATAATATCATTTGATTTTCCGATATACAGGTTTTGGTTATCGTAAGATACAAACACATCCGTGTTTATGTGCGGCATGGTCTTACGAGACACCCTTGTTTTGAGAAGTTATTTAAACTTTAAAGTCCATTTGGTTGTGTTTCTCACGCTGGTTTTACCAAACTGACCCGGGCGTTGTTTTCCTATAATGCTCGGGTAAGACCGAGCATATTTTCAGGTTTATATGGATATTTTTGGAGCTTCAGGAGACGAGCTGAAGGCCCAGAGACGTATTCACGTACATGGTTATTTTTCCGTTGCATTCATGGTTGTATTTATCAGCAATTGTAAGGACATGTTGTTATAACCGTCCGAGCTGAAATAGCTTAGTATACTCTGATTGATGTCTTTATATACTTATATTACAGTTTTGTTTTGTGTAAAGATTTGTTACATATTATAGATTATTTGTTCCGCTATGAGATTCTGTGTTGTTTAGTTTCTTCTTCTCTTCATTCTTCTTTCTTTTTCCTAACTATCCGCCTTTCCGTTCAATTTGGGTTGGACATGTGTGGTTTATTGTCAGCTTAAACTGTATGAAAAAGTGGGTCATTATAGGTATCCCCAATGACTTCGTCGAAATAGAAAAGATAAAGCTCTCTACCTTTAATGAAGATAGGCGACATCCATGCCACACTATGCCTCATTGACCCTCTAGCCAAGGTAAAACCAAACTTAAGTTCTTTTAAGTATTAATTCACGTCGAAGAAGACATTGTCGACTTTTATAAACTTTAGGCTATCCACCTATTAAAAAACCTTAAATAAGTAATATGGCTATCTGCTGAAAATATAGGGTCTTCGACCCACTTGAAACATGGGCTTCTTCGTCCCTTTAAAACATTTTCAATTTATATAAAAGCAAGCCTCTTTTGCCTTTAAAAAAAAGTGCGACATCACCACCATGCGATATTGACACTAAAACCAAGTGTATAAGGCTGCCGACCTCGATGCACAACGGCATCAAGACCCTCGACGTCGTTATAAATCCTTTAAAATTTAGTTTACTTCGGCTACTATGTCGTTTGGTTCAAAGACAAAATACGCGGCTTGCTGCTTAAGTAATGAAAACAGCCGAAGTGATTAAGTGCGGCATCATTGAAAACAGTGACGAAGACATGCGACATCGTCGACATCGAAATTAAGCCTGTTAAAATGCTTAGATGAATCATGAAGTCACCATGCCGCCAAATATAGGTTGCCAACACTATCGACATCGACATTAATGGAATCATTCCATAGCTACCGAAGTAACCATCGTATGCTTCTCTCAATATCAACGTCGATTGCATAGAGTCGGCATTCCTTTAGGCTTAAAGTGGATATATATGGCATGGCAACGATGTAATTAACATGAAAACTGGTTTATTTCTATTAAAAGTAAGCACTTTTCACCAAATCTTACTTCTTATCCAATTTCTATTGGATAAATCAATTTCTTTACAAATCCTTTTCAGAAATTACTGCCACACTAAAATTTCAAGTTCCTAATCATATTTAAAATAATTGATTAACATCTTAATTTTATTATCTTTTTAAATGCTTATCTAGCATAATAAATTCATAATAAATTGCAACAACTTGGGAAAAATCCCAAAAATTCATAGAAATTAGAGAATATCCTTCTCTTTACCATATAAAAATTTTGGAGCCAAAAACCGCATTTATTTTTTTTAAATAATTAAAACCCGAAATTAAGCTATTTCCTCCTTAGGAAATTCATAAAATAATCTATATAACTTGAAAATTTATGATATTAAAAAGCCATCTCCAAAATAATATTTTATACAACATATTAAAAAATCAAAGTATTTAGAGATTAGAATCTTAGGTTTTTCCCTTAAAACCCATGTAAATAATTTCATAAAAATCTCTTAATTCATTATTATATCCAAGCAATGAATATTCAACCACATCTTGACAAAATCTATCAAAATGATTTGGATATTACCTATAGCCGAATTTTGAAAGAAAAAATAGAGATAAAACACTTATTATTCACCTTAGAATTACTTGTTGGAGTTTAGATTTAATTTAGTTGAATCTCTAAGCTTGAATTTGTGAACCTCCTTTGATTTCGCCCTCCCTAGGCTGATTAATGGCCGACCTGCTTATATTTTTCTTTTGATTCTTTTTGTATGAATGAAGTGAGAATGATATTAACGGGAGAGTGTTTAAATATACCTATTTTTCCCTTCTCATATTTTCTCTTGTATGTTTAGTTTTTCAAAACAATCTTATTAGTTTATTAAGGCACGACCTTATTAAGTTTCAAATCTCATTCTCCTTAACCATTTACATTATTTTATTTAATCTATCAAATTAAATGTCCCGAATGATGTTTAACTAAAAATAAGGGTGTTACACTATAATAGAAAACCTCAGTATCATATCGAGAATCCCAATCAAGTGTTCGTTGACAAGAATCAAGTGCAAAATCCCTTTTTGGACTAGTGTGAATCACCTCGAAGTTATGTATTCAAACCCTAGATCAAGAACTGTGCAAATAAAATGATCTACGTATAACTTACATACTTACTTTTATTGGTTTCTTAACTACACCAGTCTCTTTTTGAATCACTTTCATTTTCATTTATAGTATCTCATCAATACTATGATATACTACATTTTCACTTTCCGATCTAGGATATACCACACTTTTAGAACTCACAGGGGAATAGAACAAAATATAAGCACAGAAAATAACAATCTCATAAAATATCTCAAACATAGTCTTAGAAAAATAACACGTAGTCAAATACATAGTACATAGAAATACCACTCATTGTCTGATAAAAGAAATACTAAGTACTGATAAGATAGACAGTTATATAGAGAGTAATTAAAGGATAATCAACTCCTATGATGAGTTCGCCTCTCCATATACTAAAATCGGGCCAAATCACCTGCTACCATGTCCTCCTGTGGTGGAGAAAGAAAGGAAAAAGGTTAGGTTAAAAAGATTTTAGTGAATGAGTACATGCTTAATATATGGTGGTCATGTTCAGTTGACTTTAATTCTACTCTAGGTGACCTGGGGTGTCCTACAAGTGTTCGTGTATTCCTAAGGTCCTTTACTTAAGGATCTTTATTTAACACACACCTACAATACAACTTATGCAAGCTTCTACAAGGATTGAACTACAGATCAAACCTCAATAACTAACGATCGGCTACCTCTCCTAGAGCTACTCAACATAGGATCATCCTAAAACTTTCCCATATGGTACAACATCTCACATTACGTCTACACATAACTATCTCACATAGGTTTCCATACACTTACCATATGGGAATAAATTTCCCACAACTACGACTACACGTAACCCAACTATACATCGAGGGGGAGCCCGTAATGCCGACTTGTCGGTGTGTCTCATTGTCTAAATCTATGTCCACCACTCAATCGTAGTATACGCCTCTTATTGCATGCATGGGGATCCATTAACAACACATTATCATACCGCGTCAAAATCGTGAATACAAAAGAGTCTCGTTGTGCTGGGACCACACACTTTACTAAGCATCAATTGACATTGCACGTCCGCCATAGAACCTTCTATGAGTGCCATTTGCTACAGAATCGCCTCCAGTCGAATAATCAACCCTCATTGGGTAAAGTACATTTGCTCAGCCCTGCAACGTCTAGTTATACATACTATTATTATTTTTATTTCTAACATGGGCTTTATGCCGAGGTTCAGATAATGCATTTCAGTCTTCAACCGGTCGACCCTACACCAGCGGTCGACCCTACGCCAGCGTAAAATTTAGGTTTTTCTGATTTCGTTTATTATATTTTAATAATTTATTAATTTCATCAATTCTAACTTACACGACGAATCCTAAGCATCAATTTACAGTGATCGGTCTTTGCAATTTACCTTACTTTTTAATAATGTCAAATTCATAGGTTTGCACGGTTTAATTGTACTAGTTTAATTGAGAGTTAACCAATTCCAAAGGTTTCTATTCAAATGCAAGGAGTTTAACTTGGGTTAAAATTATATAGCAAATGTATACCAATTTCAATTACTAATTCAAATCTTAGATTTTTAACAATTAGGGTTTACAGTTTAATTACTAACACCCTAGATTAGGTATTATAGATTAAAATGAACTGTAAATAATCAACTTATCAAATTTGTTCCCACTTACCTCGGATCCAAGCTCTAAACTCCGTCGGAGAATCGACACCCATTTGCTTGCTCCCTTGATCCGATTACTAGTATTCTCTTTGCTTTGTTTTTAATTTATTTTTGAAAGAAATTTTATAAGTGGAGAGAAGGAATTTTTGCAGAGTTTCAATAGCTATAAATATTCTAATAAAATGAGGGTTATGTTAGGTTTTAAGGGATTTGAGGTCAATTTGGAGCGTTAGATTTACCCTAGGAAATCTTTTGTTTCATTCTGGATGCACGTCCGTTACTTGGCAACAAAGAAAAATAGTTAGTTCAATCATCTCCGTCCGATCGTCGCTTCAGATCATCAAAAATATACATCTATGTTCGACCGCTAGGGTAGATCGATCGACCACTTCTTGTCGATCGGTACACCCTAGGGTGTTGAGCAGTGACATTGTTTTATTAGGAAAGTTTTTTTTTAATTTATTCTGTTTTCAAACTTTCAAACGTCCATAACTTCTCTATGCAATCTCCGATTTCAAAGTGTTATAAATGAAAATTGTTTAGAAAATTGCTACAAACGCAATGATGCAAGTTTCGTAGCCAAACTCGATCGTTTGTGAAAATTTCATTTTAGCCCTTATTATATTTAAATTTAATTTTCTTATTTAATTTTCTGCTAAATTTTCGACGTGGTACAATATTTATGAAATATTAATTATAAAATTTGATTATGATTTGAGGAATAAATATTATTAAATATATCTATAATAATTATAAATATATCAATC
Organism: Allium fistulosum; assembly: GCA_030737815.1. NCBI lineage: Eukaryota > Viridiplantae > Streptophyta > Magnoliopsida > Asparagales > Amaryllidaceae > Allium > Allium fistulosum. Next base: position 914,455,413 of record CM060908.1, read on the forward strand.
AATATATGATATCGATAAGCAATTAAATTGGATTTAATTAAATAGTATTTTTTATGGACTTAAATGGGATCTTGGCCCATCATGATGGGCATGATTTTCGATTACAATATGGGTATATGGGCGGCTAAAACTAGGGTAGAGATGTTGGATTTTGGATGGCTGTAATTGAGCGAGAACTAGTATGAGATGAGATCCATTATTCTCTATCTTCTATCCACTATTTAAACATCCTTAACCCTAATTGCAAATGACCTTTTGCTCCTACTCCTTCCTTCCATTGCTGGCAACTTCATTCCTTAGATACCCTATCATATCAAGGTCAAATCAATTCAAAGTCGATTATTATCCAATAGTTAAAGGTCAACAATTCAAAGATTAGCGGTCTGCTGAATCGAAAAGCTTACAAAAGAGAGAGAGTTCATCATTACAAGGTGTAGTTCAAGGCATTGGTTTTAGGTATATTTGTCCCTGAATTATAGTTTATAACTTCTAAATTAAATTTTATTATATAGATATATTATTATTATACTAATAGTTAGGTGACAATTCTTATATGTATTAATGTTGTCACAAGCTAGATTGGTTATATGTATGTATTCACTTATAAAAAACATTTTTTTACATATATATAAGTCTAATATGTATAGAAAAATATTTTATATATAATAATTATTATATTTTACTAATTTATGTGTGTGTGTGTTTGTGTGTGTGTATCATTTTTTTTGAAACATAAGCGGGGTTGAATGGTGCCTACCATATTTATTATAACGAACAAAAGAGGGTTACCACATACATAGAAAGGGGAAAAAAATGAAAAAACAACATAAGGCGGGAAATCAATTTAAAAAAGAACAGAAAAAGGAAATACAAACATAACAAACACATAAGGCAGTAGAGAAGAGCAAGACATGTGTAGAAAAAACCTGTATGCAATCACCGGGTGGGCTTGGATTGATTACATTGTTATTCCTCAACATAATGCCTGAATGTGGTATAGTAAAAACAACAGCATGGAAGAGTGTTCATCAGTGGAAGCTTTCTGATTGAAAATTATTTTGTTTCTCTCATTCCAGATGACCATTAAAACCTTTTTAAGGATCAGAATCAAAGTTCAATTTTCATTGCTCATCCATCGGGTGTTCTTGAAAATCCATTACCATTCTTGCGTTGAAGTTCCATTCCTGGTAACATATCCGCCGAGTGCTAAAATCCTCTGCCAGAGGTTCAAGGTATAGGTGCATTCAAAAAAAAATGCTTACATGATTCAACATTAGAGTTGTAGAAACTACACTCAGCATCAATATGGAGGCCCCTATGAAGAAACTTTTGTTTGGTAAGGCAAGCATGATGTATGAATTTCTAGAGAAGTAAGTTGTCTTTTCGATTACCAATTCGATTCCATATACGCTTGTACCAAGGATCCTTATCTGGATGCTTGTTATTGATCAAATTCTTATAAACTTTGGCAATGGAGTGTGGAGATAAGCTAGTACCTCGGGCTATACTAGAGTCAAAAGGTTTTTGCTGAGTGTTTGATAGGAAAATCCACAGGTTTCTAACATCTGAATTGTTGTTGTAAGGCAAAGTGATATTGCCATTAACAATGTAGTTTTTGGCGAGAGCATTTTCAGGTATTCCAGTGCTTTGTTTATGCCCACCGAAGAGCACTTTGTTTAGAATCATGCCAGTATGTTCCCATGGAGTGTGCCATAATTTGTGTTTAATTTCAGAGGTGATTTTATATTTTATCATAGGCAGTATTTCATCTCTGAGATTTGATGGATTATTGAAGTACCAGCTTGAGGTACTGGTTTAGTTTATCGTCCAGATGTTGCCATTTTTAATTTGGTGTTGTTGCATCCAGACAGACCATAATGAAGTTTCAGGTTGCAATAAATTATCCACGTGCTTAGATGTCGTGGCTTTGTTCCATAATAGGTTAAGAATCCACAAGCCTCCCCTATCCTTAGGCAGATTGAACTTTTTAAATGCATATGGGGTAGGTTTGTTAGAGAAGCAGTCCCCATGCCACAAGAAATGGTTCAGTGCTTTGTTTATCATGGAAATGAGTTCCTTGGGGAGGATGAAAACCGTGGAGTAGTATGAAGTCATAGCACCAACAATAGAACTGATAACCGTAATACCTTCCTGTGAGAGAAGTTTAATTGGCTATAGTGTAAGCTTATTGGTGATCATTTCAAATAAAGGCAAGCACTGGTTGGCGAGAGCTTAGAAGTAGTGAGAGGAATACCCAAGTACACAGAGTTAGTGTGCATATATTGCAGAGTGGAGAGTTGTGTAATCACAGTAGCATCGTTGTCACTAAGACTTCTAGTGAGAATATGGGATTTGGATCGATTTATAGCAAGTCTTTAAGGATCTGAAGGGTGAGGCATAATCTGGCTTGGAAAAGCGAACTATATCATCAGTAAAAATCAGAGTAACAATAAGCGAATATTTGCATTTAGGATGAATTTTAATGGATTTCTCATTGACTTTCTAAAGGATGAGCTGATTATAGAACTCTGTTATAATAATGAACATGTAAGATAAGATCGGATGTCCCTGCCTAACACCATGTTTAAAGCCGAAATAACCTATAGATTGTCCATTAAAAATGATAGAGTACCTAGGAGTAGAAATGCAAGTATAAATCCAAGCAATAAATGGGGTAGGAAATTTTATTTGTATGAGAATGAAAATGATAGATTTCCAGTTCGATGTGTCAAAGGCCTTCTGTATGTCGAATTTCATCATACACCTAGGCGAGATGTATTTTGAATTGTATCCCCTAGTATGTTCTGGTGTAATAAGGGTGTTATCAATAATGCTTCTTTTAGGGAGGAAGGCAGTTTGATTCGGAGAAATGATTCTCGTGAGGATATTTTTTATTCCAATAGCAAGGATTTTGGTGATAGTTTTGTATATAACTATGCAACATGAAATGGGCCTAATGTGGTTAATGCTGTTAGATGTGTCATGTTTTGGGATCAAAGCTAGGAATGTAGCATTTATACCACCCAACAGTACATTGGTTTTGTAGAAACATTGGATGGCTTTGCAGAAGACATGACTGACAATATGACAAGAATGTTGGAAAAAGTGTGCATTAAATCCTTATGGGCTACCAGTGCTATTGGTTTTAAGGCAGAGCACAACACATTTTATTTCTTCTACAGAGACATGTGAGATTAGGGATTATTGTTCAGCAGTGGTGATGGTAAGCAAAGGGGTGTTTTTGATGAGAGAAAGATTTAGGTCATTATGAATGGGAGAGTTGAAGCAATCAGTGAAGTAATGAAGAAAGGCATCTTAAATAAGTTGTTGATCAGTTTGAGTATTTCCTTGTGAGTCAATAATTGTGTGAATTGTGTTTTTTGCACTTTTAATTTTAAGAGATTAAGAAAGAAAGAAGTGTTTCTATCCCCATGAAAAAAGAAGTCATTACCTAATTTTTACATGACCATGTTGTTTTCCTCAATAATGGCACCAGTAAACTCTTCATTGATAATGTGTTCAAGCAAAGATAGGTTGATATCATTTAGGTTAGAGAGCATTTCCTTTTGTACAGATTCCATTTTGTCTCTTAGTTGATCTGATTTCTTGTTTCCTCTGCCATATGTGTTCTTAGCCTAGAGTCTGATAGAGTACTTGGTGTTCTTAAGCTTGGTTTGTAGTCTGTACACAGAATTTCCATAAATTGGTATATCCCATCCCTGTAAACAATTCTTTCAAAGTCTATAGAGTTAGTTCATGTATTAAAAAATTTAAAATGAGGATTTTGATGGCTTCTCTCTTTCCAGGTTAGAATAAGTGGAGAGTAGTCAGAGATACAGGGGGAATGATGGTTTTAAGGCCAGACCAATGGTGTAAAGCTTTAATATTAAGGAATGCGTGGTCTAATTTACAAAAGGTTCTCCTTCCTTGTTTTCTCTTATTGTCCTAGTGAAATGAGAGCCATAGCAAGGAGTTTTAAAAAGAGAAGAGTGGTATAATGTTTGGTTGAGAGGGGTGATATCAATTCAGGGTTAAGGAGTTACCACCATTTTTTTGTTTTTATTGTGCATATAGTTGAAGTCACCAATGCACAGCCAAGGGATGTTATAGGTAGACAGAGATGGCAGTGTATCATGTTGGCTTTATCTGGTAGTATGCTGGTTAAAGGAATAAACGAAGGTTATTTGGAAGGAAGTGTTAGTAGGAGTGTGGTTACAAAGCAGATGGATGAATTGAGATGTAGCAGCTATAAGAGTGACACTGAAAAGGGTTGGGTTCCATAGTAAAAGGACTCTACCATATGGAGAGTGCTGATGATTGTCTACATGACCCCATATTGGTGCAATGTAAGAGGGAGCTTTAAAAGAAAGGTATTTTTTAGTTTAGTTTCAAGGATGCCTATCATTTCAAGGGAATGAGAATGAATAATATTTTTGATTTCATTTTGTTTGACTTTCAAGTGTGCACCTCTAAATTCCAAGATGTAATTTTGTGTATCATGGTAAAATATGCTTATTTTTTTGCTTGCTAGAGGCTCTTATTCTAGTTTCTCTACCAATGGATTTGCTATTTGTGTTTGTAGTATTGCTTGTCTCTTTGAAGAGGGTTTCCAGGCCTTCATCAAAATGCGATTCTTCAAGGTGATTGGTTTACTTTTTGCTCTTTCTATTTTCTTTTTCTTGTGAGTTTCTAGGATCTGATCTGTTGTGTGGTCAGTTAAGGAGTCTAAATGAGGGGATGTCAGACTAGTGATAGATGCAGGTTGAATGATATCAATTAGGTCATTGTCTAACTGAGGTGTTGTTGGGATGTGTGGGAGGGGGTTGAGTTGGATATTGTGTTGAAGAAGAGTAGTGAAAACATGGTCAGGGAGATGAATGTTAAGGTAAGGTGAGATAGCAAAGTTTAATGGAAGTTTTGGAAGATTGGGAGCAACAGATGGTGTGTAGGATTTATCAGGTGGCAGGGTTGATTCTTCATGAGTTTGTGAAAGGGTTGAGAAGGCATTATGAGTAGTGAGTGGGTGGTGGTTGAATTAATGTTGGTTGATAGCAAGGCACTGAATGTAAGTGGATTTTGTTGTAACGAGGTCGAGGCATTAAGTGTGCATGTGTGCATGCTGGGGGTGTTAGAAATATGTGCGCATGAAGAGGAACCTGGTTCCATGAAGACAATATAGTTCTGTGGGGTGAGTCTTGTGGTCCGTTGTATGTAGTTCAAGCCAATTCCAGTATTAATTTAGTTCATGTTCTGGTCCAGTATGGGTCCAAGAATAGACACATTAGTCCTGTTCAAATTATCAGTATTCCTTGGAACAATATTCACTTGAGTTATTCCTGCATTCTTTCTATGCTATTGCAATTTTTCTTTACCTCTCTTAACTTTCTGGTTTTTGTGTTCCTTGTCATTGCTAACTGATGTGTCCTCCCTATCACATTTATACATGCTAGAATTTGCTTGCTTGTCCAGGCTTGTCCGCTTTAAGTCTGTAGCACGGGAATTTGTATTATGGCCAAAGCACTTACATTTAGTGCATATCATTGGTTTCCATTTTCATATAACATTCACATTAACAAGTTATCTTTCTCGCCTATCTTTAAGACCTCAGGCAGCTCTCTATCGGGTTGGAATTCAATCAAGCACTTAGCATGTTTGAATCGACTCATCTTCTTCGTAGCTTCATTCATGAAAATTAGTTTTCCCAAGTGACAAGCGAGCCTATTTATGCTAATTAGGGAGCATGTTATTAGAGGGATGTTATTAAAATATACCTATATAGGCACATGTTGAATGATGAAGTGTATGTTGTAAAAAGATGGTTGCCAAACAGTGACTATAAACATCTTGCCTCTAATGAACATCGGTCGGACTTAAGAATTTTGTTTCTGTCTTCATCATCAGTAAATTCAAAAAAGAAATACTTTGAATTAGATTTGACTTTTACTTTTCCATTGAGTTTCCAGGCACGATTTATAAATTTTACAATGGATGAGTAGGTGAGATTACCATCCAAGAAGAAACCCACGAGGTGGTTCTCCCAATAAGCAGTGCCAGCATGATTGACCACGTCAGGCAATGCCAATGGTGCATCAACATAGTTCAGGTCAAAGTTAGTGGAGACATATTGGCCAGCATTGTAGGGTTTGGTTTTGATGATACAAGAATAGGAAGAGGCCGAAGTGGTGGAAGAAGGGGTACGGTGGGGGTAATAGTAAGGTTGGTCGGAGCAGAAGAACATGGTAATGGTGGTGGGTCAGGTGGAATAAGGTTAGGGATGCTAAGGGTGATGTCAGATGTTGTACGATTAGTGTCAAAGGAGGTAAGATTGGTAGTAGAGGAGGAAAGGTCTATGTGTAAGGTGTGGCTAAAGGTACGTGAAGGGATGGCACTGGCAGTGGAGTGAATAAAGGAAGTACTGAAATTTGATTATATAATTATACATATATATTTACAGCAACAATAATTTCTTACAGCTATATAATAATTTTTATAATTATTTATTATTATTTAATATTATTTAAATCAACATACTATCTAAATAACTCTTATAAAATAAAATATGTTTCCAAAATTATTTTTTAATAAGATAAGCTCTCGGTCAGAAAATGAAAATTTAAAAATCAGTTTTGCTATTTTCAAATTTTATTATAATAAATGGCCATAAAACAATAAATTAGTAAAAAAAATTAAATTTTGACCGAAAAAATTTTTGGAATTTTTTTTCAAACTTCAAAATATCATATAAGATTTTCGGGAAATTTAAAATATTAATAAAATATTCTGAGTATATTTTTATAAATATTTTATCCATTTTCGAGTGAATAATCAATTAATATATATTTTAAAATAATAAAATTAATGATAAAATTTTAAGGTGTTGTACATACGATTTGGAATTATTATAAAAAATTACTTTGTTAATTAATATGTATGTATGTATGTATGTATGTATGTATGTATATTAAGGTATTATAAATATGTTTATGAATATATATATTATAATTTTTTTATTTTGTTGATTTATATATATATGCATATATATTATTAATATTATATATATAATTTTATATATAAATACATACATATATTCATTTACATAAAATTATTTACACAAAATTAACATTTACATTTATTTATATGTAGATTTATATAAGTAACAAGTATAAATACATACATATATTTAGATAGTATACAATACATTTCGGATGAGCTAACGTGTCCATTGCGATGTAAATTCCACCATTCATATATGGACATGTTATACCTTGCTTGGGATATCATGTTACACATGCACACACATAAATGTATGTATATGATACATATGCATATATTTATATGTATTAATATATAGATTAAATAAAACTATATAAATTTATAAATTTAAATAAAATAAGAGATTTTATTTAAATAAAATTTAGAAATGTTCTTAATGAATTAGACTTTATAGGCCCAATATAGATCCAATAAGGGAAATTTTTTGAAAGTCGCCCATAACTTCCTCTACGAGCTGGCCCAATTCCAACAGAGGGTTACGCCTAAACAGACTACACCTTCTACTAATGTAGATCCCATTTTAGACAAGCATCGCCTCACGGTTGTTTGCTATTATGTTTGTTGTTAGGAGGTACGGCTAGATAATCCTTTTGTGGAAGTCTTTCAAAAACGAATAGAATACAGTTAAACGATTGTGACGCTGTTATTAGGCACTACGAGAGTTCTTTGGTATGCATGACGACGAGGACCTGATACTCCGTTGATGATGGATTCTTATGAGGTGTTGGGTAAGGGATACTAGTGGGGAAAGTATCCTGGTCCAAAGTGGGATTGTGGTGTGTGTATGTATGTATATATAGACACCCATGTATGTAGTTATTATCTACTTTGAATAGATAGGGCGTATCGTATGTGTACATGAAGTCAAGATGACTAAGTAAAAACAATAGACATAACATGTAATGGAAGGAAATCGGCATAAACTAGTGTTATGTATAAAGTGTGTAATTTACCAGTCACCAGAATATTGTTCCGACCTCATCCTCATTACTACCCACAAGATAGCTTTAAAGGGATATCTACTAGTACAAGGTGAGAATGATGGAAGGACGGATTTCCTTATGCATTCCCCAACACTGATAAAGACACTAAAGCTAAAGGTGTCAGCCTTGGTCAGTAATCATATGTTTTATTATATTTTACTATTCCTTTGTGAGTTTATATCAATAGTGCTTTGATATACTTTTGTTATATTATAGGATACCAAACACCAATGATTCACACTTTGGTGTACGTGGGTTTTTATTTAACGAAATTCAGACCCACTGGGGTGCGGGTTGTTACAACTATCATTCATCACAACATTTGGAGGATCCTATCGACTCAGTTCCTGCCATTTGACTCTCAAGCAGCTAGATATTATAACTTCTACTCATGGGTTTCCTAAGGAAGACATGTTCTTTCCCACCCCAAACCCACGAGCCCATCCTCCCACAGAGAGGTATATGGCATACAATTGCTATCATTACCTAGCTAGAGCTCCACCTCCACTCCATGCTTGGATAGTGGGAGTTCTTATGTATTTGAAAATTACATCGTTTTAGCTTCAACCTGACGGATGTCCATCCTCATAGGCTTATATATCATTTTCATGAGGGAGTTCCAATCTCCACCAATGCAACGCCAGCTTAGTTATTATCACATAATCTAGAGCAGGGCGGAGAACTCCTTGTCCTTCTACTTCGAGTCGGGGAATTAGTTTGGGCCCATTAAAGATCTCTATTCTAAGTGTAGCATGTTCAAGGATGAGTACTTCTTCATCTGGAACCAGTCCCCATGCTTCCAACAATGGTGCTCAGAATGTAAGCAAAGTGTTAATTCATGCTTCAATCACTTTTACCCTTTGGGACCGTAGTGCCAAACATTTATGTACTATTTTTCATGTGTTGTGAAGGCTGTTGGTAGGAATGACTAGGTGGAAATGTTGGAAAGGTTGAGGAGGATTTCATCGGAAGCCAAGGAGGCTCCTCGCTTGTTAACTAATGAAGTGCTTGGGCAATCGATACTATTGGCTGAGGGTTGATCAATTGTTAGAGTTATGCACATAGGCTAATCTAGCAAGGGAAGCCTAAGGCCTTGGAAGTGGGAGACACAAGTGAGGAACCCTTTATTCAAATTCATCCTCCTGTTACTAATACAAAAGTTTTGCCATCTTAAGTGGGCATTGAAGTCTCTCCTTTTCAACCTGATCAGATCGAGTCCATATATTGAGGTGATGATGGTTTGGGAGACACGACGGAAGTGGTTGAGGGAACCTCCCCCTATGGGATCCGGGCCAGTCCGCAGCGGTTAAATTTGGAGAATTAAAAAAATCCATATTTGAATTATAGTAGGCCTATGAAGTCTAGTGGGTTATACTAGGTCCAATCTAGTTAATTTAATAAAATAAAATTTTATTTAGTTTTCTTTATTTAGTTAACTAATGTGATTAAATAAATTCATGTTTATATAATTTTGACTATATCAATATATATTTGTCTTTATAAACGTGCATATGCAACATTCAAGTTTAGACATAAGTAGATATCAATATTTATATCAACTATGTAATATATATATATATAATTTGCCATAGTTATAATTTTATAAGTAAATTATGTGTGTGTATATATTATATTTCAAAAATATTAATAATATGTAAAATATAATTTTGGAAATATCACATAAAACTTTGACTCGGCCTTTATTTTAATCTAAAACCTTAAACAAACATTTTATTTGACTTCATAAATTAAATTTAAATATAATACTAGATTAAAGATCCAAATTTAGAGTTTGGTAAATATTTTAAAATTTGACTTTGTTTTATTTTATAATGTGTGTGTATGTGTGTGTGTATTTGTATGTATGTATGTGCGTGTGCGTATTTAAGCCGAAAATAATTTTGGCAATAAGTAAATATGTGCAGATATATTATTTATAACATTTTATATAACTAATCATTATAAAATTTATATACATATATATATAAAAAAAATATTTCGACCCATATCTTAAATTACGAAATCATTTTTACTTATATATATTATATTTAAATACTAAACTATTTTTGTTATATTATTAAAATATTTAAATAATTATAAATATAATTTGGCTAAAATTTAAATTGATTCTTTTAATTGTCGAAACATAATTAATATTTATAAATTAATATTTATGTTTTTAGTTAAAATTTATATATATATATATACACACACACATGTGTGTGTGTGTATGTGCATGCTTGTGTGTGTGTATGAAAGAAAAATAATGAACAATGTTTTAAATTAAAAATATGTTTATTGCAATTAAAATTTAGTTTGTGCGTTTAAAACATCATTATGGCAAGAATTGACTTATGTTGATGACCGAAGGTGATGGTAGATCGTGATATGAAAGAGTTAAGAAACAAAGTTCTCAAAATTGTTTGCATCTAATGGAGCGAGGGTGGCGATGATTGTACTAGAGAGGTAGATGACAAGATTAGAAATCTCAATCCCAATTTGTTCATACATGTATGATTAGACATGTATGTTTTGGTTATTTAGACTTGTAAAGACACTAGTATGACTTCGTGTTATGATAAGATTGCATGTAAGTAGTTACACCAACACATTGTGACTGATAATCGATGATTTACATTAGTGGGAAACTATTGTAATTATCATATTATATGTACATTATTTGATGATGGTAGTCTTTATCCCACCTTGTTTGAATTTCAAGGATGAAACTCTTATAAGTAGGGGAGACTGTAATGCTCCGTATTTTGGAGTACCATAATCATAGGGAATTAATTAAATAATAAATTAATCAAATTAATTTATGATGACAAAAATAAAGACAGGTTATTTAATAGGGAATAAATTTAAGATGAAGAGTTAATGGAATTAATAAGAATATGCTAGAATAGGGTCCTAGCCCAAAGCCCAAACTACTAACCCCCTAACCGTCCCACCTTTCATTTATTCCATCATTCACTCAAAATCAAAATAAGAAACCAAGCAAAGAGAGATCGGGTGTATTTTTAAAGGAAGCAAAGAAGAAAATTTAAAGGAAAAGAAGGAGTTCCATTCATTAAAAAATCTCTAAACCAATATGAATTTGGATTGTATGTATTTTTGGTGTTGTGAATGCTAATGAACAAGTTTAGCTAGATTAGAAAATATTTGTTCATGTTTTGGAATTTAAAGATGATGATTTATGGAGTATTCAAGGAAAAATGAGAACTAAACCTTTTCCAAATCACTTAAATTTTTTTGGAAGAGGTGTAGAATAAGAATGTGGAGGTGGGTTTCTAATTTCATAATTTTATGAAATTATTTGGATTTTATATGAACTTTCTAAGTTGAGAAAATACCTAATTTCAGAAATTAATTATTTAAAATATCAAAAATAATTATTTTGGGTTGGAAAATTTTAATATGAGGCAAAATATAATGATTAGGATTCTTGGTGAATTTTTAGGATTTTTCCAATGTAATTTCGAATTTATATGAAATATGTAACTATGGAAAGAGCTAATTACAAAAATGTAATTAATTAATTAAGAAGGTAAAAAAATTGTTCCTTTAAATGGAAATAAAACATTTTTCAAGTTAATCATCAAATTGCCATATCAACTTGCTATAGCTCAATGTCAGCCATTTATAGCTTAACTAATTATAGCTCAATATCCACTTGCAATAGCTCATTATTAACTCGTGATGACTCATTTTCAACTTGCGATACCTCATTGTCAACTTGCGATAGCTCAATATCAACTTATTATATCTTAATGTCAACTAAAGATAGCTAATATAAACTAGAGATATCAACTTGCTATAGCTCAATGTCAACTGGTTATAGCTCAACTGGTTATAGCTCAATATCAACTTGTGATATTGTGGATGCTCAATCTCAACTTGCAACAGTTCATTGTCAACTTACGATAGCTCAATATTAACTTGTTATAGCTTTATGTCAACTGGAGATAGCTAGTATAAACTAGAGATATCAACTTGCTATAGCTCAATGTCAATTAGTTATAGCTTAACTGGCTATAGCTCAACATCAACTTGTGATAGCTCATTGTCAACTTGTTATAGCTCATTATCAACTTATTTTAGCTTAACGTTAACTGGAGATAACTGATATAAAGATATCAACTTTCTATAGCTCAATGTCAAATGGTAATAGCTTAACAAGTTATAGCTCAATATCAACTTGCGATAGCTAAATATCAATTTGTTACAGCTTAATATCAACTGGAGATAGCTAATATAAACTAGAGATATCAACTTTCTTTAGCTTAATATATCAACTGGTTATAGCTCAATATCAACTTATTATAACTTAATATCAACTGGAGATAGCTTAATATCAATTTGAGATAACTTAATATCAACTAGAGATATCAACTAAAGATAACTTAATCTTAACTTGAGATAGCTATAAAACTTATCAAATTGATATAGTTTAATGTCAATTTGTGAGAGCTATAAAACTTATTAACTAGTGTTAGCTTAACCTACGACGGTTATGCACTGACAACCAGCGATAGCTAAAGGTGTTAAGAAATTCAAAGTAAATAATTGAACTTTTGTAGCATTTGGGAAGCCATCTTTCCTAAGTGATGGTTGAAAATTTCATAAATGTGAAATAACCCTAAAGAATAATAATTTAAAATGAAATAACTTACTTAAAGAATGAAAATGTAATTATATGGCCTTTGTGGCACTAACAAGTCTACTCACATTGTTATATTTGATGATTTTTGGCATAAGGCTCTTATATCTGATGATTATTAGAATAAGGCCTGTGTGGCAATCGTTTATCTAAACATGATCTTATATTGATAATTGGTGATGTACGGTCTATGTGGTAACCGTTTTTCAAAACAATACTTTATACTTGATGATTGGTGATGTAAGGCCTATGTGGAAACCGGTTGTCTAACCTTTATATTTGAGAATGGGCAGTGTAAGGCCTTTGTCTAAATGCAAAATTATATTCAATGATGCATGGTGTAAGGCCTTGGTAGCAACGTTAAACTGTTCGTGATATATTTGAAGGAAAGTCAGATAAAACACTTAAGTGATAACCTTAAGTGTAACGACCCGTATTTTTACGGATCGAAACATCGTAAAACAGTTAACGGTTGGTCGCATTGTTGATAAGTCGTCCAGAGTCTAAGTCTTAGGTTGTATAGTAGTTAGGTCGTATAGAAGTTAGGTCGAAGTAGACGACCTAAAGTAATTGGCGACCTAAGGGTTAGACGACCTAAGGGGTTAGCGACTTAAGTCAGTGAGCGACCTATGGGGTGGTTTAGTTAGGACGTAAGCGACCTAAGTTAGTAGACGACTTAGGAGTTAAACGATTTAGGGATTGGAGCGACTTATAGAAGTAAGCGACTTAAGAGTTAGCGGCTTAAGAAACTGGGAGAGTTAGCGACTTAAGAAGGATAGGTCGGCAACGACCTAAGGAAGCTGGTGGTAGCAGTGAGCGACCTAAGGAAGTTAAGTCGTAGACGACTTAGGAGTTAGGTCGTGGGTTGTTAGGTCGTAAGGGGTTAGGTCGTAACCCAGTTAAGTCGCGTGGTTATTGAGTAGTTAGGTCGCGCATTGTTTTAAGTCGTGACATAGTTAGGTCGCGCATTGTTTTAAGTGGTGACATAGTTAGATCGTGGCTTCCATTAAGTCGTTAGGTCGGAACTGTTGCTAGGTCGCATCTCAGTTAAGTCGTAGGTCACGAGGAAGCATGCATATGCTAAGTCGTTAGGTCGTATAAGTGCGCATGTGTTAGGTCGTTGGATCTGTAAGTCGCGCACTTGCGCTAGGTCGTAGGTCGTAGGGGTTTTTAGGTCGTGGACGACCTAAGAGCGTGCGACCTAAGGATCAGCCTATAAATATGAGGGTTTTTCTTCATTTTTGGGATCCGGATTTCGAAGCGACGAAGTGCTGCCATTTTGAGAGATCGACTTCTACACTTCTTCACTTCTTTTCTCCACTTTAATCTTGTGATTCCTTCCATCCAAATCGAAGATCGAAGAGCTTAGATTGAAGATCTACATTCTTCGAAGAGAGATTTCATCGTTTAAAGCGGATTTGTGATAGATCAAGTTAGATCCTTCGCTGTCCAGATCTGAAGTGGGTTTCTTTTAAGGTGTTTAGGTGATTTGGTGAGTGGTGATTATCTCTCACACGGATCCAAAGGAGTATATCAGATTGTTGGCTTGATTTTGTGTTAAAGTAGTGATTTCCATGCATTTTCCTAATCCTAAGTATAGATCCATATAGATCCATTGTTCATAATGATTTGGCATCCATTTTACTACATGTTAACCTATGCAAGTTCATTCATCAAGATTATAGAGATATTGCTCATGTTTTCATGCTTGTTAGACTTTTGACTCTTTAATTACGAAATTGCCATTATTGTTATAATTGTCTATTTAGATCATATTTGAATGCTTGTTTACTTGGATTAATGTTTGACTTGATTGATTGCTATGAATTAGATGATTGATGATTTGATTTAGACCGAAGATGATTCAAAAGCTAAGGGAAAGGCTCTTGAATTGGAAAAGTTGCTCGTGGCATATGTAGCGGATGATGAAGCTCATATGGATAGATTTGATGATGATGTTGAGATGAAGCTTTGCTATGATGATGATGAGGCGAAGTATAGTATGAGATAGTCTTGGTTTAATCCAGACGGGATCATTCCAAGCATGTTGATAACTCGGTGATATGGTTCGGGTTTGAGGATAATGGTTTGCTCGAGAGGCGCTTGAGCTAGTATGGAAATAGTCGTCGAGGAGGATGACTAGAAGGCTGAGATCTCATCGTTGTTGAAGGTTCTAGCATGCTCAAAGCAAGAGTACGTTGGGCAGATTCGATAGTCCCTGAAGGCTACTGATTGGTAGTCGAGTACTCTGGGCAGATTCGATAGTCCTAGGCACGGGTCACGATGACGTGTAGAGTTATGTCTAGAACCGGGGTTTTCATTAGCCCTTGATGGACGGATGAAATAATGAGCCGGTCATTCAATTAACGATGATATCAAAGCAATGATAACAGTGATAGCCAGAGTCATAGATGTTTGGTTGTATCGTCATTCGGTCTCAAGAGTAGTGTTTTTCTGGGTGCTTATCTGATCTTGGTTTAGGCCTTGGGGGTTTGTACTTGGAAAACACCGCCCTTGACTCGAGTGATAATTGCTTTACTTTAAATTGTATGCTTTGCTATGTTTGCTTCTACTTAGTGTGTGTCTGGGGGCTATCACTGTAGAAAGAGGTGGAGTGGGAGGGTTGTATTCCTATTTCTTTTCCTGTATGTTTTTTGGTATGTTGTTAGTTAATTTACCGCTCACTAAGACTGTTGTCTGACTCAAGGCTTTATGTTTTAACTCTTATTGCCTTGGGTTGTTCGTCCATTTTGGGACGGGCAGACTAGGTAGCAGGTGACAGGTGCTGTTCTTGCTTTCCACGATGCTGATGACGAAGACGAGCTGGAGGATTGCATATTATCTTTTTACTATATGTACTGGATGTTCCGCTGCTTGTATATTCTCCGAGTGTTATGTAGTGAGGCTTGATGTATTGACTATTCAGATGTTTGTATTCAACTATTATGAAGCTTGATTGATGAGATTCTATTCTGTGAAGCTTCACTATATATATATATATTCTATTGTATTTTGTCCATGCGCTGTGAGTAATACGATAGATTCTGCTGTTTTAATTTATCCTGACAATCGTCCATGGCTGCCTTGCACACTTTATAGCGCATTATCTCTAGGTTCAGTGCAGGAGTCGTGGGCGGTCGTCACATTTTGGTATTAGAGCTTTGGTTAATCGATTTTACCCAACGCTCGCTGACGTAACTACGTATGAGAGACGTAATTGTATTTTGATGGATGATTACTATATATAATATAGTGGCTTAGTAGAGTTTGAGTCCTTTATGAAGTTGTTTCTCTAGGTGTGCTAATCATTCCTTTTTATAGATATTGAGAATGAGTCGAAGAGGGAGACCAGCTGCTAGGGAAGGCCGTGCTACTGAGGGGGCTGCTGATTATGCTGCTATGTTCGAAGCTATGATGGCTTCGATCATGAGAAGAATGCCAGCTCCGGGGCCATCGGTGGATGTTGGAGTTCAAGTTCAAACTCCAAAACCGGTGGATTTTGCTAAGTTGTGCAAGGATTATTCTGCTCTTGGAGGGAAGGTTTTCTTGGGAACAGAACCAACTATTGAAGTCCATAGATGGATAGATGCTTGTAGAAGGATCTTTAGTGACTTGGGAATTGAGGATGCAACTAAGAGGAAGTTAGCATCAAGACAGCTTCAAGGAAGAGCTTCTGATTGGTGGAACTCTATCACTATTGATACTCCGGAGGAAGAGATTACTTGGGAGTAATTCCAAGCCAGATTTGAAGCTAAGTTCATTTCTACAGCTCAGAAGTCTGTTCTGTTCAAGAAGTTTGTGGAGCTCAAGCAAGGTGGAAGATCAGTTCTTGAGTATGTTTCTGAGTTTGAAGCTTTGTCCAAGTATGCCCGGTCGTATATTGAATCTTCGTATCAGAAGAACGAGAAGTTTGTGACAGGCTTGGACAGTTATCTTGGGAGGCAGTTGGTGGATCATTTGGACGATTCATTTGAGAAGCTTGTGGAGAAGGCTCTCAGGCATGAGAATCTGTTTGCTAAGGAAGGATCTATTGTTGCTGTGACCAAGGAAGAGTCTAAACCACAGCAGGGTGGAAACAAGAAGAGGAAGCAGCAGCAACAAAAGGGTAAGGATGGCCAGAAGAAGCCGAAGGGCGAGGTGACCTGCTTCAATTGTCAGCAGAAGGGCCATTTCTCCAGGGATTGCAAGAATCCTAAGGTGTCGATGAAATGCCACAACTGTGACAAGCCGGGGCATATCAAGAGGAATTGTCCAGAACCGAGGAAGGACAAGCAGATTGTGCAAGCTTATGCTTTGGGAGCTGTTCCATCATCTTCGAAAGCTCCTACAGCTGAAGAGAAAGGAAAGAGTGTAGTGGTTCAAGGTACTCTTTTCCTATGTGGTGTTCCAGTTAGAGTGCTATTTGATACTGGGGCGTCGCATTCTTTTGTTTATAGTGAACTTGTAGGCCGGTTGGGTTTAGAACCGGATATTGTTGATAGGCCATTGGTTGTGACTAATCCAGTTGGGGGTTCGTCTTGTTTGTGTATGCTATGCCGTGGTCTGATTGTATCGAGTCATGATTGCTCTTTTGTTTGTGATTGTTTTGTTCTGAACTTTGCGGGGTTCAGAATTATTTTGGGTATGGACTGGCTTAGGAAGTATGCGGCAAAGGTTGATTGTGAAAGGTTGGAGGTGACAGTCGAGAATGTGGAGGGGCGAAAGGTTGTGATACGATGTAAGCATGAGGAAGGCGTCTTCATGAGCTTCATGTATTCGCTGGTTGTTCCACGGGATGGACTGTTATCGTTGCCAATCGCTAATGGATTTGAGGATGTCTTTGACGAGGTCAAAGGGTTACCGCCGCATAGAGAGATTGAGTTTCGTATAGATCTAGTTGAAGGAGCCAGACCTGTTGTGATGCCTCTTAGGCGGATGGCGCCTAGGGAACAGCAGGAGTTGAAGGTGCAGGTTGATGATCTTTTGCAGAGAGGATTTATTCGGCGTAGTGTGTCCGAATGGGGTGCACCAGTTGTGTTTGTAACCAAAGCAGATGGATCGCTGAGGTTGTGTGTGGATTATCGTGAGCTGAATAAGGTGACTAAGAAGAACAAGTATCCATTACCGAGAATAGATGACTTGTTTGATCAGCTTCACGAAGCTAAGGTGTTTTCTCAGATGGATTTGGCAACAGGATTTCACCAGTTGAGAGTGGCTAAGGACAGTGTGCCGAAGACTGCTTTTAGGACACCATCCAGTTTCTTTGAGTGGCTGGTAATGCCATTTGGATTGACTAATGCACCAGCATATTTTGTGGATCTTATGAATAGAGTGTTCAGAGATCAGTTGAGCAAGTTCGTGCTAATATTCGTGGATGATATTCTGATTTATTCCAGAACTGAAGAAGAGCACAAGACACACTTGCGTACTGTTTTGGAAATCTTGTGGAAACATCAGCTGAAGGCTAAGTTTTCGAAGTGTCACTTCTGGAAGAGTGAAGTGAGGTTCTTAGGCCATGTTATCTCTGGAAATGGAATAGCGGTTGATCCCGCTAAGGTGGCAGCAATCCAGGATTGGGTTAGACCTAAGAATGCATCTAATGTGAGAAGTTTTCTTGGATTAGCAGGATATTATCGATGGTTTATCAAAGACTTCTCCAAGGTAGCTGCACCGTTAACAGGATTGACGAAAAAGAACCAAGTGTTCAGATGGGATGATAAGAGTGAGCAAGCGTTCAGAATCTTGAAAGAGCGATTGACAAGTGCTCCTGTTTTGACTATTCCAAGTGGGAATGATGAGATGGTGGTTTACACCGATGCATGTGGTACTGGACTTGGAGCAGTGCTGATGCAGAAGGATAAAGTTGTTCCGTATGCAAGTCGACAACTGAAGCCGCATGAAAGGAATTACCCGACTCATGATTTGGAGTTAGCGGCGATTGTTTTTGCTCTGAAGATGTGGAGACATTATCTATTGGGAGTTCGATTCGAGTTGTTTACAGATCATAAGTCGTTGAAGTATCTTTTCTCCCAAAAGGATTTGAATCTTCAGCAGCAACGATGGCTAGAGTTTTTAGCATCATATGATTTTGGTATAGCTTATACTCCGGGAAAAGGTAACGCAGTGGCAGATGCGTTAAGTCGAAGACATGCAGGATTGGGAGCCATGTTTTCAGAATGGAAAAATCTCGAGTATTTAGCTGGATTTGACTTCAGGCCCATATGTGAATTGGAACCTGAGATGTTGGCAAACTTATCGATAAGACCCACTCTTGTGGAAAGGATTGGCGAGAGCTAAAAGCGAGATGATAAGACTGTCAAGGTTATCCGTGATTTGGAATCTGGGTTGGAACCAGAAAAGGATAAAGGATTCGAGGTTGATCGAGAGGGTTGGCTTCGGAAACAAGGACGACTAGTTGTTCCCGATATAGATGAATTGAGAAGTGTAGTTCTGAAGGAAAGTCATCACTCGAAGTTAACAATTCATCCAGGTGGAAATAAGATGTATCGGGATATGAAGAGAACCTATTACTGGGAAGGTATGAAGAAGGATGTTGGAAATTTTATTTCCAAATGTATGAACTTCCAGTTGGTAAAAGCCAAGCAGAAGAAGCCAAGTGGATTGCTTCAGCCATTAGAAGTTCCTACATGGAAGTGGGAGCAGATATCGATGGATTTTATTGATGGTCTACCTTGAACAAGAACGGGAAACGAAGGGATTTGGGTCATTGTAGATCTTCTGACTAAGAGTGCAAGATTCATTCCTGTTCGATCGACTAGGACTGCATCAAAGTTGGTTGAGTTGTATGTTAAGTGGATAGTTCGATTCCATGGTATTCCGAAGAGTATAGTGAGCGATCGAGATCCATTGTTCACTAGTGGATTTTGGAAGAGCTTCCAGGAAGTTTTGGGAACCGAGTTGTGTTTGAGTACAGCTTATCACCCTCAAACAGATGGTCAGACCGAGAGAGTCAACCGAGTTTTGGAAGATCTCCTCAGAGCTTGTGTTTTGGATTTCGGAGGATCATGGGAAGATCACCTTCATTTGGTGGAATTTTCGTATAATAACAGTTACCAGTCAAGCATTGGTATGGCACCGTATGAGGCATTGTATGGAAGACCTTGTAACTCTCCGACATGGTGGTTAGAGACAGGAGAAAAGCTGATGCTTGGGCCAGAAATGATTCGACAGACTTCAGATTGTATAGAGATCATTCGGCAACGAATGAAGGCAGCCCAGGACCGTCAGAAAAGTTATGCCGATAAGCGTCGCAAGGATTTGGAATTCGACGTAGGGGATATGGTTTTTGTGAAGATTTCTCCACTGAAGAATGTTATTCGATTCGGGAAGAAAGGGAAATTGACTCCGAGATTTGTTGGACCATTCCCGATCATCGAGCGAATTGGAAAGCTCGCCTACAGATTGGAGTTACCAGAGAAGATGTCGAGTGTGCACAATGTTTTTCATGTATCGTATCTACGGAAGTATGTGCACGACTCGAATACAGTGGTTTCTGCTGATAGCTGTGAAGATTTCGAAGTTGATCCAATCGATAAGAGACCTCGTAAGCCGCTTCGTGTTGTGGAAACCGACACGAAACAGCTTAGGAGGAAGGTAGTTAAGTTTCTCAAGATACAATGGAGTGATGATGATAACGACTGTACATGGGAGGTGGAAGAGAGGATGAAAGCAGCTCATCCTGAACTCTTCAAGGTATGGCCCTAAGGTGTCGTGTCATCTAACGACATTGTAACTTGTTCTAAGTTTTAGAATTCTGCATGCTAAGCTAGAATTGGATGAATGGTTTGTTGATTGCTATGGATGGTAGGCATGCAGGATAGTCTTTGATTGCTCTTGTTTGTTTGGAATTTCGGGGGCGAAATTCCTAAGGGGGAGAGAATGTAACGACCAGTATTTTTATGGATCGAAACATCGTAAAACAGTTAACGGTTGGTCGCATTGTTGATAAGTCGTCCAGAGTCTAAGTCTTAGGTTGTATAGTAGTTAGGTCGTATAGAAGTTAGGTCGGAGTAGACGACCTAAGGTAATTGGCGACCTAAGGGTTAGACGACCTAAGGGGTTAGCGAATTAAGTCAGTGAGCGACCTATGGGGTGGTTTAGTTAGGACGTAAGCGACCTAAGTTAGTAGATGACTTAGGAGTTAAACGATTTAGGGATTGGAGCGACTTATAGAAGTAAGCGACTTAAGAGTTAGCGGCTTAAGAAACTGGGCGAGTTAGAGACTTAAGAACTAAGGAAGCTGGTGGTAGCAGTGAGCGACCTAAGGAAGTTAAGTCGTAGACGACTTAGGAGTTAGGTCGTGGGCTGTTAGGTCGTAAGGGGTTAGGTCGTAACCCAGTTAAGTCGCGTGGTTATTGAGTAGTTAGGTCGCGCATTGTTTTAAGTCGTGACATAGTTAGGTCGCACATTGTTTTAAGTCGTGACATAGTTAGATCGTGGCTTCCGTTAAGTCGTTAGGTCGGAACTGTTGCTAGGTCGCGTCTCAGTTAAGTCGTAGGTCGCGAGGAAGCATGCATATGCTAAGTCGTTAGTTCGTATAAGTGCGCATGTGTTAGGTCGTTGGATCTGTAAGTCGCGCACTTGCGCTAGGTCATAGGGGTTTTTAGGTCGTGGACGACCTAAGAGCGTGCGACCTAAGGATCAGCCTATAAATATGAGGGTTTTTCTTCATTTTTGGGATCCGGATTTCGAAGCGACGAAGTGCTGCCATTTTGAGAGCTCGACTTCTTCACTTCTTTTCTCCACTTTAATCTTGTGATTCCTTCCATCCAAATCGAAGATCGAAGAGCTTAGATTGAAGATCTACATTCTTCGAAGAGAGATTTCATCGTTTAAAGCGGATTTGTGATAAATCAAGTTAGATCCTTCGCTGTCCAGATCTGAAGTGGGTTTCTTTTAAGGTGTTTAGGTGATTTGGTGAGTGGTGATTATCTCTCACACGGATCCAAAGGAGTATATCGGATTGTTGGCTTGATTTTGTGTTAAAGTAGTGATTTCCATGCATTTTCCTAATCCTAAGTATAGATCCATATAGATCCATTGTTCATAATGATTTGGCATCCATTTTACTACATGTTAACCTATGCAAGTTCATTCATCAAGATTATAGAGATATTGCTCATGTTTTCATGCTTGTTAGACTTTTGACTCTTTAATTACGAAATTGTCATTATTGTTATAATTGTCTATTTAGATCATATTTGAATGCTTGTTTACTTGGATTAATGTTTGACTTGATTGATTGCTATGAATTAGATGATTGATGATTTGATTTAGACCGAAGATGATTCAAAAGCTAAGGGAAAGGCTCTTGAATTAGAAAAGCTGCTAGTGGCATATGTAGCGGATGATGAAGCTCATATGGATAGATTTGATGATGATGTTGAGATGAAGCTTTGCTATGATGATGATGAGGCGAAGTATAGTATGAGATAGTCTTGGTCTAATCCAGACGGGATCATTCCAAGCATGTTGATAACTCGGTGATATGGTTCGGGTTTGAGGATAATGGTTTGCTCGAGAGGCGCTTGAGCTAGTATGGAAATAGTCGTCGAGGAGGATGACTAGAAGGCTGAGATCTCATCGTTGTTGAAGGTTCTAGCATGCTCAAAGCAAGAGTACGTTGGGCAGATTCGATAGTCCCTGAAGGCTACTGATTGGTAGTCGAGTACTCTGGGCAGATTCGATAGTCCTAGGCACGAGTCACGATGACGTGCAGAGTTATGTCTAGAACCGGGGTTTCCATTAGCCCTTGACGGACGGATGAAATAATGAGCCGGTCATTCAATTAACGATGATATCGAAGCAATGATAACAGTGATAGCCAGAGTCATGGATGTTTGGTTGTATCGTCATTCGGTCTCAAGAGTAGTGTTTTCTGGGTGCTTATCTGATCTTGGTTTAGGCCTTGGGGGTTTGTACTTAGAAAAC
Organism: Allium fistulosum; assembly: GCA_030737815.1. Lineage (NCBI taxonomy): Eukaryota > Viridiplantae > Streptophyta > Magnoliopsida > Asparagales > Amaryllidaceae > Allium > Allium fistulosum. The sequence continues at coordinate 914,478,042 of CM060908.1, forward strand.
ATCGCCCTTGACTCGAGTGATAATTGCTTTACTTTAAATTGTATGCTTTGCTATGTTTGCTTCTTCTTAGTGTGTGTCTGGGGGCTATCACTGTAGAAAGAGGTGGAGTGGGAGGGTTGTATTCCTATTTCTTTTCCTGTATGTTTTTTGGTATGTTGTTAGTTAATTTACCGCTCACTAAGACTGTTGTTTGACTCAAGGCTTTATGTTTTAACTCTTATTGCCTTGGGCTGTTCTTCCATTTTGGGACGGGCAGACTAGGTAGCAGGTGACAGGTGCTGTTCTTGCTTTCCACGATGTTGATGACGAAGACGAGCTGGAGGATTGCATATTTTCTTTTTACTATATGTACTGGATGTTCCGCTGCTTGTATATTGTCCGAGTGTTATGTGGTGAGGCTTGATGTATTGACTATTCAGATGTTTGTATTCAACTATTATGAAGCTTGATTGATGAGATTCTATTCTGTGAAGCTTCACTATATATATATTCTATTGTATTTTATCCATGCGCTGTGAGTAATACGATAGATTCTGCTGTTTTAATTTACCCTGACAATCGTCCATGGCTGCCTTGCACACTTTATAGCGCATTATCTCTAGGTTCAGTGCAGGAGTCGTGGGCGGTCGTCACATTAAGTGTCTAGTACCCTCATTAAACTAATATGGTTAAGGCCCGAGCTCAAAATCTAAAAATGATCCGATTATAAAAAGTAGTCAAAATTTTTATGAAGGGAATCCCACCCTTATGTTAGAATTGATAATATGTGTTTGATCGTGGTTTGTTACTATTACATTATATGATGTAATTGATGAATTTGGAATAGTGAAGGGAAAACCCGTTCCATGCTTTAGCGGCATGGTCTCACTATGTGATTTTTGCTTAGGGTAAAGTATTACTCATACCAGACTTTATGTCCGACCCATGTTTATATTATTTCACATAAAATTATAGGTACTCATTCGAGTGGGCTGAGTTTATGGTATAGATAGGTAGCTTGTAGAAAAGAAGATAAAAGCTATTTTCAAATTCCGCTCTGTAAAACCATAATTTATAACTGGTTAAGTGTCCATGTCGACATTCTCATATGTCGGGCATGAGACTCTATTTATATCTTATTATATATTCACCCCAGGATGGGAATCAGATGGATTAATAATGATGTAATGACTTTTGTAAAACATTTTGAAGTAATAAAATTATTTAGCTGCTCTATTTACTTAATGTTGTAAAAAATTATATATGTTGAACCAACTTTGTCGTTGGAAATGATTCTGGTGATTACTGACGCAACATCATCGGCGTGTATTACGAGCCCTTTCCACTTGAAGTACTTCATTCAGTGACTCGCTTTGTGGACTCACTGAAGCCCAGAACACCTTACCATGTTCTTATAATTTCTCTATTCCCCTACTAGAGTGGTCCCCCAATTCAATGTGCAAATCCCGTGGCCAATCCAAGAAATCTTTGTGTCATCTACTACACTTTCAATCGATCGCCATCACCATATATCTCATCATCCAACAAATGAGACTCTCTGTGATCGATACCACATGCTTACCATGTTGCCACAACCCCACAAGATCAATCACATCACCATTAAAGCCCATTGGCGATTGATCGGTTGTGGTTCATCTCCATCAACTTGGCCTAAATTTTGCTTCAACTGGCCCAGAGTCATCTGGTTTTGGGTTTGAAGCAAGCTCTCATCCTTCCACAAAACACAACACTGAAGCCCCCTCACTTAAATCTCTAATGCACTATCGCTCGATGTCGAACTGTGTTGGATTTTGGATTTATAAATATATTCCCACTTCATGTGGTTTTTTTCAAGCTAATTCTGGAAGTCTTCGTAGATAAACCTCGGAGTCCTTTCCAAAACCCAAAGCCCTTCATTCGAAACCCCAAAGCGACAATAACTACTCCAAGCACACCCGATCCATCTTATTTAGTCCATAACTTCACTTTCTTTCATTCAAACACCTTGCAAACGATTTAGTAGCATCCTTAGGCCATCATGAACTACCCACATCGATCGTAAGTCATTCCAAGCACTTTATCTCAATCTATGTCGAACAATCAAGTCTGTTCGATGCTGATCAATTATAGTCATTTTCTGTTTTTTCTAATTCGATTTCTTTTTTACTCCAAATGTCTTAACTTCCTATGCAATTCGTTCGGATCGATTTGGCTTTATATACTCTACAACCAATTTATACTCCAAAACGCATATCGATACACCATATTCGGAGCTAAGCATTCAAACATACAAAAGAGCTATCAAGCAAGCATCGCAACATTATTACATAATCAATATAATCACTATTTCATTAAAGCAAGTCAGAACACATGATAGCCTATAGATTATGAACATTCATGTAATATTTAGATCTAATCCATTTTTAATCATTAAATTCGTTATGAAAACATAGGTAAGTTTAGATCTAGTGAAAATCATGTTTTTAATTTTAAAAATCATTTAAAAAACATGGTTTAATACTATATTAGCAATCATTGTATAGTTAGGTCCAACAACGGATACTTTTAGATACGGACAGTACCATATCCACATCCGCATTTGAAATTATTTTCGGATATCAGATATTTGCATCTATGGATATAGACGGAATTCAGATAATTATTTGATCTGCTAGCAATTGATAAATCAAGGAAATAAATAGAAATTTATTAGTTTAATATAATTTTTTTCAATTCTATTAAATATAAAAACAAGAAAAATAAACAAATATAATGATAATAAACAGGTTTAAGTAGTCAATATGCATTAAATGTGATGGAATCGGGCCAATCAGAAGCAGGTTAAATGGGTGAATTTTGAAAAGATTCTCTATTTGGATCGTATTGGGCCTATAAAGTCTATTGTTTAACATTAGATCCATATGTAGTTGTTTTAATAAAATCATGTTTTATTTTGAGTACATATTGCCTTATTTATTTATTCTCATTAATCAAATGTTTTTAATGTGAATCAAATTCAATTAAATAAATGAAGGAGCTTTTATTTTATTTAGAGAAGAAACCTTTCGTTTCTCTCTCTTAAAGCTCTCTAAATAATTAGAGGAAGGTTTTATTTTATTTAGAGAGAGAAACTTTTAATTCCTCTCTCTTAATTAAAGTAATTAATTGATTTACTTAAATGATACTTTTACCAGATTCATACTTGGTATATTTTGTAGGAATAACTAAATATGCACAAGTGCATATAGTGCAAGTGCAAAATTTCAAATTGTGTACATAGTTAATGTGTATGTGTTTAGGTGCTAGGATTTACACCACAAAAGACACATTCATCCTTTTATACGCAATAGCTGTCTAAAAAATTGCTTGTATATATATGTATGCGTATATATGAATATATCAAAACTTTTCCTTTTAATTAAGTCATCAAATAATTCTAACTTGATTTTGACCAAACGAACAAATCTGGATACGAAATATTGTTTCCAAAATATCCTGTTGTCTGGCATGGTAATATAATATAAACATAGATCTAGATCTGTAAATTCAATATAAATAATATATCAATGATTTAAAATAATATAAAAATAAAATGTTTTGTAGATAATATTTATTTGCTAAAACCGCAACCTTTCATTTTTAATCTAAAAGAAAAGTTTTATTAAACAAGGTTAGGATGTTAATTTATGTATGTTTATTGTTTATATACACACGCGCACGCACACACAAATATATATATATATATATATATATATATATGTTTTGAAATAGAAAACTAGTTATGAATCAATGGAAATTAACATTGACGTTTAAATAAGAATACACAAAATAATAAATTAATTATTAGATCCAAAGTTAAAACAATAACCATGCCAATAGAAATTAAAAATAGAAACCATCATTTTAATATCAAATCCTAATCAAATGTTAACAAATTATAAAATTTTCAGGTCTACCATATATATAAAAAGGGACAAAAAATTTATATATGAATTCATCAAAATAAATAATTTGCTAGATCAACAACATCATAATAAACACACGCGCACGCGTGCACGTGGAATATACCTTGTTGATGTTGCCTCTTTGAGTGCACCTTGATCGATAGATTTAATCCCAGATCTAATCTGCCAGCTTCTACCTTTGCAACAGCTTGGAGTATCACTTTTTATTTGATTGATTTAATCGAATGCCATTAAAATAATTGTTATTTCTTTTTTTCCTTTAAAATTTCGACCATGAAGGTGGAAGAAAGAAGATTGTGGCTAGGGTTATGAAAGAGAGTGATTAAGAGAGGCAAGTGAATGAAGGCAATGTATTTATAAAGGTAACATTCTTTAACCTCCTTCCTTCAATTTCGAAACCCAATCATTGGATTTTAAGCACCTTTTCCTTCATATGGCCTATGAAATGAGGCTTTATGGCCCTTTAATTTGTTCAATAACAATTATCAAATAGTTACATTTAAATCGGATTTAAACCCCCATCAATATTTTATATTGATTTGTATATATGCAACTTTTATATATACACTCAAATAAATACTAATGACATCCAAAAAATACTAGTGACATCCAATACATCAAATAAATATATAAATAAATAATATTTACAAAAAATATTAATTAATTTATAACAACTCATAAATTAATTAAATCATATGGAATTTCAAAGACTCTATCAATGCGGTTGTGTGACTCGCAGGTATAAATTCAGTCAGCGATTAATATCGAACTATTTGAATATTAGCGTTCACTCATCACCTTATCTAGTGGACTGATATTTTGACCAAATTTATTGCTTACACATCTTTTCGATAAATCCCAATTTTACTTATTTAAGCGTTACCCGTAGCAATAATTATTTACACCAATTCCCTTTGTCAAAACTATATAACTTACGGAATTTATTTTTGGTCAAAATTTCAACATTGTCCACATTTAACTTTGTAAGTTCAAAACAAAATCCTTGGTTCAATATAACAATAATAATTAACCGTACTGCTCTAGCTAGCCAGAGACTTTGACTTGAGTTGATTTAAGTTGACCCCGTGATACTAGCTCCATAACTAAAGAGATGAATTCTTTCTTAAATAGTATTTCACTTTCAATGCTTCCGCTAAACCCAACTATAGTCGTTCGATGGATGACATACCACGATTTAACTATGATCTAAGCATAGTTTCCACAATAAAGCTCGATAGTATTATCAAGCCAAGGAAATTATGTAAAATTATCACATCGATATTCTCTACTTTACCTTAATTATATTAACCAATAGAAAATTATCGAGTGAATCATCCATAGCTATCCAATAACTATCCGTACGTAACCTCTTGGTACTCATAGAAGCTATGAGTTAGTCCGCGGGTGCGGCGCAGTGGAAAGGAGGTTTGGGTTCTGGTAAAAAGACCCAGGTTCGATTCCTACCATGCGCTTCCCTATCCTATATAAATTTACCCGGGGGTATGGGGGCTTGGATCAGCGGACGGCTTTACTATACCCTCCTCAGGAGTTTACCGGTCCGCTAGGTTCTCTTGGGTTTTCAAAAAAAAAGCTATGATTAATACACTATCCAACGTTTAGAGAGCATTACGTACTCTAGTCTCAATGGATGTAACGATATCCAGTCTCGACACATCTTGATTGGGAGTATTTAAAATGATATGTTTATTTTATTGTGATTATCATTCATGATTACAACACATTATAACTACTACCACAAAACATACTATTTATGAATTTTCTATATTAAATAAACTTTTAATTAAATAATTAATTGATATAACACATTATATCAAGTACATAATAGAAAGGAAACACATTTTATTTTGAACAAGATTGGTTATCGAGTTAGATATATGTAACAAATTACATAATTTTCCTAAGGCATACCCCTAACTCTATCAATCTCCCACTTGCACTTGGGGTTAATTATGAAATCTTAATCCAACTTCATCGAGCGGTTTACTCAAAAACAATCAGGTAAGTTACTCAATGAATGGGTATGCAAGGTTGTTTTAATTATCTACTATGTCAATCAACTCTCTTCGATGCTGATAAACTACATTTATCACGTGGAACTATTCGGAGTATGTCGCTTGGCTTCTAGTGAGCTCTAGGTTATTTTACAAACTGTATCATGCCATAGTTATCATATAAAAATATCCTAGGATTCTTAGCATTTGGAATCACCCATAGCTTACTTATAAATTTCTACATTTATTTATACTTCTTATATTATAGTAGCCTTTCATTGAATCAGCTGCTATTTATTGTTTGGAACAATTCCAACTTAAAGTTCTCAACTTAAGTTTGAACATGAATTTAGGATTAACATATTACATTCGATATCACTAATGAAGTTCGACTCCATGCACACCTTCATAAGGAGTTTGTTATTTCTATAATCAATTCTCTAGTATTTTATAAATACTCGAGAACACTCAAAAAATATAGCAATCTTAATTCGAATTTGATGCTTGTTCCATGTATCAAATTCATAAGCAAAGTGTGATATTGTAGACAATATGGCACGACAACAATTCCCGTTACCAATGCTTAAGCAATCTATCTTACATGCTAAATATTAAATAATTTAATATGGTGTCTGGGTATATAGTTTTGGGATATTCCTAACATCCTTTTATACTGATTATAGAAGATATCACTTTTAAATCCTATGTCGAGTATTAAATAACCAAACTAACATGATTTTAACTCAAGTGCATCGTCAATAATCATAAGTTTTTTGTTTACTTATAGTTTTAGAAATATTTTATACCTATTAATATTCTTTCTTACAGATACATGTTTCCTCTGCATTTTGACTAAAATTCGAATTATTTGATATCTCGGTCAAAATGCACACTTAACTCTAATACTTATCGAATAACACTTTCTTATCATTTCTAAGATCATATCCAATACTCACAAACTCGGTTATTACTCCCACTGACTCTGAGACATTTTTGGTTGTTATGTGTAACAGTCTATTCGAAATCATAATTTAGAATTTTTTGTTTCATAATATATGTACAAAATTCAAAGTCATACCAAGCGATAAATTTTGTGAGTAAAATCCGAATTTACTATAGCACGTTGAATGGTGAATCTGTTAAGTTAGTTCCAACAATTGAAATTTATGATGTTATTCTTATCTACATGGCTTATATTCCAACCGCATTGATCTTCTTCTTGAAGACACTTTTGCAGCCGATGGATCATATTGTTTTGGATACCAATATCAAAATCATATTTTAATAATGTACTTGAAATTCATTTCTGATTTATGCGTCGTGCCACATTATAGAGTCAATACTCTTAATGAGTTACTTAAGACCAAGAAAGCTCCTTTCTCCATATTAATAAAATTCATAATTTAATGTGTGAGATTCATCACTAGACATTCTAATGTGCTGTGTCTATTTAGGTTTGGTTACTTTCATTTCATCCCTCGTAATCAGTTTCATCTATGGATCGTATCCAAATTCATTTTACTAGCAATAATTACTAGAAGAAATTCTTTCGCTACGAAGTTGGTATTTCTTGGAACAATAGTCGCTTCTTAGTGTAATCAAATAGGTGTTCATAAAATTTTATGCATGTCATTACATAAAACCGACTTGGTTTAATTTTACAATAATTATGTTCAAAACTTAAATTGATCATCCAATGATTGTCGTTTCCAAAAAATTTTGGGGTGATCCATACAAGAACCCTCACATACAATTATTACGTATAGTCTATCGACTCATACAACCTGCCAACTCCTTGGCCTAGGATATGTTTAGATTTCACATAAACCCTTACTTGTATGATTTTATAAACAATTCTTTAGATGAAATTAATTTTAACCTTGTGTACCACTCTTAAGTATACAACCTTATAGAAGCTCAACTTCACCCACCATTGATCGTACTTTGTCCAACAAAGTTCGATTACTCCTTGTCGATACATCGCTATGTATCATAGGAGGAGTGAATTTTGAGATTGAATCTTTATTCATTTTAAGGTACATTCGGAACTCTTTCCAATATACTCACGTATTCAATCAAATAGTATCATTTTATTGTCTATCGCACATTATTTTATTTACTTCCATTTATATTCTATGAACTAATCATTAACATAACACATGTGTATCATATACACATTTTATGTTTTTGATGATTCATCGTTGAATGTAATAAAGTACATGGAACCATTTTAGAACTTTCGATTGCATATATCTATATGTACCAATTCGTAAAGTTCATCAACTCTTATAATGCTCCCTCTGAATAGGTGCTTTGCCTTTAATTATCTGAGATATAATTTACTAGTATGATATTATTCATAATCATAAATTATTTCTCAAAACTACGGCTTAGTCCATAATTTCAAAATAATTGCAAATAAATTTAGATACTTCTTTTTTTCTGATGCATCGCAAATACCACTATTACAGTTTTATTTTATAACAAATATTCTGAAATAAAAATATGACTATTTTTCAGTCAATACTAAAAATTATTAATATTTTATAAATAATGTTTGGCATGTTTACGTGTTATGTGACATGCTCTCACTATTTCTGCCATTACTATAATAGCATATGAAATACGAAGCTTCATTCAACCACTTAATATATGCTATTTATTTCATTTACTATAACTGGTTTATATTCAAGAATTTTCAAATAAAGTATCTTAAATTCAAAGAAATAAGTTGCATAGAAGATAATTTTCTATGTGAAAATACATTTGGAATAGATATCATATTTCTTATTCCTTATTAAGCATCTATTATTATTTTACAATCCTCGATTTTGATGTTTCCTTATGAAGCAGAAGTAATCATTCACTCTCTTCATTCCAATAGTGTGTTAAGATATGTGATGACCACCCTACACCTTCAGTAACCAACAAACCTGTATAACGCGTTGTGGAGGTATCCGGCCGATGCAGGTTGGTAGCTAAGGGTGCAAAGTAAAAAAAATCCAAGCACAAAACTTGTAGAACATCTTACATCGCACAAACAAAATATAATATAATAACAAAGATGTAAAACAGGCGAGACAATGATATAATCAAATGAACCATAAATAAGAATATCAAAGTGCATCAAGTTCACAAACTGTACAAAAGCTAAAATAAAGAGTTTATACATCCCAAATCTCTAAATAAACTCTAAAACCGTCTCTCAAAATACAAGTACTAATATAGCTCCATAGTACCGTACAGCGGAATATATGTGGTAATAAGCTCCAAAGTATAGATATATGAAAGCATAGCCTCCTCCTCATAATCCGTACAGCTCTATGTGCTATCTAGACCAGCTATCTCTAATACCTCATTTAATATTATCCGAGATAATATGAAACAAAGCATAAAACGTTAGGTTAAACAACAGTCTGGTGTGAGCGATACATCATCCCAAAATACTATACAAGTCGATGTAGTAAGGAAAAAGGGTATACAGATCATACCTGACATGTCCCTACAACCAAAGAGTTAGCACATAACGAACATAACATGCTACTCTACAAATATCATAAAGGTATACTGCAAACTAAGTATAATGACGGGTGTCCAGGTATCCCTATCCCCAATATCAATCTTCAGTGGCATCCCTAGAGTGATAGACTATGGAAGAAGACAATCATAAAAACCATAACATCTAGTAAACAATCTTCACCGTCATTCAGTGAGCTTTAGATATAAGGTAACTCATATGGCCTTTCCCATGCCGGGGACTAATGGAAATCCCGATTTTTAGTGTACTCATCTTTAGCCTGAAGCTAATACTAGACCCTTTCCCCTTTTCCATGGTATATGGATACAAAAAATTGATCCATGGTAGCCAAACAAAGTACCCATGAGCGTCACCACAATACCCCTACTTTCGAGTACATCAGAAAACACTCTGAGTATCGACGATCCCTTAACACGCGTCTTCAAGCACTATCTTTGCTCCATCTAGTTTCCATTACCTTTAAGGAACCATTCCACATTCCACATTCCTTCATTCCATGATAGAACCATTCTACATTCTATCCTTGGGTCACCCTTCTTAGAACCCACCCTTTTTGGACAACCATTCTCACGACTCTCTTCAACATCGAGCCACGATCATCGAAACCTAACTCCATTCACCGTCGAGTTTCCATCACCGAAGTCCTGAAGCTATCCCAAGGTTATCCGCTCCTACCCCAAGCTTACTCCCGAAAAAACCCCCTAAGCCCAAGTCTATCCCCGAAACCTCCACATGCCAGGATGCAGCCCCACGTACCCTTTCTTGTTTGGTACTTGGGTATAGCTCCACCGGACAGAAAAGTCTGTTTGGTCTCCTATGGCATCACTGGACAGCAAATGATGTCTGGTACCAAATGATACCACTAGATAGAAAAGTCTATCCGGTCTTCCTTGCTACTACCAGACAACAAATGTTGTCCGGTCCTCTACGTCATCATCGGACAGTAAATGCCGTTCAGTCTCCCATGACACCACCGACATCAAATGCTATCTGGTCTTTCTCCAATGCCGAACCAACCTCACCAATAGTCAATTCCTCCCAAGCCCGAAGTCCGAGCTGAGTCAACCAATGTCGAATCAAACCCGCTGAGCCCATACTAGTACCGAATAGACCTACCACCAAACCAAACTTCTGTAATGACTCCAACTTCCATTTTCGCATCGATTTCATCGCAGCTCCTAACACTATATTGCCTCGATGAACATCTTCAACCATACAAGCAAACACCATACATGCAAACATACAATAGGTCATCCCAAATCGCCTTATAATATATCTCTAACCTAGCCTAACAGACACCAAGGCAACCACACATCAAATTAACATGATTGGAACACTTTAAAAGAATTAAAATTCGTTTTTACTTCAGGTTTCACTTTAAACAGCATTAAAATTTAATTTTGACTTTAAAAATGTATCTAAAACACATTAAAACCTATATATACATAAATAGTAAGGTGTGAGGTGATAAATCACTCACCAAACAACTAAAAGGTGAAGATTTGCATGCAAACCGAGGCAAATATGAGAATCAACAACAAAGACATGATTTTCCCTTCGCAAAAATATAGATTTGAATATCTCTAATGAATCCCCTAGCTAATCTACCCCTAATATATGATTAAGACTTGATTTGGAGGAGAAAAGAGATAGTTTTGGATGGAGAATAGGTTAATGGAGGCTTAGATCTATTTAGGAAGTGGTAAAAGTGATTTGGGGATGATGGTTCGGCTTATTATAACATCCAAACCTGAAATGGGTTAGTGGGGTTACCCCCAAATCACTAATTACTCACTAAACTGCACCAAAAATTGCCAATCTTCAAATAAGCGTGCTCGTAGCCAAAAAGTCCAAATCGCTATTATGATTACACTACGGAAGATGAAACTATCACATCTTTCCAATGGAAGTGGTCTCAGATGCTAATTCGACATATATCAAAAGTTATAGCGATTACAAGTTTCTAGAGGTAAAATCGTTTGGAAAAATTCTAAAGATAGTAAATGTCACTAATATGCATTTCCCAAAGTTATAGAGTCATAGGAACTCATCTGAATTTGAAAATAACACTTTACGATCCTCTAATATGAAAAATACTGGTCGTTACACTCTCTCCACTTGGAGAAATTCGCCCTCGAAATTACCAACACATCAAGGTAAAATCAAACATAGCTACCCCGCATGCCTGACATCCACAAGCAAATATATCAAACACAAACATGCACACAGAAATAAAAAATGATATCTACACCTACCTTAGCATGCAAGATACTAAACTACCCTATATGATATCGAAAGTGAAAGTAAATGTGATAAAAAGAAGTCTTACCAGGTAAAGAGCTCAGATAAGCGGTCCTTATGCTCTCCTCAGTCTCCGGAGAGAAATCATCTTCGTCATCACTCCACTGAACCTTCACCAGCTCTATTGTCTTCCTCCTAAGCTACTTTGTATTATTTCCAACGATACGAATAGGTCTACGAGGTCTCAAAGCTTCTAGTTCAATCTTGATATCATCAAGCTGATTCGGTTGAACTATTACACCAGAGCCGTGCACAAACTTCTGCAAGTGAGAAATGTGGAACACATTGTGCACGCCCGCCATCTTTTGAGATAAGTCAACTCTACACGTTAGATTCTCAATCCTCCCTAATATCGAAAAAGGACTAACGGATCTCGGTGCCAACCTCCCCTTGGTACCGAATCGAACAACATTCTCCGAAGGAGAGATCTTGACAAACAACATATCGCTGACGGAGAACTCTAAATCACATCTTTTCCTATCAGCGCAACTCTTCTGCCTGTCCTAAGCAACTTTCATTCGTTGTCGAATGATCTCGATCTTCTTTAAAGTCTCTCTGAGTATATCTGGCCTAAGTATCAGTATCTCATCCGCTTTCCACCAACATGAAGGAGCATTGCATGCTCGACAATATAACCCTCAAATGGTTCCATACCGATGCTTGACTGATAGCTGTTGTTGTATGTGAACCCTACTAAGTGTAAATGATCATCCTAAGAGCCACTGAAATCGAAAATGCAAGCTTGCAAGAGATCCTCTAGGGTACGATTCACCCTCTCGGTCTGCCCATCAATTTGTGGGTGATAAGCTGTACTACTATTCAGCTCTATCCCCAATGACTCATGTAAGCTCTTCCAAAACCCACTAGTGAATAGGGGGACTCGGTCGCTCATTATGCTCTTTGGCACACCATGGACTCACACAACCCATTTCATATACAACTTGGCCAATTTGGATGTCGTTCTACTAGACTTTAAAAGTATAAATCTAGCACTCTCCATCAATCTATCAACTATAACCCAGATGCAATCAAACCCTTCTCTCGTCCTTGGTAATCCATCGATGAACTCCATGGATACTTGTTCCCATTTCCACTCGAAAACCTCGAGCGGTTGTAGCAAACCACTTAGCTTCTTCTATTCTGCCTTTACCAACTGGCAGTTCATGCATTTCGAGATGAATGCCCTAATGTACTACTTCATCCCTTCCCAATAAAATGTCTGCCTCATGTCATTGTACATTTTATTGCCATCAGGATGTATAGGTAATCTTGAATGATGACACTCACGTAGCACCTCATTCCTCAACCCATCGACATCAGGAACAAATAGTCTCCTACCATTACCAAGCCAACGAACACGGTTGATTCTATACTGCTTCATCTCCTCAAACTCTACACCTTCCTTTATATTCGTCATGATCTCTGCTATTTTAGCATCTCGCCTTTGACTAGTACCAATCCGCTCAATCAGGGTAGGTCTGACCGCCAAACTTGCCAACATCTCTAGCTCTAGCTCATACCGGGGTCTGAAGTCATAACCAACAGTATACTCCAACTGCTTCTTCTTTAGGAACATCACTCCCAAACCGTCATGTCTTCTACTTAATGCCTCGGCGATCGCATTTTCCTTACCAGGCGTATAGGAAATGTCATAGTCATAGAAGGCCAAGAATTACAACCATCTCTACTGGCAAAGGTGGAGATCCTTCTAGGAAAATAGATACTTCAACAAGTTGTGGTCCGTATACAACTCAAACCTCTCCCCAAGCAAATAATGACTTCATATCTTCAATGCGAATACTATCGCAGCCAACTCCAAATCGTGATCCGGATACTTCCTCAATTGTGGTTTCAGCCGTCGACTAGCGTAGGCGATGACCTTTCTCCTTTGCATCAACACTGCACCTAGTCTAGTACCACAGGTGTCTGTGCATACTATCAGCTCCTCATTCCCGCTCAGAATTACTAACACGGGTGCACTGGTCAAACTCTCATTTAGACTCACGAACGCGTGCTCACACATCGCGTATAAAAGTCTGACTCTTCTTCATCAAGTTGGTTAATGGCGCTGCTACCTTAGAGAAGTCCTTGATAAAATGTCTATAGCATCACACCAGTCCAAGGAAACTTCTCACATCTATAGCAGTCTTGGGTCGATCCCAATCCTGCACTGCTGCCACCTTTGTAGGATCTCCAGCAATACCTAGCTCAGAAACAATATGACGCAAAAATCGCACTTCCCTCTTCCAGAAGCGATGCTTCAAAAACTTCGCCTTCAATCTGTGCTTCCTTAATACCTCAAGCACAATTCTCAAATGCTCCTTGTGTTCTTCCTCCATCCTCGAATAAACAAGGATATCATCTGCAAACACAAGTACAAACTTATGCAGCTGGTCCTTAAAGGCATGGTTCATGAGATCAACAAAGTATGTTGGAGCATTGGTTAGCCCGAACAACATAACCAACTACTCGTAGAAACTAGATGACATTTGTAACACGGTGATCAGCAGACTCTCAATCACTACTCTCAGCTGGTGAAATCCCATCGTTAAATCCAATTGGGAGAACACCTTCGACCGTGGAGCTGATCAAATAAGTCATCAATACATGGAAGTGGATACTTGTTCCTCTTCATCACCTTATTCAGCTCACGATAATCTACACATAGCCTCAAAGTGCCATCCACCTTAGTGGCGAATAATACAAGTGCGCCCTACTCACATATGCTTCTACAAATAAATCCTCTCTTCAAAAGGTCATTTACTTGCACCTCCAACTCCTTTTGCTCTCTAGGTACTATATGCCTCAAAGGCAATTATCAGTCTAACGACCTTTGCTAAATCTATCTAAAACTCAATCTCTCGCTACGGTGGCAATCTGGTCACCTCCTCAAACACATCCGGATACTCCCTAATGATAGACACAGATGACAAACCATCCTTTGGGATTTCAAGCGAATATACAAAGCTAACCATAACCCCATCCTCCAGCAGGCAACCAATTACTATTGTCTACCCCTCCGTAGGCCCAATCGAAACCAACAGCCTCTCACAATCCACTACTACTACATACTTCCTCAACCAGTCCATCCCCAAGATAATCCCGAACCCAAGGAAATCCAAGACAAAGCAATCACAAACAAAGAACATCCATGACTCGATAAGACCAAACCATTCATAAGCTAGTGGAGCCTCCAAAGGGTTCATCACAATCAAAGGTCGGTCAACTATTTCGGGTTTCAATTCAAATCTATCTACTAGGCCACTAGATATTAAGAAATGTGAAAACCCGGTATCAAATAATATACGTATGGAACATCATAAATGGAAAGCATAACTTGAATAATGATGCACTTCCCTTTCTCCTTCACCGAAGGAGCACTCGACGAAGTCGAGATAATATCCAAAGCATATGCCTTTACAACCTGCTTCTGCTGCACTGGTTCTGGACAACTTTTCTACATAGTTTGAACTATGACAGTTGTAGCACTTCTTTTTTCCCTCAACTTTGCAGACTTTGATCTGGTGATCCTTGTCTCCACAACCATAATAGACGGGTTCCTATTTAACCTTCTTCTAAGAATTATTTCCCTAAAATTAATTACTTTTTCCATTCCATTTCTTCTTTCCTCTATCGCCTTATTGCGGCTTTGGCTCTGGCTCTCCCTTAGTGACAACAGCTGATTTGGACTTAGGGTATAAACTCTCATGGCAAAGAGCTTGCTCAACAAGTCTTTCAAGCGGCTTATCGATATGACTCACCAACTTCTCCCTAAAATAGTCGCCCAAACCCATTAGAAACTTCTCATTCTTTCTTAGTGGAGTGTCGATGAAAGACATCCCGTACTACGATAAAGCATCAAACTCAATAATATACTCGGAGACAGACATATCTCCCTGCTTAAATTAGCAAACCTCTTGAATAACACCAACTTCTAAGCAGTCGAAACAAATTTCTCCTCGAACCTAACCATGAACTAGTCCTAAGTGAACTGATCCTTGGGTGTAGCAATAGTAATGGCATTCCACCAGTTCGTGGCCTTCACTTGAAGCTATATAGAGACCAACTTCCTTTTTTATGGCATAATCTACTTGTATGTCACCAAAGATACACTCGTAGGTATCCAACCAATCTTCCACTCGATGGCCGACTCCGTTCCAAGAAATGGTTTGCATCCCAAGGTAGAGTAGTCCTCGCATAACTTAGCAAACTCAACCTTCGGAGCCTGCACCTGAGACTATTACCAACTGCAACATTCGAAGCAGCAGCTTAGTAATTCTATAGCATGTTCGCCTTCATAACATTGAACATAGATTTGAAAGTCAGGGTTAGTAGCCCTTGAACCCACTCCTTCCTCAACTCCAGAGATAAAGTTTCTCATAGTGTTTCTTGTATGCCAGCTTATTCTTGATCTGTAACAAGAATGATCAGCCTCTCATATAAGAAAATTATATCAATGGTACTCATGTGCATGCGACTTACATACTATGTATATTACTATATAGTTTTAAAAATCAAAATATAACAAGTATGCACTCTTATATATATAAATACACGCACACTCTCCTGATCCAGTCTGGGGTGATAGCTCCTTCCCTATCTCTACTGGACCACGGTATCAACTCAGGTTAATTGTGCAACCTAAGCTCTGATACCAAATATGACAATTGTCCTACCCTTCAGTAATCAATATACCTGTAGAATGCCCTGTGGAGGTACCCGGCCAATGCAGGACGGTAGCCAAGGGTGTAAAGTAACAAAAATCCCAGCATAGAACCCGTAGGACATCTCACAGTGCATAGACAAAATGTAATATAATAACATAGATGTAAAACAAAAGAGATGGTAATAAATCAAATGAACCATAAGTAAGAACATCAAAGTGCATCAAGTTCACAGACTATACAAAAACTGAAATAAAGAGTTTATACATCCCAAATCTCCAAAATAAACTCTAAAACTATCAAAATACAAGTATTGACTTAACTCCACGGTATTTCACAATGGAATATAACTGATAGTAAGCTCCAAAGTATAGATATAAGAAAGCGTAGCCTCATGCTCGTACTACGTACAGCTCCATGTGTTATCCAGACCTATTATCCCTAATCTACTCATTTAACAGTACCCGAGATAATAAGAAGCCAAGCATAAAACCTCAGGTCGGACAATGGTCTAGTGTGAGTGATACATCATCTCAAAATACTATACAAGTCGATATAGTAAGGAATAAGGTAATACATATCATACCTGACCTGTCCTTGTAACCAAAGAGTTAGCACATGATGAACATAACATGCTACTCTATAAATATCACAACAAACTAGGTATAATTATGGGTGTTAAGGCATCCCTATCCCCAATACCTATCTCTAGTGACATCCCTTGAGTGATAGACTATGGAAGAAGACAATCAAAGCAACCATAGCATCCATCAAACAATCCGATCCTCATTATCACTCATTGTGCTCTAGATATATGCTAGCTTGTATGTCCTTTCCCATGCCATGGACTAATGGAAATTCCGGTTTTCAGCGTACTCATCTTTAGCTCGAAGCTAATACTAGAACCTTTCCCTAGGTCTAGGGTATATGGTTCCAACTAACCAATCCGGGGTAGCCGAACAAAGTACCCATGAGCATCCCCACAAGACCCTTTTTTCGAGTAAATTAGAAAACACTCTGAGTATCAAAGATCACTTAACAAGCATCTATAAGCACCATCCTTGCTCTATATAGTTTCCATTACCTTTAAGGAACCATTCCACATTCCTTATTCCATGATAGAACCATTCAACATTCTATCCACAGATCACCCTTCCAAGAATCTGCCATTTATGGATAACCATTCTCACAACTCCCTCAACATCGAGCTGCGATCATCGAAACCTAACTTCATTCACTGTCAAGTTGCCATCACCAAAGTCCTAAAGCTATCTCAGGGTCATCTGCTCCTACCCCAAGCCTACTCTCGAGAAATCCCAAAGTGGCCCAAGTCCTGCTCCGAAGCCTCGACATGCCACGATGCAACTTCAAGTACCTTTCCTTGTTCGATACTTGGGTATAGCTCCACCAAATAGAAAATTCTGTCCGGTCTCCTATAGCATCACCGGACAACAAATGTTGTTCGATACCAAATGATACTACTGGACCAAAAAGTCCGTCCGGTCTTCCTTGCTATTATCGGACAACAGATGTTGTCTGGTCCTCCAAGTCATCACCGGAGATCAAATGTTGCCTGCTCTCCCATGACACCACTAGACAATAAATTTTGTTCGGTCGTTCTCCAATGCCAGACCAACCTTACCCCAAGCCAACTCCTTCCAAGCCCAAAGTCGAAGCAAAGTCAACCAATACTGAACCAAATCCACTGAGCCCGTCCTAGTACCGAACAGACTACCATCGAATCAAACTTCTGTAGTGATTCCAACTTACATTTCATATCGATTTCACCGCTACATTTTGTTCTTCGATTTGAATGCTTTTCGTATACAATGAGACAACTCTCAACGATCTTGAGTAAATCCATCTATGCTCGGTTTCACAGCTCCTAACTCTAAATCGCCCCCGATGAGCTTCTTCAAGCATATAAGCATACAAGCAAACAACATACATGCACCAAAAAACATTCGAACATGCAAACATACAAGAATTCATGCCAAATCGCCTTATAATGTCTCTAACCTAGCCTAACACACACCAAGGCAACCACGTATCAAATTAACATGGGTGGACACTTTAAAACCTTTTTAATTCGTTTTTACTTCAAGTTTCATTTTAAAACAACATTAAAACTTAATTTTGACTTTAAAAATGGATCCAAAACATATTAAAAACCTATAGATACATAGATAGCGAGGTGATAAATCACTCAACAAATAACCAAAAAGCAAAATTTGGATGAAAATCAAGGCAAATCCAAGAATCGACCATAAAGATCTGATTTTCCCTTCCCAAAAATATAGATTTAAAGATCTCTAATAAATCCTCTTGCTAATATACCCTTAATCTATGATTTAAACTTGATTTGGAGGAGAACAGAGAAGGTTTTGTATGGAGAATGAGTTAATGGAGGCTTAGATCTATTTAGAGAGTGGTAAAAGTGATTTGGGGATAATGGTTCAGCCTATTATAGCCTCCAAATACGAAATGGGCTAATGGGCTTGTCCCAAACTCGCAAATTATCCACTAAGCTTCTTCAAAAACTATCAATATTCAAACAGGTGTATCAACTAGCCAAAAAGTCCAAATCGTTGTTAGGACCACTCTACGAAAAGGAAAACTATCATATATTTCCAATGAAAGTGGTCTTGGATGATAATTTGGCTTCTATAAAAGTTATAGCCATTACAAGTTTCCAGGAGTAAAATTGTTTGAAAAAATTCTAAAGATAGAAAATGTCACTAATAAGCATTTTCCAAAGTTATAGAGTCGTATAGTCTCATATGAATTTAAAAATAACATTTTACAATCCTCCGATACGAAAAATGTGGGTGTTACAAGTTACATCTCCCCTTGTACATTCATTTCCTTTCTGAATGGTCGACCATTCAAAACGAAGCCCTTACATCATGATCATAACAAAGTCTTTACAAAAATGCATTAAGTCATCCTTATCATTTAAGGATATCGAATAAGTTGCATTTTACTTAAACTGGTCAAACTGACTTTTAAATGGACGAATTCTTAAATAAATCTCGTAGCTCTTGGTCTAATGTTAAATTTAACATGACAAGGTCATCATTGTAATCAATCATATTGAATGCATGATCTCACATTATAATTTTCTTGCTTATTTCGACTGAACTGATTTTATCGAAGTTTCATACATTACGAGTTGCGACCGTTCACCATGTAACATTTATATGTGAACGAATATGGATCAGACATCCATATTCAAGTATTGTTTCTAGAGTTCAAAACTCATAAAGTGTGGTACACGGTCTTGGGCAAATAAACATGTAAATGACCAATTATGAATGTATTTAGTAGTTGAAAATTTTGATGCTTGCTTGGGTCTAAAAAAATATCCTGCAAATATTATTTACTAGTAAGTATATTTTGCATTTATATTTATCAATCATCAATTCAGTTCATTTATATATCTTAACTGATAAATATTTGATCAATTATATTAACTGCACAAATACATCAATGTAGATTATTATAACTTTGTACAACATATGTCTTTACAATATTAGAAAGATTAAATGTTATCATTTCATTTTTCTTATAAGGCTCCCACTAGTCTTTTATGTTTTTCCAAACCCTAAGGCGAAAAATAGAAGTCTTTCAACTTTACTAATGGGTGTTAGGACTCTTCTATCTTGGTATTCTAACCTTGAGTTTGCTCAACAAGTCAAAGCCTCACAGATGATGAATAATTCCTTATCGATTGTATCATATACAACTCCTTTCCCATGGTTCCTTGTCCTAATCTCATTTCGACCTTGAGTTTGCTAAACAAATCAAAAGAGATTACTCACTCATACCTACCATTTCACGACAGCTTAATCATAGTATTTGTACCATGTGTTTGCTCAACAAATGCATATAGCTATCTAACCTCGCATATTCTATATATTAATAATACTACACATAACATCTCTAGTTTGAGTTTGCCCGACAACTAGAGAGTATGCAAGTAATTTAGTAATATATAAATGCTGGTGGACAACAATTATTTTAAAAATTCATAATCTTTAATATATTTAATTGAGAGATTTCAACTAATGGAATAATGTATTTCCTATGAAATACCCTCATGATTCAAGTGTCGGACAGATTAGAAATAACAGTATACATACTATACGTGTGTGTGTGTGTGTATATTCCTTAAGTCTATTTTGGGTTTCTTACTGTTCCACTTTTGTTTTATACATTCATATTATGTAAGTTTAATTGTTATATAACTTATATAATGTAATTAAATTATAGTCTTAAGTACCTTACATTAATTAAATTTTAATTAATTATTTAACATTTTAATTAATTTAATTTGTTAAACATTTTAATTGAATATGTAAACTATAACATTTATGCTTATAAACACACACATGCACAAATATATATGTGTATGTACATGTTTTCGATTATTTATTAATTAAAATTTAATTAACTCATTTAATTAAATATTAATTAACTCATTTAATCAAATATTAATTAACTCGTTTAATTAAATATTAATTTCAATTTTTTTATGTATATACATATGTACTTACATCATTTTAAATTATTCAAGATAATGTAACATATATATATATATATTATACATGAATATACTCTAATTAATTAACTATTTAATTAATTTAATTAATTTATTAATATTATTAACAAATATTAAATATTTTTAAATATGTTATTCGACTTTAAAGCATTTTTGAAAACTATATTATAACGTTTATAATATACACTTTTCTCAAAGCCAACTTTGAAAATCATATTATAACATTTATAATGTAATTCTTATTATAAATTAAAATTTTAAATTTTAAAATCTTATTTTAATTTCAAAACAATTTTTAAATCACGTTATAACATTTATAATTTATTTCTTTTTCTTAAATTTAACTTTTAAATTCAAATCTTCATTTTAATTTTCAAAATAATTTGTAAATTTCCCCAAGGCATAATTCAAATTGAGACTAATCTATTAGGGGCAACCTTTGGGCTCACCTCACTTTTTGGGCTAAACCAGTAGCGAAAGAGGGCAGGGTACCTGATTATCCAAACCCAAGCCTAAACACTACTTTTCTAGATACCCTACTAAATTGGTAATCTTAATCGGTTAGCCCTAACACGACTAATGTAGACTACATAGACTATTTGGCTTTGATACCATTGATGAAACCGAGCTAGTCGGAAGAGGATTAAATGGGTGGATTTTCCTATATGAATCGTAGTAGGCCTATGTTTGCGCCAAAAATGGTCACAAACCCCGAATGTTGTGAAAGCACCAGTGTATGAATACAAATCAGCAATATTCAAACACAAATCTCAGATCTAAACAAACAACAAACAGCAATCCAGAAATAATGAACAAAAACACGAGATTTATAGTGGTTCGGCTATCTCCGGCCTACGTCCACTCCAAAGTTTTTATCTTTTATTGATCGATGCTTGAAGATTACAATTTCCTATCGCGTAGTACAACGGATTTTATGATTATAATCTGAATCTAAGGCAGAAATGGTGATCTGGAGTAAATCTGGCAGAGTCTGGGCGCTCCTTAGCTCTCAAAATTGTCCGATCCCTTTTCTGAATGACCAGGGGCTCTATTTATAGGTGTAGGAGGCTGATATTTCGCCTAAATTGAGGGGAGACCAGTTCTGGTACGTCAGGGGGCCCATATGCCCGAATACTGGGAATCCGGGCCCACTTTGGGATCGATTCGATCCTTGCTTCGAATCGATCAAGAATTGTTCCGATTGAGATGAAATTTGGCATGAACATTCCATAGGTTGCCAATAAGCTACTGTGAAAATTTTATAGCATTTGGACTTATAGATCTCAAGTTATGATCGAGTCAAGATTGTAGTATCTCGGCAAGCACTCTGGTTCGAATCGATTACTTCGAATCGATCACTTCGAATCGATCAAGCCTGCGCTCCTGCGATGGCGTGTCGCGAATTCTTAGAGTCGATCCACCTTTGTCGCCGTGTTGAACGAGTCATTCCAGATATTTCTCCGTGTTGAACTCCTATTCCCTTGCTTCGAACATACAACCAGTTCGTATCCTCCCGTTCATATCGCTCTGATCATTTCCTTCATATCGATCGATTTGAACACGATCGATACGAACATTGTCCTTGAGTTCTTCGAATCCATGCACTCACCCATCCTTCGTATCGATCTTTTACATCCAATTCGAATCCATAACTCCATGCTGCTTTAATCATTTCCCTCGTATCCATGACTTTGTATCCACGAAGCCAACTCCCAATGTATCCATCTCGAACACCTCCTTCGTATCGATGGGTACGAATCCAGAATCCCAAAACTGCTACTTCCTTTTCGTATCGATCCAACGCTGATCGATATGAAGAACTTCTGCACATCCATTCCATTATTCTACAATGACGCAAAGCGCACCGATTCGAAGCAAGCACCTACATTCCCTCTTGATCGATACGAACTATATAGATGCGAAGCCTGTAGCTTGAATCCATCCTGATCGATGCGAACAACATCGATTCGAACCAATATCCATCGATACGAAATGCGTCGATACGAACCAGTTTTCACATAATTTGACCCATCCATATCTCGAGCATACGAACTCCGATTAACCTGAAACTTGAAACGTAGCCTCTCCTAGTCCTCATCATCATCACCAATCTATTCCGTCCTGATCGGAGCTCGGCCAAATTTTGACGATATCCATTGCAGCCTTGTTTCCAATTGAACTCCAATCCTGATATCCATCCTTTCTTGTCGATTTGTTTGATATTCCGGCTTTGACCAAAAAGCGGGATAACATTTGCCCCCCAAAACATGCCTTGTGATAAGAAGGCGTGTTTTGAATAGTTCTGTATCCGATATCCAAAGTCCATAGCCACATCATCGAAGTGCATCATCCTTGACTGCTCAGAGTCGATGCCCAATTCCAAACCCAATAACCAAAGCCTTAGCGAAATCCATATCCGTTTGAACCCGGCAACTGAATCCTAATCCATCCTTATCCAACAACCAAATTCAGGACCTCTTCGGGTCGATATCCAAATCCATAACCTCTCTGGGCTCTTGCCAAGCGCAATCCACACCTGACGACCGTGGTCCAGTGTCCCTGGACGTTGAGCTAACCTCTCCGGGTTCTTGCCAAGCGCAATCCACACCTGACGACCGTGGTCCAGTGTCCCTGGACGTTGAGCTAACCTCTCCGGGTTCTTGCCAAGCGCAATCCACACCTGACGACCGTGGTCCAGTGTCCCTGGACGTAAGTAATTCCATGGATTAAGTCCTAAGCCGAATCCTGGTCACTCCGGACCCTTGCTGAGCATAGTCCATACTCAATGACCTGAAATAATAATCGATAATAGGGGGCCTAAGTCCTAGGCCGAATCCTGGTCACTCCGGACCCTTGTCGAGCATAGACCATACTCGACGACCTGAATGAGTCAATTTACCACGTTTGGGCAAAAAGACTCACCCCTTGCCAGGCATAATCCATACCTGACGATCGTTTATCGAAAACCAAAAAGAATCCAATCAAAATCCAATCCAAAATCCGAATCAAATCGGAAAACTAAAAATCAAAATCATCATCCAAAACGGAGAACAATCATCCGAATGAATGCCAAAACCAGAAAAGCAAGCAAAATCAGGAGTTCAATCCAAACTCCAAAAACCAAACCAGAAAACCAAGTGTCCAATCCAAAAACAAAAAACAGATTTCGCAAACCATGGCTTTGCGGTTTATCATCATTCAGAGCATGCCTAGGGGCTATCTCCGACCCCATACATGTGTAAATGACTTGGTTGCTCGCCAATGGTTTGTTACTTATTCCATATTATCCTGGTCAATGGATGACCAATCGACCATCATTCCTGGGCCTCGCACCATCAAGGCTTGAGATAGGCGGTGGTTGCTCCTGCTCCACCGCTGCATTCCGTACCCCAACATACTGCCTCAACTG
This sequence comes from Allium fistulosum, assembly GCA_030737815.1. Taxonomy (NCBI): domain Eukaryota; kingdom Viridiplantae; phylum Streptophyta; class Magnoliopsida; order Asparagales; family Amaryllidaceae; genus Allium; species Allium fistulosum. The sequence continues at coordinate 914,502,471 of CM060908.1, forward strand.
TCCATTCCTCACATGCTCCTCAATTATGTCCTTTAGGTGCCTGCAGCTATTAGTATCATGCCCGTCCAAATCGTGGAAGAGACAATGCTTTCCTGATGCCCTCTCCCGCTCGGATGGTTCTCTCCTAGCCAGCCTCCGGTAAGGAACGCGATTCCGAGTTTCCATGTATATCCGCTCTAGTGTCTCGTTTAATTCTGTGTATGTGGAAAACCTTGGATCCTTCCATCGCTTCCTAGTTTTTTCAGAGTTTTCGTCCAGCTTCCTTTTTCCTTTATCTTTATCCGAGCTTCCGTCGGATGGTCCTCCACCCCCGGTCACATTTACCTCTTTTAACTTTAAATCAGTATATGCGTCTTCTTGCCGAAGGAACCTTTCAGCTTCATGGAAGAATTCCCCAAGATCCAGTGGTGGGTCTCGTACTAAAGATACCTTAAAATCTGAATCCTCTCTGACTCCCGATACTGCCGCCATCAAAACCATCGATGGATCCGGCCGATCCACCGAAGCAACCGCCGCATTAAATCGACTTAAAAATGCTCTAAGCGATTCATCCGTCCTTTGCTTTACCGATGTTAACGTCATCACGTTCTTAGGTCTTTTGATATGAACCCGAAACTGTCCCAAACACCTGTCCACCAACTCCCTCCAAGTCCTTATAGATCCTTCTCCCAACTGTCTAAACCACATCGCAGCTAGATCTGTCAAATACAACGGGAAACATCTGGCCATCACTTCCTCTGATGCCCCCAGCACTTCCATGTGTCTAGTGTATCTCATCAAGTGATCAGTTGGGTCAGCCTCGCCATTATATACTTCCACGCTAGGTAACTTGAACTTAGGTGGATTCTGAGCTATCCTGATTTCCCGAGCGAACGGACTCCTGTTCACTCCTTCCAAATCTCGATTGGTCAAACCTCCACGCATAGTCTTCCTAATGATTTCCATTAATCCAGCGTTTCCTGTTAGGGGTTGCCCTCCATGCTCCCGAGGGAACTCCGGCACATATTCTTCATGTGGCTCATTAGCCGCAACGTTGGCTCTTGCCTGCTGAACTCCTTCCAAAGGTCCTTCTGCATTGGATCCTACGGGCCTACCCCCAAGCCCTTGTTGATTGCCTTCCGGTTCTATATTCTGTCCTCCATTGGGTTCCGCAACCCTAGTTTCTTGTTCCACATTAGCAGTCGCTATAGTTGGTCCAAGGTTCTGTGTTCCTGCGGCTCTCATCTGCTCGAAGAAAGTCTGCATCATATCCTGTTGACTCTTCAGCAACCTCTCATGCAATGAATTTGCCATAGCTTCCATTTCGTCTCTGGTAATGTAAATCAGAGCTTGTCCTTCTCCAGCTCCGGAGGATGCCTCTTGACTTCCTCCCTGTTGGCTTCTCTCAACTCTTTATCTTGTTTGTCGAGTCATTGCCGAGTCAATTTGAATCCTTCAAACTTTCAAATCTAAACTTCAATCTGATGTAGCGGGTACTAGTCCTTCTCAGTGAAAGCACCAAAGTGTTTGCGCCAAAAATGGTCACAAACCCCGAATGTTGTGAAAGCACCAGTGTATGAATACAAATCAGCAATATTCAAACACAAATCTCAGATCTAAACAAACAACAAACAGCAATCCAGAAATAATGAACAAAAATACGAGATTTATAGTGGTTCGGCTATCTCCGGCCTACGTCCACTCCAAAGTTTTTATCTTTTATTGATCGATGCTTGAAGATTACAATTTCCTATCGCGTAGTACAATGGATTTTATGATTATAATCTGAATCTAAGGCAGCAATGGTGATCTGGAGTAAATCTGGCAGAGTCTGGGCGCTCCTTAGCTCTCAAAATTGTCCGATCCCTTTTCTGAATGACCAGGGGCTCTATTTATAGGTGTAGGAGGCTGATATTTCGCCTAAATTGAGGGGAGACCAGTTCTGGTACGTCAGGGGGCCCACATGCCCGAATACTGGGAATCCGGGCCCACTTTGGGATCGATTCGATCCTTGCTTCGAATCGATCAAGAATTGTTCCGATTGAGATGAAATTTGGCATAAACATTCCTTAGGTTGCCAATAAGCTACTGTGAAAATTTTATAGCATTTGGACTTATAGATCTCAAGTTATGATCGAGTCAAGATTGTAGTATCTCGGCAAGCACTCTGGTTCGAATCGATTACTTCGAATCGATCACTTCGAATCGATCAAGCCTACGCTCCTGCGATGGCGTGTCGCGAATTCTTAGAGTCGATCCACCTTTGTCGCCGTGTTGAACGAGTCATTCCAGATATTTCTCCGTGTTGAACTCCTATTCCCTTGCTTCGAACATACAACCAGTTCGTATCCTCCCGTTCATATCGCTCTGATCATTTCCTTCGTATCGATCGATTTGAACACGATCGATACGAACATTGTCCTTGAGTTCTTCGAATCCATGCACTCACCCATCCTTCGTATCGATCTTTTACATCCAATTCGAATTCATAACTCCATGCTGCTTTAATCATTTCCCTCGTATCCATGACTTCGTATCCACGAAGCCAACTCCCAATGTATCCATCTCGAACACCTCCTTCGTATCGATTGGTACGAATCCAGAATCCCAAAACTGCTACTTCCTTTTCGTATCGATCCAACGCTGATCGATATGAAGAACTTCTGCACATCCATTCCATTATTCTACAATGACGCAAAGCGCACCGATTCGAAGCAAGCACCTACATTCCCTCTTGATCGATACGAACTATATAGATGCGAAGCCTGTAGCTTGAATCCATCCTGATCGATGCGAACAACATCGATTCGAACCAATATCCATCGATACGAAATGCGTCGATACGAACCAGTTTTCACATAATTTGACCCATCCATATCTCGAGCATACGAACTCCGATTAACCTGAAACTTGAAACGTAGCCTCTCCTAGTCCTCATCATCATCACCAATCTATTCCGTCCTGATCGGAGCTCGGCCAAATTTTGACGATATCCATTGCAGCCTTGTTTCCAATTGAACTCCAATCCTGATATCCATCCTTTCTTGTCGATTTGTTTGATATTCCGGCTTTGACCAAAAAGCGGGATAACAGCCTATGAAGTATAATGTCTAACACTAGATCCAATCTCGTTAATAAAATTAAATTTTATTTTGAGTATATATTACCTTTTTAATTATTCTCATTAATCAAATACATTTAATGTTAATCAAATTCAATTAAATGAATGAGGGATGTTTTATTTTAAAGAAACCTTTCGTTTATCTCTCTTAAAGCTCTCTCATTAATTAGAGGAAGGTTTATTTTATTTAGAAGAGAAACTTTTCATTCCTCCATCTTAATTAAATTAATTGATTGATTTACTTAAATGTTAGTTTTACCAAATTTCTACTTGGTATATTTTGTGAGCACATTTAAATATACTTAAGTGTATATAGTGTAAGTGCAACTTTTCAAGTTGTGTACATAGTTGATGTGTACGTGTTTAGGTGTTGGGATTTACACCACGATGGACACATTCTCCCTTTATATGCGCATTAGTTGTCTAAAACATTACTTGCAAATATATATATATAGGAATATATCAAAAGTTTTCCTTTTAATTAAATCTCTAAATAAATCTAGGTTGATTTTAACCAAATGAAAAAATCTAGATACAAAATTTTATTTTCAAAATATCATGTTGTCTGATTTGGTAATACAATATGAAATCAAATCTAGATCAGTAAATTCAAATAAACTATATATCAAAGATTTAAAGTAAAATAAAAATAAAAATAAAGAGATTCTATAATAATATTCATTTGCCAAAACCATAACCTTTAATTTTTTATCCAAAATAATTTTTTTATCAAATAAGGTTAGGATGTTAATTTATGTATGTTTATACATTAAGATGAACCTCTTTTAATATATATATATATATATATATACACACGTATATTTTTGTGTATTTATGTATGTATAATCCTTTTTTATATAATAAAAACCACTTATTGTAAAATAATTTTCAAATTAAATTTAATACACAGACATAGATACACACACACACATACATACATATATGTTTATTTTGAAATAGAAAACCAGTTATGAATCGATGGAAGTTAACATTGATATTTGAATAAATTAGTATACATGAAATAATAAATTAATCATTGGAACTAGAGTTAAAACAATAACCACATCAATAGAAATTAATAATAAAATTATCAATAGAAACCATCATTATTAATTTCAAACCCAAATCAAATGATGACAAATCATAAAATTTTCAGATCTACATGTACATATAAAAAGGGACAATAAATACATATATTAATTCATAAAAATAAATAAATTGCTAGATCTACAACATCATAATGTATATAGATAAAATTAAATTGAATATACCTTGTTTATGTTGCTCTTTTGAATGCACCTTGATTGATAGATTCAATCCTAGATCTAATCTCCCATCTCCTAGCTTTGCAACGGCTTGGAGTACCACCTTTTGATTAATTTAGTGTGCTGCTAAAAGCACCTATAAATCTTCTTCTTAATACCAACACTAAAAAGTACCATAACTTAACATTACATTCGCTAATTAATATCATGTTCTCCTCTATAGACTACCATTAACGCGTCACATTCATTTCATTGCTTAACTTAAATTTAAAAATTGCAATTCCCCTAAAAATACCTTAATTCCAAACCAAGAGATGAGAAAATCATCCAAAATCAACCAGAAGAGCACCAACGTTGTGGTGCAATAAAAATTCTTAAAAACCAAATCAAGAGAAGAGACAATCATCCAAAATCATCCAAACTCGACCAGAAGAAGCTCCTTCACATACTATTTAAAAAATAATTAAATATCCACCTTTTCAATTTTTATGGTAATCAGTAAATATGTGTGTTGAGATAAATTTTGGTTGGTATCTAATATGAATTTATGTTAGGTTTTAATTAGAATTCAAGGTAATTTTGATTTTTATGAACCTTTAAAGATGAAGTTTTGATGGTCAACGATATGGAGATGGATTTTGAAAGGAAGTTGAAATATGGACTTCGATGATGTGGAGATTAGAGAAAATCTAAACATGGTATTAGGAAGCAGGTAATTTTATTAATTTTTATTTAAAAAATTATGGTATTAGGAAGAGGGTTTATGGGTGCTTTTAGCAGCACACTTAATTTAATCGGATTCCATTAAAATATATTTTTTCTCTAAAATTTTGACCATGAAATTGGAAGGAATAAGGTGGTAGCTAGGGTTATGAAAGAGAGTGATTAAGATAGGCAAGTGACTGAAAACTAAGGTATTTATAGAGGTAACCTTCCATAATCTCCTCCCTTCATTTTCTAAATCCAACTATTGGATTTCAAGCCTCGTTCTCTTCATATGGCCTGTAATGAATGTGGCTTTGGCCCTTAAGTTTATTCAATAACACTTAGTAAGTAGTTACATTTAAATCAAATTTAAATGCACATTAATATTTTTACATATACAACTTTTATATACGCACCTAAGTAAATACTAATGACATCCAAAAAATATTAATGGCATCCGATACATTAAATAAATAAATAAATAATATTTTTAAAAAATATTAACTAATTTATTACAATTTATAAATCGATAAAATCATGCAGTATTTTGGAGACTTTATTGTAAGATTGCGGAATAGGGATCTTAAGGTTAAATTAACACTAGAGAGGGGGTGAATAGTGTTTTCTAATTTATATAAATCTTTATGAAATCTTTTGAAATTATACTTAGAATAATGAGATTAACAATCACAGAATCAAAACACATATAAACAGTAAATGCAGTAAAAGTAAAAGGAAAGAACACACCAGAATTTTATACTGGTTCGGAGTTACCTTACATCCAATCTCGTACAATTCCTTGTACGGATTCCTTTTCAACTAGTAAATGCAAATACAATCTCGATTTCAAGGCTACGAGACACACCTTCTAGAATCCCGGCCTTTGGGTAGAGCCATTTGATTTTCGGGCTACAAGCATACCCACTAAATTTATAGGTTACTAAGCACACCCAATTGATTTCACTGACTACTATCACACCCACAAGTATATCAGTTTAATTTGATAGAGATTTACAAACTCGGAACTTCAACCTTGGTTACAAATGACCCAATAATCCTTGAATAGCACCTAGACCTTGATTGGAGTGAGAGAGATGATAGAAATCAGAGAGAAAATGATAGAGAATCAAACTAATGGCAATGGAATTTGCAACTGGTTGAAATTCGGCAGAGTATGGTTATAATTTGTTTTAGAAAATGAGAGAGAAGAAGGAGGAGAGAAGAACATTGAAAAGTGATTGAAAAATTCATTGGGAAGACGGGTATTTATAGAGGAATAACAGTCATGTCCATTCATGAAGAGATATGACGAATATACACTTCTTTTGAAATTTTATTTCTGAAACTAACGGCTAGTATGTTAACAGATAGGGTTAGAGTATGTTGACAGATAGGGTTAGAGTATATCGACATACTCTTTGTAATTTTGAAAAACATTGAAAATATTATTTTAAAAATGTATTGCTTTGTGAAATAATTTTATACTTTGTAAATATGTTTAGATATAATATATATATTATAATCATAATAAAACTTAAGTAAAACAATAAGATAAGAATTTTGAAAAATAAACTAATAAAAATCAAAATTTAACTTAGTAAAATATTAAAAACTAAAATGATAAGTATAAGAAATAGAAAACTATTTGAAAGTAGTTTTGAAAAGAATATTTAAAAATAGAGAGAAATCGAGAGAGAGAGAGAGAGAGAGAGATGAGAGAGATCAAGTGATATTAATTTTGAAAAACATTGAAAATATTATTTTAAAAATGTATTGCTTTGTGAAATAATTTTATACTTTGTAAATATGTTTAGATATAATATATATATTATAATCATAATAAAACTTAAGTAAAACAATAAGATAAGAATTTTGAAAAATAAACTAATAGAAATCAAAATTTAACTTGGTAAAATATTAAAAACTAAAATGATAAGTATAAGAAATAGAAAACTATTTGAAAGTTGTTTTGAAAAGAATATTTAAAAATAGAGAGAAATCGAGAGAGAGAGAGATGAGAGAGATCAAGTGATATCATAATTTTAACAAATATTCTAGACTCTATACTTATCTGGAATATTTTGGAATCTTGAACTCTTGAATACTCATGAGTTGGAATCTTGAACTCTTGAATACTCATGAGTCTTCATTTTTGAGTCTCTATATCAACATCTTTAACTCTTCATTCTTTACTTGATATTGTACAGTCTTGTTATATCAACACTTGTTTAATATCCGACACTATATACTATATACCTTAATAAAACATTAGTATAATATATTTTATATCATTTCTTAAAGTTGTTGTCATCAAAACGAAATCCTTAGGTACTAACATTTATCAATGAGATTGTGTGACTTGCAGGTGTAAATTCAGTTAGCAATTAAGATTAAACTATTTGAAAATTAACGTTCACTCGTCACTTTAGCTAATGAAGTGAGATTTTGGCTAAATTTATCGCTTACACATCTTTTTGGTAGAATCCAGTTTTACTTATTTAAACGTTACCCAGTAATGACACTTATTTTCACCAATTCTCTATATCAAAACAAAATCACATTAAGGCTTATGTAATTTGGTTTTGGTCAAAATTCCAACATTATCCGCATTCGATTAGTAAGTGCAAACACAAAATCCTTAGTTCAATAATAATTATTATTATTAACCATACTGCTCTAACTAGAGACTTCAATTATTTACTTAAGTTGACCCTGTGATACTAACCCCATATGACCAAGGAGACGAATTCTCTCTTGAATAGTATTCCACTTCCAATGCTTCCGCTCAATCCAACTATAGTCGTTGGATGGGCGCGGTGCCATGATTTAACTATAATCAAAGTGTAGTTTCCACATTGAAGCTCGACGGTTTTCTCAAGTCAACAGAATTGTGTAAAATTATCACATCGATATTCTCTGTTTGACCTTAGTTATTTATATTAACCAATAGAAAACTATCGAGTGAGTCATTCCAAGATTATACAATAACTATCAATACATAACCTCTTGGTACCCCCAATAGCTATGAGTAACACACCGCCCAATGTTTAGAGGGCGTTACGTACTCTAGTCTTAATAGATATATCGATATCAAATCTTGACACATCTTGACTACGAATATTTATAATGGTATGTTTTTTATTGTGATAAATCACCTATGATTACAATGCATTATACCTACTATAAAAAACATACCATTCATGGATTTTCTATATTCACCATACTTTTAATTAAAGAAATAACCAATATAACATGTTATATTAAGAATATAATCGAGAGAAAACACCTTTTATTTTGAACAAGATTGGTTATCGAGTTAGATACATGTAACAAATTACATAATTGCCCCTAGGGTATACCCCTAACTCTATCAAAATGCATACAATATGAACTATTAACTTAATAAAATAATAAATACATATCTTTCGTTGTAATATAATACACATAATATACACTATAATCTTGACAGAAACTGAACGGGTTATTTTCGAATGTCGATGCCTTCGTATCCACATCCTTTTTTCAAATATCGGATATTTATTCGCTTTTCAGATATGGATAAGGATGAATTTCAAATTTTTCGAATATCCATTGATAGCCATAAGTATAGTGAGAGACATAAATCATTCATGTAGACTCCAAAATGCTAAAAAATCAAGGTAGATCCATTTTCGACAAATTTTCCAATCTTGGAATAAACTCGATCAAATGAAATGGATAACAATATGATGAAGGTGTGAATCAAGAAGCTTGGAAGATGTCGAGATTGAAAATCAAAGATTTGGCTAAGTTTCGAAAATGCATGGTTTGGTTGGTACCGTCCATATTTTATTGACAATATTATGGTCGTTGTTTAATATTCTTGAGATTTGTGCGCAACGACTTGTTCTTCATGCTGGAATTTTGGATCTAGAGAGAGAGACTCGTTCAAGCCCGAAATGACGAGATTTATGGAAAAAATCATTAATAAATAGAAATGAACCTTAGACTAGAAAGGGGATTGGATTTTTGGGACTTAAGAGAAACCTTCTTCCTCTAACTCATTAAATAATAGATAAAACCGAGTTCTGTCAGATTGTAACTCGGATTTGGATATAACTTATTGTATTTAGGAGAGAATTCATCAGTTAACAAGATTAAGTGGACTTGGATATAACTTGTCATATTCTGGAGAGAATTCATCAAATAATAAGATTAAATAGACGTAGGTTGGGGATTTTACTAAACCATTATAAAAGTCTCATGTTTTGTGTTCTTTCCTTTGATTTCTTAGTTTCTCTGCTCATTTGATTCGGTTCTAATGATATTAGGGTGTTATGTCAATATTTGGCCCAATAAGATCCAAGATTAACAGTAAATAGCACGAATTCCAAGGCACATAAATAGTGATTTGTCAGTCCTTGGTAATCTCTCTTTAATTGCTTGATTTGGCTAAATAAAGTAAGGATTTATGTTGCTTTTTGGCTATGGAGATAAATTAATGGAGGTTTAGAATAGTTTTTAGGAAGTGAGATACTAATTAAGGGTTGTCTCATCCGCTCCTATCAGCTCGTATCCTACAATGGGTTGGTGGACCAAGTATAGGCTTAGTCTACTGATCCACTGATCTATTCAAAAACTACCTAACATCAAATGGTTATATCTTCTAGATGGAAAAACCAAAAATCTATTATGACCAATCTTTAGAGAGGAAACCATCATATCTTTTATTTGGAAGTGGTTTCAGATTTCCTATCAAAAGTTATATGTCTTATAAGTTTTCAAGATGAAAATCATCTAGTAAAATTCTAAGATTCATAAATATCAATACTCAACATTACCATAAGTTATAGCCCCATACAACCCACTTTGGATTTAAAAATTATATTTTACGATCCTCCGATATGTAATATACAAGTCATTACATATATGCTCATAAATGTTTTCCTAATTTTCAGGACAGTGGTGATATTGCTAAAATGGAGAATTACACCAACACCTGATTTGGAATATTTTGAGATAATTTTCAGAAATGTTGTCACTAGTAGACATGTCATACTCTCCACTCTGGTTGATGGGCCCACTACTAAAACCGTGGATGAAGTGACCACCGAGTTCCAAACCACTACATCAAATCTCACTCCAAAAGAATTGTGGGAAGATGAACTCCTACTTGACAAATGGAACGATCTTTGGGGAATATCTCAATCCTTCTAATCATCATAAATGAATAAATATGATAATCAAGTTGCGCCAAATATCGATGTTAATATTAATATAAGGAGAGTCGCACTTCAATTCTACGATCTACCACTACTTAATTTACCGCAAGTTTTGCCCAAAGTCACTCAAAACATATGTTTTACGATGATGTCACAAGATACCAAAATATTTCGAAAGAAGAACATTCTTTAAGCCATTAAGTTCTTTTAGAGGTAGTGATGTTTCTTAGCAAGGCGGTCGCAAATTAGCTAATGGGATGGACTACCGAGAATGGTGCATATAGTTTGGTCAGTATAACCTCATAAGGATTAAAAAATTATCTCTCAACATGAATTTTCGATTAGGACTGAAAATATTGGACCGATATTGTAGCATGCGAGTTGGATTGATGCAACAAGTTATTATGCGGGTATTGTTAGTTTAATTGTTTATTTGCATTAGCATTATACGCTACTAGCGGTGTAGTTGTATGAATTTTAATACGTATTTAAACTTGTATTAAGTATCTAATTATTAATAAAATTACACTAGTTTCATAAAATATGTAGTAATCATGACTTCATACTCTATATCTAACCAACCTCAAATTAAACCTTTATTCAAATACATCATCAACCTCTAACTCTAACCAACATTTAACTCAAACAATCTCTAATTTCAATCGAAAGGTATATGCAAAGGCACTCTAGCACTCTATACTATGATATCCTTGATACTTTCTTGATTTATGTTACATTGTCTCTCTTGTTTCTAAATATTTACAATCAAATTAAGTGAATCTCCATGCTGAATGAAGCCCATATTCATAGGCCATAAGAAAATTATTTTGGACTAATTTGGAACATTTGGGCTATGCAACAATGCAAAATAATGCATGGAGCCACACATGGGATACCACTTAATGCATACTATGTACTTTACATCCATGTGTTGAAATATCAACTTGATTTTAGATCATTGTTTTTTGTCTTAATTATTTGATGTAATATGCCCAAATCTTATAAATATGTTCCAGAGAAGTCTTATTTAGAAATCTCTTTCTAGATAAGTCTTCAGAACTATGTAAAAACAAAAATAAGTCTAGTAATGTGGAGAAAGGTAATCTTATCCATTGTTTGGGCGATTCCCTAGTATAAATAAGGGTGAAGTCTTTGTGTTTGTATCAGGCAAAAAAAGAAAAGTTTTGAATAATAAAGAGTCTCTTTCATATATTCTCTCAGCCGTTCTCTTAAAATATTCAACAAAGTGGTATTAGAGCTTGAAGATCCTCCTAAAAAGATAGCAAATAGTGGCATTCCCTTCTAAGTCCTAATGCTCACCAAGATCAACTATGACAATTAAAGCTTATGGATGGTAGCTCTCATTGGAGCACACGACGTGTGGGAGATAATCGAGAAAGGCTACACCGAACAAGAGAATGAAGGTAGTCTATCTTAAACTCAAAAGTGGTAGTTTGAGAGATTCAAGGAAGAGAGACTTGAAGAATCTCTTTATAATCTATCAAGGATTAGATGAAGATACTTTTTAGAAGTTTCAGGAGCAAAGTTTGCCAAAGAAGCATGAGAGAAGCTTCGAACATCTTAAAAAAGAGCTAATCAAGTCAAAAGGTATGTCTTCAAACTTTAGGAGGAGAGTTTGAAACTTTGCGTATGAAAGAAGGTGAACTTGTCTTTATTTACTTCTTAAAAGTTTTAACGATTACTAATGATCTAAAAAGAAACGGTGAGCAGCTAGATGATGTAAGAATTATGGAGAAGATTCTTAGATCATTAGATCCAAAGTTCGAACAAAATGTTGCCACCATTGAAGAGACAAAAAACTTGGAGGTCATGGCAATAGAAGAATTTCTAGATTCATTGCAAGCTTATAAAGAAAATAAAAGGAATAAGGAAGAGATCGTGGAGCAAGTACTCATGACATGGATTGATTCAAAAAAGGAAGAAAGAAATCGAAGCCAACAAAGATGAGGTTGTGGTCAAGAACGAGGACGAGGTCATGGATATTGACACGGACGAGGTTGGAGGCCTAATAGTGACAACAACAGCCAAAGAGGAGAAAGATCAACAAGAGGTCATGGGAGATGAAATTCAAAATCAAGCTATGGCAAGTCACGTGTTAAATGCTACAATTGTGAAATTTTTGGACATTATGCTTGTAAATGTAGAGTTCCAAGCAATAATAGAGTTGAAGAGAAGGCCAGTTACACTAAAGAAAGAAGTCAAGAGTCTCTGATTACTTATCAAGAGTTTTAATGGTTACTAATAATATAAAATGAAATGATGAGAAGTTAGATGATGTAAGAATTATGGAGAAGATTCTTAGATCATTAGATCGAAAGTTCGAGCATATTGTCGCTATCATCGAAGAGACAAAAAACTTAGAGTCCATGGCAATAGAGGAACTTCTCGATTCATTGCAAGCTTATGAATAAAAGAAAAGGAAGAAGGAAGAGATCGTGGAGTAAGTACTCAAGAAATAGATTGATTCAAAATGAGAAGAAAGCAATCGAAGCCAACAAAGATAAGGTTGTGGTCAAGAATGAGGACAATGTTGTGGATATTGACAGACGAGGTTGGAGGCTCAATAATGACAACAATAATGTCAACAACAACCAAAGAGGAGAAAGATCCATAAAAGGTCATGGGAGATGAAATTCGAAATCAACCTATGACATGTCACGTGTCAAATGCTACAATTGGGAAAATTTTGTTACATATATCTACTCGGTAAGCAATCTTGTTCAAATAAAAGGTGTTTCTTTCTATTATATACTTGATATAATGTGTATATTAATTAATTAATTAATTAATTAAAAGTATATTTAAAGAAAATCCATATGGTATGTTTTGTGATAGTAGTTAGAAAGTGTTGTAACCTTGAGTAATTTATCACAATGAAAATAATATACCATTTTAAATGTTCCTAGTCAAGATGCATCGAAACTGGATATTGATGTATCCGTTGAGACTAGAGTATGTAACGCTCTCCAAATGTTGGGCAGTGTGTTACTCATGACTGCTAGGGGCATCTAAGGTTTACGTACTGATAGTTATTGTATAACTATGGAATGACGCACTCAATAGTTTTCTATTGGTTAATATAACTAAGGTCAATCAGAAAATATCGATGTGACTGATTTACACAGTTCTCTCGACTTGAGAATACTATCAATCTTCAATATGAAAGCTCCGCTTTGATTATAATCAAATCATGGCCCGACATCTATCGAGTGACTATAGTTGGGTCGAGTTGAAGTATTGGAAGTGAGGCACTATTAAAGAGAGGATTTGTCTCCTCAGTTATATGGGTTTAGTATCACGGTCAACTCAAAGTCAAATTCTCTTACCAGAGCAGTTGGTTAAATAATAAATTTTATTATTGAACTAAAGACTTTGTATTTGGACTATAGAGTTGAATATGAACAACAATAGAATTTTGACTATTACCAAATTTCTTAAGTTAAAAGTGATATGGTTTTGACGAAGAGAATTCGTGTAAATAAAAGTCACAAACGAGTAATGCTTAATAAAGTAAAGTTGGATTTTACTGAAACCATGTATGCGATAAATTTGGCCAAAATCTCACACCACATGCTAAGTGGTATGTGAATGTTAATATTCGAATAGATTGATATTAATCGCTGACCAAATTCACACCTGATGAGCCACATAACCGAAGCGATGAATTCTCCTTTAACCAAAAGACTTAATTAGTTTATAATTGTTATAAATTAATTAAATAAACTAATATTTGTGAAATATTAATTTTAAAATTTTTTATTATGATTTAAGGAATAAATTTTGTTAAATAATTTATAATAGTTATAAGCATATTAATCGATATATGATATTGATGAGCGATTAAATTAGATTTAACTAAATAATATTTTCTTTGGGCTTTAATGGTTTTGTGGCTCATCATGATGGGTGAAATTTTCAGCAGCAACATGACATGGGGCAGCTCAAAATAGGGTTTAGATGCTATTTTTTGGATGGCTTAGACCAAGGGAGAATTAATATGGGATGAGATCCACTTTTTCCTCCTTTCTATCCACTGTATAATCAAACCTAAACTAATTTGATTAAGTCTTTGGCTGCCACCTCCATCATATCTTGCTGGCTAAAATTACTCCATTATTGCTCCATCATATGAAATCAAATCAACTCAAAATCGATCACTACTCGATAGTCAAAGGTCAACGGTTCAAGGACTAGCAATCTACCGAATCGGAAAAGGTTTTAAAGAGGAGAGTCCATCCTTTCAAGATATGCTTCAAAAGGGTTTGGTTCTTAAGTTGTTTTATCAGATTACAACCTATAATTCTTTGAATAATGTTACATATAAATTATTATATTGTTAGTTAGGTGATGACTCTGATATGAATTAATGTTGTCATAAATTGGTTTGGTTATATGTATGTATATATTTATAAAAAACCAATTTTTTCATATTAGATCAGGACGACAACATAATATATATACTAATTAATATTTTATTAAATTATATATATATATATACACACACACACACACAATTTAATTACATATATATGGTTTATATTTAATTACAACATTATATCATAGTTAAAATTGATAATATAATTTCGTATATGTAAATTTATGGTTATAGTAATTTTCGACAAAAAATAATAATTTTATAATTATTTATTGTTATTTAAATTAATATACTAAATAAATAGGTCATATAAAATCAAATATGTTATAAAAAATATTTTTTAACTTTTTAAAATTATTTTAACATTATATAAGCTCTTGGCCATAAAATAAAAATCAGAAAAGTTTTTTTTTGTTATTTATAAAAATTATTATTCAAATCAGCCAAAATTAATAAATTAATTATAAATAAAATTTAATCAAAAAAATTGTGAATTTTTTTCAAACCTGAAGATATCACTTGTGATATATTGGAAATTTAAATTTTGAAAAAAGGTTTCGAAAATAATTTTTTATTTATATTTTATATAATTTCTTATGAATATTCAATTAAAATATATTTTAAAATAATAAATTAATAATAAAAAAATTTCTGTGCTGTACACATGATTTGGAATTAAAAAAGAAAAGAAATTTCTTTTTAATTTTATTTATTAATAAATATGTATTCATATATTATAAATATATTCATGTATATATATACATAAATATTTTGAAATAAATGAAAAATATTATTTTATTATTATTTATATATTAGTACATATTTTATTCACTATTTTAAAAAAATATTATTTTCTAATATTTAAATAACTCATTTACATTTAAATAGATATATTATAATTATATGCATATATATATATGTGTGTGTATGTATGTATGTATGTATTATTAATAATTTATTTATAACAAATATTATATACATTTACATAAATTATTTTAAAAAACTTAATATGTACGTTTATATATATATATAATATTTATATATAAGTAATAGTCTGTACATACATATATTTAGATAATATATATTTGCATATCAGATGAGCTAGCATGTCCGTTGCGATGTAAATCTCAACATTTATACACATGCATGTTATACCTTGCATAGGTTGACATGTTACACATGCACATAGATATATATATGTGTATATGATACACACACACACACACACACACATATATATATATATATTAATATATAAATAAAATAAAATTATATATATAATTTATAAATTTAGATAAAACAAAATATTTTATTTAAATAATATTTAGAAATATTCTAAATGAATTAGACTTCATAGGCCCAATAACAATCCAATAAGGGTATTTTTTGAATTCATTCATAACTTCCGCTGTGGGCTGATCCAGTTTCAACAATGGTATCGGAACCTTATAGCCTATGCGATCTAAAGTAGTCATGTTAGAGTTAACTAATTAAAGCTTATCCATATAGTAGGGTGTCTAGAAAAGTAGTGTCTAAGGTTAGGTTTGGGTAATTAAGTACTCTACCCTACTTGGCAACTAGCCTGACCCAAAATGATGAGGTAAGCCCAAAAGGTTATTCTTAATAGAAAAGGCCCAATTTGAATTGGGCTATTGGTTGATTTCAAAATTATTTTGAAATTAAAAATAAATTATTTAAATTTAAAAGTTAAATTTAAAATAAGAAAAATATTACAAATGCTGTAACATAAATTTTCAAATTGTTTTGAAAAATCAAACTATAAGATCTTTAAATTTAAAAGTTAAATTTAAACTATAATATATACATATTATAAAGGCTATAATATAATGAAAATTTTCAAAATGTTTGAAAATAAATATAAATTAATTTCATCATTTATAAAATTTAATAATTAGATTGATAAAATAAATTAATTAAATAAGTTAATTAATTAATTAATATACACATGTATTGTATATTATGATATATGCTATATGTTTTAAAATGTTAAATTAACATAAGTATACATGTATGTATATATTATGATTTTCGAAATTTAATAAAATTTAGTTAAAATTATTTAATTAAATAATTTAGTTAAAGGTTAATTAATTAAATAATATACAGATATATATGATATATGTGCTATACTATAAAGGATATAGTATATAATAGTTATTCAATATAAATGTTATATTAAATTAATATAAAATTAATAAAAATGTTAATTAATTAAGATAAATTAAATAATAAAATTAAATAATATTTAATTAATATAATATACATTAAGACTATTATATAAGTAATATGAAATATAAAGGTTATATAGTAATAAAACTTATATAATATGATGTATAAACTAAAGGTGGAACATTAAGAAACCCTAAACAGACTTAGGAATAAATACATACATAAATATATGTATATCATGATTTCTAATATGTCCGACACTCGAATCACTATGGTATTTCATAAGAAATACACTATTTCATAAGTCGATATCACTTTATATAATATATTGAAGATTATGAATCTTTAATATATAGTTGTCCTCTATCACTTATATATTAATTGGTTACTTGCATACTTTTTATTTATTGAGCTTAGGAATGTTATGTGTAGTACTATTAATATATTGAATAGATGAGGTAAGACAATTGCATGTATTTATTAGCTTTCCTCAAGGTATGTGCATTATACTTAGGCCGTCGTGAAATGATAGGTCCGAGTGAATAGTCCCACTTTACTTGTTAGGCTTTCCTTAAGATAAAGGCAGGAGTAGGACAAGGAACCATGGATTATGAGTTGTATGTGATACAACCGATAAAGAGTTATCCATCGTATGTGGGCCTATGATTTGTTGAGCTTTCCTCAATGTTAGAATCCCAAGACATACGAGTCCTAACACCCACCGGTGAAGTCAAAAGACTTCTCTGTTTTTCTTAGGGTTTGATGAAACATAAAAGGCTAGTAGAAGACTTGTTATAAAAATGAAATGATAACATTTAATCTTTCTAATATTGTAAAACATATGTTATATAATGCTATAATAATCTACACTAATAAATTTATGCATTTAATATGACTGATAAAACGTTTATCAGTTAACATATACAAATGAACTGAATTTAAGATTGAAAAATAGAAATATAACATATACTTGTTAATAAATGACTCTTGCATGTTAATGTTTCAAAATCCATGCAAGCGCCTAATTTTACAACTATTAAATACATTTGCAATTTGGTTGCTTACATGTTTATTTGGTCAAGATCGTGTTTTGCATTCTATGAGTTTCAAACTCTAAAAGCAATACAAGACTATGGATATTTGATCCATATACCATCGCATATAAGTGTTATATAGGGACTGGGCACAGTTCGAAATGTACGATACTTCGATGTAGTTAGTTCATCCAAAATAAACAAACAAACCACATTGCAAGATCGAGTATTCAATTTGATTAGTTACAATAAAAGTTCATATTGTGTTAAATGTAACACAAGACCAAAACTACAATATATATCTAAGAACTCAATCGCTGAAATGTCAGTTTGATCAGTTTACATAAGCTGCACAATATTTGAATTTCCTTAAATGCTAGATATTCAAATGACTTTTTGTACAGAGTTCATTATGATATTGTAGTAAGAGATTTCTTTTGAAAGGTATGACCATTTAGAAAAGAAAACGATGTACAAGAGTAGCTGTGACTTAAGGTAAAGTTGAGATAAAGAGAGTAAATAGTCACTTCTGCTTCATAAAGAAACATCGGAAACAAAAATTGTAACAGTGAGAATTAATTCTTAACATTGGAAGTAGAAATACAATTTCTATTCTAAAATATACTGTTATATAGAAAATTATTTTCTATGAGATTTATTTCTTTTTGTTTAAGATATTTGACCAAAGAATTCTTCGTTGTAAACTAAGTGTAGTATATGAAATAAATAATCTATACCAAGTTAATGATGGACCTCCGAATTTAGTATGTTATTATAGTAGTGGAGAAATAATGAGAGCACGCCATATAGCACTTATTGATTGCATCAAGTAATGAAAATTGTTTTTATAAAACGTATCGCACATTATTGATGAAATAATGACTATTTTCAGTGTCTACTGAAGAATGGACATAGTTATATTTCAATGTGAATATTATGAATATTTGTCATGAAATAAAACTATAATATGATATTTGTATCATAATAAAAGCGATGAATTGGAAATACTGAAGTATCTAAAATTATTTACAATTATTTGGAGTTATAGACTTAGTCATAGTTTGAGAAATAATTTTTATTATATAGTTTGAATCATATGATACTGGTTAATTATATCTCAAACAAATAAGGGAAAATGCACCCATTTACTGGGAGCATCATCAGAGTTGATGAACTCTTCAGATTGATACGTATTGACGTATGCAATCACAAGTCTATTAATACCAAAACAGTTCCATATACTTCATCAAATTCACAGATGAGTTATCACCGACATAGACAAGTGTATTTGATGCACATGTAGTATGTCTACGGTAAACTCATAGAATATAAAAGCGAAATTAAATAATATAACATGCAACATAAATGATTCGATATAATCGAATGGGTTATATTAGAAAGAGTTCTGTATGTACCTAATATGAATAAAGATACAGCCTCAAAGGTCACTCCTCCCTATAATACATAATGATGTATTGATAAGGAGTAACCGAAATTTGGTTAACAAAGCATGATTAATGATGAGTGAAGTTGAGTTAAACTCTTTCTACAAGGTATGTACTTAAGAGTAGTACACAAGGTTAAAAATAATATCATCCAAAAATAGTTTACAAAACCATAGAGATAAGGGTTAAGAAACCTCTACATATCCTAGGCCAATGAGTTGGCAGGTTGTGCGAGTCGAAAGAACTACACATAATAAATGTATGCAAGGGATCTTGTATGAATCGTCCAAAGAGAATTTTAGGAATGATAGTCATTAGATGACTAATTTATGTTATGAACATAAATATATTGTGAACTAATGCAAAATCGGTTTATATAAGGCAACTCATAAAATACTTATGAATGCCCATTCCGTTGCACTAAGAAACAGTTGTTGTTTCAAAAAATCCCAGCTTTGCAACGAAGGAATTTCTTTGAGAAATTATTGGTATAAAATAAATTCTAATATGATCCATTGGTAAAATTGATTACAGTGGATAAAATTAAATTAACCGAACCTAATGAACACAATACATTAGAACGTACAACGAGTATTCTTAAACATTAAAGAGAAATAGTGAGTTTTATGTTAATGTCAAGAATAAATATTCCTCGGTTGTTTAATTAAACCATTAAGCATGTTGACTCAATGATATGATACAATGCGCTAATCCAAAATAGATTCTAACTACATTATGAATGATTTTGATAGTTGTATCCAAAGGAACATGATCCATTGGCCGCAAATGTGCCTTCATGTGAAAGGTAAGTGCAGTTGGAATATAGTGAGCCACATTGATAAGAATATTACCATGAATTTTAATTATTGAAATTCACGTAACAGATTCACCCTTTGATGTGCTCAAGTTGGTTCGGATTTTACTCACAAAAATATCATCCAGTATGACTTTATGTTTTGGTATATATGTGTTGGCAGAAAGGTCTGTGATTTAGACTAATCTGTTTGCACATAACAACCAAAGTGTCTCGAAGTCGGTGGAAGTGATATTGAGTTTGTAAGTTTTCACATACGATCTGAGAACGGATACAAAAGTATCATTCTGAAAAGCATTAAAATTGAACAAGTATTTTGATAGATGTATGAAATAGTTTGATTATCAATCAAAATGCTGAGGAAGCCTGTGCTCATAAGAAAGAAAGTTAAAAGATATATAGATATTTCTAAATCATAAGTAAACAACACACTGCTTATTTTCAACGATGAACTTGTGTTAAAATCAGTTTTATTTGTTTTTAATACTCAACGTTGGATTTGTAAATGATGTCTTTTATAATAAGTATAAAAGATTGGGAATGTCCAAAACGATATGCAAGGACACCTTAAAAATGTTTAACACGGAAGCTGTAAAATGGATTCCTTATGCATTGGCAATAGAAACTACCATACATGCTATGTTATCTACAATATCGTGATTTTTTTATGTATTTGATACATGAAGCAAGTATCAATTCCAAATTAATATCACCGAATGGTAGTTTGGAGTGTTCTCATATATTTGTGAAATACCAGAGAATTGTTTGCATAAACAACGAACTCCTTATGGAGTGTTCAGACTCAAACTTCATATATGATATTGAGTATAAAATGTCAATAATGAAAATTCAAGTCAAGAATCCTTAAGTTGGAAATGTTCTAAATAGAAAAGATTATGGCTAATTCAACAAAAATGATGAGTACATTAACTTGGATAGCATCACAATAAAAGCAATGTATATATAATAAATACACAAATTTATAACTGAGCTGACGGTGATTCTAAATGTTGAGAATGTCATAACATTGTTATATGATAACAATGTCATGATATAGTTCGTAATAAAGATTAGAACTCACTGAAAGTCGAGAGACATACTATGAATTGTTCCACATGAAAAAGGTAGTTTATCGGCATCGAAGAGAGTTAATTGATAGAGTAGATAATTAAAACATAATAGCATGCCCTTTCACCGAGGGACTGACCCAATTGTTTTTAAGGAAACCGATTGGAGAATTTAGAATAAGATTCCATAATTGATCCCAAGTGCAAGTTTGGAGATTGATAGAGTTAGGGGTATATCCTAGGGGCAATGATGTAATTTTTTATGTATATCTAACTCAATACCGATCTTGTTCAAAATAAAGGTGTTTTCTTTTATTATATACTTGATATAACGTGTTACATTAATTAATTAATTTAATTAAAAGTATATTTAATAGAAAATACATAAATAGTATGTTTTGTGATAGTGGTTACAAAGTGTTATAACCGTGAGTAATTTATTACAATGAAAATAAACATACCATTTTAAATGTTCCTAGTCAAGATGCATCGAGACTAGATATCTATGTATCCGTTGAGACTAGAGTACGTAACGCTCTCTAAATGTTGGGCAGTGTTTAACTCAAGATTGTCAGGGCACCTTGGAGTTATGTACTGATAGTTATTGGATAACTATGGAATGACTCACTCGATAGTTCTCTATTGGATAATACGACTAAGTTCAAATAGAAAATATCGACATGACTTATTTACATAGTTCTATGACTTGAGAATACCGTCGATCTTCAATATGAGAGCTCCACTTCGATTATAGTCAAATCATGGCACAACGTCCATAGAGTGATTATAGTTGGGTCGACTGGAAGTATTGGAAGTGAGGCACTGTGTAATGACCCGTAATTTTATCAGTTTAATTTGTGAATATTTAATTTAATTTAAATATTCAATTAAGTTTTTTCATAAGTAAAATAACTCTCTTTTTAAATTTATAATTACTAATAGATAATTCATTTTTGAATTTAGTTTACCTAAAAAGATAGTTCGATGGAAAACTGAAACTGTGACCGAAACTCGCCTTTTGGATTTTCAGCTTTATTATGAAATGAAAAATTGTAAAATGTTGTAATGTCCTTATATATGTTTTAAAAACAAACATTTACATTTAAAAAAAATAAAAAAAAAGTAAAACTTTTCATTTTGAAATGAAAAAGGATAAGTAAGTAAAGTAAAAGTAAATGTATTTTAATTTTTTAAACTTGAGATGACACCTAGATTCCTTAATTGTCTAAGTGAACAAAAGGATTTAAACACACCATAATATCCACCATGTTCTTACATGTTATGTACTTGAATGGTTAGGGAGATGTTAGAGTTGAAAGAATACTTTTATTCATTTCTTTATTTTTAAATTCTTTTCAAATCACCTTATATACTTACATACACTACTTTCATTTTCTTATTTCCATACTTAGCTCATTTACCTTCAAGTTGTATTTCTACACTCAAGATTTATTTAAGAAAGGAAAAATTATCTCTTTGGTTTAAAACCAAATTAGTGTGGGCTTTGAAATAATTGGGAAAAGGTGAGATCTTTAATCTCCATGCATAATGTTTGATCTAGTATGTGAATATATATATATATGTAATATCTTAGTTATAAACTCTGTTTTATGATTAAATATAAGTTTTAAAAATCAATGTTTGAATTAGAAGTAAGGGGATAGTTATAATAGCATAACGTAAAGCAATTATAATTCTCTGTTCTTTGAATATACATAAGCAAATCATTTCCCTCTTTGATTTCAAAAATCAATATCTCCCAATCCGTATTGAGATTGCCAAAACCGTCAACTAGTAAAATATTTAATTCAGCGTCTAGGTTTTTTTAAATAGTTTTAGAGTATTTCATCAAGTAGTTAAGAGAAGTGTAAATAACAGTAAGATGTCGAAGGTTTTTGGTTTTTCGTCGATCACAAATCGACAAATGGCCTATACCATCGCGTTCGTATCGTCAAATCGAGGTTTTTAGAAGTCGCCCCATGATTTTAGTGGTATGGTTTGGTTGTAATTGTTAGTTGATCGATTTTGGGTTAAAAATCGATTTCCGACGATCCAGTCAATAAAGGTTCAAGCGGTTGAAGATGGAGCAACCCAGGGACGTGGTGGAGCTAGGGTGGCGATCACAAGGAAGCGGTGGCCTGTGGTGTATGGACGAGGTCATTTTAGGGTTTTAGGGAAAACTGTCTTGGTTGTTCGAAAGTGATCCGCTGGCTGCACTAGAAGGGGCCGAATCTATCGTGGATGGGCCTGAAGGTGCGCGCATAAGTGGCGAAGCGACTGGCGGTGGTGGTCGAGGCTGTAGGTGGTCAGAGAGGTGGGGGTAGGTTGATATGGGTGGTGACCTGGATTCCTACTCTTGATTTGTTTCAGCCATGGATGTGTTTTTGGGTTTCAGGTGGATTAAGGGCAAGGCGGTGGGGCTGGATTGTTGTGCTGTGTCAGGCATTCGTGCGAGGGTGGTTGGCAAGGCGGTCGGTGGTTTTGAGTATGCATGCACGTGCATGTGTGCATGTTGTGCACTGATGAGTTGTTCCAGGTTCTAAAACCTGGAATGGAGTTTGGGAAGATAGAGTTTAAGGGAAAGAGGATATGGTAGTGGTTTTTGGGCTTGGGCCCAAGTGTTTGGTTATGAAGTTGATTTAAGTTTTAATTAAATTTAGTTAAGCATTTAGAAAATCATAATTATCTCGTTTTGAATCCGATTGACTCGCGGTTTCTAACTTTGAGTACATATTAGCTTATAGAATACACTCATGAAATCATCTGACCCATATGTTGTAGTGTAAATGTAAAATAATGTTGGCCGTGATAATTACATCGATTGGTAATTATATTTTATCACTGACATTTCTGTTAGCAGAATAAAATCTCATTCTACTATACTTTAATTGGATAGATATTATTAGAAATCTATTTAGCAGAATTAAATCCCTGTTTTTCTATTTTATAGTTTTGGGCATTTATTGATTTGTCAATTTACATAGACAGATGATGTGTTATCCATCATCTGCTAATTGTGAATTTTATTTACATATTGGTTGTTTATGTAAATCTCAGTAATATCATTTGAATTGTTGAATTGAATATAATGGTAAATTGTCTAAGTACCAGTGTAGTCGCTGAGCCTCATTTCAAATTTTGAAAAAGTAAATGGATTTTGGATTACTTGGACTATAAATTATTTTCTAAAGTAAAATGGTTAAGTTAATATTTTTTTTTCAATATTTAAGGCCAGCTAACTATTTATTTATAATATTTTTAAAAGTTTTTTAATTATATTTATTAAAGTTGTTTTAATTTAATTATTTTATTTAAGTTATTTTAAAGTAAATTAATCATTTTATTAAGGACATCTTAAGTTTGTTAATAATTTAAAGATTATGGTTTCTGAATTTAAAAATTATTTATTTTTAATGATTTTAAGTTAATTAATCATTTGTTTAATGGTGATTAAGTTTATTAATTATGTACTAATAATGATTTAAGATAAGTTAATTATTTACTAATAATGTTTTAGCCCTTAATAAATTATTTATTAAGAAGGTTTGGAAAGGTAGTCAAATTTTATAATAATAATAAAATGTTTAAAATAAAAAAATGTTTTATAAAGAGAATTATTTTGAAAACAAAAAGGGTTGTTGATGAAATAAATTTGGAAGGATCTTGGAATTTGGTAAGGAATTTTTGGTTATTAAACTTTGGGTTAAATGGATTGGATCAATTACAAAATTTTAAGTTTATGAGTTTAATAGTAATCCTTCTTAATTTTGGTGGTATGGAAGTCTCTTTCCTACTTAACACCGAAGGATTAGTAATTTGGATTCATAATTATCATTGTTTCAAAAGTCATTATTTCGATCCATTTAATATGATATGGGATAAGAAATCTTTCTTAAATAATTTTGTGCATATTCTTATACTATTTTATAAGTATACGGAAAAGTTCCCAAGTATTTAAAAGCGAATGGTTTGAGAATATACTTATACATATGAGATAAGTATATGATTATTTTTGTAAATACTTAAAGTGTTTAATTAGTGGAAATTAATTAAGGAGGCTTAATGGACCCATATGGAAATAAATCTATGTTTGGATTGTTGTTATTTTATAGTTAAATAACCGACTATCAAATCTAGACTTATATTTAACTCTGGAAATATTTAGGAGAAACACATGAGTTATATGGCACAATCATTTTCGATGATGTTTTACTGTGCATATAAATCTCATTTAGTTCTCTTAAGACAAATGAAAAGGTGATCCGTCCACTTAAACGGTTAGGGGTTGATCCTCGCTCGTATGCATTGTCTGTTTATTTCAAAAAGAATCGAAGTTGAATTTACCGAAAACTGCGAATGCTGGTTCGAAGAGGCCAAGATCGGATAGGTATGAATTATTCGAAAACCACTTCGAACTAACTCAAGCGTACGAATTAGAAGCATCTGAAGATGATGAAATTGAAGATGGCGCTCTTAAAGTGCAAGGGCTACTTGCTACTAATCCTGAGGGTGATTCCGAAATGGATGTAGTAGAAGTAGTGCCTTTGGTTTTTTCGTATCTTGAACAACTTGTATGGATAAATTCTAGTACTGCATTGCTGCCTGGCGGGTAGTGTTAGCATTCTAAGTGGGATTGCTATCAAAATGGTCAAATGTAGCCTCTAGCCTCATCAATCAGGAATGACTAAAACAACGAATATGTGGCGAGGCTATGTGGGTTGCACCCATTAGAGTGTTGTCATCACCTTTCTATATATATATATATATATATATGGATTTGGTTGTGCATGAGAGCTCCCAAAAAGGTTGCAAAAGCAACCTGGGTGATAAAATATTCAGTACGATCTAGTAAGGGGTAAGCCGGTCCTGTTTTGGTAGGGTTTCCATATGAAGCCCTCGGTATATTTTTCTAAAGATGTATTATTGTAAACGGTACCCCAGTAACCTTATCATTGTATGGAATCTATTCTCCAATAAGTACCTTCGAACTTAGTTGTATACTTATTGTGCTTGAATTTAATTAATCTAACAATTTCGGCTATGATTCAGTATTTACTTTAAACCCTAGACATTACTATAATATCAATGGAGTTTTCTATAAAATGATTTGGTTATCATAAGGTAAAAACACATCCGTGTTTATGTACAGTGTGGTCTTACGAGATACCTTTGATTTTAAAAGGGTTTACAAGATAATTTCTTATTATTTGAGTTTCTCGAGCTAGATTTACTAAACTGATATGAGTGTTATTTTCTTAAATGCTCGGGTCAGACCTGAGTATTTTTCCAGAGATAGCTTTTGGATGCTTTGGAGCTTTAGGAGTCGAGATTGGATGCCCAGGGCATATTGCCATATTTTTGTTTCCGCTATGTTTTTCTTGTGTGTATTTATCAGCATTTCTAAGGACATGTTGTTATAACTATCCAGACTGATAATAGGTTAGACTCTGATGTTGTTTGTATATTAAAGAATTTTATTTGTAAATACAAATTTGGAATATTATATATTATTCATCACATTTTGAGATTTAGTTCTATCTTTTTTTCTTTTTCTTTTTCCTAAACAATTTGTCTTCTGGCACTTGGGTGTTCGGTACGCGAATATCGTCGATGTATTAGTGCCAGCTGATGTGGATCGAAAAGCTGGGTCGTTATATTTGGTATCAGAGCTATTAGCGAGAACCTTAGCCTTGGTTGGGTAAACTCAGCAAGATAGGGTAAGTGACAACCTAGAATGAGTTTGTGTGTATTATATATAAGAGAGCGTATTTATTAGTGTTATAAAATGTTTTATATTGTGCTAATTTATCGGTTGAGTGGTTTATGTATTTTGGTAGATACAGAAGGTACAACTGTATCGATAGGGGTTTATAAATTCTTGAACCAGGCAAACTGACACATTATTGTTTTGAAATTGGGTAAATGAGATAGTTTTAGAAAAATAGTATAGTTATTTTTGGGTGGTTGATGAGTAGGAAGTAGTGATAATTTTCTATCATCATTTAGCTTATTCTTTGCTTCAACTTAGCAAGTTTATGGGCAATTGCTGTTTAATTAGATTATAAATACGAACACTTGGTGAATTCAGTTTAACGATTTGACTATAGGGCGTTCGTAAATTAAATAGGCTTAGTGAATTTTTTGAGTTAGGGAAAATGTCCATAATTAGGAGAGTGATTATATAAGGATGATTTTATTAATTGGATTTATAAGGTAGGATTTATATAAAATAAAGGGAAATCTTTGAGAATTTAAAATCGGTTGGTTTTGAAAAAAAAAAGAAGTTTTCCAAATATATTTGAATTTTGAATAAGAGAAGTAATAATAAGTTTTGCTTGAGAGAATCTTTAAGTAATATTTCCAAGTAATTTTTTTTAAAGTACATCTTCTTTGAATAGTTTGGGAGATCGTCTTGATTTGTTTTGTGATAATCCAAATAATTTTCTAAGTGACGATCGAATGTTTTCCTAGGCTAACATTGTAGTGCACTTAGTAAATTATTCCCTTTATCATTGTATGATCGGAATAAGCCAAATCTTGACGAATCTAAAACAAAGTCTTAGTAGTAGAGTGCTTAAGCTATTTTATATGTTTATAACGATATATATAGTGTTGTTAAAGTTTAGCATAGCTTAGTTTATGAATCTAAGGTTTTGTGTTGTCATGATTTTTGGATGGTAGCCAGATCTATTATTGAAGGCTTATTGAGGAGGCCTAGTCCAGTTTGTAGGTCGTTTGAGGCCATGGGGATCATTGACCAGCCTATCTCTGATGAGGAGGGTGAGAGTGGGAAAGAGAGACATAGAGTGAGAGAGGTTCGGGAGGGCCATGTTAATCATGGCATGGAGGTTCTTAGTTATAAGAGATCAAGAGTAGTGCAGGAGGAGCCTGTAGAGGTGGAGGAGCCCATGGACGAGGAGGAGTGGGAGTCTGATAAGGATGATGGTTACCAAGAGATGGATGAGATTTTTTCAAAGAACCCTGGTGAGGTAGTGGTTGGGGAGACAGATGTAGAGCATAAGGTTCTAGCAGAGCCTGTGATCCATGGTATGAATGGGTGGATTTCTGATGATGAGGCGGAATCCATGGTGTTGGAGGGACCTCAAATGGTGAACTCTGATGGAGAAAGCTCACTCTAAGGTGTTGTTTGGGTTTGTGATGTAGTTCTTTTGGAGATAGTGTGTTTGTATCTCATCTAGTTATGGTGTTTGTGTAGTGTCTTGTCCAGTTATGTTATTGTATATGTATTATGGCTATTAGTGGATTTGGTATCCTAGTGCATACTTGTGTATGGATAGTGTATTCCTTGTATGTATGGTTGACTTGTTCTAGTATATTATGGTTATTAGCTTTCTTTGTAAGGTTTCCCTTCACTCAGTAAATAGTTAGTACGGGTTAAGGGTTCCGATTAGCTATGTTTTTTCTAAACTTAGATTGTGGTGAAATTTCGGGATTGAAATTCTTTTAAGGGGAAGAGAATGCGACGATCCAAAATTTTATCCGTTCAATTTGTGAATATTTAATTTAATTTAAATATCCAATTAAGGGTTTTCATAAATAAAATAACTCTCTTTTAAATTTTTAATTAAAAATAGATAATCCATTTTTGACTTTAGTTTACATAAAAAGACAGTTCGATGGAAAACTGAAAATGTAACCGAAACTCGCTTTTCGTATTTTCAGCTTTTTATCGAACGACAAATTATAAAATGTTGTAATGCATTTGTATATGTTTTAAAAAAAATTACATTTAAAAAGGAAGTGAACTTTTCATTTTCAAATGAAAAGGAATAAGTATGTAAAGTAAAAGTAAATATATTTAAATTTTTAAACTTGAAATGACACCTAGATTCCTTAATTGTCTAAGTGAACAAAAGGACCTAAATGCACCCTAATATTCACATGTTCTTACATGCTATGTACTTGAATGGTTAGGGAAATAATGTTAGAATTGAAAGAATATTTTTATTCATTTCTTTATTTTAAATAGTTTATAAAATCTCCTTATATATTTACGTACACTACTTCCATTTTCTTATTTCCATACTTAGCTCGTTTGCCTTCAAGTTCATCATTTTTATTATTTCTCTACTCAAGATTTATTTAAGAAAGGAAAAATAATCTCTTTGGTTTAAAACAAGATTAGTGTGGGCTTTGAAATAATTGGGAAAAGGTGTGATCTTTAATCTCTCTGCATATTATTTGATCTAGTATGTGAATATATATATATATGTGTGTGTGTGTGTATAATAGCTTAGTTAAATTATTTAAACTCTCTTTTATGAATAAATAATGGTTTTAAAAAATCAATGTTTAAATTAGAAGTAAGGGGATAGTTACTGATAGCATACTGTAAAATAATTATAACTCTCTATTCTTTGAATATACATAAGCAAATCATTTCCCTTTTTGATTTCAAAAATCAATATTTCCCAGTCTGTATTGAGTTTGAGAGAACCGCCAACTAGTAAAATGTTTAGTTCGAAGTCTAGTTTTCTCTAAAATATTTTCAGAGTTTTTCGTCAAGTAGGTTGAGAGAAAAGTGTAAATAACAGTAAGATGCCAAAGGTTTTTGGTTTTTCTTAGATCACGAATCAACAAACGGCATATAACATCGCGTTTGTATCGTCAAATCGAGGTTTTTAGAAGTCGTTCCTAGATTTCGAGTGGTATGTTTTGGTCATAGTTATTGGTTGATCGATTATGGGTTAAAAATTTATTTCCAATGATCCAATCGATGAGAAGTCGAGTGGTTGGAGGTGAAGCAACATGGGGAGGTGGTGGGGCTAGGGTAGTGATCGCAAAGGACGCAGTGGCTTGTGGTGTACGGACGACGTCACTTTAGGGTTTTATGGAAAACTATCTTGGTCGTTCGAACGTGATCTGTTGGCGGCACAAGGAAGGGTCGGACCTATCGTGGAGGGGCATGGAGGTCCGCGCATTAGTGGGGAAACAACCTGCGATGGTGGTCTAGGCTGCAGGTAGTCGGAGAGGTGGGGATAGGTGGATAAGGGTGACGACATGGGTTCCTACTCTTGATTTGGTTCGATATTGAAGTGTTTTTGGGTTTCACGTGGGTTGAGGGCAAGGTGGCGGGTCTAGAGTGTTGTGCTGGGTCAGGTGGCCGTGCGAGGGTGGTTGGTAAGGCGGTCGATGGCTTGGGATATGTGTGCACATGCACGTGTGCACGTTGTGCACTAAAGAGTTGTTCCAGGTTCTAAAACCTGGAATGGAGTTTGGGAAGATAGGGTTTAAGGGAAGGAGGATAGGGTAGTGGTTTGTGGGCTTGGGCCAAGATTTTGGATATGAAGTTGATTTAAGTTTTAATTAAATTCAGTTAAGCCTTTAGAAAATCATAACTCTCTCGTTCGGAATCCGATTGACTCGCGGTTCTGATGTTGGGTTCGTATTAGCTTATAGAATACACTCATGAAATAATTTGACCCATTTGTTATAGTGTAAATTAATTGTAAAATAATATTGGCCATGATAATTATTGTAATACCCCTAATTTTTAATAACATTATTCAGGAAATTTAACTAGATAAATTAAATATAATAATGTAAATACTAGAGTGATAAATTAATAACATTATTCGTATTAGCTTATAGAATACACTCATGAAATAATTTGACCCATTTGTTATAGTGTAAATTAATTGTAAAATAATATTGGCCATGATAATTATTGTAATACCCCTAATTTTTAATAACATTATTCAGGAAATTTAACTAGATAAATTAAATATAATAATGTAAATACTAGAGTGATAAAGGGATTGAGATTTGAAAATTTAAATTAAAGGTCATGCTTAATTAAATACGAAGAATGAGTCCATTGAAACGGTTTATTAGACAATTAATAAAAGAATAAAACACGGGCCTTATAGGGAATAGTCGCACCATAATCCCATTACCCTTATAATCTCGTTTCCACTTTCTATTCATGTTCATTTTTTATAACTCTAAAACGTAAGTCAAAGAAGAGTAAGTCGGCCATTACTTAGGGAAGAAAAGTGGGAAAAATCAATTAAAAGCTAAGCAATCAAGCAAGGAGGATTATTCTAAATCAAATCTCAAGCTCCTTATCCTAATCAAGGTGAATAATAATCAAAACCATCTCTATTTTTGTTTTAATGATCATTTGATTTTTGGGTTTAAGTTTAAATCCATTATGATGATTTTGATGATGATATGTTTGGTTTTCATGATATGATATATTCAAACAAGTTTGTTTGATAATTGTTTTGAACAGTTTTAAGGCTAAAGTCGTTTATTTTGGATTTTGAATGCAATGAGGAATTTATATGTTATGTAAAACATTAAATTGGAGATGGGTTTTAATTTTTGTAAATTTCCAAGCTATGGAAAGTTTATAATAAATTTTCAAAGGAAAATATGAACAATTGGGTTTAGAAATTAATTTTGGCTATCTGAATTTTATATATGTTAGATAACATATTAAAAGTGAGTTTCTATGATTTTTAGGGATTTTTCTAAGTATTTTACTATGGAAATTAAATTGTTTTAAGTGGAGGACTTAAATGTTTTAACTGTTTTTCTTAAGGAAGGGCTTGTGTGTTAAATTATTTTTATTTAGATCTGAAATAATTGCGGCAGTTTTATTTTGGAAAGAATTTGAAAAGTTTATGGCAACCAATTAAATGTTTACAAATAGGCGGGTTAGTTAAAAAGCAATTACTTAAAAAGGCATTAAAACAGTCTTTACCCAAAAATTATGTTTCGCCTCCTTCAGTAGTACCTTTTGACCCTATACTTCCGCCTCAACCAAGTCAAAACCAACCAAGTCGAAATCAATACACAAGGTATCAATACATTGGTACGTAGTGGATTGGAGAAAGGCGGCAGATATGGTGTCGAAACAATGCTTTCGAAGGGGTCGAAACCAGTTAGTTTTCGAAGGTCTCTGTTTTACTATCCAAAGAAATGCACTTGCCTTATTTCCAAAAGAATGCTTTAAAAAGGGTTTAATGTAGCTTTCGAAGAAGTTGCCACCTTTTTTTTCGAAAAGATAGCTTTTGAATGAGTCACTTTGTTTTCAAATCAATGTTTTCAAAAGGGAAGGTTGAACCCAGTCGAAACCCTGCGGTCGACCTTATGCCTTTCGAATGGATTGAAGTCATCAACTAGATCGAAAGATAGCTTTTATTTTATAAATAAAATAAGCCACTTCCTAAAGCTTTCGAAATGGTTTCGAAGGCAATGGCTTCGAAAGGGGTTTCGAAGCTATCCTTCGAATGTTTTACTTAAATGATTTAAGCTTTCGAAAGGATGGTTCTGAAGCCATCAGTTTTACCCAAACTCTTTTATATGAAGATTAATGGTTTCGCAAGGGTTACTTTTGTTTATATTCACTGTTAACCCGCCTTTTGGCAAGGCCGTGGACAGACGGATTTAACTTAAACAACCTCACAACTATCGAGACTAAAGTATGATGGATTCGGTTTAAAATGATGAAGTTCACTTGAATACGTCGTTGGGAAAAGGAGTGGAGAAATTACATGGCTCGGCATTGGGATGGTTCGGCATAGAGAGATCGTTGTTCGGCATAGAGAGATCGTCGTTCGACATAGAGGAATGTTCAGCACTGGACGAGCGTTCGGCATTGGATGGAGCGCTCGGCAATAACCAACGTTCGGCATCTGGAGCGTTCGGCATTGGATGGAGCGCTCGGCAATAACCAACGTTCGGCATCTGGAGCGTTCGGCATTGGATGGAGCGCTCGGCAATAACCAACGTTCGGCATCTGGAGCGTTCGGCATTGGATGGAGCGCTCGGCATTAACCAACGTTCGGCATCTGGAGACGTTCGGCATTGGATGGAGCGCTCGGCATTAACCAACGTTCGGCATCTGGAGACGTTCGACATTGGATGGATCGTTCGGCATCAAGGAGCGTTCGGCATTGGATGGGTCGTTCGGCATACCTCACCTCGCTCGGCATTGCACCTTGCACCTCCATACCTCGCACCTCCGTATCTTGGTACCTCGCACCTCCATACCTTGCACCTCAATACCTCGGTACCTCGCACCTCCGTATCTTGGTACCTCGCACCTCCATACCTTGCACCTCAATACCTCGGTACCTCGCACCTCCGTATCTTGGTACCTCACACCTCCATACCTTGCACCTCTATACCTCGGTACCTCGCACCTCCGTATCTTGGTACCTCGCACCTCCATACCTTGCACCTCCATACCTCGGTACCTCGCACCTCCGTATCTTGGTACCTCGCACCTCCATACCTCAGTACCTCACACCTTCCAACGTTCGGCATGAGGAGATCGTTCGGCATTCACACCGTGTTCGGCATTCAACGTTCGGCATGAGGAGATCGTTCAGCAATCACACCGTGTTCGGCATTCAGCGTTCGGCATCTATGGTTCGGCATATGGAGACCACTCCATTTGGGCTGAGGTACTCGGCTACCAGGCCCACCAGGGAAGTCCAACCCATCTTTGCCTATAAATAGAGAGGCAGGGGCACAGTAAAAGGGGATCTTCTTTCTGCTCTCTTACTTTCTCTTTTCTAAGGCTAAGGCAACTCTGCCATTTTGCAACTGTAATCGATTATCACAGCAATGAAAAGCAAACTTCTAAGTGGACGTAGGCCGGAGTTAGCCGAACCACTATAAAATCTGTTGTTCTTTACTGCTTTTATTTTAGTTTTAACTATTCTTCACATTATTACTCTCTACATACATTCTATCTCTGAGCTGTGATTGGTATTTGGTGCTTTCATCTGGTTTTGGGGGTTAGTGACCAATTTTGGCGCTAACACTTTGGTGCTTTCACTGAGAATTGAACTCAGGAACTTTGGAGTTAGGAACTTGGATCCTAGAAAGCAATGGCTAGACCACCAACAAGGAAGCAAGTAGTGGAAAGAAGCAATCAGGAAGGAAGTCAAGCGGCCTCTTCTGGAGCTGGAGAGGATCATGCATCCATCTACATAACTCGGAACGAGATGCAAGTGATGATGAATTATATGCAAGAGCAGATGATGAAACGGCAAGAGGAGATGATGCAGGCTCTTCTTAGGCAATTTGGACAACCAGGAACTGCAGGAGCTCAAGTTCGTGGAACTGGACCAGAGGAACTCAACCAGCGGACAGATGGAGTGATTCAACAGGAGGCAGCTCCCAATCAACAAACAGCTAACAATCTAGATGGACCTAGACTCGAGGGCACACCACCAGGTGATGCTGGACCAGTTCATGGAGGGATACCGGATAACGCTACGCGGCCTGGCATCGATAGGAATACAGGAGTACGTGATGAAGAATATGTGCCAGAATTTCCTCGGGGACTTGGGGGGCAGTCTAGATTAGTTGGAAACACTGGATTGGCTGACTTTATCAGGCGGACTATTCGCGGAGGTCTAACAAACAGGGATTCAGAGGGAGTTAACAAAAGTCCGTTTACCCGGAACATCAGGACAGCTAGGAATCCGTCCGATTTCAAACTACCCACTCTGGAAGTATACAACGGGAAGACGGATCCCACCGACCACTTGATGAGGTACACTAGGCATATGGAAGTGCTGGGGGCAACGGAGGAGGTTATGGCCCGATGTTTCCCCCTGTACTTGACTGAAATTGTTGTTATGTGGTTCAGACAGCTGGAGGATGGATCCATTGGAACATGGACAGAACTGGTGGACAAGTTCTTAAGTCAATTTCGAGTTCACATAAAAAGGCCAAAGAACGTGATGACGCTAACATCAGTCAAACAAGGGGCAGATGAATCGCTCAGGACATTCTTAACTCGATTTAATGCAGCAGTTGCTTCGGTGGATTGGCCTGATCCATCAATGGTTCTGATGGCTGCGGTGTCAGGAGTCAGAGATAATTCGGAGTTCAAAGTATCGTTGGTACGGGACCCACCGTTGGATATTGGGGAATTCTTTCATGAAGCTGAAAGATTTCTTCGACAAGAGGATGCATGTTTGGACATGAGGTCAGAGGAAGTAAACATGACTAAGGATGGAAGACTACTCGGCGAAAGCTCAGGTGGGGGCAAGGATAAAGGGAAAAGGAAGCACTGGGGAGAACCAAAGTTCTCCACTTACACAGGATTGAACGCAACGTTGGAGCGGATTTTCTTAGATACTCGAGATCGTCTTCCCTATCGAAGGCCATCAAGGAGGGAACCCACAGAACGTGAAAGGGCATCAGGAAGGCACTGTCTCTTTCATGACCTGGACGGGCATGATACTAACAGCTGCCGACATCTAAAGAATATAATCGAGGAGCATATAAGGAATGGTCAGTTGCGACAGTATGTCGGAACTCAGAATGCGGCGGTGGAACAGGAACAACCACCGCCTACCTTGAACGACGAGGGCGCGAGGCCCAGGAATGGTGACCGATTGGTCATCAACTAATCTTGATAGTTTGGAATAAGTAACAAACTCCGGGCAAACGGTTAAATCACTTACTCATGTACGGGGTCGGAGATAACCCTCAGGCATGCTCTGAGATGATGGCTTACCGAGACGCCCTGGTTTGTGAAATCTGTTTCTTCCTTTGACTTGGACATTTGCTTTTTCTGGTTTGGTTTTGGAGTTTGGTTCGAACTCCCTGTTTTGCTCATTTTCTGGTTTGAATTCTGGTTTGAATGTTTGTTTTTCGGGTTGGATTTTGATTGGATTCTCTCTGGATTTTGGCTTAAAGGTCGTCGAGTACGGACTATGCTCGGCAAGGGTCCGGAGCGACCAGGATTCGGCTTAAGACTTAAGCCACGGCATTACTTGCGTCCAGGGACACTGGACCACGGTCGTCAAGTGTGGATTGCGCTTGGCAAGAACCCGAAGAGGTTAGCTCAGCGCCCAGGGACACTGGGCCACGGTCGTCAAGTGTGGATTGCGCTTGGCAAGAACCCGGAAAGGTTAGCTCAGCGCCCAGGGACACTGGGCCACGGTCGTCAAGTGTGGATTGCGCTTGGCAAGTTCCCGGAGAGGTTAGCTCAGCGCCCAGGGACACTGGGCCACGGTCGTCAAGTGTGGATTGCGCTTGGCAAGAACCCGGAAAGGTTATCTCAACGTCCAGGGACACTGGACCACGGTCGTCAGGTGTGAATTGCGCTTGGCAAAATCCCGGAGAGGTTATGGATTTGGATATCGACCCGAAGAGGTCCTAAAGTCGGTTATTGGTTATTGGATATGGATGAAACATGGACTTTGGATGTTGGACTTGAGGCTATTCAAAACACACCTTTCAAAGCAAGGCATGTTTTGGGGGGCAAGTGTTAACCCGCCTTTTGGCAAGGCCGCGGACAGACGGATTTAACTTAAACAACCTCACAACTATCGAGACTAAAGTATGATGGATTCGGTTTAAAATGATGAAGTTCACTTGAATACGTCGTTGGGAAAAGGAGTGGAGAAATTACATGGCTCGGCATTGGGATGGTTCGGCATAGAGAGATCGTTGTTCGGCATAGAGAGATCGTCGTTCGACATAGAGGAATGTTCGGCACTGGACGAGCGTTCGGCATTGGATGGAGCGCTCGGCAATAACCAACGTTCGGCATTTGGAGCGTTCGGCATTGGATGGAGCGCTCGGCAATAACCAACGTTCGGCATCTGGAGCGTAATTTTGGCGCTAACATTCACTTTGACCCAAAAGATATTTTAAGGATAAACCCAAAGGTTTTGAAAGGGATACTTTCAAATGGTTTCGAAAGGGGTACTTTCAATGGTTTCAAAGCTATGCTTCTAAGAGTTAATAAGTAATGCTTTAATACTTTAGAAAAGTACGTTTTGAGGGTTTCGAAATAGATGATTTAAAGTGTTTCGAAAGGCATATGCTTAGTGTTTTGAAAAGAAGATTTGAATGCTTTCGAAGGAGGTTATCCAATGGTTTCGAAAGTAAAAGCTTAAGGTTTCAAAAGCCTTAGTTTTCAAAACAAAGAACCCAATCTCATTTTTAAAGGAAAATCATGGCATAATAAAGGAGTTTTAAAATGACTTTTATGTATGAAGTTTTTGAATAAGCTTTCCTTGATAAAGTAATAGGTTAAAGGGATTAACCATGTTTCATATGAAAATGATTTCAAGGATATTAAACCACAGGTGTTGGTGTTATTATGTTATTATGTTTGCTTCTTCTAATATATATATATATATATATGTATATGTATATGTATATGTATATATTCACATTATAATGGACCCATAACTATATTTTGGGGAGAAAAGAGGCAGAATAACCAGTTAGGTTGACCCAGTAGTGAATATAAATTAAGTTAACTCTTGAATGAGTAGAATTGCATCCAGGAGGTCAGATAGACCAGAATATAGGATGCCTAAATATTGATTAAAGAAGTTGTCAGATAGACAGGTTCATAGTAAACCCATGAAAACTATGTTTAGAAAGAGTTATTGGCAGGGGCTAATAGGTTTGTAGTGAACCCAAGAAAACTATATCCAGATTAAGTTATTGACAGAAGTCAATAGGTTCCTAGTCAACCCATGAAAACTAGGATAAGCGGGAAGTTATTGGAGATACCAATAGGTTCAGGGAGAACCCATGAAACAATGAAGTTATTGGTAGGGGCCAATAGGTTCTTAGTGATCCCATGAAAACTATGAAACTGGACAGGGAGTCCATAAGTTTTAAACAGGTTATTAGTAAGCCCATGAAAACTAATAGGTTAGTAGTGACCCTAGAAACTATAACTGAGACAGATAGTCAAAATGAATGGGGATGGGTAATCTAGAATTAGTTTACTTGTTTGCATATCATCATAATATTTTGAATTGTTATGTTTTAACCATTTTGGATGCAGGAGCACAGTATATGTGTAACAACCCGGGATCTCGTAAAAGCCAGTTATCGTCATTAGACGATTAAAAGTGCTGACAACTGGCTATTGGAATTTTAATTGAATTGGGATTCTTTTTAAATTTGTAAAATATTTATGCGGGCTTTAAAATTGTTTTGGCCCACTCGTTTGTTGCCGAGATTATCAAAGCTAATAACCGGCCCCTTATTCTTTTTTCGTTTAAACCCTAAAGCATTTGAAAAGCTAGGGCGGCCTCATTTTCAATTTCGCTCATTCGAAAACCTAACTAAAAC
Organism: Allium fistulosum; assembly: GCA_030737815.1. Taxonomy (NCBI): domain Eukaryota; kingdom Viridiplantae; phylum Streptophyta; class Magnoliopsida; order Asparagales; family Amaryllidaceae; genus Allium; species Allium fistulosum. The sequence goes on from CM060908.1 coordinate 914,540,785, forward strand.
ATACGAAAAGAAAATTAAAAATGGCGGCTCATCTTTCTCCAGAAATTAGGGCTTCGAACAGATAGAGGCGGTCGACTCCAGTAGCTTCGATCGAGATAAATGCTTGCGTTCGTCGATCGATTTCGCCTTGAATTTCTTTAGGGGTTCTTCGAAAAAGGTGAGTGATAATTTCACTCACATCTACTTCAGCTTTCAGTTATATGATTCGAGATTTTCGTCGTATAAATATATTTGTTGAATTCGTTTGTTGATTTTGCTCTGCCACTTGATCTTCATTTGAATATTTGAAATGATTATTGACTTCTTTAATTTCGGTATGGTCGTGGTTTCCTTGGCGTTGAAGGATTTCGTGATTGCCTTGGTTTTAATGATTATTGTCGAATTACTTGGCCACCACAGTACTGTTCTTCTGGTGAACCACGTTGATTTCTCTGGTCCATTATTTACTGCTTTGTACTCTTTGCCACTTTGACTTGGTCATTGTTGCTTTGCTTGAGTTTATTGTCTGGAGCTCGAGTTGCTTCAATTTTGCTTTAGTGTTTGCAAATTGTACATTCATGCTTTTGAGGCTGTTTGCATACAGTTGCATTATTTCATTTAGTCTTCATGTACATGCTATGTTTGTTGGTTCTGTTGTTTCATTTGATATAGATATATATGTGTGTACATGTATATATTTGTATTGCTTGGACATGAATTTGTTAACGTTGGTGTTGTTCGTTCTTGTGCCATGATGGTCAGTTCTGCATTGATGTTAGTTTGCATTGTCCAGTTTTTAGCTTTGAGTACTGTAGTTTACTTTGATAATCATGTTGCCATGATTATGCTGTTTTATTCTTGTAGTAACCTAGTTCACTTGCATTACTCATTTCTTTACCACGTACTGTCCAATTGAGTTCACATGTATTTGAGCTCTGGTTGTGTTCATGAGCAGTTTGTGGTTGCCATTCACACATGCACATGATTCACTGCAGTGTGTATGTTGGCACTCATATTCTTGCTTGTGCACCACCATATATATTGGTTGCATTTATTGGTCTGTTTTCATATTTCACATGCTTGATCCTTGCATATTCTCTTTGATACATGTTAGAACTGTCTATGTCATTGCTTAGTGCATTAGTTTGCACTGTGCATTGGTTTAGACTTGCAGTTTGAGTTGCAGACTTCATGTTGCCTTGACTTTGGTTGATGCCATTTGATTTTGGTTCGTTGGATCTTTAATTCTAAGGCTTTACTTGGTGTCGGCATTACACTTGTGTTGAACCCGATTTTTAGGTTCGACCTTGTGTTCAATTGTGATTTTCATTGAACTTTCGTGTAATTCATCACGATTGTGGTGAGGCAGTACACGCATGCGTGTACTGCAGCCACACTGATTTGTCGTTTAATTGATATTTCAATTATTTGAATTGTTTTGTGTTCAATTCAATATTTGGGAATTGTATTTGATTCAGTCAATTGATCATTTTGTTGTGTCTAATTATCTATTCGATAATTAGATTCTGAGTTTCTAATTAATTGTTTAATAATTGGATTTGGAGGTTAATTGCTGTTTAAGCAATTCTGTTGTTTTCTAAAATTATCTTCATTGATAATCTTTTTATCTATTCTTATTGATGATTTGGATCTGCTGATATGTTGTTTAACACTGTTTAGTGTTATATCTGCCGTTATCCGATTCTCTTATCGAGGAGTTAGATATACAAGATTTCTGTGACTGTCGTCTTTTTGATATTGATTATTATTGTTTCCGTGCATTAATGACTGAGTTTGAATTAGACTGACCCGTGTATTATTTTCTTTTGAATTTAATACTCGGGTCAGACCCGAGTTATTTCAGGTTGTAGATTTCCTGCTTTGAGTTGCTGTTTGAGCTATGAAGACTTTTCACATCTTTTGAAGTGGTCTTCGTCTTGTTGTAGTAGTCAGTGTGTCTCTTTAGGGTTGATATGTATTCATGTATATTAGTCGATAATGTACTTGTATATATAACTTCCAGAGTCGACAGTTGAAGTTGTATCATATGTACTGTGTCAATGTATTGCAACTGACATCAGTTATATATATATATGAGACTTTTATTATCTGTGTTCCGCATTCTTTTGTATCTGTGTTATTATTATATATATTGTCCTAAACTATTATGAACCATCGTAGTTCATTTTATACTGGTAATTGGGTATGTCGATGAGAGTAAATAAATAAGAGATGAAAAATGAAAAACATATACCACTCCTATCGAGGTAACCAATACTAGTGTAAGGCCAACTACGGATGGCCGCTCCTATCCAGCCTTCTTCTTTGTAATAACAGACAGTATTTCTTTTAATAATCTTTGTTATTGTGAGCATAGAGGTGGGGCGTCACAGTTGGTATCAGAGCTTGGGGGTTTATGGACATAATATAAAACATAACTTAGATGGAACATATGTTATAACTATTGGTCGATGTTTTATTTGTGATTTGAGTCAAAACTAAAGTTTTGAAATTTTGATGAAATTTTTAAATATCTTTTTTTTAAAATAAAAGTGAAATTGTGTTCTGATGATTTGATTGATTTGTGTTCTATTTATCAGAGTGCGCGGCGGAAACAGTGAAACTGTCTTCGCTGAGTACAACTGATAATCTTTTTGAAAAATAAAATCAAAATGTGAAATTGAAATAAATTTCATTTGTTGTTTACATAGCTGTATTTATTTTGTTTCTTTGAGAATTTCGAATCTGAATTGAGGATTCAAAACGATTGCAGTTATGTGATTTTGTTGAGATCTTTGCTGGTTTTCTTTTATGCTAATCATATATTGATTAGATTTAGCTGTTTTGAATTATCTTCATTGAAGATACATTCGAATGATTTCTTTGTTCGTTTTGTAGTACGTGCAAATTTGAGTTGCACGTTACTGCATTAATTTTACGTTGAACCGATGCTTGGTTATGAAACGTATTTTGTTGCCGTTATTTTATAACGGGATTTTTACATCGATACTAAATTTTGAGGCACGATGTTTGTTGGCAAATTGTAATGAATGAAAATTCACTAGTGTTACATTTTGATGTAAATTATTTTGATGAGATTTTGACGTTTAAAAATTACTGTCGCTTTGACTTCAGTAACCGTCAAATTTTAAAAGTGGATTTTCAAGCGGTTATTCCGCAATGTTGATTTTGAGATACGATTTTACGATGTTTTGGGAAGTACAATTTCCTCTTCGAAATTGTTACTAATGTTGCTGCTTTAATCACGTGATTGAAAAATCGTTTTAAAATGAAAAATTGTTTTATAAAAATTTTAACAGTTTGCGCTTTCAAAAGAATGAGGAATCGACTTAAACGATTCAGCAAAATCAAGGACTATGACCCCTTTCTTTTACTGATTCGCTTAACTCCGGACTTGTTCAGTTGAGAATGTGAATTGTTATTTGTATAAAATAAAAAAATAAAAAAAAAATTTGTTTTCAGGAATTTTACAGTTTGCGCTTTCAAAAGAATGAGGAAGCGATTTAAACGTTTCAGCAAAATCGAGGACTATGACCCCTTTCTTTTACTGATTCGCTTAATTCCGGACATGTCTGTTTGAGAATGTAAAATGTATTTTTACAAAATACACGATTTTGCACTTTCAAGGAAACGATGAAGAGAATCAAACGATTTAGTAAAACACGTGGTATGGGACATGTGTGTTTGCTATTTCGGTTAATTCCGGACTCGTTAATTGAAATATTTGCTATTTTGACGATTTTGATGCTTTCGTGTGCTTTCGAGCCACTATGAGGACCTTCGGGTCATATGAGGACCTTCGGGTCATATGAGGACCTCCGGGTCAAATACCAGTACTAGACCTTCGGGTCACTCTGCAGACCTTCGGGTCAATCTGATGGGCGCCAAAATTATGTTGAGTACTTGGTAGGCTTCGGCCATTTGTTGATGCACGTGCGGCGAATTAAAAACTCGCCATCTGATGGGATCGATCCAAGCTTTTATGTTGATTTTCTAGTCTTCTTAATTGATTTCTAGATATTTGTTGTTTCCAATTATCTGCAGGTAATTGGATATTTGCTGATATGAGTTCTGATTATCGTTTTTGATAATCAGATATTTGTTGTTTCTAATTATCGCTTGTGATAATTAGATATTTGTTGATATGAGTTCTGATTATCGTTTTTGATAATCGGATATTTGTTGTTTCTAATTATCGCTTGTGATAATTAGATATTTGTTGATTCTGATTATCGTTTTTGATAATCAAATATTTGTTGAATTGAAATTTGATTATCGTTTGTGATAATCGAATATTTGTTGAATTGAAATTTGATTATCGTTTTTGATAATCGAATATTTGTCGAATTGAAATTGATTATCGTTTTTGATAATCGAATATTTGTTGAATTGAAATTTGATTATCGTTTGTGATAATCGAATATTTGTTGAATTGAAATTTGATTATCGTTTTTGATAATCGAATATTTTTCGAATTGAAATTGATTATCGTTTTTGATAATCGAATATTTGTTGAATTGAAATTTGATTATTCTTTGTGATAATCGAATATTTGTTGAATTGAAATTTGATTATCGTTTTTGATAATCGAATATTTGTGATTTGAGATTTGATTATCGTTTTTGATAATCGAATACTTGTCGATTTAAAATTCAATTACCGTTTGTGGTAATTAAATATTTGTTGATTCTGATTATCGTTTTGATAATCGGATATTTGTTGTTTCTAATTATCGCTTGTGATAATTAGATATTTGTTGATTCTGATTATTGTTTTTGATAATCGAATATTTGTTGATTTGAGATTTGATTATCGTTTTTGATAATCGAATATTTGTTGATTTGGGATTTGATTATCGTTTTCGATAATCGAATATTTGTTGATTTGATATTTGATTATCGTTTTTGATAATTAAATGTTTGTTGATTTGAGATTTAATTATCGTTTTTGATAATTGGATATTTGTTGATTTTTGTCTTCTGACTATCGTTTAGATAATTGGATGTTTGTTGACTTTGTTGATTATGAAATTTTCTAGTCTCAAATTGATCCTAGAGTATGCTGATTTTATTGAATCGCTGTTTTCTATCTATTTTCTGTAAATAGTTAGAGTTTGTTGATTATGGAATTTGTGTTTTCTAGTTAATTGTTGGATAACTAGATATTTGCAGTTTGCGATTTGTGATTGTGTTTCATAATTATCCTTGTTGATAATTAGATTTTGTTGTTTTCTAATTATCGTATCGATAATTAGATATTGCTGTTTTGTGATTTTCTGTATTTTAATTATCTAGTTGATAATTTAATATTGCTGATAATTGTATTTATCCGGTGTTGCTGTTTTCTGATTATCTATTGATAATTAGACTTTGTTGAGAATTTGTGAATTTCTTTTATGGAATTGAAAGATTTCTTTGGTGTTTGTGTTCTCGATCTTTATTTCTCTAGCTTAACCAGTTTATGTTAGAAAAATAATTGTTATAGACAACTTTAATTATGAAAATTGCGGGGACGTAATTTTTATAAGGAGGGGAGTCTGTAACAACCCGGGATCTCGTAAAAGCCAGTTATCGTCATTAGACGATTAAAAGTGCTGACAAGTGACAACTGGCTATTGGAATTTTAATTGAATTGGGATTCTTTTTAAATTTGTAAAATATTTATGCGGGCTTTAAAATTGTTTTGGCCCACTCGTTTGTTGCCGAGATTATCAAAGCTAATAACCGGCCCCTTATTCTTTTTTCGTTTAAACCCTAAAGCATTTGAAAAGCTAGGGCGGCCTCATTTTCAATTTCGCTCATTCGAAAACCTAACTAAAACATACGAAAAGAAAATTAAAAATGGCGGCTCATCTTTCTCCAGAAATTAGGGCTTCGAACAGATAGAGGCGGTCGACTCCAGTAGCTTCGATCGAGATAAATGCTTGCGTTCGTCGATCGATTTCGCCTTGAATTTCTTTAGGGGTTCTTCGAAAAAGGTGAGTGATAATTTCACTCACATCTACTTCAGCTTTCAGTTATATGATTCGAGATTTTCGTCGTATAAATATATTTGTTGAATTCGTTTGTTGATTTTGCTCTGCCACTTGATCTTCGTTTGAATATTTGAAATGATTATTGACTTCTTTAATTTCGGTATGGTCGTGGTTTCCTTGGCGTTGAAGGATTTCGTGATTGCCTTGGTTTTAATGATTATTGTCGAATTACTTGGCCACCACAGTACTGTTCTTCTGGTGAACCACGTTGATTTCTCTGGTCCATTATTTACTGCTTTGTACTCTTTGCCACTTTGACTTGGTCATTGTTGCTTTGCTTGAGTTTATTGTCTGGAGCTCGAGTTGCTTCAATTTTGCTTTAGTGTTTGCAAATTGTACATTCATGCTTTTGAGGCTGTTTGCATACAGTTGCATTATTTCATTTAGTCTTCATGTACATGCTATGTTTGTTGGTTCTGTTGTTTCATTTGATACAGATATATATGTGTGTACATGTATATATTTGTATTGCTTGGACTTGAATTTGTTAACCTTGGTGTTGTTCGTTCTTATGCCATGATGGTCAGTTCTGCATTGATGTTAGTTTGCATTGTCCAGTTTGTAGCTTTGAGTATTGTAGTTTACTTTGATAATCATGTTGCCATGATTATGCTGTTTCATTCTTGTAGTAACCTAGTTCACTTGCATTACTCATTTCTTTACCACGTACTGTCCAATTGAGTTCACATGTATTTGAGCTCTGGTTGTGTTCATGAGCAGTTTGTGGTTGCCATTCACACATGCACATGATTCACTACAGTGTGTATGTTGGCACTCGTATTCTTGCTTGTGCACCACCATATATATTGGTTGCATTTATTGGTCTGTTTTCATATTTCAAATGCTTGATCCTTGCATATGCTCTTTGATACATGTTAGAACTGTCTATGTCATTGCTTAGTGCATTAGTTTGCATTGTGCATTGGTTTAGACTTGCAGTTTGAGTTGTAGACTTCATGTTGCCTTGACTTTGGTTGATGCCATTTGATTTTGGTTCGTTGATCTTTTGTGTATTTCATACTGTAGTGGCGAGGCAGTACACGCGTGCGTGTACTGCAGCCCTACTAGATTTGATGTTTTAATTGATGATTTCAATTGCTGGAATTGTTTCGTGTGTCCAATTCAATATTTTGAAATTGAACTTGATTTTGGGGTTTCATGGTATTACTGGTTTTGAATCTTGATGGTTGTTTGTTTGCTTATGCCTTGACTTCGATGCTCTGTCTTTGTCATGTGCATGTAGTACTGATTTGGTCTTATTCATTTAGTTGTTCACTTGAACTTGTGTCCATTTCGTAGTCTGTTGCCTTGATCACCTGGTCGAGGCTGCAGTTTGTTACAATTGGGGTCTTGTTCTTGTTCATGTAGTTTGCACTTGTTTGATTTGAGTTTTGCCTTCTTGTGTTTGACATCTGTCAATCCTGCATTTTAAATATGTAATTCCTAATTCTGAGTTCATCTCAGATGCATTTAAGTTGGTATCTGGACATGATTGTGGATCTTAGCACATTTGGTTGCATTTGTACACTCGGTCATACTGGTCATTCATGTAGACTTGATGTAGTCTTCATGCATTTCTGGTTACTGTCTCGGCCTATAGTGTTGCATTGATATTGATTCATTTGTTCTTTAATTCTAAGGCTTTACTTGGTGTCGGCATTACACTTGTGTTGAACCCGATTTTTAGGTTCGACCTTGTGTTCAATTGTGATTTTCATTGAACTTTCGTGTAATTCATCACGATTGTGGCAAGGCAGTACACGCATGCGTGTACTGCAGCCACACTGATTTGTCGTTTAATTGATATTTCAATTATTTGAATTGTTTTGTGTTCAATTCAATATTTGGGAATTGTATTTGATTCAGTCAATTGATCATTTTGTTGTGTCTAATTATCTATTCGATAATTAGATTCTGAGTTTCTAATTAATTGTTTAATAATTGGATTTGGAGGTTAATTGTTGTTTAAGCAATTCTGTTGTTTTCTAAAATTATCTTCATTGATAATCTTTTTATCTATTCTTATTGATGATTTGGATCTGCTGATATGTTGTTTAACACTGTTTAGTGTTATATCTGCCGTTATCCGATTCTCTTATCGAGGAGTTAGATATACGAGATTTCTGTGATTGTCGTCTTTTTGATATTGATTATTATTGTTTCCGTGCATTAATGACTGAGTTTGAATTAGACTGACCCGTGTATTATTTTCTTTTGAATTTAATACTCGGGTCAGACCCGAGTTATTTCAGGTTGTAGATTTCCTGCTTTGAGTTGCTGTTTGAGCTATGAAGACTTTTCACATCTTTTGAAGTGGTCTTCGTCTTGTTGTAGTAGTCAGTGTGTCTCTTTAGGGTTGATATGTATTCATGTATATTAGTCGATAATGTACTTGTATATATAACTTCCAGAGTCGACAATTGTAGTTGTATCATATGTACCGTGTCAATGTATTGCAACTGACATCAGTTATATATATATATATATATATATGAGACTTTTATTATCTGTGTTCCGCATTCTTTTGTATCTGTGTTATTATTATATATATTGTCCTAAACTATTATGAACCATCGTAGTTCATTTTATACTGGTAATTGGGTATGTCGATGGGAGTAAATAAATAAGAGATGAAAAATGAAAAACATATACCACTCCTATCGAGGTAACCAATACTAGTGTAAGGCCAACTACGGATGGCCGCTCCTATCCAGCCTTATTCTTCGTAATAACAGACAGTATTTCTTTTAATACTCTTTGTTATTGTGAGCATAGAGGTGGGGCGTCACAATATGGTTTTTATGAAGTTTTGGATAAAATACTAGCGAGGGGAAAACCCGTTCCGCTAAGCAGCATGGTCTTACTAGATATCTAAATGGTTTGAGATGGTAGGTTGTTATTTATACCAGGCTTTATGTCTGACTCGAAGTTTATGTTTTCCACTTAAAATCTAGGGTGCTTAATTAACTTTGAGTAGTTTGAGAGTTGAGGTTTTCAAGTACCTCATTAGACGAATAAGCTTCCGGAGATGTGCAGGAGGCAAGCTAGATAATAAGAGTTCTTTTCTATTTTTATTCCGCTGTGTTTTGTTGTAAAGACAAAGTTGTATAATTGCTTAGTTATATACTCTAATCATCCAAGGGGGCATCTTCATATGTCGCTCTTGGTGATGTTGTAATAATTATATTTTCTTTGAACGTGGTTCTCGAATATGGGATTATGTACTGAATGTTGAAATGATTGAAATGGAATGTGAAAGTTGTTTAATGATTTTAAAAAAATTCCATATCCATGTGTTTCTGTTATATCAATGTATCTAATATTACCGAATTTGGTCGCCGAGGATTAATAACTATGGATGACTACAGCATCCGTAGCCGTTAGTTTTGGGCCTCTAAGTGGGGGATGTAACAATTATGTCAATTGGTAATTATATTTTATCACTAACATTTAATAAAATCTCATTCTATTATACTTAAATTGGATAGATATTTTTGGACATTTATTTAGCACAATTAAATCCCCGTTCCGCTATTTTATAGTATTGGGCATTTATTGATTTGTCAATTTACTTGGACAGATTAATCTATCGCTTGTTAATTATGAATTTTATTTACATATTGGTTTTTTATATACATCTCAGTATTATGATCTAAATTGTTGAATTGAATATAACGGTAACTTATCTAAGTACAATTGTAGTCGCTGAGCCTCTTATCAAATTTTGAAAAAGGAAATGGATTTTTGATTTACTTGGACTGTAAATTATTTTGAAGTAAGTTATTTTGAAGTAAATTATTTTCTAACATAAAATGGTTAAGTTAATATTATTTAATTTCAATATTTAAGGTCAACTAATTATTTATTTGTAATATTTTAAAAGTTATTTTAATTATATGTACTAAAGTTGTTTTAAGTCATTTATTTTATTTAAGTTATTTTAAAGTAAGTTAATCATTTTACTAAGGATATCTGAAGTTAGTTAATAATTTAAAGATGATGGTTTTGGAATATATTAATTATTTATAATGATTTTAAGTTAATTAATCATTTATTTAATAGTGATTAAGTTTATTAATTATGTATTAATAATGATTTAAGATAAGTTGGTTATTTACTAATAATGTTTTAACCCTTAATAAATTATTTATTAAGGAGGTTTGCAAAGGTAGTCAAATTTTATAATAATAATAAAATGTTTAACATAAAAAAATTATAAAGAGAATTATTTTGATGAAAAGGGTTGTTGATGAAATAAATTTGAAAGGATTCTGGAATTTGATAAGGGGTTTTGGGTTATTAAACTTTGGTTTAAATGGATTGGATCAATTACGGAAATTTAAATTTATGAGTCCAAATAGTAATCCTTCTTAATTTTGGTGGTATGGAAGTCTCTTCCCTACTTAACACCTAAGGATTAGTGATCTGGATTCATAATAATCAGTGTTTCAAAAGTCATTGTTTCGATCCATTTAATATGACGTGGGATAAGAAATCTTTTTTAAATAATTTTGTCCATATTCTTATACTATTTTATAAGTATATAGAAAAGTTCCCAAGTATTTAAAGCGAATGGTTTGAGAATATACTTATACCGATGAGATAAGTATATGATTATTTTTCTAAAAATTTGAAGTATTTAGTTAGTGGAAATTAATTAAGGAGGCCTAGTGGATCCATATGGAAATAAACCTATGTTTGGATTGTTGTTATTTGGTAGTTAAATAACCGACTATCAAATTTTGACCTATTTTTAACTCTAGAAATATTTAGGAGAAATACGTGAGTTATATGGCACAATCATCTTCGATGATGATGTACTATGCATATAAGTCTCGTTTAGCTCTCCTAGGAAAAATGATAAGGTGATTCGTCCACTTAAACGGTTATGGGATGATCCTCGCTCTTATGCATTGTCTGTTTATCTCCAAAAGAAATAGAGTTGAGTTTATCGAAAACTATCAAAAGTTGGTTCGAAGAGAGCGGGATCAGATAAGTATAAATTATCTGAAAACCACTTCGAACCAACTCAAGCATATGTATTGGAAGCATCTGAAGATGATAAATTTGAAAATGGGCCTTTTGAAGTGCAAGGGCTACTTGCTACTAATACTGAGGGTGATTACAAAATGGATGTAGTAGAAGTAGTGCCTTCGGTTTGTTCATATCCTAAACAACTTGTATGGACGAATGCTGGCACTACATTGTTGCTTTGAGGGTAGTGTTAGCATTCCAAGTGGGATTGCTATCAAAAAGGTAAAACGTAGCCTCTAGCCTCATCAACCAGGAATGAATAAAACAGGGGATATGCGACAGGGCTATATGGATCACACCAATCACGGTATTATCATCACCTTTCCATATATATATATATATGGATTTGGTTGTGCATGAGAGCTCTGAGAAAGGTTGCAAAAGCAACCAAGATGATGAAATATTCGGTACTATCCAGTAAGGGGTAGGCTGGTCCTGTGTTGGCAAGGGGTCCATGTAAGGCCCTCAGTACATTTTCCTAGAGATGTACTGTGGTAGGCAGTACCCAGTAGCCTTGTCATCGTATGGAATCCATTCTCCAATAAGTTCCTTTGGACTTAGTTGTATACCTATTATGTTGGAATTTAATTAATGTAACAATTTTGGCTATGATTCAGTATTTACTTTAAACCCTAAACATTATTATACTATCACTGGATTTTTCTATAAAATTATTTGGTTATCGTAGGGGAAAAACCATCTGTGTTTATGTGCGGCATGGTCTTACGAGATACCTTTAATTTTAAAACGGTTTACAAGATATAATAAAATTTCTTGTGATTTGAGTTTCTCACGCTGGTTTTACCAGACTGATCCGGCTGTTATTTTTCTTAAACACTGGTTGTTACACACTATTCATGAGAGGATGTGTTAGTGTGGACTTCCAAGGATCAAAAAGCCAGGTCGTTACACATATTCAAGAGAGGATTCGTCTCCTCGGTTATATGGGTTAGTATCACGGTTGACGCAGCGGATTAAACAAAAACAAGGTAGATCGATGAAAGTAGCAATCGGTGGATTGAGAAATACTGAATGCCCAAATTCGTTGATCCGAAGATACCGAATTCTAGCTATCTCTAACACGTTGATCGCGCACGATACCGTGAAAAGAGATCTACAATTCTTCGAGCGTTGATCAAGCGCACTTGATTCCGCGAATTGGCTTCAACGATCGAAGATTCGAGCGCACTCGAATGTCGAAGGTGGAGATGGGAGATTACACTCAACTACCGATTTTAATTGAAAGCACAAAGCTAACAAACAAGAATTTCATTCAAAAATCAATCCGTTCAAAATGTACAACACACTCCCTATTTATAGCAGTTTTCACCCTGACCCTTAAGTCGTATACGACTTACGACTCAACTAGGTCGGCAACGACTCAACAACCCACGACTCAAGCACTTGTATTACAACCCACACAACATCACAAATTTACAACACTTAGGTCGTGTACGACTTATAACCTGCGACTTACGACTTATAACAGAACGGCCTAAAAACATGCGACTTAACAATATGTACAACGGCTTAAAAACATGACGACTCAACAACAACATAGAATTATAACAGCCCATAGGTCGTTTACGACCTAAATACAACAAAGCTCAGCAAACACCCATGACATACGACTTATCAATGCTTCACGAGTTAACATTGCCACGACCTAAAATTCAGCGACTCAAGAGACAATAGCTGCATCACTTTACGCGACCTACCTAGGTCGTAGGTCGTACGCGACTTATCTTAGGTCGTGAGCTCCCTTCTTCAGCGTACTCGTTAGGTCGTAGACGACCTAAATCACTTCCCTTAAGTCGTAGTCTCTTTCCCTTAAGTCGTGGACGACTTAAGTCTCCTTCCTTAGGTCGTGACCCGCTTGAGTTAAGTCGTGAACGACCTAAGACTTTGCAACCACTTAACTTCTCCATAGAATTCGTAGCCTGGATTGCATTATTAGGTCGTAACCTTTTGTCTCTTGATTTGTTATGTCGTGGACGACCTAAAGCTATCCCTTCCTTAGACCGTGGACGACTTAGGCCTTGTGAATTCGTAGCTTGCACTGCTTCGACTCTGGCCTGAGCTGCGCCATCCTCCCCAGGTTGAGAAAAATTCGTCCTCGAATTTGTAAGTTCTTCCACATCGGATCGTTCATCCCCATAATATGGTACGAGATGTTTAACATTGAACACATCAGAAGTGTACACATCCTCCGGCAACTTCAACTTATAAGCATTTTCATTAATCCGTTTCACGACTTCTACAGGACCAATTTTCTTGGCTTTCAACTTGTTATAAGCGCCCACTGGAAAACGATCCTTTGTTAACACAGCATATACCATATCTCCTTCATTAAACTCAACATTTCTTTGCTTCAGATCTGCAGATCGTTTATACTTCTCATTTTCCTTCTCCAATCGTTCCTGAACGATTTTATGACATTCAGTCAACCCATCAACAAAATCAACAGCTCGTTTAACCGTCCCCTTTGGTTGTGGTACTACCGTTAAGTCCAACGGTCCCCTTGGCAAACTTGAATATACAATCTGGAATGGATTGAAACATGTGCTACGATTTACCGCATGATTATGAGCGAATTCTGCTTGACTTAACTTCACATCCCAGCTTTTCAGATTATCTTTCACCAGACATCGCAATAAATTCCCCAGCGATCTGTTAACCACTTCCGTTTGGCCATCAGTTTGTGGATGGTAAGCGCTACTAAAATTCAGCTTCGTTCCGACCATCTTCCACAAACTTAGCCAAAAATGACTCAGAAAACGAGTATCCCTATCCGACACAATAGATTCTGGCAATCCATGAAGTCGATATATCTCTTTGAAAAATAACTGAGCAACATGAATAGCATCCGCCGTCTTCTTACAAGCAATAAAATGTGCCATTTTCGAAAATCGATCAACCACCACATAAATGGAATCGTTTCCCCTTTGAGTTCGCGGTAACCCCAAAACAAAATCCATACTCACATCAACCCAAGGCTTATTTGGTACAGGTAACGGCATATATAATCCGGCATTGGTCGCAGTTCCTTTCGACACCTGACAGATATGACATCGCTCCACAAACCTTTCCACTTCTTTCCTCATTGATGGCCAAAAATAAGATTGAGAAATCAGCTGTAGCGTACGGTCTCTACCCACGTGGCCTTCTTCATGTAGCTCCTTCACAATCTTCATTCTCAAACTACAATCAGGTATGCACAATCGATTTCCTTTGAACAGAAAACCATCTACCATCATAAACTCATCCGTCTCTCCCTCCTTGACTTTATCAACAAACTTTGCAAAGTAAGGATCATCGACAAATAATTCTGGCAACACATCAAACCCCGTCACTTCAACCTTCATTGTTGTTAACAAATGATTCCTTCGGCTCAACGCATCTGCCACACGGTTTGTAACTCCAGATTTATGCTTCACCACAAATGTAAATTGTTGCAGGTACGCAATCCACGATGCATGTCTCGCTGAAATCTTGTCTTGCCCTTGTAAATGCTTCAACGCCTCATGATTAGTGTAAAGAACAAACTCTTTCTGAAATAGATAGTGTCTCCAGTGTTTAATAGCTTGTACAACAGCATAAAATTCCACATCATAAGTACTATATCTCATCTTCGCTCCCGATAGCTTCTCATTAAAATATGCAATAGGACGTCCCCTCTGACTCAACACTCCTCCAATCCCAACCTTGGATGCATCAGTATGAAGTTCAAACACTAACTGAAAATCTAGTAACACTAGAATTGGTGCTGACGTCAGGAGTTCTTTAATTCGCTCAAAAGCAATCTCTGCTCCCTCCATCCATGCAAACTGTTTACCCTTCATACAATCAGTCACAGGTGCCATCACACTACTAAAGTGTGGAATAAACCTTCGATAAAATGAAGCCAACCCGTGAAAACTCCGAACCTCCGTTATCGTCTTGGGTTGCGGCCAATCTCTGATAGCTTCAACTTTACTTTGGTCCACCTGTATTCCTTCTTTCGATACAACATACCCCAGAAATAAAACACTCCTCGCCATAAAAACACACTTCTTCGTAGCAGCATAGAATTGTTCTTCACGAAGGATAATTAACACTTTCCTCAAATGCTGAACATGCTCCTCCGTACTAGCATTGTAGATCAGAATATCATCAAAGTAAACTACCACAAATTTTCCAATGTACGGCCTAAAAATTTGGTTCATCACCCTCATGAAGGTACTTGGTGCATTCGATAGACCAAACGGCATAACCAGCCATTCATACAATCCTTCCCTCGTCTTGAATGTTGTCTTCCATTCGTCCCCTGGTCTAATTCGTATCTGATGATAACCACTTTTAAGATCAATCTTCGAAAAGATCACAGACCCACTGATTTGATCTAACAGATCATCAAGCCTCGGCATCGGAAATCTGTATCTGACCGTTATCTTGTTCAATGCTCTACTATCCGTGCACATTCGCCATGATCCATCCTTCTTTGGTACCAACAAAGTTGGTACTGCACAAGGACTCAAACTCTCCTGAACTCGCCCTTGTTCCAGTAATTCCTCCACCTGTCTCCTTAACTCTTCATGTTCCCTCGGACTCATCCGATAGTGTGGTCTATGAGGCAATGCAGCACCTGGCACCAAGTCAATCTGATGCTGTATGTCTCTAAGCGGTGGTAACTCCTTCGGTAACTCCTCTGGAAACACATCATTGAATTCCTCCAAAACTGGTTTCACTTCCTCTGGAACTTCAGCAACCTCACTGCTTTCATGCCCAATCAACATAAAAACTTCAGGACTCTCCTCTATCTCTTCCACGAATTCCTTCAAGGACAACAAGGTTTTCAATTCCTCAATCTCCTCCAGCTTGTTCTCATTCTGTTGTCGCTTTTTCAGAACTAAGGTAATTTTCATGCCCTCGAACAAGAAACTGTAACTATTCGTTCGACCATTATGCTGTACTTCACGATCGTACTGCCACGGTCTTCCCAACAACAAATGGCAAACATCCATGTCAACTACGTCACACCAAATCTCATCCTTGTATTTCTTTCCGATAGAAAATGGAACATGAGCTCGCCTTTCTACCTTTACCTCTCCTCCTTTCCTCAACCAAGCAAGCTTATAAGGACTAGGATGTTTCTCCGTCTTCAATTTCAACTTCCTCACAGCTTCCGTTGAAATGATATTATCACAACTCCCAGCATCAATGACAAATTTACAGACCTTTCCCAAAATAGTACACGTTGACTGGAAAATGTTACTTCTCAACCAACTCAACTCTTCCTCCTGCTTCGGTGTTAAACAAGATCTTCGTAGCATCAGATTACATCCTTCGTCTCCTGACACTTCTTCTTCCTCATCACGCTGTGAATTGTGATCTCCTTCGACATCCTCATCCTCCACTTCAACAACCATAGTTCTCTTCTTCGGTTTTGGACATTCGCTGCTCTTATGACCCACTTCCTGGCAATTATAGCATTTGAAATTGGTATTGACTTTAGGTTTAGCCACTTCATGAACAACTGGCTTATTCGATGCTTTAGGAAGATTAGAACTACTACCCGCTCCTTTGTTATGCCCCGTAAAACTCGGAAACACACCTCCCCCACGTCTTCCTTGTTTCTCCCAAGCCAACGCCTTCTGATGCGCTTCGGCCATAGATTTGGGGTCGAACATGTTCACCATGTCTTGGATCTGTGCTCTAAGTCCACCGACAAACCTTGCGGTCAATTGTTCTTCTCTTTCCATGATATCATTTCGAGCAATTAACTGGTAGAACTCATCTGCATAATCAGCAACCGTCTTCGTTCCTTGCCTCAAATTCTGTAGTCTCTGATACATTAGTGATTGGTAATTATAGGGCAAGAACGTAGCTTTCATCAATTTCTTCATCTTTTCCCAAGCAACAATCTTTGACTTCCCCATCCGATCCCTAGTAAGTTTGGTTTGCTGCCACCATGCCATAGCTCTCCCCCTCAACCTAGTAGCAACCAACTTCACTTTACGATTTTCCGGAACCTCCTTGAAGTCAAAAATTTCCTCAACATAAGCTAACCAATCAAGAAACTCCTCGGCTTGCATACCTCCTTTGAACTCTGGTATTTCAGTTTTCATCCCAGATTCCCACTTGTGATCATACTTCGACTGATTTCTTCCTTGTCCACGTCCTCGTCCATGAACACTACCATCATCATACTCTTCCTCGAAATCTGATGTATAGCGATGTCGATCCTGACCACCAACATCTCTACTACCATCACGTCTTCCACCAACATCCCTACCACTTCCACTCCTACCACCAACATCCCTCTGATCTACATTCCTTCTATCACGATCATCATCATTCCTACTATGGTTATCAGCACTTCTACGATCATAATTTTCTCTCCTCTCCCGGTCTGAATGTGGTGAAACTCTACTTCCTCCATGGATTGATTCAGGTGAATTATTTCTTCTTCTACTTTGATTCAATTCCAGCATCATTCTCTCCAATCTACCAATACCTTCATCAAATTTTTCATGCATACGTTGCTCCATTTGATCGGCCTCTTCCCTTCGATACAATGCTTCAATATTTTGATGGCGGTTAGCTCTCCTCGGCGGCATGGTTCAAACTTCTCAAATACTTCACAAATCAGACACAACTTCAACACTTCAAAAAAATTGCACGGCTCAAACTTCAAGCTCGGCTAACACTTCAACTTTGAAATTCTCGGCTCCAAGACTCGATTTAGCTATGATTGGCTAAACAAGCTCTGATACCAAACTGACGCAGCGGATTAAATAAAAACAAGGTAGATCGATGAAAGTAGCAATCGGTGGATTGAGAAATACTGAAAAGCCCAAATTCGTTGATCCGAAGATACCGAATTCTAGCTATCTCTGACAAGTTGATCGCGCACGATACCGTGAAGAGAGATCTATAATTCTTCGAGCGTTGATCAAGCACACTTGATTCCACGAATTGGCTTCAACGATCGAAGATTCGAGCGCACTCGAATGTCGAAGGTGGAGATAGGAGATTACACTCAACTACCGATTTTAATTGAAAGCACAAAGCTAACAAACAAGAATTTCATTCAAAAATCAATCCGTTCAAAATGTACAACACACTCCCTATTTATAGCAGTTTTCACCCTGACCCTTAAGTCGTATACGACTTACGAATCAACTAGGTCGGCAATGACTCAACAACCCACGACTCAAGCACTTGTATTACAACCCACACAACATCACAAATTTACAACACTTAGGTCGTGTATGACTTATAACCTACGACTTACGACTTATAACAGAACGACCTAAAAACATGCGACTTAACAATATGTACAACGGCTTAAAAACATGACGACTTAACAACAACACAGAATTATAACAGCCCATAGGTCGTTTACGACCTAAATACAACAAAGCTCAGCAAACACCCACGACAAACGACTTATCAATGCTTCACGAGTTAACATTGCCACGACCTAAAATTCAACGACTCAAGAGACAACAGCTGCATCACTTTACGCGACCTACCTAGGTCGTAGGTCGTACGCGACTTATCTTAGGTCGTGAACTCCCTTCTTCAGCATACTCGTTAGGTCGTAGACGACCTAAATCACTTCCCTTAAGTCGTAGCCTCTTTCCCTTAAGTCGTGGATGACTTAAATCTCCTTCCTTAGGTCGTGACCCGCTTGAGTTATGTCGTGAACGACCTAAGACTTTGCGACCACTTAACTTCTCCACAGAATTCGTAGCCTGGATTGCATTATTAGGTCGTAACCTTTTGTCTCTTGCTTTGTTATGTCGTGGACGACCTAAAGCTATCCCTTCCTTAGACCGTGGACGACTTAGGCCTTATGAATTCGTAGCTTGCACTGCTTCGACTCTGGCCTGAGCTGCACCAACGGTCAACTCGAGTCAACTCAAAATCAAAGTCTCTGGCTAGAGCAGTTCGGTTAATAATAATTGTTATTATTGAACCAATGACTTTGTGTTTGGACTATACAATTGAATAAGAACGATATTAGAATTCCGACCATCACCAAATTACATAAGTTTTGAATGATATAGTTTTAACGAAGAGAATTGGTGTAAATAAAAGTCACAAACGGGTAAAGCTTAATAAAATAAAATTGGATTTTACTGGTACCAAGTAAGAGGTAGATTTGGCCAAAATGTCACACCACCTACTAAGTGACAAGAATGTTAATATTCGAATAGTTCGATATTAATCGCTGACCAAATTTATACTCGAAGAGTTACACAAGCAAAACGATGATTCACCTTTGACTAAACGATTTAATTAGTTTCTAATTGCTATAAACTAATTAATATTTATGAAATATTAATTATAAATTGTTGATTATGATTTGAGGAATAAATATGATTAAATATATTTATAATAGTTATAAATATATTAATCGATATACGGTATCGATAAGCGATTAAATTGGATTTAATTAAACAATATTTTCTTTGGCTTAAACAGATTTTTGGCCCATCATAATGGGTGAAATTTTCGGCAGCAACATGATATGAGGGCGGCTTAAAATAGGGTTTAGATGCTAGATTTTGGATGGCTCGGATCAAGGGAGAATTATATGGGATAAGATCCACTTTTCCTCCTTTTTATCCACTATATAAGCAAACCTAAATTAATTTGATTAGGACTTTTGACTGCCATCTCCTTCACATCTTGCTACCTGAAAGTACTCCATTAGTGCTCCAACATATCAAGATCAAATCAACTCAAAATCATCACTATCCAATAGTCAAAGGTCAACAATTCAAGAACTAGTATTCTGCTGAATCGAAAAAGGTTTCTAAAGGGAGAGTTCATCCTTTCAAAGTGTGCTTCAAGGCTTTGGTTCTTAGGTATGTTTTATCAAATCATAGTTTATAATTCTCTTAACAATATTTTATTATATGTACATATATATCATTCTGTTAATTAGGTGAGGATTCTGATATGAATTAATGTTGTCACAAATTGGTTTGGTTATACATACGTATATACTTATAAAAAACCAATTTTTTCATATTAGATCGGTACAACAGCATAATATTTATACTAAGTAATATTTTATTACATTATATACATATACGTGCGTACGTACATATACATATATGTATATTTAATTACATATATATGGTTTATATTTAATTACAACATTATTATACTATAGTTAAAATCGATCATATAATTTTGTATATGTAAATTTATGGTAATAGTAATTTTCAACTGGAAAAAATAATTTTCAAATTATTTATTACTATTTAATATTATTTGAATCAACATACTACATAAATAAATCATATAAAATCAAATATGTTATGAATTTTTTTTTAAAATTATTTTAACATCAGATAAGCTCTCAAAACGAAAATAAAAATTAAAAAACATTTTTTGTTATTTTTAAAAATTATTATTCAAATCGGCCAAAATTAATATATTAATTATAAATAAAATATGAATGAAAAAAATGTGGAAAAAATTTCAAACTTTGAAATATCATTTGTGATTTATTAAAAATTTAAAATTTGAAAAAAGGTTTCAAAAATAATTTTTTATTAATATTTTATGTAATTTCGAATGAATATTCAATTAAATTATATTTTGAAATAATAAAAAAATTATGCTATACACACAATCTGGATAAAAAAGAAATTTTTTTAACTAATATATATATATATATATATTCACATATTATAAATATATTTTTGTATATATATATACATATATATTTTAAAATAAATACAAAATATTATTTTACTGTTATGTATACGCTAGTACAAATTTTATTCATGGTTTAAAAAAATTATTATTTATTTAATATTTAAATAACTCATTAACATTTAAATAGATATATTGTAATAACTATGCATTTATACAAATGTAGAATTAATATTTTATTTATAAAATTATATATATATTTATTTATTTAAATATTATATACATTTACGTAAAATTATTTAAACAAACTTAATACTTTCATTTGTCGATACATTTATTTATAATATTTATATATAAGTAATAGTTTATATACACACATATATTTAGACATCATATATTTACATATCGGATGAGCTAACATGTTTGTTGTGATGAAAATCGCAACATCTATACACAGGCATGTTATACCTTGCACGATTGACATGTTACACATGCATATACATATATGTGTATATAATACATACATATATAACTTAATTAAAATTATATACATGATTTATAAATTAAAATAAAATAAAAGATTTTATTTAAATAATATCTAGAAATATTCTAAATGAATTAGACTCATAGGCCCAATAAAGATCCAATAAGAGAATTTTTTGAAATTCACCCATAACTTCCACTATGGACTGACCTATTCCAATACGAAGGATGTCTCCTTGGAAGGCAATTCAAAACGATCATCCCAAAGGAGTCATACTTAAGAGCTAAAAGCCTTTAGAACTCATACATATGAATGTGTGTGGTCCGATCAAGCCAAGTTCACTTAGTAAGAGTAACTATTTCCTTCTTTTCATCGATGATTTTTCAAGAAAAACATTTGTGTATTTTTTGAAGGAGAAACCAGTGGTGTTTGAGAACTTCAAGAAGTTCAAGGCCCATGTTGAGAAGGAAAGTGGCTTTGTGATTAAAGCCACGAGATCTGACCGTGGAGGAGAGTTCACATCAAAAGAATTCCAGAAGTAATGTGAAGATAATGGAATTCGACAACAACTGACGGTGCCTAGATCCCCTAACAAAATGGAGTAGCAGAAAGGAAGAATAGAACATCTTTGAGATGACAAGGAGCATACTTAAAAGTAAGAGGCTGCTAAAGGAGTTTTAGACAGAAGCAGTTGCATGTGCAGTTTGTCTATCAAACCTATCTCCAACAAGAAGTGTGTAGGGAAAAACACTTCAAGAAGCATTGAGTGGAAGGAAGCCTAACATTTCTCATTTAAGAGTGTTTGAAAGCATACCTCACATACATGTACCGGATAAGAAGCAGAGCCAGTTAGATGACAAAAGTGAGAAGTACATCTTCATTGGTTATGACACCAACTCCAATGGCTACAAGCTCTACAATCTCGATAAGAGAAAGACAATCACTAGTTGAGACTTTGTGTTCGATGAAGAAGGAGAATGAGATTGGAGATCATATAACGAAGACTACAACTTCTTTCCACATTTTGAAGAAGATGACAAGCAACAACCAAAGATTTATAAGCCACTAGTCAAGAAGACGTAAGCTCAAGTGAAAGGGCTCCAAGCTTTATAAGCCTTCAAAAAATTTATAAGGTAACTAAAAATTAAGATAGTCTTACTCTTTTTTGTCTATTTGCGGATTGTGAGCCCATGAACTTCCAAGAAGCCTTGGAAAAGAAGAGTTGGAGAAATGCTATGGATGAAGAGATAAAGGCGATCAAGAAGAACGACACATAGGAGTTAGCTTCACTTCCACAAGGGCACAAGACAATCGATGTGAAGTGGGTACAAAAAGCAATGAAGAATGCCAAAAGAGAAGTTGAAAGATACATGGCGAGATTAGTGGCAAAAGGCTACAGTCAAAGAACTGGTATTGACTACAATGAGGTATTCGCTCCCTTCGCTCAACTAGAAACTATTAGACCGATAATTTCTTTGGAAGCTCAAAACAATTGGAAGGTGCATCAAATGGATGCAAAATATGCCTTCCTAAATGGAGCTCTTGAAGAAGAAGTTTACATCGAGATCCCACAATTCTACGAAACCAAGGGAGAAGAAGACAGGGTCTTGAAGCTGAAGAAGGCATTTTATGGGTTAAAACAAGCTCCAAGAGCTTGGAATGCTCGAATTGATATGTATTTCCAAGAGAGAAACTTCATCAAGTGTCCATATGAGCATGCACTCTATACCAAAATCTAAAACGGTGATACGTTGATTGATACTTGTATGTAGATGACTTGATCTTCACAAGTAGTAATCCAAGTATGTTTAATGAGTTTAAGAAAGAGATATGTTTAATGAGTTTAAGAAAGAGATGACAATAGAGTTCGAGATGACTGATATTGGGCGCATGTCTTACTACCTCAGAATTGAAGTAAAACAAGAAGATGGACGCATCCTAATCACTTAAGAAGGCTATGCTAAGGAAGCGCTAAAGAAATTTAAGACGGATGACTCTAACCTAATATGCTTGCTAATGGAATGTGGAATCAAGTTATCAAGGCAAGACAAAGGATAAAAAGTGGACCCAATACTCTTTAAGAACTTGTTTGGGAACATGTGATACTTAATGTGCACAAGACCCGACATCTTATATGCGGTAGGAGTTGTCAGTCGATACATGGAGAATTCAACAACAACTCATTTGAAGGCAGCAAATGAGATTCTTTACCATGTCAAAGGGATAACAAATTTTCGCATGTAATATTCTATTTCTTATAATTATAAGCTTGTTAGATATAGTAATGACGATTGAATTGGGGATATAGATGACCGAAAGAGAACAAGTGGCTTCATGTTCTATATGGGAGACACAAACTTCACATTGATGTTGAAGAAGCAGCCGATTGTCTCTCTTTTCACATGCGAAGTAGAGTATGTAGTTGCTACTTCATGTGTTTGCCATGCTATTTGGTTACGGAACCTGTTAAAAGGGTTGAATTTGCCACAAGTGGAGACAACCAAGATTTTTGTTGACAACAAGTCAGCAATTATTTTAGCCAAGAACCTAGTCTTCCATGACTAAAGCAAGCACATTGATACATGCTATCACTATATTAGGGAATGTGCCGTCAAAAAGGTTATGTCGATAGAGTTAGGGGTATGCCCTAGGGGCAATTATGTAATTTGTTACATATATCTAACTCGATAACCAATCTAATTCGAATTTAAATGTATTTACTTTCTATTATATACTTGATATAATGTGTTATATTAATTAATTAATTTAACTAAAAGTATATTTAAAAGAAAATCCATAAATGATACATTTTGTGATAGTAGTTGCTAAGTGTTATAACCGCAAGTAACTTATCATAATGAAAATAAATATACCATTTTAAATGTTCCTAGTCAAGATGCATGAAGACTGGATATCGATGTATCTGTTGAGACTAGAGTACGCAATGTTCCGAACGTTAGGTAGTGTATTACTTATGGCTGCTGAGGGCACCTAGAGGTTACGTACTTATAGTTATTGGATAACTATGTAACGACTCACTCGATAGTTTTTCTATTGGTTAATATAACTAAGGTGATCCAAAAAATATTAATTCGACCGATTTACACAATTCTCTCGACCTGTAAATACTATGCATCTTTAATTAGAAAGCTCCACTTTGATTATAGTCAAATCATGGCATGGCGTTCCATCAAATGACTATATTTGGGTCAACGGGAAGTATTGGAAGTGAAACACTATTCAAGAGAAGATTCATCTCCTCAGTTATATGGAGTTAGAATCACGATTAATTCAAGTCAACTCAAAGTCAAAGTCTCTGACCAAAGCATTTCGGTTAATAATAATTTTTATTATTGAACCAAGGTCTTTGTGTTTGACTATAGCGTTGAATATAGATGATATTGAAATTTTGACCATTATTAAATTTCCTAAGTCCAAAGTGATATAATTTTGACGAAGAGAATTGGTGTAAATAAATGTCACAACCGGGTAACGCTTAATAAAGTGAAATTGGATTTTGCCAAAACTAAGCAAGCTTGGCCAAAATAACATACCGCTTGCTAAGTGACATGTGAACTTTAACATTCGAATAGTTCTATGTTAATCGCTGATCAAATTTACACCTGACGAGTCACACAACCGATATGATGATCTCATTTCAGACCAAATGATTTAGTTAGTTTATAATTGTTATAAATGAATTATATTAATTAATATTTAAGAAATATTAACTATAAAACTTTGATTATGATTTGAGGAATAAATATTATTGTATATATTTATAATAGTTATAAATATATCGATCGATATGCGATATCGATAAGCAATTAAATTAGATTTAGTTATTAGTATTTATTTAGGTTTAAAATGGGTTTACATCCAATGAAAAGGGCTTGAAATTTCAACTAAAATGAGGGCAATATGCAACCATAAGATGGTGCAACAAAGGCTTTGAGATGGAGGGCTAAGATGGAAGGGAATTGGTAAGAGATGATGATTGATCCAAAAATATTTCCAACTTCTCCTCTATATAAGCATCTCTATTCTCAACCTGTAAAAAACTTTTGGATGCCTTCTATCTCTATTTTGCTGGACGATCCATGCCTCCAAGAGCTCCATTAATATTCAAATCAATTAAAACTACAGCTATTTGATAACAAATGGTCTACGATTCAAGGACTGGCAAACTGCGAAATTAAAAGAGTTCTAAGGAGAGATATTCATCATAGCAAGGTGTACTTCAAGGCATAGGTTTTGGTATGGTCTTATTTTGTATGACTTATAATTAATGTGTAATATTCTATTGCTTGTTTATATATATAATAATTATATTGTTAGTTAGGCGAGATTTCTATATGTATAAATGTTGTCACATATTGAATGGTTATATGTATGTATGTACAATAAAAAACATTTTATTGTATAAATTTTATGTATACACAGCCAAATAAATTTGTTTTAATTTTTTTAAATTTTACTAATTATATTTATATTAATATGTCATATTACATAAATTAAAAGACTTATAAATAATTATGCCATTGTATCATTTTAAAATTGATCTTATATTTTTATATATGCAAATTAATACTAAATATAATTTTAGGTAACAGAAAAGTATATTTTAATAATTATTTACTAATTTTAATATTATTTAAATTGAAATATATGTAGAATAATTCATACAAAATAATATATGTTTCGAAAATTATATTTTAAATTTAATAAAAAAAATTCATTACAATGTTATCTCTTGGCCAAAATCTCATGTGCCATTTGTTTCAAAAATGCTTTGACTTTTAAATGCGCTTTGACATTCAGCAATAAAGTCCAGTAAGATCTTTTTAGTTCTACTGCGTATGATTTTACTAAGGATTTTGTAAATAACATTACAACAAGCAATCGGTTTATAATCTTCTATCCTTGCAGGGTTTTCTTTCTTTGGGATCAAGCAAATAAACATGCGATTTATTTCTTTTAGAATTTTACCTGATTGAAAAGACTCTTGCATGGCTGATACTAGTGATGTTTCAGGTCCCCCCCAATGCCTCCTATAGAACTCGGACCCCAATCCATCTGGGATGGGAGCGGAGTCACGATGGATGGAGTCCAAGGCAGTCCAGACCTCTTTTCTTGTAACCCCCCTACTCAACATACACCTCCCTCTAGTATTCATCAATCTTCTGCAGTTAATTGGTAGCAAGTTGCTTTCAGTATAACCATTGTAAAGTTCAGTGTAATAATTGATGGCCTCTGCATCTAGAACTTGGTAGTTATTGCATTGGCTGTCATCTTGTTTGAGACATTGAAAGTATATGTTAGAATTTATTTTGATAGACATTTTAGTATAAAAAATTTGGTGCATTCATCCCCTTCAGTTAACCACTTCTCTTTCTCCTTTTGTCGTAGTTCAATAGCTTTAATTTTTAATGCTTCTTTAAGTTAGTCCTGCACATGATTGTAGTTTTTCCATAAGTCAACATCAGATGCACCCGATTCAACCTTAAGTAAGTATTCTTCACATTGTTTCTGTAGTTTAGAAATGTTTTCAGTGTCTCTCGATCTGCATTTGTTCCAGTTCTTCAGTCTTTGCTTAATGAATTTAAAAGTGTGCAGGAGTGTAAATAAATGACATCCATCTACCATCTCACATTCATTCAAATTTACTACTGCTACATCATACCCATCAATCAAGTGTCATTCATTTGCATATCTGAAAGGGCGACCCTTCTCCATGGAAGGTCTGTTACTTAATGTTATCCCGCCTTTTGGCAAGGCCGTGACACCAAAAAGTCGACTAGAAATCAATGACAGTCCATCCTGTAGGACGGTTACATAACAAGTTCACCATGGATATCGATGAATTTTGTCCGAGTCCGGATCAGGCTACAATTGATAAGACATGACAAGTAAAGCCATGAAAACCAACGTTCCCAGTTTCAAGTCAATCCGAGTTCATTTGCTCAAGATATAGTCGATACAAGATGAGGACATGACCTTGCTTCGAATCCATAGGCCGAGCCTTAGTTCGAATCCATAGGCCGAGCCTTAGTTCGAATCCATAGGTCGAGCCTCAGTTCGAATCCATAGACCGAGCCTCAGTTCGAATCCATAGGCCGAGCCTCAGTTCGAATCCATAGGCCGAGCCTCAGTTCGAATCCATAGGCCGAGCCTCAGTTCGAATCCATAGGCCGAGCCTCAGTTCGAATCCATAGGCCGAGCCTCAGTTCGAATCCATAGGGCGAAGAACGTCAACTTGAATCGATCGTAACTTGAGATCCACAAGTCCAAATGCAATGAAATTTTCACAGAAGCTTAAACGCATGATGAAGAATGTTCACACCAAATTTCAGCTCGATTGGATGATTTCTTGATCGATTCGAACCAAGGGTCGAATCGATCCCAAAGTGGGCCCCAGATCTCCAGATTTCGGCCATGTGGGCCCCCTGATGTATCAGAACTGGTCTCCCTTCATTTTAGACAAAATATCTGCCTCCTACACCTATAAATAGAGCCCCTGGTCATTCAGAAAAGGGGTCGGACAATTCTAGGAGCTAAAGAGCGCCCAGACTCTGCCAGATTTACTCAGAATCACCACTGCTTCCTTAGGTTCAGATTATAATCATACAATCAGTTGTACTACATCAGAAGAAATTGTAATCATCAAGTGAACATTAATAAAATCATCAACTTCAGAGTGGACGTAGGCAAGATCGCCGAACCACTATAAATCTCGTGTTTATGTTCATTATTTCTAAATTGTGATACTCTGTTTGCTTAGATTTGAGATTTGTGTGTGAATATTGTTGATTTATATTCATACACTGGTGCTTTCATAACATTCGGGGTTTGTGACCAATTTTGGCGCAAACACTTTGGTGCTTTCACTGAGAACTGAACTCAGGGATTCTACCGCTTGGAAGTTGAATTCGAAGGTTTAAAATTCAGATTTGAAAAGCTATGACGAGACAATCGAGCAGAAGGCCAAGGCCAGAACAAAGTCAGCACGAAGGGAGTCAAGAGGCTTGCTCAGGAGCAAACCAAGCATCGATCTTCATCACCAGGGATGAGATGGAGACAATGATGAAGAGACAGGAGGAGATGATCCAGAATTTGCTTCAACAAATTGGACAACTTGGAGCGCAAAATCAAGGAACAACCAGAATCCAGAACGGAGTAGGACCATCTGGCGCAGCGCCGAAGCTGGGGGGCATACACTTAGGACATGTTGATCCGAACCTGGGAAGAGAGACAAGGACATCCGAGCAACCTGGCGGCAATAGAGGGATGAACGCTCAGCCAGGGGGGCAGACACCCGAAAGCTCACACGGACTCGGGGGGCAGATCGAAGGTAGCGAACGAGGACTACAGCTTGGAGACAATGATAGATTGGCAGAGATGGTCAGGCGAGCCATGAGAGGTGGATTAGTAAACAGAGATCTTGAAGACGTGAACAGGAGTCCCTTTTCTCCTGCAATTAGGTTGGCTAGGAACCCACCAGAATTCAAACTGCCAATAGTGGAAAGATATGATGAAGGACGGACCCTGCGGTCCATCTAACGAGGTATATAAGGCACATAGAAGTGCTGGGGGCATCATAGGAAGTCATGGCCCGGTGCTTTCCATTATATTTGACAGACATAGCAGCTTTATGGTTCAGACAGCTAGAGAGCGGCTCCATTGGGACATGGACCGATTTGATTGAGAAATTTATGAGGCAATTCACGGTTCACATTTCAAGACCCAAGAATGTGATGAGTTTGGCAACGCTAAAGCAAAAAGCTGGAGAGTCTTTGAGGAATTTCCTGACGCGATTCAATGCGGCGGCAGCATCGGTGTATCGGCCAGATCCATCCATGGTTATGATGGTAGATGTGTCCGGAATAGCTGACGGCACAGAGTTTAAAAATTCATTAACTAAGGATCCGCCTATGGATCTAGGGGAATTCTATCACGAGGCAGAAATTTTTTTGCGATTGGAAGACGCTAATGCTGAAAGAGAAGAAGGAGAGGGAATAGAAGTTTATGCACTTAAAGACAAAAAGCCTCTCGAAAATGATTCAGGCAAGGATAAAGGAAAACGAAAGGCTGAGGATAGTGGTGACGGGCCAAAGCGACTGCGGAGAGAGCCACGATTCACCACCTACTCAGAGTTGAATGAGAGTTTGGAGCGAATCTACCGAGATACACGAGAGCAAGTTCCCTACCGTAGGCCAATACGAAGGGACCCCACTGTTGACGAGAGGAAATCAGACCGATATTGCTTGTTCCACGAACTGAATGGTCATAACACTAACGACTGTAAACATCTGAAGGATGAGGTGGAAGGGCAAATCAGGAACGGTATGTTGCTTCAGTATGTGAGAAGGCGAGCTCCACCAGTGGAGCCAGAGCGACCACCGTCTACATCAACTAGGGGTGACCCTGAGCCGGGACACCGTATGGTTATCAGTTAATTGAAATAATGATGAACAAATCGTAAACCTCTCGCCAACACGGGTAAGTCATTTACACATGTGCGAGATCACGAGTGGTCCATAGGCATGCTCTGAATGACTATTAACCCTATCGTTGTGAGAGTTTACACTTTGACATCCTTGCTTTGCTTTTGTTTCATCTTGATTTGAATATTTGAACTTGATTTTGTTTAACATTTCTGCTAAAAGACTTATTTTCAATGAAAAATACTACTTGTGATTTCATAACGGCTAAGCCGCTTACACATGTACGAGATCGTGAACGGTCCCTAGGCATGCTCTGAGATGGCGATAAACCATTGCAACAAACAATCCGGGAATTCACCCGAACGTGAAACCTGTTATTGATGATACTAAGTCCCTCCCCGGGCACACTCAATTCGCCTCGAACAGGCACCCGACTTCGAAAAGTCACAAATTCGCCTCGAACAAGCACCCGACTTCGAACAGTCACAAATTCGCCTCGAACAGGCACCCGACTTCGAACAGTCACAAATTCGCCTCGAACAGGCACCCGACCTCGAACGGTCACAATTCGCCACGAACGGCACCCGACCTCGAACGGTCACGATTCGCCACGAACGGCACTCGACCACGAATGGTCACAACTCGCCTCGAACGGCACCCCTTGCCTCAAATGGCTTGATCGCGAACGGTCGTCATTTGGGGACATATAGAAATGGCTTGATCGCGAACGGTTGTCATTTGAGGTCATATAAAACTGTCAAACTCTTCGCAGGTTGTACCACAGGTCATCAACAGGATATGAACATCCAGCTTATGGCATTATAAAACACACCTTCCTATCGCAAGGCATGTTTTGGGGGGCAAATGTTATCCCGCCTTTTGGCAAGGCCGTGACACCAAAAAGTCGACTAGAAATCAATGACAGTCCATCCTGTAGGACGGTTACATCACAAGTTCACCATGGATATCGATGAATTTTGTCCGAGTCCGGATCAGGCTACAATTGATAAGACATGACAAGTAAAGCCATGAAAACCAACGTTCCAAGTTTCAAGTCAATCCGAGTTCGTATGCTCAAGATATATTCGATACAAGATGAGGACATGACCTTGCTTCGAATCCATAGGCCAAGCCTTAGTTCGAATCCATAGGCCGAGCCTTAGTTCGAATCCATAGGCCGAGCCTCAGTTCGAATCCATAGGCCGAGCCTCAGTTCGAATCCATAGGCCGAGCCTCAGTTCGAATCCATAGGCCGAGCCTCAGTTCGAATCCATAGGCCGAGCCTCAGTTCGAATCCATAGGCCGAGCCTCAGTTCGAATCCATAGGCCGAGCCTCAGTTCGAATCCATAGGCCTAGCCTCAGTTCGAATCCATAGGCCGAGCCTCAGTTCGAATCCATAGGCCGAGCCTCAGTTCGAATCCATAGGCCGAGCCTCAGTTCGAATCCATAGGCCGAGCCTCAGTTCGAATCCATAGGCCGAGCCTCAGTTCGAATCCATAGGGCGAAGAACGTCAACTTGAATCGATCATAACTTGAGATCCACAATTCCAAATGCAATGAAATTTTCATAGAAGCTTAAACGCATGATGAAGAATGTTCACACCAAATTTCAGCTCGATTGGATGATTTCTTGATCGATTCGAACCAAGGGTCGAATCGATCCCAAAGTGGGCCCCAGATCTCCAGATTTCGGCCATGTGGGCCCCCTGACGTATCAGAACTGGTCTCCCTTCATTTTAGGCAAAATATCTGCCTCCTACACCTATAAATAGAACCCCTGGTCATTCAGAAAAGGGGTCGGACAATTCTAGGAGCTAAAGAGCGCCCAGACTCTGCCAGATTTACTCAGAATCACCACTGCTTCCTTAGGTTCAGATTATAACCATACAATCAGTTGTACTACATCAGAAGAAATTGTAATCATCAAGTGAACATCAATAAAATCATCAACTTCAGAGTGGACGTAGGCAAGATCGCCGAACCACTATAAATCTGGTGTTTATGTTCATTATTTCTGAATTGTGATACTCTGTTTGCTTAGATTTGAGATTTGTGTGTGAATATTGTTGATTTATATTCATACACTGGTGCTTTCATAACATTCGGGGTTTGTGACCAATTTTGGCGCAAACACTTAATAAAATGTGAAGAGGACTATGATCACTCATCGATCTTGGTAGAATGTTAATTTTCATGTCAGAGAATAAGTTCATACAGTCAGTGTTAATTAACACTCTATCAAGTTTGCATATTATTTTCTTACATTCCCCACTTCGCCATGTAAACCGTGGGCTAGAATAGATAGGCTCTACCAGTCTAGTAGATAGTACACAATTGTTAAACTCAAACAATTGAGAAACCCTTAATGTAAGTCTACCTCTTTTCGCTTCTGCTTTTAGAACCGCATTAAAATATCCTAGAACAATCCAAGGACCATGTATTGATGTAGCAATGTTTTTGGGGCTATTCCATAATGCTATTCTACTATACGCAAGATTACTAGCATACATATAAGAAATGAAGAGAGTCCTCCCAAGTTAGTAGCATGTAGAGTAATTTGTTGATCTTCCTTAAAAAGAATGTGCGCCTACAGTATCCCTTTATCCCGCATAATAAGAATTCCGTCTTTGTTTCCCAAATCATTATTGTGCACATAGTTCCACTCACTTCCTATAGTTTCTAGAAAGAATCTTTGATTATCATCATTAAATTTGTTTTCTAGAATGCCCATGATAGAAGGTAACTGCGATCTTCTAAGATTAAAGATATCTAATTTACAAGCATCGTTGTTTAGACCACTTACATTCCAACTGACTGTGGATATTTAGATTGAAGAGAATGGCTCCTCAATTATCTAAGTGCATCCCCTTGCAAATTAATTATGAATACATATATATATGTGTGTGTGTGTGTGTGTGATTTTATTGCTATAAAATATACATGCATATTATATTTTAAAAAACAACTTTGTATATTACGTATACATATATATAGTCATTTATCTAATTTAACATATATATATATATATATAATATATTAACATTTCAAATTTATGCAATACATATTTATATATATATATAAGTAAATATTTATATTCTTTTAATACTTACTTAAAATAACAAGTTTATATGTATATACACATGAATATATTTGGACAACATACAATACATATAAAATGAGCTATCATGTCCATTACGATACAAATCCTAACATTTATATACGGGCATATTATATCTTGCACGGATTATTATATTACACATGCGCACACATACATATATGTATATGATACATATGTGTACCATTATATTTAATTTAACATAAATTAAATAAAATTCAATCCATTATTTATAAATTTAAATGAAATAAAAGATTTTATTTAAATTAAATGTAGAAATGTTCTAAATAAATTTGACTTCATAGGCCCAATAAAGATCTAATAAGGTAAAAAAAATTGAAATTCACCCATAACTTCTGCTGTGAGCTGGTCAAGTTTAACCAATGGTATTGGATCCCAATAGCCTATTGGTTTAAACTAGTCGTGTTAGGGTTAACTATTAAGCTCACAGCCCAAAATCTGTCCCTAACAGAAAATGCCCAAATTTGAATTGGGTCTTTGACTAATTTTCAAAATTGTTTAAAAATTAAAATATAAGGTTTTAAATTTAAAAGTTGAAAGTTAATTTTAAAATAAGATATGCAAAAATTATAAAAGTTATAATATAATATAATTTTTTCAAAATGTTTGAAAATAAATATTAATTTCAAAATTTTAAAATTTATTAATCATATTAATAAAATAAATTAATTAAATAAGTTAATTAATAACTATATGCGTGTATTATATATTATGATATATGTTATGTTGTTTTAAAATGTTTAAAATAACATCAGTATACATGTATGTATATAAATTGAATTTTGAAATTAATATAATTTAATTAAAATCTTTTGATTAAATAAATTAATTAAAAGTTAATTAATTAATTAAATTAACTAAAGGTTAATTAATTAAATAAATTAAAGGTTAATTAATTAAATTAATATACATATATATAAGATATACGTGTAACACTATAATGGTTATAATATGTAATAAATATTTAATATAAATGTTATATTAAATAATATAAAATTGATTAAAATTTTAATTAGTTACAAATTAATTAAATAAGATTTATTATAATGTTATACATAAGACTATTATATAAGCAATGTAAAATATAAAAGTTATACAATAATAAAACTTATATAATATGAATGTATAAACTAAAGCTGGAACATTAAGAAACCTTAATTAGACTTAAGAAATAAATACACACGTAACGTATATAGTGATTTCAGATGTGATTGACACTTGAATCACGAGGATATTTCATTAGAAATACATTATTCCATAAGTCCATATCAGTCGATATAATATACTGAAGATTACGACTCTTTAATATAAAGTTGTCCTCTATCGTTTATATATTAATGGATTACGTGCATATTCTTTAGTTGTTGAGCTTTCCTCAAGCTAAGGATGTTATGTGTAGTACTATTAATATATTGAATAGACGAGGTAAGATAACTGCACATATTTGTTGAGCTTTCCTTAAGGTATGTGCATTATACTTAGGCCGTCACGAAATGATAAGTCCGAGTGAATAATCTCACTTTACTTGTTGATTTTTTCTCAAGGTAAAGGCAGGATTAGGAAATAAGAAGCCACGGGTTAGAAGTTGTATGTGATACAACTGATAAGGAGTTATCCATCGTTTGCGGGCCTATGATTTGTTGAACTTTCCTAAAACTCACTAGTGAAGTCAAAAGACTTCTATGTTTCGCTTAGGTTTGGTGAAACATAAAAGACTAGTGGAAGTCTTATTAGAAAAATAAAATGATAACATTTAAACTTTCTAATATTGTAAGAACACATGCTATATAATGTTATAATAATCTACATTAATAAATTTGTGCATTTAAAATAATTGACAAAACATTTATCAATTAAAATATACAAATGAACTGAATCGAAGATTAACAATTAAAAATATAATATATATTTACTATTTAATACTTCTTGCATGTTATTATTTTCTGTACCTATGCAAATACCTAGTTTTATAACTACTTAATACACTCGTAATTTTGGTTGCTTACGTGTTTATTTGGTCGTGATCGTGTATAGCATTCTACGAGTTTTGAACTCTAAAAGCAATACAATACTATGGATATTTGATCCATGTGCAATCTCATATAAATGTTATATGGTGAATGATCATAGTTTGCAATGCACAATATTTCAATGAAGTTAGTTCATCCGAAATGAGCACATAAAGTACTATATTACGAGATCGAGTATTCAATATTGATTGATTATAATAAAAGATCATATTGTGTTAAATGTAATACTAGACCAATACTATAAGATAGATTTAAGAACTCGATCACTGAAACGTTAGTTTAATCTATTCAGGTGAAGTGCAACATATTTAATGTTCTTATACTAAGGATAATCGAATGCACTTTAGTAAAGAGTTCATTGTGATATTGTAGTAATGGTTTTTCATTTGAATGATTTGACCATTTAAACACTACACCATAAACGCTATTTTGATACGGCTAAAAGCCGTATCTAATCGAATTAGATACGGCTTTTAGCCGTATCAAAATATGGCGAGCTTATTATTTTGATACGGCTACTAGCCGTATCTAATGGGACAATTAGATACGGCTACTGGCCGTATCTAATGGGACAGTTAGATACGGCTTAAGGCCGTATCTAATTGATACATTAGATACGGCTTCTGGCCGTATCTAATGGGACAATTAGATACGGCGATTAGTCGTATCTAATGTATCAATTAGATAAGGCTAATAGCGTATCTAATGTATCAATTAGATACGGCCTTAAGCCGTATCTAATTGTCCCACTAGATACGGCCAGTAGCCATATCTAAGTACTCAATTACACACACATATATAATATTCCGCACTCAAATGATATTAGAAAACAAATAATATTATAAGCAGTGCACATTCAAATGATTCAATAATCCGCATTGCAGTGCATAATAACTTAACAATATCATTACATAACACGAAAAATAGTACATACTAGCATTTAGTACAAATATGAAGTTGAGCTCAAAACAAGAGCTACACAAGTCACAATATCAATACAAAACCTTAAGATGTTCAATAGAACCCAGAGTATAACATTTATAACAGTGTCTCTGGCTAAACCTTTTGCAAATGAATTACTCCAAGTCTCTTGCTACACTTCTTGCTAAACCAAATAAAATTAGCTAGCACCGAAGGTTGCATAAAGATCATTCCTGATTCAACCTGCAAACATAAAAATGGGTATAAATTATAGTAGTACAAAAGACAGTTTGAGAAGTTTGTGTCGTACCAAAAAAATAGTACAACACACTGGTGTACTATTAACCTCATGAGAAGGGCAGTACTTTTGCAACCAAATCGTTATGCTCTATACCCAATCAAGCCATTCATATTTGTTAGAATTTGTTTGATGACTGAATATATTAAAGGGATAGATTTTATCCAGCAGAATTTCATAAATAAGATACTAAATGAAATATATAACTGACAAAAAAACTGTCAAACTAAGATATATCTCATACAAATTTATATAATCCGACAGCATGTTAATGGATTTTGTTTAAAGCATATGCCATGATTTTCACTTGTTTTGGAAGCTAGCCACACACTCTATTATCTTCTAATAGATACAGCTCGATGCATCATATGATTCATATGATATGTACCTGTGATTCATCTAGCAGTCTGACGAAATTTCAGTGTAATTCACAGCCAACACATTTCATGTGCATCAATCCAAGCTTTTTACACCTTACATGAATAAGTTAACCTCAAATTGCATTATAATACTAATGATTTCACTATATTCAACATTTAGTTAGTCAGGTGAATGCTTTATTGCTTCAACTTTGTGATCGCAATTAAAGTTTTAGTTGACTTGTGGTGTCAGTTGTATTAGAGTAAGCAAGTTAAATGAAATAAGAACTGAACAAATGAAATATTGTTCGAGTACAGGGTGCTGACAGAGGAATTAGCACATGAGAAACTATATATGCAAACTTTAGCCACCAAGTTTGTAAGAGAGAACACACTAATTGATAGCCGATCACATTAATTAGTTTAGCAAAAGTAAAACAATCAACAAGTTTCTTTAGAACTTAAGAAGAAATAAATTAACCAGCTTAAGAAGAAATAAATTCACAATTTCCATGCCTTTGTAGCTATAACAAAGCAGAAAAGCTAATATAATCAAGTCATTGACCATAATTATATAAAAACTAAAATCATCCATCAGTTAATTATTTAATAACAGATCACCTTTCATCACATAATGAATGAACAAGCAAAGTCGTTAGACATGTACCATGTTGTTTTATATGAATCAGGTTATGGTTTACCCAATAATCCAATAATATAACTCCTATAAAGAATTATTGTAATAAATACATAAATAAGTAAATAAAAAAAAGGAAAAATGCCTTATTTTCACTGATACAAAGTAGCAGTTTCTCCCCATACAATAAGCACTTTATAACTTATTACTGTTTTCATTTGCTCTCATCTTGTTTTGTAAATGAGAATCAAAAAAGGATTGCATAATAACAAAGATCACATAAAGTGTCTTTAAAGAGTACTTTATTATGTGTTTTAATCGTGAGAAAAATGGGTTGCATGTAAAAGAAATGCACTATAGCAAAGAAGCACACACACAAGCACACATGCCTAGACATATTTTAGAGCATGTTGCAATTGTTTCTGAAGGATTTTGTTCAAGAACATTGTAAAAGAACATACAAAGCATTAGTCACACGAGTTTCCTGAATATCAAAATAAAAACATTAATATTTACAAACAAATAACAGAATAACCCCAAATGTAATTTCTGCACATTTGAAGATATATCTTGAATGGAAGGTGGAAAAACAGATCCTAACAATGAAGAAATAGCATAAAATTCAGATATATTAAAATAGGTCAATTAAAACACTTGTCACTCCTGTACAACTTGCCATATTCTTTTGTCTTCGTATCACTACACTTCTGTACAACTTTAGAGCAGTCGAAACATAGTACATACTCTTTGTGCAGTGAACTAGGAACAGAAACTGAAACAAGCTAAAACTGGAATACAGATAGCAGCCTCCATTGTGTCCCTTTAACTAGCCCTATAGAGCTAGTAGCTACATATATGTACACGCACTGTAATTGTTACATTTTTGCTTCCTTATTTTGAAGGTTAAGTATACACTGAATGTATGTAGATGAATGATATACACAGTGGATGTGGATACGAAATGTACACAAGTGGAAGAAACATGTAAAGGAGGCTAAAGACATTAATGAGTTGCCTTGTTTGAGCAAGCATGCATCAGGCACAGTTTTAAGGCTGTCACCATTTTTGCAGTGTTCAAATCCGCCAGATATGTGGGGTACCGTGTTGATTCATGAGTTTTGATTCATGACACAAGCTTCAGAGATCATACGACGAGAATGCTATATGAAAGCGACAAAAAGAGAATAAGTGCATACCGTGCACTACAAAGAAGATAATCTTACAATTCAGAGATTAGTATGGATATTTTATCTTATTTGAGTCTTAGAACAATGTTAAAATCATTCCTCAAATAATCACACATGCACACAAAACATTTTATATCAAAAACTATGTTCACTGTGCATATAACACCAGGTCGGCCGACCGACCAGGATCCTCGGTCGACCGACCCTGTATCATATGCACAGTGACTTTCTGTTTTGTATACGTTTTTCAACTCAGCTGACCGGCCAGTTTTTCCGGTCGACCGACCAGAGAAAAACGGCTAGTTTTCTGAAGAGACGCGATCTTTTCATGAAGAGTAATGTCATCTATTTCAAGAGGTATGGACACTACTGTTGACTAAAACTATTCATGAAAGATTACAACTCTTCTACAACTATATAAACATATTCAATTCACTTCTACAATCACCGATTCTTGTTTATATTTCTGAAATCTAATCTCTTTTCATTTCTGCAAATAAAAGCATTCACTCTTATTCAATATCACTAGAATCCTTGAATTTATTCATATACTTCGATTCTACGTGATTATCTTCCTTCTAAATCTTCACACACATACATATTCTTGAGGATTTGATTATAGGAAAGTTGTACTATCAAAAGACAATCAGTGTTATTTAGAACACATTCGTCAACAAACATTATGTATTAAGTTGAAGTCCTCTTCGGTTGTTGAGGCGGAAAAATTCCTGTTCGGCTGCTCAGGTGTCGTATACCTATTCCTCCGGGTTAAGTGAGGGGTTTAGTTTAAATCCAGAGGGTATTCTGGGACTGGACGTAGAACGGGAAGTTCGAACCAGTATAAAAATTCCTGGTGTGCTTACTTTAATTTTTACTTTACTGTTATTACCAGTTTCCGCATTAATATACCATATTACACGATCCTTAGTACTGCACGTACACTTTCATTTGGTATTAGAGCAAGGTTATCTTATAACCATCACAAAGTTATTTGATATTTACTTATTTTTAGTAATATGGCAACCACACAAATTAACGATGTTAACACTCACACTAATTCTAGTTTCACAGAAGGTCAATCGACTTCACGACCTCCACTTTTCAATGGTATAAATTATAATTATTGGTCAACTAGAATGAGAATCTATATGCAATCAAGTGGATTTGATATTTGGAATATTATACAAAGAGAATACACAATTCCTACTGGAGAATACTCGACTTGGAGTAACACACAAAAACTAGATGCTACATCAAATGCTAAGGCTATGAATATTTTATTTTGTGCATTAGATAGAAATGAATTCAATAGAGTTAGTATGTGTACTTCCGGCTATGAAATTTGGAGAACTCTTAAAGTTTCACATGAAGGAACGAACAAAGTTAAATTGAGCAAAATTTCTATGCTGAAACATCAATTTGAAAACTTTAAAATGAGGCCAAATGAATCTATAAATGACATGTACTCTAGATTTTAGGATATTTATCATGCTCTATTGTCTCTAGAACAAAAGTTTACTGATTTTGATGTTGTTACAAAAATCTTGAATTCTTTAACGGACGAATGGGAACGAAAAGTCTATTGAAGAAGCAACTGATTTGTCAACATTAAAACCAGAAGAATTGATAGGTAATTTAATGTCCTACGAAGTAAATTTGCAGAAAAAACGAAATGGAGCACAAGAAAAGAAAATTGTAGCATTCCAAGCAGAAAAAGATGATTCCGACTCAGATAATGAAGATATGGCAATGATCGCTAAAAATTTCAAAAAGTTTTTAAAATTCAACAGAAACAAATTCAAGGGAAACAAAAATAATTCCAACAACAATTCTAATAGTAGCAAACCATCATCTTCAACAATGGAATGTTATGAATGTCACAAGAAAGGACACATGAAGAAAGATTGTCCAGATCGTAAAAAGAATAATTTCAAGAAGGACAAAACCAAACGAAAAGCTTTTTTCAGTCACTTGGGACGACACTGACTCATCATCCTCATCAGAGAGTGAAAGTGATAATGAACAAGCAAATGTATGCTTCATGGCTTCGTCAGACGATGTAAGTGATTTTACTTTTGAAGATTTAATTGAAATAAATTCTGAATTAGTAAATTTAACAAAACAACTTAAAAAGAAAAATAAGGAGTTGCAAAGAAAGTTAGATAGAACAGTTTTAGAAGTAGATATGTTAAAAGATGAGAAGGTAATATTGGAAGAAGAACTTGAAATCTCTCAACAATCGAATTCTAACTTATCTTCTCAAATTACGTCAATATCTGAGGAACTAGAAATTCAGAAAAATAAAAACGATGTTTTATTTTTTGAAAATAATGATTTAATATCTAAAATTAAGGATTTAGAGTTAGAAAAATCTAGTCTTAAAATAAAATTTGATGATATTTCTAAAAATGTTTCTAATTTCAATAAAGGAAGAGAAAATCTTTCTAGTATACTAGAAAACTCTCAAACTTCCAACAATAAATCTGGACTAGGATTTAAGAAACAAAATAATTATGCTAAAAGTAAAATTAATAATAAAATTAAGAAAGATATTAGGAAAACAGTTTATTCAAATACTAAAACTATTAAGATATGGATTCCAAAAACCAATAATACATTGATAAGGAATAAACATATCAAAAGTTTTATGGAAACTGTTCATAATAACAAGAATTATGTTTATAAAGGGAATTCTGAACCCGTATGGGTTTGGCTTCCTAAGATCTAACTCTTAGGACCCTAAAAAGATTGGGTACCAACTTTTTATAATTTTTTGCAGGTACCACATAAAAAGAGAGGAAAATGGATTTTAGATAGCGGTTGCTCAAAACACATGACTGGAAACAAAGAAATGTTATCAAA
Organism: Allium fistulosum; assembly: GCA_030737815.1. Taxonomy (NCBI): domain Eukaryota; kingdom Viridiplantae; phylum Streptophyta; class Magnoliopsida; order Asparagales; family Amaryllidaceae; genus Allium; species Allium fistulosum. The sequence continues at coordinate 914,581,869 of CM060908.1, forward strand.
CATTATATACTCAAATGGAGGAGCAGTCACCTTTGGAGATAACTCAAAAGGGTATATCATCGGCAAAGGCAATGTCAATAGCAACGGTACATCTAATTTACCTCTCATTACTGATGTTTTATTAGTTAAAAATTTAAAACATAATTTATTAAGTATTAGTCAACTATGCGACAAAGGTTTTAATATAACTTTTTCAGAAAATAAATGTAACATTTTTGATAAAAATCACAACATTATTTTCGAAGGAAATAGAGATAAAAATATTTATATCCTAAATATGAATGTTAATAATGATTCAAATCTGTGTCTAGTAGCTAAAGAGAATGATTCTTGCCTTTGGCACAAAAGATTTTGTCACATAAATTTTAATACCATCAACAAACTTGCTAAAAATAAATTAGTTAAAGGGTTACCCGATATAAAATTCAAAACTAACATATTTTGTGATGCATGTAAAGTAGGAAAATTAACAAAATCTTCTTTTAAATCAAAGAAAGTAATATCTACAGAACAACCACTTGAACTTTTACACATGGATCTTTTTGGTCCAACTCAAGTGCAATCTATTAATCATAATAGATATGTTTTTGTTATTGTAGATGATTTCTCTAGATATACTTGGATTTTCTTTTTGAAAAATAAAAGTGATACTTTTGATAATTTTAAAATTTTTGTTAAAAGAATTCAAAATATTAAAACCTTGAAAATTAAAAATATAAGAAGTGATCATGGAGGCGAATTTGAAAATGAAGTTTTTGAACAATTTTGTAACAAAAAAGGTATTAACCATAATTTCTCTTTTCCTAGAACACCACAACAAAATGGAGTTGTAGAAAGGAAAAATAGAACGTTACAAGAATGTGCAAGAACTTTACTAAATGGAACAACTTTATCGAAACAATTTTGGGCAGAAGCTATAGCTACTGCTTGTTACATACTGAATCGCGTTTCTATTCGACCATTAACTAAAAATACACCATATGAACTTCTAAATGGAAGAAAACCAAATATTTCATATCTAAAAGTTTTTGGTTCCAAATGTTTTATATTAAATACTAAAGATCAACTAGGCAAATTCGATCCAAAATCCGATGAAGGTATATTTGTTGGATATTCGGAACGAAGCAAGGCCTATCGAATTTATAATAAACGAACACAAATTATTGAAGAAAGTTTACATGTTTCTTTCAACGAAAATTTTAAAAATATAAATCCGAGTGTTACTATTGATTCTGATGATGAATCTACTCAGAATGAGAATATTAGTACAAATGAAAATCTTGATATTCATGAAACCAATACAAATGTAACTTCTAATTTAATAAAATCTCCACCTAGAATTTTAAAAGATCATCCTGTGCAAAATATAATTGGAGAAGTTAATACGAATGTTAAAACCAGACATCAATTAAATCAAGCTGGTCATGTTGCTTTTCTTTCTAACATAGAACCTAAGAATATAAAAGAAGCTTCAACTGATGACTACTGGATACTTGCCATGCAAGAAGAATTAAATCAATTCGAACGAAACGAAGTTTGGGAACTCGTTCCTAGACCTAGTGATCAATCAGTCATCGGTACTAAATGGGTTTTCAAAAATAAAGCAGATGAACTAGGAAATATAACAAGGAATAAAGCTAGATTAGTTGCACAAGGATATAATCAAGAAGAAGGTATTGATTACGAAGAGACGTTTGCTCCAGTCGCCCGACTTGAAGCAATACGAATATTATTAGCTTATGCGTGTTTTCATAATTTTAAACTATATCAAATGGATGTTAAAAGTGCATTTTTAAATGGATTTATAAAAGAAAATGTTTTTGTTGAACAACCACCTTTGTTTAATCATGAAAAATTTCCGGATCATGTATATAAACTTAAAAAGGCGTTATACGGTTTAAAACAAGCACCACGTGCTTGGTATGATCGTCTTAAAGGTTATTTATTAGAATCTGGTTTTGAAATCGGTAAAGTAGATCAAACACTTTTTATTAAGAAAACTAATAAAGATATTTTAATAATTCAAATATATGTTGACGATATTATTTTCGGCTCGACAAATGAAAAATTATGTCAAGAATTTTCAACTATAATGACAAATGAATTTGAAATGTCTCATATGGGAGAATTGTCATATTTTCTTGGATTACAAATTAAACAAATTGAAAATGGAATTTTTATTAATCAAGAAAAATATTGTTATAATTTAATCAAACGTTTTGGTCTTGAAAATACTGCTGCCAAACCAACTCCTATGAGTACAACGGTTCATCTCGATAGAGATGAAGATGGCAAAAGTGTTGATCAAAAGTTATATCGTAGTATGATAGGTTCTTTACTGTATTTAACAACGAGTCGCCCCGATATTATGATGAGTGTCTGTTTATGTGCTCGATTTCAAGCAAATCCCAAAGAATCACATATGAGAGCAGTTAAACGCATTATTCGTTATCTAACTAAAACCAAAGATTTCGGACTATTTTATCCGAAAGAATGTCCTTTTGAATTAGTTTCCTACAGTGATGCTGATTTCGGAGGAAGTCGGACGGATCAAAAAAGTACGAGCGGAACATGTCACTTTATTGGACGTTCCTTAGTCTCTTGGTTTAGTAAGAAACAAAATTGTGTTTCTTTATCAACATGTGAAGCAGAATATATATCTGCTGCTTTGGCATGTGCACAAGTCGTATATATGCAACAGACATTACAAGATTTTAATTGTCATCTTGAAAAAGCAATAATTTATTGTGATAATACCAGTGCAATAAACCTTTCAAAAAATCCGGTCAATCATTCCCGAACAAAACACATCGAGATTCATCATCATTTTCTTCGTGATTGTTTGGAAAAAGAATTAATAAATCTAGAATTTATCAATACTGAAAATCAAATAGCTGACATTTTTACTAAACCACTAAATGAAATTTCTTTTATAAAACTAAGACGAGATTTAGGTATAATGTCGTTTAAAGACTTATGAATAAAATATATATATATATATAAAGTGATGAAAAATATAAAATTATTTTTCTGACCAAAGCGGTACTCGAACTCATGACTTCTGACTTATATGTTAGATGTTGTAGTATAGCCACTTGGGCTATGGGTGTTTCTTGTTCCAGCTCTACTTCTAATTTGCATCATTGAAACTTAATTTCAGAATATACTATTTTTTGACTCTAAAGCATTGTATGTCATTCATTTGTAAACAGATTTTGTTTAAAGAATTCTGTGATTAAAACTAAAATTTGATTTTAGACCACTATTTTTTTAGAAAATATGGTTATATATATACATACATATGTTTATTGAATAGAACATCAAATACAAAACAAAAACTTAAAACAAAAATGTCTTCTAACAATGATGTCTACAATTCTGAAAATTCTCATCTCTCTTATACTTCCCCGGACGACGACTATTCTGATCGTATCCCCGAAGGTGGTCCTTATCCTACATTTCCAATGCCAAACCGTGTCTTAGAATTTCCCTCTCCAGATAATGACCCCCGACACAGGTGGAAACCATGGGAAGACTCCCATACAGGTTATACACCTGATAAAAAGAAAGGGAAAAAGGAAATGGTAGTAACTCCATCAACCAAACAAAAGATTGATGAAATTCATCACTACCAACAACAACAGATGAATATGCAAAGGGAACTTTACTACGAACAGAAAGTCACGGCAAAACGTTTAAGCTTCCTTGAAAAGATTGCCATGAAATTTTGTTCATCTAAGAAGGATGATGTTGCTGAACCTTCTTACAGAACTCCATCTCCCTCTAACCATGTTCAATCTCCAATAGCTCCAATATGGTCACCAGTAGAAAACGTTCCATCTCCAAATTCATGGGAACGTCGATGCTAATTCATCATGGCTATATTTTAGTATATATATGTTATTTTTTAATAAGCTGTATAGATAAATATGATGTAATAATATGATTATATTTCTATAATTCTTATTTAAAAAAAACACAACATGAAAATGTCTATTGACATGCTTTCGGTCGACCGAAATGCCTGAACCGGTCAACTGAAGCTGTCCCGAGAAGTTTTTAAAAAAACAGATTTCTTCCAAGTCGGTCGACCGAAATACCTGACTCGGTCAGCCGAACGTATTCCCGAATGACATTAGAATATTTTTCTTAACTCGGTCAACCGAATTCCCTGCACCAGTCGACCGAAGTTTTTCCCGAAAGTTTCAGCACTGTTCTGAACCTCAACTCGGTCGACCGACCCAGGTCCTTCAGTCGACCGAACGTGTTATTCTGCTGAAATTACCTTCATATTTTAACCCAACCCTTCACCTTTTTATCTCACCTCTTCACTTTACTCTTCCACAACAGATTTGAACCCTAGCCCCCATTACAACCTTCCTAAATTTCTTCAAATTCTTCAAGAAAAATGGCTCCTAAAAAGAAATCTAAGACTACCGCTGGCCAATCTTCCTCAACTCCTGTAGATTCTCAAATTGCTTCTTGGTTAGTAAGTGAAAAAGCTTTAGAAAGATGGATAAAGCTTCAAGATGCAAAAATCTTTGAGGAGTCTTTTGTAAGTTATCCTGATTTTACCGCCTACGGTGTTGAAAACGCCACTCTTGAAAGTGGTCTTGATGCTTTTCTTGACCATAGGAAAAACAACTTGAAGATTAATCATATAATGGTCAAGTTATTCTTAGCAAATCTCAATCTTGTCAATCCACCAAGAAACACTGAAAATTGTGTTTGGACTTCGGTATGTGGCACATCGATGTTTCTCTCCATTGATCGAATGAATCATATTTTAAATGCTCGACCGGGTGGAATCTCATTACATGATGTAGATTGTAATCCATCAACTCATGACCGCCTAAGTCACTTATTCTTTGAAGATGATGCTACCGACTTAAGGCAAACTTCATCTCTTCGACCTAAAGCACGACTTTTTCATCGATTCATGATGAAGTCTATTGTTCCAAGAGGAGGGTCGTACCACTTAGTATATCCCGAAAACTTCAAGGCGTTATATGTTATGTGTGGAAACATTCGGGTAAATTGGACACAACTTCTTATGGATGAATTCCTTACATTCAACCAAGGAAAAATGCTCCATATTTACTATGGAGAATACATAATGCGGTTGATTAACAACTTTGTCACTCATGCACCGGAATCCGAAACATCCAAAGTTCGTACCTTTGACTCACGAACAATAAAATTGATGAAGTTACCCGATGCACCATCCCAAATTAGAACCTTTCAGCAATGGCGTATCATTCCACGAGAACAACTACGTCGTAGCTATTCTACTCCTCAACCCTCCACTCATTCCACAGAACGTATAACTCGTCAAACCTCTATCCAAAGACCACCTCCCGGTACTAGCACAGCGGCTGCCATTGATATTTTGGCCCAAAATCAACTAGCTTTGGATTCCCGCCTTCGAAAAATTGATGGACGTTTCAAGAAGATCAAAGGCTTCTTCGTAAATTTATGGGATGCCTTATCATGCTCTTCTGAAGCCGGTGCTTCCTTTGTTGCTCCTGGAAAAAGACCCGCACCAAATTTCTCTTGGTCTACATCCGAGAACACAAGTTCCAGCACATCGGCAACTCCCGCACCTACCACTCAAAGACGGGGTAAGGAACCGGCTCCTCTCGATGAAAATCTTCATCCAGAACAGTGGGATACCGACGATGATGAGGAGTAATTGTAGTATTTTTAAATTTATTTTAACTTTCAAGAATCTCTTGTACTTTATTTGTTTCTTAATTAATTGTTATGTTATGTTCTAAGCAAACATCTTTAAATTATTTCTAATTAAGCTCAAAGAATGTACCATGTAAATTTAAATGTTTTTTTTTGCATTACTTCAATCTGTTATAAGTATTCCTTTTTGTCGATGACAAAGGGGGAGAAATGTATGCAAATTAATGAATTTTTGCAGAAAAGTCGCCATATATTCAGGGGGAGAACTATAATATATATGTCAATATTACTTCGTCACATAAGTATTGTCATCAATCAAAAAGGGGGAGAATGTTGATTCATGAGTTTTGATTCATGACACAAGCTTCAGAGATCATACGACGAGAATGCTATATGAAAGCGACAAAAAGAGAATAAGTGCATACCGTGCACTACAAAGAAGATAATCTTACAATTCAGAGATTAGTATGGATATTTTATCTTATTTGAGTCTTAGAACAATGTTAAAATCATTCCTCAAATAATCACACACGCACACAAAACATTTTATATCAAAAACTATGTTCACTGTGCATAACACACCAGGTCGGCCGACCGACCAGGATCCTCGGTCGACCGACCCTGTATCATATGCACAGTGACTTTCTGTTTTGTATACGTTTTTCAACTCAGCTGACCGGCCAGTTTTTCCGGTCGACCGACCAGAGAAAAACGGCTAGTTTTCTGAAGAGACGCGATCTTTTCATGAAGAGTAATGTCCTCTATTTCAAGAGGTATGGACACTACTGTTGACTAAAACTATTCATGAAAGATTACAACTCTTCTACAACTATATAAACATATTCAATTCACTTCTACAGTCACCGATTCTTGTTTATATTTCTGAAATCTAATCTCTTTTCATTTCTGCAAATAAAAGCATTCACTCTTATTCAATATCACTAGAATCCTTGAATTTATTCATATACTTCGATTCTACGTGATTATCTTCCTTCTAAATCTTCACACACATACATATTCTTGAGGATTTGATTATAGGAAAGTTGTACTATCAAAAGACAATCAGTGTTATTTAGAACACATTCGTCAACAAACATTCTGTATTAAGTTGAAGTCCTCTTCGGTTGTTGAGGCGGAAAAATTCCTGTTCGGCTGCTCAGGTGTCGTATACCTATTCCTCCGGGTTAAGTGAGGGGTTTAGTTTAAATCCAGAGGGTATTCTGGGACTGGACGTAGAACGGGAAGTTCGAACCAGTATAAAAATTCCTGGTGTGCTTACTTTAATTTTTACTTTACTGTTATTACCAGTTTCCGCATTAATATACCATATTACACGATCCTTAGTACTGCACATACACTTTCATACCGCACGCAAACGAAAGCTCTTATTTTGTTCTGGACCCTTCCATGTTACGTCATTTATTTTTGGTCAAGTATTTTCTTTTCGTTGATACATTCATTATTCACCGATAAAACTGTTTTCAAATTTGGTTTATATTATACTCAAAGTTGCTTGTATTATAATAAATGCTTTTAACTCAACTAAAATTGTCTATTGAAAATTGAATTGCATTGTATAAAATGTCCTATTCCAATAAACAAATAGATTATGATACATTGACTACAAAATTTGCAATTGTGGTTCAGAATATAGGCATGTCGCTCCTAAAATCAGATTTTGTGTATTAAGTTTAATGGTACAAACAATTTGATAGAGTGAATTTAATTCCCTCACAAACTAAAAGTGCTTGAACAAATAATTCATGCGCGTCATCAACACAAGACGCCATTAAATTTCATCACAGACTACAGGGTGCTTGAACAATATGAGATTTTGTTTTTTTAAGATACTCTTTAAAATCTAAATTGTTATTTAATTTATAACTAGTGTTTGAAAACTAATTAAAATTAATTAAAGAAATTGCATATATACCTGCTCCATCATCTAGAGATATCGAATAAGACACTTCAGATGGCACACATATCCACCCACTCCAACATCAATAAAGGTCTCTGCAAATTGATGATTCATTTTGCTGGTTCTCTCATCTGGTAGCAGTATACTGTCCAACACCACTTTTTCGTGTGTGGATGGTACAGATTTCCCATGGATGTTGGACAATGTAGAATCTCGGCATATAGTACCTATTGCAATAAAAGGGAATATTTATTATTATTTAAGTTTTCTACTTATTATGTCATAAATGTTTAAATGTTAAAAATACCTGTTCCTATTAATTCTAAATCAGAGTTGAGGATTTCACATTTTTGATTGTTCGTAACATTGGTCGAATCCTGGAACTGCGAAGCAATGAATTCAGGAGCATTGAATTGTGTGGCGCGTCCTCCATCAGAAGAATTGACCAGTGCACGAATTCCCTGTTCAATATTTCCCACCATGTTAATCAAAACCTCCATTTGCCCAGACAAATTTCCCACCGTACTCTCCAAACTTCCCACCCTCATTTTCAACTCATCTTGCTCGCCATGAACATGTCGGAGTCGTTTCTGTGCAATGGCACAAGCCTTAACTTTAGTCTTTGGTATAACGGTCCCAACACCGCGGCTCCTACCCCTTGCATCCTTACCAAGCACTTGTGATAAGATGTCTTCATCCACTGTTAATTTTTCTTCATCACTATCAGTGATCTTTTCCTTCGCTTTCGCAATTCGATCCTGTAATATGATAATACTTCTATGAATAAGGAATTTTAAAGAATATGCAAGTTAATATTTGTTTAACTTACAAAGTATGAAGAAGTGGCATCTGATATGCTACCATCTTTTTTCCTGTGTGTCTTCTCCCATACTTGACGACGACTGATATTTGTTGATGGACTAGCAACGATCTGCAATACAAGTTGATGCAACGACATGAATATCCAATCACAATGTGTAAATCATTTGAATGAAAATGAATATAATTTACCATTTCTTGTTCTATTTTAGCGTGACTTTTACGTCCTGCATGATGAGCATAACTGAGCAATGCTCTGTTCTTTTTGCCTACCTCCCTTCTTCCGCTCGCTTCAGGCGTTGCTTCATTTTTTACGAACTCTGTCCAATCTTCTTGAGCAACTGTAGGTGGACAATTTTTCAACCGTTCTTCGTCATTGTTGAAAGAGTCATAATAAACTACTCTCAAGTTTTTCTTGTATCTCCTAAAAGCCTCGGCCATTCTCTTTAAAAACATTTCCTTTGAAAGCGGATCGAGCTCATATATTTTTTGCAAAAAATATATTAAATTAAATGTTGTGCAAAGAGTAGAAACCATAAGGCTAATGAATGAAATAGTTGTTGTCAAACAGATAAGGATACTTACCACAATTCGTTCCAAACGTTGTCCTTGTATATTGCAGGTACTTTATTCCAACTTATATATGATATCGGCACATGAGCTCTTACTAGTTTACCGAGCATAGTAGCGATTTTTCCAGCGTTATCTGAGACCGGAATACCAAGTAAGTTTTGATCAACTTTCTTCGCCTCTGAACATGACGAATGTGAAGATGGTGGATTTTCTGACATAGTTTTCTGCAAAATATAATATTACTAATTATTTTAATAAGTCACGATAATAATTATAGATGTATCAATGTATCAATGTCAACACTCCATAACATAACACACTTGCACATACAAAATTATTAAGTGACAACACCTGAAATTGCATTGGAATGTATAAAATATTCAAAACATACATACAGACAATCGTGCAATTAAAAATATACAGACACACAATCATGTGATGTACGAATACTAATAAGTTAACATATGGATTTGGTAAGGTCTTCTAATTTTTCATTGTCTTCAAAAGCTGATTAATAGACGGTAGGGAACTCAATGTCATCCACATTTGTAGTCAACCATTTTGGTGTATGCAAGACCACAGACCATTCGTTATTTTTTAAATCTTTGGAGTAGAAAACTTGACTCGCTTCTGATGCAAGAATAAATGGCTCGTCATTCACGTTATTTTTGTTCTTTAATTTCTCTAAATTTACCATGATGAGGTTTGAAATAGGATCTATTTTGCAACCATTGACCTTATCCTCGACTTTTACCCAATCACAATAAAAAACTGTTTGTTTGAAGTCAGTGTAATCCAACTCAAGTGTCTGTTGAATGACTCCGTAATACGTTGTTTCTGCTTCCTTATAATTTTTATCCTTGCCACTCGCTCTAAATTTTGTAATTTCTCTCATACATACACCGCTATTTTGTGTTACCATACGACCTTCGTACTTTTTCATGGAAAATGAAAATCCATTCACTTGGTACTTCATATAACTACGCGTTATGAACTTCGGCCCGTGCACTAACCGCCATAGAGTTGGATCAACATCGATGGTCTTTAACAGCTCATTACGTAACCATAGATTAAAACTTTGAACTACTTCCACGGTGGTAGCCCTGCCTCTAGGTTGAAATCTAGTACTTTTCAAATAGGAGTTATACCTCCTACGAAAAACACATATCAAAATGTATATATAAATTGAATTAAAAAATTAAAATTCCAAACAAGTTCGTGAACTTACTTCTTCCATTCATCCAATCCATCGAACTTATTAAGGACCCATCTACGCACATGTTCAAACTGCACTTGGGTTAACGTTATGTCTTTACCATTATCCAGAGGTATCTCACCAGCAAACTCATCGTCCTCATCTAAAAACGCTTCGTGGGTATGTTTATGATTGCCATCACCTCCGTTTGGCATATATTCCATGCAGTAAAGACTAGCTTCTTGTACGATATATCCTTCTGCAATACACCCTTCAATGTATCTTTTGTTGCGCACATATCCTTTATATATTTCATCAACCTATAAATGTGATCAATTATATACTGTAGATGGTAGCTATTTATATGAAATAATGATGTGCATAACTGAAATTAGAAATTTACCGTTCAAAAGGATACATCCATCTATATCTGACAGGGCCACAAATCAACGCTTCATCGGCTAAATGAACCATAAGGTGGACACTAATATCAAAAAATGAAGGTGGAAAATGTTTTTCGAATACACACATTGCTTCTACTAAGCTAGCCTTTGCTTTTAAAAGATGTTCCCTATTAATCACCTTTGAACACAAAATGTTAAAGAATAAACTAATACGATGAACAACATTTCGTAGATCCTTATGTTGTGGATAAGAATGTTGAAGCAATACCGGAAGCAAATGCTGCATTATGACATGGTAATCACGTGACTTCATATTTCTTAGTTCAGGAGGATTGATGCTCACATTGTTGTGAAAGTTAGAAGAAAATTTGTTAGGCACTTTCAGATTTTTCAAAACGGTGCAAAACCGTATCTTTTCTTCTTTGCTCAAAGCGAAAGTTGTCTTTGGTATGATTGTTTTATTTGTTTCAGGATCTTCCATCACCCACAACTTTTGTTTTATACCCATGATTTTCAAATCCTTGCGTGCATTGATGCCATCTTTTGACTTATCTTTATGGTCCATAATGGTGCTGATGAGATGCTCCGTGACATTCTTCTCCGTATGCATAACATCAATATTATGTCGGACCAAATTTGCTTTCCAATATGGTAAATCAAAAAAGATAGACCTCCTATACCATCCAGAAATATTGTCAACATCTTCATTGGTTGACTTTTTCCGTTTTCGACCAATTTCTTCTTTTTGTTTACCAACTTTCATTTTGATATTCGCTACTTTCTTTTCAACTTGAAAACCAGTCAATGGCCATTTAGGGCGACGAAGTTCTTGTTCGTTGTTGAAATTTGTCTTATCGTATCGAAACTTGTGTTCGTTAGGAAGAAACATTCGATGTCCCATGTAACACATCTTCTTACTTTCAGGAAGATAATAAGAACAAGTGTTTTCCCCACAAACAGGACATGCAAAATAACCGTGAGTTGTACATCCCGATAAAGTCCCAAAAGCAGGGTGATCATGGATTGCCCACAGCACCCTAGCTCTCATTGTGAACTCAGATTTATTTAACGAGTCAAATGTAACTACTCCTTCCCATAACTGCTTTAGCTCGTCTATCAACGGCTGTAAATAAACATCAATATCCTTTCCTGGTTGTTTTGGCCCAGAAATCAACAATGTTAACATTGAGAACTCCCTTTTCATGCACATAGACGGAGGAAGATTATATGGTACTACAATTACTGGCCAACAACTGTAAGGGTTAGAGAGAGAAGCATGTGGACAGAAACCATCTTTGCTATTCCAACTGTGACATTTTGTGGCTCGGCAGCAAAAGTTTGATCAAATGAATCTGCGACTTTCCATTGAGAAGTGTCACATGGATGACGCATTACGGTTGGATCAGACTTGGCACGACCATGCCAGGTCATCGCATCTGCCATTCATGGTACAGTATACAGTCTCTTCAATCTAGAAATTAAAGGAAAATGTCTTAATGTCTTTCGAGGTACTTTGGTGCATTTTCGCTCTTCGTTTAATGATGCATATATCTTGGTTCATTGCAATTTGTACAAGAAACTTTGTTCGCATCATCTTTCCAGTACAATATGCAATCATTGATGCATGCATCATAAGTTTTGTAATTCATCCCAACTTGCTTAATGATCTTCTTCACGTCGGAGTACTTTGTCGACAGCGTGTTACCTTCGGGGAGTAACTCCTTTATTAGTTCGAGAAGTGCAGTCATACCATTATCTGAAAAGCTGTATTGGGTCTTCAAGCTATTCAGTTTCACAATGGCATACAGCTTCGTAATCCCTTTTGAACATGAAGGATACAGTGGCTCTTTTACGCTACCAAAAAGCGATTTATACTTCTTACTTTCATTGGCCTGCCAATCTGGATAATCAGTAGACTGCTCTCCAACATTAGCATGATCAGGCAACGAATTTGTAGGATGAAAATGATGAAATCTATCTGCATCATTGACCAGATCTTCCATCCTAATATGTTCAGACTCAGCAGTAGTTCTGCCATGACTAACTGGTTTCTGTTTTTCCATCTCCGCCCTTTTTTTCCCCATGAAAATACCACGCTGTATACGATTGGATAATACCCCATCTAAGCAAATGAAAATGAATGTCATCTAATTTGATCGTCTTCATATTTCTGCATCGGGTGCAAGGGCATAAATACAATCCTTTCTTACCACTGTTTTCTTCAACAAAACTAATGAACTTCTGCACCCCGTCTATATAGTATGTAGATCTTAGATCTGATTCATTTATCCATTGTTTGTCTATGCTGAAAGACATACTGCCCTCCTATATCATATTTAACAGAACATGAGACTTGCCTTTCAATGGGTCCTATATCATAACCACTATTTTCAAGATGTCCCAAGCATAATGTCTTTAAAGTGAACATCAATATCAACAACCATTTCATTTCTATAGTTTGAGATTTTAGGGTGAAACCTAAGATATTATTCAGGTTCATTCATTATACTTATTAGAGTTTATGTGAATGAAACAATAAGTGAACCGTGAATGCAAATAACTGATGAAAATTAATTGTATTGACCGATTACCATTGGTTGGGTTGTAGCGGAGTGTAACTTGTTTGGGTAGTTGGATGATCATTTTTCGGTTGGTTATTTATAAATATATGGATATATCAATTCTTTTTTAGTCAATAACAGTTTGATATTATTTTTTATCTTAGTATATTATTATTTTATATATTATATAATGCTAAACATATTACATATGTGATAGTCTCAAGTAATTCCAGAATAGCTAATCTTTACTTCTAACATTCTTTTAGCTTTATTAGATATTACTCTCCACATCCTAAAGCAGGTAAACATAGTGCATATCTTTAAAGAACAAATTCTTTTCCTTCTGTTTCTTTCAAAATCTTTTGGTTTCTTTGGATTTGTAAAAATGATTTTTGAAGGCCTCATTGTTATAAACAATTATGCTTGTTTTTATAAAATGAGCTTACAAGTTAATCGAGAGCACAAATCTAAAAACGATCAATTGAAATCATGCTTGTTTTTTGTTGGATGTTTTGATTTCTTGATGCCAGAACTATAATTTATCTTGAACTTTTACCATTCTTTTCAACTATGATACTCTAATGTAAGACAAACAAGTAGACAATAACCCTAGAATTAATTTTGTGGTATGATTTTAAATATTTAATTAATTTTAAATAGTTAAAATATATGGACTATTTAAATTTCAATAAATGGAACTCAAAATATAGGGTTTATTTTAAACATTAGCATCAAACTGTTTTCAAAAAATTTGCCATTACAACGGCGCTATTTTGTAGCACCGGAGTAATGTCTATGCATTACCCCTCTCCTGATACTTGGCTTGCGCCATTAACAACAATTTTATCCACTTATACAACAATGTCAGAACAATATACAACATTAGCACCAAACTGTTTTCAAAAAATTTGTCATTACAACGGCGCTATTTTGTAGCACCGGAGTAATGTCTATGCATTACCCCTCTCCTGATACTTGGCTTGCGCCATTAACAATAATTTTATCCACTTATACAACAATGTCAAAACCATATACAATGTCAGAACTATATACAACATTAGCACCAAGCTGTAAATTATGCAAGGAGATTAAAATAATACAAAATAGCATAAGATTGACTATTGTATTAGACATGGTATACTTGCAACATTAATTAGTCGATGCAGCATATGACCAAAATCATATCAGAATTTATCCACAACGCATCATAATTACATAATGATGGTTGCTTATTTTGGACTACTTGAATTCGACTTTTATCATTTTAATTTGGATTCTTGCTGTATTGGCGTCGATTTATAATTGCAGACCTGCTTGACCTTATCCACCAAAGAACAATAGTCATTATCCTTCAGATTCATAGCAGATAAAGGGATACCTAAGTATTTAATAGGCAAACTTCATTGTTTTATATTAATACATTCCGCAATTTCTTCTGAATTGATGACTCTACCCCCAAAGAAAACTGTCGATTTATTTTCATTGAGTTGTAACCTTCAAGGCAAGGCTACTGACATTTCAAAGTTAATGCTCTCACTCTGCCAAAAAGACTGGTTCTTTGCTTCATGTTTACTTTTCCAGGGTGAATTTTGAAGTTAAATATTTGTTCAACTAAATTTTGAAATACAAAATGGTTTTATTGTTGTCTAACTAGTTGACTATTTGGCTTGTTGCATGTCCAAATTTAATTACAATTGGTCAAGGGTTTTAAGAAGGAATCGAGCTGATTTAATCCTTAACGAATTATTAACGTATCATAGCATTTACTTTCATATTCTTTATTTGTTTCTTTCTTACTAAATATAGTAGTGTTGTTTTCTGTTCTGTTCTTATGTCTTAAAGAAACATTTGACATTTTTGTTAAATGAAACATTGTTATCACCTCTTAATTTGTCGAATAAATGAGAAGGACAATTGGATAAAAGTTTGATAACTGATTCATGCAGTCTACAAGGGAATTGTTGTATTTTATGAACTTAATATGTTTCGACTGAAGACTCTGCATCTGCTACTTCATGTGTCTTGCATAGGTCTCATATTTCAAGCAATTTCTGTAACCCAAGGTTTTCATATTTTTATGTTGTAGGTATGGAATATAGTCTACGTGAGTTTTATATTATAACATTGTTTTATATCATAAATTTTCTGAAAAACTATCTTTAAGGCGCTTGCACTTTTCTTGTCAGCTTTCGCAAATACAATGATATCATTTGCATTGGCATAAATGAGATGATAAACATTAACATTATCCTTTCAATTAAATCCTCTGACTAATTCATATGCACATAAAATACCACTATGCTCCTTTCTTTAATAAAAGCATATTGATTAGAAGAGATGAGGGATCCCATAAACAAATTTAACAAGTATAATATACAGTCAATGGTGAATCGAAATTACAAATTAGGCATACCTTAGCGAGACAGCAGCAACTGCGACGACAACAACGGGTAATAGGATGGCGACGAGGAACCCTAACGTGAGACGATGGTGAGAGCGGACTGCAATAGCAAAACGATGGTTAGAGTGGACCGCGGTAGGAGACGATCCACGAGCAGTATGATGAAAAGAACGAGGGATTTTAACAATTGAAAGGAATTGAACGAAATAATTTGGGGAAAATAATTCGCACCAAAAATTAGCAAGGAACGAAACAGAGTAGATCTGGGGCGTTTTTTGGCAGTAAAAAATTCGCACCAAAAATTAGCACGAATTATATACGGCTAAAACACGTATCAAATTTGATACGGCTAAGAACCGTATCTAAATAGGGGGGAAATCGAATTATTTGGAGGGAAGATGTGCGTATTGGGTGGAAAAGTTTGCGCCAGAAATAGGCACGAAATTAGATGCGGCTTAAAGCCGTATCAAATTTGATACGGCTTATAGCCGTGTCGAATACATTAGATATGGTTATTAGCCGTATCTAATTTGGTACGGCTTTAAGCCGTATCCAATAAGGCGGAAGGAGGTGTGGCAAAAACAGCTTTTGGGTGTAGTGAAAAGGAAAATGAATGTATAAGAGTAAATGTGATTTAAGGTACAGTTGGAATGAAGAGAGTGAACATACATTTTTGCTTCATTAAGAAACACTGGAAATGAGAATTGTAATAATAGTGATTGATACTTAACAATGGAATAAGAAATATGATTTCAATTTCAAAATGTATTTTCGTATAGAAAATTGCTTTCTATGAGATTTATTTCTTTAAGTTCAAGATATTTAATCAAAGAACTCTCTGCTATAAACTTGTTACAGTATATAAAATAAATAATCTATTTTAAATGAATGATTGATCTCTAAGTTAAGTACGCTATTACAGTAATGGCGGAAATATTGAGAGCGTGCCATATGGCACTTAATGATTGCGTCAAATTATGAAAATAATTTTGTAAAACGTACCAAGCATTATTTATAAGATAATGACTATATTTTAGTATCGACTGAAAGACAGACATAGCTATATTTCAATATGAATATTATAAATATGCGTTACGAAATAAAACGATAATGTGGTATTTGTTTCCATAACAAAAGTGATGCATTGGGAAATACAGAAGTATCTAATATCATTTACAGTTATTTTGAAATTATAAACTAAGCTATACTTTTTGAGAAATAATTTTATTATATGATTATGAATCATATGTATTAGTTAATTATATCTCAAACAATTAATACACCCATTGAGCGGGAGCATAATAGGAGTTGATGAACTCTTCGGATTAATACATGTAGATGTATGCAATCATAAGTCTATAAGTACCAAAATGGTTCTGTGTACTTTGTTATATTTATCGATGAGTTATCACCGACATAGACATCTGTATTTGATACATATGCAGTATTTTTAAGGTAGATTCATAGAGTGTAAAATGAAAGTAAATAATATAACATGCAATAGAAATGATTTTCTTTGATCGAATGGGTAAGTATATTGGAAAGAGTTCCAACGTACCTAAAATAAATAAAAATTCTATCTCAAAAGTCAACTCCCTATCATACATGATGATGTAATGATAAGGAGTGATCAAACTTTGTTGGATGAAGTACGATTAATTGTAAGTGAAATTGAGTTAACTTCTTTCTATAAGATCGTGTACTTAAGAGTAATACACAAGGTCAAAATTAATTTCATCTAAATAATAGTTTACAAAATTATATAAGATAAGGGTTTATAAAAAACCCCAATGTATCCTAGACCAAGGAGTTGGCAGGTTGTGCAAGTCAAAAGATTGCACGTAATAATCTTATGTGAGGAATTTTTTATGAATATCCCCAAAAGGAGTTTGGGAAAGATGGTCATTGGATGACATGTTTATGTTTTGAACATAATTTTTGTAATCTAAAACCAAAATCAGTCTTATAAGTATAGAAATTCGTAAAGTGTTTATGATTACCTATTCCATTGCATAAAGAAACAATTGTTGTTTCAAGAAGTACCGACTTCATAGTAAAGAAATTCCATTGAGAAATTATTGGTAGTAAAATGGAATTGGATATGATCCAAGGATAAAACTGACTACTATGAGATTAAATCAAATTAACTACCTAAACGAACACATCGCATTAGAGTGTCTATTAAGTATTCTCGCATATTGAATAGAAAATATGAGTTTCTTATCAATGTCGAAAATATATAATCCTCGGTTGTTTAACTAAACCATTAAGAGTGTTGACTCTATAGTATGGTACGATACGTAGATCCGAAATAGATTCCAGGTACATTATCAAAATAGGATTTTGATAGTTGTATCCAAAGAGATATGATCTGTTGGCCACAAATCTATCTTTATAAGAAAGACAAATTCTGTTAGATAACCTTATAAATTAAATTGTTAAAATTAGCATAATAGATTCGCTATTCAACATGTTCAAGTTAATTCGGATTTACTTACAAAATTATCACTTGGTATGACTTTATTTTTTGGTATGTATGTATTGAAATAGAAAATTCTAAATAATTATTTAGAGTAAGCTGTTTACATATGCTAACAAAAAATGTCTTGAAGTCAATAGGAGTGATATTGATTTTGTGAGTTTTTGGATATGATCCAAGAAATGATGGAAAGTATCATTTTATAGGTATTAGAATTGAATAAATATTTTGATAGAAATATCAAATATTTTGATTATCCATCAAAATGCAAAGGAAACGTGTGTTCGAACCTTAAAAGGTACATTGATATTTCTAAACTGTAAGTAAACAATACATTACTGATTTGAACGATGTACTTGTATTAAAATCAGCCTTAATTGTATTAATATTCGATGTTGGATGTGTAAATGATGTCTTTTATAGTGAGTATAAAAGATATTAGGAATGTCCCAAATCGATATGCAAAAACACATTATTAAATTGTTTGATACGGAACATGTGAGATGAATTCCTTATGCATGGCAATAGGAATTATCATACATGTTATGTTGTCTACGATATTGTGATTTATTCATGTATTTGACACATGAAGCAAATATTGAATCCAGTTGATATCACTGAATAATAGTTTAGAGTGTTCTTGTCTAGTTATGAAATACTAGAGAATTGTTTACAACAAACTCATTGTGAAGAAGTGTTCGGACTCAAAGTTTCATAAGAGATATTGTGTATGATATGTCAATAATAAATTAAAGTTAAGTA
This sequence comes from Allium fistulosum, assembly GCA_030737815.1. NCBI lineage: Eukaryota > Viridiplantae > Streptophyta > Magnoliopsida > Asparagales > Amaryllidaceae > Allium > Allium fistulosum. Next base: position 914,600,672 of record CM060908.1, read on the forward strand.
TCTTTTATTTAGAAATGTTCCAAATGAAAGACTATAACTAATTCAATGGACATTGTTAAGTACATCGCCTTGAATAGGCAGCAATAAAAAAATGTATATAAATATAAATGCTCAAATTTATAACTGAGCCGAGAGTGATTCCAAATGTTGAGAATCTCGTAACATTGTTATATGATAACAATGTCATGATATAGTCATAACAAAACTTAGAGCTCACTGAAAATCGAGAGACATACTCCGAATTGTCTCAAATGATAAATATAGTTTATCAATGTCGGAGGGAGTGATTGACAAAGTAGAAATTGAGTGTAATAGCATACCCGTTCACTGAGAGACTGACCCGATTGGTTTAGAGAAAACCAATTAGAGAAGTTAGAATAAGATTCCATAATTGACCTCAAGTACAAGTGGGAGATTCATAGAGTTGGGGATGCCCTAGGTAAAATTATGTAATACGTTACATATATCTAACTCGATAACCAGTCTTTTTTGGCAAAACCAGCGGGGTTGACTGGTCCCTTACCATTTTTATTGCAAGCACAATAAAAAATAAAAACATCACAAGTAAGTCCTTAACAGGCAAAGGACTCAAGGATAGGAAACAAACAACACTAAAACAAGATTAACTGGGGCAACAAGGCAAGCAAATAAACACAAAAACAGCAAACATAAGAATGAAAGAGCACAAGAAAGCCTTATACATGCAACCCAACAAACTCAGAACAATCAAATGGAAATCCAGATTCTCGCATTCCAATTTGAATTGCATTGCATAATGCCATAGGCAGAGCAGCCTTTCTCTTTGTAGTGCCAGAAAATATCTTATTGTTTATCTCAATCCAAATTGCACTGATGAATTTTTTCAGAATGAACAACATGACATAAGAACTCATCGATCTCCATTTTGTTGCCTTGAAAATAAGGCACCATTCGATTGAGCTATCTCTACTTGTATTCACCCTTCCCACTTTATCCATGAGACTCTTCCATATATCATACGTGAATTGATAGTTAAAGAAGAGATGGTAGGTATCCTCAACCAAATCATTGCAAAAAACACATCCAGGATTGACACCCATACCCATAAAGCTCAGCGTGGCCTTTGCTGACAGCGCATTCCTAAATACTTTCCATAGCATCAAATTTTCCTTAGAAGGTGTTGATTAAGCCATATTCTCTTATGCCAAGCAAACACAAGAAGACTAGATTGACCAGTTATTGCTTTATAAACCACCTTAATCGAATGTATCTTATCCTTTGGAGTCCACACAGCCATATTTTGGTATATGGAGGGTAATCATTAGCATGCAGTGTATTCCAACATTCTCTTATGACCTGGTTACTAGAGTATGGCAAGGTAAGAATCCCATCACTCGGGTAGTCCTTGATCTTTGCATCAGAATTGATACAAGATTAGAGCAGATTTTGTTATGTCATGACTTTGGATAGGATCAGGCCATGCTAAGGCCATGGGTCATTCTAGAAACTCGCATTGCTATCATTAGATGTTATTAGTTTGATCGAGGGAAGGAAGATGGGTCTCATCTTTAATATCTTGCGCCAAGTCCAGTTGTAGTCCTGGGATATGTTCATGGTCCAGAAGCTTTTTCCCTCACATTATGTTCCAAAGACCACCTGACCCATACATTTCCATTCTAATTAATAAGAGAGTCAAAATGTTTACTAAAGGTCGAGTTATTCCATTGATCTATGTTATTAATCCCAAAACCTCCATTCTTTACTAGTAGCTCAATTTTATTGTATGCGCATGGAATTAGTTTTCTTGTATGTATTCTACCAGGAAAAAAAATTCATTGCTGATTTAATCATCTTCAAGAGTTTGGTTGGAAGTACGTATGTCATAGCCCAATATACCACCATGGAAAAGGAAACAAGCTTGATTAAAACTAACCTACCTGCTTGATTTAAAAATCTATTGGACCAGCATTCCATAGCAGCAGTGATCTTAGCAAATAAAGGCTGACACTGGGCTGTTGTGATTCTGGCAGTTGAGAGAGGGAGGCCTAGGTAATTCATGGAAGAAGCCATTGGTTACAACCTAGTCATGTAGTGAATTGAATCAAAGATTGTAGAAGAGACACCGGCAAATAATGTGTGAGATTTCATTATATTAATCTTAAGATCTGTCATAAGATGGAATGCATCTAGACTACTGAGAATACACTGAATGGAGTCTATATCAGGCTTGGTGAAGAGGATAATATCATCAGCGAACATGAGAGTAATGACCCAAGGTTTATTGCATTTAGGGTGTATCTTAATTTCTCTGGCCTGAACTCTGCTACTAATCATTTGGGGGAAAACCTCCATCACCATCAAGAATAAATATAATGAAAATGGGTCACCTTGGTGTATACCCTGCCTACTCCTAAAATATCCAAAATTCTTGCCATTAAAAGCAACAGAAAAGCTAGGGGTTGAGATACAAGTATATAACTCGATAACCAATTATATTCGAAACAAAAGGTGTTTTCTTTCTATTGCATACTTGATAATATGTGTTATATAAATTAATTAATTTAATTAAAGGTATATTTAATAAAAAATCCATAAATGGTACATTTTGTGATAGTAGTTACAAAGTATTGTAACTGTGAGTAATTTATCATAATGAAAATAAATATACCATTTTAAATGTTCCTAGTCAAGATCCATCGAGATTGGATATCGATGTATCCGTTGAGATTAGAGTACATAACACTCTCCAAATGTTGGGCAGTATATTACTCATGGCTGTTGAGAGCACCTAGAAGTTATATACTGATAGTTATTGAATAACTATGGAATGACTCACTCAATAGTTTTATGTTGATTAATATAACTAAGGTCAAACAGAAAATATTGATGTGGCCGGTTTACACAATTATCTCGACTTGAGAATATTGTGGATCTTCAAAGCTCCACTTTGATTTTAGTCAAATCATGGCATGGCGTTCTATCGAGTGACTATAGTTGGGTTGAGTGGAAGTATTGGAAGTGAAGCACTATTCAAGAGAGGATTCGTCTTCTCAGTTATATGGGGTTAGTATCATGGTCAACTAAGTCAACTCAAAGTAAAAGTCTCTGCTAGAGAATTTTGGTTAATAATAATTATTATTGAACCAAGGATTTCGTATTTTGACAATAGAGTTGAATACATATGATATTGAAATTTTGACCATTACCACCTTCTATAAGTCCAAAGTCATATAGTTTTGACGAAGAGAATTTGTGTAAATAAATGTCACAACCGGGTAACGCTTAATAAAGTGAAATTGGATTTTACCGAAACTAAATAAGCGATAAATTTGACCAAAATATCACACCACCTGCTAAGTGACGTGTGAACATTAACATTCGAATAGTTCGAAGTTAATCGCTGATCGAAATTACACCTGACGAGTTACACAACTGATATGATGATTTCTTTTTAGACCAAACGATTTAATTAGTTTATAATTGTTATAAATTAATTAATATTTATAAAATATTAATTATAAAACTTTGATTATGATTTGAGGAATAAATATTATTGTATATATTTATAATAGTTATAAATATATCGATCATATGCGATATTGATAAACAATTAAATTAGGTTTCATTAATAATATTTATTTGGGCTTAAAATGGGTTCAAAGCCCATGAAAGGACCGGAAATTTTGAATAAAATGAGGGCATTATGCAACCATAATATGGTGCAACAAAAGGCTTTGAAATGGAGGGCTAAAATGGGAGAGAATTGGTAAGAGATGATGTATAATATTGATCCTAAAATATATCCAACTTCTCCTCTATATAAGCATCTCTACTTCTCAACCTTTAAAATACTTTTGGCTGCCTTCTATCTCTATTTTGCTGGACGATCCATTTCTCCAAGAGCTCCATTAATATTCAAATCAATTCAAAGCTACAACTATTTGATAACAAAGGGTCCATGATTCAAGAATTAGCAATTTGCCGAATTGAGAAGAGTTCTAAGGAGAGATATTCATCATAGAAAGGTGTACTTTAAGGCATAGATTTTGGTACGGTCTTATTATTTCACATGACTTATAATTAGTGCATAATATTTTATTGCTTGTTTATATATATCATTATTATATTGTTAGTTGGGTGAGATTCGTATATGTATGAATGTTGTCGCATATTGAATAGTTGTATGCATGTATAATAAAAAATATTATTTATTTAGATCTTATGTATACACAGCCAAATAAATATATTTAAATTTTTATTATTTTACTAGTTAATTATATTTATATTAATATGTCATGTTACGTAAATTAAAAAACTTACAATTAATTATGCCATCGTATCATGTTAAAATTGATCTTATATTTTTATATATGCAATTAATACTAAATATAACTTTAGGTAACATAAAAGTAGTCTTTAATAATTATTTACTAATTTTAATATTATTTAAATCAAAATATACGTTGAATAATTCATACAAAATAATACGTGTTTCGAAAATTATATTTTAATTTAATAAAAATTATTCATCACCATATTATCTCTTGGCCAAAATGCTAGAAATAAAAAATCAAAATTATTATTTTTAAAAAATTATTTAATTATGTGACCAAAATTAATTAAATAATAAAAATATAATTTTGACTCGGAAAATTATGGAATTTTTTTGTGACCTTATAGTATCATATTTTAATTTTTTAAAATTTTAAATTTTAAAAATATGTCACGAGAATATATCTAACATTATTTTAATGTTTTTTGACTAATATATATATATATATATATATTGATAAACAATTTAATAATACAAAATTATAAACAATATTTTATATGTTGTGTATTGGATCTGGAATGCTATAAAATAAATATTTAATTTTATTTAATTTTCATAATTGATATAATTATATAATATAAATATATATATATTTAAATACACATATTTATAAATATTTTAGATATTAAAAATATAATTATATATGAATATATACATAAATATATATGTGTGTGTGTGTGTTATTTTATTGCTATAAAATATACATGCATATTGTATTTTTTTAAAACAACTTTGTATATTATGTATACGTATATATAGTCATTTATCTAATTTAATATAAACATATACATGTGTGTGTGTATATATATATGTATATATTTATATTTTACATTTATGCAATACATATTTATATATCTATATATTATTTTTTTGAAGAAAAGGTTCTATTATTATTTATATATCTATATATATATAAGTAAATATTTATATTGTTTTAATACTTATTTAAAATAACAAGTTTATACACACACACATGCATATATTTGGACAAAATACAACACATATAAGATGAGTTAACATGTCTGTTGCGATGCAAATTTCAACATTTATATACGGGAATGTTATACCTTGCATTGATTATTATGTTATACATGCACACATATACATACATACATACATACATACATACATACATACATACATACATATATATATATATATGTGTGTGTGTGTGTGTGCGGTTATATTTAATTTAACATATATTAAATAAAATTCAATCCATTATTTATAAATCTAAATGAAATAAAAGATATTATTTAAATTAATTAAATTTATAAATGTTCTAAATAATTAGATTTGATAGGCCCAATAAAGATCTAATATAGCAAATTTTTTGAAATTAACACAAAACTTCCGCTGCGGGCTGGCCCAGTTCCAACATGTGCAACTGGAGTACGTGAAGACCAATGATCAAGTAGCTAATATTTAAACCAAGCTTCTTAAGCACGAAGATTTTGTCAAGTTGAGGAGTTTGCTTGCAGTAGCAAAATCGAGTTTAAGGAGGGTGTTGAAATATTAACTTGATTTTTGATCTTTGTTTTTTGTCTTAATTATTTGATGTAATAAGCCCAAATCTTAAAAATATGTTCTAGAGAAGTCTTATCTTGAAAGCTCTTTCTAGGTAAGTCTTTAAAATTGTATAGAAACAAAGATAAGTTTAGTAATGTGGAGAAAGTTCTAGAAATTAATTATAACCGTTAAATTAAAGTTGTGTTGGCAAAACCCTATCCACTGTTTAAGTGATGCCACTAGTATAAATAAAGATAAAGTTTTTGTGTTTGTATCAAGCAAGTAAAATAAATTCAATAATAAAGGGTTTCTTTCATATATTCTCTCAATCTTTCTCCTAAAATTTTGGTTAATATAAGTTAGTAGGCACGTAACATTAGAGATTGTTGGTAGACACGTAACATTAAAGATTCTTTTTATTACAAAAAAGTGTGGTGGAGATGAAGAGCTTGGTCCAATCATTGTCAAATACTGTAGATAGTTTAGTTTAAATTTCATGATCGGGAGTATTGTGTATGTGGTTTTTTACTTCAGTAACTGCCAAAATAAATGTGTTTAAATATCGAAATATTTGGTCTTTAATCTTCAATTCAATCTCAAAATGTAACTTTAAAAAACGGATTAAAACCTCTAGTTCCAAATAAAATTTAAACTGAAATTAAGTCTTTAAATTTGAAGACCGAAAATTCCTTCTCAAGTTTTTAAGACTAAAATTTACTTTTGATTATGAGTTATTCCTACCGTTTTCTTAGTCAAAATGAGAAGTACAAACATATAATTGTAAATCCCCAAGGTAGTGCAGTGGTTAGGACATGCGGCGCTCACCTTAAAGGTCGAGAGTTCAATCCCCACCAACTACATACCCTTGTGAATTACCTGAAGTATGTGTTGTGGGTTCGGTGCATACTTTCTTAGAGTTTACAAGCAAAGCTTAGTTCTCTAGGTCTTCAAAAAAACATATAATTGTAATCATCTATGGATGCTAATCAATTTATCAATAAGTGGTACAAATGGTTATATACATTACAAATTACTCTAGCGTTATAAAAACACCGAGAATAATACTATCTGATACACCTTCAACCAAATACCCAAGAACAGTGATATAACATCAAAGCTATGCACAACAATAAATTTTCTTTTCAAAAATAAAGGAAAAATAATTTCTTTTTCAAAAATAAATGAAAAATTAGATAGATAATTTTGAGACACAGTGGACTTTAAATATGTTTCAACTTTATCCTTTCGCTATCCAAACCCACTCAGCAAAATATGTTATTACATGCAACCACCAACGCGATATCTTTGGCTACCAAGTTTAGAGAAAGCTTCAAGTTCCATGTGGGTTTGTCATCAGATAATTTCAAACATGGATAGTGCCATATCTATATTTGCATCTAAAATCATTTTCAAAAATCGAATATCTATATCCGCGAATTTGGACGGATGTCGCATAATCATCATATTCTCCAACAATTGTTCAATCAAGAAATATAAATAGAAATTTTTTGTCTAACATGGTATTTTTTCATTTCCATTAATTGTAAAGCATGAAAAATAAACAAATACGACGATAATAACAAATAATTTTGAGTACTTAATATGCATAAAATGAGTACAGTATAAACTGCTAACTTAATAATACAATAAATGCACAATTTTCATTGTACTGAAATACACATGATATAAGCTATAATCTAGACAAAAACCGAATGAATAATTTTTGAAAGCAGATGTCTTCGCTTTTTTGAATATTGGAAATTTATCCGCTTTTCGAATGCAAATGTAAACGGATTTTAGATTTTTCAGGATATCCATTGGCAGGTTTAGTTCCATGTTCTATAATGACCACAGATGTACTATAATTTCATTGTTGTGTAAGCATGAATGAATTGTATGATTACTTAGATAGTCATGCCTAGAACAATCGAAGTCTCTTCTTTTAAGTATAAAATCTACAAAGGAATATAAAATATAATTTTAGTGAGATGAATGAAAAGTGAAGCTCATAAGCAATCCAGCCAAACAAGATGTGTAGAATATTTTAATGAATACCTTTTGTTTTTACAAAAAGAAACCAAAGCGAACGCATGTATTATTTTAGGATTACATTAAAAAAAGAGGAAATTAGCCTAAAGAAAAATCATAAGATCAACTTTAGTTTGAATGATATAAGTATTAAAATCTAGTCCGAAAGATGATAGAATGATATATTCATATATAACATTACACATGTATAATGCAATATTCATATAGCATTATACTATTACTAGACTTAATTACGTTATACGAAGGGCACAAGTTTTAGCCTTTGGTTTTAATTGATTCAAAGAATTCCATTTTGGATTGACTACCACATCTACATTTTCAGAATTTAAACTGTTACTTGAATTAAATTAATGTTTTTTTTACTTTGTCTGTTATGATAAGATTTGAATTCTTTTATACAGTAGCAACATTTGTTGGTCCACAGAATCTCCTTGCACAACATTAATATGAGAGAGCAAGAGGGAGTCTTCATAGCTTCATAAATAGGAGGTTGATTGCCATCTGGATGGATTTGATCAAAGTGCACACAGGTTGAAGGAGTTTGAGCTGCAGCCTAATTGCTAAATTTGTTGAATTATTGCTCGGTATGGTCCATTGAATGATCTATGTTTTGAAGGTTCAGCAGAAGTTACTTGAATAGCAGGTTGTGGCTCCATGTCTTTTGTACCAGAATTATTGACATTCTTAGTTGTTTCGGTTGATGTATGAACTCGAGAATTGATGTCGATGGTTTTACTTGGCATGAAAGTCTCTGTAATCAGGCCCAGTCCAAAGCATAGGCAACCGAGGCTATTGTCTAGGGAAAAAAACGTAGGGGAAACCAAAATTTCAGTACTTCATTGCTACAACTGCTGCAGCATTCCTATTGTCAGCTAGTAACCACCGCCCGCCTACTCCGCTTGTCGCTACCAGCCTGCGTCGTCCGTTGCCACGATGTCTGCCGCCATTCCATCGTCGATGACCTATTGCCTTTTCCCTAATTCGATTTTTATAGCTCTAACTAATGTGGGTTCTTAATCCGAATGATTTGATTTGGGTATATTTATTACTTATTAATTATAGTAGAACTAAATTTTCGAACATAATATAATTAAATAATGTTTATTAATTTGATTTAATTGAATTATTGTACTAAATCATTAATTACTATATAATTAAAGTATTATGCAGTATAAATTAGTTGCATCAATTTGGTTTTTTCACAAATTTTCCATGACATATAATTTAAATCAGATTTATGTATAATGTACTTATTTATCTAAAATCCTAAAGTATGTCGTTGCCCCAATTTGATGTTGTCCTAATTTGATAACTGATTTAGGTATTATTTGTTTTCAACAATCACTTATTTGTCCACTTATTAATGAATAAGAAGTTTGAAGTTGTTTGCTTTGAACAAGTGCTAAGATCTAAAACACTTATTTGGTGAAAAAGTGTTAAGCACTTTCATACTGCTTTTTCTAGTTCTGAATGCTTAATAATAATTATTTCGATCTATATCCTTAGTTACATTTGTTACATCTTTATTAATAGTTAGAATAGAAACATAATCTTTTGGACTAACCGTGAAGTTCCAAAAATACCCATATATGCAATCTTTATTAATAGTTATATAGAAACACAATCTTTCGGTCCGACCGTGAAGTTCTAAAAATACTCTTATATGTAAACAATAGATCAGGAGTTTGAGTCACACCATGAAAAAAAAATCAAATTAAATAATATTTCAATTTAGAATAAAAAATCTGAAACTACAAATTTCTAAATTATTTAATTTTGATAAATTTTAATTTAAATTTTTGGAAACTTTGTTTATGATAATTGAACTTTTGAAATCGAAATTTTGAAATACAACAAACTGAAATTTAAATCTTTCAAAATAAAAAAATTTCAAACGATTATCCAAATTCATGTTTCCACAAAACCTAAGTATTGCCAAAATTAATTTTTTTTTCAAATTTCAAACTTTTAAAAGTTTAAATTTATGATTCGAGGATTTTGTTATCATAGTTACCATATAAATAACCAAATAATACAAAGGGTGATATTGTCAAAATAACCATTTCCATTAGTTTCAATCAGAAGTTTTAAAAATATAAACAAACAACTTTTAATAATTCAGCATTCAGCAATCAGTATTCGGCTTTCATCATTTTAAACAAACAAAACCTTAATTATGTTAATTAAATCATATTAATTAGTTACTTAATAATTGGTCGTTACCACTGAACAATTTATTATATGAAGTTAACTAGCTATTTAATAATTGATTGTTAAATAATTATTGTTGAAAAATAATTGGTGAAAAGTTGAATGAGATCATTTGAAATATTGTATTATCAAAAAGCGGGTTTCTCAATGTTTGGGTAGCTTACCTAATTTTACTGACTATCCAGTTACGGTTACTAAGATGGAAATAAGTATTTCAAAACTGAAATTGATAAAAACACATCTTTGGACTACAATGTCACAAGAAAGATTAAGTGGACTAGCTACGATTTCAGTTGAAAATGAGTACTTGGATATGCTTAACAATAGACGAATTTGCTTTCAAAAGCACAAAAAGAAGTTGCTTTCGTTAATACATAGTGATATGTTGGTATATGAAGTTGACATTTAGATTTTTTGGCATGTAATCTAAATGATTTACTTGACAATTATTTTGCACTTGATGTTGAATTTTATAATAAAATTTGCGTTTTTTTGCAAGTATAAATGTATCGTTATTTATTACATAATGGGGCAAAAAAACATACAAAAAATATATTGGACTAGGGCATTGAATGTGTCTGAACTGGCTCTGTTGTAATATTAACTATGCTATTATGGACTGTTTCAGGAATATCCACGTAAGTCATTACATTATAACTAGACTTAACTTTTACTACACTTAATAGCATAATACTACATGAATATATAGCGCATATATATGTGATGTTATATGTATATATTATTCTATTGCCTTTCAGATTAAATTTTAAAAAATTTGTCCTTCAAACTAAAATTGATTACAGGTTTTTCCTTTATATTAATTCCTCTGATCAAAATTATTTTACATTGGAATTGAAAACACTTTAGAAGATGGTGACAGCTATGTGGAAATTTAAATTGAAAAGGTTACCTTCTTCCCAAACCATAGGACGTTTTCAGCCATATTTTATTGAGTGATTCCACAGAAGAAATATGTGTTTAAGGAGAAAACAAAATTTTAATCACTGTTGATTTTCCTTTTTACATGACACGGGAAGAAGAGCATCCTGAGAAGTTTGTATTTTTTTCCTGAGGGAGGAAGGAGTTATGCCATTATGTTTTAGTGGACATAAATGAAGGAGTTGATAGTGTACTTGCTGAAATTTGACGTTTGTATTTATCTCAGTTTTAAACTAATTAGAGATCCAAATTTATTTTAGTCGATTATTAACACTATCACGTGGATTATTAAATTTGGCCATTTGATGGAAGAGGAAAACAAACCTAAAAATTAAATATTCAACAATTTATTTATTTATTAAAGACGAAATTAAAGATAGAAATTCGATTATCAACCATCGACTGAATTTCAATACCTAGTATTTAAACTAAAGACAAAGTTTCAATCTCTAGTATTTAAAAGTAAACACCCAAAACTTTGGTTCTTATCCGTCTTTAATTGGAGATTTTAAAATTTTGGTTAATAACTTGCAATCTTTAATTCAATACTACTTTATACCGCGTAGTGTATTTATTAGGGTTTTTCTTATGATTCATACATAATTAGATTTTAGAAGAGATAAGAAGTAAAGAAAAATAAATTCACAAATTCCTCCAAATAAACCTTTATTGATTCACTAAAAGATTACAAAAGAAAGCCTAAAAATTGAGAAGATATCTCAATTTCCAAAACCCCATAAAAATAAACTTTTTTCCCACATACACCTAATGAACCCTATGCATGTCTATTTATAATAGACTTGATAAAATATCTTCTATAAGAATCTACTGAATATTTCAAAAATCTTTTCCATGTAGATAATTTGTTGCATTCTCTAATGCAATAAAAGAGGCAATTAATCACTCTACAAAATCCACAAAAACTCTAAAAGATGTGTTTGCACAAAAAATGGACAAACACCTCAAAGTTGTATGATTTAGTAGATCTTATGTTGTTCTTAGTGATTTGGGTGACTTATGCAAATATATGAAAAGCAGGGGCTAAACTGTAAAAAGACACACAGATTTATAGTGGTTCGGCCAGAACGTGCCTACGTCCACTTTATATGTTATTTCTCCTTTAGATCTCAGATTACAAGTACAAAGCTTTGGTACAAGTATCTAAAAGTGTTTGAAAGTTCCTTCCGTGCTTGAGCTCTCAAACTTGTCCCCCATTGTTGTACCCCTGCCCCTCTATTTATAGAGTGAGGTTGGGGGCAGGGGTCTTGGATGTATATAGCTGCTGGTGGGCCTGGGCTGAAGCAATCTGGCCTGGCAGCGTTCTGGTTCGGCGAAGCTTTGGTTCGGCCGTGCTTGGAGAAGGTTGGAGAAGCTTGGGTTCGGTGGTCTCCTGGTTCGGTGTAGGGTGGTCCGGTGTTGGGTTGTTGGAGTTGTGGTTCGATGGTCTCCTGGTTCGGTGTAGGGTGGTCCGGTGTTGGGTTGTTGGAGTTGTGGTTCGATGGTTCATGGAGGTGCAGCTGGTTCGGCAGTGAGATGCCGAATGAACTTGGGAGCGCCGAATGAGCTACTGTACTGGGAATGCCGGATGAACCATGGCATCTTGAAATGCCGAATGACCTTGGTGATGCTGATTACCGAATGAAACTTTAAACCTTTGATACCGAATGGACTTTTACACTTGAATCATGAGTGAAATCCCAGACTTCTATACGCTTGCTGGCTGCTTCTTCTTGGTTCAGTCGTGGAGGAAACGCACCCAACACTGATATTCCAATTTTGACCAAAAATGGGATAACACTTTGCCCCCCAAAACATGACTTGCAGTAGGAAGACGTGTTTTGTAATGCCATGAGCTGGATGTTCGTATCCTGTTAACAACCTGTAAAGAGCTTGATAGTTTTATATGGCCCCAAATGACGACCGTTCGGGATCGAGCTACTTGGGATGAAGCGCGGCCGTTCATGGTCAAGCGCCTAACTTCAAATGACGACCGTTCGCGATCGAGTCATTTGAGGTGAAGTGCGACCGTTCGCGGTCAAGCGTCTAAATCCATGCGACGATCGTTCGAGATCGAGTCATTTGCGGTGGAATGTGATCGTTCACGGTCAAGCGCTTTACTTCAAATGACGACCGTTCGGGATCGAGCCATTCGAGGTAAAGTGCGACCGAGCCCGGTCAGAGGGCGGACCTCAAATGGCGACCGTTCGCGATCAAGCCACTTGGGGTGAAATGTGACCGTTCGCGGTCAAGCGCCTTACTTCGAATGACGATCGTTCGAGATCGAGCCATTCGTGGTAAGGTGCGACTGTTGGCGGTCAGGGGGTGGACCTCAAATGGCGACCGTTCGCGATCGAGCCACTTGTGGCGAGATGAGTTGTGCCGTTCGAGGCGAGATTGTGACTGTTCGAAGTCGGGTGCCGTTCGAGGCGAATTGTGACCGTTCGCGGTCGGGGTGCCGTTCGAGGCGAGTTGTGACTGTTCGAAGTCGGGTGCCGTTCGCGGCGAATTGTGACCGTTCGCGGTCGGGGTGCCGTTCGAGGCGAGTTGTGACCGTTCGCGGTCGGGGTGCCGTTCGAGGCGAGTTGTGACCGTTCGCGGTCGGGGTGCCGTTCGAGGCGAGTTGTGACCGTTCGCGGTCGGGGTGCCGTTCGAGGCGAGTTGATGTGTGCCCGGGGGGGACTTAATACCATCCAAACCAGATTCACGTTCGGGTGAGTTTCTGGATTGTCTGTTGTGGCGGTTTATCACTATCTCAGAGCATGCCTAGGGATCGTTCGCGATCCCGTACATGTGTAAGTAGCTTAGCCATTTTAGAATTATCAAAACCAAATATCCATTCAACTGATGAAATCTAAAATAGAAATGTTCAGCAAAGTCAAATCAAAATTTAAGAAGTAGAGAACAAAAGCAAAGCAGTGACGTCGGAGTGCAAACGCCTATATCGATGTGGTTTATAGTTGTACCAGAGCATGCCTGAGGATCGTTCGTGGTCCTGTACATGTGTAAACAACTTAACCGTATCAGTGTGGAGTTTGCTGCTCGTTCGTCGTTATCTCGATCAATGGATAATAAGACGACGTCTCGATCCTGAGCCGTCTTCAGTTGGTGCGGGCGGTGGTCGTTCTTATTCCACCGTTGTGGCCCTCCGAAGTATGCCTTGTTGGCAACGAGGTATGCTTCGCTCAAGAACTTGTGTTGGTGAAAGCAAATTTGTCGGCATCAAATTCTCATTTCTTTGGATGTCTGACAGATGTTAACTGAGTGAGGGGCTTCGCATGCTCCTTGTTTCTGGTCCTTGGTGGTTGCCCCCAGCTATTTGCTTCATGGTAGAAGGAAAGTTTGAATGAGAGGACGCCTCTTGGCTGCCCCCTTGCTGAGTTCCTTCCATAGCGCTTTTCCTTGTATGAGGCTTCTTCGTCTTCTAAAAGCTAGATCTAGGAACCCGTTTTCTGGATCTAAATTTCTTCTTTCAGATCTGAGATTCCCTTGTTCTTCTCAGTGAAAGCACCAAAAATGTTTGCACAAAAAATGGACAAACACCTCAAAGTTGTATGATTTAGTAGATCTTATGTTGTTCTTAGTGATTTGGGTGACTTATGCAAATATATGAAAAGCAGGGGCTAAACTGTAAAAAGACACACAGATTTATAGTGGTTCGGCCAGAACGTGCCTACGTCCACTTTATATGTTATTTCTCCTTTAGATCTCAGATTACAAGTACAAAGCTTTGGTACAAGTATCTAAAAGTGTTTGAAAGTTCCTTCCGTGCTTGAGCTCTCAAACTTGTCCCCCATTGTTGTACCCCTGCCCCTCTATTTATAGAGTGAGGTTGGGGGCAGGGGTCTTGGATGTATATAGCTGCTGGTGGGCCTGGGCTGAAGCAATCTGGCCTGGCAGCGTTCTGGTTCGGCGAAGCTTTGGTTCGGCCGTGCTTGGAGAAGGTTGGAGAAGCTTGGGTTCGGTGGTCTCCTGGTTCGGTGTAGGGTGGTCCGGTGTTGGGTTGTTGGAGTTGTGGTTCGATGGTCTCCTGGTTCGGTGTAGGGTGGTCCGGTGTTGGGTTGTTGGAGTTGTGGTTCGATGGTTCATGGAGGTGCAGCTGGTTCGGCAGTGAGATGCCGAATGAACTTGGGAGCGCCGAATGAGCTACTGTACTGGGAATGCCGGATGAACCATGGCATCTTGAAATGCCGAATGACCTTGGTGATGCTGATTACCGAATGAAACTTTAAACCTTTGATACCGAATGGACTTTTACACTTGAATCATGAGTGAAATCCCAGACTTCTATACGCTTGCTGGCTGCTTCTTCTTGGTTCAGTCGTGGAGGAAACGCACCCAACACTGATATTCCAATTTTGACCAAAAATGGGATAACAAGATGCAATTGATCACTCTTCAAAATCTACCAAATCTATAAAGTAGGTAATGAATTTGAGTCATAATTCCACGTAGACTCAAATATTTGTAAGATTTACTTAAATATGGAATATTGTATCACTAAAATCTAACAATTTCCACTTTAATACGATATTCCATAAATGTCATCCAAGCTCTCCTAGAACCTCAAACTCCAAATATTCTCCAATATTACCATGGAAACAAATGTCACCATTCCAAAAATAACTAACCTTCAAACCATTCAATTACGCATGCTCCCAATTGAACATGCATATCATTAATAAATCAGAACTGTTTGTAATACCACAACGACCTCCATGCGGTCTTTGCGGTTTTCCGTTGTTGGCTCCACCTTGATTTTGGAAAATTTGCCTCTTCATCACCACTTTGAGAAGTTCCTTCATTCAGGACCGTTTTCCCAAGAAATTTATAAACATTATTTCTCTCTTTTTGCGTGTAGCACCTTCCTATTACCTTTCCAAACCCTTGTAACTCCACCTCGAGTCGATATATTGCAGCCTTTTACCTCTAACTGTCCTACAGAAAGTTAGAAACAAGGTTTTTGTAATTTTTGGGATATGCCTAACTTCTGTAAGCTTCACCATCCTTCCATCATGCATCTTCAATCTAACTGAACATATCCCTTTAACATGCAAGTCCCCACCATCAGCAGATTCCACCATAGCATCATGCTCTTTATAATCGATAAACGCTTCTTTTTGATTGCATATGTGGAAGCAAGCACCTGAATCAAGTACCCACCCATCACTTTTTCTTCCATCAATATAGAGAATGTCATTACTAATACCAAAATTAACCTCATCATCATTGCCTTCATCAAGCTTGTCTTTGTCTTCCTCCAATGCTTTCATTCTTTCTTTGTCCTTTTTAAGTTTGTTGCAAAATCCTAATTGATGACCGGGTTTTTCACAGTAACAGCAGATGAAATCTCTCTCCATGTTTGATCTATTTGATTGTTTTTTCATGTTTGGTCGGTTAACCCTCCTTGCAAGATGCATCTCTTCAATTGAATTTTCATTTTCCATTTTCTCCTTGTTTTTTTCTTCCATTAGATTCATCATCCGCATCTACTCATTAAGCAGGCTACTAACCACCGATCTCATTGAAACAACTCTGTTCGAATTTTAGTTATTTAATGCAACCACAAGTGTTTCCCAACTCTTCGATAATGAACTCATTAACATCAAGACTTGTGTCTCATCATCCATCTTGTAATTTATGATTGTCAATTGGTTCACAATTGCTTGAAATCATTGAGATGCACTCCAATTGACCCACCTTTCTTAGCTTTAGATTGACTAATCTTCTCACTAGAAGCGCCTTATTTGTTGCGGAGTTCTTTGCATAGATTCCTTTCAATTCCTTCCAAATTTCAAAAGCGGATGCTTCATTAGCAACAGTATGAAACATCGCATTTTTCAAAAAAATACCAAATAACCGCTGCCACCTTCCTATCTGAAGTGTCCCATTTTGCTTCATATACACTGTTAGGTTTCTCCTCTTTTGCCTCCAATAGTTGGTGAAGATCATTAAGATATAGAAAGTCCTCCATCTTCGTCTTTCATAACCCTCAATTTCTTCCATTAAGTTTTTCTACATTTATTTTCTCCATAATCCAAATCTCTTCAAAAAAAATGTGCAGTAAGCACCGATACCAACTGTTTGGGTTTTTCCTAAGATCCGTACACAATTAAATTTTAGAAGAGATAAGAAGTGAGAAAAAAATAAACACACAAATTCCGCCAAAAAAAATGTTTATTAATACACCAAAAGATTATAAAAAAAAGCCTAAAAATTGAGAAGATATTTCAATTTTCGAAACTCTAAAAAAATAAAGTTTTTTCTCACATACATCTAATGAACCATGTACATGTATGTTTATAATAGCCTTAACAACATATCTTCTTTCAGAAGCTGTTGAATATTTCATAAATTTTTCCCATACAGATAATTTGTTGTCTTCTCAAACACAATAAGTGAAAGTAAAAAATGTACGGTGGATATCAAGCGAGCACAAGGGTCGATGGGTAGGTAGTCTCCTGACTTTCAAATAGCCAGGTATAGAATCTGGGACATGAATTAATCGTAAATCCAATATTTATCAACATAAAGTTGGTAGGGGAGCTCATATGTTAATCACTTTACACAATATTTCTTCATATTAAAGCGGCACTGGTTTGTATATCATATTAATCATTGGTTCGTTACAAATCATTAGCAATCATACGTATCAATCTATCATATCAATCATAACAATGATCGGCGAATCCAACCTGTAAAGCTGTCGGAATGACCAAATCACCCTTCAACTGGCAGCTGTTACGGGGGCAGATTAGCCATTTAACTTCCCCGGTTAAGTTGTTACAGAAGTCCTATATAATGCATATACACTGGGAATGCATGATGCACCGTGTAACATAGAAGCTTTTGCTAGTAGAAAAAAAAGAAGAAGAAGAGATAACACAATAATGGCATTTGTGTACAAGAAATTGCCAAATAATCATCGGAAGATAGCATTAGGTCATCTACGGATAAAAGAAGCGTGGGTGGTTTTGAAAAGAGCAGCTGCTTGTGTTGTCAAGTTTTACGTGCGGCGAAGAAAACCTGCAAAGAGAATGACGTGGTTTGGGATGTGGATCCGGGTAAGAAAAGAGTTGGGCCTTGCACCAGCCCGTGGTCATAAGGAAACGAAGGCTTGCTACGATACAACTAGCTATGCTAAAAACTTTGACGATGGATTGTGGAAAATGGATGAAGAGTCATGGAGAAGTCGTTCCTTCGCTTTCAGATTTGGATGCTCTAACAAACTTGTTAGCTTGTAATCATTGTGTGTTTCCTGTTCTTTTAACGTTTTAAGCCAATGCTAAACCTATGTGAAACTTGTATATCAAAAATATGTTATTCGATTATTGATTTGATGTGATTCTTAACCTGTCATCAATTTGAATAGAGATGATTATAGGTAGAATGAACTGTAGTACATCTGATAATAAATCTCCACCAAAATGTAGCAAGTACCTCCCACTTGCATTTCACTTTTGTACCTTTAAATATATGTTCTACAAACTAAGCCCAACATTAATTGTAAAATAAAAGAAGAGGGGAGGGACGGCGGAGCGGGTGGAAGAAAAAAGAAAGTAACGACGGATGAGATGGAAGAACGATAAAAGAATGAATTGTTCTCGTGCTTTCGTTATTTTTCAAAACATGAAAAATAAAAAATTTTGTTTTCTACTTTATATGTTAATTTTGTTTTTCTAAAGTGACATTTTTTACAATATACATATATCGTGCGCATTTGTATTTGTGCGAAAACACAAAATTTAAGATGGTAAACCAACTGCAGCCCATGGCTCGAGCTTTTACAAAAGGAGAATAGGCCCTTTCAGAGACAGTCAAAAAGACTGAAAAAACAATTAGCTAAAATAACGTCCAACTTATCACAGATTAGTTAGGCATATCTAGTATGTTAGTGCTTTAATGTAAAGTGTTTGAACTCTCGAAAATGTAATGGTTGAACAAGAAGACGTAAAAGATACGTCAAACTTATTTGCCAACGTAATACCTGTAATAAACTTTGGCAAGAGTTGAAAAATGAAGACATAAGAACTCAAATCTCATTGTACTTTTCACTTCTACAATATCTAACATACAAAAAGGACTTGCTAATCCTTTGCCTCGTCCACAAAAATGTCAATTCAAAAATGTTCCGAAGCTGGAACGTCTAGATTCATCGATGCATGCTTCCTGCTCCACGTGTTGTTTCGATTCGGAAAGAAGACCAACTTCATGAACAGCATCCGCAAGTATCCGATCATGCTTTAGAATATTGTCACTGTATGGGACAACCACGTCACACTTTGCAATCTTTTTCAAAGTTTGATGATGGTAAAGGGAGATGATGTTTAGGACGCTGATAGAAGAGACATCACATGTGATAAAGATTTCTCGACCCAAGCTAAAGCACATGGCATTCTATTTTTGAAAAGTCTCATAATTCGTTCTTCGATCTAGGAGATGATAGATTATCTGCTACCAGAATTTTAATCGTTGGTTGATTTTATTTTTTTGGTCCGAAATTTGTAGTAGATCTTGAACTTGTATTTTAAATTTATTTAAAGTTATATTATTGCGCAATAAATATTAATAATTAACCAATAATTATTGAAAAAATAATAATAAACAATATACATTACACAATATTTCATATTCAACTCTAATTAACGAGCATTATGGCACGCGCTTCGCGCCTGATGATAGCATGTGATTCACGTATGAATTGTTTTTCTACGGATTATACAGGATTAACACATTCAAGAAAAATGGTTTGTACAAATATTTAATCATTTTTTTCGATGAAACAATATGTAATTAATTTAAATTTTTACTTTTAATTTGCAACATCTAATTTTTTGTTACTTTGAATTTTATTTATATTATTAATTAATAAACAACGAATTTGTAGTTAATTAAAAAAGAGAAAATTAGTTTAAAGAAAAAAGTTTAATAAAATTTTATTTTAACGGACGTTAAAATACAACTTCCGTCTCAAGGACAAGCGCGAAAAATTTCACAATCGGTCCTGCTTTTTTAGTCTGTTTTCCTCTATAAACAAAATTTCTTCTCCATCAAGCAATGACATTCCAAATCCAAATCAATTTTCTTCCTCAAGCTGATTTACAAGCGCAATCGACTTTCGAAGCTAAGTCGATGGACGTAAATTCACAAATTTCAACAAATCCAGAACAAATAAACGATGAAACTGGGATTTCAAAAAGTAGGGCTTCGACTGCAATGCGTACAGAAATAAAGAGAAGACGAAAAAATAATCCATCCACGGCTATTGATTCGACTAATATTGAAGAAGAAACAAAGAGAACAATAAAATCTAGGGCAGCAAAAACTGTAAAAGAAGACGACATGAAGAGACAACAGCTTTGTGATGAAATCGTCAGTAGAAAAAGAAAGACAAAGGTATAACATCTAATTTGTTTTTCTTTAAAATAATATTTCAGTATTTATTAGACAGTAAATGATAATTAGATCGATAGTTATTGAATGATACTTCAATACATCATTTGATTTATTGCATGCATCATATTGAAATATTAGATGATGATGAACATAGCATTCAGTCTTTGACAAATGACAGACAACAATAAGATGCATAGTTATAGAATGATAGACAAATATAGCATTGAAAAAAATGATAGAAAAACATTGCATTATAGAATGATAGTTGAATATATCACTTTATTTACTGTATGTATAATGATGCAATGATAAGTGAAAATAGCATTTCCATATTTGATATACGGCAGACAATAATTTAATAGATAGTTATTGAATGATAGTTCAATATATAATTTCATTTGTATACACAATATTGAAATATGAGATGATAGATGAACATAGCATTCAGTTTTTGATGGTTGATAAACAACAATAAAATGCATTGTTATAAAATGATAGACAAATATAGCATTGGATAAAATGATAGGCAAACATAGCATTCAGTCTTTAAACTATAGAAGCATACATTGAAAAAAAGTAATGATAGACAAATATAGCATTGGATAAAATGATAGACAAACATAGCATTCAGTCTTTAAACTGTAGAAGCATACATTGAAAAAGAGTAATAATAGACAAATATAGCATTTCTACAAATAATGATAGATGAATATAGCACTAGAAAATTGTGCATTCCACTACACCAAAACAGGCAAATTCTGACATTTATAAGTGTTACAAATAATTTCAGTAACACTTTTTAAGTGTTACTAATGGACTGTGAGGAATGGAGCGGCCAAATTTGTAACACTTATAAGTGTTACAAACATACGTATTACTAACACTTATAAGTGTTGATACCTAAATATACAGTAACGCTTATAAGTGTTGGTAACGAAATATACAGTAACACTTATAAGTGTTGGTACAGAAATATACGGTAATGCTTATAAGTGTTGGTAACGAAATATATGGTAACACTTATAAGTGTTGGTACAGAAATATACGGTAATGCTTATAAGTGTTGGTAACGAAATATATGGTAACACTTATAAGTGTTGGTATAGAAATACACGGTAACGCTTATAAGTGTTGGAAAATGATTATTTAGTAACATACATATATATATATATACCAAAACTTAAACGCAAAGTTTAAATATAATCACACTGCAAATAATGGTTTCCATATCACAAATAATTCATCATACATATTCAATGCAAAGTTTAAACGCTTTGCAAATGTAGTATAATATATCATAAACAATTATTTACATATCTAAAATACCACAATGTCATATATTCAGATATTATTACAACATAAGCTTCAAAAAAAAATTCGATGCATGCTGGCAACATTCAATCGTTAAAAATAAACATGATAGTAAAGATTTGCTAACATCATCCACTACCCACTGTTCAACAGAACCCCACTTCTCCATCCACTCTTTGACGATCATCAAACCCCAAACATCACCGTGCACTACTGCGGACCTACAACACTCCACTGCACATCTTAAAAACAGCTTGCACAACACCCTTGCATCCTTCCTTTTGATTGTACCTTCCCCGTTGACTTTCATCATTCCACCACTATCAACCAATCGTGCACATCTTCACTTCTCCCTGTACTGTTGCTCTGCTGCCATCTTCACTTCTCAACTGCAGTACATCATTTCCAATCTCTCGCCATAACCACTTGCCTTGCTTTCACATATACTCCCCGACCAAGATTACAACTGTCATACAAGCCCACTAACCGACCATACTCCAAACATACCACTGCCCAGCAACAACTCCATCCAAACCACCAAGCTCCAACAAATTACAACAATCTACCCCACTCCACTGTCGATAACAGACCTCCGCCATCTTCACAGTTCAATCTCCACTAACCACTTTCAATCATCTGCCAACCTCACACTCCTACTCCATATCAATACACTCACCTGTCACAATCCCAGCCAGTCATCACCATCCGCAACCCAAAACCCCAAGTTCACCACGATTCAACATCCCATCTAGTACAAAACTGCCACAAACAAATTTTACTATGCCACAATTCATCATACTACAAACACTACATTGACATGATTTCATACATATTAGGATGAGTAAATAAGTTAGTAACACAGCTATCTTCATGAATTGGTAAGAAAAAGGATACACAGCCAAGGTGAGATCAATGGAAACAAATTTTACCAATTTGGTTGGTATATGAAATAAAATGAGCATGTGAACTAAAGTCGAAGATGCTATTTGTGAACTTTACCTTTTTGAGCAGAATTATGAAACTTTTGTGAGTCGCAAAAGTAAATATATAACAGATAAAGTATTTAAAGATTATCTGTAACAATACGCAACTAGTGCAGTATCGTTATATTATGATTATGAAATAAGACATAATGATAATGAGACAAAGTGTTTTAGAATCATAAAGTGATCTTACCGCCTTGAGCAAGATGCTGCTGCAACCATATTTTGCACATGTCTTAGGAACATCCCATAAAAATTTATTTCAATCTTACAATTGCTCAATGCACAGACTATGCTTGATCTTCCAAATACTTTACATATAATTTCACATGCTATTTAATATTAAAATTTCACAATGACAAGTGATCAAATTAGTAAAATTTTCGAAACAGTATATTTCTTTTAGCTGTCAATTTTACATTAAGTTTCCAAATAAATCACTAAAAAGCTACTGACGGCCATTTTAAAAGGTCTATATTTATTTAAACGCATAGGGTTGATTATAAGACTACTCATTCATGATCCAAATATTTGTTCACCCAAAAACTATGGTAGCATAGTGATTGTAAAAACAGTTATTTGTATTCATATTTTGAGCTTAAAACGAGATATCTAGACAAAAGCAAACAGCAATATACATGAGACTCTAGACTGGTGTCAAGTAAAGATTCTCCGACAACTTATCTTTCTCCTCTAGCGTGATTGGACTCAAGGAACTGCTAAACTTCCGACTACCAAGAAGTAAACCTACTGGCTTCTTGTTATACACACACAGATAAACCTCAATTTCCTTGTGTGTATGAGATCCAACATGAGGGAGTTAAAAGGTTCAGTACCATTAATTGTTTGGGTGCTTGGTTCAACCCAACTAGAGTTTTCTTTAACCTGTATACGTACCAGAAGCACGTTGCCTTTGATTTCAAATCCTTCTTGAAGCTAGCTCCACGTAAATTTATTCTGTCAAATCTATGAATAAAATACGTTTTTACTTGCATGTACTCAGTTTCTTCTAGGTCCACGCAAGCTCAGGGTGAACTTAGTAGGGTCCAGTGGAGAACGAGCAGGAGATCTAAGTTTGAACATTCTAAGTGCTCTCTAGTACTTACTAGATTGGAGCCAAAGGGGACACGTGTGAGTTTGTCGAGCAGCACAAAGCATGCATTGCTGGACAAGTAGTGGTTATATCAGTCTAAGCACTCCTGTAATTCACTACACACCAATCATCAACCATTCTCTACTGTCCTTCTAACACAAACACAACATGGTCATCCAACTGGCAACCACCCATTGCAAGGTTCAAACCTAATCTTTGAATGGTAGAAACCAACTATGGAATTGATCCGAGTGTATGTGCGCGTGCGTGTTTATACATATAACTCTCTTTTAGAAAGAACTCTTTTTTTGTAGAAAACTAGGATACGGTTATAGTATTTAGTAAAATACTTCCAAATTGCTAACCACTTTTGGATGAAGTTTAAGATATAGGATTGGGATACCAATGGTTTGTGAAAAGCGATCGCGAATTTAACATAACACTAATTTTGTGAATTTAACAACTAGTTAATTATTATAACCGATTAAAAATGTCAAGGGATAGAATGGATTTCCTACAAGCAAGACTTCGTTATCCAATACAAAAATGTTGAAAGCATCTAATGACCGTTGATAAATATCGTTCAACGGCAACTTATAACGTATTTGTATCATAATTGTGCATATCTTTATGCAAATCTGACTGGAATATGCAGGTTCAACCACACATTGAAAAATGGTGTGATGTACTATATTTTGTATTGTGAAAATTAGGTATACACCCTTCTTTCATTTCTGAAAAAAAATCAAATCTCCATCCAATTTCTGAAAGTAAAAAAGCATCTCCCAGTGTTATAAAGTGATCTTTCTTTTTCTGCTATTTTTAGGAAAGACCTTGCTGATAATGCAATATGGCAATTTTTTATTTTTGTTGTTGTTAAAGTTTGTGGTATTAGGCCATTAAATGAAATGATATATACGACAATATAGGATATAAATTATTAAGTTTTCAAAGTCATTTGGTTTCTTTTTAGAATTTGTGGTTTTGCTTAACATCATACTTTTACAATGCAAGCTATCAGAAACTTTTAAATTTATTTATTTTCACAAAACTGATTTCCATTATGTAATTAAAATAGCATGTTATATGTGAATGAACATAGTAACATATAAATCGTTCATAGTAACGTGCGCTAGTGTAATTTGGTTATTTTTATCGTAAGCTGCATTTTTGCAATACAACTTACATGGTTGTGCTTTAATTCATTGCATTATTAGAGTGCAGATGCATAATAAACTTAAATGTTTTTCTAGAACAAATTTGGTTATATTGATAAAATTTGTATCTTTTATAAAATTACAAAACTAAACCTTAGTGCAAAACTTATTCATGAATAGATGTTGTCTGAAACTTACTACAAAGATATATTTTGTTTTTAGTTTTTATTTTGTGCATCCACATGTATAAAATCGTAAAATAAACTTGTTTTTGTAATAAGTTTACCTTTGTCGGATGTTGTGTGTGTATCCATGATGAAATACAAGTGTTGTCTTCCTAATGTTATATTTCAATGAACAAGATCAAAAGTTTAATTTCAGAAAGACTTTCGGTAAATTCCATTTGATCAACGTTTATAGAATTCTTAAATTCGATAAACCTATATATACCGGCACAGCATTTGTGCTTGTTTAGAAAAAGATCTCTCATATGGGGATTATGAGTTCCTCTCTCATCTCCTCTCCATCTCACCTCTCCTCTCTTCCCTCTTTCACTTTGCACCTACTTGTATCTACTTGTATGCTTGAAGCAATTTCATTATTTATCTGGATGATCCTAAAAGGTTTTGGTTACTAATGATAATAAAGAAGTGCATGTAAATGGTTATTGATAATGATATACAAGTATAAATAATATACTTAATTTCAAGCCGACCATGAACTCTAAATCTGTAGTCGCCTTATCAATTATCAATGAATATCATTGGAGGAATGACGGTTCCATTCCAAAACAATAGCCATACTTGAATATTATAATGAAAATGAGTTGAGGATGTGCCCTATCCACCCCATCATAAACACATAAACAAACTATTCCCTTTGATAAACATGGAACACAAAAACTAAATTATGGAAGATAGTTGCCAATACTAGTAAGGATATGTAGTCAATAGTGTATATAACAGACTATACCTTGGCATCAGTTGTCAACATCTTTCTTATTATTGGTAGAAGCGTAGGTTCAATTTGAACATAAAGATGGGGAAGCCTGTTAACGGATTTGAGTATTGTGCTTATTGCTCAAAGACAACCAACAGCAGCTAAGGCGCCAGGATCATCATCATTTGCCTCTGCTGTATTCAAGCACCTCCAAAATGCAGTAGCCTATAAAAGTAAATAATTTTTAGTATATTAGCAAGGCGTGATAATAAAATGTTTGTATTGCATAATATTTACTAGTATATGATTAAGAATACCAAATTTTGGCATAACCCAAGAGCATATGGTGCCATTTCTTCCCTGAATTTGTCCACAATTGTCTCGAGCGTGAAAACAAGATTTTCATTCTCAAATTCATTCATAAGTTTAATAAACTCTGTAGACAACGTTGGAATGTGTGAGAAATCAGATTCAAGAGGCCAAACTAATAAAAATGGGTTTACTATCAAGTAATCGTGGAATGATTGGACGAATTTCATTTAGATCTGCAAGAGAATTTCGAATAAGAAATTATAGGATATTATTAGAAAATTATTTTATCACATTGGTTAAAACAAAAGGAAAATACACACCTTTACAAGCTTCAACAAAAGATCGCAACGCATAAACTGAATCAACTCGTACAGAAAGATCAGGATCACGCATCCCAGCAACCACAAATTGCAATGCTCTTCAGAAATTGTTTTGGTCAGCAAATTTTATGTATGCATACTGGCCTGCAACCCATGCTGCCTATATACAGTGACAACGATAATTTAGTTTCAGTTTATCTACTACTGTAAGTCCATACGGCTATGTCACATAGCTACATAATGCATATCATTTCTTGCCTCCCCAGTCAAAAACATGGGAGAGCTAATCAAATGTCAACTGTTAGCAAGAACATGAACTCATCCAGATTAAAATCTTTATCGCAGAAATTATAAACTCAGAAAGCTATTAAATCAAATCTAATATCCTGCAAGACCCAATTTTGAATATACCTGTTCACAGATGACTTTTTCAATCGGGAAAAACAAAGGTATGGATAAACTACTCATTTAACAATATATTAATCTTTATTCGATACATGTTCAGATTTAGCAAACTTAAAGCAGAATGTGAAATCCTTGACCTTAAATGCTCAATATGTACCACCGCTCAAACACGAGAATCAAACAAACAATTTGTCACCTAATATTACATATCTGAAGGGAAAGAGTAAATAATAGATACCAAACTCAAAAACGTCGTCAAACCTAGGACAATGGCTCATAAACCTCGCTAGTTTTATGCTGATCGGGATTAAAGGCCACGATCACGTAAACGGCATAAACGATTTCAGGCACGTATCCCAAAGGCGTCAACAGCAGACAGATGCAGAACTCCATCTAAAACATGGAATTTACGAGGAAGTAAGAAAATGCAATATTGAAAAAAGAAAGGGGATAAATGAAATTTTGGCACATACGCTGCAGCATCCATAGCGAAGGAAGACGCCGAGAGGGGGGAGCAGGATTGAGCAAGTGACCGAGAGAACTACCGAAAGAACATAGCCGCGAGATGTCAATCTAATCGCCTGAGCTATCAACAAAGTGGTTGAAGTCGATGTTGAAGTGATTGAAAGACGCCGTTGATTTTGGGAAGTGCCTGGGACGTTGGTTTTTTTGTGAGGAAGAGCAAACCCTAAATTAAATTTTAGGCGGCCAAAATCTGTTTAGGAATGGGGAAGCATGGGAAAAGAGATCGTATTTACAAATTACAAAAGACTCCTTTTGTTATTAAATTATTTACATTTTTACCCATTGTTGTAACACTTATATGCGTTGGCAAAATTAATGCAGAAGACTATTTATTTTTACTAACACTTTTTAGGTATTCTAACACTTTTTTACTGTTAGCGGTCTGTGACATTTATAAGTGTTAGCAATTGACAGATATAAAATATTGCAAAATCACTTATTTGGTGTAGTGTTCATAGTTGAGAAATAAGATTATAGTTTGTTAAATACTGAATTATTCATTCATAATTTTTTGTACAAGAATCAAAAGGTAAAAGATAAAAGAAAGCAAAAAAAAACAGAAGGAAAAAAATCAAAGAAAGTATCTCAGGAAAAAATTCAGTATAGATGCAGCTTGCTTCCGATAATAAAAAAATTTCGGAAAATTAAGGAATAAGGAGGTTATCTTGTAGATCAATTGAATTATTTAAAACAAACACCTTTCGAAAAATTTATGCTAGTGTTTTTCAAAGAAATTTTATCCATAGCTGCTTTTACAAAATCATCAACAACCTTAGATGATATCATAGAAATATTTTCTATCACTGACGAAGCTTTTAAAGTGGGGAATGTTTTTTTAAAAATCAAACCTGAAGATATTTCAATTCTCTTTAGCTTACCTTTGTCTGGAATTAATATTTTTCCATTACCTAAAACGAGTTTACAAATCCTTCCAGACAATTGTAAGGATTTTATACTAAGAAATTTTGGAACAATAGAGCACATCACAAAGGATCTTACAGTTTCAAAAATAAATAATGTACTAGAAACACAACAATTTCAACATGAAACTGATTTTTCAAAACTGATTATTATTCTTGCAATGATAACCTTCTTCTTTCCTGACAACCAAAGATACTTACCATGGGGATATATTCCTTATATTATTGATCACAACAAAATGAACTCGGTATCTTGGCCAGTTTCAATTCATCATTCATTGATTAGAGCTTTGATGGCTTTCAAAACAAAGCTGAGAAACATGCCAGGTTGTTTCATGCTCCCAATTGTAAGTACAGCATTCTAACTTTATGTTAATACATCTATCTCTATAAATTAAATTATATACATTATATATTTTAACAAGTAATATTTTATTTGTAGTTTTTCCTATGTGAGCATGTCAATTTGATATCTCCATTAGCAACATACTGTTCTACTTTACCTAGATTTGGGAGGTGGAATATCGAAAGCTTGAAAAAAGTCATTTCAAGAGAAGCTTTGATAAACATGGACAGTAGAAATGTATTATTTCTCACACAAGTACAAGAAATTTATACTGATAGATAAATATATCATAACATAATGTATGTTAACAGTTTTCATTTTGTTATTATACAGTCATAATTTAAATGATAGTTACATATATCATTTCTGCACAAATACAATTTTCTGTAGTTGCTACTAAAAAATGATAGTCAGATATAGCATCACATGAAAAATGAAAATTATAAATAAAATTACTTCATTCATTGTATCTTAGCTCATTCATTACTATTTATGTTATTACATAGATTTTTGTTGAAATAAGAAACCTGACTGAAGATGAAAAAGCACTTCTTCAACAAAAAAACCAACAAAAATTTGTTCAGCTGGATACAAATGAGAATATTGTGATACAAAAAGTAGAAAACTTAGAAGAGACGTCAAAAAAGCAAGTGGACTCAATGCAACAGTACATTGAAGATTTGGAAAATAAATTAAAGAAGAGCGAAAAAGAATTAGAAATGGAGAGACAAAAAAGAATACAAGCAGAAGGCACTACCATATAGTTGAGAAAAGAAATCAAAATGTTGAAATCAAAACCAAGAGAAGATATAGAAGCACCATCATTTGATCTGAATATAACTCGGGAAATAAAAAAGATGCAGGAAGAGAAAAAACAACAGCATCGGAAGAAACCTTCAGAGGAAACAGAAAAATCCCCGACAGTGAATGAAGGAACACAGAAGAAACCAAGCTCTTTAGTTTTGAGGGTTAAAAAGCGCCAACAAAGGAATAAAATTGATCCCGATTGCCAGTATGAAATTGTTTACAGAAAAACAAAGAAAAATGTTGACAATGAAGACCAAAAGGAACAACCTGAAACTGAAGAAGGTAAAAAAAATACAAGTGAACAGAAACAAGAAGAACAAAATGAAAAATCTGATTATGATCAAGAGGAATCTGAAACTGAAACAGATGAGCAAGTCGCTACAATTGAAAACGAAGAAATAATTGATATTGATGGATACTCGCCATCAACTAAAGCTTACAAGAGTAAAGATATAACAAAAAGCAGTATTCTAAAATTATTGAATGAAGAACAACAAAACAAAATTCTTACTTTCTTCAAATTTAATGAAAATGAGAAGTAAGATTTCTGATCATTTTTCTTTCATTATATTTGTAATTAAATAAAATTGAAAAAAAAACCAACTTGTCAATTATTGATTTTCAATTACAGCACTGTAGCATATGAAAAAAATGAAGGGAATAAAGGAGGAATCACAATAGTGAAATCTATGCTGGAAGCTGTTCTATTTGAGGGGGTTACAGATGGACAGGTATGCATCAACTCAGAATTTGATAGTAATAAAATGTATATAAATGTATAAAATGAAAGAATGATAGGTAAACCTAGCATTCAACTTTCAAAGTGCATATAAATGAATTGAATGAGAGAGTGACAGCTAAAAGCAGCATTACTATTTGTAAAATGCAGATAACTGTATAGGATAGGAGAATGATTATTACAACTAGCATTCATAGTTTTTTAAGTGCATATAAATGTAAAAGATGAGAGAATGATAGTTAAAACTAGCATTCGAAGTTTCTAACTGCATATAAATGTATTAAATAAAAGAATGGTAGTTAAAAACAACAGTGGTATTTGTAAAGAGCATATAAATATGTCGAATGTCAAAGATGATTGTTTAAACTATCATTTGCATTTTTCAGTGCATACAATGAAGTAAACATGTAAATGATAGTGAATACTAGCATAAATATTCCTGGTTCAAAAACAAAATATCCTATAAAACTTACAACCTTCTTTGTTTGCTTAAACAGATTATTGATTGGTTTACTACAATAAGGAGATGTATGAACACAGTTACTACTTCACTACAATGATGATGGTAAGTATAAGCTTTTCATTATAAATGTTAAAAAATAATATAAAGTATTCTAATGCATATGAATGTGCAGAATGCTATAGTACATGATCAGCAAGTTGTGATCAAAGACATAGTCATACCGACAATAGATGCCATTGTCAAAGATGAATTTACAGAGAAAATTTTCTTCCCTCTACATTACACAAACCATTGAAGTTTGTTGATGCTAAACTATGAAACAATGCAGTGGAGTCATTATGATTCAACAAAACCAAAAAGTAGACCAACAAGGACTTCAAACCCCAGCTATAACCAAGCCGTCATTTTTGTAAGAAAAGTATAATTTTTATATCAGTCTAACATTAATATACAACACTAATTTTTCTTCTTGCAGAAAGACAAAGTTGAATTAATGTTCAAGAAGAAATGGGCAGAAGTAGGAATACTGAACAAAGAATTTCACAAACCTAAAGTGTTGCAGCCAAAAAGCCCACCACATGATTGTGATTCGTAAGTAACTAATTCCATTTCTTCTCTTGACATTTTAGTTTGTATATTCATCCAACTTTTTTTATTCTTTTTTAAAATACAGCCGACTACATCTAATGATCAAAATGATAGTTAAACCTACAACTGAAAATTTTAAAATGCATAAAACTATGAAAATGAAAAAAAACGATAGTTCAAACTATCATTTATATTTTTTCAGTGCTTATAAATTTATCAAATATCGAAAATGATTGTTTACACTAGCATACATATTTTTAAATTCTTTTGGACTAGACTAAACATGCAAAACAATAACAAAATATCATTTGTATTTTTAAATTGCACTAGAATGCATTAAATATGCAAAATGATAGTTAAAGCTAGCATTGCTAATTGACAGTTCATTGAACAACATCTATTGAACAAAAAGATTATGTATAAGATGCACATTGCAAACACAGCAATGGTGTCTTTATGAATGCATTGATTAATAGTGTGATAAAAATATAAAGCTATATTTTAGAATTCTAGTGTAAAGAATGCTATTTTATTTTAGCATTAGGTTATACTGTAATATTAACTAATATTTCTATATCTGAAACAGACTTGATTGTGCATTCTTCGTCATGGCAAACTTGAAAAAACTGGACAAGGATGAGATGCCAGATAAATATTCAAAGGAAATGCTTAGAAACCTAAGAGCTGTAGTTGTGCTTAACATACTCAATGATCCACAATATAGTTGGTCAATGCAGAAATCCTACAAAGATTCTAAATAAGAATAGTTGTTGCATTTTAACTTCTTTGAACTTTAGAATTATTTGAACAGAAACACTTTTGCTGATTAAACTAAGATGAAGTCTGAGATGGAGTCTGATATGGAGTCTGAGATGGAGTCTGAGATGGAGTCTTATATGTTATACAACGCTTGTATTTTGTTCTCAGTGCATAAACTGCTCAGATGTATTTGAACTTCTAATTTGACTTGATTATAATTGTCTGTTTTCAGTGCATGAACTACAATGTATAAACTAAAGATATATTCAATTGTCATTTTTATGTGTTTTCTAATGCTTTTACTGTATTTCTAAAGTGGTAAATAATGATTTACACTGAAATGCTAGATAAAACTAGCATTATGCGAAAATACATTTCTCGATAATTGAACTGTGATGAATAATGCGTGGATTTATCCATATATCATTTATATATGATTTCCAATGTATGAACTCTGTTTCAAGAGTGATGACTACTATTTACACTGTAACTTGCATTTAACTGAAATGTTAGATACAACTATCATTCAACTATACATCATCATACTGTCAATTAATCACAAAACCACTTATGTAATCTCATTAGCTAATCATATAAACAGTATATCATCATCAGATACTTCATTCTTGCACAACAGCTTACTCAGTTCTATACAATAATAGATTATGGGTTTCAATGTTGAAATTGTATTTCAGATGAGATGCATACTGATTACAATGAAATGCTAGTTACAACTAGCATTTGACTAAAATGACAAGTACATCTAACATTGAATAGAAATGTTAATACTGAAGTGCAGAACTAATACAGTTCTTCAATTCATATTATATATTTTGCAATATGATTAAATAATAGATTCCTAAAAAAATCAACAACAAAGGAAAATATAAGAACATCAAATATTTGAAGTTAAAACAAAATAACCAAAACAGTTCACATTTTATTTTCTAATGAATTCATAAAGTATGACTTCATTCTTCTATAAGCTTTAGCAGCTTTACAGTTAAAAAACTATTCTATTACACTAACAAAACACATAAATCTTCTTAACTTTTTAAAGAAGCAAAAAAAATTCTTTTGTTGTGACCAACTACATTACATTGGCTACATCTGTTTCTTTTACTTTGAGAATATCCAAATCCACCACGCCTCTTTGTAGATGGTCTTCCCGCACCACGAACTTCTTTAGGAGGCCTAATCAAAACATCATTTTCAGCAGCAGCTGGTTTATCAAAATCTGAAATTGGATTGATAGCATTAGCATACGAAGATCTGAAAGCATTAACAGTAAAATATTCCTCCACAAAATCATAAACTGATAATCTAGACTTGTTAATGCACTTAATTGCATGCGCACATGGAAAACTAGTAACTCTCCATTGATTACAACTGCATAAACGATTTTTAAGATCAACAACCTGTGACTTAGGAGATTTAACTTCAAACACAAATTCCGAGGAATTATAAACATCCCAACCAAAGCCATCATCTACTAACTTAGACAAACGTTCCTCCATAACAGGACAAAGATTTGTTGTCCACAAACAACATTCATCTCTTCGTCTCGCCATTTGCTCCATAACTTTTTACTCGAATACCATCCAAATAAGAAGTTATAGGCATAACTCTATCTTCCAAAATCCATGAGTTGAAACTTTCTGCGACATTTGAACAATATTCACCATAACGCTTTCCTTGAAAAAACAAATCTGCCCAATGATCAAAAGGTTTATCTCTAAGAAAATTTTCTGTAGATGTACCCCCAATATCCTTAAATTTAGAAAGATACCACTCAAAATCATATATATTAGAGGCTTTAGCACAAAGTTTAAACAACTCCACAATAGATGAATCACCTTTAGCTGACTTGACAACAGTACCAATATTATGTTCCATGTGAAGTAAACAATAGCTATGATATGAAGAAGGGAATATTTTCGGAACATCTAAAATGAGATCCCACTGACGATCAGACATAAAAACTAAAGACCAATCTTCATTAAGCATTCCTTTCAAATGTGATAAAAATCAAGACCAATTAGATTCATTTTCATGTGAAACAATACCCATAACAAGAGGAAAGAAACCTACAAAATAAACAATTATTGACAGCTGAGTAGTAAGAAACATGAATTATAGTAAACATCAAAACCTGTATTAAATGTTAATAATTTCTATTATACACAATTAAATTAGGTTCAAAATGATATATGAATATAGCATATGTTATTTTAAAGTCTTCCAGTTACTGCTGCATAAAATTTTAGTTCTTGTTTTTGTAAACATTGCTACTGTAACCAGCTCAATCATTAAATAAAATGAAGAAACAATTCTAGTATAAACATGGATGCATGAAAAATTATGTACACCTTTGAACAATGATAGTTTAATATATCATTACCAGAAAAATAAATAAGTAAATAAAACAAAAGTAAAATGAAACTCATACCTTGGTTACCATTTTTACAAGTAGCAACTAACAAAACACCTGGTCTTCCCTTCAAAGCAGTAGCATCTAAAAATATTAATGGTCGACAGTGTTTAAATCCAAGTAGACAAGCACTAAAACCAATACAAACTCTCTCAAACTGATTAGTTGAAGCATTAACTTCCATGGCCACGTAACTACCAGGATTATACTTCTGCAACGCCTCCAAATACCAATTTAAATTGTTATATGACATAGCATTATCCTCATATATTTCTTTTAAAGCCAACTGTTTTCCGCTATAAGCATAATAATATGACAGATTAAAATTGTACTTTCATCTAAATTCGTTCATAATATCGTTTGGCTTCTTCATAGGAGCATCTCGAATTTGATCAACAATCAAAGATTTAACAAATCTACTTGAAATATTAACTTTATTAACATCTCTAAGACCGGCTCCACACGAATGATGAAAATTGTACATTCTAATAAAAAATCGAGAGAGTAGACCAGGATCCGAAGAAGCATTAAGATAAAACTTACAACCATCCTTCAACCAAGAGCAATTAACTGAAATTCTATCAGGAGAGTTTCTTACAAAAATCAAATCATAACCATTTTTAATTTGATATGCCATTAAAAACTCCCGAAAATCCTCAGCTCCGTTAAAACAAAAACCAAGAAAATCCATAATAGTTTTTTGAGAACCTTTCTTCAACATATCTTTCAAGTACTAAGAAGAATCGGCATGTGAATCACTATTAGCACCAGAATTACTACCAATTGAAGTACTTTGAACACTTGCATAGCCTAATCCACAGCCAGCATTATCAGCTTGCATAACACAAACATTTTCCTTAACAGTGAATTTAAAATATTCACGCTTCTTGAAAATTAGAAAATACAAAATACTAATCAAATCTGAATCGGTATCAATGATTATATTCTTATTCTCGAGAACATAAGATATCTCAGTACAAAATGGACTAAGATGTGGCCAAACTTCATAGATTTCAGTCTTAACAGCAAACCAAGAAGAGCCTGTCGTAAGTCGAGTAGAATAACAATTCTCATTATGTTCAAAAATAACTAGCAAATTATTTGCTTCATCATTGTAGATATCAGTACTGCAAAAGAAATTAAAAAACCAGTTAAAAATGCTAAATTAACATAGAATAACAGATGGATCTCAAATTAACTGCTAAATGAAAGAAATATAAATGACATGAAAAAGCAGATAATAAATGAACATAGGACAATCAAATTAAAACAAATCATGAATACAATAACAAAGAATGCTATATAAATATAGCATAACGCAACAAACTACGTATAAAATTCAGTACAATGATAGATGAACATTAAAATAGTAAAACAATAAACTGTGTCGAAGAAAAATAACAGTACACAATAAAATCTTACTTTGTCATTGAAACAAATCTAAAATAGATACCGAAATCTGAAAGAAGACAAAACTGTGCAACCTAGAGAAACAAAAATATACTTAATAATCGAAAATTATTAGATCAGAGGAAGATAAGAAAAAGATCGAAACAAATAAAAGCAATATACCTGAATGTAAAAAAATTGTTTAATAACGATCCAGAGGACGATGAAGATCAACGATAAAGAAACACGATGAAGATCGATAGACAATTGAGAAGATCGAATATAAAAATAAAGAAACACGCGTCGTTGAATTGAAGATCGATGAACTAAGATCGGTAATATCAGAATAAAGATCAACGAGAAATTAAGAAGCAAATTTAAATTTTACAGAAGTTTGTCCTTGGAACGAAAAAATAAAGCCCGCGTCCTTAAAACGAAAAAAAAATTCCGCGTCCGTAGGCCCAAGAAAAGAAGTAAAAACTTCCTCCAGCCCATTTTCCTGATTAAAAAAAATGTTTATTTGTTAGACCATATTTTTAAGTGTGGAGAGACATTTTGAATTTGTAAAAAAGTTTAACTGTTAGATACTATTTTTAGGAGATATTAAGATTTGATAATATACATAGAGGGGTAAAATTAACTGTTAGATCCTATTTATAAGGAATAATAAGATTTGCTAATCTTTAATAATAGTTGTAATATTTTTGGTGTCACACTTTTTTGGTGTAAGCGTGAACTACCAAAAATGCCATCTACATATATTATCAAATCTTAATATCACCTAAAAATAAAATCTAATAAATAAACTTCATTTACCAATTCAAAATACTTTTTTATAAATATTACCAAATCTCACTCGCTTAAAAATAGGATCTAATAAATAATTTTTTTTTACCAATTCAAAACTCACATCAACAAGTATTACCAAATCTTAATATCGCTTAAAAAATAGATCTAATAAATAATATTTTTTTACAAATTCGATCTTTATTAATTAATAATAGAATAACTAATTGAATAAAAATTCAAACTAACTACACCTGAATGTGTTAAACATATATAATTTGTAAAAAAAATCATTCACGCGCGAAGCGCGTGCCGTAACGCTCGTATCTATAAAAAAACATTTTTGGTAGTTCACGCTGATACAAAAAAGTGTGACTACAAATGCATTACAACTATCAATAAAGATTTTTTGTCCTAAAACACCACAACCTCTAATTTGATTTGTCTGCAAACGCACCCTGAAAACAAACCAAAACGAAGACGTTGGTGTTATTTTTTAAAAAAAAAATACAAATTGGTTGAACTGATTATTTAAAGAATTTCAAATGTTTGATATGTCATGATTGCAATTCTATTTCATTCTACAAATGATCGAGGAGAATTCCCAATTTTCATTATTTCCGTACAATATTAGTTAAATTTAATGTTCTTTCTATTTTAACTTAGTTTCCCTTTTTTTTCTTTTTTTAAAATCCAAACAATATTTCCATTCCTTCATTCCTTTTCTTGCTCCATATAATCTAATAACCATTTTTATTTTTATTTTCTTCAAAAATCGTACTTGTAATTTCCTTGATCTCATATATAAATTAATTTTTTTTAGAATAATTTCAACCATCGTTCTAACATATTCATTCGACTATATTTATCATATTTCTCTTTTCTTTTTTATCCGCTTAACACAATCACCCGATTTTATTAATCACACACACACGCATTTTAACAGAGCTTTCGCTATACTGTACTTCTGGTAATAAAATGAACATCCAGTTACGAATTTACGTCAATCTTAGCTCTAACCAGTGAATATACTGTATCATTTTTTTTTTCCTTTCCATTTTTTATCAATTTTTGCAAAGAAAAAAAAAAGTTAGAACGTGTTTGTCTATCAAAGTTATCACGTTTCCCTCAGATCATGTTATGTACCGAAACTATCGTTTTTTATAGCCATGCTAATATTCCTCATATTAGACAAACAAATCATAAAAGTAATCCCCATCTCACTTCTAAATCTAACTCCACAACTTCAATAGTGAAGTTTGGTTGTAGGAATGTATAGTCGGGTCAAAAATACTTTCGGATAAAGATCCTCCATACATATACATTCGAAATTATTTTTGGATATTGAATGTCCGCATCAACGGTTAATTATCCTAACCGCATAATTATCCTATCTGTCAACGACCAATGAATTAAAAAACATGAATGAAATTTTTTAGTTTTGACACAAGCTATTATTTATCCTATTGATTACTAAAATGTTAAAAATAAATAAATATGATAACAATAAATAGTTTTGAACAATTAATATGGACTAAGTGCATATGATTTGAACTTCTAACTTAATAAAACAATAAATAAATATCTTCTATTGTACTAAAATAATACACATCTGCACTATAATCTTGCAAAAAAAGCGAACAAATAATTTTCAAATGCGGATGTATTCCTATCCGCATCCGCATATTCGGATATCGAATCTTTATCCGTTTCTCGAATACGAATGGGGATGGATTTTGAATTTTTCAAGTATCCATGTGTATAAGCAGGTTAATAGCACAAGTTGCAGCAACGCTTTGTGTTGTTTGGGCAACTTGCAACGTATCACCCTATCATTCAGCAATTTTATAAGACCCAAGAATGAAGGCCCGAAATATGTGCAAACAAATCTCCATCATCAGATCACCCACCCTTAGATTCAAAATTGACACATTTCGTACTTCATCTTTTTGGGTCCTCTAGCATTAGAGGTTGGAACTACTTTGTATGAATCGGTGCAACTTTTACGTTAAAAACCTTAATTTTAATAGTCGTTTATTCGGTACCATGGAAACTTTTTCTTGGGATTCCATCAACAAACCAAAGTCTATGGTCAAAAATCTTTTAAAAGCACGTACTCTAAAAGGTCGATTAGGACGTGGATAGAAGGATCTTCGGGATACAACCAACTATTCGATTTATTTTCAATTAAGCTTTGCTCGCGCTTCTTTAGGATTTATTCACCTAATTAGTAAGTATCAACCCATCGTTTAGAGGCGAATCAATGATCAACCCATCTCCTATTGTCAGAGAAATTCATCAGGATTTTGACGATTGAAACATTCATATGGACACTGCCTTACTGAGCAGAGAACTTTTGAGTGTTTTGCAAAGAAACCACATACATAATCTATAACGTAATGTTGTTCCTTAAATAAGATTAAAAAATTGCCATTGGAAGGTTTTCGCCCACAAAAATACTAACATCAGTAATGGACATTTTTGTTCTTCAAATACTACACAGCATAATAAAACCTATAGAGAAACCAACATACCATAAAGCTACACATTACCATGCCTACAAATTCACAATTTCAAAACGATCAAGGTCTGTAGGCAACATATTTATCGAATTAGTATTGGTAACTTTGAGTATACGTATCGTAAGTCATTCGGGCATCCCAACTGCTTCCAGAATTGTCTTTTCGGTTCAGTTTATTTCTTGGGTTATCCCTACTAATGCTAATCTGCGCATCTACAAGCAAAAGGTAGGTGTTAAATAACTTTGAGAAAACGATCAATCGACTTTCGGTATTCCTATTCATGTCCGCACGCTATATGAAAGGAAACAATAAGAAAATAAGCGAAATCCGTGCTCCCTCTACACCTACTACCTGCACACCTATACACGAAAGGAAAATGATGAGAAAATTTGATACAGGGTAAGAAAATGTAAGTTCCTTCCGCCTCTCAGTAATCAATGTTTGAAAAGAAATGAGAAATTCATTTTAGAAACGCCACATCTTGATCTTCAAAATAAAATCCGAGAGAATGATTTTTCCATATTGACCACACGTATCAATCGAAATCACTTGGAAACAAAGTGAGATATCATACAAGCTCACAGTAGGGCCTTCCCTAGCTAGAACAAGAAAAAAAGACGAATGAATGGATATCCGAATATATCACTCAATGAATTACAGGTAAAGAGAAATAGCACGGAATCATCTGCTCGTATACATGAATATCAGGAGTCAAAATGCATAATTTTATTTCGGCCTAGTTAAGGACATGACCAGCACATACGGTAAGTTCTACAACTATAACAGGAACTTGAAGTACATTAACTACACTCGCTCGTTCAATTTAGAAGTTAGAACCCTAAAATCTACAACCAGCAGGCGTTAGTCAAAACTCATGAGTCATGGTTAACACTGAAATCGTCCAAAGGGAGTGACTAATACCAGTCACAAGTGCTTATCAATCACAAATTATGTTCTAATAGTCACTAGTTAAAGCAGCATCATAGCATCAAACAATCTGAATATCCTTGCAATTCAGACATCGCCAACAGAAGTACATAATGTCATGTTTCAGCATATGCAACAAAATATCGGTTTTCAAGACTACACTACACGCACTAAGATAAAAGCAAACAAATAGAAACAAAGAGAGAACACAACTCTAAGGATACATCAAATGGACTAGATAAGAAGAAAATTAACCTGAATTCAGTCTTTTTTGACTTCTCGTTCTCTGTTCCACTGCTCAATCTTAGCCCTTCTTTCCTCGCTCCCTTCTCTGACTGGGCTCATCGTTCTCCTAGGACTTCCATGATGCCTTCTATAACTATCACTGTATCTATCACGATCACTACTTCTTCTCCCACTGTCTTTATAGTCATAATCACGATCGCGATCACGGTCACGAGAATAGCTACGGCTCTTCCTATAATAAGGGTCTGGACTCCTGCTCCTGCTTCTACTGCTGCGAGATCTCCTATAATGTCCATACAGCTTCTTTCTTAAACTCCTTCCAATTTGCTTAACATGCATGAAATTACAGTAACCACCTCTGTTGCAGCTATTCTCCTCAAACTGGCGACATGTTGCTTCCCTGAAGTCTGTAACAGGGGAGAAATCCACAATAATAGGACGCCCGGAATAGAACCGGCCCTGAAGAGCACGGAGAGCTGCAGCAGCCTGATCTTCTTCTCTGAACTGGACATAAACATTGCCCACCATGTGATCTGCAAGATTATCACAGATGTTCAGGCTCTCTATGTCACCATATTTACTAAGTTCTTCGTATATGTCTTCGTAAAAGTCTTCAAAATGTTCTTGTATGGTTTGTGGATCAATGGGTTTGCCGTTAGCATCGACTCCAGGTGTTATCATATCTGGGCGCTGGTACATGTTGGATAATAATAGGGTAGGAGAGATAGTCGGTTTGTTGTGTAAGCGAGAGCATCGATCTCCATGACGACATGCACCTATCTTGAAGTAAAAGGGACAGTTTACTCTGTCTTTCTCTGTGCCAAATATCGAAGCAAGATGTTCTGCCATGAGTTCTTATTGTCTCAAAATATCTTCCTTTCAGAAATAAAACCTGTCACATGTACATCATATATCTTCATTATTTGTTAGCATTGGAATGTCTTATTTAAATAGCATTTTTACCTCATCCCATAAATAAAATCAGATATTCAAATTTTCTTAAGTACTCTTACTTCTTATAACAATTAACAAATTGACGTTTAAGCAAAGAAAATAAAACCCAATTTTTTATTTTTATTTTTTGAAGTACTTATCATATAAAAGGATTGATGATCTTCGTAAAAAATTCTACAAGAATAAGATGCTAAAACAAATCCAAATGATATCAAGGATGATGATTGTAATGACTTATAGACTCCATATTTTGGTCAGTTGTAATTTGTACAAAAACCATCCCTATTGTAGATGTGTTTTCCGACAACTGTCACACCCGCAAAGCGTGTACCTCCAAATCAGCAAGGCTTTTTTAATCATCATGCTAGGAGCAAGCATGGATATTAGACTGTATCATTTTTAAAATCACATAATTTAACAAATCAAATTGTTCTTATTATTATAGTACATCAATTTCCTAAATCCTGAAAAGGGATTACCATATTGGCATGAAGAAAAAGAAGAAAGAATAGTAATATCGGAAAAGCTGGAGTGAAAAGATTTATACTTAATGTAAAGAGTAATGTCACCCTCAAACCCTTTCTCACGCTCCCTTTACCATCACACTCAGCCATGCATCAGTCCAAAACAACTTTTTTCTACTGCTTAACGCCGATTAGTAAGCAATAAAAAATATTTTATCTGCAGTTACCATTTGGTGAAGTGCGCTACTTAACATTACGAAAATAGCATGTGCACAGTTACTCATGTTTAGTGAGTTTCAAAAAGAACAGGAAGTTGAAAGGAATAAGTATGGTTCAAATAAAGATTTCTCCAACAAATGAGTGTCTATGAACATCTAAACAATGACAATTTATTTGCACCCCAAAATTCAAACCTGCAATATTTTTACTCCCCCAGCCCCCAACTTGGAAGACCATCGTTACCTTTAGTTCTCAACTTTCTTCCTCAGCCTCTCCAATCCATAATTAATTGTAATATAAAGTGGATATTTCATGACCAAACAATGTTATGTGGATTTCTTTCTCCAACGCTAACCACGGTTGAATCGTGAAGATGGATTGGCAAATAACTTAATTATTTAACTACCTGATCTCCAAACCATTGTCAACTGCAATGAATTTGAATAGTTATGGACATTTCACCTCACACTGTGAGGTATGCCTTTTCGGCTTCTTTCAATAAAAAAAATTTAATTATTTAATTATTTGACACGATAAATTGTCCTCCCTTCACATTTGCATTGAGTTGAATTTTTTACTTAATTGTAATTTATACCAATGTTTTCTCGCAGCTATTTTACATTTTCATAACACAAACTTTGTTTGACATTATATCTTTTTAGGGTTGAAAGATGCTCCAAACACTAAACTCTTTTCCTCTTCATCCAAATAAGTTCCAAATATGACTTTATTTATTGGATCTATATAGGTATAGTTATACCTGAGCAAACCCAAATCAAGACACCAAAATCAGCTGCACGAAACAAAAGCTTGAGGATATAAAATTATACTGTAAATTAATAGAAAAGAATGTAGATGAGCTTATTTGAAAATTAGAGACAGCGTAATATAACTTTGATCTAATCCGAACTTTAGTATTTTATTTGATTCATTTAACTTACGCTATTGTTCTATGGATTTGGTTCGATTTTACATAAAACAAATTATACATGTCGTATTTGTAGGAGATCACCTTTGTCTATCAGGCTTTTTTATTTTTTTTCAGAAAAAAAGATTTAACAGATTTTCCCTGAAGAACAGCTAATTAAAAATGATAATACGAATATATTACGTAATTAGCATCTTTCAATTGTTCAACATATCATGCATTCAAATCAAATA
This sequence comes from Allium fistulosum, assembly GCA_030737815.1. Classification (NCBI taxonomy): domain Eukaryota; kingdom Viridiplantae; phylum Streptophyta; class Magnoliopsida; order Asparagales; family Amaryllidaceae; genus Allium; species Allium fistulosum. The sequence continues at coordinate 914,643,851 of CM060908.1, forward strand.
ATCAAGGTAGAAGACAATCAAATTCGTCACTTCATCAATCAAAGAATCCTGTAACGACGAAACTAACTTGATTTCAGAATCCAATTTAAAAACTCATATTTAAACCTACTAAAATTATGAAAATAAGGACGAAATATGTCAAACAAAGTAGAGAAAAAATACCTAATGAAGCGAAGGAAAACAACGCCGTCGAATCTAAGGTGTTGTAGATGTCAATCTGCAAATAAAATGATAACCCGTTCAATGAGAGTGAATTTATGCAATGAGCAGAAATTTTAGAAGATTGCCATTTGATCAGGACCGTTAATTTCGATCCATGGGTATTCAAAACCGATTTTAACCGTTCGTTTGGTAATAGGTGGGCTTCTCGCGAATGTTCTAGATTCTGTCCTGTTAATAAACAAAGTCGGGCTTTAGCCATCTCTGAGTTGTCGAGCAACTTTATTTTTTATTCAATTTTACAAAAACCTAGGCCGTATCTGCGCTATCCAAAAATAATTAAGTTTTTATTTTTAGGATAAACTTTGGAAATGCGTACCGAATGTCTTTCAACTTTAGCTCAATGGAAATAAAACGCTGTCGTATCAAAATAGATCCAGTTTTGATCGAGTTGGAAAATGATTACGCATTTTAAAGCACAATTATATGCACATACCTTGAGCATTTTTTAAAAACCAAAGTAGGCTAAGAATGTAGGTTGACCTGTATCAGCCCCACTTTCATCCCCTTTTAAGTCAGACTTCAAGACTTCAACATAAGCATTTTTTGATCCCGAGTGTTTCAACTCAAAGAGATTATTGCATGTCATCGTAAATAACAAACTGCTAAAGTATAATTGAGCCTCGAAGCCCTTTTCTTTATTGGAGAACTAGAAATCCTTGCCAACCGCACTTGAGCTACTTAAACTATGTTAATTATCACTAGTATAGTAGCACGTACAACATGAGCATTAATTTTATAATTCCCAATTAGAAGATTTATTATTCAAAACGAGTACATATGCACGTCCAGGTGGGCCTGCATTTAACCACAATGTGCATGCATTTTTATTTGTACCCGTGGATGTAAATTTGATAGTAGCATCCCCACATTTGAACGCCGCCTAGGCAGAAACCGCTATTTTTTTGTTCTGACTGCAATAACTTCTTCATACTAACTCGGAATCAGGCAAACTTCGACCGATGAATTCCTACCTAAATTACAGACAATATGGTGCACTCGGATACTTCATCTTGTGAACGCACACTGTAGTTCTCCAAGGGGACTGACAGTTTACTTAGAAAATAACATGGCTCAACATCCTCATATTTGAACTCCGCCTAGTGCAGAAGCCGTTATTTTTTTTATTCAAACTGCTATATTTTCTTCATACTAACTTGGGATCGGGCGAGACTTCGACAGATTAACTCCCACCAAAATTACGGACAATATGGAACACTCGGATACTTCATCTTATGAACGCACACTGTAGTTCTCCATGGGGACTGACAGTTGTACTAAGAAAATAACAGGCTAACACATCCCCATATTTCAACTCCGCCTAGTGTAGAAGCCGCTATGTTTTTTGTTCAGTTTGCAATAACTTCTTCATACTAACTCGGAATTAGGCGATACTTTGACCGATGAACTCCCACCTAAATTACGGACAATACGGTATAGTTTGATACTTCATCTTGTGAACGCACACTGTAGTACTCCATGGTGACTGACAGTTGTACTTAGAAAATAACATGTTATATTGCTATATCCCCACTTCAACGCTCACTGTAGTTCTCCATGGTGACTAATAGTTGTACTTAGAAAATAACAGACTACATCCTCATATTTGAACTTTGCCTAGGAAAAAGCCACTATTTTTCTGTTCAGACTGCAATAACTTCTTCATACTAACTCGGAATCAGACAAAACTTCGACCGATGAACTCCCACCTAAATTATGAACAATATAGTACACTCGGATACTTCATCTTGTGAACGTACACTGTAGTTCTCCATAGGGACTGACAGTTGTACTTAGAAAATAACAGGCTACTACATCCCCATATTTGAACTCCGCCTAGTGCAGAAGCCGTTATTTTTTTGTTCAAACTGCAATAACTTCTTCATACTAATTCAGAATTCGGTGAGACTTCGACCGATTAACTCCCACCTAAATTACGGACAATATGAAACACTCGGATACTTCATCTTGTGAACGTACATTGTAGTTCTCCATGGGGACTGACAATTGTACTTAGAAAATAACAGGCTACCACATCCTTATATTTGAACTCCGCCTAGTGCAGAAGCCGCTATTTTTTTTGTTCAAACTGCAATAACTTCTTCATACTAATTCAGAATTCGGTGAGAGTTCGACCAATTAACTCCCACCTTACGGACAATACGAAACACTCGGATACTTCATCTTGTGAACGTACACTGTAGTTCTCCATGGGGATTGACAGTTGTACTTAGAAAATAACATGCTACCACATCCCCATATTTGAACTCCGCCTAATGCAGAAGCCGCTATTTTTTTTCTTCAAACTGGACTAACTTCTTCATACTAATTCAGAATCCGGTGAGACTTCGACCAATTAACTCCCACCTAAATTACGGACAATATGGAACACTCGGATACTTCATCTTGTGAACGCACACTGTAGTTTTCCATGGGCACTGACAGTTGTACTTAGAAAATAACAGGATACCACATCCCCATATTTGAACTCCGCCTAGTGCAGAAGCCACTATTTTTTTGTTCAGACTGCTATATTTTCTTCATACTAACTCGGAATCCGGCGAGACTTCGACCGATTAACTCCCACCTAAATTACGGACAATATGAAACACTCAGATACTTCATCTTGTGAACGTACACTGTAGTTCTCCATGGGGACTGACAGGCTGTACTTAGAATCTCACAATCGCAGCGGAACAAAATATAATATACAATAATAGACTTTTTTATGCAAAAGAATCTGTAACTGTTAATATACATACAAATTATCAAAGTACAGCCATTAACATAGAAATCTGGACAGTTATAATAACTTGTCCTCAAAGTGCTGAATATATAGTCTACAATACACAGCGGAGTATAATCAAGTACGTGAAATACGTCTCTGTCATCCAGCTCGTCTCCTGAGCTCCATAGCATCCTAACCTGAATCTGTAATACTCGGTCTGACCCGAGCATTACAATAAGTAACACCCGAGTTAGTCTGGAAAACCAGCGTGAGAAAACACACTCCATTTGAATTATTAAAGTTATCGAAATCCTTTGAAAAAAGGGCATCTCGTAAGACCGTATCGCACATAAATACGACGGGTCCCGGTCTCATTGAATCCAAACGATAAATTTTTAAAGGCCAAGTTGTTTAAAATAAACAATTCTACAATCAGGGTGTCAATATTCACATATGGAAATTCATTCCATATGTTTACTTTATCATGACCTGTCCATCGAAATTAATTCGCTTGTAATCATCACCATTTTTGAAATTCGGGATAGTGATAAGTGCAAGTCGATTTACTTCCAATAAAACGTGTCAACGTTTTATTCTATCTGCTTTAATTTGTTTGGCTACTTAATGGCACAGGAAATAGATAATTAAAATCAATATCCAAGAGCAATGTCAATCAAAGCATAGATCATTAACTTAATCAACAGTTAAATAGTTTACAAATTAGAATTTAATCAGTTCCTATTTATTGAGTCGAGTTATATATTTTAATCCAGATTACTTGTTAATCAAAGAAATTAATTAGTTCATTTATCTTTAATCATCCATTTAAAATTAATTGATTAATTAACATATGATTATTTTAAATAAGAAATTACTATTCATTTACTACGAATAATATAAATTATTAAATTTTATATTGCAGAAAACTTACCGATATTTGTTCAGATGGAAATATTCGACGATAGGAACACTCGACGTAAAAATCTGCTCGTTGATTGTATTTGGAACGAGGGAGAAAATTGTTTTAAAGTTTTAGAGGTTTTAATAAAATAGTTATTTAAATTCCTTTCCTTTTTTTTAATCAGGCCCAATACAAAAAAATACTCGGCCCATTCTATTTCTTCTCCTTCTCCTCTCTGTTTCTTTTCCTCCCTCACATACTCGTGCACAAAATCGTGCACAAAAGTGTGCACGTACACATCACCCACGGTCGATCTTCACGACCGTTGACCATCCATTCGAGTCGCCCACGACCCGACAACCCGTTCCCCTACCTGAAACCGCGACCGAAGCCTTAGTTCGAAAATTCGAACTTCCACCAAAGCCTGGAACTATACCGCCCACCCAAATCATCTCGCCTCATCACCTCAGGCCACCGTTCACCACACAACCTTGCCGACATCTTCGCTACAACCTCCTCTACCTCTCCCCCCAGGTGCGCACGTCTATCTCGTCCTCTCGACGCCACCATGGCCACGAAACCGATACCCACCCAAAACTGTCACTAAACCCTACTTCGACCTCGACCACCCTACACACTTCACTAAATCATCGCATTAATTTTCCCGGATGCGCTATCGCTCGCACCTCCTCCACACCCAACGCCACATCACGAAATCATTCAGGTCGCCGTAATTTGACCAAAGACCCAAAACCGATCATCTCCCAATCTCTCCCTCCACACACCATTAAAAATTACCAAACCACTTCTAAAAATCATGATTTTCAATGGCGAACTTGTAACATCCCAAATTTTATTAATTTAAATTTGATAATTAAATTGAATCTTTGGGAATTCAATTGGAAAATTTCAAAACAAATAAAAAATTTGTGAAATTAATTGGTAAATTGATTCGAGTTTCTCCGGATTCAAATAAAATATGTGTTAAATCATTCGAATTTAAATCTTAACAACATATTAAATATAGAAATTCATTTATATTACAAAATAATAAGTATAAGAAGAAAAATAAAATACATCCAAATATGAACAAATATGGATAAGTACGAACAAAAGAGGAAAGATATAAATATCTATAAGCTTGCAAAGGAAGACATGAAAAAATTATTCATTTGTACAAGATAATTAATACAAGCACAACTTTTATCATTTCAGCCACCAAAGTAAAAAAAAATCTCTGATCAATTGTACAAACACATTTTTATCACCTAGTACTAAAACAAATGAACACACTATAAACTTCATTTCTTTCCATCATCCTCATTTCAAATTCGTTCCACTTCAAGCTGTGAAAAGTGAAAGAAAATACCAGTTGAAACTCAAACAAGAATTCAACTTAAACATCAAAACAAATCAATGTAACTAGAGGATTGAAGATAAGAGCTTCAGCTTGTAATTTCCAGCCTGTGTCAAAAGGAAGCAGGCTCTGTTCATCTTCACAAAAACACTGTGAGTAAACAATCTTATATTACACAAGTATCATTTAATCTATGCGTAGACATATAGTGTTTTGTGTATATATTTAAGTATAAAGCTCTGCATATATATATATATATATATATATATTCATATTTACTGTGCTGAGGAATTATTTGTTCTTCTCTGTTTTTCTTGAATTTCAGGGTAGAAACCAATAAGAAATCCAATTTCCTATTATCTAATCAGTATCAGGCTTTGGTGTTAAAAAAAATATATATGTTTAAGTATAAGTTAATATCTAAAAATAGTTTCAAGTGAAATAGTGATATATATATATGCAAAAACTTGATTTTTACAGAATAAACTCAAACTTAAGGGAAGTTCGAATGTCTTGAAATATAAATTCATTTTCATATCTTGATTTCACACTACAAGATAGGATTTTTAAAGCTAAAATGGTGAATTTTAGTTAAGTACGTTCAGAGCAGTTCTTAGTTGAACAGAATATGCTTTTTATTATCTATTTCCAGCGATCGATCAAATGTTGAACGCTGAAACTTTGCTCGAAGCAAGTTTGGCAATCGATTATATCGGGAAAATTGTTGATTAATTTTTCTATTGCAAGGGATGATGGGACGAGGGAGATTTAGGGTTTAACTCATAGTTTTGAGGAGGTTTAGTTTGTTGATTCGTTCATCGTCGTCAATCGATCGAGTGTGATGGGCTTTTGGGTGATGGTAGCTAGGTCGTAGACGAGTTCATGGCCAGAGTCGAATGAACTCTGGTGGTCGAGGTGGTGAGAACGAGGCGTTGGCAGGGTTGATGGTGGAACCTGATGGTTGTTCCAGGTTTTCGAGTTCGCGCTCGATTTCGAATTTGAGATGGAGTCTGGGTTATGGTGGTCGGGGAGAGGAGTATGGGTGATCGCCGACTTGCTCGACGTCGAGGCGACGTCTGAAGTTGATCGGCGATGATGTGCATGTGAACGTGCACGAGTTCTGGAACCTAGAAAAAGCCTGAGTAGTTTGGGATGAAGCCAAGTGCTCGCGTGTTTGACTCGAAGTTGTACTTGAGATTTTCGATGTTGGACTCGAAGCAGGAAGGGTTGAATCTCAGGTAGAACTGTTTTACAGGCTTTAAACCTGTTCTGTTTTTACAATTTAAAATTTTCATTTTTGAATTTATAAAGCAAAATTAAAACTAAGTTTTAAATCAAAAGTTTAAATATGAATTTCAAGTTTAGTTTCAATCTTAGTTTAGGAATAAATAAAGCTTTTAAATTTAAATTGTTTAATAAAAGTGTTTAAGTAATCAAAAGTGTATTTAAAAGAATTTGAATTTTAAATGGAATTTGAAATTGTAAAGGAAGGATTAAATTAATAAATGAGATTTGTTAAGATTAATTAAAGATTAATTACTTAATGTAATTAATATAAATAGAGTAATTAATTAAAGAAGTAATTAGAGATCATTAATTAATATAATTAATGATGTAATTAAGGGTTGATTAATTAAGATTAATTAATCAATGATAAGTGATTATGAAGTAATTAATTAATGTAATTAATTAAGGATTAATGTAATTAATTTTAGTTAATTAATCAATGAAGTAATTAAAGGTTAATTACTATAATTGGTTAAGAATAATTAATTTGTGTAATTAATTAAGGATAATTACTTAATGTAATTAGAATATAATTAATCAAGGGTGATTAATTAGTACTTGGAGAATGATTAATTAATTTGTAATTAATTAATGGTTAAGTAAGCAAGATTTAGAATGATGAAAGTAATTTAATTTATTTTAAATTACTTAGAGAATGATGATTAATAAATCATTACTTACGGATGACTGTTTTCTATTGAATGCTGTGAATTGTTCGATATACCTACTATGTGATGCTATGTGATATGAATTATTTTAATTCAAGCTGTGATGAATGTTATTTATTTTATTTGTGATTTATCTGTGAATCTGTGAATAAACGATAAGCGTTATAGTTTATACCGCTTATCAAATATATTGTTGTATTTGAATCTGTGGTGATTGAATGATGTTGCACTATTGTGTGTGAAACCCCTGGACTACACCATACACACACAAATATGGATTTCACGAGGAAATCGATTAAGTCATAGATTTTTGAAATGGTTGTAAAAATCAAGTTGAATTGAAAATGGTTTTCCAAGTCACGAATAAATCTTTGGAAACATGTTTTGAAAGCTATAAGTTAAATTTTTGATTTAAAGATTTAATGAGTTAATCCAATTGAAATGGAAATCGATTTGAAAATTATAAATAGATCTTTGTGAAACTGGGTGAACTTTGTGAGATAAATCTTTTTGTGTAAAAGATTAAAATGGTAATTTGTTTAAACCATTTGAAAGAGAAGTTTTGGGTAATAAGTTGTGACTTAACTGAAATCCCAATATCCATATGTTTTAAAATATTGCGCTCACTATTCGATTTAGCTGGGAGAGGACTTTGTGTCATATAACCCATTCCGAATAGTGATACGACGCAAATGGATAGCATTTGAAGATCGGTGTTGAAGACCGGGTATTTGTGAGAACGATAGGATAACCTATCGATTGTCTCTACACTGAGTAGCTACGGTATAGAGATTCCCTAAGTGATGGGAAGTCCGATCGGGATTGTGAATACCCGGATTGCAAGGGCTTCTTTGGAAGTGCCTTTGGTTCTGTTTGAACCCGGAACAGACTTGTATGGCCGTATGTCTGACATTACACTTTGAGATATAAAGCTGATTTCTTTCAAATACATTTTTGTTTGGTGGCGGAGAATTTATTCTCTTAGCTTAACACCCTTCTCTGAGATGTACGAGCTTAGAGGTTATGTAGTTGAAGGTTATCAGTGATATACTCCCAATTTGGTAGTGTGGCATGCTAAGTGTTGCTGTGTGTTGCTGATCATTTGTTGATCAAAGCATGGCTTTCATGTAAAGCGTAGCTTTGTGGACGAGACCTCATCGAGCCTCACACCCCGGAAATGGTCAAAACAGGAAGATGCGGCAAGGTTATGAGGGTCGCTCCCTTTAGGGTATGTCATTTCCTTCTGGAAAAAGGTGGTATCATGGTATGGAGCCCAAATATTTTACCTGTGTGGTTGCTCCAATCTCATTTACTGTGTGATTGTTGCTTTGTGATCGAGGGCCCTCGGATAAAGGTCGCAAACGACCGGGGGGTGGCATACTCGTGTAGTAGTTACCTAGTAAGAGGTAACCCGGCCTTGTATTGGCAGAGAGCTAGTTAGTTCTCGGGACGTCCCTCCAGAGGTGTACCCATGTGGCATAGGAAGTTCCTTAGCCTGACCATTTGTTGGAAAATCCAAAGAAACAGTACGAACCTTGTACGATTTTAGTTGTATAACCTGCCATGCAGCGTGTCGGTAACCTGCCACAAAACATGGTAGCTATAGTAGGCATATTATAATGGTTGTATGTTGGCTAAGATTAATATTATACCTTCGAAATGTTTTTCGACACTATGTACTAATAATAATATGAAAAATATTTTTGCGTATCAAGCATGTTGGACTATCATAAGGAGAAATCTCCTCCAATTGTGCGTTTGCATTGTGTGCGTGTGCGGGAGGCCTTATGGTAGTTTCACTTTCCAAAAGCATTGCGAATTTCTTTTATTTTCTTTATGAAAATAACTGTTTTTGTTTACTCATACCAGTCCCATGACTGACCCGGAGTTTATTGTTTCTTTCTAAACTCTGGGTGCCCATAATTTTCACACGGGCATCCTAGTAGCAGGTTTTCCGTGCTTTGGTGTTAGCTGGATTTTGGAGTCTTTTTGGGTTTAGAAGCTTTCAGATTTTGGTAAGCTTTTGTCTTGGATATCTTTTGAAGTGCTTAGAGTTCTAAAGACCTTATCAAAGTAGATGTATGTTGGAACTTTTTGGAAGACTCTGTTGTCGTTATGTTGTGGAGTTATTATCTTTCTGTTATTTTATCTATATGTAGTGCTCTAGTATGGATGACAAATATTGTGATGGATATCATGGTAATGTTGTATCTATGATGTTGGTTGTTGTCATTCATTTTGTTTCCGCTGTTTATATTCATCTAATGTTGTTATAAGCTCCGCCGAACTGAAGTTCGACGTTTGAATCTCTGGCAGTCAAATATAAGTGAGGTATTTGATGTTGATTTTCGAACGCTGGATTTTAGGATCGTGACATGTGGTATCAGAGCTAAAGGTTGAGTAAGAACTTTAGCTATGGAGTATAACACATTAGATGGCTCATTAGAGATAGGGTGAAGTATACGCTAGAATGAGTATAATCCGAGTCCGGAACCTTAAATTTTCCTAGTCTATTTCTTTTAACTGTTGGTATTCCTTAAGATATCTCGTCTGAATATCTAAATCAAGTCTTCTTACTAATTACAGATAGTAAGAATGAGCGGACGAAGAGGAAGGGCTAGAGGTCAAGGAAATGCCACAACAGCTAATCAAGTTCCCCCAACAGCAGAAGCAGCAATACCTACTCAAAATCAGCCGGATCTGGCTGATTTGTATAAGAGCTTCTTGAGGCTTGGTGGTAAGCCGTTCACCTGCAAGGAGTCTATTGTCGAGGCCCAAGCTTGGATCAGATCGAGTGAAAGAAATTTTAAAGGGCTAAAGTTGGAAGATGTTCAAATGCGACTAATAGCTTCCTGGCAACTTCAAGAAGAAGCCTTAGCATGGTGGGAGACAGTCACTGTAGATAAGCCAGAAGACGAGTTTACTTGGGAGAGATTTAAAGAAGTATTTGAGAAGCGCTATATGCCATCGGCTGGTATTTCTCGAATGTACCAGGAATTTATGGACTTGAAGCAAGGAAGTTTGTCATTTGAGGAGTATCTAAACAAATTCAATGAATTGTCTCGTTTCGGTCCAGAATTGGTGAACACGCCTCTAAAGAAGAATGAAAGGTTCATTCATGGGATGAATAAGAAGTTCCACGAAAGGATGACTGGCCACGTCAAAGAGTCTTTTTCTGATCTTATCGATATAGGGTATAGGTATGCTACTTTGGATATGCAAGAGGTCCCGAAGGAAGGTGGAAATACGAGCAATCCAAATTGAAAAAAGAGGAAGTTTGGAGGCAAGAAACCATGGCAGGGTAAGGAGAAGAAGAAGAGCAATCAAGGAAGCTCGGCAGAGAATGTTACTTGCTTTAATTGTTCGGAAAAAGGGCATTACTCAACTAATTGTACGAAGCCTAAGAAACAAGTGAATCAACCTGTACAAGCAAAACCCAGGAAATGCTATTACTGTCAGAGACTGGGACATGAAATCAAAGTCTGCCCAACAATGAAGCAAGCTCTGACAGTAAAGGTGTACACAGTCAAAGACAAACCTACAACTTCTAAAGCAGGAAAGGGGAAGGGAGTTCTGGAAGGTAACCTTACTATTTATGATAGAGTTGTTAGAGTTTTGTTTGACACGGGTGCTACACATAGTTTTATTTCTCAACAAGCTGTAAATGAATTAAATCTTGAACCTGATTTTGTCGATGAGCCCATTTGCGTAAAGAATCCAGTTGGTGGCCCCGCGAACCTCTGTCTTCGATGTAGAGATGTTCCTATCTCATATTCTTGTTACCAATTCCCTATTTGTCTCTTTGTCCTTGATTTTAATGAGTTTGAAGTCTTACTCGGAATGGATTGGCTAACAAAATACGAAGCCAAATTGGATTGTAACAATCGATTGATTTCAATCAAACCCAAATTTGGAGATTCTATTGAGATTTCTTGTGAGGACCATAGTCCTAAAAGAGATGGGTTGATGTATAACTTGGGTATCCCGAACCCAGTCTGGAGTCCATACCCATTGTTAAAGATTTTCTAGACGTGTTCGAAGAAGTGAAATCCTTACCTCCACATCGAGAAATAGAATTCGGAATTGACTTAGTTCCAAATGCTCGTCCTATCGTTCACGCAAGTCGCAGGATGGCGCCCAATGAAAGGGTTGAATTAGTCAAGCAAACTGATGATTTGCTAAATAAAGGGTTAATTCGTCCTAGTGTTTCTGAATGGGGTTCAGCAGTCGTGTTTGTTGCTAAATCGGACGGATCTTTGAGATTGTGTGTAGACTACCGCGATCTCAATAAGCAGACTCTCAAGAATAAATTTCCTCTGCCTAGAATTGATGATCTGTTTGATCAATTGCACGGTGCTCGTTTCTTTTCGAAGATGGATCTAGCTCAAGGGTTCCACCAATTACGAATTGCCGAAGATTGTGTTCATTTGACCACCTTCAGTGGTCCTAATATGTTCTACGAATGGTTAGTCATGCCTTTCGGGCTAACCAATGCTCCAACATGCTTTGTAGATCTTATGACCCGTGTGTTTCGGGAAGTATTGAATAAATTTGTGCTTGTATTTATTGACGATATCCTGATTTATTCCAAAACCGAAGAGGAGCATGCTGAACATCTCAGGATTGTTTTGGAGATATTAAGAAGAAATATCCTATTCGCCAAATTTTCTAAATGCCATTTTTGGGTCAAAGGAGTTAAATTTCTTGGCCATATTGTTAATGAAGAAGGAATTTCTGTTGATCCTAGCAAGATTTCATCTATTCTAGACTAGGAGCAACCCACTACCCCAAAAGAAGTTCGAAGCTTTTTGGGTTTAGCAGGTTATTACCGGAAGTTTGTTCAGGACTTTTCTAAGATAGCTAGTCCGTTGACTAAGCTAACAATGAAGAATGCAAAATTCAATTGAACTCCGAAATGTGACGAAGCTTTTCAGGAGTTGAAGAAGAAATTAACCACCGCTCCTATTCTCGCTATTATTAATGGGAATCAGGGTTTATCTGTCTATACTGACGCTTGTGGTGATGGTTTGGGTGCGGTATTAATGCAGAATGGGAAGGTAATTGCCTACGCGAGTAGACAGTTACGTCCACATGAAAGAAACTACCCAACCCATGATTTAGAGCTTTTAGCTGTTATCTTCGCTGTGAAAATATGGCGACATTATCTTCTGGGTGAAAGATTCGAGTTATTCACCGACCACAAATCTTTGAAGTATCTCTTCACCCAGAAAGATCTAAATCTGCGACAACAACGTTGGTTAGAATTTTTGGCATCTTATGATCTGGATATTCTGTATACACCCGGGAAGGCCAATGTAGTTGCCGACACCTTGAGTAGGAAGCATGCTATTCTTGCTCACCTTGTCATTGCTCCTACTCTTCTTGAGAAGATCGCCAGCAAGCAGACTGAAGACAAGTTTCTTCGAGAAATTTGTAGAAGAATATGTCGAGGTGAGAATTCCAGTTTTGCAATTGATGATAATGGAGTTATAAGGATGAAAGACAGGATTTGTGTCCCGGACATCCCTGATCTGAAACGTGAAGTTTTAGATAAATGTCACAAATCTAAATTCAGCATCCATCCAGGAGTTAACAAGATGTATAGAGATATCAAAAGAACTTTCTGGTGGAAGACAATGAAAAGGGACATATCCATATATGTGAGTCGATGTGCTACTTGTCAACAAATTGAAAGTAATCAAAAGAAAATGGTGGGTTTTACTTCAGCCTTTAGAAGTACCCAAGTGGAAATGGGACCAAGTATCGATGGATTTCATCGATGGGTTGCCTCGTTCTCGGAGAGGCAATGAAGCAATTTGGGTCATTGTGGACCGTTTGACTAAGACAGCCCACTTCTTGCCAGTAAAATCTACCCGGACGGCAGCAAGCTTAGCTGTGTTATATGTGAAAGAAATTATTCGTCTCCACGGTATTCCTATGTAATGACCCGTAAATTTCAACTGTTTTAATAACGTAATTAGTTGAAATTTTATGAAATTTTAAATGATAAAATTTAGAAATAAAAATTTAATATTTGAAATGCGTCTAGTTAAACATAGCAACCGGTAAATTTTCATCCGAAAATATGAAAGTTTATTTTGTGCGTAAATTTACTTCAATTTAATCAGTTAAAAAGCGATGAAAATAAAATGTTTTCGGAACCTAAATATTTTTACATAGAAAAATCCTAAACCATCTTCTGAGCAAACGCCAATTTCGTTTTTCCAAAATTCGGACTTCTTTGGCTCCGTCGATCTTATTTTTCTATGTTTTTCATGCATTTTCCGCTAGTATAATATTCGAATTTTTAAAATCCAATCATACCTCCGATAACCGGACACTGCTTTGAACGTCTTGTCGCGCTGATCCATACGGTATATTAAATTACGTGTTTGAAGTCTGATACGCGACGAACTTTACGAAACGGTAACCGTATCAATACCGTTCAAGTCCATTTATGTTCCGTGACTACCCAATTTCCACTAGCTATAAATCAGCGGTCATCGATTTACGTTTGCCTTAATTCCAGTGAATTTTTCATTTTCCAATGTAACACTTCGTTTACCGGTTCATTTACTTTTATAATTGTCATGCACTTCTTCTCTTTAGTATCTGTTCACTCTACCTCTTCCCCTTCTTTCATTTTAGTTACAGAAGATATATTTTAACCTCTTCTCCTTAATCGTTGCCCACTGCCATGTCTTCCCAAGCAAACACCCACAACCACAACTCCTCTTCCCGAGCCACGTCCTTGCTTCCCATCCACCACCTCCGACTCGCCGATCAACCCACTCTCCTAAGCATCCCCACGTGCAGCCTCGTCTCTGCCAACCCGACCCCACCGTTGCCAACTAGCCCAAACACCCGAGCACCCCGCATCTCCTCTCCTCCCCACCACCCAGGCCGATCACCCTCCCCTTGCAATTCGATCTGCTCGCCCTCCACCTCTAGTCCTCAACTGAACCTCTTTGTGTGATGTATATAAGGTATAGTATATATATTATGTTATATCTGGTATATGTATAAGTTTTGGTTTGTAGAGGTATGTGTTTTAATTTAGCCGTACTATTTATATATATATTTTAGTTGTATAAAATCTAGTTATAGTATATATATATAATTATATGCCGAGTATTTATATGTGTGATGCTTATATTTATATAAGTTTTGGTTTAAAGTTTTCCTTCATAGTAAATATGTGAACTGTTCCAGCTAAGGGTTATATATTATATAAGATTTATACATACTAGTTTACATATGTGTACTGTTGGTTTCAAAGTATGTTTATATATCACTTTTTGTTATGTTTTAAGCACATAACAGTTTTGTTTATAACCTTAGCCTAATATTATGACATATAATACTTCAATATGTGGTTTTGGTTTAATAGTTATAGTAGATAAAGTTTGAGTTCTATATATATCATTTTATATGAAGTTATGGTAGTGGTTTACATATAAGGCAACAACCGTTTTATATAATGCAGTATGGGTATATTTTTAAATGTAAGTCGGTTATATGAGATGATTTTATACTAATCTGTTTTGTTTTAAGGGTTTTAGTATACAAGTGTTATATATATTGTATAGGGAAGTTATATATATTAAATGATAATTTGGACTATTAGTTTATATGTTTTATGTGTTACTGTATGTTATGAAATAGTAAGTATGTATTACAAAAGTTATAAGTTTATATTTTATAATCTGTTATATGTACGGGTAAATCTATTTATATCAGTACATGAGTTCTTTTTTTGGTATATAAAGTATGATATATTTTGTTAATATTTTTAATAGTGTTCGATATATATACATTTGTATAGGTTTATACATAGATGGGTTTAAAGGTATTTATATACAACGTGTTCAAGTTTTAGTAAATTTTACAGCAGGATATAATTTACTTAAGTGGTATATTTTGTTGTATACTTTGTAAACTATGTCTGTATATATTGTTTATATCTACAAGTTTATATATATGGATATTTGATCTTTAATGTATTTAAATTTTTTAAATATAAGTTTATATATGTTATATAAGATTTGTTGAAATATATATAAGTTATGTAATATGTTTGTTGATATAGATAAGTCTATGTATAGATAATTGTATATATAGTTTTGTTTTTCTGTTGGCAGTAATCTGTTGACAAATATTTATATTTATGTAAGCTATATATATTTGGTCAGTATGTATAAATGTAAAGTTACATAGATTATATATTATAAGTTACAACAGTATAGATAGGTATATATGCTGCATGTATAGTTTTGAATATGGTACAAGCTATATTACTTTATATTATGTATAGGTATGGGTTGTAAATATAATATGCAAGCTTTGTTTTTCGAGATAGCTACCTGCAGCATTGTATATAGTTATGACAGTTCATACATTTTACAACGCATAAAGTTTACAAAGTATAAAGTTTATATATGTGGTATTTGAGATGTTGCAGTGAACATACATTATTTATGTAAGTATTTTGTTGTTTAATAAGTACATATATATGTATCTATTTTGAAGGATATATGGTATATGTATGTTTTGATTTCTTATATATATGTTTGAAAATACATTTATATGGTTTAGATTTAAAATGTATTTGAATTTAGAATATGATTTCTTTTATATGTAATAATTATATATGGTTATATATACGTTCACTTATACCACTTGTCATCATCGATCGGTTCTAATTTGATTTCGTTAATCCCATCTATCATCTTGATCGTCGATTCGTGCCAAGTCTTGCTTTGTTTGGGGATTCGTACCTGGACTTCGTAACTCAATTTCTTCATCAAAACCCACCCAGCCACGAAAGGTGAGCAATCACTCACGATTAACGTTCTTTGATTTATTAAATTTGATTTCAATTGAAACGAAAATTGAAATATGCTGCTGTCAGTTATTTACACTGTTATATGTATGCTATTACCTGTATCAGTTCACCTGTGACATCTGACACCATTATTTGTTAATTATACGATGATAATCCTGTTTGATTGATAATTGATTGTTTGTTTGTTGTTTATATTGGATGTTAAATTGAAATGTATAAAGTGATAAATATTATGCAAGTAAATTTGATGTAGGATAAATAAAAATTTGAATCGACATATATGTTGAATTTGATTAGTTGAATATGACCCCTTTTATTTGTTAAATTAATTGAGATGTAAAATAGTGATAATTACACTTTGTACCATTGAACGTATATTGGATTAATTAATGTAGTGTTAAAATTGAAATCGAATGACAGGTGAAGAACCGTATGAATAATTAGTGTAATAATCTTTAATCTACATGAAATGATAGTGTAGATTCTAGAAATAATTATATTAATTTGCACAAACAACAATGTGAATTAATACGATTATTTCGGGATTATTTGAATTGATTATTGGATTGATATTGGTTGTTTTTATTGCTTGTTTATTTACTTTGACACCATCCCAGTTATCACACTGCAAGTTCCCTTTGCTATGCTATGATTTTGAATTGAATTGGAATCGGGTTGAAATGATAAATACCCAAATTGAATCTTGACCTAGGATAGAGAATTAAATAAAACCCGATTGGTCAATAATTTGATTTAAAAATAAAATGAAGATTTTATTTGAATAAATAATATGGTTTTGAAATGAAGTTGAAATTTGAATTTTTAATGAAAGGAAAATGTTAATATTTAATAATCTGAAACAAATATTAACAATGTAATTGATGAAAGAACGTTGTTTAATTTGAGAAATGATTGAACTAAGTTTGAAATGATTTAAAAAATTAAGTTTGAAATTATAATTAAGTTTGAAATTATTAAACTTTGAAATTTTTAATAATTAAGTTTTGAATTATTTAATAATTAAATAAAATTGAATTATTTAATGATTAAATTGAATTGAATTCTTTAATAAGTAAAATTGAACTTTTGAATAAGTGAATTTTTCTTCGTAAATAATTGAAATTGAGTTTTCTTTATTAATTAAGTTTTCGGAAAATTATTTAAGTAAGTAAATAAGTGAAATTGAATTTCTTTAACAAGAAATAAAATGCTATTTATTGAAATTAATGTAAGACTTGAAATTTAAAGAATTTGGTTTGATGGATTTAATTTAATTAAATTTGTAAGTTTTGATATAATGAAGTTGAATTTAAATAATGGATTTAATAAATTGGAAATTTAATAGAAATTGTTTGAATGGCAAATTTACTTAATAAATATTGAATGAAATCGATAAATGAATTTAAATTGATTTAAATGTTAAATTAAATTAATTTAAATGATTTCGAAATGAATCTTATATACGAACTTGAACCAATATTTGAATTGTTTTAAATAAAAATTGAAATTGAATTATAAGATTTTGAAATTATGAAATTGGAAGTTTGAAACGTAAATTGTGGAAATTGATGTAGAAAGACAAATGGAATGTTGATTTACAAATTCTAATTGAAATTGTAATTGATTTGGTTTTGAAATATATTAAACGACCAATCGGTGTAATAATTACGAAAGTTATTAAAGAGACCGGGATCAGTTAAGGACATACTCACTGTCTAAACCGAAAACCACTTTAATAACTATGCGCGGAGTATGATCCAGAATGAAGTGGTTGGAATGATGTACGTGATGATTGAAGAAAGAGAACGATAATGGATAGCCTTGACACTTGTGTCAAATTGGAAATGACTAAAACAGGAGCCGTGCCGGGCCAAATGGGGGCTAGCTACCTCGAGCGAACACACTTCTTCGAAACTACTCATTACTTGTTGTCGATTGGTGCACCCTTGATTTGGGAGTGTTGTTTCGCAGTGTTGCGGTCGCTGCGGCGATGCGTTATCACCAGTCCGGATCAGGCAAACGGTAGTTTCACTACCTTGGGTATGGCCTCATGTGCCTTGTCATACTTGTATCCCTGTATACGCGACCACTACGATTTGTTTTGTGTTATACCTATGGAGTACTCCCTGATAGCCCACTAGTTTATGGTGGAGTTTATCGTGCTGTATAGACTATAACGCTTATATAAAATGTGTTAAGCGGAATAATGGTAACGCCTTAACACTATTTTGATACTTTATATTACAGATAGGCATTATCTACTTATCGTACACTACTACATAGTAGATAGTTTAACGGATCCTTAAAGGATGGTTATTCCAACATCCTTTGAGTTACTTGTATTTCAATTGCTATTTCACTTGAGTTGGATTTATAAATATAAGAATGTTAATCCTACCTCGAGTGTTTTGTGTTTTGCTTTACGCTCGGGTCAGACTGAGTGTACCAGTATTCGAGACTCACCTTTGAAGTTGGAGCTTTGCTTGAAGATCCAGCCATCTTTTCTGCTTTCAGTATTCGATGATTCCAGTGATGTATTCTGATTTGTATCTGATGTATCGTATTACTCTTCCGTTGTATCTGGTTTAACTCTGATGTAACTTATATATTTATATAGTAGCTTCATGAACTACTATCTCTTTTATTTCCGCTGCATTTATTACTCTGTGTCTGTGATCTGTGATTATTTATTTACTGTATATGTTCAGTTTTGCCAAATTTAAATTAACAACGCGGTATTTTGAATTATTCAAATCCGACATATGCAGATGCGAATGGTGCAAAATATCGGGTCATTACAGTTGGTATCAGAGCTTTGGTAGCTCTAGGCAAAACTCAGCATATAGGGTAAATGTATTTACAGAATCACTTTCATTTGGGTTTGAATCTTTTTCTTTTTAACTCGATTCCTTTGAATTTTGGAACGTTCCCTGCGGTTCCAAAATTCATTCGTGTCCCTCACTATTCGTTTTCTTTCAATTCTGGAGCATCACATAGCTCTACTTCGAATGACCCTTATAATGAATTGGTGGTCTCGCCAAACTTCGAATGATTTGTAAAGGGGTGAAACTCCTTTACAATTGGCATTGATTTACCGGAGTTTTCTGTATCCTCGGTTTACGGTGCTGTCTATCTCTTGCTATACCTGAATTCGATTTCTTGAGATCGAATGTCGATTTACCTCGGAATTCCACATCGATCTTATTCTTGAAGTCACGGTTGACCCGGTAACGGTTGCCCGCGATTTATATAAACTTATCCATCTTCTTATTTCGTTAATTAATCATCCTTTCTTCTGTTTCAAACTTATATTCGAATCAAAATTCTCTTTGATTTGAGTCCATCAAATTTGAATCTCTATACTTATTTTGAAATCCATTATTGTATCGTCGAGCGAGGAAGTGTATTTGTAAATTAATATAAAAAAATGGTTTTATATATTGTGTTGTTTGAGTTGTTGATGTTGATTTGGATTTTCGATCGATTCATCTGATCAATGCTATCGATAGGATTTCCAAAACACTTGAGCAGAGCAAGCTGACACAATGCTGTTTTCAAATTTGGAAAATAAAATAAAGTTTGTATGATTTTACTATATATATAAGTATGAAATTTCTTTAACCAAACTGTTAATAAATTGATTGTTGGAGTGATAATATTTGATTATCATTTATTGTTTTGTAAGAAAATTGACTATTGCAATATAAATAAATGAAGTTATAAACTTGGCTATAAAGCAATTTGAAATTTGAAATGTATTTAAATCAAGAATTTGAGAATTTAAATTTTTGGTGATTTCAACTTGGTTTTTAAGTTTTAAAGTGTATAGTATTTAAAATATTTTCAAATAGAAATCATTTCAAAGAATGTAAAATGTTGAAATCAGTGCTCTTCTCTTTGTTGCTGGAAAATAATTTCGGTAATGACGGCTACATCATCGACATTCATTTTCGAGTTTCGAAGTGAAGAGACCATTCAGTAGCTTTGATGCACTTTGTTCGGAAATTTAATTTGATTTGAATTTATGTGGTATGACCTGATTTATTATATATATAAAGATTTAATTTTGACTTGATATATACTATATATATTTATCTCAAAATTGTTTGAATTAAATCAGAGATTTAAAGTCTTAAGTTTATGATTTAAAGATGATTTCAATTATCAACTAAAGTTAAAAATTTTGGATAAATATTTAAACTTGAAATAGTTGAATTTGAAATTTTATTTGTATAGTACTAAATTGCCTTTCAATATAACTTACCTAAATTATTCAGAAGTTAAAATGTAATTGGATATTATACAATATACAAATGATTTTATAAATAAAAATTTGAGTGTTTATAATAAATGTTATACACTTAGATTTTAATTATAAAAAAATGCTAATAAAGCTGCCAGAATAATAAGTTAATTGAATAATAGATGAGACAAATAAATGTGTTTTGAAGGAATTAATAAATTGAATTTGATTAACTTATGGAAATACCTTGAATTTAAAACCAATTATTGAATATAAATTAATTTAAATTGAAATTTATAGGGTTTAAATTAATTTATATGGTTTAAATATATGTAATAAGATATATTAAGTGAAATAAACTTAACAGTAATTTCGAATAAAGAAGAATTTAAAATTGTTGAAGAAAATAAGATTATAATAAAAGACTATTCAAATTTATGGTTTTAGAAATTGTAAATTGAAGAAAATGGGATAATAAGATAATGAATTTAGAAATAGTTGAGATTGATTTTAGTGAAATCAAATGGATTAAATCAATTATTGAATATCAATTAATTTAAATTTGAATTTATATGGTTTAAATTAATTGTTATTTTGTATTTCAAATCTGTTTTTCTTTCTGGTTGTTTCTGTTCTCCTACCTCGTTCCTTTTCGGGGACGAAAAGTTTTGAGTGGGGGAGAGTGTAATGACCCGTAAATTTAAACTGTTTTAATAACGTAATTAGTTGAAATTTTGTGAAATTTTAAACGATAAAATTTTGAAATAAAAATTTAATATTTGAAATGCGTCTAGTTAAACATAGCAACTGGTAAATTTTCATCCGAAAATATGAAAGTTTATTTCGTGCGTAAATTTACTTCAATTTAATCAGTTAAAAAGCGATGAAAATAAAATATTTTCGGAACCTAAATATTTTTACATAGAAAAATTCTAAACCATCTTCTGAGTAAACGCCAATTTCGTTTTTCCAAAATTCGGACTTCTTTGGCTCCGTCGATCTTATTTTTCTGTGTTTTTCATGCATTTTCCGCTAGTATAATATTCGAATTTTTAAAATCCAATCATACCTCCGATAACCGGACACTGCTTTGATCGTCTTGTCGCGCTGATCCATACGGTATATTAAATTACGTGTTTGAAGTCTGATACGCGACGAACTTTACGAAACGGTAACCGTATCAATACCGTTCAAGTCCATTTATGTTCCGTGACTACCCAATTTCCACTGGCTATTAATCAGCGGTCATCGATTTACGTTTGCCTTAATTCCAGTGAATTTTTCATTTTCCAATGTAACACTTCGTTTACCGGTTCATTTACTTTTATAATTGTCATGCACTTCTTCTCTTTAGTATCTGTTCACTCTACCTCTTCCCCTTCTTTCATTTTAGTTACAGAAGATATATTTTAACCTCTTCTCTTTAATCGTTGCCCACTGCCATGTCTTCCCAAGCAAACACCCACGACCGCAACTCCTCTTCCCGAGCCACGTCCTTGCTTCCCATCCACCACCTCCGACTCACCGATCAACCCACTCTCCTAAGCATCCCCACGTGCAGCCTCGTCTCTGCCAACCCGACCCCACCGTTGCCAACTAGCCCAAACACCCGAGCACCCCGCATCTCCTCTCCTCCCCACCACCCAGGCCGATCACCCTCCCCTTGCAATTCGATCTGCTCGCCCTCCACCTCTAGTCCTCAACTGAACCTCTTTGTGTGATGTATATAAGGTATAGTATATATATTATGTTATATCTGGTATATGTATAAGTTTTGGTTTGTAGAGGTATGTGTTTTAATTTAGCCGTACTATATATATATATATTTTAGTTGTATAAAATCTAGTTACAGTATATATATAATTATATGCCGAGTATTTATATGTGTGATGCTTATATTTATATAAGTTTTGGTTTAAAGTTTTCCTTCATAGTAAATATGTGTACTGTTCCAGCTAAGGGTTATATATTATATAAAATTTATACATACTAGTTTACATATGTGTACTGTTGGTTTCAAAGTATGTTTATATATCACTTTTTGTTATGTTTTAAGCACATATCAGTTTTGTTTATAACCTTAGCCTAATATTATGACATATAATACTTCAATATGTGGTTTTGGTTTAATAGGTATAGTAGATAAAGTTTGAGTTCTATATATATCATTTTATATGAAGTTATGGTAGTGGTTTACATATAAGGTAACAACTGTTTTATATAATGCAGTATGGGTATACTTTTAAATGTAAGTCGGTTATATGAGATGATTTTATACTAATCTGTTTTGTTTTAAGGGTTTTAGTATACAAGTGTTATATATATTGTATAGGGAAGTTATATATATTAAATGATAATTTGGACTATTAGTTTATATGTTTTATGTGTTACTGTATGTTATGAAATAGTAAGTATGTATTACAAAAGTTATAAGTTTATATTTTATAATCTGTTATATGTACGGGTAAATCTATTTATATCAGTACATGAGTTCTGTTTTTGGTATATAAAGTATGATATATTTTGTTAATATTTTTAATAGTGTTCGATATATATACATTTGTATAGGTTTATACATAGATGGGTTTAAAGGTATTTATATACAACGTGTTCAAGTTTTAGTAAATTTTACAGCAGGATATAATTTACTTAAGTGGTATATTTTGTTGTATACTTTGTAAACTATGTTTGTATATATTGTTTATATCTACAAGTTTATATATATGGATATTTGATCTTTAATGTATTTAGATTTTTTAAATATAAGTTTATATATGTTATATAAGATTTGTTGAAATATATATAAGTTATGTAATATGTTTGTTGATATAGATAAGTCTATGTATAGATAATTGTATATATAGTTTTGTTTTTCTGTTGGCAGTAATCTGTTGACAAATATTTATATTTATGTAAGCTATATATATTTGGTCAGTATGTATAAATGTAAAGTTACATAGATTATATATTATAAGTTACAACAATATAGATAGGTATATATGCTGCATGTATAGTTTTGAATATGGTACAAGCTATATTACTTTATATTATGTATAGGTATGGGTTGTAAATATAATATGTAAGCTTTGTTTTTCGAGATAGCTACCTGCAGCATTGTATATAGTTATGACAGTTCATACATTTTACAACGCATAAAGTTTACAAAGTATAAAGTTTATATATGTGGTATTTGAGATGTTGCAGTGAACATACATTATTTATGTAAGTATTTTGTTGTTTAATAAGTATATATATATGTATCTATTTTGAAGGATATATGGTATATGTATGTTTTGATTTCTTATATATATGTTTGAAAATACATTTATATGGTTTAGATTTAAAATGTATTTGAATTTAGAATATGATTTCTTTTATATGTAATTAATTATATAT
Source organism: Allium fistulosum (assembly GCA_030737815.1). NCBI lineage: Eukaryota > Viridiplantae > Streptophyta > Magnoliopsida > Asparagales > Amaryllidaceae > Allium > Allium fistulosum. The sequence continues at coordinate 914,667,495 of CM060908.1, forward strand.
GGTTATATATACGTTCACTTATACCACTTGTCATCATCGATCGGTTCTAATTTGATTTCGTTAATCCCATCTATCTGCTTGATCGTCGATTCGTGCCAAGTCTTGCTTTGTTTGGGGATTCGTACCTGGACTTCGTAACTCAATTTCTTCATCAAAACCCTCCCAACCACGAAAGGTGAGCAATCACTCACGATTAACGTTCTTTTATTTATTAAATTTGATTTCAATTGAAACGAAAATTGAAATATGCTGTTGTCAGTTATTTACATTGTTATATGTATGCTATTACCTGTATCTGTTCACCTGTGACATCTGACACCATTATTTGTTAATTATACGATGATAATCCTGTTTGATTGATAATTGATTGTTTGTTTGTTGTTTATATTGGATGTTAAATTGAAATGTATAAAGTGATAAATATTATGCAAGTAAATTTGACGTAGGATAAATAAAAATTTGAATCGACATATATGTTGAATTTGATTAGTTGAATATGACCCCTTTTATTTGTTAAATTAATTGAGATGTAAAATAGTGATAATTACACTTTGTACCATTGAACGTATATTGGATTAATTAATGTAGTGTTAAAATCGAAATCGAATGACAGGTGAAGAACCGTATGAATAATTAGTGTAATAATCTTTAATCTACATGAAATGATAGTGTAGATTCTAGAAATAATTATATTAATTTGCACAAACAACAATGTGAATTAATACGATTATTTCGGGATTATTTGAATTGATTATTGGATTGATATTGGTTGTTGTTATTGCTTGTTTATTTACTTTGACACCATCCCAGTTATCACACTGCAAGTTCCCTTTGCTATGCTATGATTTTGAATTGAATTGGAATCGAGTTGAAATGATAAATACCCAAATTGAACCTTGACCTAGGATAGAGATTTAAATAAAACCCGATTGGTCAATAATTTGATTTAAAAATAAAATGAAGATTTTATTTGAATAAATAATATGGTTTTGAAATGAAGTTGAAATTTGAATTTTTAATAAAAGGTATCTCGTAAGACCACTCCATATATAAACACGACGGGTTTTTACCTTACGATAACCAAAACATTTCATATAAAATCCTCTGATATTATAATAGTGTCTAAGTACAAATACTTATTCCAATAGCTGAAATTGTTACATTAATTAAATTCCAGCATACTAGGTTATACAATCAAAACCGTAAATGCACGTATTGGAGAATGGATTCCATACGATTGACTAGGCACTAGGGCACCACCTGTCACAGTACACGTCTAGAACAGCGTACCGAGGACCACGCCGGGATCCCCTGCAACACAAGACCGGACTATCCCTAACCTTGATAGACTGAATATGTTATCACCCCGGGTGTACCCACCCTCTTTCGAGCTCCTTCCATACATCATAGTAATAAAATAATATCCGAGGGTATCTAGAAAGGTGATAAACATACCCTACTTAGGTGCGACCCACTTAGCCTTGCTGCATCTCCCCTGATTTTCAGTCATTCCCGGTTGATGAGGCTAGAGGAAACGATTACCTTTTTAAGGAAATTTTACTTAGAATGCTCATTGTCCTCCAATGACAATGTACTGATAGCATTCATCCATACAAGTCCGTCCCGGGTCCGAACGGAACCGAAGGCACTATTCCTACTACATCCATTTTGGAAAAATCCTCAGGATTAGTAGCGATTAGCCCTTGCACTTCACTGCTCCATCTTCGACTCCATGCACTTGATTTCACTTCGAAAACGTATTCGTTGGATCGAAGTGGTTTTCGGATAACTTATCTGATCCCGGTCTCTTCGAAACAACGTTTGATATTTCCGGTAAACTCAACCCCGGTTCTTTAGGAAATAAACAAACGAAAATAAGATTGGAGATCACCTCCTAACCGTTTGTGGATGGATTTCCTTATAAACGTCCTAGAAGAACGAAACGAGTTTATACGTACAGTATAGCACCTTGAACGGTAACTGTACCATATAATCCCCGTATTTCTCCTACATATTCCTAAAGTTATATTTTGGGTCCAGATTTGATAGTCGGTTATTTAACTATCAAATAAACAATCATTCAACCAAATACTTCATTTTCCGCTGAAACACCAAGTCTCATTTTTATTTAATTTTATATAAATTAAAACTCTTTATCCAAAAATATGTACTTATCTTATCGAATTTAGTATATTTGCAAACTATCTTTTTCCAAAAATATTTGAAAACCCTTTTTAAAATAATATGGAAAGTACCACTACGGTATCAAACCATGGATTCACATCTCAATGGTTACGTCTCTATCCCAGAGAAATCCAAGACTTAATTGCACGCACTCACTGGCTCCGATTTTGCCACGAAAGCATACCATTACTTTCCGAAAAGTTTATTTAAAATTTTTCAAAATAATACTTATGAAATTTCTAAAATAATTTTCCAAGTTAACTTTAGGCAAATACTCTTTAAAATAAAAGTTATTATATAATATTAATATGGAATAATCTATCTTTTTAAAATAATAATACCAATTAATTCTTAAATAATAATTAATTTAATATAAACTAACTTAGTTAATAATTTAATATGCTTTAAACAATTTAAACAACTAAATAATTAATTTTTTTGAAATATTCTTAAACACTCTTTTTTTAATTACCAAATCAAAAATCCTCCTTTTTAAAACAAACTCAATTCCTCGATAAAAATATATTTTCCAATTCCAATATAACCTGTCCAACATTTATAAATCTCTCTCGATTTATTTCCAATTTAATTTACATCCCAATTTCATAAATTCCCTATCCACATTTCTAACAATAAATCTACCATTTATTTTAGACCGATTTACCCATTTCCTTATAAATCCTCACCGTGAATTTATAACTTCAATTTATCCACTGATAATTACTTTACTTTATTTATAAACCTTGTTTATAAATTCCATAGTCTCATTTCCCATTTACCACTGTTCACAACACTTAATCAATTTTCTAAATTAAATTCCATTTTTAAATTAATTTCTTAAATAGCCCAAATATATTCCAAAATCCAACTAATTCCGTTTCCACTTCCATTTCATAAATTTTAAATCTTATTTAAAATCTAGTATAACAATTCCATATTTTATTTTCAAATTTCACTTTAGCTTCCCAAACTATTCAAATCTCGATTTAAAAATAAATCCCTTTTACACGTAAACAATATCGCTTAAGTTCTATTATTTAAATCCTATTATTTACATTATTCAAAATCTCTATTTTTCCATATTTCGAAATTATCAAGGACAAATTTTAAACTCAAGCTATTTATTTTTCCCAAATTCATTTTCTTTAATAAATCCAAATTTCACTATAAATATTTTACTTTCAATTCTCCCATGCCGAGATCAAAAACGCACTCAAATCTGCGAATCGATTGTTAAATCTCTTGATTTACCCAACCCTAGCCCATTATTGCTCATGTCCATCATCACGAACCACGGCCGCACTTTACACCAACCATACCAGATCGAAGAGGAGGATAAACTAGGATTTATTAAGGTGGTTTCAGATTTTTTAATCAAGTATAACTTGAGAAATAATTTTTCAAAGTTTTCATTTCTTTGTTCTCTTTCTTTTACTGCTAACAGTAATGGTTACGTGAATAAAAAGGGGAAGAAAGACTTGATTCTTGCGTGTTTGAATAGGCTAAGGTACAGTGATTTGAAGAGAGGTGAAAAAGTGCTAATGTGAACATTTTTGTCAAGTCAATGAATATATATATTATTTAAATTTAAATCGTCTCGATTTCGTAGCTTAAAATCTTGACCTCCTATCGAGGCATGCCGCTAGACATTCATAATGTTATACCCCTATTTCGAATGCAATGGAAAAGGTTTCGAGTCCTAATTCGATCGTATGGAGAAGATAGCTTTTTGGACCCAATTATTATATTGAATTTTCGATATAAATTTCAGCGCGTTTGTATCTCGTACGACCAAACGATAACTCCAAACGCTACGAAATTTGAAATCCGATAATAATACAGTGTTACGGATCCAATGAAACTGGTTTCATCGAAATCCGAGACTGTGCCCCGTAAGGCTATTTTTAAATGTCAATTTAAACGATATATATTTAAAACTGAACAAATCACTTTTAAATTCAATTTAAATTTTTTATTATCTTCAGTATTATCAATATAAATTTTATAAGTCTTTAAATTATTTTTATCAAGCTTAAACCTCCAAATTCAATATTTTACCCAATTTCCAATTATTTAATTCAATAATTAATTTATCCAATAAATATTTATATTTGAAATTCAAGTTAAAAATTAACTTTTAGATATTTAAAATCAATTAAATATTCCAATTTCAAATATCTAAAATTTCGGGTCGTTACATTCATTCCCCCTTAAAAGAATTTCATCCTCGAAATTGCCAGGTAAGAAGAATAGCCCAAAACCCGTTAACTATTTCCAAAACCAAACAGTTTAACAACTTCTCAAACCAATCTATTTAAACCACATTTTCACTATCACTTTTACTAATTTCCAAATTCATCCATAGATTAAAACTAATATCATACCCTCAATTATTCAAATTATAATTTTAAACCATCAAAATTTTCTTCAAAATTTTTCTAACTCCTTAAATTTTCGAAAAATTTCGCCAGCATCTCTTTTGCGCGGCTAGATTCGAAATTCTACAAAACGTCACTACAGGCCCAAATCATCAAAAGAAAACAAAAGCTAAGTGGCTAAATCAGAAAATCATCAATTTCATACAACAATTTAAATACATACCTTTTTGTGGGGCAATCAAATTTTACTTCTGAAATTGAAGACATCAATTTATCTTTTGCTTTTAAATACCTGCATCTTACTTACCAATGATATCCAACCATAGACTCAAATCTTTTTATTCAGCAATTTCAGTTACCAATATTTATTTCACCAAATCCCGTACGATGTACACATACCATTCGTATGCAATATCAACTCTGATCGCTCACTCGATCACACAATTTCACTTCCGAACTAGTATCGTTCACACGACTCTCTAGTGAGGACTCAGATCCAGTTCCTTGATCAAAAACCGTCATTCTCCTTGCATAGCCGTAACTATGATAGAGAATTCCAGAATCAATCAAAAATCCACATCCAGGGTTCGCCGTCGAAAATCGAGTGAAAAATCCTAACTCGGATCGATATAAATCATCTCGAAATTCTGTGCTTGAATCTGGATCAAATCATTATGCGAATAAGATAATAAACGTACACTTATGTTTTAACTTCCAATTGATTATTAGCTATATCCAATTCTTTTTATTCACATTTACTTTCATTTCCATTCAATTATTCACAATTATCCTTTTACACAACTTTTATTTAATCTTCATTCAAATACTTAGTATATTTTTCCAATACCAATTTTACTTAAGAACTTCACCATCAACTTTCTTAAGTTTATTATAAATATGTTATATAACTTCTTATATTTATTTCCACTTCATCACTTTGGTTTTTATCCATTTCTATTCAAATTCAATTCCGATTTCTATTTGGACTCAATTTGCCTTCCAATTTTTAAATATTGAATTTTATCAACCATTTCTCAAACCATGTTTAATCCACTAATAATTTTAAATTAGTTCCATCTACTAATTTATTTCCAATCAAATTCAATTTTCAAATCCGTTTAACTTACTAATTTAATTAATTAGTTCATTCACTAATTTTATTTCAATAACTATTCCATTTAGCCTACTTAGGCTTAATCTCTCAAAATTCACTTTATTTTTAAACTTAAGTTAAGTTTAATTCCATTCCAATAATAAAATTTTAAAATTTTATAAGTTTCAAACTTATTATATTCCATAAAACATTTTAGATCAAACTCCAGAGTTTAAACAATTACTTAATATTTCAAAATCATTTTTGAAATCAATTGCATACTAACAATCCATTTGTATATCAAATTATTTCTTTGCATTTCAAAATAAAAACCAGTTTTGCAAACAAACTCCAATTCAAAACATTCAGGTAGCAATTCCTCCATTGGAAACTCGAACATGAACATCGATGATGCTGTAGTCATCACCGAAATTATTTTCCAGCGACCGAAGTGAGTTTAGTGCTTTTATCCTTTTTAAAATCATTTTTAAATATTTTTATTCCTTTAAAAACCCTTTAAATATTTCCAATTCAAAATATTCTCCAAATAATATCACTTTTATTTTTTCGAGACTTTGAAAAATATTTCAAAACCAACGGGACTTAACTTCCCAAATTTCCAACTTTTAAATCCCTTTTAAATCTATATTTAAATATACTCCAGAATTTCATTTCATTTCAAATTATAAATCACATTTATAAATTCATATTTAAAAACTCCATTTTGTTATATGAATTAATTTCTTAACTTTTGGTTATAATATCAACTTTTATTCAATCACCACAACAACAATGATAATAGTTTAATATTATCATTTCCTAACAACCAAGCAAACTAAATATAACTATAATAATTTATGAAAACTATTTCTTTCTTATATAAAAATAATTTGGGTAAAATTATTTCATTTACCCCATTTAAACAATACCGTGTCGAATTGTTCTGTTATAGTGCTTAGAGATCCCTATCAATAACGTTAATTACTCGTATTGACCAGAATCCATAAGCCACTCAACAAATCAACCAACACAATATAAAACAATTCTATATTCACTAACAAATACGCGCTCATATCTATTAATACACTTAAACTCATTCTAGGGTACTACTGACCCTATCTCTAATGAGTTATCCCCACTAGAGCCAAGGTTCTCGCTTAACCTTCAGCTCTGATACCAAATGTGATGAACCGGATTTTCGACCTTCGAAAATCCACATCATTACATCCACTATATTACATGCCGAGCAATCGAATGCCGGAAATACCAGATCGTTAGGGAGAAGAAGAAAGAGGTAGAAGAAGAAAATAGAAACAACAACACAGAATCTCACAATCGCAGCGGAACAATATATAATAGATAACAACAGGTCTTTATACAAAAAGAACTATAACTGTTATTATACATTACATCATCAGAGTACAATACATCAATGACACAATACTGAACAATTATAATAACTTATCCTCACAAAAGCTGAATATACAGCCTACAATACACAGCGGAACATAAACCAGATACGTGTAATACGCCTTTACCATCCAGCTCGTCTCCTAAGCTCCATAGCATCCTATCATGTATCTGTAATACTCGGTCTAACCCAAGCATTATAATAAAATAACACCCGAGTCAGTCTGGAAAACCAGCGTGAGAAAAAACACTTAATTTGAATTATTAAAGTTTTCAAAATCCTTTGAAAATCAAAGGTATCTCGTAAGACCATGCCACACATAAACACGAAGGGTTTTTACCTTACGATAACCAAAACATTTCATATCAAATCCTCTGATATTATAACGGTGTCTAAGTACAAATACTTATTCAAATAGCTAAAATTGTTACATTAATTAAATTCCAGCATACTAGGCTCTACAATCAAAACCGTAAAGGCATGTATTGGAGAATGGATTCCATACGAATGACTAAGTACTGGGGTACCACCTGTCACAGTACACGTCTAGAACAGCATACCGAGGACCACGCCGGGATCCCCTGCAACACAAGATCGGACTATCCCTAACCTGGATAGACCGAATATACTATCACCTCGAGTGTTCCCACCCTCTTTCGTGCTCCTTCCATACATCATAATAATAAAATAATATCCCAGGGTATCTAGAAAGGTGATAAACATACCCTACTTGGGTGCGACCCACTTAGCCTTACTGCATCTCTCCTAATTTTCAGCCATTCCCGGTTGATGAGGCTAGAGGCTACGATTACCTTTTTAAGAAAATTTTACTTAGAATGTTCATTGTCCTAATGACAATGTACTGATAGCATTCATCCATACAAGTCTGTCCAGGGTCCGAACGGAACCGAAGGCACTATTCCTACTACATCCATTTTGGAAAAATACTCAGGATTAGTAGCAATTAGCCCTTGCACTTCACTGCTCCATCTTCGACACCATGCTCTTGTTTTCACTTCGAAAACGTACTCGTTGGATTGAAGTGGTTTTCGGATAACTTATCTGATCCCGGTCTCTTCGAAATAACGTTTGATATTTCCGGTAAACTCAACTCTGGTTCTTTAGGAAATAAATAGATGAAAATAAGATCGAAGATCACCTCCTAACCGTTTGTGGATGGATTCCCTTATAAACGTCCTAGAAGAACGAAACGACTTTATACATATAGTATAACACCTCGAACGGTAACTGTACCATATAATCCCTGTATTTCTCCTAGATATTCCCAAAGTTATATTTTGGGTCCAGATTTGATAGTCGGTTATTTAACTATCAAATAAACAATAATTCAACCAAATACTTCATTTTCCACTGAAACACCAAGTCTCATTTTTATTTAATTTTATATAAATTAAAACTCTTTATCCAAAAATATGTACTTATCTTATCGAATTTAGTATATTCGCAAACTATCATTTTCCAAAAATATTTGAAAACCCTTTTTAAAATAATATGGAAACTACCACTGCGGTATCAAACCATGGATTCACAGCTCAATGGTTACGTCTCTATCCTAGAGAAATCCAAGACTTAACTGCAGGCACTCACTGCCTCCGATTTCGCCACGAAAGCATACCATTACTTTCCGAAAACTTTATTTAAAATTTTTCAAAATAATACTTATGAAATTTCTAAAATAATTTTCCAAGTTAACTTTAGGCAAATACTCTTTAAAATAAAAGTTATTATATAATATTAATATTGAATAATTTATCTTTTTAAAATAATAATACCAATTAATTCTTAAATAATAATTAATTTAATATAAACTAACTTAGTTCATAATTTAATATACTTTAAACAATTTAAACAACTAAATAATTAATTTTTCTGAAATATTCTTAAACACCCTTTTTTTTATTACCAAATCAAAAATCCTCCTTTTTAAACAAACTCAATTCCTCGATAAAAATATATTTTCCAATTCCAATATAACCAGTCCAACATTTATAAATCTCTCTCGATTTATTTCCAATTTAATTTACATCCCAATTTCGTAAATTCCCTGTCCACATTTCTAACAATAAATCTACCATTTATTTTAGACCGATTTGCCCATCTCCTTATAAATCCTCACCGTGAATTTATAACTTCAATTTATCCACTGATAATTACTTTACTTTATTTATAAACCTTGTTTATAAATTCCATAGTCTCATTTCCCATTTACCACTATTCACAACACTTAATCAATTTTCTAAATTAAATTCCATTTTTAAATTAATTTCTTAAATAGCCCAAATATATTCCAAAACCCAACTAATTCTGTTTCCACTTCCATTTCATAAATTTTAAATCTTATTTAAAATCTAGTATAACAATTCCATATTTTATTTTCAAATTTCACTTTAGCTTCCCAAACTATTCAAATCTCGATTTTAAAAATAAATCCCTTTTACACGTAAACAATATCGCTTAAGTTCTATTATTTAAATCCTATTATTTACATTATTCAAAATCTCTATTTTTCCATATTTCAAAATTATCAAGGACAAATTTTAAACTCAAGCTATTTACTTTTCCCAAATTCATTTTCTTTAATAAATCCAAAATTCACTATAAATATTTTACTTTCAATTTCCCTTTTTATTTTCTTTTAAAATTTCAACATTTATATTTATAGTATTTTAAAAATGCCAAAATCTAACCGGTAATACCATAACATCCAGTAAATTCAAATTCCACTATAATCTACCATAGATTATTCAACATATCATATATCACTGAATATGAAAATAAATTCAACAATTTTTTGAGAAATCCAATTGGATCCCTCCAACCTGTTTCCATGCATCCACAGATGTTAATACAATAAAAAAATACCAATCCCACTTCGAGGGGGAAATCGCAGTATATAGGGTCATCGGCTATTATGTGGGGGCGCATAGGGTCTCATCCGCTATATATATGCGGGAATATCAATCACTCCAATATATATACTACTATATATAATATCACATTCAGCTGATAATAATTTATCAATTCTATCAATCAATCAATAATTAATTTTAACTATTTAAAATTAATTACGGTAATCCAAAATTGAGTGAGATTAACTCACCTTTGATTTTTATCGTCGCTGGGACGTTCCGGTTTGGGACTAAAACCGGGCGATGCCCAATTTTAGCCTAAATTTTGATTGTCTCCAAATCCATCCAAACTAGTTTCATTTCGAAACACTCATCATCACGATTGCAATGCAACAAGTCTCATTTAAAATGGACCTCGCATGTGAGAGTTATGAAATTTATAAGTTATCGATACAATTTTAAATTAAAATAAAATAATTAAATGTAACTTTATTCAAATTACGAGAGTGCCCTCTTCTCTTTAAATGTCTGATGCCAACATCTCGTGTACAACCCATGGCCACATGCACCAATGTCCAGTGATACGGAGCTACGCCGCTCCGTTTCTCGAACCGTTTTCGCCAAACGATCTCTCTCGACAAACCACACATGCTCGCTCCGTTCGACTCACCCCATCAACATCCCAGCAAAACGCGACCTCATCAACCCCCATCACGTATGCAACCAGGTCGCCCTTCCCAAATCATGGCCGCACACCACCAAGATCACTCCCTAGCTGCTATCTCCCATGCCGAAATAAAAAACGCACTCCAATCTGCGAATTGATCGCTAAATCTCTTGATTTACCCAACCTTAGCCCATCATTGCTCACGTCCATCATCACAAACCATGGCCGCACCTTACACCAACCATACCAGATCGAACAGGAGGATAAACTAGGATTTATGAAGGTGGTTTCGGATTTTTTAATCAAGTATAACTTGAGAAATAATTTTTCAAAGTTTTCATTTCTTTGTTCTCTTTTGTTTACTGCTAACAGTAATGGTCGCGTGAATAAAAAGGGGAAGAAAGACTTGATTCTTGCGTGTTTGAATAGGCTAAGGTACAATGATTTGAAGAGAGGTGAAAAAGTGCTGATGTGAACATTTTTGTCAAATCAATGAATATATATATATATATATATTATTTAAATTTAAATCGTCTCGATTTCGTAGCTTAAAATCTTGACCTCCTATCAAGACGTGTCGCTAGGCGTTTATAATGTTATACCCTTATTCTGAATGTAATGGAAAAGGTTTCGAGTCCTAATTCGATCATATGGAGAAGATAGCTTTTTGGACCCAATTATTATATTGAATTTCCAATATAAATTTTAGCGCGTTTGTATCCCGTACGACCAAACGATAACTCCAAACGCTACGAGTCCCTAGGCATGCTCTGAGATGATGATAAACGGTGATGCTCGAGTCTATTATTTTGTTGATTGGACTTTGTGATGATTGGATTTGGATTAATGTAATAAATAATAAAAGTCACGCGATTACGGTCCCGACCGAAGAGACGGGGCAGTAATCACAAGTTACGAGTCCCTTCGCCGGAGAGCGATGGAATGGACTCGAGCACAATATAAAAGTCCTTGACCGGAGAGTCGAGGCCAAAGAATATAAAAGTCCTTGACCGGAGAGTCGAGGTCGGAGAATATAAAAGTCCTCGACCGGAGAGTCGAGGCCGGAGAATATAAAAGTCCTCTACCGGAGAGTGAAGACCGGAGAATATAAAAGTCCTCGACCGGAGAGTCGAGGCCTGAGAACATAAAATTCCTTGACCGGAGAGTGGAGGCCGGAATAGGATAATGCAACCCAGAGAGGTCATGGATTCAGATTTCGGCTTAGGATAAATGGACCTGGAGAGGTCCCGGATTTGGCTAATTGCCCGAAGCGGTCCCAGATTTGGATATCGACCCGGAGAGGTCATGGATTTGGTTATTGGTTATTGGATATGGACAGATTACAACTCGGTTGATGGGTTTGGATGGCTATGAAATTGGCTGTGGATTTGGTTACTGAATTCGGAATTGGATATCGACTTGGAGCGATCGTAGATTTGGATAAGGATATGGCTATGGCGCTTGGATAGAATGGCTCGATGGTGGATTGGATCATGGATTGGATGGTATGGCTATGGATGGAATGTGGTCTTTGGATGTTGGACTTGAAGCTATTCAAAACACGCCTTCCTATCGCAAGGCATGTTTTGGGGGCCAAATGTTACTCCGCTTTTTGGTCAAAGCCGGGATATCAACAAATTGGCTAAAAAGGATGGATACTAGGATTGGAGATCGATTGGAAACAAGGCTATGATCGATACCATCAAAATTGGACCGGGCTCTAATCAAAGTGGGATCGATTGGGATTGATAAACAAGGCTAGGAAATGCTACGTTTCAAATTTTAGGTCAAACGAAGTTCGTATGCTCATGTTATGGATGGATCAAAGTTCATGAAAACTGGTTTGTATCGATCCATTCGTATCGATCAAGATGGATGGCATTCATATCCATAGAGATCGATATGAGGAAAGGGAACTCAGATCGATACTAGTAGCAGATGGGTGCATGGGATCGATGGTTTTCGTATCGATGCAATGTGCATTGATTTGGTTAGTCACAGCGAGAGGAAGGTGGCATGCTTCGTATCAATCAGAGCAGAGATCGATACGAGGAATGGAGCAAAATTTTTAGGGACTCAGATGGACATTTCTTATCGATCGCTTATAGATCGATACGAAGGAGGGAATTTGGATCGATACGAACAGCATGGACTTGAATATGGCTCGGATCGATATGAAGGATGGGGCAGCTGGATGGATACGATGTCATATGACTTCAACGGGATATTCGGATCGATGCAAGTGTGAAGATCCCGGACTCGGCCTTCGAAAATCGGCATCCGTACTTCACTTGTACTCAAATGCCGTAGATTCAAACACTGAATTCTGGCTCCCCGAAGCTTATAACACCATTAAGTATAACAACACAGCGGAAGAAAGAAATAGATGATATCATATACAACTCAAATGAATACAATATCTAGAATGATATACAACAATGATATCAATATGGTACAAGAATATCATAGATAAATAATGATACAGCGGAAAACAGAAGTGATACTCCAAGTGATCTGACAAAGAGAATGGGACCAATAACTCCAACATCAGCTCCAACCACCATCACATTGCACCAAGATAAGCAACGACAGTCCTGATCTCCAAAACTGAACTAGCTCCAGATAATATACTAAACCTGACTATCTAAAAACCCCAACTCTAGACTGCCCATGTGGAAAATTGTGGGCACCCAGAGTTTAGGAAAGGAAGAATAAACTCCGAGTCAGTCATGGGACTGGTGTGAGTAACAAAAACAGTTTATCTTTAAAACAAACAACAAAAGAATTTTAAACATTGAAATCCGCAATGCTTTTGGAAAATGAAACTACCATAAGACCTCCCGCCACACACACAATGCAAACGCAGAATTGAAGGAGATTTCTTCTTATGATAGTCAAACATGCTTACTACGCAAAATCATTGGATTATTATTACTATTAGTGCATAGTGTAGGAAAATATTTCGAAAGTATAATATTAATCTTAGCCAACATACAACCATTATTGTATGCCTACTATAGCTACCATCTAAACAGTGGTGACCACCATAAGTAAATGGCAGGTTCTACAACTAAAACCATACAGGGTTCGTATTGGGAATTAGATTTCCAACAAATGGTCAGGCTAAGGAACTTCCTACTGTCAATGGGTACGCCTCTGGAGGGACGTCCCGAGAACCTACCCGGATCTCTGCCAACACAAGGCCGGGTTACCCCTTACACTAGGTAACTACTACTCGAGTATGCCACCCCCCGGTCCTTTGGGACCTTTATCCGAGGCCTCGATCACACAGCAACAATCACATAGTAAATGAGATTGGAGCAACCACATAGGTTAAATATCAGGGCTCCATACCTGATACCACCCTTTTCTAGAAGGAAATGACATACCCTAAAGGGAGCGACCCTCATAACCTTGCCGCATCTTTCCTGTTTCGACCATTTCCGGTTTGTGAGGTCCTGATGCAGTCTCGTCCACAAAGCTACGCATTTTCACAAAGCCATGCTTTGATCAACAAATGATCAGCTAATGACCATCAACACACAGCAACACTCAGCATGCCACACTACCAAATTGGGAGTATATCACTGATAACCTTCAACTACATAACCTTTGAGCTCGTACGTCTCAATGAAGGGTGTTAAGCTAAGAGAATAAATTCTCCGCCACCAACAGATATGTATTTGAAAGAAATCAGCTTTATATCTCAAAGTTTAGCGTCAGACATACAACCATACAAGTCTGTTCCGGGTTTGAACAAAACCAAAGGCACTTCCGAAGAAGCCCTTGCAATCCGGGTATTCACAATCCCGATCGAACTTCCCATCACTTAGGGAATCTCTATACCGGGCGCTACCCAGTGCAGAGACAATCGATAGGTTATCCTATCGTTTTCTCAAATACCCGGTCTTCAACACCGGTCTTCAATTGCTATCCATATACGACATGTCACTTATTCGGGATGGGTTATATGACACAAATTCCTCTCCCGGCTAAACCGAATAGTGAGCGTAATATTTAAAAACATATGGATAATGGGATTTCAATTAAGTCACAACTTATTATCCAAAACTTTCTTTAAATGGTTTAAACACATTACCATTTTAAATCTGTTAAAAATAAACAGATTCAATTCACAAAATTCACCTAGTTTCACAAAAATTTATTCATAGATTTTCCAAATCAATTTCCATTTCAATTGGATTAACTCATTAAATCTTTAAATCAAAGATTTAACTTATAGCTTTCAAAAAGAATTCACTCATAACTTGGAAAACCATTTTTTCAATTCAAACTTGAAATTCCTTTAACTTAAATTGGAATTTCATTCTTATATGAAAGCTTTTATTATTTGAAAACAAATAGTTTTCATTTCAGAAAATCTGAATGGTTTAAATTCATATAAACACATTTATAACATCTTTAACCATAATTTCCAACATAGAATTCAATTCTTTATTTTGAATTCAAATTCAAATTAAATTATTTAAATTTCAAGATATTTAAAACTCCTTTCAAAATCTTTTCATATTAAACCCCAATTTCCAATTTCAAAATCAATTGAAATTAAAATTTCAATTTCAAAAACATTAAATTTAAATCATTTGTGACTTAACTGATTTCCTCATGAAATCCATATTTGTATGTGTATGGTGTAGTCCAGGGGTTTAACACAATAGTGCAACATCATAAATCATCACATCACATATTTAAGCACATCGATATTGATAAGCGGTATAATCTATAACGCTTATCGTTCGTTCACAGATTCACAGATAAATAATATAAATTTATCACAGATAAATAAACTACATTCATCACAGATCACACTGAAACAATTCATAGCACAAAGCATAACATATCAGAATATCAAACAGTTCGACAATTAATAGAATTCAAACATCCATTAGTAAACTCAATTAATTATCTGATTAATTTAGATCAGATGGGTCATCAATCATAATTAATTTACATTGATTGATTTCAAATCGTTTGATTAATTGTCCTTTATTCATTTATTTATTAAATTAATCAACTTTTGAATTATTTAAATAATTAATCTGTAATTTATTCAATTATCGTTTACTTAATTCACTTTAGTTATTAATTTATATTCAAAAATCTGTAATTTATTCAAAAATCTTTAATTAACCCCTTTAGTTATTAATAAATAACCTTAATTATTAATTAATAGACTTAATTTATCGATTACTAATTCTTAATTAACTTACTTAATTAGTCAACTACTAATCATACATTAATTAACTTTAAGTAGTTAATTACAAATTTATTTATTACTTAATCATTACTTATCCAATCTCTAATTACAATTATAAAGTAATCATTCTTAATTACTTTCTAGAATAATTAATTATTATTCATCTTAATTAACATTTAAAGGAAATCTTCTTTAAACTTTAAAATCAATTTATTACTAACTTGAAAACTTAAATGTTAATTAATTTTATACTTAACTTAAATTATCTTCTTAATTAAAATAATTAAGAGTTAAAAAACATTATTAAGCATTAACTAAAATAGTTAAAACTTGTATTTAAGTTTTTAACTTAAATGGTTAAACGCTTATTAAGTTTACAATGCTCAACTTAAACTTCATCAAACAAAGCTTAAAAAATCATCAAACAAAGCTTAAAAATCCTATTCTTTAATGAGGATTCGAGTTATATAACTGAATCAATATTTCGTGAGGTTTGAAATTTCCAGGATTTAAAGTTTTTACTGTAAAATTTTGATCTTCCATTCTATATACCTTTATACTTCACGAAACCATTTTTAAATTATAACCCATACTTAATCACAACTATTTTGTTTTGAAACTAAGGCCTGATATGGATTATAAAACAAGAAATTAAATTTCTTGTTGTTTGGTACTCTGTAATGTAACACAGAAGAGGTATCACTGATATATGCACATACACAGAGCATTCTTCAATATATATATACTCAAGGTTAAATGGTTGAGTGTTACTCACCTTAAACATTCTGATTCTAGAAGTTTTCAGTTTGAAAGTTGAAGCCTTTTTGAATTTGAAAGTTGAAAATCTTGGTTTTGAACTTGTTACTGGAAGTCTTCTCCTTCTTAATCTCAAATTTCTTTGATGGCTTGGTTTTAAATCTGAAGTTTTAAGTTGGTATTTGGTTTGATTGTAAGAATGGTGGATTAATACTGGAACTAGAAGTGATATTGTTAAAGATGGTAAAATATTTGTTCCAGCTGAAATGAAGTTTACAGGGTGATATAATTTGTTGTACAGGGTGATGTACAAACTAGTACAAATACAGGCAGTGATTTTTTCTTGCTTTGTCTACTAATATTTGTTTTGGTGGCTGAAGATATATTGCATTAATTGCCTTTGTACAAATTTGCTTATTTTATTTCTTTTGCTTTGTCTTCCTTCGTAAGCTTTATTCACATATATATTTCTTGTTTCCTTTTACAAGTTAATACATACTTGTGTATTTATTTTGTTCAACTTAAATATATCATGTTGTCTTCATTTGCAAGGTCCAAGAGATTCACATTTCCTTTTTGACTTGTCTTTTATTTTATTTTTCTTTTATTATTTTTGTATCTATTTTATTTGTATTATTTTGTATTGATTTATGATATCAAGATTTACTTCATATTGTATGAACTACATAATTTATTTATTTTATAATATAGATGAATTTTCCATATTTTATTTTGTTGTTAAAATTTTAGCAATTATTTGTTTACTTTATATTTTTTATTTCAATAGTTTATATTATATATTTATTTTTTTGATGTATTTTATTTCTTGATTCATATTGGAGTATAGTTTATTTTTCAAATATCCAAACTAATTCATAATTTAACTAATATTTTATATTAATTGCCAAATCATTTCACAATTTTTATTCAAAAATGAAATTAATTATCAATTTAAATATATATAAAATCCGGGGTCGTTACAGCAAGAGTGGGAATAGAGCATGGACACGAAGCGACAGTTGAAGGAGCTTGGGAAGGCATTTCATGTCGATCAATCATAGATCGATACAGATTGATTGATGGATACGAATAGAGGCGCAGGTGATGGATACGAAAGGCTTAGCAATAGATGGATACAAAGAAGATCAAAGAAAAAGAAGCGGTCAGTGAGCATGAAAAATGGATCTATGCACGATTATCGCTCCACGTCATCGATCCAAGGACAATCGATACGAAGGCTGGGATCGATGCGAATTGCATTCGTGTCGATACGAGTTCTTCAGCCTACTTGCAATCACAAACTTGGATCAATCATAACTCTCATTCTGCAAATCCAAATGCTATGAAATTTTCACAGGAGCTTCCTTATGCACTCAAGAATGTTCTTGATCGATCTCAACTTGATTGGACTATTTTTGAATCGATACAAATTGAGCATGGATCGATCCAAAATCATCCTGGATCAATCTGGCGGGCCCACCTGCGCATGTGAAAAGGTATTCCAGTTTTTGAGGTGGATATTTTTGGATTTACACCTATAAATAAAAGTCCTATAGGAACTAGAAAGGGGATCTTCTCCTTCTCTTACGTGGAAACTCTGCCATTTTTGCTATTAATTTTCAAAGGCTTGTAATTGTAATCTCAATACAAAAGGAATAAAAGGTTCAATTCAAAGTGGACATAGGCCGGAGAGAGCTGAACCACTATAAACAATGTGTTCTTTTCTTTCTTGCTCATTTTAATTTTACTATTTCATCATTTTTGTTCTCTGCTTTATCTAGATCTAAGATTTGCGTTTGGATATTGTGGATCTGTGTGTAAACACTGGTGCTTTCATGGCTTTTGGAGTTTGTGACCAATTTTGGCATAAACAAAACCCATGAGAGAATTTTTATTAAATATATTTTGGAAACGCCTTAGATTTTGAGAAAAATGATTTTCAAAGGATTTCTTTTTCCAAAGATTTATTTTGGAAATTTTGTTTTGAGTAAGTTTGAATTTTTTATTTTCAAAGAAACACGTATTGTTATCCCACCTTTTGGTCGAGGCCGGAATATCAACAAAATTGGCAAGGACGAATGGATATTGGGATTGGGGATCGATTGGAAACAAGGCTGCAATCGATGTCGTTAAAATTTGGCCGAGCTCTGATCAGGACGGAATCGATTGGAGATGATGAGGACTAGGAAAGGCTATGTTTCAAGTTTCATATCGATCGGAGGTCGTATGCTCGGGATGTGGATGGATTAAGGTACGTAGGGTATGGTTCGTATCGATGCATTTCGCATCAATCGGCAGGTGATGTTTCGAATCGATACGGTTCGTATCGATCAAAGGCAGAGCATAGTTGAGGACTTCGAGTCGATTGGATTCGTATCGATCGGCAGAGGTTCGACTTGGTGAAGTTCGCATCGATCAGGTTTCGGTTCGATTCGATGGTTTCATATCGGTCAGATAGGAAGGCTAGATGGATTTCACTCGATGGCAATGCACCCAGATTGGTAGGCGAGCATGAGGTAGTTTGTTCGAATCGATACGCTTTGTATCGATCAGGATGGGGACAGGTGGTGCACTTCGAGTTGATGATCTCGTATCGACCACAGGAGCTCAGTTCGACTCCATCAGCTCTATAGATCTTCATCGAATCCATCAGGTAAAGTCTCGCTCGTATCCATCAGGTAAGGCTTTGTTCGTATCCATCATTGTGTTTAGTTTCATACCCATCTGTTGGTCGTTCATATGGCTTTTGTATCGATTAAATTCACCATTTCGTATCGATCGGTTTATAGATCGATACAAAATACATACTTGCAATCGGTGCGAAAGAACATGAAGTATCGATGCAAACAGTTGAGTACGAACGTTATGAAGAGTCAATGGACACAAACAAGCGTGAAGCGTGGATACATGCGAAGAATATCCACGAATCTAGGGAAGAAGCATTCAACTCGGCGCATTGGGTGGATCGGTCCATGAACATTGCAACACGTCATCACATGCGCACGTGCTCCGATCGAGTCGAACAGGCGGGTATGAAGCATGGATTCGAACGCGGCAATGTTCACGAAAGTGCAATCTCGTATCGATCATATCTCATAAACCACTGGTCCAAATGCCACGAAATTTTCACAGAAGCTTACGCACAAGGTAAAGAATGTCTCTGCCTAGTTTCAGCTCGATTGGATCATTTTTTGATGGATATGAAGTGGTTTCGTATCGATCACAGATCAAGTCGAAACTTGGTGGGGTAGGTCGCGTGGGCCCCCTCACGTGCCAGAAAAAGTCTCCCGAAGTTTGAGCGCGATCTCAGCCTCCTACGCCTATAAATAGCCCCCTGAAGCCTATAGAAAGGGGGATCTTTTGGCTGTTCAACAACCATACCCTGCCGGATTCAATTCTGCACTTCAACATCGCTGTTGTACTCAAATTACTTCATTATAACCGCTGTAATCATTTGTAATCTGCAAGGATAATCAATAAAGGATAAAACTTTAGAGTGGACGTAGGCCGGAGATAGCCGAACCACTATAAATCGCGTGTCTTTGTTTATTATTTCTGGATTGTTGTTTGTTATTTGCTGAGATCTGCAACTTGTATTTGAATATTGCTGATCTACATTCATAACTTGGTGCTTTCATGGTACTTGAGGTTTGTGACCAATTTTGGCACAAACACTTTGGTGCTTTCATTGAGAAGTACTAGCACCCGCTACATCAGATTGAAGTTCAGATTTGGAAAGCGTGAAGAGTTGAGATTTGAAAGACAATGACTCGACAAACAAGACAGAGAGCTGAGCGAAGTCAACAAGGAGGAAGTCAAGAGGCATCCTCCGGAGCTGGAGAAGGACAAGCTTCGATTTACATTACTAGAGACGAAATGGAAGCTATGGAAAATTCATTACAAGAGAGATTGTTGAAGAGTCAACAGGCTATGATGCCGACCTTCTTTGAACAGATGAGAGCTGCAGGGATACAGAACTTAGGACCAGCTACAGCGGCTGTGAATGTGGAACAAGAAGTCAGGATTGCCGAAACCAATGAAGGTCAGGTTCAAGGTCAGAATGCAGAACCAGAGGGCAATCGACAAGGACTTGGGGGCAGACCCTCAAGATCTGATGCTGGAAGGCCTACAGATGAAGCTCAACAAGCTGGAGCCAACGCTGATGCTAACGGGCCACACGAAGAGTATGTACCAGAGTTCCCTCGGGGTCATGGGGGGCAACCTTTGACAGACAATGCTGGATTAGTTGAGATCATTAGGAGAACTATGCTTGGAGGTTTGACTAGCAGAGATTTGGAAGGAGTGAACCGGAGTCCGTTTACTCGGGAAATCAGGATATCTCGGAATCCACCCAAGTTCAAGCTACCTAGCGTGGAGGTATACGATGGCAAGGCTGATCCAACCGATCACCTGATGAGATACACCAGACACATGGAAGTGCTGGGGGCATCGGAGGAAGTAATGGCCCGGTGTTTCCCTTTATACTTGACGGACTTAGCGACAATGTGGTTCAGGCAGTTGGAAGAAGGATCTATCAGGACTTGGAGGGAATTGGTGGATAGGTTTTTGGGACAGTTTTGGGTTCATATCAAAAGACCTAAGAACGTGATGACGTTAACATCGGTAAAGCAAAGGACGGATGAATCGCTTAGGGCTTTTCTAACTCAGTTCAATGCGGCGGTAGCTTCGGTGGATCGGCCGGATCCATCGATGGTTTTGATGGCGGCAGTGTTGGGAGTCAGAGAGGATTCGGATTTTAAGGTATCTTTAATACGAGACCCACCACTGGATCTTGGGGAATTCTTTCACGAAGCTGAAAGATTCCTTCGGCAAGAAGACGCATGTATGGACTTAAAGTTAAAGGAGGTGAATGCGACTGAGGGTGGAGGACCATCCAACGGAAGCTCGGATAAAGATAAAGGAAAAAGGAAGCTGGACGACGATTCTGAAAAAGCTAGGAAGCGATGGAAGGATCCAAAGTTTTCCACATACACAGGATTGAATGAGACGCTGGAGCGGATTTATTTGGAAACCCGGAATCGCCTTCCTTACCGAAGGCCGGCTAGGAGAGAACCATCTGAACAGGAAAGGGCATCAGGAAGACACTGTCTCTTCCATGATTTGGACGGGCATGATACCAACAGCTGCAGGCACTTAAAGGACATAATTGAGGAACATGTGAGGAATGGACAATTGAGGCAGTATGTTGGGACACGGAATGCAGCGGTGGAGCAGGAGCAACCACCGCCCACCTCGCACCATGATGATGTGAGGCCCAGGAATGACGGTCGATTAGTTATCAATTGACCAGGATGATATGAAATAAGTAACAAACCATTGGCGAGCAACCAAGTCATTTACACGTGTACGTGGACGAAGATAGCCCCTAGGCATGCTCTGAATGATGATAAACCGTGAAGCTATGGTTTGCGAAATCTGTTTTTTTTTTGGATTGGACACTTGATTTTCCGGTTTGGTTTTGGAGTTTGGTTTGAACTCCTGATTTTGTTTGCTTTCTGTTTTGGGATTTTCGTTTGGATGATTGGTTTTTGTTTTGGATGCTGGTTTGGATTTCTGATTTTTTGATATGATTTGGATTTTGGATTGGATTTTGATTGGATTTTTGTTTGGGTTTTGATAAACGGTCATCGGGTATGGATTATGCTTGGCAAGGGGTGAGTCGTTTTGCCCGAACGCGGTAAAGTGACTCATTCAGGTCATCGAGTATGGACTATGCTCGATAAGAGTCCGAAGAGACCAAGATTCGGCCTAGGACTTAGGCCTTGCATTATTAATTGGTATTTTCAGGTCGCTGAGTATGGACTATGCTCAGCAAGGGTCCGGAGCGACCAGGATTCGGCTAAGGACTTAAGCTGCGACATTACTTACGTCCAGGGACACTGGACCACGGTCGTCAAGTGTGGATTGCGCTTGGCAAGAACCCGGAGAGGTTAACTAAACGTCCAGGGACACTGGACCAAGGTCGTCGAGTGTAGATTGCGCTTGGCAAGAGCTCGGAGAGGTTATGGGTTTGGGTATCGACCCGGAGAGGTCCTGGATTCGGTTATTGGCTATTGGATAAGGATGGATTAGGACTCGGTTGTCGGGTTCGAATGGATATGGAATTGGCTAAGGCTTTGGTTACCCGATTTGGACTTGAGCAACGACTCTAAGTAGTTAAGGATGACGTACTCTGATGATATGGCTATGGACTTCGGATATTCGATTCGGAACTATTCAAAACACGCCTTCTTATCACGAGGCATGTTTTAGGGGGCAAATGTTATCCCACCTTTTGGTCAAGGCCGGAATATCAACAAAATTGGCAAGGACGAATGGATATCGGGATTGGGGATCGATTGGAAACAAGGCTGCAATCGATGTCGTTAAAATTTGGCAAAGCTCCGATCAGGATGGAATCGATTGGAGATGATGATGAGGACTAGGAAAGGCTATGTTTCAAGTTTCATATCGATCAGAGGTCGTATGCTCGAGATGTGGATGGATTAAGGTACGTAAGGTATGGTTCGTATCGATGCATTTCGCATCGATCGGCAGGTGATGTTTCAAATCGATACAGTTCATATCGATCAAAGGCAGAGCATAGTTGAGGACTTCGAGTCGATTGGATTCGTATTGATCAGCAGAGGTTCGGCTTGGTGAAGTTCGTATCGATCAGGATTCGGTTCTATTCGATGGTTTCGTATCGGTCAGATAGGAAGGCTAGATGGATTTCAGTCGATGGCAATGCACCCAGATTGGTAGGCGAGCGTGAGGTGGTTTGTTCGAATCGATACGTTTTGTATCGATCAGGATGGGGACAGGTGGTGCACTTCGAGTCGATGATCTCGTATCGACCATAGGAGCTCAGTTCGACTCCATCAGCTCTACAGATCTTCATCGAATCCATCAGGTAAAGTCTCGCTCGTATCCATCAGGTAAGGCATTGTTCGTATCCATCATTTTGTTTAGTTTCATACCCATCTGTTGGTTGTTCATACGGCTTTCGTATCGATTAAATTCACCATTTCGTATCGATCGGTTCATAGATCGATACGAAATACATACTTGCAATCGGTGGGAAAGAACATGAAGTATCGATGCAAACAGTTGAGTACGAACGTTATGAAGAGGCAGTGGACACAAACAAGCGTGAAGCGTGGATACATGCGAAGAATATCCACGAATCCAGGGAAGAAGCATTCAACTCGGCGCATTGGGTGGATCGGTCCTTGAACATCGCAACACGTCATCACATGCGCACGTGCTCCGATCGAGTCGAACAGGCGGGTACGAAGCATGGATTCGAACGCGGCAATGTTCACGAAAGTGCCATCTCGTATCGATCATATCTCATAAACCACTGGTCCAAATGCCACGAAATTTTCACAGGAGCTTACGCACAAGGTAAAGAATGTCTCTGCCAAGTTTCAGCTCGATTGGAACATTTTTTGATGGATACGAAGTGGTTTCGTATCGATCACAGATCGAGTCAAAACTTGGTGGGGTCGGTCACGTGGGCCCCCTCACATGCAAGAAAAAGTCTCCTGAAGTTTGAGCGCGATCTCAGACTCCTACGCCTATAAATAGCCCCATGAAGCCTATAGAAAGGGGGATCTTTTGGCTGTTCAACAACCAGACAATGCCGGATTCAATTCTGCACTTCACCATCGCTATTGTACTCAAATTACTTCATTATAACCGCTGTAATCATTTGTAATCTGCGAGGATAATCAATAAAGGATAAAACTTTGGAGTGGACGTAGGCCGGAGATAGCCGAACCACTATAAATCGCGTGTCTTTGTTTATTATTTCTGAATTGTTGTTTGTTATTTGCTGAGGTCTGCAACTTGTATTCGAATATTGCTGATCTACATTCATAACTTGGTGCTTTCATGGTACTTGAGGTTTGTGACAAATTTTGGCACAAACACGTATGTCACTAAGTTTGTCGTGTTAAGGAATTTTGGTTTATAAAGGAGTAAGTTTGAAATCTTTATATATATATATATATATATATATATATATATCAATAAACGAGTTGATTTTGATTTTTAGCAAGAAAGTGATTTTTTAATTTAGGAAATGAGTTTAAAAGGGTGAGTATCTAGCCCAATGATTTTCATGTTTATCAATTCGAAGTTTTTAAATTTTTCTCTCTTTTAGGGATGGAAAAAATAGGAATGACATTTAATTTTATTGGAGTTTATTGTTAGAAATATTGTTGTACCCGCCATCTATTGGAAGAAATATTTCCGCACGAAGTATACAGGAAGTAGCAGTTGGAACATTATCGGATTTTTAGTATTGCTGATGATTGAACGAGTATAAATCAAAAGTACTTTAAATTGTTAGAGAATGGTTCAGAACTAGATGGTAGGCTTTGACACCTCCGTGATGAGGACAGGAATTTTTCGGATCGTGTCGAATCGAAGGAGACAGCGCGTAACGATTATTATCATTATTATTTAATCCGACCCTATTGGGTTCAGGTTCAACCAACGCCAAAAGTCCATCTAGCAGTTGACCCCCTAGCGGTAAACCTAGAGTGGTCTACAGTCAATGAGTTTTGGCACAATTTTAACCTAGAACGCGACTATAAAAGCTATGTTCGAATTCCCTCAGTTGCATTCTCTTGTTCCTCCTTCCTCAACCAACCGAACTCAATCTCCATCCTCCTCCTCCTCCTCCAACTAGCAGCCTCTCACCTCCGTTCATCCCCCAGGTGATGTTGTTTTTCCCTTAGGAACAGTAGTCTCCCCTTCCCCTCGTGTGCTGGTATTTGCATGTTAGATCTTACCCAACCACCACTCCAGATCTAAACCCTATTTATCCCCTCTTCGACCACTTCTCAGGCTATGGCACTAGCCCATACTACCGATTCTTCCTCCTCTATCCTGGCTCACCCCTTGAGAGGCCGCTTGGCAAGACTATAATGAGTAGAAGGTTTCACGGCTTTTAGGCCTGAAGGAGATATTCATTGCGGTATGATTTGCACCTATCCTCTGCTTTAAGACTTTTGAGCGGGAATGTTACCTGTGCTGCATTCGCCTTTTTGATGCTTTATTAGCATAGAATTTCGATGAAGGCAACAATTTAATTCGTTTGGAGGTGAAAGGTGTCCTATTGAGCTGGCTAATAATGATCTCATTGGGATTTTGGAGGTTTCCGCTGAGGACGTGGACTTGGATGATTTAGAAGTGACCGACCCATAGATTTTATGGTGGATCTTTTTCCAAGATGTCGGTGTTTGAAAGACGGATAATCTACGTCTGACTGCCCATCTGGTTGTGTGCATCATTCAATACAACATCATCCAAAGACGAGAAGTTATGACCGGATGTATCCCATAGTGCGGAAGACCACCAATGCTATTATTGGCTGTGCAGTTAAAGCTCTCGGCAGATTCAATGTGGCGGAGATGCAAAAAGTCATAGCGAGGATAGTGGTATATAGCGGATGACTCTAAAATAGCATATAAAACTCGTATTTAATGTTTTTAGAAATATATAAATGGTAATTAAATGAAAAATTAACATTCAACTGAATTATAATTAATACATAAATAATATTAAATAAAAACATGTGCGAATATACTATAAATAAATGTAAAATTGTTATATAACATAATTGATTTTAGTAAAATATTAGAGTATTTCATTTCTGAAAATATATTAAAAATTCAATTAAATAAATTAATTTTATAATTTTTATAATGTATAAATAGCATTTTTCAATTTATTTCTTTTAAAGAAGATATAGCGGAAATAGCAGAATATAGCGGGAATAACGGGATATAGCGGGGCTTAAAGCGGAAAGGCTATATTCGAGGCTATATGGAAAAATCGTAGTGGTAGAAATCCACTATGAGATATAGCAGGTTATAGCGGGGTAATAGTGGGGCAGAACTGCATAGATTATTGGTGGCATCGCCGTCAATTGGACCCACACCCTTATGATTCATTTGTTGATTAAGGTGTTAGCACACCTCAGAGTCATTTTCCGTATTTTCACCTATCCACTCTTGTCTTTAGGCAATACAGATGGATCTCCATGGAAAGACAGTTTAGAAGACGGTTCCTTCTACCATAATTAGATTCTCTCTTAGGAAGATGGGGATTCTGAAGCCACCAGCAACGCCAACAGCATGAGATTGGATGTATAGTTGTTATGCTACAACTATTCAAGGGTCACAGTAATGGATCGAGCTTCAGCCATGGAGCAAGACTATCTCGTAGTCTGTAGGTAGTGTTTTAGGATTTATGGTATTGTTACCTTTTCCCTTCCAGCATTTATTGTTTTCTTTTAGGTCGTCTGGGTTGTAACTGTTAGTTGTCTCTTCTAAAGGCACGTACGATATTATGAGTTCCTATTTATTTAGTGTGTTATTGTTTCCAGACATGCAAACCGCTCTTATATATGCATATGGAAGAAGCAGTAAAAATATGGAAATCTCATAAAGACATTTAACTAACAGTAATTTCAATATAAGACTGGAAGTTTAGAATAGATGGAAAATTGTAGCGAAGGATGGGTTAAAGGTGTTTTTGTATCACAGGACATTACTCCTGCTCCTTAAAAGCTAAATTTTTTGAATAATAGATGTGTTGACATTTTTTTACGTATAATATCAAGTTTTGTGGGTTAAGGTTATTTATTGAATGTTAAAGTCTAGTTTATGCTTTTAACACATAACCAACTTTCGACTACGCTGAAAGTGGTTTGATTTATCAAAAAATTTGAGAAGAAAAATATTTAAAAAGTTTCCCTTGAAAATTTTCTCGTTGAAAAAAAAAGTTTTGGGTTTTACTTATTTTTTGCTCTTAAATAATTTTTAGAGTTTTTGTCCAAAAATTTATTTCAAGGGAAAATGTGCATCTAAATATTTTAGGATTTTATTTTTCGAATAACGTACAAATTTGAAAATTAAGAAAGATTTTTGTGAAGTTTTTGATTTTTAAGCACACATGCTAAACATAGGGAAGGAGAATTGATTAGAAATGCAAATTTAGTGGTGCATTAGGATCGGCAATACTATAAAACGTAAGCGATAATAAGGGAAAAACTATTTTAGCCTTGAAATTCCTGTTTCCATACCTTTTCGACAATGCACGCCCGTCTATTTTTTGACTAAATTCCATTTTAGAGCTTGAAAATAAGCCTCTTTAACCGTGTTATGTGTGGAAAATTTGGAGAAAATCCGAGACAGCGAGGAAATTTTCACTGTACAACGAGAAGTGGATAACTTATAGAGAGTAAGAATGTAAAATTATATACCTAAATTCCTTTTTTTGGCATAAAAGTGATGTTTAGGAAGCGAGATTTCGATGCGTCAAATTTTTTGTTGGTAGGAGTTAGATGCAAATTGGTTGCAGCTTACTTCTATTCGTAGGAGTATGTGGATTTGTGGTGAAAAGATTTATCCAAATCCACATGCATATAGAACTGCCAGTATATATATAGGTTGTTTGGCCATATTTTCAAAAATATTTTCAAAAAGAAAGGCATTCATATAGGAGGGCCTGATTTAGAATCATTTTGCATACATGTTTTATATTGTGATACACTCTGCACTTGTGCACTTGGTTGCAAAATTGGTTGTACACTAATTAGTTATGTAGTTTAGGATAACTGCGAGTTGAATCATGATTTAGCCATTGGTATAATTTCAGGGACGAAATTCTTTTAAGGGGAGAAGAATGTAACACCTTGTAATTTGGCGTCAGTTATTTATTTAGTTAATTGGTTAATTAGGCTCCAAAAAATGAAATTTGTGCAAACGATAGAATTTGATCACGAAAACTGCACCATTGCATTCATGGCGAAATTCTGAGTAACTTTCATATCTTGAGCTTTGCAATCGGAGCTCAAACGAAGAAGTTACAAACGATAAACAAATTCGAAACGAAAATAAATAAAATAAAAAATTAACATAATTATCTATGGCCCATAGGTCCACTCGCCTATTGGAGCGGTCGACCCCTAGGAAGGGGTAGTCGACCACCTCATGTGTGAGGGCTAGGGTTTGCCTAGGCAAAATGGCCCAGATTTAATGCATTTCGATCTAACAACTGTGGTTGACTCTAGTGCCTATAAATTTAGGTCCAATTCTCTCTTCTCTTCTCATATTTTTCTGAAAGTAGTAGTGAAGCAATACCATTTTCTCTTCTCTATTATTTTATAAATTATAAAATAAAATATTTATGTTTGTATATATACTAATAGGAGAAGAATAGAAATCAAATAAGAGGAGAAGAAAAGCAAATCAACACTACGCGATAATGATGTTATATATATATATATATATATATATATTTGTATTTGTATTTGTATACTTATATTTCACTTCAACCCCAAATGTAATGACCCTGATTTTGATCGCTTAAAAATCTAGCTATTTAAAAATATTTTTAAATAATTAATTAATGGATTCTATAATTAATATAAAATCTTTTTAATTAATAATAAATGATGGTGAAATCATTTTATAATTTCATTTACAAAGATAATTAGTTCGAAGAAAGATTGAAATGTGACCAGAATTTATTTTATGAATTTTCGATTTTTCGTCAGCTAGAATTTGTCGGAATGTCATAGCACACTTAAGTTTTATTAACAAATGTTTTGGACATAAAAATTCATATCTTCACATGCTTACACACTTAAGTACGCATATAAAAAAATAGGTTAAGTTTTATTATAAAAATGCATATATATATTATATAATAAAAGATGCTCTTTTAGACAAAAAGTTCAAGGGTTGTACTTTCATGTTTTCTTGTCTTATGATGTGAGGGGAGGACAAGGGGACAATGACTTTTAGGAGAGAGGGTGATGGTGTGAGGTGGCACAAAATCAGGGGAGGGTAAGGCACAGGGTTATTTTCGTAATTTTGCGTATGCAGTTTGTATAAAAACAATTTTCCTGTAACAACCCTGGTTTTGGTGATTACCTGTAATATTAAATTATAACGGTGGTTATAATTTAATATTGGAGAAATAAAAATAAATTGGAGATGTAATTTGTTAAAATTGTTTATTTTAAATAAACAATGGGTTTTAAATATAAAATGTTGAAAATAAGGTTTAAAAACTTTATTTTTGTTGTTTCTGATAAAAATAAATCCAAGATCGAATCTACGCTTGCAACGTGGAAGGCCAATTCCCTTTCCTCTGCAGGCCGGCTTATCCTAGTCAAATCTGTTCTGTTAGCCCTCCCCTCCTACTGGATGTCATTCCACAAATTGCCGAAGTGGGTTATAAAGAAAATTGATGGTATTAGAAGATCTTTTCTCTACAACGGTACTCAGACAAAATGCTTGATCAACTGGAAGACTAACTGTTTACACCAAGACCATGGTGGTCTGGGAATAGTCAACCTCGGCTCATTCAACATAGCTCTCTTATCTAAATGGCTTTGACGTATCATCACACCGGGCAACTTCATCTGGAAAGAATGGATACTTCAGCTTTATTATCATTCCAACCCTCACTTGGTACTTCACTCCACCCCTCGCCTCAAACCTTCCCCCTTCTGGGCTGGTGTGTTAAAATCCATACCCCGAGTCAAGTCTCTATTCCATGTTTCTGTTGGGGATGGAATTTGCTATCAATTCTGGTTTGATATTTGGCACGATCAAACTCCCCTCGCCCGCCTTTTCCCCTCCCTATTTTCCCACACAACCCATCATAACTTATCTGTTAGTGAAATCTCTACCCTTGGCCCCGACTGCCTATGCCCCTCTACTCTCTTTGACCTTAGCACCTTGAACGAACTCACTTCAGCCACTCACCTGCTCTTATCACTCCAGCTCTCTTCCTCGCCAGACCATTATACCTGGGCCTTATCTCCTACGAAAGGATTCTTAGTCGCCTCATGCTACTCTTACCTCAGTCACCCAGGCAGATCTTTCAACTTCGCAAGAGTATGGAAATGCAGACTCCCTCCCCGCATCCTCTCCTTCCAATGGTGCCTCATCCACGCTCGTATCAATACCAAAGATAGACTTAGACGTAGAAATATGCCACTAGACCCTCTTTGTGCTTTCTGCTCGGGGCAAGATGAAACTATTCCTCACCTCTTTTTTACATGTGATTTCTCCTACTATATATGGGCTGCGACTTGTGCTAACCTCATCGGATACATCTCTGTTCTACACTTATTCTTTGACCACTAGCAATATAACCCTCCTGATAGAGAACTTGACTCCCTCGTCGCCATTTACAGTTGGTGCATCTGGAAAGAAAGAAATGCGTTTGTTTTCAACAAACCCAAATGCACGATTGACGGAATCTGTAACAGAATCTCTTACTTATTTTCGCTGTGGACAGGATCAGAACGAAGGTAGCCTTTCACTATGCGCCTCCCCCCAGCGATAATGGCAATGGCGACTGATTGGACAATACGTGGGAAGTCTCTCCCTACTCTCCACTGGCCCTGCTCTTTCTGGGTCTAGATACTAGTTACTTTTGCTTATTTGGGCTGTTTATTGTATGTAGTTCTCTCTGGGTGAACATGGTTGTTTTTTGGCTATCGATCGGGCTTGTTGATCGACTACTACCTACTTATATTATTTTATAATCGGTTGTGTAGTCTCACGCTACACACCCATGTTTTTCAAAAAAAATGAGTAATATATGGTTTTATTTTAGTAAAATGCAATAATTTTGGAAATTATTGCCAATTGTTGAATTTTGTTAATTTTAAATAAAGTATTTGATTTAATATGTTGTATTATGTAATTAAAAAGGTGGAATATTGTTTAAAAATAATTTTTGGATGTAGAAATGATGTTAAAATGGTTTGTTATATTTAATTACACAAGAAAATGATTTTTTTGTAATTTTTAGTGCTAAAATATTATTTTTATGTAAATTATTGTGCAAATTGTGCATTTAAATAAAATAAGAGTTTTAATAATGAAAAATAATTTTTATAGTTAAAATAACTATTTGTTTGTTGAAAAATATTTTTGTGAGCATAAAAATATGTTTGTGTGATTTTATGGTGTTGAAATCATGTAAATATATGTTGTAATTTTGTAGATATAGGTGTTTTAGTGTTTAAGTGATAATTATAATTAAACTAATTCTTTTTCTTAATTGAGTCTAAGCCCATTACCACACTAACTAGAAGAGAGAAGTTTCTTTCTTCTCAAATTATAGTACGTACATTTTGTTTACAGTAAAACAAAGAAGAGGAAACTGAGAAACTTTCCTCTTTCAAAACCTAAGCCCAAATCTTCACATTTCTCCACTTTATTGTTGAAATTAATCAATTTAAAGCTTTTTAACTCAGGTAGTCACTCCAAAACCAGAGATTAATTCATCAATTTCTGATTTTGTGATTTGGTATTATGTAATTTGGGTTTCTTTGTTTGCATGCTTATATATTGTCAATTCTCAGCTTCCTCCAGCTGAGATTTGGCCAAAACTCCTACCATCATACAAGTTTGCTCAAGTTTGATCTGCAATTCGCTAAGGTGAGTTCTAAACTTACAAAAATCTAGCTGAAAACAAAAGTTTGCTAGCCAAAAACTCTCAAATTGCTTATTGTAATAAATTTATGTTGTTTAGAAGTTTACAGCGAAAACAGACTATGAGTCCAACTTTGAGAGCCAATATCTCTCAAATTTCTTATCTTATTTGTGTCAAACTTTTTTTTTGATAATATTGTTTTTGAACTATATGCTTGCCAAATTTCAGGTCATTCCGACCTTTGTAGCTTATATAAATTTGTTGTCGAACATTAAGACAGAGCATGTTTTGCTCCAACCGTTTACAGTGAAAACAGGCTGTGAGTCCAATTTTAAGAGCTTATATCTCTCACACTTCTTATCCGATTTGAGTCTAGTTATTTTTTGTTGATAGTATTGTTGTTGAACTTTATGCATGTCAAATTTCAGGTCATTCCGACCTCTGTAACTTATAGAAATCTACTGTCGAACTTTGATTCGGAGCATGTTTTGCTCTAGTTGTTTACAGTAAAAATCTGGATGTGAGTTCAACTTTGTGACATTATATCTCTCCCGTTTCTTGTCCGATTGTATCCATTCTTTTTTTTATTCAAAGTAGAGTTGTTGAACTTTATGCCTGTAACAACCCGAGATTTCGTAAATATTGGATATCGTCGTTAGACGATTATAATTGTCAGCAGATTGATATTGGAAATCTAATCAAGTTGGAATTCTTTTGAAATTTTCTTTAAGGTTATACGGGCTTTAGTAAACATTTCCCTTTTTAAAGAAATTCAGCCCATTCCTATACGTTGTTGAGATAAAGGCCTATGCCTGTTCCCACCCCTAACTCATTTTTCGATTTCGAACCCTAAACAAGGTAACATACGGAAGAAAAAGAATGGCGGCTCAAAATTCTCGTTCGTCCTCTTTTCAAATCTGGAGCTTGTGGGAAAGTGAAGGCGCTGCTAAATGCTTCGAATCCTTTCACGATCAACTGGATCGCTCGCGACTCCTCCTGCTTGGGACGACTTCGCCTTCACTTCGAACGAGTGCTTAGGGTTTGTCTCTGCTTGATTCTCGAGTGCCACGGCTTCAGTTCTCGATCGAATAAAGGTGAGTGACTTTTCACTCACATCTGAAATTCATTCCTAGTTCAGTGCTTCGACCGCTTGTTTTTTTGTTGATGATTTTGACTTGTTTTGGGACGCGATTTGATGCTTTTGAATTTTATCTGTACCCAAATTGTATTCGTTGTTTGAATTCATCTCGGTCACTTGATTTTCGTGTAGATGTTATAGATGTTAACTGATTTATTCAAAGTCGTATCATTTGAATTACTTCATTAACACAGTGTGGATAAATTTCGTGGTCTTAAATTAATTTATACTCTGACTTTGGCCTGTCTGTTATCTTCTTTGTTAGCACCGGCTCTTGGTATTTTTGAGATGAAACTGTTGATTTATGGTATGTTTGAACTTGCCGTGTATCACTATTTTGAAACTTTTACAAGGCTCGGCCCATTGCGGTTCCATCATCTCTGTGTTATTACTCATATATATATATGCAGTTATGTATGTATATATGGGGCTGTTTGTGACACTGTATCATGGTACAGTTTGATTTACATTTGACTTGGGCCACTTGACTTTAGGAATGTGGTTTCATGTTTTTGTTAAGTAGCCCACGGTTTCAGTTTGATTTTATTATTACCAGACCTTAACTTGATATTGTCTCTAGCCATTCGAGTTGAGCTGAAAGCTTCTGTTTTGTTGAATGTGGTCTTCGAAGTTGAACCACTATCTTGCTTGATTTGAAAATCTGGTGGCTTTACTTTGGCTCCGACCATCTTTGCGTTCCCCTCTGAGTATTTTCGATTGGCTGTTGCATTGGATACAGATATGTGTGTGTTTTTATATATAGACATACACGCACTCTTGTGTTGGTTTGAGTCTTGCTGTCTGGCTATCTTCACTTGACTTGGTTGAGCTTGTATCTGTTGTGACTCTAATCTGGTCTGTACATCTGAAATATTCACTGACCTGAGTCTTGTTGTGATGGGTATCTCCACTTTGTTCTGTTGAGTCTGTCTCTATTGTCTTTGACCTGGAGCCTGTAGTGATGCTACCATTAACTTAAGTTAATTTGCAACTGCAAGCTAACTTCCACCCTGCCAGTGCTCAGTGTGGACTGACTTCATGTCTGTTGAGATGCCGAGGCCTTTAACTTGTGTAATGATTAGCCTGTTACACTGCCTGTTTTGTTTCCTCTGTTGTTTGGTTGAGATGTTGGCATATTGTCTCGGGTAATATGAGAACCTATTCGAAGTTCATTAATGTAATTGGGCTTTGCTTCTATTTGCATGTGTGGTCAGGCCTGTCCTATATAAGAAGCAGTGATGTTTTCCTTGTAATCTTCATTGCTCTGTTCTCTTCTTGGTAGTCTGATACTCTTGCCTTGACTTTGGTCTGCATTTTGGTCTGTCCCACTATTGCATTCAAAGTATCATACCTGCACTTTGAACTTGGATAAACTGGAACGTGATGGTTAGACTTCACTTGATCATATATGTTGCCCTCATGTTCATGAACATTAGTTCTTGCTTCACCTTGGAAATTTCAGTTTTAATACTGTATACTGCTTAGTCGTATATGCGGTTTTCTTTTGTTACCATACTACAGTTGGATTACCTTATCTTTGGGCTCTTGATGGTCCTGTTGAATCTGAGAAATTTGGGTATTGACTGCCGTCATGGCTTATTCGATATCACAGTTTTGATCTGAAGCGTGAACTTGTTCACTGCTTCCTTTTCGCTTGAGTTAGTTGATTTTGCCTTTGTTGGTTCGTGAGTGTTTCAAATTGATTTTTGAGATTTTACAGCGAGTTGAATCCGGTCTCAAAGACCCGGGTTTGACCCTGTAAGTTTATTTATGTTGACTTCTACCGTTTTGATTGCTGTTAGTTTTCACCGTCGTGATGATTTCACGTACTGTGTGGCGAGGCAGTGCACGCATGCGTGTGCTGCAGCCACACAGAAATTTGATGTGTTTGATCATTTTGAGATTTTTGATTTGATGATTTACACTGTTTAGTGTTATATATGCCGTTATCCAATTCTCATATCGAGAGTTGGATATACGTGATTTCTGTGACTGTCGTCTATTTAAATTATTACTGCCTATATGCACTAATAAACTGGTTTGAATTAGACTGACCTGGGTATTATTTTCTTTTGAATGTAATACTCGGGTCAGACCCGAGTTATTTCAGGTAGTAGATTTCTTTTTGAGTTGCTGTTCGGGATTTGAAGACTTTTCACACCTTCTGAAGTTGTCAGTGTCATATTGTAGTAGTCGTGTCATTATAGAACGATATGTATTCATGTATATTAGTTGATAATGTACTTGTATATATAACTTCTAGAGTCGACAGTTGTAGTTGTATCATATGTATTGTGTCAATTATGTATCAACTGACTTCAGTTATATATATATGAGACTTTTGTTTTTATCTGTGTTCCGCATTTATATTATCTGTGTTATTGTTATATCTAATGTCCTAAACTATTATGAACTATCGTAGTTTGTTTTATACTGATAATTGGATATGTCGATGGGAGTAAATAAATAATAGATGAAAAATAAAAAGTATATACCACTCCTACCGAGATAACCAATATTAGTGTAAGGCCAATTACGGATGGTCGCTCCTATCCAGCCTTATTCTTCATAATAATAGACAGTATTTCTTTTAATACTCTTTGTTATTATGAGCATAGAGGTGGGGCGTCACAGTTGGTATCAGAGCTTGGGGTTTATGGACATAATATAAAACATAACTTGGATAGAACATATGTTACAACTATTAGTCGATGTTTTATCTGTGATTTGAGTCAAAACTAAAGTTTTGAAATTTGGATGAAATTTTTAAATAACTTTATTTAAAAATAATAGTGAAATTGTGTTCTGATGATTTGATTGATTTGTGTTCTGTTTATCAGAGTGCGCAGCGGAAACAGTGAAACTGTCTTCGCTGAGTACAACTGATAATCTTTTTGATTTAAAAATCAAAATACGAAATTGATATGAGTTTCATTTGTTGTTTACATAGCTGTAATTATTTTGTTTCTTTGAGAACTTCGAGTCCGAATTGAGGATTCGAAGAAATTGCAAATATGTAATTTTTGTTGAAATTTCCGCTTGCTTTCTTTTGTACTAGTCATCTATTGATTAGATTTTTGCTGTTTTAAATTATCTTCATTGAAGATACAATTGAATGATTCTTTGTTCATTTTGTAGTACGTGCAAAAATTTAAATTGCACGTTATTGCATTTATTTTACGTTGAACCGATGCTTGGTTATAAAACGTATTTTGTTGCCGTTGTTTTTACAACGGAATTTTACACCAATGCTATATTTTGAAGCACGGTGTTTTGTGGCATTTTGATGAATGAAAATTCACTGATATTACATTTTGATGTAAATTATTTTGAGGAGATTTTGACGTTTAAAAACTACTGTCGCCTCGGCTTCAGTAACCGCCAAATTTTAAAAGTGGATTTTCAAGCGGTTATTCCGCAATACTGATTTGTGACCGTTTTTACGGTATTTTGAGAAGTACAGTTTCCTTATCGAAATTGTTACTGATTTGCTGTTTTAATCACGTGATTGGAAAATCATTTTAAAAAAAATGAAAATTGTCTTATAAAATTGTAACAGTTTGCGCTTTCAAAAGAATGAGGAAGCGATTTAAACGTTTCAGCAAAATCGAGGATTATGACCCCTTTCTTTTACTGATTCGCTTAATTCCGGACTTGTCCGTTTGAGAATGTAAAGTGTATTTTTACAAAATACACAATTTTGCACTTTCAAGGAAACGATGAAGAGATTTAAACGATTTAGCAAAAGTGCGGAGTATGGAACCACACTTTTACTATTTCGGTTAATTCCGGACTCGTTAATTGAATATCTGTTGTTTTGATGATTTTGATGAATTTTACACTTTCAAGGAAACGATGAAGAGAATCAAACGATTTAGTAAAACACGTGGTATGGGACATGTGCGTTTGCTATTTCGGTTAATTCCGGACTCGTTAATTGAAATATTTGATGCTTTCGTGTGCTTTCGAGCCACTATGATGGACCTTCGGGTCATATGATGGACCTTCGGGTCATATGATGGACCTTCGGGTCAAATACCAGTACTAGACCTTCGGGTCACTCTGCGGACCTTCGGGTCAATCTGATGGGCGCCAAAATTATGTTGAGTACTTGGTAGGCTTCGGCCATATGAGATGCACGTGCGGCGAATTAAAAACTCGCCATCTGATGGGATCGATCCAAGCTTTTATGTTGATTTTCTAGTCTTCTTAATTGATTTCTAGATATTTGTTGCTTCCAATTATCTGCAGGTAATTGGATATTTGTTGATATGAGTTCTGATTATCGTTTTTGATAATCGGATAATTGTTGTTTCTAATTATCGCTTGTGATAATTAGATATTTGTTGATATGAGTTCTGATTATCGTTTTTGATAATCGGATAATTGTTGTTTCTAATTATCGCTTGTGATAATTAGATATTTGTTGATATGAGTTCTGATTATCGTTTTTGATAATCGGATAATTGTTGTTTCTAATTATCGCTTGTGATAATTAGATATTTGTTGATATGAGTTCTGATTATCGTTTTTGATAATCGGATAATTGTTGTTTCTAATTATCGCTTGTGATAATTAGATATTTGTTGATATGAGCTCTGATTATCGTTTTTGATAATCGGATATTTGTGCTTTTAATTATCGCTTCAGATAATTAAATAATTGTTGATTTGAGATTTAATTATCGCTTTAGATAATTAAATATTTGTTGATTTGAGATTTAATTATCACTTTAGATAATTAAATATTTGTTGATTTGAGATTTAATTATCGCTTTAGATAATTAAATATTTGTTGATTTGAGATTTAATTATCACTTTAGATAATTAAATAATTGTTGATTTGAGATTTAATTATCGCTTTAGATAATTAAATATTTGTTGATTTGAGATTTAATTATCACTTTAGATAATTAAATAATTGTTGATTTGAGATTTAATTATCGCTTTAGATAATTAAATATTTGTTGATTTGAGATTTAATTATCACTTTAGATAATTAAATAATTGTTGATTTGAGATTTAATTATCGCTTTAGATAATTAAATATTTGTTGATTTGAGATTTAATTATCGCTTTAGATAATTAAATATTTGTTGATTTTAGATTTAATTATCGCCTGAGATAATTAAATAATTGTTGATTTGAGATTTAATTATCGCTTGAGATAATTAAATATTTGTTGATTTTAGATTTAATTATCGCTTCAGATAATTAAATAATTGTTGATTTGAGATTTAATTATCGCTTTAGATAATTAAATATTTGTTGATTTTAGATTTAATTATCGCCTGAGATAATTAAATAATTGTTGATTTGAGGTTTAATTATCGTTTTTGATAATTAAATATTTGTGGATTTCAGATTTAATTATCGCTGTTAGATAATTAAATATTTGTTGATTTGAGAAATTTGATTATCGTTTTGATAATTGAATATTTGTTTTCTGACTATCGCATGAGATAATCAGATATTTGTTTTGTCTTCTGATTATCGTTTGAGATAAGTAAATATTTACGACTTGAAAATTCAATTATCGTTTTGATGAGTGAATAATTGCGACTTTTGAGATTTGAGCTTCGTCTTTTTCTCTGGCGATTCAGGTGAGTAATTCGATTTACTCACATTCAATTCGTGCTCTGTTTTCCTTCTCTTTTAGTTGCTGGAACTCGATTGTTCTTGCTTTAGTTAGTCGTCTGATTTTGATCCCTGATTCCCACGAGGTTGATTCTTTTGATTTGCAGCAGTCGAATTTTTTTGACTTCTTATCTAACACTTCCCCGCTGACACTTGCTTTGCTTATACATTCGACATTACCATGCTCTTTTGGTTGTTACCTTTTTTCCATTTATTCCCTATGATTGCGTGGACGCAATTTCTTTAAGGAGGGGAGTCTGTAACAACCCGAGATTTCGTAAATATTGGATATCGTCGTTAGACGATTATAATTGTCAGCAGATTGATATTGGAAATCTAATCAAGTTGGAATTCTTTTGAAATTTTCTTTAAGGTTATACGGGCTTTAGTAAACATTTCCCTTTTTAAAGAAATTCAGCCCATTCCTATACGTTGTTGAGATAAAGGCCTATGCCTGTTCCCACCCCTAACTCATTTTTCGATTTCGAACCCTAAACAAGGTAACATACGGAAGAAAAAGAATGGCGGCTCAAAATTCTCGTTCGTCCTCTTTTCAAATCTGGAGCTTGTGGGAAAGTGAAGGCGCTGCTAAATGCTTCGAATCCTTTCACGATCAACTGGATCGCTCGCGACTCCTCCTGCTTGGGACGACTTCGCCTTCACTTCGAACGAGTGCTTAGGGTTTGTCTCTGCTTGATTCTCGAGTGCCACGGCTTCAGTTCTCGATCGAATAAAGGTGAGTGACTTTTCACTCACATCTGAAATTCATTCCTAGTTCAGTGCTTCGACCGCTTGTTTTTTTGTTGATGATTTTGACTTGTTTTGGGACGCGATTTGATGCTTTTGAATTTTATCTGTACCCAAATTGTATTCGTTGTTTGAATTCATCTCGGTCACTTGATTTTCGTGTAGATGTTATAGATGTTAACTGATTTATTCAAAGTCGTATAATTTGAATTACTTCATTAACACAGTGTGGATAAATTTCGTGGTCTTAAATTAATTTATACTCTGACTTTGGCCTGTCTGTTATCTTCTTTGTTAGCACCGGCTCTTGGTATTTTTGAGATGAAACTGTTGATTTATGGTATGTTTGAACTTGTCGTGTATCACTATTTTGAAACTTTTACAAGGCTCGGCCCATTGCGGTTCCATCATCTCTGTGTTATTACTCATATATATATATGCAGTTATGTATGTATATATGGGGCTGTTTGTGACACTGTATCATGGTACAGTTTGATTTACATTTGACTTGGGCCACTTGACTTTAGGAATGTGGTTTCATGTTTTTGTTAAGTAGCCCACGGTTTCAGTTTGATTTTATTATTACCAGACCTTAACTTGATATTGTCTCTAGCCATTCGAGTTGAGCTGAAAGCTTCTGTTTTGTTGAATGTGGTCTTCGAAGTTGAACCACTATCTTGCTTGATTTGAAAATCTGGTGGCTTTACTTTGGCTCCGACCATCTTTGCGTTCCCCTCTGAGTATTTTCGATTGGCTGTTGCATTGGATACAGATATGTGTGTGTTTTTATATATAGACATACACGCACTCTTGTGTTGGTTTGAGTCTTGCTGTCTGGCTATCTTCACTTGACTTGGTTGAGCTTGTATCTGTTGTGACTCTAATCTGGTCTGTACATCTGAAATATTCACTAACCTGAGTCTTGTTGTGATGGGTATCTCCACTTTGTTCTGTTGAGTCTGTCTCTATTGTCTTTGACCTGGAGCCTGTAGTGATGCTACCATTAACTTAAGTTAATTTGCAACTGCAAGCTAACTTCCACCCTGCCAGTGCTCAGTGTGGACTGACTTCATGTCTGTTGAGATGCCGAGGCCTTTAACTTGTGTAATGATTAGCCTGTTACACTGCCTGTTTTGTTTCCTCTGTTGTTTGGTTGAGATGTTGGCATATTGTCTCGGGTAATATGAGAACCTATTCGAAGTTCATTAATGTAATTGGGCTTTGCTTCTATTTGCATGTGTGGTCAGGCCTGTCCTATATAAGAAGCAGTGATGTTTTCCTTGTAATCTTCATTGCTCTGTTCTCTTCTTGGTAGTCTGATACTCTTGCCTTGACTTTGGTCTGCATTTTGGTCTGTCCCACTATTGCATTCAAAGTATCATACCTGCACTTTGAACTTGGATAAACTGGAACGTGATGGTTAGACTTCACTTGATCATATATGTTGCCCTCATGTTCATGAACATTAGTTCTTGCTTCACCTTGGAAATTTCAGTTTTAATATTGTATACTGCTTAGTCGTATATGCGGTTTTCTTTTGTTACCATACTACAGTTGGATTACCTTATCTTTGGGCTCTTGATG
This sequence comes from Allium fistulosum, assembly GCA_030737815.1. Lineage (NCBI taxonomy): Eukaryota > Viridiplantae > Streptophyta > Magnoliopsida > Asparagales > Amaryllidaceae > Allium > Allium fistulosum. Next base: position 914,708,654 of record CM060908.1, read on the forward strand.
GTCCTGTTGAATCTGAGAAATTTGGGTATTGACTACCGTCATGGCTTATTCGATATCACAGTTTTGATCTGAAGCGTGAACTTGTTCACTGCTTCCTTTTCGCTTGAGTTAGTTGATTTTGCCTTTGTTGGTTCGTGAGTGTTTCAAATTGATTTTTGAGATTTTACAGCGAGTTGAATCCGGTCTCAAAGACCCGGGTTTGACCCTGTAAGTTTATTTATGTTGACTTCTACCGTTTTGATTGCTGTTAGTTTTCACCGTCGTGATGATTTCACGTACTGTGTGGCGAGGCAGTGCACGCGTGCGTGTGCTGCAGCCACACAGAAATTTGATGTGTTTGATCATTTTGAGATTTTTGATTTGATGATTTACACTGTTTAGTGTTATATATGCCGTTATCCAATTCTCATATCGAGAGTTGGATATACGTGATTTCTATGACTGTCGTCTATTTAAATTATTACTGCCTATATGCACTAATAAACTGGTTTGAATTAGACTGACCTGGGTATTATTTTCTTTTGAATGTAATACTCGGGTCAGACCCGAGTTATTTCAGGTAGTAGATTTCTTTTTGAGTTGCTGTTCGGGATTTGAAGACTTTTCACACCTTCTGAAGTTGTCAGTGTCATTTTGTAGTAGTCGTGTCATTATAGAACGATATGTATTCATGTATATTAGTTGATAATGTACATGTATATATAACTTCTAGAGTCGACAGTTGTAGTTGTATCATATGTATTGTGTCAATTATGTATCAACTGACTTCAGTTATATATATATGAGACTTTTGTTTTTATCTGTGTTCCGCATTTATATTATCTGTGTTATTGTTATATCTAATGTCCTAAACTATTATGAACTATCGTAGTTTGTTTTATACTGATAATTGGATATGTCGATGGGAGTAAATAAATAATAGATGAAAAATAAAAAGTATATACCACTCCTACCGAGATAACCAATATTAGTGTAAGGCCAATTACGGATGGTCGCTCCTATCCAGCCTTATTCTTCATAATAATAGACAGTATTTCTTTTAATACTCTTTGTTATTATGAGCATAGAGGTGGGGCGTCACAATGCCTGTAAAATTTCAAGGCTTTTAGACCTATGTAACTAGTTGAAAAATTGCTTGGAACTTTGAATCGGAGCATGTTTTGCTCCAGCTGGAAATTTCTGAATTGTTTTACATAGATTTCTAAAGCAAATTTCGATGTTGTTTTTGATCGGCTTGATCCTAAGATGGAAGAGCCAATATTACCACTTATCCTTATTTCGTATCGGTGAGTTTTTAGGTGATTTTCGTATGACGATTTTATGAATAATTTCATTGAATTTTTGTTGATTTTTGTTGTTTCTGTGCACGTGTTTTCTAAACCGTTTTCGAAAGATTTTTTTATAATAAAATAGCTTTCGAAATAAATATTTGACAATATTTATAATTAATTTAAAGCTATTAAAATTATATATTCTCTATAATAAAGAGAATTTCAAAGGAATGTTTTGCAAATGGTTTTCAAAAATTGTTTTAAAAACTAGTTTTCTCAAAGCAAAGTATTTTTTTTTATATAAAATACACATTTTTGCACTCTTCGAGCGTATGAGAAAGAGAATTAAGCAATTTAGTAAAATATGTGGTATGGGACACATGAGTTTACTTTTTCGGTTAATTCCGGACTTGTTCGTTCGAAGCTACACATTCATTGACTTTCGGGTTGTATATGCCGATGATATGAGGCGATTATTGTGATTTAAATGATTTTGTTTTCTAGTATGGCATTGGCTAGCAGTTAGTAAACCGATAAGTGAGAACGTGTGGTATGGGACGCACAGTTAACACTTTTCGGGTTCCTATCTGAGAGTTTGTGAAACATTTACGAGTTATTGCCAATTCTGGACCTTCGGGTCATTTGTCCTTCGGGATGTTTTGTCCTTTGGGATGTTTTGTCCTTCGGGATGTTTGTCTATTGAGACGTGGCGCCTTATTATTTTGAGAGACAGTACTTGGCAAGCTTTGGTCATTTTATTAGCACGTGCCATCTTTTATGACGATTTCATGATTTATTTGTGATTTTCCAAATGTATCGCCTTTTGAGATTATTTGGCCCTTTGAGCTGTTTGAGACATTATTATATGGCGATTACATTTTTGGATTTTGTACTCATACCGAGTTCTATACATTGAGAATTGTGATTGCCATCTTTAGCGTTTATTTTGAGATTTATAATCTCTTTTTTTAGAAGATATGTGTGATTGCTATCTTTTGGCGTATTTTGAGATTTGGGATTTCCTATTGTGAGAATTATTTGAGATTGCCATTCTTTGGCGAATATTGAGTTTTTTGATCTCCTATTTAGGAGTTTGGTTTATGGAAACCATTATATTAGCTTTTGTGTTATGCCGATGATATGAGGCAATTGTTGTGCTTAATTGATTTTATCGTTGAGTTTGCCTCTTTCGAGGATATATTTTAGTGAAATTAGCTCACATGAAGTAATGACATATTCATAGTGTTACTTCTTCTCATTCGAGAAGAATCATTATCCTTTACCCTTATACTTCATTTACAAATTTACTAAGAGCTTTGAGAACTTTCATGGCTTCTTTTTCAAGCTCTAAACTATAAAGATCTTCTATTTCTACTCAATATCTCATTTTAAATTAGTTTAAAAACTTAAAAATCCACCTCTTCACTTCTTCCTTCAAATTCAAGCACCTTTCGTCTAAAAACTTTCAAGGCCGAACCCATATTACCTCAAGGCCAAACCCTTCTATGCTAAAGACTAGTCCATTTCCAAGTTTTCAAAGCCAGGTTCAAGTCTCTTTTAGGATTCAAAGATTTCAAGTCGTTTTGCAAAAAGTTGACAAAATTTTCAATTTGTTTCCGGTGAGTAAATCCTAATTTTTGGAAAGAATTAAATTTTGTGCTTACGTTGGTTTGATTTGGTTATGTATATGCATATATAATGTTGTGTTGGATTTTGGAATGAATTGGATGTGTTTATGTGCGCTAACGTGTGGTTTAGCGAATGGTTTGAAATTGGTAAGTTAGTGTTATGGTTGGTTGTAAAGAGATGATATTTAAAGTGTTTTGGTAAGGTATTGGTTTGTTATTTTATGTGTTTGGATTATGATTGAAATGGATATGGAAGTTGGTTCTTTGGATGTTGAAATGGACTTGAGATCCGATTGAAACAAAATCATTTACTTATTTCAGTTCCTTAAAGATGGGTTGTTTCTTTAATTTGTTTCCTAACTTTTCTAAAGTTTTTTTTTAATTTTTTTAATTCCTTTATGTGTTTAAGTAAATGAGAATGGAACGTCAAAGTTTTGGATGATAACTTAGAAAAGGAATTCTAAGTTATTGCATCGATAGCGATAGTCGCTATGGATGTAGTTCGGAACTCAAATTTTCAAAGTTTGTAATTTTCTTTCAAAGTGTTTTGAAAAATCTTTTACTCGGGAAGGAGATATTGATTATTCAGATGTTTTTGATCCATGGGTTAGTTCTTGTATAGAGGCTGGTGATGATTTTTGTGAGTTTCCAGAGAATAGGCTTAATGAAGTAGATGTTAATTCTTTTAATTGTAATTCTGTAAATGATGGAGAGAAACAGGTTTCTGATATTCTTAATGTTGAAGATAGTTTAGTTGGTTTAGGTTCAGAGGAAATGATTGATCGTTATGTGTTTTTGAAAGATTTGAAGGGTTCGTCTTCTTGTTTTCAAAAATTGTATGAGCTGTTAGACAATAAAGCATTCTTTGGGGATACTCTTGTTATAAGTGATATTTTTAATAACAAGAAGAATTCAAAAGTTAATAAGTCTAAAAGTTCTGATCGCAAGATTCTTGAGCTTAATAATTTTGAGTTCTCATTAGGGTCTGATGTTGATGTTGAAGTGGAGGGTGCTAAGATATCAATTGTAGAAGGTCATCATTTGAAAAACACGACTGTTTTAATTTGTGAAGATGATGTTTTGGTGAAAGGTGATGATATTCAGAAAGTAATGAAGGCTGTAAACTCTGTTATACTTAAGAATAAAGATGATGGTGTGATAGTTTGTGATTCTACTTGTAAAGTCAATGTAGATGGGGAATTCGTTAACTTGTCTGTGAGTAATTCGTTTAGTTCAGAAGATATATTGGTTTGTGTTGTCGGAGGGGCTGTGAGGAGGGTGTCCTTAGTTGGTTCTGTAGATCTTCATGATGATTCTGTGTGGAGCTCTAAAATTCTTCCCATTGCTGTCTCTTTTAGTTCTAAGGCTGATGTTAAATTGGTTAATAGTGATTTGGATGAGGAAAATTTGGATGATGTTAAGTATGATGTGTGTTCTTCTTTGACTGGGGATGTAGGTTCCGATCGAGCTATCTATTATTGGACAGGGGGTTTTAGATTTGTCATGTACTGTTGTCTTGCGGCTATAGGTAAATTTCCTCATTCTTCTGCTCATGCTAGAGAATTAATTCGTGAAGCCAAATTGAAGAGAAGGAATAAAATGAGATATTCAGCTAATAATATTAGGAGAAGTCCTCGTTTAAATCGTAAAGTCTTTTAGTCTTTTGGCTACCCGTTGTCGAGTTTTTGGGGGTTTTATTGTGATTTTTGTTGTTTTGGAGTTAGTCTCTGGTTTGTATAGATGTTGTTTTTGTGATGTTTCAGCTTAGTTGTTGCGGTTGCGGTTGCGGAAGTTTTTTCAATTGGCTGCTGCTCTTTTGGCGTCGCTCTTGGTCTTAGTATCTGGATGGTGTTGTCTCTTTAGGGTTGGTTTTTAGTTTCTTAGGAGTTTGGGAGGGTTTTTTCTTTCTTTTCTGTATGGGGGGTTCTCTTGCTACCTGCCAGGCTTGTTGGCAGCTCCTTTACTACTGTTGTTATATATATGTGATTGTGTGCTCTCCTCTCCTGTAGAGGATCACACATTTTTCTCAAAAAAAAGAAAAATCTTTTACAAACTAAATTATCGACACTTAAGTTAAGTATAACTTAATTAAGTATTTTTTATAATAAATTAATTAATTAATAATATTAATTAATTATTAATTAATTCGTAATTAAGGTAAAGTAATTAGCATTAATTAATACTAATTAAGTAAGTTATTTATCTATTAATTAAGAAGTTAATTAATAGTTAATTAAGTTAAAAAGGTTACTAATTTTTAATTAATCAAGTCTAATTATTTAAATTATTAATTTAATATAATTTAATTATTTATTATTATTTATTTAAAGGTTAATTATTTAATTAGAGGTTATTTAACTAAAGTTCAATTTATTTTAAAATTGATTAAGGTTTAATTATGATTTAATTATTATTAATTAAGGTTTAATTATTATTTAATGGAGATTTATTTTTAAAGGTTATTTTACCCCTTTAGTTATTTATTTTCAATGTTCCTTTTTAAGTGGATTGTTTTAAACTAAGGATCTCTTGTCTACACCATTAAGTAGCCGAACAAATTAAAGTAGTTAGAATAAAATGTTGACAAGTTTTATTGGAAATAAGTCGACATGTACTTATCACAAATACCGCATTTCGGGACTATGATGAATACAAGGGAGTTAATTTCAATAAGCAGGTCATGATATTTTAAACATGTGGAATCTATTTCTATATGTAAATATTTACACCTTGATAGTGGAATTGCTCACTATAGTTAACTTGACCCTTAACTATTATCGAATGTTGGCTCGAAGAGACCGGGATCGGATAGCAATGGTTATTTGGAAACCACTTCGAACCAACGTAAGCGTGCGATTGGAAGGTTTGAAGTCATAACCCAAGACCAAGATTATGAAGTGCAATGGATATTTGCTACTAACCCTGAGGGTGATTCCAAAATGGGTGTAATGGAAATAGTGCCTTTGGTTCGTTCATCACCTGAACGACTTGTATGGATGAATGCTGACATTGCGTCATCACTTGGAAGGCAATGTCAGTATTCCAAGTGTGTAGTACTTTTCAAAGGTAATGACGTAACCTCAGGCCTCACCCACCGGGAATGGCAAAAACAGGGTATGCAACAGGGCTATGTGGGTCGCTCCCATTAGGGTATGTCATCACTAGATCTAGACTCAATATTTGTCCCATTTTGGTATGCTCTAGTAAGGTTGCTGATCACAACCGTGGTGGTGATGTATTCGGTACTACTAGTCAAGTGGTAGGCTGGTTCTGTGTAGCAGGGATATAAGATGTTCTTGTCAGACCCCAAGTGCATTTTATCTAGAGGTGCACTCTTCGGAAGGTAGTTCCTTACCTTGCCATGTATGGAACCCAATTTCCAATAAGTGCCTTCGGCTTTAGTTGTATACCTGTTATGCTGGAATTTAATTAATGTAATAATTTTGGCCATTTATGTATTTACTTGAAAACCCTAGACACTATTATAATATCACTGGATTTTTCTCTATAAGGTGTTTTGGTTATCGTAAGGTAAAAACCCATCCGTGTTTATGTGCGGCGTGGTCTTAAGAGATACCCTTGATTTTCAAAGTGTTTTAAAATAAAATTTTAGTTGTTTTGAATTTACTCACACCAGACCCATGTATGACCCGAAGTTTTATCTTCTTTCCCTCAAACTCTTGCGTACTCAAATTTTTATGAGTAGCCAAGTGCTCCGAGTTTCTCACAATAGCATTTTGGAGGAGCTGGAGCAAATGGCTTCACCGATAACTAGCTAGTATCTATATCCGCTGTGTATGTATATATATGTATTTTGGACTTGTGATGTAAGAACAAGTAGTTATAATTACCCTAGTGTGTAGCTTGTACTATCATGTCTTTGATGTATTATGATAGCAGTGACTATGTATAATTCTATGTTATATATTATATGTTGTTCCTTTCCAATGTTAGATTCTGTTATCGTTAAATTTTCTTCTTATCTTTCCTTTACTTTTACCCATAATGACTCATCTTTTGAAGTAAGGAAGGTGGTTCGTTACTACTAGTATCAGAGCTTAGGTTGAGCGAACACCTAGGCTTTGGGTTAGGGTCAACTTCGAGGGATCATATTTGTAATTTTTATTCGTATATCTATATATATTCCTGATAATTAAATATCATCTTGATAGGGTTGATTAGTGCCATCTTTTTGGAGTTATCTCATCTAAGTATTCTAAGTGTTATCTTACTATGTCCAGGTAGTAAGAAATGAGCAACAGAGGTAGACGAGGTAGGGGAGCAAGTAGCACTACGACTAAAAATGGTCGAACACCAAATCCTAGAAGAGTTAGGATTGTCGAAGAAGTAGCACTAGTGCAGCCAAGGGTAAACTTTGCAACCTTGTGCAATGACTACACTAATCTGGGAGGAAAACCGTTTAAAGGAACAGAGCCTATTGTGGAAGTGCAAGCCTGGTTGCGATCTTGCGAGAAGATTTTTAAGGGTCTCGACTTATCAGATGAACATAAAAGGTTCTTATCAGCATGGTAACGACAAGAACGGGCAGCAGCTTGGTGGAACTCCCTTACAATGAATGTTTTAGAAGAGGCGATCTCGTGGACCCGATTTAAAGAACTTTTCGAGGACCAGTTCTTGCCAAAGGCAGGGAAGACGAGGATGTATAGAAACTTTATGGACCTGAAGCAGAGGGATTTATTTGTAGCAGAATATGAGACCAAGTTAAACGAGCTACCTTGTTTTGGTCCGGAACTGATCAACACCCCGTTGAAGAAGAACGAGATGTTTATCTTGGGCATGAGAGAGGAATACCATGAAAGAATGACTGCTCATGTTAAGAGTTCTTTTGTAGATGTGGTTGATATGGCTCTAAGGTACGAGGCCTTAGAAAAGAAGAAGCCTACTCCAGTAGCACCTAGTGGAAATGCAAGTGGGAACAATTTCAACAAAAGGAAGTTCAACCCCAACTGGAAGAATCAAGGAAAAGGGAATTCGAGCAAAGAGACTCAAGGGAATCGTTTCAAGGATTTTATTTGCCACAAGTGCTAGCAGAAGGGCCACGTCGCTAAGTTTTGTAGGAATTCTGAAGTTCAGTCGAAGCAGCGGCAACATCAAAATAGACCTATCTCTCCAATGGTCCAGAAGACCCTCTGTTTCAACTGTCATCAGTCTATGCATATGGTAAAAGACTGTCCACTCATGAAGAAAGTGCAGCAGCCCAAGGCGTATGCTATAAAAGATGAGCCATCGACTTCAGCAGACATGAAAGGGAAAGGCGTCCTTGAAGGTACCTTACTTATTAACAGCATTTATATTCGAGCATTGTTTGATATTGGTGCCTCTCATAGCTTTATTTCCTTAGAATCAGTAGACGAGTTTCACCTGATTCATAGTATTGTAGATAACCTATGTGCATATCTAACCCCATAGGTGGGGTAACCCACTTGAACATGATTTGTAAGAATGTGCCAATTTCCTACCTTTCCCATAACTTTTCTTGCGACCCGATGTCTTAGACTTTAAAGTATTTGACATTATTTTAGGTATGGATTGGTTATCCAAGTATGAGGCTGTCTCAAAATGTGATAAGAGAATTGTATCTTTAGTAACCAATGTAGGGACAAAGGCTAAGGTATTATGTAAGAAACCCGGTATCCATATGTGTAGTGTCCTTTATGCCCTTGAAGCAGCTCAAGAAAATTTAGGGTCTATTGAGGTTGCTAGGAATTTTTCCGATGTGTTTGAAGAAGTTAAAAGCTTACCGCTTCATCGAGAAATTGATTTCCAAATTGATTTAGTTCCTGGTGCAAGGCCTGTGATTCAACCCAAGCGAACGATAGCCCCGAAGGAGAGAGAGGAGTTAGTAAATCAAAGCCAGGATTTATTGGAGAGAGGATTGATTAGACCCAGTCATTCGAGTTGGAGTTCCACGGTAGTTTTTGTGGCTAAGTCTGATGGATCTTTAAGACTATGTGTGGATTATAGGGAATTGAATAAGCTGACTATTAGGAACAAGTACCCCTTACCTCGCATCGACGACCTCTTTGATCAACTCCATGGGGCTACGGTATTTTCTTAGATGGATCTAGCTACTGGATTCCATTAGTTGAGGGTTGCTGAAGATAGTATACCCTTAACTGCATTTAGCGGCCCAAACTTTTCCTTTGAGTGGTTGGTTATGCCTTTCGAGCTAACCAATGCACCTGCATACTTTGTAGACCTGATGAATCGTGTTTTTAGAGATGTCCTTAATAAATTTGTGTTGGTTTTCATCATTGACATTCTCATCTATTCTAAGTCCGAAGAGGAGCATAGACACCATTTGGAAGTGGTGTTAGAAACTTTACGGAGGCATGTTCTGAAGGCAAAGTTCTCTAAGTGCCATTTTTGGCAGTCAGAGGTAAGATTCTTAGGTCATATTGTGTCAGGGGAAGGCATTTCTGTAGACCCGGTGAAGGTGGAAGCTATGCAATAGTGGAAGCAACCGCGGACTCCTATCGAAGTTCGTAGTTTCTTAGGCTTGGCAGAGTACTATAGAAGGTTCCTACAAGATTATTCCAAGGTTTCTTCTCATTTGGCTTAACTAACTAAGAAGGCTGAGAAGTTCGTATGGACTCCAAAGTGCGAAGAAGCATTTTTGGAATTGAAGAAGAGACTTACCAGTGCACCGGTGTTGGCTGTTCTAGATGGGAATAGTGGATTCACTATTTATACTGATGCATGTGGTGTAGGATTGGGTGCAGTCCTAATGCAGAATGGAAGGGTGATTGCGTATGCTAGTAGGCAGTTAAAGCCTCATGAGAAGAATTATGCTACACATGACTTGGAGCTGTTAGCTGTTGTCTTTGCATTGAAAATGTGGAGGCATTACTTGTTAGGTAAAGATCCTTTTATTCCTTTTTAGTTCTTTCTAAAATCTTTAGAGTTCTAGTAAGTTTGTTTTCTTTCTTTAACTAGGTGAAAAATTCGAGCTATTCACTTATCATAAGCCCCCTGAAGTACCTCTTCACTCAAAAGGATCTAAACCTAAGGCAACAAAGGTGGTTAGAGTTCTTGGCGTCCTATAACTTGGATATCCTCTATACGCCAGGAAAGGCTAATGTGGTGGCAGATGCTTTAAGTAGGAATGCAGTCTTGACCCTTTTGGAGGTTACACCGACTCTTCTTGAAAGGATAGCAAGAAAGCAAAGAATGGACAGGAGCTTTGGGGAAATCATCAAAAGGATTGAGGAAGAGCAATGTTCTAGTTTCAAGATTGATAGCCAAGGAGTCTTGAGGATGAATGGACGGATATGTGTACCAAATGTCGACGGTCTTCGGCAAGAAGTATTATGGGAATGTCATCGATCCAACTTGAGTATCCATCCAGGTGTTTCCAAGATGCATAAGGATATGAAGCGGGTATTCTGGTGGAAAGGGATGAAGATGGATATCTCAATATTTGTTAGCAGGTGTTCAACCTATCAGCAAGTGAAAGGGGATCACCAAAGGACAGCCGGATTACTTTAACCTTTGGAAATTCCAAAATGGAAGTGGGAGATGATATCAATGGATTTTATTGATGGTTTACCTAGAACCAGGAAGGGAAATGAAGGAGTATGGGTCATTGCGGATCGGTTAACTAAGAGTGCCCGATTTATTCCGATCAAGCCAACTAGAACTACAGCTTCATTGGCAGAGATTTTTATGAGAGAGATAGTTCGTCTACATGGAGTTACATCAAGTATAGTAAGTGATCGAGATCCTATCTTTACCAGCAAATTTTGGGAAGTATTGCAAGAAGCCTTGGGAACCAAGCTAAGCTTGAGCACAGCTTACCATCCCCAAACGGATGGACATACGGAGCTAGTAAATCGATTTTAGAATATCTTCTGAGAGCCTGTATTCTGGATTTTTGTGGATCATGTGAGGATCATCTGCACTTAGTGGAATTCTCCTATAACAATAGTTATCAAGCAAGCATAGGCATGGCACCTTATGAAGCTCTCTATGGAAGGCCGTGCAAGTCACCAGCTTGTTGGGTGGAGTCTGATGATTGTTTAGTCCTTGGTCCAGACATGATTCGAGAGGCGTCAGAAAAGGTTGAAATAATTAAGAAAAGAATGAAGGAAGCTCAAGACCGCCAAAAGAGCTATGCTGACAGAAGGCGAAGGCATTTGGAATTTGCTATTGGAGACCTTGTGTTCGTGAAAGGATTGGGTCCCTTGCTTATAAGGTTGAGTTGCCAGAAAGGATGGCAGGTGTCCATAATGTGTTCCACGTATCTCACTTGAGGAAGTATGTTCATGACCTGTCATTGATCGTGGAGCCATCAGTTCAGGAGGATTTGGAAATAGAACCGAACTTGATAGTGGTTAGACATCTAGTGCATATTAGAGACCAGGATGTGAAGAGACTTCAGAATAAGGTGGTGAAGTTGGTTAAGATCCAGTATAGTGAGGATCCCAGGGATTGCACTTGGGAGACTTAGGATCGTATGAGACAAGCTTATCCAGAGTTGATGTTAGGATAGTTGGTTGTTGCTTGTTGTATGTATAGAGTATGTCTTGTTGCTATGGTTACTTAGTGTATTACTTTTGTATGTGCTTTATGATATAAATATATGAATTTTGTATGTCTTGAGTTATCTTCTTGCTTTCTAATTTTGGGACGAAATTCTGTTAAGGGGGGAAGAATGTAATGACCCTGAATTTGATCGCTTAAAAATCTAGCTATTTAAAAATATTTTTAAATAATTAATTAATGGATCCTATAATTAATATAAAATCTTTTTAATTAATAATAAATGATGGTGAAATCATTTTATAATTTTGTTTACAAAGAAAATTAGTTCGAAGAAAGATTGAAAATGTGACCAGAATTTATTTTATGAATTTTCAATTTTTCATCAGCTAGAATGTGTCGGAATGTCGTAGCACACTTGGATACACCCAGTCACATATTAACAAATGTTTTGGACATGAAAATTCATATGTACACATGCTTACACACTTAAGTATGCATATAAACAAAATAGGTTAAGTTTTGTTATAAAAATGTATATATATTATATAATAAAAGATGCTCTTTTGGACAAAATGTACAAGGGTTATACTTTCATGTTTTCTTATCTCATGATGTGAGGGGGGGACAAGGGGACAATGAATTTTAGGAGAGAGGGGGATGGTGTGAGGTGGCACAAAATGAGGGGAGGGTAAGGTACAAGGTTATTTTCGTAATTTTGCTTATGCACATTGTATAAAAACAATTTTCCTTATTTTTTTATTTCCATTTTTTATTCTCTTATCCACTTTACAAATTTACTAAGAGCTTTGAGAACTTTCATGGCTTCTTTTTCAAGCTATAAACTATAAAGGTCTTCAATTTCTACTCAAAATTTCATTTTAAATTAGTTTAAACACTTAAAAATCCACCTCTTCACTTCTTCCTTCAAATTCAAGCACCTTTCGTCCAAAAACTTTCAAGGCCGAACCCATATTACCTCAAGGCCAAACCCTTCTATGCTAAAGACAAGTCCATTTCCAAGTTTTCAAAGCCAGGTTCAAGTCTCCTTTTAGGATTCAAAGATTTCAAGTCGTTTTGCAAAAGGTTGAAAAAAAATTCGATTTGTTTCCGGTGAGTAAATTCTACTTTTTGGAAAGAACTAAATTTTGTGCTTTGAGAACTTTAATGGCTTCCTTTTCAAGCTCTAAACTATAAAGATCTTCCATTTCTACTCAAAATCTCATTTTAAATTAGTTTAAATACTTAAAAATCCACCTCTTCACTTCTTCCTTCAAATTCAAGCACCTTTTGTCTAAAAACTTTCAAGGCCGAACCCATATTACCTCAAGGCCAAACCCTTCTATGCTAAAGACAAGTCCATTTCCAAGTTTTCAAAGCCAGGTTCAAGTCTCCTTTTAGGATTCAAAGATTTCAAGTCGTTTTGCAAAAAGTTGAAAAAAATTTCAATTTGTTTCCGGTGAGTAAATTCTAATTTTTGGAAAGAATTAAATTTTGTCCTTACGTTGGTTTGATTTGGTTATGTATAAGCATATATAATGTTGTGTTGGATTTTGGAATGAATTGGATGTGTTTATGTGTGCTAACGTGTGGTTTAGCGAATGGTTTGAAATTGGCAAGTTAGTGTTATAGTTGGTTGTAAAGAGATGATATTTAAAGTGTTTTGGTAAGGTATTGGTTTGGTATTTTATGTGTTTGGATTATGATTGAAATGGATATGGAAGTTGGTTCTTTGGATGTTGAAATGGACTTGAGATCCGATTGAAACAAAATCGTTTACTTGTTTCGGTTCCTTAAAGATGGGTTGTTTCTTTAATTTGTTTCCTAACTTTTTTAAAGTTTTTTCTTAATTTTTTTTTATTCCTTTATGTGTTTAAGTAAATGAGAATGGAAAGTCAAAGTTTTGGATGATAACTTAGAAAAGGAATTCTAAGTTATTGCATCGATAGCGATAGTCGCTATGGATGTAGTTCGGAACTCAAATTTTCAAAGTTTGTAATTTTCTTTCAAAGTGTTTTGAAAAATCTTTTACAAACTAAATTATTGACACTTAAGTTAATTATAACTTAATTAAGTAATTTTTCATAATTAATTAATTAATAATATAAATTAATTATTAATTAATTCGCAATTAAGGTAAAGTAATTAGCATTAATTAATACTAATTAAGTTAATTATCTATTAATTAAGAAGTTAATTAAGTTAAAAAGGTAATTAATATTTATTAATAATTGGCTTGGAAGCGCAAACTTTTGGTCCGACCGTGAACTTCCTAAAATACCCTTTATTCATATATAATTTAACACTCATTTATATATGTTACCAAATCCCTTAAAAATTGGATCTAACAAATAAACTCACTTTACAAATTCAACACGTGCTTTTACAAATATTAATAAACATTAATATCACTTGAAATTAGGACCTGATAAATAGTTTTTTTACAAATTCAGTACGCTCAAATATTAACAAATCTTAATGTTACTTTAAAAGGATATAACAAATGAAATTCCTTTACAAATTCTTTCTTTATTAACTAATAAAAGATATATAAATTCAAACTACCAAAAAAAACCAGATACTGAAACTTAAAAATAAAAATTCAAACAAACTTTGCATGATTCCAACGCAAAATACGACTAAATATTTTTGAAAATTATTTTTTTTGAGTGTTTTGAAACACTTACAATTTGTAGAACAACTCACGCGCGAAGCGCATGCCGTAACGCTCGTTTTTAATTAATCAAGTTTAATTATTTGAATTCTTAATTTAATTTAATTTAATTTAATTTAATTAATTAATTTATTATTATTTATTTAAAGGTTAATTATTTAATTAATTATTATTTAATTAATTATTATTTAATTAATTATTATTTAATTAGAGGTTATTTAACAAAAGTTTAATTTATTTTAAAATTGATTAAGGTTTAATTATGATTTAATTATTATTAATTAAGGTTTAATTAAGCTTTAATTATTATTTAATGGAGATTTATTTTTAAAGGTTATTTTACCCCTTTAGTTATTTATTTTCAATATTCCCTTTTAAGTGGATTATTTTAAACTAAGGATCTCTTGTCCATACCATTAAGTAGCCAAACAAATTAAAGTAGTTAGAATAAAACATTGACAAGTTTTATTGGAAATAAGTCGACTTGTACTTATCAAAAATACCGCATTTCGGGAACGTGATGAATACAAGGGAGTTAATTTCGATAAGCGAGTCATGATATTTTAAACATATGGAATCTATTTCTATATGTAAATCTTTACACCTTGATAGTGGAATTGCTCACTATAGTTCACTTGACCCTTAACTATTATTGAATGTTGGCTAGAAGAGATCGAGATCGGATAGCAATGGTTATCCGGAAACCACTTCGAACCAATGTAAGTGTGCGATTGGAAGGTTTGAAGTCATGACCCAAGACAAAGATTATGAAGTGCAAGGGCTATTTGCTACTAACCCTGAGGATGATTCCAAAATGGGTGAGTGGAAATAGTGCTACGAAGATTATAATATCACTGGATTTTTCTCTATAATGTGTTTTGGTTATCATAAGGTAAAAACCCGTCAGTGTTTATGTGTGGCGTGGTCATACGAGATACCCTTGATTTTCATAGTGTTTTAAAATAAAATTTCGATTGTTTTGAATTTATTCACACCAGACCCATGTTTGACCTAGAGTTTTATCTTCTTTCCCTAAAATTCTTGGGTACTCAAATATTTATGAGTAGCAAAGTGATCCAGGTTTCTCACGATAGCATTTTGGAGGAGCTGGAGTAGGTGGCTTCAGCGATAGCTAGCTAGTATCTATTTCCATTGTGTGTGTGTATATATGTATTTTGGACTTGTGATGTAAGGACAAGTAGTTGTAATTGTCCTAGTGTGGAACTTGTACTATTATGACTCTAATGTATTATGATAGCAGTGACTATGTATAATTCTATGTTATATATTATATGTTGTTCCTTTCTGATGTGAGATTCTGTGATTGTTAAATTTTCTTCTTATCTTTCCTTATCTTTTATCCATAATGACTCGTCTTTCAAAGTAAGGAAGATGGTTTGTTACACCAAATCTCTTCTTAGATCTATTATTCTAATATATGTATATACCATTTTTATAAATATTTCTTCGAATAAGAAGGCAATGGAGTTGAATCAAAGATTTTACTTCAGATCTGGAGATTTAGAACGCTTTTGAAAGGTGAGTAGTAAATTTATATATTGTTTATGATTTTAAATCTATTCCATTGGCATGTGTTTGATTTTTATGCCTAAATCTATCTTATTTGTGAAATGTCGGCTCAAATTAGTATAAAAAATTATTGCTTACATAATTTTGTTTTAGATCTGATTTGAAATATTATTACACCTTGATCTGGAAATCAAACCCAAAGATTTTTAATTAGAATGTTGTATAGTTTTATTCTAGATCTGTACTTTGGGTGTAAAAAATTGATAGGAATTTGAATATTACCCTATTTATGTTGCATTGTAGATTTTCTATAATTTAATTTGTGGGAAGAACATCCATTTCTAAATGGGTTTATTTCTTCATTTTTCATAGAAAATGATGACGTTTGATTAACAAGGAATATATGCAAATAAAGGAAGAGATATATAAAATACAGATTTATTCTTCGTAGTTTACACCATCTATTCCAAATAAAAAGAAATTATTCATCCCTTGTAATTTCAAACAGAGTCAATCTTTCCTTCTGTTATCTTTTGTTTTAAACTAATTTATGGAAATTATAACGAAAAATCTTCCTAAGGAATCTAATTCCAGCAAATTAAATATAGAAAGCATATTCTAGTTAATTATTTACGACTAAAATATATTTTGGGTAGGAGTAGGTAGTTTATACGTATTTATTGTGTTAATAAATAAGAATAGCGTCTATTTATGCGTTATTTATGCGTAATGCTCACTTAGGATAGATTATTATTAGATAGAATGGGAATGCGAATAGGAGAAGTTAGAAAGAGTGGTAATTCTTATTAACGGACAATGAAGTTAGGAGTTGCCAACAATTAATAGGATATAAAAGATTGTAATCCCAATTAATGGACAATACATGTGAATTGAATTGGGATTACAATTAATTAAGATAGCATAGAATATAGAAACTCCAATTAATGTGCAAATAAGCGAGGAACGAATTAGGAGTTACAATTAATAGGTGTAAATGGATTAATAGGACTAATAAAAATGGAATAGTTATAAAAAGCTTACTAATTGGAAATTAGCAATTATCCATAAACATCTTAGGAAATGTCCGTTAGGATTATTATGGATAAATTGATATTTATGGATTATTAGAAGGTGACTTATGGGTACCTAAGTATTTAGGGTAAATCTTATTATCTTAAATAAAAAGGGGATTAGTAAATAAGTCTAATATTCAACCTAAGAATAATACTAAGACTTAGGATATATGACCTAAATTTTGTATAGGTTTAGAATGGTTATTTAGACTTAGTATATTGGGATGCAAGGTCAACAGAGTCACACGACGGAAGATCGCCCTTCACTCAGAGACTACCAATAGTTGTGTGCACTTACTACTAATGTGAGACATCACTAATCATAAGACCCATGACTACACGAGAGATAGGACCTACTTTGGGGTTAGATGTATTAAGTGGTTATTTGAGGGCCCACCTTTCTCTTAATTAAAAAGTATTAAATGGTCCAAATTAGTAATTAAGAGTGATGAGGAATATCTCCATAGAGGTTCCCTTCAGGTTTGAGGATTAAGTGACTGTAGGGTCCGCCTCTCGCTTAAAAAGAAGTATTAAGTAACCTGGTGAGATTCCAAATTAATAATTAAGTGTGATAATGGATATCTCGGGAAGGGTTCGCTTTAGGATTGAGGTCTTAAGTGATAGTTAGATTATTGGGTCCGCCTCTTTCCTATAAAAGAAGATTAAGTAGACCAATGAGATTCCAAACGATGTCGGCTAGATAGTGCCAGTGAGGAGTCCGCTTTGGGGTTAGGTATTAAATGACAAAGGCCTACCTATAAATAGGTGTTAAATATTCAAGGGTCTGCCTAGTCCTTATTAATAAGGTATAAAGTGGCTTGGGTACCATCTCTCACGTGACTAAGACAATAATGATGATAGATATGTTAGTGGTATGGCTATTATATATCATAAAGCCATAAATAGACCAACAATGACGATGTTAGGAACCCGCTTCATATTTTGGAAGTATTAAGTGGTTGGTAGACTTACTTCAGTATTTTGTACCTTGGAAATTTGAATTATGCTAGGTAGGAATATCGTGTGTGCAATATTGGATTAAATTAATTAACCCTAAATAGTAGACATAACAATTAAATGAAAAACCAATCGGTATGAATCTATGTTATGGCCACTGTGTAGATTTTTCAGTCACCGGAATGTTGTTCTGACCCCCTCCTCATTACAACCTATAGGATAGCTTAGAGGAACAAGTCACTATAGTTGGACGTGATTGGTTGTCGGAGAAGTCTTATTTTCTCTTATGCTCGATGCTGATGTGGAATTCATATATCCAATGAATACCATCCATTCCAAGGTAGCAGTCATAGTCAGTATTTGTATCTATTATTATTTCCGTTGTGAGTTTAGATTTTTATTAATCTCTGATAATATCTCATGTTTATTTGCAGGTACCAAATCCAACAATCAGTGCTTTGATGTACTTGGTTTTTGATTTTTGTCGAAATTTAGGCCCATTAAAATACAAGTTGTTACAAAGTGCCTAATCATACAACCACTAAATACGTTCGTATCTTGATCACTTATGAGTTTACTTTCCCAAGATTGTATATTGTCTTCAATGAGTTTCAAACTCCAAAAGCAATACAAGAATAGGAATATTTGATCCATGTATGACCACATATAAATGTTATATGGTGAATGGTCACAGTTCATAATGTACGAAACATCGATAAAATTAGTTTATTGAAGTAAGCAAGTAAATTGTAATGTGAGATCGTGTATTCAATATGATTGATTACAATAATGATCTTGTCATGTGAAATATTACACTAGACCAAAGGCAATCTAAGAACTCAATCACTGAAATTTGATCAGTTTACGTAAAGGCTAATTTGTTTGATATCCTTAAATGTTAAGGATGACCAAATGCACTCTTGTAAATAGTTTGTTATTGTACTATAGTAAGGATTTCCTTTGAATAGTTTGACCATTAAGAAAGGAAATCGAATGTATAAGAGTGGATGTAACCTAAAGCACAGTAAGGATAAAGAGAGTGAATGGTCATTTCTGTTTCATTAAGAAGTTAATATAAGAATTATAAAATAATAATGGATGCTTAACATTCGAACGAGAAATATGATTTCTATTCCAAAATTATGTTCACATAGAAAATTGTTTTCTATGATATATTTTTTCTTTGAATTTAAGATACTTGATCTAAAAATTCTCGACTATAAACTAGTTATAGTAAATAAAATAAATAGCTATATTAAGTGATTAAATGAAACTTCGTATTTCGTATGCTATTATAGTAAGGGTGGAAATAGTGAGGGCATGCCATATAGCACATATTGATCGTAGACCTGTCAATACAGACCTTAACCTGTTTACCCAACCCACTAAACCTAACATTAAAAGGTTGGGTCTAAACTGTATAATTTTTTAAACCCAACCCGTTTAAAGCTAAGAAAGAAACCATCTCAGAACAAACCAACCCACTAACCCTTCTGACCCTACTTTCTCTATGCTAATCACGATAACCCTAATTTTTAATTCTCCTCAAATCTGCAAAACAAGATAGAAGAAAAGGAAGCACTTTCTCTTAATCTTCGATAACACCTTTTTTGAGACGACGACAGATCGTCGTTTGGAACTGCCTGAGTTTGCCAGAGATAAAGCCTTGTTTGAGACCTTGTTTGAGGTGATTTCTCAATCTTCTTTCGCCAGCTTAATACTTACATAAGTCCTCACCATTATTGTTCTTTTTCTTCGGAGTATTAACTTATTTGTTGGATGCATTTTGTTTTAAGATTGAGCTACACTAAAAAGATTCTTTTTTTTAATTTGGTGAAATATAGTTTTTCTATGATATTAGTGAAAGGTTAAATGCATGCTCAACCATGACATTGGGGGACATCATCGATCAGATAAACCATCTCATTGGAGTAGGACGTGTAACTAGAATTATGGTTTTTATCTAAGTATCATATGGTGAAGTTATATAAGGTTAGAGCCATGTCAATGAGAGGATGATAACTGGAGAGTCATAGCCAAATAAGAAGAAATACATACACCCTACAAAATGATATTTCTATTAATGGGTAGCTCATAATTTACTTTTAAGTAATGTTATGTTTCCTTTTCTAATACAAATATCACAATTATTACAAATACCATGAATACTAATATTTTTATTTGGTGTATTTTTTTTAAAAAAATAGTGAAAAAATAAATCTTTTCTGAATTTTGTATGTGATTTAAATTAAGAGGGAATTAGAGAAAAGAACAAACTTTGAAACAAAATTAGGCTGAAGGACACAAAGTTTTATTTTTAGGCTGAAGGACAAATGCTAGTTATAATTAGCATTATCTTCAACTTTTACACTATACAAAATGCTAGTTATATCTAGCATTATATTCAGTTTTACACTATACAAAATGCTAGTTATAACTAGCATTGTCCTTCAGCCTAAAAAACAAACTTGTTGTCCTTCAACCTAATTTTTTTTCTAAGTTTGTCCTTGTGCCTATTTTCCTATTAATTTAATTATTAGAACAAACTGAAATATAAATATTGATTTATAAGTAGTTTTTTTATTATTATTTAAAAAATGATTATTTGACTTAAATTATGAGAGACAAATAATTTATTATTATCTATTTGTTTTATCTTCGGGATCGAGATCTCTAAAGGAAACATCTTTGAATTAGTCACAGTTACGCGATCACTTCATGTTTGACATTGAGAACGAGCACGTATGTCTGATTGACAGTGCTAAATTACAATGTGTTGAATGGCATAAAAGCCAGCTATGTAGCTGTTTTAAACAACCATCTTATTCGTGTGTTCCTAGGACACATATTTATGGATTTTTTGGACTTATATTTCACTGGATCAAAAAAGAAAAGGATCATGCTAAGGCTTATAAGGCCACCATTTGTCGGGACTTATTAGTCCAATATCAACAATACATCCCTTGTCATCTTCCATCTAAGTTCGAATGGAAGGAGGAAACAAAAAAGAGTATTGTTTGGATCAACTAGTGATATCGATTTAGAATGCATTTAATAGAAATTGTCTTATTTTTTGGTTGAATATAATTTTGAGCAAGGTTTGTTTAAATGGGTTGAACTTTACCTATGCTGTCCAAATTGATACCCCTGCGTTGGGCAACAATGAAATCTTGAAACAAATTTAGATTTTATGAAATTAAAATTGTGATAATGGTTAGGCATATCCCGATGTAAAAATGAATGTCCTACTATTTAATAATTAAAATAAGATGATTTTAGTTACAAATAAATTGATATATCAAATAGAAATATCATTTTTCATCTTTTCATTTAGTAGGTGGTTATTCTTGCATTACGCACTTTTATTTGTTGGAAATGTTTTTTAAAATTGTTAAGTGAATTATTAAAAAATCGATTAAGTGTAAATGGCTCCTATATATGTGAATAGTCCCATATTATAAGACCATAGAAAATAATCAAGTATTTATACTTGATTCTTAGAAGCTAAATTGGGCCCTTTGGGCACCTAATGATGCTCTTTTGTGAGGAGGAAGATCATGCTTGATCACCACACGCGTGCGTCGACTGGCTCGGCTCGGGCTTGTGATGGTGTAGCACTTATTGTGACCATTTTTTCTAAAAAAGCCGAGCAGTGATTTTTTTGAGTGCACCTGAGTCGAATCTGTTTGTGCAGACGAATCGATACTACAAAACCAAACAAAGAGAGGTCATTTTATCCTAGAGGCGGTGGCGTTTGTTTAACTGCTTCCAACCCTGAGCGGAACGCCGAAACGCCTTCAAAACAGTGATGAAGTACACAACTCAGCCGAAGTTCATCTGTTTACAACATTATTGTATGGTATTTTGTAGGAAAGTTTAATTGTTACCTAGTTTTTGGATACCAGAAACAATGAATAGGTTTCAACTACCTCTTTAGTTTGGAATATCAGTTATGGTAATTACATGTCCATGTGCACTTGGCCTTGCAAAAGTTAAGATAATGTTAACATAGAGTGGAGTTCCTGTCTCCTATCTATGATATAAGCAGTTTCTCATATTCTAAATCCTTATCTACAGGGTTTTCTTGGTAGGCCCATGATTCTCAAAGGTCATTTTAATAAGATGTGAGCAAAATCAATGTTTAAGTTTGTTACATCTTCTTTTAAAAACCTTGTTTCTATTTAACAGTATTTGACTTTGTATGCCCACTATGAATGAGCAAACTGCAACAAATCCACTTGAATTTGGTGCACATAAAAGATGAAATTATCTATTCCAATTGATACTTTTTAACTATGACTTATTTTGAGATGCAACTCTCTTATCCTAATTTTATTTATCAAAAGTTTACATGCAACTCTTCTATTTCTTTGGTGGGTTTAATAGGAGATAAAAAATGACTAATCACACATACACCACAGGACAAATGATAACCATAATATTTTCTTGATGCAGATTAGTTAATCTGATCACAATGTATCATTCAGTTATGCTTATTGTTTTGCAGATTCTGGACTATTGTTGAAGCTTCCAAGTAGCAGCTCTAACTACAGACCATCTAGTCTTCTGAGTTTGGATTTTGATAAACTGTGCTCTATAGTCTGAGGAGAATTGTTTAGGTGAAATTCCAACCTTGGTATATACACCAGATTCATGTTTACATCTTGCTTGGATGTAGTAATCAAGTGATATTGGTGCACATGAGGTGACTTAAGTCTTTTTTCAGTATGCTACATTGATTTAAAATCAAGCATCTTTGGAATATATCACTTCTGTTGTAATGTGGACTCTATTTATATCAATTTGTGGTATAAAATACATTTGAAGGATCTAAAATTTTAGTGATTAATCTATATTAGATCTGAATACATATAACCTGTATTGATTCAATTGAGAAACAAGTATATGAAATTAACAGCGGAAGGCGTACCTGAATCCATCGATTCTTAATTAATGTGAAGATTAATTTGGATTAGATCTTCCAAATTGACACAAGCTTAGATCTGTAAATTTTCTTTAGAAGAGGGTAGAGAGAATATGATAAGACTTATGTAATTTGGGGATCATAACCTCATATATATAGTGTGTGACATTTTTCAGTTCGACCCTTCAACAAACTAAAATTGTCACTTCGGTATCCACATGTTATAATTTATATGACGAATATACCCCTTAAGTCTTAATATGTTTATTCCAAAAATAGATCACGTAATTAGACTTAATTACAAGATAGCCCACACATTCAAACATTAAAATATGTGGCCCCAATATGTTGAATTATTCCAACAATCTCCCCTTGGGCCACATATGTAACTTTATAGAAGGTATTCAACTTTATGAGCTCTTAAATAGCTATCTTGATAATATGGTATATTCAAAACAATCTCGTCCATTGATTTTGTTAACATAGAACCAAAGTGGCTTTCATTACTGTTTTTTTGTAACTAAACCTATTAATGGTCATAGATATCAAAACAATCAAACGACATAGATTTGTAACGACCCATAATTTCCATCAATTGAGATTCGAATATTTAATTAATTTTAAATATTAATAAGTAAGATTAGGAAGTCGAATTAATTTAATTTCGATATAGCGATTTAATTGGACGATTAAATTATTAATTTAATACTTGAAATTGGGTAAATAATTGAAATCTGAATTAAATGTGATTGAAAATGATTTATAAAGTTATATTAAATAATATTGGAGTTATAATGAGGTTATAGAACTTTTAAAATTGAATTAAAAGTTAATTGACTGGTGAAAATAGTCAATTTTCAAACAGTCTCGGATTTCGACGAAACCAGTTTCATCGGATCCGTAATGTTATATTATTGTATGGTTTCAAATTTCGTGTCAATCGGATGTATCGTTTGTCCGGGGCAAGCCAAAACGCATCGAAATCGTTTTAAATCGATTTGATTTAAAATTGATCGTTTATTTTCGTAACTCTCACATATGATCGAATTAGCTCCCGAAACACGTTCTATTGCGTTCGGAATGTGGGGTAGACCTTAGAAATGCCAGCCGGCACGCTTCGTTTGGAGTTCGGAAAATTTTCGATGAATAGTGTTTTGGAGAATTTTCTATAAAAGCACCTCCATTTCACAATTTGCAAACAAAGGCTAGGGTTTTGTTCGTGGCCGCCACATTTATAGTCAATGGCCGAAATTTGTTCATCTTCTTCCCTCCAAATCTCTCAATCCATCAATAATTAGCAAAAAATCTCAACTACAAAGTTGTAGAGGGCATCAAGATCTAGCTATCCAACGGTCAAGATCGGAAACGGAGCCACGGATTGACGGCAAAACGAGATTGAAGCCACTGCGTTTTTCACGCAAATCGAGGCAAGGAGGGAGCCGAGCTAGGCCGCACTCTGGCCCATGGTGGAGCTCGTGGTGGCGAACAACGTGGCACTCTCCGATCGTCTTCAAGTTGAGTGTGGTGGTCGTGAAAATTCGACAAAGAAGTGGCGGCTATGGGTTTGTATACGTGAAGATGAACGTGAGGAAGGAGAAAGGGAGGAGCAGCCCTGATGTGCTGCAGCTGAAATCGATGGTCCAGATCTATTTTAGGTTAAAATAAATAAATTAAATTGTAAATTAATTATCTTTTAATTCGTGTAAACTTCAAATAACCATAACTTCTTCATACGAGGTCCGTTTTACACGAAACGAATTGCGTTGGGTTCGTTTTGTCGAGCACTACACAATGGATCTGGATTGGAGTTGATTCGAGTCAGTGAAAATTTTGAGTAAAATTAAATGCTCGTTTAATTTTATTCGAAATAAAATACTGCAACCGTTATTGAAAGCAAGGTGAGAACTTCTCACTCAATCGAACATTGTATTTCGATTTAAATTTAAAATTGTTAGATTTAAAATTGTTGATATTGATTGATTGTGTGAATTGGTTGATGATTGCTATTTATTGTGTTAAATAGACCCTATACGTCGTATATTAAGCGGAGGTTATTTATTAAAAACATATACCACGATAATTTCACTGTGAAGTGAAATTGGTATTATATATGTATATAGCAATATATATATATTGGAATATGTATTTATTGGAGTTGATTTCCCGCATTATATAGCGGATGAGACCCTATTGCGCCGCATAATAGCGGATAATATTTATAAATCCCATATACCGCGATAATTTCACTGTGAAGTGGAATTGGTATTGTGCTAACATCTGTGGATGCAGGGAAACAGGTTGGAGGGATCCAATTGGATTCCTCAAACATTTGAATTTATTTCAATGTTGTGTGTTGATTTATTTATAATCATTATGTGATTATATTGTGATGGAATCTGTAGACGGCTATAAATTAGCCGAAGATATTTTTTGTATCGATGGATACCAGAAATATTTAAAATTGGATTTTTGAAAATATAAGTTGAAAATTGATCGAAAAATTTATTTTTGATAATTGGATCAATTTAAAAGGAGTTTAAAAGATTAAAGTCCTATTTTTGAACTATATTGAATTAAATTTCAAATTTGGAAAAAAGAGCTTAATAAATGGATTTTGTATTTTTAAATATATTTGAAGAGCTAAAGGAAATTATTTTTAAAAGGAAATAATTTTGGAAATGTTTAGAAATTTATTTGATTTAAATTAATCAGATAATTAAATTTATCCTATCTATGGATGTTTGGATTATATTGGATGTTGAATTGTTTGACATCTTTGATATGTGATGCTTTGTGATATATTTGATTTGTGTGTGATTTGTGATCTATTTATCTGTGGTATATATATCTGTGATCTGTGAATGAAGATAAGCGTTATATTTTATACCGCTTATCAATTATATTGTTATATTTGATCTGTGATGGTTGAATGCTGTTGCACTATTGTGTTAAACTCTTGGACCACACAATACACACACAAAAGTGGATTTCACGTGGAAATCGGTTAAGTCACAGATTTTTATCAATTTTGGAAAAAAAATTGAGTTTAAATCCAAAATGGTTTTGGAAATGGAAATGAAAGTTTTTGAAAGCGAGTTTCAAAAAAAAAGTTATTTTACATAACTTAATAAAAATTGGAATTTAAATCATTTGATTTAAGTTTGAATTCAATATTTTGAAATTGAATTCAATGAATTGAGAATTTTGGTTTAAAAGATTTTTTATAAGTATAAAAGGTGTTTTTATGGGTTTTAACCAATTAAAATACGGTCTTGGGGAAATTTAAACTTATAATTTAAGTTTTATACTTGAATAGCTTTAAACTGTGTAATTGTAACCAGTTTTCCCAAAAACGAAAACTACCTGTTTTCAAATATAATAGCTTTTATAAAGTGAAAAGATTTCCAATTTGTATCGAAACAATTCAAGATGTAATGAAATTGTAAATAGTTTGGAAAACTATGAATTAACCTTTGTGAAGATGATTAAGTTTTATTTTGAAATCAAAGACGATTTTAAAAGGTGTATCTTTTATATTATAAAAGACTTGAATTGTGAATAGTTTTGAAAGCTATAAATTAAATCTGATTTAAAGATTTAATGGGTTAATTCAAATTGAAATGGAAATTGATTTGGAAATCTGTGAATGAATCTTTGTGAAACTGGGTAAACTTTGTGAAGTAAATCTTTTTGTTTAAAGATTTAAAATGGTAATTTGTTAAACCATTTAAAGGAAAGGATTTGAAGTTGTGACTTAATTGAATCCCAATATCCATATGTTTTTAAATATTGTGCTCACTATTCGGGTTAGCCAGGAAAAGACTTTTGTGTCATATAACCCATTCCGAATTAGTGATACGACGATATGGATCGTATTGAAGACCGGTGGTGAAGACCAGGTATTTGTGAGAATGATAGGATGACCTATCGATTGTCTCTGCACCGTTAGCTATGGTATAGAGATTTCCTTTGTGATGGGAAGTTTTATCGGGATTGTGAATACCCGGATTGCAAGGGCTTCTTTTGAAGTGCCTTCGGTTCTCTTCGAACCCGGAACAGACTTGTATGGTTACATGTCTGACATTACATTTTGAGATGTAAAGCTGATTTCTTTCAAATACATTTCTGTTGGTGGCGGAGAATTTATTCTCTTAGCTTAACACCCTTCTCTGAGACGTACGAGCTCAGAGGTTATGTAGTTGAAATTTATCAATGATATACTCCCAATTTGGTAGTGTGGCATGCTGAGTATTGTTGTGTGATGATCATTTGTAATCAAAGCGTGGCTTTGTGAAAAAGCGTAGCTTTGTGGACGAGACTTCGTCAGAACCTCACAACCCGGAAATGGTCAAAACAGGAATGATGCGGCAAGGTTATGAGGGTCGCTCCCTTTAGGGTATGTCATTTCCTTCTGGAAAAGGGTGGTGTCATGGTATGGAGCCCAGATACTTACTCATGTGGACACACTTTATTTATTATGTGTGATGTTGGTTACCGAGCGCTCGGATAAAGGTCCCAAAGGACCGGGGTGTGGCATACTCGAGTAGTAGTTACCTAGTGACAGAGGTAACCCGACCTTGTATTGGCAGAGAGCCGGGTAGGTTCTCGGGACGTCCATCCAGAGGCGATCCCATTGGCAGTAGGAAGTTCCTTAGCCTGACCATTTGTTGGAAATCCAAAGAAATAATACGAACCTTGTACGGTTTTAGTTGTATAACCTGCTATGGAATGTGGCGGTAACCTGCTATTGAACATAGTAGCTATAATAGGCATAACGTGAAATGCCTATGCTGGCTAAGATTAATATTGTACTTTCAAAATGTTTTTCTGCACTATGCACTAATAATAATAATCCAATGATTTTGCGTAGTAAGCATGTTTGACTATCATAAGAAGAAATCTCCTCCAATTCTGCGTTTGCATTGTGTGTGTGGCGGGAGGTCTTATGGTAGTTCCATTCTCCAAAAGCATTGCAAAATTGTTTTGTTTTCTTTCTTGTTGTTGCTTAAAGATAAACTATTTTAGTTCTCACACCAGTCACCATGACTGACCTGGAGTTTATTGTTTCCTTCCTAAACTCTGGGTGCCCACCAATTTCCACACGGGCAGTCTAGAGTCAGGTTATCAGGTTATTCTGGATTCAAGAGATGCTGTAGAGCTCTGTGGCGAGCTGGATGGCGAGACGTATTATCAAAATAAGCCAGTACATAGAAAGAACTAAAGCTGAAATAAAAGAAATACATAGAAGAACTAAAGCTGAAATAAAAGAAATACATAGAAGAAATCTCCTCCAAGAAACTCCAAGAAACAGCAACTCGTTTGAGATCATCGTGGCGAGCTCTGTGGCGAGCTGGATGGCGAGACGTATCATCAAAATAAGCCAGTACATAGAAAGAACTAAAGCTGAAATAAAAGAAATACATAGAAGAAATCTCCTCCAAGAAACTCCAAGCTGCAGCAATCTACTGACTTCTCCCTTGATTGCCTAAGGGGGGAAAAGGGAAAAATAGAGGAGTGGGTCAGACTAAAAGTCTGGTGAATGATAGTAATTACTAGAGTCTTTAAGCAAGATAAAAGTAATAGACTCTGCAACAGTTCTAGCATAAATAAGGATAATAAAGGGAATAGGAAAGAGATAAACTGGAAATAAGTACGATTAAATACTGCTCAATTTATAAGATAGGTTAACTTTGATTGCTTGCAATTGTCCTTGACTTCTGCTTTGATTAGGCTGAATTCCTATTCCTATAATTAGGATGTAACCCTAATTCTACCCTTTTTGATCGACCTGCTACTCCATAGACCTTACTGCGGACCAGCCACTATATAACTCCTTACACAGCAGCCAATGGTATCTACGGAAGATGCATAGAGCAACTACTGTGGATCCGGATGACATATATAGCTCCCTACACAAAAGGCAACGGTGTCTACTAAAGACACCCATACTAATAGGGGAAATGTTGTTAGTACTGGCCCTCATCTCACTTCAGGCTAATGCGAGATCATCGTGTGTCCATAGAAAAATAGGGGAAATGTTGTTAGTACTGGCCTTTAATCCAAACAATATCTAGTTGCGGCCCTTATCCAAATCCCCCGTGATTTGGACTTCTATTTGACCAATTATTACCATTCTTAGCATAAGCATTCCCTAGACTCACCGTTTTGTCTAATAGGGAATGCTATTTGGTACAGGTCCTACTTTCATCTTTGCTTATTAACTTAGGTAAATTATTAAAATAAGTCTTTACATTTTTTCTATTATTTGTGCTTATTAATTTATCCTCAGTCTTAAAATAAGCCTTATTATGTTCTTTTTATTATTATAACCTACGTTATAATCATGCTTATTGCTTAACCCAAGGTCTAAGTGTGAAAATAAGCTTCTTTCATCTTTTACTCTTTTTAGTTACAATTCTAAGTTATAACTAGGCCAATCTTTTTAATTTAGTCCAATTAACGTCATAATTAGACGTAATTTCAGTCCAATTCCATTTATATTATAGTCTTTGAAATATACATCTTATATTCCGTTATTTCAGTTTTCTTACAATTTAATCCATATTCGCGTTAATCCTATTCTAATCCATATGCGAAGAAGAAGGAGGAATAAAAGAAAACTGAAAATAGAAGAAAATCCAAAGCGTAAAAAGAAGATGTAAATAACAGTAAATAAACTAAAATACTGTAAATAACTGTAAATAAATGGAAAAGCTATGATTAATAGAAATAAATTAAAATTACTGAAAAGAATAGCTGAAAGGAAATAGACTGAAATTAATTCTGAGAACAGTACGTAAACTATTGAAAAGGCTATTCCAAAAATCGTAGTAAAACTACAACTATTGGAAACCCTATTATTTTAAATTACTTAAAGAAATCTTAAAATAATTACAATCACTCACCTCCGGTCCTAAGCTCTTCCTTTGGTCTTCCCGGATCCACTTGGAGTTGTAAAATAATTTAATTTATAACGATTTTCTCCTTTGAAAAAATTATTCCGTTTAGGTTCCTTCCTAGAAAGGTGAACCCAATTGGAGAAAACCTAGAATGAGAAAAGGTGTTAGGTCTAGGGGTCTATTTATAGGTGTAAAAGTGGATCTCGGACCATTGGATTTGGAGATTGAATAGGATGCAACCGCGTCATAGGCTGAATAGGGGCCATCAGATGCATAAACGAAGGGGCCAGATCAGATAAAATGAAGCAAAATACGTGTTCGACCGTCACTGATTCTTTCGAACGAACGTTCGTTCGCTTGCCAAAAGCGAAGGCGGGTCGATCGGGCGGTCGACCGCCCCCTTGCCCAGGTCGACCAGCCGATCGACCTGACCACATTTTATTTCATTTTTTTTCTGCTTATTTTTTTTATTTTGTAACTTGGTCAAATTAGTTCGGTTTCTAACATTCTATATATGGAAATTGACCATAAAATTACCATAGACACAATGGTGCAACTTCCGTGGTTTAATTCTGATAATTTCACAAAGTTATTTTTATTATCTAATTAATTAACAAATTAATTATTACGGGTTTAATTTCGGGTTGTTACATTCTCCCCTCCTTAGGGATTTCGTCCCCGAAATCTCTAAGGATAAATGAATGTACTAAATGTTTCCATCCAATTCTACAACCAACTACTCAATCATAAACCATTTATCCATTGTCCTTAAGTTTTTCTAATGCAATTTATGATACTTATGCAATTAGTGTAGTGTAAATTTCCCTAACTAATGCAAAAGATTAGGCGGTCCACTGATTCAGTTGACCTCTTTTTTATGCAATCATGTACGTGCCATGTATCCAGATGAATGCAAAAACTTCCTAATGATAACGGATAATTCTATATGCATGCTACAAACATCATCCAAATGCAATAATCAAGTAATAAACATCCATTTATAGCAACCATGGAAATAAAATAAAAATGCGCACACATTCATATGCATATGCTCTAGTGTCCTAGTTAGGCCGATCCCTAAGGAATAATAGTGCCTAGTGTATCTATATGCGTCCATAGCATCCACTAGCAAACACTTGCAATCACTAGCATACATGATGCAGCAGCGGATAACTGAAATGGATGTAACGGTGAAAGTAGCAATCAGGGAATTGAAAATACCAAACGCCCAAATCCGTTGATCTCAAAGATGCCGGATTCTAGCTATCTTCGTCACGTTGATCGCGCACGATGTCGTGAAGGAAGATCTACGATTCTTCGAACGTTGATCTAGCGCACTAGATTCCATGAATCGGCTTCAACAATCGTTGATTCGAGCGCACTCGAATGCCGAAGGTGGAGATAGGAGATTACACTCAACTACCAATTTAAGAAGAGGCACAAAGCCCTCAAACAAAAGTTTATTCAAAATAAACTAACTATTACAAATGACACAACCCGCCTATTTATAGGCTTACAACTCACATGACTCAACACCTGACAACACATAGGTCGTGAACGACCTAACATTTACGGCTTAGTTACAACATCACACTTTACAACATGAACGACTTACGACCTAAGTACAAAACATCTCAAACGAGTTAAGAAATTACAACACAACAAAATACAACAACTTTCAACAATGCGACTCAACTTATATACAACACGAATACAACACATAACGACCTAAGCAACACAGCAACATAAGTGTCTTCACGCGACCTAGGCTTGAGCGACCTAACTCTGGTAGGATTCAGCGACATACTTCCTGGAGCGACTTAACAACTGAGCGACCTAAGAAATCCCTCCAGAAGCGACTTAAGAAAGCAACGGTTTAGAGCAGAATGCGGCGGCGACCTAAGAGATGAACGCCTTAGGGAAGAATGTGGCCTTGGATGAGCGACCTAAGGAAAACAGAGCAACTTCATGAACTTGCGACATAACCACTTGAACATCTCAAGAATAAGCGGCATAACTTATTGCGACTCAAGAACTTCATACGTCCTACGTAAGGTCGTTCGTGACCTAAGGACGGAAGGTCGTTCGCGACCTAAGTCAAGTGGCATACTGGAGCGACCTAAAGAAGATAGCAACATAAGAAAGAGCGACACAATTACATGCGACCTAAGGATAATGCACAGCAACATGAACGGATTGGGCGACCTAACAGGAAATAGTATATGTGAGCGACCTAGTATAGGTCGTAGCTCGCTCGTACGTCCTGAGCGACCTAATGTTTCTCGCATATGTGAGCGACCTAGCATATGTCGTAGTCCTTTAGGTCATAGCCTTTTAGGTCGAGTCTCAGTAGGTCGTAGCTCGTTTGGATGGTTTATCAACTTACTTGGCCGGTCCTCATAGCTCGCTTGCGACCAATAATGGCGCGATTTAAGGATTACGTGCTAGGTCGTAGCTCAGGGGAGTTAGGTCATTGGCGACCTAAGTCTTCATCAGGCTGGGTTGCATCATCCTCCCCTAGTTGGGAAAAATTCGTCCTCGAATTTAAAAGCTCTTCGTTTTCGATACTCTTATCCTCGTGAAATGGAACCAAGTGTTTGATATTGTCAATGTTGACAATAGGAAGATGATCCGGCAAACTCAATTTATAAACATTCTCATTACTTCCCTTCACGACTTATAAATGACCATTCCTTCTAGCTTCTAGCTTGTTGTAAGTTCCAAAAAGAAATCGATCACTGGTAAACACTACATACTTTAAATCTCCTTCCTTGCATTCAACGCTTCGTCGCTTAATCTCTGTTGATTGCTTATATTTCTTAGTTGCCTTAAGAAATCATTTCTGTACAACTTTGTAGCATCCTTGCAACTCATTCACAAAAACATTAGCCTGTTTAATCACCCCTCTCTGCGGTGGCACTGTTGATAATTCTAACGGTCCTTTCGGGATAGTTGAATAAACAGCCTGGACTGGACTGAACCCAGTGCTACGATTAACTGTGTGGTTGTGTGCAAACGCACATGCCCAAATGTTACAATTAACTGCATGGTCGTGTGCACGCTCTGATTGACATAACTTTGAATCCCAACTTTTCAAATTATCATCCACGAGGCATCGCAATAGATTACCTAGGGATCTGTTCACAACTTTAGCTTGTCTATCTGTCTGTGTATGATTAGCACTACTATATTTCAACTTAGTCCCAGCCATGTTCCATAGACTCATCCAGATATGGTTCAGAGAACGAGTATCTCTATTCGAAACAATAGATTCAAGTAGTCCATGAAATCGATAGATCTTTCTGGAGTATAATTGAATGACATTAACGGCCTCTGCAGTCTTCTTATAGATAATGATATGAACCAATTCTGAAAAACGGTCAACCATCACATAAATAGAATCATTGCCATGTTGCGTTCGCGGCAGTTCCAAAACAAAGTCCACACTAACATCCTCCCGTAATTTAGCATGTATATGCAATGGCAAACATAAACTTGCATTTGTCGTGGTCTTCTTTGAAACTTGTCGATTATGGCTTCTCTGAACAGACCTTTCAACTTCCTTCCTCAGTGATGGTTCAAATGAGTCTGTGAGATTAACTGCATAGTACGATCACAGTTCGAGTGTCTTCCTACATGTAAGTCTTTGATAAATTTCATTTGCCAATTGCAATCTGTAGTAGACAACTGACTTCCTTCGACTAGCAACCCATCAACCAGTTTTCTCAATTCTTCCTGCTCTGTCGGACACATATGATAACGTGGCCTACGTGGTACAATAGCATCTGGCATTTGATCAACATGATATTGTATGTCCCTCAGTGGCGGTACCTCCTTGGGCAACTCTGCAGGGAGTACATCTTCGAAATTCATTTACCACTGGCTCATCCTCCTCAGGAGTCTCAAGATCTTTACTGGTTTCATTCCCATTCAACATAAACACTTCCGCTCTATCCTCCACTTCTCTAACAAACTCTTCTGTAGATAATAGACTAATCGAATCCTCCTTCTTCACTGATAAATTACCCCCTTCATCTTCTGACACACTTTCTTCATCCTCATCAATCCTCACTGGTTGTGAATTTTCAACTTCACGTTCATCATGCCTTGTTGGTTGAAAAACATCAACTTCATGTTTATCAAACTTTGCTGGTTGTGAATTTTCAACCTCATGTTCGTCAAACTTTGTTGGTTGAAAAATATCAACTTCATCTGTATCTAACTTCGCGGATTGTGAGTAATCAACTTTAGGGTCATCAAACTTCGCGGGTTGAGAAGAGTCTACTTTATCTTCCACTTCAACACTATCTTTCACTTCTTCAACAAATTCTTTTGAAGATATTAAATTAGTGGCTTCCACCTTCTTCTCTGGCTTGCGGTCACTTTGTTCACGCTTCTTAGGAACTAAGGTAAATTTGGTTCCTTCGAACATGAAACTGTAGCTGTTGGCGTGGCTATTATGTTGTACAGCTCTATCATACTGCCATGGACTTCCCAATAGTAGATGACATACATCCATATCAACCACATCACACCATATATTATCTTTGTACTTTTTCCCAGTAGAAATGTAATCAATGCTCGTCTTCCCACTGTCACTTCTTCGCCTTCCTTTATCCATGCCAGTTTATACGGTCTAGGGTGTTTTTCAGTCTTCAACTCCAACTTCATAACGGCTTCCTCAGAAATAAGGTTATCGCAACTTCCCCCATCAATAATGAATTTACAAACCTTTCCCAAGATAGTACAGGTAGACTGAAAAATATTGTTCCTTAGCCAAATAGAATCATTCTCATGCTTTGGAAAATGACACCCTTCGTCCCTATGACCACGTATGTCTCGATGATCATGCAAATCTCTTCTACTCGGTCTTTTGACATCACGACATGGTTCATTGTCAAACCCATGTTGACTTCTTCTCTCTTCCCCATGGTGATCTCGTCTCATTGAAATTGATGATTCCCTTTTATCTTGATAAGTTTGTGGCGACACCCTCCTTGCTTCCGTAACCAATGGCGAATCTCTGTTTCCTCCATGGTTCAAGACTGGTGACCTTCCTCTTTGACTTTGATTCAAATCCATCATCAACTTCTCTAACTTTCCAAAACCTTTATTGAACTTCCCTTCGAGGTTATCACTAATTCGTTGCTTTATTGTCTTAGCATCTTCTCTTCTGTACACATCGGCAATATTCTAATGACGATTACCTCTTCTCGGATGCATGATTGATCTTCAACAAATCTTCAAAAAAAAAATCTAACACAAACTTCAAAAACTTGGCTTCGGTCTAGCTCTCGGCCTTGAACAACAAATGAACAAACAATGCACGTCCTTGACTCTTCAACACAATGTGATGCACAACTTCAACTTCTAGCCCTCGGCTTTAACTCTTCAATAAGAATTGGCTCCAAAGACTCGTCTTAGCTATGATTGGCTAAGTCTAGCTCTGATACCAAATGATGCAGCAGCGGATAACTGAAATGGATGTAACGGTGAAAGTAGCAATCGGGGAATTGAAAATACCAAACGCCCAAATCCGTTGATCTCAAAGATGCCGGATTCTAGCTATCTTCGTCACGTTGATCGCGCACGATGCCGTGAAGGAAGATCTACGATTCTTCGAACGTTGATCTAGCACACTAGATTCCGTGAATCGGCTTCAACAATCGTTGATTCGAGCGCACTCGAATGCCGAAGGTGGAGATATGAGATTACACTCAACTACCAATTTAAGAAGAGGCACAAAGCTCTCAAACAAAAGTTTATTCAAAATCAACTAACTATTACAAATGACACAACCCGCCTATTTATAGGCTTACAACTCACATGACTCAACACCTGACAACACATAGGTCGTGAACGACCTAACATTTACGGCTTAGTTACAACATCACACTTTACAACATGAACGACTTACGACCTAAGTACAAAACATCTCAAACGAGTTAAGAAATTACAACACAACAAAATACAACAACTTTCAACAATGCGACTCAACTTATATACAACACGAATACAACACATAACGACCTAAGCAACACAGCAACATAAGTGTCTTCACGCGACCTAGGCTTGAGCGACCTAACTCTGGTAGGCTTCAGCGACATACTTCCTGGAGCGACTTAACAACTGAGCGACCTAAGAAATCCCTCCAGAAACGACTTAAGAAAGCAACGGTTTAGAGTAGAATGCGGCGGCGACCTAAGAGATGAACGCCTTAGGGAAGAATGTGGCCTTGGATGAGCGACCTAAGGAAAACAGAACAACTTCATGAACTTGCGACATAACCACTTGAACATCTCAAGAATAAGTGGCATAACTTCTTGCGACTCAAGAACTTCATACGTCCTACGTAAGGTCGTTCGCGACCTAAGGACGGAAGGTCGTTCGCGACCTAAGTCAAGTGGCATACTGGAGCGACCTAAAGAAGATAGCAACATAGGAAAGAGCGACACAATTACATGCGACCTAAGGATAATGCACAGCAACATGAACGGATTGGGCGACCTAACAGGAAATAGTATATGTGAGCGACCTAGTATAGGTCGTAGCTCGGTCGTACGTCCTGAGCGACCTAATGTTTCTCGCATATGTGAGCGACCTAGCATATGTCGTAGTCCTTTAGGTCGTAGCCTTTTAGGTCGAGTCTCAGTAGGTCGTAGCTCGTTTGGATGGTTTATCAACTTACTTGGCCGGTCCTCATAGCTCGCTTGCGACCAATAATGGCGCGATTTAAGGATTATCGTGCTAGGTCGTAGCTCAGGGGAGTTAGGTCGTTGGCGACCTAAGTCTTCATCAGGCTGGGCTGCATCATCCTCCCCTAGTTGGGAAAAATTCGTCCTCGAATTTAAAAGCTCTTCGTCTTCGATACACTTATCCTCGTGAAATGGAACCAAGTGTTTGATATTGTCAATGTTGACAATAGGAAGATGATCCGGCAAACTCAATTTATAAACATTCTCATTACTTACCTTCACGACTTATAAATGACCATTCCTTCTAGCTTCTAGCTTGTTGTAAGTTCCAAAAAGAAATCGATCATTGGTAAACACTACATACTTTAAATCTCCTTCCTTGCATTCAATGCTTCGTCGCTTAATCTCTGTTGATTGCTTATATTTCTCAGTTGCCTTAAGAAATCGTTTCTGTACAACTTTGTAGCATCCTTGCAACTCATTCACAAAAACATTAGCCCGTTTAATCACCCCTCTCTATGGTGGCACTGTTGATAATTCTAACGGTCCTTTAGGGATTGTTGAATAAACAGCCTGGACTGGACTGAACCCAGTGCTATGATTAACTGTGTGGTTGTGTGCAAACGCAAATGCCCAAATGTTACAATTAACTGCATGGTCGTGTGCACGCTCTGATTGACATAACTTTGAATCCCAACTTTTCAAATTATCATCCACGAGGCATCGCAATAGATTACCTAGGGATCTGTTCACAACTTTAGCTTGTCTATCTGTCTGTGTATGATTAGCACTACTATATTTCAACTTAGTCCCAGCCATGTTCCATAGACTCATCTAGATATGGTTCAGAGAACGAGTATCTCTATTCGAAACAATAGATTCAATTAGTCCATGAAATCGATAGATCTTTCTGGAGTATAATTGAATGACATTAACGGCCTCTGCAGTCTTCTTATAGATAATGATATGAACCAATTCTGAAAAACGGTCAACCATCACATAAATAGAATCATTGCCATGTTGCGTTCGCGATAGTTCCAAAACAAAGTCCACACTAACATCCTCCCGTAATTTAGCATGTATATGCAATGGCAAACATAAACTTGCATTTGTCGTGGTCTTCTTTGAAACTTGTCGATTATGGCTTCTCTGAACAGACCTTTCAACTTCCTTCCTCAGTGATGGTTCAAATGAGTCTGTGAGATTAACTGCATAGTACGATCACAGTTCGAGTGTCTTCCTACATGTAAGTCTTTGATAAATTTCATTTGCCAATTGCAATCTGTAGTAGACAACTGACTTCCTTCGACTAGCAACCCATCAACCAGTTTTCTCAATTCTTCCTGCTCTGTCGGACACATATGATAACGTGGCCTACGTGGTACAATAGCATCTGGCATTTGATCAACATGATATTGTATGTCCCTCAGTGGCGGTACCTCCTTGGGCAACTCTGCAGGGAGTACATCTTCGAATTCATTTACCACTGGCTCATCCTCCTCAGGAGTCTCAAGATCTTTACTGGTTTCATTCCCATTCAACATAAACACTTCCGCTCTATCCTCCACTTCTCTAACAAACTCTTCTGTAGATAATAGACTAATCGAATCCTCCTTCTTCACTGATAAATTACCCCCTTCATCTTCTGACACACTTTCTTCATCCTCATCAATCCTCACTGGTTGTGAATTTTCAACTTCATGTTCATCATGCCTTGTTGGTTGAAAAACATCAACTTCATGTTTATCAAACTTTGCTGGTTGTGAATTTTCAACCTCATGTTCGTCAAACTTTGTTGGTTGAAAAATATCAACTTCATCTGTATCTAACTTCGCGGATTGTGAGTAATCAACTTTAGGGTCATCAAACTTCGCGGGTTGAGAAGAGTCTACTTTATCTTCCACTTCAACACTATCTTTCACTTCTTCAACAAATTCTTTTGAAGATATTAAATTAGTGGCTTCCACCTTCTTCTCTGGCTTGCGGTCACTTTGTTCACGCTTCTTAGGAACTAAGGTAAATTTGGTTCCTTCGAACATGAAACTGTAGCTGTTGGCGTGGCTATTATGTTGTACAGCTCTATCATACTGCCATGGACTTCCCAATAGTAGATGACATACATCCATATCAACCACATCACACCATATACTATCTTTGTACTTTTTCCCAGTAGAAATGTAATCAATGCTCGTCTTCCCACTGTCACTTCTTTGCCTTCCTTTATCCATGCCAGTTTATACGGTCTAGGGTGTTTTTCAGTCTTCAACTCCAACTTCATAACGGCTTCCTCAGAAATAAGGTTATCGCAACTTCCCCCATCAATAATGAATTTACAAACCTTTCCCAAGATAGTACAGGTAGACTGAAAAATATTGTTCCTTAGCCAAATAGAATCATTCTCATGCTTTGGAAAATGACACCCTTCGTCCCTATGACCACGTATGTCTCGATGATCATGCAAATCTCTTCTACTTGGTCTTTTGACATCACGACATGGTTCATTGTCAAACCCATGTTGACTTCTTCTCTCTTCCCCATGGTGATCTCGTCTCATTGAAATTGATGATTCCCTTTTATCTTGATAAGTTTGTGGCGACACCCTCCTTGCTTCCGTAACCAATGGCGAAACTCTGTTTCCTCCATGGTTCAAGACTGGTGACCTTCCTCTTTGACTTTGATTCAAATCCATCATCAACTTCTCTAACTTTCCAAAACCTTTATTGAACTTCTCTTCGAGGTTATCACTAATTCGTGTCTTTATTGCCTTAGCATCTTCTCTTCTATACACATCGGCAATATTCTGATGACGATTACCTCTTCTCGGATGCATGATTGATCTTCAACAAATCTTCAAAAAAAAAATCTAACACAAACTTCAAAAACTTGGCTTCGGTCTAGCTCTCGGCCTTGAACAACAAATGAACAAACAATGCACGGCCTTGACTCTTCAACACAATGTGATGCACAACTTCAACTTCTAGCCCTCGGCTTTAACTCTTCAATAAGAATTGGCTCCAAAGACTCGTCTTAGCTATGATTGGCTAAGTCTAGCTCTGATACCAAATGATGCAGCAGCAGATAACTGAAATGGATGTAACGGTGAAAGTAGCAATCGGGGAATTGAAAATACCAAACGCCCAAATCCGTTGATCTCAAAGATGCCGGATTCTAGCTATCTTCGTCACATTGATCGCGCACGATGCCGTGAAGGAAGATCTACGATTCTTCGAACGTTGATCTAGCGCACTAGATTCTGTGAATCGGCTTCAACAATCGTTGATTCGAGCGCACTCGAATGCCGAAGGTGGAGATAGGAGATTACACTCAACTACCAATTTAAGAAGAGGCACAAAGCTCTCAAACAAAAGTTTATTCAAAATCAACTAACTATTACAAATGACACAACCCGCCTATTTATAGGCTTACAACTCACATGACTCAACACCTGACAACACATAGGTCATGAACGACCTAACATTTACGGATTAGTTACAACATCACACTTTACAACATGAAAGACTTACGACCTAAGTACAAAACATCTCAAATGAGTTAAGAAATTACAACACAACAAAATACAACAACTTTCAACAATGCGACTCAACTTATATACAACACGAATACAACACATAACGACCTAAGCAACACAGCAACATAAGTGTCTTCACGCGACCTAGGCTTGAGCGACCTAACTCTGGTAGGCTTCAGCGACATACTTCCTGGAGCGACTTAACAACTGAGCGACCTAAGAAATCCCTCCAGAAGCGACTTAAGAAAGCAACGGTTTAGAGCAGAATGCGGCGGTGACCTAAGAGATGAACGCCTTAGGGAAGAATGTGGCCTTGGATGAGCGACCTAAGGAAAACAGAACAACTTCATGAACTTGCGACATAACCACTTGAACATCTCAAGAATAAGCGGCATAACTTCTTGCGACTCAAGAACTTCATACGTCCTACGTAAGGTCGTTCGCGACCTAAGTCAAGTGGCATACTGGAGCGACCTAAAGAAGATAGCAACATAAGAAAGAGCGACACAATTACATGCGACCTAAGGATAATGCACAGCAACATGAATGGATTGGGCGACCTAACAGGAAATAGTATATGTGAGCGACCTAGTATAGGTCGTAGCTCGCTCGTACGTCCTGAGCGACCTAATGTTTCTCGCATATGTGAGCGACCTAGCATAGGTCGTAGTCCTTTAGGTCGTAGCCTTTTAGGTCGAGTCTCAGTAGG
The DNA here is from genome assembly GCA_030737815.1 of Allium fistulosum. Taxonomy (NCBI): domain Eukaryota; kingdom Viridiplantae; phylum Streptophyta; class Magnoliopsida; order Asparagales; family Amaryllidaceae; genus Allium; species Allium fistulosum. The sequence goes on from CM060908.1 coordinate 914,749,045, forward strand.
TCGTAGCTCGTTTGGATGGTTTATCAACTTACTTGGCCGGTCCTCATAGCTCGCTTGCGACCAATAATGGCGCGATTTAAGGATTATCGTGCTAGGTCGTAGCTCAGGGAAGTTAGGTTGTTGGCGACCTAAGTCTTCATCAGGCTGGGCTGCATCAATACATCATTCATAACATGTTCTATTAACATGTTTACATCAAATCCTACCATTCATAGGTTAAATCCTAAGTTCTACCCTCCCAAAAGATAATAAAGGAAAGAACCTATTCAAATCTAAAGATGGAAAAAGGAATTCTAAAACTTACTATCAAAAAGATGAGGATAGGAAGTACGAATCTTCTCTTTTGCTTCCCAAGTGGCGTCTGCAGCATCATCTCCCCATTGCACCTTCACCAGTGGAACCTCTTTATTCCTTAATCGCTTGATGTCTCTTCCAACAATCTTTGTGGGGATAACCGAGTAGATGCTTCCCTTTCTACCTCTACCTCCTCTAATTTACTAGGCTCTACAACCTCCGCCGAATCATGTAAGCACTTTCGCAAGTGCAAAATATGGAAAACGTCGTGCACTCCTGCGAGCCTATCTGGTAGCCTTACTCGATAAGCCATCTTCCCAACTCTCTCTGTGATAGGATATGGTCCAACAATCTAGGGGCTAACTTTCCATTTGATCCGAATCTTACCACCTTCCTAAGCGGGGATACTTTGATAAAAACTAAGTCTCCAACCTCAAACTCTAAGATCTCCTCCGCTTGTCCGCATATGACTTCTGTATGTCTGGAGCCGTCTTCAACCTTTGCCGAATCAAATCCACCCTCTCAGAGGTCTCCCTAACCATATCAGGTCCAAGTAATAACTTCTCTGTAGATTCTACCCAACATGATGGGGATTTACAAGGTCTCCCATATAAAGCCTCAAACGGTGCCATCCCTATGCTTGCATGATAACTGTTATTGTAGGCAAACTCAACCAATGAAAGATGCTCCTCCCAAGTACCTCACTACATATCACTTTTTCACTCGTATTTATCTTCAACTCCAGTCTAGATTGAATCCAGCATCTGAACAATCTGCAAAATAAACATTAACGTGGTAAAATTGAAAAGAAAATATTTTTGCAGTGTAAAATAAAGTGTATATTTTGAAAATATTATTTTCCTCAGTTATTGGATCGTTCGTCATCATTTAATTTTGAATTCATCAAACACGAACAACTTGTGACATGCACAGTGTATCATTGTACATGCCATAAGGCCATGCACACCAATGTACACTTGATAAAATTACAGGGACAGGTGAGCCCAAGGTCAAACCCAATTAAAAGCCGGGTTCAACTCAAGTGCAATACAAATAAAGTCTCAACACGAGCACAAGGTCAAACCCGAGATATAAGCTGGATTCAACACAGGTGCAATTCAATAAGCAAATAATTCTCGAGTGAAACCAAGGCCACAAATTCATCATGAATGCAACAACCAAGAAGCTATCAGACCTTAATAGCACATACTCGATGAAAAGGAATTCAAGATGAATGCATACACATCAATGGTGAATTCAATTGAACAAGACTTGTATGGCACACACAAACCAAAACTACAACCATACATAAATCTCCAAGCATTGCAGACTACACAGTCAACATGCATCACATACATGAAGACCAGGCAACTATGCACATGAAGTCAACATGAAACAAGAACAAGTAGTTTAAAAGATATGTGTGCATACACATTGAAACATGACTATAAGCTATGCAACCTGAACCAAAGAACTAACGAATGCAAATGAAATCAAGTGAAGGCATGAAGGCTACACGGCAGTAGACAAAAATGCAATGTATCACTGAAACACAAAGATCAGGCCTCAACATCAAATAACAAATGAAATAACATTGCAAATAGGTCACACGTGTATACATATATCCACACAGTTTTTCTAAAGCAAATTAGGTTGCAGCAGTAAAACCAAAGACTACATGAAGTCAATGCACAACACATATATACACATATATATGTATGTATGGTGCTCGACAAATTACAAACTGCACATGAACTACATGACTCGAAGAACAGTGGACAGAGCTCAATGCAAACTCAGTGCAACCCAAACTCAAAGCAAATCAGTAATATATATCCTACAACAATATGCAGTGAGACCAAACCGTAAACAACAAATGCAGTAAAGAGGAGCAGTTCATAACAAGTCGAAGTCAATATTATCACAAAATCTAAGTGGCCGATATCAACAGCATAAAGATCGAATTAAATTCAAGTAGCAGTTTGGAACAGAGGGAGAGATAGTAGTTTCAAAGTAACCAAAAGTCAAAAGAGAATCAAAGTCAGTTCAAATAAGAATCAAATAATGTCAACAGCAGTTTCAAACCAAAGTTAGAGCCGTGGTGGCCAAGGAGTCGAACATAGCAATTCAAAGCCATGAGAATCAAGTAACAGGAAATATACGAATATGAACAAGTCAGAAAAAATCACAAACATCCATACTAAATCAAACGGTCGAGCAAAATATCAGACGAACGAAGAAATAGGAATTCGAATCCTATATAAATGATTTACATCATCGACAATAATCCATTCGAGTTTAAGCAATAACAGAGAGCAAAGAATCAAATCAATAACTCGAATCAAATCGAGTTCAAGCAAATCAATCAGAAAGGCAAAAAGGAAATTACATACCAAAGTCATATCGAACTCGATGAAATTGAATCAGCCATATGCAAATTGAAGAACTGATCAATTGACAAAGCAAGGAACTCTAAATCGTCTATTCAATCGATCAACAGAAAGCGGCGACTTCAATTTCCCAAAAAGCCCTAATCTTTCACAAAGGAACGAACGAGCAATGAAAAGGAGGCAGCCATTTTCAAAGTATCAAAGAGCAAGGAATCGGGCCGAATACATAAGAAAAGAGAGGGGATTCCTTATTGGGCTGGCTTCTTTTAATTATAAATTGAGCTTTAATTTTTAAATTAGGGTTTTGTTTTTAAATTGTTTTTTTTAATTGTGTATTTTTCTTTTAATCTTTTGTAATTTCTAGTCGTGTGACTAGGTGACGAACTACGGTGGTGTAGTTCGAGAATTCGCAACTCAGTGGCTGAGTTGTGGTAGGGTTTTGAGCGTAGAGTTAGGTAAGTTGATAGTGGGTGTTGCGAGTTTACGTGTGTAAGCGTCTGACTACATAATTTCTAATAGAAACCTTGGGGGCAGCACGTAGGCAGGGTTTTGCCGAAGCTGGGTAAATCTATGTGTTCTATTTTTTGCTATTATCTGTGCTGCTATTATTCTGCTTTTATCAATGTTGAAATTATTTTATATACTTCCGCATTAAATTTTTATAGTTGATAGTATCACCCTATTCACCTCCCCCCCTCTAGGGTGAAATCGATCCTACACTAACCTCGGTAACGTTCTTAAGGGCCTTCCAATCTTGCACTGCAGTAACCTTGGCGGGGTCAACAGCCAAACCTTCCTTCGAGACTACGTGCCCCAAGAAACGAACTTCCTCTCTCCAAAAATGACACTTCGAAAACTTAGCTCTCAAATGATGACTACGAAGTGTGCGAAGAACTTCTTCCAAGTGAACAACATACTCCTTCATATTCTTGGGAAATACCAAGATATCATCCACGAATACCACCACAAACTTATTTAGGACATCCCTAAAGACGCGGCTCATCAAATCAATGAAATAAGTTGGAGCATTGGTTAGCCCAAATGGCATAACCAACCACTCGAAGAATCCGTCCGGTGTCCTAAAGGCATTCTTATCTATGCTGTCATCAGCGACTCTAAGCTGATGGAATCCCGTGGCTAAATCAAGCTGAGAGAAAACCGAAGAACCTACCAACTGGTCAAAAAGATCATCAATCCTAGGGAGTGGATATCGGTTCTTCTTAGTGAGCTTATTTAATTCTCCATAATCTACACAAACTCGGAGAGAACCATCTGCCTTAGTGGCGAAGACGACTGGCGCTCCCCACGCCGATATGCTCCTTCTTATGAATCCCTTCTCCAAAAGCTCACGAATATGCTTGCTCGATTCTTTCCTCTCTCTAGGTGCCATGTGCCTCACAGGTAATGCTATTGGCTTAGCATTCTCGGTCAAATAAATTCTGAAGTCAATCTCTCTCTTAGGGGGTAGTCCCCTAACCTCCTCAAAGACGTTTGAAAAATCTCCGACGACTGGAACTGAATTCAACTCTAATGACGATGAATCGAGGGAATAGAGAAAACTCAACATGACCGACCCTTGCGAGTCACAAGATACCTCTAGAGTCCTACCACTGCAAGTCTCAAGTCTAATGACTCACCTCTCGCAGTCTAAGATAGCTTCATATGTGGATAGCCAATCCATCACTAAGATCATCCCATACCCCGAGAATCCAAAAACATAGGCGTCGCTGTCAAATTCTACGCCTAGGATAAAGATTTTCAAACCCCTACAAACCATAGATAAGTGTGCCGATCCTCCTATAGGGTTTGAAACAATAATGGGGTCTACTACTAATGATATGTCCAAGTGCAAACAATCTACTAGAGAACTAGAAATAAAAGAATGTGATGCTCCAGAATCAAATAAAGTCTGAATGGGAAAATCAGATATAGAAAGCAAACCTTCGACTGTGACTTTCCTACCTCTATCTGGAATGCTACCGGAAGGTGCTGCATCTAACGTCTGAATCTGCACAACTGGTGCACTCGCTCCCTGAGGACAACTCCTACTCATATGACCGGGCTGCCCGCAAGTATAGAATTTACCCTTCATCTTCTCCTTCCAACAATCCCTGGCCATATGTCCAACCTTCCCACAACCATGGCACTTTATTCCTTTCTTAATATGCTTCTGAGGACCATCACCTTTCTTCTTCTTATTCTTTTACCACCACTTCTTCTTTAAACCTTCTGACTTAACCTCCTCTTTAGTCTCCTTGACTGTATCCAACATAAGTGCCATCTCGACCACAGACTCATAAGTAGCTCCCATCGGTACATGAGTCAGCAATAATCCCTGAAGGGGTTGATTCAATCCCTTCGCAAACTTCATAGGTTTCTTGTGCGGCATGTTCACCAAATCCATACCAAACCGCGACAACTCATTGAATTGATTGATGTATTCTTTAACAGACAAACTCCCTTGCTTCAAATTGATAAACCTCTCAAGTTGAACACTCTCTTCCACCTGAGATAGAAACTTCCTATCGAATCGCTCCAAGAATCCATCCCAAGTTACATTTCTACCCTCCAACTCGATCACCTCCCACCAATAAGATGCCTCCTCCTTTAACTGCCAAGCTGCTAGCTGAATCGCTGCTGACCATCCAATCCCAAAAGACCAAAATCCTCTCTGTGTCCCTAAGCCATGCTCTTGCCTCAACAAAAGTCTCCTTGCCCGAAAAAGTCTTCCCGCCCAAACTTGCAAAATCTTTACAAAGCTTAGAGAAATTGATGGCGACGGATGGATTGATGAGATTCCCACCCGCTGGTGCAGGATTGGGCGTAGGCCCGTGCATCTCTGGAGTCATGGCTTGTAAGTACCTACGAAACCAGGCTAGGACTGGAATGCCCTCGGGAAGGTTCGGGGCATCAATCATTCTACGAAAAGAAAAAGGTAGTTTAGGAAAGAGTCAAAGGGGAATTGAACTGGACTTATGAGGGGATTTTTATAAAAATTCTTTTACACTTAAAATCATTTCTAAAAAAATACTTTTAAAACAAGTTATTTTAAAAAATACTTTACTTTCAAAAATAAATTTTTTAGGAATCATGTAACCTTAGGCTCTGATACCAAGTGAAACATCCCACACCCTTTAATATACCCAAAAGGACACATTAAAAGGCGTGGTGCGTTGTAGGTACAACTAAAGCTAACAGAGACTAAAATTCACAAGACAAATATAGATAAAAACAGCGGAAACTTAAAATAATAACTTAATTAAAACAAAGCTTCATAATTGCTTCATAAATAAGTCAAATACCAAATACCACATACATGTCTAAAAATCCAATATGTCTCGTGAAACAAAAACTCATAGGCTCAAAATCAGAGTACATAATATCCCTCAAAATAAGCCAGTACATAGAAAGAACTAAAGCTGAAATAAAAGAAATACATAGAAGAAATCTCCTCCAAGAAACTCCAAGCTGCAGCAATCTACTGACTTCTCCCTTAATTGCCTAAGGGGGGAAAGGGGGAAAATAGAGGAGTGGGTCAGACTAAAAGTCTGGTGAATGATAGTAATTACTAGAGTCTTTAAGCAAGATAAAAGTAATAGACTCTGCAACAGTTCTAGCATAAATAAGGATAATAAAGGGAATAGGAAAAAGATAAACAGAAAATAAGTACGATTAAATATTGCTCAATTTATAAGATAGGTTAACTTTGATTGCTTGCACTTGTCCTTGACTTCTGCTTTGATTAGGCTGAATTCCTAATCCTATAATTAGGATGTAACCCTAATTCTACCCTTTTTGATCGACCTGCTACTCCATAGACCTTACTACGGACCAGCCGCTATATAACTCCTTACACAGCAGCCAATGGTATCTACGGAAGATGCACAGAGCAACTACTGTGGATCCGGACAACATATATAGCTCCCTACACATAAGGCAATGGTGTCTACTAAAGACACCCATACTAAGCGCTTGGAACTCATAGCTATTACTCAGCACCCGCAATGGAAGTCGCACGCGTAACTGCCACCATGCCCATGTTACCTTTTGCTCCACCTATTGGGTCTTCTTATTACCTCCAACTTCCAGCATAAGCATGCCGCTCATCTCAATTCAGGCTAATGCGAGATCACCATGTGTCCATAGAAAAACATGGGAAATGCTGTTGGTACTGGCCCTTCATCCAAACAATATCTAGTTGCGCCCCTTATCCAAATCCCCCGTGATTTGGACTCCTATTTGACCAATTACTACCATTCTTAGCATAAGCGTGCCCTAATCTCATAGTTTTGTCTAATAGGGAAATGTTATTTGTCTAATAAGCCTTTACATTTTTCTCTATTATCTGTGCTTATTAATTTATCCTAAGTCTTAAAATAAGCCTTATTCTGTTCTTTTTCTTATTATAACCTACGTTATAATCATGCTTATTACTTAACCCAAGGTCTAAGTGTGAAAATAAGCTTCTTTCATCTTTTACGCTTTTTAGTTATAATTCTAAGTTATAACTAGGCCAATCTTTTTAATTTAGTCCAATTAACGTCATAATTAGGCGTAATTTCAGTCCAATTCCATTTATATTACAATCTTTGAAATTTACATCTTATATTCCGTTATTTTAGTTTTATTACAATTTAATCCATATTCGTGTTAATGCTATTCTTTACGCGAAGAAGAAAGGGGAATAAAATAAAACTGAAAATAGAAGAAAATCCAAAGCGTAAAAGAAGATGCAAATAACGTATAAATAACAGTAAATAAACTAAAATACTGTAAATAACTGTAAATAAATGGAAAAGCTATAATTAATAGAAATAAATTAAAATTACTGAAAAGAATAGCTGAAAGGAAATAGACTGAAAATAATTCCGAGAACGGTAAATAACCTACTGAAAAGGCTATTCCAAAAGTCATAGTAAAACTACAACTATTGGAAACCCTATTATTTTAAATTACTAAAATAAATTTTAAAATAATTACAATCACTCACCTCCGGTCCTAAGCTCTTCCTTTAGTCTTCCCAGATCCACTTGGAGTTGTAAAATAATTTAATTTATAAGGATTTTTTCCTTTGGAAAAATTATTCCATTTAGGGTCCTTCCTAGAAAGGTGAACCCAATTGGAGAAAACCTAGAATGAGAATAAGTGTTAGGTCTAGGGGTCTATTTATAGGTGTAGAAGTGGATTTCGGACCATTGGATTTGGAGATTGAATAAGATGCAACCACGTCATAGGCTGAATAGGGGCCATCGGATGCAGAAACGGAGGGGCCAGATCAGATAAAACGATGCAAAATACGTGTTCGGTCGTCACTAATTCGTTCAAACGAATGAACGTTCGTTCGCTTGCCAAAAGCGAAGGTGGGTCGATCGGGCGGTCGACCGCCCCCTTTCCCAGGTCGACCAGCTGGTCGTCCTGACCACATATTTTTTTTCGTTTTATTTTTGCTTATTTTGTTTATTTTGTAAGTTGGTCATATTAGCTCAGTTTCTGACATTCTATATATGGAAATTGACCAAAAAATTACCATGGACTCAATGGTGCAACTTCCGTGGCTTAATTTTGATATTTTCACAAAGTTATTTTTATTATTTAATTAATTAACAAATTAATTATTACGGGTTAAATTTTGGGTTGTTACAATTTTATGATGCTATTTGCTTATTTTCTGGAACGAAGTACCCAACTTATAATATATTTTTCCCGAAACTTGTTATGGTTTTGTTTACATTGCAAAAGTGCATGGGATCTAATGATTTTATGTCTGACATGGCAAGTAGCATGTTTTTATAGTTCAGTAAATATCGGAGTAAAGGTTTCAAATCTCGGGTTTTGGAGAATATCTCGGGCTGATATCTCGGTTGAAATGAAGGAGATTTAAAATTCTGATAACTAACCAAGCTGTTAAATCTTGAATTTCGAAGAAAATTTTGGATTTCTTTCTCGGGTGAGATGAAGGAGGTTTAAAATCTTGATTCGAGTGAATTTAGTATATTCTTGATCCCCGATATAAGGTGGATTTTATCAAGTTTTGTTACAAAAGGCTTTATGACAATGATTATGGCAAAAGGTTTGAGGTGGTAGAGACAAAATTAAAATATCTTTATGAGTAAAAAAATAATAGGGAATGAATCCTATAATGAAGCAAGTGGATCAAAAAAACTAGATTATAGTGATTCATTTATGGGACCTTATTCACAGGAGTGTGCCGATGTAATAAAAGAGCTTGATATATTTAGAAATTCCGAGTTTGTTGAAAGTTCTTATAATTCAGAACTTAAGTTATATCTAGAAGATGGACTGTTAGATCGCAAGTTACCATTCAATATTCTTTCAGTTTGGCAGTCTCAATAACTTAAATATCATATTCTCTCTCATGTTAAAAGATGTTTTTGCCATGCCTATCACTACCGTTGCATCCAAAAGTGCATTTAGCATTAGCGGAAGGGTTTTAGACGATTATCACAATTCACTTAAAGATGATATTATGAAGGCATTAATTTGCACACGTGATTGGTTATATGGGAATGCTATTGCAACATAAGTGGAATAAGAAGATGAAATATTTTCAAATTTCATATTGATGCGGAGAAGTTTACTTAAGTTCCTACACCATCCTTAGGTGACCATTGATTGTCATAGTACAAGGTACAATTTATAGTATATATTTTTAATATAATTAGGTGGAACCTAGTGCATGAGGCTCCTGCACGATAGCAGGCTCTGGGAGGTCGATAATGTATGCAGTCTTTCCCTCGTATTGCAAAGATGCTATTTCCGGACTTGAACCTAGGCGCTCATATCACCATGTGGGTGACCTAACCGTTGCGCCAAGGCTCAACCTCATTGTTTTGATATAATTATTTTTTATTTTTTATGAAAAGATGATTAGGATTTTATTACACACATACACCAATCCATTTCATTCATTTTATTTCATACACATTTTTAATTTTCTGACCTAAGCCGATTCTGTTAAAAACAAGTATAAAATGACAACAGTTATGATCGGTTGACATAAGACTGATACATTTTTGTTAAGAAAAAATTCATTGTTTTTGTTACTCAATTTCCTTGGTTGTTGGTATTATCATTCCATATATTCTAAGTATAACTTATGAAATTAAATCTATATGACCCTTAACAGTAAGGACTCAATCTAACTACAATGCTCCAATTATATTTTGTAGGTCTTGATTATTGAATTCTCTGGAAAGTTTTCTTTGATTTTCAAGCTCAGTTGGTATTTTGTATTCACCACTATAAGTGCCATTACATAGCATGATTTTATTAATGGTATTATGTAAATATAGTTTTGTTGTTAGTTTTATGATACAATGTTTTCTATTTGTAATATTATTATTGGTGCATATCATTATTATTGCAAGTTTATGAAGTTCAACATAGTGAATTTCCTAACAGCTTAATGAAGCATTTACGGTAGTCATTATTATGAAAGAAATTCCAATTAGTTAGCATTGACATCACAAAAGTTCACATTCTTACAATAGTCAATTTATTTTCCAATAAGCCAAAAATATTTGGCTTATAGACTTTTAGGTGATTGAACACTTGATGTTTTTTATCATCGGTGTTCATTCCATTTATACTTTAGCAGATGATACTCGTTTATCTTTTTTGAGCTCCCTATAGTTCTTTTAGTGAGAGCTGTTATTTCTTTCTTCTTCTATACTTGTCCTTTGTCGCTGTCACACTCATTCTTATATTGAATATTTTCTTCTATGATATTTGACATCTTCATACTTTTTTCAGATTTCAATGGTTCTTCAGACATGTATTATGCTTGTTGTATTTAGTATGAAGTCATCTTCTAGTGTCTCATTTACAGGTATAAATTCTTCATAACATTCTTTATAGTTTTTTGTATTTATTTCCTTGTTTGCATATGAAACAGTATTATGTGAAACTGCACTATCATTTAAATAAGTGATATTAGTTGTTTGAACATTGATTGTAGTTTCTTTTAAGGGTCCCTCTTTAGGTAATAGTTCATATGAGTTGTTTATTCTTTTAGTGATATAGTTTAAATCATCAATTATGTTATTTTTCCAACTAACAGCTTAATGAAGCATTTTCATGCTGTAATGAAGCATTTTGTTCATTTCTCTTACATACATTAAGCATTTTATGTTCGTCGTCTTAATTCTTACAACATTCATTCATGAGCTGATTGTTCGTGTCATTTCAGGATTACAAGGGCGTGCTTAAGGGCTTCAAGACTATAAGAATATGCTCAAATGTTATAGAACTTTCAAATATTTTATAGTTTTATTACTTATATATGACATGCTGCTGTTTTTGCAGTATTTAGTTCAATTTATTTCGGTTATTTTGATATACTTTTTCTATTCAACTATGGAGTTTCTCACATAAAAGTGTATCACGCTGAATCTTTTAGTTTTGGATGTTGTAGTTTGTAATTGTACTATTAAGGACCTTCAAATATTTTCTAGTTTTTGCAATATGTAGTTTAGTATTCTATTTTTTGAAGCAGGTTTTTTTTTATATAGAATTGATCATTATATGGTGCAGTTTTTCATTTTTTTGATGCGGTTTTTGTTTTAGTATGTAGTATTGAAAATATAATGGGGCAGTTTTTCATTTCATCGTGCAGTTTTCATTACTTATCTGCAGTTTTTTGTAAATAAATCATTTCAGGTTGACCCTTTTATTAAATGGGTCGGGTGGGGTCAACCCATTTATTAACTGGGTCAAATGGATTGGGTTTGTTTATGCCTTGAATGGATAAATTCTACCCAATCCATTTATGACCCGACCTAACTGTTTGACGGATCTAATTGGTCGCACCAACTTATGAAAATTATTTTCGTAAAATGTAACAAACATTATTTATGAAATAATAACTTATTTTTCAGCATTGATTGAAAATTTTATATTGTTTTATTTTAATATGGATATTATAAATATTCGTTATAAAATAAAACTATAATAATGATATTTGTGAAGTATTAGAAAATATAGAAGTATTTATACTTATTTACAATTATTTTGGAATTATAGACTAAGCCATATTTTGAAAAATAATTTTTTAAATATACAATTATGGATTATATGGTATTAGCGAGTTATATCTCAAATTTTTAAGGGCAAAGCACCCATTCAGTGGAGCATGACAAGAGTTGATGAACTATTCGGGTTGATACATATAGATGTATGTAATCATAAGTTTACTAATACTAAAATGTTTTCACATACATCATCGTATTCTCCGATGAGTTATCACAGGCATGAACATGTGTATTTGATATAAATGTAGTATGTGTATGATAAGCTCATGGAATATAAAACTTAAGTAAATAAAATAACGTGCAATAGATTCATTAGATTTGATCGAATGGGTGAGCATGTTGGAAAGAGTTCCAAACGTATCTAAAATGAATAGAGATTCAATCTTAAAAATCACTTCTCCCTATGATACATAATGATGTATTGATAAAGAGTAATCGAACTTTGTTGGACAAAGTACGATAGTTTGTAAGTGAAGTTGAGTTAATTTCTTTCTATAAGGTCGCGTGCTTAAGAGTTGTAAACAAGGTTAAAGTTAATTTCATCTGAATAATAGTTTACAAAATCAAATAAGATAAGGGTTTATAAGAAACCCCAACATATCCTAGACCAAGGAGTTAGTGTGATAGCTCACACCTCCTGATACACTGATCCAAACCCTATGGCGACCTTCAGACTCATGTTAGTGTCGAGAAGTACGAGCTATCGGGTTTTTATACGTTATCAGAGACTGAGAATATATGGATAAATCTAAGGCATTCTACACTTTCAAATCTCACAGTAGATGAATAAAATATAAGTACTAAAAATAGACATTTTAGAAAAAACAACATTCAAAATGCTCAATTCATATACATTATTTCCAAAGTACAATATAAGTTTACTAGATATTTAATACAACAAATAATTATATAAGGAACAACCAAGAGTAATGGAACTCCAACCCTTAGCTCCTTTCTCCATGCTTTGTGCCAAATCAACTTGTCTTGTTATCTGTGGTGGGGGCAAAAGAAGGGAAAGGAGTGGGTCAGTCAAAAGTCTAGTGAATAAGTACATCATTAATATATGGTGATCACATGCAATTGACTTTAATAAAACTCCATGTGACCTAGGGTGTTCTACAGGTGTTCGTGGATGACCATGTTTCTTTACTTAAGGGTTTTTAACTTAATACACACCTACACTAACTACATGTGCAGGCTCATTCCTAGGATTGAACAACTGATCGTACCTATAGACAACTAATGTTCAGTTAATAGCTACTGAAACTTTCCCAACCTAGGTTTATCCTACAATTTCCTTTATGGGACTACATCACTCACATTACAACTAGCATAACTATTCCATATAGATTTCCCTATAATTCCTACCATGGGACTAAGTTTCCTACAACTACATGTGCCCCCGTTATGCGTTGAGGGGGTGCCAGCAATGCCGACTAATCGAAGTGTCTCACCGTCTGCATCTGTGTCCACCTCTCAATGGTAAGATAACACATCTTATTGCATGTTCTGGGACTTAACAACAACACAACATCACATCGCGTCAGTGTCCGCGAATGCTAAGGAACTCTTATTATGCCAGGCCCACACACTTCATCAGACATCAGCCAGTGTTGCGCGTCCACTATAGAATCTCATATGAGTGACATTTGAGATAGAATCGCCTCTAGTTGAATACTGACTCCTACTAGATAAATAGCATTTACCCAGTCCCACAACGTCCTGGTCGCCTCATAGGGAACTAGCTTCCCTACCTATACTAACACCGATACAGACACACACATACACACACACAAAATATATATATATACACTAAATATTTATTTATAACCCGAGCCTTAGGCTGAGGTTCATATTGCGCGTTTGGAACGCTAACCGGTCGACCTCTATATATTGTGGCGGTGGATCATTTGCAGTCAACCGCTCTAGGTAGTGCGGTCGATCACTCCAAGTAGTGCGGTCAACCGGTCGTGATGTAAATTTTAGGTTTATTTATTTCGATTCCAATTTAATTATTGTTTAATATGGTTTTATTAATCATTGTCGTTGTTCCTAAATTTATTATAATACAGTAAGCTAGTTATAATTAACCAACTTGTTAATATCAATTTCAACTTACAGACCTATACAATTTTGTTGTGAAATAGTTTATCCTAAGTTTACTACTAACAATACGGGCTATGTCAATTCTTTATCAGTTTGCAAAATTATAGGAACAATTCAAGTTCTGGGGTTTACTACTAACAACAATATTAACAAATTATATTGACAGATTATAGGATTAGACGAATTAAAGAAAGGGTTTTAATCTAGGACAACCCTTAATTAACATGCTTGCATCAATTTAATTTATCATTCAATCTCAGATCTAAACAATATAATTTATAGTTTAGTGTTTAACAACCTAAATCAAATAGGGTATATCAAAATTAACTATATATAATCATCTTATCAAAAATATACCCACTCAAAAAGCGGTTAAGTAATAATTAAATAATAATAAATAATAAATTTATTTGGGATTTGAATTAAGTAATTAGAATTACGGTGGTACTTATGGAATTAAAAAGAAATATTGGGTTAGAAGAATAGAGTGATAATATAAATGTGAAACTAATTGGTAAATGATTTAAATAGAATGATTATTTAATTAGATAAAATTACGGAGAAAAATTTATTTTATAAAATAAATGAAGTTGTAGTTTATTAAAAGTGGTTTTGTAAAAGAAATAATTTTAATCAGGCTTATATTATTTTATAAAGTGAACAAAAGGATGAAAAGAAATAAATAGTAAAACAAGAAAAGCCCAAACCAAACCAAACTTTAAATATCTTGTTCCTAAGGATTATAAACCTGAACATCTCCATTTCCTGATAATTCATTTTCCCGACATTTCCATTCTCCTGATGCTTCCAACACAAGTACATATATGTTTAAGCGTACACGTTAAAGGATGGGGGATAATTCACTTCATTCCCATTCTCTACTACTTATGATTCAAAAATAAAATCTAAGCTTTTTAGTCGACTATATTATAAAATAAAGTGGTAGAATTCTTTGGAATTAAAAGAGGAGGGAAGAGAATTGGTTATCGATTCCATTCTATCTAGCAAAATGGCTTCTCATCTTTGAAAAAAAAATTCTCTCAATCCGTAAGAAATTAAACGAAACCATTTACATCGATAACTTTATTGACAGGTGTAGAATTTTCGATGTAAATTTGAGCTTGTTCGGTTGTGATCAAACTCACGGATGCTAAGTTAGGATTAGATTTCGACAATGGCTTAGGCGATGGTAGGTCGAAGCGATATTGTCGCTGGACTTGCGATAGAGAGGAGCATCACTGATGAAAACTTTGGTGTAACGACCGCCTTTCTTCCACCGAACGACGAGCCATTAAAGAGTAGAAGAAAATGAAAGATAAGAAGAAACTGCACAATCACAGAACATATAATAGATAACATAGGATATTACATAGTCATTTCCTTAATAATAATAATACATTAGAGTGATTACATTACAACCTTCACCCGGACAGTTATAACTACCTGCCCATACAAAAATACATAAATCATACATAAACACAGCAGAATTTGAAATAATTAGCTAACAGTGAAGCCACCTGCTCTAGCTCCTTCAAAATGCTTTCGTAAGGAAGCTGGATCACTTGGCTACTCATACAAATTTGAGTACTCAAGAGTTTTAGGAAAAGAAAATAGAACTTTGGGTCAGACATGGATCTGGTGTGAGTAAACTCAAAACAACTTAATTTTTACTTTTATAAAATGCTTTGAAAATCAAAGGTATCTCGTAAGACCACGACGCATATAACATGGATGGGTTTTTTCCTTACGATAACTAAAACACTTTATATAGAAATCCAGTGATATTATCATAATGCCTAGGGTTTTCAAATAAATAATTCACATAGTCGAAATTGTTAACTTAATTAAAATACAGCATAATAGATATACATTTAAAACCGAAGGCGCTTATTGGGAAATGGATTCCATAAAATGACTGGGCTACCAGGTACGGTCCATCACGGTGCATCTCTGGATAAAATAACACCGAGGTCGAACCTATTGACCCCTACCAACACAAGATCGACCTACCCTTTATTGGATAGTATCGAATAAGATCACCCCTAGGTTAAGATCAGCAACTGTATTGAAGCATAAATAAGTTAATAGTAGGGACTCTAGATAGGGATAACCTTACCCTCGTGGGAGCGACCCACCTAGCTTGCTGCATCTCCTCTGTTTTAGACATTCCTTGTTGATGAGGCTAGGGCCAAGTTTACCTTTATTATGGCATTGCCTGGAATGCTAACATTACCTTCCATATGTTGTCACAATGTCAGCACTCATCCATACAAGTCATTCAGGAGATGAACGAACCGAAGGCACTACTTCCACTACACTCATTTTGGAATCACCCTCAAGGTTAGTAGCGAATAGCCCTTGCACTTCAAAGTCTTCATTTTGGACCTTGCCTTTACTATTTCCAGTTCGAACGTTTACGTTAGTTCGAAATGGTTTTCGAATAACAACTAATATTCGATCCTGGTCTCTCCAAACCAACATTCGATAATTTTAAGGGGTCAAGTTGTTTATAATGGATTATCCCACTATTAGGGTGTAAAGATTTACATATGAACATACGTTCCATATGCTTAGATTATCATAATCTGCTTATCGAAATTAACCCCTTGTATTCATCACGTTCCCGAAGTAGGGTATTTGTGATAAGTACAAGTCGACTTACTTTCAATAAAATGCGTCATCATTTTATTACAAGTACTTTAATTCATTTGGCTACTTAATAACATGGATAAGAGATCCTTTTCTTTAAACAATTTACTTAAATAAGAAAGTTGGTTAAAATAAATAACCGATAGAGTTTTGAAAGAAACTTTAAAATAAATGAACCAATCAAATCATAAATTTAGAACTCAATTAAGCTTTAATTAATCATAATTAAATCAAAATTAAATCATTAATAACCCTAATTTTATCTATAATTAAATCTTAATTGAACTTTAATTAAATAACATTCATTTATGAATTAAACCAATTTAAGTGGATAATTAACCTTTAATTAAATAATAATTAATTAAATAACTAACTCTAATTAATTAATTTATTAAATAAAATAAACTTGGTTAAATAAATTAAATTTCCTTATATCTTAATTAATTATTATTTAAAAATAACTTAATTAAAAATAATTAACTTGGTTAATAATCCTGTTAAACTCTAATTATTTTGCCTAATTACATGATTAATTAATTAAATAATAATTACCCTAATTTATAAATTAAATAATTAAAAATTAAAATTTTGACTTACTTAATTAATTTGAAATGAGTTTTCAAAAAAAACAATCCAAAAGAAAACACTTTGAAACTTGAAATCGTGAAATTTTTCGAACTGCATCCATAGCGACTATCGCTATGACCGCAGTTTGCTAGAATTGATTTCTAGGTGAAAATTTTAGTTTAAATCTAGCTACAACATGTTTGAAAACGAAATTGTAAGAGTTTTGAAAACTTAAACAAAAGGTAAAAACTTGGAAAAGCATTTCAAAAATCTGAAGCTAGAAAAAGAGCTTTCGTTTTTCAAATCGGATTTCAAGTCCTTTGCGACTTTTCAGGGTGCTAACTACACAACAAATTCATCACATACACTTGATTTTGGTTTCAATTTCATAAACACTCTACAATAATATCATAACCAACCATTCACATATCCATATCCAAACATATCATTTAACAACCAAACCACAAATCCAAACTCAAATACAAACATATAATCATATGTCATCATAACAACATGATAATTCCACACAACAACCACTATATTTTCACAACATACAGTTCATAAAAATCAAGTATTTTTCTTTTTCAAAAAAAAGAGTTTTACTCATCGAAACTTTTTAAATTCAAGACGAACTTTTTCCAAAACTTGAGTACACTTTAGAAACTTGCAAAATTGAAACTTTGGACCCTAGAACACTTGAAATAGGATTGTCCATGTGATGTTTGGGCTCGGCCTAGGGCTTATAGGGCACGGCCATGGGTTTGTAGGGTGGATGGTTGCTTGTAGTTTGGAAGAGAAGTATTGTAGAAGATGTAGAAATGTTTTTATGAACTAAAAAGGAGATTTTAGCCAAAAGAAGTGATTTTTTCTATTTTTAAAAATTATAAAGAGGAAGTTATGGATGTTTTGCTTAAGCTCTTAGGAATTTTAAAGTAGAGAAAGAGATTGTAAAATGAGAAAAATGAAAGTTAGGGGGTATATATAGGCTTAGGAAATTAATTAAAAATTATATAAGTGCTTATTATAAAATATAAACATGCATGCACCTCCACTCCTCTCCCGCCCTTCATTTCCATCCACATGCACTCCCCTATCTCTTGCACTATTCATGCCATATCCCCTTATACTAGTGTTGAAAAAGAGAGTTTTATATGTATATACATATATATATACACACACTATTCTTTACAAAACATTTTCATTTATCCTTATATATATACACTTCAAAGAGAGGCATATACATGCACATATGCACATGTAAACGTAATGTATAAATGGCTTGTAGTGGATGCATATATATTTAAAATAGTGTTATGACATTTTAATTAACTTTTAACCAATGAAAAATCGATATTTCGAAAAATAATTTCCGACCACATTTTCTGTTTCTCTATAAGCTATATATATTGGTAAACAAATTTTGAAAATGATTTTATCATCATTAGTTACTATTTAAAATAGTTTTATTTGTTAATAAAAATCCATTTATTAATTATTTGAAAATATAATTAAATATTCATTTAAATAGCGATTAAATTCTGGGTCGTTACACTCGCCCCCCTTAAAAGAATTTCGTCCCGAAATTAGCAAACAAGGAAATAATTCTAACTACGCAAAAAGCTATATATTCATATCATAACACATACAAAGACATGTACTGAGCTTCCATAGCAAACAACATACACCATACATACAAAAACAAGCAACTGACTATCCTAACATCAACTCAGGATAGGCTTCTCTCATACGATATGTCGTCTCCCAAGTGCAGCTCTCTTCGATCATCACTCCACTGAATCTTGACAAGTCGCACTACCTTGTTACGCAACCTCTTTTCATTTCGATCCACAACATAAACTAGATGTCTAACCGCTATCAGCTTCGGTTCTATTTCCAATTCCTCTTGAGTCGATGGCTCTACGATCAAAGATGGATCATAAACATATATTCTCAAATGAGACACGTGGAACACATTATGAACTACTGCCAATCTCTCTGGCAACTCGACCTTATAAGCAAGTGATTTGATTCTCTCAAGGATACGGAAAGGTCCAACATACCTTGGAGCTAACTTCCCCGCTTTTCCAAATCTAACAGCTCCTCTTATTGGTGAAATCTTTACGAATACCAAGTCTCCAACCACAAATTCCAAATCTCTTTGCCTCTTATCAGCATAACTCTTTTGGTGATCTTGAGCCTCCTTCATTCTTTTCTTATTCACTGCAACTTTCTCTATAACATCGAGGATCATGTCTGACCCAAGTAATAGTCTATCTCCCGTCTCAACCCAACATGCTGGTGACTTGCACGGTCTTCCATATAGGGCTTCATAAGGTGTCATTCTGATGCTTGCTTGGAAGCTATTATTGTAGAAGAACTCAATTAAATGCAAATGATCCTTCCATGATCCACCAAAATCCAGAATACGTGCTCTCAAGAGATCCTCTAGAATTTGATTCACCCGCTCTGTCTGTCCGTCTGTTTGGGGGTGATATGTTGTGCTTAAGTTCAACTTTGTTCCTAAAGTTATTTGTAGTGCTTTCCAAAATTGACTAGTAAATATGGGTCTTGAAATTACAATACTCATAGAAACTCCATGCAACCTGACTATCTCTTTCATAAAAATTTCAGCTAAAGAAGCAACAGTCCTTGTTGGTTTCACAGGAATAAAATGTGCACTCTTCGTTAGCCGATCCACGATAACTCGTGCTCCTTCATTTCCTTTTCTGGTTCTGGGTAAACCATCGATAAAATCCATTGATATCATTTCCCATTTCCAATTAGGTATTTCCAAGGGTTGTAATAATCCGGTTGCCTTCTGATGATCACCTTTAATTTGTTGACAGCATGAACACTTGCTAACAAAGATAGAGATATATCTCTTCATTCCCCTCCGCTAAAACATCTGCTTCATATCCCTATGCATCTTTAGGACACCTAGATAGATACTCAACATAGAACAATAGCATTATGACAAAACCTCCTGCCTAAGACCATTGACATTCGGTACATAGATCCGTCCAGTCATCCTCAAAACTCCTCGGTTATCCATCTTAAAACTTGTACGCTGCCCATCCTCTACCTTCCTGATGATTGCCACTAAGCTTATGTCCACTCTTTTCTTGCTCATTATTCTTTCCAGGAGAGTTGGGGCAAAAGAGTCAAACATCATTCGTGCTTAAGACATCCGCCACCACATTACCCTTTCCTGGTGTATAAAGAATATCCAAGTCATAAGCTGCCAGACAATCTAACCACCTCTGTTGCCTCAGGTTCAGATCCTTCTGAGTAAGAAGATACTTCAGGGACTTATGATCCATGAAGAGCTTGAATTTTTCGCCTAATTAAAGAAAGAAAACTAACCTTAAAATCTCTATAAATTAGAAAGAAACTAAGAGGAATAGAAGAATCCTTACCCAGCAAATAATGTCTCCACATTTCTAATGCAAAGACAACCGCCAACAACTCCAAGTCATGCGTAGCGTAGTTCTTCTCATGAGGCTTCAACTGTCTACTTACATACGTAGCCACCCTACCATGCTGCATCAAAACAGCACCTAGTCCCACTCCACAAGCAACTGTGTAAACCGTGAATCCACTATTTCCATTCAAAACAGCCAAAACTGGTGCACTTGTCAATATCTTCTTCAATTCTAGAAATGCCTCTTTACACTTTGGAGTCCATGCAAACTTCTCCTCCTTCTTAGTTAGCTTGGTCAAATGGGAGGAAATCTTAGAATAATCTTAAATAAACCTCATATAGTATCCAACCAACCCTAAGAAACTGCAAACCTCGGTAGGAGTCCGCGGTCACTTCCATTCCTGAATAGCTTCCACCTTCGCTGGATCTACTGAAATACCTTCTCCTGTCACAATATGTCCTAAGAGTCTTACCACCGATTTCCAAAAATGAAACTTAGAATATTTCACATTCAGGACATGCCTCCTCAATGTTTCAAACACCACTTCCAAATGAAGTTTATGCTTCTCCTCGGATTTGGAGTAAATAAGGATGTTATCGATGAAAACTAACACAAACTTGTTAAGGACATCTCGGAAAACACGGTTCATGAGATCTACAAAATATGCAGGTGCATTGATCTGCCCGAAAGGCATAACCAACCACTCAAAGAAACAGTCAGGGCCTCTAAACGCAGTTAAGGGTATACTATGTTCAGCAACCCTCAATTGAGGGAATCCAGTAGTTGGATCCATCTGAGAAAATACCGTAGCTCCATGAAGTTAGTCAAAAAGATCAACAATGCAGGGTAGGGGATACTTGTTTCTAATGGTCAGCATATTCAACTCCCTATAATCCACGCACAATCTTAAAGATCCATCAGACTTAGCCACGAATAGCACAGCTGATCCCCAACTCGAATGACTGGGTCTAATCAACCCTCTTCTTAACATGTCATTGGTTTGCTTTTCTAATTCATTATACTCTTTCAGGACCATCCTTCTCTTGGGTTGAACTACAGGTCTAGCACCAAGGACCAAATCATTACGGAACTCTATCTCCCGGTTCAGGGGTAAGCTATTGACTTCTTCAAACATATCGGGAAAATTCTTAACAACTTCTACATAACTCATCCTGGGATGGTTCCATGGCATACAAGAAACTACACATATTAATACCAGGATCCTTGCATGATGCTTTAGCAATTCTTCCCAACTTAGTTTCTAATGATACGATCTTTTCAGCACAATCTAAAATAGCTCCATATTTCAATAACCAATCCATACCCAAAATAATATCAGATCCTTTAAAGTCTAAGACACAGGTCGCAAGAAAAGTGATGAGAAAATAAGGAAATTGGCACATCTTCTCAAATCATATTCAAATGGGTTACACCACTGTAACAACCCGCAAATTTTGAAAATATTTTAAATGAAAATTTAATTGAAACTTTGAATTTAACTATTTTAAATTTGATAAACTTGGAAAATTTAAAGGATAGTTTTAGTTTTGATGTGAATGTTTTTCCAAATTTAATAAAATAAAGATTTTTCTTAAAATGCAAATTTTGGTCGACTTTGGTCAAAGTTTGACTTTCTGTGAAAATTTTTAAAATTTGAATTTTTAACTTTTTTTTTATGAAGAAGAATTTAATTTTAACATTTTCCCAGTTTTTCGTTTTGTTAAATTTTGATGTTTACTTCTCAAATTTGCAACTTTTGGCGTATTACACGCAGTTATTTTCCCTACAACTTCTATTTTATTTTTATTGTGATTTGTTTGGGTTTAGACCATTTGGGCTAGAAAACCATTAGTTAGATGAGTAGCCTATATATAATCTCCTAGGGTTTTGGCTAGCCTCCACATCCATTCATTTGTGCCTCCATAGAAAAATGTAACTCTTCTTCTCCTTTATCTTCCTTCTCCAAAACCCTAGACATCTCCCTCTTCTTCCTCCACAATTTTCCTCCTCCTTCTCCACAAATTTCGGCCACAACATCTCCTCTTCCTCTAACCACAAAGCCCTAGCCTAAAAACCCACTACTCCCCTCTCCTTCTCCCTAGATCTTCTTCTCCACCACTCCTCGTCTCCCAAAATTTGCCATCACCTTCACCACCTCCTCTCACCTTCTTCTCTTCTCTCCTATTCTCCACCTCTTCCCAAAAACCTAGACCCTCCTCTACCAAAACCCTAACCCTAGGCCGAAAACCCCTTCACCAAAACCTAGTCTAACCAAACCCAAACCCATATGGCCGAACCCCCTTTACCCAAAATCCATATGGTCGAACCCAAACACTAATAAACTAGCCTATAGCCAAGCCTATGCACCCCTAGTCAAGCCCTCTTCACATGTTTATATTTTTATTTATTTATTTTTCTATTTATTTTTCTATGTATTATTTACGTATGGAATTTATTTTTATTTTTCAAGCGTCGGATTTGGATTCTCCTCTCACTCAAACTGGTCCGTAGTTTGTTGATTTTTGTGTTGCACTTTGAATCACTTTTCCAACCAAAGAAAGGTGAGAAATCACACTTGACATACGTACTTATTTATTTGATGAATTAATGACAATTGAATTGTTAGGATATGTATATGCAAGTTTGACATTTCACATATGATTTTATTTTGTTATTTCATATGTTTATATCATGTTATTTCATATGCTTATATTATGTCATTCATATGATTTTATTTTATTATTTCATATCATATTATGTATGTTTGATCATATGTCATGGTATGTTGAATATATATTTTTATGTTTATTTCATATTCTGAAATCACACTGCAAGTTCCTTCACTATGGGTTGAAATGATACATACCCGAACGATCTTTAGAGTAAGGAAAAATTGTTATGGGCTGAAATGATAGGCTTGAGCAATTTTATTTGACTTGGGATTGCAGGTTTGAAATGATATAAAACCTGAAAAATCTATAAATTGTGGATTGAAATGATAAATGCCCGTATTTACTTGACCCTAGGGTAGAGAATTTTATACAGACTCCGTGGTTGATTTAAAATGATTTTTCTAAAAATTATTAAGTATTTTGGATTTTTATATATGAATCTCAACTAAAATCTATTGTAATAATTTCTGTGAATTTGTTTACATGTGTTAAAATTTTATAAGAAATAAATGGTTGGAAATGTAAATTTTGGAATCTAATTTACAGTATGAAGGTTAATTGAAATTTTATAAGCCGATTTGACTTAATAATAGTATCCTATTCTAACCTATAAATTGTAAGTTTTAATTCATGTAATAGTGATAAAATAAATGTTTTGTGAAAAGAATTGTAAGTTAAAACGTACATTTGACACGTAAGTTTTAACAAATGAAAATGGTATGATTTAGGAAATAAAAATGATAAATGTCATTTATTGAAAAGAAATAAAAAGGGTAAGTAAAAATACTTTTAACTTGGTATAAAGATTTATGCTTTAAAATTTGATGTTTTAGTGACAAAGTTATTAAATCAAAGGTGTGATTTCTTTAATGACTAAACAGCTAAATTTGAGTAATATAATAGGAATGATATAATGATTTTGATAAAAACTGCAAAGATATGTACTATTTGATTATATAAACTATTGTAGTAGGAAGTATTACTGTAGCAATTCTGCACTGCTGCAATTTCCTTACTATAACAATTCTGCACTGCTGTGATTTCCTTACTGTAACAATTCTGCACTGCTGCAGATTATTACAGTAACATTTCTACACCGTTGCGAATTCTTACAGTAGCATTTCTGCACTGCTGTGAATTCTTACCGTAATAGTTCTGCACTACTGTGAATTCTTACAATAGCACTTCTGTACCGCTGTGTTTTCTTAAAAGTGACATTTTCTAAATGCTACAATTTTCTTAAAGGTTACATGTATGGTTCTAAAAGTTACATTCTTAAAGTGCTATGATCTCTAAACTTTTATGTTTAAAAAGGGTTATAATTAAATTAATTTGGAAGTATTACTACTTTGGAAAATTGAATATTATTTTAAAAGAATAATGATATGGAATTTATATGGTTTAGAAGGAATATGTTTGATATGAAATATAAACCATTTGAAATTTATATAACCACGGGTTATAATAACGATTGGTTGTTAAAGAGACCGGGATCGGATATGGGCATACTCTTTGTCGATACCGAAAACCACTTTAACAACTGTGTACGCGGTGGAGATTCCAGAATGAAGTAGGATGGTGGCGACAATCCTAAAGGTATATTTACGTGGACCTAACTCCCGTGAGTTAGCATAAGGTGGCTAAAACATGAGCGATTCTCGGGCCAAGGAGGTAGCTCCTCTAATCGGACACACTTCATCGTTAGCCATTCTATTACTTTGTGATTGACTTGGTACGCACCTTTGATTCGGGAGTGTGGATCGAGTTGGGCGGTAGTTGCGGCTATGCGTTACCAACAGCCCGGATGCGTAATTGGTATATCTACCCTGGCATTGCCTAGTCGTGGCGTGTCACCTACCCTAGCGCGCCTTCTACGAGTTTGTTTTATGTCGTACCTATGTGGTATCCTCTGGCGGCTCCAGTTTACGGTGAGCTACGGTACTGTATAGACTATTGGCATACCTAAAAATGTGTTAAGGTGGAAAATGTAAAGCCTTAATGCTATTTTTAAATAGTATACTTTACTTTAGACCCTATTATAATAGCGTATATTACTACATAGTAGATAGTTTAATGAATCCTTAGAGGATGGGCGATCCCAAGCATCCTTTAAGTTATTGATGCATTCCTTTACATTTCAGTTGAGTTTATTTACATTTTATAAGTATGTATGTCCTGACTCGAGTGTTTTGTGTTTTGCTTCACGCTCGGGTCAGCCTGAGTTCCACAGCTTTGGTTTCATCCTCTTTCGAAGCTAGAGATCCGCTGAAGATTCAGCCGTCTACTTGATATTTTATTCCAGTTATTTCCCCGCCACTTTTTCTTTGTAGTAGAAACTTATGTATCTAACTTTACTAGTATATT
This sequence comes from Allium fistulosum, assembly GCA_030737815.1. NCBI lineage: Eukaryota > Viridiplantae > Streptophyta > Magnoliopsida > Asparagales > Amaryllidaceae > Allium > Allium fistulosum. Next base: position 914,774,559 of record CM060908.1, read on the forward strand.
TGTTTTCAGACTTGGTATTATGTATTGGTTTTGAGACTTTGTATCTAGGAGCTTCATGAACTCCTATGTTTATTTATTCTGCTATGAAGTTATTCTGATATTCTGTGTCTGTGATTCTGTGATTGATTTTATTTGCCCCAAATTTTATTAACAATCTGTTGTTTTGAATTATTCAAGTCCGACATGTGTGGTTTTATTGTCGATTTGAATGGTCCAAAATGGCGGGATGTTACAACCACCTATTGGGTTAGACATACACATAGAGTTTTCTACAATACTAGGAATAAGATGAAATTTACCTACTAATTCACAAGAGATAAAACTATGAGAGGCACCAATATCAAATAATGCTTGAACAAAAATACCATTAATCGGTAAGATACCTTCAAGAATGCCTTTCCCCTTCACATCCATTGAAGTGGACGGTTCATTCTTATGGCGTACACATTGGACTGTTGCGCCTTCTTCATGAGTGGGCAGTCTTTAATCATATGGCCCGGTTGATAACAAAGCAACTTCTGGACCATTGGAGAGATGAGTCTACTTTGCTGCTTCGGAGCTCCGTGGTTCGAACAGTACCTTGAAATATGACTTTTTTTGCTTACATAGGTAACAACTAATATTGTTGAACTTTTTCCCTTTATCTCTCCTAGATTGAGCTTCCTTTTATTTGAAACGTTACCACTCGTATTCCCACCGGTTGGTGCTACTGGAGTAAGCTTCTTCTTTTCCAAGGCCTCGTACCTCAGAGCCATATCAACTAAATCCACAGAAGTACCTTTAACGTGAGCAATCATTTTCTCATGGTACTCTTCCCTCATTCCCAACACAAACATCTCATTTTCTTTAATGGGGTGTTGATCAATTCTGGCCCAAAATAAGATAGCTCCTTGGACTTCGTCTCATACTTTGCTATAGACAGATCCCCCTGCTTCAAGTCCTTGAAGTTATGGTACATCCTCATCCTTCCTATTGTTGGAAAGAATTAGTCCTCAAAAAAAATTTTAAATCGGGCCCACGGAAACTCTTTAAAGGAACATTTACAGTATGGGAGTCTCATCAAGCTGCTGCTCCCTCTTGCAGTTGTCATGCTGCTAAGAACCTTTTCTATTCATCAGATAAACCAAGACCTTTAAAAATCATTTTGCAAGATCGCAACCAAGCTTACACTTCCATGATAGACTCGGTTCCTTTAAATGGTTTCCTTCCGAGGTTAGTGTAATCGTTGCATTAGGTTGCGAAATTCACTATTGGCTGCTCTGGGACTACCTCTGCGGCAATCCGAACTCCTGCAGGATTTGAGGTTCGACCATTTGTAGTTGTAATGCGCCTGCTTCCCTACCTCGTCTACATCGGTTGCTCATGTCTTACTACCTTGACATAATAGGATAATCTTAGAATACTTGGACGAGATAAATCTTGAAAGAAGGGTAACAATCTAACCTATCAAGCTGATCTATCTATCAGATATATATATATATATATATATATATATATATACGAATAAAAATTACAAATACGCACTCTCGAAGCTAACCCTAACCCAAAGCCTAATTGTTCGCTTAAACTAAGCTCTAATACCAAAATGTAACAACCACCTTTCTTGCACTGAAAGACAAGCCATCAAAGAGTAGAAGACAAAGAAAGATAAGAAGAAACGACACAATCACAGAACCTCACCACGAATCAGAACAACATATAATAGATAACATAGGATATTGCATAGTAATTTCCATAATAATAATACATCAGAGTAATTACATTACAACCTTCAACCGGACAGTTATAACTACCTGCCCATACAAAAATACATGGATCATACATAAACACAGGGAAATTTGAAATAATTAGCTAACGGTGAAGCCTCCTGCTCCAGCTTCTTCAAAATGCTTTTATAAGAAACCTAGATCACTTGGTTGCTCATACAAATTTGAGTACCCAAGAGTTTTAGAGAAAAAAATAAAACTCCAGGTCAAACATGGATCTGGTGTGAGTAAACTCAAAACAACTTAATTTTTACTTTTATAAAACGCTTTGAAAATCAAAGGTGTCTCGTAAGACCACGCCGTATATAAACACGGATGAGTTTTTACCTTATGATAACCAAAACACTGTATATAGAAATCCAGTGATATTATCACAATGTCTAGGGTTTTCAAATAAACAATTCACATAGCCAAAATTATTACATTAATTAAATTTCAGCATAATAGGTATACAACTAAGACCGAAGGCACTTATTGAAAAATGGATTCTATACAATGACCAGGCTACTGGGGTACCGCCCATCACGGTGCATCTCTAGATAAAATAACACCGAGGTCGAACCTATCAACCTCTGCCAACACAAGACCAGCCTCCCTTTACTGGATAGTGCCGAATAAGATCACTCCTCGGTTGGGTCAGACACCGTACCGAAGCATAAATGAGTTAATAGTAGAGATTCTAGATAGGGATGACCTTACCCTCATGCACTGCAACAAAATACCCTGTTTACAACAGACAATACCCATTATAATAGGGGTTTCGCAACGGGTCAGTGTCCGTCTTATTATGCGATGTTGTAATATACCTAAAAGATTTTACAATGGTTTAAAATCATTGTAAAAGCTCGTTGTAGTAAACATTTTTACAACGGTCCAAAACCATTGCAATAGAGTATTTTACAGTGGTTACTGCCTGTTGTAATATGTAGCATTTCTTTAAAAAACATGATATTACAACGCGTACCGAATGTTGTTGTAGATTAAAATACAACTGGTCCAACCCGTTGTAATAGACCCTAACTACAACACACGTAGACTGTTGCAATAAAACCCAAACACAACAGGCATTGACCGTTGGCCTTTTACAACTGTTTTACACTGTTGCAAAATAAATGCAAAATAATAATATAAAAAATTAGCGGTAGCTTCTATACAATACACCTGTAACAATATTCAATAATTTAATGACTAATAAATATTATCATAAAAAATTCAAAATCACATTTACAAAAAGACTAAATAAAGCTACAGTCACAAAGTTCTAATACATTGCAAAAGGGTAGATAAGATTACATTCACAGAGTTCCAACATATAACACATAATCCATAAACATATGCACAATTAACAATTCCAAAAAGCTAAACATTTCCGAAATGCATATTAAGTTCTAAATAGAGTACTTCTTAAAAATGTTCAGCATCTCCCTACCTTGAGGAAATTTCACCTGACAAAGCAATAGATGTTACACATAAGCTATGGATAATTTGACCTAACTACAGAAAATATATATTAAGAAGAACTATTGTTGTTCACTGAAGTTACTAAACGTTACCTCCTACGTGTCTCTGCTGTTTGTGAAAGATTTTCTTTTCATTATTTTCCAATAATATACGACGAAATTGTGGGTTCGAGGCATCTTAAATTATATGCCACTTTACTGGGAAGAAACCATTCCACTTATCCTACTGCCAAAATTTCATGCTTTTGTCGATCAAGCATTTCAGTTACTCCACAAAACGGCTACTAGCTTTTACCTATCATTTTAATTCAAATGAATAACATGATAATAAACGTCTAATAATAAAAATACAAGAGAAGAATGCATCAGGTTGCTTAAGAAAATACATACTACAAGTGAAAATCTCACCCAAAAGAAGATGAACATTAGAGTTTACTGATCATAATTGGTTAGAAAAAACTTACACAAAAGAATATGAATACAGGGCATTTGCTTCCCTTTTCAGTCATCTTCTCTTGTGCAAGTTGAAAAGCATGGTCAAGCTTCCTATTTCCATTCTGCATACTTGTCCATACATTGTACTTTATGCTCTTGTGTACATCTTCACTACATGATTTAATCACAAAAAATAAAGCCTGGTCATACATTGTTGTGAAATTTGGAAGATTATACAATTCCTTCTTTATTGTGACAGCAAGTTTGTTTTTCTCATCATTCTTTAAAGTATCGACAGAATCAATTGAGTTACTACTGCTGTTTACCCATGGGCCTCGGGTTTTTTCATTCAAACCACAATCACCAACCCCTTGTCCTTGATTGCTGGCATAATTTCTTCCACTTTCTTTGTTGTTTCCAAAATTGTTTGGATAAGGCACACCGGCTTCTACTTGGTGGTCGGTATATGAGTTTATATTGTTGACGAGGATAAATCTCTTTGTATTTACAGCGGTAGGTACCTACAAATAAAATAGTAATATATAACCTCGTTTGATTTTAGATTTACTTCAGCAAATGTAGGATAAGATGAGAAGTCAATACATAAGAGAAGTACAATACCTTATGCATAGGTTTGAGTGATTGCTTTGCAGTGTAGAAGCTAGTTTCACATCAAGCCAACAGTTGATTATTTTGTTTTTGTACCAGTAGAATTTGAAGTAGCTGACATCTTGGAAGTATAAAGGTTTTAACTTCGGGGAGGGTCAATGATCATATTTTCATAACATCCATATCCATTAGCATATAGAAGAGATGAATCCCATCCATAAGCAGAAACCAGCTCAGGGCTATAAGAAACTTAAGGAAGAAAAGTAGGCGAAACAAGAGACTGCTGAAAATTTGGGCTTATATAATATGTTTGTGGACTCATATATGGAAAGAATTGAAGAAAAAATATTGTATTTTGTATTTGTTTTTCAGTCTTTGATAAATACAACAATGATGATATTGTAAAAGCCTTCATATATAGGCTGAATAAGAGAAAATGGTTATAATGGGCTGCGGGTTGGCCCAGAACAATACAACCCGCATTTGTAACATCGGTATAACTTATACCGTATATTCTCCTCAACTATCATATGTTTCGCTTATTCGCCCCCTCAAACCCAAATTAGGTTTAGGGTTTGCGAGCGATTCTCATATCCTGTTGCCGACTTTGAAAATTTGAGAGAATAGAGTTAGACAATCAACTCCTGGTTGGCTTCAATCAGCATCACAAACTCAAATAGCAATAAAATTTTAGAGCGCTCATGTCTTTGAGATTGAATTGTGTTGCTGTTTGTCGAATGCTTCAGTTGTCACCTGTAGGGCTTCAGGAACATAGATCTAAGCCTTAGATCTCAGATTGGTGTCACCTTCATCAACATTGAGCTCGTGTCTGAAGCAAATGAAACTCTGCCTCGAGAGAGGTTTGGTTAGTATGTCGGCCTTCTGGTAAGTGGAAGGTACGTAGTTAACTCTAAGCTCTCCTTTGATAACTTGCTCTCGTACGAAATATAAATCCAGTTCCATATGTTTCGTACGAGAGTGTCGAACTAGATTAGTAGTGAGAGAGATAGCACTTTGATTATCGCACCATATAGTAGCCCTGTTGTTGAATCTGATATGTAATTAACTTAGAAGAGACTTTATCCACATAATCTTAGCAGTAGTGCTAGCTAAGCTTCGGTATTCGGCTTCAGTGCTAGATCTAGACACTGTTGGCTGTTTTTTTGCACACCAGGATATAGGATTATTACCTAAAAACACACAGTAACATGTAGTTGATCTTCTATCATCATGATCTGTTGCCCAATCTGAATCTGAATAACCAGTAATGTGTAAAGATGAACATGATTGCAGAATTAGTCCTTGATTGATAGACCCTTTAAGATATCTTAAAATTCTCTTTACTGCCTTCCAGTGCTCATCTAGTGGTCTTTGCATGAATTGGCTCACTTTACTAACACTATAGGAAATATCTGACCTGGTTATAGTAACATACTGTAGTGCCCCCACTATGCTCCTATATTGTTTGTCATTTAATATTGGTTCACCTTTGTTTTTTGAAAGATGCAAATTGCTTGTCATTGGAGTGGGAAGTGAATTTTCCTTGTCCATCTTGGCCTTTATTAGAATTTCACTGATGTATTTTTTCTGATTTAAATGAATCTCTGAATTTGATACTCTTTTAACCTCAATGCCTAGAAAATAATTCAGCGCTCCCACGTCTTTAATAGAAAATTCTTCCTTTAGACATTGTGTAATATTACAGATCTCTGACTTGCTATTTCCTGCAATGATAAAATCATCCACATAAATTAGTACATAGGTTACTGTATGATTAAGAAATTTAGTAAATAAGGAATTGTCAGATTTTGTTTGATTGTAGCCATGTTTGGATAATGTAGTCTTCAGTTTCTCAAACCAGACTCTAGGTGCTTGCTTGGGACCATAAAGTGCTTTATTAAGTTTGCACACAAATTGTTCACTGTCCTTCTTTATAAATCCATATGGTTGCTCCATGTACACTTCTTCCTGCAATTCACCATTGAGAAAAGCATTATTCACGTCTAATTGTTGAATGGCCCAATTCTTATGCAAAGCAATTGTTAAAATTATTCTAATTGATGTGGGTTTCACAACAGGGGAAAAGGTTTCATTGAAATCAAATCCATTTTGTTGTGAATACCCTTTTGCCATCAATCTTGCTTTGTGCTTAAGAATTGAACCATCAGGATTTTTCTTTAACTTGTATGTTCATTTGCATCCTATGACATTTTTATTCATAGGTCGTGGCACAAGATCACAAGTGTTATTTTTGATTAATGCATCATATTCCTCTTTCATAGCAATTTTCCAGTTGTCGTCTGCAACTGCTTGTTGATATGTGCTTGGCTCACTTATATCTGATTCAACACTGTATATTTTTGGTTTAAATATACCACTTTTTGCCCTAGTTATCATATGATGACCGGTGCTTGCAGGAACAGTGGGTTGATTTTCTTCAACATTAATGATCCCTTGTTGAGTATTGGTTGACTGCTGGTCATTCAATACTTGACATGGATCATATGAATTGTTGCTGTCTGGTTCAGCATTATCAGCTCTTGGTGATGCTTTAGTTTGCTCATGACCTGGTTCACTTGTGAACATGGTGTGTTGTGGGCTGATATCTCTTCTGTCATGGTTGTCTTCACTTTGAACTGGTATGATTATCTCCGATGAAGATAATATTGGAGGTACAGAGTATTTTGTATTGTATACCTTCTGAGATGTTTTGATATCTGCATTGCTAAAAGGAAATTCATGTTCATTAAATATCACATGTCTAGATATATATACTCTACCATTGCTATCAAGATGCTTGTAACCTTTCTGATTTGTAGGATAACCGAAGAATGTGCATGGTGTAGACCTGTAGTCAAGTTTGTGTGAGTTGTATGGTCTTAGATAGGAAAAACACTGACATCCAAACATTTTTAAATTTTGATAATCTTGTTTGACTTTGGTTAGTACTTCCATAGGACTCTTATATTCGAGTGTTTTTGTAGGCAGTCTATTAATCAAGTAGACTGCTGTAGAAAAGGCATCAGGCCAGAATTTGAGTGGCATAGATGCTTGTGCTAATAAAGTCAGACCAGTTTCAACAATGTGTCTGTGTTTTCTCTCAATGAGACCATTTTGTTCTGATGTGTAAGGACATGTGGTCCTATGTGTGATTCCTTTGCTTTGAAAATACCTTCTTAGTGGCAGAAATTCCTTACCTCTATTTGTCTGCACAATTTTTACCTGATTATTTGTCTGTCTTTCAACATTTGTGATGAATTGTATCACTGCATGGTTAGTCTCGGATTTTGATTTTAAGAAATAAATCCATACAAATTTGGAGTAGGCATCAATAAATGAAATATAATATTTATAACCATAATCAGTACTAATTGGAGCATGTCCCCAGAGATCTGGTGCAATTAGTTCAAGGGTATTGTTATACACAGTCTCAGAATCTGGGAATGCAAGCTTATGACCATGGTTTGAGGTTTCGGCCGGAACCACGAGATTCCGAACAACTCGTACCGGTTCCGGCCGATGACGGGACGGGATTAGAGCAAAATCCCGTCCCGTCCAAACAGTCAAAAAAAATCGAAAGAAAGAAAAAATTCATACGCGAAAGTGTTATATCAGAAGAAGAATAGAAGAGCGACAATCAAATATCAAAAATTACGCTCGAAATCAAAATCGAAAAGGCACAGAAAAAAACAAACCTTGTTGTTCGCTCAAAATCGAGCAAGCTTCGACGTCGTGTGGTGCTTCGACATCGTAGAAAGAAATTCGAGTGTATGATCGCAATTGCAGGTGAATCTTGAATTTATTTTTTCGCTTTCTGCCCATCGTTTTTTTCATGGTCGGCTCTTTTTTTTTCTGTCTTCGTTTCTGAGTCGCTCTTTGTAAACTAGGGTTTTGTAAAGGGGGTCGAGAAACTGGGCTGATTAGGGCTGTATGATTAAAACTGGAGTGTGGACTTGGGCTTTGAAATGGATTAATTTTATTAATTAGGGCTGAATGTGATGAGGTAAGCTGGCCTGGGCTATTTTATTCATTTAATTCAGTTTAGAGTATTAGTGAAATTCTAATTCTAATTAAACAAATTTAAATTTATTTAATTTGGTATAAACATATTGGGTTAGGGTATTTTATATTATTATTTGCATCGACCGTTATTAAATTTTCGTTAACAAACCATTGTAAACCATAATCGGAACCGAAACCGAAATCAAAACCGAAACTTCCGAAATTTCTGAAATCGTCCGAAACTAAGAAAATTTCAAATGAACGAAACCGAGACCGAAACCGAATTTTCGAACCTTGCTTATGACTTTTGCCTAATTAACAATATGTGCATGTGTAAGAAGTTGGAATTTTATCAACAAGAATATTATCACATCTACTCAACACATGCTTAACAACATTTATACTAGGATGTCCCAGTCTACAATGCCATACATCAAATTTTTCACTGTATTTTTCAGCATTTCTTGTTTCAATTACATGACACCATTTACTTTTGCATTCAGATTTTCTTGAGCTTGTGACATCAAATTTGTATAACCCCTTATGTTTTCTACCCTGCAAAAGAACTTCATCAGTTAGATTATCTTTCACTACACGGTATTCTGAGTGAAATTCAAAATAGACATTATTATCTTTGGCAAATTGTGATACACTCATCAAGTTTTTTCTAATTAATGGTACTCTTAGTAAATTTTTAAGATAGAGTTGCCTAGTACCATTAATGCTGGCATTTCCAATATGAGATATATGTACAAACTTGCCATTACCCATATACAGTAATTGTTTACCTTTGTATTCCCTGTTGCCAAGATTTAGCTGGCTCAAGTTGTTTGTCACGTGGTTGGTTGCACCAGAATCTGGATGCCAACTGTCATCATGAATGTCTTCAATCTTTGTTGTGCTACTGTCTGTATTTTCTGACTTTGATTATTGCTGCATGTTTACCATATTGACACTAGGATTTTGTGATCTTGCATTGTTGCTGCCCTGTTGTGCTGGAGTAAAATTTGCATCAAACCTGAAATAACACTTGTTTGCGATATGGCCATACTTCTCACATATTTGACATCTTGGTTTGTTGTTATTATTGTAATTCCATCTACCACTCCTTCCTCTGCCTCTGTTGGATTGACCACCTCTGTAATTACTTGACTGATTTCTGATGTTTTGATTCTTTTCTTGATTCCTATTTTTGTTAGCAGAGACATAATTGGCATTATACTCCAAGTTTGTTGGTTTCTTTTGCTCTAATCTGCCCTCATGAGCAATTAGCATTGACTGAACAGACTGAAGTGATGGCAGTGTTTCATTAGATGATATTATGGCTACCACAGTTTCATACTCTTTATCCAAGCCACTTAATATACACAGTATTTTTTCAGTGTCTACTACCTTATGCCCAGCACAAGCCAATTGATCACATATAGTTTTTGCCTTAGACAGATAATCTCTTATGCTTGCACTATCCTTTCTTAAGTTTTGTAACTGTCTTTTGTATTGCATTATTCTTGCTGCAGATTGAGAACTGAATATTTGTTCAATTGTATGCCAAATCTCATAAGTAGTCTTGCATCCAACTAATTGTGGCATTAGATTTGCACCTATAGAAGACAGTAGCCAAGAACTGATCGGGCTATCTTGTCTTTCATGTGTAATGTAATCTTTATTGCTGACTAATTTTTCTTCATTGTCTGCAGTGAATCTTGATGGGATAATTAATGTACCATGAACGTATTCTTGCAAGTCATAGCCCCTTATAGCTGTTTCAATCTGAAACTTCCATAGCAAATAGTTAGATTCGTCTAACTGAATGGTGATGACCTGGCTCTGAGGCTTGATGATGGATTTGATCAGATCTTGAGGACATTTGACTGATCTTGGGTAGTTCTTGAAACTGAACTGGATGATGCAGCAATGTTGCTGTTTTCATCAGTCATTTTGGAGACAAGGATCTGAAAAAGAATTGCTAAGCAGATTAAAAGAGACTGAAAGAATCAAGAAGTGCAACCAGAATCAGGTGGGTGATGAAGATTCTCTGACACCTGCTTCTTGGCACGGCACAGAAGGTAAGATGATCGAAATCTTGAGATTTCTGATGAATCAAGTACAGCCGATGGGGTGTTTGATGATGAGGTTTCTCTGAGACACCTTCTTCTTGGCACAGCACTTGATTCAAATGATGAAAAAACTGTACACGGTTGTTTAACCGTGTACAACACTCTCAAATGATGATATTTCTCTGATGAAAGCAATTTGTTGTTAAGCAATTTTCTATGGCTCTGATACCATGAAAGAATTGAAGAAAAAATATTTTACTTTGTATTTGTTTTTCAGTCTTTGATAAATACAACGATGATGATATTGTACAAGCCTTTATATATAGGCTGAATAAGAGAAAATGGTTATAATGGGCTGCGGGTTGGCCCAGAACAATACAACCCGCATTTGTAACATCGATATAACTTATACCGTATATTCTCCTCAACTATCATATGTTTCGCTTATTTATATTGACCATCATAACTTAGAATAGCACCGGGTACGACACGGTTAATGAAGAATGTCCAGCTTGATAATTTGGTACGTAGTACATTAGTGACCCGTTGTCAGAATGAGCCACTTGAAAATAAGTTATGAAATGTGCATAAGCATAAAAGCATTGCTTCTTAAATAGTATGTAGTAGATGCAAGCAATAATATTTCCAACTATATTTGCCACCTGAAAATAAGTTATGAAATACTTACAATTCTTATCTTTTATGTAGTAGATGCAGGCAATAATATTTCTAACTATATTTGATATATTAGAATATTTGATATACTAGAATCAAGAACAAATAATATTAGTGAACACGGTAGGTGGGATGAGCAATTAAAACAATATAAGACTTACAAAATACAAGATAACAATGCGTTTCTGATATAACTGCAGCGGTTGGTGGTCGAAATTTGAAAGCAACGATTACCAAATCAAATTAGCATTATTTCAAAAACAAACATACTCCTAGATTGATCAAAATGGCAATTTTGTGTGTCTTGAAATTATCATAACAGCTACACTGCTACAAGTTAAAATAGGTAATCAAGGATATATCAAATAAGCGGTGTAGAGTGTAGACATGAAACCCATAGTAAGAGCTACCAAATGCTTGATCAATATTGACATGAGACTAGTATAAATAAAAATTAATTTCTTCACTGTAACCCTGAATCAACATGCATATGGAAAAAAATAGAACTTAAATAATTATCAACGAAAAACATAACATCACATGGGCATAGAACTGAATTCATTTTAAAGCACACTGATGATGATGAATTTACTTACATAGGGTTGACTTTCAACATAACTAATGGGCGTGTAGTAACTCTGATTATCCCACTCTCTTGGTGAACCATTAAACCCTATAAATCAGCATACAACAAATATATAAGACTGTAAGACCTATAATTATAAGTAAATCCAATCAATTAAACTGAATAATTACTGCATACCAGGGTAGCAATACCCATAACAATATAAGCCTTGATCACCAAGAATAGCTTCCTGGTCAACTTCACTCTCTTTAATGCTGCTTGTAGTTGCATCAACTGAAGATATACATGACTGCATTATGTTTTATCACTTTCGATCATTCCCCATAACCTATCAACTAATACTTCATCTCAATCAGAACTACATGTAGTGAACTAGACCAGAACCATATCCAAACAACGGCTTTGATATCAATCAGAACTGCATCAACTCACTTGGACATAGTTTGAACAACTTCATCAATGCATCTTATTTCAACCAACAACCATACAGAGAATTAGATTAGAACAATAACCTAGTTCTCAAGCATCTCTGTAATCAAACACAGTCATCACAACAAAAATATAAAGTCATTTATTAACATCCAACTCAGATATGTTCAACATCAAAAGGTTTCAAGCTCTTAGCCATTATCACATGCCTTCCTAATGGCAGCAAGCTTTAGATAGTCTAGAACCAAGATAAATCAACCCAAGCACGGACTTCAAATTCAACGTAGCTCTATCTTTAGACCCAAATAGCTTCAGGTGATAACGTCGCTTTTAGATTCAAAATTCAGCATCAGATTCACTTTTTTAAGCGACATCAGATCTAGGCGTCGCAAGTATCTAAACGCGGCTGATGTTTTCTAGTAGCTTCAACAAATAAGGCACCGCAACATTGATTAAAACCATCAGATCTATATCACAAGCAACACTCAACTCTAGAACCCATAATGACATCATTAACGTCGAACTGATCCCTAGAGTATCAACACAGTAACTTCTCTGATAATCTATACTCGAGTCGATGGTAGTGTGGACAAGCACACAGCGGCATCAGGAGGAGTAGCTCAGGCAGATAGATTTACTTTTCATGGTGCCAAAGCAATTGTGGATCAGGGTTTAGAACTGAGAAAGAGGAATGAAAAATCAAAAGAACAGGTGAAGGCACAGGTGAAGGCAGGCATGAGGAATAGTAATAAATATTACAGAAAATTAAACGTTTTTGCCTCAAAGACAGGCCTTTAATATTTTATCCTGAAGGACAACTTTTTTTAGGTATCAGTTTTTGGTTATTGACAGCAGTTTTTAGGTATCAGTTTGTAGTTACCGGTAGCAGTTTTTAGGTATCAGTTTTTAGTTTGGTAGCAGTTTTGTTGTCCTTATGAATAATTTTGGAAAATGTTTGTCCTTATAAATAATTTTTAGGAGAATGTTTGTGGTAAAAATATTGAGGTTGTGTCCTTGAGGCAAAAAATATACAAATCTTTGTCCTTTAAATTAATTCCCCCTAAATATTAGAGCCAAAATTTCGGTGTTGGAGGCAAAATTTTCGGATTGGGGGGGGGGGGTTCAAAGTGATTCATAATTTCCTTTAGATCCAAAAAACTTGTTTTTAGAATTTTTTATTGTTTACTAAATTTTATGAAAATTTTCAATTTTCTTCTTTAGATTTTATGAATGTTTTTAAATTTTAATGATTATACTAGAAAATTTCAAAATTTTACATTAATTATTAATTACTTATTAATCATTAATTATTAAAAATTAATTATTAAGTTGTAAATAATAAATATTAGTCTTAATTACTAATTATTAATTATTTATTAACAGTTATCAATTATTAAATAATCAATATACATTATAATTATTAAATATAAAATAATAAATAATAAATTTTACTTCTTAGTTACTAAATATCAATTGCTTATTAATTGTTAATTATTAAATATTATTCTTAATATATACTAATCATCAATTATATAATAAAAATTATGTTATAGCAATTATTAGTTATTAAAAATTGCTTCTTGTTTGTTAATTATTAATTGTCAGTTGTTATCTATTACTTCTTAATTATAATTGAATATTAATAATTAAAATGTAACAACCCAAAATTCTGATCATTTGATTTTAAATATTTAATTAATTTTAGATATTTAAATATTTGGATTTTGGAATTTAATACTAGGAATTCAATAATAGTGATCGATAAAATATTTATACTAAGAATTAAATATTTGAATGGTGAACCAAATATGAATTAAATAGATTTAATAGTGTCATTTAACTTCTTTTAATTAATAAATAATAATTGAGAATCATTTTGCAAATTTATTACAATAACAAATGGTTCGAATATAATAAATAATAAGAAAGATCAAATTGTAATAAAACGACCCGGAATTTCATTGCTTTGATTTGCGAATATTTAATTAATTTTAAATATTCAAATAAATGGTTTTATAATGAAAATAAAACTCTTTTTAATAATAAATAATAATGGCGAAATAGTTTTTAAAATTTGTTTACAAAAATATATAGTTCGATGAAAAATAGAAAATGTGACCGGAAATCATTTTTCGAATTTCGACGTTTCATCATATAAAAGTTATTTGAAATGTTGTGTACACATTTGTAAATATATATTCAAATATATGCAATGTTATAAACATATATTAGTAATTTAATTAGGGTTAAGTGTAATTAATTAAGTTAAGAAAATGATGATGTGACACTTTGGCAACTATAATAAAAAATAAAAAGAGAAATTAACATCATTAGGAGACATAAGTACATTAGAGTACTTATGCATGTTGACTTTGATTTGATGGGAGGGTGGCTAGATGTGGGCTGAAATGGGTGAGGTAGAGGAGAGGGTGTGACATGGCATGCATGTGTAGAGGGTAGAGTACATGAGGGTAAAAAGGTAATTTGCTATTTCTATTTTATATAAAACTAATTTTTCACCTTTCTTACTCATTTTATTTTCATTTTCTCTTCTGTTATCTTCCTCAAAGCTGCATGAAACCTTTTAATGGCTTCCAAAATAATTTTTCATGCTTTAAGATTTCAAAAATTAACTTTCAAATATTTTAATAACTTGTTTAAAGGTTCCTTTTTTTCCATTTAAATTTCTTCCATTTTACCCGAAATGGTTTCGGCTATAACTTATTACAAATTACCCCAAAACCATATTTTCTTTTTTCCAAACCATGTGTATATCCAGTGGCCACAACTTTGTAGTTTACCACTTTTTCCTATTTCGAACTTTGATGCTCCAAAAATTCATTTTTTTGCAAGAGTGTTTTTGAACCTAGATTTTGACGACCAAAAATACCCCTCACTGTTTTGGCTATAACTTCCTCAAAATTTAACTTTTTTTAGTAATTTTTTTTTGAATGATAGAGGAAAGAATTATCTAAAACTTTCCCTTTAATCACTTTTCCAAAATCTAAGAGGAAAGGGTCCAAAAGTCGAGTACAAAATGATCCATTTCGAAAAGAATTTGTGGTTTTCCAAACTTCCCGAATTTCAAAGTGTATCAAGTTTTCAAAGGATTTCCAGTGAGTTTAACTCACATTTAATTTTATTATATCGTATTAATGATTTTATAAATGTTTATCGATTGTTTGGATGTTAGTTAAATTGTTTGATTGCTTGTTCGGTTGCATTTCCGATTGGAAAATGGATGACATTAATTTGATCGTTATAAACCAATATGATTATCTATATGTTATCCATAACCATTATTTTGCAGGAAAAATATGTAGTGAGACCCAAAGGGGGTTTCTCGCCCATAAAATATTTATTTACATCCATATGTTGTTATTGATGATTAATTGAAATTAATTTCTGATATTCCATTTAATAGTTTGAATGTCGTTATTGCGATTTTCGCTATACCGTCGTTTATTAAATTTTCATCCCCAAAACCCTTTTTTATGAACTTGAGCTTGGGTTTCCACTAAAAAGAATATTGAAAATTTATTAATCATTTTGATTAATGATAATTTAGATTAATTAATCTTTTAAATTAATTAATTTTAGATTAATTAACCAATTTAACAAATTATGATTAAAATTGGTTTATATTTAGATTGAATTAATCATTTTTGCTAATGATGTTTTATACTTGATTAATCGTTATAACTAATGATTATTTGAGTTTAATTAAATAATTAATGGTAATGGAGTTTAATTAATTTATTGAACTTAATTAATTATTTCAATTAATGATAACTGAAATTAATAATCGTTTTAATCAATGATATTTAAAAGTAATAAATCATTTTAAATAATGATTTTTGAATTTAATTAATTATTCTAATTAATGATTGTTTTAAATTTAATTAATTTTTTTAAGTAATGATTTTTGGAATTTAGTTAAATCATTTTAATTAATGATGTTTTATAATTAAATAAATCATATTGACAAATGATGTTTTAATTAATCGGTTTAACTAATGAAGTTTTAGTGTAATTACTCCGATTAATTTATTATTATTTTGAACTTAATTAATTGTTTTAATCAATGGAATTTAGAATTACTTATCATTTTAATTAATGATGTTTGAGATTAATTATTCATTTAATTAATGACGATTTGAATTTAATAAATCTTTTTAATTAATTAATTTAATAAAGGTTATTAAAGTAGTTAACTAATATAACAAAAATTGCTTTAATAAACTGTTTTAAAGTTAATAGACTGATATAATAAAGATTTTAAAGTTAATTTGCCAATATTATAAAAGTGTTTGGAAATAATTATATATTTTATTATAGATAATGAATTGTTTATTTAAAGGAATTTTAAATGTAATTAACTATCTTTATATTGTATTTAAAGTATAAAAAGGAATTGGAACTCGATTATTGGGATGATAAGTTAGATAATATTCTGGGTGTTCGGTCTGATGTTGGTTTAGGCCTTCGAGGTCGTGCACTTGGAAAAATTATTCTCATAACGTTTTGACAATTTGGAACTAATTCTAAAAGTGTTTTGCCAATACGAAAATCAAGCCAAAAAAGATCGGTTCGCTTTTAAAAAGAAAAAGGATGATTCGTTTATGGAAATGAATTATTTCCGTAAAGCGGATCACTTATATGGAAATTATTTATTTGTATAATTAGCACTAAACATCGAAAAAGTAGACTTGTCGCTATTTCGAAAGTTAAGAATAATCGTGTGACATGACTTCAAGGTAACACTACCTTGACTTGTCCGGTATTATTGTTAATCCAGAAATAGTACGAGTTTGAATTCAATGAGTGATGATAAGTATACAAGACTTAATTTCCATATACGATCGTTTTATGTCCTCGATAGTTGGTATCTCAACTATCGGTTACTTCAACCACTTTATTTTGTCACTCTAAGACGATGTGTTGCTCATTTGAGCTTTGTTATTCTTTGTCGGAAATGACTAAACCCAAAGAGCGAGTGGGGGCCAAGCTATGTGGGGTTACTCCCATTAGGGTATCTTCGCATCCACTCAAGATTGGATTTGGTGTTCCGCATTAAGATATGAAGTACTCGGATACTCGGTAATAGTTGGAAGGGTCCGGCTTGGAGGTTTCCGAGAGCCATCGGAGTTCTCAAGTATATTTCTAGAGGTATACTTTCAGTAAGGGGGGAGCACCCTCCTAGTCATTTGTTGGAAAATTTCCTTTCCTTATTTGATTCGTGTCCGTGAACCTGTTTTAGCTTTAAAATTACCACGAGTAGAGCCAACTCCTCATCATGACATTTAAGTGTTTATTTAGACCATTCTATCGAGTTTGGACTTTTACTTTATTTAGCCCATTCTATCGAGTTTGGACTGTTACTTTATTTAGTCCATTCTATCGAATTTGGACTGTTATCTTATTTAGTCCATTCTATCAAGTGGGACTGTTTTTCCTTGTTCTATCCATTCTGTCCAGTTTTGATTTTACTCGGTTTATTTCCGTTCTTTCAAGTCTGGTTTAATATTATTTATGCTCAATCATTTTTGGATTTGTTTCCCAATATTTATTTCTGCTCTTGCTTGTATGGATGTTATTCTTGTGAGGTAAAAACCCGTTCCACGTCAACGGCGTGGTCTCACAGAATTTTTATATATGTTTCCCATTATTCTAGTTATCTCACGCTGGTATTTCCAGACTGATTCGGGTGCTATTTATTTATAATGCTCGGGTCAGACCGAGTATTTTCCTAGGTTGTCCTTGAAGTTTCGGAGATCGTGGAGGGGAGTTGGAGTTTCACCTATCGTAGTATTTTATTTTTTGCTGTATTATATAGTATACCTATCGGCGTTTGTAAGGTCAGGATTTTATAACTGTCCAACCGATAAGGTTTGCTTTTAACTCTAATATACTCTGTATGTTTGGAGTGAAAGTTTCTACTGTCCTTATTATATTATATGTTGTCAATTCCATTGAGACATTCAAATTTTCTCTATTTTCTGTTCCTTTCTTTTTTATTTACCCTACAATCTGCCATTTTGTCGATTGGATGCGCGACATTGGAACACAATGGCAGTGTTCGGTGTCAACTTTCGATGGTCAAAAAGGCGGGTCGTTACAAAGTGGTATCAGAGCGCAAGATTAAGCGAGAACCTTGGCTTTGGTAGGGTTTGGCTCGTTTGAGATAGGGTAAGTGACACCCAAGAATGAGTTTGAGAGTATTATACATACGAGAGCGTATTTGTTAATGTTATAAAAACGTATTATGTTAATTGGTCTGTTGAGTTTTTATGAATTCTGGTCGAGACGTGGGACGCCACGGTATCGATAGGAGTTTTTAAACACTCGACCAAGGCCAACGGACATTGTATTGAAATTTTTGAAAATTTGGCAAATTAAATATTTTGCCTAGGATTATATTTCATATATATAAAGGAATGATTTTTAAAACTCTATATAGTTATATAGTGTGTTGGTTAAAATGTGATAATATATATTTACTATCATTATTGTTTGTTTGGTTATGCTTAACTTAAATGAAAAGCATAGACTGTTGTGTGTTGATTGCTAAATTGTGCTCGATTTATTTAGGAGAGTTTATCGCTTGATTTAAAATGAACCCCATGTGAATTAGTTTTCACAATTTGACTATAAGGTATTCGAAGAATATGATTAAATAAAGAATTCACCGTTTAATAATGGTGAGTTAATAATTAAATTTTATAAAAAGTTGTAATATAATCTAAATAGTGGAATAAGGTATTTAAAGAATAAATATTGAAGATAATTCTATTATAATAAAGAAGGATTATTATAATATGGAATAATTTTATATAAAGGAAATTTTATATAGAATTAGTTTGTAAAATGTGTTTAAAAAGGATTTTGGATTTAAATCCCAGAGTTTTTGAAAATAATTAAAGATGAATTTTTGAGAAAATGAAATACCTATACTTTTGAAAATATATAAAAATAGAAAATAGATTGGGAAGTAAAATTTGAAATGAAATGCGTTTTCCTTGGGATAATTAGGAAGAAATTGTTTTGATTAGTTTTGTGGTAATCTGAATAATCTTCTAAGTGACGATCAGATGTTTGCTTAGGCAAACTTGTGGAATACTTAGTAAATTATTCTCGTTATCGTTGTACAATCGAAATGAGTTCAAATCCGAACAAACCCAAAGTGAGTTTTAATAAATAAATTGTTTGATATTATTATATATAAAAATATATGCAATATGCTTTCAAAATGGAGTTTTGATATTAAAACCAGGTGTCTAACCTTTAAGTTCCGTAAAAGGAAATCAGTCTAACAATAAAAAGTATTTCCAACTAGAGATTGTTTTGATAAATAAGATTCTTCCTTAGATTAGATATGGGATAATTTAATACAGGTAATTGGGTTAAATTAAATAAGAAGGTTTTGATAAACATTGTTTTATTAAAACCATATAATTGTTTAAAACATCTAAGTAGTATGAGCTACTTGTTGATTGGGTCAACCCATAAATAATATTCATTTTAACACTCTAAATAAAAGGGGTTAATAGGTTGACTCGGTTTTAAGAAACCATAATTTGATTTGATCTCCAACCGGATCTTTGAAAAAGTTAAAAATAAAATTTATATGTACTCTCAAGATATAAAAGAATATTATATAAGTAAATAAAGGGAATAAGTTATGATTTGATGTTTAATAAAGAAATAACCTTATAAGGTATTTTAAAACTGGGGTGAGAAATTATGAAAAATTCATAAATAATTTTTAGTATTAAATAAAATACTAAGTGAAATATAAATTTTTAATATAAGTAAGCAACTAATAAAATATAGAGTATAACTTTCCATTTTGTCCGAGTAGGTTTGGATAATCTTCTAAGTAATAACCAAAGGCTAATGAGCAAAATGGTACGCTTAGATAATTATCTATATTTTTGGACAATTAAGAAAGTTTTGAACCTAAGTTAAAATTGGTTCGTTAGTCATTTGACATTTTAAAACAATGTTAAGTGATAAGTTTTCCCTTGTGGAATTTGATTGACTATTAGTGTTAGTTTATTCCTTCATGAAATTTGATTGATTGGATTTGATTGAATTGAATTGATTGGCTGTGTGATTTCATATACCATTGTCTATAAAGTTTAAATTATATATAAAGGATTTTTAATTGTTGATATTAAGACCTAAATCCTGGTGATTTTGAAAAAGGAGGTTTTTAAAGATTTTTGGAAAGGAATGATATTTATTCGCCATAGTTGATGTTTTTGGAGGAACTGGAATACCACTGGATGATCCATGTTGTTTTGATTCTAGAATTTCACCATAATTTATTTGGAGGAATCCCCTCCTTGTCCTTTTGATTTTGATCTTTGATTTTTCTCGCTTGAGAAATTTGAAAATAAATTTTTGATTGAAAAACCAGGGTATTTAGATCTAAATTTGTCATTTGAAAATAATTGGATGCATAACATCTATTGTAGAATATCTGCTTGTTTGTTGCATATGATTGAGATATGGTTGTTAGTTACATGTAGATTTATATCGTGCTATATTTTACATATAAAATTTTCACCATATTGCTTTCGTCGGCCTAATTTTTTCTTTTAGATTTTTGTAAGTACAGGCATGCAATTTAGATTCTTGTGCACCTGCATTTGCATAGAAGATAATAAATTGCTTGCCAAAATATAAATCAAATGAAAAAAGGAACGTAATAAATTTAGAAAAGTTGAATTGGTTGATGATTTTAGCCCCAAATATGGGAGGCCACTTGGCTTTTGTTTTCTTTGATTGGTTTGGAGCCCGTAGAAACCATTAGTAGTTGTACCAATCGAGCCACTCAAAAGAGACGCTGGCGAAATTTTTCGAAAATTTTAGAGTTAGAAAATTTTTAAGAAATTTTTGAAAATTTTTGGATAACTAAAATTTGACTTTTGAGTTATAACTTGGAATGAATAAGTGGAAGGGAATTTGTTATTATAGGTGAACAAATTTAAAAGATTTGAAAATTTTAGAATCTATTCCAACTAATTTGTTTTGAAAAGTTAATAAGTTTAATGACCTATTCTAATTAATAGTTTTAAACTTAAGGGTTTGGAAACATTTTCTTCATTAGGAATTTCGGGGACGAAATTCATTTAGGGTGGGGGGAGAATGCAACAACTCAAAATTCTGGTCTTTTGATTTTAAATATTTAATTAATTTTAGATATTTACATATTTGGATTTTGGAATTTAATACTTGGAATTCAATAATAGTGACCGATTAAATATTTGAATTAAGAATTAAATATTTGAATGGTGAACCAAATATGAATTAAATAGATTTAATAGTGTCATTTAACTTCTTTTAATTAATAAATGATAATGGTGAATCATTTTGCAAATTTATTACAATAACAAATGGTTCAAATATAATAAATAATAAGAAAAATCAAATTGTAATAAAACGACCCGGAATTTCACTGCTTTGATTTGCGAATATTTAATTAATTTTAAATATTCAAATAAATGGTTTTATAATGAAAATAAAACTCTTTTCAATAATAAATAATAATGGTGAAATAGTTTTTAAAATTTGTTTACAAAAATGTATAGTGCGATGAAAAACAGAAAATGTGATCGGAAACCGTTTTCCGAATTTTCGACGTTTCATCGTATAAAAGTTATTTGAAATACCATCATTTATTAAATTAATAATAATTTTAATTAATGATATTTAAATGTAATAAATCATTTTAGATAATGATTTTTGAATTTAATTAATCATTCTAATTAATGATTGTTTTAAATTTAATTAATTGTTTTAACTAATGATTTTTGGAATTTAGTTAAATCATTTTAATTAATGATGTTTTACAATTAAATAAATCATTTTAACCAATGATGTTTTAATTAATCGGTTTGACTAATGAAGTTTGGATGTAATTAATCCGATTAATTTATGATTATTTTGAACTTAATTAATTGTTTTAATCAAAGGAATTTAGAATTACTTATCATTTTAATTAATAATGTTTGAGATGAATTATTCATTTAATTAATGGCGATTTGAATTTGATAAATCTTTTTAATTAATTAATTTAATAAAGGTGATTAAAGTAAGTTAACTAATATAATAAAAATTGCTTTAATAAACCAATTTAAAGTTAATAGATTGATTTAATAAAGATTTTAAAGTTAATTTACCAATGTTATAAAATCGTTTGGAAATAATTATCTAATTTATTATAGATAATGAATTGTTTATTTAAAGGGATTTTAAATGTAATTAACTATCTTTCAGGATAATTTATATTGTTTTTAAAGTATAAAAAGGAATTAGAACTCGATTATTGGGATGATAAGTTGGATAATCTTTTGGGTGTTCGGTCTGATGTTGGTTTAGGCCTTCGGGGTCGCGCACTTGGAAAAACTTAACGTTTTAACAATCTAGAACTAATTCTAAAAGTGTTTTACCAATACGGAAATCATGCCAAAAAAGTTTAGTTCGTTTTAAAAAAGAAAAAGGATGATTCGTTAATGGAAATGAATTATTTCCATAAAGCGAATCACTTATATGGAAACAATTTATTTGTATAATTAGCACTAAACATCGAAGAAGTAGACTTGTCGCTATTTCGAAAGTTAAGAATAATCATGTGACATGACTTTGAGGTAACACCATCTTGACTTGTCCAGTATTATTGCTAACCCAGAAATAATACAAGTTTGAATTCAATTAGTGGTGATAAGTATACAAGAATTAATTTCCATATACGATCATTTTATGTCCTCGATAGTTGGTATCTCAGCTATCGGTTACTTCAGCCACTTTATTTCGTCACTCTAAGACGATGTGTTGCTCATTTGAGCTTTGTTATCCTTTGTCGGAAATGACTAAACCCAAAGAGTGAGTGAGGGCTAAGCTATATGGGGTTGCTCCCATTAGGGTATCTTCACATCCACTCTAGATTGGATTCGGTGTTGCGCATTGAGATGTGAAGTACTCGGATACTCGGTAACAGTTGGCGGGGTCTAGCTTGGAGGTTTCCGAGAGCAACCAGAGTTCTCAAGTATATTTCTAGAGGTATACTTTCGGTAAGGGGGGTGCACCCTCCTTGTCATTTGTTGGAAAATTTCCTTTCCTTATTTGATTCGTATCCCTGAATCTATTTTAACTTTAAAATTGCCACGTGTAGAACCAACTCCACATCACGGCATTTAAGTGTTTATTTAGTCCATTCTATCGAGTTTGGACTATTACTTTATTTAACCCATTCTATCGAGTTTGGACTATTACTTTATTTAACCCATTCTATCGAGTTTGGACTATCAAGTTTGGACTGTAACTTTATTTATCCCATTCTATCGAGTTTGGACTGTTATCTTATTTAGTCCATTCTATCAAGCTGGACTATTTTTCCTTGTTCTATCCATTCTGTCTAGTTTAGATTTTACTCGGTTTATTTCCATTCTTTCAAGTCTGGTTTAATATTATTTATGCCCAATCATATTTGAATTTGTTTCTTGATATTTATTTCTGCTCTTAATTGTATGGATGTTATTCTTGTGAGGTAAAAACCCATTCTGCGTCAGCGGCGTGGTCTCACATAATTTTTATATATGTTTCCCATTATTTGAGTTATCTCACGCTGGTATTTCCAGACTGATCCGGGTGTTATTTATTTATAATGCTCGGGTCAGACCGAGTATTTTCCCAGGTTGTCCTTGAAGTTTCGTAGATCGTGAAGGGGAGCTGAAGTTTCACCTATCGTAGTATTTTATTTTCCACTGTTTTATATAGTATACCTATCGGCGTTTGTAAGGTCAGGATTTTATAACTGTCCAACCAATAAGGTTTGCTTTTAACTCTGATATACTCTGTATGTTTGGAGTGATAGTTTCTATTGTCCTTATTATATTATATGTTGTCAATTCCGTTAAGAGATTCTGATTTGCTCTGTTCCTTTCTTTTTTATTTACCCTAACAATCTGCCCTTTTGTCGATTGGCTGCGCGACATTGGAACACAGTGGTAGTGTTCGGTGTCGACTTTCGATGATCAAAAAGGCGGGTCGTTACATAAATACTAGTTATTATATATATAGTAATAGTAATTACTAATCATTAATTATTAATTACTGAATATATTACTAAATATTAAATTAATCAATAATTTTTTATTATTAATTATTAATTATTAAACTGTATAAAATTAATAAATAATAATTATTAAACTCGTAAATTAATTAATATTGAATATTAAAATTTGATTATTAGATATTAATTATTTAAAGTTAATTATTAATTATCAATT
Source organism: Allium fistulosum (assembly GCA_030737815.1). Classification (NCBI taxonomy): domain Eukaryota; kingdom Viridiplantae; phylum Streptophyta; class Magnoliopsida; order Asparagales; family Amaryllidaceae; genus Allium; species Allium fistulosum. The sequence continues at coordinate 914,798,874 of CM060908.1, forward strand.
TTTTAATAGTAAAATTAAATGTTAAATATAAAATATAAAATATTAATTATATTTATTAAATATTAAATGTAATTAATAAATATTAAATATAATTTACTAATTATTGATAATTAACTTTAATAAATTATTAAATATAAAAAATTAATTATTTATTATATATAATAATTAGTAATTATGAATTATTTATTAATAATTATTAATTATTATAAAATATAAATAATGTCATATATAATTTGACATTTATAATTATTATTTATGAATTACCATTTTATAAATTATTAAGTAAGTATTATTGGTTATTAATTACAAATTAAAAATTATTAATTATTATAATATTTAAAGCAATAGTAAATATATTCAAAAAAATTAACGTAATTTGGTCTTCTCCTATGGTGAACATTTCCTCAAAAAAATTTAACCTATGATTAATATTAATATTATTAATAATCAATTACTAATAAATTATTATTATTAATATTTTTGAAGAAACCATTGTAATTATTAATTATTGATTATTAATTAACAAAAATTGGCAATAGGCATTTTGTGACCATTGTAAAATTGGCATCTATTACAACAGGCGGAAGGAAATGGTTGTAATAAGTATCTATTACAACGGGCAAATAGGGATGAAAACCGGTACCTATTACAACGGGCAGAAAACAGTTGTAATAGGCATCTATTACAATGGGAAAATAAGGATGAAAACTAGCATCTATTACAACGGGAAGAAAACAGTTGTAATAGGCATATATTACAATGGGTAAATTAAAAACGTTGTAATAGGTGTCTATTGCAACATGCAAAGGAAAAGAGTTGTTGAAATGTGGTATCTATTATAACAGACCTGAAAAAACCATTGTTATAGGTTTCTACTACAACGTGCATTTAAAAATCGTTGTAAAATGGCGTTGCATGTAGTGTTGGGAGCGACCCACCTAACCTTGCTGCATCTCCTTTGTTTTAGTCATTCTTGGTTGATGAGACCTAAGGCTACGCCTACCTTTATTATAACATTGCCACTTGGAATGCTTTTTCCTTCCATATGTTGTCACAATGTCAGCACTCATCCATACAAGTCATTCAGGACATGAATGAACCGAAGGCACTACTTCCACTACACCCATTTTGGAATCACCCTCAGGGTTAGTAGCAAATAGCCCTTGCACTTCAAAGTCTTCATTTTGGACCTTGCCTTTACTATTTCCAGTTCGAACGTTTACGTTAGTTTGAAATGGTTTTCGAATAACAACTAAAATTTGATCCTGGTCTCTCCAAACCAATGTTCGATAATTTTATGGGGTCAAGTTGTTTATAGTGGATTATCCCACTATCAAGGTGTAAAGATTTACATATGAACATACGTTCCATATGCTTAGATTATCATGACCCGCTTATCGAAATTAACCCCTTGCATTCATCACGTTCCCGAAGTAGGGCATTTGTGATAAGTACAAGTCGACTTACTTTCAATAAAACATGTCATCGTTTTATTACAAATACTTTAATTCATTTGGCTACTTAATAACATGGACAAGAGATCCTTTGGTTTAAACAATTTACTTAAACAAGAAAGTTGGTTAAAATAAATAACCGATAGAGTTTTAAAAGAAACTTTAAAATAAATAAACCTTGATTAAATCATAAATTTAAAACTCAATTAAACTTTAATTAATGTTAATTAAATCATTAATAACCCTAATTTAATCTATAATTAAACCTTAATTAAACTTTAATTAAATAACATTCATTTAAGAATTAAACCAAATTTAAGTGGATAATTAACCTTTAATTAAATAATAATTAATTAAATAACTAACTCTAGTTAATTAATTTATTAAATAAAATAAACTTGATTAAATAAAATTAATTTCCTTTTATCTTAATTAATAATTATTTAAAACTAACTTAATTAAAAATAATTAACTTGGTTAATAATTTTCTTAAATTCTAATTATTCAACCTAATAACATAATTAGTTAAATAATAATTACCCTAATTATAAATTAAATAATTAAATTATTAAAACTTAAACTTTTGACTTACTTAATTTATTTGAAACGAGTTTTCAAAAAAAAACAATTCAAAGGACAACACTTTGAAACTTGAAATCGTGAAATTTTCCAAACTGCATCCAAAACGACTATCGCTATGAGCGCAGTTCGCTAGAATTGATTTCTAGGTGAAAAATTCACTTTAACTCTAGCTATTGCATATTTGAAAACACAATTGTAAGAGTTTTGAGAACTTAAACAAAAGGTAAAAACTTGGAAAAGCATTTCAAAAATCTAAAGCTTGAAAAAGAGCTTTCGTTTTTCAAATCGGATCTCAAGTCCTTTGCGACTTTTCAAGGTGCTAACTTCATAATAAATTCATCACATACACTTGGTTTTGGTTTCTTAAACATACTACCATCATATCACAACCAACCATTCACATACCCATATCCAAACATATCATTTAGTAACCAAATCACAAATCCAAACTCAAACGCAAACTTATAATCATATGTCATCATAACAACATGATAATTCAACACAACAACCACTATATTTTCACAACATATAGTTCATAAAAATCAAGTATTTTCTTTTCCAAAAACAAGAGTTTTACTCACCGAAACTTTTTATATTCAAGAAGAACATTTTCCAAAACTTGAATACACTTTAGAAACTTGCAAATATTGAAACTTTGAACCCTTGAACACTTGAAATGGGCTGGGCCATGTTATGATTGGGCTCAGCCTAGGGCTTGTAGAACACGGCTATGGGGTTGTAGGGTGGATGGTTGCTTGTAGTTTGGAAGAGAAGTGTTGTAGAAGATGTAGAAATGTTTTTATGAACTAAAGAGGAGATTTTAGCTAAAAGAATTGATTTTTTTCTATTTTTAAAAATTATGAAGAGGAAGTCATGGATGTTTTGCTTAAGCTCTTAGGAATTTCAAAGTAGAGAAAGAGATTGTAAAATGAGAAAAATGAAAGTTAGGGGGTATATATAGGCCTAGGAAATTAATTAAAAATTATATAAGTGCTTATTATAAAATATATACATGCATGCACCTCCATTTCTCTCCCCCCTTCATTTTCGTCCACAAGTACTTCCCCCCATTTCTTGCACTATTCATGCCATATCCCCTTGTACTAGTGTTGAAAAAGAGAGTTCTATTTGTGAGTGTGTGTATATACTTTTATTTATAAAATATTTTCTTTTATCCTTATATATATACACTTAAAAGATAGGCATATACATGCACATATACACATGTATTCATCATGTATAAATAGTTTGTAGTGGGTGCATATGTGTTTAAAATAGTTTTATGACATTTTAATTAACTCTTAACCAATGAAAAATTGATATTTTAGAAAATAATTTCCAATCAGATTTTTTTATTTCTCTATAAACTATATATATTAGCAAACAAAATTTTAAAGTAATTTTATCATCATTAATTATTATTTAAAATAGTTTTATTTGTTAATAAAAATCCATTTATTAATTATTTAAAAATATAATTAAATATTCATTTAAATAGCTATTAAATTCTGGGTCGTTACATTTGGCAGGTGCGGTTGCAACTTGTGTCACGATAATTTTCTGCCTGTAGCAGCGAAGGAGACAACGCATTTTGATTGGGTGGCCCGGGGTGTCGGCGAGTCGGGTTGGTGAAAAGAGTGTCATTAGGAAAGACGGGAGGTGATTCCACGGACCGTAGCTCCGTATCATGTGTGGCCATGCACGTTGATGGTGTTTGCATATGTATGTGTTGTGAGAGAAGAACATAGGAGGAAGATAATGCGTGTGTTGTGAGGTGAGTTGTTTTCTTTTTATGCTTTAATTAAGTTAGTGAATATATACTTTGGAGAACAATTTACTATTATTTTCAAACCCAGATAAACATAAAATGGATATAAGATGTGGGACTTTGAGAGATCAGCAAAAGTTAGTATTTAGTGATAAACGATGCAAACAGGTTCAGTTTTCATATACTATTTGCTTTATTTGATCAAAATACAAATGCATTACTGTTTGTTCACATAATATAATCAATAATACAACTTTGGTACTATATACATAAATTAACGTGAAATTTTGGGTTTGTGTGTGTTTGAGTGAGTACTCTACAGTGCTGTGTTTTTGGAGAACGCGTGCATGTCAGTACATGTATTATCTTCCCTTGTGCATGAGCGGTTGTAGATGCAAGTGTGAATACATATAATATTGTGTTAAGTGAGTGTGTATATAGGTGAGTTCAGGCGTATGTCATTCTAGGTTCAAGGAAAAGAATATATATATTCCAAATTTTGAGAGAAAGAAATATTTTGCTCCATATATATATACAACAAAATGAAACAAATTTATAATACCGAGTTTTGAGTATGGTCCTTGTGTATGTGTCCAGGTAGAATTCTTATGTGAGTGAGCATGTTAGGATATGTCATGTTTTGCTGCTATTCTAGTATGGGATGCACGACTATATGTTAGCGTCAAAATTGACCACCAACACCCAGTTGTAAGAAAGCACCAATATCCAATCCAATCACAGAAGTATGAAGAGAAATAAATGAAGAACAAAATTAAAACAATCAGAAAGCAAGTAAAAGGAGACAAGATTTATAGTGGTTCGGCGTGCAAATGTTATCTGTAAAGTAAAAGTTAAATCTCGTCAACCTTATTCCATGGTAATTCTAGAGCTTCCTGAAAGAAGAGGATTAGTAATCGAAACTGTATCAGATAATATACCTTCATTACCAGATATCATAATAACTCCTCTACTAGGGTTTCCTCCACTTCAAGATAGATAATTATCTACAACAGTAATTAAAGACGGCTGTAAAGTCAATTGAAAAGGAAATATTTATCTACTCACCAATAAAGAAGAAATCAATAATGCCAGCTCAATATTTATCTACTCACCTATAAAAAAGAAACCGACAATGCTAGCTCAATGCTTATCCACCATCTCAAGTTTTAAAGCAGCTGCAAAGTTTGAAAGCATCGAGACAGTTCGAATCAAGACACTTCGCCGAAGCTTATCCGCTTCTATGTACTACTATAAATAAGTGTTGTGTGTTCAGCTATGTAGATGTACAATAATATCAACCCTGTAATATAAAATTTAAGTATTCAACGGCGATAGCCATTTTGTAATCTTCGTTGTAAATATTTTAGTATTAATGAAATATCAAGTTTTCAAAATCTTTGCCGAGTCCTCATAATATCATTCAAACCTTTTGATAACATCCACCCAGTAATCAGGCAGCAGTTAGAAAATCCTAAACCCGTATGGTATCGGAGCCAAGAGGTGCTGCTAGAATTCGAACCCCCGAGAGAGAGTAAGGAGAAGTTGTTCAGCTTATCTGCTTGATGCCAAAGTTGTTCAAGTAATATCAATTCAGGTACAAATTTCTACTCTTATTTTACTTCAGTAAAATTACTGTAGTAAAGTTACTGTAGCAAAGTTACTATAGCACTCCGAAATAACACTGTTCGTCGAAAATTAAAATTAATAAATTTTTTGTTTCTAAGTTCAGTACTGCATCTAGTTATCTACTATTTTGGTATTTTAACTATTGATAATGTGGAAAACCGATCTTTTATCTTACCCGTAACGATTCGAAATTTCACCACATTAATTTTCGAATATTGAGTTAATTTTAAATATTCAAATAATAGGTTTATATTTAAAATAAAAAATCTTTTAAATAGTAAATATTGAAAATAAAATAGTTTTCTAAATTAGTTTACAAAAATATTTAGTTCAAAGGAAAATTGAAAATGTGGTCGGAATTCGTTTTTCGAATTTTTGACTTTTCGTCGGCTAAAATTTATAGGAAACGTTGTAAACACTTTAGCATAAGTATACACATTTCTAAATAAGTTAGTACATGTATATATGTGTGTATTAGTGTATACATATATGTATTAACACCTAAGTATATAAAGTTTAAAATATAAATTTAGTAAAAAGTAAACATCACATCACATGAAACATGTTTAAATATTAGTACATATGTAAATGGATATTTTCTCATGAAGAGAAGGGAGGGGGACAAGAAAGTGGCTCAAGGACATGAGGTGGAGGAGGCTAGGTGAGGTGGCAAGAGGGTAGTGGAGTCTAAAGGACAAGGGCATTTAGGTAATTCACAGTTTTACTTGCTTATAAATAGCCTTTCTTCTCCCTAAATTTTCCTCTTCTTCCACTGATCAGGTCTCTCTCATCTTGGCCAAATGAAGTTTTTTTTCTTTCAAATCATGTAAAATTCCAGTGGCTACAACTTTTATCTTAATCACTTCTTCAAATTTCGAGCATAGTTATGTCAAAATATCAATTGTTTACATAGTGTTTTTGGATCCAGAATTTCAAGTACGAAAATGGTCCTTCTTCTTTTGACCATATCTTGTTCAAAAAAATAATTGTAATTGAGTGATTCTTTTTTTCGAATTGTAGGGAAAAGAATTTTTTAAAACTTTCGTCTTACCACTTTTACAAAATCCGAGAGAAAATAGTCCAAAAACCAGTTGGAAAATGACCTATTTTCAAGTTTATTTTTGAGAGTTCGGTGATTATCCAAAGTCACTCCACCTTACCAAAATAAGTTTCACTTCCTTCTTCATTCAAGGCCGAGCCTACCTAGTGCATTAAGTGTCGTTCCAAGGGATCAGAAAGGTGGGTTGTCACATTACCTTTGGAACCGGGATTTGTCCTTAAGTCGCGTACCCGTTATTAATCTATGTTAGTCATTTGAGTGTTAAGGTATTTTGAGGTTTTAGTTGTTAATCGTTGACAGCGATAAGGAAAGATAATGAATCGATTAACTAGAGCATTGTCATATAGAGACAATAGCGAAAGTAGTTTAGATAATCTAGAAATAGAAATTAATAATAAAAACAAAGAAATTGTTATCAATGAAGATTTAGAACAAAATCTAAATAATTGGAAAATACCGGCTTATTCGCCATAAACATTTATAAGAAAACGGTAGTTTTTTTTATGAAAAAAATATATAATCGAAACGGTTGAACAAGCTATTCCCCTTACAAAAGTATACAATGCTTTTAGCTTATTTCCAAAAAAACTTTTAAATCTACATAAAGAAAAATATAAATTTATTCACATAGGTGTGGTTCAAGTTGCGTTAGAACCTACAACCCGTTAGGATTAAATACATCAGCTATTATTGCTATGCATGATAAGAGACATAATAAATTTCATGATTCTTTAATAGGAATCATCGAATCAACTTTATGTGATGGACCAATATATTTCTCATGTTTTCCTAATTTCACTGTTCCTATAATAGACCCAAATGTAAGCCAACCAGTTTGTTTAAATATAAAAATAGAAGATTTTAATATGACACCTAGAATATAGAATGTTATTCTTATTTATATAATATGTTACAAAGCTACGAATACTATTATAACATACATTAAAAACATACCAACTAAAAATGAGGGTACAACTACAATGTTTATAACTGATACAAGTAAAAGTAACGTTGTAGTCCCTAAATCCATCAAATGGAATGAAATAAATTTATCAAAAAAGGCTTTTAGAAGAAGCTAATAATCCAGTTAAGATAGAAAATAAAACTCTGGAAGAAATTATTGAATATCCAGAAGGTGACGTGGAAATAAGATTTTCAAAAAATTAGAGTCACACACCTTACAATGGTAACTACCTCTAAATGAGAAGAACTAGTCCTTAATAAGGGTCAACTCCTTTAAAATTAAGAGAAGAAAACATAATAATTAGAAATACACCAGATAGAGTAAGCTAACCTGAATATAGAATTGATAAGTCTTCGTCTCCAATCATTTCTGATATGGGTTATGATGAAGACAAGAGCGTATTTGGTTTAATTACCTTAACTCTTAATGAAGGGATAGAATTTCCTTTTTCAGAAATTGAACAACAAAAGGTTTATTCAGATGAAACTAAGACTAAAAGGAAATGGTTTTTTATGAAAACCCCTGACATTCAAGAAAAATGGTTCAAAAGATATAAATCATATCTCCAAAAAAATAAGAGAAAATTTACTAGAAAATTATGATTTCTTCAAAATGGTAGAGGGATACTATAAAATAGAAAAACATAAAGACACTTTTCCTAATTTTGATGATTTTTTAACAGTCGCCAATATAAATACAGCATATCAAGAGTTTACAACAAAAATGGGAAAAGTAATAAAGAGTATTCATCCTCCAAAATCCATTTATTATTTAAAAGGATTTTTTTACCATATTAGACTAGTTTTGAAAAGATATAACATGAATAGACTACTTTTAAAAGTATTTACAAATATAGACCAGTTTTTGTTTAACTGGTCTATAGCGTTGGCGATTTTTCAAAAATCGCCCAGAGGGAATAAATCTGGGCGATTTTTGAAAAATCGTTAGAAATCTAGCTATAAATCCAACCAGCAACCTCCCTTCTTCTTCACTATCAACTTTACCAAACTCATCATAAATTTTCTGAAACTACGCAAACCCTACCTCTTCATAGAAAACCCAAAAAAATCCTATTCTCACAAGATACAATCAAAGTTTCTCAACAAGTAAGTGTAATCTTCGGTACTAGGTAATGTAAATCGATTTATAATATGTTTACGCTAGCTAAAATCCTAATTCGGAGCTGATGTGTATTCTAACCAATGTTCACGTACTCGCAGTTGGACTAAATATGGATGATTGGGAGATAAACGACGAGACGATGTTGAAATGTTACGATGATTTTGAAGCTCGAAGGGACATTACGCATCTAAGTGATGTTGAATTTGTTCCGGAAACGCAATTTGAGCCGATACGTCAAAAGTTCCATTCGGGAACATCATCTCTCAACACTCGCTTACGTGAAGTTGTGGCGAACCAAAGACCGGGCAAGCAAATTTCTATTGAAGGTAAAGTACTAAGTCCTGGTAATCCTGTAGGTCCTGCGTTGCCATCCGGTGCATATCCAACTTGCCGATGAATGCGTGGTTGTTGTAGCCAGAACTGAAACTAATGCTGGACGAAGATTTTACGGTTGTGCTTCGTACGAAGATCATATGATGAATCCTGGCGTAGTGGAGTGCTGTAATTTTATGAAGTGGATCGATCATCCATTGTGTGCTCGAGGATTGCAATACGCCCTCGAAATGCAAGCTGAAGTTAGGAGTTTGAAAAAATTAGTTGAAGAAATGAATAGAAAATGTTGGTAGAGAAGAAAATGTCATCTTTAGCTTATGTTCGCAATGGAAACATATGACAAACGATTTCATAGCATGAACCCTATGTTGGCTACCTTATTTATTTTCATGTAATCGATGGATATTTTCAACTTTCGTAGACCGTACGTTATTAGTTTTATTTTATTAGTTCTATATGTTGTTAGCACTTTGTAATTGAGGGATAATTTCACCTATTCGTAGAATGTATGTTTGATTTTCTCTGAAATTGATGGTTATATCCAAGTATCTCTCGTCGGATGAATTTCTCTGAAAATGTCATCTTTTAAGTGAAAACAAATAGCTGCCCTAAAAGGCAGCCCACTGTTTGTTTTTTGGCGATTTTTCGAAAATCGCCAGTGGGTGATTTTTGAAAAATCGCCCACTGTTTCGCCTGTTACAAAACAGACAGCCAGCCAAGCATTTTCCACTCACTCTTTTAACATTCAACCTAGCTCCCAATAACCCATTTCGGGTTTCAACTTTCTCCCTCCCAAAAATTAATATTTTCTTTGCTTTTTAATCAAATTATAAGCTCATTCGGACGATGGCTTTTGCGGAATAGTGGAGGATATTGGTAATGCACTCATCTCCAATTTGTTGATTTAGGGCTTTTTTAGGGTTTTTAGATTTCAATTTTTGCAAGATGTTGTGAAAGTTATATGTTGTAGATTGCAGTACGAGGTATTTGCAAGTGAATGATCATTCAATTGCATGTACTTTAGTGTAGATTGAAGAAAATTAAATTTTAAGATAGTTAAGGGTTGAATGCATTAATCTTTGTGTTGTAGATTACATCGAGATGGAGCCTGGTCCAGTAGACCCGAGCGTGTTGTACTTACAGCCTAGACACCGCACGTCTAGTGATGCGTATATGATGGTAATTTCCTATGATTTTTGTTTCACAAATTGTGTGAATGTTAATATATGTACATGTAATGTTAAATAGAGCGAAGAAGCAGATTTCACCATCGATCGCTCTATTTCTCTCAAGAAAGTCACTTCACATCATCCTAGAGTATTAGAGGAGATTGATCGGGCGGGCTTTTCGACAGTACTACGGTTAGGCTACTTCCAGTTAGATCATCATCTGGTCACTGCTCTTGTCGATAGATGGAGACCGGAGACATCTACATTCCATCTTCCCGTCGGAGAGATGACGATCACATTAGGGGATGTGGCCGTGCTTTTAGGTTTGCCTATAGAAGGCAATCCGGTTACGGGTGAGGACCATCACGATTATATTCAGTTGTGCACTGATTTTCTCAGTATTACTCCTCCTCCGCAACAGGTAAGGGGTAGCGACATGGTAGAAGTGAAATGGTTTCGACATGCTGTAGCTGATGATATACTTGCCGATGTTACAGAGGTTCAAATACAGCAGCGGGCTCGAGCCATTATTCTACACATCATTACATCCCATTTAATGTGCGATCATTCCAAAAATCGCGTGGACTTGAAATGACTACCATATTTAGCCGATCTCGATCAGTGTGCCCAGTACTCATGGGGTAGTGCTGTTTTGGCGTACACCTATATGGAGCTCTCCAATCTCGCTCTTATGGTGACTAAGCTTATAGGCGGGTGTTTGACGCTTGTTCAGGTACAAGTATAATTTATCTTCCTACTTCGACCATATTCGAAATATGTTTTAAGTAGCTAAATTGTTTTTTCCCTATAGATTTGGTCATGGACATATCTACCTACCGGACGGATCCAAGTCCGAAATGTTGTCGTCGATCATACACACCCTCTTGGATCTCGGTATAACTTCATGTCTTTTGAAAATTAATTTTTTAATTCAAAATTTGTTTACGGTAAAATATTGATTCTTCTCTTTTTGATAGATGGGTTGGTCCAAAAAAGACATCTCAGACCCCCCGGCGGAATGTGCGCTTTTACCGCAACGAGCTAGACGTTCTAGACCCAGCTGCAGTGACCTGGACTCCATACACGCAGGATGTATTGGAGGGTCTTCCAGCTATATACACGGCCGCTAGATATCTGTGGACTGCCAGGCTTTCACTCATTTGCACTACTCGTTTCGCAAACCACCTACCCGATAGGGTAATGCGCCAGTTTGCAATGGCGCAACATATTCCAGAAAACGCTCCAGTTTATAACGACGAGTACCAGGTCAGGGAAATTGCAAATGCTATGGAGATATGGAATCAGCGCCATTTGTTTACGCAATTTGAGAGAGAGCCGCTCACCCCTCTAGAGACATACATGCGGTGGTATTGGCACATCACGCGTAGATATGTTCTTCAGGCGCCTGTACAGGCTGTTCCCCACCATCCATACACCACCCGTGCCCCTCTTGAGAGAAACGTTGTAAATATACTGAACCCCGTTAATTTAACTATATTTTCGAAAAAAGATAACTAATTCTCTTTGCGTTGTACAGGCTGATGGCATTTACAAGGCGTTGGAAACCGTCGAAAAGCTCGAACAACGTCTAGATCACGATGCGCAGTCGAAAGGAATGTGCATGAACATAAAAATCATTCTACGCACAGTCTTGGGAAGAAACAAATTAGAGAGGCCAAGACGTCCTTCCCCCCTATACCTCCACCTCCAGCAGACATACCTGCACCTCAAGGGCAGGCACCGCCGCTCCTACTTACTTACAGGCGGTGACACAGAAGAGGTGAAGGAACTTCATTCGAAGAAGGCCCTTCTCAACAACCGAAAGATTTCACTCATGGACCTTCTCAACCACCATGTACGTTTGATCCTACCACCGAGATAGAGGAAGAAGAGTACATGTCCCAACGGCCGGAACATCGTCGTCGTCGTACGCCTATGGAAATTCGTCGCTTGCGTAGATGATACGTCCATTATATTGGATATGTTTATGTACTTTAAACTGTGTTGTGTATTGATTGGATATGGATACTATTGATGCTTTTGTGGACTGATTGGAAATCAATATTAATGATGTTTTGCATTGTGTATGGTATGGTATTGATTGGATTGGACATGCATGTTTTGCATTTTGTATGGTATGGACTTGCTGCTGTTTCTCAGCAGCAGCAGGTTGTGGAAGGGCGATTTTGTTTGGCGATTTTTCAAAAATCGTCGAGATCTTTTTTCCTGCTGCTGCTACAAGACAGCAGCAGTTTATTTCATATATAACAAACAATATATAGCATTTGACAAATTTTCGAACAGCAGCAAACAACAGGACATGTTAAGTAGAAAGTAGAGTTCAATTACATAGAAGTTAAATAATACGAACACATCTACACGGCAGTAACACATCGCTTACGATTATGGCCTAGCACACCGCATTTGGTACACCTGATTAATTTGGACGACTGGCCTTCATCCATCACACCTTTCATCCTTGTAGACTATGGCCTCCCCGGTAGCCGTCTCACAGTCGGAGGCAATATCTAAGGACCGTTATATGCGCCCCAAAATCTCCTATCACGCACGGGATGAAACTCCGGCTTATAAGCGGCTTTGTAGCTGTCAACGGAGTACCAACTTGACGCTAAGTCATGATGTGCTCTATTAGCACCACCTGCTTGCGCCGAACAAGCTACCATTACATGAGAGCATGGTATCTTCTGCAGTATCGGAATGTTGCATGTGCACGAGCAGTTGGTGCCGTCGATTATAACTTTGTATTCTTCACCAAAATAGTGAATTACCTGCCATTCAGTTTGACTGAATCGTACTAGTCTGCATCGACGTGCTTCACTGGCTCTTTTGGCTATTTTGGCTTCCCACTTTGGAGTCAAGCGTGTCGCTAGTTCATCTGCAATTTGGCGACGCTTGTAGAAATATTCAACTGAGCGATAGAATGTTCGTGCAACCAAAGCCTTTATAGGTAGCGATCTAGCTCCTTTCAATACGCCGTTAAAACTTTCAGAAGCATTAGTTGTCATTACATGAAAGCGTCCTCCATCGTCTTTGCACAAAGCCCAGTTTTTTTCAAAATTACCCAGACTCCGCTCAATCCACTCATGCGCACGTCTACTTGTTGCTTTTATCTCTTCTATGATTTTTAGGTACTCAACTACTTCAGACGGGCACGCTGCCGAATAAAATAATCCTGTCAAACGCTTATCTCTGAATCTTGCCGCTTGAAAGTTGGCTTTGAGATGTCTTGCACAATAACGATGTTTATGCGGTTGTCGCCATTTTCCGTGTAAATCTTTTGGAATTCCTTTCATCCTATCGGATATGAAAGTAATACAACGACCGCGAACACTATGTATGAATTCTAGCATGCAAGAAAAAAACCAACCCCAAGAATCACATGACTCCGATTCAACTACTGCGTATGCCAAAGGATAAAGACAATCATCTACATCTATCGCGGTTGCAACAAACAATGTGCCTTTGTATTTACCATACAAGTGTGTCCCGTCAATACATAACAACGGCCGACAACGTGCAAAACCTGTAATGCAAGGCCCAAATGCCCAAAAAGCGCGATCGAACACTCCCACTTCATCATGTGTCACGTGACCTATAGAGCCAGGGTTCGTTCTTTTTATCTCGTCAAAATACTATGGTAAAGTCGAGTACGATTCTGCCCAATCACCATAAATTCTCTCTATTGCTTTGCTTAATGCTCGCCACGCTTTCATGTAACTTATGTTGATGAACAACTGATTGTGCACAAGCACTTGGACTGTACCAGCTGAAATATCCAAATCGGCTTTGACAAAAGACATTATTTTTATCACAAGAAATTTCGAAGTTGCTTGCTTATGGTTGGAATTAACTATTGGGTTGACACAAGTGTATTCGCTTGGATACTTCCGAATTTCCCACCATCCTGACTCGGATTTTTTCGAAACTATGGCATGTATTCTCCAAGGACAATTACCTTCAACGGTGCATATAGCGGTATATTGTGTTTTGTTTGAATTTATCGGTTTGTATGACACAGCATGCAGAATTGACCATTCCGTTAGTTGTTGAAGAAACTTCTCTTTTGTCTCAAAAACCATTCCAACACTGAAACCAGCTTGAACGCAAGAGGTCGAAAATCATTCGCCGGAAAATTGAAGATTAGCAACAACAGATCTTGCCAACATTTGAGCGGTGCAAAGATCGTCATTCAAAGGCACTTCCATCTCTGCTTCATCACTATCTGCATCATTGTCATCTGCTGCAGGGAAGTCATAGTTCAACGGCTCGTTGTTAACTTGCATTCTTTGTATCCAAGAGTCTTCGTTTACATTCATAGAAGCAACGACCATGCTATCTACATGACGTTCTTCATCCACGGCTGCATTCCCACCAACATCCATATCATTGTCAAAATTTGCATACGGAGAATGGGTGGATGGTCCAGCACTCCATTGTGCACCAGAATCAGCTGTCATATACCTAATTGATATAAAGTAGTCAACTAACCGACAATAGAGACCAAATGAGACGAAAAATATAGCCCAATCTGTAAACATACCTTTGACTCGTATCATATAGTTCGCATGGATTAGGATACATTGACTGCGACAAATTTGCATTAACATGTCCATCGCTTTCGTCATGTTGAATGTCTTGTTGATGGAAGCTGTTTAAATTACGACATAGCTTCAAAAAAATTATCTACATAATAGTACATCTACCAATTCATCAATTTTTTTTACCTTGCACTCGTATTAGCATCCCTAGGCGGGTTGCAATAAATGTTGCTTTGTTGCGTAAATGGCTGCGCGTCTTCATACGACATAAATCCGTACTGCATTGCTAGAGGACGGTGTATTCCATCGTTTGGAAAAGGATTGCTATAGCTAGGAGATACGTAATCAGTAGATGGATCCACAGTCTCCAACATTTGTGTATAATATCCAATTCCACTACTCACAACGAGATATGACACCTGATGTTCTTGTTGTTGCTTTGCTACTTGCCCTACATATAACTCAATAGATTTTGCAACAGCAGAAAACATTACTTCTACATCATCATCGTCCGCTAATGCTATTGCTTTAGAACCCGAGTCCGTAGGCCAGTTAACCACCAGCTCAAGTTCAAATTCTTCTTTATTAATCTTCTTCATTTTGTACACAACTTCTTTTAATTCCATCAAATTACAACCTTTTCGCACTCTTCCTGGTTTACAAATTCCACCAACATATTTACCGTTTCTTTGATCATCGACAAGTAGTTCGCCGTCGTAGTAGGAAAGCGTAAGCATCATATTTCTCGCCATTCTACAGATCAATATACAATTCGTTCATTATGTACACATTAAACCAACTTTTTACCTTAACATAACCATTTACTAAGTTCATCAAAATACAGAAATTAGACAAAAAAACTAGGGTTTGGTGAATTTACCTTCAACTAGCTGAAATTTGCTAAGCAACGTGAACTCGATCTATAGATTTACCACCGAACAAAAGTTTTAAAGAGCATGAAATTTGATTTCAGAACACATCTGCCATTACAGAATTTTGCTTAGGTTTTGAGGAAAAGGTGAAAATGAGAGAGAAAGGTAGGCTGTTTGTGGCTATACCCTCTGGGCGATTTTTCAAAAATCGCACGTTGGCGATTTTTAAAAAATCGCCAACGCTATAGACCAGTTAAACAAAAACTGGTCTATATTTGTAATTACTTTTAAAAGTGGTCTATTCATGTTATATCTTTTCAAAACTAGGCCAATATGGTAAAAAATCCTATTTAAAATTGATAATGAAGAATTTACTACAACTCCTTATAGGAAAAATTGTAATATTGAAGCTGTAATTGAAAAAAATAATTTTATGAACTTAACGTTACAATCAATGGGCAAACAACTCATTAGAATAGAAAAGAAGTTAGTAAAAATCCAAAACAAGATTGAAATAAAATTCATAAAGAACGACCTAGCAAGATAAGGCCTTATTTAAACATCGACCTTCCGAAAAATTAAATCTTAACCTTAACAGGCTTGGAGAAAATAATGAAATGTTAGAAGAAATCATTGAAAGGTTAAAAAACCTAGGAATGAAACAAAAGGAAGTTGCACCCATTACAAAAAAAATATAATCTAAAATTAACCTCTGATCAAAATTATAATCAAAATTCATACGAAGAAGTTAATCAACTTCAAGAAATATTTTTGTCGGAACAAAAACAAAGGAAAATTCTTTTGAAATCAATAACATAAATTATAAAAAAATTCCACATAAAAAACTTATTATGATAAACCGACTCCAGTCAATCTCCTAATAGAAGAACTAGATCCTTACATGCAAGCATCATATGATGGCTCATCCATCGTCGAATGGAATATTAATGGTTGTTTAGAATATCAAATTCAACTATGGTTATGTATGCTGTAGCCAGTAGAGCTAAAGGCAATAAAGATGAAGATATAGAAAATGCAATAATTCAAGGATGTATAAGCCAATTAAGACATTGGTGGGAAAATTATACGACCAGTGAAGCCAAAAATCGTGTAGTTAGATCTGTAAAAGCAGTAAATGATAAAGAAATAGTTGATATAGTTAATACGCTTCTTTATACAATAGCCAATCATTTTGTTGGAACAGCATCATTATTAAACGATAAAACAAGAGAATAATTAATTAAACAAAGATGTGATAATTTATCACAGTTTAAATGGCATAAGGATGTTTATTTCTCTAAAGTATTTATAATGCATGATTGCAATCAATACTTTTGGAAGGAAAAATTCTTATAAGGATTACCACCCTTCTTTGCAACAAGAGTTAAAGAAAGAGTAAAAAATCAAGATGGAGTAATTCCTTATGATGAATATTCGTATAGTGAATTAGCATCAGAAATAGTAGCTAAAGGAATTAATTTATGTAATGTAATAAAATTACATAAACAAACACAAAATGGAAAATTGTATGGTAAACAAGTCTTAGGTGACTTCTGTGACCAAATAGGAGTTAAACCCATCAGACCTGAAAATGATTATAGAAAACCGAAAAAACCATTTAAAAGAAAACCTTATAGAAATAAGGATTTCCAAAAAGAAAGTTGTGAATGTAGTAAAACTACAAATAGAAAATATCACAAAAATAGAAATAAAAGGAATAAAGATGGAGAAAATAATTAGAAAATTCCAATATGTGGGAAATGCAAAAAGGCAGGACACTATGAAAATAGATGTAAAATGAAGAAGAAAATAAATAATCTTGATATAGACAAAGAATTAAAGAATTCACTTAAGAAATTGCTTTTAGAAATCTCTGACTTAGAAAGCAAGAATTTAAAATTATCTATTATCATAGAAGAACATTCGGAAACAGAATCAGAAGAAGAATCACTAAATGATGATTCAGAAGCTGATAATGATTACGATTATTATAAAGCTTTATCTAACGGATTATTTGTCTTAAAAAAAGAAGACACCTTCATCCTAGACATCATGGACAAAATATCAGACCCAGAAGAAAAGAAAAATGTATTAAAAAATTATTTAGAATCTTATCAAGATAAAATCAATGAGAAAAAAAATGAAACTAAAACAACCATAAACTTATAATATAAAAGAAATTTTTGATAGAGTAAGAAATTCTAGGCCTAAAGAAAATTCAGTTAATTCAAGTATTGAAACAACAATTTCAGAATTAAAACATGAAATAAAAATACTTAAATAAGAAAGGAAGGAGCTAAGGGCTAAAATAATTTTACTTGAAGAAAAATATCAAGATGATAGCGATAATGATAATGAAAATGCATTACAAAAGAAAGAATTAAATAATTTAACATTTGTAAATATGTTAGATTGTGTTATCATACATAAATGGCATACAAAGGTCACTATAGTAGTATATAAAGAATATTATTTTCAAGCTATTGCAATGATAGATGCAGGTGCAGATTTAAATTGCATCAATGAAGGGTTAATACCTTCAAAATACTTTACTAAAACAACAGAAATTCTAAATGTTGCAGATGGTAGAAAACTATTAGTAAATTATAAATTACAAAATTCAGTCGTTTGTAATAAAGGAATTTGCCTCGAAATGTCATTTATAATGGTAAATTTTTTATCACATTATGTCATATTAGGAACCCATTTTACATATGTTATGCCCAATAACAAAGATATCTGAAAAGGGTATAACAAGTACTGTAAATAATCAAGAATTAACATTCAATTTTGTTTCACAACCAAAATATCATGAAATAGATACTATGTGGAGAACTACAAAAAGAAAAGAAAATTTTCTGAATTCCTTATCCCAGGAAATAAATCATAAAAAGATTATAGAAAATTTATCTTTACCTCATTTTAAAAAGCAAAAAAAGGTTTGCAAAGTTATATAGAAAATTCAATATGTTCAGATACTCCTAATGCCTTTTGGGAAAAGAAAAAAACATATGGTAAATTTACCTTATAAGCCTGACTGTAAAGAAAGTCAAATTCCAACCAAGGCCCGTCCAGTTGCTATGAGCCCAAGACATCTTGAAATATGTAAAAAAATAAATTGATGAGTTACTGAAAAAGGGGCTTATCAGACCCTCGAAAAGCCCATGGAGCTGCATGGCATTTTATGTTGAAAATGCAGCAGAATTAGAATGTGGAGTGCCTAGATTAGTTATAAATTATAAACCTTTAAATATGGCTTTAAGATAGATTAGATATCCAATTCCAAACAAAAAAGACTTACTAGGGAGGCTTTATTCAGCCAAAATAATGTCAAAATTTGATATGAAATATGGATTTTGGAAAATTCAAATTGCTGAAAAAGATAGATATAAAACAACATTTACAGTACCATTCGGACACTACGAATGGAATGTAATGCCATTCGGACTTTAAAATGCCCCTTTAGAATTTCAAAAGATCATGAATGATATTTTTAGCGCTTATACAACCTTTACAATAGTTTACATTGATGATGTTTTAATATTTTCAAATTCAATTAAACAACATTTTAAACCTTTAAATATTTTTTATAAATGTCACTAAAAATGCTGGCCTGGCTATGCCAGCCAAGAAGATTAAACCTTTTCAAAAAGAAATAAGATTTCTAGGACATATTATAAAAGATGGAACAATACTCAATAGATAGAGCAACTATATTTACTGACAAATTCCCAAATGAAATTAAAGATAAAAATCATTTACAAAGATATCTACAAAGCTTAAACTATGTATCTACTTTTTATAAAAATTTGGCTTATGATGCTAAACCACTTTTTGAAACATTAAAAAATAATCCACCAGCATGATCAGAAAAACATATTAATGCAGTAAAAAGGATAAAAGCTGGATTTAAAGAAATTCCATGTCTTGCTATTCCTCACCCCAATGCATTCAAAATAGTTGAAACCGATGCATCAGACATAGGCTATGGAGGAATTCTTAAACAAAAAATTAATAATAAAGAATCCTTAGTAAGATTTACATCTAGGATATAGCAAGGACAAAGAGCAAATTACTCTGCAGGAAAAAGGAAATATTATCAATTGTATTATGTATACAGAAATTTGAAAGTGATTTATTAAATCCATTTTTTTACTAAGAGTATATTGTAAATCTGCTAAAAAAATCCTACAAAAAGACATTAAAAATATAGCCTCTAAACAAATATTTGCCAGATGGCAGGCAATTTTATCAGTCTTTGATTTTGATATTGAGTTTATAAAAGTGACTAATAATTCACTTCCTGACTTTTTAACACGGGAATTTTTACATGAAAAAAGTGAATAAGGGAAAAGAAAAGACAGAAAGTAGTAAAACTGCTCAACCATAATCGACTTATAAGTCGATATTCTTGAAAAATGAGAAAACTATCCGAGATAAAGTTCTAAAAACCATTCCAGAAGAAGAACAACTAAGACCTGAAACTTATGAGCTTATAATAAAATACTCATATGCCAAGGAATATGTATATCCATATGTTCCAGCCACTACTATTTGGGTATGCCCCATAGAGAAAAAATATGGCCATCTAACAGTTGAAGAAGTTATGACCATTTACTTAAAAAAAATTAAGGATCCTTATTTATATTCAAAGGATTTTCAATTCTATCAGGATATATTAACCTATATTGGATCCATACAATTTGAATCCACCTTAAGATTAGGAGGAGACTAGGTTTATTCTAAAGCCATTATTATTAAAGTAATAATCCCAGGACAATGGGACAGAGACTTATACAAGTCCAAAGATATACCAACAAGACCAAAAAATCCTTACAAAAATGAAATAAGTTTTAATTACTTTGATTATATTAAAGCTTGGAAAATTGGCTTTTACTATGAAATAGGCAAAAAAGGCACAGTTGGTTTATACGGTTTAAAGGGCAGAGTTCTTTAAGTTATCCAAATTGGTTTCTATTTTGGTTTTCAAACTTTGGATTATATCCAATAATTTTACCATAAAAAATTAGAACAACTTACGAAAGATTTGTTGAAATCAGCCCATCTATGGGAAATCATGGTTTAACGTTTGTAATACTTTATCAAGTGCCTTGGATAATGAAATGGGATGTTATAATTGCCCCAAGAACACTCCAAAAATTAGGACTATCTTTTGAAATTCCTTATTTAGGAAGAAGAATTTTAATTAAATGGTGGTAAGTACAAATTCTTTAAGGGCTCTATCTTCTCAAATAGTGGTTTAATCAATCGTGAACCTAAAAATCGTGTGACTCAACCTCCTAAAAGAGATGTTTAAGAAATTCTAAAAGAATTAATGACAAGTTCTTCTAAAAACGAATTAAAAAATCAGCCTAAAGAAATTCTCGAATCAGAGTCTGATGATGATGACCTTATGAGTGTCAATACAAATAAAAGTTAGGAAGAGAGATAAAAGGAGAGGAAGAAAATATGCTAAACTTTAGTATGCAAATGTTATCTGTAAAGAAAAAAAATAAATCTCATCGACCTTATTCTATGGTAATTCTAGAGCTTCCTGATAGAAGTGGATTAGTAATCGGTAATATATTAGGCAATATACCTTCATTACCAGATTTTGTAATAACTCCTCCACCAGGGTTCCCTCCATTTCTAAACAGATAATTATCTACAACAGTAATTGAAGACAGCTGTAAAGTCAATTGAAAAGGAAATACTTATCTATGTTAAATTTTGGTGATACAAAATCACAATAGAAGGAAACAAATATGCAAAAGGGAAAGTAATCACGTTTGTTCATTATGGAAATGCATAATTGGATTGCATTTGAATGAGATGACAAGGAAATTTATGCATGCGCACGTTATGGAATAATATATATGCAAAAGATATGCATATTATTTCTTTCTTCGTAATCGCATTGCTTTGGGATTATTTTCTTCCATCTTTGGAACGAGTGAATTACTTGCTATGTTTGTGTGATTTGTTACCGTTGTAATTTGCCTCCATTATCTTCTTACCATATTTTGGTAATTTGATTGATGACTCACATGAATTTATATTGGCTATATATTGAGGGTAGACTTCATTGTAAACCCATCCTGGCATTCAGCCAGCGATCTCCAAATAGAGTGTCTCTTCTTGTTATCCCTAATTTGGGACTTGGTATGTAAACTCTTATCTTGTAATCTCTTGTAATTCGCTCAAATGTAATAAAATCTCTCTTCTTTGGACTGGACGTACACTATCTAGATGATAGTGGAACCAGTATAAATATTGTGTCTACTTTTTCTTTATAGTTATTTGCTATTTATTTGGAGTATAGAATAATTGCTGCTAGTTAAGTGATGTTCAAATTGGCAAATCTAGATCCTGTTATTGTCTTTCCGCATTTGTGCAATTTTCTGCACAACAGAATGGTATCAGAGCTAGGCGATTTGTTCAGATTTGTGCATCAATGGCTTCTAGAAAGAACGTTAGATCTAGTGGTGGTTATGCTATTACTCATTTGGATGGAAAAAGGAGATTTTGTGCAATATGGAGTGGAGAAGATTATGTTGAGAGAGAAGAGTGTTCCAGTCTTGGAAATTTGATGATAAGGAGTTTACTGTGTTGAAGAGACATCTGGATTTGGAAACTTGTATCTGCTTTATGGCTCGATGTTGATGTGAGAGTCTTAAGTTGATTTCCATGGGAAATTTGTTGTTTGGCAGATAAGTGGATTTGGAAACTTGTATCTGCTTTATGGCTCGATGTTGATGTGAGAGTCTTATGTTGATTTTCATGGAAAAATTGTTGTTTGGCAGATAAAGTATGTGGAAGGAGAGAGATTTGTCTTGTATACAGAGATTTGGATTAGCCTTGTCTATTGGCTTTTGTTTTTTGGCTCTGTATTTAGATTGGTGATTGAGAGAATATTTTTTGGCCTTGGTGGCTTTGAGATTAATTTGGTATCTACCTTCTTTTGATTTTGGATATTTGCAACATTTTGTTGGCGGGCGGGGACATAGTCTGAGCTCGTTAGCAATGTGTGATGGGGGGTGGCTTTGTCGGAACCCATTGGGTAAATATTCATTTTTGGTCTGTATCTCGTTAAGAGATTTTGGTTGAAGGTAGAGTTTGATTTGAAGAGTTTTATCTTGAGAAGAGAATTTGACTCGAGGTGGAGTGTTGGAAATATGTGATTTTGCATCAAGGTGGAGTGTTAAATTTTGGTGATACAAAATCACAATAGAAGGAAACAAATATGCAAAAGGGAAAGTAATCACGTTTGTTCATTATGGAAATGCATAATTGGATTGCATTTGAATGAGATGACAAGGAAATTTATGCATGCGCACGTTATGGAATAATATATATGCAAAAGATATGCATATTATTTCTTTCTTCGTAATCGCATTGCTTTGGGATTATTTTCTTCCATCTTTGGAACGAGTGAATTACTTGCTATGTTTGTGTGATTTGTTACCGTTGTAATTTGCCTCCATTATCTTCTTACCATATTTTGGTAATTTGATTGATGACTCACATGAATTTATATTGGCTATATATTGAGGGTAGACTTCATTGTAAACCCATCCTGGCATTCAGCCAGCGATCTCCAAATAGAGTGTCTCTTCTTGTTATCCCTAATTTGGGACTTGGTATGTAAACTCTTATCTTGTAATCTCTTGTAATTCGCTCAAATGTAATAAAATCTCTCTTCTTTGGACTGGACGTACACTATCTAGATGATAGTGGAACCAGTATAAATATTGTGTCTACTTTTTCTTTATAGTTATTTGTAATTTATTTGGAGTATAGAATAATTGCTGCTAGTTAAGTGATGTTCAAATTGGCAAATCTAGATCCTGTTATTGTCTTTCCGCATTTGTGCAATTTTCTGCACAACAATCTACTCACCTATAAAGGAGAAACCAACAATGCCAGCTCAAAACTTATCTACTGACCTATAAAAAAGAAACCGACAATGTCAGCTCAGTGCTTATCCACCAGCTCAAGTTTTAAAGTAGCCACAAAGTTTAAAAGCATCAAGACAGTTCGAATCCAGACACTTCACCAAAGCTTATATGCTTCCATGTACTACTATAAATAAGTGTTGTGTGTTTAGCTATGCAGATGTACAATAATATAAGCTCTGTAATATAAACTTTGAGTTTTTAATAGCGATGACCATTTTGTAATCTCCATTATAAATATTTTAGTAGTAATAAAATATTAAGTATTCAAAATATCTACTGAGTCCTTATAGTATCATTCAAGCTTTTTGATAACATCCACCCAGTAATCAGGCAGCAGTGCAAAAGATCTAAAGCCATTTGGTATCGGAGCCTGGGCAGAGCAAAGAGGTGATGCCAAATTCGGACCCCAGGAGGGAGTTAGGAGAAGTTGTCCACCTTTTTAGCTTAACACCAAAGTTGTTCAAGTAATATCAATTCAGGTACAAATTTCAACTCTTATTTTACTATAGCAAAGTTACTACAGCAATTTACTGTAGCAAAGTTTCTGCAGCACTCCGAAATAACACTATTCACCGAAAATTAAAATTAATAAATTTCTTGTTTTAAGTTCAGTACTCCATCTAGTTATCTACTATTTTTGTATTGTAACTATTGATAATTATCTGGAAAACCGATCTTTTATCTTACTTTTGAAACCGAGATTCGTCTTTAAATCGCATAGCCGTTACTAATCTCTGTTAGCCGTTTGAGTGTTAAGGCGTTTTGAGGTTTTAGGTGTAAATCATGATAGTGATAAGGAAAGATAATGAATCGATTAACCAAAGCATTGTCATATAGAGACAATAGCGAAAGGAATCTAGATAATCTAGAAATAGAAATTAACAATAAAAACAAAGAAATTGTTATCAATGAAGAT
Source organism: Allium fistulosum (assembly GCA_030737815.1). NCBI lineage: Eukaryota > Viridiplantae > Streptophyta > Magnoliopsida > Asparagales > Amaryllidaceae > Allium > Allium fistulosum. The sequence continues at coordinate 914,823,257 of CM060908.1, forward strand.
TTATAACAAAATCTAACTAATTGGAAAATACCAGCTTATTCGACATTAACAATTTATAAGAAAAAGGGTAGTTTTATTATGAAATCGGATTATATAATCAAAACCGTTGAACAAGCTATTCCCCTTACAGAAGGATATAATACTTTTAGCTTATTTCTAAAAAATCTTTTAAATTTACATAAAGAAAAATATAAATTTATTCATATAGGTATGGTTTAAGTTGTGTTAAAACATGCAACTCGTCTAGGATTAAATACGTCAGCTACTATTGCAGTGCATGATATGAGACATAACAAATTTTGTAATTCTTTAATAGGAATCGTCAAGTTAATTTTATATGATGGACCAATATATTTCTCGTGTTTTCCTAATTTTACTGTTTCTATAATAGACACAAATGTAAGCCAATCAGTTTGTTTAGATATAAAAATAGAATGTTTTAATATGAAACTTGGAACACAGAGTGTTATACTTATTTATAGAATATGTTATAAAGCTACAAATACTGTTATAACAGACATTAAAAACATACCAACTAAAAATGAGGGTACAACTACAATGTTTATAACTGATATAAGTAAAAGCAACTTTGTAATCCCTAAATCCATTAAATGGAATGAAATAAATTTACTAGAAAAAATGGCTTTTAGAAGAAGCCAATAATCCAGTTAAGATAGAAAATAAAACTCTGGAAGAAATTATTGAATATCCAGAAGGTGACGTGGAAATAATATTTTCGAAAAATAGAGTCACACACCTTACAATATGTACTACCTCTAAATTAGAAGAACCAGTCCTTAATAAGGGCCCAACTCCTTTAAATTAAGAGAAGAAAACGTAACTATTGGAAATACACCAGATAGAGTAAGCCAAGAATTTGATAACGAAAAATATCAAGATGATATCGATAATGATAAAGGAGTTGGGCCCTTATTAAGGACTGGTTCTTCTAATTCAGGTTAGCTTACTCTGTCTGGTGTATTTCTAATAATTACATTTCCTTTTCTTAATTTTAAAGGAGTTGGGCCCTTATTAAGCGCTGGTTCTTCTAATTTAGAGGTAGTACCCATTGTAAGGTGTGTGACTCTACTTTTTGAAAAATCTTATTTCCACGTCACCTTCTGGATATTCAATAATTTCTTCCAGAGTTTTATTTTCTATCTTAACTGGATTATTAGCTTCTTCTAAAAGCCATTTTTCTGGTAAATCTATTTCATTCCATTTAATGGATTTTGGGAGTACAACGTTACTTTTACTTATATCTGTAACGACCCTAGATTTTAATTTAATTTAAATTAATAATTTATTGAATTTTTGAATTAAATTGAGTAATTAAATAAATTTTTGGATAAAATTAGTAAAATAAATCGATAAATTGAGAGCGAGTTTCCCCGACTCGATTTCGAGTGAATTTGAAAAAAATAAATATATAGATATATATTTTGACTTGAGTTTAAATTGTAAATAAATATTGAAACTAGGAATAGAAAATAAATTTGACAAATTCAAATAGATATATATAATAAGATAAATTATTACATATAAAGTAATATATAGTTAAATTCAAACAACATAATTTAAAATAGGAATTTATTTACAATACAAGATTTAAAAACGAACACATTAACTAAGATTATAACAACATAGAATTTCATTTATATTGCTAAGCAATTAGACTAGACAAAAGAATAAAATATACATTCAAGTATAAACAAAATATAAAGTGAATAAACAAAACAAAATAAAAATTAAAATAGCAAGTATGTTTGCTGTGTAAAAGAAAACAAATGAAAGCTGCCAGCCGAAGTCAAGTATGGCTAAAGCAAAACAAAAATATCTTCACACAAACAAATGTAGGTACATACAAAATAAACAAAGACAAAATAAAATATGTAAACCATCCCTAGTTTCATCTATCAGCCGAAAGCAAAAACAAGCATATGCCACCATATCTTTTGTACAAGCAAACCACTCAGCCATACCCTTAGTACAACAAAATATTATCTCCAACCTGTACACTTCTTTTTATATATCAATATCAAGCTTTCCATCAATGCGTTCACTTGAAACCTGAGCAAAGGAAAAGAACACAAAACTATCATCTTGCAACTGTTAACATCAAAACAAAACCAAAGCTTCAACAGATTAAAAGCAAGGAAGAGGAGCAGCAGCAGTTCAAAGAAGATGTAGATTTGAAGGCTGCAGCCTGTTTGAAGTTTTAAACAAAATTCAAAACTATCAAAGAAAATAAAATGCATGTCTCTGTTCAACAGAAACCAAGTTCCTCTCTGCTCTGTCAAAACACTGTGAGCAAACCTTTTGAATCTGATATGTTTCTTGTTGTTTGATCTTGTATTGAAGTTATGATTATGCTTGTATGATATAGCTGCCTAGGTGTGTATATATATACCTAAGGACTAAGAGATGCATGTACAGGCAGATATCCCTGTTTTAATGTTTACAGGCTAAACAAAAAGAAAAATACAAATTTCTTAAATCATTCACTGTTAGACTTTGTTATTTAAACAAAAAAATGTTCAAATTAACAAGACCAAGATTTTAAAAATACTTCTAAGCAATGAAATTGTATGGATTTACTGGAAAGGGTAAGAACACAGTGAAATTAAATTTTGTCAAAAATTTAATCGACTAAAATTTGAGTTTTGACTTCATGAATTTGTTCGTTTTCATTAACCATGATTTTTAAATATGAATTCATGATTTTTAAGTGAGAGATTCTCGAGTTTGAGGAAGTTAAACGGAAATGGTATTTTAGGCAATTGCCGTTGATCGGCGTGATGATGGTAGGCGAGATTTGGCGTGGAGGTGCTGGAATGATCGAGAATCATAGGAAAAATGTTCAATGATTTTTCTATTGCAACAAATGATCGAACGAATCGAAACTAGGGTTTAACGTTTGGTTTTGAAATGGTCTGGAAACGTGACGATTTCGCCACCTTTGATTGATCGAGTTCGTCGTGGCTCAAGGGGAAGGTAGAGGGGACTACGGCGAAGGTTCTGGTAGGGGGACGTGGTCGCTGGTGGTCGAGATGGTCGGGACGAGGTGGTTTTGACGAACTAGGACATTGCAGTTTTTTCGTTCGAATGCTCGAATCTCGATTTCGAGGTGATGATGTGATTCGTATGGTAGGAGCGTGGTTTGGAGGAGATTGTCGACATGTTCGACAATGTGGTGACGCCGGAGGATCGCCAGCGACGATGTACATGTGCACGTGCACGTTTCGTTTACTGGTCATTCCAGTTTTGGGGTAGAAGGATTGGACTCGGGAAATGTTCGAGTCATTCGAGCTTTTGACTCGAAGTAGCAGGGGAGATGACTCGAAGCGGTGATGGTTTGTCTCGAGCATATGTTTGTTCCAGGCTTGGAAAACTGGCAGCATTTGAATTCTTAAACAAATTCAAATGAAACTTTTAATTGTAAACTAGATCTAACGAGTTTTAATCCAGATTTTAGTTTAAATTCAAATTTATTTTTGAATTCAAACCTGAAAGGAAATAAAAAGTTAAAATATTTAAAATGAGGTTTCGAACCTGATAGTTTTCAGATTTTTGAAATAATATTTAAACTATGTTTTAATTTGAAAGTTTAAAGTATAATTTCAAATGAACTTTTGAATCTAAGGTTTTAAAAACTTGAAATTTGTCTGTTTAATTTTAAACAGAACTTGAATTTAAAACGTATTTTAGTATAAGTTTAAAATCAGAATTTAAAAGATGGAATGCAAATTAACTTTATTTATAAATTAATAAATTTAATTGATTAGAAATGATTAATAATGAACTATTTCTTAAGTAAGTAGTCAAAGAAATATTATTAGTTAATGAAGATAATTAACTAAGGATTATTAAGTATTTGATTTAAGGTGATTAATTTTAATAATTAATTGGATTAATTAATTTAGATAATCAATTATAAATTGTTTAAATGAAATTACTAAATGAAAGTAATTTAGAATTAATCACTTATTGTAATTAAATTTGGATATTTTGATTTATTAAGGTAAATTAATTATGCAATTGGATTAAAAGGTTGATTTAAATTAATAAGATTTATTAGGATAATTTAATTTATTTAAAGTGTTTGATAATAAATTTATATCAAATGATGTGTAATTAATTAATTAATCAGAATTTGATAATTAATTCATAAGTGATTAATTTACGTGGAAATAAATTGAATTGATTAGGATTAAATGATTAATTAATCCTACTTATAAATGACTATTGAATACTTGACCTTACCTATGGATATTTGGATTCTATTGGATGATTTAATTGTTTGATATCCCTGATATATGATGCTTTGTGATACACCCTGATTCATGTTGTGATCTGTAGTTTACTTACCTGTGATATATATATCTGTGATCTATGAATGAACGATAAGCGTATAGTTTATATCGCTTATCAACTATAACCTGTATTTTGTTATGTGATGATTGATGTTGCACTATTGTGTGTAATACCCCTAGACCACACTGTTACACACACAAATATGGATTTCACATGGAAATCGGTTAAGTCACAGATAATTTGATTTTGATATTTTTGAAATTGAAATTTTAATTTCAATTGATTTTGAAATTGGAAATTTCGGTTTAAACTGAAAAGCTTTTGAAATGGAATTTCAAAGATAAAAGTTATTTTGAATAACTTAATCGAGTTTTGAAAATTTAAATAATTTGATTTAAATTTGAATCCAATATTTGAAATTGAAATCTATGATTTGGAAACTAGGGATAAAAGATGATATAAATGTGTTTGTATGAATTAAACCATTTTAAAAGTATAAATTAGGAATTTGAATTTAACCCAAGGATTTCAACTCGCATAAATGAATCAGATTTCCAAATTGAAAACTGTTGTTTTAAAAGGATAAAAGCTTTCAGATAAGAAAAGAAATTCCAATTTAGTTAAAGGAATTTCAAGATTGAATTGAAAATTGTTTTTCCAAGTTATGAATGAATTCTTTTTGAAAGCTATGAATTTAATCTGTTATTTTCAACAGATTTAAATTGATGTTTTGTTTAACCCATTCGAAATGAAATTGTTTTGAAAGCTATGAGTTAAATCTTTGATTTAAAGATTTAACGAATTAATTAAACTGAAATGGGAATCGATTTGGAAAATCTGTGAATGAATCTTTGTGAAATTAAGTGAACTTTATGAATTGAATCTTTTTGTTTAAAAATTTAAAATGGTAATTTGATAAACCATTTGTAAAGAAAGTTTGGGTTTAAGTTGTGACTTAATTGAAATCCCAATATCCATATGTTTTTAAATATTTCGCTCACTATTCGGGTTAACCGGGAAAGGACCTTTGGGTCGTATTACTCATTCTGAATAGTGATACGTCGTATATGGATAGCATTTAAAGACCGGTGTTGAAGACCGGATATTTTTCGAAAATGAAAGGACAACCTGTCGAATGTCTCTGCACTGAGTCGCGCCGGTATAGAGATTTATATCACTCTTTTGTGACGGGAAGTCCGGACGTGATTGAAAGTTATCCGGAATTGCAAGGGCTTCGTGAGAAGTGCCTTCGGTTCTGTTCGAACCCGGAACAGACTTGTATGGATACATGTCTGACATTACACTTTGAGATATAAAGCCGATTTCTTTCAAATACATTTCTGTTTGGTGGAGGAGAATTTATTCTCTTAGCTTAACACCCTTCTCTGAGACGTACGAGCTCAGAGGTTATGTAGTTGAAATTTATCAGCGATATATCCCAATTTGGTAATGTGGCATGCTGAGTGTTGCTGTGTGATGATCAGTGTTTGATCATTTGTGATATGATCATTTGTTTGATCTTATATCTTTGTGATCATAGGTTGATCATTTGTTTGACCCGAAGCATGGCTTTGTAGAAAGCGTAGCTTTGTGGACGAGACTTCGTCGAGCCTCACACCCCGGAAATGGTCAAAACAGGAAGGATGCGGCAAGGTTCTAGGGAGTAGCGCCCCTTAGTGTATGTCATTCCTTCTGGATAAAGGTGGTATCATGGTATGGAGCCCAGATACTTAACCTCTGTGGTTGCTGCAAATTTATTACTTTGTGGTTTGTTGGAAATCGGGGATCCTCGGGAAGATCGGTGACGATCGGGGGATGGCATACGCGTGTCAGTAGTTACCTATTTTTGCAGAGGTAACCCGGCCTTGTGTTGGCAGAGATCTAACCGTAACGTTAGGTTCTCGGGTCGTCTATTCCAGGGACGTACCCATCATGGCATAGGAAGTTCCTTGGCCTGACCATTTGTTGGAAATCCAAAGAAACAATACGAGCCTTTACGATTTCAATTGTATAACCTGTCTCCTCAGGAGGCAGCTATAGCAGGCATAATATAATGGTACCTATGCTGGCTAAGATTTATATTCTACTTTCGAAATGTTTTCTACACTATGCACTAATAATAATATCAAAAAGGATTTGATTTTTGCGTAGTAAGCATCTTTGACTAACATAAGAAGAAATCTCCTCCAAGTCTGCGTTTGCATTGTGTGTGTGGTGGGAGGTCTTATAGTAGTTTCATTTTCCAAAAAGCATTACGAATTGACTTTAAAAATCTCTGCTATTTGTTTTTAAAGATAAACTGTTTTTGTTGCTCACACCAGTCCCATGACTGATCCGGAGTTTATTGTTCCATTCCTAAACTCTGGGTGCCCACCATTTTCCACACGGGCAGTCTAGAGTTGGGTTTTTCAGATATTCAGGTTTAGTAGATTATCTAGAGCTAGTTCAGTTCTTGGAGTTCATGGACTGACGTTGCTTATCTTGGAGCATTCTATTGGAGACATTCTATTCCGCTGCTGGTGTTATCGTTTTCTATTCCGCTGCTATTTGTTGTATCATATCTCTGATGTATATTGATATTCATTGTATCACTCTGTTGTATCAGATATTGTATATCAATGTATTATTCTTTTATTCCGCTGTGCTATTTTCTTAATGTTGTTATGAGCTCCCGAGAACCAGATTCGGCATTTGAATCTACGGCATTTTGAGTACAAGTGAAGTACGGGTGCCGATTTTCGAAGGTCGACTTTTGGGTCTTGACAAGTGGTATCAGAGCTAAGGTTGAACTTTAGCTCAGGAGTATAACACATTAAGTAGCTCATTAGAGATAGAGTGAAGTAAACTCTAGAATGAGTATATCTCTAAGATATCCGTCTGAATGTCTCAGTAAATTCTCTTACTATCCACTGATAGTGAGTATGAGTGCAAGAAGAAGACGAGATAGGGGACAGGAAATACGACTATAAATGGTCAATACCCTGCAACAGTGGAAACAATCTTTCTCTATCAATTTTCTTTGATTCGTTTCCAAATTCTTTTGATTGCTTCGTATCAGCTACAAGAAGAAGTTGTAGAAAATTCTTACTTCGTATCATCATCGGTTTCTTATCAGCTCTTTGATTTAAACCTTAATGAATTTGAAATTGAAAATTTTAAATTGAGTTAAATTGATTAATAGGATATGAAGCTAAAATTTGAATTTAATCAATAAAACGATTTCGTTTGAAAACCAAATTTTGAAATTCTATTGAAATTTCTTGTGAATACCAAAGTCCGAAGATGGACAAATTGGTATGTATTCTGAGATATTCTGACTTGAGTTTGGAATTCATATCTTAGTGTTTGAGGAATTATAGGAGATCGAATCTGTCTATCTCTGCGTTATTTTCGTGCCTGCAAATTTCGAGGACGAAATTCTTTTAAGGGGGGAAGTTTGTAACGACCCTAGATTTTAATTTAATTAAAATTAATAATTTATTGAATTTTTGAATTAAATTGAGTAATTAAATAAATTTTTGGATAAAATTAGTAAAATAAATCGATAAATTGAGAGCGAGTTTCCCCGACTCGATTTCGAGTGAATTTGAAAAAAATAAATATATAGATATATATTTTGACTTGAGTTTAAATTGTAAATAAATATTGAAACTAGGAATAGAAAATAAATTTGACAAATTCAAATAGATATATATAATAAGATAAATTATTACATATAAAGTAATATATAGTTAAATTCAAACAACATAATTTAAAATAGGAATTTATTTACAATACAAGATTAAAAACAAACACATTAACTAAGATTATAACAACATAGAATTTCATTTATATTGCTAAGCAATTAGACTAGACAAAAGAATAAAATATACATTCAAGTATAAAAAAAATATAAAGTGAATAAACAAAACAAAATAAAAATTAAAATAGCAAGTATGTTTGCTGTGTAAAAGAAAACAAATGAAAGCTGCCAGCCGAAGTCAAGTATGGCTAAAGAAAAACAAAAATATCTTCACACAAACAAATGTAGGTACATACAAAATAAACAAAGACAAAATAAAATATGTAAACCATCCCTAGTTTCATCTATCAGCCGAAAGCAAAAACAAGCATATGCCACCATATCTTTTGTACAAGCAAACCACTCAGCCATACCCTTAGTACAACAAAATATTATCTCCAACCTGTACACTTCTTTTTATATATCAATATCAAGCTTTCCATCAATGCGTTCACTTGAAACCTGAGCAAAGGAAAAGAACACAAAACTATCATCTTGCAACTGTTAACATCAAAACAAAACCAAAGCTTCAACAGATTAAAAGCAAGGAAGAGGAGCAGCAGCAGTTCAAAGAAGATGTAGATTTGAAGGCTGCAGCCTGTTTGAAGTTTTAAACAAAATTCAAAACTATCAAAGAAAATAAAATGCATGTCTCTGTTCAACAGAAACCAAGTTCCTCTCTGCTCTGTCAAAACACTGTGAGCAAACCTTTTGAATCTGATATGTTTCTTGTTGTTTGATCTTGTATTGAAGTTATGATTATGCTTGTATGATATAGCTGCCTAGGTGTGTATATATATACCTAAGGACTAAGAGATGCATGTACAGGCAGATATCCCTGTTTTAATGTTTACAGGCTAAACAAAAAGAAAAATACAAATCTCTTAAATCATTCACTGTTAGACTTTGTTATTTAAACAAAAAAATGTTCAAATTAACAAGACCAAGATTTTAAAAATACTTCTAAGCAATGAAATTGTATGGATTTACTGGAAAGGGTAAGAACACAGTGAAATTAAATTTTGTCAAAAATTTAATCGACTAAAATTTGAGTTTTGACTTCATGAATTTGTTCGTTTTCATTAACCATGATTTTTAAATATGAATTCATGATTTTTAAGTGAGAGATTCTCGAGTTTGAGGAAGTTAAACGGAAATGGTATTTTAGGCAATTGTCGTTGATCGGCGTGATGATGGTAGGCGAGATTTGGCGTGGAGGTGCTGGAATGATCGAGAATCATAGGAAAAATGTTTAATGATTTTTCTATTGCAACAAATGATCGAACGAATCGAAACTAGGGTTTAACGTTTGGTTTTGAAATGGTCTGGAAACGTGATGATTTCGCCACCTTTGATTGATCGAGTTCGTCGTGGCTCAAGGGGAAGGTAGAGGGGACTACGGCGAAGGTTCTGGTAGGGGGACGTGGTCGCTGGTGGTCGAGATGGTCGGGACGAGGTGGTTTTGACGAACTAGGACATTGCAGTTTTTTCGTTCGAATGCTCGAATCTCGATTTCGAGGTGATGATGTGATTCGTATGGTAGGAGCGTGGTTTGGAGGAGATTGTCGACATGTTCGACAATGTGGTGACGCCGGAGGATCGCCAGCGACGATGTACATGTGCACGTGCACGTTTCGTTTACTGGTCATTCCAGTTTTGGGGTAGAAGGATTGGACTCGGGAAATGTTCGAGTCATTCGAGCTTTTGACTCGAAGTAGCAGGGGAGATGACTCGAAGCGGTGATGGTTTGTCTCGAGCATATGTTTGTTCCAGGCTTGGAAAACTGGCAGCATTTGAATTCTTAAACAAATTCAAATGAAACTTTTAATTGTAAACTAGATCTAACGAGTTTTAATCCAGATTTTAGTTTAAATTCAAATTTATTTTTGAATTCAAACCTGAAAGGAAATAAAAAGTTAAAATATTTAAAATGAGGTTTCGAACCTGATAGTTTTCAGATTTTTGAAATAATATTTAAACTATGTTTTAATTTGAAAGTTTAAAGTATAATTTCAAATGAACTTTTGAATCTAAGGTTTTAAAAACTTGAAATTTGTCTGTTTAATTTTAAACAGAACTTGAATTTAAAACGTATTTTAGTATAAGTTTAAAATCAGAATTTAAAAGATGGAATGCAAATTAACTTTATTTATAAATTAATAAATTTAATTGATTAGAAATGATTAATAATGAACTATTTCTTAAGTAAGTAGTCAAAGAAATATTATTAGTTAATGAAGATAATTAACTAAGGATTATTAAGTATTTGATTTAAGGTGATTAATTTTAATAATTAATTGGATTAATTAATTTAGATAATCAATTATAAATTGTTTAAATGAAATTACTAAATGAAAGTAATTTAGAATTAATCACTTATTGTAATTAAATTTGGATATTTTGATTTATTAAGGTAAATTAATTATGCAATTGGATTAAAAGGTTGATTTAAATTAATAAGATTTATTAGGATAATTTAATTTATTTAAAGTGTTTGATAATAAATTTATATCAAATGATGTGTAATTAATTAATTAATCAGAATTTGATAATTAATTCATAAGTGATTAATTTACGTGGAAATAAATTGAATTGATTAGGATTAAATGATTAATTAATCCTACTTATAAATGACTATTGAATACTTGACCTTACCTATGGATATTTGGATTCTATTGGATGATTTAATTGTTTGATATCCCTGATATATGATGCTTTGTGATACACCCTGATTCATGTTGTGATCTGTAGTTTACTTACCTGTGATATATATATCTGTGATCTATGAATGAACGATAAGCATATAGTTTATATCGCTTATCAACTATAACCTGTATTTTGTTATGTGATGATTGATGTTGCACTATTGTGTGTAATACCCCTAGACCACACTGTTACACACACAAATATGGATTTCACATGGAAATCGGTTAAGTCACAGATAATTTGATTTTGATATTTTTGAAATTGAAATTTTAATTTCAATTGATTTTGAAATTGGAAATTTCGGTTTAAACTGAAAAGCTTTTGAAATGGAATTTCAAAGATAAAAGTTATTTTGAATAACTTAATCGAGTTTTGAAAATTTAAATAATTTGATTTAAATTTGAATCCAATATTTGAAATTGAAATCTATGATTTGGAAACTAGGGATAAAAGATGATATAAATGTGTTTGTATGAATTAAACCATTTTAAAAGTATAAATTAGGAATTTGAATTTAACCCAAGGATTTCAACTCGCATAAATGAATCAGATTTCCAAATTGAAAACTGTTGTTTTAAAAGGATAAAAGCTTTCAGATAAGAAAAGAAATTCCAATTTAGTTAAAGGAATTTCAAGATTGAATTGAAAATTGTTTTTCCAAGTTATGAATGAATTCTTTTTGAAAGCTATGAATTTAATCTGTTATTTTCAACAGATTTAAATTGATGTTTTGTTTAACCCATTCGAAATGAAATTGTTTTGAAAGCTATGAGTTAAATCTTTGATTTAAAGATTTAACGAATTAATTAAACTGAAATGGGAATCGATTTGGAAAATCTGTGAATGAATCTTTGTGAAATTAAGTGAACTTTATGAATTGAATCTTTTTGTTTAAAAATTTAAAATGGTAATTTGATAAACCATTTGTAAAGAAAGTTTGGGTTTAAGTTGTGACTTAATTGAAATCCCAATATCCATATGTTTTTAAATATTTCGCTCACTATTCGGGTTAACCGGGAAAGGACCTTTGGGTCGTATTACTCATTCTGAATAGTGATACGTCGTATATGGATAGCATTTAAAGACCGGTGTTGAAGACCGGATATTTTTCGAAAATGAAAGGACAACCTGTCGAATGTCTCTGCACTGAGTCGCGCCGGTATAGAGATTTATATCACTCTTTTGTGACGGGAAGTCCGGACGTGATTGAAAGTTATCCGGAATTGCAAGGGCTTCGTGAGAAGTGCCTTCGGTTCTGTTCGAACCCGGAACAGACTTGTATGGATACATGTCTGACATTACACTTTGAGATATAAAGCCGATTTCTTTCAAATACATTTCTGTTTGGTGGCGGAGAATTTATTCTCTTAGCTTAACACCCTTCTCTGAGACGTACGAGCTCAGAGGTTATGTAGTTGAAATTTATCAGCGATATATCCCAATTTGGTAATGTGGCATGCTGAGTGTTGCTGTGTGATGATCAGTGTTTGATCATTTGTGATATGATCATTTGTTTGATCTTATATCTTTGTGATCATAGGTTGATCATTTGTTTGACCCGAAGCATGGCTTTGTAGAAAGCGTAGCTTTGTGGACGAGACTTCGTCGAGCCTCACACCCCGGAAATGGTCAAAACAGGAAGGATGCGGCAAGGTTCTAGGGAGTAGCGCCCCTTAGTGTATGTCATTCCTTCTGGATAAAGGTGGTATCATGGTATGGAGCCCAGATACTTAACCTCTGTGGTTGCTGCAAATTTATTACTTTGTGGTTTGTTGGAAATCGGGGATCCTCGGGAAGATCGGTGACGATCGGGGGATGGCATACGCGTGTCAGTAGTTACCTATTTTTGCAGAGGTAACCCGGCCTTGTGTTGGCAGAGATCTAACCGTAACGTTAGGTTCTCGGGTCGTCTATTCCAGGGACGTACCCATCGTGGCATAGGAAGTTCCTTGGCCTGACCATTTGTTGGAAATCCAAAGAAACAATACGAGCCTTTACGATTTCAATTGTATAACCTGTCTCCTCAGGAGGCAGCTATAGCAGGCATAATATAATGGTACCTATGCTGGCTAAGATTTATATTCTACTTTCGAAATGTTTTCTACACTATGCACTAATAATAATATCAAAAAGGATTTGATTTTTGCGTAGTAAGCATCTTTGACTAACATAAGAAGAAATCTCCTCCAAGTCTGCGTTTGCATTGTGTGTGTGGTGGGAGGTCTTATAGTAGTTTCATTTTCCAAAAAGCATTACGAATTGACTTTAAAAATCTCTGCTATTTGTTTTTAAAGATAAACTGTTTTTGTTGCTCACACCAGTCCCATGACTGATCCGGAGTTTATTGTTCCATTCCTAAACTCTGGGTGCCCACCATTTTCCACACGGGCAGTCTAGAGTTGGGTTTTTCAGATATTCAGGTTTAGTAGATTATCTGGAGCTAGTTCAGTTCTTGGAGTTCATGGATTGACGTTGCTTATCTTGGAGCATTCTATTGGAGACATTCTATTCCGCTGCTGGTGTTATCGTTTTCTATTCCGCTGCTATTTGTTGTATCATATCTCTGATGTATATTGATATTCATTGTATCACTCTGTTGTATCAGATATTGTATATCAATGTATTATTCTTTTATTCCGCTGTGCTATTTTCTTAATGTTGTTATGAGCTCCCGAGAACCAGATTCGGCATTTGAATCTACGGCATTTTGAGTACAAGTGAAGTACGGGTGCCGATTTTCGAAGGTCGACTTTTGGGTCTTGACAATATCGGTTATAAGCATTGTAGTTGTACCCTCATTTTTAGTTGGTATGTTTTTAATATCTGTTATAATAGTATTCGTAGCTTTACTGCATATTCTATATATAAGTATAACATTCTGTGTTCCAGGTTTCATGTTAAAACCTTTTGTTTTTATATCTAAACAAACCGATTGGCTTACATTTTGGTCAGTTATAGAAACAGTGAAATTAGGCAAACACAAGAAATATATTGGTCCATCACATAAAGTTGATTCGACGATTCCTATTAAAGAATCATGAAATTTGTTATGTCTCTTATCACACACTACAATAATAGCTTATGTATTTAATCCTAGACGAGTTGCAGGTTTTAACGCAACTTGAACCATACTTATGTGAATAAATTTATATTTTTCTTTATGTAGATTTAAAAGGTTTTTTGGAAATAAGCTAAAAGTATTATATCCTCCTGTAAGGGGAAGATCTTGTTCAACGGTTTTGATTATATAATCTGATTTCATAATAAAACTACCCATTTTCTTATGAATTTTTTATGGAAAATAAGCTGAGATTTTCCAATTAGTTGGATTTTGTTCTAAATCTTCATTGATAATAATTTCTTTGTTTTTATTGTTAATTTCTATTTCTAGATTATCTAGACTACTTTCGCTATTGTCTCTATATGACAATGCTCTAGTTAATCGATTCATTATCTTTCCTTATCACCGTCAACGATTTACATCTAAAACCTCAAAACGCCTTAACACTCAAACGGCTAACAGAGATTAATAACGGCTACGCGACTTAAGGACGAATCCCGATTTCAAAGGTAAGATAAAAGATCAATTTTCTAGATACTTATCGATAGTTACAATACCAAAATAGTAGATAACTAGATGCAGTAGTGAACTTAAAACAAAAAATTTATTAATTTTAATTTTCGGTGAATAGTGTTATTTCAGAGTGCTACAGTAAATTTGCTATAGTAAAATAAAAGTAGAAATTTGTACCCGAATTGATATTACTTGAACAACTTTGGCGTCAGTAATCAGGCAGCAGTAATATCATAAGTAATGATACCACTAAAGTTAGATCAAAGATTTGGATATGAGATATTGTATGTTCACTAGGTTAAGACATCAATGTTCTTAGATGAAAGAAGGAATAATAGGTTAATTCAAGCTGTTTCGATTTATTTGGGTAAGAGACCTTCCACTTTGAGTTATCTTACCTTAGCAATCTAAAAGAATAATTAAGGAATATACTGCCGAATGATTTAGATGTTAAGTGTACACCCCACCTCTATACCCATACCATCCAAGAGTATTTCTGAGTAATATTGTCAAATAACACAGAGAATGAGACAATAAGGGGACATATGTGAATATTCCCTTGGACTAACACTGGTATGTATTAAAAAAACAAATAAATTACTAATCTATACGTTCACTGTATCGGTTTAAAGCAATAGACATGTGTGGCTCTAGGATAGAATAATACATAATATACAGAATATACAGAGGACACAAAGCTAGAATCATAGCAATAACATTTAATACATATTACAATAACGTTATAAGAATACAATACAGCTCAAATGTCAATTATATACATATAAATATAGCGAATCAATGTCATATAATTATCATGTAATAATCCAAATATAATACTCCTCCATGCCCACTAAAAAATGCTATGTCGTTCCTATATCTAGAATGTCTTGGACTGACCCGAGTATTATAAAATAATACACGGGTCAGACTATGTCTAATCAAGAATCAAAAATAAAGTGATACATTATAAACAAAGGAGAATAATATAAGATAACTATCAATGATTCTCAAACATCAAACGACGTGTCAAAGTGTATATAAATAATCTCTAAGGCATCATATACTAAGTTTAAGAATTAATACAAATGCATTATAGTTTTTTCACATAATATAATTAATAATATTACTTTGGTACTATATACATAAATTAACGTGAAATTTTGGGGGTGTGTCTTTGAGTGAGTACTCCCAATTCTGTGTTTTTGGAGAGCGCATACATTTAAGTACATGTATTTTTTCTTCCCTTGTGCATGAGCAGTTGTAGATGTAAGTGAATACATATAACATTTTTTTGAGTGAGTGTGTATATAGGTGAGTTCAGGCGTATGTCATTCCAGGTTCAAGGAAAAGAAAATATATATTCCAAGTTTTGAGAGAAAGAAATATTTTGCCCTACTTATGTGCGTGTGTGTGTATATATATATATACATATTAGAGTACAACAAAATGGAACAAATTTATAATACTGAGTTTTGAGTATGGTCCTCATGTAGTGTCTACGTAGAATTCTTGTGTGAGTGAGCATATCAGTTTATGTCATATTTTTTTGCTATTCAAGTATGGAATGCATGATTATATATCGTTGTGTATACCCATGTAATGGGCCTTGTTAGTTCACCTATTATATATATTTTATTGATATCCATATCGTTTTCTTTCTTTAGCTTTTGTGTTTTATTTAGGATGTGTTGTCGTATGTCAACCTCAAGGAGGAGTAAGATTTGTGTAGATTTGCTAGATATTTTTCTTTATATAAGAATGTATGCACATAAGATCAACCAATTATCAAAGTAATTGTATTTGTATTATTTAAAGTGCGTTTAATAATCATGTTATAAAAGTGTGAAATATATATATAATTTTTTATGATTAAAATTAATTAAAATGAGTTATTCAATATATTAAACAAACATTTAACCACTGTTTATGTATATTACAATCAATTTTTCATTATAAATAATAAGATTACCATTAAGTATGTTACTTATTAATTCATGTATATCTGGTTAATTATATATATTTGTTTGCTTTAATGGGATAAAATCTTGTCAATGATTTTATTAAGAATCAATTTAGTTATTTATAACTATATGTAATTTAGAAAATCTATTTCATAATATTCATGTTTAGTCTTTAAAGTACATTGATTTGGAACACATGAAATAATTTTAATTTAAATGTAGAATTTAGCTCTATAGCTATTTTAGGACATGTATTTATTATCCATCTCTTAGTATATTTTATTGTATGTTGTAAATATAACATTATTATGTATTGATTTGTTTATTTATGTTTAATTGAATAATTTGTTTTTATATTGATTTTTGATTTCTTACCTTCTCTATTGATTTTGGTGTTATGAGTGATTCACCGTTGATATTGATTTAATTATTGATTTGGTATGATACGGTGATGACATTCTTCTATATAAACTTGTGACATTTTATGTTGGATTTGTGAGATTTCATTTCTATATGATGAGGAATTTAAATAAATAGTTTACTAATACCTCTGGTATAGGACTTTCGGTAACACTATTTTGGTTATTCATCGGACCTGTCATATAGAGATATATAGTATGGATTAAATGTAGCTTATGAGCTTTGAATAATTATCCGAGTGACATGTGGTGGTATGAGACATCATTATGTTATTTGTTTGATTAGTCATTATAACTAAATGTTACTTAAACGGGGATACACTCATGTGTATGTGATCACACTCGCTGCGAAGGGTATACTTTAGGCAGGTGTCAACTAATGGTAAGAGCCGTGTGTCGGCTAATAGTAAGTGCTCTGGTCTACTATAGTCATGTGTTGACTTATACAAAGCCGTGTGTCGGTCTACGTCTAGAGCTATAAGTAGAACAGGTTAGGAGTACTGTATCTCATCCACATTAGGTCTAGCTCCCTTTATATATCGGGATTGAACCAAATTGGCTAGTATCTACCTTGGCGGCCTGATTGAGGAGTCACGCCCCAATCCGTGACACCTTGTTTATGTTATGTTAGCCTTGTGCTAGTGTTGTGTGTGGTGCCACTATGTCACTTAGGCCAGTAGCCAGTTACCCTTTGGGCACAAGGGTCAGTAGTCATGGCCGAAGAGGCTATGCATTGTCTAGCCAATGGTGGATCATTGTCACGATACGGAGAGGGGGAAGATAAGGGTAACCGATGGCTGTAGGAGTCATGTCATATGGACCATGTGTGGCTCCTGGAGCAAGCAGACGTGCTATCAGTCTCCCATTTGGTTCCGGTATGTGTATGTGTGGTAGTGGATTGACATATATGTCCCTATCTTATCATGAGTTGGCTACTCTAGAGAATGTGTGTCTAAAGTGTGTTAGTCCCCGTATATCCATACTATTCTAGTTTGATATTTTAGAGACAGCCTTTGTTTATCGACTGTGATTTGTATAATATTGGATATCATTTAGAGGATTTGACGGGCTATTTCACATTATCAAATGATTATATGTTTTATGAAATTATATCATAGCATTGATGTGTTCTAGCCCGATTCATTTGATGATTTCTTTTTCTATGATGATGATTTATGGTATGGATGATTTACCCATCGAATATAATATTCTTGTTAAATTGTTTTATATGAGTGATGACATCTTTCGGCATGATTTTGAGATATTTATATTATGTCATTTTTAGGTATAAATATGACTTGACTGGTATGTATATTATCGGGCTTAGAAGAGCTTTATATTAGGATTGTTATATGATACTTGAATGATATGATTCACTGTATATTTTGATATTGAGATGTATATTAATTATTCTTCAAATTATATCGAGCTAGATGACATTTGAGATGTATTTATTCTTATGACATTATTGTATTATATATTATATATATGTGTTATCGCTACGATTTTGACTATGTGGTTTACTGTATATTATGTATTGTTCTATCCTTGATGCACATATGTTTATTGCTTTGTACCGATATTGCATGCATATAAGTGAATTATATTTTTGATGTTTTAATACGTATCAGTGTCCGTCTAATGAAATATACATGTGTGTACCCCATACAACCTCATTCTCCGTATCATCTGATAGTATTACTCTGTAATACTCTTAGATAATATGGGTATAGAAGTGGGGTGTCACAGAATTCCTCTTCTGATTTGATTTGATTTCACCGCCTCTCTCCTTTGTTGATTTATTATCCTCCCCCCTTTCTCTTTTATTTTGATTCTCTCTCTTGTTTAATTTGACGTATAATTTTTTTTAATATTTTTATTAAGAAAATTTAGGGAAGAGAATAGACAATGTTTTAAGAATTTCCGAGGAGGAGGAAGAAGAGAAGGACGAGGGTAGAGGCTAGGGTTTCTAAAACGAAAAAAGGGTTTGGCTGTGTATTTATAGTTAAAAACTAGGTTTAGAAAAATTTACGTATTTATCCTCAAGTTATTTACCTTTACGTATAAGAAAAATTTATCTATCTTTTTTTCTTTAAATTTGTTTACTTCGCTTAAGTATTTACCTTTAATGTTTGCACTTTTGTAACTATTGAATATGGTTGAGAATAATGTATTTGTATTCAAAAGTACATGTGCATTTATTTAATTGGAAACCATACTCTTTACCAACTAATTGGTATTAAAGTTTCTAATTTAAAATTGATTCATTAATTTAAATCAATTCTATTAATCGCTATCCTATATATATGTATTATTAACCTTTGTGGAGAATCCTAGATCTTATTTCTTAACAAATAAGTTTTTTTATTCTTGTATTAATTTTTAAACTTAGTTTCAAAATAGATGCAAAGCACAAAATGGAAGCTATGGTAAAAGTTATGTATATTCTTCATACAGTATCTGTTTCTACTTATATATAAATCTGGACTAGAAAATTTTACTTGACACAATGGAAAAGTCAGATTTTCCAAATTTCTTCA
The DNA here is from genome assembly GCA_030737815.1 of Allium fistulosum. Classification (NCBI taxonomy): domain Eukaryota; kingdom Viridiplantae; phylum Streptophyta; class Magnoliopsida; order Asparagales; family Amaryllidaceae; genus Allium; species Allium fistulosum. The sequence continues at coordinate 914,842,552 of CM060908.1, forward strand.
TTTATAGAAATTTACTATTTTGTCCTTTTATGTGAAACTACATTTTTAACCTTATTAATATTTTAATTTATTATTAAAATTTCCAAGATGTTACATTCTCTACTCTTAAAAGGATTTCATCGTCGAAATCTCTATGGATAGAAAAATGTAACTCGCATCAATGGAAACCAATGTCTACAACATCTACTTAACCATTATCCACTTGGAACCATTGTCCTTAGTTTAAAATTTCAAATGTAACATGTACATATAGGTATGGAATGCACATGAACCTATAACCGATGCAAAATTAGGCGGTCTTCTGAACTAGTCAACCACCTGAAATGCAAATGCTTATGCTATACATCCAAAATGTATGCAACATCCTATGTAAATATACTGGCAGTTCTATATGTGTGTGCAACCAATCAATCCATATGCAGCAACCATTTGCATATTGCTAATAAAAGAAAATAGATAAGGTGATGTATGTCATGGGCCAACATGAACAAATTGGTCCATATGTGCAATACTAATTAATAAAATACATCCATTAGCAACCATCATCCAAAATATGTCCTAGTGACACGTTCACAACAATGCTATCATCCAAACATTCCTACTAGGGTATATACTAAGCTAAACAGTAAGTGCCTACATAATTATACTAACTAAAATGGAAACATGCCTGAAAAGTGCTCTAGATGGATAGCTCGGATTTCCTCTTAAGGCTCCCAAATTCTATCAACTAGATCGTTCTTCCATATTAAATTATCGACTTTACTACTACCATGTAAACTCAATCTAAACCACTGTAAATTTATGTGCATAAGTAAACCTCTGCAGTCTTTGCTACTAAGTCACCTAAACTGATGTTGCCATGCACCATAACTGATAACTTGAGCACAAGTATGCTTTTACTGGAACATAGCCTTATGCAACCCTCAATGCACATACACATAACCTTAAATCATCCCAATAGTATATCGATTACTCCATCCTATTGATACTAAGGTAAGACAACTCAAAAGTGGATAGTGTCTCACATAACATCAAATGACTTGAATTTATTACTATCATATCAAACCTAGCAAGTAAAATCCTAATTCTAAGTAAAGTTTTAAAAATAATTTAAATTCCTAACCTAAATTGTTTTAAACATAAAGGTTATCGGTTGGGTGATATACATACAACTATTACTTAAGTCATTGCCCCACAATAGTTTTGTTAAATAAATAGTCTCCTTTTTATCTAAGGGATGATTGAAAGGAATCCTTCCATTTGCTTCTCAAAATCTTATAAAAACCTTCCAAATCTCATTTTCCATAAAAGTAGCCTCCGCATCCTTAGTGCATGCAAACTATAATAAATGTTTCTTAATGGAAACCCAAATCCTTGAATTAACCATTCTTTGCGCAATCTTAACTTCAACTTCATCTAGGATATCCTTTGCAGTTTGAACTTCTAAATTAACCATTTTGTAATGCCATCCCTCAATGGGACCTCTTCTCCAAATGTAACTTCTCACCATTTTATTCCAACTATCCTATAGTCAAGACAACTAAATATGGAATGGCGCATTGCCATTTTAATCCAATAGACATAATGACCAATACTTTAGTTTATACTTAGGGATTTTTGCATTTTAATGAGTTGGAATTACATCTTCCCGAAAATGAAACGTGAACTCTGTAACTTCCCATAAATTATACAAAAGATGAATTATGTTATGTTTGAAATTACAAGAGAATATCTTTTTTGTTATTATTGAAATAAACGGTACAAAATATGGTAAACATCCCAATTTTGTACATCTCTTTCATTTAGGCATATTTCTTATTAATTCAAATGATACACTTTTGTACTAAAATTGGATAATTTGTAGAAATTTACATTACTACACACTTTATTCCAATGAATTAAAATACTACTTAAATCCCGCTCCAATTTATAATGACTTTCAATTTGTGTTTACTAGCCTATATCAATTACCCAACAAATCTGGAATTACCAAGCAATTTCCTTAATGAATTATCTCATAAATTTAGGGACTACTTTCCCTTTATTTTCCATATTCGAATATATGCAATATTTAATCCTACAATTCCAAGATTTACATTTAGGCATACATGAAATACATCTACAATGATATAAATCCAATAATATATTTAAAATAAATATAATTTCCACTAACGTCCATCTGGTATGCCCGTAGCCTTCAAAGGAAAAACACAATACCTAGACTGCCCGTAGCCTATAGGTATTTTATTCTCACCTATATGGTACCAACCTTGCTGATATAGCATCGAGCCTACACTTACCGTCCCATTTAGTTTGCCTAATGTAATCAAGGAAATGCCTATTTGTTACATAACACCCCTTATAAGGATTGAAGTAGACCCTACTTAGCCCTTTAACACTTCAACCCGAAAAGCTCATTGCATTCGCAGCATTCCTTGATACATTTAAAACATCTTGGCTTACTCTTTCTTTGCTCTGAAATATATTTTATTCAAATCATACTTTCTAAACTTTCTTTAATAAAAATTCTACAATTCAAACCATACTTGGGTAGAAAATACAAAGTGGTGTTTACTCTTCACTATTACAGGAAGTTTGATATAGTATTCTACCCTTTCAATTCAAACATTGATTGGAAATGTCACTACACCTTCATATTACTTCCTACCTATGCCTCTAAATATTACAACGCTTCAGAACATCATAATCAATTTAGTCTTCGTAGGCTGTGTAATTCTCTCTATCTAACTCCAATTTAATTCTACTCTTTTTAAGTTTAAGTAATAGTCATAATTTAAATTTACATTCCAAATCAAAATCTTTGATTTTAACACCATTTTCACAAAGCTAGTAAGCATATAAAATCGTAAAACTCTCCATTCATTTTTAACAAATGTTTCTGTTTCACAAAGATCATGACATTTTTCTTTAATTTTAAGTATCAAAAACGGTTTAGCTTTAGTTAGTAGAATGTACATAAAAACATATCTTTCTAAAAATTTCCTTTATAAATATGAAATTCTCTCTATAATGTATTTTTAAATAAGACGTGATGTTTTAACTTACCATTTTTTATAGTATGACAAAAACACTTACAAATGTCATTTTCAAGCACTAACCATTCTTATTTATAAAAAAGGTTCAAAAGTTGGGTTTTACATACTCCTTGATTTTCTGTTTTAAAAGCAAAGTACGCTTCAAGGGTAAGTGCAGCAATATGCCTAAAAACAAAAATTTTAAAGTAGTTTATTGAAAATTTTCTTTTTGTAAAATTCTTTTAAATTTACTTTTGAAACAAATTTTATATCGCATGTCTGATCATTTTATAAATAATCATAAACCAACTGATTTTTTTATAAAAATATCAGACGTCTACTGTCTTTAACTTTAAAAAAACATTTTCACTTATTTATCACTTAAATTAGAGTAGATAAAATCAATCTAATTTACACAAGCCCAATTATACCTACGATGCTTTAAGTGCATAGGATTTTCGTCCTTCTTTCCAAAAATGGTTAACTCAAGTTTATTTTCCAATATAGTGTCCAACTCCAATATAGAAACACTCTAGCTATATAAATAAAAAGTAGTCTTTGCAACTATTACCAATATAAGAATAGGGTTTCCTCTTGATAGAGTCAGGGGTATGCCATAGGGGCAATTATGTAATTTGTTATATATATATCTAACTCGATAACCAAACTTGTTCAAAACAAAAGGTGTTTTCTTTTTATTATATACTTGATATAATGCGTTATGTTAATAAATTAATTTAATTAAAAAATACTTAATAGAAAATCCATAAATGGTATGTTTTGTGATAGTAGTTACAAAGTGTTGTAACAGTGAGTTATTTATCATAATGAAAACAAATATACCATTTTATACGCTCTCTAAATATTGAGCAGTGTATTACTCATGACTATTGGGGGCACCTAGGGGTTACGTATTGATATTATTGGATAATTATGGAACGACTCACTTGATACTTTTTTGTTAGTTTATAAAATACGACCAAACAGAAAATATCAATATGACCGATTTACATAGTTCTCCTTACTTAAGAATACCTTTGATCTTCAATATGAAAGCTCCACTTCGGTTATAGTCATATCATAGCACGACGGCCATCGAGTGACTATAGTTGAATCGAGTGGAAGTATTGGAAGTGAGGCACTATACAAGAGAGGATTCATTTTGTAACGACCACCCTACACCTACGGTGTAGAACGGTTGTCAAAGGAAAGGAAAGAAGAGGAAACGGAAGAGAATGGAAAAGAAGAAAAAGGAAGCATCGAATAACCACATAACCTGTTGTATATCTCACATCGCATCAGAGTAAATATAATAATCAATACGGGTATAAAGGAGTAGAGGCGGTAATAATAATGGAATTAATCATCAGAGTATAAGATCCATAAAGTTATACAACACAGCGCTAGAGTTTATATAACTAGAAAATAAACTCAACCGATACACTATCTCATATAATAATAAGTCAACACTGTCAAGGCCAAAGTGTCACACAGTGGAATATACAATAACAAACTCATATATAAGTATGAGTAAACATCACCCCCTGCTAGTGCATTTACGGAACTCCATATGTCATCCACACTTGCTTACAAATCTACTCATTTAAGAGTACCCAAGATAATATGTAGCAAAGCATAAAACCTCGAGTTAGACAATAGTCTAGTGTGAGCGATATCAAATCTCAAAATACTATTAAAGTCGATATAGTATATGGAACAGAGGGTATAAAACCATACCTAATTTGTCTGTGCAACCAAAGAGTCAGCACATAACATAGATAATATGCTACACTACAATATTATAAAAAGGGTACACCATACTCAGTATCTCTCGGGGTGCCTAGGTATCTCCCTCCACAATACCTCCTCCATATAAATAAACTGTCCTGGTGTCAAGGTATCTCCCTCCACAATACCTACAGTAAACTGTCTTGGTGTTAAGGTATCTCCATCCACAATACCTACTCCACACTAAGTCAAGTTGGGGTGTCTAGGTATCCCTACCACAATACCTACCTCGTGTGACATCCCTAGGGTGATAAGTGGCTAATGAGTACCATAAGAAACCATCAAATCGCACACTATGAGATCTCCATAATGTCCAGGTCAAAGACCAGTCAAATCGCTAATCAACAATAGTACTGGACATTGACCACTCTACAATGGTCAATACCAACCACTTTGGTCTTATACTTAACCAAACAAATAAGTACAAACAAAACGGAAACGTCCGACATCCATCTTGAAATCTAGATCTATCGGCACGTATCCTAACGAACCTCTACAACATATCTCGCTCATTAGGTATCCATCGGCATGTATCCTAATCCATGCTCTTGGCACATAATGGAATCACACTATCCATCCCATATATAACTCAACAAATCAGATGTCATTCTACTAGAGTTAAAGAATAGAAATCTAGCATTATCCATAAACCAATAGATTGTGACTCAAAATGCTATCATGCCATACCCAGCCATCGGCAATTCATTGATGCATTATATAAATATATGTTTGCACTACTCGAGAACAAACAATCCCTCATCCCTATGAACCCAACAATCTCGGTCAAGTCTGCACTGTATCACCTCTACAGACACTACTTACTCTTCTAATTTAGCCACAATCTACACTAGTCTAGTCTAGCGCCTCTGACCAGTACCAGTCCGCTAAATCAAGTAGGTCAAATGGTCAAACTAGCCATCACACTTTGTCGTAGCTCGTCGAGTTCTGAAGTCATAACTAGTGATAAGCTCGAGCAATGCCCACTCTAGGAATATCGCTCCCAAACTGGTACGCCTCCCACTCTAAACACCAACTACTACATTTCCGTTATGGATGTCTAAGAAATTTCAAATCCATAGGAGGCTAAGAACTCTAACCATTACAACTGGAAAATGTCAAGATCCTTTTCGGAGAAGAGATACTCCAATGACGTGGAATCACTGGACAACCCAACCTCTCTCCTAATAGACAGTGCCTCCAAATCCCCAAAGTGAACTCTATCACCTCCTTATTCCTACACGGAACAAGTAACATCAATGCACTCGTTAACCTCTCGGTCAGACTCACTAACGAGTGTCCCTACACGCATCTCAAAAAAAAGTCCAATCCTCTATCGTCAAATAGGTCAACATGCTGCTACCTTGGGTCTATTCAAATTCCGGATTGCGGTACCTAGAGGATCTGTCCTACTCTGAAACAATATGACCCAAACATTTCACTTCCCTTCTCCTGAAATGATACCACCAAAATATCATCATCAATCGGTGTCTTCTCAACACCTACATCAGAATCACTAATCGTGCCTTGAGCTCTTCTTTCATCCATGAGTAAATTAAAGTATCATCAACAAACACAAGCACAACCCACTCAAGTGACCCCTTGAAACATGGTCCATGAGATCAACAAGGTATTCTAACACATTGGTTAGCCCGAATGACATAACTAATCCATTACAAAATCAAGGTAGTGTACAAAACACTATAATCAGCACACTCACCCAAAATTCTCAATTGGTGCAAACCATCGTAAGGTCCAACAAAGAGAACATCTTCGTGCTACAGAGATGATCGAAGAAGTCATCAACAAATAGGAGTAGAAACTTGCTCGTTATCTTATCCAGCTCACGACGACCAACAAACAACTCCAAAGAGCCATTCGTCCTACTAGCGAACACTATAGGTGCATCCTACCCAAATATACTCCATTGAATGAACCATTATCTAAACAGGTCATCTGTTTGCACCTTTAGTTCCCTAAGCTCTTTGGTCATCATATGCCTTAAAGGCATAACTACTAGTCTACCTCCTCTGACTAGATTGATATGGAACTCAATCCCTATATGGTGGTAATCCGGTCACCTCATCAAATATATCCCGACACTCTCTAGCTACAGGCACAGATGACAACTCAACATGTGGAATATCGAGTGAATATAGAAAGCTAACTATCCCCATCCTCCATAGGTAGCCAATCACTGTTGTTCGCTCCTCCACAACCCCAATCGTCACCAACAGCCTCTCATGGTCCACCACTATTTTGTATCCTCTTTAGCCATTCCATTCCCAAACTACAATACCGAACCCAACTAAACCCCAAAACAAATAGATAATAAACAAACAACAAACATCCATGACTCAATAAGACAAGACCTCGACAAACCATGTATAGGCTGGTTGCGCCCCTAACTAGATCCATCTCAATCAAAGGTCAGTAATTATTTTGAGTCTCTATCCCAGTATCTACCAAATCACTGGATATAAAGGGATGAAACCTTGATATCAAATAAAACACGTATGGAAACGCCATAAGTGAAAAGCATATCACGAACGGTAATGCCATTTCCCTTCTCTTTCACGAGCGATGTCCTACTCAGAAACAACATGATCCAAACATCTCACTTCCCTCCTCCTGAAGTGATACCACCAAAATCTCATCATCAATCGGTGTCCTCTCAACACCTATATCACAATCACCAATTGTGCCTTGTGCTCTTCTTTTGTCCAGATGAAAGTATCATCAACAAACATAAGCACAACTCACTCAAGTGACCCCTCAAAACATAGTCCATGAGATCAACAAGGTATGCCGACACATTAGTTAGCCCGAACGGCATAACCAATCCAATCTAAAATCAAGGTAGTGTACAAAACAATATAATTGGCACACTCACAAAAAATACTCTCATTTGGTGCAAACCATCATAAGGTCCAACTAGGAGAACATCTTCGTGCTATAGAGCTGATCGAACAAGCCATCAACATATGGGAGTAGAAAGTTGTTCGTCGTCTTATCTAGCTCACAACAACCAACAAACAATTCCAAAGAGCCATATGCTCCACTGACGAACACTATAGGTGCATCCTACCCAAATATACTCGTTTTGAATGAACCATCGCCTAAACCGGTCATCATTTTGCACCTTTAGTTCCCTAAGCTCTTTGGGCATCATATGCCTTAAAGGCATACTACTGGTCTGAAAGTGTGTTATGGATCGTGTAATATGGGTATATGATAATACATAGTATAGTGATGATAGTTATATAGTAAATAGTATGAAATATAAAAGCAGTATAATAAAAAATGACACCAGAGATTTTTATACCGGTTCGGAGCTCCGTCCTACGTCCAGTCCCAGACTCATTCTAGAATTTCACTAAAATAATAACCCTCACTTAACCCGGAGGAACAGGTCTATACAACCCTTGAGCAGCCGAATAAGGACTTGAGCAGCGGAACAGGATTTCGCCTCAGCAGCTGAAGAGGACTTCACACGCCTGAACAGAAGAACAGGACTTCAACAAATACAAAAGATTGTTTTGACTTTGTGTGTTCTAATAACACGGATTTGTCACTTGTAGTACATCCTTCCTATACTCTTCTCCTCGAGTATAAATATATATATATATATATATATATTTGAAGTTTATGAAGAATAGAAAGGTATAAAATTGCTTTAATGCAGAATATTGGAAAGTATAGTTGCAAGTAGATTCCAAAGTGTTAGATAAGAAAGATAAGAAAATTCGGTAGGTTGGAATCAAGTTAGAGTATGTATTTATAGATGTTAAAAAGCAGCGACTGTTGATGAAGAGTTTCAATTGAAGTGTTGCGTCCAAATCTTTTCGTAGAGGTTCGTAACTCTTCACAAATAGTCGTGTCTTTTCAGAAAATAGCTGTTGTAGAAATTCAATCAATTGAGCCTCTGGTCAGTCGACTGGATATTCAAAACGTATTATTTGTTTATTTTTGCACCTGTGCATGTTGCACAGAAATTTACAGGTCAGTCGACTGACCTACCAGGTCAGTCGACTGACCTGGTGATTTCTATGCAATTTGCACAGTTTTCACAGGTTTTATATATATATATATATATATATTATATGATTTTAAAAAAAACTTTGATAATATATATATATTCTATGCTTATATGTATAAATCATTAAGATTATATATAAGCTAATATATATGTTAAACGAGAAGAGATTTTAACAAAATTGACCTAAGACTCAAAAAACAAGATAATATAATTGATGCACCGATTTTAATGTCTTGTCTCGATGTAGTATATATTCTCTTTTTGTCGTAGCAGTCGTCAAATCTGTATGTCGTAGTGATAGCTTTGTATCATAAATCAAAACCAAGTCTCAACATTCTCCCCCTTTTTGATTGATGACAACATGTAAATAGATATAGATTCCGACTGTATATATAATATAAATACTTACTCCCCCTGAATCTTTGACGATCTATTTTCCTACATTCTCAATCTTAGTGATAATATTTCTCCCCTTTGTCATCGACAAAAAGGAATAAAAATGTAAAAGTATGATGTATAGATAGATATTATGAAGGAGATGAACATTCACATATTATAATATTTCAAACAAAAGTCTTGAAATAATACGAAAATAGTGGCTATTTAATACAAGCCATAATGATGTTTGAGAAATAAAGACTAATGTTTTTATAAGAAAAGTAACAACTTAAGACATTCTATGCTTACCCCTATCACCATGCGATGTTTGACCACCACTATCGCCTCCATCTCCACCGTTGTCGCTACTACTTGCTTGATCATCAGAAGAGGAAGACCAAGTAAAAAGGGGTTTCTTACCCGGATCACCTAGTGTAGCCATGGAAGTGCCGGATGAACATGAGATAGCTTGCCATAACTTTGTAAAAAAATCCTTTAACCTTATCAAGCTTTTTGTCAACTTTAGTGATATGAGATTGAAGAATTTGTTGGTTACGGCATATCAAGGAAATTGACTCATATGGAGGAAGGCCGGGATTAGGAATCAAAATCTCACCTTGTTGACGAATAGTTGATCTTTAGCGGTGAGATGCTTCGCCTTGTTGTTGTTGTGGTTGATCTTGAGATAATTGTTGTTGAGTCCATTCTTCGAAAGTAATTATAGTAGGAGGACAAGCAACTGGTAGCTTCATTAATGCTAAAGTGCGAGAGTTTAAGTACCCGACGGTAGAAACCGGTGAGTCAGGTTCCGGAATCTCACATGCTTTTAGCAATCACATAATATACTCACCATAATAGATGACATTCATTCGACCATTGTTGAAGCTTAAGAATTCATCAAGAATTAATCGTAGCCAATTAACTTTGATATTTCCGAAGATGGCGTATAAGGCTTTGAAGTTATGTTCATAAACAAGTTCATAACTCCTGGTTCGCGGATTTACAGTTTTCATTAACGCACGGTGTATAATTCTAGCTTTTGGCCTTAAGGACATGGACTTAAGTTGATGCATATCGTCTTCCAAAAATAAATGACTTATACGGTCACGAACGACTATATCACAATCAACATTGCTCAATTCAATACCATCATTTTCAGATTTTAAAATGTGAGCCATTCGATCCAACGAGAAAAATACGGGTTTTCCACAAACTAAACTCCATACACAATCTTCTTGTTTTTGAATGTTTTAGTGACCTAAGTTAAGATTAGCATAGAATAGTTTGACCATAAATTGGTTAATTTTATGCTTATTTTCGTCAATATTGAACAAAGACTCCAAATTGCTCCTACGAGCCAATTCTTGTATATGGTATGAAGAAAAATCGGCAAATTTTACAAACGAACCTTCAAAGATGCGGGAATCTTGCATTCTCCTCCATCTTCTAATTGTGGTATCATCGAAGAGCCATTGTTGGATTTGCTCATTGGAAGGAGTTTGGGTGGATGAAGATGCTTGTCCTTTTCTCTTTGGAGCCATTTAATTTGATTGTTTTGGAGGTAAAAAATGAATTTTTGAAGATCTAGGGTTTTTAGAAAAGTTGAAAATCTGAAATGAAAGTGAAGAGAGAAAGGGAAAGTGAAGGTTAAAAGGTGAAAAAGTGAGTGGGTAGGAGCAATAATTTTGCTCAGATCCACGAATCAGTCGACTGAATCAGTGGTTCAATCGACTGAACCTGAAATTCAAAATTTTCGAACTTCTGGTTCAGTCAACTGAATGCCTGATTGAGTTGACTGAATATGGGTTATATAGATTTCATCTTCTGATCCAGTCAACTGAGACACTATGACAGTCGACTGACCCTGCTTTTTGAAAAAAAATATTTTCAGTGTCAGTCGACTGGTACCCTGGTTCAGTCGACTGACCTGGGTTAATTTTCCCAATCAATTTTTGTGTTGAGTAATATTTTATATATTTTGATACTTATGAACTTTGTAAATTTATTTATGAATATTAGAACTAGTATATATGTTGATAATACGAAGGATAAGAAATGAATTATTCTTAAAAAAATGTACATACTTTAGTTAAATTATTCAAAAAATAACAATTAATAACAACTACTCTTATTTTGAAGGGCTAGGAGTTTTGTAGCCCTGTAGCTGTTTGCGATGAACATTTGATGCTTCATTTTGATCCCATGAATTTGGTGAGACAAGTGGTCGTGGCGGAGATGAGGTAGAAGGTCGTCGAATAGGCAAAACGGCGTGTTCGTTTATTGGATGTGATGAAGCACCGCAAAATTTCATAGCAATGTGTTCTATAATTCCTAGACGCCTCGAGTTGATCTTTTGCTCGTAATATATTTCACGTTGAAGCATCAGCGATTCTTGTTGATAGTGATGCAAATCATCTATCTTTTGTTTAGTAGTTGGAGAGACATCAAACATCATCTTCTTTCCTTTCTTTTTCTTTGGAGTGTATCCGGTATGATCGTGAGAAGTAAAAGGTAGTGTAGAATGATGGACGGGTGTTTTTGTTGGTGAATCGGAAGTTATGATTTCTATGGAGTTAGTAGAATGAGAGGAATTTGACATAATGAAAGGATTTTGTATTTTTGTTAGTTTAGTTGTTTGTATGAAAATCAGAGAATAAGAATGGCTATTTATAGATTATAGAGGAGAATAAAAAGGATAATATGAATGGATTGTATTGTTTTTAGCTACAACAAGGTTGTTAGTTAGGAATGATAATTGCTATTCTGGTGGTTTTCTGTTATTTGTGATTTATTTATGTAAATATAATATGTTTGTTTATACATCAGTCATATATATAAAGATAAGCGTTAGACACAATTTAGAGTATAGTTGTTGCCATATAAGAAAATCCCTGACCTAGATCATAATGAAAATAATTAATAGCTCAAGTGGTTAAGACATCTGGGCTATTCACAACAGGTCATAGGTTCGAGTCTTAGCATGGTCAGAAAAATAAATTTTTGTCAAAATTTTTTATATTTGAGTTTTGGTCTAAAATTACGTATTTTATCATAGTAGAACTATTTATATATCTTTTATTGACATTATACCGAGTTCTCGACGTAGTTTTATAAATGTATTTTCTAATAACGGTTTTGTAAAAATATCAGCTAATTGATTTTCAGATGGAACGAAATCTAAATTTATCACATATTTCTCTATATTGTCACGTAAAAATTGATGTCAAATATCTATGTGTTTAGTTCTAGAGTGATTCACTGGAATTTTAGATAGATTTATTGCACTGGAATTATCACAGTAAATTGTTGATTTTGATAAATTAACTCTAAAATCTTTAAGTGTCTGTTGCATGTAGATTACTTGTGCACAGTCTAATGCTGCAGATATATACTCTGCTTCACAAGTTGATAGTGAGACATAATTTTGTTTTTTGCTGAACCACGATATTAATGATTTACCAATGAAGTGACACGTTCCGCTTGTACTTTTTCTATCCGTCTGTGATCCTTCGAAATCAGCATCGCTATATGACACTAACTCGAACGAGCAATCTTTTGGATAGAAAAGTCCAAAATCTTTAGAATTACAAAGATAACGTAGTATACGTTTTACGGCTCGTAAGTGTGATTCTTTTGGGTCAGCTTGAAATCTCGCACATAGACATACACTCATCATTATATCTGGTCGACTAGCTGTTAGGTATAATAATGATCCTATCATACTACGATAAAGTTTTTGGTCTACACTCTTGTCGTTTTCATCTTTATCAAGATGTGCTGTTGTGCTCATAGGCGTTGGTTTAGCAGAAGTGTTTTCCATTCCGAATCGCTTGATAAGATTATTATGGTATTTTTCTTGATTTATAAATATTCCATTTGAAACTTGTTTAATTTGAAGACCGAGAAATTACGATAATTCTCCCATATGGGGCATTTCGAATTCACTAGTCATTATTTTAGAAAATTCTTTACATAATTTATTATTAGTTGAACCAAATATAATGTCATCTACATATATTTGAACTATTAAAATATCATTTTTAGAATGTTTTATAAATAGAGTCTGATCTACTTTTCCTATTTCGAATCCTGATTCAATTAAATAGCTTTTAAGACGTTCATATCAAGCACGCGGTGCTTGTTTTAAACCATATAAAGCTTTCTTATGTTTATAGACATGATCTGGATATTTTTTATGAACAAATAAAGGTGGTTGTTCAACAAAAACATTTTCTTTAATATAACCATTTAAAAATGCACTTTTAACATCTATTTGATAGAGTTTAAAGTTATTAAAACACGCGTAAGCCAGTAAGATTCGTATTGCTTCTAGTCTAGCAACTGGAGCAAACGTTTCTTCGTAGTCTATTCCTTCCTCTTGATTATACCCTTGTGCTACTAATCTGGCTTTGTTTCGAGTTATATTTCCTAATTCATCTCCTTTGTTTTTATAAACCCATTTAGTTCCTATAACAGTTTGATCGGTCGGTCTGGGTACTAGTTCCCAAACTTCATTTCGTTCAAACTGATTTAGTTCTTCTTGCATAGCAATAATCCAATTTTCATCGGATGATGCTTCATTTGTATTCTTAGGTTCTATAGTAGAAAGAAAAGCTACATGACTCATTAAATTTAGTTGATTTCTAGTTCGAACATTTGAATTTATTTCTCCAATTATATTTTCTGTAGGATGATTTTGTAAGATTCTTGGAGGAGATCTTATTGTATTGGTGATATTATTTTCTGAATTATGAGTAATGTTTTCATCTTCTCCAGAATTATGAATAATGTTTTCATCTTCTCTTAAATTATTGGTTTCTATATTCGTGTTATCATTTAGTAAATCATCGTCATCATTAAAACTTGAAATATGTGTAAAATTTTCATCAAAAGATATGTGGAGTGTTTCTTCAATAGTATTAGTTCGTTTATTGAAAATTCGATAAGCTTTGCTTCGATCCGAATATCCAAGAAATATTCCTTCATCACATTTTGAATTGAATTTACCAAGATGATCTTTGGTATTTAACACAAAACATTTTGATCCAAATACTTTAAAATAAGATATGTTTGGTTTTCTACCATTAAAAAGTTCATAAGATGTATTCTTAGTGAGGGGTCTAATAGATACACGATTTAATACATAACATGCAGTTGCAATGGCTTCTGCCCAGAAATGTTTTGGTAACGTGCTTTCGTTTAGTAAGGTTCTAGCACATTCTTGTAGAGTCCGATTTTTTCGTTCTACAACTCCATTTTGTTGTGGAGTTCTAGGAAATGAAAAGTTATGAAATATTCCTTTCTTTTTACAATAGTTATCAAACAGTTCGTTTTCAAATTCTCCTCCGTGATTACTTCTAATATTCTTAATTTTAGTACCTTTTAAATTTTGAATTCGTTTAACAAATGTTTTGAAATTCTCAAAAGTATCACTTTTATTTTTCATAAGATAGTCCACGTATATCTAGAAAAATCATCTACTATTACAAACACGTATTTATTGTGATTTATGGATTGAACTTGGGTTGGTCCAAATAAATCCATATGAAGTAATTCAAGTGGTTGTAATGTTGAAATGACCTTTTTAGATTTAAACGAAGATTTAGTTAATTTACCTAATTGACATGCGTCACATATATTATTAACTTTAAAACTCATCTTTGGTAATCCTTTTACAAGATTATTTTTAGAAATTTTATTTATAGTTTTGAAACTGATATGACAAAATCGTTTGTGCCATAGCCAAGGATCATTTTCTTTGGCTATTAAACACATGTCCGAGTTATGATTAACTTTCATATTTAAAACGTAAATGTTTCTATTTCTATTTCCTTCGAAAATAAGATTCTGATTTTGATCGAAGATACTACATTTATTTTCAGAGAAAGATATTTTAAATCCTTTATCACATAATTGACTTATACTTAATAGATTATGTTTTAGATTCTTAACTAATAAAACATTTGTAATAAGAGGTAAATTAGATGTACCGTAATTGCTCACATCGCCTTTGCCGATGATATATCCCTTGGAATTATCTCCAAAAGTGACAAAACCTCCATCCGAGTATGTAATGTTAGTCAGCATATTTTTGTCTCCTGTCATGTGTTTTGAGCAACCACTATCGAGTATCCATTTTCCTCTTTTCTTGAGTGGGACCTGCAAAAAAATATGAGATGACGTTGGTACCCACCTTTTTAATAGGGTCCTAAGAGTTAGATCTTAGGAAACCAAACCCAAGTGGATTCAATATCCCTTTTATAAATATAATTCTTATTATTATGAACGGTTTCTATGAATGATCTAATATACTTATTCCTTATTAACTTGTTATTTGTTTTAGGTGCCCATATATTTATAGTCTTAGAAGCTAATCTTTTTGAAGATTTAGACTTAACATTGTTTAAATTAATGGATTGTGAATTCTTGACTTTCTTATAGCCTAGTCCGTTTTTATTGTTAGCCGGTTGTGAATTTTCAATAATTCTAGATAAATTTTCTCTACCTTTATTAAATTTTGAGACATTTTTAGTGATTCCTTCTAGTTTGGTCTTTAGGCTTGAGTTTTCCAGTTCTACCATTTTGATATTAGTCTTCAGATCATGATTTTTAGAAACAAGAACATCATTCTTTTCTTTTTGAGTTTCAATTTCTTGACTCAATAATATTAGTTGAGAATTAACATTTGAAAGTGATTCTTGAGTTTTCTCAAGTTCTTCTTCCAAAATTTTCTTCTCCTCTTTAAGCATATCTCTTTCAAATTCTACCTTGTTCTTATTTTCAACAGCCTCTTTATATTTTCTTTTGAGACTTTTTAAAGTATCTAATAATTCTGAGTTTATCTCTATCATATCATCAAAAGTTAAATCACTAACCTCGTTATCTTTGGCCATAAAGCATACATTGGCTTGTTCATTATCGTTGTTACTCTCTCTTTCTGAGGAGGAAGAGGAGTCTGAATCATCCCATGCAACTGAGAAAGCTTTCCTTCTGAACATGTCCTTCCTTTTATTGCGATATTCTTTCTTTTGATCTGGACAATCCTTCTGTATATGCCCCTTTTTGTGACAGTTAAAGCACTCCAATACTGATGAAGACGGTGGTTTATTGCTATTTGAGCTTCTCTTGCCATTATTTCTGTTTCCTTTTCTATATTTCAAGAATTTCTTGAAATTTTTGGTAATAAAGGCTAGGTCGTCTTTGTCTGAATCTAATTCTTCTTGTCTTGCATGGAATGCTATATTCTTTTTATCTTGAGCTTGAACTCGTTTAGCCTGCAAATTCACTTCATAGGACATTCGATTTCCTATTAACTCTTCCGGAGTTATTTTAGAAATATCGTTTGCTTCTTCAATTGCGAGAACTTTTCTTTCCCATTCATCCGTTAAAGAGTTAAGAATTTTGGACACAATATCAAAATCTGAATATTTTTCTCCTAGTTCTACTAATGAATGATAGATATCCTGAAATCTTGAATACATATCATTTATAGATTCATTGTCTTTCATTCTAAAGTTTTGAAATTGACTTTTGAGCATGGATATCTTGCTTTGTTTGACCTTGTTAGTTCCTTCGTGTGTAATCTTGAGTGTACGCCATCTTTCATATGTAGTGTTGCACATGCTAACACGGTTAAACTCATTTTTATCTAAGGCACAAAACAACATATTCATGGCTTTTGCATTAGCTGTGGCATCTAGTTTCTGTGTATTTGACCAAGTAGAATACTCTTCGGTAGGAATAATATATTCTGTCTGAGTTATATTCCATGAATCAAAACCATTTGCTTGCATATATATTCTCATTCGTGTGGCCCAATAGTTATAATTTATGCCATTAAATAGTGGTGGACGTGTAGTGAATTGTCCTTCAATGAAGCTAGTGTTAATGCTAGTGCTAGTGTTAGTTTCCATATTATTAGATTATCAGATAACTGTGTTACGGATATATAATGACCACGCTCCGATACCAATCGAAAGTGTGCTATAGATCGTGTAATATGGGTATATGATAATACAGAGTATAGTGATGATGGTTATACAGTAAATAGTACGGAATATAAAAGCAGTATAATAAAAAATGACACCAGAGATTTTTATACTGGTTCGGAGCTCCGTCCTACGTCCAGTCCAAGACTCCTTCTGGAATTTCACTAAAATAATAACCCTCACTTAACCCGGAGGAACAGGTCTATACAACCCTTGAGCAGCCGAACAAGGACCTGAGCAGCGGAATAGGATTTCGCCTCAGCAGCTGAAGAGGACTTCAGACGCCTAAGCAGCAGAACAGGACTTCAACAAATACAAAAGATTGTTTTGACTTTGTGTGTTCTAATAACACGGATTTTCACTTGTAGTACACCCTTCCTATAATCTTTTCCTCAAGTATAAATATATATATTTGAAGTTTATGAAGAATAAAAAGGTATAAAATTGCTTTAATGCAGAATATTGGAAAGTATAGTTGCAAGTAGATTCCAAAGTGTTAGATAAGAAAGATAAGAAAATTCAGTAGGTTGGAATCAAGTTAGAGTATGTATTTATAGATGTTAAAAAGCAGCGACTGTTGATGAAGAGTTTCGATTGAAGTGTTGCGTCCAAATCTTTTCGTAGAGGTTCGTAACTCTTCACAAATAGTCGTGTCATTTCAAAAAATAGCTGTTGTAGAAATTCAGTCAACTGAGCCTCTGGGTCAGTCGACTGGATATTCAAAACGTATTATTTGTTTATTTGTGCACCTGTGCATGTTGCATAGAAATTTACAGGTCACTCGACTGACCTACCAGGTCAGTCGACTGACCTGGTGATTTCTGTGCAATTTGCACAGTTTTCATAGGTTTTAAATATATATATATATATATATTATATATGATTTTTAAAAAAAACTTTGATAATATATATATATATATATATTTTCTATACTTATATGTATAAATCATTAAGATTATATAAAAGCTAATATATATATTAAACAAGAAGATATTTTAACAAAATTGACCTAAGACTCAAAAAACAAGATAATATAATTGATGCACCGATTTTGATGTCTTGTCTCGATGTAGTATATATTCTCTTTTTGTCGTAGCAGTCGTCAAATCTGTATGTCGTAGTGATAGCTTTGTGTCATAAATCAAAACCAAGTCTCAACATGGTCTACCTCCCCTAAATAGATCGATATGGAACTCAATCCCCATATGGTGGAAATCCAATCACCTCATCGAATATGTCCGTACACTCTCTAGCTATAGGCACATATAACAATTCATCATGTGGAATATCAAACTAATATAGAAATCTAACCATCCTCATCCTCTATAGGTATTCAATCACTACTGTTCGTTCCTCCACAACCCCAATCATCACCAACAGCCTCTCACAGTCCACAACTATTCTATATCCCCTTCAGCCAGTCCATTCCCAAACTATAATATCAAACCCAACTAAACCTCAAAACAAATCAACAGGAAATAAACAACAAACATCCATGACCCAATAAGACAAGGTCTTGACAAACCATGTATAGATTGGTTGAGCCCCTAACTAGGTCAATCTCAATCAGAGGTTGATACTTATCTCGATTCTCAATCCCAATATCTCTCATATCACTGGATATGAAGGGGTGAAACCTTAACGTCAAATAAAACATGTATGGAAACGCCATAAATGAAAAGCATATCTCCAACGGTAATGCTGTTTCCCTTCTTTTTCATCAATGAAGCGCTCGACAAAATCGGAACGACAACCAATACATATGCTTCCCCGACCCGACACAGCTGGTTTGGGACAACCTTTCAACACTGGGTATAGGCTTTCTCCTCATAAAGCACTCTCAATCATCTTTTTGAAGCCCCCATCATTATGACCAATCAATCGCTTCCTAAGACGACCTCTCAACCCAATGGCAAACTTTCCATCCTTTCTGTGTGGAGTACCAATGGGAATAGATCGTACTTTGATAGCACATCAAATTCAGCCACATGCTCCAACACAGACATATCATCGTACTTCAAATCGGCGAACTCCCTAACCAACATAGACTTTGGAAAAGTCGAGATAAATTTTCTTCAAAGCAAACTATGAACAAATCCCAAGAAATCGATCCTTGGGAATCGAAGCTAAGGCGATAACTCCCTCGTATATACACACCCTATAGATCCAGTCTAAGGCGATAACTCCTACCCTATCTCTACCGGATAACGGTATCAACTAAGGTTAATCATGTAACGTTTGCTCTGATATCAAATGTAACGACTGACCTACACCTATGGTGCAAAACGATTGTCAAAGGAAAGAAAAGAAGTAAGGAAGAGGAAATAAAAGAGAAGAGAGTGGAAACGAAGAAAAAGAAAGCATCAAATAACCACATAACCTGTCGTATATCTCACATCGCATCAGAATAAATATAATAATCATTACAGCTAGAGTAGATACGGTAATAACAACGCGAATTAATCACCAGTGTATAAGATCCACAAAGTTATACAACATAGTACTAGAGTTTATACAACTAGAAAATAAACTCAACCGATACACTGTCTCATATAATAATAAGTCAACACTGTCAAGGCTCCACAGTGTTATACAGCTGAATATGCAATAACAAACTCACATATGAGTATAAGTAAATGCCACCTCCACCTAGTCCATCTACAGAACTCCTTACATCATCCATACCTGCTCTCAAATCTATTCATTTAAGAGTACCAGGGATAATAAGAAGCAAAGCATAAAAGCTCGAGTCAGACAATAGTCTTGTGCTAGTGATATCAAATCTCAAAATACTATAAAAGTCGATATAGTATATGGAACAGATGGTATATAAACCATAGCTGACATGTCCCTACAACCAATGAGTCATCACATAACATAGATAATATGCTACAATACAACGTTATAAAAAGGGTACACCATACTCAATATCTCTTGGGGTGCTTAGGTATCTCCCTCCACAATACCTATTCCATACTAAATAAACTGTCCAGTTATCTAAGTATCTCCATCCACAATACCTACTCCACACCACGTTAGGTCGGGGTGTCTTTGTATCCCTACCACAATACCTACCTCGTGTGCCATCCCTAGGGTGACAGGTGGCTAGTACGACCCCCATAACAAACATAACATCCATCAAACAATACTAACTGTCACCTAGTGTGCTCTAGATATATAATAACTCGTACGACCCCCATAATTTCAGGGACTTGTGGTAATCCTGGTTTTCATTATACTCTCGTATCATGTAGCCCAAAGCTCGATACATGTCTCATAGACCAAAGCTAGACACTAGACCTAAAGCCATAAGTCCAAGGTATATGGATCCTCGCTACTAACCTATAGGCGTCCCTACTATACAATACCCAAGCTTCAAGTACAACAGAAAATATTCCTAGTCATCAATGATCCCTTGGCACAAACACATCCATTCGAGCCTTAGTCGCTCAATCTAGATTCGAGCCTAACTTGCTCAATCCAATTTCCACTATACAGAACCCACAATGTTCCTATACTCGACGACTCCCAAAATGAGCCTCTTTAGTACCTACTACCCCCATGAGCCACAAACCGAAGATAAAGAGTGTCTAATCTCCGGAACCGACTACTCCCACGAGTCACAAACCGAATATACAAGGCCTTTCCATCACGCTGTACATCGCCATCCCTAAATGAAACAAATGAGCCAACACCTCCAGCACAATCTACAGAACCTCAACAACAGTCCCTGGAAGTTCCACCATCTATCCCCAAACCATCTTCCTCAGAACCTACTCCCAATACCATCAAGTCATAATCCGAAGTAACAACTCTCATGTCAAAGCACTACATCGTCGCCTTGCTATCTCAATCAATCTCCTTAGAGCGATAACATTAATACTCTAAGTCGATCGTCCCTGAAATGTTGTTATAGTTGTATTTGCTTAACTAATATTATATGATTCTGATATGAGGTTCACTTGTGACACGAATGACATGTTATATGATATGCTCTGTGATATACAGATATGTTATATTATCTAATTATCGAAATCACACTGTAAGTTCCCTGATATGTTAGCTAGTAAAATCACTATGGGTTGAAATGATAGATACCCGAATGATCTTATAGATTAGGGAAATCGTTATGGGTTGAAATGATACATACCTGAGCAATTTTATAGATTTGGGATACGGGTTGAAATGATATATACCCAGAAAATTTAACTATTTTGGGTTGAAATGATACATACCTAATCACTTGACCATAGGGTAGAAAATTAGATACGGACACCGTTGGTCGGTTCTATTTTTTTTTCTAAATTGTAAAGTATGTTTGATTTATAAATTTGATTTTTAAATTTAATTTAACGATTTTATTTAAAATTTATATTTGGTAAATAATTTATTTTATATGTTTTAAGTTTCAAATTATAAGTTAATATATGGTTTTAAATGTAAATTTAAGATTTAAACTTATAATTTTATTTAGTTTTAAATATATAATTTAAATAGTTTAAAATTTAATTTATAAAATATTTAATATAGTTTTAAGAGATTTATTTAAAATTTAATTAAATACAATAAATACAGATTTTTATAATAACTTTAATAAATAAAAATGTAAGAAGTTAAGTAGAGATAAATTTGTAATTTAATCTTGTTTAAAGGATTTAAATTTAAATGAGATTTTATTTAAGTTGTTGTTTATTTAATTTCCAAAGGATAAAATTTTGAAATGTAAAAATTTAATTTAACATGAATTATCAAGAAATGTTTCAAATCTAAATATATAATTGAAGTTAAATATTTTAGTATTGATTTAAATTATAATTTAAGATTTATTATAAAAAATGTTTTATAAAATGGCCACGGTGTGAAATAAGAGTTTGATTGTTAACGAGACTGTGGTCGGATATTGTCATGCTCTCTGCCAATTCCGAAAACT
Organism: Allium fistulosum; assembly: GCA_030737815.1. Lineage (NCBI taxonomy): Eukaryota > Viridiplantae > Streptophyta > Magnoliopsida > Asparagales > Amaryllidaceae > Allium > Allium fistulosum. The sequence continues at coordinate 914,864,707 of CM060908.1, forward strand.
TTAACAACTGTGCACGTGGTAGAGAATCCAGAACGAAGTAGGATGTTTGGCGAACAGATGAGGTAAGAAACGCAACCTTGACCTTTGGGTCATAATTATATGACTAAAACAGAAGCTATACCGAGCCAAGTGGGGTCGCTCCGCCGATCGAACACGCTTCTTCGATACCATATCTTTTACTTTGTGATTGATTGGCGGCCACCTTTGATTATGGAAGTGTTGTTCGAGGCGGGCGGTAGTAGCTGCTACGTGTTACCACCAGTCCAGGAGTGCAAAACGGTAAACTCCTACCCTGGGCATTGCCTCGCGTGCCTTGTCATATTATCCTTATCGAGCCCACTACGATTTTGGTTTGTGTCGTACCTATGGAGTGCTCCCTGATAGCCCACCAGGATCGGTGGAGTTTACAATACTATATAGACTACGATGCCTATAAAAATGTGTTAAGGGGGATATGTTTAATGCCTTAATGCTATTTTCAATATTATACTTTACAGGTAGACACTACATATATATAGCGTATTTTACTACATATAGATAGTTTAACGGATCCTTAGGAGATGGAAAATCCCATAACATCTCTTAAGTTATTGCACACACGTTATACACTGGATAAGAGATGTGAAATCCCGTAAACATCTCTGAAGCTATTACACTCATATTTACTTGTTGTTAATTTAACTTATATAAGAAATTTTAGTTTTGACTAGAGTGTTTTGTGTTTTCATTACGCTCGGGTCAACCCGTGCATTTCAGTATTGAAGACTTTATTTCTAGAGGATGAAGATGGAGTTTGGTATATTATATTATTAGTAATTTTCCACTACATCATTATTGGTATGTCGTTGTTGTACTCTGATTGTTGTAAAAATTGTGTAATCAAATGTATATTATAAAACAGCTTCGTGAACTGTTTATTTGATTATTATATTTTATCATTCCGCTGCGAGATTCTGTATTTTTTTCTTCTTCTTCTTTTCTTTTATTTTCTTATTTACCCCATTGACAATCCTCACTTTTGAATGGTTTGAGTTAGACATGCATGGTTTATTGTCGATTTAAACCGTCCAAAAAGGTGGGTCATCACAATTGGTATCAAAGCTTTGGTTTAGAGATACCTTAGCCTGTTGGGGTTTAAACTCATTAGAGATAGGGTTACTAATACCCTAGAATGAGTATGAGAGTATATACACGAGAGAGCGTGTTTGTTAGTGTTATATAAAAATGTTTTGTATTGTGTTAATTTGTTCTATTGAGTATTTATGAATTCTGGTCGGTACATAGGACGCTATGGCATCGATAGGGGTTTCTAAACACTTGAACCGGGTATACAGACACAATATTGTTTTGAAATAGGTAAACGAAATAATTTTACCTGGTATTATATTTTGTATATATAAAAATATGTATGTATATATAATTTTTCGTTAATTGATATTGTTATTTTTGGTGTGTTGTTTGTTAGGAAATGATAATGTTTGATTATTATCATTTGTTGTTTGGTTAGACAAAGTTCTTAAAACTATTGAATATTATATGTTATAAGAAGTATAATTTTATAAATATGGTATCAATTAAGATTTACAAATAAATGAATTTAATTGAAAATTTGAGAATTTAAATTCTGGTGTATTTGAATTTGGTTTTCAAAGATTTGAGAAAAATAATATTAGTATTATTTGGAAGTATTTGCAAATAGAAATGTCTTCAAAATGTTTTCAAAATGCACTTGGAAGAAATGTTTTCAAAGAATTTTTGAAAGGAAACAAGTTCTATACTCCCCTATTCTGTCGCTAAAAAATAATTTCGGTAATGACTACACAGCATCATCGACGTTCATTTTCGAGTTTCAAAGTGGGAAGACCACTATAGTATTTTTGCTACATAGTTGTTTAGGTGAAGCAAATTTTAATTATAATTTCCTAAGTATGATTTGATATAAAAAGATATGCGTATATATTATTTCAAAATGATTTGAAATGAACCCGGTATTTGAATTCTTAAGTTCCTGTCAAATTAATGATTTTCAGTTGTAGAATAAAGTGAAATTCTAATAGTTGGAAACTTCTAAAATGAGAAAATAAGAAATTGAAGTTAAGTGTTTAAATGAAATATGAGTAGTTAAATTTTAATGGTTGTAAATTATTGAACATTTTTGTTAACTAAAGTGCATAAGATAAATTTGTATAACACCCAATTACATTCTTAAAGCATATATAAAACTTACCAAAAATGTTTAAAAAGTTGAAATGTTAATATGAATTTGTAATAGAATATTATACAAGTAAAAGCTTAATAATAGAAATGCTTCAAAATGAACATATGTCTATAAATAAATGAAATTTTTTAGATGTACAAGAAATGTTATAAACATAAGATAATGTTTGAAATTCTTAATAGTTAAATTAAATAGTAAAAAGTGAATGTTATCTAAGAAAATGATTATAAACTCTAAGAAATGCTAAAATGAGTCACAAATAAGTTTATTATTAAACGATACTGTATGTGAAGAAATGAATGTAAATTAAAAGGTTAAGAAACTTAAGTTGAAATGATTCATGGATGAATATTACTATTAAATTGAAATCAAGCTATATAAACAATAATTGTGAATTAAACTGCAATGAAATATGTGTAATACTTTAATAATGGATTCATGGATGATTTCAAATATTGAATGGAAATTTTTATGTAAGTAAATGAATGAAAAAAATGACATTGTATGAATGAATGAAAATAAATGAACAGTAAATGATGAAAAAGGAAACCAATAGAATAAACTTAAATAATATTTAGATTTTATATTGTCTGGCTTGTGGGAAGTTTGGGAAATAATACTTCAAATTGTTTAAGATAGTATGAATAATCTATTAAGTAATTATCTAAGGCCGTTGAGCGTAAGGTACACTTGGTAGTTTATTTTTCACCCTTGTACGATGAAAGGTTTCTGAACCTGGACAAACCACTAGTTTTGGTCGCTATGGATGTATGATTGATTCCATTGGTGCATATGATGGTTATGCTGCGTTTGTTTGCATATGATTATTATATGTTGTGTTGCTTGTACAACTGATTGAAACAACTAAAATATTACTCTTTTACATAATTTTGACTCTTTTGGATTATATAAGTGAAATACAGGTTTATGGAAGCAATAACTGTTGCTTTTGGTTTCATAAATAAAGTTATTTGCCCGACAAATATGTACATTTTTGGATTACGGTTTTTGTAGCGATATTTTATTGTTTTCCCATGGTTTGAGATATTTTATTATTGAAATATGATATATATATTATAATTATTGATATTATTATTTTCCGAACCTAGCCGCGGAAAGGAGACTCTACCGAAATTTTTCGTAAATTTAGGACTTAGAATTTTTTTGTGAAAGTTGAGTTATTTTCAAATTTTATTAAACTTAAATATGCAAGTTAATGGTTTATAAATTTATTATTTGGAATAAAAATATATCAAACCTCTTGATTCTTTCCTATTCCTTTTCAGAGACGAAAAATTATGAGTGGGGGAGATTGTAACGACCCGTATTTTCTATAATTAAAAATATTAAATTTAATAAGATTTGTGGAAATTAATATTGTGAGAAATTAAAAATTATGATTTATTAATGAAAAAGATTATCAGAATATAATTTAATAATGTTGATTTGATGTAATTGACAACTGTTTAATGTGTTTTCCATTAATGGTAATAATTGTAAGTTAATGAGGAATTAAATTAAATGATGGTATTAATGGTGAAATTATATATATTAAATTGAGATTAGTTAATATAGAATATGAAATCAGTTTGGGTAAGCAATTTATAACCCTTGGTTGTAAACAGTGAATTAATAGATATGAGTTACTAAGCTGTAACAATTGATTTATTAGCATCTCATTGATTAAATCAGTTTGGAATTAATTTGAAAATAAATGATGTAACGACCCACCTTTTTGGACAGTTTTAAATTTACGATAAACCACACACGTCAGACTCAACCCATTAAAAAGGGAGGATTGTTATGGGGTAAATAAGAAAAAGGAGTGAAAGAAATAAAACAAACACAGAATCTCATAGCGGAATGACAAAATATAATAATCAAATAAACAGTTCATAAAGCTGTTTTACAAATAACATTTGATTACACTTTTACAATACAGAACAGAGTAACATACAACAGGAATAAATAAATAAATGTAGCGGAACAACATGATGCAGTAGAATAAATAGTAATAATATGCGATCTTCGTCTTCGTCCTCCAAAGATAAATGGTCTTCGATACACTGAAAAGCTCAGACTGACCCGAGCGAATTGAAAAGACAAAACACTCGAGTTAGAACTAAAAGATCTTATGTGAGTTAAATCAATAGTAAATAAATATGAGTGTAACGGCGTCGGAGTTCTTTACGGGGTTTGACATCTCCTATCCAGTGTCTAACATGAGTGCAGTAACTTAAGAGATGTTCGGGATTACCATCTCCTAAGGATCCGTTAAACTGTCTACTATGTAGTACAATACGCTATTATAATATGTCTACAGTAAAGTAAAGTATTAAAACAGCGTTAAGGCGTTACCCATATCCCCCTTAACACATTTTATATATTCCCGTAGTCTATACAGTACCGTAAGCTCCAACAAACCGGTGGCTTACCCAGAGGGCACTCCATAGGTACGGTACAAAACAAACTCGTAGTGGGTGCGATAAGGCATGTGACAAGGCACACTAGTCAATGCCAGGGTAGGATTCTACCATTTGCACTCCCGGACTAATGGTAACGCATAGCAGCTACTACCGCCCACCTCGGAACACACTCCCATAATCAAATCGAGGGGTGGCCACCAAATCAATCACAAAGTCATAATATGGTATCGAAGAAATGTGCCCGATAGGAGGTGCGACCTCACTTGGCCCGGTATAGCTCCTATTTTAGCCACATCAAGCTGACTCACGGGAGTCATGGTTACATAAATACCTCATACAGAATCGTTTGCCAAACCATCCTACTTCATTCTGGAATCTCCACCACGTACACGGTTGTTAAAGTGGTTTTCGGTATTGATAGAGAGTATGCAATATCCGATCCCGTTCTCTTTAACAACCAAACGCTTATTTGACACCGGATGGTTCTTTTAAATTTCCAAAACCATTTCAAAATTGATATCAAAATATCATATTTAATTCAAACCATATCACTTTTGAAATCATATTCACAAATAGGTTAAATTCTCATTTCAAAATCATCATATTTACTCGAATATGTCATTTCACTAGAAAATATAATTTCAATTTCCAACGTAAGTTATAACATTCATTTAACCATTTCGCTTTCAAACCAAGGATTTAAATATACACTTCCGCTTTACACAGTCTGAAATTTAGAAAATAGTTTAGATAGTTATAAATAGTTTAAATAGTTTAGCATAGTTTGCATAGATTTAAAATAGTTTAAATAGATTTAAAATAGATTAAATAGATTTAAAATAGATTAAATAGATTTAAAATAGATTAAATAGATTTAAAATAGATTAAATGGGTTAATTAGTTTAAAATAGGTTAAATAGTTTTAAACAGATTAAAATAAATTAAAATAGTTTATATTGATTAAAAATAATTTAAAATAGTTGAAAATAGATTTAAATTAGTTTAATAGTTTGAAAACCTTAAAATCAGGATTTTAAAAATAATAAATCTTTAAACAGCTTATACTAAAATAATTAATTTGGAATTAATATCAAAATTAAACCATTTCTTCTATTTCAACACATCTGGACCAGGTCCAGCTTTCAAACCAACTAACTAAAATTGGTCTTTCAATTCAAATTCTCATTTAAACCATTTAATCAATATCGATTTCAAATCCATGTTTGAATTGTCAATTTAAACCACTTCAAATTAAATAGATTTCAAAGTTATATTCAAACATTTCCAATAACTAAATTTCGATAAATTTCATTTATGCTTCAAAAATTGAACTTAAAATTTTTCATTTTAATTCTTTAAACAATTTATTAAATCAATTCCAATTTTAAACATTTAAAGCTTGGATTTCGAAAATAATTCAGTTTATACAAATCAAAGTTTATTTCAAAATATCGTTTAACTGAATTCAAATTCTAAGGATTTAAAATCATTTAATTTAACTAATCCGATGTCCGTATATAATTCTCTATCCTACGGTCAAGTGATACGGATATTTATCATTTCAATCCGCAATTATTTTATATTTACGGATATATATCATTTCAACCCACAATCCCGAATTTAACTTCAAATCCATGAAATCGCTCGAGTCTATCATTTCAACCCATAACGATTTCTCCCTAATCTATCAGATCGTTTGGGTATATATCATTTCAACCCATAGGGAACTTGCAGTGCTATAACAATATATATAAAATAACATAACATCCAGTCATCCAATATCAACAATTAAACATCCATCACAATCATCATTCAAATCAAGATTATCAATAACAGCAATTATTTAATTATCAATAACAAGTATTTGATTAACAATTAATATTCAATATTAAATTAAATAGCGATTCAATTCACTAAAAGTCATATTTAACTGGAATGACAATTTAAATATACCAAACATCAACCAATCAATTTCTAATCACATCATAAATTCAATTTAACCAACATAAGATAATTTAGTAGTTGTGAGTGGGTTAAAACACTCACATTTAATTTCAAATCGAATTGAAATCCAAAATAAGACTTAAATTTGAACAGTCTCAGAAGTCATCCAAACCTGCTCCAAAAAGTCCGGAATTTCGATACGATTGCAGCGGAGCAAACCGTGCGTAAATCCGACCTCGTACGTAAAAGTTATGTCGATTAGAAGTTATACGATTTATATTTAAAATAAATAAAATAATAAAAGTTTAAATACGTCACCATCAATACCACCGTTCAAGTGACTGAGCCTACGCGCCTTCACCCTTGCTCGAACACGAAACCCTCCTACTAGCCACTACCCTATTTCAAATTTTCGCCGACAATCCACGAGTCTACGACCAGATTAGATTGCACCATCGCCTTCTACATGCCGAGCCGCCCCGTAGAGGAAGTCACGGGCATCCCCCAAGCCTCCGATCAACTCGCGTCGCCATGCTCTAAGGTGGCCTTTTCTAGCGAAATCGAGACCATCTGGTAAAAACGAACGTTAGATCTGCGACCTGCTCGACAACACCTTCCCAACCCCACCTTTCGATTGTCAAACGGTCGACGATCCACCGTTGGATCGTAAACCCTAGAAATGGACGGTCGAGGTTCATCTTTGATTTCTAGACAAACGGTGATTCGATTGTAAAAACGAATTGCACCAATGGATTACGCTCGTTGAGAGCTTCAAAACGATATATAATTTGCTAAGGTTTGAGGAATTTGAATTTTTGAAATTGAATTTTGATTTGTAATTGAATTGGGATTTTGGTTTTGGTCCGTCTGCCATTGGAAAGAGAAGCTAGGAAGGAAATGTAAGTATAGACAGAAATAATGAGATGAGAAACAACTAGGGTTAGAACAAAACTATTTATTTTAATAAAGCCTGATAAGAAAAAATGAATGCGTATCGAATCGGTACGAACGACAATAACAACCCGAAAAAGCCCGTTTCGCTTCCGAAATGAAAGTAGGCCATCCCATATATCAAAATAGATATTTTCGGTATTTTTAAACTCAATGGAACAGGTTTCAAGTCTTAATTCCATCGTATGAAGAAGTTAGCTTTAAAAATCAGCTTATTTCAATTGAATTCAATTAAATTGATTTTTACGCGTTTCAACCCTACACGATCAAACGACAAGTCCGATCGCTACAAAACTTGAAATTCTACAATAATTCACTGTTATGGATCCGATGAAACTGGTTTCGTCAAAATATGAGACAGTGGCCAAAATGGCTATTTTCACATTAATTAAATAAATTATTATTAAATTAATTAAATCACTTTTCAATTTAGTTTTTTATAATTAACAAATTTTATCATTTCTGATTACCTGGTGATTTATAATCTTTTAAAACAAATTTCCATATCAATTCAACTATTACTATCGCGCTAATTACAGCGTTCCAATTCCAATTGCAATAAATTCATTAATTATAATTTAAAATTCCAATAAATTGATTAAACTTGATTTCAATCTTTTTATTCAATAAATCATTATCTAATGGGTATAATTAACATTGGTTTACCCATTATTACATCAATATTCTACAATCATCCTCTTAATTCATATTAACGTAATATTTAATTACATTTAATTGAAATTGATTTCCAATTTAATTCAACAGATTGAATAAATAAGTAACATATAAAAATTGTCACCTTTTGCTTAATTTGAATCACATTTATAAGTTTATTATTTACAAACAAATGTTATAATTGCTTACACAACACTAATTTCATCCAATTACAATTATTTACATATTTTATCACCAATTAATATAACATTTAATTTATTTTCTTATTTTAAATTTATAACTAATTATAACTTACAATTATTACAATTACATGAGATTGCATTCAAGTAGTCATCTATTACATTAAATTTACATTATTAAACTTCATTCTAGTTAGTTTCCTCATTTCTACCTCATAAATTTTATTTTCTTCCGACATTAAATTACAAAATATTATTAAATTCAAAAATTTAGTTATCGGGAAATTACGGGTCGTTACACTCTCCCTCACTCAAAACTTTTCGTCCTCGAAAAGGGGAAGGAGGAATTAAGGAATTAATAAGTATTCAATTTATAAAAATAAAATTAATTTACATAATTAAATAATTTAAATAAAATACATCAATTTATAAACAATTAAATCCTTTCATATTCAAGTTCAATAAAAGTTTGAAAAACATTTCCACTTTCACAAAAATTTCTATGTCCGAAATTCATGGAAAATTTCGACAAAGTCTCCTTTGTACGGAGAGGTCCGGGAGAAATAATATATCAATAATAACAGTATATATCACATATTTAGAAAATATATATCCCAAACCATGGGAAAACAGTATAATATCGCTATGAAACCGTAATCCGAAAACGTACCTATTTGTCGGGCAAACAACGCTTTATTTATGAAACCAAAAGCAATAGTAATTGCTTCCATAACCTGTATTTCACTTATATAATCCAAAGAAGTTAATAATTATATAAAGAGTAATATTTATGTTGTTTCAATCACTAGCGAACAAACCAACACAACATAACAATAGTCACTTGCAACAAAACCATACAATCATCACATTAAATCAAGGTAACCAACCATCCATCCATAACAACTAAAATAAATGGTTTGTTCGGGTTCAGAAACCTTTAATCGTATAAAATGATAAATAAACTACTAAGTATACCATTCACTCAACAGTCTTAGATAAAACTTAATAGATTATTTATACAACCTTACCAATTAGAAGTATCCTTTCCCAAACATCCCATAAGCCAAAACAAACAATAATTTCAAATATCGTTTAAGTTTATTCTTATTAGTCTCCTTTCGCATCATTTACTGTTCAGTTATTTTCATTCCTTCATATGATGATTATTCTATTTATTTAACTTTATTACTTATCAAATTGGTTTCCTATTCATTCGTACAATACAAATTTCCATTAAACTTACATTCATTTACTTGTATAAATCATTTCCATTCAATTATTTAAAATAATCAATGAATTCGTTATTGAAGGATTACATACATTTTATTTCAGTTTACTTCACATTTATTATTTACTTTAATTTCCTTTTTACATCAATATTCATTTGTGAAACAACTCCTACTTGGATTTTTTTTCACATTTATTTCTTTCATATATAACATGGTTGAGTATTAAATCTATTTCTATTTATTTCAACATTTTCTGAAGTTATAACCATTCCATTAATATAGTATTCACTTTTACCATTCATTTTTAATTACAAATAGCTACAACATTTACTTAAGTTCATAATCATTTACTTACAGTATTCACTCTTCCTATAAATTTAATTAGTAACATTTCAAATTATTGAACTAGGTTTATAATAATTCATTACATCAGAATTCTTATTTATTGAAGTAATTCCATTTAACATCTTCATTACTAAAGTTCTACTTGTATAATATTCTATTACATATTCTTATTAACATTTCAACTTTTAATAATTTGGTAAGTTATATATATATATATATATATGTTTTTAAGAATGCAATTGAAAGTTACACAAGTTACCTCATTCACTTTAGTAAACAAAATGTTTAATATTTATATCTTCTAAATTTCATTATTCTTTAACTTGCAAGTTACAAATTTCCAATTTCTTATGTATTTCAGTTATCACTAAGCATCTAATTTCTTATATTCATTTTTAAGTTTCCAATTATTAAAATAGTTAAGGTTTCATTCATTATAACAATTACAATTTCTAATTTATAGAAACTTAAGAACTAAACACCGGGTTTCATTTCCAAATCATTTTCAAATAATACATATACTCGTATATTTATATATCAATTATATGTAGAATTTAAAATTTAGGATTCGTTATCAAAACAATTGGGTGGTAAAACTACTATAGCGGTCCTTCCACTTTGAAACTCGAAAATGAACGTCGATGATGCGTGCACTCATCACTAAAATTATTTTCCAACGACAGAGAGGGGTGTACATAACCTATTTCCTTCCAAAATTCCTTGAAAACATTTCTTTCAAATCGTACTGAAATATTTATATCAGAAAATACTTCCAAATAGTACTAATATCGTATTCCAAAATCTTTCGAAAGAAATTTTCAAAGATCCCGGAACTTAAGTTCTCAAATTTCTAACTCATACTTACTTTATTTGTAACTTTTATTTTCAGTCAATATTTATCAAATTTCATTACTTAACAAACAAATATATCATATACAACTATATCCATTTATAAAATTTTCTTTTATACACAAATATAATACTAGGTAAAATTATTTCATTCACCTATATTTCAAAACCAATATTGTATCGATTTGCCCTATTAAGTGTTTAGAAATCCATATCGATGTCATAGCGTCCTATGTACCGATCGGAATTTATAAATACTAAACAGAACAAACTAACACAATATAAAAACATTTTATAACACTAACAAGTACGCTCTTGTTTCCTGGAGATTTGACCAGGCAACTTAGTACTCGGCATCTCTATCGTTCGGCTCAACTGGTTCGGTCGGCGTCTCGCTACGGCCAGCATCCATGAAGCATTCGACATCTAGGTGGCGTTCGACATCAAGATATGCTCGACATCTCGGAAGTGCTCAGCATCAAGGAACGTTCGGCATCGAGAGACGTTCGTCATGGTATAACGTTCGGCATGGCAGAATTGTTCGTCATAAACTATTGTTCGGCCTAAGTATCGTTCGGCCAAGATATGGTTCGGCCTTGATAGCGTTCGGCTAGAGTATCGTCCGGCCTAAATTTTGTTTGGCAATCAGTCTTTCGGCACAAATACACTGGATCGGCCTCCGGTATCGTTCGGCGAAAATGCCTCCCACGGCATTCAGGGTGTTCGGCCTCACTTCTGATCGGCATGAGAAGATCGTTCGGCATTCACACCTTGTTCGGCATTCAGCGTTCGGCATCTATGGTTCGGCATATGGAGACCACTACATTTGGGCCGGGGTATTCAGCTACCAGGCCCACCAAGGAAGTCCAACCCATCTTTGTCTATAAATAGAGAGGCAGGGGCATAGTGAAAAGAGACCTTTTTCGGGAACACTGGGGAGACTCTGCCGCTTTCAAGAATCATCCTCTTTACTTAGCAATTGTATTCAAGTATTTAATCTACGGATTGCATCTATAATCAATCATCAAGTAAACAATAAAGTTTAACCTCAAAGTGGACGTAGGCAATTACGCTGAACCACTATAAATCTGGTGTTCTTACTTTCTGCATTCAAATTAGCATATTCTTCCTTGTTTAAATTTATCTTCATCACTTATATCTCTACACAATCTTTCTCAACAAGGTTAGTGACCAATTTTGGTGCTAACACTTTGGTGCTTTCACTGAGTTTCGAATTCTCAGACCTCAAGGATCTGCTTTGAAGCTACTGGATTGAATAAATCCCCCAAAGAAGATCCGATTCATTCGTAGGACGTCCGTTGATTCTACTCAGAGTTCATACCTATAACTCTACAATGGCAAGACCACGTACCAGATCAGCCTCTCATAATGCGGACGCCCATGAGACTGCTAGCGTACAACAAGTAGGGCCTAGCAATCAACAACCAATTCTAGGTGCAGGGACTACCGCCCAGGACCAAATACCGGTTGTCACCAGAATAGAGTTCAACAACTTGATGAGAGAACTCAAGGAAAGCATGAGACAACTCGAAGAACAGATGCAAGCCAACGCCAACCTCATGGCACAACTCACTCAACAACAGCATCAGAATGCTGGGGGCAATCCCGCTCCTTATTCTTCATCCGACAGCTCGACTTCGTCCGATGAACCTCCCAAGCGTAGACGCCGTAAGACTGAAACTACGCAGGCAGGTGCTGCTGTCCGAACAGCTGGAGACCGTGACCGGGCAGGAGCTGGAAACTTAGGAGCTGGAGCACAGGTGGAGGACGGAGGCCCAGATCATCAAGATGCCAATGATGTCGAACCTCAAGATGCACATTTGGCGGATCGCCAGCAGAGGAGGCATCAGCCTGATCAATCATGTAGAACAGACTACAACCTTCCACCTTCCATACAAACACCAGACCTGACAGCCATGATCAGACAATTGATGAAAGAGAATCAAGGTTTATCAAATGATGACTGGGGAGTGTTAAGAAGTCATACTCCGTTCACAGACATTGTTCTCCAAGCAGCGTACCCTAGAAAGTTTAGTATGCCAACTATCCCGACATATGAAGGAAAGACTGATCCCAGACAGCATGTCATGAGGTACGAATGGATGATGGATTCAGCTAGAGCAAATGATGCAACCAAGTGTAGGTGCTTTCCAATAACTCTATCTGGGATCGCGACCATGTGGTTCACCCGACTTCCTCCGCGGTCCGTATCCAGTTTCGAGGAGTTGGCGAAGAAGTTTATAGAACAGTTCAGGATACACACTACTCATTCAAAGGACGTGATGTCTCTATCAAGTGTAATCCAGGCTCCTGGGGAGTCATTGAAGGAGTATTTACAAAGATTCCATGTTGCAGCAACTGAAGTCAGCAATCCCAATGATCATGCAATTCTTATGGTTGTTATGCGAGGCGTGGATCCGGATTCAAAGTTTGGAGACTGGCTGGCAGGGAAACCTCCGACTACACTAGAGCGTTTTTACTCGAAGGCACATCAGTTCATAAGAAGAGAAGAAGCTAGGTGGGTAAGGCGAGATAAGGCATCGGGACCTGTCCAGGAGTCCGTGAAAAGAAATATTGCTGTGAAGCGGTCCGGAGACAACTCGGGAAAAGTTCAAGTCAATGTCCAGAACAAGCCCGGGCAACCTAAGGAATCTGGAGGAAGAAATCAAGGGAAGAAGAGAGAAGCGGAGAAATGGAAGCCGAGAATTCCAACCTACAACGAGTACACCCCGCTGAATGCATCTCTTGAGAACATTTACCTATCAACCTGCAATACCTTTCAGTACAGAAAGCCACGCCCGAAGGAGTCGACCGAGGAACAAAAGCGGACCGGGAAGTACTGCCGCTTTCATGAGACTTATGGGCACAACACTGAAGAGAGCAGACACCTACACGACGCTATAGAGCAGTTGATTAGGCAAAAAAAGTTACAGGAGTTTGTGAAGGATCCGCAGGAAGGAGGACATGGAACATCCAATCCAGGTCGTGCACCAGCTCCGCGTCATCCCGAGGAGCCTGCCCGGACTGTGGGCAGACTAGTCATAAACACGATCATCGGCGGACCTCACCCTGTGGATAAGAACTGGCAAGAAATGGAGTGATATACTAGTTCCCTGAAGCACGCAGACTTCGAGTGTTGTTCCAACGTAGAGGATGGGACCCATGCTAAATAGCTACGCATGATGACAGACGATATAGTATTCAGGAGCAGAGATGCTGATCAATTAGAGGCTCCTACCATCGACCCGATGGTCATATCTACGACAATCGGGCCGGCATATGTAAAGAGAATTTTGATTGATTGTGGAAGTTCAGTCAATATCATCTTCAAAAAGGCTTATGACTAGATGAAGATGGAGACGAAGGATTTGAAACCGTCTAAAGCTCACATACATGGCTTTAATGGCGCAGCGACCGATGCAGTGGGATATGTTGAGTTACCAGTTGAACTGGGACAAGGTGAGCGAAGGAGGGTGTGAATCCTACCTTTCGTAGTTTTGGATGTGGATTCTCCGTACAATGTGTTCTTGGGTCGACTGGCCCTGGCTGAGTTTAGGGCAGCATTAGCCTCGTGGTGCTTGACTTTGAAGTTTCCGACTGACAAAGGAGTAGGTGCTGTTCATGGCGACCAGGCGACTGGTCGTGCCTATTATGTGGCTGAGCTCCGAGAGGCCCATCGGAGGGAGAAAGGAAAGGTTGCGGACAATCCCGTCCACATCCATAATACTGATAATTGACAAGTAATGCCCGAGCCCTGGCTCGGGCATAATTCTCGGATCTTCAGAGACATAGATCCGAGAGACGACGATGAGAAACCCAGGGAAGAAAAGGCAGCGCCGGCTGAATTAACAATTGACATTTTAGTCAGCCGAGACGATCCGTCGCGAGTACTGAAGATCGGATCATAACTCGACCCCACAATGACTGAAGACCTTAGTGATTTCCTCCAAGTGAATCTTGATGTTTTCGCCTGGACGCATTCTGATATGTGCGGCATTTCTCCTGCTATTACGAGTCATATGTTGAACATAGACCTGAAGTACGTCCCGGTTAAACAAAAGAGGAGAGGAATGGACCCAGAGAGGTCTGCCGCTCTCAGAGAGGAGGTGGACAAACTCAAAGCCAATAGGTTCATCCGCGACGCCCTCTACCATGAATGGGTATCAAACCCCGTGCTGGTGAAAAAAGGCGAACGGGAAATGGAGAACTTGCATAGACTATTCCGATTTGAACAAAGCATGCCCCAAGGACAGTTTCCCGTTGCCTAGGATTGATCAGTTGGTCGACTCCACTACAGGACACGAGTTGTTAGCATTCATGGATGCATACTCAGGATACAATCAAATCCCGATGCATATTCCGGACCAAGAACACACCAGTTTCGTCATAGACGTTGAGCTATATTGTTATGTAGTAATGCCTTTCGGATTGAAAAACGCAGGAGCAACCTATCAGCGTTTAGTGAATCGAATGTTCAAAGACTTGCTTGGTAGAACGATGGAAGTCTATGTGGATGACATGCTCGTGAAGTCACGACAGTCAAACGACCACATTCGAGACTTAGCAGAGATGTTCGATATACTCAGATATTACGGGATGAAGATCAACCCTCTGAAGTGTTCCTTCGGCGTTGCGTCAGGGAAGTTTTTGGGATTCATTGTTAATGCTAGGGGAATTGAAGCTAACCCAGAAAAGATTCAAGCTATTCGAGATGTGTAAGCACCCAGAACTATAAAACAGGTGCAAAGCTTGAATGGAAAGGTGGTTGCGCTGAGTCAATTTATATCCAGAGCCATAGACAAGTGCATTCCTTTCTTCGATATAATAAAGAAAGGGAAGAGGAATTTCGAATGGACATCCAACTGTGAGGAAGTGTTCCGAGATCCGATGAGGCATTTAGAGTGTCCTCCAGTGTTGTCGAAACCAGTAGACCACGAGATGATGTATGTATACTTGGGTGTATCCCCGCATGCTATAAGCACGGCTTTGGTCTGCGATGAGGACCGAGTCCAAAAGCTGGTGTATTATGTTAGCAAACGTTTAACGGGGGCAGAAAGAAATTATCCTAAAATTGAGAAATTGGCCTATTGCTTGGTGATTGCGTCACGTAAGCTGCGTCAATACTTTCAAGCACACTCAGTCAGTGTCTATATCGATCAGCCCTTACGGCAGGTACTCCAACGACCAGAAACTTCTAGAAGGATGTTAAAATGGAATATCGAGTTGAGTTAGTTCGATATTACCTACCTGCCACGAAGAGCCATACAAGGGCAAGCATTAGCAGATTTCATCGCTGAGTTTACTGTATCTGACGAACCAGATAATCATAGTGTCATCCACCCCATTCGATGGAAATTGTACACCGATGGGGCATCAAACGACCGTTGCTCCGGTGCTGGTGTAGTTCTCGTAACTCCGGAAAACCGATCGATTTGTTACGCTTTGAAGCTCAATTTCCCGGCTATGAATAATGAAGCAGAATATGAAGCACTGATTGCTGGCTTAAAACTCATTGGAGAACTCGGGGTTAAATCAGTTGAAATCTTTTGTGACTCGCAGTTGGTGGTCTACCAAGTGCGGGGAGATTACAAAGCAAGGGGACAGAAGCTTGCTCCGTACCTTGTTCTGGTTCAGGAACTATTGTCGAACCTCGAACGTTATGACATTTCGCATATCCCGCGTGAACAGAACAAAGAAGCTGACTTATTGGCTAAATTCGCAAGTACTGGCGATGCGCAGCAAATGGGATTATTTCCCGTTGAAACCTTGCATGCTCCAAGCATAGACGCGATGAAAGTTGATTTTGTGTTGGAAATAGGAATCGAAAGGGAGTCATGGATGACCCCATTCAAACTATACCTGATGACCGGGACTTTACTGGAAAAAAGGAGCGAAAGACGACAGGTCATTCGAAAAGCCGCAAGATATGTGATGCAGGATGGAGTAATGTATCGGAAGGGGTTCTCGGTCCCCTTATTACGAAGCATTGCCCATGATGAGACAAAGCGGGTCTTGAAGGAGGTTCATGAAGGAGAATGTGGCGACCATACTGGGGGACAGACACTAGCAAAAAAGATCCTCCGCTATGGATACTATTGGCCAACTGTAAATCGGGACGCTGCAGACTACGCAAGAAAATGTGACAAGTGTCAAAGATATGCGAAAATCCCGAGAGCTCCACCAACAGAACTCACACAAATGGTTAGTCCCTGGCCATTTGCAATTTGGGGAATCGACATAATCGGCTCTTTGCCTATATCCAAAGGTGGTGCAAAATACACGATAGTTGCAGTCGACTATTTCACAAAATGGGCCGAGGCAGAACCTCTGGCCACAATCACCTCTAAGAAGGTCATTAATTTCGTTGTACGAAACATTATATGCCGCTTTGGTCTCCCTCGAACCATCATTACGGACAACGGAACGCAGTTTGAAAGTAGAGAGTTCAAAGATTTCTGTTTAAAGTACGGCGTTGAGAAGAAGTTCGCCGCCGTTGCACATCCGAAAGCTAACGGACAAGTCGAGGCCGTAAACAAAATAATCAAGTCCATACACGATGAAGCGTTTGGAAAAAGCCGGAGGCAAGTGGGTAGATGAACTCCCAACAGCATTATGGGCTTATAGAACTACCCACAAGTCCGCGACTGGCCATACTCCATTCGCCTTGGCATACGGCTCGGAAGCCGTTATACCCGTGGAACTTGAAGTTCCATCGCATCGAGTGACATATTATGATCCCAGGATGAATCAGGATCTCTTGTTGGAATCACTGGACTGCATCGACGAAAAACGGGAAGAAGCTGAACTAAGGGCGGCAGCACATAGGCACCGAGTCAAGCGATATTACGACGACAAAGTCCGCCCAAGGATCTTTAATGTGGGTGATCTCGTTTTGAAACGAGTTTTCCCAGTACCATCACGTATGAATCCCAACTGGGAAGGTCCATACGTCATTGAACGGAAGCTTGGAGAGGGAACATTCAAGCTAGCGACCGTTGATGGCGTGACACTCCCCCGAGCGTGGAACAGTGAACATTTGCGACATTATTACATTTAGCCTGTTTCTTTTTTGTTTTAGGCACAGTTATTTCCTGTATGTTTTTGTTCCATTATCACTTAGTTTCTTTTTGACCGTGTAATCAGGCAATTTAGTTGGTTTTCATTAATAAAGGCTTGAAGCCGTCTCTCCCATGAATTACTAATGTTTCTATATCTCATAGTCGGGTGATGAATTGCTGGAGTTACATTATTCTGTATGATGTACGAACTCAAATAACCGACTTAAATCTCCGAGTCCCTTGAGTGCGGACCGGAGTAATCTAAGTCCCCGGAGCGCGGACTAGAGTATAAACGACTTCAATCTTCGAGTCCCCTGAGTGCGGACCGGAGTACTCTAAGTCCCCGGAGCGCGGACTAGAGTATAAACGACTTCAATCTCTGAGTCCCCTGAGTGCGGACCGGAGTACTCTAAGTCCCTGGAGCGCGGACTAGAGTATAAACGATTTCAATCTCCGAGTCCCTTGAGTGCGGACCGGAGTACTCTAAGTCCCCGGAGCGCGGACTAGAGTATAAACGATTTCAATCTCCGAGCCCCCTGAGTGCGGACCGGAGTACTCTAAGTCCCCGGAGCGCGGACTAGAGTATAAACGACTTCAATCTCCAAGTCCCCTGAGTGCAGACCGGAGTACTTTAAGTCCACGGAGCGTGGACTAGAGTATAAACAACTTCAATCCCCGTGTCCCTTGAGCACGGACCAGAGTACTCTAAGTCCCCGGAATGCGGACTAGAGTATAGGCAATTCGAATCTCTGAATCCCCTAAATGCGGATCGAATTACTCTAAATCCCTGGAGCGCGGATTTAGAAAAAATTCTAAGTACCTAAGAATGTGAAACAGGAAATATGCCACTCCAAAGAATGTTCGAACAATGTAAGAATGGATTGGGAAATTATGCAACTCATAAGAACTTTAGTTTCGACCACAGTTATTCAGAAAGCTAAAAAAGAAAAAGAATCGTTCAAGTGACAAAGAAACTAAACTTTATTTAATAGTCCAAAATGGGGTTACATAACTATTCCTCCAAAACTTGGAGTCAAAAATCTATCTACACAAACTACGGAAACGAAAAAATAAAAGTAGTTACAAGACCTAAGCAAAATCTCGTTGAACGAGAATAGTGGCTATTTCTTTGGTTTTTTCTTCTTGTCTTACTTTGTTTTCTCAGATGACTCCTCTCCCTCATGCTTCTTCTTGGATTTTTTGCTTGTCAAAGAAGCGGAGTCAGGAGTGGGAGAAGGAACATCCAGTGGTTTGGATTTGCCAGGGAGAATGATTTTCAGAGGTCTATTCCGCGGGTCGGTAAGTTCCAATATTTGAGGCTCGACCTTGATCTCAACCTTCTTTTTCTCCTCTTCTGCGAGTCGCTCCTTCATGCTCATCTTCGAAGTATATTCTGAGGTGCCAGTGATCTCGATTTCATCACTCCCTTCAACGGGAGATGAAGTGTCAAACTTATCATCATCGAGCGCCCCGATCACTTGAGCATCAGGGCCGGGAGTTACTCCCACATGAGCGACATCGCTTGTTTTCCCTGCCTCCTCCTTGGCGTCGTCGCTCCTCGGAGTTGGTTCAAGATCAGAGTGGCCTACATAAAAACATATAGAACGAACGTTAGGACAAATAACCACTACCAGAAAGTGACAGATCTTTGAACTTCTAAAAAAAGAGTTTTGTATCGGGTTCTAGCTGGCTATCAGTTCCGCGTGGAGTTTCACCCTCTAGAATAGGGGATAGCACATGAACGCTAAGCCCAGGATCTTCCGGATCATAGCCGGCATGCTGCTCAAATGGGTCAAGTGTTAGCCGACCGGCCGATTGAGCAGATGGAGGAGCAGCAGAAGGAGGATCTGCAGCCTTAGCCCCAGAAGGACCAGCTTCGTCGTCTTTCTCTTTTGATAAGGGGGAGCCTTTACTATAAAGAGCCAAAGCTGCAGATAAGTCCGCTGGCTCGTTCCCTCTGAGAAATTCTTTCACCAGAGCCTCCTCATCGACTTCCTCAGTGCCCGACTCGATCTTTCTGATCTTTATTAAAGTCTCCCAGGCCTCAGCTAGAGATTCAAGATAGCCCTCGCCTAGGAATGTCAAGTCACGGTGCATAAGGACGCGAGCGCTGTATTCGGCAATCAGCGGGTCAAACATGCACTTGACCTCTTCTCTACCGGCCTCTGCAACTGCTTCGAGGCGAGAGTCAATCTCCTCATAAGCTTTTATCTTGCCCTCCTCACGGGCTTCGTCTTTCATTATCTCAACCTTAGCAAGTTCATCATCGATCTTAGTTTATAAGAGCTGTGTAGCAACAATTTCGTCGCAGTATCGTTGGAACTCTTCTTGAGCGGCTATTTTCTCTTCTTTCTCCTTAGAGAATAGCTCTTTCAACTCTCTGACTTGCAAGGCGAGCGCGTCCCTTTCTTTCTGGATAGAATCTTTTTCTAAGGCAAGGGCTCCACTGCGCTGGACTGCTTCATCAAGTTCCTTTTTATGGGTCACCTCTAAACGAGTGACAGCCTCGGCAGTGTCTTTTGCACTCTGCTCTGCGGCTTCAAGTTTCGACTTATACGAAGCAAGCTCTTCATCTTGACTCTTGATGATGTCCTTGTCAAAGCCAGCTTCCAATTTCAATTGGTCAATCTCCTGTTGGCGCTCAATAGATACTTCTGAGACTTTTTCGACCAAGTGTACAAACGCGTCATGTTGAACATAGACGTCGTTGTTGCAGGCGATGGCACTCTGCTTGACGTGCCCTGGGATGTGATGAATAGTTGGGAGGAATTTCAGGCCGTCAAAGCAGATTTTTAGGAATTTAGCCTTAAGATCGACCATCTTCTCTGTTATAGTTGGGTCAGCCGCAGTAACAGGGGGAGGAGGCTTTGAAAGTTCTGTTCTCTTCCGATGTTCTCGAGATTGCCGTGTGCTCGACGAACCGAAATGTTGTTCTCGGGAGACATTGGGTTGAGACCCCTTCTGCGAAAGTTTTTCCCTATCTGGCTCAGTTTGAGGAGGGGGATCACGAGAATATGAAGACTGGGAATATGTTTTCTTTCGATAAGACGAATCACGAGGACGGTTGTCTCGATCTTCGTAATCGTCTCTGTCCCTACGCCTACCGAAGCCTGAATCCCATCCCGGATGGTGAAATACAGAAAACCATGGAGGCGATCGAACCCGTGGGAGTGCCCCATGTCACCTGCATAGAATAAAAATAACGACGAGTTAGGAAAAATCGGATGGAAAAAATTGAAGTGCGTGTGTGCGTGTGTGTCCTAGTGTTCCCCCCGACGGACCAGTTCCTTTATCTTTACTGATTGGAGTGTTATCTCCCTGAACTGGGGGGTTGAACTCCCGTGTCGGCTCTAGCGGGCGAATGAAACTTAAGGGCTTCTGGATCGTCGAAACGATAATTGAGTAGATCGTCGGGAATGGTAAGGTTCGACAGACCCTTTAAATAACTTTCCATGTGCTGTGAAGAAGCCTCTTTCTCTGGCCGGATGAGCGTAACTTTGGAAGTTCCGCCAACCTTCTCCTTCCGTATCTTATACGTCAATTTCTTTTTCCCCTTCGAAGGGGAAGATGACGTTTCAATATCATGCACTTCGACCAGCGGGTCCTGAGTAGGACCCACATTCTTGCCTTTTATTTCAGGAGCTTCACTCTCCTTGATTTTCTCCCCTTCCTGTACATCAGGGATATGGCGTGATGACGATTCAGCTAGTTTTTTCCCTTTACCAGATGCAGGCTTGGGAATGGAGACGCCCTCAGGAAGGCTAAGCCGGCGACCTCCTGCTAACAGTCCGAATCTCGATAATGACTCAGTCGAAATGAGGGTTCGGATGTCCCGTTCCTCGGTAGGAAGAGCTCTAATGGCTTCTACGGTATCAGAGTATCCTCGGCCCTCAGGACGTGGGTTGATACCTGAAAAGATGAAATAAGAAGTTAGAAAAAGCATAGCTCTGATAGAGCGCGAATGTCAACTCAGGGAAAAGACTTACTGCCTTCAACCCATCTCCTCGCGAAACCAGGAGGGCAACGCACATAGAACCATTCCTGTTTGTACAGGGAAAATTTGCTACATGCTCCGGTCAAAATCTGGCATTTGTGGTACGGCTCGAGGAACACAAAGGAGGGGCTATCTTTCCGCTTCTTAATCATATAAATATATCTGATGTCGCCGGAAGTTGGAGGCCTAGAGAAGACGGCCATGAAAAGAAGGTAGGTCCCGTATATGAACGTGTGGCCGTTTGGATGTAGCTGCGACAGGGCAATGTCTATGTGTTGCAACACGTCCCGAAGAAATAAATTGAATGGAGGCACACTACCCATCCAGCACATAAACTTATTGCAGGCAGTATATCCGATTGGGGGCAGATGAGGACGATCATGCCTTGACGGAACCAACACGTCGGCGAAAGGGATTCCGTGGATGGAGCATATTCGCCGAAGCGCGACTTCGTTAATCTTCGAAGCTTGTGAGTCGATCGGATTATCCAAGAGAATCGATGCCTCCAGGGCATCAAGAGCTAAATTATGAGCGGGGGAAGTCGACGGATTTGAAATGTCCGCGACTTCTTGCTTTGAAGACGGTCCGGGCCTATCTGAGATAGTGGCGGAGCTAGACTTTTTAGACATCTCCAATAAATAGTGAATCTGGCAAATCACCTGTGAGAACTATACTTGAAAAATGTTCAACGTTAGAATTAACAACACGAATATTCCCCCCCACGTGGTGTGTGAACTAGTGAAATCAATCGTGTATAAGCATTGAAAATTTGAAAGTCACAAGGTTACAGATATAAGACTGAACTTCAAATCATCGCCTTCGAAGACCGTCATCGCTGACCGTCTGCAAAAGCCTGCCTTATGGCGATCAGTCAATCTAAGTTCGGGTTTATGTCTACTGAAGCTAGGGAGTTAATAGTCCGGATCAGTTTGATATGCTAGTATGCTAGAGTCCTTGTCCTTGTTTTGTTATGTGATTAGGCAAGGCAATTGTTGGTTCGGCATTTGTATTGTTCAGCCTAAATGTGGTTCGGCATTTATGTTTGATCAGCACTGGTGATTGTTCGGCATTTGTATTGTTGGGCCTAAGTGTGGTTCGGCATTTATGTTTGGTCGGCACTTATGATTGTTCGGCATTTGTGTTGTTCGGCCTAAGTATGGTTCGACATTTATGTTTGATCAGCCTAAGTATGGTTTGGCATTTGTGATTGTTCGGAAAAGCATCATTCGGCCAAGATTTTGTTCGGCCGAGACAACGTTTGACATCCTATCTAACTCATACTCCCTCCATATCCTTCCATTACACTGCCCGGCATGTGATGAGTCATGCCGAGCCAAGGTTACGCCGAGCCCCAATGCTCGACACACCGTCCTTAACAACAACCTCATTCTCCTCTTCTTCCTTCGTCCACACCGAACAACGAGGATGAATCGTTCGGCGAGTTACGTCAAACCATGTTGATTTGGCATTCTAACCAACTCCTGCTCTTCCTATATTCTTTCCCTCCAATCTCGTTCGGCATGAGGGATCCATGCCAAACCACAATACACTACCTAGCAATTCCCTCGTGCATTCGGCTTTGGCCACTTACCTTTCCCTCAACAATACCAGTACCCTAATCGAAGTTCGACGCAACACCGATTGGGTTCTAATTTATGAATTCAAGCTTCGTGCTAAAACCCCTCTATTCGTAGGAAGGATTTAAATAGGGGAGTCGATACCTAGTTATGAGATCGAGACTTGCGAGGATGCCGTATAGGTTGAAGAGGATTGTCGATCTTTAGCGTCAGTTAAATGAGATTGGTTCGTGAGTGCAAAGTAGCAGAGGTGTTAGTAAAGAAGAAAAGAAGGTGAGGAAGCCCGATAAGAAAGAATGAACACGTATCGAATCGGTACGAACGACAATAACGACCCGAAAAAGCCCGTTTCGCTTCCGAAATGAAAGTGGGTCATCCCATGTTTGTACCAAAAATGGGCACAACACTCTTCGGAAGTTTTTGAAGAGATAAAAGTGAAGAATGAAAATTAAAACTATGGATTATCTAACAAAAACTCCAAATAAAAGAAAGTAAATTGCAAAGACAAGCGATTTAGAGTGGTTCGGCGTTTTGCCTACATCCACTATGAAGTTTGATGATTTTATTGCTCGATTACTTGAAGGTTACAGTAGTTTATAAGGTAATACAACTGAATTTAAATGCTAAGTGTCAATCTAAAGCAGCGGCGGTGTTCTGGAGTAGATCTGGCAGAATCTGGGCGCTCTTCAGTACTTAGAATTATCCGACCCCTTTTCTAAATGACCAGGGGCTCTATTTATAGGTGTAGGAGGCTGATATTTCGCCTAAAATGAGGGGAGACCAGTTCTGGTACGTCAAGGGGCCCACATGGCCGAAATCTGGAGATCCGGGCCCACTTTGGGATCGATTCGACCCTTGGTTCGAATCGATCAAGAAATCATCCAATCGAGCTGAAATTTGGCGTGGACATTCTTCATCATGTGCTTAAGCTTCTGTGAAAATTTCATGTCATTTGGACTTGTAGAACTCGAGATGTGATCGATTCAATGTTGCATTTCTGGAGAACATGGATACTTCGAATCGATCTTAGTTCGAATCGACTCGGTCGACTCGATGCTTGCTGCGACGTGGCGCGTGTCTCTCGCCTCGATCCGTTTTGTACTTCGGTTTGACTGGGTTGAATCCATGGCTTGGATTCGAGGTGTTGGATTCGAAGGTTCTCTTCCTTCGAATCGATGAAAATGGTGCTCGTTCGAATCGATCTAGACTTGTAGCTATAGACCGATTCGAAGTTGTCTTGGCCTGGGGATTCGAATGCAATGGAGTCGGAGCTTCTCCACTTGCATGGATTCGAAGGATCCTTCCTTCGATGGATTCGAACTATGGTGTATGCGAGGATGGATTCGAACTTTAGGCATATGAGGACTTGCTTGATGGAGTCGAAGGCAGTGAATGCTCCAATGGATTCGAAGCTATCGGTTTCGCCTGATGGAGTCGAAGCAATTCTCCTTTGACCGATTCGAACCAGCCTCTTTCTCATGGATACGAGGCAATGCTTGTCTGGTGGATTCGAACATAGGCTCCGCCTATGGATTCGAACTAAGGATGTTCTTCTCCATCTTTTGTCGACAATATTTCGAGCATACGAACTCGGATTGACTTGAAACTTGGATCGTTGGTTCCCACGGCTTTGCTTGACGTGCCTTATCAATTGTAGCCCGATCCGGACTTGAACAAATTTCATCGATATCCATAGCGATCATTGCGTGTAACCGATTTCCGAGACGATCTGTCACCGGTATCTAGTCAAGTCCTTGGTGTCACGGCCTTGCCAAAAGGCGGGATAACATTTGCCCCCCAAAGTACGTCTTGTGTGAACATGACGTGCTTTGATAAGTTGTAATCTCTCACTGGACGGTTATGACATGCTTTACCGAAATTTGCGTTCTGTATCGCAGTAATCGACCGTCGTATAATTGTGACTGGCTGCTAGGTTCTTTGAGTCATGACGAGATGAACATTTGATTCCTGTAAACGATAAAGACCAAACATTAGTCAGAAATACGTGCATACGTGTATTATCTTGACTTTGGTTAATGTTGCGTGATCGCAAGTCGTTGTCAGTTCGGTTTGCTATCGAAATCTGCATCGGTCCTCTCCTGAACCGGTTTGAGACTCGAGTTAAAACATCGCTTTTGTGATTGCCTATGATCATCCTCTTGTATTGATCCTCTCCTGAATCGGTACAAGAGTGGATAAGCAATTTTTCATATGGAAACGATTCGTCCATTTGACCTGTGGTATTTGATGGATTCGAAGCTATGTTTCTTGATCCGCTTCGAGTTGAGGGTTTCGAAGTGGGTACTTTGAATCGATGGTTCTCCGAATCAATACTGCGTGGATTCGAAGTTCTCTGAGTTGGTGGAGTCGAAGTTGCGAGTGCTCGAATCGATGTCTTTTCGAAACGATGGTTCGTGGGGTTTGTGCTTCGAGTCGATGTTGCCTCGTATCGATGTTGCTGAAATGGATTCGATGTTGTAAAGGATTCGAAACCGGATGGATTCGAACTAAGGGATGGATTCGAACTGGTGGAACGACTCTGTGTCGTGATGGATTCGAACTAGTGGTCACAATGGATTCGAACATGCCGCAACGAATTGATTCGATTCGATTTCCTCACCTGTAGAAGCCGGTCAGGTATACCGGGAGGCGAATCGCCACTGAGTTGTTATAAATATCGGGGTCCTATTCACTTTTCACTTTTCACCATTGCTTCAGTTTCTCTACGTCTTCGAATCGATCTAGCACTCGCGTGAATCGAAGCCATCTGCCCTTCTTTGAATCGCAACAATCCTTTCTAGTTTCATCTCGTATTTAGGTAGGCGATTCGACTAAATACTTTAAGCTTCGGGCTTCGATGTAATTCCCTTTGCTTACGTTCGTATTGATCTGGATGGAATCGAGTCCAGGGATGAAAAAAGAAACGACTTCCTCACATCGATCTTGGATGGTGGTTTTCGAATCGATCTCAGATAACCAAATTTTTTGTGGCGTTCGCATCGATCTGTGGAGGTATGTTGATCGAATCGATCGTTGGTGGTGAATCGATCGTATCGATTCGAAGCGACCGATACGAGGAGTTGTGGTATACTTACCTATGATCGATTCAAAGATTATACTACCATGATCGATACGAAGCTTCGTCCATTCGACACACGATTTTTCCAGAGATCGATTCGAAGGATAAACCACCTCAGCCTGAACTGCATCGATTCGGATTGTATCGGTTCGAATCGCCTTGACTCGAGTTCGTATCGATTCGAACCTGTACCGATTCGAAGGCCCACCTTTAAGATCGATTCGAAGCTGTATGGACTCGAAACTTGATCTTTACGAACGAGCTTCCATGGATACGAGAACTTCACATGATTATTGGCATGACTCCGACGAGCTTCATCTTTGCATATTCGGACTAAATTTTTGTTGTGCATATTTGACTGCCCCTCAAAGCTCGTCGATGGAACTGTAACTTTGAAAAAATTAACCTGAACTAATCAATCATGGATTCTGAATAACATGTTTTAATACGGTCAGCAATGATGGTCGCTCTAATTAGCTTCATAATTTCTGAAGCTTGCATCTTGTTCTCAGTTTTGTTGAATCTGTTAAGTAACGCACAGCACTTGCACTGCACGACACGTTCATACACACTACACCGGGGCATGCACGGGCTGTTTATGAACTTAACGTTGCTTTCTGATGAGTTAGCTAATTATGGAATCTTCGAGCTCCCAACAACAAGAGGTATAGAGCTCGACTCCTCCGGTGCTTGAGATTCCTGACATCCCTGCCGATGTAATCGATCCGGCTCCAGATGAATTGCCAGAGGCTATATTTATTGAGGACCCTGTTGATTCGGTTCAGTCTAACATCTCTGAATCCTTATTGGGACGAATATGCTTAAAGCATAACATATCTCTAGGTGACGTATTATTGCCCAGTGCCACTGATAGACCGCACAATCCGCCTGAAGGATATACAGCATTCTACCGTCATGCTTGTGCGGCCGGAACTCTTCCTCCTTTCAATCAATATATCAGAGGGATGCTATCATATTTAGGAATCGCTCCTTCACAACTTCATCCCAACGGGCACGCGTTGCTGAATAGTGCCTTTGTCATATTTATGGACTGTCTCTTTCGCCCGCCGAGGCCCTCCGAGATCAGACACATATTTAACTTCAAGAGTAGGGGTGATAGCCCGTCATTTACATTTTTGGAGGCAGTTAGGAATTGCCAAGTTGTAGTTGGAGCTTGGACTCGACTGAGTTATTTCAAGAACGAGTGGTTCTACGTTCGGTGCCCTCCGGGTTTCGCTAGGCGATGGTTGTCTAGACGTAAGCGCCTTAACCTGTTTTCTTGACCAATATCTCTTCGGTGTTAAAATTGACATTTCATTCCTTTTACAGCTATTTTCTCCAGGCCCGATGGAGGGCGTTTCAAGGGTATCGTCCGGAGTCTTCAAGAAGTCCCAAGCGAGTTGAGGCATATTGATTCGGTGCTGAACGATTACAACTTAAGAGTTCTTGGTTTGATCGACATCAATCAAAGCATAGTCGTTGAGGGATTTGCAAAGCCCGCCTCCAAGAAGGAAGATAAGAAGAAACCCAAGAAGAGAAAAGCGAAGAAGTCACTCGGAATCAAAATAATCGAGGCGAGTGACGAAGAAAGAACCCATACGGATTCAGAGCCCATGGCTGACCTCTCGGGAAACTTGGAGGAGTTGGGAGAAAAACGGAAAGGCAAGGCCGCCGTTTCCAAAAAACTTAAGTCCAAGGGGGGAAAATCCGTAGATGTGTTTCTTCCCGCTTCCGGAGTCATGATTTCTGATGTCGCCCCTTCTCATTCGAGAGATTCTTTCAAAGGGCTTGACGATATTCCTATCCCAGATTATATATCGATTTCTCATAATCCTGGGTTGGAGGAATTTCAAGATGTTCTAAACATGAACGAGCCCTTTCCTTTAAGTGCGGTCAACACTTCCGGTCGGTTTGGGGGTTTACACATTTACACACACTTCCACAGCACTTCATGACTTTTGCATAGTAAACATTGCTTTATGGGATCCTAATCCGTAATTCTTTCTTATCGCAGGTGAGATGTCAGGACGTGGCTCTACTCTGGATAGGCTTCGGAATGTGCGCCAATCTTCTCCATTTTACGATTCCCGCAGGAGAGAAACAGATAGGGATCATGGGCGAAGCTATTCGAGTCAAGAACGTTATGACAGAGACAGAGATTACTCGCGTGGCCGTTCTGGCTATGATTATTTTGACAGAGACCGGGGATACCAGTACCGACCCCGATCTCGCTCTCCTCCGCCTCCCAGGGCCCCAGTAGACCTCCCAGGGCCATCTCATCAGCAGCAGCTGCCTTCTCAATCTTCTCGGCCTGATGCTCAGCGGCCAAGAATGGAACCGACAGCAGCCGCTATAATTGAACAAGCTCCGGCTGAGTTGACAAGCGAGGGAGCTGCTAAACTTGCCCAAATGAAAATGACTACCCTAAAATTTGCATGGATGGCTATATCTTCCCTCCTAACTTTAAAAGAATTCCTCCGGACGCTGAGACCACTGCTCATAGTTATATCCACGACTTCTACGCTCAGTATAAGGAGTGGTACAAGGCAGCCGTGAAGGCTTCTAGAGTAGCTTTTGACCGGGCGAAGATCATTGCTGAACGTGATGCTGACATTGTCAAACAGAAACGCATCATTCAGGTTCTTCAATCCAAAGTGGAGACGTCCCGGAAGTCAGAGCTTGAAACACTTCAGAAACATGAAGATGTCGTGGCCAAACTAGCGAGGATGCAGCAGGAACACTACGCCACGGTGGAAGAGATGGGCCACCGCAACACCACCATTGCAGCTGAGCGAGACTTAGCTGTTAAAGAGCTGAATGAGCTCAAGGCCAAATTCACTGAAATGGTGAAGGAGAAGGATGATGCGAACGCCACTGCTCAAGAGGCTTGCGACCAAGCAGTATCTCTCAGGACCGAACTTGCTGCGGCGGCGGTCAAGGCTAAGTCTGCGGAAGTAGAAATTCAGGAAAAGATCTTGGAGGAGAGGTCTAGGCTAGATGCTGAGTTTGACGATCTCTTAGTCACGTATAACGCTAATGTGCTGGAACACAGAAATTTAGCGTGGCTGGGAGATGACTCCATGATCTTGTACAATGCCTGGACCCGGCTGGTGAATGAGAAAAGAGCAGCGCATCCAGATGGGACACTTGACGACTTTGAACTGGAGATGCGTTTGCTCACCGAGGATGAGAGGAAGATCCTTCATGAGGCGGTGATCTCTATGGCGAAAGAAAAGCTTGGCATTCAATCTCTAGAGACAGGTGAAGGCTCGGGGATCGCGCATCACGGGACAAGTGTTGGAGCTGTAACTCCAACATTGCCCGAAACCACTGGTGCGGTAGATCCCCAGTCTGTTCCTGCCTATAATCCTGACCAACCATTATTATCTTCTGCCGAGGATTCTGCCCACGTTTCGGTCCAGACCAAGGAAGGTATTTGAACGCTTCTCGTAGTTTAGTCGTGAAGAACCTTAAGCAACACACTTGGCTAACAATCTTCGTTTTGTCGCATTTCAGTGACTGAAGTTATTGTTTCTGCGCCCCTTGCTCTATCAGTTCCTCATCAAACACAAGGGGTTGTTTTTTCTGAAGCCATCACGACTTCTACTTTGATTGGCGGAGATGCAAATATGTTTTCTTTCAGCGCTCAAATGATTGAGGAGCTTCTCAATGAACCCATCGATCCCTCTGCCAACCCGTCCGATGCTGTGAGTGGGGCTGCTACGGCCGTTAGTTCATCTATGCCAGCTATTGGCACATCCGATGCGGCCCAAGTATCTCGTGAGGACGACATTATTGCTGAGATTGATGCCGAGATGGCAGCAGGGAATGCTGGTATGGATCCGCCCGGGCCTGCCCCGTTAATGGTGATTTCACCGGGCGGTACTGTAGTGATTGAAACTGCTCCTGTCCCTCCTCCTGCTACTACTCCTATGCCTCCAGCTCGACCTCCTAGAAGAATTTCCATCGCCTCCAGTTCTGAGGAAGATGTTGACATTATATCGCTGCCGGAGGGCAAGCCTGAAAAGAGTAAGCGGTCGAGGAGAAAGTCAGGCAGCGGCTCTGGTGGGGCTACCCCGAAGAAGAAGATAAGGAAGAAGAAAGATTGAACTCTTTCTTTAAATCTTTGTTGCGTAGGGTAGCATTTTGTTGATTTCTCTATAGCCGTGTATAGATGTGGATTCGGCTCCCACTAGCAGAATTTTCTTTAAACACTTTGTAATCAGATTCTTTTTGTTGATAGTGGAAATGAGAATGTATTCCCTTTTGTCTCCAACTTGTTGTGTGTTATGGTTCTGCCCCCAGTATTGGGGATTAGTGTGGAATTGACGTATGTTTATACCCCGTCTCGCGCTCCGGAGTACGGAGTAGAAATGGATGTTTATACTCCGCCTCGCACTCTGGGAGTACGGAGTTAGGGAATGTTTATACTCCGCCTCGCACTCTGGGAGTACGGAGTTAGAAAAATGTTTGTACCCAGCTCGCGCTCTCGGAGTATTCTGGGGTTTTGTAAATGTTTATACTCCGCCTCGCACTCTGGGAGTATGGAGTTAGGTGAATGTTTATACTCCGCCTCGCGCTCTGGGAGCACGGAGTTTAGTAAAATGTTTATACTTCGCCTCGCACTCTGGGAGTACGGAGTTTAGCAAATGTTTATACTCCGCCTCGCACTCTGGGAGTACGGAGTTTAGCAAATGTTTATACTCCGCCTCGCACTCTGGGAGTACGGAGTTAAGAAAATGTTTATACTCCGCCTCGCACTCTGGGAGTACGGAGTTAAGAAAATGTTTATCCTCCGCCTCGCACTCTGGGAGTACGGAGTCAAGTGAAGGGTTGTCGTGTATCAACCCATTTCTTGGCCTGATGTGATGGCTTGCCCCCGAGTTCGGGTTTCATTTAGTGAGTGGTTGATTGCCTCACAGCCACTCCCTACTTGAATAAATCCCACTGTGTGATGGAACTTAGCTCTTCGTGCATCGTGATGTTGTACATTGTATTTAATGAATCACAGCTCTGGCTCGAAGAGATGGCATTTTATTGCTGAAATAAGAAAATATGGCAAATCAATTGCCTTATTACAAATTCTAATTTCGAAATGCAAAAGTAAATTGCTGAACAAAAAACATAAAGAAATAAATAAAGCCTGTCATATGTAGTAGCGACGGAGACTCTCGCTGTTCCAGGCTCTTGGTAAAACTAGACCGTTCACGGTTGATAGTTTGAATGCGCCATCCCCAAGTCTTTGTGTAATCACGTACGGTCCTTCCCAATTTGGTTTCATGTGTGAAGGAACCGGGTAGATTCTCTTGAGGACTAGATCACCGAGTTCAAAGGTTCGGGGGCGAACTTTGGTGTTATATAACCGGGCGACCCAACTTCGGTATGCGGCCGCTCTTAAATCAGCTTCTTCCCGTTTCTCGTCCAACAGATCCAAATATTCAGCGAGTAATATAGCATTTGTTTTTGGATCGTAATAAGTTACGCGGTGAGAAAATACTTCTGTCTCAACTGGAATAACGGCCTCCGAGCCATAGGATAAGGAAAATGGGGTGTGTCCAGTTGCGGTCTTGTGAGTTGTTCGATAAGCCCATAATGCCATAGGAAGTTCATCGACCCATTTGCCCCCAGCCTTTTCCAGTCGTTTCATTAAGATGGATTTGATAACTTTGTTAACAGCTTCGACCTGACCGTTTGCTTGTGGATGTGCGACTGCGGAGAACTTTTTATGAATATGAAATCGTTGGCAGAAATTCTTGAACTCCGAACTTTCGAATTGGGTCCCATTATCGGTGATGATGGTATGTGGGAGTCCAAATCGACAAATGATATTGCGGACTACAAAGTTTATTACTTTCTTCGTCGTAATCGTTGCGAGAGCTTCGGCCTCGGCCCATTTCGTGAAGTAGTCAACTGCGACGATGGCATATTTCGCACCACCTCTTGCCAGAGGTAAGGCGCCGATGATGTCGATACCCCACATAGCGAATGGCCAGGGACTGACCATTTGAGTTATCTCGGTAGGTGGGGCTCTTGGAATTCGAGCGTGTTTTTGGCACTTGTCGCACTTTCTGGCATAATTGGCTGCATCTCGGTTCACTGTTGGCCAGTAATATCCATATTGGAGTATTTTCTTAGAAAGCGCTTGCCCACCGGTGTGATCGCCACATTCTCCTTCGTGTACATCATGTAACACTCGTTTGACTTCGTCGTGAGCGATACACCGGAGGAGTGGAACAGAATAACCCTTTCTATACATGATCCCGTCCTGGATGATGAACCGCGAAGCCTTTCGTAGAACTTGCCTTTTCTCATTCCGGTGCTCAGGCAATATCCCATTCTCAATATAATTTCGATACGGAGTCATCCATGATTCTCTGCTGGGAGAGGTTTCCAACACATCATTCGTTTTTATTTGATCGATGCTTGGGAAGGACAAAGTTTCGACCGGGACAAGTCCCATTTGCTGTGCTTCACCTGTGCTGGCCAACTTTGCCAATGAATCGGCCTTTTGATTGCGATCTCGTGGTATGTAGTAAATGGCATAATAATCAAACTGATCCAGTGCTTCCTGAACTCGGGCTAGATAAGCAGCTAACCTTTGATCTCTTGCTTGATATTCTCCCCGTACCTGGCACACAACCAACTGTGAATCACAATAAATTTCTATAGCGATAATTCTCAGATCTCTGGCAAGCTTTAGCCCAGTCAACAGGGCTTCATATTCGACTTCGTTGTTGGTTGCGTGAAAATCAAACTTCAAAGCATAGCATATGGATCGACCTTCGGGGGTTTCTAGTACAATACCAGCGCCCGAACACCGATCGTTTGATGCACCGTCTGTATAAAGTTTCCAGACATATTCAGGGGACTCGCTGGTTTCGGGTAAGTCGTCTGGAACAGTAAATTCAGCGATGAAGTCAGCTAGGACTTGCCCTTGAATGGCTCTCCGCGGAGCATAAGTAATGTCAAATTGACTCAGTTCGATATTCCACTTGAGTAACCTTCCAGACGTCTCAGGCCGCGTGAGGACCTGTCGTAACGGCTGATCGGTATACACAGTAAGTGGATGAGCTTGGAAATAAGGACGAAGCTTTCTTGAGGCAATGACCAAACAATAAGCCAGTTTTTCCAACCTGGGGTAATTTCTTTCAGCTCCAGTCAATCGTTTACTGACATAATAGACCGGTTTCTGCACTCGATCCTCTTCTCGGACCAGAGCAGCACTGATCGCATGCTCTGATACCGCCAGATAAAGGTATAATTGTTCGTGATCAATCGGTTTTGACAAGATCGGTGGTGTAGAGAGATGCTGAACCAGCGATCGGAATGCGCCTTCACATTCCATGGTCCATTCAAAGTTTCGTTTTCCTTTCCGGATTAGATCAAAGAAAGGAATGCATTTATCAGTGGATTTTGAAATGAACCTGCTTAGCGCTGCTACCTTCCCGTTGAGACTTTGGACTTGCTTTATGGTCCTTGGAGTTTGCAAATTCCTTATTGCCCAGATCTTTTCGGGGTTTGCCTCTATCCCACGAGCGTTGACGATGAAATCGAGAAACTTTCCGGATGCGACGCCAAAGTGGCACTTTAACGGGTTAAGCTTCATTCCATATTCACGTAGGATGCGGAACATTGAATCTAAATCCCTGACGTGATCTGTGGAAAATCGGGACTTAACTAACATGTCATCCACGTAAACTTCCATGGTCTTCCCGATCTGATCAGCGAACATTCGGTTAACCAAGCGTTGGTAAGTTGCTCCGGCGTTCTTTAAACCAAAAGGCATGACTCTGTAACAGTAGAGTCCCAGATCGGTCACGAAACTGGTATGTTCTTGATCGGGTAGATGCATGGGTATCTGATTATAACCGGAATAAGCGTCCATAAAGGATAACAATTCATGGCCTGCAGTTGAGTCTACGAGTTGGTCAATTCGAGGAAGTGGAAAACTATCTTTTGGACAAGCTTTGTTTAAGTCGGAGTAGTCGACACAAGTTATCCATTTCCCATTCGGTTTTCGAACCATTACTGGATTTGACACCCACTCTGGGTATAGAGCATCTCGGATGAAACCATTTGATTGCAACTTGTCAATTTCTTCTTTAAGGGCGGCAGATCTCTCTGGATCCATACCACGCCTCTTTTGCTTGACCGAAACATGTCGCGGATCAATATTCAAAGAGTGACTTGCAATGTTCGGTGAGATTTCGCACATGTCAGAGTGCGTCCAGGCAAAGACATCGAGATTCGCTTGAAGAAATTCGACCAATTCCTGTTGTATCTGTTTTCCCAGTTGAGATCCAACTTTTAGTACTTTCGAGTCGTCATCCTCACTGACTGGGACGTCCACAGTCAGTTCGGCTGGAGACGCTTGATTCTCTTTGACTTCATCTTTATCTTCGTTATCTCTAGGGTCAAGATCTTTAAGGAATTGGTAGTGGTGCCCGGGCCGGGGCCCGGGCGCTAGTTGTCAATTATCAGTAAAACGGACGCAGAGAGATTCCTCTACGCCCTTTCCTTTCTCCTTCCTCTGTGCTTCACGCAACTCAGCAACATAACAGGCTCTTCCTGCTGCCTGATCTCCTTGAACGATTCCTATACCATGGTCGGTTGGGAATTTTAAAGTCAAACACCACGGGGCAATGGCTGCCCTGAATTCAGCAAGGGCTGGTCGACCCAGGAATGCATTGTACGGTGAAGCGATGTCAAGAACAACGAATTGCAGCAGTCGGACTCTCCTGCGTTCTCCAATCCCCAGTTCCACTAGTAGTTCCACTATCCCCGTAGGTATTGTTGCACTCCCATTGAAGCCATGGACTCGAGATTGGCAGGGTTTCAAGTCTTTTGCTTCCATCTTCATTAAATCGTAAGCTCGTTTGAATAGAATGTTTACAGAACTCCCACTGTCAACCAGGATCCTCTTCATCCAAGCAGGACCAACTTGGGTAGATATGACCAGTGGGTCAATTGTTGGAGCTTCGATTTTATCAGCATCTCTGCTTCTAAATATGATATCGTCAGACATCGTCTTTTGTTGCTTAGCCGGGGTTCCATCCTCACAATTACTGCAGCATTCGAAGCTCGCATGCCTAATAGAGCTAGCATACGACTCCATTTCCCTCCAGCTCCTGTCCGCTGGATGAGGACCACCACTTATGGTATTGATAACTAGCCTCCCGCCTGTACGAGCGGGTTCCTCTTGTCTTTCTTGGTCTTGCGCACGGTTTGGGTTCGATGGGCCCGCACCACCAGACTGCGGCGCCCGCACGAATTGATCTAACTTCCTCTCCCTGATCAACTTTTCTATGAGATCTTGCAAATGGCGACAGTCATTAGTATTGTGGCCATAACTCTCATGAAACCTACAAAACTTTCCTGTCTGAATCTGCCTTTCTGATGACCGCTTCGGAGCGGGTTTCTTATACTGTTCAGTGTTGCAAGTTTGTAGGTACACATTTTCCAGCGATGTGTTTAACGGTGTATAACTTTCGAACATCGGAGCCCTACACCGTGGGCCTGGATTCGGATCTCTCTTCTTATTTTGACCATTGCTACCTCTTGGCTGAGTTTGTTTGTTCTGTATGTTTAACTGAACTTTTCCGGAATTGTCACCGGACTGTTTAACTGCTACATTGCTTTGTATCCCCTCATTTCCGGGCTTCGCATCGTCCTGCTTCCTAGACTGTTTCGCGTCCTCTTGCCGTAAGAATTGAGCGGCTTTGGAGTAGAAACGGTCCAACGATGCGGGTGGTTTTCCGGCTAACCAGTTTCCAAATTCAGAATCAGGATCAATTCCCTTTGTCAATGCCATTAAAATTGAGTTGTCGTTGGGATTACTAATTTCCACACATGCCGCATGGAATCTCTCCAAGTAACGCCTTAGTGTTTCCCCACGAGCTTGGGTAACATTGGACAGGGTGTTAACATCTTTGGGTCTAGCGACATGCATACGGAATTGTTCAACAAATTTCTTAGCCAATTGGTCAAATGAAGAGATAGATCTTGGAGGTAATCTTGTAAACCACATTGTTGCAATTCCTCCCAGTGAGATGGGGAAGCTTCGACATTTTACTGCATCGTCGGCCCTTGCGACGCTCATTGACCATTCGTATTTCAATATGTGCTGATTGGGATCAGAATTTCCTTCGTACATAGGGAGAGTTGGCATTCTGAATCGCCGAGGAGGTTCAGCGTATAGTATCTCGTCCGTGAAAGGAGTATGGCTTCGAGAAATCCCCCAATCGTCGTTGGTAAGGCCTTGGCTTTCGCAGATCATCTGACGTATCATAGTCGAGATGTCTGGCATTGCTACATTTTGAGCATGCTGAGCTAAGGTGTGGTCGGGTTCCACAGTGCGAGTTTGGACCGGGCGCTGTCGACGGTCCAAGTTTCGCCTCCTTGGCTCAGCGTCTTCCGGGACGTATGGTTCAGAAGTACGTCCCTGTTATTGATTACTTGAATCCGGAAGATGTCGGGTATCAACCCTTGTTTCTACTGTGGCAGCTGTGACATGATTGTCCGTAGTATATTGTGGAGTACGACCACCTCGTGCTGATGGCCCAGCCTGGAAGCTGGTTGACGGTCCTACCCTCAATTGCCCGACAGTCAGGGCGGGTTGATATCCAACAGTTTGAGCATGATCTCCGTCTAATCGGGGACGGGTAGATCTATGATGATAGTCAGATGAGGCAGAACTTTCAGTGGATGAGCGGGAAACATCATCCCTTCTGGACCTCCTACGGCCCTGGCGGTTCAGTTGGTTTGTCAATTCAATATTGGCACGCAACTGTTCGGCTAACTGCTGCCGACTCTGAGTCAACTCTTGAAGCAACACCTGAAATTCTTGTCTAGTGACTGCCCCAGACGGATCCGAGTGGGCAGTGTTGTCTTGGTTGGATGGCTGCTGTTGAGCAGGATTCTGTCCATCCCTACCTTCTTGTCCAGCAGCTGTAGAAGTGGTTCTCGTGCTGACCATTTTGAATGATGAATCCTTTTCCTAGATTTTATGCAAATCTGGGTAGAATGGAAGGATTGTGAATTAATGATCTGGATCTTCCTCTTGGATTTGTGCAATCCGGTATCGATGGTAGATCCAAGGAGCAGGAGAAAAAAGCTGGTTTTTCTCAGTGAAAGCACCAAAGTGTTTGTACCAAAAATGGGCACAACACTCTTCGGAAGTTTTTAAAGAGATAAAAGTGAAGAATGAAAATTAAAACTGTGGATTATCTAACAAAAACTCCAAATAACAGAAAGTAAATTGCAAAGACAAGCGATTTAGAGTGGTTCGGCGTTTTGCCTACGTCCACTATGAAGTTTGATGATTTTATTGCTCGATTACTTGAAGGTTACAGTAGTTTATAAGGTAATACAACTGAATTTAAATGCTAAGTGTCAATCTAAAGCAGCGGCGGTGTTCTGGAGTAGATCTGGCAGAATCTGGGCGCTCTTTAGTACTTAGAATTATCCGACCCCTTTTCTGAATGACCAGGGGCTCTATTTATAGGTGTAGGAGGCTGATATTTCGCCTAAAATGAGGGGAGACCAGTTCTGGTACGTCAAGGGGCCCACATGGCCGAAATCTGGAGATCCGGGCCCACTTTGGGATCGATTCGACCCTTGGTTCGAATCGATCAAGAAATCATCCAATCGAGCTGAAATTTGGCGTGGAGATTCTTCATCATGTGCTTAAGCTTCTGTGAAAATTTCATGGCATTTGGACTTGTAGAACTCGAGATGTGATCGATTCAATGTTGCATTTCTGGAGAACATGGATACTTCGAATCGATCTTAGTTCGAATCGACTCGGTCGACTCGATGCTTGCTGCGACGTGGCGCGTGTCTCTCGCCTCGATCCGTTTTGTACTCCGGTTTGACTGGGTTGAATCCATGGCTTGGATTCGAGGTGTTGGATTCGAAGGTTCTCTTCCTTCGAATCGATGAAAATGCTGCTCGTTCGAATCGATCTAGACTTGTAGCTATAGACCGATTCGAAGTTGTCTTTGCCTGGGGATTCGAATGCAATGGAGTCGGAGCTTCTCCACTTGCATGGATTCGAAGGATCCTTCCTTCGATGGATTCGAACTATGGTGTATGCGAGGATGGATTCGAACTTAAGGCATATGAGGACTTGCTTGATGGAGTCGAAGGCGGTGAATGCTCCAATGGATTCGAAGCTATCGGTTTCGCCTGATGGAGTCGAAGCAATTCTCCTTTGACCGATTTGAACCAGCCTCTTTCTCATGGATACGAGGCAATGCTTGTCTGGTGGATTCGAACACAGGCTCCGCCTATGGATTCGAACTAAGGATGTTCTTCTCCATCTTTTGTCGACAATATTTCGAGCATACGAACTCGGATTGACTTGAAACTTGGATCGTTGGTTCCCACGGCTTTGCTTGACGTGCCTTATCAATTGTAGCTCGATCCGGACTTGAACAAATTTCATCGATATCCATAGCGATCATTGCGTGTAACCGATTTCCGAGACGATCTGTCACCGGTATCTAGTCAAGTCCTTGGTGTCACGGCCTTGCCAAAAGGCGGGATAACATCCCATATATCAAAATAGATGTTTTCGATACTTTTAAACTCAATGGAACAGGTTTCAAGTCCTAATTACATGGTATTAAGAAGTTAGCTTTATAAATCAGTTTATTTCAACTGAATTCAATTAAATTGATTTCTACGCGTTTCAAGCCCGCACGATCAAACGACAAGTCCGATCGCTATAAAACTTGAAATTCTACAATAATTCACTGTTACGGATCCGATGAAATTGGTTTCGTCAAAATCTGAGACAGTGGCCAAAATGGCTATTTTCACATTAATTAAATAAATTATTATTAAATTAATTAAATCACTTTTCAATTCAGTTTTTTATAATTAACAAATTTATCATTTATGATTACCTGGTGATTTATAATCTTTTAAAACAAATTTCCATATCAATTCAACTATTAATATTGCGCTAATTACAGCGTTCCAATTCCAATTGCAATAAATTCATTACTTATAATTTAAATTTCCAATAAAATGGTTAAACTTGATTTCAATCTTTTTATTCAATAAATCATTATCTAATGGGTATAATTAACATTAGTTTACCCATTATTACATCAATATTCTACAATCATCCTCTTAATTCATATTAACGTAATATTTAATTACATTTAATTGCAATTGATTTCCAATTTAATTCAACAGATTAAATAAATAAGTAACATATAACAATTGTCACCTTTTGCTTAATTTGAATCACATTTATAAGTTTATTATTTACAAAAAAATGTTATAAATGCTTACACAACACTAATTTCATCCAATTACAATTAATTACATATTTTCTCACCAATTAATATAACATTTAATTTATTTTCTTATTTTAAATTTATAACTAATTATAACTTACAATTATTACAATTACATGAGATTGCATTCAAGTAGTCATCTATTACATTAAATTTACATTATTAAACTTCATTCTAGTTAGTTTCTTCATTCCGACCTAATAAATTTTATTTTCTTCCGACATTAAATTACAAAATCTTATTAAATTCAAAAATTTAGTTAACGGAAAATTACGGGTCGTTACAATTGACATTTAATGTAATTAAATATTGCAGTTAATATGAGTTAAGATGATAATTATAGAATATGAATGTAATAAAATGTAAATTAATGTTAACTATATTTATAAGGTAATAGTTGATTTAATATAAGAGTGTAAATCAAAATAAAAGAATTAGTTGGGAATTTAAAATATAATTAACTGGAATTTTATTACAGTTGTAGTTGAACGTTGTAATTAGTGTAATATTTAAACCTTGGAATTTACATGGAAAATTAAATTTTAAAAGATTATTAATTTCTGTTTGACTAAGAATGATGAAAATTGTTAACTTTTAAGTTTAAAATTAAAAGTGATTTAATTGATTTAAAAATAATAATTCATTTGATTAACGTGTAAAATTAGTCTTTTTGGCGGATTTCGATGAAACCAGTTTCGTCGGATCCATAATAGTGAATTATGATAGGATTTCAAGTTTCATAGCGATCAGACTTATCATTTGATCGTGCGAGCTCGAAACGCGTAGAAATTAATTAAGGAATTTAAATGAATATAATCGATATTAAAAGCTAACTTCTATATACAATAGATTAGGGTTTGAAACTAGTTCCATTGAGTTTAAAAATATCGAAAACCTATATTTTGATATATGGGATGACCTACTTTCATTTCGGGAACGAAACGGGCTTTTCGGGTCTTTGTTAACGCTTCGACCCAATTCGATCTGTTCCATCCGTTCTTATACATCTCTATCTGTATATAGGCTGTTATAAACCCTAGCAGCTTTCAAATTTCATTTTTCTGTACGTACAATTTCTATCTATCTCTTCAATTATCTGTTCCTTTTTAATGGCAAACATTTCAAAACCCTAATTCCCAATTCCAAATCAAATCGAAAATCCAAACTCCTCAAACCCTATCATATAATATATCGTTGTGAAGCCCTTGTCGAACGTAATCTCCATCAACTGTTCGTTTTTGCATTTGAGACTCGGTTTGGCCAGAATTTGGCGAAGAAATTTTGGCCGTCTATACTAGGGTTTTGTTTTCAACGGTGGATCTGCATCGAATGGACGGTCGGAGGTGACCACTGGGTAGAGGAGGCTGTGCTTGGTCGATCGGTGTGGCTTGAGTGGAGAGGTGACGTCGTGGATCGCCAGAAATGGGCGATTTATGGCGGCGGCAGTGGAGCAAGGAGACGAGGCTGGAGTGGGTCGCGCAACCGGTGGTGGTTCGTGTGGGTGTGGCCTGTGCGAGGGTGAGGTTGGATCTGGTCGAAGATCGCCATGACAGTGACGTTTGGTTCGTGAAGATCGGCACCTAGGGTTCGTGCTCATATGTTCGTGTGAGGGAGAGATACGACTTTGAGGTAACACTACCTTAACTTGTTTGGCATTATTGTTAACCAGGAGTAGTACAAGTTTGAATTTAACGAGTGGTGATGGGTATACAAGACTTAGTTTTGATATATAATTGTTTTATATCCTCGGTAGTTGGTTCCCCAGCTATCGGTTACCTCAGCTTATTTATTATTGTTATTCTATTTGTTTCTCCGTTTAGCGTTGTTATCCTTTGTCAGAAATGACTAAATCAATGCGCGTATTTTCGGGGGCCAAGTTATGTGGGGTTGCTCCCATTAGGGTATTTTCACATCCCATCTAGATTGGATTCAATTTTGCGCATTTAGATGTGAAATGCTCGAATTCTCGGTAAGAATTGGCGGGGTTCGGCTTGGAGTTCCTGGGGTTTTCAAGTATATTTCTAAAGGTATACTTCTTTTAAGGGGGATGCACCCTCCTAGTCATTTATTGGAGATTTTCCTTTCCTTATTGGTTTTAACATTCGAATTGTTTTTCTATAATTGTAACGAGAAGAGTCAACCAATCTTCACGATATTTAATTATAGATTTTTTCCATTCTATAAAGTTTGGACTATTATCTTGTTTTATCCATTCTATCCTATTTGGATTTTTTTCAAAATATTTCCATTCTTTCAAGTCTGGATCTTTATACTATTTTTGGCCATCATTTATGTTTGGATTTGTTTCCTATTGTTCTTTTCCATTCTTATGTTTGGTTATTGTTTATGTGGGAGAAAATCTGTTCTGCGTTAGCAGCGTGGTCCCATATATTATTGTTAAATACACTCCCTTTTGTTTTGGAGTTTTACTCATACCAGTCATATTGTCTAACCCGAGTTTTTTATTTTCCCTAAACTCTCGAGTACTCAATTATATTTGAGTAGTCCGAGAATAGCAGGTATCTCTTTAGAGCTCTTTGAAGATGGTGATCGAGCAGGCGGCTTCTTACTTATCTAGTTATTTATTTCCGCTGTATGATTATGTTGGTATATTTGGTATCTGAAAAATATAAAGTCAGAATGTATAGCTATAAATCTGTTAGAGTTGTACTTTTGTTTAAGTCTAATAGCTCAATGTAAGGAGTAACCTTTTGTACTATATCATTTTATATTATATATAACCGTTCCGTTGTGAGGTTTTTCTATTTTGTTCTTTCTGTTATTTATTTTACCCCAAGACAACTTATCTTTCGGATGTTTGGACAACTGCACAAGAATACCGAGGATGTATTAAGTATCGATCCCAGGGGTCAGAAAGGTCGGTCGTCACACTATTTCAATTACTTGTTTTATAAAATATGCAGGTTATATTCCTATACGTAGATTAAGCTTATAACTCATCAGATCTTATTTAGGCATATTAATTAAATAAGAATTCAACAAGACAAATTTCAATGTTATAGATAAATTATACAATTGTTCAATTACCTTTTAAACTTTTCAAATCTCCAAAATCTGAATCCATTCCTTTACTTGACTATTTTTCCTTTCTAATCCAAAAGAATATGTACAATAAGGTACCTTTTTCTGTAGTATTGATTCGCTTCTTCTCTTATCCACTTTTATTTTCCGCCCTTTTCCGATTTATGTGTATGTATATATGATATTTTATAATTTTTTATAAATAGTGGAGAAGGAAAATGGGCAGGCAGAGCTTCGCTGCTTAGATTAAAATATATGAGAAGAGAAGTGAGGAGTTAGGCCTTTAATTTTACGCGCACGAAGCAATCATATCCGTTAGATTAAAATAATAAAACCCAGGTCGTTGGTCAAGGTTCAAACCCTAGGCGCATGTCAATGATCGGTCGACCACTAGCGCTCGACCGGCCCAAAGAGGGGTCGATCGGTAGGTCCCGTATTTAATGTCTATTTATTTCCTTTTTTGTTTTTAATTATTTTCGCTTAGGAAACTTCAAACACTGATAATTTTTACGTTTGTGCTCTTATCGCAAAACTCCAAATATGAAAGTTGCTCAGAAAATCACCACGAATACAATGGTGCAAGTTTTGTGGCCAAACTCCAATGTTTGCTCAAATTCCATTTATTTAGCCTTATTAATTATTTATTAATTATCATTAAATTTATGGGGTGTTACACATAAGTCCAATGTGATATAGTTTTGACGAAAAGAATTGGTGTAAATAAAAATTACAACCGGATAATGTTTAAGAAAGTGAAATTGAATTTTACCGAAACCAAATAAGTTGTAAATTTGGCCAAAACGTCACACCACCTACTAAGTGACGTGTGATCATTAATATTCGAATAGGTTGATATAATCGCTAACCAAATGTATACCCGACGAGTCACACAACCAAAACGATGAATTCCCCTTTGACTAGACGATTTAATTAGTTTATAATTATTTTGGATTAATTAAATTATTTAATATTTATGAAATGTTAAATATATAATTTGATTATGATTTGAGAAATAAATATTACAAAATATATTTATAATAATTATAAATATGTCAATCGATATACGATATCGACAAGTAATCAAGTTGGATTTAATTGCGTAATATTTTTATATGGGCTTAAATGGGTTTAAGGCCAATCATGAGGGCTGGTAA
Source organism: Allium fistulosum (assembly GCA_030737815.1). Lineage (NCBI taxonomy): Eukaryota > Viridiplantae > Streptophyta > Magnoliopsida > Asparagales > Amaryllidaceae > Allium > Allium fistulosum. Next base: position 914,908,755 of record CM060908.1, read on the forward strand.
TTTCAGCAACAACATAGGCCATGGGCAGCTTATTTAGGGTCAGGTAGGCTTGATTTTGGATGGCTCATATTGAAGGAGAAAGGCTATGAGATTAGATCTACTCTTTTCTATCCACTATTTAAGCATCCCTAACCCAAAATTAAATTAGATCTTTTGTTGCCACTTCATCCTTCCATTGCTCGCTGAAAATATACCATAGGTGCTCCATCAAATCAAGCTCAAATCAACTCAAAGTCGATCACCATCCAATAGTTAAAGGTCAACAGTTTAAGGACTAGCAATTTACCGAATCAAAAGGTTTAAAATGGGAGAGTTCATCCTTCCGAGGTGTACTTAAGGGCTTTTGTTCTTAGGTATGATTTACGTTGAATTATAGTTTATAATTTTTTGAATAACATTTCATTTTGTATATATTATTATTATATTGTAAGTTAGGTGATGATTCTAATATGAATTAATGTTGTCATAAGTTAGATTCGTTATATGTATGTATATACTTATAAAAAAATCAATTTTTAAATACAAATCAGATCTCTATAACCGCCTATAATATATATTATTAATTATTATTTTATTAATTTATATTTATGTATATATGTACTATTTAATTATACATGTAAGGTTTATATTTAATTACAATATCATTCTATTGTCAAAATTGATCGTATAATTATATATATATAACTTTATGGAAAAAGTAATTTTTAACAGCAGTAAACTAATTTTTATAATTATTTATTATTATTTAAATCAATATACTACATAAATAAATCATATAAAATAAATATGCTACAAAAGTTAAATTTTAAATTTTATAAAATTATTTCATTATAAGATAAGCCCCGAGCCTGAAAATAAAAATAAAAATAAAATTATTTTTGCTATTTTTAGAAATTATTATTATAATCGACTAAAAATTAACAAATTAATAAAAAATAAAATTTGATCGAAAAAATATGAATTTCTTTCAAACTTCAAAATATCGTATATAATTTACTGGAAATTTAAAATTTGGAAAAACTATTTTAAAAATTATTTTTATTAATAATTTATGCAATTTCGAATGTATATTCAATTAGTAAATATTTAAAAATAATAAAATTAATAAATTAATAATAAATTTTTTGGTGCTGCACATATAATCTAGAATTATGATAAAAAAATTAATTTTGTTAATTAATGTATATATTTAGATATTATAAATATATTTATGTGTGTATATATCATTTTGAATAAAATATTATTTTGTTATTATATATGTATTGGTACATATATTATTCACATTTTAACAAAAATTCTCTATATATATGTTATTCTAATATTTAAATAACTTTATACTTAAATAGATATATTATAATAATAGTCATTATATATTAATATTATATATAATAAATTTTATATGTACATGTGTGTGTGTATTTAATATTTTCATTTACATAAAATTATTTAAACAAAACTAACATATACATTTATATATAAGCAACATTTATATACATACTTGTATTTGGACAACATATATTACATATCGGATGAACTAACGTGTCTATTGCGATGTAAATCCCAACATCTACACATGAGCATGTTATACCTTGCACGAGTTGACATGTTACCCCTACATACACATACATATATGTATATGATACATACATGTGTGTATATATATCTATATATTTTAATATATAAATTATATAAAAATATGTAATTTATAAATTTAAATAAAATATTTAAATAAAATTTAGAAATGTTCTAAATGAATTAGAATTCATAGGCCCAATAGATCCAATAAGGGAAATTTTTTGAAATTCACCCACAACTTCCACTATGGTCTGACCCAGTTCCAATAATAGTATTATAGTCCAATAGCCTATGTGGTCTAAATTACTCATGTTAGGGTTAATTAATTAAAGCCTATCCATATAGTATGGTATCTAGAAAAGTGGTGTCTAAGGTTTGGTTTGAGTAATCAAGTACCCCACCCTACCTAGTTACTAGCATGGTCCGGAATGATGAGTTAGCTCAAAAGGTTATCCCTAATAGAAAAGACCTAATTTAAATTGGGCCTTAAGCTAATTTCAAAATTATATTGAAATTAAAAATAAAAGTTTTAAATTTAAAAGTTAAATTTAAAATAATAAAAATATTATAATATAAATTTTCAAATTGTTTGGAAAATTGGAAATATAAGATTTTTAAATTTTAAATATAATATATACATATTATAAATGTTATAATATAATGAAAACTTTCAAATTGTTTGAAAATTAATATAAATTAATTTTGAAATTTATAAAATTTATTAATAAGATTAATAAAATATAGTAATTAAATAAGTTAATTAATTAATATACACATGTATTGTATATTATGATATATGTTATATTGTTTTAAAATGTTAAATTAACATAAGCACACACATATGTATATAAATGAATTTTGAAATTAATACAAATTTAATTAAAATTATTTTATTAAACAAACTAATTCAAAGGTTAATTAATTAAATAATATACATATGTGTGAGTATGTGTGTGTGTGTATGATATATGTGTTATACTATAAAGGTTATAGTATATAATAAATGTTTAATATAAATGTTATATTAAATTAATATAAAATTAATTAAAATGTTAAATAATTAAAATTAATTAAAATGTTAAATAATTAAAATTAATTAAATAAGATTTAATTAATATAATATTATACATAAGACTATAGTATAAGTAAATGAAATATAAAAGTTATATAATAATAAAACTTATATAATATAAATGTATAAATTAAAGGTGGAACGTTAAAAAATCCTAAAAAGACCGAAGGAATAAATACATACGTAAATGTACGTATACAGTGATTTTTGATGTGTTCGACACTTGAATTACGAGGGTATTTCACAAGAAATACATTATTTCATAAATCGATATCACTCAATATAATATAATAAAGATTGTAAATCTTTAATATACAATTGTCCTCTATCATTTATATATTAATAGATTACTTAAATACTCTTTAGTTGTTGAGCTTTCCTCAAGCTAGGGATGTTATGTGTAGTACTATTAATATATTGAAAAGACGAGGTAAGGTAATTGCACGTACTTGTTGAGCTTTCCTCAAGGTACGTGCATTATACTTAGGCCGTCGTGAAATGATATGTCCGAGTGAATAGTCTCACTTTACTTGTTGAGCTTTCCTTAAGGTAAAGGCAGGATTAGAATAAGGTACCATGAGTTGGGAGTTGTATGTGATACAACCGATAAGGAGTTATCCATTGTATGCAAGCCTATGATTTTTGAGATTTCCTCAAGATCGGAATCCCAAGGCATACGAGTCCTAACTTATATATTTCACTTAGGGTTTGGTGAAATATAGAAGACTAGTGGGAGCCTTATTAGAAAAATAAAATGTTAACATTCAACCTTTCTAATATCATAAGAACATATGCTATGTAATGTAATAATAATCTACATTAATAAATTTGTGCATTTAATATGATTGATAAAAGGTTTATCAATTAAGATATACGATTGAACTGAATTGAAGATTGACAACTAGAAATATAATATATACATACTAATAAATGCTTCTTGTATGTTAGTGTTTCAATACCCATGTAAGAGCCTGATTTTATAACTATAAAATGCATTCATAATTTGGTCGCTTACATGTTTATTCGGTCGAGACAATGTATTGCATTATATGAGTTTCGAACTCTAAAGCAATACAAGACTATGTATATTTAATCCATATACTATCGCATATAAGTGTTATATGGGGAATGATCACATGTCATAATATATGTTATTTCAATGAGGTTAGTTCATTCGACATAAGCCAATAAACAGTGTTGTTAGATCGAGTATTCAATTTGATTGATTGCAAAAGGATTGCATTGTGTTAAATATAGCACAAGACCAAAACTACAATATAGATCTAAGAACTCGATCGCTGAAACCCCAGTTTGGTCAGTTTACGCAAAGTGCAACATTTTTTATGTCCTTAAATGTTAAAGATAATCGAGTGCGCTTTTGTAAAGAGTTCATCATGACATTGTAGTAAGGGATTTCTTTTGAATGGTTCGACCATTTGAAAAGAAAAACGACTGTACAAGTGTAGATGTAATTTAAGGTACAATTGGGATGAAGGGAATGAATAGTCACATTTGCTTCATAATGAAACATCAAAAACAAGAATTGTAATAATAATAATTGATACTTAACATTGGAATGAGAAATACGATTTCTATTCCAAAATATATTTTCATATAGAAAATTGTTTTCTATGAGATTTATTTTTTTAGTTCAAGATATTTGATCAAAGAACTCTCTGTTGTAAACTAGTTGCAGTCTATAATAAATAATTTATATTAAGTGAATTATGGACCTTAGAATTTAGTATGCTATTATAGTAATGGCGGAAATAGTGGGAGCATACCACATAATACTTATTCAGTGCATCAAGTTATGAAATTGTTTTCGTACAACATACCAAACATTGGTTATGAAATAATGATTATTTTTCAATGTCGATTGAAAATTAGAGATAGTTATATTTCAGTATGAATATTTGTTATGAAATAAAATTATAATATGGTATTCAACAAAAGCGATGCAATTGAAAATGCTGAAGTACTTAAAATTATTTTAGAATTATGGACGAAGCCGTATTTTTTAGAAATATTTTTTTATTATATGAATCATATGATACTAGTTAATTATATCTTAAACAATTAAGGGCTATGCACCCATTTAGTGGAAGAATTACAAGAGATGATGAAAATTTCGCATTGATACATATAGATGTATGTAATTGTAAGTCTATTAATACCAAAAGGTTCCACGTACTTTGTCATATTCACCTAAAGTTATCACATACATGAACATGTGTATTTGATATGCATGTCTAAGTCTATGTAAGCTCATAGAATATAAAATGGAAGTAAATAAAAACATGTGACATAAATAATTCGATTTGATTAAATGGATGAGTATATTGGAGAGAGTTTCGTATGAACCTAATATGAATTAAGATTCAGTCTCAAAGGTCACTCATTCCTATAATACATAATGATGTATTGATAAGGAGTAATCGAATTTTGTTGAAAAAGCACGACTAATGATGAGTGAAGTTGGGTTAAAATTCTTTATATAAGGTGTGTATTTAAGAGCAGTACACAAGGTTAAAATTAATATCATCCAATGAACATTTTACAAACCATATAAGAAAAGGTTTATAAGAAACCCCTACATATCCTAGGCTAAGGAGTTGGCAGGTTGTGCGAGTCGAAAGACTGCACATAATAACTGTATGTGGGGGATTTGTATGAATCATCCCAATAAAATTTTGGGAACAATAGTCATTAGATGACTAATTTATTTTGTGAACATAAATATATTATGAACTAATGTAGAATCATTTTTATATAAAGCAATTAATAGAATGTTTATGAATGCCCATTCTGTTGCACTGAGAAACAATTGTTGTTTCAATAAATAGCAACTTCGTAGCGAAAGAATTTCTTTAAGAAATTATTGGTTAAAATGAATTTGGATGCGATCCAATAATGAAACTGATTATAAGGGATGAAATGAAATTGACCGAACCTAAATGCGCAAATACATTAGAACGTCTAATGAGTATTCTTGTACATTAAAGAGAAACTATGAGTTTTTGTCAATGTTAAGAATAAATAATCATCAATTTTTTAATAAAACCATTAAGAGTATTGACTCTATGATATGGTACGATGCAAAAATATGAAATAGATTCCAAGTACATTATCAAAATATGATTTTGATAGTTGTACCCTATGGGATATAATACATTGGCCGAAAATGTGTCTTTATGAGAAAGATAAATGCAGCTGGCACATAGCGAGTCAAATTGAAAAGAAAATTATCGTGACATTCAATTGTTGAAATTCATAACAAGTTCACCATTTGTTGTACTCAAGTAGGTTCGGATTTTACTCACAAAATTATGGCATAGTATGACTTTATGTTTTTGGAATGTATATGTTGAAATGGAAAGTTCTAAATAATGATTTAGAGTAAACTATTTACACATAATAACCAAAATGTCTCGAAGTAAGTGGAAGCGATATTGAGTTTGTGGGTTTTTGGATATGATCCAAGAAATGATAGAAAGTATCACTTAAAATTCATCGAAATTAAGAAATGTTTTGATAGAAGTATCAAATAGTTTGATTGCCAATCAAATTGCAGAGGAAGCGTGTGCTCATAAGAAAGAAAGTTAAAAGGTACATAAATATTTCTAAACCATAAGTAAATAACATACTACTGATTGTTAATGACGTACTTGTGTTAAAATAAGTTTTAGTTGTTTTAATGCTCGACATTGGATTTATAAATGATGTTGTTATAGTAAGTATAAAAGATAAGGGGAATGTCCCAAACGATATGCAAGGACACCTTATTAAAAAAATTAAATCAGAACATGTAAGATGGATTCCTTATGCATTGGTGATAGGAATTAACATACATGTTATGTTATCTATGATATCGTTATTGGTTTATGTATTTAATACATGAAGCAAATATCAAATCCAAATAAATATCACTAAATGGTTATTTGAAATGTTCTCATGTTTTTATGAAATACTTGGGAATTGCTCATAGAAACAACTAACTCCTTGTGAAGGAGTGTTCGGACTCAAACTTCATAAGTGATATTGAGTATAAAATGTCAATAATAAATCCATATTAAGAATCTTAAGTTGAAAATGTTCCAATTAGAAGAGATTGTGGGTAATTCAATGAAAAAGGCTAAGTGCATCGCTTTTAATAACGCCATAATAAAAACAATGTATATAAATATAAATGCATAAATTTATAAATGAGACGATGATAATTCCAAATGCTGATAATCTCGTAACATTGTTATATGATAACAATGTCAGGATATAGTCCATAACAGAACTTAGAGCTTACTAGAAGTCGAGACTTACTCTGAGTTGTTCCACATGATAAAGGTAGTTTATCAATGTCAGAGAGAGTTGATTGACAAAGTGGATAATTGAAACATGATAGCATACCCATTCACTAAGGGACTGACCCAATAGGTTATGAGAAAACCGATTAAAGAAGTTAGAATAAGATTTCATAATTGACCCAAGTGCAAGTGGGAGATTGATAAAGTTTAGGGTATTCCCTAGGGGCAACTATGTAATTTGTTATATATATATATATATATATATCTAACTCGATAACCAATCTTATTTAAAATAAAAGTGTTTTCTTTCTATTAGATACTTGATATAATGTATTATATTAATTGATTGATTTAATTAAAAGTATACTTAATAGAAAATCTATCAATGGTATGTTTTGTGATAGTGATTACAAAGTGTTGTAACCATGAGTAATTAATCACAATGAAAACAAATATACCATTTTAAATGTTCCTAGTCAAGATGCATCGAGATAGGATATCGATGTATCCGTTGTACGTATCGCTCTCCAAATGTTGGGCAGTGTACTACTCATGACTACTGGGGGCACCTTGGGATTACCTACTGGTAGTTATTGAATATTTATGGGACGACTCACTCTATAGTTTTCTGCTAGTTAATATAACTAAGGTCAAATAGAAAATATCGATGTGACTAATTTACACATTTCTCTCGACTTGAGAATACTATCGATCTTTAATATGAAAGCTCGGCTTTGATTATAGTCAAATTATGGCAAGACATCCATCGAGTGACTATAGTTAGGTCGAGTGGAAGTATTGGAAGTGATGCACTCTTAAAGAGAGGATTCCTCTCCTCGGTTATATGGGATTAGTATCATGGTCAAATCAAAGTCAAAGTCTCTGGCCAAAGTAGTTCGGTTAATAATAATTGTTATTATTGAACCAAGGGCTTGTGTTTGGACTATAGAGTTGAATATGGATGATATTAGAATTTTGACAATTACCAAATTCTATAAGTCCAAAGTGATATAGTTTTGACAAAGAGAATTGGTTTAAATAAAAGTTACAACCGAGTAACGCTTAATAAAGTGAAATTGGATTTTACCAAAACTAAATAAGCGATAAATTTAGCCAAAATGCCACACCACATTCTAAGGGACATGTGAACGTTACTATTCGAATAATTCGATATTAATCCCTGACAAAATTTACACCTGACGAGTCACACAGCCGAAATGATGAATTCTCTTTTGACCAAACGATTTAATTATTTTACAATTGTTGTAAATTAATTAAATTAATTGATTTTATAAAATATTAATTATCAAATTTGATTATGATTTGACAAATGAATATTATGAAATATATTTATAATAGTTATAAATATATCAATCGATATACGATAACGACAAGCAACTAAATTGGATTTAATTGCGTAATATTTTTATATGGGTTTAAATAGGTTTAAGGCCCATCACGAGGGCTGGTAATTTTAGCAACAACATAAGCTAGGGGTGACTCATTTAGGGTTGGATAGGCTTGACTTTGGATGGCTCAAGTTAAAGGAGAAAGAGTGTGAGATTGGATCCACTTTTCTCTCCTTTCTAACCACTATTTAAGCATCCCTAACCCTAATTAGATTAGATCTTTTGCTACCTCTTCATCCTTCTATTGTTGGTCGATAATACCCCATAGGTGATCCGCCATATCAAGCTCAAATTAACTCAAAGTCGATCACCATCCGATAGTTAAAGGTCAACTGTTCAAGGACTACTAATCTGCCTAATCGAAAAGGTTTCAAAGGGGAGAGTTCATCCTTTCAAGGTGTGCTTCAAGGTTTTTATTCTTAGGTATGATTTACCTTGAATTATAGTTTATAATTTTCTGAATAATATATCATTATGCATATATTATTATTGTTATATTGTTAGTTAGGTGACCATTCTGATATGTGTTAATGTAGTCACAAGTTAGTTTGGTTATATACATAGGTATACTAATAAAAAAATAAAAAATCAATTTTTTATACAAATCAGATCTGTACAGCTGTCTATTTTGTATATATTAATTGATATTTTATCAATATATATATATATTTGAAGGTTAAGCAGGGTTGAACTATCCCCTACCATTTTAGTTAAAAAACAAAGAAATTGCTGAGGCAACATAAGAAAACAATAAATTAAAGAAAACCAAAGAAAGAAAACCTAACTAATTCCCACAAGAATTGATCATAATTTCCTATTGGCCAAAGCACAGTCCCTAGTTCGTAATATGAAGAGTGTATTTCCAGTTTTCATTTCCCCTTTGAAATGTCTTGCATTCCTTTCCTCCCAAATAGCGTATATAAATTTATTAATGTAGAGAGCATAAGCCTACCCTTGCTAGTTCTCCATCTCGTCCCCTTAAAATTTGTGTACTATTCGGTTCTGGAATCTAATGAAGGTGAAGGTGGAGATAACATAACAACCTATCCCAAATGTAGTATGAGAATAGAGAGCAGAAGAAGAGGTGATTGGTAGTTATCGGGGAGCCATGACAAAATATACTGAGAATTCTAAACAGACCCAAATGCATAAGGTTGTCTCTGGTGTGGAGTGCATTACTAATAACTTTCCATAGGAACGAATTTTATTTAGGCTTTGAACCAGCATTCCATGTTTGACTATGCCATGGGAAAATATGCATAGCACAGAAGTCGGCTATAACATTATAAATATTAGAGATTTCATGAGGTTTATCACGCCAAAGTGTTGAATGGAAAACATTAGTATACTTCTTACTTCAAACAATGGACCATCAAGCTCTAACCTAGACAGAACTGGAGTAAGGGAGGGATATATTACCATCAATGTATGCATCCACTTTGGCTGCTTCTGGGATGGCGGTGATGTTTCTGACACTACAGTTGATAAAATTAGAGAAAATAGTGCCTTTTGCAGCCCAAGGGTCATGTCTGAAGCACATGCGTTGGGCATTTTCCACAGAGTATTGAAAGAAAGGAAGGCAGGATGATCTCAAGTTGAGGAGACTTCTCTAGGTCCAACCGCAGTTGGGAGGAACTGCCATAGTCCAGAAGTGATTAGTTTTGATTAGGTTCGATTTTGTCCATTGAGCCCAAAGATTATGACCATTAGAGAGAAGTTTGTCTTGATGAGCAGATATTGCAGCCTTATTCCATATTCTAATGTTCATTTTGCCTAAACCACCTTTCTCATATGGGAAAAATATGAAGGAGATAGGGATTAATTTAGAGGAGTAGGGGTTCCCATGCCATAAAATATGATTCAAGGCAGAGTTTATCATGTTGATCAGTTTACATTGGAGGATGTAAATACGGGCATAGTACAGGCAAAAGAAGTTGCTATGGACTTAGCCACAATTAGTCTACCAGTAGTGGAGATTTTAGAGGTAGGCCATAAGGATAGTTTTGAGATGATTTTCTCATATATGGCAAGCATTGGTTGGTTGAAATTTTGGATGTGAGCATAGGGGTACCTGGATAGATTTCAGAGGGGGAAATGGTTGAGAGAGATGAAAAGGTGAGTAAGTTGTCTCTGGCAATAGTATCAATACCAGCAAACGACACTTTGGACTTGGATATGTTGATAGTCAGCCCAAAGGTGATGAAATTGATTATGGGTAGCAAAAGAATTGTAGATGGATTTAATATCTAGTTTGGTGAATAAGATTAAGTCATCAGCAAACACCAAGGTGGTTATCTGTAGGGACTTGCACATGGGGTAGAGATCAATCGGCTTCAAAAGAGTAGACTTATTAACCATACAAGAGAGTGGTTCCATAATAGCAATAAATAGGAAGCATGAGATGGGGTAACCTTGCCTAATATGTTTGCTGCCTTTGAAATAACAAAACATGCTTCCATTGTTATTCAAGAGGTAGCGGACCGTGGAGTTGCAAGTGAATATCCATGCTAAGAATGGAGGAGGAAACTTCATGGTATAAAGGATGTTTATTATGGAGTTCCATTGGATCGAATCAAAATCTTTTTGAATATCAAGCTTGAGAAAGCGCTTAGGTGATATGTTTTTTCTTGTGTAACCCCTCATCATTTCTCGAGTGATAAAAATATTATCCACTATGTTCCTAGAAGGCAGAAAAGCATTCCGATTGGGGAGATAATATGGGTCAAGGCTAGCTTCAACCTACTAGCTAAGATCTTTGTAATGCATTTATAGGTTATATTGCAAAAGGCAATGAGGCAAAAATCAGCAATAGAGGATGGGTAAGGCACTTTAGGGATTAAAGCCAGCTTAGTGGCATTGATGCCATAAATCATTTTATTGATTTTGAAAAAATTCTTTATAGCTTTAATGAGATCAATACCAATGGCATCCCTGGTTTCTTTGAAAAAGTAGGCATTGAAATCTTTGGGCGCTGGGGAGCTAGTTGACTTGATGGAGAATATTGATTGCTTAATTTCCAAAGAAGTAACCTTAGAGATCAAAGAGAGATTAGACTCCTCGGTAATACAAGGTAAGTTGTAAGATGGTAGTGAAGAGAAGGAGGCAAAAGATGGGCTGGAGCTAGCAAGAATATCTTGAAAATAATCAAGGAAAGCCTTATTGATACTATCTGGATTGGAGCATGAAACATTATTTCTGTCTAATATAGAGTTGACCTTGTTAGTGGCATGCTTGAGCTTTAAGGAGTTGTGGAAGTGGGTGGAATTTCTGCCTCCATGGGAATCCCATTGCATTTTAAGCTTCTGTCTAGCCATCATACCCTCGTCATAGATAGCATGCTCAAGAGAGTCTCTTAATCTATGCTCTTCCATGGAAAGGGAGAGGCTATTAGGGTTGGATAGAATGAGGCCCTGAACAGTTAGGAGGAAAAGGAGCCATCACTAAAGGTGTTTAGGGCCCAAGCTTTCAATAGGTTTTCATATTCTTCAGTTTAGCCTATAAGATATACATAGGGTTGCCAAAATGGTTAGTGTTCCGGTATCAGTAATTAATTTTTGAAATTTAGGATGCTTTGACCAAACATTAAAAAATGAAAATAAGGAGTGGCCATTAGTGACAGCATTGCCCCAGTCAAGGTTATGGGAGAATGGTCGAAGAGAGATGGAGGAGAATAGTGGGCTATTAATTTATATATATATGTTATACATATATGGTTTATATTTAATTACAATATAATTCTATAGTTCAAATTGATCATATAATTTTATACATATAACTTTATGGCAAAAGTAATTTTCGACAGTAATAAAATAATTTTTATAAGTATTTATTATTATTTAAATCAATATACTACATAAATAATTCATATAAAATTAAATATGTTACGAAAATTATTTTTAAAATTTTATGATTTTATTTTATCATAAGATAAGCTCTTGGCCAAAAAAATCAAAAAATCATCTTTGCTATTTTTAAAAATTATTATTATAATCGGTTGAAAATTAACATATTAACAAAAAAAATTGAAAGAAAAAATATGAATTTTTTTTCAAACTTTAAAATATTATATTTGATTTATTGGAAATTTAAAATTTGGAAAAACTATTTCGAAAATAATTTTTACTAGTATTTATGTTATTTTGAATGTATGGTTAATTAATATATATTTTGAAATAAAAAAATTAATAATAAATTTTTTGGTGCTGTACTTACGATCTGGGATTAATAAAAAGATTTAATTCTATTAATTAATATATATATATATATTATAAATACAATTAGGTGTGTGTGTATATCATTTTAAATACAATATTATTTTTTTATTATTATATATATATTAGTAAATATATTATTCACATTTAAAATATTTTTTGTATATATATATTATTTTAATATTTAAATAGATATATTATAATAATATGCATATATTATATATATATATATTATATGTACGTATATATTTATATTTAAATATTTTCATTTATATAAAATTATTTAGAAAAAATTAACATATACCTTTATGTATATATTTATAATATGTGTGTGTGTGTGTGTGTGTGTTATACATAAGTAGCAAATTTACATACATACAATATAAAATATGTATGAACTTCCTATCCCAACTCCATTGTTACAACATGTAGTTCGTCTGTGGACTATGCTAGGGAGCAGGTTCTTTCTATTCCTATTTGAGCTTACTTTTCACATATTCCTTCTGTTTTGCATCCTTTGATCGGGCTTAATTGGGTAGCTAGTACTATTGGGAAATTGATATGGTTTGATGCCAATACTGTTGCTAGGGAAAAACTAGTTTATGCTAAGGCATTGATTGAAATAACTCCGGATATGCCGCTCCCTAATAAGGTTAAGGTCAGACTTTTTAAGGGACAAGTTGCCGAGGTTGTTGTTCGATACAGATGGCGGTCAGATATTCACTCATCCTGTCAGTTTTTTGGTCAACTTTTGGAAGCTTGTCCTCGTAAGTCTTCTGTTCCGATGGTGCCCTATCTGTTAGGACTCCCCTTCTCCGACCGTCGGTCATGAAGTGGGTCCCAAAAGTGCATCCAGTGCCTCCTTTAGCGCCTCTTCCTGAAGCTGCTATTATTTCCCCATTGGCCGACTCTCATCCTGTCTCCCCTCCTATTGAATGTGTTGTTTCTCTAGTTATTCCTCCTTCTGATGCTTATGTTGGCACTTTGACTTCTTATGTTGCTCGGGCCTCTGTTATTGTATGGAACCCTAATGAGAAAACATGGACTCACGAGCCAACTGAGATGAGATATGATCTAGATAGGAATGAATTTCAAATATTTGCTAGTGATGATGAAGGAGAATCCAGACGACTTTTTCACTTTGTAGATGGGAAAGGTCTTGTACTTTCATTTGATGGTGATTATGGTTCTATGAATAGGGTTGTTCTTGATGATGACAATTGGGATAGGAAGTATATATATTGCAAGGATTTCTTTGGATATATTCCAAACATTGTCACTCTCTTTAAGGATTTTCTTCATGTCATTGGACCTATTTCTTTGGATGGTGGAGGCGTTCCCTCCAGTTCTGAGACGACCTAGCTTTAGGTTATTTATAGTAGTTTAGGCATCATTGCCTAACTCCAGTTTGTTATTTCCTTTTATGAGTAATTAAGGCACTCTGCCTTTCTCCTGCATTAACTGTTGATTTGTTGGTAATAAAAGTGGATGGTCCACTATAGAACCGGCTTGCCTTGCCAAAAAATTTATATACATACATATATTTGGACAACATATATTATACATCGGATGAACTAATGTGTCTGTTGCGACGTAAATCCCAACATCTACACACATACATGTTATACCTTGCATGGTTGACATGTTACACATGCACACACATTCATATATGTATATGATACATATATGTGTATATATGTGTTTGTCTATATATATATTAATATATAAATTAAATAAAACTACATAATTTATAAATTCAAATAAAATAAGAGATTGTATTTGAATAAAATTTAGAAATGTTATAAATGAATTAGACTTCATAGGCCTAATATAGATCCAACAAGAATTTTTTTTTAAATTCTTATGTAACTTCCGCCGCGGGCTGACCCAATTCCAACACCTCCTCACTGGAGAGATTTTCTCTAAATTTGTGAAATCTTTCTATCATATTGTTATCACATCTCACCTAATTATAAGGGTTCCATGGTACTAATGTTCTTCATCTACCCTTAAATCCATAATTTACTTACTATTGCTAGTTGGTATAGGAAACCTCTACTAGTGTCCCTTTATGGGGTAAATCATAATAAATATGAAGTGTTTATTATTATTTTTCTTGTATACTTATATTAAAAACTTTGGAAAACTTTTATCTATACAAACATATATATACACCTTTCAAAAGCCTATTTTGAAAACGATTTTGGAACTCTTTTTTTTCAAAAACTTTTCAAGTGTGTTTTCTTGATACACACCTGATCCTTAAGGAATCTTATACCTAAGCTCTAATACCAACTGCGACAATCCGCACCTCCCAACACACCAATCTAAAGCCTTAGGTGACTTTTGGACTCGCGTCAGTGTCAAGAAATACAAGCTATCTGGTTTTTATACATTATTAGAAATTGAAAATATAAGGATAAATCTAAGGCATTCTACACTTTTAGATCTCACAGCGGAAGGAATAAAATATAAGTACTGAAAATAGACATTTTAGAAAAACAACCTTAAAATGCTCAATTCATATACATTGTTTCCAAAGTACAATATAAGCTTACTAGACATTTAATACAACAAATAGCTATATAAGGAACAACCAAGAGTAGTGGAACTCCAACGCTTAGCTCCTTTCTCCACGCTTTGTGCCAAATCAACTATTGTCTTGTTATTCTATGCTGGGGGAAAAAGAAGGGAAAGGAGCGAGTCAAACAAATGTCTGTTGAATGAGTACACCATTAATATATGGTGATCACATGCAGTTGACTTTAATAATACTCTATGTGCAGGTTTTTTACTTCAGGGTTTTTAACTTAATACACACCTACACTAACTACTTGTGCAGGCTCATACCTAGGATCGAACAACTGATCGAATCTATAGACAACCAATGTTCAGTTAATAACTATTGGAACTTTCCCAATGTAGGGTTATCCTACAATTTCCCTTATGGGACTACATCTCTCACTTTACGACTAGCACAACTACTCTGCACAAGTTTTCCTATAATTCCTACCATGAGACTAAGTTTCCTATAATTATGACTACATGTACCCCCATTACGCATTGAGGGGGAGCCTACAATGCCAACTCGTCGAAGTGCCTCATTGTTTACATCTCTGTCCATCGCTCAATAGTAATGTAATGCCTCATATTGCACAGACCGGGATCCAACAACAGCACATCATCACGTCGTGTCAGTATCTATGAATGCCAAGGAACTCCCATTGTGCTGACCCACACACTTCATCAGGCATTAGTCAGTGATGCGCGTCCACTGTAGAACCTTTTGTGAGTGTCATTTGTGATAAAATTGCCCCTAGTCGAATATCGACTCCTATTGGATAAATAGCATTCACCAAGTCCCACAAAATCCTGGTGTTGCCTCATATGGAACTAGCTTCCCAACCTATACTAGCATCCATATATATATATACATATATATATATATATAGCCACACACACACACATACAATATATATATACACCAACTATTTATTTATAACCTAAGCCTTTGGTCATGGTTCATACTGCGCATCTGGAATGCTAACCGTTCAACTACTATATACTGGGACGGTCGATCACTTGCTAACGACCGCTCCAGGTAGTGTGGTCGACCGTCGTCCGCTCCAAGTAGTACGGTCGAGTGGTCGTGATGTAAAATTTTGGGTTGTTTATTTCGATTCTACTTAATTATTGTTGTCGTTTCCAAATTTATTATCATACAGTAAGCAATTACAATTAACCAAACCTGTTAATATCACTTTCAATTTACAGTTTTACGCAATTTTATAGTGAAATAGTTTATTCTAGGGTTACTATTAACAATACGAGTTATGTCAATTCTTTATCAATTTATAGTAGGAACAATTCAAGTCTAGGGTTTACTACTAACAACAATATTAACAAATTATATTAATACATTATAGGATTAGAAGAATTAGAGAAAGGGTTTTAATTTAGGCCAATTCTTATTTAACATGTTTGCATCAATTTAATTTATTATTCAATCTCAGATCTAAACAATATGATTTACAATTTAGTTTTTAACAACCTAAATCAAATAGGGTATATCAAAATTAACTACATACAATCATCTTATCAAAAATATACCCACTCACCTCGAAGGAATTCCTCTTCTGATTTGATTTCATTTCACTGTCTCTCTCTTTTGTTGATTTATTCTCCTTCTCCCTTTCTCTTTTGTTTTGATTATCTTCTTCTTTAATTTGATGTATAATCCTTTTTTATTTTTATTAAGAAAATTTGGGAAAGAGAATAGGAAATATTTTAAGTATTTCTTAGGAGGAAGAAGAAGAAGATGAGCATGGAGGCAAGGGTTTCTGAAGTGAAAAGAATGAGGTTTTGCTATGTATTTATAGTTGAAAACTGGATTTGGTAAAATTTGCGTGTTTATCCTCAAGCCATTTACCTTTACTATAAGAAATTTTTATCTTTCTTTTATTTAAATTTATTTTCTTCACTTAATAATATTTTGCACCTTTGTTATTATTGAGTATGGTAGAGAATAATGTATTTGTATTCAAAAGCACATATGCGTTTATATAATTGGAAACCATACTCCTTGCCAACCAATTGGTATTAAGGTTTCCAATTTAATATTGATTTCATTAATATAAACCAATTCTATTAATTGGTATACTATATATGTATTATTAACCTTTATGGAGAATCCTAGATTTATATTCAAACGTATGTATGTGTGTATTAATTAGAGATCTTATTATTTACTATAAATTGAGCAATCGGTTACATTAATTGATTTGTATCAATATTTTGAATTTCAAAAACAAAACTTATCCTCATTCTTTACAAATAAGAAATGGCATACCTTACCTTTTTTTTAATAACTGATTTCCTTCCATTAATGCACTCTTACTTTTTTTCAAAATATGTAATGTTTATTTTACAATATCAGGAAATTATTGTCAAGGACAAAATTTCTCAGCATTTTAACCTCAAGGACAGACCTTTAGTAATTTAGCCTGAAGGAAAACTTTTTTTAGGTATCAGTTTTTACAGGTTTTAGGTATCAGTTTGTAGTTATCGGTAGCAGTTTTTATGTATCAGTTTTTAGTTCGGTAGCAGTTTTGAAAGAATATTTGTCCTTATGAATAATTTTGAAAGAATGTTTGTCTTTATGAATAATTTTTATGAGAATGTTTGTCCTTGTGGTTAAAATATTGAGGTCGTGTCCTTGAGGCTAAAAATATACAAATTTTTGTCAATGAATTAATTCACGCTTACAATATACCTTCTTTTATTCATATATATATATATACATATATATTTGGATATGGTTACGTTACCTTCTTTTTACAATAATCCTTTACTTTTATTAAATATATTGTTACTTCCCTTCTCTAATATATCCTTTAAAATAATTATAGGAATAATTTCATCATTAATGCTTTCTCCTTAAAGCGTTTTCACATTTGTGCATATGAATACTTTTCTTCTTTTCTTTTAGATGCATATACACCATTGTACCCTCTCATCCTTTTTTTCTTTTCTTAGAGTAATTTATATATATTCAACTTATTTCTTAACAAGTAAGTTTTTCTTTATTCTTGTATTAATTTTGAAATTAATTTCAAAATATACGCAAAACAAGAAATGCGCGCTACAGTAAATGTTCTGTTTTTTCTTTATACGGTATCCGTTTCTAACAACTTATATATTAATTTGGACTAGAAAAATCTATTTAACACAATGGAAATGTCATATTCCCCAAATTCCTTCATTTATAGAAATTTATTATTTTGTCCTTTTATGTGAAATTAATTTTTTATCCTTATTAATATTTTAATTTATTATTATTATTCCCGAGGTGTTACAGTTGGTAGGCTGTGTGAGTCGAAAGACTGCATGTAATAATTGTATGTGAGAAATCTTGTATGAATCGCCCAAAAAGAAGTTTGAAAATGATAATCATTGGATGATTAAATTATGTATTGAACATGAGTATTATAAACTAAAAGCAAATTAGTTATATATATATATATATTAGGCAATTCATAAAGTGTTTATGAATACCTATCCCATTGCACTAAGAAACGACTGTTGTTTCAAGAAATATAAACTTCCCAACGAAGGAATTTCTTTGAGAAATTATTGGTATTAAAATGGATTTAGATACGATCCAAAGATAAAACTGATTATGGGGGATAAAATGAAATTAACTTAACCTAAATGAACACTTCCATTATAGTTGTTTAATAAGTATTCTCACACATTGAAGAGAAACTATGAGTTTCTTATCAATATTGAGAATAGATGATCTTATGATATGGTACAATGCACAAACCCAAAAAGGATTCCAAGTACATTATCAAAATATGATTTTGGTAGTTGTACCCAAAGGGATATGATACATTAGCCATGAATGAGTCTTCAAGAGCAAGACTGATGCAGTTGGAATGTAATAAGCGATGTTAATAAGAATAACATTGCAAATTTCAATTATTGAAATTTGTGTAATAGATTCGTTATTCTATGGGATCAAGTTAATTTAGATTTATTTACAAAATTATCGCTTGATATGACTTTGTATTTGGTACATATGTGTTGAAATGGAAAATTCTAAATGATGATTTATAATTGACCATCTGCACATATCAACCAAAGTATCACAAAATCAATGAGAGCGATATTGAGTTTGTGAATTTTATGATATGATCCAAGAAATGATATGAAAGTATCATTTTATAAGCATCAGAATTAAACAAGTATTTTGATAGAAATATCGAATAATTTGATTTTCAGTCAAAATGCAGAGGAAGCGTGTGTCAAAAAGAAAGAACCGCTAAAAGGTACATAGGTACTTCCAGATCATAAATAAACAACATACTGCTGGTTGTTAATGACGTACTTATGTTAAATCATTAATAGTTTTTTTGTTTAATACTCGATATTGGATTTGTAAGTAATATCTTTTATAATAAGTATAAAAAATGTTGGCAATGTCCCAAACGATATGCAAAGACACAATATTGAAATATTTAATATGGAACATGTAAAATGAATTCCTTATGTATTGACGATATGAATTATCATACATGTTATATTGTCTGCAATATTGTATTTTGCTTATGTATCTAATGCATGAAGAAAATATCAAATCTGAATTAAGATCACTAAATGGTAGTTTAGAGTATTCTCGAACATTTATAAAATACTAGACAATTGTTTAGAGAAATAAAGAACTCTTTATGAAAGAGTGTTCAGAATCGAAATTCATAAGTGCTATCGAGTATAATATGTCAATATTAAATCCATATTCAAATTTTAATTAAGAAGCTTTAAGTTGGAAATATTCTAAAATGAAACATTGTGGCCAATTCAATGAAAATGCTGTATATCGCCTTGAATAGCACCACAGTAAAAGCATTGTATAAATATAAATGTACAAATTTATAACTGAGCTAGGGGTCATTCCTAGTATTAAGAATACTAATCATTATTATATGATAACAATGTAATTGTAACGACCCCGGATTTTATATATATTTAAATTGATAAATAAATTAATTTTTGAATAAAAATTGTGGAATTAACTGATAATGTGATTCGAGTTTTTCCAAATGCAAATAAAATACGTGTTTAATTTCAAAACATTCTCTTATAATATGTATTAATAAAAAAAAAGACAAGAAAAGAAGACATCAAATTTTATTAAAGTATTCAAACAAACAAGACAGTAAAATATATAGCTATGTACAAACATATGTCAAATATGTAGACATAAGGATAAAAACGAACTGTGTAAACAAGAAAAAAATATAATAAGCATTAGGTTCTAATATAAGACAACAACAATTAAATGCAATATCATATCAGCACACAAAATATAAATATATGTAGATTTGTACATGATAATTAATGCAGCCAACAAAGCAAGAAGAAAATCTGCTGCATAGTCAACAAGACAAATGAAAATATCTCTGATGCTTTGTACAAAATAATTTATCAATCTGTATATTTCATTTTCACATATCAATCCATTCATTTCATTTAGACCATTATCTCCTACTAAAATAAAATCTCAACTTAAAACTTAAACAAACTTCAATTTAAAAACATCAAACAAATCAACTCAAACCAGAGAATCAAGAATGGGTTTCAGCTTGCAAATTCCTATTTCAAGTAGCAGCTCTGTTCTTCTTCCTCTGGAAACAAGGTGAGTAACTTTTAAAAATCTAAAATTTTATCTGGTTGCATGCTATTTCTGTGATAAATATTGTAGTGTGTATATATGTAAATGTAATATGATGTATGCATGTTTATAAGAATGTCCTCTGTTTATAGTTTCCAGTTTTCCTATTGTTTAAAATTCATGTTCTTTTTGAATCTATTTCTGTTAGGATTTAGTTTACAAACAAAATTGTTTGTTTAGTTATAAAGTAAGTTTTAAAATTGAATTAAGTTAATATAAACTTGAATTGGCTCTGGAAAATCAAAGCAACTGTACAAGCTCAAATTTAAATAAAAATTTAATCATCTTGTTTTCTGGATTCATGAACATACATTGAATACTAAAATCAAAACATGATTTTTAAAACAAAAATTATGATTTTTAGTAAAGAGGTAGAGTGCAGTTCTGGGTTCCTCTAAAAATGGGAAACTGGGATTTTCTGATGATCCTTATATCTGGAGAGGTCGGGATCTTGGGAAATGATGGAGGAGTGATTGTAGTTGATAGGAAAAATGGCTGATGATGATGCATTTCGTCGAGGAGGCAGCGGTGGTGGATTCTTGGTTTGGAACCCTAGTTTTAACAAGGCTGGGAAATTCGATCATCTCACCTTCTACAGTTGATCGAGTGTAAAGGGGTCTTGAGTGATGGAAGCTTGGTCGTAGACGAGGAGTTGGTCGGAGTTTCATATTTTTTGGTGGTCGGAGGGTCGTGGACGGCGCGTTGTCAGGTTTTGGGGTGAATTCCTGTTGATGGTTTCCAGGTTTAAATTGAACTTGAATTCAAATTCGAGTTGAGTTAGAGACAATCTGGTGATCAAGTTAGTGTTTGGGGATGTTCGTCGACGAGGGAAGATCGTCGAACTTGATCGGAATCGATCGAGATCAATGTGCATGTGCACAGTGTTCATTGGTGGATGATGTGGGTTTTGGTTTGGGCATGAAATGGGACTCGAGTGTTTACTCGAGATATCGAGGTTTTTTACTCGAGTACATATGAATTTGACTCGAAGTAAAATGTAAGGGTCTTGGTAAAAGTAGTTACAGGTTTAAAACCTGTTCTGTTTTAATCTGAGTTTAAAAAGTAAAGTTAAGGTTTAAATAAGTTTTAAATCTAGTTTTAAAATGATTCAAGTTAAATTTGAATCTTAGCTGGAAATAAATAATGTTTTTAAATTCAAATTTGTTAAATAACCTTAAAAGGGTTAGTTATTTAAAAGTGTTTTAAAGGAATTTGAATTTAAATTGGAGTTTGAAATGCAAAGAAATGATTTAAACAAAGTTTAAATCAAAGTGGTAAATCTGGATTCAAATCTAAGTTTGAACCTTAGTTTTGAAATAAAAGAAGTTTTTTAAATTTAAATTGTTTTAAACAGTTGAATGTTAAAGTGTATTTTTAAATTGGTTTAAATTTAAAATGAATTTGGGTTTTTAATTCTTTTAAACTTCTATTATAAGATAAATAATTCTTTAACTTGTGAAATAAAAAGGGTTTGAATTATTATAAACTTTGTTAAGTTAATTTGTTTTCATTTTAAATTTTTAATTTAAAATGAAATTTAAAAGTAAAATTTGAAAATAAATTGTTTTTAAATACATTGTCAATGATAACTTGATCATTAATAAGAAAAATGTTTTTATCTTTAAATAAATGAAGATTTAATGATTTGTAACTATTAAATTAATTAAAATGAATAATTACTGATTTGGATTATTTAATTTAGTAATTAAGAGTTTAAATTAGTTAATTAAGGTTTAAGCTAATTAATTTAGGATAAATTAATTGGTAATTAAGGACCATTAATTAAATAAGATTTAAATTTTTAATTAATGATTAGCAATTAATTAATCAAGTAATTAAGGATTAATTAAGTTACAGTTAACACTTAATTAATTAAAATAAATTAAAGGATTAATTAATAATGGTGATTAATTTAGATTTATTTAATAATTAAAGGTTAAATTGGTTCATTAATTAAGATTGATTAGTTAATAATTAAAGATTAACTAATGAATTTGAAAGGGAAATGTATTTCAGATAATTTGAAATTAACTTATGATAATTAACCCAGATTAACAATTTATTCATAAGTAATACATCTAATTTAAATTAATCAATTGATTAATAAATTTTACTTGTGAATGTTTGGATTTTATTGAATGGGTGAATTGTTTGATATCCCTGATTTGTGATGCTTTGTGATATATTCTGATTTGTGTGTGATCTGTACTGTAGTTTATTTATCTGGGATGAATGTAATATATTATCTGTAATTTATATATCTGTGATCTGTGAATAAAAGATAAGCGTTATAGTTATACCGCTTATCAACTATATTTCTGTATTTTGATCTATGATGATTTATTGATGTTGCACTATTGTGTAAAACCCCTGGACTACACTTTTACACACACAAATATGGATTTCACGAGGAAATCGATTAAGTCACAGATGATTTAAAATTTAATTTCAATTGATTTTGGAAATGGATTTGGGTTAAATGTTAGAGCTTTTGAAAAGGAATTTTAAGAGAAAAGTTATTTTGAATAACTTGGTAAAGTTTTCCCAATTTAAATAATTTAATTTGAATTTGAATTCAAAATTTGGAATTGAATTCCATGTTTGGAAATTATGGTTAAAATGTTATAAATGTGTTTATATGAATTTAAACCATTTTGAAAATATGGTTTTGAGAATTCGAATTTAACCCAAAGACTTTAACTCGTATAGATGAATCAGATTTTTCGAAATGAAAACTATTTGTTTTCAAATAATAGAAGCTTTCATATAAGGAAAATAGTTTTCCAAGTTATGAATAAATCTTTGTGAAAGATTGTTGAACTTTGTTTTGAAATTTGAAAGGTGTACCTTTTGTTAAAAGATTCGAAATGGAATTGTTTTGAAAGCTATCAATTAAATCTTTGATTTGAAGATTTAACGAGTTAATCCATATTGAAATGGAAATTGATTTGAAAATCTATGAATAGATCTTTATGAAACTGGGTGAACTTTGTGAATTGAATCTTTTTGTTTAAAAAGATTAAAATGGTAATGTGTTTAAACCATTTAAAGAAAGGTTTTGGGTAATAAGTTGTGACTTAATTGAAATCCCAATATCCATATGTTTTTAAATATTGCGCTCATTATTTGGTTTAGCCGGGAGAGGACCTTGGTGTCATATAACCCATTCCGAATAATGATACGACGTTATGGATAGCATTTGAAGACCGGTGGTGAAGACCGGATATTTTCGAAAACGAAAGGACAACTCGTCGAATGTCTTTGCATCGACTGGTCCCCGGTATAGAGATTTTAGCACCCTTTGTGATGGGAAGTCCGGATGTGATTAGAAATTATCCGGATTTGCAAGGGCTTCTTTGGAAGTGCCTTCGGTTCTGTTCGAACCCGGAACAGACTTGTATAGTTGTATGTCTGACACTACACTTTGAGATATAAAGCTGATTTCTTTCAAATACATTTCTGTTTGGTGGCGGAGATTTATTCTCTTAGCTTAACACCCTTCTCTGAGACGTACGAGCTCAGAGGTTATGTAGTTGAAGGTTATCAATGATATATTCCCAATTTGGTAGTGTGGCATGCTGAGTGCTGCTGTGTGTTGCTGATCATTTGTTGATCAAAGCATGACTTTGTGAAAAAGCGTAGCTTTATGGACGAGACCTCATCGAGCCTCACAAACCAGAAATGGTCGAAACAGGAAAGATGCGGCAAGGTTTCAGGGGTAGCTCCCCTAGGGTATGTCCATTCCTTCTGGAAAAAGGTAGTATCATGGTATGGAGCCAAGATATTTACCTGTGTGGTTGCTCCAATCTCATTTACTGTGTGATTATTACTGTGTGATCGAGGCGCCTCGGATAAAGGTCACAAACTACCGAGGGTGGAATATCTCAGGTTTACTACCCATGAAGGGGGTAACCGGCCTTGTGTTGGCAGACAGCCAGGTGGTTCTCGGGATGTCCCTCCAGAGGCGTTCCTATGTGGCATAGGAAGTTCCTTAGCCTGACCATTTGTTGGAAAATCTAAAGAAACAATACGAGCCTTGTACGGTTTTAGTTGTATAACCTGCTATGGAATGTGGCGGTAACCTGCTATTGAACATAGTAGCTATAGTAGGCATACAATAATGGTTGTATGCTGGCTAAGATTAATATTATACTTTCTAAATGTTTTCTGCACTATGCAATAGTAATAAAATCAAAAGAGTTTTTCTTGCGTAGGAAGCATGTTTGACTATCATAAGGAGAAATCTCCTCCAAGTCTGCGATTGCATTGTGTGTGTGGCGGGAGGCCTTATGGTAGTTTCACTTTCCAAAAGCATTGCGAATTTCAATGTTTAAAATTCCTTTGTTGTTTGTTTTAAAGATAAACTGTTTTTGTTACTCACACCAGTCCCATGACTGACTCGGGGTTTATTGTTCCCTTCCTAAACTCTGGGTGCCCACAATTTTCCACACGGGCAGTCTAGAGTTGGGTGTTCAGATAGTCAGGTTTAGTAGATTAACTGGAGCTAGTTCAGTTTTAGAGTTCACGCATGACTGACGTTGCTTATCTTGGTGCATCGTGATGGTGGTTCGAGCTTGACATTGGAGTGGTTGGACTCATTCTCTTTGTCGGATCATTTGGAGTTATCACTTCTGTTTTCCGCTGTATCATTATTTATCTCTGATATTGTTGTATCATATTGAAATCATTGTTGTATATCATTCTGGATATTGTATTCATTGGAGTTGTATATGATATCATCTATTTCTTTATTCCGCTGTGTTGTTATACTTAATGGTGTTATAAGCTCCGGAGAGCTAGATTCGGCGTTTGAATCTGCGGCATTTTGAGTACAAGTGAAGTACGGGTGCCGATTTTCGAAGGCCGAGTCCAGGATCTTTACAGTAATAATAAGAGCTCACTAGAAGTCGAGAAACACACTTTGAATAGTTCCACATGATAATAGTAGTTTATCAGCATCGAAAAGAGTTGATTGACATAGTAGATAATTAACCAACATAGCAGATCCATTCACGAAGGTCTAACTTGATCAGCTCTCATCAAATTGATTGAAGGGATGGTACAAAGATTCTGCAACTGACCCCAAGCACAAGTGAAAGATAGAGTTAGGGGTGTGCCTACGGGCAATTATCTAATTTGTTACATATATCTAACTCGATAACCAACATTATTCGAAATAAAAGGTGTTATCTTTCTATTGTATATATACTTGATATAATGTGTTATATTGACTAATTAATTTAATTAAAAGTATATTTAATAGAAAATCCACAAATTATATGTTTTGTGATGTAGTAGTTACAAAATGTTGTAACCATGAGTAATTTATCATAATGAAATTAAATATACCATTTTAAATATTCCTAGTCAAGATGTATCGAGCCTAGATATTGATGCATCCATTGAGACTAGAGTACATAACGCTTTCCAAATGTTGAGTACTGTATTACTCATGACTGCTAGGGGCACCAAGGGGTTACATACTAATAGTTATTGGATAATTATGGAATGAATCACTCAATAGTTTTCAATTAGTTAATATAACTAAGGTCAAACAGAAAATATCGATGTGACAAAATTACACAGTTCTCTTGACTTGAGAATACTATTGATCTTCAATGTGGAAGCTTCACTTTGATTATAGTTAAATCGTGGCACAACTTCCATTGAACGACTATAGTTGGGTCAAGCGAAAGCATTGGAAGTGAAAAAAATTTCAAGAGAGGATTTATCTCCTTAGTTATATGAGGTTAGTATCACGGTCAACTGAAGTCAACTCAACGTCAAACTCTCTGGCCAGAGTATTTTGGTTAATAATAATAATTATTATTATTGAACTAAGGACTTTATGTTTGAACTATATAATTGAATATGGATGATATTGGAATTTTAACCACTACTAAATTTCATAAGTTCAAAGTGATATAGTTTTGACAAAGAGAATTAGTGTAAATAAAAGTCATAACCGGGTAACGCTTAACAAGGTAAAATTAGATTTTAATGAAACCAAGTAAGTGATATATTTGTCCTAAATGTCACACCGCCTGCTAAGTGACATGTGAATGTTAATATTTGAATAGTTCAATATTAATCGATGACCAAATTTACATCTAAGTGTCACACCACCGAACTGTTGAATGCTCCTGTTATCACCTGATTTAATTAAATTATAATTGTTATAAATTAATTAAATTAATTAATATTCAAGAAATATTAGAATTGTGTATATAATAGTTATAAATACATTAATCGGTATATGATATCGATACACATTTAAATTGGATTTAAATATGTTATTATTGATCGGGCTTGAAGTGATTTTGAGGCCTATGATGGGACCTATTGAGTAACCCTCTCCGGAACAAGCCTAAATTCTAACCTAGAAAAGGCCCAATGAAACTTAGACCCATTTTGAAGCTAGTTATTGGTTGGTAAAATAAGAAAATAGAGCAATCTAACTATTTTTTCAGAACTCACAACGAACGGAATAAAATATAATAAGAATACTAGTACCCACAAATCATTTCAAATGTCATAAAACGTTACATAATATCAACCGTTACAACATTTTGTTCAAAAATACATTTCATGGGCATAATAGAAAATAACACAAAACGATAGATAGTAACTGCCACAAGCTCCACTCTTGCCAGCTTCAAGTATCATTAATTCCTTCTCTAACCTATGTTGTAATGAAGTGGGAGTCGGCACAATAAGTGTCTGGTGGATAGAAATCTCAAGCCTTACCATTTCAGTACTTGGGCAGTATAATTCAAATAAGAACATGCTTACGTAATTAAATCATTTAATAAATCATATAAGGAAAAGAGGTGGGTCCTTGATCAACCACTTAATACCTTCCATTCCCGAAGCAGGAATCCTAATCTCATAACCTATAACCAAAGTCATAAATGTCTAGCAATGCGAGAGATAATACCCAGGCCACTTAATACCTTTTATTAGAAAATTGGCAGACTTTGGCATTTGAGACCTCAATTGAGGCGGACTCCAGCATTTAATACCTATTCCCAAGGCGGACTCCTTAATGATAACTATCAAGCTGACATCGCATGGAATCTCTAAAGCTACTTAATACTTCTTTATGGAAAGGCGGACCCTCAATCAATCACTTAATATCTTATCCCGAAGCGGACCTCTATCGAGATACCACCTGTCGTGCCTAATAACTAGCCTCTAGACCATTTAATACTACATTGGTGAAAAAGAGGCAGGCCCTCAAACAACCAGTTAATACCTCAAGATCCCAAAGCAGGCCCTTTATATTATGACTCATACTCATAATGACATCTCACATTAGTCCGACTATTCGTATGAATTGGTAGCCAGATTAACTGGGCAGCTTTACCCAACGGAATTTGGGATTAACCTCATGTCATCATAAATACTTATCTTAGGAGATGTCTCACATCAATCCCAAAGTCACATTGCTGGTAATCAGATTAGCTGGACAGACTTTTAAGTGCCTTTTGACTGACCTCGCATCCCTATAACTTAGCCCTAATTTAAATACTCTATATATATAATACTTATCTCATCATTCCATAATCAAGGCCTTATAATAAATCTTCCTTAGCCTTAACATCAATTACTTTACTAAGGGGGATTTAATGATAATTATTACTTAATTAACTACATACTTATACGTTATAATTATACATTTATTACACTAATTAATATATAGAAAATATGCACTTACTATTCTATGCATGCGGAGATTACGTCCTAACTAACGTTAAATGTCAGTTCCTTTTTAACTATAATAATACAAGTCTATATTTTTCCTCCATTTTTACTAATAATGTCCATATTCCAATATCCATAATAAGGATTCAATACTCATATTCAAAATTACGATACATAGACATGTATATAGAATCTAAATCCAAATTATATCATATTAACAATGGAATAGTCCAAAAATGGAAACTTATAATTTAATCAATTCTACGCTATATTCAACTTCTTTTACATAAGTTTAGACAAAGGAAATCCTATTAAATTTTATAGAAATAGTGAAAACTACGAATAAAGATTCATCATTTTCACACCGTTTCTCAATTAAATCCCTTAATCAGGTCTGGAGAAGAAGAATAAGAAGTGGAATAGAATGTAGAATACATAAACTGCAAAATCTATAAAACTCCATTATTTTAACATATAACAATTAAGATTTCAATTCTAAGAATTGACATTTTGCTTTGGAGGAATTTTGAGGATTTTTAGTTTAATGTTTTCGTAATCCAGAACTCCCTAAGGCATATATCAAATCCGAATAATACTATTCAACTACTAAAATAGAAAATCTAAGATTTCCATTTACAATTGGTCCTTAATTTTGCTTATCTTTGTATTTGCAATGCCCATTATAATCTCCTTCAAATATCTTCCTTTTGATATATATAACAAGGGATTTGTATATATATTAAATTCAGAAAGGTTGGAGGAGAAGAGGTTTAGAAATTAAATAATAAGCAATGATAGATTAGAATTTCTTATCTGAAACCCTAATGAAGTTTTCTAAATCTAAGAAGAGATAAACTGACAGATCTTCGCTGATATTTCCAAAATATTAGTGAATACATGGAGGGAGGGGTCTAGGGTCATATTTATAGAGGTTGAAACGCACCGGAACCATAGGATGAAACTAGGTTAAAAATAATAAAATCCGATATGCTCAAATCAACAAAACCCTAGTCACCACTTGTTCATGACTAGTCGACTGCCACCTTCAACCGGTCGACCGCTAGGGGTCAACCGGTCCTAATGAAGGGATCGACCGATACATATATATTTGGGAAGATTTATTATTTTCCATTACGTATTAATTTTACTCCTTAATTAATTTTTAACGTTAATTGTTAATTTTAATGTTTACTTAACCTCCAAGTCTAATCACCGTTAATTTTTAAAATTCAAACTTTAAATTTAATTACTCATTTGAATTTGAATTAAAAAATTAAATTAATTTAAATCTAAAAACTTCAAACACTTATAACTTCTTCATTGGAGCTCCATTTTAGCATATTATATGTGGAAACAAATCTATATCCTTCTTTTTCTTCGTCGATCTATAAATTCGTCTCCCCTCATTTTTTTTACTCTCTTCCTCCATTTGCTACAGACATTGCCGACCATTCCCCTTCCTTTCTCCTTTAATTTTTCGAGCTTAAAACATTGAATCAAACAAGATTCAAACACCGGTGGTACCTGCATTCAATCTAGTAGCGTTTTATGGATTCTGAAATCGTTTCAAAAAATTCTGATTCTACGTTTCAAGGTGCACTATCAGAACATTAGGTGAAATGTAAAATTCTCTTTTTACAACGATATATTAGTATATATAATAATATGATATATTTGTTTAGATAGTAATTGAATATATCACAAATCTGTATAACATTATGTTATCTTCATTAGATGGATTATGTGTGTGTGTGTGTTTGTAAAAATAAAGACAAAATTTGCATATGTATAATCATACATATTGTTCAGGCCATAAAAAAAATTATTTTTTTGAAAGTTATAATAAAAAATGATTTAAAATAACATTATTAAGTAAAACATGTTTTGCACTAATATGTACACATTTATATAATTACAGTTTTAAAAAAACAATTTATACAGATACACACACACACACACACTATTTTATATATTCGAATACAATATAGTATTTTGTTTAAATTAAATATTATGTCTAACTACATACACATATTATAAATTATATATAACGTGTTCATACAAATATTTAACATAGTACATACATATTGTTTTCGAAATCCCTTTTTTCCCATAATTCCTACATGACCATCAACAGCCCTCGGCCCGCGTCTAGCATCCTAGGATTATCCAACCTTAGCTTTTATACTAAGTCTTTTACTCCTAGGATTTCAAATTATTTGTCCTTTGGTTCGGCTCTAACACCTTCGGCGATGCCCTTTGGTACACACTGAGAACTGCCCACTGCATGTCTGACACTAACTTTACATGTATCAACTTCTAATTAGTTTGACGTAGTCATTTATTACCATTTTATGTACTTTACTGACAGGTTCAACATAAAATATGGATATGGTCGACAACCCAACAATTAATTTAATTCTTTAATTAAATTACCTCTTGGTCATCACCTATTTACCTCCTGGTTCCTTATTATAACCTTCGACTAGACTGAATCTCCTTCGAAAACTACCTAATTTGCCCCTAATTTTCGGTAGTAAGATTAATCATGTGTAATATTCCTCATAACTAATCAATTTTCTCCATATAAGAGTCTTAGTTAATTTATAACAATTTATCTACTCAAAAATAAATTCTACAAATCAAAACTATTTTCTAGTATAATATTCTTATCCTCATATATATAATACCCCATACCAATTAATCAAGCAAAATCAAAGGAATGACCAAATTATCATACAGTCATGAGGAATAAAAGGAAGAAAAGATTAGAGAATATATTACTCACATATACTTTTAGTTAAGGAAGTCTTTAGTTCCTTTAGATTTCATCCTTTCCTTTTTCTTCTTTTTATTTAGGCCCCAAGCACCAATAAAAAGTTCAAGCTTTTGTTTTAGGTTTTTGAAAGTAAAATGAAATGGAAAGAGGAAGATAGTTATCTTTACTGCAGAAGGACAATATGGGCCACTAGCCCACTATCACATTTTTTATAAATTTATTTACCCTAATGATTGCATTTAGTTCTCATTAATTTAGATTTGCATCTAGCACTTTCCTAGCATCATTTGTTTCATCCAAACATAATAAGTAAATAAAAGGTTCCATACATATTTACCCCTTTGCATTAACTCACTTCCTTAACTTTATAATTAATTACTTGATTAATTATTTATTAATTTATGAGGATGTTACAGACTTCCTCCTTATTGGAATTTCATCCTCGAAATTCAAACAAGGTGTGATACTAAGTTCTAGGCTTTCTTATGCCTAATATTATATGCACAAACCTTGGTTCTACACCCATGCATCCCACTCAAAATGCCTTAGTGCTTCTACCAATACATAATAAAAATCAACCACATATCACATCTATATATAGCATACAACTAGACATAGTAAAAATATGAGCTAAGCTAAGAAAATAACTCAAGATAAGTCCCCTTAACTTTATCCACTGTTTCCCAAGTACAATCATCCTGATCTTCACTCCACTATACTTGAACAAGCTTTACTTCTTTATTCCAAAGTTTTTTCTCATCTGGCCTACAATCTGAATAGGCTTCCTTAAGTCATGTTTGGTTCAACAACCAGTGTTCCATAGCTCTTGGAATCACAACATCCTTGAGATTTCTGATACACTTCCATAGGAATGCTACATCGAACAAATTATGCACCCTAATAGAAGCAGTCAAAAAATCAACTCTATAGGCTACGTTAACAATCTTTTCTAATATCCGGATGGGTTGAGATATCTCGGTGTTAACTTTTCGGCCTTTTCGAACCTCATAGAACCTTTCATAGTTGACATCTTTATAAACACATGGTCTCCTAAATCGAACTCCAAGTCTCTCCGCCTCCTATTAGTATAACTCTTTTGCTTGGATTTAGCATCCTTCTTCCTTTTTCTAATCAGTTCGACCTTCTTTGAAGCTTCTCTTACCAGATCCGGACCTAACATAAGTCTGTCTCCCATTTCGCACCAACCTACTGGCAACTTACACGTCCTTCAATACAATGCTTCAAAAGATGTCATCTCAATATTAGACTTGTAACTTTCGTTGTATGAAAATTCCACTAAGTGTAGGTGATCTTTCCAAGATCCACTAAAGTTTAGCACACAAGCTCTTAGAAAATATTCCAGCACTTTGTTGACCCTCTTGGTCTAGCCATCTATCTGCAGATGGAAAGCAGAACTCATACGCAGCTTGAACCTAAAGCACTCTCTTGGCTTTGCCAAAATTCACTAGCAAACAATGAGACTTGGTCATTTAATATAAAGCTCAAAATTCCATGAAGTCTCACCATAGTCTTAAGATATATTTCGGCCAACTTGGCTGTCGTTCTTATGGATTATACTAAAATGAAATGGACACTCGTAGTTAACTTATCAACTATAATCTATATTCTTTCTTTCCCGTCTCTCATTCTTAATGAACCATCAACAAAATCCATCGAAACCGACTCCCACATACATACCAGAAATTCCATTGGTTGTGAAAAATCAATTGGCTTCTGATGTTCTACCTTAACTTGTTGGCATGTGAGGCATCTTCCCACACATTCTCCAACATCTCTCTTCATTCCTTCCCAGTAAAAGCTCTAGTTCATATCTCGATTCATCTTTGTGCCCTCGGGTGAACGGAAAACTTGGAACGATGGCACTCATCCAAGACTAGCTTTCAGAGATCTCTTCGATTCGGAACATATAATCTTTCCTTCTTTTGAAGCCAGCTTTTCTTATCAATATCAAAGCCCTTCGGTTCTTCAATCTCGGCACTACACTTTAGGTCATTGATCATTTTGGCACATAATGGATCATCCTTCTGCCCTTTTGCAATTCCATTTATAAGCATTGGATGAACTTCTAAGAAAGAAAACATCCTCGAGATCCCTGATTTTTGACTCAAACAAGCCTTTGATCGAAATTGCACATCATAAGTTGCTAGCGTCTCCAGGACATTTCACTCTTTGATCATTGCCAAATCACAATTCTGTTTTTTTTGGCTCATTGCATCAGCAACTTTATTTCCCTTCTCAAGGGTATGCTCTATCCCAAAATCATAAGATTTCAAGAATTCTAACCATATTTGTTTTCGCATGTACGGCCGACACTATATGCATTTATTTTAGGCATTTCATATAAATGCATGTTATAAAGGTAACACACACGGAGACAAAAAGTATGTAAAGTTATATCCAACCTATTATTTTGACTTTTTTTATGTGTATATTATATTCATATATGTATTATATACATACATATAATAATACATGATTATCCGCAAGCATAGCTCAGTTGGTCAAGGCTGCTTAGCAATTATGGAACAAAGTTCCTTGAGGTCGTGGGTTCGAGTTCTGGCAAACCAACCTATGTTTCCCTTAAGGCTTGGTGTAACGACACGACTTTTCGACGCTCGAAAGTCGACATTAATACGTCCACTGTATCAAATGCCGCGCAATCGAATGCCGGAAAACCGAACCATTAGGGTAAAAAAGAAGAGGTAGAAGAAGACAGAAGAAAAGAAAGAACAGAAAAACAGAAACAATATCAGAATCTCACATTCGCAGCGGAACAATATATAATAGATAATCACTAGTCTTTAAAAACAAAAGACTATATCAGTTTATACATACATCAATCAGAGTCAATATACAACATAATACAACAATGGACAGTTATATAAACTTGTCCACATACATAATACACAGCGGAATAAATAACAAGTACGAAAGTACGTCTTGCCATCCAGCTCATCTCCAAAGCTCTAGAATATCCAGAATATCCTGATAAAATAACTCTAGGCTGCCCGTGTGGAAAATTATGGGCACCCAGAGTTTAGAAAGGGAACAATAAACTCCAAGTCAGTCATGGTGACTGGTGTGAGATCGTAAAACAGTTATTTTCACAAAGAAAATAAAAAAATTCGCAATGCTTTTGGAAAATGAAACTACCATAAGGCCTCCCGCCACACACACAATGCAAACGCAGAATTGGAGGAGATTTCTCCTTATGATAGTCAAAAATGTTTACTACGCAAAATCAATTGATATTATTATTAATGTCTAGTGTGGAAAACATTTCGAAAGTATAATATCAATCTTAGCCAACATACAACCATTGTTGTATGCCTACTATAGCTACTACATTCATTAGCAGGTTACAGCCACATTCCATAGCAGGTAATACAATTAAAACCGTACAGGGCACGTATTGTTTCTTTGGATTTCCAACAAATGGTCTGGCAAAGGAACTTCCTTACACCGAAATAGAAACGCCTCTGGAAAGACGCCCCGAGAACCTAACCGGATCTCTGCAAACACAAGGCCGACGCTACCTCACGCTGTACAGCTATAACTAGGTAACTAACACACAAGTATGTCATCCCCCGGTCGTAACCAACCTTTATCCGAGGATCCTCAATCACAAAGCAACCACCACAAAGTGTAATCAACATAGGTAAAATATCTGGGCTCCATACCATGATATCACCTTTTATCCAGAAGGAAATGACATACCCTAGGGGCGCTACCCCTACAAACCTTCGCCGCAACATTCCTGTTTCGACCATTACCTAGTTGTGAGGCTCGACGAAGTCTCGTCCACATACACTACGCTTTTTCACAAAGCTACGTTTTTTCACAAAGCCATGCTTTTTCACAAAGCCACGCTTTGATCAACCAATGATCAACAGCACTTTGTGTGCCACATTACCAAATTGGGAATGTATCACCAGTAACCATCAACTACATAAACTCTGAGCTCGTACGTCTCAGAGAAGGGTGTTAAGCTAAGAGAATAAATTATCCGCCCCCAACAGAAATGTATTTGATAGAAACCAGCTTTACATCTCAAAGTGTAATGTCAGACACACATCCATACAAGTCCGTTCCGGAATCGAACGGAACCGAAGGCACTTCCAAAGAAGCCCTTGCGATCCGGATATTCACTAATCACGTCCGGACTTCCCATCACAAAAAGAGTGATATAAATCTCTATACCGGAGCAACTCGGTGCAGAGACATTCGACAGGTTGTCCTTTCATTTTTGAAAATATCTGGTCTTCACCACCGGTCTTCAATACGATCCATATCGTCGTATCACTAATTCGGAATGGGTTATATGACACAAAGGTCTTTTCCCGGCTAACCCAAATAGTGAGCGTTTGTTTTAAAAACAAATCAAGTGCCATTTCAAAGGCAAATATTGATAGTCGGTTATTTAACTATCAACAACATTCACAACAATCAACTAATTTAAATAATTTTTCCCAAATTATTTATTTTCAAAATATCTTCACAAGATATATATTTTTCCACACTTCACATTTGAAAACCAATTTCAAATCATATTTCACACTTCACATTTGAAAACCAATTTCAAATCACATTTTCACACTTCACATTTGAAAACCAATTTCAAATCTCAAAATGGTCCATTTAAACCAATTAGATAAATCCTTATCGATTTATTTCAAATTTACATTCCAAATTTGTAAATTTATTTCCACACTCCAAAAATAAATCAATGTTTATTTTTAAAACAAATTCCCCTTTTCTTTATAAATTCTATTCGGAATTTACATTCTCAAATATTCACTTTTAACACCAAATCAACTTTCAAATTGATTTCTCAATTTATTTCAAATCCCAAATCGAATTCCAAATTGATTTCTGAATTTACTTCAACACCGAATCACATTTCAAATTGATTCTAACTTTTAATCCCAAATACCAAATCATTTTTACAAATCGATTTCCAAATTTATTCTCAACACAAAAATCAATTTTCATTCAACATCAAATAAGTTTTCATATCGATTTCTCAAAGATTTATTTCAAATACCCAATCAATTATCAATTTGATTTCAAACAAATTTATCTCCTTTTAAATAAATTCTTTTATTCTTCCAAACCATCTAAATTTCAATTTTTAATTTCAGAAATCCAATTTCATTTATTTCTGGTATCCAACGATACCAAAAATACATTCGGCTAAATTATAGCCTTCAACAAATTCAATCACAGATATAATCATATACAGATTATAAATAATCAATCACACAACATATGAAATCAATTCAAATGTTTTGAGGAATCCTGTTGGATCCCTCCAACCTGTTTTCCTGCATCCACAGATGTTAGCACAATACCAATTCCACTTCGAGGTGGAATATCGCGGTATATGGGATTTATAAAATATCATCCGCTATTATGCGGTGCAATAGGGTCTCATCCGCTGTATAATGCGGGAAATCAATCAACTCCAATATATACATATGCCAATATATATATTGCTATATACATAGATATATCCTACTATATCTAATATCACATCCAAATAGCAATCAATCAATAACTACAAAAATCAAATTTCCAATTTGAGTGAGAAGATCTCACCTTAGCTTTTATTTTTGCAATCCAATTCCATTTTGACCATTTCTTCACGGTTTTGACCTTATATAAATAATTTATTAATATTCGAGATAAGCGAATAATTAACTATCGTTAAATAAATTTCTACTGGATAAATTTAATTAACCAATGATTTTTTTTTACTAGAAATTTCCCTTTTGAAACTATAAATGTAATTATAAAATATATGTAGATAAAAATCTGATTTTTATATAAACCCAAAAATTTCTATTCTTCCAAAATTTTATATAAACTTTCTGTACTTACATATAAAATTAAACTTTGTAAATTTAAAAACTGGGCAGCAGACACATTTTTTCAAAATCAACATTTTTTTTTAAATCCACTGCTTTCCCATATTTTAACTTCAGTAATTATGAATCTATTTGCATGTATAAATTTTCTTTTACTGCAAAGCTTAAACTCCTAAAGAGAATAAATACAGATATACCTCACTGCAAATTTCAATTCCGTAGACTACACAGCTTGAACGAAGCTGCCACGAACCAATCGCGAGCTTCCAAAACGCGTTCGAAACCTCTCCTAGTATCGTGAAACCCTAGCTGATACTTCCACGCTTCCTATGCCATGCGCTGTCACCATCATTGTCACCGAGCTCTCGAAGCACTCGCGAAAGAGTCTCACCCACTAGACTGTTGCTCGACATCGCCCTCGACCACGCGAGAGCACGCGCGCGCCTCCGCGATTTCCGATCCTCCTCCACTCGCGTGAACGCGAGCTTCCATTAGTTTGACCACGATTAAATCGAGTCGGCTTCGATCAATCTCGAGCTCACAAATATCGCGACGTGCTTCCCCCATTTTCTCTTTACTGTCGCTCG
Organism: Allium fistulosum; assembly: GCA_030737815.1. Lineage (NCBI taxonomy): Eukaryota > Viridiplantae > Streptophyta > Magnoliopsida > Asparagales > Amaryllidaceae > Allium > Allium fistulosum. Next base: position 914,946,511 of record CM060908.1, read on the forward strand.
AGATTTTAATTTGAGGTGAAGAACGAAATTTGTTTTAGAGGCAGATCGATTTCTTTTATTTGAGGAGAAATGGGCTTCGGCCATTGTTTTTATTTTGAACGAGAGTATTTTCTTTCCTTTGGTTTTGATTTTAAAAATCATATGCTCTCTCTCGTACCAGTTAAAAGATGAAGCAGGGGAAAAGAAAAGGAATGGTACGAAGGAGACAGTGATTTGAGGGCAAAAAGTTTGTGATGTGAATGAATACAGCTGAAGTTGACTAATATACAAATATATATTTAATTTAAATTTAAATTCTCTCGATAAACACAACTTGAAATCTTGACCTCCTGTCAAGGTGTGCCGCCAGGCGTTCGTAATGTTATACGCCTATTCTGAACGCAATGGAAAAGGTTTCGAGTCCAAATTCGATCATATGGAGAAGATAGCTTTTTGGACCAGTTATAATATTAAATTCTCGATTTAATTTCAGCGCGTTTTCTTATCGTACGGCCAAACGATCACTTCAAACATTACGAAAATTGAAATCCGATAATAATACGATATTACGGATCCAATGGAACTGGTTTCATCAAATTCCGAGACTGTGCCCCGGAACGCTATTTTTAAATTCAATTTAAACAACAGAATTTCAAAACTGAACAAAACAGTTTCAAATTCAATTCTGAAAGTTCTATTACCTTCAGAATTATCAATATAAATTTTCTAAGCCTTTAAACTATTTTTAATCAGCTTAAAACTGAAGATACAAATTTTTACCCAGTTCCAAAAATTAAATTCAATAATTTAATCGCCAAATTCATTTTGATATTTGAATTTCAAATTAAACTATCATTCTAATATTTAAACCCAATTAAATATTCACATTTCAAATGTCAAAAATTCAGGGTCGTTACACTTGGAGTGGTTATTCCCTGACAATACCGAATAAAAATGGTGGAGGATCGAAGCTCCAAGTTGGGCTAGCTTAAATGGGGGATCAATGTGGCAAGCAACCTAGTTTCTTGGCTCTACTTTTCAGAGTATAGTTTTTTTTAAATAATAATATTAATACATGCAAAATATTAATGTTATTTATTTAAATTCAAAAATAATTTAGTTAATACACATATTAATATTTGTAATTTTATTCTTTTTTTTATAATAAGAGTGATACTTTATTTAAATAGAACACCTATTTTACTGAATTGAAGATTCAAACTCAAGACCTATAGAACCGTAGTCTAAAGTGTCATAGCACTAGCCACTTAAACTAGTGGTCCTTGATTAATTTTATTGTATTTTTTATTATTCAAAGTTACCAATTATGTATTGTTATTCAAAGTAAATCATATAAACTTGGATTCTAATAAATTTAAATTTAAAGTATTAATAATATTAAATTATTATTATACTTGCTTATGTAATAATTATATGCATTATCCTTCAAAAATAGTATTGACTTGGTCTGGTTAGATTTTAAAGCTATATATGTCATGGTAGTAGCAGTTAGTATTTCCTTTACTAAAGTAAGAAAAATTAGCAATGTACGTATGAGTATGCACGTGCCATTTCCTATTAGCTTTAGAGAAAATGTCAAACAAGAGCAAAATCTCGTTTGATTTGTTGGATCCTTTTACTTCAAGAATTTGACCTTACAATCAAAGACAAAAAAGGATTCGACAATATCATAGTCGATCACTTGTCTCGTCTTCCCAACGCACCATCGCCTTTACCAATCAATGAAAACTTTACTGACGAACAACTTCTTTCTGTCTCTATCGATCCATGGTATGCCGACATAGTGAACTATTTAGTCACTAAAGAAACTCCTTCATTTTGGTCGAAACAAGATAAATGCAAATTCATGTCCCAAGTGAAATATTTCTATTGGGACGATCCATACTTGTTCAAGTATTGTCCCGACAAAATCATTCGACGTTGCATCCCAGATTGCGAAATCAAGAGTGTTCTCTCGTTTTGTCATGATCAAGCATGCGATGGACCTTTCGGTCCTCGAAAAACTGCAAAAAAGTTGCTTCAGTGTGGTTTCTATTGACCTTCTCTTTTCAAAGACTCATTCAAATTTTGTAAAACCTCCGATCGATGCCAAATGCTTGGAAGAATTTCTCAATGAAATATGATGCCTCTGAACCCCATTCTTATTATCGAAATCTTTGATGTTTGGGGTATCGATTTTATAGGACCTTTTCCCAATTCTTTTGGAAACTTGTATATCCTTCTCGCTGTCGATTACGTCTCATAATGGGTCGAAGCCGTTCCATGTAAATCGACGACCACAGAATTATTGTGAAATTTCTTAAGGAAAACATATTTTCGAGGTTCGGCACACCTCGCATAATAATCAGTGATAATAGAACCCATTTATACAATCGTTCTTTTGAAACTTTAATGAAGAAATACTCGATAACCCACAAGTTATCCACTCCATATCATTCTCAAACTTATGGCCAAGTTGAAGTTTCAAATCGTTAAATAAAACAAATCTTGGAGAAAAGTGTTAATAAAAATCGAAAAGATTGGTCTTAGAAATTGACCGACGCGCTTTGGGCTTACCGTACCGCTTTTAAAACTAATCTTGGGATGTCCCCATTTTGTTTAGTTTACGGGAAAGCTTGCCATTTTCTTGTTGAAATCGAACACAAAGAGTTGTGGGCAATAAAAAAACTTAAACTTTGATCTCAAGAAAGCTGGTGAAAACAGAAAATTACAACTCAACGAACTAGAAGAACTTAGGAACAACGCGTATGAAAACGAAAAAATTTACAAAGAAAGAACAAAAGTTTTTCACGACAAATCAATCCTAAGAAAAACGTTTTCATCAAACCAGAAAGTTCTTTTATACGACTCTAGACTTCATTTATTTCCTGGGAAACTAAAATTGAGATGGACCGGACAATTTGTGGTACGAACTGTTTTTCCACATGGTGTCGTAGAAATAGAAAACCCCAGGGATGGATCGATTTTCAAAGTCAACGGTCATCGCTTGAAACCTTTTTTAGAATTGCCAAGTAACCAGGAGGAGGAGCTCATGATTCTTCACAAGCCAAGCTACGTCTAGTAAGAATGTTAACCCTCTTTTGTAAATATGTATATATTTTTCCCTGTTACACTCATTATATCGTGCATTGACTGAAGGAACACAGTAAAAAAAATAAGTGTGGGGGGGGAGTCTCATTTTCATTTTTTTTTAATTTTCATGGCATTTTTGAATTTTCATTTTCTTTAAACCCAAAATTTTCAAAAAAAAATCCCAAAAACATCTTATTTTTAGCATTTCAATTTATTTTTGAAGAAACACTAAAGGATGAGTATAAGTTCTGGTTATTAAATTGAAATTTTTGAAAATTTATTTGTCTTAACAAAAATAAAAATGAAGTTTGATTACAAATAACAATGGTTTAACTAGTATATAAGAAGGTTCATATGTGTTAATTATGAAGTATATTCTAATTGAAAACCTTTGTTTAAAAGTGGTAAATTTAAAGTAAAGGACATAACATTTTTATTGTCTAAGTTAAATGGTGCTAAGATGATTTTGCAAAACTCTCTCTTCTTAAAATAACAAAAAAAAAATATAAGTAAAAAAACATTTGTATATATGTATATATTTTTTAACACCTAGAGTCATGTGTTCATACTCGTGTGTTCACTCGCCATGCTCTTTACCCTTCTCACATAAGCATGAAAAGCAGTGCACGATCGGTATATCTGGCCTCAGTTTATCTGAGTTAGGTGTAAGTATACAAAAATTCTTTACTAATAACGCCTATAGTCAATAAGTGTTCACACTTGTGTGTTCACTCGCCACGCTCTATATTCCCCTCACGTAAGCCCGAATGGCAGTGCATGGGTGATATATCTGGCCTCAGCTTATCTGAGTTAGGCATATGTAAATATTGTTAATATCAATAAAATTTTCAAATAAGAGAGAGTAAGCAATTGAAATCAAAACACTATTTTGACTTGTTTGATTTAACTTGTTATTGAAAAGAAATGAAAATACCACTTTGACAAACTTTGATAATCAACTAAGAATCCATTTCATAATTACATTGTGTTATCAACCGAAACAACTAGCCAAACTATAGTCTATCTGTTATGACAACTTAATTTTTGTTCGATTTTGACAAGTAAAAGGACTTAAATTTCTTGATAATGACTAGAACTTATATTTAATTTATTAGCGTCGATTTGAAAGTAAATCCTTCATTTGTAAATACTTTCAAAAACTTGCATTCATCCCATTATAAATAAATCTTGCATTTTGTAAATGTTTTCACTTTACATTTGAATTTTATGGGTAGTATCCGCTGAAAACCCTCACGAGACAACACTCGTCCTACTGGGGACACCTAGAGGTTAATGGCTTGTTGCATACGCTCAATGCAATCGTGCTCCCTACGAAAACGGATGTATCTTAGTTTTCCTTTATTCGAGGACGAATAAAAAGATAAGTGTGGGGGTATTTGATGTGCACATAAATGTGCATATATATACATCCATATTTTATCTATTTTTATTTAAATAAATGTCATATTTTGGTATTTTAACATGTTTAAACCAAAATTCAATTATTTTCAAATCATCATATATTCATCTTCATACATGGGCAAAATGGTCATTTTTGTGCATGTGTTAACTTGAGAATTTTTACTTGGACATTTTTTATAATTTTTATAGGAATTTGGATGCATATGGAAGAGGGTTTCATGAAGACATATGATGCACAAGAGAATACAAAGGAAGGAAGATGAAAATAATTCAAACGCATGATCATGAAGGACCTTGCCTACCCACTTACCTAAATCAATAATTAGAAACTAATGGACAACTAAGTGGAGGTTAAAGCTTCATGCATACTTGATGATGGACTAATTAGAGGCTAATAGTTACTTGGTGACCACACTTCCTAAAGGGCATTTTGGGAAGCACCCTAAAAATTGAATTAGGGTTTTATGCATGTATAATAGCCCACTTATGTACATGTAGATATCTTCTTACTCTTTTAAATTACTTAGGAAATTAGAATGCAAGTTGTAGATATCTTATTTTCTTCTTTTGCTTTTTAATGTTGAAATTTATATGTGTTGATATGATAACACAAATGAGTAGCTAAACCTCTTCAATTTAGAGACAATGAAGCTCTCAAATGTTATGTAATTTCAACATTTCTATGATTTATGGTCTCTTTTATTTGTGCTTCATGAAAGTGGATTTTAATGTAAGTTTATACAAGTGGGTTTGATAGCTTATGTTGCATTTGCAAATGAGCTATTCTTATTCAATATAAACACAATTTACATCATCATTTGCTAATTGATTTTTGATTTTGAAATGAAAGTAAAAACAAAATTTGACGATCTATATTACTAATTACAATAGTAAATAGATCATACTTAAATTAGCTTTTGCTTTGGCTTCATTTTCATGAGAATTGATAAGTGGTTTGTTTGTTGTATTATAGTTTGATGGTTTAAGTTATGATAATTAATAACATAAATAAACCGTACTTATGATAAATGCAACAATTATTTCACTTAATATTAAAAATAGAGATCATAGATTATTTGTTTGTTGATTTACAAAAATATGATAGTGGATTTGCCTCTAAATTGTTTTCTAATCTCATAGTTTTTAATCTTATTTTCATTCTAGTTTTAGCTTCATTTTGTTTATAGTTAACAATCTTCTCATTTTTGTCTAATTTGATTGATTAGAAAATTTTAAAATCTTAAAAATTCCCTTACGGATCGACCCGTACTCGCCACATACTAACATTTGTACGCCGTGCGCTTGCGGTTATTTTTATTATAATTTTTTCGGCGATTTTCTAACTCGATAGAAAATTCTTTGTTAAACACTTAAGAAGGAAAAGTTGTTCCACTGTACATTGATATTTACTATTGTATTTTGGATACTATTGTTCTCACACAAGACTATGTATGACCAATGGTTATTTGTTATTTTCTTACAACTCTTGGGTACTCAATGAGTTGGCTGAGAGTGCATATAGTTGTTCGAAACCCCATTATAATGTCTATAGTTAATTTTGAAATTAATCTACGAAGTTATTTAGGTCAATCAATAACATTTATCGATAACCGAATTTACCACGACCACGGATTTATAGCGTCAAGTATCCAATTATGGTGATACTAGCCTTCTACGTTGAAGGAGAAGAATTCTTTACCGGGTAGTGTTTCACTTCTTACATTTTATCACGAACTCAAAAACGTTCATAGTCGAACCAATAACGAGCGAAACTTACATAATTAAAGTAATGTATTCGCATAGAAGATTCACTATATTCAAGTCAAAATACTATCACACATCCTCACATAAGATCCTCTATTTTAACTTAGATATATTCAACCTATAGAAGACTCTATGTGAGTTGTTATGTAGTTGATCCATAAAACTACAAGTACGTAACTCTTGGTGGCTCCATCGATCATAACAAATCATCTTCCAACATTTGAAGAGCATTACGTACACTAATCTACAGTAGTGTGTATCGATTCCCTTTCTCGGAACACCAACTAGGAACATTTAACGATAAATATTTATCTATATATTTAATTGATTAATACTCATGATTACAAACACTTTCATAATTACAATCGATTTAAATACTTAGACCTAGGGATTTCATATTGTATGTATTAATATAATAACTCACATTCCATTTATATTTTAGAAAAATGGAAGATTTGTAAAACACTCTCTTTAAGTTTCAAAATACATAGTCGTCCCTCCCAAAAACATGTTATAAAAAACCTATATTATTAAATTTTAGTATATTTGCAGAAAACTCTGCATATGTTTGTAGAAATTTCCATGCTGTAAATATTTACAGATTTCTACAAAAAAATTCAAAAATATTTGTTTTGATCATAGAAACATGTGATTATTATTCAGATTTAAGTTTTGACAAAAAACATAATTTTTTTACTGAAATTAAAAATAAAGATGCAATTTAAAACATGTTTTTGGAAGGGTTTTCCATATATCAAATTTGAAAATAAGGGCGGACCCAAATTTTCACTTAAAAAATGCACACACAATATAAACAAACGCCAAGAAAAATAATTTTATTTCGAACATGATTCATCTATAAGAGTTAATGTAGATTATATAATCAAAATTACATAATTTCCCATTTAGGTGTTCCCTTGAGTCTAAATTGATTGTCGGATCAATGGGATCATGCATTTGAGCCAAAGGTGTGATTTTGAAAAAAAATCCCCTTTACTATTTTTACAAAAGGAACTTTTGTATTATTATGAGGAAAACTTTAATTATATTAAATCATATTTAATATATTTTCAATTATTATTTAATTTGAAAATTATTTTGTAAATAACATAATAATTCAAATGTGAGTATCAATATACTCAACATTTGTAAAGTGTGATATGTTTAACATATTAATAAATGACATCATAAGCATATGTAAACTATAAATAATAATAAATATGTATACACACATACTTATTTGGATTTATTACTACACACAAATAACCGACACTATATACATTTATTTTAGGTAATTCATATAAATGCATAATGCAAAAAAAGTAAAGTTATCTTTGGCCTATTATTTTGACTTTTTGTGTGTGTGTGTATAGATATATAATATTCATGTATGTATTATACATATACATAAAATAATAATATATGCAAAATATTAATATTATTTATTTAAATTAGAAAATGATTTGATTGATACACGGAAAAATTAAAATTATTTAGGATGACACTTTATTTAAGTAGAACACTCATTTTAATAACTTTGGTGGTTCATGCTCATGGCCTATAGAACCTAGTCTATAGCGTCATAGCACTCGCCACTTGAACTAGAGGTCCTTGATTAATTTTATTGTAATATTTATTATTCAAAATGATTGTTACCAATCATATATAAAAATGGATCCTATCAGTTAGGAGTTAAATTAATCTGAATTTAAAATATTAATATACTTGCTTATATATAATTATATGCAGCTACTGATGCGATATGTTAATGTTTATCCTTCAAAACTATTATTGACTTAGTCTCGTTAGATTTTAAAGCTATATATGGCATGGTAATAGAGTTAGTACATTTTTTACTAATCCAAGAAAAAATAGCAATCTACATGTTTGCGAGCGCACATTACATATTAGCTTTAGAGAAAAAGCCAAACCATGAGCTAATGCTCTCTTAAGGAAAATTTGTTCCATGTTACATTAATATTTACTATTGTATTTTGGTTACTATTGCTCTCACACAAGATTTTGTATGACCCATGGTTATTTCTTGTTTTTTTACAACTCTTGAATACTCATATGAGTTGGCTACGAGTGCCTATAGCTACTCGATATTATTGTGTGCACGCTACGGCGATCGTAAAGATGTTGTCATGTGTTTTATCTAATTCGTTATCCTTATGATATGTACTATTACTTTGGGTTCATACTGACTTTATACAGCTTAAGAGTAAGTGTCAGTCTCATATAGGGTCGGGAACAACAACAATAACAAGTGTAATACTACATTTCTACTAATTCTGTACATAAACATTCCAATGATTTAAAAACTTAATACTAGTGAACTTGAAATTGGTTTTACCTAAAAGGCTATGGAAGAAATGTTTGACATGTGGACTCATTGGTCATGACTATTCAAATCATCATCCATGAAGTTTGAGCCTTATAAGAATAAGTGTAACATGGAATACGAGCAGAACATAAACCATTATCACTGCAACGACAACTTCAAAATCATTGTTGCACACTTCGAACGAATTATAAGAATAAGATGAACTATTTAATAATCATACCTTTTTTTTTTCAGATCATAAGACTCGCCCTTAGAATTTGACATTTTGTAGAAGATGCGATTTTAAAAATGGAAATAAAATGAGAGAAAGTAAAGACAAAAATTTAGACTTTAAAACCCTTTCCCTAGATCGCAAAAATTTATGTCCAAAATAAGGATTATTGCCAACGTAAGTCCTTTTCATATTTGAATGAACTATATACAAACGTGGATTTAAGTTGTCCAACTCAAAGTTAAACCTTTTCATGTTTGTATACATTCATCGAAGTCTTTGAAAGCAATTTTAGCTAAATACGAAGCTCCATGAAAATTGGACAAATCCATGATAATATGTTTTATTCGTTTCTTATTTTATCTTATCAGAGTGAATCAGATAGAAGTAGGATACTAGGACGTGGACTCTCTTTTATTTTCTACTTTGTTTCAAGTATTTCTTTACTTGAACATAAAGTTAAATTTATTTTTTTATAATGCCCACTTATATCAAATGGTGATGCATAATTCCCACACTAATTCGGTGGCAGTTTCGTCAATTCCACAAGCTCTTTGCCTCTTTGCTATCTACGGCCCACTATTTGATTCTACGGTTATGATCATTACCAGTGGTTATAACTTGGTATAAATTTCTCGTTTTTTATTCCAGTTTTTTCGATTACATTTTGGACTGAAATGGATTCTGATTACGGCGTCCTACGCGAACTATCAATTCTTCAGAAACAAAGAGCTTTGTATCAACCTGAATTGCCTCCTTGCCTTCAGGTATTCTTAATGTTCAAAATCCTTTTTCTGCTCTGTTTTTGTAAAGAACGGATTTTTATTGATTGGAATTCTGTTTTACGTAATGGGTGTTTTTAATGTTGTTGCTTTGCTGTTCATCTTATGTGATCTCTGTGTTTCTGCATCCTCATTGTCGATTTTATGTATGCTGATCTCTTACTTTTGGTTATGATCTAACGTAGTTTGGAAAACTGGTTTTATAATATAATTTGATGTTAGAGAATGTTTAATCGAGAATTCTGTGCTTCTAGAGTTTTAACTTTTAGTCAATAATATTATATATTGATCCAGAATTTTTTCTTTCCATAGATGATAGATCACATTTGCGTCAGAGCATGACTTTAATATGATACAAAAATATGTTTATTTACAGAGGACAGAAAGAGGAGGATTTTAGCCACAAGGGTTTAACTTTGAATTTCTTTTCTAAGGGGTCTTTCTATTTATTTATCTAAATTATATACTTTTTAGTTTTACAAATGTGGAATAAAATTTCTGTACAAGCGATTAATTTGAAATACAATCATTCGAATGCAATTAAAAAACAAAAGTAAAAAAGTAGGACGAGACCCTTAAAATTATGGATCAAGTAATGAAGCTCCTATTAGTTATTACAAATTGCAATCATATCGAATATTTGTATTTTAATAGATGCTATTAGGAAATACAGATTTATGTGGGCACGATTAAAATCAATTCTATAAGGATTACCACAGGAAAAGTTATTTAAGTAACTATAAATGCTAATTCCGAAGTTTGATTTTAATCTTCGTTTGTCTTTCTGTGTAAGCTGATATCACAGATAATTCGTTCCCTTTGCAAAATTGATTTCTTTCCATAACCTAGTTTACTCGAAATCTTTGTTTACATGATATGTGTCATATAGTAAGCATCAACTTTGGAAGAAGAATTACATAAAATAATAATAGTAACACAAATTCAGACCATGCAACACAAATTCAGTTCATCCGCATGCACAGTATATAATACAATGATCTATTAATGGCAGGGAACAACTGTGAGAGTTGAATTTGGAGACAAAACTGGTGCAGCAGATCCGGTCGATGCACATTCTATCAGTCAAGCTTTTCCAAATACCTATGGTCAGCCTTTAGTTCATTTCTTAAGAGTTGCCTCCAATGCTACTGATGCCCAAACCATAATCAAGCATCCTGTCATCAAGTTTGTATTTTTTTCTTCTTCATTTTACTCCATCACAAACATTTATAATCACATATTTGCACTGATTATGCACATAATAATATCATAGGGTGGGCATTGTATTTTCTGGGAGACAATCACCAGGAGGACATAACATAGTTTGGGGTCTCTATGATGCTATAAAGGCCCACAATTCCAAAAGCACTTTACTAGGATTCTTGGGTAAAAATATATAACTGCTTTTTATTGCTTGTTATTATTCAGTTGATGTGCCTACCTTTGCTTCTACCTACATATTACAGGCGGAACTGAGGGTTTGTTTGCACAAAAAACACTAGAAATAACAGATGATATTCTAGCATCTTATAAAAACCAAGGTTCCTACATTTCAGCTTGAAATAAATTTGTTTAGTTTTTTGCCTTGACCTTTATGGTCTCATTTTACTTCATGCTTATTTTGAAAGGTGGATACGATATGCTGGGTCGTACTCAGGACCAAATCAGGACAACTGAGCAGATTAATGCTGCTTTAAACACTTGTCGAAATTTGAAGTTAGACGGTCTTGTCATTGTTGGAGGTGTGTGAATATACGTATTATGCTATAGCAATTTAAATATCCTTTTACCTCCACTACATATTTAAAATCTAATTGTTTGTTTTTGTTTTCCACAGGAGTAACATCAAACACAGATGCTGCTCAGCTTGCTGAAACTTTTGCTTCCTCAGGTTGCTCAACCAAGGTATCTTATATCAATATTCATGACTGTATTACTATTAATCTTTGTATTTTAATATAACAAATGCATTATTCTAAATATATTACTTAATCTATAGTTAGTATACTAATATATGCCAATTAGGCCTTTGTTCTAATATTGGTTCAAAATATGATTATGCGCAGGTTGTGGGTGTTCCAGTTACTTTGAATGGGGATCTTAAAAATCAGTTTGTTGAAGCCAATGTGGGGTTTGATACCATATGCAAGGTATCAGGCTGACCGTAAAAGTTGTTGATAATCATTGTGTTATAACATTTACGCTCAATTGATTATAGCATTATTTTTAACTAGTTTGTTTTGTTGTATATTATTTATGCACTTTCTTTTTTCAGTTGATCTTAAGAAAATTTATCGGAGTGGACTGAGAGTTGTACTGTGATTTTCAGGTCAATTCGCAGCTAATTAGCAATATTTGCACTGATGCTCTTTCTGCAGAAAAGGTAGGTGCCGAATAATCAGTTTCATATTCTTGTGCATGATCATATTTTACTGACTAATTCCTGATAATTGCAGTATTATTATTTTATTCGTCTGATGGGACGCAAGGCCTCTCATGTGGCACTAGAATGCGCTCTCCAGTCGCATCCTAACATGGTTAGTCGTCTTATTTATTTATTTATTTTATTTTTATTTTAGATTATATTTATACCAGCATAAATAATGTGTAATATGTATTGTGTTCGCACTATTCACAATAGGTCATCCTAGGTGAGGAGGTGGCTGCCTCAAAACTCACACTCTTTGACATTACAAAACAAATATGTGATGCAGTTCAAGCAAGGGCTGAACAAGGTAAATAATTTGCTCCTATGCTGTCTGCATTCATTATTATATTTCAATACAATTTTTTCATTCTAGTGGAAACATATTTTGGTGCTCCAGATAAAAATCATGGTGTTATCCTTATCCCTGAGGGTCTTGTAGAGAGTATTCCAGAACTGTATGCGCTTCTTCAGGTAATTTATTTATATCTTTAAGGCTAATATACAAAAGAAAAATTATCTTGATATAGCACACGGAAGAAGTTACTTAATGTTCATTGATCAGTAAAAAAATTGAATGTAAACAAACAAAAATCCACAGGAAATTCACGGTCTTCACCACCAAGGCATTTCTGCTGAGAAAATCTCTTCTAAACTTACTCCATGGGCGTCTGCATTGTTTGAATTTTTGCCACCATTTATCAGAAAACAGGTTATCTGTCTTTATCTTATTTGAATCCTCATCGGTATCATATTTCGTATTATTTCTCACACTAACGATCATCATTTGTTTTCAGTTGCTTCTTCACCCTGAGTCTGATAACTCAGCTCAACTGTCACAGGTAAAAAGTTTTTTTTTTTTTCATGATGTCTGATATGGATTAGGTTGACAAGTTCCCATTGAGCACGTTTTAACTCTAACAACCACTAAAAAGAAGATTTCATCACTATAAAACAAAAAAAATGAAATGTTACAAAATCAGGACTCCCATATTAATTACATAAGATTACAAAATTATATGTAATTACACAATTTTAACTTCTCCTCAATGGACGCAAATTAACTTTTCCTGCCTGATATTATTGATTCAAAAAATGTCAACGAGACTTACTTCTGTATCACGTGTTCAGATTGAGACAGAGAAGCTCCTTGCTCAGCTAGTAGAGTCAGAGATTAACAAGAGATTGGTAAGTAATTATGAATTGTAAAACAATTGAATCTGCAACATTGAAATTTCGTCAAACAAATTACTCTTTTTATTCTTACTATGGTCATAACACACAACGGTTTCCTTTTCCTTTTCAGAAAGAAGGAAATTATAAGGGGAAGAAGTTCAATGCAATATGCCATTTTTTTGGATATCAAGCTCGTGGATCTTTACCATCTAAGTTCGATTGTGATTATGCCTATGTAAGTTTCTATGACTGACATAGATAAATTTTAACAAGTATATAATTAGCCAATGCTAACAATATATATTTGTGTAGGTTCTTGGTCATATAAGTTATCACATACTTGCAGCTGGTTTAAATGGTTACATGGCTACTGCCACAAACTTGAAAAATCCTATTGATAACTGGAAGTGCGGTGCTGCTCCAATTACCGTAAGATTGCTTTAATATTGGATAGAATAATTATAAATTGTCTATATGTGAACACACTATTGTATAATAATGGAAGGCAATGATGAGTGTGAAAAGATGGTCAAATGGTCCTGGAGCAACATCAATTGGAAAACCTGCTGTCCATCCTGCTATTGTCGACTTAAAAGGAAAAGCTTATGGGTATGTTCTACCACTTTATTTTTACATTCTTATACTGAATCAGTTTAACACCGACCCAATTTTAAATACTATTTTCAGGTTGTTGAGAGAAAATGTTTCGAGTTTTCTACTGGAAGATGTATATAGAAATCCAGGTCCAGTTCAATTCGAGGGACCAGGAGCCGATTCTAAGGCTATTACATTGTCGGTAGAAGATCAAAATTATATGGGACGAATCAAATTGCTTCAGGAGTACATCGATAAGGTCGTTTTATTTCCTCACTCCATCATGTCATTTAAAAATAAAGAAAATCATAAATAAATATGTGTTTTGTTTTACTTTTTTGTAACCGAAATATGTTTATATAATATGCACTATAATTTTTGCAGTTATTAGACACAAGTAGAGCTCTAATATCGCGATAACATCCATACATATATAATTCTGGAATATAGTTGTAATGATACTTTAAAAATACAGGTGAAGAACATGGTGAAGCCAGGATGCTCTCAAGAAGTACTAAAAGCTGCTTTGAGCGCCGTTGCCTCTATTACTGAAGTTCTTTCTGCTATGTCTTCACCTTCATTCAACAGTCAAGCTCATCTTTAAAGCTACTACTTTTCAGTTTGACAATTCTTTTAAGTTTACCTGTAAATCTAGTATTGCAGGAAAATCAAGTGAATTTGATATGCCTTGAAAGTCTGCATTTTTCTTTTCCATTTTTATTACTGTTGAATTCCTATCATGGGAGAATTTTAGTGTAACGTTAAATGAAATATTATATTGAACAATTTGACCCATTGAGCGAATAAAAGACCTGCACCAAGCAATGGTGATTTTGTGCTTTCCCTTATTTTGATCAATAAAATTGCAACATATGTGCACGAGGTCCTCAAGTTCTAATTGTACTATTCATTTGTTGTGGCAATCTTGATCTAAAATTTGGCATATGAACGGTGATAAGCCAACACAGACCAAGTTTATAGAGTTGTCAATTATATTAGTTTATGAAATGGACATACCAATGAAGATAGCATAGGCCTAAAGTTAGTGTAGATATATTTGTGACATAAATCTTTTACTTAAAAAAAATTAGGGATGACAAAAGATTGCAGAAGAAAATTACTGGGATATCATTATGGGCTTAGAACGCGACTGTCTTGTTACTCTCTTTCCCACTGGTCAGATCCATGCCACTGATGCTAGTGTACCTCAAATTACTAATACAAAGTCTTACTCTAGAATTTGGAATTTCGGAAAATAGAAATCTGTGTTTTGAACTAATTGTAAAGACTTTGGCCTCGCTTGGTTTACCCGGACTCGTCAAAACTAAATCGATGAATTTCTCGTTAACTCAATTCTGGTTCTTTCAAAAATAAACTGACAATACATAAGGGTGGAGATTGTCTCCTATTCTGACGGATTTTCTTATCATTTGTCATAGAAGAACAAGATGAGTTTATACATACTGTATAACATCATCGAAGATAACTGTACCATATAGCTCTCGTTTTTCTTCTAGATATTTTCTAAGTTAATTTGATCAAGTTCGATAGTCGACTAAATGACTATGAAGTTCAAAATAGACGATTGTATATGGAAACCAAGTCTCATGTACTTATCACGTTTTTGATATTTTCGTCTCACACTATCTCTCGATCAAGGATAAAGCCAGGTAGGTTAGAACACTAGTTGCATCAAAACCCTACCTAGAAACTTCATCCTTGACTCTCACAGATAGACAAGTTTGCTTCGTCGGCTTTTAGTGCTAAGTACATGACTAAATGCTTTTAATAAACGAGTAAACACACAAAGCACGATCAAGTCACACAAACCACGATTAAGTCACATAAGCGCGATTAAGTCAATAAGCGACTTTTAGTCCCCCTTTTATTTAATTAATAATTTTATTAATTAAAACATCTTTTATTAGTAAAACTTCTTTGGTCTAAAAAAACTCCGTCTATCATTTGCTACCATTCATGTGTACTCTTTTAATACTTCTAAAAGTATTCATATACTTATCTCAAATGGTATAGTATATTCACAAATCTTTAACAAGATTTCTTACTTCAAACGTTTATGTTTTCAATATTTTTTCAAAAGGTTTTGTACTTGTTATTACCTTTAAAATATCAATTTAAAAGATCTAAGTACATGTACATTCACAATTCTATTTCAAAGGGTTCAAGACAAAGGTTACTTAAATATTGTCTCTACAAACTCAAAATCATTTCACTTCTAATCATTTTAAAACATTTTATCAAAGAACTAATTAAATTCACAAGTATAATCAAAATGGTTAAAGACGAGTGTTATTAACACATTTTCGTAACAAAAAACCATTTTATACTTGTCATTATCTTTAAATTTTTTTTTTCAAATATCTAATTACATTCACAAGTATGAATTAAAGGGTTTAAGACAAGTGTTATTAAAACATTGTCACAACAAAGCAAAACTTGTCATTATCTTTAAAATCATTCTTTTAAAGATCTAGGTATACCTACACTTATTAAACAAGGTAATATACTTTTAATAACTTTATAAAACCATATATTATAACATAAGTGTATAATCCAAAACTTCCTTTATTTCTTTATAAAATACTTGACTTATTTTTTTCCAAACTCACACACACATATAAGTTAAAAATACTTATAAACAGGCTTTAAATATCTATGTAAAATATTACCAAAAAATAACACATTAATAAATTTGATAAAATTAACAAAAAGCATGTTTTACACTTTACATCACTTTACTCACAAAATTTATAAATAATTATTAAAACTATATTTAAAATTCTAATCTTTTTTTCATACTCAAATACATTTTATTAGAGCTTCCATAAAAAGTTTTCACAGAGAAAATAATTTATAAATCATTTAAATCACGAAAAACTAGTCAAAACATCACATTTTAAACAAAACAAGGTAACATCCCAGAAATGTTGTAATAAGTCGATGACAGAATTTATAAATGCAATCTAAAGTTCTGGGCAAAGAATAAACATGAAAATGCTAGATCTTTGTGGCTATTTTTAACCATTTAAACAAATGATTTAAGACTTAAAAAATTTATACTAAGTACTACACATAGAATACTTAAAATGTAACGACCTGCCTTTTTGGACAGTTTAAATCGACGATAAACCACACACGTCAGACTCAAACCATTCAAAAGGGTAGGTTGTTATGGGGTAAATAAGAAAAACACAGAGAAGGAAAGAAAAAAAACAAATACAGAATCTCACAGCGGAATGACAAAATATAATAATCAAATAACAGTTCATGAAGCTGTTTTATAAATACATTTGATTATTCTTTTACAACACAAAATCAGAGTTACATAAAACATGAATAAATAAATAAATGCAGCGGAACAACATGATGCGGTGGAATACATATAACAAGTAATAATAGTACAAATTCTTCGTCTTCATCCTCCAGAAAGCAGTCTTCGATAAACTGAAAAGCTCAGACTGACCCGAGCGAATTGAAAAGACAAAACACTCAAGTCAGAACTAAAAGATCTTATGTAAGTTAAATCAACAGTAAATAAATATGAGTATAATGGTGTCAGAGATGTTTACGGGGTTTGGCATCTCATATCCAGTGTCAACGTGAGTGCAATAACTTAAGAGATGTTCGGGATTTCCATCTCTTAAAGATCCGTTAAACTATCTACTATGTAGTATAATACGCTATTATAATATGTCTACAGTAAAGTAAAGTATTAAAATAGCGTTAAGGCGTTACCCATATCTCCCTTAACACATTTTATATATTGCCGTAGTCTATACAGATACTGTAAACTTCACCCACGGGTGGGCTATTAGGGAGCACATCATAGGTACGACACAAAACAAACTCGTAGAATGCACGATAAGGCATGCGACAAGGCACTCGAGGCAATGCCCAGGGTAGATATACCAATTGCGTATCCGGACTGGTGGTAACGCATAGCAGCTACCACCGCCCACCTCGGAACACACTCCCAAATCAAAATCAAGGGATGGCCACCAAATCAATCACAAAGTAATAGAATAGTATCGAAGAAATGTGTCCGATAGGAGGAATGACCTCACTTGGCCCGGCGTAGCTCCTGTTTTAGCCACATCAAGCTGACTCACGGGAGTCAGGGTCACGTAAATACCTCATACAGAATCGTTCGCTAAACCATCCTACTTCATTTCTGGAATCTCCACCACGTACACAGTTGTTAAAGTGGTTTTCGGTATTGGCAGAGAGTATGACAATATCCGATCCCGGTCTCTTTAACAACCAAACGTTTATTTCACACCGGATGGTTCTTTTACATTTCAAAAGTCAATTCATACTTAATATCAAAATATCATATTCGGTTTCAAACCATATCACTTTCAAAATCATATTCACTTTCAAAACCATATTCAGTTTCAGAATTGTCTTCACTTTCAAAATCATATTTACTCAAATATGTCATTTCATAAAAAGGTATCAATTTCAAATTCCAACTTAAGTTGTATCATCTTCAAGAATTTAAATATAAATACTTCAACTTTCCACGGTTTGCAATTTTAGAAAATAGTTTAGATAGTCCTAAATAGTTTAATAGTTTAAAAATAGTTTAAATAGTAAAATATTTAAATAGATTTAAATTTGGTTTAACTAGATTTAAATTGATTTAAATATATTAAATATATATTAAATAGATTTAATTAGATTTAAAATGTTTAAATAGATTAATTATAGATTAAATAGAGTTAAATTATATTAAGTAGATTTTTAAACAGATTAAATAAATTTAAAATATATTAAATAGAGTTAAATTATATTAAGTAGATTTTTTTAAATAGATTAAATAAATGTAAAATATATTAAATAGATTTAAAATATTTTAAATAGATTTAAAATAGATTAAATAAATTTAATTAGTTTAAAATGGGTAAAATAGATTAAATTGTATTAACTAGGTTATAATAGATTAAAATAAATTAAAATGGTTTAAATTGATTAAAATAGTTAATTTAATTAAAATAGTTTAAATTAGTTTAAAATAAATTTCAAAGTTATATCCAAACATTTTCAGTAACTCAATTTTGATAAATTCATTTATATTTGACACTTCAACTTTGAAATTCAAATTTAAATCCTTTGAACAATTCATTAAATCAATTCCAATTTCAACATTAACACCGTGATTATCGAAATAATTCAGTTTCTATTTCAAAATGCCAATTAACCGAATACAAATTTAAGGAATTAAAA
This sequence comes from Allium fistulosum, assembly GCA_030737815.1. NCBI lineage: Eukaryota > Viridiplantae > Streptophyta > Magnoliopsida > Asparagales > Amaryllidaceae > Allium > Allium fistulosum. The sequence goes on from CM060908.1 coordinate 914,965,551, forward strand.
ATCATTTAATTTAACCAATCCGGTGCCCGTATATAGTTTTCTACCCTAGGGTCAAGTGATACAGATATCTATCATTTCAATCCGCAATTTAAAATTTTGCGGTTATATATCATTTCAAACCACAATCCCGAATTAAATAAAAACCCATAAAATCGCTCGAGTCTATCATTTCAACCCATAATGATTTTTCCATAATCTATAGATCGTTCGGGTATGTATCATTTTAACGCATAGGGAACTTGCAGTGTTATAATAATATAAAATACAACATCCAGTCATCCAATATCAACAATCGAACATCCATCAAAATCATCATCCAAATCAATCCATAAACATCAATAGATAACAGATAATCAATAACAGGTGTTAAATTGACAATTTAAATTTAATATCAAATTAAACGATTATTAAATGCAGTAAAAGTCAAATTTAACCAGAATAACAATTTAAACATACCAAACATCAATCAATTGATTTCAAATTACATCATAAGTTTAATTGAACTAACATAAGATAGTTTAGTAATTGTGAGTGGGTTAAAACACTCACCTTCGATTTTAAATCGATTTGAAATCCAAAATAGGCTCAAAATTAAACAGTCTCAGAATTCGTCCAAACCAGCGTCAACCGAAATTTCGTTACGATCGCAGCGGAACAAACCGCGCGTGAATTGGAGTTCGTATGCAAAAGATATCGCGGTTAGAAGTTATACGATATTATTTTTAAAATAAATAAAATAATAATATAATAATAATACAGGCTTACCTCCTCACCGTTCGATTCGTACCCGACGCCTGAAACCCTACCCCCACCGCCAGCATAGCTTTGCTCGTCATCGACTAATCGCGCACCCAGACCACGATCAAACAACACCGCCATGCTCCCCATCACCAGCCGTGCCTCCACCCTCCGACCAACCTCCCCACGAGCCGCCGCCGGCCACCAAGACGCGCGCGAAAACCGGCCGCTCCCCTTCAATTTCCGGCGACCCACGATGACGATCGCGACAACCAACCGTATGGATCGACACTGCCTCGTCCCCTCTACCCACTGGTCGCCTCCGATCGATCCATCGTTAAAGATCTGCCGTTAATCGAGGCCGTGGCCTATGAATGGCCGAGAATGTTTTGGCCAATTCTGGCCAAACCATGATCCCAATCGAAAAACAAATCACAGATTTGGGTTGTGCTCGTCGAGATCTTCGAAACGGTATAAAATTTGATATGGTTTGGAGGAGTTAAATTTTTGAAATTGAAATTTGATTTGAAATTGAATTGGGAATTTGGTTTTTGGTTTGTCTGCCATTGGAAAGAGGAGATGAGAAGGAAATGTACGTATAGACAATAGAAAAAAAAGGCTGCTAGGGTTTATAACGGCCTATATATAGGCAGAGCTAAAATAGAAAGAAATGGACTAGATTGGATTGACCGAAACGACTACGCGACCCAGAAAGCTCGTTCTGACCCCGAAATGAAACCAGGACATCCCATATATTAAAATAAATGTTTTCGATAGTTTTAAACTCAATGGAACAGCTTTCAAGTCCTAATTCCATTTTATGAAGAAGTTAGCTTAAAATCAGCTTATTTCAAATTGATTTCAACTGAATTTAATTAAATTGATTTCTACGCGCTTCAGGTCCGTACGATCAAACGACAAGTCCAATTGCTACAAAACTTGAAACCTTATAATAATTCACCGTTACAGATCCGATGAAACTAGTTTAATCGAAATCCGAGACAGTGGTCAAAATGGCTATTTTTACATTAATTAAATAAATAAATATTAAATCAATTAAATCACCTTTTAATTTCAAAATTTATAACTAACAGTTTTTCATCCTTTTTGATTACTTAGTCATTTACAATAATTTTAAACAAGTTTACATATCCATTCAGTGTTAATTATTTTTCTAAATACAGTGTTCAATTTTAACTGTAATTAAATCCAATTAATAAAAATTAAATTCCAATAAATTGTTTTTAAATTGATTTCAGACTTTTATTCTAACAATTATTACTCTACAAACATAGTTAACATTATTTATATCTTGTTACACTAACCTTCTACAATTATCATCTTAGTTTTCATTAACGTGGTATTTAATTATATTTAATTGTAATAAATCCATTTAATATAATTTAAATTCCAATAAATTGAGCAAACTTGATTTCAATTCTTTTTATTCTGTAACGACCCGTATTTTTACGGATCAAAACATTCTAAAATGATTGACCTTTGGTTGTATGGTTGTTAGGTCATTTCAGGTTTTGGCAGAATTTTGCTTAAGTCCTAAGTCGTAGCCGACTTAGGAGTTTGGACGAGTTAAGCAACAAGTCTGGGCGAGTTATTGACTAAGGTATAGGTCGGTGACGACCTAAGGTAGGGGGGAGTGGTTTAGGTCGGTTGACAGCTTGGGGCGACTTAAAGGTTGTACCGAGTTAACAACCCATAGGATGGACCGACCTAAGACAGTGACCGACCTAAGTGATGAGTCGTGACCGACTTAGGAGGTTTAGGTGACCTAAGTATGCTGGGGTAGAGTTAGGTCGGCAACGACCTAAGAGAATGTTGTGAGCAACCTAAGGGTTTGGGTGTTAAGTGTTAGGTCGGTAGTTCGAATTAGCGACTCATAGGATGGACCGACTTATAGGTTTGACCGACTTAAGACTTAGACGGCCTAAGAGTTTCTCCGACTTAAGGTAGGTAGTTGAGTCGGCAGCGTGTGTTGAGTTATGAGTCGGTAGGTCGTCTCCTGTGTTAAGTTGTTGAGTCGTCAACCGACTTAGGACTTGGGTTTTGCGGCAGTATGATGAGTCTGAGGCTTCGTTAGGTCGGCAAAGCTTTAGGTCGTAGGTCACTGGGTTAGGCCAAAGTGTTAGGTCGTGGATGACTTAAAGAGTTAAGTCGTAAGTCGTACTCCATCGTAAGTCGTAGGTCGGAGACCCAGTTAGGTTGTAACCTGGTTGAGTCATGGCCGAGTTAAGGAGATAGTGTTGTGTTGAGTCGGAGGTTGCTAGGTCGGCAGAGGCTTAAGTGTTAAGTCGGCACCGACTTAAGAAGATAACCGAGTTACGACTTAAGGGCAGTTTTCAGCTATAAATAGGAGGGGTTGTTCTCACTTTTTGGGATCCGGATTTTGAAGCGACGAAGTGCTGCCATTTTGAGAGCTCGACTTCTACACTTCTTCACTTCTTTTCTCCACTCTAATCTAGTGCTTCCATCCATTCAAATCGAAGATCAAGATTGAAGATTCAAGAGCTTAGATTGAAGATCTTCATCTTTTCAAGAGAGATTTCATCGTTTGAAGTGAGATCTTGTCGGATCTAGCTTAGTCCTTTGCTGTCCAGATCTGAAGTGTGGTGATTTGGGTTTGTTTAGGTGATTTGGTGAGTGGTGATTATCTCTCACACGGATCCAAAGGAGTATATCGGATTGTTGGCTCGATTTGGTGTTAAAATAGTGATTTCCATGCATTTTCTTCATCTTATGTGTAGATCCATATAGATCCATTGTTCATGATGATGTTACATCCATTTTATCATATGTTAATCTATGCAAGTTCATTTCATCAAGTTTGTAAAGATATAATCCATGTTTTCATGCTTATTGGACTTTCAACTCTTTAATTACGAAATTGCCATTATTGTTATAATTGTCTACTTAGATCATATTTGAATGCTTGATTGCTTGGATTGATGTTTGATTTGATTGATTGTGATGAACTAGATGATTGATGATTAAATTTAGATCGAAGGTGATTCAAAAGCTAAGGGAAAGGCTCTTGAATTGGGAAAGCTGCTCGTGGCATATGTAGCGGGATGATGAAGCTCTTATGCATAGATTTGATGATGTGATGATGAGATGAGGCCTTGCGAGGATGTAATGAAGCGAGGCAATCATGTGATGAAGACTTGGTCTAATCCAGGCGGGATCATTCCAAGCATGTTGATAACTCGGTGATATGATTCGAGTTGAGGATAATGAATGGACATGAGAATAGTCGTCAAGGAGGATGACTAGGAGGCTTGGATAGCATCGTTGTTGAAGGTTCTAGCATGCTCTAAGCAAGAGTACGTTTGGGCAGATTCGATAGTCCCAACGGCCAACTGTTGATGGTCGAGTACTCTGGGCAGATTCGATAGTCCTAGGCACGGGCTGCGACGACGTGCGGGAGTTATGTCTAGAACCGGGGTTTCCATTAGCCCTTGACGGACGGCTGAAAGAATGTGCCGGTCATTCAATTAACGGTGATATCGAAGCAATGATAACAGTGATAGCCAGAGTCATGGATGTTTGGTTGTATCGTCATTCGGACTCAAGAGCGGTATTTTCTGGGTGCTTATCTGATTTAGGCCTTGGTACTTGGAAAACATCGCCCTTGACTCGAGTGATAGTAGTTTTACTTTAAATTGTATGCTCTGCTATGTTTGCTTCTGCTTAGTGTGTGTTTGGGGGCTATCACTGTAGAATGAGGTTGGAGTGGGAGGGTTGTATTCCTATTCCTTTTTCCTTTATGCTCTTTTGGTATGTTGTTAGTTAATTTACTGCTCACTAAGACTGTTGTCTGACTCAAGGCTTTATGTTTTAATTCTTATTGCCTTGGGCTGTTCGTCCATTTTGGGACGGGCAGACTAGGTAGCAGGTGACAGGTGCTGATCTCTTCTCACGATGCTGATATCGAAGACGAGCTGGAGGGTTGCATATTATCTTCTTATTATATGTACTGGATATTCCGCTGTTTTGTATTCTCTGAGAGATATGTAGTGAGGCTGGATGTATTGACTATGTGGATGCTTGTATTCAAATATTATGGAGTTTTATATGATGTCATTTTGTTCTGTAAAGCTTCACTATACATATGTTCTATTGTATTTTGTCCATGCGCTATGAGTAATACGATAGATTCTGTCGTTTTAATCTTACCTTGACAATCGTCCATGGTCGCCTGGCACACTTTACAGCGCCCTATCTCTAGATTCGGTGCAGGGGTCATGGGCGGTCGTCACATTTGGTATCAGAGCATTGGTTAATCGATTTTACCCAACGCTCGCTGAAGTAACCACGTATGAGAGACGTAATTGTATTTTGATGGATGATTACTATATATATTATAGTAGCTTAGTAGGGTTTGAGTCCTTTATGCAGTTGTTTCTCTAGATGTTCTAATCATTCCTTTTTATAGATATTGAGAATGAGTCGAAGAGGGAGACCAGCTGCTAGGGAAGGCCGTGCTGCTGAAGAGACTGCTGATTATGCAGCCATGTTCGAAGCTATGATGACTTCGATCATGAGAAGGATACCAGTTCCGGGGGCGGCAGTTGATGTTGGAGTTCAAGTCCAGACTCTGAAACCAGTGGATTTTGCTAAGTTGTGCAAGGATTATACTGCTCTTGGAGGGAAGGTTTTCCTGGGAACAAAATCTACTATTGAGGTCCAGAGGTGGATAGATGCTTGTAGAAGGATCTTTGGTGATTTGGGAATTGATGATGCAACTAAGAGGAAGTTGGCATCGAGGCAGCTTCAAGGGAGAGCTTCTGATTGGTGGAACTCTATTACCATCACTACTCCGGAAGAAGAGATTACTTGGGAGCAATTCCAAGCTAGATTTGAAGCCAAGTTCATTTCTACAGCTCAGAAGTCTGTTCTGTTCAAGAGGTTTGTGGAGCTCAAGCAAGGTGGAAGATCTGTTCTTGAGTATGTTTCTGAGTTTGAAGCTCTGTCCAAATATGCCCGGTCATATATTGAGTCTGCTTACCAGAAGAATGAGAAGTTTGTGACCGGCTTGGATAGTTATCTTGGGAGACAGTTGGTGGATCATTTGGACGATTCATTTGAGAAGCTTGTGGAGAAAGCTCTTAGGCATGAGAGTCTGTTTCCTAAGGAAGGATCTGTTGTTGCTGTTACCAAGGGAGAGTCTAAACCACAGCAGGGTGGAAATCAGAAGAGGAAGCAGCAGCAGCAGAAGAGTAAGGATGGCCAGAAGAAGCCGAAAGGCGAGGTGACTTGCTACAATTGTCAGCAGAAGGGCCATTTCTCTAAGGATTGTAAGAATCCGAAGGCACCGATGAAGTGTCACAACTGTGACAAGCCGGGGCATTTCAGGAAGAATTGTCCAGAACCGAGGAAGGACAGGCAGATTGTGCAAGCCTATGCTTTAGGAGCTGTTCCGTCGTCTTCGAAAGCTCCTACTGCTGAAGAGAAGGGAAAGAGTGTGGTTTTTCAAGGTACTCTTTTCCTATGTGGTGTTGCAGTTAGAGTTCTGTTTGATACTGGGGCGTCGCATTCATTTGTTTGTAGTGAACTCATAGGCCGGTTGAGTTTGGCACCGGATATTGTTGATAGGCCATTGGTTGTGACTAATCCAGTTGGGGGTTCGTCTTGTTTGTGTATGTTATGCCGTGGTCTAGTTGTGTCGAGTCATGGTTGCTCTTTTGTTTGTGATTGTTTTGTTCTGAACTTTGCGGGGTTCGGAATTATCTTGGGTATGGACTGGCTTAGGAAGTATGCGGCTAAGGTTGATTGTGAGAGGCTGGAGGTGACAGTCGAGAATGTGGAAGGGCGAAAGATTATGATACGATGTAAGCATGAGGAAGGCGTCTTCATGAGCTTCATGTATTCGCTAGTTGTTCCACGGGATGGACTGTCTTTAGTGCCAATCGCAAATAGATTCGAGGATGTCTTTGACGAAGTCAAAGGGTTGCTGCCGCATAGAGAGATCGAGTTTCGAATAGATCTAGTTGAAGGAGCCAGACCTGTTGTGATGCCTCTTAGGCGGATGGCGCCTAGGGAACAGCAGGAGTTGAGGGTGCAAGTTGATGATCTTTTGCAGAAAGGATTCATTCGGCGTAGTGTGTCCGAGTGGGGTGCACCAGTTGTGTTTGCAACCAAGGCAGATGGGTCGTTGAGATTGTGCGTCGATTATCGTGAGCTGAATAAGGTGACTAAGAAGAACAAGTATCCATTGCCGAGAATAGATGACTTGTTTGATCAGCTTCACGAAGCCAAGGTGTTTTCTCAGATGGATTTGGCAACGGGATTTCACCAGTTGAGAGTGGCTAAGGATAGTGTGCCGAAGACTGCTTTTCGGACACCATCTGGTTTCTTTGAGTGGCTGGTAATGCCGTTTGGATTGACTAATGCGCCAGCATTTTTTGTGGATCTTATGAATAGAGTGTTCAGAGATCAGTTGAACAAGTTCGTACTTGTGTTCGTGGATGATATTCTGATTTATTCCAGAACTGAAGAAGAGCACAAGACGCACTTGCGTATTGTTTTGGAGATCTTACGGAAACATCAGCTGAAGGCTAAGTTTTCGAAGTGTCACTTCTGAAAGAGTGAAGTGAGGTTCTTAGGCCATGTGATTTCTGGAAGTGGAATAGCGGTCGATCCCGCTAAGGTGGCAGCAATCCAGGATTGGGTTAGACCTAAGAATGCATCTGATGTGAGAAGTTTTCTTGGATTAGCAGGATATTATCGACGGTTTATCAAAGACTTCTCCAAGGTAGCTGCTCCATTAACAGGATTGACGAAGAAGAACCAAATGTTCAGTTGGGATGCTAAGTGTGAGCAAGCTTTCGGAATCCTGAAAGAGCGATTGACGAGTGCTCCTGTTTTGACTATTCCAAGTGGGAATGATGAGATGGTGGTTTACACCGACGCATGTGGTACTGGACTTGGAGCAGTGCTGATGCAGAAGGATAAAGTTGTTGCGTATGCCAGTCGACAACTAAAGCCGCATGAAAGGAATTACCCGACTCATGATTTGGAGTTAGCGGCGATTGTATTTGCTCTGAAGATGTGGAGGCATTATCTATTGGGGGTTCGATTCGAGTTGTTTACGGATCACAAGTCGTTGAAGTATCTTTTCTCCCAAAAGGATTTGAATCTTCGGCAGCAACGTTGGCTAGAGTTTTTAGCGTCATATGATTTTGGTATAGCTTATACTCCGGGAAAAGGTAACGCAGTGGCAGATGCGTTAAGTCGAAGACATGCAGGATTGGGAGCCATGTTTTCAGAATGGAAGAGTCTCGAGTATTTAGCTGGATTTGACTTCAGGCCTAGATGTGAATTGGAACCTGAGATGTTGGCAAACTTATCGATAAGACCCACTCTTGTGGAAAGGATTGGCGAGGGCCAAAAGCGAGATAATAAGCTTGTCAAGATTATCCGTGAATTGGAAACTGGATTGGATCCAGAAAAGGATAAAGGATTCGAGGTCGATCGAGAGGGTTGGCTTCGGAAGCAAGGACGACTAGTTGTTCCCGATATAGATGAATTGAGGAGTGAAGTTCTAAAGGAAAGTCATCACTCGAAGCTGACAATTCATCCAGGTGGAAACAAGATGTATCGGGATATGAAGAGAACCTACTACTGGGAAGGTATGAAGAAGGATGTTGGAAATTTTATTTCCAAATGTATGAACTGCCAGTTGGTAAAAGCCGAACAGAAGAAGCCAAGCGGATTGCTTCAACCATTAGAAGTTCCTACATGGAAGTGGGAACAAGTGTCGATGGATTTTATCGATGGATTGCCTAGAACCAGGACGGGAAATGAAGGGATTTGGGTCATTGTGGATCGTCTGACTAAGAGTGCACGATTCATTCCTGTTCGATCAACTAGGACTGCATCAAAGTTGGCTGAGTTGTATGTTAAGTGGATAGTTCGTTTCCATGGTATTCCGAAGAGTATAGTGAGCGATCGAGACCCATTGTTCACTAGTGGATTTTGGAAGAGCTTCCAGGAAGTCTTGGGAACCGAGTTGTGTTTGAGTATAGCTTATCATCCCCAAACAGATGGTCAGACTGAGAGAGTCAACCGAGTTTTGGAAGATCTTCTTAGAGCTTGTGTTTTGGATTTCGGAGGATCATGGGAAGATCACCTTCATTTGGTGGAGTTTGCGTACAACAACAGTTACCAGTCAAGCATTGGTATGGCACCATATGAGGCATTGTATGGAAGACCGTGTAACTCTCCAACATGTTGGTTGGAAACTGGAGAAAAGCTGATGCTTGGGCCAGAGATGATTCGACAGACTTCGGATTGCATAGAGATCATTCGGCAACGAATGAAGGCAGCCCAAGACCGTCAGAAGAGTTATGCCGATAAGCGTCGAAAGGATTTGGAATTTAATGTAGGGGATATGGTTTTTGTGAAGATTTCTCCACAAAAGAATGTTATCCGATTCGGGAAGAAAGGTAAATTGACTCCGAGATTTGTTGGACCATTCCCGATTATCGAGCGAATTGGAAAGCTCGCCTATAGGTTGGAGTTACCTGAGAAGATGTCGGGTGTGCACAATGTTTTTCATGTATCTTATCTACGGAAGTATGTGCACGACTCGAATACAGTGGTTTCTGCTGATAGCTGTGAAGACTTAGAAGTTGATCCAGTTGATAGAAGACCTCGTAAGCCGCTTCGTGTTGTTGAAACCGACACGAAACAGCTTAGGAGGAAGGTAGTTAAGTTGCTCAAGATACAATGGAGTGATGATGATAACGACTGTACGTGGGAGGTGGAAGAGAGGATGAAGGCAGCTCATCCTGAACTCTTCAAGGTATGGTCCTAAGGTGTCGTCTCATCTCACGATATTGTAACTTGTTCTAAGTCTTAGAATTCTGTACGCTAAGCTAGAATTGGATGCATGGTTTATTGATTGTTATGGATGATAGGCGTACAGAATAGCTTCGATTGCCTTGTTTGTTTGGAATTTCGGGGGCGAAATTCCTAAGGGGGAGAGAATGTAACGACCCGTATTTTTACGGATCAAAACATTCTAAAATGATTGACCTTTGGTTGTATGGTTGTTAGGTCATTTCAGGTTTTGGCAGAATTTTGCTTAAGTCCTAAGTCGTAGCCGACTTAGGAGTTTGGACGAGTTAAGCAACAAGTCTGGGCGAGTTATTGACTAAGGTATAGGTCGGTGACGACCTAAGGTAGGGGGGAGTGGTTTAGGTCGGTTGACAGCTTGGGGCGACTTAAAGGTTGTACCGAGTTAACAACCCATAGGATGGACCGACCTAAGACAGTGACCGACCTAAGTGATGAGTCGTGACCGACTTAGGAGGTTTAGGTGACCTAAGTATGCTGGGGTAGAGTTAGGTCGGCAACGACCTAAGAGAATGTTGTGAGCAACCTAAGGGTTTGGGTGTTAAGTGTTAGGTCGGCAGTTCGAATTAGCGACTCATAGGATGGACCGACTTATAGGTTTGACCGACTTAAGACTTAGACGACCTAAGAGTTTCTCCGACTTAAGGTAGGTAGTTGAGTCGGCAGCGTGTGTTGAGTTATGAGTCGGTAGGTCGTCTCCTGTGTTAAGTTGTTGAGTCGTCAACCGACTTAGGACTTGGGTTTTGCGGCAGTATGATGAGTCTGAGGCTTCGTTAGGTCGGCAAAGCTTTAGGTCGTAGGTCACTGGGTTAGGCCAAAGTGTTAGGTCGTGGATGACTTAAAGAGTTAAGTCGTAAGTCGTACTCCATCGTAAGTCGTAGGTCGGAGACCCAGTTAGGTTGTAACCTGGTTGAGTCATGGCCGAGTTAAGGAGATAGTGTTGTGTTGAGTCGGAGGTTGCTAGGTCGGCAGAGGCTTAAGTGTTAAGTCGGCACCGACTTAAGAAGATAACCGAGTTACGACTTAAGGGCAGTTTTCAGCTATAAATAGGAGGGGTTGTTCTCACTTTTTGGGATCCGGATTTTGAAGCGATGAAGTGCTGCCATTTTGAGAGCTCGACTTCTACACTTCTTCACTTCTTTTCTCCACTCTAATCTAGTGCTTCCATCCATTCAAATCGAAGATCAAGATTGAAGATTCAAGAGCTTAGATTGAAGATCTTCATCTTTTCAAGAGAGATTTCATCGTTTGAAGTGAGATCTTGTCGGATCTAGCTTAGTCCTTTGCTGTCCAGATCTGAAGTGTGGTGATTTGGGTTTGTTTAGGTGATTTGGTGAGTGGTGATTATCTCTCACACGGATCCAAAGGAGTATATCGGATTGTTGGCTCGATTTGGTGTTAAAATAGTGATTTCCATGCATTTTCTTCATCTTATGTGTAGATCCATATAGATCCATTGTTCATGATGATGTTACATCCATTTTATCATATGTTAATCTATGCAAGTTCATTTCATCAAGTTTGTAAAGATATAATCCATGTTTTCATGCTTATTGGACTTTCAACTCTTTAATTACGAAATTGCCATTATTGTTATAATTGTCTACTTAGATCATATTTGAATGCTTGATTGCTTGGATTGATGTTTGATTTGATTGATTGTGATGAACTAGATGATTGATGATTAAATTTAGATCGAAGGTGATTCAAAAGCTAAGGGAAAGGCTCTTGAATTGGGAAAGCTGCTCGTGGCATATGTAGCGGGATGATGAAGCTCTTATGCATAGATTTGATGATGTGATGATGAGATGAGGCCTTGCGAGGATGTAATGAAGCGAGGCAATCATGTGATGAAGACTTGGTCTAATCCAGGCGGGATCATTCCAAGCATGTTGATAACTCGGTGATATGATTCGAGTTGAGGATAATGAATGGACATGAGAATAGTCGTCAAGGAGGATGACTAGGAGGCTTGGATAGCATCGTTGTTGAAGGTTCTAGCATGCTCTAAGCAAGAGTACGTTTGGGCAGATTCGATAGTCCCAACGGCCAACTGTTGATGGTCGAGTACTCTGGGCAGATTCGATAGTCCTAGGCACGGGCTGCGACGACGTGCGGGAGTTATGTCTAGAACCGGGGTTTCCATTAGCCCTTGACGGACGGCTGAAAGAATGTGCCGGTCATTCAATTAACGGTGATATCGAAGCAATGATAACAGTGATAGCCAGAGTCATGGATGTTTGGTTGTATCGTCATTCGGACTCAAGAGCGGTATTTTCTGGGTGCTTATCTGATTTAGGCCTTGGTACTTGGAAAACATCGCCCTTGACTCGAGTGATAGTAGTTTTACTTTAAATTGTATGCTCTGCTATGCTTGCTTATGCTTAGTGTGTGTCTGGGGGCTATCACTGTAGAATGAGGTTGGAGTGGGAGGGTTGTATTCCTATTCCTTTTTCCTTTATGCTCTTTTGGTATGTTGTTAGTTAATTTACTGCTCACTAAGACTGTTGTCTGACTCAAGGCTTTATGTTTTAATTCTTATTGCCTTGGGCTGTTCGTCCATTTTGGGACGGGCAGACTAGGTAGCAGGTGACAGGTGCTGATCTCTTCTCACGATGCTGATATCGAAGACGAGCTGGAGGGTTGCATATTATCTTCTTATTATATGTACTGGATATTCCGCTGTTTTGTATTCTCTGAGAGATATGTAGTGAGGCTGGATGTATTGACTATGTGGATGCTTGTATTCAAATATTATGGAGTTTTATATGATGTCATTTTGTTCTGTAAAGCTTCACTATACATATGTTCTATTGTATTTTGTCCATGCGCTGTGAGTAATACGATAGATTCTGTCGTTTTAATCTTACCTTGACAATCGTCCATGGTCGCCTGGCACACTTTACAGCGCCCTATCTCTAGATTCGGTGCAGGGGTCATGGGCGGTCGTCACATATTCAATCAATTGTCATACTATGAATAAATTTTCATTGATTACATCTTATTGAATTACTATTCTACGATTATAAATTTAATCTATATTAATTGCACTAAATAAATGAATTAATTGCAATTAATTTCAAATTTAATTTAACAGGCTAAATGAATAGGTAACACATAATAATTGTCACCATTAACTTTTAGTAACATCTTATAAGTTTATTATCCACAACAAGGGTTATAATTATTACTACAACACTAATTTTATTCAATTACAATTTATTACACATTATTTCATTAATTAATCAATACTTAATTTATCAATTGCTCTTTTAATCCAATTCTCATTAATACATACCTTATTACAATTAATTTACAATTTGTAACCAATTATAACTTTTTAATCATTTTAATAAATTGGAATTACATTTAAAGCAATTATCAATAACCTTAAATTATACTATTATATTTTATTCCAGTTATATTCTTATTATTAAATCATAAATTTTTATTTCTTCCAACATTAAATCACAAAACCTTATTAAATTAACAATTTTAATAATCGAAAATTACGGGTCGTTACATAAAACCTATGAAAAGAAACCCTAAGGACATCTTTCAATTTAATTATAAAAATTCCCAAAAACAAGTTATTTACTAAAGTGTTCGTTAGCGACCTTTTTACTTCAAACTTTAGCCATTTTGTTTGACCAGCTATAAAATCTTTTAAACTACAATTTTTTAGTAATAAGTACACATATAATGCTTATTAAAAATTCAAATAAACCTATAAGGATGTCTTTCAAAATCATATTAAAACTTGCTAAAAGCAAGGCATTTCAAAGTTCTTATATAGCGACCTACCTCTCGCTACAACATTTTGCAACTTTGTTTCACAAGTCAATGAATGATTTAAACTTTAATATTTTTCCAGTAATAAGTGCTCTTATAGTACTTATTAAAAATGAAAAGAAGCCTCTATGATGTCTTTCATAGTTGACTTTGAAAATGGCTGAATATAAGTGTTTGCACAAAAAATGGACAAACACCTCAAAGTTGTATGATTTAGTAGATCTTATGTTGTTCTTAGTGATTTGGGTGATTTATGCAAATATATGAAAAGCAGGGGCTAAACTGTAAAAAGACACGCAGATTTATAGTGGTTCAGCCAGAATGTGCCTACGTCCACTTTATATGTTATTTCTCTTCTCTTCTTTAGATTACAAGTACACAGCTTTGATACAAGTAAAAGAAAGTTGTTTGAAAGTTCTCTCCGTGCTTGAGCTCTCAAACTTGTCCCCCATTGTTGTACCCCTGCCCCTCTATTTATAGAGTTAAATAGAGTGAGGCTGGGGGTAGGGGTATTGGATGTAGATAGCTGCTAGTGGGCCTGGCCTGATGCAATCTGGCCTGGCAGTGTTGGTCCGGTACTCCTTGGTTCGGTGGAGGTGACTCGGTGGAGGTGATTCGGTGGTTCATGGAGGTGCAGCTGGTTCGGCAGTGAGATGCCGAATGAACTTCTATATTTGGGAGTGCCGAATGAGCTATTGTACTGGGAATGCCGGATGAACCAAGGCATCTTGAATGCCGAATGATATTGGGAAGGTGAATGCCGAATGACCTTGGTGATGCTGATTACTGAATGAAACTTTAAACCTTTGATACCGAATGGACTTTTATACTTGAATCATGAGTGAAATCCCAGACTTATATACGCTTGCTAGCTGCTTCTTCTTGGTTCAGTCGTGGAGGAAACGCACCCAACACTGATATTCCAGTTTTGACCAAAAATGGGATAACACTTTGCCCCCCAAAACATGACTTGCAGTAGGAAGACGTGTTTTGTAATGCCATGAGCTGGATGTTCATATCCTATCAACAACCTGTAAAGAGCTTGATAATCTTTCCTAGCCACGAATGACGGTCATTCGCGACCGTGTGTCATTTGAGGTAATTTGGGACCGTTCGAGGTCGGGTGCCGTTCGCGGCAAATATGAAAATGAGACCGTTCGCGGTCGGGTGCCGTTCGCGGCAAATTGTGACCGTTCGCGATCGGGTGCCGTTCAAGGCGAATTGTGACCGTTCGAGGTCGGGTGCCGTTCGAGGCGAATTGTGACCGTTCGAGGTCGGGTGCCGTTCGAGGCGAATTGTGACCGTTCGAGGTCGGGTGCCGTTCGAGGCGAATTGTGACCGTTCGAGGTCGGGTGCCGTTCGAGGCGAATTGTGACCGTTCGAGGTCGGGTGCCGTTCGAGGCGAATTGTGTGTGTGCCCGGGGAGGGACTTGGTATTATTGATACCAGGTTCACGTTCGAGTGAGTTCCTGGATCGTTTATCAGGTCGGCTTACTGCCATCTCAGAGCATGCCTAAGGACCGTTCGCGACCCCGCACATGTGTAAGTAGCTTAGCCATTTTAGAATTATCAAAATCAAATATCCATTCAACTGATGAAATTTAAAATAGAAATGTTCAGCAAAGTCAAATCCAAATTTAAGAAATAAAGAACAAAAGCAAAGCAGTGACGTCGGAGTGCAAACGCCTATATCGATGTGGTTTATAGTTGTATCAGAGCATGCCTGAGGATCGTTCGTGGTCCTGTACATGTGTAAACAACTTAACCGTATCAGTGTGGAGTTTGCTGCTCGTCCGTCGTTATTTCAATCAATGGATAACAAGCCGACGTCTTGATCCCGAGCCGTCTTCAGTTGGTGCGGGCGGTGGTCGTTCTTGTTCCACCGTCGTGGCCCTCCTTCTCACATATTGTGATAGCAAACCATTCCAGATATGCCCCTCGACTTCATCTTTTAAATGTCTGCAGTCGTTTGTGCGGTGACCATTCAACTCATGGAATGAACATTATTGGTCTGACTCTCTCTCATTGCCAGTCGAATCTCTCCTTACCGGCTTTCGATAAGGAACCTGTCCCCTGGTGTCCTGGTAGATCCGCTCCAAAGTCTCATTCAGCTCCGTGTATGAGGTAAATCTTGGTCCTTTTCGTGGTCGTGTAGATCTATTATCATTATCCTCGGCCTTCCGCTTTCCCTTGCTAGTTTCTGTACCTTTCTCAGGAAGATTTCCAACCTTGACCGCATAAACGTCGATTCCTTCTCCTTCCTCTCTTTCGGCATTTGCATCCTCTAACCGTAAGAACCCTTCAGCCTCATGATAAAATTCCCCCAGATCCATAGGTGGATCCCTTGTTAGCGAGTTCTTGAACTCTGTGCCGTCGGCTATGCCTGACACAACCGCCATCAAGACCATGGATGGATCAGGTCGATCCACTGATGTTGCAGCTGCATTGAATCGCGTCAAAAAGCTTCTTAAAGATTCTCCAGTTCTTTGCTTTAGTGCAGCCAAACTCATCACATTCTTGGGCCTTGAAATGTGGACCCTGAATTGCCTCATAAATCTTTGAGTCAAATCATTCCATGTCCCGATTGATCCACTTTCCAGTTGTCTGAACCACAACGCCGCAATATCTGCCAAGTACAATGGAAAGCACCGGGCCATAACCTCCTCTGATGCCCCCAGCACTTCCATATGCCTTATATATTTTGTCAGATGAACTGTAGGGTCTGTCCTTCCATTATACATATCCAATGATGGTAGCTTAAAATCTGGTGGGTTCCTAGCTCGCCTGATTGTTGTGGTAAAAGGACTCCTATTCACATCCTCCAGGTCTCTATTCACTAGTCCGCCTCTCATGGCTCGTCTGACCATCTCCTCCAGTCTGTCACTATCTCCAAGTTGTAGTCCTGGTCCTTCGTTTCCGATTTGCCCCCCGAGTTCACGAGGGATTCCTGGAGTCTGCTCTCCTGAACGAGCATTTGCTTCTCTATCGACGCCGCGCTGCGCGACTCCTCCTGGTACTGCTCCTGGGATCGGGTCAACATGATCCGGGTAAGTGCCCCCTAGCTCTGGCACTGCGCCAGATGGTCCTGCCTCATTCTGAACTCCGGTTGCTCCTTGGTGATGAGCTCCGAGTTGCCCAATCTTTTGGAGTAAATTTTGGATCATCTCTTCTTGCCTTCTCATCATTGCCTCCATCTCCTCCCTTGTGATGAAGACTGAAGTTTGGTTCGCTCCGGAGGAAGCCTCTTGACTTCCTTCATGTTGATTTTTCTCTTGTCTCTGCCTTCTACTTGATTGTCTCGACATAGCTTTTTAAATTCGAACTCCTAAACCTTCAAATCCGACTTCCAAGTGGTAGAACTCCTGAGTTCAGCTCTCAGTGAAAGCACCAAAAATGTTTGCACAAAAAATGGACAAACACCTCAAAGTTGTATGATTTAGTAGATCTTATGTTGTTCTTAGTGATTTGGGTGATTTATGCAAATATATGAAAAGCAGGGGCTAAACTGTAAAAAGACACGCAGATTTATAGTGGTTCAGCCAGAATGTGCCTACGTCCACTTTATATGTTATTTCTCTTCTCTTCTTTAGATTACAAGTACACAGCTTTGATACAAGTAAAAGAAAGTTGTTTGAAAGTTCTCTCCGTGCTTGAGCTCTCAAACTTGTCCCCCATTGTTGTACCCCTGCCCCTCTATTTATAGAGTTAAATAGAGTGAGGCTGGGGGTAGGGGTCTTGGATGTAGATAGCTGCTAGTGGGTCTGGCCTGATGCAATCTGGCCTGGCAGTGTTGGTCCGGTACTCCTTGGTTCGGTGGAGGTGACTCGGTGGAGGTGATTCGGTGGTTCATGGAGGTGCAGCTGGTTCGGCAGTGAGATGCCGAATGAACTTCTATATTTGGGAGTGCCGAATGAGCTATTGTACTGGGAATGCCGGATGAACCAAGGCATCTTGAATGCCGAATGATATTGGGAAGGTGAATGTCGAATGACCTTGGTGATGCTGATTACCGAATGAAACTTTAAACCTTTGATACCGAATGGACTTTTATACTTGAATCATGAGTGAAATCCCAGACTTATATACGCTTGCTGGCTGCTTCTTCTTGGTTCAGTCGTGGAGGAAACGCACCCAACACTGATATTCCAGTTTTGACCAAAAATGGGATAACAATAAGGTATTTTCAAAGTGCATCCATAGCAACCTTTTCACTTCTAACTTTCACAACTTTATTTCATAACTTATATAGTTTTCCATACCAATTCCTTGCTGCCCCATATATCAAATAATATGTAGAGAACAACCAAAATATATTATACAACAATATATTCCCAAATAATCACAAGGACAAGTTTTAACATAGGGGATTCAAAGAACGCTTATGGTGACTATCGCTATACAGACCATTGCATATCCATTCCAAATTTAACACACAATTCAAACAACCATTCAAGCGTCAAGTCAAGACCATGCCACATGTTATAAAAGGTAATAGGTGTGATGTTTATAATATAAAGTTGCCATTTTCTTTCAAAAGTAAGAAGATCCAAAATTTATAACTTTAGTTAGTTAATATCACTTTAACTTCGTATTTACACACACTCACACATACATACATACATACATACATACATATGTTCGTCGACGGGAATTCTATCGAGTTAGAAAACCGTCAAATGAATTTAAATTTAAATTAACCGCAAGCGCATGACGTACAATGTTAGTACGTGGTGAATACGGGTCGATCCGTAGGGAATTGTTAGATTTTGAATCTCTATTCAATCAAATTAACCAAAGATTTAGAGAGTGTTAAGCTAGAAAATGAGAAAACTAACAAACTAACAACTAAAAAAAGTGAATTAAAACTATGAATAAAATGACAATTTAAAGATAAATCCACTCTCTAGTTCACATAGTTCACCAAAATGAAATTATGATCTCTTTTTTTGGTCATTAGTGGATTTAATTTATGTGCTTATCATAAGTATGACATATTTGTGCTATTAATTAGCCTAACATAAGCCATCAAACTTTAATACACCCCTTAAACCACTTACTAATTCTCATGAAAAATGACAACAAGTTGAAAATGAAATCTATTTTAGGCATGACCTATTAACTATTAATTAGAAATATAGACCATCAAATTTTGATTTCAACATTCACTTCATTACCATAATCATATGTAGATGAAGAGGTAATTTGTATTTCGTGATTGTTTAAGCATAACCTATTTGGTGTCAACAACATAGGCTATCATATTTAAAGCAAAAAACAACAAGTTAAACCACTTCAAACATTATCATTAAGCACAAAAGGAGAGCAATAATTATCAAAATGTTGAAACTACATGATTAGAGAGCTTCATTACCCCTAAATTGAAGGGGTTTAGCCTCTCATATTTGTTATCAAATCAACAAATGTAGCTTGCAACATGAAACAAAAAGAAGAGGAAAAAGAGAGCTAAATGAAAGAAAGAACTAAGCTAATCTAATTGCATAAAATAAAATCTACACTACTAACATGAAAAGAAAGAAATAAACAAGAAAAGACTTATATTAAAATTGCATGAAAATAAAATTACATAAAAGAAATGACTAAGTAGCCATGAAAATTAAGAGAGCTCCCATTTTGTTTTTGATCCTAAACTAAACTAAAAGAAAGATAGCCTAAAAGAAGAGAGGGCTAATTACATGAACATAAGGGGTATTTATACATGTATGAAACCCTAATCCACTTTTTTGGGAACTACCCAAATTGCCCTTGAGGTAATGTGGCCACCAAGTAATCATTAGCATGTCTTAATCCCCCACTTAAATGTACATGTAGCTTTAATTTCCATTAGCATAAGCATTAGCTCCTAAGTGTACATCATGGTAAGTGGGTAGGTGGGGTCCTCCATGTTTCATGAAATGAATTATTTCCATCTTCATTTGTTTCATTCTTCTTGTGCATGAATATTTTCCATGAAGCCTTTTCCATTTGAATCCAAATTCCTATAAAAATCACAAAATATCCAAGTAAAAATTATCATATTAATATATGTACAAAAATGACCATTTTGTCCCTATATGAAAATGAATATATGACGATTTGAAAAAAAAATAATTGGTTTACCCAATATGATCATTTATTTAATTAAATTCGATTTAATATGGAAGTAAAAATATGCACATTTACATGCATATCAAATACCCCCACACTTATCTTTTTATTCGTCCTCGAATAAACTAAAAACTAAGATAAATCTGTTTTTGTAGGAATCACGATTGCATTGAGCATATGCAACAAGCCGTTAAACCTCTGGGTGCCCCCGATAGGACGAGTGTTGTCTCGTGAAAGTTTTCAGCAGATACTACCCACAAAACCTAAATGCAAGATTTATTTACAAAGATATGGATGCAAGTTTTTAAAAATATTTACAAATAAAGGATTTACTTTCAAATTGACACGAATAAGTTAAATATAAGTTTTGGTTATTATCAAGAAATTTAAGTCTTTTACTTGTCAAAATTTCCGATAAAAACTAAGTTATCATCACAATTAAACTCAGGTTTGGCTAGTTGTTTCGGTTGATAACATAGTGTAAGTATGAAATAGATCCTTGGTTGATTATCAAAGTTTATCAAAGTGGTATTTCTATTTCTTTTGAATAACAAATCGAATCAGATAAGTGAAAATAGTGCTCGGATTTCAATTGCTTACTCTCTCTTATTTGAAAATTTTATTGAAATTAACAATATTTACATATGCCTAACTTAGAACTGAGGCCGGATATATTACCCATGCACTGCCTTTCGGGCTTATTGAGGGGAATACAAAGTATGGTGAGTGAACACACAAGTGTGAACACCTATTGATTGTAGGCATTATTAATAAAAGAATTTTTATATACATACACCTAGCTCAGATAAACTAAGGCCAGATATACCGATCATGCACTGCCTTTTGGGCTTACGTGAGAAGGGCACAGAGCATGACGAGTGTACACACAAGTGTGCACCTATTGACCGTAGGTGTTAATAAAAAATATACATATATACTTTTTTTTTGTTTTGTTTTGAAGAGAGAGTTTTGCAAAATTATCTTAGCACCATTTAACTTAGAAGACAAAAAAATGTTATATCCTTTTATTTGAATTCACCACTTTTTAAAACAAAGATCTTCAATTAGGATATTTCATAATTAACACGTATGAACCTTCCTATATACTAGTTAAACCATTGTTATTTGTAATCAAACTTTATTTTTATTTTTGTTGAGACAAATAAATTTTCAAAAATTCCAATTTAATAAACCAAAACCATATATTTATCATATAGTGTTTCTTTGAAAATAAATCAAAATGCTAAAAAAATTGTTTTTGGATTTTCTTTTTTTTTAAAAATTTTTGAATTTTGGAAAGAAAATGCAAAATAAACAACGAAAATTAAAAAAACGAAGATGAGCTCCCCCCTCACTCTTGATTTTGACTGTGTCTCCACAGTCAAACCAAGTGAAAGGAACGTTTATTATTATTTGCATGAAAATGAAATGTATTCACACGGCATCAGAAAGTATATCGTTAAAAAGTAAATGAAACGGTCTTCCAAAGACCGATTCATTTGTCTCATCAAGTACGCAAGACGCAGCTGAAGCTTGAAAAACCAAACCTTCAAAGATTTTAAAGTTGAATGTTGATTTAGAAAAACGAATGTAGTTTATTGTAAATCGTACGAGTTGTTTTATTTTCGATGATTTTCGGGGTAGATAAAAAAATTGGTTGAAGTTCAAGTTTATTCTCACCAAATTGAAATTCAAACTCATCATTGACAAATTTTTCGAAATTATCGATTTTAAAATCAAAATGGTGTTTTTAATCTTCCCCTTTAGAATTCGACAACTCATTTTCAAAAAGTCTAAAGAAATCGTGTTCGTTAAATTCGTCTTCCTTTGTTGGATTATCAACAACTTCATTGTGTATCTCAAGTTCAAAATCCAAGTCATTGTATTCAAATTTTTGAAATCGAGAAAAGAAAGATCGAATTTTAAATTTTGTTCCACACCCTCAAAATAATTGAAATCCAACTCAATTACCGTATTTTCAATAACTTCATTAAGATTGTCATTTTCAAAAGTTGTTGTTTGAAAATCGTCAAATTATGTAAAAGATGGATTATCACTCAACTCTTCACACGTTGGGATTTGATTTTGTTGTTTACGTAATTTTTTGTATGTTTCAATCAACAAATTCGTGTGCTCATCGTAAATTTCATTCATTTGTTCAACAAAATCTAATTTATAATTATTAACTTGAGGATTTTTGATTTGGACTTGTTACAGACAAAAATTATCAATTTTAGTAGACGGTGGATTATTATTTGATTCTTCATAAGTTGGGATTTGATTTTGTTTCTCACGAAATATTTTATAGGTTTCACGCAACAAATCCTCGTAATATTTTTCTATTTGCTTAACCAAATCAAATTCATGATTATTAATCTAAGGATTTTCAATTTGAATTTGTTGAGAACAAATATTTTCACTCGCATCGTAGTCGAGATTATTCCCATTGCCAAAATTATATGAAAAGTTGTTCACATTTTCATTTTGATTTTGAAATTCACTTTGGAGTTCGAAATTGAATTGGCATGGGTTATACTCGAAATTGTTTGAATTTTGACGTAAATTCAAATCTTGATTATTTTGAAAACTTTGACTTGAGTTATTGCACAAATCATTCATCCTTTGATTTAGTGTGATGAGTTAAAGTAAAGACAAAATGCTATTTTCAAGAATTGAGGGTTGTTCATTATTTTGAAAATTTTGTGGTTCAAAATTCGAATTGTTTGTACAAAAGTTGTCTTTAAAATATCTGTACGAGTTTGATGTGAAACTATATGGATTATATTGATTTTCACAACTATTGTAAAATTCTTGTGAATATGGAAATTCAGACATTTTCAAGAATATTTTTGGTTTTTTTTAAAGGAAAAATATTTACAAAAAGAATTTATTTTTCAAAAGGGAAATTGATTTTTGTTTTGTTTTTGGATTTTCAAACTTTTTTTTTGAAAAGGTTATATATTTATTTATTTTTTTGAATTTTTGTTTTTCTAAAAAAAAATACTAAGTAATTTTTTTTGGAATTTTGTTTTTGATAAAAAAAATTCAAAAGAAAGGATTTAAAAACAAAATTAAGGAATATTTACAATTTTTTTAGTTTTGGATTTTGAAAATTTTTTTTTGTTTTTTTATAACAAAAAAAATATGTATGAACTAATGCAACTAAATGAATGCAAGGGTTTAATTACAAATGTTCTAACCTAATTAGCTCCTAACCCAAAATTGTATAATCACACATTGTCTAAATCCAACAAGATAGTTCTCAGTCAGGTAACAGACATAATTTATCAGTGCACCATGAATCACCATAGCAATGCAGTCGAAGGTTTAAGTACCTTCAGAGAAACAATTCAGTATAATATTTATGAATCACCGTAATATTTATAACTGATTATTGCTCTGCCATAGCCTAGACACCAAAAAATTAAATTGTTCAAAGAAGACAACTTTTCAATATACAATTAAGAGTTATCGATTTTTAACCGTTATTATTAATCAAAATTCCAAGATAAAATGCAAAACTGAAATTAAACATGTATTAACAATGCAACTACGATGGATTTTTGTTTTGTTTTTGTTTCTGATTTTTTTTTAAAATGCAGCGAACAATAATGCAATTCAAATAAAACTAGAAATGAAAGCAGTAATTTTTTTTAAGCAAGCAATTTTAGCAGCAAATCCTCTCCTTTGCAACCTGAAAAATAAAAACAAGATATATGTACAATATAATTTTTTTAAGGAGAAAAAAAACAAAACAAAATGGAAGCAAACCTTATTTTTTGAGATAAACAAAGGTCAAATGAAAGCAAAGGCAAACAAAATGATTTCTTTTTACTAAAAAAACTTAAACAAACTAAAACTAACCAAATTAAATTAAAAGAAACAACTAAAAGTAAGAACAAATGTACACACCCTAAAAACCCGGCCAAAACTTGTTTTTTTTTCTTTTTTTTTAAATAAAGAGAGAACTTTTTAAAAAAAAGTTTACTCTAAGCCAAAATAAACAAAATAAAAGAAAAGTTAAAATCGAACAAAAAACTCAACCCAAACCCATATACCCGCAAAGCCCAATTAAACAAATGAATATCCTCTCCAGTTCTAAAACACGCTTAAACAAACAACCGATTAAAATGCGATTTAAAAAAACAATTTAGAAAGAAATAGAACCGCGGTGAGGAAATGGGAAGTGCGGTAGGTGGTTGATGCTCTGATTTGGGGTTGATCGATGCTTGCGATTGCGATTGGTTGTTGAAGTGATTTAGGGATTAAGGCAGTTGTATAATCGGCGATTGAGGGTTCGAGGTTGTCGCGGAGGTTGCTCAGGGATGTGCAGTGGTTCGAATTAGAGGATGATTTGGTTATCGCAAGTTCAGTTGGAGGTCGAATTCAGATGAGGTTTGTCTGGTTGGTGGTTTGTTTTGCGATTGGAGATGGAATTTGTGGAATTGCCGAAGTGATTAGTGGAAGCGGTGATGAAGTCGCTTGTGAAGTCTGTGGTGATAGTAGAAAGGAGGAATTTGTGATGACAATTTGTGATGGCAGGTGGTTGCGGTTATGTAGTGGGGTTTTGGGGAGCAGTTTGTTGAAAGTGGTGAAGGCTTGAAGCAAGGCAGTGGTGGAGTGGGGGATTGCATGATCGATGTTGAACTGAAGAGCTGCAGTGCACCGAATTGGAAGTTGTAGAAGTGTTTGTGGTTGTAGGTGGTTCTGTGGTATGTTGGTCAGTGAAAGGGATGTCAGTTTTATGGTTGTGGGAGATCATTGAAGATGCAGCAAGGAGTGGGAAGTGGGTAAGTGATAATGTAAGTTGTAGTTCAGGGTTGTGATGTTTGTAGTAAGTAGAGGCTGTTAGCGATGATTGGCAGTTGACAAAAGTGGTGATGTTCGAACAGGGGAAAGTGGTGATGTTGGTCAGAGGGTATAGGGGGTGGTCTGTTGTTGTGAAGAAGTGGTTTTGTTTGTGGTTGGATGGTAGTGGCGGGGGGATGGTCCAAGTGTGGATATTCACGTGGCAGTTTTGTTTTGGTTGTATGGTTCTGTGAAGTGTAGTTGTAATCTTGGTGAAGTAGTTGGTGAAAGTGGATGTTATATTGTGTCAGGGAGGTTGAACGATGAAAAGATGTCTGGCAGTGGAGTTTCAGGTGCAGTGCGGTGGTTGTAGGAGGATGGAGTGGGTGGAGACAGGCTAGAGCAGGAAGTAGGATGGGATGAAGAAGGAGTGAAAACAGAGAGGAATGGTTGTGCATGGCTGTGCATAGTGAACAGTGCACAAATGTAAACTGTTTTTTTTGTAAATTGTAAAATAAAAACTTGTAAATGAAATAGAAAATCGAATGGAATAATTTTTTTTCTTTTAGAAATCGTGTATGCTCTTTTTTTTAAATAATGAAAATGCAAATGGAAAAGTAAACTAGCAAACAACAAACAACAAAATCAAAATGCACACAAAAATCACAAAAACACTCAACCCAACAATAATCTTTTTTTTAAATGCAAACACACACAAAATAAAAACACACAAAAATCAAACAACAATAATTCGAAGAATAGAAAACCAAAATCAATACTATTCCCCGGCAACGGCGCCAAAAACTTGTTCGTCGACAGGAATTATATCAAGTTAGAAAACCATCGAATGAATTTAAATTAAAATTAACTACAATCGCACGGCGTACAATGTTAGTATGTGGCGAGTACGGGTTGATCCGTAGGGAATTGTTAGATTTTGAATCTCTATTCAATCAAACTAACCAAAGATTTAGAAAGTGTTAAGCTAGAAAATGAGAAAACTAACAAACTAACAACTAAAAAAAAGTGAATGAAAACTATGAGAATAAAATGACAATTTAGGGATAAATCCACTCTCTAGATCACATAATTCACCAAAATGAAATTATGATCTCTCTTATTTGGCCTTTAGTGGATTTAATTGATGTGCTTATCATAAGTATGACATATTTGTGCTATTAATTAGCCCAACATAGGCCATCAAACTTTAACACACCCCTTAAACCACTTACTAATTCTCATGAAAAATGTCAACAAGTTGAAAATGAAATCTATTTTAAGCATGGCCTATTAACTATTAATTAGAAATATAGACCATCAAATTTTCATTTCAACATTCACTTCATTACCATAATCATATGTAGATGAAGAGGTAATTTGTGTTTAGTGATTGTTTAAGCATAGCCTATTTGATGTCAACAATATGGGCTATCAAATTTAAAGCAAAAACGACAAGTTAAACCACTTCAAGCATTGTCATTAAGCACAAAAAGAGAGCTATAACTATCAAAATGTTGAAGCTACATGATTAGAGAGCTTCATTACCCCTAAATTGAAGGGGTTTAGCCTATCATATTTGTTATCAAATCAACAAATATAGCTTGCAACATAAAACAAAAAAGAGAGGAAAAGATAGCTAAATGAAAGAAAGAACTAAGCTAATCTAATTGCATAAAATAAAATCTACACTACTAACATGAAAAGAAAGAAATAAACAAGAAAAGACTTGAATTAAAATTGCATGAAAATAAAATTACATAAAAGAAATGGCTAAATAGCCATGAAAAGAAAGAGAGCTCTCATTTTATGTTTGATCCTAAACTAAACTAAGAGAAAGAGAGCCTAAAAGAAGAGAGGGCTAATTACATGAATATAAGGGGTATTTATACATGTATGAAACCCTAATTCACTTTTTTGGGAACTACCCAAATTTCCCTTCACTACACCAGAAAAGTCATTTTGCCACGGCTCTGGGCCATGGCTAAATAATTTTGCCACGGCCCAGAGCCGTGGCAAAATGGGGAGTGGCAAAATTTTGTCATGGCTCCGAGCCGTGGCAAACTTTTATTCAGCCACGACTCTCAACCGTGGCAAAATTAATATTAGCCACGGCTTGGAGCCGTGGCTAAATAAAATTTTACCACGGCTTTGAGCCGTGGCTATTTGCATTTCTTGAATCATCGATGTTAGGTGGACTTGAATCGATGTGGCCACATTAAATCGAGAAAGAAAGAATAAGATTACGTAGGAAATAAAAATACCAATAGGCTTGTAGTTGGTATAACTTAAATCCAATAGATATAAACAACCTCTTTGCATTTCTTTTTAATATCAAAATTAAATCTACTGGAATAACCCTTTGACATCCCAATCATAGTTTAGTTATTAATTTTATAGCAGACTAGAATAAAAGGACTATTTGGCAACAACGATCAAAAATTTATGTTGGCGATCATAAACAGGCAATCTCATATGTGTGTGAATGGATGACCACGAATAAAAAGATAGCATAAACATATTTTATAACATTTGTTTTATAGAAGAAGTGAACAATACGGGAAAATCATCTCATATCTGTAGGTAATGGTAATGGGTATAGAGCTACATAAAGAAAGCTTATATAAAATTAATGCACGTATAATCACTTTTCATGCATTTAAATTGCTTTTGCTTTGAACTGAAGGAACGTCCTATACACCATCATTTCCAGTCTCCTTTTCTCCATACCCTGCTTTCTTACCTGCTCCCACAATTGCAGAAATCACTTTGCCTAGTATTTTTGCCTTGATTTGACATCTTTTTGGCAGTGGACTTCGAGTGCCTGTTTTCTTTTCTGAGATTTGAATTTGGTAGCTAGTAGCAATTATAGAATTTTGAGCTGAGCAAAGATTAATGAATATTTAAGTTAAGAGTTTATGATCAGGTAGATAGTGGTAGTTGGATATATATATATATATATATATATATATATAGACAATTTCACATTACCCATGATGGTGATTCTAACTAGAAGTGATTTTCAAATATGATACGTGATAGTTCTAGACTTTCAATTTTTGACGCTAAGTTTACCTACCATATGCGTTTCATCATTCAATGTAAATGTTCAAGATAAAGATACTCCACACATTAGAGGGGTTATAAGAATAAACAGTATTACAATTTGAAATCAACAGCATGGTTCAAGCAATATAAATTAAATGAAAATGTCATCATATATACTTTCAAAAGATTTTTTTTCAATAGATAGGTATTTTTCTGCCAGTTGACATACTTGACTACTAAATATATGCTTGGATTTTTAATACTGAGTAGTTATTTTAGCACGAAGATAATGTGAAAATCCCTTTTAATTTACAGTAGAAGGATGAACGCTAAATCCAGCTGAACTTTTAAGGTGGCTTCACTTTTTATTATTTACTAGAAGATGTTCAAGGTATTTTATTGATTATTATATGTCTAAGTCCAAGATGTCATTGGGAATAAAATTTCAGGATAATCTTCCAAACTCTTGGATGTACATAGATTTTCTATAGTTTCAGCATAACTGAACTGTTAAGAATCCATATTTGACATTAAAATATGATGTCTCCCGTAACAGTCTGCTTTATGAAAATAGATCAAATTAAAAGTAGCAGGTCGTGGCCCAGTGACTTTAACAAAAATATTCTTCTATTTAAAATTAATAACAATCTAGGGTTTAATATCTCCTAGCATCATGGATTGGTATGAAATTATGGATTTTGTTAGGTATCACAATTTATTCTATGGAAAAGTTGTGTACATGTGATTTGATAAAGATTTTGTTTTAATATTTTCAGACGTATTCGTTTTCTTGAAGTAACCGTTGTTAGATCAAGAGCAGTAATATTTTTAGACGTATTTGCTATATCCCGTAGCATTCCCACCATGTTGACATTCAACTTTATCTAGTTTTGTTAGAATCTCATGATCTCATTGCGAAACTTAAGGTGCATTTTCCGTCCATGTCTTAATATTGGGTACTTCACTTAATCAGTTGGTTCAGTGTACTTGCGTGATTGTGTTTAAATGAGAAGTATATTCATGTGTATTCATGTTGTAAATAAAATCAACCTTTAACTTCTCACTTTTGAAAATATACAATTTAAGCTTCGAAACACACACTGAAAGCAAACTGTTTTAGGAATCCAATGTTTCTAAAAATACTTGGAAACTGAACTAAAAACTGAATCAGTTAACGAAACATAAAATAAAAAATTGTTACCTTCAGCAAAGGATTTCAGCAAATGTGAAGCCAAAATGAGGTGGTCTTGTCCACAAATCACCTAAAGGAAAAGGAGAAAACCTCTGCACTACAACAAAAATGTGTGAATAGCTAATATTGATGTTTATTTATATCAATATAAATATCAATAGTATAGAATGATACTTGTATTTATCTATATTGCATATATTATTATAATTGATATTTTTCAATTGCTCATATCATCCTATATAGATATTCAATTATTTTGTTACATATATCGTTCTATTGCCCATAATAGAATGATTGGAATATAAATAAATGAATATCAGTATAGAATGTTATTTATTTATACCAGTATAACTGATATTTATTTATATCAGTATAAATGATATTTATAAATGAATAACTGTTGATATTTATACCAATGTAACTACTATTTATTTATAATGCTTATAAATATCCGTGCAACTGGTATTTTTCTATTTAGAAGTTTCAAAATATTATGCACAATAGAATGATATATGCAACAAACTATAGCAACTTGCAATTAGTACTTAAAATAATCTGAACTAGAAAACAAAAATCACTCATCTAGATGTAAAACTTCAAATCTCACATAGTGACGATAGAAACTCAAGTTTGTTATATTTCAATTGAAAGTTACTTCATATCTTTAAAACAAAGTAGAAATAATCTTCGAACATACATATTCAAACTGGTAAATATCATTCATAATATTCACACATCAAACTAATATTTTGCAATTAGTAATATTCAAAATACTATATTTTCTATAGTGGATAAAATTCATAATATTCAAACTGATATTATATCAGTTCATATATATGATATTTATGTTCATTTATCGTATATATCAGTTGCATATGTCAGTTGTGAATCATGTATACCAGTTCATATGCAATACACAGTTTAATACAGATGTAAATTAGATGTAACTGAAGAAGAAAAATGAAGAAGGGCAATTTAGTTCATATGCAATACATAATTTAATTAAATACAAATTAAATGTAAGTAAATTAATTCATAGTTTAATACACACTTTAATACAGATTAAACTGCTAAACTAATTATATGAGTTTGAACTATATAAGTTTAATAAACAGTCGCAATTTAGTATCAGAAACTATATGAGTTTAGTAGACACTATATGAGTAAATTTACGCTATATGAGTCTAGTATCAAACTATCAACCATGTTAATTTAGACTGTAAATTCACAAACAACAAACATAATTTCATTTAATTTATAAAACCATAAATAAGTTTGAATCTAGATTTTATAATACTTCTTTTATATGTTCTTTTACTAGCTTATTTATTTTAATCTTGTCATAAAAGAATTTTAATTATCTACTTAACCATATTTATTTATATATAAAAACTTCTTCAAAAACTCGTACATAGGTCATTCATTAAAATAAGACTATTCATATATGACCAATTAAGGCAAGGCAAGGCAACCCAACAAGAAAAGCAATAATACATCATACATGGGATGAAACAAAGCATTATATAGCAGCTAACAAAATGAACACTAAGCACATATAAAGGACGAAAAAAATATTTAGGTAGGATGCTTATCTCATTTATTTAGCAAAGGACATTTTTCAAGTCAAATCAATATAGCAAGCAACACACAATATTTAAGTGAATAATGAATTATACATATAGGTTTACACATCCTTTAACATTGTCAGTTCACTTTTTCATGCTATGAAACAAAGCCACATGGCCAAACTTCTCTAAATTCAAGAAAGCAATTTGTTTTCATTTAATATTTTCCTCCCTATTAATGTATAAATAGTCAACCACAAATTTTGCGTTCATTTTTAACTTATACTAAGGTTTGGAAGTAAGGACACACACGTCAGTTGTTCCTAACAAGCAAATACATGGACTTAAAAAGTAGTTTTATAAACATTCTTTCATTCTTATTTAGCAATTTAATAGTTGCTAGTGCAAAGAAAATGTGACTATAGACATACTATAGAATTAGCTTTTCAAATCACAAACTAACTAAGAAGCACTGTTATAAATTATTTTCAGCTATTCATAAGAAACTACAATTTTTTGAGTTTGCAAAACAGTTTACTAAAAACACACACATATAATATATATAGCAACTAGGTAGCTTGTGAATACTTGAATAAAATTATAGTGTACTATCACTTTAAAATCATCACCACAACCTAGGGAAAAAGAGAAAACTTATGGAGATTCAGCTGCACCAAATGAAATAAAAATCTTCTACTAGTTTATATGAAATTTATTCTTTTCATAAAATAATTATATACTTACATATATTATTGTTTAAATAAAACAAAACACATACATATTTCAAAAATTTTAATGGCAAATAGTGTGACAAACTCTAAGCTATTTTATTCAAAAGTAAATGCATGTGTGTAGCCTATCACTTACATTTATTTCATAGACTGGCCAAATTCCTATTTAACCTGACACCTTCCTATATAAAATACAAACCATAGTTTAATATATTTCCATGCATAAAATGTGGCAAAGGTATAAGTTAAGTCGTGTTACAGAAGCTCTGGTGCATATACGGACAACTAATATATTTATCTCTGTAAGGACATTCACAAAGGTAAAACTTTTTAGCTCAAAATTGCTTATATGAAGGTAGAATATAACTGCTATTCGAGCTGCATAACATCACTTATATAGAATTATCTTCAGTTTTTACAAGCTAAAATTTCCAGTATGTTATCATTAACATGACTACTGTTTGCACAAAAAATGGACAAACACCTCGAAGTTATATGATTTAGTGGATCTTATGTTGTTCTTAGCGATTTGGGTAATTTACGCAAATATATGAAAAGCAGGGGCTAAACTGTAAAAAGACACGCAAATTTATAGTGGTTCAGCCAGAATGTGCCTACGTCCACTTTATATGTTATTTCTCTTCTTTTGATTACAAGTACAGAGCTTTAATACAAGTAAAAGAAAGTTGTTTGAAAGTTTCTTCCGTGCTTGAGCTCTCAAAACTTGTCCCCATTGTTGTACCCCTGCCCCTCTATTTATAGAGTGAGGTTGGGGGCAGGGGTCTTGGATGTATATAGCTGCTGGTGGGCCTGGGCTGATGCAATCTGGCCTGGCACACCTTGGTTCGGCATCCCATGGTTCGGTGGTAGGAGTGCGATGGTGTGGACCGGTAATGCTTGGTCCGGGGGTTTGGTTCGGTGAGGTTGGTCTGGTGGTTGGGTTGGCGAGGCCGGATGAGAGTTGGTTCGGTGGGAGACCGGATGAGAGTTGGTTCGGTGGGAGACCGGATGAGAGTTGGTTCGGTGGGAGACCGGATGAGAGTTGGTTCTTGCCTTTTGGTTCGGTGGTAGAAATGCACACAACACTTGCCCCCCAAAGTAGGGTATGTGCGTGCGCATGGCGTGCTTTGCTTTAAGTTTGGAGGAGCTTTCTTCCGGTTTTCATTACCGAGCCAACCGGTCCGGTAGTCCACTTTCGTCTATAAGTAGAGGCCATGTGCCACCGTTATTCCCTACCAAGTGTAACAACCGAACCAGATCCCTCCTAGCCGAATCAACTTCTTTGCCGAATCACGTTGCCAGCCGAATCAAGGTGAGGTTCTTTTTGCCGAATGAATTCACGAGTTGAGTGCCGAATGAACTTTCGAGTTGAGTGCCGAATGAACTTACGAGTTGAGTGCCGAATGAACTTTCGAGTTGAGTGCCGAATGAACTTACGAGTTGAGTGCCGAATGAACTTACGAGTTGAGTGCCGAATGAACTATTGACCTGTTGCATCTGCCCGCCGAATGAACTGTTGTATCGAGTGAACATGTGTTTCACACTTCGAATTTTTAAGCGAAATTCCAGATTACGCTGCTTGTATATTCTAACGATATACTTTTCCCATGTTTGCAGATAAATGTCTCGAAAAGTTGAAACTCGATCAGATAAGAGGAGATCCGGGGGTGAAGGAGAGTCCTCGGCCGTGCCCCCAGCTCAATCAGGATCGGAGCGTCATGGGCCCGCTCCGAGGTCATTAGTGGATGGATATGGTCCCCAGGAGCTGCTGGATTCCCCGCCTGACTGCTTTCCTAGCTCTCTCAAAGAGGAGCAACTCGATGTTATATCTCGTTCCTTTGGGATCGATAGAGCCCTCATGCTGCTGCCGGGCCCAGGAGTCATGCCATACAGTCCTCCCGAAGGATACTTTGCTTATAGTAGGTACCATTGCATGTGTGGGGCTATCCCGCCTCTCAATGCTTGGGTAGTCAGCTTCCTCACGTATCTGAAGGTGGCCCCATTCCAGCTTCAGCCCAACTCTTATGCCATACTGGTGAGCCTTTTCGTTATCTTTCGGAGGAAGTATGGTCGCGCTCCCTCCAACCGGGAGATCCGGTACTTGTATAATTTAAGGGGCTTTAAGAAGGGGTCCCCATATATTAGCTTGGAGTCCGCTGTGACCTTCAAGCCGGTCCTGGACCTGTACTCTAAATTCAGCATGTTCAAGAAAGAGTGGTTCTTTGTTAGGGACGACTCCGTCTCCATCCGGCGCTTTACCTCTGGATGTAAGTTGATGCTTTTACTTATAACTTTTATTCCGATTGCGATGCTTCTTCTCATACTTTCTCATTTTTGCTAGCGACAGGTGGCTTTCCGGTTGTGGAGACTGACCGCCTGGTTCAGACGGCGGATGAGATAGAAGCCATTCTTGGGAAATACAGATCATCTGCCTTCTTGATTAGAAATGCGATTCTTCTGGAATATAACTTGATCCTTCCGCAGCAGTCTGTAGTTAAGCTGAGGGAAACGGTGGAAGAGAGGGCGGCTGCTCAGGCTAAGGGAGGCGTTGCGGCAGAGGGTGGAAAGAGAAAACCATTCACGAAACCTCCAGCCGTCGGAGGTAAGAAACTTAAGAGGTCGGACGGTCCTTCTCCCAGCAATTGTCCACTTACTCAGGGGGAGATAGATGCGGAGGAAGAAAGAGGTGAGGCTGAGGGCGGAAGTGACGTTGAGCGTCTTGGTGATGATGGTGGCGATGGACAGGGTGGTGATGGTTCCAGGGTTCTGTCTTCTGGGCAAGTAGGCGAAATGCAAGAGTGGACGGATGATGCTTTCCGCCAAGCTTTTGAGGGGTTGGATGATGATCCGGCTCTGGTAGAGAAGACCGGGAAGGCGGACAAAGCCGGGACTGGTGCAAGTGAGTCTTCTCCGACTATTCCGGCCAAGATGGCTCTGACGACTCAAGGTGAACTCTTGACCCCTGCATGCTTCACTAATGATAGGGACTTAGGAACATTTTATGACCCGCTCCCGTCCTGGAATGAAATCCAGGACTTATTGCAGTATCCCACTCCTCCCCAGGGTTTGTACAACCACAGCTGTGTTTCTTTTCCTTTTCTAACTTGTAATCTACCGCGTTTCTTGAATCATATAGTAATGTAAGATTGTGACACTTGTTCTTTATGTCAGGAGCAGGCAAGACGCCCAAAGCTTCAGACCTTCGACACAGGCTCGAGCAATATAAACTTTCCAAAATTTCTGCTAAGCCGAAGCCCTCAACCCAACGCTCCGGAGATGTAGTCGGATACCGTCCTCTTCTTGGGGTCATCGAAGAGGGTATTCAGCAGAGGAAGAGGAGTCATCCTTTACCCGAAACTTCGCTCGGTCCTCAGCCTCCGGCTCAGCCTATTCATGATATTACTGAGGAGGGTAGCGAGTTTGTACCTTCTCCACACCCGTCCGGAAACCCTTCTGTTATTCATATCGACCATCCCGACTTGGCCCGTAATCCATTCGCGGGTCATCCTGATCTGGATCCAGGTTCTCATGATATTACTTTTGACGAAGTCACTGGTGAACACCTTCTCCCCCGTAACCCCATGGTACGAGTACTTGATGAAGCCAAGTCCTTAGATCTCGATCTACTCACCACTCGTATAGTCACTATGGGAGACGAGGCCAAAGCTAATACTGATCGGGTGGCAGAGGAGACCAAGAAGCTGATGGGGCATCATGCTCGGCTGGTTAAGGCCGGAGAGGAGATTGGGAGCACCAATATCCGACTTCGATTGGTGGTTTCGGATCAGGCCAAGCAGCTTGCGGATCAGGCTATCCAGATTTCTCAGCATGAGGCTGCTACTGGGCGATTAAGGAAAACCATGGAAGAGGCCAGTCGGGCCGAATTGCGGAAAATGGAAGCTGCTTGCAAAGAGCGGATTGACATGGCTATTGCCACGGTGGATGAGGTTCGGAGAGCGGATCTTGAGCAGGTGGAGGAATTGTCCGAGAAACTTGAGGCTGCAGAGCTTGCCCAAGCTAAGTTGAGGGAAGAGATGGAGGTGATGCGGAGGTCCCTTCAGGCTGATTGCTCGAGATATAGACTGGAGAGAGATGCTGCCGTCGAAAGGTTGTCGGCCTCCGATGCCCGGATGAGGGAGTTTGAGGAGAACGAGGGAATGATGGATGACATGCTCCAGGACATGTATTTCCGAACTTGGAAGCAGGGCAATCTCTCTTGGATGGATGATTATCCCAGGGTCATGGCCAAGACCTATCTTCGGGCTTTGGAGGAGGCTAAAGCTGATGCAGATAAAGAGGGTGGAACGGTCTTCAGTATGGATGTGGTCACTGCCCAGTTCACCAAGGAGGAGAAAGTGGCGGTAAAGGAGGGTATGCGGCTGCTTGCTGCTGAAGAGGAAGGTGTGCAGGTAGAGGATGACGACCAGGATGGTCAAGAAGCAGGTACTGGTAAGTTTTCCTTTCTAGTCTTTCCGTTAACTTGGTTACTCATCACTAATGAATCCTTTTTATGACCGGACAGGCGGGCAAAAGAGCAAGGACAAGACTTCGACGCAACCGGCTCCCTGATTGGACCTGGAAAATTCTTTTTGTAGGCTTGGCAGTGTTGTATCTGTTAGTCTTAAGACAGTAGAGTAACTTCTAAGTTGTAATTCTTGCTACTTGTAATAATATTATTCTTGACGTGTAATTTTTTAGCTTAAGCTGATTCTGTCGTTTCTTGAATATTTGTTGCTATTTCGACATATCGTATGAGAAATGTAGCTATGTATATTCTTGTAATTAAATTGTGTTTGATGTCAGATTCTGGTTTTAAATCATAATCTCATGACTTGCAATGTTAGCGTGTGGTGTGAAAAAATTAAATTACAGTCATGCATATGCACATAAAGGAAGAAAATACCGCCTTTCATGTTCTGTTTGTAAATGGCAGTTTCGAATATCTTGTATGACCAAGCATGGAAAGCAGTCGAATGCCCTGTCATCTGATTGTGAATCTTTGCATCCATTGGCGGGTATCTCTTACCCTGCATCCTGTACTTTATGGTTTGTTATAGAGGATAGGAGGAAAGTTTTTTAAGTAAAATTGAAATATGTGAAATGGTAAAACTTCCAGTCACGGAAGGCCTTCGATGTGCTTAAGTTCGTGGCAAACGGGTTTTGTAGTCACTTTCCCTAGCTGTGGGTCTTGGAGACATTTGTCACCCATCTTACGCCTCCGCGGGGAGTTAATTCTTTTTTACCACAGCCGCACTTAAGACACACCGGAGCCGAGATCGCGCACAGTAACTACCCGGGCCATTATGGCCCGTACTCATGGGTATTATTCGACTTACTGTGGCCGGCTAGCGTGGGTGCCGATCGTCAACTGTGAACTGCCCCTGGCTGGCCACACCTTATGTTGGGGCTTATAATCGGTTCACAGTCGCCGGCGAGCCTAACGCCGTAATGAGCTGCCTCGGCTATAGTCGGCCTTCTCGGTGGCTTATAATCGGCTCATTACAGTTGGCTTTAAGGGCCGTCGCGAGCAATGAGTTAACCCGCAGCAGAGGGATGCTGGAGCAAAAGTGTCTCATTGGCGAGGGCATAGATTCGCATAGTACCTGTTGGGTCTTGTCCACGTGAAGTTGCATCGTGGAGTGCTTTGAATAGAAATGCTATATGCTCAGGATTTTGTTCAACAGAAAAGGATAAAGTTAACAAGCAGCCAAGATACAAAGGAACAAGTTAAAAAAGAGACAAGGCTTTTTTAAAGTGGTTCGGCACGAAAAAATGCCTACGTCCACTGATTCTCTTTGTTAATTCACTTCATATGGGCAATACAAGTTAAGAAAAGTATCGACGGAGGTGTTGGATGTTCCATGCCCTCTGGAACACCTCTCCGTCCACTGTTGACAAAATATAGGCTCCGTTGTGGAGATCTTTATGAATTACATATGGTCCATCCCAGATTGGGTCTAGTGCTCCGGGGCGAGGGAAGATTCTCTTGAGGACAAGATCCCCTTCTCGTAAGGTACGATGCTTGACTTTGGAGTTGTATTGTGCTGCCACCTTTTGCTTGTGGGCTGCTGTTTTTAGGACTGCATCATTCCTTCTTTCCTCGACTAGATCCAAAGACATGTTGAGGAGCTCTTCGTTCTCTTCTGGGTTATAGTGGATCCTACGGTGGGAAGGCACAATGGTTTCAACTGGGAGCATAGCCTCCGATCCGTATGCCAAAGAGAAAGGAGTGTGCCCTGTTGATGTTCTGAAAGATGTGCGGTAGGCCCATAGTGCCGTAGGGAGTTCATCCACCCAAGCGCCCTTTGACTTTTCGAGCTTCTTTTTGATCAGAGTTTTCAGAATTTTGTTGACTGCTTCGACTTGTCCGTTTGCTTGGGGATATGCTACGGATGAGAAGCTTTTGTGAATTCCGTGTTCTTGGCACCAGTTGGCGAATTCCTCGCTGTCAAACTGAAGTCCATTGTCTGATATGATTTTTAGTGGGACTCCGTACCTGCACAGAACATTTTTGATTAAGAAGTTGATAACTTTCGCTGAAGATACTTTATTTAGAGGTTCTGCTTCCACCCATTTGGTGAAATAGTCGACTGCTACTATAGCATATTTGGCGCCGCCTCGACCCATTGGCAGTTCACCGATTAAGTCAATTCCCCATACTGCAAAGGGCCAAGGGCTGGTCATCTGAGTAATCTCGGTTGTTGGTAGCCGAGGGATCTTAGCAAATTTTTGGCATCTGTCACACTTTTTGACGAAATCTAAGGCGTCCTTGCTTAAGGTGGGCCAGAAATATCCGTATCGGAGTATCTTTTTTGCTAACGTTTGCCCTCCGGTGTGATCTCCGCAGCTTCCTTGATGAATGTTGGATAGGATTTCCTTGGCTCCCCTTCCGGCGACACACCTTAACAATGGGTTAGAGAACCCGCGCCGATAGAGGATGTCTCCTTGTATTGTGTAGCGGGACGCTTTCCTCAAGATTTTCTTGACTTCGTTACGCCCATCGGGTAGTGTGCCATTCTGTAGGTAGTCTCGGATGGGAGTCATCCAAGTTGCCTCTTCGGTTGCAGCTATCAGATTCACTTGCTCAAAACTTGGGATCGTTTGCTTTGAGACAGTTACTGCTCCGAAGATGGCGACGTCTCTCATACTTGCTTGCTTTGCCAATTCGTCGGCCTCTTGGTTCTCTTCCCGAGGGATGTGTTTGACTAAGTAGTGGTCCAATCGGCTGAGAAGTAACTTGGTCTTCTTTAGATATGCTATGAGTCGCTCTTCTCGAGCTTGGAATTCCCCTAGTATTTGATTAACAATAAGCTGAGAATCGCTGTGAAGACACAAAGAATTGGCTTCGATCTCGATAGCAATTTCCGATCTGGCTATTACTGCTTCATATTCCGCATCGTTGTTGGTGGCAGCGAACTCCAACCTTATAGCATAGTGCAGTTTATTTCCCCTGGGAGTGATTATTACCACACCTGCCCCCGAGCCTTGTTCGTTAGATGCACCGTCCACAAAGAGATTCCACTTGATATCTTCTGTTATTTCCAGTTGCTTCTTATCCTCGTTGGTAGTGAATTCTGCAATGAAATCAGCCATGGCTTGTCCCTTGATGGCGGTGCGAGGGTGATAGGTGATATCATATTGACTCAGCTCAATACACCATTTAAGTAGTCGCCCGGAAGTGTCGGGACGATGGAGTACCTGCCTCAGTGGTTGATCGGTCAGAACTTTGATGGAATGGGATTGGAAGTAGTGACGTAGTTTTCGTGAAGTGATTAGTAAACAGTATGCTAACTTTTCAAGCTTAGGATATCTGACTTCTGCTCTAGTAAACCTTTTACTGACGAAGTAAACTGGTCGTTGCGTGCGGTTGTCTTCTCTTACCAAGGCAGCGCTTAGAGCGTGAGATGACACAGCAAGGTATAGGTATAATTCTTCGCCTTCGCTTGGGGTCGAGAGTACCGGTGGTTTCTGGAGATGTTCGATTAGGTTAAGGAAAGCGGTTAAGCATTCGTTCGTCCATTCGAACCTTCCTTTATCTTTCTTTAGAGCTTCGAAAAAGGGGATGCACTTGTCCGTTGCTTTGGAGATGAATCGGCTTAGGGCGGCCACTTTTCCATTTAGGCTTTGCATTTCCTTTCGGGTGGAAGGTATCTTGATGTCCCTTAATGCTCGGACTTGTTCAAGGTTTGCTTCTATCCCTCGGGCATGGACGATGAATCCTAAGAATTTTCCCGATGACACTCCGAAGGAGCACTTTAGTGGATTCAACTTCATTCCATACTGTCGAAGTACCCGGAACATTTCACCTAGGTGGCTTACGTGATCTTTGGCTTTCCGTGATTTCACCAGCATGTCGTCTACATATACTTCCATTGTTCGTCCTATCAGCCCTGCAAACATCTTGTTGACGAGGCATTGGTAGGTGGCTCCTGCATTTTTAAGTCCGAAGGGCATCACTTTGTAGCAGTATAAACCCCTATCGGTGATGAAACTAGTGTGGTCTTGGTCGGGAGCATGCATAGGAATTTGGTTATATCCTGAGTATGCATCCATAAAAGACAGGAGTTCGTGCCCGGCTGTGCTGTCTACCAGTTGATCGATTCTGGGAAGCGGGAAGCAATCCTTTGGGCAGGCGTCGTTTAGGTTGGAGAAGTCAATGCAGGTCCGCCACTTCCCATTAGCCTTCTTTACTAGTACCGGGTTGGCGATCCATTCTGGGTAAATAGCTTCTCGTATGAAGTCATTGGCGAGTAGATTCTTTACTTCTTCATCGAGGGCTGCTGATCGCTCTGCCCCCATACTTCTCTTTTTTTGTTTTACAGGCGCCTTGGTAGGATCAATTTTTAATACGTGGCATGCTATGTTTGTGGAGATTCCGGTCATGTCAGCGTGTGACCAAGCGAACACATCCAAGTTGTGGCGGAGAAAATCAATGAGTTGTTCCTTCAATTCAGTTTTCAGCTGCGACCCAATTTTCAGTAGCCTACTTGAGTCGTGCTTGTCTACAGATATAAACTCCATAGCCTCTGCAGGCTCGGCGGTGGCCTCCTCCTCTTTGTCCCTAGGGTCTAATTCATTGAAAGGGTCGCTGGTGTATCGAAGAGGAGGGGCTTTCTTTAGTTGCTATGCTTCAAGGCTTTTTGTGCAGAGGGCAATCTCTACACCTTTCCCTTTATCTCTCCTGTGGTTGTTGCGAAGTTCGGTTACATAGCAGTCTCGTGCAATATCTTGGTCTCCTTCCACTTCCCCTACCCCATTGTCTGTTGGAAATTTCATTTTCAGGCACCACAGGGCTAGGACAATCTGGAAGTCAGATAGGGCTGGTCTTCCTAGGAAGGCGTTGTAGGCCGAGTGGTTTTCTATCAGCACAAACGTCTGTTTCCTTACAACGGAGCGGGGATGGCTTTCAATTTCAACGAAGAGGTCCAGCTGCCCGATGGGCATTTTCGCATCTCCAGTGAAACCGTGTAGCGGTTTATCGCAGGGAGATACATCCTTCATTGATAGCCTCATTTTGTCGAATGCGTGTTTGAACAGGATATTTACAGAGCTTCCAGTGTCTACCAGGATTCGGTAAACTTCGGCGGGACCGAATCGGGCAGAGATAACCATGGGATCCATGTGAGGGTACTGTCTTCCTTCTAGGTCGCGTTTACTGAATGTGATGTCATCATTTTCTTTCCGCTTTGGGTGGCGCTCTTCTATAACCGTATTGACACAGTCTTTATTGTCTCTAAGCGACTTCCCCTATCTTTCCATCTCTTTCCAACTTCTGTCTGCGATGTGCGGACCTCCTGAGATGGTATGGACCACTATCTTCTCTTGACTAGAGCTGCTAGCGTTGCGGTCGCCTTTGCCGGTCCCTAGTGAGGGTAGCCTTGGGTTTTCATTGGCAGGAGCTGGAGTCCTGTCTTGACTTTTTACATAGCGTTCCAGTTTCTTTCTTCTGATGTGTTCCTCAATCAGATCTCGGAGATGATGGCATTCGTTGGTATCATGTCCGTGGGATTCGTGGAAGCGGCAGAATTTTGCAGATTTCTGTGCGCTATCTGATTCCTTCTTGTATGGTGGGCGTTTGTATCTAACTTCGCCTTGGGTGGCAAGGAAGATATTTTCGACGGTCTCGTTCAAAGGGGTGTAAGAGTCGAATCTTGGTCCTGGCCGATATAGGCGTTTTTCTACTTTCTTGCCCACAGCATTGTCTCTGGAATCATTTCTTCGAACGTCCCTCGCCACAGCAGGGGCGTTGCCATGGGTCGTCTTACTTTGCTGTCCTGACTGCCCCTCAATGGCAGCATCCTCAAGCCTCATGTATTTCCCGGCTTCATGGAAGAAATCGGGTAAAGTAGCTGGTTTTTCTTTTGTCAATCTTCTAGCAAATTTAGTGTCCGGATGCACCCCACTGCAGAGGGCCATTAGGATAAGCTTCTCATCGGCATCTTGAACTGCGGCTGCTGCGGCGTTGAATCTGGTTAGGTATTGCTGCAGCTTTTCTCTAGG
Source organism: Allium fistulosum (assembly GCA_030737815.1). Classification (NCBI taxonomy): domain Eukaryota; kingdom Viridiplantae; phylum Streptophyta; class Magnoliopsida; order Asparagales; family Amaryllidaceae; genus Allium; species Allium fistulosum. Next base: position 915,006,878 of record CM060908.1, read on the forward strand.
TTTCTGTTTGACGCTGGATAAGGAATAAGCGTCCTTAGGTTGCTCCACATGAATGCGGAACTGACTGATGAATTTTTCTTTCAACATTTCCCATGAGCTGATGGATCCTTGGGGTAGATGACAGAACCAGGAGGTAGCAAGATCTGCTAAGAAGAGCGGGAAGCATTTGCACAGTACTCCTTCTGTTGCTCCACTCATGAGCATATGCTGCGTATACCTCTGTAAGTGTACAACGGGATCGGAGGTTCCTTTGTAGGGTTCCATTGTTGGCATCTTCCATTCTCGGGGGGTGATAGCAATTTCGATATTGCGGGCGAAAGGGCTGGTTACCCTAGCGCCTATCCCTCGATCTCTTTGCTCCCGTTGGACACACTCTCTGAATAAGCGCGCCATCCTTTCATCAGAATTTGGAGCGGACAGAAATGAGTTTGGTTCTGTTCTGTGGGGTTGATTCCGTCCAGACAACCTGTAGGGATGGTATCGTCTATCATTCCTCATATTTTCCAGTGGCTTCCTTTGATCTTCTGGGAGCATGCTTGGGTCAGCTACAGTTGGCCCTTGCCTTGATCTTCCCCTGTTGGGTTCTGATCTAAGCACTTCCTCGGGTCCAACTTCGGGCTGAACTCTAGCTCGGCCCCGTTCACTGGTGTTTCTGTGGTTAGGCAGCATGACAGGCTCAGCTGCAGTTGACCTCCGCCCGGTACCTTCCCCGTTGGGTTCGGCACCAAACGTTTCCTCAGGCCTAACTTCGGGCTGGGCTCGGTCTCGGCTCCTACCACGGCTACTCCTGCCGTTAGCTCCTTCGAAGAAGGAAGATCTTTGCTGTCTCTGAGATCCTCCAGACTGGGACTCGCCCCATGATTCAGTGTTGCGGTTGGATTCTTCAGCGTCCCTCAAGCGTGACATGAGATGGTCCACCAAGGCTTCCTGCTGGGACGTGAAGCGGTTAGTTACTTCAACAACAACTCTGTCCAAATCTTCCCCAGTAATTGCTGCAGGCTGTTCTGTGGCAGGAGTGGTTGGGTTAGCCTGTCCTTCATTTGTTGCCGTTGCTGGAGGAGGACGATTTACTTGATTCGCGGCAGCTGGATCAGGAAGGCTACTGGATGCGATGTTTTTTCCTTTGTTAACATCTTTTCTCTGTTTGGGAGGCATGTTTTCCAAGTGGCGGACGATGCTGTTAGGAAAACTCGTTAAGTAGATGAAGCTGAAGCTTCGAGTTTCTATTCTCTCAGTGAAAGCACCAAAAATGTTTGCACAAAAAATGGACAAACACCTCGAAGTTGTATGATTTAGTGGATCTTATGTTGTTCTTAGCGATTTGGGTAATTTACGCAAATATATGAAAAGCAGGGGCTAAACTGTAAAAAGACACGCAAATTTATAGTGGTTCAGCCAGAATGTGCCTACGTCCACTTTATATGTTATTTCTCTTCTTTTGATTACAAGTACAGAGCTTTAATACAAGTAAAAGAAAGTTGTTTGAAAGTTTCTTCCGTGCTTGAGCTCTCAAAACTTGTCCCCATTGTTGTACCCCTGCCCCTCTATTTATAGAGTGAGGTTGGGGGCAGGGGTCTTGGATGTATATAGCTGCTGGTGGGCCTGGGCTGATGCAATCTGGCCTGGCACACCTTGGTTCGGCATCCCATGGTTCGGTGGTAGGAGTGCGATGGTGTGGACCGGTAATGCTTGGTCCGGGGGTTTGGTTCGGTGAGGTTGGTCCGGTGGTTGGGTTGGCGAGGCCGGATGAGAGTTGGTTCGGTGGGAGACCGGATGAGAGTTGGTTCGGTGGGAGACCGGATGAGAGTTGGTTCGGTGGGAGACCGGATGAGAGTTGGTTCTTGCCTTTTGGTTCGGTGGTAGAAATGCACACAACAACTACTATCTCTAACCAAAACTTAATCTATGTTGATGACCTACTTATTTTCTCTAAAGCAGACCTACTTGTGTAATGTTCATCAAAATATTATTTAACAAAATGGTTAAGTGTGATGGAATACATCTCCATATAAGCAAAACTCTGGTCATGACTGCTAGTATAATGCTGAAACATGTACTATATTGCAAGTAAATGAAAGAGAGAAACATGTTAAGTTCATATAAGCATTCCTCTATCATCCATATACATCAATAAATAACCCGTGCAATGATTTAGTTTACATAGTTAGAAGAAAAACATAATGGTGGGAAGCAAAACCTCTCAGCATAGCAGGCAAAACAGAGTTGATAGCATCTACCATTAGTCCTATAGTTCAGTTTTGGTTACGACACTTTAAGTTGCACACAAGGACTATAAAAAAAATGAAATTTGTGCAAACTTTCAGTGGACAAGCAACACTAACCAAATTTCAGGACTAACAATACTAGGGCAAGAACCTTTCTTAATGCAGTTTTGATTCTCTTAGTTAGGGACATGGAAGATAATGCTCCAGCTGAATAGCAAGGCACTTGAACTTATGAGAAAGAGTTCTTGTGATGGTAAAGCTAAAAAATTATGGCTTGGTTCCTTACAGGTCTAGACTAATCAACAAATTGGGCATCAAGCCTTGAATACTATGAGTGGGGAACACTGAATAGCAGTATTATCCAACAAGGCATGTGGCAGGTCAAAAATCAAACTCAAACAAGAGAAATCGCAGCTGTGATGAGCAAAATCAACATATATAGCAATAAAAATCCAAATTTTTGGTGCAGTAAACATAGTACAGATGGTGAATTAAACGTCAAATCATACGAAAGCAGTAAGAATAAAAATTTGCTAAAATTACCTGGCATAAATTGGCAAGGGACCATGTTCATAGCCCCAAGACGGCTGATTGTTTATATTGTGCAATTACCGACAAGCTTGCAATTGGAGTCGGACAAATCCAGTGGACTAGAGATGGAAAGTATGCTGGTGACAATTATCGGCAGCATAAAACAAACGCGTCTGGGTTACAGTTCTTCAAAATACAGAATTTGGTCCATCCGCCTCGACCTTCCTTATGGCGATGCTTCTCCACGCGACGATCGTACGTGCATGCCAAGTCGCGGCCACTAAAAAGCTTGATCGTCTACACCCACGTCGCATCGTTGCTTGGACCATGCTTGCTTGGGATTTTCACGAGCTAATGATTTGGGGATTAGGGATTTGATTTAGTTTTAGAGGGAGCAAAATGAATACGTTGATTTTCACAAGCCAATGATTTAGGAATGAGATTTAGGGCGCAGGGGGATAATGGATGAGATTTTGGAAGGGGTGTTCTATTTTTTTGGAGAAGGCTATGTTGAGGTCGGAGTGGGTGAAATTTTTTGATAACTTTGGCACGGTCTAAGGCCGTTCCAAAATTGTCACGGTCTGTAACCGTGGTAATTTATTTTACCACGGCTCAGGCCCATGGTAAAATTGCCATAATTTTTGCGCATCTGGGTGTGGCAAATTAAGCTGTATGGTGTAGTGTTTGAGGTAGTGTGGCCACCAAGTAATCATTAGCATGTCTTAATCCCCCACTTAAATGTACATGTAGCTTTAATTTCCATTAGTATAAGCATTAGCTCCTAAGTGTACATCATGGTAAGTGGGTAGGTGGGGTCCTCCATGTTTCATGAAATGAATTATTTCCACCTTCATTTGTTTCATTCTTCTTGTGCATGCATATTTTCCATGAAGCCTTTTCCATTTGAATCCAAATTCCTATAAAAATCACAAAAATGTCCAAGTAAAAATTCTCAGATTAATATATGCACAAAAATGACCATTTTGCCCTTATATGGAGATGAATATATGACGATTTGAAAAAAAGTTGAATTTTGGTTTAAACATGTTAAAATACCCAATATGATCATTTATTTAATTAAATTCGATTTAATATAGAAGTAAAAATATGCACATTAACATGCACATCAACATAAATACATACATATACACACAATATATAAACACAAGATGGTGAGATAACTTATCCAAATCCATGCTAAACACAAGCTCAAGCACACATAAAATCAAGAACATCTCCTACCATACCCAAACTTCCAAAGATCCAACATTTAGCACCAAATTCACAAGGTGACACCATCCTCTCCTCATCATTGCTCATGGCCAAACATGGAAACCCCCCATGCTCTTCACTTCTTCCACTTTTGACTTTAGATCCATGCTTCCTAAGGTGTTCTAAGACATTAGTGAAAGTTTGGTTGAGTTTGGAGAAGAATTGAATTAATTAGAGAAAGATTACTGAGAATAAAGTGGATTAGTGCTAATCCACTTCCATAATTTTTGATCTTTTGAATTTTTTCAAGCTATTGAATATGTTAAGTGTAAACCTGTCTAAACCCTCTCCTTTAACCCCCCCCCCTCCCCAGCCAGCCAGAAGAGCCTCCCTTCCATCTCCTTTGCATGTTTTTCCCATGTGCACTTTACACATCATCACACATGAAAATATCTCTTCCTTTTCACACTTAACCACTTGACTTTTAGAAGCCTGTAGAAGCTTCTTGTTAATTTTTACACATTAATATTTTTAGTTGATAATTACCTAAATATTGATTTGTTAGACATGCATAAAAGGTTCGAACAACTTCTATTGAGAAAAAAACTGTTTATCGATAAACAATTTTCGATCATTTTATTGGTATTTCTTCGAACTATATGTTTTTGCAAACACTTTTCAAAAATAAATTTACCATCATTAGTTATTACTTAAAGGGGGGTTAACAAGGTTATTAAATCACTTTTATCACATAAATCCAAGATTCAAATATTTAAATACGAAGTGTTAAATTCTGGGTCATTACATTCTCCCTCAATAAAACATTTCATCCTTGAAATTCCAACATAAGCAACAAAAGGAAACAATAACATGGCAATACTTAATAATATTCAAAATTACTAGCAAACAAAGCCCATAATTTGCTCCAGTTCAAAAATCCTCTTATCGCACAATGATGATAACAATTTACAACGCGTACCTTACGCTCAACTACCTCGGATTAATACTTAGACAATTATTTGTGCTACCTCATAAAAATCGAAGGTTCCTCACCTAAACCCCCCATAAGCAAACAAAACAAAGTATGCAAATATACTAAAGTCCTTACGATGCATATGGACTATCCGCATGCAATATCCGATCACTTGCTCAATCACATAAATCCCACTTCTAAACCAATATAGGTCACTTAACCTCTCTAGTGCGGACTCCGATCAAGTTCCTTGATTATAAACCTTTATTCTCCTTACATAGCCATATACTATGATAGAAAACTTTTTGGGATCATATCAAGAATCTGTATCAAGTATTCACCATCAAAAATCGAGTGAAAAATCCTTGCTCGGACCAGTGAAAATCACCTCGAAACATTGTACTCGAATACTGCATTAATGACAATCATGCGAATAAGACAATCTATGTACAACTTATGTATTTATCTTATTGGTTTCATAACTTATACCAATTTCTTTCTAACCACATTTATTTATCCAAATAGTATATCTTATTCAATACTAAATCATTTATGAATCATTCCATAAAAACATAACTTCAAGTTCATAATCATCTATAACTTAAGTTCATATTCATATAATACTCGACTACATCCTAAGAGTATATACAAAACATCAAATTTATTTTACTTAACAAGTATGTTTAACAAATTTAAAACTTTTTTAACTTACCACCTTCTCAATTCAAGAGTTACAAAAACTCAACTTTTATATTTTCACAAAACACTTAACTTTAAGTTCTATAACGATTCGAAAGTTTATAACTGTCCAAAATCGTCAAAAATTCAGTTTTATTTTAACAAATGAAAACTACCAGACAACATATCATAACATGATGTACATACCTTACTGTCCTAATGCATATAATGAATGTGTCCATAAAATAACTTAATACAGTTTCATTTATTTATTACATATACTTTACCCAAAAAAGGGAAAACATAAACAGGTTTCACCATTTATTTTGGACTATGCCACTGCCACTTGCCAACATAGCATACATATAAAACTTTTCTATACAAAAAGTTCATATCAAATTTCTTTAAAGAAAAACTTTAGAACTAACACCCAGGTTTTATTTTAAATCATTTTGAAATAATAACATATACATATACCTTTTGTATATCAAAACATACTTTCAGGATTAAATCAAAATCTGTTTTACTAAAACAACTTTGTAGCATCCCCCACTTAGAAACCAAAAAATGAACGCCAATGATGCTGCAGTCATCACCAGAATTATTTTCAAGTGACAAAAGTGAGTTCAGTACATCTAATCATGCCTTTGGCACTTAACCAAAATCAATTTCAAAGCGTTGTCAAATACTTCGTAAATATTACTAAGTATCTTGATCTCAATCTCATAAACCAATTTTCTAAATATATACTTTCAAATAATACTATTATTATTTTTCCAAAATCTTATAAAACCAATTTCAAAAACATCGGGTTTAAGTTCTCAAATTCTCAGTTTAAATCTTTTTTATTTATAAACCATATTTATAAACCTTACTTATAAAATCACTTCCTTATATCAAATATTTTTACAAATGTTTATTCATAAAATAACTTACCTTTCCTTTAGATTTTAGTAAACCTATTTTACTAAATTTAAACTCTAACCCAACATTGTCATCGAATGCCTTATAGTCGAACCGTGAAACTTAATTCACAAGGTGTTCGTTTCAATGTATCTACAAATACTGTCTACCCAACCCATTTAGTAAAAGGTAAAACTGCTCATAAACTGGTCGAGCATGATTAATCGATTAACAACCGATAACAATCCTTGTAAACTAGTTGAGCAATTTTAAGATAATAATCCTACAAATGATAATAATGCTCATAATAATCCGGTTGAGCATTTCAAACCATTCTACAAAGGATAACAATGCTCATAAACTGCCCAAGAAACTAATTAATGAGGGGTAACGAATGAACATCAGTAATCCCTATATTAATTAAACTTTACTTTAATAACTCACACTTACATAAGTTACTTTATATAAGATCTTTAATTTCCGTAGTTGAAATACCTATAAGGCATACGTTTATAACAAATACAAATAGGCTCTCATATATATGATACACTCAACTCATGCTAGGGTATGTCATTACCCTATCTCTCAATGAGTCATACCCAACCAAAGCCAAGGTTCGCGCTTAATCTTCAGATCCGATACCATCTATAATGACCCATCTTTTTTACTCTTGAATGTCGATACTAATACATCTACGGTATTCTTGTGTCGAGCATCTAAGTGCCGAAAAGATAGATTTCTAAGGTGAAATAAAAAGAAAAAAAAACAGAATAAGAAAGAAGGAACACGATATTAGAATCTCACAGTGGAACGATAACATATAATATCAAAAGACAGTACAAAACTACCATTTTAAGATAAACAACATTTCATTTTAATTCTAAATACTATCATTAGCCTGGACAGTTACAACTGTCTATCCTCACAATTGCTGATACATAATAATAGTAATGCAACAGAAATAAGAATATTAGGGTAGGTGAAACATCTAGCTCATCTCCTCGTGCTCCAAAGAACATCAGCGAAAACCTTCCTTTCTCAGACTACTCGAAAGAGCACATGAGGAATTTAGGAAAAATGAAAACCACATGACAGATATAAGTCTGGTATTAGAAACTCAAGAAATATATGATCAACATATAATAATACTTTTGAGACCACATGGAATACCGTAACAGTTATCCCCTCAAAAGAACAACTATATAATAAGTACGTAAGGTGATATAATAGATAATGTCTAGGATGAAGAATATAAATCAGAAAATAGAAATGTCATTTGCATCTCATGACATATTAATATTGGATAGGTATACAATCAAAACTGCTAAGGTACTCATGCATATGGATTTTTCGTTAGAGACAACCCTAGATATACTGAGGCTAGTCTCTTAACAAGAGTCAGAAACTACCTTCCAAAACCACGCATATCTCTAGATAAAATATGTCACTAAGGTAGACATAGCCAGTTCACGCTCGAAAATGTGATATCGAATACCAATAACTCCCACGTACAACAACCAAAAGCATCTCTAGATATTTAGAGTTGATGTACCTTATGGGTTAGCTAAACCACCGGCTCCTACTCTATTTTCTGCCATTTCCGATGTTGTAATACCCCATAAATTTACGTTAGTTAGTTAATTAATTAGACTCTAAAAATGGAATTTGTGCAAACAGTGGAATTTGGCCATGAAACTTGCGTCATTGCATTCATGGCGATTTTCTGAGCAACTTTTACATTTAGAGTTTCGCGATTGGAGTTCAAATGAAGAAGCTATGGGCGGTAAACGATTTCAGAACGAAAATAATTAATACAACAAAATTAACGTTTATAATTAAATATCGGGACCCACCGGTAAACCCCCTCATTGGGGCTGGTCGACCTCTGGCGGTCGACCCCTATAGAGGGGAGGTCGACCGGTCCAAGTGGTGACGGCTAGGGTTTGCCTTGGCCCAACGATCCAGATTTAAAATATTTTAATCTAACGGCTACAGTTGATTCGAGTGCCCATAAATTTAGGCCTAACTCTCCATCCTCTTCTCATATTTTCTGGAAAGAACAGCAAAGCTCTGCCATTTCTTCTTCTCCACTATTCCTCCAAATTATAATATAAACTATATTTATTCAAATTGGAGAAGAACAGAAAATAAATAGAAGAAGCGAATCAACGCTACGCGATTACAAGGTAAATTTCAATATAATAAATTTATATTCCCTTCCAACACCAAATATTTTTTCAAATATGAAATTCTAATATATTACATACCCTTTATATACATATTTCTTGGATTAAAAAGGAGATGGAGGAGAATCAAAGGATTTAATTCAGATCTGGAGATTTGGAACGCTTTAAAAGGCGAGTGGAAACTTTTATACATTTTTTATAATATTGAAATTTATTTCCTTGGCTTTTGTTTGATTTTATGCCTAAATCAATTAATATATATCTATCATACGCTCAAATTGAATGTATAAAACATTTCCTACATATTCTTATGCTATAATTTAGAGAATTTGATTGGAATTATTGTTTAAACCCAGATCTGGAAATCAATCCCAAAAGTTATAATAGTTGAAGGTTGATAAGTTGTATAATCTATTCCGGATCTATAATTGGGTTGTAAAAATAATAATAGAATCTTAATTCTTACCCTAATATTGTTGGAATGTGAATGTTCTGCACTTTAATTGTTGGAAAGGATCTCCGTTGAATTTTTATAAATTAGTTTGATTTTCTTATTTTCATAGAAAAACACAATGTTTGATTTTACAAGGAATATATATATAAATAAAAGAAAGAGATGTGTAAGGTATGCAGTCACTTATCATAGTTTGCACTATTTATTTGAAATAAAAAAGAAAGAATCATATCTTGTAATTTCAAAATGAGGCAAAGTCAACCTTTTTAAATCATGCTAATTTCTGGAAATCACACTAGAGAATCTTTTTAGAGATATAATTTCTACAGTTAAGTATGGAAAAGAATATTCTAGTTAAAGATTTATAACTAGAATGTAACTAGTGGAAATAAATGTTTATACATATTTAACTATGCTAATAAATTAAAATGAAACTTAACTAATACGGTGATTGTGACGACCCGCCCTTCTCGACCCTCGAAAATCGACACAAAATACTCCACAGTATAATATGCCGACGATCGAATGCCGGAAAAGACAGATTGTAGAAGAATAAGAGAGAGATAGAAGAAGAAAGAACTAAACAAAATCAGAACCTCACAGTCACAGCGGATAAAATATAATATATAGAACAGATCTTTACACAAATGAAAACTACATCTGTTTATATACAATACATCATCATCAGAGTATATCATAATACAATCATCAATATCCAGTCAATCAGTCAATACAACAATCACTGTAGCGGAATAATACAAGTACGAGAAATACGTCTCGGACTCCAGCTCCTCTCTTGAGCTCCATAGCAACCTATCCTGAAATATACTCGGTCTGACCCGAGCATTATAATAAAATAACACCCGAGTCAGTCTGGAATACCAGCGTAAAAGAAATACATCCAAACTGATTATTAAAGTTTCAAAAATTCTTTGAAAACAAAAGCATCTCGTAAGACCACGCCACAAATAAACATGTCGGGTTTTTACCTTACGATAGCTAAAACACTTTTTATAAAAAATCCTCTGATATTATAATAGTGTCTATAGAAAGTAAAATAGAATCTAGCTGAAATGCTTGCATCTCACATTTCAACAATAGTTGGGCACAATCAAAACCGTACAGGCTCGTAGGGAGAATGGATTTCCAACGAATGACTAGGCACTGGGGTACCACCTGTCACAGTACCTGGTCTAGATCAGCGTACCGAGGACTCACCCTAAGTCCCCTGCAACACAAGGCCGGAATCACCTATGGGAAACTCCGAATATAATCACCCCACGGTTGTGATCAGCAACCGCACCACTAAGCCGAAATAAAAGGGACATCTAGACAGGGATGACCATACTCTCCAGTGGGCGCTACCCACGAAGCCTTGCTGCATAACCCCTGATTTTCAGTCATTCCCGGTTGATGAGGCTTGAGGCTAAGCGTTACCTTTATAGAACATATCCCTTAGAATGCCCATCGCCCACCTGACGATGTTTTCGCAAGCATTCGTCCATACAAGTCCGTCCCGGGTCCGAACGGAACCGAAGGCACTATTCCTACTACATCCATTTTGGAAATATCCTCAGGATTAGTAGCGACTAGCCCTTGCTCTTCACTGCTCCATCTTCGACTCCGAACACGTTACACGAAACGTACAAATCGGATCGAAGTGGTTTTCGAGAAATAAATCTCGATCCCGGTCTCTTCGAAACGATCAACGTATTTGGCCAATATTGATAGTCGGTGATTTAACTATCAATTTGCATTCACAAGCATCCATAAGCATCCATCACACAATAAATAATATCACACATTATTTATTCTTTCCCTTTAATATCTTTAAAAGATATATACTCACATTTCAAAACTTATTTGAAACGAATTCCCAAATTTCTTCCCTTACATGGTAAATCCCTTTACCATTTATTCCCATTGGAAATAACCAAGTTCAAAACAATTTAGGTTCAAAACAGTTAAACATTTTATACTTAAAAATATACTTTAAAGGATATAAATTACTTCTATCTATTTACTCAAAATATAAATTTAGAATAGGTGAAGAAAAACTATTATGAAGATATATACTTTGATTTAAAATAAGGGTTTTGTTTAACTAAATTCAAAATAGCGTTATAAAAGAAAAATGCTAATCTCAATAACTTAAGTCAAAACCAACCTTTAAATAATCCATTTGTAAAAATAATTACTAATATATTCTCAAATCATTATGATTTCTAAATTATTAATCTGTTACTTTAAAAATAACAATTTCTTAAAAATACTCTTTAAACAACTTAAAACTTAACTTTTAATTAAATAAAATCTTTTAAAACACTAACTTGGTTTCCCAGGGAAGTACATTCCCTTTCAAACCTCCCAAAAACCCGTCTCATAAATCCAGCCGATTTATTTCAATTCAATTTATGTTTATAACATAAATTCCCAATTCCGTACTTATCTATAACTTCCCCCGAAGTTCAAACACAATTTTCCCATATCGTGAAATTCATTTTTAACATATAGGTTTAAATCATTTTTTTTATAAAACATTGGAGAATTTATTAATTGAAAATCCATATTTACAATTTACTCACATGAAATCCAAGTGAAGAAATGGCTTTCCAACATATTCTATTAACACTTAAAATTATAAATTTATATTCGGAAGCTTCATTTTAACATATTTTAAATTTTCCGGATAACACTATTTATTATTAAAAATAACTCATCGTTATTTTAAACAATTTATAATTTCCATAGAATTCATTTCCAGAAATTTATACTTCCCATTATATTTAAAAATCCCAATTTGACCAATTTACATTTTCCATCCAAACCAGATTTTCAAATTTTATTCTTTGAAATTCTTATTTTAACAATTCATTTTATTCTGTGAAAACCCAATTTAATCCATTCATAATTAAATTCAGGATTTATAATTTTATACAACAATTTCACAGAACAATTTTAATTCCAGATTTAATCAATCTCAACATATAACAGGTATCACTATCAATTATAAAATAATTGCTACATTGTGAGGAATCCAGTTGGATCCCTCCAACCTGTTTTTCCCTGCATCCACAGATATTAGCACATCATAAAATAAATATCAATCCAGACTGATAACCACAGTTATAATCAACCAATCACACAGATATTTAAATATCAATTATTTAAAATGCCTAGCATCCAAATGTGAGTGAGAAAAACTCACCTTGAGTTTCGGCGAGCGTTCGAAATTTAAATTAAACCGGACGGTGTCCGATTTAACCCAAATTTCTACTTGCCCGGAATGACTCCGGATCTGCACCATCACGAAGTACGTCTCTCTGTGATTCCAACGCCATGAAATTCGTCGAATTCTGAATACGTATGTACAAGTTATAGATTAACGAAGTTTTGAATATATTTTAAACAATTATATTTTTATTTTATTTTTTACCAGAACTCATCCTGGTCGTTCATCACAAAAAAGAGAACAGGGCCGCATCTTCTCCCCTTCCTTCGTTCTTCACGCACGCGACAAGGATGTTCGAACCCATCGTTCGATTCTAGGGTTCGAAATCGCACCCCCCTAGACTCCACGATAATTCGATCAGCTACCACCAAATGGAACTCCTCAACCCCCTCGACACTCGAGCCAAGTGCGGTTCCCCCACGTGCTGTCGTTCTCACGATATTGGCACCCAAACGCGCCGCCTATTAGAGCATATTCCGGCCTCCACAGCACCTTGATGGCGATCTCCACCAGTCGAACTATAGAGCTCGCCTAGCTCTTCGAGTTTGTAGAAGGAAGTTTTCGAAATTATTGAGTGGATTTCGTGTAAAACAAGGAAGAAGCGAGTGAATATCGGCCATTGAATACAAACTGTGGCGGCTCAGGAATGATACTAGGGTTTAGAGATAATAACGTTTATATATATATATATATATAATTTAATATTATTTAATTAATAAAATATCTCAATTTAACCGTTAACGCAAACGACCTCCGATTCTCACGTTCCGACAGGCTACCCTGGGGTTTTTCCGCGTTCCAGACACAATGGAACAGGTTTCGTAAGCTAATTTGATCGTATGCGCGAGTTACAGAATTAAACGATCAATTTAAAATTAAATCGGTTAAATCGATTTCTAGGCGTTTCGAGCTGCAACGGTCAAACGACAACTCCCATTGCTACGAAAATTGAAATCCGATAATAACTAACTATTATGGATCCAATGGAACTGGTTTCGTCGAATTCCGAGACTGTGCCCCGGAAGGCTATTTTAACTCGTCTATTAAATCGAGCGATTTTCTGAAATTATCAGAAACGCTCAAAATTTTACTTTCAAAATTTTAATAGCTTAATAATAAATCATATAAAATTCATAAACACATTAAAAATCATTCTGGCTCAATCCGGACCAAAATCTGATTAAATTGCATTTTAATAATATTAAATTCATTTTTAAATTAATATAAAATTCCAAATAATAATTTATCAACTTTAAAATTCATCTAAAAATCCAATAATATTATTTATAACCAATCGAACCTAAAAATACATTTAAACACCATTTTTATAATCATTTACCCCAAATTCACCTTTTATCCCAATTTCGAATATTAAATTATTATTTTTCCATAAATCAAATTCAACCCGAAATTACTATAATTAAAAGTTACAGCTTATTTCATTGATTGAATCTGAATCTATTCATTTTTTAAATCAATTAAGGATCCACATTAAACATTTAAAATGAATTAAATGTTCAAATTCAATGGCTTAAAAATACGGGATGTTACATTCCTCCCCCCTTATAAAAATTTCGTCCCCGAAATTTGCTAAGGTAGAAAATACTTCCCAACCCATTTACTTACCCAATTTGCTTAGTTAAAAACTTATATTCACTTTCCCAAAAGGTTTCAACTCCATTTCAAAACCATTTGCTTTATTTACTCTAAAGCCTTTATTTTAACATTTGCTTTCAAAAATTCAATTTCTTAGCAAATCAAAAACCCAAAATTTTCTAACTCCCAAAATTTTTGGAAAATTTTGGCGGAGTCTCCTTTGTACGGAGGAGCTTCTGCGATATCACAGGATACACAAATATATATACATCGGCTCACACGGCCGGAAACCAAAATATATCACAATATATATATCATTTCCCAATTATATTTGCGTAAGCGTACCTTTTTAGCAAATTTTAATAGCAAACGGCTAATATAACGCATATACGCGCTCCAACTCTCTCGAACGTCTTCCGTACCTGTACTAAACTCAAGCAAACTCATCAGTTTTCAAAGATATAAACACTTTAACAACATTTCCAATAAATGCAAACCAAACATATCCATTTCATTGCCAAATCAAGCAATTTCATATTTATGCAAGCTAACCATCTTTATAAACAATTTCACAATTCCGACATCATTTTAAACTCTCTTTACAAACTCAAACTTCATAGTTTAACAATGTTACCATATTTTTCAACAATCCAAAGATTTCAATCATCCTTTAATTTCTTATTCAAATCTAAACTTCATTTTTATTTCGCTTGAATGCTTTAAATTCAAGTTCACCATATTTAATTCCATATTTATTTCAACCAATTCATTTCTATTCAATATGATTATCATAGCCTTACTTACATTTCTTTATTTTAACTTTAAATTCCCAATTTGATTCACAATTAGATTTTATTTAAATTTGAAGTATTTGCATTTCTTTTATGATCTAATCCCATTCTTATGCAAACATTACTTATTAAAAGGTCAATTCATTCCAGTTGATTCAAAATCAATTCCAATTACTATTTAAATTCAATTGCTTATTCACACTTCAAGATCATCATTTAAGTTAAGTCTATATTAATATCATTCAATCCTGGGTTATGTACAACTCATACATTCTTATTTTATCTCAATAATTAATTAATACAATTACACATGTATTTCTACTTTATTATTTAACAATTTGCATTCAAGATTACTTAATAAAGCCCATTCACAATCATTTTGTTTTTCCTCTAAATTGCTTAAGTTCTTCTCACAATATTTTCATTATCTTCCTATATCAATTTTATTTGATTTCCATTTGATTCTCATCCAATCAAATTCCAATTCATTTACAAACTTTAACGTTCTTTGTTTATTTACTCAATCCATGTACAAATTTATTTTATTAACAAAGAGACCATTTAAATTATTTCTCTCATTTGAATTTTATTTACAATTCAAATCATTTCTATTATAATCTAATTCCATTATCCATTCATACTTCTAATATTTATTACCAAAATTAAATCCCATTCCAGAACTGGGTCTTTATTTTACTTTCCAAATTTTAACAACTATCAAAATTCACCCATGCCAATACAAATTCATTTAATTTAGCTTACACAAAATTCATTTCCAACCAATCATCTTAGATTTAATTGAGTAAGCATTTACTACATTCAACATCATTTCAACTAAATTAAATTTCCTTTCAAATTTGATTCTTATCCAAATTTATTCCAAGTTTACTTGAAATTTTGTTTAGCCAAATTAAATTCATCCACTTCCTTTACTACTTCAATAAGAATTGAATTCCATACAATACTGTTTATAATGCAACTGAATTTTGAATTTCACTTCAATCCAATTTATTTCTCCATAATTAAGTTTCAAAGCTTATTTTCTATTGTGAGTTCATTCACTACTTTTTATATCTCACATTACTTAATCTTACTTTACATTTCATTTAGGATTAAGTTTAAATTAACTATACCATTCAACTATTTCCATTAATGAACTTCAATTTCACTTCTATTTAAGAGTTTAGATTGCTCATTTATGTCCATTTCCATTTAATCACAACTTCAAATTATAACACTTTATAACTTAAGAATATGAATTCACTTACACAATTATAAGCATTCACATTTCACCCTTATATCAAATTCAATTTAATCCCAATTCATTCAGGTTTAATTCAATTTCAAATTCTCAATTTTATTTAACTTATCCCAAGTTGAATTCAACTTCTATTCACTTCAATAACTTCATTTACTTCCATTTACCCAAATTTAATTTTAATTTCAGGATTAAAATTTCCATCCTTCCTTTCTCACTTAAATCAACTTTACTTTCAAGGTTATAGTTGATTTATTTCAATTTCCACATTTTTATTTTAACAGAATTCCCAGAATTCAATTTACCCGGATTTATTTCAAAACCACTTTGAAATATAAATCAACACATTTCCATTTGATATCCAAATCAAATACCAAATTCCAAAACAGACTGCTTTTACCAAACAATTTTCTTTTTTGAAAATTTCTAAAATCACTTGTTTCTCAAACAAGACCAAACAAATACCATAATCACTCACATGGTAGCAATCCATCACTTTAGAAACTCGAAAATGAATTCTGATGATGTGGCCAGCATCATCAGGATTATTTTCCAGCGACTGCAGTGAGTTCAGTGCTTTCCACTTCCAAAATTCACCTCAAATCAATTTCCATTCGAAAATATTTTCCAAAATATACTCCATCATTAACTTCAAAACCTTTGGAAAACATTTCAACATTCCCAAAATTTCAATCAAATTCAATTTAAAACCCTTCCCAAAATTCCCGGGGTCAAAATTCTAGTTTAAATCAAATTTTAAATTTCACTTTTCTTATTTAAACATATTGAGTTAACTTTATTTGGTTATAAACCATTTTAATATTTTAAATTCCTATTTGCTTAGAAATCATTTCAAATTTTAGATCATATTTTAATTTCTTATTTGATTATAGAAGAAACAACCAACAAACATCCAATACATATATAATAATTTAGAAAATTATTTCTTTATATCAAAATATAATTTTGGGTAAAATTATTTCATTTACCCACTTTAAAAACAATACTATGTCAGTTTATCTTGTTTAAGAGTTTAGAAACCCCTATCGATACGGTTGTACTTCCCGCACCGACCAGAATTCATAAACACTCAACCGATAAGTCAACACAGTACAAAAACAATTTTATATTCACTAACAAGTACGCTCTCATAGCTATTAATACACTCAGCTCATAATAGAGTACTATTGACTCTATTGAAAATGAGAAATTTCCCCACCAAAGCCTAGGTTGTCGCCAACCTAAGCTCTGATACCACTGTGACGACCCGCCCTTCTCGACCCTCGAAAATTGACACAAAATACTCCACAGTATAATATGCCGATGATCGAATGCCGGAAAAGACAGATTGTAGAAGAATAAGAGAGAGAGATAGAAGAAGAAAGAACTAAACAAAATCAGAACCTCACAGTCGCAGCGGATAAAATATAATATATAGAACATATCTTTACACAAATGAAAACTACATCTGTTTATATACAATACATCATCATCAGAGTATATCATAATACAATCATCAATATCCAGTCAATCAGTCAATACAACAATCACTGTAGCGGAATAATACAAGTACGAGAAATACGTCTCGGACTCCAGCTCCTCTCCTGAGCTCCATAGCAACCTATCCTGAAATATACTCGGTCTGACCCGAGCATTATAATAAAATAACACCCGAGTCAGTCTGGAATACCAGCGTAAAAGAAATACATCCAAACTGATTATTAAAGTTTCAAAAATTCTTTGAAAACAAAAGCATCTCGTAAGACCACGCCACAAATAAACATGTCGGGTTTTTACCTTACGATAGCTAAAACACTTTTTATAAAAAATCCTCTGATATTATAATAATGTCTATAGAAAGTAAAATAGAATCTAGCTGAAATGCTTGCATCTCACATTTCAACAATAGTTGGGCACAATCAAAACCGTACAGGCTCGTAGGGAGAATGGATTTCCAACGAATGACTAGGCACTGGGGTACCACCTGTCACAGTACCTGGTCTAGATCAGCGTACCGAGGACCCACCCTAAGTCCCCTGCAACACAAGGCCGGAATCACCTATGGGAAACTCCGAATATAATCACCCCACGGTTGTGATCAGCAACCACACCACTAAGCCGAAATAAAAGGGACATCTAGACAGGGATGACCATACTCTCCAGTGGGCGCTACCCACGAAGCCTTGCTGCATAACCCCTGATTTTCAGTCATTTCCGGTTGATGAGGCTTGAGGCTAAGCGTTACCTTTATAGAACATATCCCTTAGAATGCCCATCGCCCACCTGATGATGTTTTCGCAAGCATTCGTCCATACAAGTCCGTCCCGGGTCCGAACGGAACCGAAGGCACTATTCCTACTACATCCATTTTGGAAATATCCTCAGGATTAGTAGCGACTAGCCCTTGCTCTTCACTGCTCCATCTTCGACTCCGAACACGTTACACGAAACGTACAAATCGGATCGAAGTGGTTTTCGAGAAATAAATCTCGATCCCGGTCTCTTCGAAACGATCAACGTATTTGGCCAATATTGATAGTCGGTGATTTAACTATCAATTTGCATTCACAAGCATCCATAAGCATCCATCACACAATAAATAATATCACACATTATTTATTCTTTCCCTTTAATATCTTTAAAAGATATATACTCACATTTCAAAACTTATTTGAAACGAATTCCCAAATTTCTTCCCTTACATGGTAAATCCCTTTACCATTTATTCCCATTGGAAATAACCAAGTTCAAAACAATTTAGGTTCAAAACAGTTAAACATTTTATACTTAAAAATATACTTTAAAGGATATAAATTACTTCTATCTATTTACTCAAAATATAAATTTAGAATAGGTGAAGAAAAACTATTATGAAGATATATACTTTGATTTAAAATAAGGGTTTTGTTTAACTAAATTCAAAATAGCGTTATAAAAGAAAAATGCTAATCTCAATAACTTAAGTCAAAACCAACCTTTAAATAATCCATTTGTAAAAATAATTACTAATATATTCTCAAATCATTATGATTTCTAAATTATTAATCTGTTACTTTAAAAATAACAATTTCTTAAAAATACTCTTTAAACAACTTAAAACTTAACTTTTAATTAAATAAAATCTTTTAAAACACTAACTTGGTTTCCCAGGGAAGTACATTCCCTTTCAAACCTCCCAAAAACCCGTCTCATAAATCCAACCGATTTATTTCAATTCAATATATGTTTATAACATAAATTCCCAATTCCGTACTTATCTATAACTTCCCCCGAAGTTCAAACACAATTTTCCCATATCGGGAAATTCATTTTTAACATATAGGTTTAAATCATTTTTTTATAAAACATTGGAGAATTTATTAATTGAAAATCCATATTTACAATTTACTCACATGAAATCCAAGTGAAGAAATGGCTTTCCAACATATTCTATTAACACTTAAAATTATAAATTTATATTCGGAAGCTTCATTTTAACATATTTTAAATTTTCCGGATAACACTATTTATTATTAAAAATAACTCATCGTTATTTTAAACAATTTATAATTTCCATAGAATTCATTTCCAGAAATTTATACTTCCCATTATATTTAAAAATCCCAATTTGACCAATTTACATTTTCCATCCAAACCAGATTTTCAAATTTTATTCTTTGAAATTCTTATTTTAACAATTCATTTTATTCTGTGAAAACCCAATTTAATCCATTCATAATTAAATTCAGGATTTATAATTTTATACAACAATTTCACAGAACAATTTTAATTCCAGATTCAATCAATCTCAACATATAACAGGTATCACTATCAATTATAAAATAATTGCTACATTGTGAGGAATCCAGTTGGATCCCTCCAACCTGTTTTTCCCTGCATCCACAGATATTAGCACATCATAAAATAAATATCAATCCAGACTGATAACCACAGTTATAATCAACCAATCACACAGATATTTAAATATCAATTATTTAAAATGCCTAGCATCCAGATGTGAGTGAGAAAAACTCACCTTGAGTTTCGGCGAGCGTTCGAAATTTAAATTAAACCGGACGGTGTTCGATTTAACCCAAATTTCTACTTGCCCGGAATGACTCCGGATCTACAACATCACGAAGTACGTCTCTCTGTGATTCCAACGCCACGAAATTCGTCGAATTCTGAAAACATATGTATAAGTTATAGATTAACGAAGTTTTGAATATATTTTAAACAATTATATTTTTATTTTATTTTTTACCAGAACTCATCCTGGTCGTTCATCACAAAAAAGAGAACAGGGCCGCATCTTCTCCCCTTCCTTCGTTCTTCACGCATGCGACAAGGATGTTCGAACCCATCGTTCGATTCTAGGGTTCGAAATCGCACCCCCCTAGACTCCACGATAATTCGATCAGCTACCACCAAATGGAACTCCTCAACCCCCTCGACACTCGAGCCAAGTGCGGTGCCCGCACGTGCTGTCGTTCTCACGATATTGGCACCCAAACGCGCCGCCTATTAGAGCATATTCCGGCCTCCACAGCACCTTGATGGCGATCTCCACCGGTCGAACTATAGAGCTCGCCTAGCTCTTCGAGTTTGTAGAAGGAAGTTTTCGAAATTATTGAGTGGATTTCGTGTAAAACAAGGAAGAAGCGAGTGAATATCGGCCATTGAATACAAACTGTTGCGGCTCAGGAATGATACTAGGGTTTAGAGATAATAACGTTTTTATATATATATAATTTAATATTATTTAATTAATAAAATATCTCAATTTAACCATTAACGCAAACGACCTCCGATTCTCACGTTCCGACAGGCTACCCTGGGGTTTTTCCGCGTTCCAGACACAATGGAATAGGTTTCGTAAGCTAATTTGATCGTATGCGCGAGTTACAGAATTAAACGATCAATTTAAAATTAAATCGGTTAAATTGATTTCTAGGCGTTTCGAGCTGCCACGGTCAAACGACAACTCCCATTGCTACGAAAATTGAAATCCGATAATAACTAACTATTACGGATCCAATGGAACTGGTTTCATCGAATTCCGAGACTGTGCCCCGGAAGGCTATTTTAACTCGTCTATTAAATCGAGCGATTTTCTGAAATGATCAGAAACGCTCAAAATTTTAATAGCTTAATAATAAATCATATAAAATTCATAAACACATTAAAAATCATTCTGGCTCAATCCGGACCAAAATCTGATTAAATTGCATTTTAATAATATTAAATTCATTTTTAAATTAATATAAAATTCCAAATAATAATTTATCAACTTTAAAATTCATCTAAAAATCCAATAATATTATTTATAACCAATCGAACCTAAAAATACATTTAAACACCATTTTTATAATCATTTACCCCAAATTCACCTTTTATCCCAATTTCGAATATTAAATTATTATTTTTCCATAAATCAAATTCAACCCGAAATTACTATAATTAAAAATTACAGCTTATTTCATTGATTGAATCTGAATCTATTCATTTTAAAATCAATTAAGGATCCACATTAAACATTTAAAATGAATTAAATGTTCAAATTCAATGGCTTAAAAATACGGGATGTTACAGTGATTTACGTGTAATATTCGCTTTAAATATAGTTAAACGTAGGAGCAAATCAGATAATGAATAAAAGAAATAGGTAAGAAAGTTAAGAAGGTTGTAACTCCAATTATTGGGTACTAAATGTGAAATGAATTTGGGAGTTATAGAAATTAATAGGGTAAATGAATTAATGGGACTGATAAATAAAGCTGTTATTACTAAATGGAATTTAGTAAATGAATAAATGTCTTAGAAATTGTCCATTGGAATAATAGTTATTCATCATGGATAAGTTGGCATTTATAAAAAAAATAATTAAAGGTAATAATTGAACATTTAAGGTAAACTATATTATAGCCTTAAATAAATTTGAGGAAGCTTAGTAGGCTAAGTCCAATATTCCACTTAGAATAATAAAGCGTAGAATGAAGCTTAGAATAATTAAATGGACTTAGTGGGTTGGAATGCGAGGTCAGTAGAATTACACAACAAAAGCTGCCCTTTACTTTGAGGCTACAACAATTGTGTGCACTTCCTATTGATGTGAGACATATCCAACCATAGGACCCATGGAAAATGAATATGCAACCGTAGAATCTACTTTCAGGTTGGAGGTATTAAGTAGTTGTTTGAGGGCCTGCCTTCTCCCTAATTAGTAGATAGGTAAATGGTCTGAGTTAACGGTTAACGGCGGTAGTGGATATCTCAAGGATGGTCCACTTTGGGTTTGAGATATTAAATGACTGTTATAGGGTCCACCTTTCTCCTATAAAGAAGTATTAAGTGGCCTGGTGAGATTCCAAGCAATGTCAACTAGATAGTATTAGTGAGTATTCCGCCTTGGGTTAGGTATAAATGATGGGATCTACCTAAAATATAGGTATTAAATGGTCAGAAGTTTCCCCAGTCTTTATTAATGAGTTATTAAGTGGCTTGGGTACTGTCTATTACATGGCTAAGACATCAATGATGATAGTGGTCAAAGGTCTCTGTAGCTAGGACAACGGACCAACGATTACGATGTTAGGAGGCCGCTTCATATTTTGGAAGTATTAAGTGGCTAATAGACATGCATCGGTATTTTGTACCTGGGAGAAGGTTAGGTAGACAAATCGTGTTGGGTATAAATATCGTGCATGCATATTATGTTAAACAGATTAACCATAAATAATAGACATAACAATTAAATGAAAACCGATCGGTGTAAATTTATGTTATGGACAAAATATAGATTTTCCAATCAGTAGAACATTGTTCTAACGCCCTTCTCATTACAACCCACATGATAGACTTAGGGGAACATGTCGTTGGAGCAAGGCATGATTGGTTGATGGAGAAGTTTTCCTACCTCTCATGCTCGATACTGACACGGCGAATTAATGTCCCAAGGAACGCTATTGATTCTGAGGTAGTAGTTTAGTCAATATTTATATTCTATTATATTTTTTGTGACGACCGCCCATGACCCCTGCGCCGAATCTAAAGATAGAGCGCTGTAAAGTGTGCCAGGCGACCATGGACGATTGTCAAGGTAAGATTAAAACAACAGAATCTATCGTATTACTCACAGCGCATGGACAAAATACAATAGAACATATGTATAGTGAAGCTTTACAGAACAAAGTGACATCATATAAAACTCCATAATAGTTGAATACAAGCATCCACATAGTCAATACATCAAGCCTCACTACATATCTCTCAGAGAATACAAAAAAATAGCGGAATATCCAGTACATATAATAAGAAGATAATATGCAACCCTCCAGCTCGTCTTCGATATCAACATCGTGAGAAGAGAACAGCACCTGTCACCTGCTACCTAGTCTGCTCGTCCCAAAATGGACGAACAGCCCAAGGCAATAAGAATTAAAACATAAAGCCTTGAGTCAGACAACAGTCTTAGTGAGCAGTAAATTAACTATCAACATACCAAAAGAGCATAAAGGAATAGGAATACGACCCTCCCACTCCAACCTCATTCTACAGTGATAGCCTCCAGACACACACTAAGCAGAAGCAAGCATAGCAGAGCATACAATTTAAAGTAAAGCTACTATCACTCGAATCAAGGGCGATGTTTTCCAAGTACCAAGGCCTAAATCAGATAAGCACCCAGAAAATACCGCTCTTGAGTCCGAATGACGATACAACTAAACATCCATGACTCTGGCTATCACTGTTATCATTGCTTCGATATCATTGTTAATTGAATGACCGGCACATTCTTTCAGCCGTCCGTCAAGGGCTAATGGAAACCCCGGTTCTAGACATAACTCCCGCACGTCGTCGCAGCCCGTGCCTAGGACTATCGAATATGCCCAGAGTACTCGACCACCAACAGTTGGCCGTTGGGACTATCGAATCTGCCCAAACGTACTCTTGCTTAGAGCATGCTAGAACCTTCAACAACGATGCTATCCAAGCCTCCTAGTCATCCTCCTCGACGACTATTCTCATATCCATTCATTATCCTCAACTCGAATCATATCACCGAGTTATCAACATGCTTGGAATGATCCCGTCTGGATTAGACCAAGTCTTCATCACATGATTGCCTCGCTTCATTACATCCTCGCAAAGCCTCATCTCATCATCACATCATCAAATCTATGCATAAGAGCTTCATCATCCCGCTACATATGCCACGAGCAGCTTTTCCAATTCAAGAGCCTTTCCCTTAGCTTTTGAATCATCTTCGATCTAAATCTAATCATTAATCATCAAGTTCATAACAAGCAATCAAATCAAACATCAATCCAAGCAATCAAGCATTCAAATATGATCTAAGTAGACAATTATAACAATAATGGCATTTTCGTAATTAAAGAGTTGAAAGTCCAATAAGCATGAAAACATGGATTATATCTCTACAAACTTGATGAATAAACTTGCATAGGTTAACATATGATAAAATGGATGTAACATCATCATGAACAATGGATCTATATGGATCTACACTTTGGATGAAGAAAATGCATGGAAATCTCTATTTTAACACCAAATCGAGCCAACAATCCGATATACTCCTTTGGATCCATGTGAGAGATAATCACCACTCACCAAATCACCAAAACAAACCCAAATCAAAACGCTTCAGATCTGGACAGCGAAGGATGAAGCTTGATCTAGCACGAATCCGCTTCAAACGATGAAATCTCTCTTGAAAAGATGAAGATCTTCAACTTTAGCTCTTGAATCTTCAATCTTGATCTTTGATTTGGATGGATGGAAGCACTAGATTAGAGTGGAGAAAAGAAGTGAAGAAGTGTAGAAGTCGAGCTCTCAAAATGGCAGCACTTCGTCGCTTCAAAATCCGGATCCCAAAAAGTGAGAAAGACCCTTCCTATTTATAGCAGAAAATCTCTTAAGTCGTAACTCGGCTATCTCCCTAGGTCGTTTCCGACCTAAGCCTCTCCGACCTAAGCCTCTCCGACCTAACAGATGCACGCGACATAACAGTCTTCGACCTAACGACTTAGCCTATGCGCGACTTAGCGACTTACGACTTAGCGTGCCTTAATAACTCAACAACGCTGGCACGCGACCTAAAACTTACGCGACCTACGACCTAACAAGTGCGCGACTTACGACTTAGAAATCTCGCGACCTAACACTTAAGATATACCGTGCGACCTAACAACTCAGGCTTCTATGCGACCTAACACATAGACCCACGCGACCTATCACTTAAACTATCCTAGCGACCTAACAACTCACGCGACCTACGACTTAGCAAACTCGCGACCTAACACACACGACCTAACCATCTTAGGTCGCCTACGACCTAACTACGCTAACACTTAGGTCGGTCAATCCCATAGGTCGCTAATTGCTTATTCCCTAAGTCGTTAACTCTACTAGGTCGCTACCTCCTATCTCTTAGGTCGCTAACTCGAACTGCCGACCTAACACTTAACTCACCCAAACACTTAGGTCGCTCACAACATTTCCTTAGGTCGTTGCCGACCTAACTCTACCCAGAATACAGGTCGCCTACCACTCTTCCTTAGGTCGCCTAAACTTCTTAAGTCGGTCACGACTTATCACTTAGGTCGGTCACTACCTTAAGTCGGCAACTCGACCCGGACTTACCCCTTAACTTGCCTATCCCCTTAGGTCGCAGACCTCCTCTAAGTCGCTCACGACTTATCTCCTAAGTCGCCAACAACATTTAGTTCTCTAGGTCGCGTACGACCTAGGACTTAGGCAATTTCAACCAAAATCTGAAACAACTAAAAAAAATGCTGAAAATCCCAGATTTTGACAAACTTTTCAATCCGTAAAATACGGGTCGTTACATTCTCTCCCCCTTAGGAATTTCGCCCCCGAAATTCCAAGCAATCATAGCAATCAAAGACTATTCTGTACGCCTACCATCCATAACAATCAACAAACCATGCATCCAATTCTAGCTTAGCGTACAGAATTCTAAGACTTAGAACAAGCTACAATATCGCGAGATGAGACGACACCTTAGGGCCATACCTTGAAGAGTTCAGGATGAGCTGCCTTCATCCTCTCTTCCACCTCCCACGTACAGTCGTTATCATCATCACTCCATTGTATCTTGAGCAACTTAACTACCTTCCTCCTAATCTGTTTCGTGTCGGTTTCAACAACACGAAGCGGTTTACGAGGTCTTCTATCAACTGGATCAACTTCAAAATCTTCATAGCTATCAGCAGAAACCACCGTATTCGAGTCGTGCACATACTTCCGTAGATATGATACGTGAAAAACATTGTGCACACCCGACATCTTCTCTGGTAATTCCAATCTATAAGCGAGCTTTCCAATTCGCTCGATGATCGGGAATGGTCCAACAAATCTCGGAGTCAATTTTCCTTTCTTCCCGAATCGAATAACATTCTTCAGTGGGGAAATCTTCACAAAAACCATATTTCCTACGTCGAATTCCAAATCCTTTCGACGCTTATCGGCATAACTTTTCTGACGGTCTTGGGCTGCCTTCATTCGTTGCCGAATGATCTCTATACAATCTGAGGTCTGCCGAATCATCTCTGGCCCAAGTATCAGCTTCTCTCCAGTTTCCAACCAACATGCCGGAGAGTTACACGGTCTTCCATACAATGCCTCATACGGTGCCATACCAATGCTTGACTGGTAACTGTTGTTGTACGCAAACTCCACCAAATGAAGGTGATCTTCCCATGATCCTCCGAAATCCAGAACACAAGCTCTGAGAAGATCTTACAAAACTCGGTTGACTCTCTCGGTCTGACCATCTGTTTGAGGGTGATAAGCTGTACTCAAACACAACTCGGTTCCCAAAACTTCCTGGAAGCTCTTCCAAAATCCACTAGTGAACAATGGGTCTCGATCGCTCACTATACTCTTCGGAATACCATGGAATCGAACTATCCACTTAACATACAACTCAGCCAACTTTGATGCAGTCCTAGTCGATCGAACAGGAATGAATCGTGCACTCTTAGTAAGACGATCTACAATGACCCAAATCCCTTCATTTCCCGTTCTGGTTCTAGGCAATCCATCAATAAAATCCATCGACACTTGTTCCCACTTCCATGTAGGAACTTCTAATGGCTGAAGCAATCCACTTGGCTTCTTCTGTTCGGCTTTTACCAACTGGCAGTTCATACATTTGGAAATAAAATTACCAACATCCTTCTTCATACCTTCCCAATAGTAGGTTCTCTTCATATCCCGATACATCTTATTTCCACCGGGATGAATTGTCAACTTCGAGTGATGACTTTCCTTCAGAACCTCACTCCTCAATTCATCTATATCGGGAACAACTAGTCGTCCTTGCTTCCGAAGCCAACCCTCTCGATCGACCTCGAATCCTTTATCCTTTTCTGGATCCAATCCAGATTCCAAATCACGGATAATCTTGACAAGCTTATCATCTCGCTTTTGGCCCTCGCCAATCCTTTCCACAAGAGTGGGTCTTATCGATAAGTTTGCCAACATCTCAGATTCCAATTCGCATCTAGGCCTGAAGTCAAATCCAGCTAAATACTCGAGACTCTTCCATTCTGAAAACATGGCTCCCAATCCTGCATGTCTTCGACTTAACGCATCTGCCACTGCGTTACCTTTTCCCGGAGTATAAGCTATACCAAAATCATATGATGCTAAAAACTCTATCCAACGCTGCTGCCGAAGATTCAAATCCCTTTGGGAGAAAAGATACTTCAACGACTTATGATCCGTAAACAACTCGAATCGAACTCCCAACAGATAATGTCTCCACATCTTCAGAGCAAATACAATCGCCGCTAACTCCAAATCATGAGTCGGGTAATTCCTTTCATGCGGCTTCAGTTGTCGACTGGCATATGCAACAACTTTATCCCTCTGCATCAGCACTGCTCCAAGTCCCGTACCACATGCGTCGGTGTAAACCACCATCTCATCATTCCCACTAGGAATAGTCAAAACAGGAGCACTCGTCAATCGCTCTTTCAGGATTCCGAAAGCTTGCTCACACTTAGCATCCCAATTGAACACTTGGTTCTTTTTCGTCAATCCTGTTAATGGTGCAGCTATCTTGGAGAAGTCTTTGATAAACCGTCGATAATATCCTGCTAATCCAAGAAAACTTCTCACATCAGATGCATTCTTAGGTCTAACCCAATCCTGGATTGCTGCCACCTTAGCGGGATCAACCGCTATTCCATTTCCAGAAATCACATGGCCTAAGAACCTCACTTCACTCTTCCAGAAGTGACACTTCGAAAACTTAGCCTTCAGCTGATGTTTCCGCAAGATTTCCAAAACCATACGCAAGTGCGTCTTGTGCTCCTCTTCCGTTCTGGAATAAATCAGAATATCATCCACGAACACAAGTACGAACTTGTTCAACTGATCTCTGAACACTCTATTCATAAGATCCACAAAATATGCTGGCGCGTTAGTCAATCCAAACGGCATTACCAGCCACTCAAAGAAACCGGATGGTGTCCTAAAAGCAGTCTTCGGCACACTATCCTTCGCTACTCTCAACTGGTGAAATCCCGTTGCCAAATCCAGCTGAGAAAACACCTTAGCTTCGTGAAGCTGATCAAACAAGTCATCTATCCTCGGCAATGGATACTTGTTCTTCTTAGTCACCTTATTCAGCTCACGATAATCCACACACAATCTCAACGATCCATCTGCCTTGGTTGCAAACACAACGGGTGCACCCCACTCGGACACACTACGCCGAATGAATCCTTTCTGCAAAAGATCATCAACTTGCACCCTCAACTCCTGCTGTTCCCTAGGCGCCATCCGCCTAAGAGGCATCACAACAGGTCTGGCTCCTTTAACTAGATCTATACGAAACTCGATCTCTCTATGCGGCGGCAACCCTTTGACTTCGTCAAAGACATCCTCGAATCCATTAGCGATCGGCACTGATGACAGTCCATCCCGTGGAACAACTAGCGAATACATGAAGCTCATGAAGACGCCTTCCTCATGCTTACATCGTATCACAATCTTTCGCCCTTCCACATTTTCGACTGTCACCTCCAGCCTCTCACAATCAACCTTAGCCGCATACTTCCTAAGCCAGTCCATACCCAAGATAATTCCGAACCCCGCAAAGTTCAGAACAAAACAATCACAAACAAAAGAGAAACCATGACTCGACACAATTAGACCACGGCATAACATACACAAACAAGACGAACCCCCAACTGGATTAGTCACAACCAATGGCCTATCAACAATATCCGGTTCCAAACCTAACCGGCCTACTAGTTCATTACAAACAAATGAATGCGACGCTCCAGTATCAAACAGAACTCTAACTGGAACACCACATAGGAAAAGAGTACCTTGAACAACCACACTCTTTCCCTTCTCTTCAGCAGTAGGAGCTTTCGAAGACGACGGAACAGCTCCTAAAGCATAGGCTTGCACAATCTGCCTGTCCTTCCTTGGTTCTGGACAATTCTTCCTGAAATGCCCCGGCTTGTCACAGTTATGACACTTCATCGGCACCTTAGGATTCTTACAATCCTTCGAGAAATGGCCCTTCTGCTGACAATTGTAGCAAGTCACCTCGCCTTTCGGCTTCTTCTGGCCATCCTTACCCTTCTGCTGCTGCTGCTTCCTCTTCTTGTTTCCACCCTGCTGGGGTTTAGACTCTTCCCTAGTCATAGCAACAACAGATCCTTCCTTAGGAAACAGACTCTCATGCCTAAGAGCTTTCTCCACAAGCTTCTCAAATGAATCGTCCAAATGATCCACCAACTGTCTCCCAAGATAACAATCCAAACCTGTCACAAACTTCTCATTCTTCTGATAAGCAGATTCAATATATGACCGAGCATACTTGGACAAAGCTTCAAACTCAGAAACATACTCAAGAACAGATCTCCCTCCCTGCTTGAGCTCCACAAACTTCTTGAACAGAACAGACTTCTGAGCTGTAGAAATGAACTTAGCTTCAAATCTAGCTTGGAATTGCTCCCAAGTAATCTCTTCTTCCGGAGTAGTGATGGTAATAGAGTTCCACCAATCAGAAGCTCTCCCTTGAAGCTGCCTTGATGCCAACTTCCTCTTAGTTGCATCATCAATTCCCAAATCACCAAAGATCCTTCTACAAGCATCTATCCATCTCTGGACTTCGATAGTTGATTCTGTTCCCAAGAAAATCTTCCCTCCAAGAGCAGTATAATCCTTGCACAACTTAGCAAAATCCACTGGTTTTGGAGTTTGAACTTGAACTCCAACATCAACTGCCGCTCCCGGAACAGGTATCCTTCTCATGATCGAAGTCATCATGGCTTCGAACATGGCTGCATAATCAGCAGTCTCTTCAGTAGCATGGCCTTCCCTAGCAACTGGTCTCCCTCTTCGACTCATTCTCAATATCTATAAAAAGGAATGATTAGAACATCTAGAGAAACAACTGCATAAAGGACTCAAACTCTACTAAGCTACTATATTATATATAGTAATCATCCATCAAAATACAATTACGTCTCTCATACGTAGTTGCGACAGCGAGCGTTGGGTAAAATCGATTAACCAATGCTCTGATACCAAATGTGACGACCGCCCATGACCCCTGCGCCGAATCTAAAGATAGAGCGCTGTAAAGTGTGCCAGGCGACCATGGACGATTGTCAAGGTAAGATTAAAACAACAGAATCTATCGTATTACTCACAGCGCATGGACAAAATACAATAGAACATATGTATAGTGAAGCTTTACAGAACAAAGTGACATCATATAAAACTCCATAATAGTTGAATACAAGCATCCACATAGTCAATACATCAAGCCTCACTACATATCTCTCAGAGAATACAAAAAAAACAGCGGAATATCCAGTACATATAATAAGAAGATAATATGCAACCCTCCAGCTCGTCTTCGATATCAACATCGTGAGAAGAGAACAGCACCTGTCACCTGCTACCTAGTCTGCTCGTCCCAAAATGGACGAACAGCCCAAGGCAATAAGAATTAAAACATAAAGCCTTGAGTCAGACAACAGTCTTAGTGAGCAGTAAATTAACTATCAACATACCAAAAGAGCATAAAGGAAAAGGAATAGGAATACGACCCTCCCACTCCAACCTCATTCTACAGTGATAGCCTCCAGACACACACTAAGCAGAAGCAAGCATAGCAGAGCATACAATTTAAAGTAAAGCTACTATCACTCGAATCAAGGGCGATGTTTTCCAAGTACCAAGGCCTAAATCAGATAAGCACCCAGAAAATACCGCTCTTGAGTCCGAATGACGATACAACCAAACATCCATGACTCTGGCTATCACTGTTATCATTGCTTCGATATCATCGTTAATTGAATGACCGGCACATTCTTTCAGCCGTCCGTCAAGGGCTAATGGAAACCCCGGTTCTAGACATAACTCCCGCACGTCGTCGCAGCCCGTGCCTAGGACTATCGAATCTGCCCAGAGTACTCGACCACCAACAGTTGGCCGTTGGGACTATCGAATCTGCCCAAACGTACTCTTGCTTAGAGCATGCTAGAACCTTCAACAACGATGCTATCCAAGCCTCCTAGTCATCCTCCTCGACGACTATTCTCATATCCATTCATTATCCTCAACTCGAATCATATCACCGAGTTATCAACATGCTTGGAATGATCCCGTCTGGATTAGACCAAGTCTTCATCACATGATTGCCTCGCTTCATTACATCCTCGCAAAGCCTCATCTCATCATCACATCATCAAATCTATGCATAAGAGCTTCATCATCCCGCTACATATGCCACGAGCAGCTTTTCCAATTCAAGAGCCTTTCCCTTAGATTTTGAATCATCTTCGATCTAAATCTAATCATTAATCATCAAGTTCATAACAAGCAATCAAATCAAACATCAATCCAAGCAATCAAGCATTCAAATATGATCTAAGTAGACAATTATAACAATAATGGCATTTTCGTAATTAAAGAGTTGAAAGTCCAATAAGCATGAAAACATGGATTATATCTCTACAAACTTGATGAATAAACTTGCATAGGTTAACATATGATAAAATGGATGTAACATCATCATGAACAATGGATCTATATGGATCTACACTTTGGATGAAGAAAATGCATGGAAATCTCTATTTTAACACCAAATCGAGCCAACAATCCGATATACTCCTTTGGATCCGTGTGAGAGATAATCACCACTGACCAAATCACCAAAACACCCAAATCAACACGCTTCAGATCTGGACAGCGAAGGATGAAGCTTGATCTAGCACGAATCCGCTTCAAACGATGAAATCTCTCTTGAAAAGATGAAGATCTTCAACTTTAGCTCTTGAATCTTCAATCTTGATCTTTGATTTGGATGGATGGAAGCACTAGATTAGAGTGGAGAAAAGAAGTGAAGAAGTATAGAAGTCGAGCTCTCAAAATGGCAGCACTTCGTCGCTTCAAAATCCGGATCCCAAAAAGTGAGAAAGACCCTTCCTATTTATAGCAGAAAATCTCTTAAGTCATAACTCGGCTATCTCCCTAGGTCGTTTCCGACCTA
Source organism: Allium fistulosum (assembly GCA_030737815.1). NCBI lineage: Eukaryota > Viridiplantae > Streptophyta > Magnoliopsida > Asparagales > Amaryllidaceae > Allium > Allium fistulosum. The sequence continues at coordinate 915,039,466 of CM060908.1, forward strand.
AGCCTCTCCGACCTAAGCCTCTCCGACCTAACAGATGCACGCGACATAACAGTCTTCGACCTAACGACTTAGCCTATGCGCGACTTAGCGACTTACGACTTAGCGTGCCTTAATAACTCAACAACGCTGGCACGCGACCTAAAACTTACGCGACCTACGACCTAACAAGTGCGCGACTTACGACTTAGAAATCTCGCGACCTAACACTTAAGATATACCGTGCGACCTAACAACTCAGGCTTCTATGCGACCTAACACATAGACCCACGCGACCTATCACTTAAACTATCCTAGCGACCTAACAACTCACGCGACCTACGACTTAGCAAACTCGCGACCTAACACACACGACCTAACCATCTTAGGTCGCCTACGACCTAACTACGCTAACACTTAGGTCGGTCAATCCCATAGGTCGCTAACTGCTTATTCCCTAAGTCGTTAACTCTACTAGGTCGCTACCTCCTATCTCTTAGGTCGCTAACTCGAACTGCCGACCTAACACTTAACTCACCCAAACACTTAGGTCGCTCACAACATTTCCTTAGGTCGTTGCCGACCTAACTCTACCCAGAATACAGGTCGCCTACCACTCTTCCTTAGGTCGCCTAAACTTCTTAAGTCGGTCACGACTTATCACTTAGGTCGGTCACTACCTTAAGTCGGCAACTCGACCCAGACTTACCCCTTAACTTGCCTATCCCCTTAGGTCGCAGACCTCCTCTAAGTCGCTCACGACTTATCTCCTAAGTCGCCAACAACATTTAGTTCTCTAGGTCGCGTACGACCTAGGACTTAGGCAATTTCAACCAAAATCTGAAACAACTAAAAAAAATGCTGAAAATCCCAGATTTTGACAAACTTTTCGATCCTTAAAATACGGGTCGTTACATTTTTCCATTCCATTGTGAGTTTATATTTGTCAATCTTTGATATGCTCATGCTTATTACAGGTAACAAACAAACGATCTGTAATCTGATGGACTTAGGTTTTGATTTTGTTGAAATTTGGGCCTATTAAAGTATGGGTTGTTATATTTGGTATTAGAGCTTAGATAGTCGTCAGAGGGATTAGGATATTTTGAGAGAATGTACTTGTATTTTTTCGACTATAAAGGTAGTTGCGACCATATTCCGAAAGGAATAGGTGAAGCAACTATGAGTTAGAAATATTTTATAGAGTTAAAGATTTGTGTGCCTACCCCGATTACCCTATGGAGCGTTGGTTGTACGTAAGGCATTAGTTTTGAAGAGCATGAGCATGACATATAGAAGAATCCCAAAGGCTGGATGGTGTTTGAACCGATTATTGAGACTAGTTATCTTGTGATTTTGGATTTTGATAGATGGTCGATTAAAGATGCATATTTTATCCAAGCAAGCGGGAGTTAAGAATTTATATGTTGCAGACATCCAAAGGAAAGTTCTTGCAAGGGTGTGTTTATCAATCACCTTTAGATGGCAAACTAGATTTTTATTATAAGACCTAATGTCAATTCCTTAATCCAACCCCATGAGAGAAATTTAATAATATTTTTTAGGAACACCTTAATTATGAAAAAAGGGTTTCCAAATAATTATTTGGGAAAATTTTCATTTTGAGATATTTTGAAATTTTATTTTATAAGAAGGATGTATACCAATGAATTTGGTTGTGTTAAGAAATTTTGGTTAATGAGAAGTAAGTTTGAAACCCTTATATATATATATATAATAAAGATTTAAGTTTGATTTTGATTAAGGAAGTTTTGGAGGAAAATAGTTTTTCAGTTTGGAAACGAGTTTAAAAAAGCATATATTTAGCTCGACGATTTTTCTGTTTATAAAAATCGAAGTTTTTAAATTCTTTTCTCTTTTAAGGGGTGGACAAAATATGAATACATTCAATTTTATTGGGGTATGAAGTTGGAAGTGTAGTTACTCGCTAGCTAATTAGAAGAAGTTTCTGTATAAATATAACGTGAAAGATAACACCTAGAATATTTTGGGTTTTTGAAGTGTTATTGATTGTAGCAATATAAGTTGGGAATACTACGTTATAGCTGAGCTATGGTTCAAAAGGCTAGACGGTAAACTTGGAAACCATCGTGACGAGGATAAGAATTTTTCCAGATCGTGTCATGTCGAAGGAGACGGGGCGAAACGATTTTTATTATTCTCGTTATCAATTAACCCAGCCCGAATTGAGTCCAGGTTTAACCTACATCAAAATCCATCTAGCGGTCAACCCCCTAGCGGTCGATCGGTAACCCTGGAGCGGTCGACTAGTCAATGGGTTTTGGCAACCCCCAAACCTGGAATGTGACTTATAAAAGTCGCATCCAAACCCCAACCACCTTATTTTTTCTCCCCATTTTCCTAAAAACAATCAAACCAAAAACCTCATCCTCCTCCAAAGCAGCTATCGCCCCCTCCGTTCCATCACCAGGCAACGCCGCCACTCCTCCTTTCCAAGAGAAGCAGCCTCACCTCTTCCCCAAGCCAATTTTTACGCGCCAGATCTTACTCTACCACCACTCCAGATCTAAATCCTATCTCCCATCTCCGACCACTTCTCAGTCCATGGCACCGCCCGCATTGTCGGTTCTTCCTCGCGCCACCTTGGTCTCACATCTCAGGAAGCTACTAGGCTGGGCCGAAATGATCAGAGAATCACCACTTATCTTGACTCAACAGGCTTCACTTTCCTCTAAGGATGGCCTGTCAAGTTCGGAGACTTCGTCGCTTTTGGGCTTGAGGAACTATTAATTGCGATAGGATTAACACCGATCCTTTGCTTTGACACTTTTGAGTGGGAATGCTACCTGCATTGCATCCGCCTTTTTGACGCTAAGGAAAATTTTTGATGATGACAATAGTCTCATTTGGTTGGATTTGAAGGGAGTCGATATAGATTTGATCAACGATGACATCGATGATATTTTGGAGATTTGCACGTAGGACGCAGACTTGGATGATATAAAGATGTCAGACTCTAAGATTATGCAGCATATCTTTTCTAGAGACATCGGTGTCTGGAGGTCAGATAATTTACGACCTACAGCCGCCTCCTCATGCACATTATTCAGCATAATATCATTTCGAAGATGGGGAGTCTTGATCAGATCTATCCTTTGGTGAGGAAGGCCACATATACTATCATTAGCAGCGTAGCCATCAATTGGACCCGTATCCTGATGATCCACTTTGTCGATCAGGGAGTTGGTAGTCCATAGAGTTACATCCCATATTGCCACCTATTCACCCGCATTTTTAAGCGATATAAAGTGAACCTCCCAGGGGAGTCGGTCCAAAGGAAGGTCCGGCCTGCCATCGACAGATCCTCCCTCAAAAAGATGTCTATCCCTTTTCCACCAGCAGCAACAGCCGCGCCAGTAGCAGAGGAGCAGTTGTAGCAAGTGGTAGAGCCAGGACGGGAGCCGAGGGATTCCAGAGTTCTAAGCTGATTGCTATTTAGTAGGTCCAGGCCAAGCTCCAGGGGATCCAAGCCGGTCAATAAGAGATGCGGGCCGTGCTAAAGTGCTAGAGTCGTGAGATTGGGTGCTTAGCCGCCATGCTATGCCCTTTTCGATGCCGTGGTAATGGCTCGAGCTCTCGTGCAAGGTCGAGATCATTCCATAGCTTGTAGGTAGTGTTTTAGGTTCAATATTATTGTTGTTATCTTTTCTTTTCAGCATTTTTCCTTTTCTTTTAGTTGTTTGGGTTGTAACCATTGGTTATCTCTTATAAAAGGTTCGTACGATATTATGAGATTATTCCTATTTATCTACTATGTTATTATTTTTGGATATATGAGCCATTCTTGTATATGTATATGGAAGAAATAGTATAACTGTATAAATCACATAAAGACACTTAACCAATGGTAAATTCAATATAAGACTGGAGGTTTAGAATAAATAGTTAGCAAATGAAGGACATGTTAAAGTTGTTTTGAAAATCATGAGTTATTATTCCTGTTCCTTAAAGAGCTAAAATTTATAAATAAGAGATTTATTGACATTTTAAAATAAAATTTTAAGTTTCAAAGATATATGTTAAATGTGAAGTGTTAGAGTGGAACTTATGCATCAGTGCATAACTAACTTCCGATATATTGAAATGTGGCTTGAATCATTCAAATTTTTGAAAGGAAAGTATTTTGAAAAAAGAAAGTTTCACTTAACTAAAAATAAAAAGTGTTTTAGCTTTTGAATTATTTTCAGTGCTCAAATAATTTTTGGAACTTTTGGCCAAATTGATATGAAGGAAAATTTGCATCTAAATATTTTTGAAAATTGATCTTCAAGCGACGTACAAATTTGAAAAGTGAAAGAGATTTTTTATGGAATTTCCGATTTTAAAGGCCGCATGCTAAGTGTAGGTAAGGTAAATAAATTAGTAAATGTGAATTTAGTAGTGCATTAGAGTCGACGGTACGATAAAATGCAAATGATCATGTGAGAAAATCTGTTTTATCCTTGTGATTTCTATTTTCATACCTTGTCGACAATGCACGAGAATCCATTTTGGATTCAATTCCATTTTAGAGCTTGAGAACAAGCCTCCTTATGCATTTTTTACATGGAAATATTTGGAGAAATCCAGGGCGGCGAGGAAATTTCCACTGTACAACGAAAATTGGTAGCTTATAGAGTGGTAAATATAGAATTCTCTACCTAAATTCTTTTTCCAGGCATAGGAGTAACGTTTAGAAAGTAATATTTCAAAGTGTTAGATTTTTATATGGTATGAATTGGATGCAAAATTGGTTGCACCATACTTCTGTTCGTAGGAGTATGGGTATTTTTGGTGAAAAAGATTTTCCAAATCTGCATACATATAGAACTGGCAGTATATATATAGGTTGTTTGCATCATATGTTCAAAAATGTTTTTAAAAAATACATTCATATAGAAGGCCCCGATTTAGAATCATTTTGCATACATGTTTTCTATGGTTGTGATATACTCTGCACTTATGCACGTTTGGTTGCAAAACTGGTTGTACACTAATGGGTTGAATTGTTTAGAAAAATTGCAAGCAATATCCATGATTTAATCATTGGTGTAATTTCAAGGTCAAAATTCTTTTAATGAGGAAGAATGTAACATCCTGTAAATTTACGTTAGTTAATTAATTAGGCTCAAAAAATGAAATTCATGCAAATGGTGGAATTTGGCCACGAAACTTATGCCATTGCATTTATGGCAATTTTCTGAGCAACTTTCGTATTTGGAATTTCGCGATCGGAGTTCAAATGATGAAGTTATGGATGATAAATGATTTCGAAACAAAAACAATTAATAAAATAAAATCAACGTTTATAATTAAATACTGGGACCCATCGGTCGACACACTCACTGGGCAGGTCGACCTCTAGCGGTCGACCAATCAATGTGGTGACGGCTAGGGTTTGCCTTGGCCTAACGACTCGGATTTAATATATTTTAATCTAACGGCTACGGTTGATTCGAGTGCCTACAAATTGATGTCTAACCCTCCATCCTCTTCTTATATTTTCTGGAAAGAACAACAAAGCTCTGTCATTTCTTCTTCTCTACTATTCTTCCAAATTATAATATAAATTATGTTTATAGAAATTGGAGAAGAACAGAAAATAAATAGAAGAATCGAATCAGATCCCTTCTTCTTCTTCTTCTTCTTTAGATTCCAGAATCAATAAGGATTTTCAGGGAAGAGGTTTAGATGTTTAAATCTTTTGGTTTTTGATTCCATCCCTCTCTAGTTTCTGATTCTAGATCTACTTTCTATACACAATTCACTTTGTTGTATATTCCAAAAGTGGGAGATCTGAAAGGAAATTAGGTATAGTGGAACCAAATCTAGATAGGAATCAAACAATTCTCTGTGAGTGAAAATATCAAGGTTTTCACACTCTTATAATTGAATAGTATTTATATGGATTTGATGTATGCCTTAGGAAATTTTGGTAAAAAAAAATATAACATCTAAAACCCCCAAAATTTCCCTAAATAAATATGAATATGTTGGAATTTCAATTGTCTGTATTAACGTAGTAGGATCGGATCTGTACTTGAGATTTAGATAATTTATAACCTATTCCACTTTATTTCTTTTGATTTTGCATGAAGTATAAAAAAGGTTCTAAAAGAAAATAAATTAGAAATGGTGTGCAAAGTATGAATTTTATTGTAGTTTGCACTACTTATTTCTGTAAATTAAACATATATGGACCCTTTTTCGCTTCAAAGGTTTTTTGTGTAAAAGTTGAATAGAATAGGAAAGATCTAAATTAGAAGACTCATTTTCCTTGAAATAGAAGAGGTACAATCAACTATGTTAATATGAGATGAGCTTGGTATTATCCCTTTTTGTATACAAGTCGGTTATTGGGTAAGGATATTAGCTATATATTTTGTTGAAATTTGGGACTTGTATAAATTTGACATTTAAATTAATTAGCATTTTTTATGTGTGACCCGAAATATTTTATTCAAATCTCGTACGTGTGTGTGTGTAATATTAATGTATCAATTATTAAAGTTAATAATAACATAATAATTATAACATATTGAACGTATTGATTAGAATTGATAGGGTAATAAATAATATTAATTTTGTAGGAAGGTAGTTAGTGTTAATTATGAGAATTAATCCATAATTAAAGGCATAATAAGGGAATACCTTACATGGCCTTGATTATTAATTTTGTAGGATGGTATATGCATACAATGGTTATATATGTGAAGTATGACTAAATTATAGGGATGCGAGGTCAGTCCAAAACATAAAAGTCTACTCAGTTACATCTGGTTACCAGCGTCGTAGCTTTGCAGACTGATGTGGGACATCTTCTATAATAAATAACCCCAGTGAATGGGAGGTTAATCCCAATTCTATAGGGTAAATCTGCCCAGCTAATTTGACTACCAGTACCTACAAATAGTCGGATTAATCTGAGATGTCACAATTAGGTTATGGGTTATAAGTTACGCTATTGATATGGTAGGAGAAATCTTTAACAGAGGTCCACTTAGGGTTAGAGGTATTAAGTGGCTATGGTAGGGTCCGCCTCTTTCTTAGGAGAAGTATTGAGTGACCTAATGAGATTTCTTATGATGTCAGCTAGGGAGTACCATGTAGGGACCTGCCTCGGGTTAGGTCTTAAATAATGCGGATCTGCCTATTTTATAGGTCTTAAATGGTCAAAGTCTGCCTAAGTCCCAGGAAAGAGCTATTAAGTGGTTTGGAGGTCTCTCTCGCATCGTTAACGATAGTTGCATTAGAATTTGGAAATGGATTAGGTATGAAATGATGTGGTCTATCTAATCTCCAATAAAGGGTATTTATTGATTTGGGTGTTTTCTCTTACATCATTGATGTTAGTTGCATTAGAGTTTTGGAATTGGACTGGAAAGGTCTTAGGGTTTACAGTTAAGGTTATTAGTATTTGTAGCCACCACCATTTAGGGTGACTGTTACATTTGGTGTAGTTCTAAATAGTAAAACATATTTCTTATTTAAATAATAATGCCCAAGTACAATTATGGTAAAGCTTGAGATTTTCATTTCACCAGACATTTGTTGTTCTGACCCTCATTACAACATATTAGAGGAGACAATGCTGATTTTAGGAACGAAGGTGGAGATGAAGACTTGTGGTAGCTATCTATCTATTTATGCTATTTTTATTGTACCCAATATGTTGTCTTGAATATTTTACTATAGAGGCTTTATGCAAACTGTTGCAATATTTAACATGTAAGTTTCTGAAATGGTTTTCTTTATGAAACTGGTACTTGTTTTTGATATTATATTTTACCCAATCCGCTGTGAGATTCTGAAATTATAGATAGGTAGCTCTATGTACTGTGTATTTTTTTTAATTTTATCAACTTAACAACTCGCCTTGAGATGGGACTAAGTTTCGATGGGCTTTTATAGTCGAAATTAGGTCCGTTTTAGGGTGGGTTGTTACACTTGGTATCAAAGCTTAGGTTACCCGATCAATGAGCATAGCTATACGTATGAGTGACGTTTTTGTTACTTTTGAAGGTACTTTCAAAAATCTTACTACACACACACATTCTTAGTTTGAACTTACTCTATAAACTCCAACAATAGAAGCAGTCACGACCATATTCCTAAAGGACGTGCGAGGCTACTATGGATTGGAAAAATAAATAGAGTAAGGAATGTGCGACGGAGGTCGTATCGTAAGGAATGTTTTTAGAAGAGATTGTAACTCTAAAATTAATAGGATAATAAATGTGCAATAAATAGGGAGTTACAATAATTTAATTAGGATATGAATAGACTAATTAAGGAGATTGTTGGAGAAATTATGGAAAGATAGTAGAAAAGATTGGAATGAATAAATAAATGTCTTTAGAAATTGTTCTGTTAGAATAATAATCATTTATTATGGACAATCAACATTTATAAGAATAGTAAACAAGCATGTTAGGTAGTAATTATTTACTACAAGGTAGTATAGTTGTAAACATCTAGAAGTAAGGGATAAAAGAAGAAGAAAATGTAGTAGAGAGGACAATTATTAAGAAGTTGTTATTTTGAAAAAAAATTTCTGAAATCTAACTCTACGTGAAGGATTTGATAAAATATTTTTTATGGAAACTTCCTTGAAATGTTTAAAATAAGTTTTTCAAATGATTTATTGAGAAGTTGTTTTGATAAAAAAGTAAGGAAATTTGGAAAATCATAACTTAAAAAGAAGTTGTGGAGTCAAAGGTTTTGATTAAGAGGTTTTTGAAAAAAATGGGAGTTTTTCATTTTTGAAACTCTTAGTTTAAAAAAAATGGTTGGATTAAAAAGTTTTCAGTCTAAAGATTTTTCGATAAAGGGATTTTTCTTTGTTTTGAAATAAAATAAAATAGAGCATAGGTTGGACTTGATGATGTTTTTTCTATTTCATAAATTTAAAAGTTCTTTAAAATTCTTCTTTTTAAAATAGAAATGGAACTTGACTAAAATGGTGTAGAATCCGTTTAAGTAGGAAAAATATAAATAGAGGTAACATCGAAAGATTTGGATAGGAATAGCGTTAGAAACTTATAAAATAGGGTTAGTAATCTAGTTAGAGATAATTTAGGAGAGAAGTAATAAGAATAGGATATGAAAATAATAGAAGGGAAGTTATCTTAGTCTACTCCCCTTTTCATTGTTTAAAGTTAGGGAAGATGTTTTTGAATATTTTGAACTAAAAGACCAACTTTTAAAGGTATAAATCTTTAATGTAGAAGGTTTTTGCAAGAGGGAAATTACTTTGCTTCTTTTTGGGATTAAGTGATCCTTTTTGAATTTTTGATGGTTTGATTTAGCAATTGAGTTTTTTTAATGTTTTGGGTTAAAGACCCTACTTTTAAATAAGTAAGTCTTTGAACTGAAAGTATTAGAGAAGGGAAATTATTTTACTAAGTAATTTTAGAACCTTTAAATTTAGGGTTAAGAATAAAGCGGTAATTGTTTTGAAAATTGTGAAAAGTTAGATTCAAATATTTTTGGAAGGTTTTGTCCAAATGTTTAATAAAAATAGAATTGATATGTGGAATAAAATAAAACGTTGTATTTAGATGTTTTAAGAATTCAATTCCTAATATTTTTGAAAGTTGGAAATTCTTTTGAAAAGTATGCTTAAAAGTTTTCTTTCGAGTTGTGGAAATTCTTCTACAAGTTTGAATTTCAAACGTCGTATACTAGTGTATTGTGGATTTCTAAGTTTATATTTTATGGAGTAGATAGCGATCACTATCCAGGATAGAAAGGTTAAAAGTTTCAAGATATGAATAAAAGAATAATAGTGTGTACAACTTGATTTGAAAATTTGAAATCAGTCCCAAGCATTTATTTATAAAACATTGGTAAGGTTGTAAAGATATTCCAGATCTATAATTGGGTTGTAAGTTAGGTTTCCATTGGAATGTCATATTTTGATTTATTGGGAGTAGGCTTCATGTAATTTCTGTAAATTACCTAATTCCTGAAATGCAAAAAAATACGGCATTTGAATTTACAAGGGATATACCAAAAAGGGAAAGAGATGTGTAAGATATGGATATTTTTTTCCGTAGTTTACATAGTCTATTTCAATAAATGAAAAATAAATTATCCCTTGGAATTTCAAGCCAAGTAAAAATATCACTTGTGGTTAATTTAAGGAAATTTTTAGTGGTAATCCTATTTGGAACAATGGCTCTGATAAAATAAAATTTGAAAAAGAATGTTCTAATTTAGTTATTAATAGTAAGATATAAGAAACATATAGATAGCGTAATTTACAACGTTATTCATATTAATTATAAATAGCATAGTAATTAAAGGATTAGGATTCATAGACCTTAATTACAGATTTAGTGGGCAATAAATTTATAATTAATAAAGGAGAAAAAGGAAATTAGGTAAGGGATCGATTAAGGAAGCTAACATGATATTTATGGAGGAGTCAATACTCATAATAAGTAAAATTTTGAAATTGGTATAAACTGAAATGGATATAATAAGAATTTACAAGAGATTGTCAATTTTGACATTAATGACTAGTTATTATGGGTAATGGATATTTATAGAATTAAGAAGGAAAATTAAAAAAGGTGGAAAATGGTGGGATGACATTCTAGGAATGTCCATCTTAAATTAGTAAGGAGCATTATGACCCCAACATCATTAACACCATTTAATGATTAAGTCCAGCTTTCAGCAATATTTTCTTTTAGAGTTTTTAGGTTGATATCGCTAGTTTTCTCTTTTAGGAAAAGTGTTTGATATAGTATAAGGCATGTTCATGTTTTATTACTATGTTGATTTTAGGGATAGGATTAGAACACTATATATATATATATGGGAACATCGTAAATAAGGAAATTTCATAAGGACACTTAACTAGCGATAAACGGAAGATTTAGACTGTAAGTTAGGTTAGAATGAATTAAACCCAAAACTTGTGGAGTGTCACCATTCACCCCGAATGTGATAAGGTGTATAGGGATATGAAGCGAATTTTTTAATTGGCCAAGGATGAAGATAGAGGTGCTGAATTTGTTTCTAGATGTTTGACGTGCCAAAGGATTAAAGTTATGCAAGGCAAACCCGGAGGGTTGTTATTACCATTGGAGGTTCCAACTTGGAAATAGGAGCATATGTTGATGAATTTTATAGATGGGTTACCGAGAAGCAATGATGTTATTTAGGTTATAATAAATTGGCTCATTTTATTCCCATTAGGAGTAGTGGGACTGCAGCATCCCTAGGACGGGTTATGTCAAGATAGTGGTGCGACTACATGGAGTTCCAGTTAGCCTTGTTAATGATAGAGAACCTTTGTTCACTAGAGAATTTTGGAGGAGTTTGCAATCTGCCTTGGAAACGACTTTGAATTTAGAAGATTTGCTGAGAGCTTGCTTCATGGATTTTGGAGGACCTTGGAAAGGGTAGAAGTGTTTAAGCGGCGAATAAAGACCGTATAGGACCATTAGGAGTCCTATGCTAACAAGCGAAGGAAAGGATTGGAGGTTTTAGTTAGGTACAAGGTATTCGTTCAGGTTTTCCCTCTTAGAAAGGTTATAAGGTTTGGTCCATCTGGGAAGTTGGTGCTAAGGTTTGTTGGGCCTTTTTCGATTTTAGAGAGGATAGGGAAAACTTGCTTATTAAGTGTAGCTTCCGGACTAGTTAGCGGGAATCCATGGCATCTTTCATGTTCCACACTTGAGGAAATGTCTGCAATACACTACCTTTATAATAGAGCCTGATAAGTAAATTGATGTTGAAACAGAACCTATCATCCCCCGTGCCACCGCATGCATTTTGGAGCAGGGTATTAAGAGGCTTTGTAATGAAAAAAATTGGTTTGGTTTGAGTAGATAGGGAGAAAATCCAGCGGAAAGCACATGGGAAATCAAAGAAAAGGTGAAGGTTTCTCATACCGAGATTTGTTTTTTGAAGGCTCAGTTAGAAAAGGAGGGGAGAAAGAGTATGGGTAGGCGTATAAGACGTGCGTGTGCTTTGAACGAGTATTAACTGTCGATCTGCATTTTTTTATTAGGTCGAGATTCGAATGAAGGGGAGATGGGTACGGGCGTAAGTTTGAACGAGTGATAAAGGAGGAAATAATAATAATATATATAAATAATATTAGAAAATATCAAACTAACTCGCTCACGAAAATTCCGAATTCCTAATGACGCATGCCGCCTAGCGTTTATAATGTTTTACCACCATTCCGAACGCAATGGAACTAGTTTCGAGGCCTAATTCGATCGTATGTGAAAGATAGCTTTTCAAAGGCGATTATTTTAATTAAATTCGAAATTTAAATTCTACGCGTTTCAAGCTAACACGGCCAAACGACAAGTCTGATCGCTACGAAACTTGAAATCCTACAATAATTCACTATTACGGATCCGATGAAACTGGTTTCATCGAAATCCGAGACAATCGCCAAAATGGCTATTTTTACTAGTCAATTAATATATAAAATTTCCAAATTCTAATTATTCACATTTCAAATCCAATTTTGAAAGTAAATGATCTTCATTCATATTTATATAAAATTTGAATCAATTTCCGATGCCATTTTCATTCACATTAAATCCAAAATTCCATTATTAAATAATTGCAACATAAATTTAAACAATTAATTACCCGATACATCAATACTAATAGTTCATTAAATTTTATTTTTAACCATTTTATCCAATAATCATATTAAATTCAAAATTTTAAAATAGTAAAAATACAGATCGTTAAAAAAAGTCACGGAGACAACCCTTCTTTCACTTTTTTGGAAGCTGTTAGAAATTGCCAGGTAGTTGCGGGAGCTTGGAGCAGGCTAAGATACTTTAAGACCGAATGGTTCTTCGTTCGGTGTCCACCGGGATTCGCCAGACGGTGGCTAGTCAAACGTAAGTGCTCCAACCTCTTTGTTGATTAACAGGACAATATCGATTGGTGCCTAGTTTAACACTTTGCTTCTTATACAGCTTTGATTTCGCGACTCGTAGGGGATCAGTTTAAAGAAATAGTAAGAGTTCTTCAAGTGGTGCCAGCCACGCATAGAGAAATCGACGAAGTCCTCACAGGTGAAAATTTTATTGTCGTGGGGCTGGTAGATAGAGACCAGAGCATCAGATCGGTGGGAGTTCTCAGAATGGCCCCCGCGAGGCATGGAGGGAGAAGAGCTCCTGGTGTCGTGATTACAGAACAGGGCGGTGATGAGAATGCGCCCACTGGAGATGAGCCCGCAGCTGGGCCTTCACAAAGTCTTCGATCCTTAGAGCTGAAAAGAAGAGGCAAGTTTATTGACCATAGAACCACGAGACGCAAAACTGTTGTGCTATCTCCGCCCGTTATAACTGGTGCAAGTGCGGAGACTTCTCCTCCGCGAATGGAGATCTCTTTGGAGGGACCGACAGACATTCTCATTTTGGATGACTTGTCTTCACATCAAGATACTGGACTAGATGGGCTTCAAAGTGCTTTAGATATAAGGGAGCCAACTCCTTCAAGCACGGCTACCACAACCAGTTGGTTGGGGGGTTTGGACATGCACGCACACACTTCACGGCTCCTCACAACCTTTAATCACATTTTTTTTCAATCTCTGGAGATATCCAACTCTGTTTCTCTTTTCATTTTACAGATACGATGTCGAAGGGGGGATCTATGCTCGGTAGTCTTCATGTTGCACGCCATTCTTCAGGTTCATATTCCAAATCTCACAGGCGTGAATCCTAAAGAGAACGTGATCGCAGCCGCTCCAATCAAGAAGGGGAGCGTTATGAAAGGGAAAGGGAGAGGGAGAGAGAGAGAGGGAGAGGCAATATAGGCTCTGTTCCCAGTCGCGCTCTCCACCACTTAGAGGTCCCTTGCAACCTTTCAGCTCCGGAAAACGAACTTCTGAAGCTTCACGTCAAATAGAGCCTCCCCAAACTTTGAAATTCGGCAAACAACGCTGCAAAACTGAGGCAGAAACTCCTGTTGTCACCACATCGGCTGCTATAGAGCCCACGGGAGAAGGGGCCATCAGAATAGTTAAGTTAAAGACGGATTTTTCGAACATCTGCTTTGATGGCTTCCATTTCCCCCAAACTTAAAGCGAATCCCTAATGAGGCAGAGCAAACGGTACATGATTATGTATATGATGTCTACAATCAGTACCAAGAATGGGTGAAGGCGGCAAAGAAAGCTTCGGCAATGGCCTTCGATCGGGCGAAAACAATCGAGAAACTGGAGAAAGATCTTGCCCAGAAGGACTATATAGTGCAGGTGCTTACTAACAAAAGCGAAATTTTAAGGAACTCAAAAACGGAGGCCAATAAGAGAGCCGACGAGGCGAATAAGTCTATGGAAAGATGCGGCAAGAGCACTTGGCCTTAGTTGAAGAGATGGGCTACAGGACCACCACTGTCATGGCAGAAAGGGATGCGGCGCTCAAAGAACTTAAGGAGCTAAAGGCGAAGTTTATTGAGGTTATCAAAGAAAAAGACAACGCTAATAAAGCTGCCTAAGAAGCATGTGAGTAGACAATGGCTCTTAGGAGCAAGAGGAATGCGGCAGTCTTAAAGGCACAAGAAGCTAATGCCAGAATTGAAACTGAGGTAAAAGCGGCGGAGGCCAGGATGGAAAGTGATATTGAGGATCTCCTGATCACATATAATGTCAATGTCTTAAAACACCGCAACCTGGGCTGGCTCGAAGACTACCCATTCCATCTATACAATGCATGGCGCCGCCTGGTAGAGGACGAGAAGGCGGATCGCGGCACTTCAACTATCGATGACTTCAAGCTTGAAACCGGATATTAGTTGAAGATGAGCCGAAAGTGCTTCATGAAGCCATCGTCACTTTTGAAAAGGAAAGACTATCCACCAAGTTCCCGGACGTCGGAGAGTGGTCCGGAGTCGGGCATCATGAAGGATGCTCCGAAATGCCTGCAGCGACCCAACCTGAGCTTACTTCTGTAATTGATCCTCTGACTGTCAGCATACGATCCCGACAGGCCGCACATATCTTCGGTACTTGAACATGTTTCTGAAGGCGAATCCGCTCAGCATGTGAGCCAATCTGAGTAAGGTACTCCGAACACGTTTTCCATTCACCTAAGTGCAGGAGTGTTATCGGAAGATGTCACTAATATCTTATCTTATCTTTATTCAGTTATAGATGCTGCACCGCCGTTCCTCCTACAACCCAAGAATTGCATCACGAGAAGGAGGCCATTATAACGGAGGCAACGACCACAATGGCTGCTACATCAACCGGGGAGGTTCACGAGAGCAGTTCCGTTCTTGACAAACAAATGATGGAAGAACTCCTCGGCCACCAAAGCAACCCAATCACCGATCTGCCTTTCGATATAGGTGAAGATGTGTTTACAACTAGCTCCTCGAGCCCGACTAGTGGCATTCCAGCGGGCGTTAGTGCAAAATAAGCTGATGAGATAATGGCAGAAATCACAACCGAAATAGAGCAAGACCAGCGAGTCAGTAGTGTTGGAGGTGGTATGGCGTGTCCTGGCCCGGTCCCTAGTCATATGATTTCTCCTGGTGGCACAATCGTCGATACTAGCGTGCCTCCTTCATCTTCCTACACTGAAAGTGCCACCATTCCTCCGGCTCCGCATTCAGAAAGTTCCTGATCCCTGTGAGTTCGGAGGAAGAGACCATTGTAATTCCCCTAGCCGAAGACCAAGCAGCAAAAGGAGGCCGGGGAGGCAAAGGCTCAAAAGGGCATCCGTGCGGCAGTTCTAGTGGGTCAACGCGGAGGAAGAAGAAGAAGAAGTCGAAGGAGTAGACGTGTCCTTCTATTCCTTCTTTTGGTAGATAGAAGGGATAGGATTTCATTTTGATTTTTGCAGGCCGTGTATAGATGCGGGTTCGGCCTCCGCTTATAGGAATTTTTGGAATAAGTTTTTGTACTTGTCTTTTTTCCAAAGAATAGTAGAAATAAAAATTCCTTTTGTCTTCAGCATAACTCTATGTTTATTTGTTTAAGTGTATTAGCGCTCGAATTTCCATTAAATGTACTTGTGAGGCTTTAGTCTCCGGATCGGGCTTGAGTTCGGTTGTTAAGTCCTGAAGTCATGGCTTCGGGTCATAACTAAACGTTAAGTCGATTCCCAACGTTGCGTTGTCTCGGTTAGCGACTTGTACTTGAGCTATGCCCCCACTTATGGGGAGAATTGAAGTAGTTGGTCGGCTATCACCTTCAACTTTAACTTAGTCAGAACATAGTTAAAGTGAAGTGAGTTTGAGTGGTCAGATCACACTCGCTCATTTGTTGGTAATTGCATCCTCACTCTGGGATTGAACTCGTAAGTTAACGGTCGGTCACGCCTGCTTAATGTTTGAAGTCATATCCACGCTCCGGGGACTTTAAGTTATTTACGGGCGGTCGGTCACACTCGTTTAATACTTAGAATTATATCCACACTCTGGGGACATAAGTTAATCAGCAGGTGGTGAGTCACACCCATTTTGTGTTTATACTCCAGTCCGTGCTCTAGGGACTTAGAGTCAGTAGATGGGTGGCCGGTCACACCCATTTGGTGTTTATACTCCAGTTCGCACTCTGAGAATCTGGAGTTGGTTGACAGATGGTCAGTCACATCTGTTTAAGTATTAGGATTTCGTTCGCACTCTAGGAATGAGGAGTTAATCAGGGTTGTGGACGGTCGGATCACATCCACCCTGATTAGGCATGCAAAATCGTAGATGGACGGATCCATCCTCCTCAAGCTTGTAAAAAATGAAGGTGAGGTCGTGGATGGAGGATCCATCCTCCTTGAGCCAATATTTTGGAGTTCGTACTCTGGTTCACACTCTGGGAGCGGAGTTCATTAGAGGATTGTCGTGTATCAATCCTTTTGCCTTTAGCGTGGTTGCTTTCCCCCAAGCTCGGGGTTTCATTTAGCGAGTGACCGCTCGGATCACGGTCACTCCCTATTTGAATAAGTCTCACTGTAAGATGGAACTTAGCTCTTTGTGCATTGTGATGGTCACATGACGCATTTCAAGAATCGCCAGTCTGGCTTGACGAGTTTGCATATTACCACTGAAATAAGAAAGTGCGGCAAAGTCAGTTGCCTTATTGCAAGTTCAAATTTTGAAATGCATAAAAAAAATTCAAATGAAAAGCATACTAAATGAATAATTAAAGCCTATTAGATGTTGTAGCGACGGAGACTCTCGCTATTCCAAGCTCACGGCAAAGTGAGACCATCAACAGTTGATAATTTGAATGTGCCGTCTCCAAGTTTTCGTTCAATAACATATGGTCCTTCCCATTTTGGTTTCATATGTGAAGGGACCGGATAGATTCTCTTGAGTACGAGATCGCCAAGTTCAAAGGTTCTGGGTTAGACCTTAGCATTGTATAATCGGGGGAATCGACTCTGGTGTGCGGATGCCCTCAAATCAGCCTCTTCACGCCTCTCGTCCAGTACATCCAAAGATTCGGCAAGTAAAATGGCGTTTGTCTTTGGATCATAATAGGTCACACGGTGAGAAGGTACACCGGAATAACGGCCTTAGAGCCATAGGAAAGTGAAAATGGAGCGTGGTCGGTCGCTGACTTGTGGGTAGTTCAATATGCCTATAGGGCCATGGAAAGTTCATCGACCCATCTGCCTCCGTCTTTCTCCGGTTGTTTTTTAAGAATGGACTTAATAACTTTATTAACAGCATTGACCTGTCCATTCGCTTGAGGGTGAGCAACTGCCGAGAACTTCTTCTGGATGTGGAAAGGTTGACAAAAATTCTTGAACTCGACAGTATCGAATTGGGCTCCGTTGTCATTGATGATTGTATGCAGGAGGCCAAACGACAGATGATGTTGCGCACAACAAAGTTGATTGCTTTCTTCATCATGATAGTAGCAAGAGGCTCAACTTCCGCCCATTTAGTAAAGTAGTCAACTACAATGATGACGTACTTCGTGCCACCTTTAGCTAGAGGTAAAGATCCGATTATATCGATGCCCCATGTGGCGAACGGCCATGGACTGGCCATCTGAGTGATTTCGGTAGGTGGGGCTTTGGGAATTCGGGCATGCTTCAGGCATCTGTCACATTTCTTGGCATAGTCCGATGCATCCCGATTCACAGTCAGCCAATAATACCCATATCGAAGTATCATCTTAGCAAGGGCTTGCCCCCCAGTGTGATCGTTGCATTCTCCCTCGTGCACGTCATGTAAAACTCGTTTGATTTCGTCGTGGGTGATACACCGGAGTAAAGGAATAGAGTATCCTCTCATGTACATGACTCCGTTCTAGATAATGAACCGTAAAGCTTTTCGAAGAACTCTTCTTTTCTCACTTCTGCACTCAGGTAAGGCTCCATGCTCAAGATAATTTCTGAACGGGGTCATCCATGACTCCTTCTAGGGTGTGGCTTCATGCATCCAGTCTGTTTCCATTTGATCGATACTTGGAGTGGCAAGTGTTTCAACGGGGACGAGTCCCATTTGTTGTGCTTCACCAGTGCTGGCCAACTTTGCTAAAGAATCAGTTTTCTGATTGTGCTCCCGGGGTATACAGTCGATTACATAGTAGTCGAACTGATTCAACACTTCCTGAACCCGGGCAAGATAAGTAGCCAACCTTCGGTCCCTAGCTGGCTAGCTTGGTATTCTCCCCGAACCTGGCATACGACCAATTGCGAGTCACGATGAATCTCCACAGCAATAATTCTCAAGTCTCTGACAAGCCTGAGTCTGACGAGCAAAGCTTCGTACTCGGCCTCGTTGTTAGTCGCGCGGAAGTCGAACTTCAAAGCATAGCATATGGACCGACCCTCTAGAGTTTCGAGTATGACTCCAGCGCCTAAGCAGCAGTCGTTTGATGCACCGTCTGTGTATAGCTTCCATATGTATTTGGGAGATTCACTGGTTTTGGGCAAGTCCTCTGGTATGGTGAATTCAGCTATAAAGTCCGCCAGAACTTGTCCTTGAATGGTTCACCACGATATATAAGCAATATCGTATTGACTCAACTCGATGTTCCACTTGAGCAACCTTTCAGATGTCTCAAGTCGTGTAAGGACCTGTCGTAATGGCTGGTCAGTGTAAACAGTGACCAGATGAGCCTAGAAATAAGGACGGAACTTTCTCGAGGCAATAAGCCAGCTTTTCCACCTTCGAGTAGTTTCTCTCCGCCCCTGTTAATCGCTTGCTGATGTAATAGACCGGTCGTTGGATATGATCCTCTTCCCGAATCAATGCAGTACAGATCGCATTCGTCAAAACTGCCAAATAAATATACAATCTTTCATTATTAACCAGCTTTGACATAATGGGTGGCATCGCCAGATGTTGAACCAGTGCTTGGAATGCGCCTTCACACTCCTCCGTCCACTTGAAATTCCTCTTTCCTTTTCTAATCAGATCGAAGAAGGGAATGCACTTGTCTGTGGATTTGGAGATGAATCTACTCAAGGCTGCCACCTTCCCGTTAAGGCTCTGCATTTGCTTTATAGTTCTAGGAGTCTCGAGATTCTAAATCGCCCATATTTCCTTAGCTTAATTTGCTTCAATTCCTTGAGCATTGACAATGAATCCATGGAGCTTTCCGAATGCGACTCCAAAATGAAACTTCAATGGGTTGAGCTTCATTTGGTACTGTCAGAGGATGTTGAACATCATTTCCAAGTCTTTGATGTGATTGATGGACAACCGTGACTTTACAAGCATATCGTCCACGTACACCTACATGGTTTTCCTGATCTGGTTAGCGAACATTCGGTTCACAGGCCTTTGGTAAATTGCCTCAGCGTACTTGAGTCTGAACAACATCACTTTATAGCAATAGAGTCCCAGATTGGTGACTAAGCTAGTATGCTCCTGATAAGGTAGGTGCATCGGTATTTTATTGTAGCTGGAATATTCATCCATGAAGATAAGAGTTCGTGTCCGGCCATTGAATCTACGAGTTAATCAATTCTGGGAAGTGGAAAACTATCTTTAGGGCAGGCTTTATTCAAATATGAGTAGTCTACACAAGTCCTCCATTTCCAGTTGGATTTCCTGACAAGCACTGGGTTGGATACCCACTCCGGGTATAATGCATCTCGAATAAACCTGTTCGACTTGAGTTTATTTACCTCTTCCTTTTGGACGGCAGATCTATCTAGATCCATACCGCGCCTTTCCTATTTGACCGGGACATGCCACAAGTCAATATTCAATGCATGGCTCGCGATGTCCGGCGAGATCCCATACACATCTGAGTGAACCCAGGCAAACACGTCAAGGTTCATCCGGAGAAATTCAACCAATTTCTCTCTCATCTGATGGCTAAGTTGAGATCCGACCTTTATCATTCTGAAGTCATCATTATCATCGATCGAAACATCGATCGTCAACTCTGCCGGAGAAGCCTGACTGTCTTTGACTTCCTCTTCATTATCATTATCTCATGGATCAAGATATTTCAGGAATTGCTTGTGGCGCCCAGGCCTAGGCCCAGGCGTTAGCTGTCAATTTTCGAAAAAC
Source organism: Allium fistulosum (assembly GCA_030737815.1). NCBI lineage: Eukaryota > Viridiplantae > Streptophyta > Magnoliopsida > Asparagales > Amaryllidaceae > Allium > Allium fistulosum. Next base: position 915,059,935 of record CM060908.1, read on the forward strand.
CGGACGCAGAGAGATTCCTCTACGTCCTTTCCCTTCTCTTTACGCTACACCTCCCGTAGCTCAGCAACATAACAGGCGCATCCAACAGCCCGATCTTCATGAACTACTCCAACCCCGTTGTCTGTGGGGAACTTTATAGTTAAACACCATGGGGAAATGGCTATCCTGAATTCAGCGAGGGCAAGTCAACCCAAGAAAGTATAACGGAGAATTAATGTCTAACACAACAAACTGTAGCATCCGAACTCTCCGGCGATCTCTGATTCCCAACTCGACTGGCAACTCCACCATCCAACGGGTATCGTTGCACTTCTATTAAAGCCATGTATGCAAGACTAACACGGCTTTAGGTCCTTCGCCTCCATTCTCATCTGGTCATAAGCTCGTTTAAAAAGAATATTCACGGAGCTTTCACTATCTACCAAGATCCTCTTCATCCAAGCATGACCTATTTGAGCTGATATGACTAGTGGATCGATAGTGGGGGCTTCGACTCTATCAGCATCTCTGTTCCGAAAAATGATGTCGTATGTCACGTTTTCTATCATTTCGCCGGAGCCCCATCATCAACATTACTGCAACATTCGAAGTCCGCATTCCTGATTGAACTGGCATACGACTCCATTTCCTTCCAGCTCCGATCAGCTGGATGAGGACCACCACTAACTGCATTTATCACCAATCTCCTGCCAGTATGCGCGGGTTCCACTGTTCTGGCGTGGTTTTGCCCTTGATTCGAGTTCGATGGGCCCGACCTCCATTCGGCGGTGCCCGCACAAATTGTTCCAACTTCCTTTCTCTGATTAACTTCTCAATGATGTCTTGTAAATGACGACACTCATTAGTATTGTGGCCATATTAATCGTCGAATCTACATAACTTTCCGATTTGTATCTGCTTCTTAGATGACTGTTTCGGAGCAGGCTTCTTATACTGTCCGGTATTACAGGTTTGCAAATAAACATTCTCCAGGGATGTATTCAATGGGGTATATCGGTCAAACATGGGAGCTCTGGGTCTCGGTCCACGATTTTGATCTCTCTTCTTCCCTGACCTCCGTTACCTTTATGTTTACCTTGCTTGTTCTGTATGTTCAAATGCACTTTACCGGAACTCTCACCGGTCTGTTTCACAGCAACATTACTCTGAATGCCTTCAACACTGGGCCCCGCATCGTCCTGCTTCCTAGATCGTCTAGCGTCTTCTCTCCTTAAAAACTGGGTCGCCTTAGCTTAGAAATGATCCAACGACACGGGGGGTTTCCCAACTAACCAATTGCCAAACTCGGAATCGGGATCGATTCCTTTAGTCAGTGCCATTAAGATAGAATTGTCATTCGGGTTGCTGACCTCAGCACAGGCAGCATGAAACCTTTCCAGATAACGTCTGAGTGTCTCTCTCGGAGCTTGGGTAACGCTGGACAAGGTGTTGACATCCTTTGGCTTTGTAACATGCATACGGAATTGTTCGACGAACTTTGTAGCCAATTGATCAAAACTGGAAATGGATTTGGGGGGTAAACGAGTAAACCACATCATTGCAATACCTCCCAACGATACAGGGAAACTCCTGCACTTAACCACATCGTCAGCTCGAGCGGCGTTCATGAGCCATTCATACTTCAATATATGTTGGTTAGGATCTGAACTTCCTTCATACACAAGCAGGGTAGGCATCCTGAATCGACGAGGTGGATCAACATAAAGAATATCATTTATAAACGGTGTATGACTTTGGGAGATTCCCCAATTGTCATTGGTAAGGCCTTGACTTTCACGAATCATTTGGCCGATCATGGTTGGAATGTTAGGCATTTGGACATTCGGGGCCAAGGCGTGGTCAGGTTCCATGTTGCGGGGACGGTTCAGGCACGGTCGACGGTCCGTTCCTCACCGCCTTGGCTCCGGGTCTTTAAGAACATAGGGTTCTGGAGCATGAACATGTTAACTAAGGGTCGGATCTGCTCTGTTCCAAATCTTAGCACCCAAATCTATGGCGGCGGCAGTTGCATGGCTATCGATAGTGTGATAAGGAAGCGCCCCTCCTTAGGAGGAGGACCAAGTTTGGTGTCCTACGGAAGGACCAGCCCCGGCTTGTCTGAGATTCACGACACGTTGTTGTCCGGAGGCTTGCGCATAGTTTCCATCCAGCCATTGGCGCGTAGATCTATGATGGAAGTCAGAGGAAGCTGAGCTTTCTGTTGATGAGTAAGAAGCACGATCCTTTCTAGACCTCCTTCGTCTTTCCTCGTTCAATTGGTTCGCAAGCTCCGTGGTGGCACGGATCTGCTGGGTGAGCTGCTGACGGCTCTGAGTTAGCTCTTGCATCAGAATTTGGAACTCCTCCCTAGTTAAAAGGCCTTGTGGATCTGGAGCTCCAGCAGATGCTTGACCCGTTGTGTTCAACTGCGTGGGATTCTGTTTATCCCTTCATTCTGGATCTGCAGTAGTTAAAGCGGTCCTAGTAGTAACTATGGTGAGTGATGTAGCTCTTTCCTAGATCTGGTGGAATCTGAATAGAATGGAAGGAACTACTAGATATCAGAACTGGATCTCCTTTTCAGATTTTAGCAATCCAATAACGGCAGTAGATCCAATGAGCAAGAGAAAAACTGAGTTTTCTCAGTGAAAGCACCAAAGTGTTTGTACCAAAATTGGGCACAACACTCTTCGAATGTATTTGAAGAGATTAAAATGAAGAATTTAAATGTAAATAGAGGCTAATCTAACAAACACGCCAAAATTAGCAAACAGAAATGTAAAAAGACAGAGATTTATAGTGGTTCGGCGTTGTAGCCTACATCCACTTTGGAAGATTTACTGTTTTATTGATGTTTACTAACTAATTACAACAGAGAATAACTCAAACACTCAAGTTACAATGGATCTCCGGTAGAGTAACGATGTAATGGCGTCGAAAGTCCATTTTCTGAAGGCATAAGGCTGCTATTTATAGGCGTAGTCTAAAAATATCTGGCTTAGACCTAGGAATACTCCTTCTCACACGTGGATGGGCCCACTTGATCGATCCGAGGTCATTTGGGATTGATCCCTGATCGATCACCACCTTATTCGTATCGATCAAAACGACATCCATTTGAGCTGAGATCGATCAGAGACAATGTTGAGGTGGTAAGTAAGCTCTTGTGAAAACTTGGTACCATTTGGACTTGTAGATTTTGAGCTATGATCAATTCAAGTTTGACTTTGCAATGGGTCGAACTGTGCATATCGATCGGTTCGTATCGATAGCATTTCATATCGATGCTATGCGTATCGATCAGATCGTTCAGTGGTGACGTGGAGCGATGGTTCGGGAGAGATCCACATTTCATGCTGCATGACCGTTTCCTTCACTTGACTGTGCCTTTTTCGTATCGATCTGGAGTAACTTCTTTCGTATCGATGATTTAGAGGCTGCTTCGTATTGATGTAACATGACTCTTTTCGTATCGATCATTGCATGTGTTCTTCGTATCGATTGTTCGGTGGTATGTTTCGTATCGATCGTTGGCCAATCGATACGAACTGTGTAGATGGGAAGATCGATATGAAGTGTGCATGAAAGGAACCGATATGAAATGTTGATCGTTGATGGATACGAAGAAGAATGGGCATGATGGATACGAAGAAGGGTGGTCTTTGATGGATACGAACCGAGTCCTTCTCTCTTGATATTGATCGATCCATAACTTGAGCATACAACCTCCGATTGACCTAAAATTTGGAACTTTGGCTTTCATAGCTTTTCTTGTTATGTCATGTTAATTGTAGCTTGATCCGGACTCGAACAAAATTTGCTAGTATCCATAGTGAACATGTATACAACCGATCTTCGGGACGGATTGTCCTTGGTTTCTAGTCAAGTTCTTGGTGTCATGGCCTTGCCAAAAGGCGGGATAACAATACAGATCATAAGTCGCTGAAGTATTTGTTCTCTCGTAAGGAGTTGAACATGAGACATCAGAGGTGGTTAGAGTTTATTGCCGCTTATGATTTTGAGTACACACCGGGGAAAGGCAACAAGGTTGCAGGTGCACTTAGCAGGTAACATCAGAATGCAGTGTTGGCAGTGATTGTTGAGTGGAAAGATTTGGAAGCATTAGCAGATTGTAGAGTGCAGTGGAGATCTGAGGCTGGGTCTAGTGGAGAAACCGTAGTGTTATCCTGTTTGGGAGTTCAACCAGTGATGATAAAAAAGACTGCTTCTAAATAGGAAGAAGATCCAGTATTAGCTGAACGAATCAGGAAGTTAAGAGATGGAACTAAGAGCGATAACTTGAAAGATTTCGGTCTTGACCAAAATGGTAGGTTGAGAAAGAAAGGAAGATTATGTGTTCCGAATGTAGGAAACATAAGGAAAGAAGTCTTGGAGGAATGCCATTGTTCGAAGTTCTCTATTCATCCAGGAGGTACTAAGATGTATCAGGATATGAGAAGGAGTTTCTTCTGGGAAGGTATGAAGCAGGATATTGGCTTATGGGTAAAGCATTGCTTGATTTGCCAACAGGCAAAGGCCGAACACCAGAAGCCGAGTGGTTGCTTCAACCATTAGATATTCTGGTATGGAAATGGGATTTATTTCTATGGATTTTATTGATGGGTTGCCATGGTCAAATAGGGGAAATGATAGTATATGGGTTATAGTGGAAAGACTAACCAAGAGTGCCCATTTCATTCCAGTTAAGTCAACCAGGACGGCACCTATTTTGACAAAGTTGTTCATGAAGAATGTAGTTAGACTGCATGAAATTCCTTATAGCATAGTAAGTGATAGAGATCTCTTATTCACTAGTGAGTTCTGGAAGAGTCTGTAGGAAGTTTTGGGAACCAAGCTCAAGATGAGTAACGCTTACCATCTATAGACAAATGGGCAGACGGAACGAGTTAACAAAATCTTGGTAGATTTGTTAAGAGCTTGTGTATTATATTTTAGGGGATCATGGGAAGACCATCTGTATTTAGTCGAGTTTTTGTATAACAACAGTTATCAGACTAGTATTGGGATGACACAGTTTGAAGCTTTGTATGGAAGGCCATGCAAATCTCCCGTATGTTGGTTAGAGACCGGGGATAGGTTGGTTCTTGGTCCAGATTTGGTTAGGGAAGCTGCAGAATTGATTGAGGTCTTTCGGGCTAGAATGAAGGAGGCTCAGTCTAGGCAGAAGAGTTATGCAGATAGAAGACGGAAAGATTTAGATTTCTCAGTTGAAGATCGGGTTTTCGTCAAAATGTCACCGATGAAGGGTGTGATTAGATTTGGGAAATCAGGAAAGTTAGCACCAAGATTCGTTGGACCTTTTCCTATTGTTGAGAGGATCGAGAAACTCGCATATAGAGTTGAGTTATCGAGCAGTTTGGCAAGAGTCCACGATGTTTTCGATGTTTCTCATCTCAGAAAGTGTATTAGAGACACAGAGACTACTATTGCACCGACTGTGCTAGATGATTTAGTGGTAGAACCGGATTTGACTATAGTGAGAAAGCCTATTCGTATTGTTGCGAGAGATGAGAAGAGGCTTAGGACCAAGATGGTCAGATTAATCAAAGTCCAGTTGAGCGACGAGGACAGGGGTTGTACTAGGGAGATTGAGAGCAGGATTAAAGATACTTATCCTGACTTGTTTGATGGTATGTTTTACCTTCTTATTTGATTTGTTGTGTACCTTATCGTAATTTTGAGGACGAAATTCTTTAAGAAGGGGAGTGTGCAACAACCCAAATTTTTGGTAACATTATTTAGGATATTTAATTAGCTAAATTAAATAAAATAATGTGTTGATTAGGGGATTGAGATTTGATTTAATTAAAGGGTAGCCATGCCGTTTAACCTATGAATTAAAATAAGAGTTAAATTGAAATAGAGGAAGGGTAAAATAGGAAATAGGCCATTCCTATATCCCTTAAACTTGGCCATGTATCCCCCATACACGTTCATTTCATTTTTTCCAAAAAAATTAAACTAAGGCCGACTACCATTAACAAGAGAAAGAGGAAGACGATAGAGAAAAGCTAGGAAGAAGCTTAAGCAAATCAAATCCATTCACATCTCAATCTCTTTATCTCTAAAGCTAAGGTGAATAATGTTTACATCTCAAATTTTTATTATTTTGGTTTTAAGATGAATTCCGAATATTTTGCATTGATTCGCCATGTTTTGAATGATGGAATGGTTATATATACTTGTTGATGAATTATGGTTGTTCAAATTGAATTTATGATATGTTTAAGGTGAAAACCCTATAAAATGACATCCAAATACCTTGCGAATTTTTATATAGACTAGAAAAATTATTTTGGAGATGGGTTTCAATTTTCAGAATTTTCAGAATTTTTATGGAATTTATATGAATTTTCTAGTGAAGAAAATGTTATTTTGGGTTATAAATTATTTACAGTTAAATAATAAAAGATTTGGGTGTGGAACTTTTATATGTTGGAAAACATATTAAAAGAGATTTTTTGGAATTTTTGTAGATTTTTCCTAAGTGTTTTAATGGATATATAAAATTATTTAAGGTATGAGACTTAAATGTTTTATATGTTCATAAAAGAAGAAGGGGCTTTTTGCAAATAATTCAAAGTGGACATAGGCAGTTACGCCGAACCACTATAGATCTGGTGTTCTTGTCTTCGCATTTAACTTAGCATACAATTTTTGTTCTAATTTACTTTCTTCATTAATCTCTTTACACAATCTTTCTCAACGAGGATAGTGACCAATTTTGGTGCTAACAATGAGCTATGGCCAGAGATGAAGGCTAGTTTGACCATCCAACCCACTTTGATTTAGCGGATTTGTACTAGTCAAAGGCGTGAAGCTAGACTAGTGAAGATCATGGCTAAATTAGAAGAACGAGTAGTGTCTGTAGAGGTGGTGCAGTGCATAACAGACCAATATTATTGGTTTCATAGGGATGAGAGATTTCTTATTCTCGAGTAGTGGGACCAGATATCTATAAGTTGCATCAATGGATTGTCGATGATTAAGGATGGTGTGATAGCATTTGAGTCACAGTCGATTGATTGGCGAAGAATGCTAGATTTGTATTCCATAAGTCCAGTAGAATGGCATCCATATTTGTCGAGTTATATATGGGATGGATAGTGTGATTCCATTGTGTGCCAAGAGCATTGTAAGTGGCCAAAACCCGTTGTTCAATAGTGGGTTTTGGGAGAACATACAAGAGGCGTTTGGGAATTTGGCACTGAATGGACTAGATGATATTGAAATTGAACCAGGAACTTCGAGACCTCGTAGGCCTATTCGTACCAATAGATGTGATACGAAATAAGTAAGGAGGAAGGCAGTGGAGTAGTAAAGATTCAGTGGAATGAAAGCGAAGGCGATAGGATATGGAAGACTGACAAGAGCATGAGGACCACTTATACGGAGCTCTTCACTTGGTGAGATTTCGTTTTTATCGTCGGCTTTCATATTGGATATCATATTTGAAGTTTTATACTAGATAGTTTAGTATCTTGCATGTTAGGATAGGCATGTATGTTACTTTTTGATGTTTGATCTTATGTATGCATGTTTGATGTTGGATTGTTAGCATTTGATGCGATAGCCTATGCTTATATAGTTGTTAGGCATGCAAGATAGTTATATTAGCATACTTATTTGAGTTGATTACTATATATGATCTGGTATGTTTAAATACAAGATGATGTTACATTTGTTTTTTAAACCTCTTAGTTGAGTACATATTCAGGTACATGGAACCAAGTGTGTGCTATTTGGATGCTTATCTGTTTATATTGCATCTAAAGGGTATGCTCTTTCTATAAAAGAGGTATGTGACATATGTAGTGTAGATTTAGTGATATATGCTTGGTTGTCCTTGGAAATGAGTTGTCTCATATTTGAGAAGTACATATATCTTTGTTGTATTGGGATTTTTCTCGAACCTAGCTACGCAAAGGAGGTGTTGCCGAACATTTCTAAAATCTGAGGGGCTTTTGATGGCCTATAGGTGAGAAGACATTCTCCTTACTTTGTGATTTCGGGGACGAAATCCATTAAGGAGGGGAGAATGTGACGACCCATATTTTTGACGATGGGATATTTATATAATGAATCATTAATTAATAGAAAACCCAAAAATATGATTTTTACTACAGCCGAATAAGGACTTGAGGACCACTTCCGTTGAGTTTGGATTGACATTTTAAACTAAATTGAGTATAAGCTTTGCTATATTTGGAGATCGAGCGATCCGATGATCGAAATGATCTGGAAATGCGCAAAATTACATTCGGGGCATAATCTCTGATAGCGATGAGGTTTACACTGTTGGATCTGAAAAAAAGAGGTGACGTATGCAGACGAGTTTCGTTATGATCGGACGTGTCCTGTGACTATGCGAGCTCGAAACATACGACAATTTATTTGAGAAATAAATAAATGGAATAAAATATTAATATAAATTGAACTAGATCTTTCCCTCTCTTTATTTTCATTTATCCATTTTACTATCGCATTGGAATCCATGGACGATCTCTCTTATCATTTCAAAATTAAAATCTGGCGATTCAGGCCACTGAAAATCATGAGATTGGATTCGTTGGACTCGAGGCGAGATAGACTTTGAATCCATATAGGCTTTGACATGTGCGGTGACGTTTGGCTGAGATTAACCCATTCTTATCGATCTAGGGTTTCACCTAGGCGGGGCTATATGTGGAGATATGTGGATCGCAGAGTACCATTGCGATTCTTGTATGAAGGAGCACCTGTTAGTAAAACTTAGCCACGTCGGATTGCCTATAGTCGAGTGCAACAATATGGAAGTCGACGCTTAGGCTGAGATAGAGATTTGGCAAGAAAAGGCGATCTAGATCTCGTTGTGTGCATCGTGAAGCTCTTGCGTAGCGTGACTCGTTGGCCAAGACGGATCGTGATTTCATCGAGTAATCAAAGAGAGAAGGAAGAGGGATTAGTGTGCATATGTCATGCATGTATAGGTTATATGATGGAGAAGAAGGATTAAGTGTTAAGTGAGGTAATTAGCTTTTTGATTAGTCAATTAATTATTTATTTAATCCAAAATCTTATATCGTCCATATCTTTTGCATACAAGGTGCATTTTGGATGCGGTTTTTTTGCATAGCGCTCGTGATGGAGAGATCTGCATTTTGGCAGTAGTTTGAATAGCTTTTGCTGAGCTGAGTGATAATGTCTCTCACCATGCTATGATTGTTAGCATCGCATTAGACTAACATTCTGGAATGGTTTTTGATTTTAAAATGTGATTTTATAAAACTTAAACACCTACTAGATTTTTATAAAAGAAAATAAAAATGTTCGAAAATGGTTTTATATCGGATATCACATTTTACTTATCGACCTGCCATTTTTAGGGAATTATTAGATTTAAGCTATTTTTGATATGATTTCCCCATTGGTTGATATGGATGCATTATACATGTTGTATGTATGCTATATTGGATGTAGGTATGCTTGTTGATTGCATGTTTGCTTGTTTGGTTGTTTGGTTATTTTTGGTTGAAAACACCGATTTAGCGATGATCGAGTGTTTAGAAAATATCTTTGCATTGGGATTTCGTACACACGAAAATCCAACAAACGAGATAAGTTGTAGAGGAGGGTTAGGATACGTGCTGATTGATCTGAAGGTGGAAGACGAGGGTTTGGACTTTAGGATAAACGACGGACGTTTCCAGTTGGTTTGTACTTATCCACTTTTGGTTAAATACGTAACCAATGTGGTTGGTACTGACCACTGTAAAGTGGTCAATGTCCATCACTATTGACGATTAGGGATTTGGTCGATCTTTGGCATGGACATTGAGGAGATTTCGAGGTGTGTGATGTTATGGTTTGTTCGTGCGACCGACATAGGGTCTTGATGTTGTTGCTCTACAGCGAGCGATTTCAATGGTTAGGGGATGATGTGACGCTTCGACGTGACAGTTTAGTACTTTGGGTTTTGAATCGATGGTGTATGGAGTAGGTTTCGAGGTTGATAGTTTAATAGGTTTGTAGATCATGCTGGAGGTGTTGGCTCGTTCATATCAAAGATGGATGACGATGTAATAGCATGATAAATGCCTTATATTTTTTGTTATATACTCGTGGTGGGAGTGGGTACTGAAGATTAGGGACTCCATATCTTCGGTTTATGACTCGTATAGGGAGTAGGTACCAAAGAAGCTCGTGTTGGGATCCATGGAGTGGAGGAACATGGTGGGTTCTAGGATAGTGGAAATTTGATTGAGCAAGTAAGGCTCGGATCGATGTGTATGTGCCAAGGGATCGTTGATAACTCAGAGTGTTTTTTGTTGTACTCGAAGAAAGGGAATTGTATAGTAGGGACGCCCATGGATTGATAGCAAGGATCCATATATCCTAGACCTGTGGCTTTGGGTCTAGTATCTAACTTTGGGCTATGTGACATGTATCGAGCTTTAGGCTGCATGATACGAGAGTACAACAAAAATCTGGATTTTCCATTAGTCCCTGGCAGTTTGGAGGCCATACGAGTTATTATATATCTAGAGCACACTAATTGACAGACGGTATAGTTTGATGGATGCTATGTTTGTTATGGTTGCTTCACTAGCCACCTGTCACTTTAGGGATGTCACACGAGGTAGGTATTGTGGATAAGAATACCTAGACACCCAAACAGTTTACTTAGTGTGGAGTAGGTATTGTGGATAAGGATACCTAGGCACTCCGACAGTTTACTTAGTAGGTGATGTTGTAGAGTAGCATGTCATCAATGTTATGTGCTGACTCTTTGGTTGCAGGGACATGTCAGGCATGATTTATATACCCTCTATTCTGTATACTATATCAACTTTTATAGTATTTTGAGATTGTTTATCGCTCACACTAGACTATTGTCTGACCCGATGTTTTATGCTTTGCTTCTTAGACGACCTAGCATATAAACTTATTGCAGGCTGTATACCCGGCTGGGGGCAAATGTGGACGATCATTCCTGGAAGGAACTAACACGTCGTCGAAAGGGATTCTGTGGACAGAGCATATCCGACGGAGTGTACTTTCGTTAATCTTTGAGAACTGTGAATCGGCTAGGTCGTCTAAGAAAATAGCTACCTCTAGAGCGTCAGGAGCTAAGTCGACGGATGCTATCGCGGCGCTCGGTAAGTTTTGAGCAGGGGTAGTTGATAGATTCGAAGTATCTATAGCTTCTTGTCTAGAGGATGGCCCAGGTCTGTCTGAGATCGTAGCAGAGCTAGATTTTCTAGACATCTCTAATGAAGATCGAATCCAACAAAGCACCTGTTTGAACTATACTTGAAAAACAATTAACATTAAACTTAACAACGTAAGTATTCCCCCCGTGTGGTGTGTGAACTAGTGCGATTATTCAAGTGTAAGTGCCAAGCGAACAAAAAGACACTGGATTGAGAAAATAAGTTTGAGCTTCAAATTGTCATCTTCGAAGACCGTCATCGTTGACCGTCTACGAAGGTTTGTCGTAAGATGATTTATATTTTGAACTCGACGGCATCACTGCATTCGGATGGTTGTTAACTATTAAGCAGGTTAAGTCCAAGTTTTCGGTTGTTTAAACACGGGAGTTATCAGTCCGGATTGGTCGATATGCTTTGTTTTTTGATCCTGTCCTTGTTCATTATCCTATGTTCAGGCATAAAGTATGTGTTTAGTCAATTATGCATTAGATTCGGCTGGTGTCGTTGTTGTTCACAATCCTCCTACCTAACCACTTCATCGTTCGGCATTTAACAATCATGCCGAACCGCAAACATGCCGAGCCGCACCGTTCGACACACCACTCTTCCAACTCTTCCTCTTCACCGTTCGGCATGCGGCAAATCATGCCGAACCATGCTCGTGCCGAGCCGCATCGCTCGGCATTCTGTCCTTAACACCACTTTTGCTCCTTCCCTCCATCCCTGCCGACCGGCATGGTCATGTCCTTCGGCAAGTCATACCAAGCCACGCCGCTCGGCATTCTACCTAATTACTACTTCTTTTATGCTTTTACCTCCAGTCTCAGTCGGCATACAGAAATTATGCCGAGCCGTAGCTGTGCCGGGCCGTATCGCTCGACACATAAAGCCATAGCTCCTTCTAGCACCTCCAACGTCCACTCCTTTCCTCCACTCCGCCTGGCCTTAAACTCCTCTCAACAACAACGCCTCATCCTTAACTCCTGTTTCACGCGATTACCACTGACCTCGATTTTGCAGAGGTTCACGAATGTGAAATTTGTGCTCGTTTTCTTAATCAGTGCGGAGTGTTAGAGGGAAAGGTTCTCACCTAAAAGAAAAACGAGTCGAAGTTCGGGAAGATTCTGGAATAGGGAGTGCGGTTCTAATTGAATTCGATTGACTGGGGAAGGAAGTGAGACAGCGCGTGATGTTTGAGAAGGAAGAAGTATGTAATTCGTAGAAGTAAGAGGCAAGTTCGTAAATAGGATGAAGGTAAAAGTAAAAAAGAGGAAAAGAAGTGAAGTGCCGGCCTTTATAAAGGGAAGAAAGGAAGTCGAAGGGACAACGACCGGTGGAACCGGTCAAAACACCTCTCTCGTTCGGCATTGATCTCGTTCGGCTTTGATGTCGTTCGGCATCAATTAAGTCGTTCGGTGTTCGTATGTCATTCGACATTAACATGTCACTCGGCATACGATGCCTCATTCGGCGTCCAGAAGAAGACAATATCAAGGAGACGAAGCCAAGGCTCGAAGCGAAGCACAGAGAACTCATGATTCAAAGCGCATCACGATCGGCCACATGATGCACTTTGGGGGGCAAGTGTTACCTGCTGGTTTGACCCGGCAACTAAGTCGGTCGGCATTCAACCTAGTTCGGCATTCAGGCTCGTTCGTCAATCAAAGCTCGTTCGGCATTCATCCTCAACCGGCATTAAGCATCGACCGGCATTCAGAGATCGTCCGGCATTCAACCCCGTTCGGCATTCAGAGGTCAATCGGCATTCAGCCTCGACCGGCATTCAGCCTCGACCGACATCCATGCCCCGTTTGGGATTCAGGATCGATCGGCATTCAGTCTCGTCCGGCATGAACCTCGTTCGGCATTCATGCTTCGACCGGCATGAACCTTGTTTGGCATTCTAGGCTCGTCCGGCATTCATGCCTCGTTCGGCATCTCCCCTCGAACGGCATCGGATCTCATTCGGCCTGCACATTCCACTCAACGTACTGCCTCGTTCGGCTTGGAGACATCGTTCGGCATTTGTCGCTCGACATTTATGGCTCGGCACACAAAAGTTACTCATTTTGGGCCAAGGTGTCTTGCTGCTAGGCCCATCAGGGAATCCAACCTATCTTCGTCTATAAATAGAGAGGCAGGGGCACAGTGAAATGGATCTTTTTTTGGAGAACACTGGGGAGACTATGCCGCATTCAAGACTCGTTCTTTTTACTTAGCAATTGTATTCAAGGAGTGGATGGATGGATTGTATCTTTAATCAACTGTTGAGCAAAGCAATAAAGATTAACTTCAAAGTGGACGTAGGCAGTTACGTCGAACCACTATAAATCCGGTGTTCTTGTCTTCGCATTTAACTTAGCATACAATTCTCTGTTCTAATTTACTTTCTTCATTAATCTCTTTACACAATCTTTCTCAATGAGGTTAGTGACCAATTTTGGTGCTAACACTTTGTTGCTTTCACCGAGAATCGAATTCTCAGGTCACAAGGATCTGCTTTGAAGCTACCGGATTGAATAAATCCCCCGAAGGAGATCCCAGTCATTCATAAGACGTCCGTTGATTCTACTTAGAGTTCCTACCAATAACTCTACAATGGGAAGACCATGCACCAGATCAGCCTCTCATAACGCGGACGCCCATGAGACCGCTAGCGTACAACAAGTAGGACCTAACAATCAGCAAGCAAATCTGGGCGCAAGGGACTGCCGCCCAGGACCAAATGCAAGTTGTCTCCAGAACAGAGTTCAACGACTTGATGAGAGAACTCATGGAAAGCAGGAGACAACTTGGAGAGCAGATGCAGGCCAACGCCAACCTTATGGCACAGCTCACTCAACAACAGCATCAGAATGCTGGGGGCAGTCCAGCTCCTTACTCTTCATCTGACAGCTCAACTTCATCTGATGAACCCCCTAGGCGTAGACGCCGCAAGACTGAAACTATGCAGGCAGGCGCTGCCGATCAAATAACTAGGGATCGGTTACACCTTGGAGACCGCAACCGAGCAGGAACGGGAAACTTAGGGGCTAGAGTGCAGGTGGAGGCTGGACGCCCGACTCACGAAGATGCCAATGATGCCGAACCTCAAGATTCACGTTTGGCAGATCGCCAGCAGAGGAGGCATCAGCCTGATCAACCCCGTAGGACAGACTCCAACCTTCCATCTTCCATACAAACCCCAGACCTAACAGCTATGATCAGACAGTTGATGAAAGAGAATCAAGGCTTGTCGAATGATGATTGGGGGTATCCAGGAGTCATACTCTGTTCACAGACACTGTCCTACGGGCTGAGTACCCCAGAAAGTTTAGCATGCCAACTATCCCGGCTTACAAAGGAAAGACTGATCCCAGGCAGCATGTGATGAGGTACGAATGGATGATGGATTCAGCTAGAGCGAATGATGCAACCATGTGCATGTGCTTTCCAATAACTCTATCTGGGATCGCTACCATGCGGTTCACCCGACTTCCTCCGCGGTTCGTATCCAGTTTCGAGGAGTTGGCGAAGAAATTTATAGAACAGTTCAGAATATATACTACTCGTCTAAAGGACGTGATGTCTCTATCAAGTGTAATCTAAGCTCCTGGGGAGTCATTGAAGGAGTATTTGCAGAGATTCCATGTTGCGGCTACTGAAGTCAGTAATCCCAATGATCATGCAATTCTTATGGCTGTGATGCGAGGTGTGGATCCAGATTCAGAGTTTGGAGATTGGTTGGCAGGAAAACCTTCAACTACGCTAGAGCATTTTTACTCAAAGGCACATCAGTTCATAAGAAGAGAGGAAGCCAGGTGGATAAGGCGAGATAAGGCACCGGGACCTGTTCAGGAGTCCGTGAAAAGCAACATTGTTGTGAAGCAATCCGGAGACAACTCGGGGAAAGTTCAGGTCAATGTCCAGAACAAGCCCGGGCAATCTAAGGAATCCGGAGGAAGAAATCAGGGGAGAAAGAGAGAAGCGGGGAAATGGAAGCCGAGAATTCCAACCTACAACGAGTACACCCCATTGAATGCATCTCTTGAAAATATTTACCTATCAACTTGCAATACCTTTCAGTACAGAAAGCCACATCCAAAGGAGTCAACCGAAGAACAAAAGCGGACCGAGAAGTATTGCCGCTTTCATGAAACTTATGGGCACAATACTGAAGAGTGCAGACACCTACACGATGCTATAGAGAAGTTGATTAGGCAGAAAAAGTTACAGGAGTTTGTAAAGAATCCGCAAGAAGGTGGACAGGGAATGTCCAATCCCGGTCGTGCACCAGCTCCACGTCACCCCGAGGAGCCTGCTCAGACCGTGGGCAGACTAGTCATAAACACGATCATCGACGGACCTCACCCTGCAGATAAGATTTGGCAAGAAATGGAGTGGTATGCTAATTCCCTGAGGCATGCATATTTTGAGTGTTGTTCCAATGTAGAGGATGGGACCCCTGCTAAACAGCTGCGCATGATGATAGACGATATAGTATTCAGGAGCAGAGATGCTGACCAGGTGAAGGCTCCTACCATTGACCCAATGGTCATATCTGCGACAATCGGGCTGGCTTTTGTGAAAAGAATTTTGATTGACTGTGGAAGTTCTATCAATATCATCTTCAAGAAGGTTTATGACTAGATGAAGATGGAGACGAAGGATTTGAAGCCATCTAAAGATCGTATACATGGCTTTAATGGAGTAGCGACTGATGCAGTGGGGTATGTTGAGTTGCCAGTTGAACTGGGACAAGGTGAGCGTAGAAGGGTGTGAATCCTACCTTTCGTAGTTTTGGATGTGGATTCTCCATACAATGTGTTTTTGGGCCGACCGGCCCTGGCTGAGTTTAGGGCAGCATTGGCCCCGTGGTGTTTGACTTTAAAATTTCCGACGGACAAAGGAGTAGGTGTTGTTCATGGCGACCGGTCATGCATGTTATGTGGCTGAGCTCCGAGAGGCCCAGCGGAGAGAGAAGGGAAAGGTTGCGGACAATTCCTTCCGCATTCAGCATGCTGACAATTGACAAGTAATGCCCGAGCCCTGGCTCGGGCATGATTCTTGGATCTTCAGAGACATAGATCCGAGAGACGATGATGAGGAACCCAGGGAAGGAAAAGCAGCACCGGCTGAACTGACGATTGACATTTCATTCAGCCAAGACGATCCATCGCGAGTGCTGAAGATTGGATCACAACTTAGCCCCTCGATGACCGAAGACCTTAGTGATTTCCTCCGAGCGAATCTCGATGTTTTCGCTTGGATATATTCCGACATGTGCGGGATCTCTCCCGCTATTACGAGTCATCTGTTGAACATAGACCCGAAGTACGTCCTAGTTAAGCAGAAAAGGAGAGGAATGGACCCGGAGAGGTCCGTTGCTCTCAGAGAGGAGGTGGACAAGCTCAAAACGAATGGGTTCGTCCACGACGCCCTCTACCCTAAATGGGTATCAAACCCCGTGCTGGTAAAAAAGGCAAATGGGAAGTGGAGAACTTGCATGGATTATTCCGATTTAAACAAAGCGTGCCCTAAGGACAGTTTCCCATTACCTAGAATTGATCAGTTGGTCGACTCCACTGCAGGACACGAGTTGTTGTCATTCATGGATGCGTACTCGGGATACAATCAGATCCCGATGCACATTCTGGACCAGGAGCACACAAGTTTCATCATAGATGTTGGGCTATATTGTTATGTAGTAATGCCTTTTGGATTGATAAACGCGGGAGTGACCTATCAGCGTTTGGTGGATCGAATGTTCAAAGATCAGATTGGTAGAACGATGGAAGTCTATGTGGATGACATGCTCATGAAGTCATGACAGTCAAACGACCACATTCGAGACTTAGCAGAGATGTTCGGCATACTCAGATATTATGGGATGAAGATAAACCCTTTGAAGTGTTCCTTCGGCGTTGCGTCGGGGAAGTTTTCGGGATTCATTGTTAATTCCCGGGGAATTGAAGCTAACCCGGAAAAGATTCAAGCTATTCGAGATGTACAAGTGCCCAGAACTATAAAACAGGTACAAAGCTTGAATGGAAAGGTGGCTGCGCTGAGTCGATTTATATCCAGAGCCACAGACAAGTGCATTCCCTTCTTCGATATAATAAAGAAAGGAAAGAGGAATTTCGAATGGACATCCAACTGTGAGGAAGCGTTCCGAGATCTGGTGAGGCATTTGGAGAGTCCTCCAGTGCTGTCGAAACCAGTAGACCACGAAATGTTGTACATATACTTGGTCGTATCCCCGCATGCTATAAGTGCGGCTTTGGTCCGCGAGGAGGACCGAGTTCAAAAGACGGTGTATTACGTTAGTAAACGTTTAACGGGGGCAGAAAGAAATTATCCTAAAATTGAGAAATTGGCCTATTGCTTGGTGATTGCATCACGCAAGCTGCGTCTATACTTTCAAGCACACTCAGTCAGTATTTATATCGATCAGCCCTTGCGACAGGTACTCCAACAACCAGAAACTTCTGGAAGGATGTTAAAATGGAATATCGAATTGAGTCAGTTCGATATTACCTACCTGCCACGAAGTGCCATAAGGGGCAAGCATTAGAAGATTTCATCGCTGAGTTTACTGTATCAGACGAACCAGATGGTCACAGTGTCATTCCCCCCATTCAATGGAAATTGTACACCGATGGGGCATCAAACGACTGTTGCACCGGGGCTGGTGTAGTCCTTGTGACTCCAGAAAATCGATTGATTTTTTATGCTTTGAAGCTCAATTTCCCGGCTACGAATAATGAAGCAGAATATGAAGCATTGATTGCTGGTTTAAAGCTCGTTGGAGAACTCAGGGTAAAATCAGTTGAAATCTTTTATGACTCGCAGCTGGTGGTGTACCAAGTGCGAGGAGACTACCAAGCAAGGGGACAAAAGCTTGCTCCGTACCTTGCTCTGGTTCAGGAACTATTGGCGAACTTCAAACATTATGACATTTCGCATGTCCCGCGTGAACAGAACAAGGAAGCCGACTCGTTGGCCAAATTCGCAAGCACTGGCGATGCACAGCAAATGGGATTGGTTCCCGTCGAAACCTTACATGCTCCAAGCATAGATGTGATGGAAGTCGATTTTGTGTTGGGAATGGAAATCGAGAAGGAGTCGTGGATAACCCCATTCAAACAATACCTGCTAAACGGGACTTTGCCCAAAAGAAGAAGCGAAAGACCACAGGTCATTCGCAAAGCCGCGCAATATGTGATGCAGGGAGGAGTAATGTATCGGAGGGGATTCTCGGTCCCTTTACTACGGTGCATTGCCTATGATGAGACAAAGTGGGTCTTGGAGGAGGTTCACGAAGGAGAATGTGGCGACCATACTAGGGGGCAGATACTAGCAAAAAAGATCCTCCGCTACGGGTACTATTGGCCAACTGTGAATCGGGATGCTGCAGACTACGTAAGAAAATGTGACAAGTGTCAAAGGCATGCAAAAATCCCGAGAGCTCCACCAACGGAACTCACGCAAATGGTTAGTCCATGGCCGTTTGCAATCTGGGGAATCGACATAATCGGTTCTTTGCCTATATCCAAAGGTGGTGCAAAATACGCGATAGTTGCGGTCGACTACTTCACAAAATGGGCCGAGGCAGAGCCTTTAGCCACAATCACCTCCAAGAAGGTCATTAACTTCGTTGTACGAAACATTATATGTCGCTTTGGCCTCCCGTGAACCATCATTACAGACAACGGAACTCAATTTGAAAGTAGAGAATTCAAAGATTTCTGTTTAAAGTACGACATTGAGAAAAAGTTCGCCGCCGTTGCTCATCCGAAGGCTAATGGACAAGTTGAAGCCGTGAACAAAATAATCAAGTCCATATTGAAGAAGCGTTTGGAAAAGGCTGGAGGCAAGTGGGTAGATGAACTTCCAACAGCGCTATGGGCTTATAGAACTACCCACAAGTCCGCGACTGGCCACACTCCATTCGCATTGGCATACGGCTCGAAAGCTGTTATACCCATGGAGCTTGAAGTTCCATCACATCGGGTGACACATTATGATCCTAAGACGAATCAGGATCTCCTGTTGGAATCACTGGACTTCGTTGATGAAAAACGTGAAGAAGCCGAGTTAAGGGCGGCAGCATATAGGCACCGAGTCAAGCGATATTACAATGAAAACGTCTGCCCAAGAATCTTTGATGTGGGTGATCTCGTTTTGAAACGAGTTTTCCCGGTACCATCACGTATGAATCCCAACTGGGAAGGTCCATATGTCGTTGAACGGAAGCTTGGAGAGGGAACTTTCAAGCTAGCGACTGTTGATGGCGTGACACTCCCTCGAGCGCGGAACAGTGAACATTTGCGAAGTTATTATATTTAGCCTATTTCTTTCATGTTTTAGGTGCAATTATTTCTCGTATGTTTTTATTCCATTGATTCTTAGTTTCCTTTTAAGCATGTAGTCGGATGATTTAGTTTGTTTTCATTAATAAAGGCTTGAAGCCATCTTTTCTATGAATTACCGATGTTTATGTGCCTTATAATCCGGTGGCAAACAACTGGAGTTACATTATTTTGTCTGACGTACGAACTCGCATAAACGACTTAAATCTCCAAGTCCCCTAAACGCGGACTGGAGTACTCTAAGTCCCAGGAGTGCGGACTAGAGTATAAACGACTTAAATCTCCAAGTCCCCTGAATGCGGACTGAAGTACTCTAAGTCCCCGGAGTGCAGACCAGAGTACAAACGACCTAAATCTCCAAGTTCCCTGAATGCAGACTGGAGTACTCTAAATCCCCGAAGTGCGGGCTAGAGTATAAACGACTCAGAATCTCCAAGTCCCCTGAATGCGGATTGGAGTACTCTAAGTCCCCAGAGCTCAGATTAAAAAATGTTCTAAGTACCAAAGATGTGAAATAAGAGATGTACAATTTCAAAGAATCTCCAACCAATGTGAAAATGGATTGGAGGCTCATGTGACTCAAAAGAACTTGAGTTTTGACCATAGTTATACAGAAAGTTAAAAAACAAGAGTCAATTAAAAGACGAAGAAACTAAACTTTATTTATTAATCCAAAATGGGGTTATACAACCACTCCTCCAAAACTCGGAGTCAAACGTCTGTCTACATTGACTACGAAGGTAAATAAATGAAAGTAATTACATGATCTAAGCTAACCCTCGTTGAACGAGTGTAGTAGCTACTTCTTCGATTTCTTTAATTTCTTTTCCTCCTTTTGTTTCCTCGAACGACCCTTCCCCCACACGCTTTCTCTTAGACGTTTTGCTCGCCAAGGAAGTGGTGTCAGGAGTAGGAGGAGGAACATCCAGTGGTTTGGATTTTCCAGGAAGGATGACTTTCAGAGGCCTGTTCAGCGGGTCGTCAAGTTCTATTACTTGGGACTCGACCTTGATCTCAACTTTCTTCCTTTTCTTTTCCGCGAGTTGCTCCTTCATACTCACCTTCGAAGTATGTCCTGAGGTGCCTGTAATTTCAATCTCATAACTCCCTTCGACGGGGGACAGAGTTTCAGACTTATCATCGTCAAGCGCCCCCAATCACCTGAGCATCAGGGTCGGGGGTCACTCCTGCGTGAGTAGCATCGCTCGCTTTCCCCATCTCCTCCTTGGCGTCATCGCTCCTTGGAATCGGTTCAGGATCGGAGCGGCCTGCATAAAAACACAAAAGACGAACATTAGAACGCAATGACCTCTCGCTGAAAGCGATGGTTCTTTGAAATTTAAGAAGAAGAGCTTTGTACTGGTTTCTTGCTGGCTTTCAGCCGTGCGAGGAGTCTCGCCCTCTAGAATGGGGGATAGCATGTGAATGCCGAGGTCGGGATCTTTCGGATCGTAACCAACGTGTTGCTCGAATGGGTCAAGTGATGGTCGGTCGACCGATTGAGTAGAAGGAGGACCCGTAGCCTCAGTTCCAGATGGACTAGCTATGTCATTTTTCTCCTTTGATGGGGAAGAGCCTTTGCCAAAGAGGGCCATTGCTGCAGACAAGTCTGAAGGCTCGTTCCCCCTGAGAAATTATTTCACTAAAGCATCTTCATCGACCTCCTCGACACCCGATTTCACCTTTCTAATCATTATTAAAGTTTCCTATGCCTCGGCTAGAGACTCGAGGTAGCCCTCACCAAGAAAAGTCAAGTCCCAATGCATGAGGACACGGGCATTGTATTCAGCAATCAGCGGATCGAACATGCACTTGATCTCCTCTCTGCCGGCCTCTGCAGCCGCCTCAAGGCAGGAGTCAATCTCCGCGGAAGCCATTCTCTTGTCCTCTTCACGGGCTTCATCCTTCACTGTCCCGACCTTAGAAAGCTCATCATCGAGCTTTGCTTTCAGGAGCCGTGTAGCAACAATCTCGTTGCAGTATCGTTGGGACTCCTCTTGAGCAGCTATCTTCTCTTCCTTCTCCTTAGAGAGTAGCTCCTTCAACTCTTTAACCTGCAGGGCGAGTGCATCCCTTTCTTTTTGAACAGAATCTTATTCTAAAGCCAGGGCCCCACAGCGTTGGACCGCGTCGTCAAGTTCCTTCTTATGAGTCGTCTCTAGACGAGTGACGGCCTCCGCAGTATCCTTAGCACTTTGTCCGGCGGCCTCGAGCTGGGATTTATACGAAGAGAGCTCTTCATCCTGATTTTTGATAATGTCCTTATCGAAGATAGCTTCAAGTTTCAGGCGGTCGATTTCCTGTTGACGCTCGGCAGACACTTCCGAGACTTTTTCGACTAGGTGGACAAACGCATCATGTTGAACATAAACGTCGTTGTTGCAAGCAATGGCACTCTGCTTAACATGTCCCGGAATGTGATGGATGGCTGGAAGGAACTTCAGACCATTAAAGCAGATTTTGGGGAATTTAGCTTTAAGCTCGGCTAGCTTTTCCGATATCGTCGGGTCTGCTGCAGGAACAGGGGGAGGTGGCTTTGAAAGCTCCGTTCTCTTACGATGTTCCCGAGATTGCCGTGTGCTAGATGAGCCGGAATGTTGGTCACGGGAAACATCAGGTTGAGACCCCTTCAGCGAAGACTTCTCTCTACCTTGTTCTGTTTGAGAAGGGAGATCGCGGGAGTATGAAGACTGGCTGTGTGATTTCTTTCGATAAGTCGACTCTTGGGGACAGTTGTCTCGGTCTCCAAAGTCGTCTCTGTCCCGGCGCTTGCCGGTGCCCGAATCCCGGCCAGAATGATGAAAAATTGATGAGCCGTGAAGACGATCGAATCCGTGGGAGCATCCCATGTCACCTGCATAGAATGAGAATAACGACAAGTTAGAAAAGATCGGGGTGATGACGAAAGTTGAAGTGTAAGGTGAAGTGCACGTGTCCGTGTGTGTCCTAGTGTTCCCCCCGATGGACCAGTTTCTTTATCTTTACTAATAGGAGTTTTATCTCCCTGGACATGGGCTTGAGCGCCAGCATTGCCTCTGGCGGGCGAATGAAGCTTAAGCGCCTCTGAGTCGTCGAAACCATAATTGAGCAGATCGTCAGGGATGGTGAGGTTCAACAGACCTTTCAGTGAACTTTCTAAGGGTTGAGGGGAAGGTTCTCTCTCCTTTGGAATAAGCGTAACTTTAGAAGTTCCACCTACTTTCTTCCTCCTCAACCTATAGGTCATTTTCTTCTTTCCCTTTAAAGGGGAAGATGACGTCTCAATATCGTGGAATTCGACCGTCGGGTCCTGAGTGGGACTAATATCTTCACCCGGTACTTCGGGCGTCTTGCCTTCTCTAATTTCTCCCTCTTCTGGCGTGTCAGGGGCATTACGTGTTGAAGGCTCAGCCTGCCTTTTCCCCTTGCCTGAAGCAGGTCTGGATAGAGTGATGCCTTGGGGAAGGTTTATTCGGCGACCTTCCGCCAGCAGCCCGAATCTCGCAAGTGAATCATTTGAAATGAGGGATTTGATGTCCCGATCTTCTGCGGGGAGAGCTCGGATAGTTGCCACTGCTTCAGAGTATCCAGAGCCTTCGGGACGTGGAGTGATACCTGAAAAAGTGGATAAAGAGTCAGAAAAGATGCAGATTCCGCCAAATTCAAGTGTTGATCTAGAAAACGAACTTACTCCCTTCCACCCATCTCCTAGCGAAACCGGATGGACAACGAACATAGAACCACTCTTGCTTGTACCGGGCGAATTTGCTCCATGCCCCAGTCAGGATTTGGCATTTACTATATGGCTCCAGAAATATGAAAGACGGGCTATCCGACCGTCTCTTGAAGCGATAAATATAATGGATATCGCCTGGAGTCGGAAGCCTGGAGAAGACACTCATAAAGAGGATGAAAGTGCCATATAAGAAAGCATGACTATTCGAAGGCAGTTGTGAAGGAGCGATCTTGATATATTACAATAAGTAGTGAAGGAAGGAGTTGAAGGGTGGAACGCTACCGACCCAGCACATAAACTTATTGCAGGTTGTATACCCGACTGGGGGCAAATGCGGACGATCATTCCCGGAAGGAACTAACACGTCGTCGAAAGGGATTCCATGGACAGAGCATATCCGACGGAGTGTACTTTCGTTAATCTTTGAGAACTGTGAATCGGCTGGGTCATCTAAGAAAATAGCTGCCACCAGAGCGTCAGGAGCTAAGTCGACGGATGCTATCTCGGCGCTCGGTAAGTTTTGAGCAGGGGTAGTTGACAGATTCGAAGTATCTACAACTTCTTGTCTAGAGGATGGCCCAGGTCTGTCTGAGATCGTAGCAGAGCTAGATTTTCTAGACATCTCTAATGAAGATCGAATCCAACAAAGCACTTGTTTGAACTATACTTGAAAAACAATTAACATTAGACTTAACAACGTAAATATTCCCCCCGTGTGTTGTGTGAACTAGTGCGATTATTCAAGTGTCAGTGCCAAGCGAACAAAAAGACACTGGTTGAGAAAATAAGTTTGAGCTTCAAATTGTCGTCTTCGAAGACCGTCATCGCTGACAGTCTACGAAGGTTTGTCGTAAGATGATTTATATTTTGAACTCGACGTCATCACTTCATTCGGAAGGTTGCTAACTATTAAGCAGGTTAAGTCCAAGTTTTCGGTTGTTTAAACACGGGAGTTATCAGTCCGGATTGGTCGATATGCTTTATTGTTTGAGTCTGTCCTCGTTCATTATCCTATGTTCAGGCATAAAGTATGTGTTTAGTCAATTATGCATTAGATTCGGCTGGTGTCGCTGTTGTACACAATCCTCCTACCTAACCACTTCATCGTTCGGCATTTAACAATCATGCCAAACCGCAAACATGCCGAGCCGCACCGTTCGGCACACCACTCTTCCAACTCTTCCTCTTCACCCTTCGGCATGCGGCAAATCATGTCGAACCATGCTCGTGCCGAGCCGC
Organism: Allium fistulosum; assembly: GCA_030737815.1. NCBI lineage: Eukaryota > Viridiplantae > Streptophyta > Magnoliopsida > Asparagales > Amaryllidaceae > Allium > Allium fistulosum. The sequence continues at coordinate 915,084,432 of CM060908.1, forward strand.
ATCGCTCGGCATTCTGTCCTTAACACCACTTTTGCTCCTTCCCTCCATCCCTGCCGACCGGCATGGTCATGTCCTTCGGCAAGTCATACCAAGCCACGCCACTCGGCATTCTACCTAATTACTACTTCTTTTTTGCTTTTCCCTCCAGTCTCGGTCGGCATACAGAAATTATGCCGAGCTGTAGCTGTGTCGGGCCATATCGCTCGACACATAAAGCCATAGCTCCTTCAAGCACCTCCAACGTCCACTCCTTTCCTCCACTCCGCCTGGCCTTAAACTCCTCTCAACAACAACGCCTCATCCTTAACTATTGTTCCATGCGATTACCACTGACCTCGATTTTTTAGAGGTTCATGAATGTGAACTTTGAGCTCATTTTCCTAATCGGTGCGGAGTGTTAGAGGGAAAGGTTCTCACCTAAAAGAAAAACGAGTCGAAGTTCGGGAAGATTCTGGAATAGGGAGTGCGGTTCTAATTGAATTCGATTGACTGGGGAAGGAAGTGAGACAACGTGTGATGTTTGAGAAGGAAGGGGTATGTAATTCGCAGAAGTAAGAGGCAAGTTCGTAAATAGGATGAAGGTAAAAGTAAAAAAGAGGAAAAGAAGTGAAGTGCCGGCCTTTATAGGGTGAAGAAAGGAAGTTGAAGGGACAATGACCGGTGGAACCGGTCAAAACACCTCTCTCGTTCGGCACTGATCTCGTTCGGCTTTGATGTCGTTCGGCATCAATTAAGTCGTTCGGTGTTCGTATGTCATTCGGCATTAACATGTCGCTCGGCATACGATGCCTCGTTCGGCGTCCAGAAGAAGACAATATCAAGGAGACGAAGCCAAGGCTCGAAGCGAAGCATGGAGAACTCATGATTCAAAGTGCATCACGATCGGCCACATGATGCACTTTGGGGGGGCAAGTGTTACCTAGTGGTTTGACCCGACAACTAAGTCGGTCGGCATTCAACCTAGTTCGGCATTCAGGCTCGTTCGTCAATCAAAGGTCGTTCGACATTCATCCTCGACCGGCATTAAGCATCGATCGGCATTCAGAGACCGTCTGGCATTCAACCCCGTTCGGCATTCAGAGATCAACCGGCATTCAGACCTCGTCCGACATCCAGCCTCGTTCGTCAATCAAAGGTCGTTCGGCATTCAGCCTCGACCGGCATCCATGCCCCGTTCGGCATTCAAGCTCGATCGACATTCAGTCTCGTCCGGCATGAACCTCGTTCGGCATTCATGCTTCGACCGGCATGAACCTTGTTCGGCATTCCAGGCTCGTCCGGCATTCATGCCTCGTTCGGCATCTCCCATCGAACGGCATCAGATTTTATTCGGCCTGCACATTCCACTCAACGTACTGCCTCGTTCGGCTTGGAGACATTGTTCGGCATCTGTCGCTCAGCATTTGTCGCTCGACATTTATGGCTCGGCACACAAAAGTTACTCATTTTGGGCCAAGGTGTCTTGCTGCTAGGCCCATTAGGGAAGTCCAACCCATCTTCGTTTATAAATAGAGAGGCGGGGGCACAGTGAAATGGATCTTTTTTTGGAGAACACTGGGGAGACTATGCCGCATTCAAGACTCGTTCTTTTTACTTAGCAATTGTATTCAAGGAGTGGATGGACGGATTGTATCTGTAATCAACTGTTGAGCAAAGAAATAAAGATTAACTTCAAAGTGGACGTAGGCAGTTACGCCGAACCACTATAGATCTGGTGTTCTTGTCTTCGCATTTAACTTTGCATACAATTTTTGTTCTAATTTACTTTCTTCATTAATCTCTTTACATAATCTTTCTCAACGAGGTTAGTGACCAATTTTGGTGCTAACAATGAGCTATGGCCAGAGATGAAGGCTAGTTTGACCATCCAACCCACTTTGATTTAGCGGATTTGTACTAGTCAAAGGCGTGAAGCTAGACTAGTGAAGATCATGGCTAAATTAGAAGAACGAGTAGTGTCTGTAGAGGTGGTGCAGTGCATAACAGACCAATATTATTGGTTTCATAGGGATGAGAGATTTCTTATTCTCGAGTAGTGGGACCAGATATCTATAAGTTGCATCAATGGATTGTCGATGATTAAGGATGGTGTGATAACATTTGAGTCACAGTCGATTGATTGACGAAGAATGCTAGATTTGTATACCATAAGTCCAGTAGAATGGAATCCATATTTGTCGAGTTATATATGGGATGGATAGTGTGATTCCATTGTGTGCCAAGAGCATTGTAAGTGGCCAAAACTCGTTGTTCAATAGTGGGTTTTGGGAGAACATACAAGAGGCGTTTGGGAATTTGGCACCGAATGGACTAGATGATATTGAAATTGAACCAGGAACTTCAAGACCTCGTAGGCCTATTCGTACCAATAGATGTGATATGAAATAGGTAAGGAGGAAGGCAGTGGAGTAGTAAAGATTCAGTGGAATGAAAGCGAAGGCGATAGGATATGGAAGACTGACAAGAGCATGAGGACCACTTATCCGGAGCTCTTCACTTGGTGGGATTTCATTTTTATCGTCGGCTTTCATATTGGATATCATATTTGAAGTTTTATACTAGATAGTTTAGTATCCTGCATGTTAGGATAGGCATGGATGTTACTTTTTGATGTTTGATCTTATGTATGCATGTTTGATGTTGGATTGTTAGCATTTGATACGATAGCCTATGCTTATATAGTTGTTAGGCATGCAAGATAGTTATATTAGCATACTTATTTGAGTTGATTACTATATATGATCTGGTATGTTTAAATACAAGATGATGTAACATTTGTTTTTTAAACCTCTTTGTTGAGTACATATTCAGGTACATGGAACCAAGTGTGTGCTATTTGGATGCTTATCTGTTTATATTGCATCTAAAGGGTATGCTCTTTCTATAAAAAAGGTATGTGACATATGTAGTGTAGATTTAGTGATATATGCTTGGTTGTCCTTGGAAATGAGATGTCTCATATTTAAGAAGTACATATATCTTTGTTGTATTGGGATTTTTCTCGAACCTAGCTACGCAAAGGAGGTGTTGCCGAACATTTCTAAAATCCGAGGGGCTTTTGATGGCCTATAGGTGAGAAGACATTCTCCTTACTTTGTGATTTCGGGGACGAAATCCATTAAGGATGGGAGAATGTGACGACCCATATTTTTGACGATGGGATATTTATATAATGAATCATTAATTAATAGAAAGCCCAAAAATATGATTTTTACCACAGCCGAATAAGGACTTGAGGACCACTTCCATTGAGTTTGGATTGACATTGTAAACTAAATTGAGTATAAGCTTTGCTATATTTGGAGATCGAGCGATCCGATGATCGAAATGATCTGGAAATGCGCAAAATTACATTCGGGGCATAATCTCCGATAGCGATGAGGTTTACACTGTTGAATCCGAAAAAAAGAGGTGATGTATGCAGACGAGTTTCGTTACGATCGAACGTGTCCTGTGACTATGCGAGCTCGAAACATACGACAATTTATTTGAGAAATAAATAAATGGAATAAAATATTAATATAAATTGAACCAGATCTTTCCCTCTCTCTATTTTCATTTATCCATTTTACTATCGCATTGGAATCCACGGATGCTCTCTCTTATCATTTCAAAATTAAAATCTGGCGATTCAGGCCATTGAAAATCATGAGATTGGATTCGTTGGACTCGAGTCGAGATAGACTTCGAATCCATATAGGCTTTGACATGTGCGGTGACGTTTGGCTGAGATTGACCCATTCTTGTCGATCTAGGGTTTCACCTAGGCGGGGCTATATGTGGAGATATGTAGATCGCAGAGTACCATTGCGTTTCTTGTACGAAGGAGCACCTGTCAGTAAAACTTAGCCACGTCGGATTGCCTATAGTCGAGTGCAACAATATGGAAGTCGACGCTTGGGCTGAGATAGAGATTTGGCAAGAAAAGGCGATATAGATCTCGTTGTGTGCATCGTGAAGCTCTTGCGTAGTGTGACTCGTTGGCCAAGACGGATCGTGATTTCATCGTGTAATCAAAGAGAGAAGGAAGAGGGATTAGTGTGCATATGTCATGCATGTATAGGTTATATGATGGAGAAGAAGGATTAAGTGTTAAGTGAGGTAATTAGCTTTTTGATTAGTCAATTAATTATTTATTTAATCCAAAATCTTATATCGGCCATATCTTTTGCATACGAGGTGCATTTTGGATGCGGTTTTTTTGCATAGCGCTCGTGATGGAGAGATCTACGTTTTGGCAGTAGTTTGAATAGCTTTTGCTGAGCTGAGTGATAATGTCTCTCACCATGCTATGATTGTTAGTATCGCATTAGACTAACATTCTGGAATGGTTTTTGATTTTAAAATATGATTTTATTAAACTTAAACACCTACTAGATTTTTATAAAAGAAAATAAAAATGTTTGAAAATGGTTTTATATCGGATATCACATTTTACTTATCGACCTGCCATTTTTAGTGAATTATTAGATTTAAGCTATTTTTGATATGATTTCCCCATTGGTTGATATGGATGCATTATACATGCTATATGTATGCTATATTGGATGTAGGTATGCTTGTTGATTGCATGTTTGCTTGTTTGGTTGTTTTTGGTTGAAAACACCGATTTAGCAATGATCGAGTGTTCAGAAAATATCTTTGCGTTGGGATTTCGTACACACGAAAATCCAACAAACGAGATAAGTTGTAGAGGAGGGTTAGGATACGTGTTGATTGATCTGAAGGTGGAAGACGAGGGTTTGGACTTTAGGATAGACGACGGACGTTTCCAGTTGGTTTGTACTTATCCACTTTTGGTTAAATACGTAACCAATGTGGTTGGTATTGACCACTGTAAAGTGGTCAATGTCCATCACTATTGACGATTAGGGATTTGGTCGATCTTTGGCATGGACATTGAGGAGATTTCGAGGTGTGTGATGTTATGGTTTGTTCGTGCGACCGACATAGGGTCTTGATGTTGTTGCTCTACAGCGAGCGATTTCAATGGTTAGGGGATGATGTGACGCTTCGACGTGACAGTTTAGTACTTTGGGTTTTGAATCGATGGTGTATGGAGTAGGTTTCGAGGTTGATAGTTTAATAGCTTTGTAGATCATGCTGGAGGTGTTGGCTCGTTCATATCAAAGATGGATGACGATGTAATAGCATGATAAATGCCTTATATTTTTTGTTATATACTCGTGGTGGGAGTGGGTACTGAAGATTAGGGACTCCATATCTTCGGTTTATGACTCGTATAGGGAGTAGGTACCAAAGAAGCTCGTGTTGGGATCTAGGATAGTGGAAATTTGATTGAGCAAGTAAGGCTCAGATCGATGTGTATGTGCCAAGGGATCGTTGATAACTCAGAGTGTTTTTTGTTGTACTCGAAGAAAGGGAATTATATAGTAGGGATGCCCATGGATTGATAGCGAGGATCCATATATCCTAGACCTGTGGCTTTGGGTCTAGTATTTAACTTTGGGCTATGTGACATGTATCGAGCTTTAGGCTGCATGATACGAGAGTACAATGAAAATCAGGATTTTCCATTAGTCCCTGGCAGTTTGGAGGCCATACGAGTTATTATATATCTAGAGCACACTAATTGACAGACGGTATAGTTTGATGGATGCTATGTTTGTTATGGTTGCTTCACTAGCCACCTGTCACTTTAGGGATGTCACACGAGGTAGGTATTGTGGATAAGAATACCTAGACACCCAAACAGTTTACTTAGTGTGGAGTAGGTATTGTGGATAAGGATACCTAGGCACTCCGACAGTTTACTTAGTAGGCGATGTTGTAGAGTAGCATGTCATCAATGTTATGTGCTGACTCTTTGGTTGCAGGGACATGTCAGGCATGATTTATATACCCTCTATTCTGTATAATGTATCAACTTTTATAGTATTTTGAGATTGTTTATCGCTCACACTAGACTGTTGTCTGACTCGATGTTTTATTCTTTGCTTCTTATTATCTTGGGTACTCTTAAATGAGTAGGCTAGAGAGCAGGCATGGATGACATATGGAGTTCTGCAGATGCACTAGCAGGAGGTGACGTTTACTTATACTTATATTTGAGTTTGTTATTACATATTCCGTTCTGTGACACTGTAGAGCCTTCATGGTGTTTGACTTACTATTATTAGAGAAATTTTATCAATTGAGTTTACGTATCAGTTGTATAAACTATATTACCGTGTTGTATAACTTTATGGATCTTATACTCTGATGATTAGTTTACATTGTTATTACTATCTCGATTGTTTTATATCTATGTTGACTATTATATTTTATCTAATGCTATGTGAGATATATGACAGGTTATTTGATTATTTGATGTTTCCTTTTTCTTCTTTTCCATTCTCTTCTCTTCTATTTCATCTTTTTACTTCTTTCCTTTCCTTTGACAATTGTTTCTACATCATAAGTGTAAGGCGGTCGTTGCATTACTTCTTTTAGCCTCTTTATGACTTAAACTCTTTGTATTCTTGAAACTTCCTATCCTGGCCATACACTTTCCCTCTCTTTTGATCCTACGACTAAATTACCTTCTTTCCTCTCTTATAAATAGTCCTTCTTCTCTCCTTCCTTTTTTACTACTTTCCTTAAAAATTAACCTTAAACCATAATTAATTTTTTCTGAAAAGCCCCGATTCTCATAGGACTCTCTCTTGGTAATGATTTACTTGTTGTGATATGATAATTATGCTATTGTTTTCAAATATCGTCTTATTATTACCATTTACTTTGGTTTAATTTTCGTTAATTTTGGGTTTTATCGGTTAATTTCATAGTTTCTTATAGGTTTCTTCAAATTTCTCTTTAGTCTTTGTTTTGGTTCAATATTAGCCCTATTGAAGCTGTTTGTTTTTAGTAGGTTTTGGGTTTCCACATCCAGAATCAGCTTTAATTTTAATTCTTAAAAAATGTTGGTTATTTATCTTACTATTCAACATGTAGTAATCCAACCAACGATAACCATTCTTATTTACTTATTCTAAAATGTGATGGTTTAACTTGCTATAACCCCATTTTTACTTATTCTTAACATGCAACAACCCCCCTTATTTCATTTATTCAACATGCGATAGTGATGTGCACGTAAATGTGCATATTTTTACCACCATATTTAATCTATTTAAATTAAATAAATGATCATATTAGGTGTTTTAACTTGTTTAAACCAAAATTCAAATTATTTCAAATCGTCACATATTCATCTTCATCCAGGGGAAAAATGGTCATTTTTGTGCATATATTAATTTTACTAAATTTAATTGAAATTTCTATGTTATTTTGTAGGAATTTAAATTCAAATACAAGTGGCTTCATGAAGATATATGCATGCACAAGAGTGAATACAAAGGAATGAAGATGGAAATAATTCATTTCATGGATCATGGAGGACCCCACCTACCTACATACCTTCATGTACAAATTAGAGGTTAATGCACATGCTAATAGAGTTTAAATCTTCATGCACATCTAAATGAGGATTATTTGAAGCTAATGATAACTTGGCCTCCACACTTCCTAAGAGGGTATTTTGGGCATTTCCCAAAAAAAAGTGTATTAGGGTTTCATACATGTATAAATACCCTTTATGCTTCATGTAACCTCTCTTCCTCTTAGTTAGTTTTAGTTTAGGAACAAAAATAAACAAAGCTCTTCTCTTTTCTTTTTCATGGCACTTGGCCATTTTTTTATTTCATGTAATTTTTCTTTTTATGCAATGTTAGTTAATGTTCTTTTACATTTACATGCTCTCTTTCTTATTTTGTTAGTAGCTTAGTTTACTTTTCATGCAAGTAGATTAGTTTTTCTTTCATTTAGCTCTCTTTTCCTCTTTGTTTTGTTCTATGTTGCAAGCTATATTTGTTGATATGATCACAAATATGAGAGGCTAAACCCCTTCAATTTAGAGGTAATGAAGCTCTCTAATTATATAGCTTTAACATTTTGATAATTATTGCTCTCTTTTTGTGCTTAATGGAAATATTTGAAGTGGCTTAACTTGTTGTTTTAGCTTTGAATTTGATAGCCTATATTGTTGACACCAAATAGGCTATGCATAAACAAACAAAAAACACAAATTGCCTCTTCATCTAAATATGATTATGGCAAAGAAGTGAATGTTTAAATCAAAATTTGATGGTCTATATTTCTAATCAATATTTAATAGGCCATACTTAAAATAGATTTTGCTTTCAACTTTGTTGTCATATTTCATGAGAGTAAAAAGTAGTTTAAATGGTGTGTTATGGTTTGATGGCTTATGTTAAGCTAATTAATAGCACAAATAGGTCATATTTATGATAAGCACATCAATTAAACTTACTAATGATCAAAAAAAGAAATCATAATTTCATGTTGTGTTGAACTATGTGATCTATAGAGTGGATTTATCTCTAAATTGTCTTTCTACTCTCATATTTTTATCACTTTCGTTTTTGTCATTTTTTTCTTAAATTTTCTAGCTAATCACTTTCAACTTTGGTTAATTTGATTGATTAGAGATTTAAAATCAACAATTCCCTACGAATCGACCCGTACTCACTACGTACTACATTAGTACACCGTGTGCTTGCTGTTATTTTATTTCAAAATTTGTCGACGGTTTTCTAATTCGATAGAAATTCCATCGTCAAACAAGTTTTGGCACCATTGCCGGGGAATTGTTTTGATTTTATTTTCTATTCTTTGAATTATTTTCGTTTGATTTTTGTGTGTTTTTATTTTGTGTGTGTTTGAATATTCAAAAAAAAATTGTGTTTGATTTTTGTGTGCATTTGTGTGTTTGTTTTCTTGTTTTCTAGTTGCTTTTGCATCTCTATTTGAAAAAACATACAATTTCAAAAAAAAAAGTTTATTTCCTTTTTTATTTTCACTTACATTTGTTATTACAAGTTTTGTTTCTCTTTGACTGTTCTCTCTTTACAATTTTTATTCACAACACTGTGCACATATACACAGTGTAACTTGTGCACGGTCTTCATCTTGCACTGTCTTCGTTTTACTGCACATTTCTTCACCTTCTGTCACCCTCACCCACCATCCACTACTGCAACTTGCCTTAACACCTCTTCATTTACCACTATGACATTCTCCAACCACTGCTATCAGTAGCCTATACTTGCTTCATCGCTCCATCAACCCTGAACAAAATCGCTGCAAATTCACTCAAACTTCCTGAGTCTACTACAATCACCCACTTCCTAATCTACATACCCAACTGCATACATCACCACCCTCTGCCTCGCTCTAACACTTCAAACCATAAACCTGACCATCGCCACTTATTCAAACATCCTTCACAACTCACCATCATTCAATACAACAGCCACAACAACCCCTATCACCACTGTCTGTTTCTATCACCATAAACATCATACTACTGCCTTATACCCTCCTCTTCAAAACAACACACCAACTTCCCATCCCTGTGCACACATAACCACCACATCATCTCAACATTTTCACTGCTACCACCAAACACTGCAAACTGCTGCCACTTCACCCAAATCAAACTGCCGTACCACTGCATTTACATCACTGTGCCTTCTACTTGCTTCTGCCTACACACAGTTCCCTATCCCCCCACAAGAGTTCCAAACGAAACTGCACCTTCATTCACATCAACAACTGTTACAACAAACTTTAACCTCCATCATCATCACATACTTGCTGCTCACCCACAACTGTCAACATACTACTGCCACAACCACTTTTGTCACTTCCAGCCATACAAACATACTTCTCTACCACCACAGTGCCAAACACACTACTGCTCAACTACCTACCATTTCATCAACAACACAGTTGCTTCACCATATTTCAACCTCCTTCCCACTTGCCAGTACATCCCCTACCACATTCAATACTCATCAACCCCCTCAACAAACTGCTTGCTATAACAACTTCCACTGCCATAAACACTTTCTACTGCTCTCTTCCAAAGCAACTTCATCACATTATTCCACCTCTGCCAGCAAACCATACAGCTAACCCAATCGACTTCCTTGCAGTGAACAACCTCTCCTTCTCCTCACAAACACATCAAAATCAAAAACAAAAATAAAAAAATAAAAACCTCCCCTTCTCATCTTCACTTTCATTGTCAATCCTTCATCCTAACTTCCATCAACAATCACATAGACCTGCAACGTCCGCCTCCTCAGCCTCTGCTCCAGTCAACTAAATCCCTTCAGCCGCGAAATCAGCAGACGAGCAATACAATCACCAACTCCTCATCTTAAACTCATCTGAAACAGACCATCGAAACTCATCTGAAACTCATCGCCATCGAACTCAAAATCCCAAACTTCATCTCCTCAAACCGAAACTCAAACAATACAATCACCAACTCCTACAATTCCACCACAACTTGCGAACCACCATCCATCGTAACTATACCACTGCGAACCCATACTTCAACACGCACTCGAATTCGTGAATCGACATCAACCACACGCCTCGCCTCGTACAGCATCAACCAGAAACCCTCCATCGAAAGCCCCAAATTTGACATCGCGAAATCGATTTCCATCGCCTCAATCCACCGTAACTTGAACCAATCTACTTCCATCTGTAGATTCAATTAGAACCCCTGAAATCCAACCCGCGACTTCAACCTTCAACAGATTCTACCATGAGCACAAAATTTAGCATTTTGATATTGGATTTCAAGTTTGTGAAATTACTCTGAAGTGGGGAAGGGAAATTCTGGAATGTCGAATTTTGGTACGAAGATAATCGTATATAGTTGAAGTGATTTCTCTGATATTTGAGTAGCATCGAGTTTTAATTCTATTTGGGTCGGGCCCTAGCTGAGTTTTTACCCAATTGACTTGTGATTTATTTTTTTAGGTTTTATATTGTTTAACTCTCATTTTTTTTAAAAAGAGTTCTCTTTCCTTTCTAACAAAAAGTTATCTTTCCTTTTGTTTGTTTTGTTTTATCCTTTAAAAAAACTTTAAATTTGTTTTGTTTTGGTTTTAATTTGTTTTAAGTTCCATCCATATTTGAAAAAAAAAACTTGTATATATCTTGTTTTTATTTTCAGGTTGCGGGAAATAAAAAGGAGTTGCTGCTATAAAATAGCTCGATTGCTTGCTTAAAAAAAATTCTATTTTAAAATAATTGCTCAAAAATTCTACACACTCTAGTATTGTGCTTTCATCTTTTGTGTTTCCTTGCATTGTTGATTTCTTGCATTTGCATTGGTATATAAAAAAAATTCAAAAATTCAAAAAAAATCAAAAACAAATACAAAAACAAATTTCATTCATAGTTGCATAGTTAATTCACGTTTAATTTCTGCTTTGCATATCATCTTATAATTTTGATTAATAATAACGGTTAGAAATCGATAATGCTTAATTGTATATTGACAAGTTGTCTTCTTTGAATAATTTAATTTCTTGGTGTCTAGGCTACGGCAGAGCAATAGCCATTTATAAATATTACGGTGATTCGTAAATATTATAGTGGTTGTTTCTCTGAAGGTACTTAAACCTTCGGCTGCATTGCTACGGTGATTCGTGGTGCACCGATAAATCCTGCCTGTTACCTGGCCGAGAACTATCTTGTTGATTTAAGACAATGTGTGATTATATAATTTTGGGTTAGAAGCTGCTTAGGATAAATCATTTGTAATTAAAACCTTGCATTCATTTAGTTGCATTAGTTCATGCATATTAAAATAATAATAATAATAATAATAATCAAAATCCAAAACTAAAAAAAATTATAAATATTTCTTAACTTAGTTTTTTAAAAATCCTTTCTTTTGAAATTTATTTTTCAATCAAAAAAAAATTGAGTTAGTTTTTTTTATATAAAAATAAAAAATATATATATAACCTTTTAAAAAAAACTGAAAATCCAAAAACAAAACAAAAATCAATTTTCCGTTTTGAAAAATAAATTCTATTTGTAAATATTTTTCCTTTATAAAAAAAAACAAAAAAACATTCTTGAAAATGTCCGATTTTCCGTTTTCTTACTCACCAGAATTTTACGATGGTTGTGAAAATCAATATAATCCATATGATTTCACTCCAAATTCTTATAAATATTTCAACAACTATTGTTTAAACGATTCAAATTTTGAACCACAAAATTTTCAAAATGATGACCAACCTTCAAATCTTGAAAATAACATTTCGTCTTTACTTGAAATCTCTACACAATAAAATCAAATGATAAATGATTTGTGTAATTCTTATTTGTGTGATAACTCAAGTCAAAATTTTCAAAGTAATCAAGATTTGAATTCACTTCAAAATGCAAACGATTTCGAGTATAACCCATGCCAATTCAATTTTGAACTCCAAAATGAATTTCAAAATAAAAAAAAAGTGTGATCCACTTTTCAAATAATTTTGGCAATGGTAATAATCTCGACTACGATACGAGTGAAAATTTTTGTTCTCAACAAATCCAAATCGAAAATTCTTAAGTTAATAACTATAAATTGGATTTTGTTGAACAAATGGATGAAATCTACAATGATCACATGGATTTGTTGTTCGAAACATATATGAAACAACGTGAGAAACAAAACCAAATCCCAACATGTAACGAGTCATATGATAATCCATCTTTTACCTAAATCGACGATTTTCAAACAACTTTTGAAACTGAAAATGATGATCTTAATGAAGTTGTTGAAAACACGGTAATTGAGTTGGATTTCAATTCTTTTGAGGGTGAGACACTCGATTTGAAATTCAATCTTCCTTTTTCCGATTTCGAAAATTTGAATACAACAACTTTGGATTTTGAAATTGGTACATTGAATGAAGTTGTGAAAAATTCAACAGAGGAAGACGAATTTAATAAACACGAATTTTTTTGCACTTTTCGACGACGAGTTGTCGAATTCTGAAGGGGATGATTTAAATCACCATTTTGATTTTGAAGTCGATAATTCTGAAAATATTTTCAATGATAAATTTGGATTTCAATTTGCTGAATATAAACTTGAACTTAAATCGATCGTTTTATCAACCCCGGAAATCATCGAAAAGGAAACAACTCGTACGATTTTTAATAAAACGACATTCATTTTTCCAAATCCATATTCAACTTCGAAATCTTTTACGATTCGGTTTTCTGAGCTTAAGCTGTGTCTCGTATACTTGACGAGACAAATGAATCTGTCTTTGGAAGACTGTTTCATTTACTTTTTGACGATATACTTTCTGATCTCGTGTAAATACCGTTCCATTTCATGTAAATATAGGTCATATTTTTTATATTTTTGTTTTATTTTTCTCCTTTCACTTGGGTTGACTGTGGGGGACACAATCAAAATCAAATGTGGGGGGAGTCTCATCTTCTTTTGATTTTTTATGGTTTATTTTTTTATTTTATTTCCAAAACTTTAAAAGAAAATTTTCAAAAACAAAAAAAAATCTCAAAAAACAAAAAAAAAGCAAAAACAAAACAAAAACAAAATTTTTGGTTTTAGCATTTTGATTTATTTTTAAAGAAACACTATAGGATAAATATATGGTTCTGGATATTAAATTGAAAATTTTGAAATATTATTTGTCTTAACAAAAATAAAAATGAAGTTTGATTACAAATAACAATGGTTTAACTTGTATATAGGAAGGTTCATACGTGTTGATTATGAAATATACCCTAATTGAAAATCTTTGTTTTAAAAAGTGGTGAATTCAAATAAAAGGATATAACATTTTTTTGTCTTCTAAGTTAAATGGTGCTAAGATAATTTTGCAAAACTCTCTCTTAAAAAAATTTATATATATGTATGTATTTTTCTTAATAAACATCTAGAGTCATGTGTTCACACTCGTGTGTTCACCTGCCATGCTCTATACCCTTCTCACATAAGCCCGAAAGGTAGTGCACGATCGGTATATCTGGCCTCAGTTTACCTGAGTTAGGTGTATGTATATAAACAATTCTTTTATCAATAACGCCTACAGTCGATAAGTGTTCACACTTGTGTGTTCACTCGCCATGCTCTGTATTCCCCTCATGTAAGCCCGAAAGGCAGTGCATGGATAATGTATCCGGCCTCAGTTTATCTGAGTTAGACATATGTAAATATTGTTAATATCAATAAAATTTTCAAATAAGAGAGAGTAAGCAATTGAAATCTAAGCACTATTTTTACTTATTTGATTTGACTTGTTATTGAAAAGAAATGAAAATACCACTTTGATAAACTTTGATAATCAACTAAGGATCTATTTCATGGTTACACTTTGTTATCAACTGAAACAACGAGTTAAACTATTGTCTATTTGTTATGATAACTTGATTTTTGTTGGAAATTTTGACAAGTAAATGACTTAAATTTTCAAGATAATGACCAAAACTTATATTTAACTTATTTGTGTCTATTTAAAAGTAAATCTTTCATTTGTAAATATTTCCAAAAACTCGCATTCAACTCTTTGTAAATAAATCTTGCATTTTGTAAATATTTTCATCCTGCATTTGGATTTTGTGGCTAGTATCCGCTGAAAACCCTCATGAGACTACACTCGTCCTACTGGGGACACCCAGAGGTTTAATGGTTTGTTGTATACGCTCAATGCAATCGTGCTCCCTACGAAAACAAATTTATCTTAGTTTTTCTTTATTCGAGGACGAATAAAAAGATAAGTGTGAGGGTATTTGATGTGCATGTAAATGTGCATATTTTTACCACCATATTTAATCTATTTAAATTAAATAAATGATCATATTGGCTGTTTAAACCAAAATTCAAATTATTTCAAATCGTCACATATTCATCTTCATCCAGGACCAAAATGGTCATTTTTGTGCATATATTAATTTTCTAAAATTTAATTGAAAATTTCTATGTTATTTTGTAGTAATTGAAATTCAAATACAAGTATCTTCATGAAGATATATGCATGCACAAGAGTGAATACAAAGGAATGATGATGGAAATAATTCATTTCATGGATCATGGAGGACCCTACCTACCCACATACCTTCATGTACAAATTAGAGGCTAATGCACATGCTAATAGAGTTTAAAGCTTCATGCACATCTAAATGAGGATTAGATAATGATAACTTGGTCTCCACACTTCCTAAGAGGGTATTTTGGGCATTTCCCAAAAAAAAGTGTATTAGGGTTTCATACATGTATAAATACACCCTATGCTTCATGTAACCTCTCTTCCTCTTAGTTAGTTTTAGTTTAGGAACAAAAATAAACAAAGCTCTTCTCTTTTCTTTTTCATGGCTACTTAGCCATTTTTTTTATTTCATGTAATTTTTCTTTTTATGCAATGTTAGTTAATGTTCTTTTACATTTACATGCTCTCTTTCTTATTTTGTTAGTAGCTTAGTTTACTTTTCATGCAAGTAGATTAGTTTTTCTTTCATTTATCTCTCTTTTCCTCTTTGTTTTGTTCTATGTTTCAAGCTATATTTGTTGATATGATAACAAATATGAGAGGCTAAACCCCTCCAATTTAGGGGTAATGAAGCTCTCTAATTATATAGCTTCAACATTTTGATAATTATTTCTCTCTTTTTGTGCTTAATGGAAATATTTGAAGTGGCTTAACTTTTTGTTTTAGCTTTGAATTTGATAGCCTATATTGTTGACACCAAATAGGCTATGCTTAAACAAACAACAATCAAGAAACACAAATTGCCTCTTCATCTAAATATGATTATGGCAAAGAAGTGAATGTTTAAATCAAAATTTGATGGTCTATATTTCTAATCAATAGTTAATAAGCCATAATTAAAATAGATTTTGCTTTCAACTTTGTTGTCATATTTTATGAGAGTAAAAAGTAGTTTAAATGGTGTGTTATGGTTTGATGGCTTATGTTGAGCTAATTAATAGCACAAATAGGCCATACTTATGATAAACACATCAATTAAACTTTCTAATGATAAAAAAAACGAAATAATAATTTCATGTCATGTTGAACTATGTGATCTATATAGTGGATTTATCTCTAAATTTTCTTTCTACTCTCATATTTTTATCACTTTCTTTTTTGTCATTTTTTTCTTACATTTTCTAGCTAATCACCTTCAACTTTGGTTAATTTGATTTATTAGAGATTTAAAATCAACAATTCCCTGCGGATCGACCGGTACTCACTACGTACTACATTAGTACGCCGTGCGCTTGTGGTTAATTTTTATTTCAAAATTTGTCGACGGTTTTCTAATTCGATAGAAATCCGTCATCAAACAGATAGCTCAATTCTTAACAACTCATTTTGTTTACCTTAATCAGTTTGTAATAGCTTAATATGCAATTATCTACTTTGTTTACCTTACTCAACTTACGATAGCTCAATATGTAATAGCCTACTTTGTTTACCTTACTCAACTTACGATAGCTCAATATGTGATAGCCCCCATTACTTTACTTATTCAACGTGCGACAGCCCAATACAGGTTTACTTATTTTGATTACATTATTTAACTTGCGATAGCTCAACTTGCAATGACCCCTTTATTTGTTTTGATCAACATGCGACAACCTTATGATTTATTTATTTATTATGTTCCCTAACAATTGAAAATTTTACTTGGTCGTTTGTTATGGAATAGTATCGTTCATTTTTTTATTGTTTTGTTACTTAAATTTTTACTAGTTTAATCAAGTTGGAAATTCATTAGATTAACTATCTGTAGAGTGATTTATGTTTGAATTTTGCCATTTGTAATTAAGATTTTATTAACTTGTATATTTAGTTAAAATGACATAGGTACTATGGTTGGAAGCAAGAAAGAAAATTCTAAAGGATCATGTAGTACTCCCAAACACAAGAAACTCTCTGAATAGAAAATCTACACTAACTACCAATCTTACCAATCTTACAACATTTTGGGATTTCTAGAGTTGAGACCAAAGTTTTGGGCCCCTCTGATGGGATTGACACCCTACTTGAGGGATTCTTTTTTTTTCACTCCCATCCATATTTTGCATTCTTGTTACTTGCCTTTCAACATTATTATCACTAGAGTCTTGTCTTTCCTCAAGATTGCACCCATTCCACTTAATTCGAATTCCTACAGTTACATTCATTCCTTTTTCGTGTTATTTAAAGGGATCAAGTTAGAAATTTTGACTCCTTCTATTATGTGTTCCCTTGCAACTCCCCAGAGATTTCTAAGAAAATTTTATGTCCCTAGTATATTGATTGGCCTTATAATCTTCTTTACTTAATCGTCATTTTACATTAACTTTTATTGCTTTATTTCTTGCTATTACTTTAGCTTCTGCCTCAAAAGACATTGAGCCTAAGGTTCTTGTTAAAATTGATCACCTTGGAGATGTTACCAAGTTCTAAAGAAGTCGACTAAGGCTTCTCACTGAAGAGAAACCGAGGAAGTGTCCTTTGATTTAACTATCCCCATCGGATTTTGGGTGAGCCCGCTATAATAAAGAGGAACAAATATAGTTTTTTGGCTCTTGTTGCCGCTAAAATATAAGTTTTCTCTATTAACTCCCTAGTCCAGCATTCAACCATTGATAGTCCTTGATACTCCCTAGGTCCCATTCTTTTCCTTTTATGTTAAGGAAGATAATGATTTTGTTTTCTTATCTACTTACATTTTCTATGTTGTAGAAGTGCACTTGGTCGACGCAGCTTCCTTGTCGTCGGGTAAGGATCTATCGAATTTGCTCATCTCTCCAAAAGCTATTGGAGAACCACCTCTTCATCTCGCTTCTAAGGTTATCCTGTTATCCCTTACTTTTAAAGAAGGAGATATCTTTTCACTGTCGAAGAGTAGGAAACGAAAGGGTATAGTGATAAGAATACTTCTTTTGAGTCTCCTCTCAAGAAATCCAAGGAGGACGATTCTCCTCCAATGTTGCCCTTGGTTGTCGTCACTACTTCCACTTTATTACCTACTCAGAGCCCGACTATTGATGTCAAGAGTTCTCCATAGAGGAATTCTTTAGCTTTACTTTACCATGACCTAAGACTCGACTCACCCCTTGTACATGATGCTCCTATTCTAGGCTCTGGCATAGGGACTCCTCTACCCTTAAGTTTTGAGGAGTTGTTAATGCCTATCCTTCAATCCCTGCCATTTCTTCTTTGGACTAAATTAAAGCTTACCTTCATCTTTCAAGAGAGGCCCTTGTCTCTATTTTTTAGCAATTTATTTTGATATGTACCCTATTTTTCTTATAAATTAGATTATCCCACCGATTAAGTTTTAACATCTAAGATTACTTTCAGATTAGAATGCGGTTATTTCTCCTTCAGCAATCGTCTTTGTCTTCCTCTCAGGATATGTCATCGTTGCAAGAAACAAAGTCCTCACTATCTAAGAAAGTAAAGACTCTTGAGAAAGAAGCTTAGAATCTCTAGATCGACAATAGTTCTTTATCCATTGAAAATGTCTAAATCTCAACTTTATTCGACTTGAAGAAGAATAAAACTCGCGATTTAGAAGAAAAGCAAAAGACTTTTGATAAAGAGCTTTCCTCGAGTCATGAAAAAACAAAGCAAGCCCAGCTAAGGCA
Source organism: Allium fistulosum (assembly GCA_030737815.1). NCBI lineage: Eukaryota > Viridiplantae > Streptophyta > Magnoliopsida > Asparagales > Amaryllidaceae > Allium > Allium fistulosum. The sequence continues at coordinate 915,102,931 of CM060908.1, forward strand.
TCAGCTAAACTTTGAACTTTAGAAAAGGATTTAGGAAAGAAGAATCCATCTTTCAAGAAGTCAAGGGCATCTTTGCGCAACGTTAAGACCAAGGTGTCTTCCTTTTTAAATGCAGCTCTCACTCATTGGGAGGATTAGAATTTTGAAGCCATCCTATTTACTGCTTATAAAGACAATGTTAGACGGTGCCCGAGCATGGACTTCCATTCTTTTCATTTAATGAGAGTGGACTACAAAAGAAAGTTTGATATACTCCTTGATCGCATCCTAGGTTATTCTTTCTAATTTGGGGATGATGACCCCATTGATTCTGTTAGGCTCCTAACCTTTGATGGTCTTCCATCAGATGATGATGAACTAGAAAGCGATGAGGAAGACAAGTCTAACGACGATAACAATGACGATGATGATGACTGGCATGATGATGCTAGTGATCACGTTCAAAATGGTTCACTAAGGAAGGATGGAGATGGTGGCTTAGGCTAGGTGGGTTTGAAGCTCCTTAAGACTCAAGTCACGCTGTTAGTTTTTCTTCTTTTCATATTGATCATGGCACTGATGGTTCACCACCTTCAAAAAATATTGCTAGTGGTTTAACCCTTACTGGTTTAAGTAAGTTTGGTCAATCTTCTTTTGAAATTCAAAAGATTAATCCCTTTAAGCCAAGTTCTTCGACAACTCCTCCTCAGGTAATCTGTCTTTTGAACTTTACCTTCTATTTTTATCTCATTATATAGTTGACACACCCAATATTACTTAATTATCAGCATAGAAGGAGAAATAGGAATTATGTTGAGATTTTATTAGATAAAAAGGGAGATGAAATTTTGAGACTCGATAAAGAAGAAGAGAGACTATGTAAGGACACGAATGAGTCAAATGATAGGTACATGAGACTTTAAACTGCCTCAAATACCACGAGAATTTTAAGAACAAACGGGTTGCACCTCTTATTTGAAAATATCATTTTCATCAATCCAAATTCTTAAGGAGAATGAAGAACTTACTACACTCTTTTGGATGTTAATAAAGGATAGATCCAAGTTAATGGAATGCATTTACCTAGTTCACGTCAGATTTCCCATGATCGACTTTTCCCTTCTTAGGCGATGATTATGGAGGCTTAATTAGGCAGCTTCATAAGAGATACTTGGATGAGCGTGGGTTAGATCCACTCCCCAAAGAATGTTGGAAGTTACCTAGAGTCCCTGTTGCTCCTTTCACTATAAATTCCCTTCCTTCGAAAAAGATGAAGTCCAACAAGGACAGATTCATTTCTGAATATTACAAAGAATCCATTCTTTATGAACCTTCATGACATTGTTGTATAGTTTTAATTTTGTATTTAATCTAATGTTGTAACAACATGTCTATTTAAAATCTATGTTTTGACTTTTATTTTTTTTATATCATCAATATGTAGGTTTCTAAATTTGCCTCTATTTCTTCCGTGTCCCCTATTTCCAAAGACATACTAAGTAAATTGGTTAGATGAAAAAGGTCCTTTAAGGAAAATTATTCCTTAGTTAACAAATCTTATTTATTGAAATGCTACTTTCTTTATGACCATCGTCATATATACACTCAATTCTAAAATTTGGATTTCAATTTCTTGTGAGGCCAAAGGTATCAATATCTTCACGAGATTCGAACTAACTATGTGAAACTACTATGAGATGTGCTTAGTTCCCTTCCAAAGAATGGGATTATCATGGATTTCTTCCATTCAATACTCCTTCCAGCATTGGAGCTCCCTTTAGTTCTACATTTTACATTCCACTTTCATTCTCTTAGAGAATTCGAGGTGCCCTTTGTTGATTCGAGGTGCCCTTTGTTGATTCGAGGTGCCCTTTGTTGTTCCAAGAATTGACAAAGACTTAAAGGCACGTGTAGTCATTATTATTGTTATTTTTATGTGAATGTAATGATATCAATTGTACTACAAATTATTAATAAAGTGTTTTATTGTTATTTTATTCTCTTCTATTAAATATTAGTCATTACTTATTTTTGTAATTTAGGACAAGGAATTGGCTTTATCTTTTGATGATCCTAAGCTTAGTCAATGTCTCAAGAGCATCCAGTCTAAATTAGTGACAACCATGGAAAATCGTGCCTCTCACTACCCTTTGGGCTTAACATCCATTGGCAATGCCAAAGCTAATAAGTGGTATGAGAAATAAGTTTAATTAAAGCATATTCAAAGAGACACTTTTGAAATGATTGATGAGTTGGAAAAGAAGATCGCTTTCAAGGATAATAGGATTCTTGGCTTAACAAAGAAGCTTAGTTCATGGTTTGATCAATTTGAATATGACACAAAGATTTCCCAACTCAATCAATGTATTCTTAACTTGGAAATGTGCCTACTAAGGTCCAGGAATGAATGTCAACCATATTAACTCATCTTAACCGAAGGCGAAGAAGAAGGACTTCCTAAGCCAACACCAACAAAATCCTCCAAAAGCCTCCTTGCGGATTTTCTCTTCTCCTCGGGGCCGTTTAACTCATAGTGGCAATGTGGTTGTTCCTCCTCTAGTACCAGTCCTGTCAAAAGATGAATCTAGTGTCCTTGCAAGATTATGAACGTCTTTGAAATTTGAATGTAATCAAAAGATAAAGGAATACTGAAATAAAAATACAATGAGGTATTTTCGAGCCTTAGATCAGAGGTTGAAGCCATGGAACGTGAAAAGAACAAGGTTAAGCCGAAGATTCAAAAAGTCAAGACTGATAATAAAGGCTTATCTTATCAAGATTCCCGGCTTAAAGGTGCTAACAAGACATATAAGAAGGCTCTATAGATTCTCTTAACGGTATTTGCCATAAAGAAAAGAAACTAAAGAAATATGTTCTTGTGGCATTTTAACACATCGTTGATCTTCCTTCCACACTAGAGACTTTAATGAAAGAGGTAAAAGAACTTAAAGATAAATTAAAACTAATGCATTTTGACACCTCTAAAGCATCTCAACTTGATTTGCTAGTAGATTACTTAAAGTCATAGTTTCCTTCGATTTAAAGATTGAATTCTCATTTTTAGCTCGAAATGAGATTGTCGACTATGGAAGGTCATGGCATCCAGTTATCAAAGATATCAATATTTCTTCTGGTATGGAAATTTTGATGCTCTTAAGGAGATTGAGGTTCCTTCTATTTTGTACAAGAACGTGGGTTCAACCAACGAATCCCACTCTTGCATTTTGAAGGTCGAAGCGAAACTAAAATAGCTAGTTATCAACAACACCCTCTTCCTCACCTTCTAGGGCCGTGATTTTTGTAAAAGCCATTCTTATTTTAAAAAGAAAAGCACCTTTTCTAATATAATGATTATTTAATAAAAATCATTTTTTGCGTACTTGTTTTGTTATGAATTATCTACTTATATTATTGAATGAGTCTTTTGAATGCTTCCATTTGTCTTTTATATGAATATTTTGACTGGACCCAATATTGGGATCAAAAAGCTTTGTTACCTGTCTTTCTTGGATAAGTGTTTCGGAAATACTTTGAAGCGGGACCGAGGGATTTTGTCCATCACATAGGTGGGCGCTTTGGCCAGGCCTTGTAGTGGGACCAAAGGTTTAGTCAACCATCGCTCTTTGGATGGGTGCTCTAGCCAGGTCCAGTGGCAGGACCGAAGGCTTTTCGTCTATCTCCCTTGGACAGGTGCATTAGCCAAGCTCTACGATGGGACCAAAGGCTTAATTGACCATCACTCTTTGGATGGGTGCCTTGGTAAGGCCTTATGGTGGGACGAAGGCTTTTCATCCATCTCCCTTGGATGCATGCTTTGGCTATGCCATATGGTAGGAACAAAGGTTTAATTGACCATCACCCTTTGGATGGGTGCTTCGGTCAGGCCTTGCAACAAGACCAAAGGCTTTTTATCCATTTCCCTTGGATGGGTGCTTTGGCCAGGCCTTACGGTAAGACCAAAGGCTTAGTTGACCATCACTCTTTGAATGGGTGCTTTGGCCAAGCCTTGCATAGGACCAAAAGCTTTCTGTCTATCTCCCTTGGATTGGTGCTTTGGCCAGGACCAAAGGCTTAATTTAGGTTGCTATTCTATCTGAAGTCATTCCTTTTTGAAGACATGCTTTTGATCATTCGTTTTGTTTTTTAGATATTATTTACAAGGTGTACAACCATCATTATCTGAAATCTTTTTCACTCCTTTTTCTAGTTTCTCGAAGGTTCATATTCAAAATATCCCGCAACTCTCCTTTTCTGATGTAATATTCTATAATTCCTAAAAGGCTCTGCAATTATTAGTATTGTGTCCATTTGTTTCATGGTAATAGCAATATTCGCTCCTTTCATGTTTTTCTCCCCTTTTTTACATTTCTTGGGAGTCCAATACTCCAGCCTTTACTTGGTAAGAAAGTATACTCTTTTATGAGAAACATGGAGTGTAGTGACTATTTTTCTCTTTGATTCCCTAGCAATGTGGTTTCCCTGCTTATTTCAGTATTCGGTTTCGTAACTTTTTTGATTTTCATTTGATTTCCTTTTCATTGTTCGAAGACCTCATTCTTCCCTTTAAGGGATGAGCAAATAATGTCCTTCCATATCTAAGTAAATTTTTTGAAATCATGGTTTAGTTCTATTTAAAATACCGTTCCTTTGGCTTGAGATTGAATACTTCATCTTGCCTGGGGAAATGGGTCATCTCTTAACCTGATAATTCTCTTATTTCCTTAGACTAGCTCTTCTCTATTTAGTTCACTTGCTAGGGCAAAAATCAAAATTTCCCCTATGTGTAATGAATTCAAGATCCATCTACTTAGGCTATGCTATGCAATCCTCTTCTTTTCCTCTAAAGTTAAAAGGGCTAGGTTCCTTAGATTTAGTTTTTTTCCTTACTAAATTGTATGGCATTCTATGGATAAGCTAAAGTGTTCAAGTGAGGTTCTAAAGATCCTTGTCGAGACTTAATCTCCATGGTTAAGATTTAGATGAGATGGATTTCGTTCTATGTCCAAAGAAAGCCTTGAGTTCAACTCTCAATGAAAGCATCACTAAATGTTAGGTTGAAAATTAGGCCTTGTCCAAGATCAAATATGCAAGTCAAAAGAGATGAGTACCTTTGATACAATATTCTAGTCAATGAGGCGAGTCTTATGCAAGTCAAGAATCCACATGAGTGTAAATAAGAATCCACATGGGTGTAAATATACAAATAGAATTTTGTTCAAGTCCTTGATTACAAAACCTTGATTTTAGTTTGACATAACGATCATTGAAATCCCAATCTCAAGCTTTTTCTTAAGTACATAAGAAAATGTATAATATGGGAGAAGAACAACTTGGAATTCATCCCATTTCTAGTAGAAGGGACATGCCTATTTATAGAGAGTCTTAATGCTTAGATTCATGACATGTGTCATTCAGGGAAAATAAACGACCATGATTTGCTGATGTGGCACATATTCGAGATGACATGTGGCAGTACCATTCTCTAGCTTCTCCATGTTGACTTGGTACAGTTAGCCAAATGGAAGAATGTCATGTGGCCAGTTAAGGTGTTGATTTTTGGTATATTTTGCAAAGTGTGATAGCCCTAAATTAACAACTTCCGGTAGCTTAATTGTCAACACATGATAGCCTTGAAGTATCAACCTTTGATAGCTCAATATATCAATATGTGATAGTCTTGATGTATCAACCTTCGATAGCTCCACTTAGCCATCATGCAATAGCTTTGAACCATCAGCACGAGATATCTCTTCCTTTTATTTGATCATGCATTGACTTTATTCGTATCAACTTTTGATAGCTTCATTTGTCAATCTGTGATATCTTGGATCAATTCATCTTTCGATAGCTTTATTAGAATTCAACTTGCGAAAGCTTTTAGTATCAACTTGTGATGGTTTATATCACCAACTTGCGTTAGGTTGCATCAAACTGTAGTAGCTCTACTTAGTATCAACATGCGATAGCTTGCCTGAATCTCAACTTGCAATAGCTCCATCACGTGATAGCTTACCATTGCCTTCATTTTGTGACAGTTTTATCTTCCATCAACTTGCAATGGCTTGCTTTGGCCTTTATATTTCGATAACTCTTACTATGATCAACTTATGATAACCTTTTTTCAACCTGGAATAACTATATTTTTGGGTATAACATATACGATACAACTAATAAAGAATTATCTATCACTTGTTGGCCCATGATTTGTTGAGCAAACTCAAGGTCAAAGTTACAAAGTAAGAGAGCGCTAACACTCACTAAAGAAATCAAAACATTTATATATTACACTTAAGGTTTTGAGGAATATAAAAGTCTAGTGGGAGCCTTAGTAGAAAAATGAAATGATAACATTTAACCATTCTAATATTGTAAGAATGTATTCTATATAAAGTTAAAATAATCTACTTTGATAAATTTGTGCAACTAATTGATAAAATGTTTATCAATTAGAACTACAAGTGAATCGAGTTAAGATTGAAATATAAATAGAAAATATATATAGCAATAAATCTTTTTGCATGTTTTCACTTCATGACCGACGCAAGAGCCAAATTATACATCTAAATACATTTGTACCTTGGTCCATTGGGTGCTTATTTTCCTAAGATTGTGTGTTGTCTTATGTGAGTTTTGAACACTAAAGCAATAAAAGAACACACACACACACACATATATATATGATCCTTATTTGAGCATATACAAAAGTAGTATGGTGAGTAGTCACATTCATAATATATGAAATCTCAAAGATATATGTTCATTCGAAATGATAAAGTAAACCATAGTGCAAGATTGTGTATTCAATATGATTGATTACAATAAAAATCTTGTTGTGTTAGATGCAACACTAGACCAATAGCTATAAGATGGAGCTAAGAATTCGATAGCTAAAATGTCAATATGATCAATTTACGAAAAATGCAAATTATTCGATATCCTTAAATGTTATGGATGATCAAATGCACTTTTGTATATAATTCAGTGCAATCTTATAGGAAGGGTTTCCTTTGAATGGTTCAACCATTTAAAGGAAAGTGAATGTACGAGAATTGATGTAACTTAGGCACAGTTGGGATGAAGAGATTGAATGGTCGTCTCTACTTCATGAAGAGATATCGGAAATGGAAATTGTATGAAATAATAGTAGATATTAATATGAAATGAGAAATGTGATTACTATTCCAAATGTAATTTCATATAAAAAATTGTTTTTTTAGAGTTATTTCTTCGAGTTCAAAGTGTTGCTCAAATTTTTCGCAAGAAAAAGATAAGCCGGCCAGCACATCAAGACCGACCCATTTCAAGTCAATTTGCATAAGACTCAAGACGTCAAAGACAAGCCGGTCTATAATTCTAATCCCAACCCAAATCAAAGCTGGCTAGCAACTCTTAGCCCGACCCATTCTAAGTTGGCCCACATTCGACGTGGCTCCATCCCAGCCAATCCAAAAAGCAAGTCGCAGATAGGCTGGCTTATCAAGACGATTAATGGCCAACTCGTTTGACTTGATCCAGCTCAAAAGTAATTAGTCCGTGACTTGACTTTATCTTAGCCCACCTACCACCGAGCACATACAACCCATCTCATCACTACACGATCGGCTTGGCTCGTCCCCTTCAGATCCATCCCTATCCATCTTCAACCTTGCTCTCAGCAATCTTAGATAATAAGCAACTGACCATCATTGTGCATAAAATGCTTCTCTCTAGTCTTGCTACCTAAAAAAGTGTGCTAGACTTCGAAAAGTACAGCCTAGTACACCTACTATGACATGTCTGCCAAAAGCGTATCTACTCCTATAGCACGACATCACAGTTGCATGCATATCAACAATGTAATCCAACCACCTTTCCAACCGTTCTCCATCAAATCCAACATAACTAGATCGTGCCTTCGTGTGTAACCGAACATAAAATTGATTTTGTAAAATTGAAATTTTAGTTTGCTTAACTTTGTTCGTGCCTTCGTGTATAACTTGTAAGGTACGCCAAATATCATATGCAGTGTTACATTACATGACACATGAAAATTCATTTTTATCTCATGAACAAAATAAAACATTCATAGCTTTGGCATTATTAGAAGCTGTGGTTTTTTGTGCATCATTCCATGTGTTCATAGCAGTGTTAGGTACTTCATATTTATTTTTAGTGGCTGACCAAATTTCTAATCCATTAGCTTCCATAAAATTCTCATACGTGTTGACTAATATGCATAATTAGAACCATTAAAAAGTGGGGGATGTGCTGTGGATTGGCCTTCTTGAAAAATACTTGCCATATTAAAGTGATTCAAATACGTGTTACTGTACTTTGATCAAACCTTGCTCTGATACCAATTGAAAGTCTACGGGGTGGATCGTGTAGTGTATATGCAAGTATATGTGACAAAATATATGGTGCAACTAAAATAATATTAATCTAAGTAAATATAGAATAAGCACACCAGAATTTTATACTGATTCGGACCTCCCGTCCTACGTTCAGTCCCGTTGCTCCCTTTCGGAATTCGACTATCAAAAACCCTCGCTTCGCCTGGAGGAATAGGCTTGGTTACAATGAGTTGTTCTTGTCAAATGTGTGTTCTAATATAACACGGATGTTGACTAATTAGTACAATTGCTTCCAATATATTTCTAAGGAATATTGTCTATGAAGAACTGAGTATATGGAAGAGTGAATACAAGTAAAGATTGCTAGAGTGCAGAGATCAAGAATATAGAATAGAGTATAGAATTAGAAAGCGTAAGTAAGTGAAGTAAGTTAGTGTTCTCTTGATTCTCGATGCTATATATAGTTGTAGATAGGTATCTTGAGTAGTTACATCCATTAATGAATCCTCTAAGGTTGCTTCTGTTGATGGTGAAGAGTTGTGGCGAAGAGAAGCGGAGATGTCTATTCACATGTGGCAGTTGCAGTTCATTTCTGAAGTTCGAGTTTGAATTCAGACGTCTGGTATTTGTTTCAGACGTCTGATACTATATATTTTTTGAATATAGTAGAGGATCAGACGTCTGAGTGCTATTACCAGACGTCTGGTTTAGCCTGTTTGTTGCTCCAGAGAACTATTTCAGACGTCTGGCTTGTGCACCCAGACGTCTAGTATGGTGCATGTCAGTTTTTGTGCATCCTTTCTTCTACTTCCTTGTACCTATCGACTTGTAGTCTCTTGTAGTGTCCTTTGAGCTTCGTTCTTGTCTTTCTAGTGATGTTTTTTTAGCAAGTACCTGTATATATAAATATATATGCATATTCGATTTCCATTGTATAGTTGTTGTCATCGAAACCGTAGATTGGATTTCCTAACATTCTCCCCCTTTTTGATGATGACAGCTATACAATGTACTTAGATATAATTTTATAAATCTCACCCTGAATGTGTGCTTACCATTATTTCTCCCCTTTTGGCATTATCAAAAATCATCAATACAAGAATATGTATGATATAATCAATAATCATGCCTTTAGATAGTATGTATACATTAATCAAAAAAATTTATCCGACCGCCGTTTTATTGAAGTTAGCAATATATCGTGTGTAATTTTTATTTAATCTTAATTTAGATAGCATGTACACACTATTAATCTGGAATATTTACCGACCGCCGGAAGATTATAATATATCAATTTACTAAATTATCATGAATAACGAAAGGTAACTAATTACACATAAGTAACAAGCCAAATCATTTTTATAACCATTAAACATAGTGATTACATGCATAGATTTTTGATTCCATTACAATACAAAAGGTGGAACTTGTGAAAATATCTAAGGATTTTTGGGGGAAGCTTTGGCTTGATCATCTCCTTCATCTTCATTCTTGGAAGAACTAGCTTGTATTCTAGGAGATTTTAGAGTATGTTCTAGAGGTTCTCTTTCCTCTTCAAAAATTTTAGAATGTTTTGAAGGAGGAGGAGAAGGCGTTGGAGTTGGCCAATCTTCCAAAGGTCGTGTAGGGCCACAGACTCGTTGGAGAACCTCTTTTAGAACAGATAATGTTGTTGAAAGCGATGTTTCAACTATGGCTAGGCGAGAAGCAAATGTTGTTTCAAAGCTATCGATACGCTTAGCCAATAATTTTTGATTTCTTGATAAGATAAGTTGATTTTGGAGAGTTAAATCTCGAATGTTTTCATTTGGATTAGTTTCAGCGCGAGTCTCCAAAATGTCGTCTTGGCCTAGATAGTCAAAAGGTGTAGGAGGAGGAGGAGTGTGTTCGTGATGTTGTTCTTCTTCTTGTGATGGTTGTGGTGGTTGTTGTTGGGGTTGAGGTCTAGCTTGTCTAGCTTGTTGACGACGTTGTGTCCATTCTTTAAATGAAATAAAATCTGGGGGATTTTCTGGTAAGTGCATAAGAGAGAAGAATTTTGTGGAGGCGTACTTGGGGGCAATCTCCTCAAAAGTCGATAAATCTAATGGAATGTTGTGGGCTTGCAGAAGGCACATGATGTAGGTAGGGTAAATGATTGATGAACGTGATCGAGTCCAATAATGTTTAAGCTCGTCAAATATGAATTTTGTCCAATTTACCCTCGTACCACTAAAGATAACATATAGAGCTTTGTGCTCCAATTCTGTTATTTGCTCATAGCTACCAAGTCGAGGAATGATTGTGTTGATAATCATCCTAGTGAGTAGTCTTGCCTTAGGTCGTAAGTATTTTGAAGCAAATCGTGGCATTTCATCTTCCCAAATTTGATGGGTAATATTATTTCTTGGTTTGAGGTGCATATCCGGGATGTCATACAAATCTTCTCCGGAGTCAGAACAACCTAGAGTACGGCCTATAATTCCTGGAGTAAGTCGAATACTGTTGCCGTAAACACTCGACCAAAGCCAATTTTCATCATTATCGGTATTCCATACGGTAGTGCTATCTACATTAACGTAGAAAAGGAATATTGCAAGCTGATCGATTTGGACATTATTCGAATTGAACGAAATCAACTTCTAAAACCCATCATTTTCACACATCTCATCCAAATCATACATAGGGAATTTAAGAAAATTATAGAAGGGACCTGTGTGTAGCCTCTGGATATCTTCATATCTTTTGATAGAATGAGGTACTTGATTCATCCACTTCTCAATCTGATCATCGGAGCATACTTGTGGGTTGGAGGATGTAGCGTGTTCTTGCTTTCTCTTTGAAACTCTAGGGTTTTTAGTTTTGGGTGCCATGAAATCGAGCAAAATTAAGGAGATAGTGATTTGGAGAATTAGGGTTTCAAATTTGAAAAAGGAAACGAAATGAAATGTGAATTGGAAATTTGGGAAAAACAGTCGTTTTAAGGTCATGAATAGGTGTTGATTGAATTTCAGACGTCTGGGAAGTGAATCAGATGTCTGATTTAACCCTAGTTTAAAGACAGTAAACATTTTCAGACGTCTGGGTGTTATTGGCAGACGTTTGGAATAGGCATAATTGTAAATATTGAAGACAAAGAGTTTTGTAAGACGTCTGGATATAATGTCAGACGTCTGAAAATGGCCTGATTTTTATGTTAAGAAGGCAGAGACTTTATTTAGACGTTTGGTCACAACTTCAGACGTCTGAAATAGACCGTTTTGTATTTTGTATGAGGCAGAGACAATTTTCAGACGTCTGGTTGTTTATATCAAACGTTTGATATATGCACATGATTAAAAAATGGTGTGATCAAGGATGTTAGACGTCTGATGGCATTGATCAGACGTCTGATATCTCATATATGTCTAAAAATAGTCTTATTTTGGAAGGTTTTGCTTGATTTTCGAGGGATCGATTTTATTGAAACAAGATATTATTATTTTTGAAAACAAATACAAATATAATTAGAGGAAAATACAATGAAAATAAACAAATTTATTTAGATGAAGATGGAGCATTGCGATCTTCAGATTTGCTATCCTTTCATGGCTTGAGTGGAGAACAAATATTTCCACGTTCGTTGGTTCTTGGGGAACCAGAGAATTGCCTAGGTGGAGGATCCCAAGGTGTACGATAAGAGGCAGAAGGATCCAGAGGATTGCAAGGAATATGAAGTGGTTCATGTACATCCTTTTTTCGTGAATTGCAAAATTTGATCAATACTTGCTTCTAGAAAACTCAGTCGTCTCACAGTGACTTTTTGTTCGAAGTATAATTCTCGTTGTAAATCCATTTGTTGCTTTTGGTAATGGTATATATCATCGATTTTCTCCTTGGTGTTAGGAGAGACAAATAAAGATCGTTTGGACCATTTTTTGTCGGGAGTGAATCCCGTGTGGTAGGAGGACCACTTATAGGTCGGCTCTTGACCTGGTATAGGAGTAGGAAGTCGATGAGGGGTATCCGCTTAACTATCCGAGGTTGGTGTTGAAAAAGAAAGGTGAGAGTTGTCGGAAGACATGTTTTTGTTTTGCTTTTGTTTGTTTTAAAAGGAACCAATATAAAATCTGTATTTTATTTGTAAAAGGAGGAGCTATTTATTCATGTTTTAAAAGGTTATAAATAGTTATTTTCAGAAAACAAACATTCTAAAGAAATTGTTGGTCAGTGTTTAAAAGATTTTGTTTATGGATTAAAACTTTTTAACCAAGAATAGAATGAATGAAATTTAGAATTAGCTCATAAGATCATTAAGAGAACATATTCCTATAATCGCGTCATAGTTTAACAAACGTTTATTCATTTAGTGGTTTTGTGAAAATATCTGCTATTTGATTCTCAGTATTTACATATTCTAATGTAATAATTCCTTTTTCTACATTGTCGCATAAAAAGTGATGTCGTATATTTATGTGTTTAGCACGTGAGTGATTTACAGGGTTTTTTGATAAATTTATTGCACTTGTATTATCGTAATATATTGGTGATTTATCGATAACTTTTCTGAAATCCTTAAGCATTTGTTGCATGTATATCACTTGTGCACATGCTAATGCCGCTAAAATATATTCAGCTTCGCAAGTGGATAAAGAGACACGGTTTTGCTTTTTGCTAAACCATGAAACCAACGATTGTCCGATAAAATGACACGTTCCGCTAGTACTCTTACGATCTGTTTTACATCCACCGAAATCCGCGTCGCTATATAAAACAAGTTCAAACGATGATCCCTTAGGGTAAAACAAACCGTAATCTCTAGTACTAGATAAATATCGTAAGATACGTTTAACAGCTCTTTGGTGAGACTCTTTTGGTTTTGCTTGAAATCGGGCACAAAGACATACGCTCATCATAATGTCGGGTCAACTAGCCGTCAAATATAGTAAGGAGCCAATCATACTACGATATAATTTTTCATCAAAATCTTTTCCATTATCATCCTTTTTTAAGTGAACACTAGTACTCATTGGTGTTGGTTTGCTCGGAGTTTTAGCCATTTCAAAATGACGTAATAAATCGTTACAATATTTTTCTTGATGAATAAAAATACCATTTTCAAGTTGTTTTATTTGTAAACCTAGAAAGAAATTTAATTCACCCATGTGAGACATTTCAAATTCACTTTTCATAATATTTGAAAATTGAGTACAAAGATTTTTGTTAGTTGAACCAAAAATAATATCGTCTACGTAAATTTGTACAACTAAGATGTCATTATTTTCTCGTTTAATAAATAAAGTCGTTTCTATTTTACCTATTCGAAAACCAGATGTAATTAAATGATTCTTAAGACGTTCATACCAGGCACGGGGGGCTTGCTTTAAACCATATAGGGCTTTGTGCAATTTAAAAACATGATCGGGATATTTTTCGTGAACAAATAATGGAGGTTGTTCAACATATACATTTTCTTTAATAAAACCATTTAAAAAAGCACTTTTGACGTCCATTTGAAATAATTTAAAATTGTGATGACTTGCAAAAGCAAGTAATGTACGTATGGCTTCGAGTCTTGCTACTGGAGCAAAAGTTTTGTCATAGTCGATACCTTCTTCTTGATTATAACCCTGAGCGACTAAACGTGCTTTATTCCTAACTATATTTCTATTTTCATCTGCTTTGTTTTTAAATACCCATTTTGTTCCAATAACTGATTTTCTGGTCTTGGTACTAATTTCCAAACATTATTACGTTCAAATTGATTTAATTCTTCTTGCATGGCTATTATCCAAAAATCATCGTTTGAAGCTTCTTTATAATTCTTTGGTTCAAAATTTGACACAAATGCAATATGACTTATTTGGTTAAGTTGATTTCTAGTTACTCTGGAATTAAGATCCCTGATATTATCTTTTGGATGATCTTTTAGAATTCTAGGGGGTGACACTAGAGTATTATTTTGTGCATTTGTCTCATTATTAGATGAGTTTGTTGTATTTGTTATAGGAATAATTTCTTCATCGTCATTAGTATGATTGTTAAGGAAATTTTCATCAAATGGAACATGTAAACTTTCTTCAATTGTGTTGGTACATTTATTAAAAATTCTATATGCCTTGCTACGATCCGAATATCCAACAAAGATTCCTTCATCGGCCTTCGGGTCGAATTTTCCTAAATTATCTTTTGTATTTAATATAAAACATTTTGATCTGAAAGTTTTAAAGTATGATACTTTAGGTTTTCTTCCAAAAAACATTTCGAAGCAAGTATGTTTAGTCATAGGTCGTATGGTTACTCGATTCAAAACATAACAAGCCGTAGCAATAACATCAGCCCAAAAATGTTTTGGTAAACCACTACTATTTAATAGTGTTCGTGCACATTCTTGTAACGTACGATTTTTTCTTTCTACTACACCATTTTGTTGTGGTGTGCGGGGAAAAGAGAAATTATGACTTATGCCCATTTTATTACAAAAATTAGTAAAAAGATCATTTTCGAATTCTCCATCGTGATCACTTCGAATATTCTTAATTTTCAAATCCATTTGAGTTTTAATATTTTTAGCAAAAATTTTAAACATACCAAAAGTGTCACTTTTATGTTTTAAAAATAAGGTCCATGTATATCTTGAAAAATCATCAACTATTACAAAAACATATTGGTTGTGATTTATAGATCGTACTTGAGTTGGACCAAATAAATCTAAATGTAATAATTCTAACGGTTGTTTTGTAGAAATATTATTTTTAGATTTAAAAGAGCTTTTCTTTAGTTTACCGATTTGACAAGCGTCACATAAATTTTCTACTTTATAATTTATTTTAGGTAAACCTCTAACTAGCTCATATTTTGCTAATTTATTAATATATTTAAAATTAATATGATAGAATCGTTTATGCCATAACCATGGATCGTCATGTTTGGCGGTTAAGCATAAGTTTGAATTTCGATTTATATTTAAATTTAAGACATAAATATTTTTGTTTCTAAAACTCTCAAAGATAAGTTGTTTGTTATTGTCGAAAATATTACATCTATCTTTTTCAAAATTAATTTGAAAACCTTTATCGCATAATTGACTAATGCTAAGTAGGTTGTGTTTTAAATTTTCTACTAACAAAACATTTGTAATAATAGGAGAGTTAGAAATACCAGAGTTGATGACTTCTCCAATGCCAACGACGTATCCTTTTGAGTTATCTCCAAAAGTTACCGTTCCACCATCGATATATGTTATATTTGATAGCATTTTTGCATTTCCGGTCATATGCTTGGAGCAGCCACTATCAAGTATCCATTTCTCCTTATTTTTTATTTTGGGTACGTACAAGATAAAAATGATTTAATTGGTACCCATATACTTTGTTAGGGTCCTAGATGTTAGGAGGAGCAGGTAGCCACACCCATGAAGGTTTGGTACCTTTATGAACATAATTTTTATTATAGACTACATTATCTAGAAAAATATTAATATGTTTTTGTCTAATCAAATTATTATTTGTCTTAGGAATCCAAATTTTTATGTTTTTGGTATTCGTATTAGACTTAGGTGATCTTTTAGTCTTTTGATAAATAAAACTATACTTCTTAATATTATTCCCTTTTTGTTTAGGAATATTTTTAAATCCTATTCCATTTCTATTTCCTGAAGGTTTTGAAGTTTTGATAAGATTTTCCAAATCTTGTTTTCCTTTATTAAATTTTGAAACATTATTTGTAATTTTATCTAATTTTTCCTTTAATTCAAAGTTTTCAATTTTCAATGTTTCTATATTATTTTCAAGTTGATATTTTCTTTTAACAAGTTATCCTTTTCTAGCTTAACTTTTCCAAAATCAATAGATATAGTCTCATATTCAACTAAACTACTTTTTTTTGAGATAATTCTAGTTCCTCCTCTAAAATAATTTTTTCATCTTTTAACATTCCTATTTCAAGTTCTAATTGATTTATTTTGGCAATGTGTTCTTTATTCAATTTTTTAATTTGTCTAAATTTATCATCTAATTCCATGCTAAGCTCCAATAATTCATCATAGCTAAGTTCGGTACATACCTCATCAGTTTGTGCCATAAAACATACATTAGCTTGTTCTCCATCACTATCACTGTCACTATATGATGATGATGAAGAATCTGAGTCATCCCATGTTACTTTGAAAGCTTTCTTCTTTTTGAATTTTTCAAATTTGTTCTTCTTTTTATCATTGTTGAGCTTGGGACAATCTTTCTTCATATGTCCAAATTGATCACATTCATAGCACTTGATTGACATTTGATTTGTTGAGCTTGATTTTCCTCCTTTCTAAAATCTGGTCATTTTCCTAAACTTCTTGAATTTGTTGTATTTTTTGGCAATAAATACGATTTCTTCTTCGTCTAAGTCGGAGTCTTCATTTGTTGCTGGAAATGCTATGTTTTTCTTCTCTGAATTTTGTTCTTTTCTTGCCTGCAGATTAGCTTCATAGGACATTAAATTTCCTATTAATTCTTCAACTAAGAGTGTTGAGAGGTCATTAGCTTCTTCGATAGCTAATACTTTTCTTTCTCACTTTGGAGTTAAAGAATTGAGTATTCTAGATACTAAATCAAAATTTGTGAATTTAACTCCTAGTGCCATTAAATCGTATTGAATAGTTTGGAATCTAGAGTACATGTCCACTATAGATTCATTTTGTTTCATTTTAAATGATGAAAATTGATTTTGTAAAATTGAAATTTTAGTTTGCTTAACTTTGGTCGTGCCTTCGTGTGTAACTTGTAAGGTACGCCAAATATCATATGCAGTGTTACATAACATGACACATGAAAATTCATTCTTATCTCATGAACAAAATAAAACATTCATAACTTTGGTATTATTAGAAGCTGCGGTTTTTTGTGCATCATTCCATGTGTTCATATCAGTGTCAGGTGCTTCATATTTATTTTGAGTGGCTGACCAAATTTCTAATCCATTAGCTTCCATAAAAATTCTCATACGTGTTGACCAATATGCATAATTAGAACCATTAAAAAGTGGGGGACGTGCTGTGGATTGGACTTCTTGAAAAATACTTGCCATATTAAAGTGATTCAAACACGTGTTACTGTACTTTGATCAAACCTTGCACTGATACCAATTGAAAGTCTACGGGGTGGATCGTGTAGTGTATATGCAAGTATATGTGACAAAATATATGATGCAACTAAAATAATATTAATCTAAGTAAATATAGAATAAGCACACCATAATTTTATACTAGTTCGGACCTCCCGTCCTACGTCCAGTTCCGAAGCTCCCCTTCGGAATTCGACTATCAAAAACCCTCGCTTCGCTTGGAGGAATAGGCTTGGTTATAATGAGCCGTTCTTGTCAAATGTGTGTTCTAATATAACACGGATGTTGACTAATTAGTACAATTGCTTCCAATATATTTCTAAGGAATATTGTCTATGAAGAACTGAGTATATGGAAGAGTGAATACAAGTAAAGATTGCTAGAGTGCAGAGATCAAGAATATAGAATAGAGTATAGAATTAGAAAGCGTAAGTAAGTGAAGTAAGTTAGTGTTCTCTTGATTCTCGATGCTATATATAGTTGTAGATAGGTATCTTGAGTAGTTACATCCATTAATGAATCCTCTAAGGTTGCTTCTGTTGATGGCGAAGAGTTGTGGCGAAGAGAAGCGGAGATGTCTATTCACATGTGGCAGTTGCGGTTCATTTCTAAAGTTCGAGTTTGAATTCAAACGTCTGGTATTTGTTTCAAACGTTTGATACTATATATTTTTTGAATATAGTAGAGGATCAAACGTCTGAGTGCTATTACCAGACGTCTGGTTTAGCCTGTTTGTTGTTCCAGAGAACTATTTCAGACGTCTGGCTTGTGCACCCAGATGTTTGGTATGGTGCATGTCAGTTTTTGTGCATCCTTTCTTTTACTTCCTTGTACCTATCGACTTGTAGTCTCTTGTAGTGTCCTTTGAGCCTCGTTCTTGTCTTTCTAGTGATGTTGTTTTAGCAAGTACCTGTATATATAAATATATATGTATATTCGATTTCCATTGTATAGTTGTCAACGAAACCATAGATTGGATTTCCTAACACAACCTTAATTCCTGACACCATGCTGTTTAATCATGTTAAGAAGTATGAGTAAGGGTCTTCCGAGCCTTAAATAATGAGGCCCACTTATGAAGCCATTGATGATCCATGATTTCATGAAGAACGATTATTAAGACCGAAGGCCTAACAAATCATAAATGAAAACAAGCAGGCGGCCCTTTATGATCCGGATAACTGGAGCATGAATCCCTTTCATGTAGGCCCTACTTCAATTTTAGCCTCAGAAAGAGATACCCAAGAAAGGATAATTTATTCCTAAAGATAAAGAGAGCTATCCAATCCCAAGCCAAGGAGATTATATTCAAGAAAGAGATAACAAATGATTTCGGTATTTTCACTCAGAAATGGCATAGAGTCATGAATCATTTGTTAGCCTCTAATGAAGTTCAAAGGACATTGAAAAAAAGCTGGCTATGGAGGATGAGATACCAATGGTAAGCAGCAAAAGAACAAAGCAAAAAACCGAGAAGGCTAGCATTCAAATCCCGACTTCCAAACGATTGCACATTCACCATTTCTCTTGAAAATATTTACTTCTGGAATAAGGATAAACTTGATTATTGGACTTCGCAAAAGAGAAAGCCTAAGTTTGAAAGGAATTTTGGAAGTCCATATTGCTACTACCATCTTACAAATGGATGTGATACTAATCAGTGCAGAGGCTTAGAAGGAATGATCATTAATTTTCTAAGGCAAGGTAAACTTGATAACTTTGTAAAAAGATAATAGACAAGTTAGATAATAAAAATTCTTCAAATAAGTGATTCTACATGGTTGAGGAATAAGATTCTCCTAATATAATGGAAAGCCTAAATCACTACCTAAGATGGTAGTAAGGGGCTAAAGCCTTTGTCTCTGGCTATCACGAGCCTAGACAAAGAACCTCCTAGAGGGAGGATGGAGTAAGCCTTTGGTCCTATCTGAAAGGGCCCATCAAAAGCACCGACTAAGCCTTCGGTCCCGCCTACATGGCCTAGCCAGAGCATAAGCCCTTAACCCCATAATCAAAGGCCTTGTTAAGGCTCCTTTTAGAGGGAGGCCAAAATAAACCTTTGGTCCTTTCCGAAAGGCCTGTCCAAAGTTTCTACAAGCCTTCAACCCTTACCTACGCAGCTTGGTTGGAGCGCTTCTTAGAGGGAGAACGGGGTAAGCCTTTAGTGTCATCATTAAAGGCCTCACTAAAGCACCGAACCGGTCTTCAGTGCCTGCCATTAAAGGCCTCATTGAAGTGCCTCCTAGAGGGAGGTCAGGTAAGTCTTTGGTCCTGCTTAAGATAGCTAACCAAACACACCGGACAGCAGACCTAAACCATCACCTAAGATGGAGATAAGGGGTCCAAGCCAAAGTAGTGCTCCCGAATCAACCAAAATCAGAGCCAAGTAGTGCTCTCAAATCCATCAAATTTTGAGCAAAAGAAGTGCTCCCGAATCAATTGAAATCAAAGCCAAATAGTGCTCCCAAATCTATCAAAAGTTGAGCCAAAGAAGTGCTCCTGAATCAGTTGAAATCACAGCCAAGTAGTGCTCTCAAGTCTAACAAAGTTTGAGCTAAGTAGTACTCTCAACCATTCAGTCTTCCAGAGGACGATCTATCAAAATCCAAGCCAAGGAGATTTTCAACTCTATCTACCCAAGAAGAAATGATCTTCAAATATTCCATTGCCAAATATAAGTTTCTGATTTTTTTCTATTATCGAATATAGATTTCCGGTCTTCTATACGGAATTCTGGTCTTCTATTATTCCAGACGTGGATTTCTAACCTTCCAGATGAATTTCTGATATTTTATATTGTTACCAGATCTAATATCATGTGAATGAGAATCTCCATTGTTAAACATCTACGTTGAGTTATAAAAGGCTCAATCAACAGCAATATCAATTTACAAACAAGTAAAAAGTGAGCTCAAAAACTCAAAGTATGGAAAAGCGAAATACTAAGCATCACGAAATTTCAAGTCAGAATCAAAATTCAGTTCTTAGTTACATATCCGAGGTATTATTCATTTAATTGCAAATTGTTTACAATTTGATACACTATTTACACAGTTGCAGGCACAAAAGGCAGATAAAAGAAAGAAAATCTAATCAAGGTCGGTTCCTGTTACAGCCCAAGATTCTATGCTAATTTATCCAAACCCTTAGCAACTAAGGGATCAATGATGTAACGAATGGACACGACCATAAGTTCCTTTAGATTCTTTTCCCTTTTACAAATGGTGTCTACATCATTAATCTAGTTGATATGCTCTTTCAGGGTGTGATGAAGAGTCTTATTAGCTCCTCGCAAAGTTCGAATCATACTCGTCGGCTTTTTGATTTCTTGATTAAGATCGTACTTCTCGCGTTCGACTTTTTGAACCTTATTTTCATATTCATTAATGCATTGGGATATCTTTTCCTCCCACTTCTTGTTGCAATACTACATCATTTCGAATTTGACTTTATTACCCCACTTAGAGATTGTTGTGTTACTCAAACTTTGAGGTGGGTTTAGCAAAGCAGTAAACTCTTTATTAGTCGAGGACGTGGATCCTATTTTCTGTCTCGAAGTAGGAGAGGGAAAGCTAGAATCACCCTTACTTACAATAAGCTCCAAAGATTGGCATGATACTTGGCTTTTTGTTAGCTCTAATTTGAGATCACTTATTTTCTGATGAAGCTTAACTATCTCAATGTCAGTTCGACAAATAAGTTAGATCCATGAGCCGTGTCTTTTCTCCTTTTCAGCAACCAAAGCTCGTTCTTCGTTTCTTTAAGTTCTACCTTCAGAGAGCGGTCATTTCTTTTTTAAGCACTAAAATCTGATTTTAATAGGAAATAGTTTCTATGACACTCTCATGCCTCGGGGTTATCCGGGAATCATAAAGTCGTGCCATCTCAGTATGATCGTTTCTCCTCGATATATGCAAACGGCCGGTCTTTAACTTCAATAATTCGCGAGGT
Organism: Allium fistulosum; assembly: GCA_030737815.1. Lineage (NCBI taxonomy): Eukaryota > Viridiplantae > Streptophyta > Magnoliopsida > Asparagales > Amaryllidaceae > Allium > Allium fistulosum. The sequence continues at coordinate 915,124,260 of CM060908.1, forward strand.
GTCTAAGGAATCAGATTTACACACTAACTGAGCATCCTATTAAAAATAAAGAAAACAAAAACTATATGAAGGACAAACTCTTCCATTAATAATAAATGAAGTTTACAAATAAAAATAAGATTCAAGGTTACATTACAATTCCATTTCAATAACATTTAATTAATGTTTAAAGTTTTGAAACCGCGACTTAAGCCTTTTAGAACGACCGAGTAGACAAAGTAATCATAGAATCAAAAGAAGTCTTAATTCCTTCCGGGGTCTAAATAGGAGGAAACTGATAGTAATCCCATTCCCCAACTAGAGGACTATCATGACCACATATTAATTTTGTGTGGTAGGATCGGAATTCTCTAAGTAATTTATCCTTCTCATCACCCAGAAAGTCAAAGCGAAAATGGGGAAACCGCATGTAAGTTTCTTGTAAATCTCCAAGGAAACGGTGTCTTGCCAATCGTGATGTTTTGAGAATTGAAGATTTCTCCTTAAAATCCTTCCTCAACTTAACAAATTTACTCAAGAGATCCTTAGGGACCGAACTGCATAAGAAGTCTTTAATTTGTGCAACATGGAAATTAAAACAATGAAATCCATAAGTAAACCAAGTAACATATCATTATTGTAAGATCATTCAGGTTCATACAAAATCGATTTCTTATACATTTTAGAGATAAATCTCTTCCTATTATACTTAAGTTTTTCGAGGGGAAGAGAACGAGAAGAAAGAGGAATAGGAGTAACTCTAGGAAGATTCCAACATGCTCTGGGATGGGGATCATACCTGTACTTGTCCAAATATCTCCAATGAAAGCGTCTAAGCAAACCTCCACAGTTGTCACCTAAGTATGAGAAATTGATGAATTTACCCCTGCAATAAACTTGGTCTAGAAACTCCACCAGGGCGCTTCTATCATCAATTAGCATCCAAAATTAGGGTCATCAGTTTAGAATTTTCTTTCATAAGTCTTTCTCGGTGATGACGAGCTTTCCTCATATGGGGAGCAATTTCTTTTTCTTTGAAATACCTTAATCTTGATGTGATACTAGCAAGCTTCTCATTTTTTTTAGATAACTTGCCATGGCCATAATCCTTTGTGTAACAACCCAAGTTCCAGTGGGTCCGGATTTTTCGCAAAAATGCTAAAACCCAAATCCACTAAAGCCCGAGTTGGGTGTCTGGTATCCTGCAAATAGGCAAAGATAAATATATCAGAGCTCAAATAAATATCTCACAGTGGAACTGAGTAAAATATAGTAATAAGTAAATACTGCCCAAGGTAATAACACTTTCTAAACAAGTGTCTCAAAGCTGGAAAATCTCTGCCATCTATCTAACCTGTGGGATGATATGAGGAAGGGGTCAGAACTAAAGTTCTGGTGAATGGACAAATTATACACTTCTAAGCATAATTCTACATATACCGTTCTATTTCCATTTTCTGTTATATTAGGTTTATTGGGTTTATAATACTCTTGCCTCTGTGCGTGAATCGTACTCATCTACTCCCTAATAGATTAAGACCTAATAACCAATATATATGTAGCTACATGCCCAAAGACCGCATCGGTCCTAGGTACTACCCATAGTACCTTCCGTATCCTCCTCGAAAAGGACTCCATCGTCTCGCTACTAGAGCATACTGTAACTACATCTGTAAAGGACAGCTTTGTGAGGCCTACAATATAGATGTTCCATCGTCTACTATGAAAACGTGAAACTACATATGCACTAGCTTATACTAGTGCTCGAACATCCACAATGTACCACCCAATGCATACCTTGAGGACTACACGTAATCATTCTGTCAACTCCCTGAATTCCGCCAATAAGGTCTACCTTGTACGAAACTCAGTCAGGGATTTTATATATCTGTAAAGGTCCGCTTTGTTAGGCCTACAATACAGATATTCTACTTGGTCTGTCTCTTTTCTCATCGTGGCTAAGGCCCCACGTAGCCCCCCTCAACTAATCAAAAGACCTTTCAAGAGCTAAGTGGTTGTGCCCTACTGCAAACAATCTAAACATCCAATCGGCTGTGCCCCTCATCCAATGTTTTGATAGTGAAAGAATCATTGGCATGTTGGTTCAACTTTAGTCTTTCCCGAACTCGCTCTGACCGATGATGGCTGATACCCGCATGCGACTATCCTTATGGGTCTTGCCCACTGTAACCTACTCGTAAACTAGAGTACAGTGTCATACGAATATCCTACTCCATCATCAACCTTTTGACTGCCTACAAAGGTCCGCTTCGTTAGGCCTGCAATGCAAAAGCAGTCAAGGCATACTCTCTTGACGGAACACCTACAGACCTACCTCCGTGGGTGCAGCTTCGTTAGGCCTACCCCAGAGAGCCATCCTAGAGTATCCTCACGTTCCATTAAAGTCTCGTACTTCCTTCTAGCCCAAAATAACTAAGTTGGACATGCTCTTTCTGTACTAAAAATCTACGACGAACTGCTTCGTTAGGCTCTTTATCCAGATTCTCTTTGGGCTACTCCAAACGCACCTTACCATTTTATTAGACCCTACGTCTAATCTTTTATTATACGTTTAGTTTACTTTTCTTATTTTGTTGGCTACTTATTTACCCTAATTAGCATGTCCAGCCCCACCCACGTGTGAGACCATCAGTCCTAGACCTGAAGGGGAATGCTGCTGGTACAGGCCACTGCTATTATTTTTTTGCTTATTAACTTAATCCAAGATCTAAGTTTGATAAAATAAGCCTCTTCTATTTCTTTCTTTTTAACTATAACCTATGTGTTACAATTATATTTGAAATTGTCACTTTTATATTCTTTTCTTTCTTTTATAACCTACATGTTATAAATGTAATTGCAAGTGTCTTTTTTCTATTCTAGTCTGTCTTCTTTTATTATGATACTAAATCCCCTTTAGTTCTCTTATATTATATGACAGTCTTAGCTTGGGACTACGTCCAACTGTCACAAATTACTTATCATAATAACTGCTTTACTTTTTATTCTACTATCTGCGCAGTAAATGTAGATCTAGTCACATTTTCTGTTTATTATTTCTAGACTTGTCAAATATTTAACTTGATTATTTCCTCTTCTTTAATTTCTTTAACGCTTCATGTTATTCCTTTTTATTCTAGGAAGTAGTTCTATTCTATTTGGTTGGTTACAAAAACTGTACTAAAATCCATTTCCATGTTTTAATACTAAATAATGCCATAAACAATAACTCGTAACTGCAAGATATTTTTTTTCTTTAATTGTTGGATAATGCAAAATACAGTAATGTCTCTATTTTGCACTAATTCCATTTTTCTTGCTTTTATTCTTGCAATTACGTTTACCGTTTTTCTTATAGTATTAAACTATGGAAATGTATTCCCTTTTCTAAACCAGCCAACTAATCTATCACTAACTTCCAAATCAAGTTACTAGATTTCCCCTTTTTATTTCATTCCCCAAGATTTAACATAATTTACTGTAAATTTCTCACTTTTAGGCTTATGCCTTTCTCTATAATTTTTAAGCCTAATATTACTTATATTTAATTGGACTCCTTTCTTTTTCCATATAAATAACATTTAAATATAAGTACACTTCTCTTATAAAATTTACAGTTTCAACATAACTAACTAGTAGAACTAATTATTGAAATTAGTTCAAATGTTGAATTAAAATATTTAACAAGAATCTAACGATATTATATATCATCAACATAAAAGATATATAATTCAAATCCACTCACCTGAAAAGAAAACACTCCAAATTCCAGATCTGATTTTTAGTCCAGTTCTATTATACATAGCCTTCCCCTTTGCAACCCTATTTGAATCCACAAACCAGAATTTGTATGGATTTATAAATCTGGATCTAATTGAAGAAAAATAAACAGATAAACTAGAAAACCAGATCTGAAAACTCACCTCATACGGACGGCTTAATTTGGACATCTCTTCTCTAGGTCTACAGTTTCTACCTCCAAATTGCAAATCAGAAAACCTAATTCTAATATATTTGATTTCTGAAGAATTGGAGGAGAAAGAAAAGTGACAGGGCTTCCGTGTCCATTCGGAAAAATATGGATTTGAAGGCTAGCCCTACACGTTTATTTATAGAGAGCCAAAACAACGTCGTCCGCTCGTTTAAAGCGATTGAAATCTAGCCGTTAAATACAAGCAAAATGCGTCAGTTTTGACGTGTCTAGCCTTTTTGTTTTATACGTATTAATTTATTTCCTCTATTTTTAAACGTTATAAATTATTGAACGTTAACTTTTAACCGTTGCCTATTCATTCTAATTAATTTCCATCTATTGCAAATTTAATTCCATTTATAACACATGTTTATTTTGAAATTCAAACGTTGCTAATTAATGTAAATTAATTTCCTTTAATTGCCGATTTGATTAACATTGCCACTAATGTTAATTAATTACCTCTAATTGCCGATGTCAATTAATTCCCTTTATGACGCGCGTCTATTTTGAAATTCAAACACGCGTTATTTTTGGAATTTACACGCGCATATATTTATAAACAAATATATTTACACACATTTACACGTATAATTATTTTTTGATACGGAACTTCGAACGTCAATAGCTTTTTCATACAAAATCCGTTCGAGGCATATTATATATGTAAATTAATCAAAAAATCACCACGAATACAATGGTATAAGTTTCGAGGCCATATTCTGAAAATTCCAAAAATGCTCATTTTCACCATTTATAATTATTTGATTAGTTAATTATCTAAAAATGCGGGATGTTACACTTTGTTTGTTTGCCCAGTTCCCTATTTAGGCAATCTATATCTGATTGTTTCTTCTCTAGCTTGACGTTTTAAAGATATTTTGACTTTCTCCTTAACTAAAGTAATTAATGTATTAACTAAAGGTTATCAGATAGTCGAAAATGTTTGTGTAATGAGATCCATACCTGAGAATGAAGAACAGTAGACGACAAGATTTTCTTTGTCTTTGGGCTTTAGGCCTTAGGAAGCGTTGTCCTTCTTGGGTGAACTTGTCCAGGAAGGATCAGGAATTTTGGTAGCCCCGGTACCTTGGGAAGTTGGATCTGGATTAGCACCTCCTGACCTGTCCTTGTCAACCGATGGTCTAGAAATGCCATTTCCACCACCTCCACCATTGTTGTCATCATCATCATCATCATCATTGTCATCAGGACCATCATTGTCATTGTCACCTTTATCCATGTACTCATCTTCATCATCCCCCTCTTTATCTGAATCAGTCTCCTCATCAACCGGAGGATCATCAAAATTTAGAAGCTTTGCAACATCAACCTTCTTCTCTTCATCAGGAACATGAGATCCTTGTGAGATCTCTTTAAATTTGTTCATGAACTTGTCGTTCCATTCTAAAGGAAGGTAGAGGAAACCGAAGTCTGGACACTTATAAGCGTTATCGGCGTAAGTAATGAAGAGCGCCTTCTCATGGGATCTCTTGATAATGGTTTCGAGAGGCGTGTCAAGAAAATAAGACACTTTTTGCTTTGCATCTTTAATCACTTCCACTGACTTGCTTAGGAGATCTTCTTTCTTCTTTAGCTTTTTATTAAGAGATGTGTTCTCTGCCACAAGCCTAGCTTCTTTCATCTCATCTTCCTTAAGAGTGAGTTCTAAAGCTATCTTCTATCGTTTGAAGTCTGAAGTAGGGTTTTTGTCTCTTCAAAGAGGCAGCCAACTTTCCTTTCTCCTATACAGCTTCATCTCTTTTGGAAGTTAAATCAATAGCATGGTCATTAAGTGAGGAGTTTTCCTCCTTTAGCTTAGAAATTTCACTTGATAGCTCTAAAGCCTCATCTTGAAGTGAAAGCAAATGCTTGGAAACCTAGAATGGATAATGAAACTTGAATATGTGGGATCTTAAGTGTTTAAAGGAGCTAGACATAAGGGGGTACATACTAATAAGTATTGTCTAAGAATAGTGAATTAATGATCTCGGGTGTAGGAAGGAGGTTGTAATGGCTAGGAAGCAACAAAAGAAGGGGATTGAAATGACCCTCCTATTTCCACCCTAATTTCATAAGGATTTTTTTTTTGCTAAGAGATGATATATAGATATATCATTCATTACAAATATGTTTTCCAAGGTCATTTTCTTTCTCCAATAAACAAAATATATCCAGGACCAAAATAACTTACCAATATAAATATATCAGTGTATATCTAATAACATACACATACATATGAAGATGTATGTGTTCTTCTTGTTTAAATTCAGAGTATATACTTTATTTTTGTACAAGAACATTCTGTTTGATTTAGATTTTTAGCAATTCAGATTAATTATTGTATCCTGATTTTTGGCCATAAAATCCACTGGAAACATGTACTATAGTCTGTCATTATAATTAGGAAATGATCAAGTAATAATCAGTGGTAAACAAGCTTTTAATATAGATGGTTGTGTTAAAGTCTGTATAGTGTCAAACTCAGGCTAAAAGAAAGTGGATCCTAAGTGAACACAAGCAACATCTAGGCGTAATGGAAACGCGCCTAACTTATACACAAGAGGTCACGAGTTCGAGTACTATGCTGGTCGGTTCAAACACAATTTTTGGTTTTTTTTTCTCCTGTATGGTTTGAAATCTGATATATACCTATATCTGCACATATATATTTAATTTTTGCCTATAATCTAACATACAAAACAATAATTCTTACTTTATTATTTTTGAAATCCATTCCTACAACTGTTCTAGGAATTTATGTTTATATTTTTGCCCAGATATCAACATGTACACAGATATACATGTACATGTCAATATCTCTGCTCATTTTCCAGAAAACTGGGTGAAACAATTGCTAAATGTACTAAGCTTTTGAAATGCATTTTTATTTTCAGAATACAATCTATCATGATCAACCAATACTTCATTTATTTGAAGCTGGTTAACTCATGAATCCTGTATCTGCCACACTAGTTCAAAGCAATGGAGATACCTTTCATTACATTCTGTCTGAAGCTTTTAGAAAAACATTTTACTTTTCTCAATTCAATTCAGAAATGAATTCAGACTTATTTACAAAGCATTTCAGTAAAAAGAAAATAAAATCCTTTTAAGTTTACTTCTTGCTAAATCCAGATTTTGTTCTAAAACTCAGTGCTCTGTTATGTCTCAAGATTAGCTAATACATATATAAATTATGCAAAACAGTAGCTCACATAATTGTATATTTCTTACCAGATTTTTATAGCTGATACTTGAGCATATTTCTCTTGTTTATATTTCAGACCCTACTTCAAAAACAAATCAAACCTTAACACACAACAATTTCAACATACCAACAAATTTAATCTGACACTTTACAGAATATAAGGGCAACATGATCACTAACCATAAGATATTCAATACATGACTGGAAATCTTAGAAACATAAAATTTTCCTGAATACATGCAGATATAATCAATTTAAGCTCTTATTGAAACTAGCTAGCATGTTCATTCACTCCTCCATAATAGCCATTACTTCATTTTTACTTAGTGCCTGGGTTACCTGAAAGAGCATAAGTGGCTGCCTCATTTTTAAAATGAGACACCCCATATGCCATGAGCAAACAAGGGTCAGATCTATGATCTGGTATGAGTAACATCAATTCATTCATGATATTAAGCAATAGAGATTATAAGAGCACCAATTAGTTATTTAAGCAAATTCCTGCAATCAATTACTTTAACATAGTATAATTAAGTAGATTCAGGTATGATATATTCATTTATCATTCTTACACTTGCATACATAATCATGCAAACATAGTTATCTATTTGCAACAATTTGCATTCACTGGATCCATCTTGGTTCCATACCATTCAACCTAAGAAATATCCATATTCCTATCTCTTCATTTACAGGTTGTAATATTCAATTTAAATCCCTGACTCATCTGCTATTAAGGAATCACTGGGACACATTGCAATGAACTAATTCACATCATTGCACAAAGATCTCAGGGCTTAAACAAACCATGTGCCAACTTGCATACTTCAAATATGACAAGCATTCCAGCAGCCTTCTTGGCCTTCCCTTCCCTAGTTTATTTACTAGTGTATTGTCTTAAATTCTATCATCAAATATGCTAAGTGAACATGTCACTGCAAACATGGAAACATCCATAAATTTTTCCTAGCATAATTCTCCTCAGAAATAAACAGGCAGTTATTTCCTAAATGGGGTTAATATGTCTTAATCTTTAGTAAAATATAAGAACATTTTCAACTGTAAAAAGAGACATGGCATGTTATATTGGTCTGCAAGCCTTTATGATTGATTCAGATTCAAGATCTGGTTCAATCATAATTTTAGCTTGTGGGTTTCTTTTTTTTTGATTTGATTAAGGGCTCAGCACTTAGAAAATTTCTATTGCACCCTTAACATTTTTCTTCTCAAGCCTCAGCACTTATACCAAGTATAATGCAGCTCCCAATATTTTGTAAAGTTTCCATGCCATACATCTATAACAGTTGAGAGTATTCTCTATATAATTTTTAAGATCCTAAACTTTAACATTTATGAGTAAAGATAAAACAGTATGATACACATCCAAAGACAAATGTCTCAACCAATCAAAGATCATCAAAATCATCCATATTAAATCATATCAGATTTAAAATAAGACATCCCAAAAAAGCATTGATGAAATCATAAACATCATATCCAGAAATATATAAATGGCAATATAAAAAGTGGCTGCCTCATCTCAGGTCTTAATGCCATGAACTCAGTGAGATTACTCACCTAAATGTTTCTTCTTATTAATCCAGAAAATTCTTGTTTGAGTGTTTTCTCCTTCCTTCCAATATTTTTTTCCTTCTTTTCTTATTTTTGTGCAGCCCGGGGTAAAGACAATTCTACTGTCTATTTATATACATTTTTCCTCTAGGGTTTTGTTGAAACAGAATTCCATTTCTGTCCTGGCTAGCATCATGCATTTTTCATTCATAATACCCCGGCCATATTAACCAATTTAAAGGCTGCATTTTCTTTCTTTTACTTTACAGAAAATGGCCACTCACCTAGTCATGTTAAAAGTGTGACTATCCTATTTTATATTTTAATTATTTCTGAAAATCCCCTTTGCTATTTTTGCCTACACAAACATATTGACTTGTATCACATTTCATGTCATTTTAATGTTATGGTTTCACTTGCTTATATATATGTACTTTTCAGTATTTAAAAAAAATGTATATTTGTATACATATCTTATCTAGGCTTATTTTAATTCCTCTTTTAAATTCAGAAACATATGCACCTATATGTATACAAGTTTACAAATCCTTATAACATATACATATGTATAATTTTCTTTTCTGGGTTTTAATTAAAATATGTTTACTGATTTAAAGTAAAACTTACTTTTCTTATTCTCTAAGATGATCCATATAATTTCAGAAATCAAATATCCATGTTGCAAAATCATGTTTGTATTGCTTTTTAATTCTTGTTTTAAATCCAAGAAATCTGGAGTTCTTCCTTGTGCCATTTCAGTGTGCACGTGCACACATATACTTGCACACTATTTATTCCAGAAATTTCACCATATTTAAATCTAAATATTTCAAAAATTAAATCATTTTACAAAAATGATTTTTCACAAAATTTTGGGGTATTACATTCACCCCTCCTTTTAGGAATTGTGTCCTCACAATTTTTCTAACATTTATAACAAGCATCATTCTCTTTTCTGAAAACTTATCAAACATATGCATAAGCAAACAAATTCAACCATATCAACCATGCATAACAAAATTTTCCAGAAAAAAAAAATTACCTTTTAATTTGCAAAAAGCTTAGGATAATCCATTCTAATCTTATCCTCTAATTCCCATGTGCAGTCATTAGGATCACTACTCCACTGGATCTTAACTAGTTTCAAAGTTTTGCTCCTTAATTTCTTTTCTTCCTTGGCTATAATCCCCACTGGTTCTTTTTCATAAACCAAGTCAGGATTTATTTGAATTCTGGTAGGCTCTTCCAAAATGTCTTCTTTATCATGTACCCATCTTCTAAGTTGGGACACATGAAAAACATTATGCATTGCTTTCATTTCCTCTGGTAGTTCTAATTTGTAAGCCAATGAACCAATTCTTTCCAGAATTTTATAGGGTCCAACATACCTTGGTGTGAGCTTACCTTGCTTGCCAAATCTCATGACTTTCTTCATAGGTGAAATCTTGATGAAAACAAAGTCTCCCACTTCATATTCCACTTGCTTTCTCTTCCTATCTGCAAATTTCTTTTGCCTATCTTGAGCTGCTGCTATTCTTTTTCTTATTAACAAAATTTTCTCTGTAGTTTCTTTAACATATTCAGGTCCAAGAACAGCCCTTTATCCAGTCTCTACCCAGCATATAGGTGATAAACATGGCTTGCCATATAAGGCTTCAAATGGTGCCATCCCTATGGTGCTTTGGTAACTGTTATTGTATGTGAATTCAGCTAGATGGAGGTGGTCTTCCCAGTTGCCTCCAAAGTCCAGTGTACATGCTCTCAACAAATCCTCTAAGACTTTGTTTACCACCTCAGTTTGACCATCTGATTGTGGATGGTAGGCAGTGCTTAAGCACAATTCACTCCCCATAGCCTCTTGAAAACTTTTCCAAAACTTTGAGGTGAAGATGGTATCCCTATCACTCACAATGGTTTTGGGTATGCCATGCAACCTTACTACCTCTTTCATGAATATTTGAGCCAATTTTGGAGCATTTCTTTCTGTTTTAACTGGGATAAAATGTGCTACCTTAGTTAGCCTATCCACTATTACCCATATACTTGTGTTTCCCTTCTTAGATCTAGGCAGACCATCTATGAAATCCATAGATATATCCTCCCACTTCCACTGTGGTATGCTAAGGGGTTGCAATAGTCCTGATGGCCTTTGTGTCTCTGCCTTGACTTGTTGGCAAGTCATGCACCTTGCAACATATCTGGCCACATCTGACTTCATTCCCTTCCACCAAAGATTTCTTTTCAAATTTTGATACATCTTGGTGCTACCTGGGTGTATGGAGTATTTACTCCTATGGTACTCATTTAATATTTCCTCCTTCAATTCTATATTTTCTGGAACACATATCCTATTTTTATTCCTTAAATAACCATTTTTATCAATTTGATAATTTATTACTTCCTCCCCTTTTGATATGAGCATTTTCTTTTCCACCATGTTTAGGTCTTGTTCCTGCATTTTCCCAATCTTAAGAAGTAAATCTGATTGCAAAGATATCATACTTAATTTTCCTTTACCTTCACCTTCTTCAATGGGCATCATTTGTTCCTCACTGTTTTCCTCAATTTCCAAATCAGTAAGTATAGACAAATCCCTAAACTCTTCCATCATCAACATGGCTACCTTGGCATGTTGTCTACTCAAGGCATCTGCAACTTTATTTGCCTTGCCTGGTGTATACAGTATATCTAGATCATAGGCAGCTAGGAACTCTACCCATCTATGTTGCCTCATGTTCAAATCTTTTTGTGAGAATAAATATTTCAGTGCCTTATGATCAGTGTACAAAATGAATTTGGCACCTAACAAATAATGTCTCCAAAGTTTCAAAGCATACACAACTGCTGCTAGTTCAAGATCATGGGTTGCATATCTGGTTTCATGTGGCTTTAATTGCCTAGATGCATAGGCTACCACCTGGTCTTGCTGCATCAACACAGCCCCTAACCCAGACCACTTGCATCAGTGTACACAACCAAATTTTCATTTCCTTCTGGCACTCTCAATACTGGTGCATTAATCAGGGCTTCTTTTATTTTGATAAAAGCTTGCTCACATTTTTCTGTCCATACAAAGGCTTGGTTCTTTCTAGTTAAATTGGTAAGTGGTGATGATATTTTTGAGAAATCTTTTATAAATCTCCTATAATATCCTGCCATCCCCATGAATGATCTAATCTCACTGATGGTGCTAGGCCTTTTCCATGCTTGGATTGCCACTACTTTATTAGGGTTTACTGATATTCCTTTGGCAGAGATAACATGCCCAAGAAAATGCACTTCTTCTTTCCAAAATGCACATTTTGAAAATTTTGCCTTTAAATCATTTTCCCTTAGCCTTGACAAAACTAAATGCAAATGATTTTTATGCTCTTCCACTGCCTTGGAATAAATCAAAATGTCATCAATAAAAATCAGTACAAACTTGTCTAAATAATCTCTAAATATTCTATTCATCAAATCAACAAAATATGAAGGAGCATTTGTCAAACCAAATGGCATAACCAAAAATTCATATAAGCCATATCTTGTGTTAAATGCAGTATACTTAACACTTGAGTCTTCAACCTTCATTTGATGGAATCCTGATGCTAAGTCTAATCTAGAAAATATTTTAGCTTCACTGAGTTGGTCAAAGAGATCATCTATTCTAGGCAATGGGTATTTATTCTTGATGGTTACTTTATTTAGTTCCCTGTAATCTATGCACATTCTCAAGGTACCATCATGTTTTCTTACAAACACTACTGGAGAACCCCAGCAGGAATTGCTTGGCCTTATAAATCCCTTGCCTTCTAATTCTTCCAACTGATTTTTCAATTCTTTCAGTTCACTTGGCCCCATTCTATAAGGTTTCTTGATTATTGGACTTGCTCCTGGAATGAGATTAATTTGGAACTCAACTGGTCTGTGGTGTGGAACACCCTTAACTTCCCCAAACACATCCAAGTATTCATTAACTATGGGAATTTCTTCAATGGTTAGTTCACTCAGATCTTTTCCTAAGTCAACTAAATGATACAATTTCCCTTCCTTAGCTATTTCACATAGAACTGTGATTCTCTGGCCTCTAGAATTTTGCAATGATATGGTGGATGAGTCTAAATTAATTATGGCTTTAAATTGCCTTAACCAATCTACCCCCAATATAACTCCTATATTTGGGTAATTTAAAACATATAAATTGGAAATAAAAATATTTCCTCCTATGTTTAACTCCACATCCACACAATTCATGTTCAAAACACTAGAACTCCCTAGGGGACTTTGTACAAGCAATGGGGTTTCAACCAATATGCAGTTTAATTTTAACACTTTAACTATTTCATAGGAAATCAAAGAGTGTGTTGCTCCAGTATCATATACTACTGGTATGGGTATGGCACAAATGAGTAATGTACCTTCCACTTGGCCATGATTTTCAGCATCAATTTTCACTGCAGATTTGCCTTTTCCTTCCAAAGTTGCCAATTTCCCTTGCTGTTTATTCTCAGGACAGTTCCTCTTCATATGCCCCTCTTTCCCACATAGGTAGCATTTGAAGGCTCCTCCTTTTAACTCTGGGCACCTTGGTTTGATGTGTCCTTCTTTTCCACAATGATGGCAAACCAATTTCTTCTTAGTATCATTGGCTTTTGTGTCTTTACTCTTCCTGTTGTCTGCCTCCTCCTTCTTTTTATCATAAGGGTGATATCTTCCCTTATCCTTCTTGTTGTTGCTCTTAAAATTCCTATATTTCTCTCTTTCTTTGTCATGTTGTTCCAGTTTCAAAGCCAGATCAATTACTTGATCAAATGTTCTATCTGCATATGGTAGCATAGCTCTGCTAAGTCCTGGGTTCAGTCCTTTTATATACCTATCATTTTTGGATGCTTCATCTGCCACTAGCATTGCTCCATAATTAGATAGCCCCTCAAACTTTTGAGTGTATTCAGTGACATTCAAAGTTCCCTGCCTAAGTTTGATAAATTCTTCAAGCAAAATGGTCTTGGCTGATGCTGGTACAAATCTTGCCTCCAACATCTCCTTGAACTGATTCCAAGTGATTTCATTTTCATTTCTTCCAGCTATGATCACCTCCCACCAGCTTAAAGCTACCCCTTTCAGTTGTCTAGAAGCTACTTGCCTCTTCCTTTGGTCATCCAACTGCATGTCATTGAAAATCCTATCAAGTGTCCTCAACCATGCTTGAATTTCCATCACACTCTCAGTTCCTTCAAAACTCTTGCCTCCCAAATTGGAATAAGTCTTCAGTAGTTTTGAAAGCTCTTCATGTGGGTTCTCAGGCCTATGCCCAATTCCATCTCTTAAAACCCTCATAAATTCTTGCATATCAAGCATTTGAGGTGCACTGGGTCCTGCATTGTGATGAGATCCTCTTCCTACCATGGTCTGCTAACTAAATTCTGGGCAAATGGTATTAGTATATTATGAGTACTTCTATAATTTCTAATTTCTTATCTAAATTATTTCATCCAAAACAAACAGACATAATATATTTCTATAATACTTAACAATCAATGCAACCAAGTGCTCTGATACCAACTGAAATGACCCTCCTATTTCCACCCTAATTTCATAAGGATTTTTTTTTTTGCTAAGAGATGATATATAGATATATCATTCATTACAAATATGTTTTCCAAGGTCATTTTCTTTCTCCAATAAACAAAATATATCCAGGACCAAAATAACTTACCAATATAAATATATCAGTGTATATCTAATAACATACACATACATATGAAGATGTATGTGTTCTTCTTGTTTAAATTCAGAGTATATACTTTATTTTTGTACAAGAACATTCTGTTTGATTTAGATTTTTAGCAATTCAGATTAATTATTGTATCCTGATTTTTGGCCATAAAATCCACTGGAAACATGTACTATAGTTTGTCATTATAATTAGGAAATGATCAAGTAATAATCAGTGGTAAACAAGCTTTTAATATAGATGGTTGTGTTAAAGTCTGTATAGTGTCAAACTCAGGCTAAAAGAAAGTGGATCCTAAGTGAACACAAGCAACATCTAGACGTAATGGAAACGCGCCTAACTTATACACAAGAGGTCACGAGTTCGAGTACTATGCTGGTCGGTTCAAACACAATTTTTGGTTTTTTTTTTTCTCCTGTATGGTTTGAAATCTGATATATACCTATATCTGCACATATATATTTAATTTTTGCCTATAATCTAACATACAAAACAATAATTCTTACTTTATTATTTTTGAAATCCATTCCTACAACTGTTCTAGGAATTTATGTTTATATTTTTGCCCAGATATCAACATGTACACAGATATACATGTACATGTCAATATCTCTGCTCATTTTCCAGAAAACTGGGTGAAACAATTGCTAAATGTACTAAGCTTTTGAAATGCATTTTTATTTTCAGAATACAATCTATCATGATCAACCAATACTTCATTTATTTAAAGCTGGTTAACTCATGAATCCTGTATCTGCCACACTAGTTCAAAGCAATGGAGATACCTTTCATTGCATTCTGTCTGAAGCTTTTAGAAAAACATTTTACTTTTCTCAATTCAATTCAGAAATGAATTCAGACTTATTTACAAAGCATTTCAGTAAAAAGAAAATAAAATCCTTTTAAGTTTACTTCTTGCTAAATCCAGATTTTGTTCTAAAACTCAGTGCTCTGTTATGTCTCAAGATTAGCTAATACATATATAAATTATGCAAAACAGTAGCTCACATAATTGTATATTTCTTACCAGATTTTTATAGCTGATACTTGAGCATATTTCTCTTGTTTATGTTTCAGACCCTACTTCAAAAACAAATCAAACCTTAACACACAACAATTTCAACAGACCAACAAATTTAATCTGACACTTTACAGAATATAAGGGCAACATGATCACTAACCATAAGATATTCAATACATGACTGGAAATCTTAGAAACATAAAATTTTCCTGAATACATGCAGATATAATCAATTTAAGCTCTTATTGAAACTAGCTAGCATGTTCATTCACTCCTCCATAATAGCCATTACTTCATTTTTACTTAGTGCCTGGGTTACCTGAAAGAGCATAAGTGGCTGCCTCATTTTTAAAATGAGACACCCCATATGCCATGAGCAAACAAGGGTCAGATCTATGATCTGGTATGAGTAACATCAATTCATTCATGATATTAAGCAATAGAGATTATAAGAGCACCAATTAGTTATTTAAGCAAATTCCTGCAATCAATTACTTTAACATAGTATAATTAAGTAGATTCAGGTATGATATATTCATTTATCATTCTTACACTTGCATACATAATCATGCAAACATAGTTATCTATTTGCAACAATTTGCATTCACTGGATCCATCTTGGTTCCATACCATTCAACCTAAGAAATATCCATATTCCTATCTCTTCATTTACAGGTTGTAATATTCAATTTAAATCCCTGCCTCATCTGCTATTAAGGAATCACTGGGACACATTGCAATGAACTAATTCACATCATTGCACAAAGATCTCAGGGCTTAAACAAACCATGTGCCAACTTGCATACTTCAAATATGACAAGCATTCCAGCAGCCTTCTTGGCCTTCCCTTCCCTAGTTTATTTACTAGTGTATTGTCTTAAATTCTATCATCAAATATGCTAAGTGAACATGTCACTGCAAACATGGAAACATCCATAAATTTTTCCTAGCATAATTCTCCTCAGAAATAAACAGGCAGTTATTTCCTAAATGGGGTTAATATGTCTTAATCTTTAGTAAAATATAAGAACATTTTCAACTGTAAAAAGAGACATGGCATGTTATATTGGTCTGCAAGCCTTTATGATTGATTCAGATTCAAGATCTGGTTCAATCATAATTTTAGCTTGTGGGTTTCTTTTTTTTTTGATTTGATTAAGGGCTCAGCACTTAGAAAATTTCTATTGCACCCTTAACATTTTTCTTCTCAAGCCTCAGCACTTATACCAAGTATAATGCAGCTCCCAATATTTTGTAAAGTTTCCATGCCATACATCTATAACAGTTGAGAGTATTCTCTATATAATTTTTAAGATCCTAAACTTTAACATTTATGAGTAAAGATAAAACAGTATGATACACATCCAAAGACAAATGTCTCAACCAATCAAAGATCATCAAAATCATCCATATTAAATCATATCAGATTTAAAATAAGACATCCCAAAAAAGCATTGATGAAATCATAAACATCATATCCAGAAATATATAAATGGCAATATAAAAAGTGGCTGCCTCATCTCAGGTCTTAATGCCATAAACTCAGTGAGATTACTCACCTAAATGTTTCTTCTTATTAATCCAGAAAATTCTTGTTTGAGTGTTTTCTCCTTCCTTCCAATATTTTTTTCCTTCTTTTCTTATTTTTGTGCAGCCCGGGGTAAAGACAATTCTACTGTCTATTTATATACATTTTTCCTCTAGGGTTTTGTTGAAACAGAATTCCATTTCTGTCCTGGCTAGCATCATGCATTTTTCATTCATAATACCCCGGCCATATTAACCAATTTAAAGGCTGCATTTTCTTTTTTTTACTTTACAGAAAATGGCCACTCACCTAGTCATGTTAAAAGTGTGACTATCCTATTTTATATTTTAATTATTTCTGAAAATCCCCTTTGCTATTTTTGCCTACACAAACATATTGACTTGTATCACATTTCATGTCATTTTAATGTTATGGTTTCACTTGCTTATATATATGTACTTTTCAGTATTTAAAAAAAATGTATATTTGTATACATATCTTATCTAGGCTTATTTTAATTCCTCTTTTAAATTCAGAAACATATGCACCTATATGTATACAAGTTTACAAATCCTTATAACATATACATATGTATAATTTTCTTTTCTGGGTTTTAATTAAAATCTGTTTACTGATTTAAAGTAAAACTTACTTTTCCTATTCTCTAAGATGATCCATATAATTTCAGAAATCAAATATCCATGTTGCAAAATCATGTTTGTATTGCTTTTTAATTCTTGTTTTAAATCCAAGAAATCTGGAGTTCTTCCTTGTGCCATTTCAGTGTGCACGTGCACACATATACTTGCACACTATTTATTCCAGAAATTTCACCATATTTAAATCTAAATATTTCAAAAATTAAATCATTTTACAAAAATGATTTTTCACAAAATTTTGGGGTATTACAGGGATTGAATTACCGATTGAAGAAGGTTGTTAAATTTGTTGATAGAAGCTAACGATTGAGGCTTAAAAGGAAGAGAGCTTTTCGGAGTAAAAGAAATCCAAGCACTTTACAAATGCGATTCAAGGTTTAATATGGTGGAGCAAGTCCTATGAATCCTCTATTTCAATCACTTGTTAGGTCTCATCTACGAAAATGTTAAGATTCGTTTTGTCTCCGGCTGCATTAAGATTTGGAATTTTAGGGTTTGAGTCAGCACTAACCAAACCTTCTTCTCTTATAATGGTTGGGACTTGCATGCCCTCGGTCTTAGGCATCTCGTTAGGAGTAGACAAGGCAACAGAATCATCAACCATCTTTCTTTTGACAAGAGAAAACAAACTGGAAATAGCCTCTTTAAGAGATCGAGACTTGGGAGCTTGAACCAAAGTAGAGGCATCATCCTTCTTTGGTTTATCTTTAAAGGTGTCAACGGTGACTTCCTTCCCTGTAGGAGCAACAACCAAAGCGGATGAACCTGGACCAAAGGAGTAAATTTGTGAGACAATATTACAATAAATTTTGAGTGATTGCCATGATATCTTACCAGGTATCCCGGGTTGAACGGGGGAACTAAATTAGAAAAGTTCAGGTTTGCCCATCACCAACGAACCCTGCCCTTAGAGTTACGTTTTACCATTATAGGTTCTCCTAGGATTTTGTTCCCATCGAAAATGATAGAGTGTTGGCGAAGCTTAGATGGAACTAACAAACTTAGCATGTTCCCAATTGTTTCCGTTGCTTTGGTCAGTAACAACACGAGTCTTTAATCCTTTGAGCTTAGTTTCTTAGGGCTAGAATCTAAAAGAGAGACACTTATTAGTAAAATAACAATAAACCAGCATAGAAAAAATGAGAATGTAATGACCCGCCTTTTCGACCCAAGTCGACACTAATACATCCACGGTATTCACGTGCTGAAAAAATAGATTGTTGGGGAAAAAGAAAAAAAAACAGAACATAATCTCATATCGTGACGAGTAATATATAATATACAACAGATCTTTACACAAAGAAAAACTGTAATATACATGCATCAATCAAAGTACACTAAACAAATTATCAGCCTGGACAGTCAAAACAATATGTCCTCAGAAATGCTAATAAACACAACAACCAATGCAGAGGAAAATAAAGAAATATGTGAATATGTCTTAGAGGCATCCGACTCATCTTCTGAAGCCCCAAAGCATCCAAACTGAATCCATAAATATGCTCGGTCTGACCCGAGCATTATAAGAAATAACACCTGGATCAGTCTGGTAAACCAACGTGAGAAACACCACTTCAATTGGATTTTAATATTATAAAACCCCTTCAAAATAAAGGTATCTCGTAAGACTACAATGCACATAAACACAGACGGGTTTTTACCTTACGATAACAAATCATTTATATAGAAAATCTAGTGGTATTAGGATAATGTATAAGGGCGAAAATATTAATAATCAATTAGCAATGATGCTCGTGAGTGTACATCACAACAGTAATAGATATATAATCTAAAACCGTTAAGGCATGTTCGTTAATTGTGTAGGATTACACAGAGGCGCCCTCAGTACTTTGAGAATGGTCCTCCTGCATAAGGATCAGAGTTATCCTTCCGAAGAAACAATACAACCCTAGTGATGTACAATAGGAAATACATAGCTGGCCCCAAAAAATGTCAAGCCGAGTGCATCACTCATGCATACATAACAACTGTTGGTAACTCTAGGAAGGAGACAACTGCACCCTTATGGGTTAGCTATACCCCCAGCCATGCATCTTTTCTCTAGTTTTAGTCATTACCATTGGTGAAGCTACGTCTGACATTCCAGCTCATGCACCGCCAACTGAATAGATCACGAAACCACAAATGGATTCCCATACCTCAACAAGTCATGGAACCACATATGGGTTCCCACCTCTCAGTAGAGATCTCGGATCTCCTCCAAGCATAGAATCCATATATGGTTTTGGAGTGGTTACAGTTCCGAGTCATCTCTTACAAGTACACTCCCCCGCTTACCAAATGTTCCAAAACCAATTAGTCGATTTTTGGAATGCTCAACACCGGTTCTTTTGGAAATAATCAGACAATACATAAGAGTGGGATCACCGCCTAACCATTTATGTGGATGGATCTCCTCATCATTTGTCCTAGAAAAAAAAACGAGTTTATACATATAGTATAGTACCATTGACGGTAACTGTACCATATAATCCCCGTGTTTCTCCTAGATATTTCCAAAGTTAAAATCCTTCGATGTTAAGTAGAGAATATTTCCGTACCACTAAAATTAAGAAAGATTACATATTTAGGCCAAGATTTGATCGTCGGTTATTTAACTATCAAATAAACAAATATTCCAAACAGAGATTTCATTTTCCATGGAAAACGCTAAGCCTCTTAAATTAATCTTTCATTAATTTAAAATCACATGCTTATTTAAATATTTATATACTTATCTCACCAAGATAAGTATATTCACAAACTATTCCTTTCAAAACTTGGAAAACCTTTTTCACGTACTTGTAAAAAGGTATAAGTATATTTACCAAACACTTAGAAAGATTTTCTATTTCAAAATCATATTAAAATGATCAAACCCAAATGTCTTTAAAATGGATATATAAATAACCCAAAACACCATTCATTTCCATAAATATCTTTTATTTTATAAATATCTCCTTTGTAAATCTCCAAATCTATTTATAAAAATTCTTTATAAATCTCTAAGTTTTATTTATAAAAATACTCTGTTATAAATCTCAAAAACCCATTTATAAAACTTCTCTTTCAAATCGCTAAGCCATTTATAAACTTCTTTTCTAATTACATTCAAAACCCAACTTCTTTTAAAATTCCAAACCTCTTTCAAATTCATAAACTCCTTTAAGTAAATCCTTTTTATAAAAGAAATCCTTTTACAAGCAATTTATTATTTAATTATAATAAATAAAACTTTAACTCATAAATATAAATTTCAAACATATTTAAATAATATAATAATAAATTTTAAAAACATTTTAAATAATATAATAATAAAATTTTAAAACAATTTAATAAATATAATAAAATAACTTTAAACGGCTTTCACCACATAATTAATAAATTTTCAAACAACATTATTAATACAATAATTAACTATCTTCGAATGATTAATAATAAAATAATTTATTATATATAAACAACCTTAATAAATAATTAATTATCTTTAAACAACATTAATAAAATAATTAATATTATAACATTATAATGATTAACTTTATTAAAGAAATAGATTTTACAAAAACTTTGTAAAATAGAAATTAAACAAATGCTTGTTAAAATAATAATTAAATAAAACATTTTACTTCAAATTATGAAATCTAAAGTTTATTTAAATCCATAACTTTCCAAATTCAGAAAGAGGCTCAACGTCACAATGGTACTTAAACAAGCTACCATTAAATTCAATTTAACTTCTCAAGTTAAATTATAGGTATCTATATAAGCATGCATATATGTAAACCAAATTCATAATTAATAATCAACCGTTAACACATTACTTATCCAGTATTAATCAACTGACACTGGAATGAATGTCTAGATTAATATAATAACATGACGAGAATTTGTTTTGCTAACAAATGTCATTTAAAATAAACTCTTTCATTTTTTATTAGACAGTATTTATTGGGCCAAATAGATAACACCAAAGAATTATGCTCAAATTAACTACATTACTATCTTAACAATGTAATTATTTTAAATCAGTATTATTTTATCAGTTTATACATTATCCATTTTCAGAATGATAATTTATCAAAACCAAACAAGCAGTAAATAAAACATCCAAGCAGGCAGTAAATAATTTTTACCTGCTATATAACATGCTGATTAACCAAAAAGGTGAGTTTAACTCACCGAAATTTCAGTTATCGTCGAAGCATTCTAGTTCCATCTAGCGTTCAATTTTAGCTTGAAATTCTACAAGCTCCAATTTCCACGAATCCAATTCCAAAGCGAAGATATTATTGATACGAGTCCAACGCGACTGACCCCGTCTGAATCTGACCTCATACGAGCAAGATATTCATTTTATAAGTATATAATTCATTAATTAAACTTGATCCCTTAGTTAAATAAACACTACACCTAATCATTTCTCTAATCCATCTCCTTCATCTCTAATCGACTCTGCATGAACACTAACGTTTGCACACTCCTCCCTTGTACACGCATAGTCATTCTCCACCATCGCTCAACCGAATTGCAAACCGAGTTCACAAACGAACTTCGCCTATACACCGCATCCCCCACCTCTAATTCACCTCCGATCATGCCTTCCAAAACGTGACCTGGACATCGACTGCTCCTGACCCCATGAACCTTGCACCTCCCCAACAGCATCGGACCACCTACAAACGCTAAGGCCAATGCTAATCGACATCACAAATCTAAGTTTTGATCCCTCTAATTCAATCTACAATGGCCAAAATCCAAACCCTAGGCCAAACCTCAAACTGTTGATCACTCCTACTCACAACCGCGACCAACCACATCACCTAGAATTGAAGCTTTAGCCCTAAACAATCTCATACCAACAAATTTTATAATTTTTAGATTTATTTTTGAATTGTTTGAATTTTTTTAAATATGTGGCCATTTTCTTTTTCTTCATTCAAATGAAATAAATGGAGAGGTACGAGGGAGACAAAGAAGAGGCGGATCAGAGAATATGTTGGTATTGAAGTGTTTAGTTATTTTTAATTTCAATTTTCCAGCATCTCGCCGCACAGATTTTCATTTGCATATGGGCCGTATACAATAAAACAAAAATACGGTCGCGTTCAGAATAGCGACACGACCTCAAAACAAAAATAATATACACTAGTTATTGATTTTTCAAAAATCACCAAAAACACAGTCCTTTGTTGAAAAATCATCAAATGATTATTCAAATAATTTCCAAATTAAAAAATTTATGGAAAAATCAAATAAATTAAATTAAAAATACGTCAATAAAAATCGAGTCATTATATTAAAAATAAAATTTCTCAAAATTTATTTGAACCATTTATTATTGTAAAAAAAATTACAAAATGAATTCACCGTTATTGTTTATAAATTTGAAAGAAGTTATATAGGACCACTGAATCCATTTAACAAATATTCAATTCAAAGATCCAGATATTTAAATCACCATTCAAATATTAAATTCACAATTCACATATTAACTAATCTCTATATTCAAATTCAAGTTTCAAACTTTAAAAACTAGTTATTCAATATTTAAATTTAATTAAATATTTAAATCCAATGACCAAAATTTCGGGTTGTTACTTTCTTCCCCGTTAAAAGAATTTTATCCTCGAAATTTGTAGGGAAAATGCCTCCAAACCCATTAACTTTTTAAAATCAATTAGCTGGAACTTGTTATCCAATTTTCAAATACCTTAAAGTTAAGGAAAATTTTGGTAGTGTCTTCTTTGCATGGCTCAATCGGAAAAACTACAATCGTCATTATAGGCCTAAACCAACAAAAGAAAACAAAAGCCAAGCAGTTTCCATATATGGGGCATAAAACCATCAAACCAAAGATGTACCATTAGTTGGGCAACCAAACTTTACTTATGAAACCAAAAGCGTAATTAACCTTTGCTTTTATGCCTGCATCTCATTTACAAATAATATCCAACCATATAATTCATAGCATATCATTTTGCATTTTACAATGTCAAAACATATAATTTATTAAAGCTTGTACGATGTACATATATCATCCATACGCAATATCAAATCTGACCGCTCGCTCGATCACACAATCACACTTCCGAACTAGGATTGCCCACTCGACTCCCTAGTGCAGACTTCAGGTCCTTGATTAGAAACCTTCATTCTTCTTACATAGCCATCAACCATGATAGAAAACTTCAAAATCAAATCAATTTGTATCAGGTGTTTTCCATCAAGAATTGAATGAAAAATCCTAACTTGGACCGATGTAAAGACTACAACAAAACTTGCTATTAGCTGAATTTATTCGCAGCGTTTCAATGCTAATTGCTACCCTTGCTCTTTTACAAAAATTAACTGTAATTAAAGAAACGCTACTAGTCTTCCCACGGATGACTACTAAAATTTGGATGATATTTTTCGTTTGGCCGCCCATATTTCTTTTTCTTCCCTTATCCCTTAAAATAATTTTTTAACCACGACAACTTTTCTCAATCCTTTTCTTCTTTAGATCTGATAAACTTGCATCGTTCTCCCTAAATAGTATTTCTTTTTTTTCTACTGCCTTCAGTAATTTTCCACCTCAAATTCTGGTCTGATGCTTGCTGCCTCATATTAATTTCAAGCCATCGTTGAAGGACTGCTCGTCGCTAGATCGGGACAACGCCGTGAGTCACCCGAATACAGTACCTTTGGAGATGAATGTAAGCTTTTTCAACACTAGCTTGCACCACTATTGATGAAGACTGGCTCGAGATTTCTTTAGAACCCTTGCGCCTCAAGGCTCAAATGACGATTACAATCTCCAACCACCGCTTCATACCTCGAACTCAATAAAGGTAATCTAAATAGGGCTCGAGTCAGATCTATGTTACAAAATCCCTACTATATATGTTTTCTACTTCATGCATAAACATAATAGGTTATAAAACATAGTGTTAGCACCAAAATTGGTCACTAACCTCGTAGAGGAAGATTGTGTAGAGATATAAGTTATGAAGATAAATTAAACAGAGAAGACAGTGCTAATTTAAATGCAGAAAGTAAGAACACCAAATTTATAGTGGTTCAGCATAATTGCCTACGTCCACTTCGAGATTAAACTTTATTGATCTTCCTTCTTGTTGATTACAAATACAATTCGTGAATCAAATGCTTGAATGAAGTTGTTAAGTAGAGAAGATGAGTCTCAAAAATGGCAGAGTCTCCCCGGTGTTCTCTCTCCCAAAAAAGGATCCTCTTCACTGTGACCCTGCCCCTCTATTTATAGGCAAATATGGGATGGACTTCCCAAGTGGGCTTGATAGCCGAACGCTCTAGCCCAGGTGTAGTGGTCGCTGCATGCTGAACCAAGTATGCCGAACGCTATGATGCCGAACAGTCCTTTCCATGCCGAACGGTCCCTTCCATGCTGAATGGTTCGTTTAATGTGTGGGAAGTGATGGATGGTTTCAGTTCCAGCCGAACGTGCCTCTGTCTGAAGCTCTAAATCGAACAGTGCTCTCTGGCCGGACGACGCATTCTGGCCGAACGATACAGTCATGTTGAGTGTTCGTGTGCACCGAACGTCTTCTGGATGCCGAGTACTCCTATCGCCGAGCTCTACTGGGCGCTGTGTGCTTCGCCGAGTACCATGGGATGTCGAGTATCCCTGTTGCCGGGTTCTACTTTATGCCGAACACTAATTGATGCCGAGTACTACGCCGAACGCCGAATACTATCTGACGCCGAGTCTTCCGGATGCCGAGCACTACGGATGCCGAGCACTATGGCTGTCGAGTACTTCTCCGAGTACTCCTAGATGCCGTGTGTTACGCCGAGTACTATGAGACGCCGAGCGCTAGTTGACACCGAGTAGTCCTGTATGCCGGGTAGCCCTGTATGCCGGACACTACTAAATGCCGGACACTACTAGATGTCGAGTACTGAGTTACCTGGTCAAATCTCCAGGAAACACTTGCCCCCCAAAGTGTATTATGTGGCCGAACGTGATGCGCTTTGAACCTAGTCCAACTTACCTCGGAGGTGCCTTCTCAAGAATGTTAGTGAATGAGGTGTGAGACGAGCAAGGTTTGGACGCCGAACGATACGTTCGAAGCCGAACAACCCTCATGCGCCGAGCGACACTTCGCTTTGAAACCGAACGCTATGACTTTGACCGCTTCTACCGGATATAGCCTTTTCAACTTCCATCTTCTCCCTATAAAACCAGGCGCCCTTCCACCATTTTCCTTTTTCACCTTCATATCTGTCACTCCCCAGAGACTTGCAATTCTCGCCAGCCTATTAGATATAGCGCCTAACTGATCTTTCCTTAACTTCGATTGTCGAACTAGGTATCATTCCTTCCACGATTACATTACTTCAACACAAAACTTAGGTTTATCATGTGGAAAACGGGGCACTTCTATGGTTGTATAATATGTGGCGAGTAGAAGTGGCTCGCACGTTTGGAGTCGTCGAACGGTGCATGGTAGTTAGGCCTAGCTCCTTCGTGCCGAACGAGACTGGAAGAAAAAGGAAGATGGGGTGTCGAACGGCGTAATCTTCGCCGAGCGATCTGACCCTGTCGTTCGGCGTAGATGGAGAAGGAGTAGGGTGGAATTGTAATTGAGGGCGGAGTGCTATTTTAGCCGAACGAACTAAGACCGAACACTACCCAAATGCCGAACAGTATATGCGCCGAGTAGCATTTAGATCGAGCAACATAGTTGCCGAGCAACTGACATGCCGAACAGGCACATACATGCCGAACAGAACTTAGACCGAACAATATAATTGCTGACCAACTGACATGCCGAACAGACACAAACATGCCGAACAGAACTTAGACCGAACAATATAATTGCTGACCAACTGACATGCCGAACAGACACATACATGCTGAACAGAACTTAGACCGAACAATATTAATGCCGAGTAATGCACATGCCGGATAATTATAAATGCCGATCAGTGACAAATGTTGAACCATACTTAGGCCGAACACTGTAAATGCCGAACGAACAATTGTCTTGCCTAATCAATACCAAGACAAAGATCTAAACACACCATCATGTGAAACTGACCCGGATCATTAACTCCCTAGCTTTAGTAGACTTAAAACTGAATTTTGATTAACAGTCGAATTCTGAATTTGAAGCTGTAATCACTTCAAGGCGGCTTTTTGAGACGGTCAGCGATGACGGTCTTCGAAGGCGACGATCCGAAGCTCACTTTCATATCTTTGACATCTTTAGATTTTTATTGCTTGTACACAATTGCTTGCACTAGTTCACACACCACGTGGGGGGAAAACTCGTGTTGCTAATTCTAACGTTCAACGTTTTTTAAGTATAGTTTTCTCAAGCACTTAGCCAGGTTCGTTATTTATTTGGGATGTCGAGAAAATCTAGCTCCGCCACTATATCCGACAGGCCTGGGCCGTCATCAAGGCAAGGAGCCGCTGATACTTCTAATCCGTCGACTTCTCCTGCTCATAACTTGGCACCTGATGCTCTGGAGGCAACAATCCTACTAGACAATCCGATCGATTCACAAGCTTCGAAGATCAACGAAGCCGCTCTGCGACGGATATGCTCCATTCATGGGATCCCTTTTGCCGACGTGTTAGTTCCTTCGAGACACGATCGTCCTCATCTGCCCCCAGTCGGGTACACTACCTGCAACAAGTTCATGTGTTGGATGGGCAGCGTGCCTCCATTCAATTTATTTCTCCGGGATGTACTGCAGTATATTGACATAGCTCCGTCGCAGCTGCACCCGAACGGCCATGCATTTCTTTATGGGACTTACTTACTTTTCATGGCCGTCTTCTCCAGACCTCCAACCGCCGGTGATATCAGATACATCTATATGTTCAAGAGACGGAAAGACAGTCCTTCCTTTATGTTCCTCGAGCCGTACCACAAATGCCAGATCTTGACAGGGGCATGTAGTAAATTCGCCCTATACAAACAGGAATGGTTCTATGTGCGCTGCCCTCCTGGTTTTGCGAGGAGATGGGTTGAAGGCAGTAAGTTTCTCTACTGAGCCACCATTCGCATTTAACTGGAGTCATGTTTTTCCTAACTCTCTGTTTCATCTTTTTAGGTATCAACCCGCGTCCGGAATGCCGAGGATATTCTGAGGCTGTCGATGCCATTAGAGCTCTTCCTGCCGAGGATCGAGACATCCAAGCTATCATTTCAAATGAATCACTGTCGGGGTTTGGCTTGCTAGCTCCTGGTCTTCGGATCAGCCTTTCGGAAGGTGTTACCATTCCCAAACCTCCGTCCGGTAAAGGGAAAAAACAGGCCGGATCGCCGTCGTGCCGCATTCCCGATACGCATGAAGAAGGTGAGCGCAAAGAAGACGAAGCTCTTGAGACTCAGGGCGAGAACGTGGGTCCCGCTTGGAATCCGACGATCGAAGTTCAAGATATTGAGACGTCATCCTCCCCTTCGAAGGGAAAGAAGAAGTTAAAATATAAAGTGCAGAAGGAGAAAGTCGGTGGCACTTCAAAAGTCATGCCTATCCCGCCTGAGAAAGAGGCTTCCTCGCAGCACCTGGAAAGTTCCTTGAGGGGTCTATCGAACCTTTCTATTCCCGAAGATATACTTAATTACGGGTTTGATGATCCTGAGGCCCTCAAATTTTCTTCGCCCGCTAGAGGCAATGCGGGAGTTCAACTCCCGGTCCAAGGAGACAACACTCCGATTAGTAAAGATAAACGAACTGGTCCGTCGGGGGGAACACTAGGACACACACGCACATACGCATTCCATCATACACTTCAAGTTTTTTTTTCTTATCTCACGGATTTTTCTTAACTCGTTGTTATCTCCATTCTTTGCAGGTGATATGGGGCGTTCTCACGGACTCGATCGCCTTCATGGCTCTTCCATATTTCATCGCTCTGGATAGGACTCTGGTTCAGGTAGACGCAGGGGCAGAGACGATTATGAAGATAGAGACAATCGTCCGCGTGAGTCGTCTCACCGCAAGAAGGCATATTCTCAATCTTCGCAGTCCCGTGATCCTCTTCTTCCAACCCGGATAAAGAGAAAACTTCACAGAAGGGTTACCAATCTGATGCTCCTCGAGAACAACACTCTAGTTCATCGGGTACAAGGCAAGTTCGAGAGCAACGAAAAAGAGCGGAACTTTCAAAGCCTCCTCCTCCTACTCCTGCGGTGGACCCAACTATTGCGGAAAAGATGGTCGATCTTAAGGCCAAGTTTCCAAAAATTTGCTTCGACGGTCTGAAGTTCCTCCCAGCCATTCATCATATTCCCGGGCATGTGAAGCAGAGTGCCATTGCCTGCAATAACGATGTCTATGTTCAACATGACGCGTTTGTGCACTTGGTGGAGAAGATCTCGGAGGTGTCCGTTGAGCGTCAACATGAGATTGATCGCCTGAAACTGGAGGCTGGCTACGACAAAAGCATCATTGAGCACCAAGACGTAGAGCTCGCTTCGTACAAGTCGAAGCTGGAAGCCGCTGAACAAAGCACAAAAGACACTGCTGAGGCAGTTACTCGTTTAGAGGCGGCTCACAAGAAAGAGCTTGACGAAGCAGTCCAGCGCAGCAGTGCCCTCGCCCTAGAGAAAGACTCTGTCCAAAAAGAGAGGGATGCGCTCGTCGTGCAAGTCAGAGAGCTGAAAGAATTACTCTCCAAGGAGAAGGAGGACAAGGTAGCTGCTCAAGAAGAATCGCAGCGATACTATGATGAAATCGTCGCTACTCGTCTCCTGAAAACGAAGCTCGATGACGAACTTGTCGGGGTTGAGAAAATGAAGGACGAGGCCCGTGAGGAGGGCAAAAGAGTGGATGCGGAGGAGATTGATTCTCGCCTCGAGGCGGCCGCAGAAGCCGGCAGGGAAGAGGTCAAATGCATGTTTGACCCGTTGATTGCTGAATACGGAGCCCGCGTCCTCATGCATCGCGACTTAACGTTCTTGGGCGATGGCTATCTCGAATCCCTAGCTGAGGCCTGGGAAACTTTGATAAGGATCAGGAAGATCGAGTCGGGCTCCGAAGAGGTCGATGAGGAGGCCTTGGTGAAGGAGTTCCTTAGGGGGAATGAGCCATCGGATTTATCCGCAACATTGGCACTTTACAGCAAAGGCTCTCCCCGTCCAAAAGAGAAAAATGATGAAGCTGGCCCATCTGGGGCCAATATTACTGCTCTTCATACTGTTGCTCAATCTGCCGGTCGGCCGACACTTGATCCATTCGAGCAGCATGTTGGTTATGACCCCTAAGATCCCGGGCTCGGTGCTCATGTGCTATCCCCTATCCTGGAGGGTGAAACCCCACGCGCCACCGATAGCCAACCGGAACCTGGTAGGAAATTCTTCTTTCTCTAGAAGTTGAAAGGTCCCGTCTTTTTTCAGCAGTGGCTACTCGTTCTAACGCTCATTCTTTATGTTTTCATGCAGGTTGTTCTGACGTCGAGCCAACTCCGAGGAGCGATGACGCCAAGGAGGAGGTAGGGAAAACAAGCGATGCTGTCCACGCGGGAGTACTCCCTGGTCCCGATGCTCAGGTGATCGGGGCAATGGATGATGATAAGCTCGACACTTCATCTCCTGCCGAAGGGAATGATGAAATTGAAATCACCGCTGAGCATACCTCACAGATGAGCATGAAGGACCGCCTTGCCGAAGAGGAGAAGAAAAAGGCCGAGGTCAAAGTTGAACCTGGAATCCTGGAACTTACCGACCCACGGAACAGGCCTTTGAAAATCATCCTCCCGGGCAGGTCCAAACCACTAGATGTTCCGTCTCCTACTCCTGACTCCGCTTCCTTAGAAAGCAAGAAGTCCAAGAAAAAGCGTAAGGGAGAGGAGTCATCGGAAAAGATAAAGGAAGACAAGAAGAAGAAATCGAAGAAATAACCGATACACTCGTTCAACGAGCTTCTTGCTTAAGTCTTGTAGCTGCTTTTATCTTTCGTAGCTTGTAGTTTGTATAGTCAGGTCTGAGTTTTGTAGGAGTGATCATGTAATCCCATTTTGAACTTATCGAATAAAGTTTAGTTTCTTTTTGTTTGAATGATTCTCTTGTCTTTCTTTGGTTTGATGACTAATTGCAGCCATAACTCAAGTTCTTATGAGTTGCCTTATCTCCCAATCCATTTTCATGTTGTTCAAACATCTCCGGACGTGGCATACTCCTGATTCCACATTTCTCGAGTACTTGGACCTTTTTTCTAAATCTGCGCTCCGGAGATTTAGAGTAAGTTGATCCGCGTTCAGGGGATTCGGAGGTTCGAAATCGTTTATACTCTAGTCCGCGCTCTGGGGACTTAGAGTACTCCGATCCGCGCTCTGGGGATTCGGAGATTTGAAATTGTTTATACTCTAGTCCGCGCTCTGGGGACTTAGAGCCCTCTGATCCGTGCTCTAGGGATTCGGAGATTTGAAATCGTTTATACTCTAGTCCACGCTCTGGGGACTTAGAGTACTCCGATCCGCGCTTTGGGGATTCGGAGATTTGAAATCGTTTATACTCTAGTCCGCGCTCTGGGGACTTAAAGTACTCTGATCTGCGCTCTGGGGATTCGGAGATTTGAAATCATTTATACTCTAGTCCGCGCTCTGGGGACTTAGAGTACTCCGATCCGCGCTCTGGGGATTCGGAGATTTGAAATCGTTTATACTCTAGTCCGCGCTTTGGGGACTTAGAGTACTCCGATCCACGCTCTGGGGATTCGGAGATTTGAAATCGTTTATACTCTAGTCCGCGCTCTGGGGACTTAGAGTACTCCGATCCGCGCTCTGGGGATTCGAAGATTTGAAATCGTTTATACTCTAGTCCGCGCTCTGGGGACTTAGAGTACTCCGATCTGCGCTCTGGGGATTCGGAGATTTGAAATCGTTTATACTCTAATCCGCGCTCTGGGGACTTAGAGTACTCTGATCTGCGCTCTGGGATTCGGAGATTTGAAATTGTTTATACGAGTCCGTACGTCGTACAAGATAATGTAGTTCGTCATTCAATTGTGAGATACAGAAACGTTAGTGATTCATGGAAAATACGGCTTCAAGCCTTTATTAATGAAAATCAACTAAACTGCTTGATTACAACTTTAATAAGAAACTACATTATGACTGGACGGAAACATGCAGGAAATAACAGTGCCTAAAATAAGAAAGAAAACATGCTAAATGTAATAGTGCCGCAGATGTTCACTTCCATGCTCGGGGGAGTGTCGTGCCATCAACGGTCGCTAGCTTGAATGTTCCCTCTCCAAGCTTATGTTCAATGGCGTACGGACCTTCCCAGCTGGGATTCATACGTGATGGTACCGGGAAATCTCGTTTCAGAACGAGATCACCCACATCAAAGATCCTTGGGCGGACTCTGCCGTCGTAGTAGCACTTGACTCGGTGCCTATGCGCTGCCGCCCTTAATTCGGCTTCTTCATGCTTTTCATCGATGCAGTCCAGTGATTCCAACAAGAGATTTTGGTTCGTCTTGGGGTCATAGTATGTCACTCGGTGTGATGGAACTTCAAGTTCCACGGGTATAACGGCTTCGGAGCCGTATGCCAAGGCGAATGGAGTGTGGCCGGTCGCGGACTTATGGGTAGTTCTATATGCCCATAATGCTGTCGAGAGTTCATCTACCCACTTGCCTCCAACCTTCTCCAGACGCTTCTTCAGTATGGACTTGATTATTTTGTTAACGGCCTCGACTTGTCCATTAGCTTTCGGGTGTGCAACGGTGGCGAACTTTTTCTCGATGCCGTACTTTAAACAGAACTCTTTGAACTCTCTACTTTCAAATTGTGTCCCGTTGTCCGTAATGATGGTGTGGGGAAGGCCAAAGCGGCATATAATGTTTCGTACAACGAAGTTAATGACCTTCTTAGAGGTGATTGTGGCCAAAGGTTCTGCCTCAGCCCATTTTGTGAAATAGTCGACTGCAACTATCGCGTATTTCGCGCCACCTTTGGATATAGGCAAAGAGCCGATTATGTCGATTCCCCAGATTGCAAATGGCCAGGGACTAATCATTTGTGTGAGCTCCGTTGATGGGGCCCTCGGGATTTTCGCATATCTTTGACACTTGTCGCATTTTCTTGCGTAGTCCGCGGCGTCCCGGTTTACAGTGGGCCAGTAATATCCATAGCGGAGGATCTTCTTTGCTAGCATTTGCCCCCCAGTATGGTCGCCACATTCCCCTTCGTGAACCTCTCTCAAGGCCCGCTTTGTCTCATCATGAGCGATGCATCGCAATAATGGGACTGAGAATCCTTTTCGATACATTGACCCATCCTGCATTACGTATCGCGCGGCCTTTCGAAGGACCTGCCGTCTTTCGCTCCTTTTTTCTGGTAAAGCCCCGGTTGTCAGGTATAGATTGAATGGGGTTATCCACGATTCCTTCTCGATTTCCGTTTCCAACACGCGATCGACTTTCATCTCGCCTATGCTCGGGGCATGCAAGACTTCAACGGGATACAATCCCATTTGTTGCGCATCGCCGGTGCTCGCAAACTTAGCCAACAAGTCGGCTTCTTTGTTCTGTTCGCGCGGGACATGTGAAATGTCGTAACGCTCAAGACTCGAGAGTAGTCCTTGGACCTGAACAAGGTACGGAGCGAGCTTTCGTCCCTTTGCTTGGTAGTCTCCCCGTACTTGGTAAACTACCAACTGTGAGTCACAAAAGATTTCGACTGATTCGATCCCGAGTTCCCTGATGAGCTTTAAGCCAGCGATCAGTGCTTCGTATTCGGCTTTGTTATTTGTAGCCGGAAAATCAAGCTTGAGGGCATAACAGATTGATCGGTTTTCCGGAGTTATAAGAACTATGCCCGCGCCGGAGCAACGGTCATTTGATGCACCGTCAGTGTATAATTTCCATCGAACGGGGGGAATGATGTCGTGATCATCCGGTTTGACGGGTATGGTAACCTCAGCGATGAAATCTGCTAACGCTTGCCCTCGGATGGCTCTCCGTGGTAAGTAAGCGATATCGAATTGGCTCAACTCGATGTTCCATTTTAGCAACCTTCCAGAAGTTTCCGGCCGTTGGAGTACTTGCCTCAGGGGTTGATCGGTATAAACACCGATCGAATGTGCTTGAAAGTATGGGCGCAGCTTACGTGATGCAATCACTAAGCAATAAGCCAATTACTCGATCTTAGGGTAATTCCTCTCTGCCCCCGTTAAACGCTTGATAACATAATACACCGGCTTCTGGACTCGATCCTCCTCACGAACCAAAGCCGCACTTATCGCATGTGGGGATACAGCCAAGTATACATATAATATTTCATGGTCAACTGGTTTTGACAGCATTGGCGGACTCTCCAGATGCCTCACCAGATTCTGGAATGCTTCCTCACAACTAGCCGTCCATTAAAAATTTCTCTTCCCTTTCTTTATTATATCAAAGAACGGGATGCACTTGTCAGTTGCCTTGGATATAAATCGACTTAGCGCAGGTACTTTTCCATTCAAGCTCTGTACTTGTTTTATAGTCCTGGGCGCTTGCACATCTCGAATAGCTTGGATCTTTTCTGGGTTGGCTTCAATTCCCCTAGCATTGACGATGAATCCCAAAAACTTCCCTGATGCAACGCCGAAGGAACACTTCAGAGGGTTGATCTTCATCCCATAAAACCTGAGTATGTCGAACATTTCAGCCAAGTCTCGAATGTGGTCGTTTGACCGTCGTGACTTCACGAGCATGTCATCCACATAGACTTCCATCGTTCTACCCAGCTGGTCCTTGAACATTCGATTCACTAAACGCTGGTAAGTTGCTCCTGCATTCTTCAATCCAAAGGGCATCACTACATAGCAATACAGTCCGACATTTGTAACGAAGCTGGTGTGTTCTTGGTCCGGAATATGCATCGGGATTTGGTTGTACCCTGAATACGCATCCATGAATGACAGCAGCTCGTGTCCTGCGGTGGAGTCGACCAACTGGTCGATCCTAGGCAACGGGAAACTGTCCTTAGGGCATGCTTTGTTCAAGTCGGAATAATCTACGCAAGTCCTCCATTTCCCATTCGCCTTTTTTACCAGCACGGGGTTGGATACCCACTCAGGGTAGAGTGCGTCGCGGACGAACCCATTTGCTTTGAGTTTGTCCACCTCCTCTCCGAGAGCGGCGGACCTCTTCGGATCCATTCCTCTCCTTTTTTGTTTAACTGGAACGTACTTCGGGTCTATGTTCAACATATGACTCGTGATGGCGGGGGAAATCCCACACATATCAGAATGCATCCAGGCGAAAACATCAAGATTCGCCTGGAGGAAGTCG
Source organism: Allium fistulosum (assembly GCA_030737815.1). Classification (NCBI taxonomy): domain Eukaryota; kingdom Viridiplantae; phylum Streptophyta; class Magnoliopsida; order Asparagales; family Amaryllidaceae; genus Allium; species Allium fistulosum. The sequence goes on from CM060908.1 coordinate 915,159,177, forward strand.
CTAAGGTCTTCAGTCATCTCGGGGCCAAGCTGTGATCCGATCTTTAGTATTCGCGAAGGGTCGTCACGGCTAACTGAAATGTCAATCGTTAATTCAGCCGGTGCCGCCTTCTCTTCCCTGGGTTTCTCATTGTCGTCTCTCGGATCTATATCTCCGAAGATCCGAGAACTATGCCCGAGCCAGGGCTCGGGCACTACTTGTCAATTATCCGCATTAAGGATGCGGACGGGATTGTCCGCAACCTTTCCCTTCTCCCTCCGATGGGCCTCTCGGAGCTCAGCCACATAACAGGAACGACCAGCTGCTTGGTCGCCATGAACAATACCTACTCCTTTGTCCATTGGGAACTTCAAAGTTAAACACCACGGGGCTAATGCTGCCCTAAACTCAGCCAGGGCCGGTCGGCCCAAGAAAACGTTATATGGAGAATCCACATCCAGAACTACGAAGGGTAGAATTCGCACCCTCCGACGCTCGCCTTGCCCCAGTTCGACTGGTAACTCAACATATCCTACGGCATCGGTCGCTGCGCCGTTAAAGCCGTGTATACGAGCCTTGGACGGTTTCAGGTCCTTTGTTTCCAATTTCATCTGGTCATAAGCCTTCTTAAAGATGATGTTGACTGAACTTCCGTAATCAATCAGAATTCTTTTTACATATGCTGGTCCGATCGTCGTAGATATGACCATCGGGTCGATGGTCGGAGCCTCCACCTGATCAGCGTCTCTGTTTCTAAACACTATATCGTCTGTCATTACGCGCTGCTGCTTAGCAGGGGTCCCGTCCTCCACGTTCGAATAGCACTCAAAATCTACATGCTTCAGGGAGCTTGCATATCGTTCCATCTCTTGCCAATTCTTATCTGCGGGGTGAGGTTCGCCGATAATTGTATTTATGACTAGTCTACCTACGGTTCGGGCAGGCTCCTCGGGATGACGCGGAGCTGGTGCACGACCTGGGTTGGACGTTCCCTGTCCTCCTTCCTGTGGATCCTTCACAAATTCTTGAAACTTCTTTTGCCTGATCAACTTCTCAATAACGTCGTGCAGGTGCCTGCACTCCTCCGTATTGTGCCCATAAGTCTCATGGAAGCGACAATATTTCCCAGTCTGTTTTTGTTCCTCGGTCGATTCTTTCAGACGTGGCTTTCTGTATTGAAAAGTATTGCAGGTGGATAGGTAGATGTTCTCAAGTGGCGCGTTCAGCGGAGTATACTCGGTGTAGCTTGGAATTCTCGACTTCCACTTCCCCGCTTCTCTCTTCTTCCCTTGATTTCTTCCTCCGGACTCCTTAGGCTGCCCAGGCTTGTTCTGGACGTTGACTTGGACCTTTCCCGAGCTGTCTCCGGACTGCTTCACAGCAATGTTGCTCTTCATAGATTCTTGGGCAGGTCCTGATGCCTTATCTCGTCGTACCCACCTAGCTTCCTCTCTCCTTATGAACTGGTGTGCCTTTGAGTAGAAGCGCTCTAGCGTAGTCGGAGGTTTTCCTGCCAACCAGTCTCCAAACTCAGAATCTGGATCCACACCTCTCATTACAGCCATCAGAATTGCATGGGCATTGGGGTTACTGACTTCAGTTGCTGCAACATGGAATCTCTGTAAATATTCCTTCAATGACTCCCCGGAATTTTGGATTACACTTGACAAAGACATTACGTCCTTTGGGCGTGTAGTGTGTATCCTGAACTGTTCAATAAACTTCCTTGCCAACTCTTCGAAATCTGATACGGACCGCGGAGGAAGTCGGGTGAATCACATAGTAGCGATCCCAGAGAGAGTAATCGGAAAGCATCTACATTTGGTGGCATCATTTGCTCTAGCTGAATCCATCATCCATTCGTACCTCATGACATGCTGTCTGGGGTCAATCTTCCCTTCATATGCAGGGATAGTAGGCATACTAAACTTCCTGGGGTACGCCGCTTGCAACACAACATCCGTGAATGGAGTATGACTTCTTGACACTCCCCAGTCATCATTCGATAAGCCCTGATTTTCTTTCATCAATTGCCTGATCATGGCTGTCAGATCTGGTGTCTGTATGGAAGGTGGGAGGTTAAGGTCTGTTCTACGCGCCTGTCCATGCTGATGCCCCTTCTCCTGGCGACCTGCCAATCGTGCTTCTTGAGGTTCGACATCGTTAGCGACTTAGCGTTTTGATGGCCTGGGCCTCCATCCTCCGTTTGTGCTCCAGTCCTGAAGTTTCCAGCTCTTGCTTGGTTACGGTTTCCAGCTGTTTGAACATCAGCTTCTGCTCGTGCAGCTTCAGTCTTACGTCGTCTGCGCCTGGGAGGTTCATCAGAGGACGTTGAGCTGTCAGATGAAGAGTAAGGAGCGGGATTGCCCCCAACATTCTGTTGCTGCAGTTGAGTGAGTTATGCCATCAGGTTGGCGTTAGCTTGCATCTGCTCTCCTAGTTGTCTCCTGCTTTCCCTGAGTTCTCTCATCAAGTCATTGAACTCTATTCTAGTGACAACTGGAGTCTGTTCTTGAGCGGCAATTCCTGCACTCGGAATCGCTGGTTGATTGCTAGGTCCTGCTTGTTGCACGCTAGCAGTCTCGTGGGCATCCGCATTATGAGAAGCTGACCTGGTACGTGGTCTTGCCATTGTAGAGTTATCGGTATGAACTCTGAGTAGAATCAACGGATGTCCTATCAATGAGTCGGATCTTCTTTGGGGGATTTGTTCAATCCAGTAGCTTCAAAGAAGATCCTTGAGGTCTGAGAATTCAATTCTCAGTGAAAGCACCAAAGTGTTAGCACCAAAATTGGTCACTAACCTCGTAGAGGAAGATTGTGTAGAGATATAAGTGATGAAGATAAATTAAACAGAGAAGACAGTGCTAATTTAAATGCAGAAAGTAAGAACACCAAATTTATAGTGGTTCAGCGTAATTGCCTACGTCCACTTCGAGATTAAACTTTATTGATCTTCCTTCTTGTTGATTACAAATACAATTCGTGAATCAAATGCTTGAATGAAGTTGTTAAGTAGAGAAGATGAGTCTCAAAAATGGCAGAGTCTCCCCGGTGTTCTCTCTCCCAAAAAAGGATCCTCTTCACTGTGACCCTGCCCCTCTATTTATAGGCAAATATGGGCTGGACTTCCCAAGTGGGCTTGATAACCGAACGCTCTAGCCCAGGTGTAGTGGTCGCTGCATGCCGAACCAAGTATGCCGAACGCTATGATGCCGAACAGTCCTTTCCGTGCCGAACGGTCCCTTCCATGTTGAATGGTTCGTTTAATGTGTGGGAAGTGATGGATGGTTTCAGTTCCAGCCGAACGCGCCTTTGTCTGAAGCTCTAAACCGAACAGTGCTCTCTGGCCGGACGACGCATTCTGGCCGAATGATACAGTCATGTTGAGTGTTCGTGTGCACCGAACGTCTTCTGGATGCCGAGTACTCCTATCACCGAGCTCTACTGGGCGCTGTGTGCTTCGCCGAGTACCATGGGATGTCGAGTATCCCTGTTGCCGGGTTCTACTTTATGTCGAACACTAATTGATGCCGAGTACTATGCCGAACGCCGAATACTATCTGACGCCGAGTCTTCCGGATGCCGAGCACTACGGATGCCGAGCACTATGGCTGCCGAGTACTTCTCCGAGTACTCCTAGATGCCGTGTGTTATGCCGAGTACTATGAGACGCCGAGCGCTAGTTGACACCGAGTAGTCCTGTATGCCGGGTAGCCCTGTATGCCGGACACTACTAAATGCCGGACACTACTAGATGCCGAGTACTGAGTTACCTGGCTAAGTGCTTGAGAAAACTATACTTAAAAAACGTTGAACGTTAGAATTAGCAACACGAGTTTTCCCCCCACGTGGTGTGTGAACTAGTGCAAGCAATTGTGTACAAGCAATAAAAATCTAAAGATGTCAAAGATATGAAAGTGAGCTTCGGATCGTCGCCTTCGAAGACCGTCATCGCTGACCGTCTCAAAAAGCCGCCTTGAAGTGATTACAGCTTCAAATTCAGAATTCGATTGTTAATCAAAATTCAGTTTTAAGTCTACTAAAGCTAGGGAGTTAATGATCCGGGTCAGTTTCACATGATGGTGTGTTTAGATCTTTGTCTTGGTATTGATTAGGCAAGACAATTGTTCGTTCGGCATTTACAGTGTTCGGCCTAAGTATGGTTCAACATTTGTCACTGATCGGCATTTATAATTATCCGGCATGTGCATTACTCGGCATTAATATTGTTCGGTCTAAGTTCTGTTCGGCATGTATGTGTCTGTTCGGCATGTCAGTTGGTCAGCAATTATATTGTTCGGTCTAAGTTCTGTTCGGCATGTATGTGTCTGTTCGGCATGTCAGTTGGTCAGCAATTATATTGTTCGGTCTAAGTTCTGTTCGGCATGTATGTGCCTGTTCGGCATGTCAGTTGCTCGGCAACTATGTTGTTCGGTCTAAATGCTACTCGGCGCATATACTGTTCGGCATTTGGGTAGTGTTCGGTCTTAGTTCGTTCGGCTAAAGTAGCACTCCGCCCTCAATAACAATTCCACCCTACTCCTTCTCCATCTACGCCGAACGACAGGGTCAGATCGCCCGGTGAAGATTACGCCGTTCGACACCCCATTTTCCTTTTTCTTCCAGTCTCGTTCGGCACGAAGGAGCTAGGCCTAACTACCATGCACCGTTCGACGACTCCAAACGTGCGAGCCACTTCTACTCGCCACATATTATACAACCATAGAAGTGCCCCGTTTTCCACATGATAAACCTAAGTTTTGTGTTGAAGTAATGTAATCGTGGAAGGAATGATACCTAGTTCGACAATCGAAGTTAAGGAAAGATCAGTTAGGCGCTATATCTAATAGGTTGGCGAGAATTGCAAGTCTTTGGGGAGTGACAGATATGAAGGTGGAAAAGGAAAATGGTGGAAGGGCGCCTGGTTTTATAGGGAGAAGATGGAAGTTGAAAAGGCTATATTCGGTAGAAGCGGTCAAAGTCATAGCGTTCGGTTTCAAAGCGAAGTGTCGCTCGGCGCATGAGGGTTGTTCGGCTTCGAACGTATCGTTCGGCGTCCAAACCTTGCTCGTCTCACACCTCCTTCACTAACATTCTCGAGAAGGCACCTCCGAGGTAAGCTGGACTAGGTTCAAAGCGCATCACGTTCGGCCACATAATACACTTTGGGGGGCAAGTGTTTCCTGGAGATTTGACCAGGTAACTCAGTACTCGGCATCTAGTAGTGTCCGGCATTTAGTAGTGTCCGGCATACAGGGCTACCCGGCATACAGGACTACTCGGTGTCAACTAGCGCTCGGCGTCTCATAGTACTCGGCGTAACACACGGCATCTAGGAGTACTCGGAGAAGTACTCGGCAGCCATAGTGCTCGGCATCCGGAAGACTCGGCGTCAGATAGTATTCGACGTTCGGTGTAGTACTCGGCATCAATTAGTGTTCGGCATAAAGTAGAACCCGGCAACAGGGATACTCGACATCCCATGGTACTCGGCGAAGCACACAGCGCCCAGTAGAGCTCGGCGATAGGAGTACTCGGCATCCAGAAGACGTTCGGTGCACATGAACACTCAACATGACTGTATTGTTCGGCCAGAATGCGTCGTCCGGCCAGAGAGCACTGTTCGGTTTTGAGCTTCAGACAGAGGCATGTTCGGTTGGAACTGAAACCATCCATCACTTCCCACACATTAAACGAACCATTCAGCATGGAAGGGACCGTTCGGCATGGAAAGAACTGTTCGGCATCATAGCGTTCGGCATACTTGGTTCGGCATGCAGCGACCACTACACCTGGGCTAGAGCGTTCGGCTATCAAGCCCACTTGGGAAGTCCAGCCCATATTTGCCTATAAATAGAGGGGCAGGGTCACAGTGAAGAGGATCCTTTTTTGGGAGAGAGAACACCGGGGAGACTCTGCCATTTTTGAGACTCATCTTCTCTACTTAACAACTTCATTCAAGCATTTGATTCACGAATTGTATTTGTAATCAACAAGAAGGAAGATCAATAAAGTTTAATCTCGAAGTGGACGTAGGCAATTACGCTGAACCACTATAAATTTGGTGTTCTTACTTTCTGCATTTAAATTAGCACTGTCTTCTCTGTTTAATTTATCTTCATCACTTATATCTCTACACAATCTTCCTCTACGAGGTTAGTGACCAATTTTGGTGCTAACACATAGCATAGATTCTCGGGCAATTCTACAAATTGTGTTTTACTCAGGTTTATGTCAGCCCATTTAACACTTTTGTCTACTGTATTTATGAAATTTTTATGATGTGTGGATAGTGAAGGAAGATTTCCTACCAAAGCGACATTACACACCTTGGCATAGATGGGAATCTTGTCACTGTGTTCTGCCTTGTATTTGTGATTGTGACCGGTAATAGCTAAGTGAGAAGAGGTAGATATAACTATTAGTTGAATTTCAACTGTTACACATTTTATCCAAAACTGAAGGCGTTTACTGAAAAGGTTACATTTTATATGAACAATATATCACCGATCATAGAATTCACATTAGTTAATTATTAAACTTGAATAATCGTACTATGTCTTTTCTGTTACTATAAGTTATTTTGCTTTCCTCTTATACAGACTATTTTCTTCCTTTGGCTTGCTTTATCGGATTGGTTGTTCCGGATTTTTATTTTTGGTACTTTGGTTCTACTGATTCCGGTACCTCTTCCCATTGGGGCAATTGCTAACAATTTTTCAATTGAGGCAACTTTCTGGTTCTACCTATTACATGGACTTGGAAAATAGATTAAAAAAATTGAACGATGTTTTGAAGAGTAATGATGCACATGCACCTGCACGTCCACAAAGAACCATGCGCAGGCCAGCCAGATATTTGGACTAAACACTTCACAAGGATAGGACAAAAGAGCATCTTCTGGAAAACCATCCAACCGTTATTTTCTTCAGTGATTTTCTCTGCAATTTCTGTTTTTCCTTTTTATTGCAATTAGTGGTTGGTTATAGTTGTATGGACCACCACTTTATCGGTTAGAAATGAATGGCTAGATGTGTGAGACACTAGCTATAAGTAAAGGTTTGTACATAGAAAATGGAATGAATGAAATATAACTCTTCTTCCCTGCTATTCTCTCCTCTCAAATTTCTGTAATGGCTGCTTACGTTTAGCTGTAGTGTATCATTGGTGCTTTCATTTCTCAACTCCCCTCCCTCTTCCACTACCATGGTTAACACAACACACGACCGAAACCGTGCCATTGATGAGGCTATAGCCCAACTCCGTGAAGATTCCACCACCCACACAACATCCATGGACACCATGCGCTCCGACATCTCCACTCTCCAAACTTCCATGAACAACCTGACCACCATGATGCAAGAATTCACCACAAAATTCACCAACCCACCACATAACTCACAGCCCACACCCCAAAACTCTTCACCCAATGTCCGTCCACCACCGCTCATCACAACCCCACTTCATTCAGTTTTCCCTCCCAGCCCAATAGCCATCCGAACCCCAAAATGCGAGTTATCCAGCTTCAATGGATCAAACCCCTTAGATTGGATCTTTCAAGCGGAACGATTCTTCATCTATCACTCTACACCGGAGGAGCAACGGATCGAGCTCTCAAGCTTTTACATGGAAGGCCAAGCATTAACTTGGTATCAATGGATGTACCGGAACAAGCAACTCTCCTCATGATCGGCACTTACAACGGCGATTGAACAAAGGTTCGGACCCTCTACCTTTATTAATCCTGAATCTTCTCTCTTCAAACTTCGACAAACCGGATCCGTAGTAGAATATCAAGCGACATTTGAAACACTAAGCAACCGTATAACCTCCCTTTCCCCTGATTCCTTCCTTCATTGTTTCCTTTCCGGTCTTAAACCACCCATCCGAAATGAGCTACACATATTACAACCAACAACACTTTGCCAAGCTATCGATTTAGCCAAACTCATCGAAACCAAAAACACTGACCAACGCTCCTCTTTCTACAGATCCAACCCACGGCCACTGAATGCTCCAAACCCGCCTCTACTTTTGCCCGCACCACCAACTCACTCCACTGGCCTACAAAATTCCCCCACTGCTCCACAAAACAATCAGCCAATCCCCACAAATTACCTAATCCGACGTTTCAATTCCTCCGAAATGGCCCAGCGGAAGGCTCAAGGGCTGTGCTTCCATTGCGACAGCCGTTACACCCCTGGCCATCGCTGCTCCTCACCGCGAGCCCTCCTGCTACTACCTGACACAACCACAGATCCACCCAATCCAAGCCCTAACATATTCGAACCACCTACAGACGACGACACTGAAAATTTCGAGGCCCACATGGAACATCAACCGCCAGCAACCCTAATCGACCTCTCCGATAACCATGTCGACGTCAGCCTCCACGCCATGGTCGGCGCCGCCAGTCCCCGTGCCCTCCGTCTCTCCGCCACACTACAAGAAAACTAATTTTTTGTAGCGCCCAAAAAACGCCACTACGTATTTTTAGTGGCGTTCCGATAATCGTTACGAGAAAACTTGCCACTAAAAATCCATGATTTTTTGTTGCATTTATTTTAACGCCACTATAAATGCATTTTTGGCAGCGTTTTTCAAACGCCACCATAAATCTTTTTGTAGCGTTTAAAAAATGCCACCAAAAGATTTTTTGGCGCTACTAATAGAATTTCCAACTTTACCCCTGTTTTACGGTTGCATTTACTCAACGCCACTATATATATTTCGGTAGCGTTTTTGAAACGCTACTAAAAGTTGTTTATTATTTTACACCATTTTTTCATGCTATTATTTCATGTTAATGGTCTATTTTGGTTATATTATATCAATCAACAATCACTCACATAATCATCATATTCAAATAAGTTAAAAACACATTAACCATATAATCAAATAAAATATCCATAACCATTCCAATACAATAGTTTTTCGACAAAATGACCTAACTCACATACAATAACCATTTATATACAAATTTACACATCGGGTACTAATAAATGTTATATCTAACTAGTGCTAACAAAATGTTTGATTACCCATAATTCTTTGTTGCATACACAAGTGAAAGCTAGCATCATCAAGTCCAAATTTGCTCTCTTCAAAAGTCCGATGCCTACTCAAGTAAAAGCACAACAGATAGTCAAACAATTACGTTAACTCGTAGGACTTCAAATATGATATCTCAATTTTATTGCAGCTGAGGCATATAAATTACCCAAAATCCTGCAGTGCTCAAGAATAGAAGAAGCATGGAATATGTAAACCAACTATGAAACTCATAATCGCTGCTCATTGTCAATCTTAGCATGTTTGACCTTAAATTAACAATACAAATATGAATGAGAAAACATGGTTTGGTGTTAAAATTCATGTACAGCGAAAAGATAGGGTTGATAGACATACAATGATTTTGCAAATAACACTGAGCAAGATCCTACAGCACCAGAAACTATGGCATATGAAAATGGCAAAGACATGCGCCAATAAGGGCTTAAATCATGCCCAGAAACTGATAAATAAATTTCCCCTTTCCTGTTAGAAATGAACAGTTAAGTAATCATCAGTAATACATGAACATGGTTTTAGAAATTATTAGAATAAAATATCGTTAAATTGAAATCATTTGCTAGGTATGAGATGGTGAGAGTTTCCTCACTTGTAAATGTATTTATTGCTTGCAACAACCAGCAACAAAATAATGCAATAGAAAAGAAATATGATATTGCTGTATTTTTCAGACAACTGCTCCGGAGTATAAACTGGTAAGATGAAGATACAGTCAGTCAGTTTTTCCCTGAAATCTCTCTTCGGTAAGTTTATGCTTGGAAAGATTGTACATTTCATTCATCTTACCAACTGTAATGACAATACTTGGACAAACCAAGAAGAAACCATAATGGAAATTTTTTATATCATACGCACCTTTGTCTATGTTCTTGGTAGCATTCCATGTAATTTGAGTGGATTTATGTGACTATCATATTTTGAAGACTTGGGAACATCCTCGGTTTTGTCATGTATATTCATTTATATCTATAGTACATTTATACTTTTATTACAGAAAAACATGTCTCATATGTCTAAATACTTAAATATCAATATTTTTAGGTAGGTTCTATTCTATTTTAGTTACAACCGTCAAACAAGATGCAACAACAAATGAATACAAAGTTGATGTGTGGCCTATAGTTTCAAGAGCAACAAATTAAAAAATCAATGGATAGTAGGAATCCGTACCAGGTGATTGATGATTGCTAAAAGAAACTAAAAAGATGTTGCCAAAAACGATAAAAGCGGTGGCTATCATGATTCTGTAAAGAAATAGGAAAAATTATTCACTTCGGATTCGAGTACATTAACATAATCTAAAACAACTCAATTCAGGATAACATACTTGATTGTGAAAGTCTTACTTAAAACAAAATATGCAAATGCAATATTAGAGACAAATTGTACCGATCCCAGAGCAGCAAGAAGGGACTGCAATTAAACCATAGAAAATCTAGTTAGTAATTTGTCAGAATTATCAATTACACCGCTTTAGTGTTTCACAACTTCACCTGTGCAGCATATCCAAAGGAAATGAAATTAAGGCAGTTCCCAAGAGCAAATAATATGATGCCTGTATATGACATTTATACACAAGTGAGGCAGCTTAAAATATGTAATCTTAGTTCAGTGGCACAAAAGCGACTGGTTATGAATTACGTGACTGGTTATGAATGAAATTAAGACAATACACACTACACCCCATCCAACACCACTCGGTAAGAAGCTTCAGATTCTGCATTAACTACGTGACTGGTTATGAATGAATTGAGTGATCAAGTTAGTTATAGTTATTAAATTTATTGAAGCACAAAAGCGAAAAAGAAAATTAACAAATAGAGAACTATTTAGAGACCGTCAATATCGAGTAATTTCTTAATGGATTTCAGAGACTTAACTGCAATCATGATATGTTCGCTAAGAGCAGCAATGATGGCAGGAAGTGGATTAGCAACAGCTTCTTTTCTTATATGGTCAACCGAACTAGACAGCTTCACATTGGGATACCTCTCAAAGGCCTTCACTTGCTTAAGGTACGCATTCATTCATGCAGTGGCAAACACATGTCGGTTTTCAAAATCTGCTCTTGCAGCGAAACGTTGCAGAGAGTGCGAAGTCTTTGTAGATAGTGCGTAAGGCCGACCAGACTTTTGATAGGTGTCTTGATCTATCATATAATCGAAAATTGTTGTAGTTGTGATATATGCATAACTATCAATGCACTATGTTTATTAAGAACAACGTTCTTAAGCTCCTCCTGCATCTTAGTGAGTTCCTCTCGTGCTTGGCTTATCTTCCTGTCATCACCCAACTGTCTTGCTTTTCTCATCGTCCTTCCCACTCTCAAACGTTTCAATTCAACAATCACTTCATCCTTCTCCTTCTCGACAAAAAACTTTGTTCGATTGACGGTTGCAAGTATAGGAGGGGTATTCAAAACTTTTTCCTTCGACCTGCACACATATTTTTATCATTGGTTCCTCTTGATTAGTTTGCTAACATTCAAGTGACCATCATCAAATAAACTAAACAAGTAGAAAAATGAGAGCATTATCATACTTGTATGTGAGGGAAACTCGGAGAACATCCATACCGATGCAAGCAGTGGCTTTGGGAAGAAGAAGTTCTAGCATGACCTAACCGTTGGGTCTTGGCCTTCGCTAAAACCAAATGTCCATGGGTAGAAGACAATCTCTAGCAGAAAAGTTTCAAAGAAACTCACTGCAGCAACATCTTGCTCCTGTCTGGTGACATCATACTTATTAGCAACATTTTCAGAAGTGATGCCCATGGGTAGAAGACAATCTCTAGCTTGTTGATATAGTTGTGCCTAAGAAATAAATAATATATTATAACAAATGGAAAAGGCTACTACAAGAATATAGTTTGATAATAAATTACACATACTCTTTGATTAAAAGGTCCCTGTAATGCAATGGAATTAACAGTCATAGATTCCAAACCAGCTGCGATGCTTGCAAAGAAAACATATCGAATGTGTGAGGCATCAAAAACAGTACCATGCTATCAGTAAACAAAATAATCATATTCAAAATTGTAACAAACATACCAATGTCATAGAATCCAGCTTTTATAGAAGCAGCAACATCAGCAACTGCCTGAAGGCCAAAAGAGCATTGGCGATTAACGGTTCTTAATGGAACATTCTCTGGGTATTCAAAATAAATGAACAAAAAGTGTATGTATTAATATAAATGGATAGTGCTCAATCATATGTAAATAGTAATTAATGTATACCAGGAAAACCAGCATAAAACGCAGCCATTCTACACTCGATTGCTCTTTGTGACCAGGAGCCAAAACAGTACCAACAATAATATCACCAACTTCACTAGGATTCAACTTAGTCTTATCCAACAATGCCTATAAGAATCCAAATGTATTGTGTTTTAAAGTAGATATTATGTTGGTAGAATGACTGAAATGTTAGAAAGAAGAAAATGATACCTTGAGAACAGGGGCTAGCAAGTCTTCAGGATGAGTATTCTTGAATGCCCCACGCTTTGCCTTGCAGATTGCAGTTCTATAGGCACTGGATAGCACATAAAGGTGTAAACAAATTTGAGCAAAACAAATTGATAAACTAAATTTCATAGGAAAACACTTAAACGACGCATCAAAAGGGAGGCATAAGAGAAAAACACTTACGCGAGGCATCAAAATAAATGCCCACTAATTTACGTAGGAAAAAAAATTGATAAACTAAATAGCACATAAACTATAACTATAGCGAGGCATCAAAATAAATGCCCACTAATTTACGTACATAAGAGAAAAACACTTACGCGACGATAACAACATCATCTCCAAAGGGAGCCTTCCCCTCATAATTTACACCTCTACAAACAGATGCCTGGTCAAATCGAAAGCAATAGCAAAATTAATATATTTCTGTCATGAATCACGAATCTAAGAAATAGAGAGTATTAATTACCTAGACAATACGAGAATCGCTTGGATTTGGTGAAGGATTCAAGTGCCGGTGCAAAATGTTCTGCCTAGCTATCGCCTTCTCCATATTTTTGAATTTTACTTCTGTTTATTTGAATGCGAAGGGAGGAGACAGGCAAAGAGTGTTTTAAATAGAGGAGAACGTACTTGATTTAGGGTTTTAAATTTGGATTGGGGAACGTACTTGATTTAGGGTTGCTTATTTTGGGGGAAAGAGTTGAATTTTTCTAAGTAGTTGAGGAATAATAAGGCAGTAATCTTTTGGGTTACGTTTATTTGGGCAAACGCGGAATTTTTTTGTAAAGGCGGGAAGTGAAATATTTTTTGTTACATTTATATAATAAGGTGAAATATTATTAGTTGCATTTACATTCAAACGCCACCAATTTTTGCAACCAAAAGTTGATTTTCTTGTAGTGCCACTATCGCGGGCCACCACGTCTTAGCTTTGATCGACACCGGTTCGACGCATAATTACATTCACCCACGTGTTGCCTCTTTTCTTAAATTGCCAATTGAGGAGAACACATAGTTTTATGTCACTGTGGGGAATGGAGCCAAGTTATTAAGTAAAGGCAGATGTAAACGTGTCCAGTTTACTATTCAGAAATTTGTGTTTGAAGCTGATTTACATTTGCTTGAATTTACGGGCACGGATATTATTTTAGGCATCCAATGGTTGGAAACGTTAGGCCCAATTACCACCGACCACAAATCACTCACCATGAGCTTCATTTACAACCAAAATTTTATTACCCTATCCGGCCACTCTAACCTCTCCAACCCCAAAGAAATATCCCTACACCAACTAAAACGTCTCGACTCCATAAATAGTATTGCCTCTTATTTTCACCTACACATCAACCCATCAACCCTTGTTCCCCAACCACCGACCACAAACATCCCATCTCCCATTCAAAAATTATTGAACCAACACAATTCCATTTTTCAAAAACCAACCGAACTACCTCCTCATCGCTCCCTAGACCACCACATCAATTTAAAACCTAACCAACCACCCGTAAACGTCCGCCCATATCGATATCCTCATTACCAAAAAACCGAAATCGAAAAACAAATCCGTGAAATGCTCCATACCAAACTCATACAACCCTTCACTAGCCCGTTTTCATCACCCGTACTCCTCGTCAAAAAGAAAGATGGAACTTGGCGTTTTTGTGTTGATTATAGAGCTTTAAACGCCATTACCATCAAAGATCGATTTCCAATTCCAACCATTGATGAACTTTTAGATGAGCTTCATGGCGCAACTTACTTCACCAAATTGGACTTGCGAAGTGGTTATTTTCAAATACGTGTTCACCCTCCGGACATTTCCAAAACGGCTTTCCGCACTCATGAGGGACATTATGAATTCGTCGTTATGCCATTCGGTCTCACAAACGCCCCATCAACCTTTCAAGCAACCATGAACAAAATCTTTAACCTCTAACTCCGCAAATTTATCTTGGTTTTCTGAGATGACCCACTTAAATTTTTTTTTTTAACATACTTTCAGTGGCCATTTAATCAAGAAAAATATTTAATTCAATTTTTCTTCTATCCAGGACCTTTCTGCCAATAAATATTGGTTTAATCATTTTATCTTGAACTTATATATATGAAGATATATAAGTCATCTTCTACCTAAATCAGAGTATAGAAATTTTGAAGGTAGAAACCTGTTTGAGTATTGCTTAAAGAAATACTCTCTACATAGCAATGGTGTTCTTTTCAAAATTAGGTTTTTTTTTCAAATGACTTGGGTTAATGCATTACTATTGATTTTATATCTCAAGGCTCCTTATTTTACATAAATTCTTCTGATTTTCTTACTGGGTAACTATGTTTTTACTTGTGCATGTTTCTGTGCATGTGTGTTCAAACTCAGGCTATAAGAAAGTGGATCCTAAGTGAACACAAGCAACATCTAGGCGTAATGGAAACGCGCCTAACTTATACATGAGAGGTCACAAGTTCGAGTGCTAGGCTGGTCGGTTCAACCCAATTTTTGTTTTTTTTTTCTTTTTATTTTTCCCCTGTTTACATAATTGCCTGAGTCTACCCTGTATTTGGCTATGAAACAGATCTAAAACTTAATTAAAAACACTTGGGTGCTGTCTTAACCCAGGCTCAAGAAAATGGCTATGTTAGCCCTGTTTTGGTTTGCACTACTTAGTTACCAAATACCTGTTATATTATTTTCTTTTCAAAGCAACTCAAACTCTTCCTATCAGATTTAATTTTGACTTGAACATGGATTTTCCTATGCCAGTTCTATAGATATACTTGCAAACCACAAATTCTTTCAAACTCAGATTTTCTACCATTATAGCCTAACTGTTCTTGAAGCTTGAAATTCATTTTTCTTAGCAAAGCATTTAACAAAACAAAGCACATAGTTCAGCTATTACATGTAAGTTCAACACTTACAAAACAGTGAATGATAATACATTGGTTTTTCTAGGCAACTTAAACAAATATCTTAGCATAGTTCAACATGAATATCTAATTTAGCTTCAGCAAAGACTTTTAAAAACATAGCATCCAAATCTTAAGCAGTTTAACATCCAAAGCCTGATCAAAGCAATCCCTATTTCCCTGCAAAATCACCATGAACTGCCCCATATAAATATGAGACACCCAATGGTGCATAAACACAAAAGGGTCAGACTATTTGTCTGGTGTGAATAATCTAACTGAAAACATGATTTATTTCAATTCTATTTATATTCCAGTACTTTGCAAGAATAAGAAACTCAATATCTTCTGTGTGCATGTTTTTGTGAAGCATGAGCATTCATATTAGTGCCAAACAGATTATATATGATCACAATGATTTAGTTCATAGAAAACAACCACAAGGTTCACCAATAAAGCACCAAAACAACCAAATGCAAACATCAATTCAGTTATCATGCCCCTTTTTCAATTTTTACTGGCCATCAGGGATTTTGCCCAAGCCTCTCCTGAACCTATTTCTAAAGTTCACTATCAATTATAATAGGGTCTTTAGCTACTTTCTCTTTTTAAACACACACTGCCTGGGACATCTCTCTGTTAACCCAGTACACTCAGGCCCCTGGGTATAAACATACCATGTGTGAACTTGCAATATTCCCCTTGCCAAGCTATACTTTGGTAGCCCTAAGATCCCAAATCCTTAGTTAAATTACTAAGTGTTATTATTATTTTTCACAGCAGTGCTAATCCCCTCTGCATCTCACTTCTTAATCAGAGAAACATAAATGATGCAAGCAACATATATTCATCCAGAGTTTGGTAAGTTAAATTCTCAGAAGCAACCATTTTATCATAAAAGAGTGAGGTGACTTCTTAGCACATTATTTTACCTATGGGTTTCACTGGATAAAGATGTAAGCATATGGTCCTGAGTAATTTGCCAAATATATATATATTCTTCCTTACCTCTGGTTCAATCAGATTCATGATCTGGCTAAACCACAAGTATATTTGATTTGGGTATTTCATAAAACATAGAAGCTCAGCACATGTACAACATTGCACTTCTACATTTTCTTTTGTTTTAATTAATATGAGACATAAGCAACAACACAATGTCACAGCCCATATTTCTTTCTACCTTCAGACCATATACCCACTACTTGAATCCGGGGATTTTACAAACAACTTACAAAGAAAACTTATAAAAGAAAACACCCAATCTCAAAGTTAACCCATATCTCAGACAAACATTTTAGTTCATGAATCCATGACTCTTATTTTTCTGGGTAAATCAGATAGAGGTTTTACCCTTAAACAAATCATTAACAAGCCAAAGTCATCCAATCATAAAACATAACTTGTAAAAGAAAATCAGTTCAAACTGGCTGCCTTAATATTCAGGTCTTAATGCCAAAGTTTTCAGTGAGGTTACTCACTTTAATCCTTCTTCTTCCTATGCCTTATGAACCCCTTTTTTTTTTAGTCTTCTGCCTTCTCCTATTTTCTCTGGTTTATGCCTTGTATATTTTTCTTTTTAAGAGATAGAGTAATCATAAAACCTTACCACACCAGGTCTTCTTATATGAACTCTGGCTGCTACTAGGGTTTAAGGAAATTACCAAATGCCAACTTTACCCTACCAACTATGATCTGCCTCTTATTCTAACATTTTAGAGAAAATGGGTAAATAGTCCTGGTATATTTTTCAGAAAATATACCTCATTGCCCCGGTCATGTTATTTGCATGATTTCTGTTTTTTTTTTTAAAGTAAAAAGGAATTGCTAAAAATGGATAAAGTGCTTGTCCAAGAGCTCATACCATTTTCATGCAAATGTTAATTTTTCTTTTTATTTCTGCAAGTATTATTTAGTGCACATGTATAATACATGTATGCCTACCCTGGCCTAAGTCCTTTTTTTTTCCCAAGGCTTGATGATTTCTGCCTACATGTATATATACTTGTAATTCATATATCCTATTATTTCCATTGATTGTTGCTTATTTTATCACACAGAAAACTGTGTACATGTTTTATACTTGGTATCTGCAAATCAATTTCCTATTCCTATTTTTTTCCAATGCAATTTCAAACAAATACAAACTAAATTAAATCATGAAATTACTCACAAAATCAGGGTTATCACATATACCCCTCCTTTTAGGAATTGTGTCCCACAATTCTTTCATACTTTAACTTAAGTATCTTCTCTTCAGAAAAATGAATTTTTTTTTTTTCTGATTTCAAAACCATTTTCAAACCAATCACCTATTAAGCACTATGCATATCAACACAAGATAAAAAAAAAATCACAATGCATATTCAACCAACACATTCATTAGTGTATACATATATATATAGATTTACCTTTTCTTCAATCAAACAGCTGGGGATAATCATTTCTGATTTTATCCTCCACTTCCCATGTGCAATCATTTGGGTCTAGACTCCATTGTACTTTTACTAATTTAATTTCTTTGTTTCTCAATTTCTTAGTTTCTCTAGAAACTATGCCTACTGGTTCCTTTTCATAGATCATTCTAGGATCAATCTGCACATCTTTAGAGGATTCTAGTATTGCTTCCTTATCATGAACCCATCTTCTTAGTTGAGACACATGAAAGACCTCATGCATTGCCCTCATTTCTTCTGGCAATTCTAATTTATAGGCTACTGTCCCTATTCTTTCTAGAATTTTATATGGTCCTATATATCTAGGAATCAACTTTCCTTGTTTCCCAAACCTTAGAACCTTTTTCATGGGTGATATCTTGATGAACACATAATCCCCAACATCATATTGTACTGCTTTCCTCCTTTGATCTGCATATTTCTTTTGCCTATTTTGGGCAGAGGCAATTCTTTTTCTGATCAAGGCTACCTTTTCAGAAGTCTCCTTCACATTTTCTGGTCCTAAGACCACTTTTTCTCCAGACTCATGCCAACTTGAAGGTGATAAACATGGCCTTCCATAGAGAGCTTCAAAGGGGGCCATGCCTATGCTACTGTGATGGGTGTTATTGTATGCAAATTCAGCTAGATATATGTAATCTTCCCAGCTTCCTCCCCAATCCAATACACATGCTCTCAACATGTCTTCAAGCAATTTGTTCACAATTTCTGTTTGACCATCAGATTGAGGATGGTATGCTGTACTCAAACATAAATCAGTCCACATTGCCTTGTAAAAGCTCTGCCAAAATTTTGAAGTGAAGATGGTATCTCTATCACTTACTATAGTCTTTGGTATACCATGCAGTCTGACTACTTCTTTAATAAACAACTGGGCTAAGGTATTAGCATTTCTTTCTGACCTTACTGGCATAAAGTGGGCTGACTTGGTTAACCTATCAACCACTACCCAAATACTATCATTTCCCCTCCTAGTTCTAGGCAAACCATCAATAAAATCCATTGATATGTCTTCCCATTTCCACTGTGGTATTTGTAAAGGTTGAAGCATTCCTGAGGGTTTTTGATACTCAGCCTTCACCTGCTGGCAAACCATACATTTTGATACATAGGTTGCCACTGCACTCTTCATACCACTCCACCAATAATCTCTCTTGAGGTTGTGATACATTCTTGTGCTTCCTGGGTGTATAGTATATTTGCTTTTATGGTAAGCATCCAAAATTTCTTGCTTCAACTCATCCATTGCTGGAACACGTATTCTTTCTCCTTTCTTCAGATGGCCCTGCTCATCCAACTGAAAACCTTCTACTGTCTCACCATTTAATATTTGTGTCTTCTTTCCTAATAAAAATGGATCTTGGTTTTGTAGCATTGCAACTTTATTTTTCAATTCTGATCCCAGAGTAATAAAACTTAATTTTCCCATTTCTACCTTCCCACTACATAAGCTCATGTTTTCTATGTTATCACTTTTTATCTCTGAATCAATTAATAATGATAAAGTGTTAAACTCTTCTATCATTAATCTAGCCACTTTAGCATGTTGTCTACTTAGGGCATCTGCTACTTTATTAGCCTTACCTGGTGTGTATAATATTTCGAAATCATATGAGGCCAAGAGTTCAATCCATCTTTGCTGCCTCATATTTAATTCTTTTTGTGAAAACAAATATTTGAGGGATTTATGGTCTGTATATACTTCAAATTTTGCTCCTAACAAATAGTGTCTCCATAGCTTAAGGGCATACACTATAGCAGCCAATTCAAGGTCATGAGTAGCATACCTTACTTCACTTGATTTCAACTGCCTAGAAGCATAAGCTATTACCTGATGTTGTTGCATCAACACTGCTCCAAGCCCTTGTCCACTTGCATCAGTATACACCACCAAGTTTTCATTTCCCTTAGGTACTTTAAGAATTGGAGCTTGTACCAGTGCTTCTTTTAATCTCCCAAAGGCATTTTCACATTCCTCAGTCCAAGTGAACACTTGATTCTTCCTAGTCAATCTGGTTAATGGAATTGAGATTTTTGCAAAATCTTTTATAAATCTTCTATAGTAACCAGCCATTCCCATGAATGATCTGACTTCAGTAACATTAGTAGGCCTTTTCCAAGCTTGCACTACAATGACTTTATTGGAATCTACGGCTATTCCTTTTTCTGATACAATGTGGCCTAGAAAATTCACCTCATTCTGCCAAAAAGTGCATTTTGAAAACTTTGCTTTCAAGTCTTCCTGTCTCAATTTCTCAAATACCAAATGCAAATGGTTTTCATGCTCCCTAACTGACTTAGAATAAATTAATATATCATCAATGAATATTAATACAAACTTATCCAAGTATTCTCTGAAAATCCTATTCATCAAATCAACAAAATAGGAAGGAGCATTTGTTAAGCCAAATGGCATCACCAAAAATTCATAAAGTCCATATCTAGTGTTAAAGGCTGTATACTTAATGCTTTCCTCTTCTACTTTCATCTGATGAAAGCCTGAAGCTAAATCAAGTCTAGAAAATATTTTTGCACCACTCAATTGATCAAAGAGATCATCAATTCTTGGTAAGGGGTATTTATTTTTAACTGTGACTTTATTTAATTCCCTATAATCAATACATAATCTCAGAGATCCATCATGCTTCTTAACAAAGACTACTGGTGCTCCCCATGATGAGCTACTGGGTCTAATAAAACCTTTTTCTTCTAGTTCAACTAATTGCTTTTTCAACTCCATCAATTCCTTAGGCCCCATTCTGGTTGGTCTTTTAACCACTAGGCTAGCTCCTGGAATTATTCTAATTGAAAATTCAACTGGCCTGTGATTAGGAACTCCTCTTACTTCCCCAAACACATCATCATATTGATTAACTATGGGGATCTCTTCTAATGCAGGCATGGGTTTTTCATTTGACAATGCAGAAAGGTTGGCTATACTTCTATTTCTGTTTGCCTCACAAAGAACAATTATTCTTTGTCCATCAGAAACCTTCAATGATATGGTGGATGTCTCCATATTTATGATAGCCTTATATCTACTCAACCAATCAACTCCTAAAATAATTCCTATGTCTGGATATTGCAACACATATAGGTTTGACTCAAACACATGTCCTCCTATATTTAATCCCAATTGCATGCACATCATACCCATGACACATGAACTACCTATAGGGCTTCTAATTAGCAGTGGTTTATCAACAATCATACAGTTCAATTTTAATTGTTGTGCAATATCATGAGAGATCAATGAGTGTGTAGCCCCAGTATCATATACTACTGTTAAAGGTATTGAATGGATAAGCAAAGTACCTTCAACTTGACCATGCTTTTCAACATTTGATCCCTCAGCTGCCTTGCCTTTCCCTTCCAAAGCCCCTAATTTTCCTTGCTTAAAATCTGGGCAGTTCCTTTTTATGTGACCTTCCTTCCCACAATGGTGACAATTGAAGGATGCTGGTCTAGGATTGGTGCACCTATTTTTCATGTGCCCCTCTTGTCCACAGTTGTAACAAGTGATCCTCTTCTTAACTTCAGCAGTTCTAGCTTCTTCTGGTTTCTTGGTGGAAGTTATGTCTGTTTTCTTTTTATCATAAGGGTGGAATTTACCCTTTCCCTTCTTGTTCTGATTATTTTTGAATGCTCTGAAATTTTCTCTAGCTTTATCATGTTGTTCAATGCTCAGAGTCAAATCCAAAACTTGATCAAAAGTTTTATCCTTATATGGTAGCATGGCTCTACTAAGGCTAGAGTTCAACCCTTGGATATATCTTCCATTCTTAGCTTCCTCAGTAGTGATGAGCACTGCACCATACTTTGCCAATGATTCAAACTTCTGAGTGTACTCAGTGACACTCATAGTCCCTAGCCTCAATTTGATGAATTCCTCCAGTAAAGATTCCTTAGCTGATGCAGGGATAAATCTGCCTTCCAACATTGCTTTAAACTGATCCCATGTCACTTCTCCTTCAGGTCTTCCAGCTATGATAACTTCCCACCAATCCAAAGCTGCTCCTCTCAATTGCCTGGATGCAATTTGCCTCTTCCTTTGGTCTTCAACTTGCATGTCTGCAAAGATTCTTTCCAGAATTCTAAGCCAATTTTGAACCCCCATAACTCCTTCTGTGCCATCAAAGGTTTTGCCTCCAAGATTAGTAAAAGTCTTGAGTAGTTTGGAAAGTTCCTCATGTGGATTTTCCTGCCTGTTGCCTACTCCATCTCTTATGGCCCTCATGAATTCTTGCACATTCACCATGGGTGGTTCACTTGTTCCTACATTTTGATGTCTGGGTCCTACCATAGCTCTATGGATATAACACTTAGGTTAGTCTGTTTTGCCTAATGCTCTATAGATTAATTCATTTTAATTTATCACTTATTCTGTCATAATAGATATCAATAGTGTAAATATATATAAAAACAAAACATCCTAAGCAGTAAATACTTCTATACATCCAATGCAAACAAATTCATACAAAATTTTGCTATGTTATTTAACAACATAGCTCTGATACCAAATGAGATGACCCACTTAAATTTTTTTTTAACATACTTTCAGTGGCCATTTAATCAAGAAAAATATTTAATTCAATTTTTCTTCTATCCAGGACCTTTCTGCCAATAAATATTGGTTTAATCATTTTATCTTGAACTTATATATATGAAGATATATAAGTCATCTTCTACCTAAATCAGAGTATAGAAATTTTGAAGGTAGAAACCTGTTTGAGTATTGCTTAAAGAAATACTCTCTACATAGCAATGGTGTTCTTTTCAAAATTAGGTTTTTTTTTCAAATGACTTGGGTTAATGCATTACTATTGATTTTATATCTCAAGGCTCCTTATTTACATAAATTCTTCTGATTTTCTTACTGGGTAACTATGCTTTTACTTGTGCATGTTTCTGTGCATGTGTGTTCAAACTCAGGCTATAAGAAAGTGGATCCTAAGTGAACACAAGCAACATCTAGGCGTAATGGAAACGCGCCTAACTTATACATGAGAGGTCACAAGTTCGAGTGCTAGGCTGGTCGGTTCAACCCAATTTTTGTTTTTTTTTCTTTTTATTTTTCCCCTGTTTACATAATTGCCTGAGTCTACCCTGTATTTGGCTATGAAACAGATCTAAAACTTAATTAAAAACACTTGGGTGCTGTCTTAACCCAGGCTCAAGAAAATGGCTATGTTAGCCCTGTTTTGGTTTGCACTACTTAGTTACCAAATACCTGTTATATTATTTTCTTTTCAAAGCAACTCAAACTCTTCCTATCAGATTTAATTTTGACTTGAACATGGATTTTCCTATGCCAGTTCTATAGATATACTTGCAAACCACAAATTCTTTCAAACTCAGATTTTCTACCATTATAGCCTAACTGTTCTTGAAGCTTGAAATTCATTTTTCTTAGCAAAGCATTTAACAAAACAAAGCACATAGTTCAGCTATTACATGTAAGTTCAACACTTACAAAACAGTGAATGATAATACATTGGTTTTTCTAGGCAACTTAAACAAATATCTTAGCATAGTTCAACATGAATATCTAATTTAGCTTCAGCAAAGACTTTTAAAAACATAGCATCCAAATCTTAAGCAGTTTAACATCCAAAGCCTGATCAAAGCAATCCCTATTTCCCTGCAAAATCACCATGAACTGCCCCATATAAATATGAGACACCCAATGGTGCATAAACACAAAAGGGTCAGACTATTTGTCTGGTGTGAATAATCTAACTGAAAACATGATTTATTTCAATTCTATTTATATTCCAGTACTTTGCAAGAATAAGAAACTCAATATCTTCTGTGTGCATGTTTTTGTGAAGCATGAGCATTCATATTAGTGCCAAACAGATTATATATGATCACAATGATTTAGTTCATAGAAAACAACCACAAGGTTCACCAATAAAGCACCAAAACAACCAAATGCAAACATCAATTCAGTTATCATGCCCCTTTTTCAATTTTTACTGGCCATCAGGGATTTTGCCCAAGCCTCTCCTGAACCTATTTCTAAAGTTCACTATCAATTATAATAGGGTCTTTAGCTACTTTCTCTTTTTAAACACACACTGCCTGGGACATCTCTCTGTTAACCCAGTACACTCAGGCCCCTGGGTATAAACATACCATGTGTGAACTTGCAATATTCCCCTTGCCAAGCTATACTTTGGTAGCCCTAAGATCCCAAATCCTTAGTTAAATTACTAAGTGTTATTATTATTTTTCACAGCAGTGCTAATCCCTTCTGCATCTCACTTCTTAATCAGAGAAACATAAATGATGCAAGCAACATATATTCATCCAGAGTTTGGTAAGTTAAATTCTCAGAAGCAACCATTTTATCATAAAAGAGTGAGGTGACTTCTTAGCACATTATTTTACCTATGGGTTTCACTGGATAAAGATGTAAGCATATGGTCCTGAGTAATTTGCCAGATATATATATATTCTTCCTTACCTCTGGTTCAATCAGATTCATGATCTGGCTAAACCACAAGTATATTTGATTTGGGTATTTCATAAAACATAGAAGCTCAGCACATGTACAACATTGCACTTCTACATTTTCTTTTGTTTTAATTAATATGAGACATAAGCAACAACACAATGTCACAGCCCATATTTCTTTCTACCTTCAGACCATATACCCACTACTTGAATCCGGGGATTTTACAAACAACTTACAAAGAAAACTTATAAAAGAAAACACCCAATCTCAAAGTTAACCCATATCTCAGACAAACATTTTAGTTCATGAATCCATGACTCTTATTTTTCTGGGTAAATCAGATAGAGGTTTTACCCTTAAACAAATCATTAACAAGCCAAAGTCATCCAATCATAAAACATAACTTGTAAAAGAAAATCAGTTCAAACTGGCTGCCTTAATATTCAGGTCTTAATGCCAAAGTTTTCAGTGAGGTTACTCACTTTAATCCTTCTTCTTCCTATGCCTTATGAACCCCTTTTTTTTTTAGTCTTCTGCCTTCTCCTATTTTCTCTGGTTTATGCCTTGTATATTTTTCTTTTTAAGAGATAGAGTAATCATAAAACCTTACCACACCAGGTCTTCTTATATGAACTCTGGCTGCTACTAGGGTTTAAGGAAATTACCAAATGCCAACTTTACCCTACCAACTATGATCTGCCTCTTATTCTAACATTTTAGAGAAAATGGGTAAATAGTCCTGGTATATTTTTCAGAAAATATACCTCATTGCCCCGGTCATGTTATTTGCATGATTTCTGTTTTTTTTTTTTAAAGTAAAAAGGAATTGCTAAAAATGGATAAAGTGCTTGTCCAAGAGCTCATACCATTTTCATGCAAATGTTAATTTTTCTTTTTATTTCTGCAAGTATTATTTAGTGCACATGTATAATACATGTATGCCTACCCTGGCCTAAGTCCTTTTTTTTTCCCAAGGCTTGATGATTTCTGCCTACATGTATATATACTTGTAATTCATATATCCTATTATTTTCATTGATTGTTGCTTATTTTATCACACAGAAAACTGTGTACATGTTTTATACTTGGCATCTGCAAATCAATTTCCTATTCCTACTTTTTTCCAATGCAATTTCAAACAAATACAAACTAAATTAAATCATGAAATTACTCACAAAATCAGGGTTATCACATTTTCTTTGACGACATTCTCATTTATAGCCCCACCCTCACCACTCACATCTCACACTTACAAACCACCCTCCAACTCCTAACCGACCATAAATTTTTCATCAATCTTTCAAAGTGCGCTTTCGCCCTCACCAAAATAGACTATTTGGGCCATATTATCTCGGCCGAAGGAGTCCAAGTCGATCCAACCAAAATACAAGCCATGATTGATTGGCCCATCCCTCACACAACAACGGAGCTTCGTAGATTTTTGGGCCTCACGGGATATTACCGCAAGTTCATTCAAAACTACGCACAAATTGCCAACCCCCTTACTAACTTACTCAAAAAAGACTCCTTCCTTTGGACCCAAACCGCCACGGACGCCTTCAACACCCTAAAACAAGCCGTCACCACAACCCCAATATTAGCCCTACTCGATTTTACCCAAACTTTCACCATCCACACCGACGCTTCCATCACCGCCATTGGTGCCGTCCTTTCCCAAAATAAACATCCAATCTCCTTCTTTAGCAAAACCCTTCCTCCACTCCTTCAACGCGCCTCTACATATAGCCGTGAAATGTATGCTATCACCTCTTCCGTTAAACGTTGGCGTCACTACCTTCTTGGCCGCCACTTCATCATTGTCACCGACCACCAAAGCTTACGTCAATTATTAACACAAACCATACAAACGCCGGAGCAACAACGTTGGTTAACTAAATTACTTGGCTTTGATTTCACAATCATTTATCAACCAGGCCGTCTTAATTTCGTCGCTGATGCTCTTTCACGCCGGCCCAATTCAGGCCAGCCCACTACCATACAAACCCATATAACCAATTTTCCCTTAGCCCCTTCTTCCACTTCAACCCACAAATCACCTACAGCAGCCTCCGCTTCAAATTCAACCCCATCACTACCAACCATTCCACCATCTCCACTAATACAGTTTCAATCTTCATCACCTGACCTCAGCCGACCCTCCACCGAGCTACCGCCGCACCCTATCCTTTCCGACCCAGCCCCGGACCGCCCCTTTCCTCCCACTGCCAGCTCGCCGCCGCCACCACCACTCCGATACACCACCACCACCAAGTCCGCAACCTCCCCTCAACTTCATACCATCATGACTACCTGATTCCTTCTCACTGACAAAATCAAGACCGCCTTAGCAGTAGATCCCCATGCTCAACACCTACTTCAACAAATCTCCCCTACTTCGCCTCATCTACAACTTCGCAACGGACTACTCCTCTACAACGGCAAAATTTTCGTTCCCGAGGCTCACAATCTCCGCCAACAGATTCTCGCTACACTTCATGCATCGAAACTGGGAGGACACTCAGGTATAAAATCTACCCTCGCTCGTATTTCTGCAAATTTTTACTGGCCGAACTTACCCAACTCTGTTAAGGAATTTGTCAACCACTGTGCTGTTTGTTTGCAATCCAAACCGGAAAATACACCCCCAAAAGGCCTATTACAACCTCTGCCGATCCCCTCTCGTATTTGGGAAGACATATCGATGGATTTTATCATGCATTTACCACCATCCTCCGGAAAAACTGTCATTTGGGTCATCGTCGACCGCCTCTCCAAATATAGCCACTTTCTCGCCTTACCTACATCCACTTCCTCCGCCCAATTAGCCCACTACTTCGTCCAAGAGTACGTACGCCTACATGGTTTTCCCCGCTCGATTGTCTCCGATAGAGATCGACTCTTTATTAGCCATTTTTGGAAAGAGCTTTGTCGCCTTCACGGTACCGAGCTAAACATGAGCAGCGCCTACCACCCGCAAACAGACGGCCAGACGGAGGTGGTCAATAGATGTTTAGAAACCTACTTGCGAGCGATGGTGGGCGACACACCCAACCGATGGACTCAACTACTGCCATGGGCCGAGTGGTGGTATAACACTAATCATCACTCCTCCCTCAACACTTCTCCATTTCAGGTTGTCTATGGACGACCCCCACTAACACTTACTGACTATTGCGACGGTAGTACCAATCTACAAGCATTGGACGAATGGCTTATTGACCGCAATGCCCTCCTTCAACCAATCAAAACCAACTTGCTCAAAGCTCAATCGAGAATGTCAAACCATGCCAACCAACACCGCACGGACAAAGAGTTCAACATTGGAACATGGGTCTTCGTCCGCCTACAACCTTACCGACAAACCTCCCTTGGCAACACACACCATAAACTTGCTCGCAAGTACTTTGGCCCTTATGAAATTATTGACCGAATCGGCAAGGTTGCCTACAAACTCCGATTACCCGACGACTCCAAAATCCATCCCGTATTTCACATCTCTCTCCTCAAGTATTGTCCTGACCCACACTCCACTATACCCACCACACTACCAGCTCTTACTCATGAAGGCCATCCACTGTACCAACCAGCCAAAATCCTCGCTCACCGCCAGCTAAATCCCACCACACACCAAATCCTTATCCAATGGCAAAATCTAGACTCCACCGAGGCAACATGGGAGGACTATACACAAATGATCCGCAGTTTCCCACATCTCAACCTTGAGGACAAGGTTGCTCTAGGAGAGGAAGGTATTGATGCACATGCACCTGCACGTCCACAAAGAACCATGCGCAGGCCAGCCAGATATTTGGACTAAACACTACACAAGGATAGGACAAAAGAGCATCTTCTGGAAAACCATCCAACCGTTATTTTCTTCAGTGATTTTCTCTGCAATTTCTGTTTTTCCTTTTTATTGCAATTAGTGGTTGGTTAAAGTTGTAAGGACCACCACTTTATCGGTTAGAAATGAATGGCTAGATGTGTGAGACACTAGCTATAAGTAAAGGTTTGTACATAGAAAATGGAATGAATGAAATATAACTCTTCTTCCCTGCTATTCTCTCCTCTCAAATTTCTGTAATGGCTGCTTACGTTTAGTTGTAGTGTATCAAGTAACTTCTGAAATTAGGGATTAGGGACGTATGTTAGGAAAATAGGTTAAAAAAAATTGAAGGATGTTTTAAGAGTAAAACTTCTGAAAATAGGGATTAGGGACGTATGTCAAATTTTCACTATTTTTAATCTATCAAAATTCAGAAACAAATATCCATTTTGAGTCCAAATTTTACTAATGATAATAAAACCTATCATTTGATAGTTGTATTCTATCATACAGTGTTTTGCACTGCTTTTCATTTTTCCTTTACTATTTTCTTTTTATGCATGCTTTTAGACATAGATATATGCTCAATGCGTTACATTTGACGTTGAAGATTCTATTTTCACACATGTTCCCTTCTCCATGATAACTGTGCAAATGTTGTCGACATATACCGAAATTGTCATAATATTAGTTCTTTATCTAGGCCAAATGATCCATCCATTTCTACCAAAATATCTGATCTTATATGCGAATCTAAAGAAACAACGCAAAAGAGAAAGATAGACAAATAATACATCCATTGATCCAGATTTAGCAATGGCTTGGGCAGCAGGCTTAGATGGCGCTGATTGAGGAAGTACTGCACCAGCTATGAATAGAACATGATATCTACCTTACATAGTCTACTCCATGTCAAGCTTAAAAAGAGGGATATATGGACATAACCCCGCTGTTGACCAATATATTAGGCTTACCACTTCCATGTTTATTTTACTTGACTTACACCCATGTGTATGAAGTTTTATATCAGAATTTATTAAAGCTAAACCAGACATATCAAAACGTTAATTGTAAATGCTAGAGAATGAAAGTAAAGTCAAATAAAATTAGTTGGAAGATTAAATATAATATTTTGGCTGAGGTTATGCCAAATAATTCCTAAAAAGTATGTCAGCAACATATAATTTTGTTTAATGCGAGATAAGTGCATTTAGTACCTTCCAAGTTCTTTAACATGATAGCAAAGATAAGCAAGCACATAGCCTTTTTCACCTCATCTGTAATCCTTTACTATTAGTTGCTACCATTCTCCTATTTTTAGGCAACATTTTCTATAGTGTACCTCTGTTGGACAATTTGGCTGCAGCATTTACTGTTTCTTTAAATAATTGCTAGGTAAATGAGTTTCTAGTTGGATCTGGGACCATAGCTCCGGACATTGATCAGGAGAATCCAACATACATACAATCAGCTGGTTATGCGGATATCTGGGCAGATAATATAATAAAAGCCGATGAATTAGAGGTATATTAAATTATTACACCAAAGACTTGAAGTCCGGTTGTATAGCCTGGGTTTTTGGGTTTGATGTCCAATGCCCAAATTATTCATGCATGCATCCACATGCACGCACGCACGCACGCATGCACATGCACGAATGTGTGTGTTTATATACAACATACACACATGCATATACATACAACATACACACATGCATATACATACATACACATTCATGTGCGTGCGCGCGCACACATATATTTGTATATATGTATATTCATATGTGTGTACACGTTATAATCCATTGCTTCATAGAGAAGGAATAAGCTGTGTGCTCTAAAATAATTAATACGTTATTTTTCTTTGGAAGGTGCAGGTTCTTATGGGGAATCATGTCCAGAATCTGCTAGATCTATCGAGTCTTCAGCTTCATCACATTTTGATGGTATGAACTACCCTTCATTGTTCAGTTCGCACTACTCTGGGTATGGAACTTCAAAAGCAGGTACTGTGTTATCTATAATTCACATAACTATCTTGATTGCTTATTTTTTTATACTATAATCAAATCATCTATCCTACATAAGATTTACATTTCATGTTCAAATACATAAATTTTTTGAACAAACTTTATATTTCTGGTCGAACACGAAAGTTCTTAAGAAGCACAGCAACTAGCAATCAGAATTTGTTGCTGCTGCTAACTAATAAAGTGTGTTGCACATCAAAATAAATTGATTTTAGCTCGTGACTAGAAATGTAAACATGGTTGCAGCAAACAGTTTTCAACTTTGAAGAAATTACCAAGAAACTTTATCGTTTTTCTATCTCTTACATCATCATGAAACCGAATATGATTGTATTGTTTCTCCAATCTTAAAGGACAATATTATTTATTGAAACTATTTAGAAAATATGTCTGAGTTAGTTCATATTTTATTTGTACCTTTTTGCTGAGAACATATGCGAATGAATAAGCCCATACAACCAATTGTTTTCCATTCAAATGAAAAGATAAGCCTGACAAGAACCTTGGTATGTCCTTTGAATTAAGAGATAACCCTAATTCTGAGATCTGGGATATCTTGTATATGCAATCGTGTTGGGCCTGTTGGGCCAGTTTATCTGCCTTGTGTTTATTTCTGTCTATTTAGTCCATTTCATACTCTATATATTATCACAAGGCTACTGTATGTATAATGTATTACAAACTATCAATTGAATAAAAGAAAACTCATTTTTGTTCATCAAATCCTTTCATGGTATCAGAGCTTTGAAAGCCTAACGGCAAGAAGGTATATGATTCAAACTAAAACTTTGTTTTAGTCGTTTATCTCCTCAGCAAAATATCATCATCGGAGATCATACCCTTCTCTTGATCAAATCTCTATCCTTATCATTCTGCCTCGCCTAAAGCTTCAAGAAACTAGGCTGCAGAATTATTTCTTTCTCTCAGTTCGTTGTGAACATCACTGAGTTACTCGTTTGTCACTTTCTGTGTGCAAAATTTATCAAGAAGTCATTTCTTGATAAATAAGACGTCAGTTAAGTATCTTTGAAGGTCTGCATTCCTCCATATCAAGTTCTTGGCTGCAATTGATATCCAACTGCCTCGCCATTCACCCTTGAAATGGCTGGAGACGAAGAAGCTTCAGCAACCACCTCACCAGCCTCCAGAAATGCTAACACCAGTCAAAATCTGCCAATTATAAAACCAAAAAGTCACTTAGCAGTTCAATTGGATGAAGAAAATTATCTGCTATGGAAATATCAGATTGAAACAGCCATAAGAGGGTATGGGCTAGACGACTATGTCAATGGCATGATTGGTATTCCTCCTAAGATGATCAAAGATGACAAAGACAATATGATACCTAACAGTGAGTTCTCAAACTATCAAAAACAAGATAGCCTTCTCGCTTCTTGGATAATGTCATCTGTAAGTGTGGGCATATTATCTCAAATAGTTGGGTGCAAATCTTCCAGAGATATATGGGAAGCTATAGAGCAAATTTTTAATTCACAAACAGCAGCAAGAATTATGCACTACAAGAAGCAGTTTCAGAATCTGAAGAAAGAAAACATGACAATGCAAGAATACCTCACCAAGGCGAAGAACTTCTGTGATAAACTTGCTGCTGCAGGACACAAAGTGTCAGAATCTGAGCAAGTCCTAACCATTTTAAATGGCTTAGATGAAAACTATGAAGCTGTGATCACAGTAATATCATCAAAGAAGAATCTACCAAGTATACAATATGTTAATTCTGCCCTCTTGGCTCAAGAAGGAAGAATTGAACAAAAGAAAACTGCAAGTACAGAGTATTCTGTAAACTATGTCACTAATTCCAAAGGAAAGGGTCAAGACAGAAATCAACCAGGTCAAAGAGGTGGTCACAACTTCAGAGGAAGAGGTAGAGGTAGATGGTCTGGCACTAATAAAGTAAAATGTCAAATATGCGAGAGACCAGGCCATATTGCATCAAAATGCTACTTCAGATTCGATCAGAACTTCGTTACTGGCCAGCAGTCAAACAATGCTCAGAGAAATCACAACCCAAATGTCAATCTCACTCAATCAGAAACAAGAAATCAAGGCAATCAATCAAAGAATCAGAATGAGTCAGACTCACAAATCAAGAATGATGATCTGCTGTATGAAGATTGGTACCCAGACTCGGGAGCAACCAACCATGTAACAAACAATTTAGAGAATCTCAATCTGGGAAACAAAGAATATAAAGGTACACAATCTATCTATGTTGGTAATGGCAACTCATTAACAATCACACACACTGGCAAAGCTAAACTTAATAGCAAAAGAGAGTTGCACTTAAATAATCTTCTTAGAGTTCCTCAAATTAAGAAGAATTTAATAAGTGTTTCTCAATTTGCTCAAGACAATCATGTGTATTTTGAGTTTTACCCAAAGTTTTGTCTAGTTAGAGATTTGCTAAATAAGGATATTCTTTTACAGGGTAATATGCACAATGGACTATATAAATTCAATCTAGTGCAAAATAGTGATTCAAGAGAGGAAGAAAAGTGTTGTAACCATTCAAAGCTTGATAGAAAAGTCAATTGTAACAAAGTCTTTGATATTTGGCACTGTAAACTGGGTCATCCCAGTGTAGAAACTGTTAAAAATGTCTTGAGAGATAATAATATCAAGTCTGAAAATTTAACTTTGCCATATGTGTGTGAAGCTTGTCAGTTAGGAAAGAGTCACAAAATGCCATTTAGTAATTCAACAACCAAATATAATAAACCTTTGGAAATGGTCGCAATTGACTTGTGGGGACCAGCCCCAGTCAATTCTGATTATGGTATGAATTACTATATTTCCTTTGTCGACTCCTTTTCTAGATACACTTGGATTTTGTTACTTAAGTCAAAATCCGAAGCAAAGAATGCTGTTATACACTTTGTTAATCAGGCTGAAAACTTAACAAATCAAAAACTTAAAACAATACAAACAGATGGTGGGTCAGAGTTCAAAACACTGAAAGAATTCTGTTCTAAGAAAGGTATTAATCACAGAATTACCTGCCCACATACATCTGAACAAAATGGAATGGTAGAGAGAAAGCATAGGCATATTGTCGACACTGGTCTAACATTACTTGCCCATGCATCCATGTCCTTAAAGTTTTGGCCTGATGCATTTACTACTGCTGTGTTTCTCATAAATAGAATGCCTACAAAAGTTTTGGGAAATAAAACACCATTAGAAATGCTACACAATACAAAACCAGATTATTCATTTCTCAAAACTTTTGGGTGTTTATGCTATCCATGTACTAGACCATATAACCAACACAAGTTAAGTTTTAGATCATTACCTTGTACTTTCCTTGGATATGCTACTAGTCAAAAAGGGTATAAATGTCTTACAAGTGAAGGGAAAATAATTGTATCAAGACACGTTGCATTTAATGAAAATGTATTTCCCTTCACCAGTAATGACATAAAAACTACTCATAAGATCTATAGTGCCAAGAAATTTCTACCACCCATACCTGTATGGGATAAAGAAAAATCTACCAACACCAAGAGCAATGAGGATACAAACTCAAACCTCCAAC
The DNA here is from genome assembly GCA_030737815.1 of Allium fistulosum. NCBI lineage: Eukaryota > Viridiplantae > Streptophyta > Magnoliopsida > Asparagales > Amaryllidaceae > Allium > Allium fistulosum. Next base: position 915,192,933 of record CM060908.1, read on the forward strand.
ACACTGTGCCCATTGAAGGGCCAGATCAGAGTAATAATCTGAACTCAGATAATAATGAGTCAGAAGATCAAGGAACAAATGATCATAATGATGATCAAGGCAACAGCCCTTCATCCAGCAGTGACAACACTGTACCTACACAAGAAGGACATCCCATGATTACTAGGTCAAAGCATGGTATATTCAAACCAAAGATCTACACAGCTAATATAAGCAGCAAGGAGCCAAGCAATTACAATGAAGCCATCAAAGACAGTAAGTGGAAAAATGCAATGGATGAAGAATACAAAGCATTAATCAGAAATAAAACTTGGAGCTTGGTACCAGCACCAGCAAACAAAAATATAATAGGCAGTCGTTGGACCTACAGATTGAAGACTCTGCCAGACAGTAGCAATGTAAAATACAAGGCAAGACTTGTCGCTAAAGGGTACTCTCAACAATTTGGGTTTGATTTCTCTGAAACTTTCTCTCCAGTGGTCAAACCAACCACAATTAGAATTATCTTAACTATAGCTTTACATTATCAATGGGACATAAGGCAACTCGATGTAAACAATGCCTTCTTAAATGGAGAGTTACAGGAGGAAGTCTATATGCAACAACCCCAGGGATATACTCAAAACAACAACAAAAATCTTGTTTGCAAACTCCACAAAGCAATCTATGGACTTAAACAAGCCCCCAGAGTGTGGTATGAAAAACTGAAGTCTACTTTAATTTCCATGGGATACCAGGTATGCAAGTCTGACAACTCGATTTACACAAAGACAAATGAAAGGTACATTACTTACATACTTGTTTATGTAGATGATTTCATAATCACAGGTAATGACAATAATGAAATACAATATGTTATCAATGTGTTAGACAAGACATTCTCCATTAAAGATTTAGGCAAGTTACATTATTTTCTGGGTATAGAAGTTATTCCTACTACTGATAGAGGAATTATCTTAAGTCAGCAAAAGTACATCAATGAAATCTTAAATCGAGCCAAAATGTATGAGGCTAAATCAATGCCTACTCCCATGATAAGTAACTTGCATCTGTCCAAATATAAAGGAGAACAAATCGACAACATAAAACAATACAGAAGCATAGTAGGTGCTCTACAATATGTTACGGTAACTAGACCAGATATAGCTTACTCTGTGAATAAAGTTTGTCAATTTATGCAGAAGCCTCTAGATTTACATTGGAAAGCTGTAAAGCGTATACTCAGATATCTCAAGGGAACAGCAAGTCAAGGAATCAAATTAAAGAAAAGCAAAAACTTATCTATACAAGGATTCGCTGATGCCGATTGGGCCTCTGATTGTGATGACCGGAGATCCACTACTGGACATTGCATCTTTCTAGGTGGGAATCCAGTCTCGTGGTGTGCCAAGAAGCAACCAACTATATCTCGCTCCAGCACCGAATCAGAGTACCGAAGCGTTGCCTCAGCCACAGCTGAAGTGATGTGGATAGAAGCCCTAATCAAAGAGCTGGGAATCAAGCTTTCACACAAAACTGTCATCTGGTGCGACAACTCCAGCACCGTAGCTCTTTCCGCCAATCCAGTGTTACATGCGAGAACGAAGCACATTGAAATTGACTTATACTTCGTCAGAGATCAAATAGCAAGAGGAAAACTCGAAGTAAATCACTTGCCAGCCTCCAGCCAAATAGCAGATATTTTGACGAAGGCCTTGTCTCGCAAATACTTTGAAGAACTCAAGAGTAAATTATGTATTAAAGACACGGCAGAAGAATCGAGAGTGGAAGAAGAAAGCAAAACCCTAGCCGACATTGAAGGGGGGAATTAAGAGATAACCCTAATTCTGAGATCTGGGATATCTTGTATATGCAATCGTGTTGGGCCTGTTGGGCCAGTTTATCTGCCTTGTGTTTATTTCTGTCTATTTAGTCCATTTCATACTCTATATATTATCACAAGGCTACTGTATGTATAATGTATTACAAACTATCAATTGAATAAAAGAAAACTCATTTTTGTTCATCAAATCCTTTCACTTTGTAATATATATATTTTTATCAACCATGAAGTTAATTATTCAGATTTATATTCAAGCTTGTGTAGTCGGTCAATGTTATTACAATAAAACCTTTGAAAAATTGCTATAAATTTTTATAAACCGGTTGACACACATAAACAGTAATAAATTTAGCGATGTTGGACTTTCCAAATCCGAACCATCATTCCTCCTTTAAACATGCGAGACAACCCTAACATAAACTACCCTGAGAAATTTAAAGCCACACTTCACATGATTAACTACCAAAAATGACAATTAAATCATATAGAAAGAGCATAATCACCAATTTGACCTCAATCAGTCAATGTCAACAGTTTGGAACATATATAAAATGAATTATTCATTCTACTATAAAGTTATGCAACATTAAATCCAAACCTTTCAAACATCCATCCAAGTGGAACATGGCATGCTAAAGCAGTAGGATCAGTGAATGCAATTCTACCCTCTGCAGCAACCTTCTTTGGCCAGTTTAGTAACTTGCATTTTTTTGAAATCATTGGAGTTTGTATATTGCCATTATTTGGGAAGTTAATGATGTCTTGATGCGACTATAAGCAAGCAAAAGAAATGAGTTACAGGTTAGTATATTATGAATCACAGCAAAAACTTGAAGCATAATATTCACAATGAACAAGTAACACAGCAGTAGTTAACATAGTGTAAACTAATACATTTAATAATACTATCATAACATCATAAGTTACTGCAAGTTTGGAAACCATTGTTTCCTTATATATTTCATAAACCGGTAACTTAGCAGCATAAGTTACCGATACAATTAACTAGTAAATAGAGTTTCAACTAGACATCCATATGTTTCAAAGTAGAGTGAAACGTATTTCATTTGTAATGAGAGTCAATCATATTATGTTTTTTTTTACATTTTAGATATTGGAACTTTTTGCATCATTATATGAATCTTAGCATGTTAATTTGCATACCCTGGTATATTTGAACCTAATTTTGATATATTTTTTAGTTTGGTGCTTATTTTAAAAGTAACGACTAACAGTACAAACCCTGATAAATATTAAAATATTTACAAGCAGATGCATGAATGATAAGAATCATTGACTGTAATTAATATTGCAAATTACTTTTCAACATCCCCTCTTAATTTGCAATCTTGAGCATACCACAGGACTTCACAAATTTCTCCACAGAAACTGCCTTGGTAAGGAAATCTGCAAGTTGTTCCTTTGTTCCAACAAACTCCAACCTGATTTCTCCTTTGCTCACCATATCTCGGATGAAATGATGACGCAACTCAATATGCTTCGATCTTGAATGGAACACTGGATTTTTCGTCATAGCTATCGCCGACATATTGTCGCAATAGATTGTTGTGGGCTCCTTTTGAACTTGCTGCATATCTTCCAATAACCTTCTCAGCCAAATTCCTTCACAAGTAGCATCCGAAGCAGCTATGTACTCGGCTTCGGCGGATGATAATGCCACTGACTTTTGTTTCTTCGAGCTCCATGAAACTACATTAGTTCCAAGAGAAAATAAGTAGCCTGAAGTGCTCTTTCGATCATCCAAAGAGCCTCCCCAATCACTGTCCGTATATCCAATTAGCTTCCACTCAACTTCTTTCATGTATTTGATGCTCATTTTCTTTGTTCCTTGCAAATATCTCATGATCCTCTTGGCTGCTGCAAAATGAAGTTTACTTGGTTCACTTAAAAACCTCGAGAGCATACTCACAGCTTGAACAATATCTGGCCTTGTGTTAGTGAGGTAGATGAGCGATCCAACAAGACTTCTAAAAAGCTGTGCATCAGCTTTTTCAGCACCATCATCTTTCTTCAGCTTATCACTCATCGCCATCGGCGAGAAAACTGGATTGCAATTCTCCATCCGAAATTTCTTCAAGAGATCTTCAATATACTTTTCTTGTGATATGAGTATCTCCCCTCCAGATTGCTTCACTTGGATTCCGAGGAAATACTTCATGATTCCCAAATCAGTCATTTCAAATTCCTCCATCATTCTTTGCTTGAAATTTTTCACCATCTGCATGTTAGTACCCATGTAGATAAGATCATCAACATAGATGCAAACAATCAGAATATCATGATTTTCTTTTTTCACATATAGAGAGGGCTCATTAGGACTTCGACGAAAACCATCTTTGAGAAAATATCCATCGATTTTGCTATTCCAGGCTCTCGGGGCTTGTTTAAGCCCGTAAAGAGCTTTCTTAAGCCTGCACACCTTGTTTTCTTCTTTTTCAACACAAAAACCTTGAGGTTGTTCGACAAATACCTCTTCCTCTAGCTCTCCATTTAGAAAAGCTGACTTGACGTCGAGTTGAAATACTTGAAGCTCCAGCTGCGCCGCAAGAGCAAGAACAACACGGATAGTCTCCATTCTCACGACCGGTGCAAAAGTCTCGGTGAAATCAATTCCCAGCTGTTGCGAGTATCCCTTCGCAACAAGTCTCGCCTTGTGCTTTTGAATGCTTCCATCTTCATGATATTTTGTTTTATAAATCCATTTCAATCCGATCACATCCTTGTGTTTTGGCCTATCCACTAGCTCCCATGTTTTGTTCTTTTCTATCATTGCAATCTCTTCCTCCATGGCTTTTCTCCAAATTTCTTCATTATCTGCAGCTTCAAAACTTTCAGGTTCACTAGTATAAAGAGCGAATTCAGATACCTCATAGATTTCTCGTAGTGAGCGAGTCTTTCTTATTGGAGAATTTGGACTTGAATCTGGAACATCATCAGGAGATCTTTGTGGAGTAGGATTTGGACTTTGAGGTGCCACAACGTGATCAGATTCGTCGTCGGCATTCCATGATTCATAAAAATCATCTTGAGACACATGCACGGCTGATTTTCCTTCCCAACTCCATGATGTTGTTTCATCAAAAAACACATCTCTTGCAACCACGAGCTTGCGAGTTACAGGATTGTAGAGACGATAGCCCTTTGACTCGTCGCTGTAACCAATGAAGATCAGTTTCTCACTTTTTTCATCAAATTTATCTCTATTTGGTGTAGAGATATGAGAATATGCGATGCTGCCGAAAATCTTCAAGTGATCGACAAGAGGCTTTTTCTTGTGCCAAGCTTCAAATGGAGTTCGATTCAAAACCGCCTTTGTAGGACATCGGTTCAGAATGTAGATAGCTGTATGAACAGCTTCAGCCCAAAAGATTTTTGGTAAGCTTTTGCCAATCATCATGCTTCTGGCCATTTCGACAATAGTGCGGTTCTTCCGTTCGGCGACTCCATTTTGTTGGGGACTTCTCCGAATGGTGAGCTGCCTGTGAATACCATTATTCTTGCAATAATCCATAAATGGTGTGTATATAAACTCACCTCCACGATCGGTTCGGAGTGTCTTGATTTGATGATTGCTTTGCTTCTCCATAAGAACTTTGAACTTGAGAAATGTAGAGAAAGCCTCTGATTTTTCATTTAGAAAATACATCCACATCATCCTTGTGTAATCATCAACAAATAAAATAAAGTACCTTTTTCCTCCAAGAGAGAGAGTTCTCGAAGGACCCCAAATATCGGCATGAATGAGCTCCAAGTGTTGCTGAGCTCTCCAAGAAGTCTTTGGGAATGGAAATCGATGCATTTTTCCATAGATACATCCTTCACACACTTGAGTTTTTGATTCAAGCTCCGGAAGGCCAACCACCATATTCTTTTTCTGGAGAAGTTGCATCCCGTTCCAATTCAGGTGTCCATATCTCAGATGCCAAATTTGAGATTGATCAATGGTTTCACCAGCAAGGGCCACCTTTTCTTCTGTAGGCATGAACATGGGAAACACCCTGTTTGAACTCATTGGTATCGAAGCAACATCACACTTATTTTTCTTATCAAATATGTTGCATTTCCCATCATCAAACAAGACAGAGTAACCTCTTTCGGTAAGTTGTCCGACACTTAGGAGGTTGCTTGTTAGATTTGGCACATAAAGTACATCACTTATGAATTTTTTGTTACCTCCCTTGGTGTGAACAGCGATGGTTCCCTTCCCTTCACAGCGATGAAACTTCCCATCACCGAGCTTCACTTCGGACCTGAAATCTTGATCAAGTTCGACGAAGATTTTTCTATTTCCAGTCATGTGACTGCTGCAGCCGCTGTCCATATACCATTTCTGTTGTGATTGATGTTGGGCAGTCATACAAGCGAAAAGTTGTTCGCCTTCATCTTTGGTATCTTTGGAAAGGTGTGCTTCATTCTTATCATCTTTCTTCTGATGAAAACAGTCCCTCTGCGAATGATTCGGATTCCTGCATTTTTTGCACTTGAAATAACAATCATTTGTGTTATGATTGGTCTTCTTACAAATTCTGCAGTAAGGACCAGAACTCCTTGATTGATTTCCTTGGCCTCCACCTTTTCCATGGAATGATTTGCCCTTACTTTGAGATGTTTCTCCTCTGCCTTTAGAAAAATGCCATTTTCCTTGTTTAGAGTTTGAGTTCAAGAAATTCATCGATCCAAAGGCTTTCTCCAGGGGTTGATTTGAAGACCTGCCAATTCGTTCTTCATGCACTTGAAGAGAACATGTGAGATCGTGCAGCGAATATGTTGATAAATCCTTAGATTCTTCTATGGCGGCAACAATGTACTCATATTTGGATGGAAGACTCCGGAGGACTTTCTGAACGACTTTCTTTTCCTTAATTACTTCTCCAAGACTTCTAATTTGATTTACGATTTCGGCAACTCGAGTAAGATAGATTTGCATAGCTTCACTATCTTTCTTTGATAAATTATCAAACTCTCTCCAAAGAGATTGTAGCTTGATAGAAGTTACCTTGTCGTTGCCGTGAAATCCCTCTGTCAATATATTCCAGGCTTCTTTGGATCGTTTGATACCATGAATCCTTGGATAAATGGATTTGCTTAATCCTTGCTGAATGAATCTGAGGGCACTTGCATCTCTCTTGACGTTTTTCTTGTAGTCATTTTGTTGAGCTTGGCTCCAGGAATCATCATTATTTTGTTGTTGTGGTGGTTCCGGAAAACCATCTTCCACAACATCCCATAGATCTTGAGACAAAAATATAGTCTCCATTTGGCTCCTCCAGTAATCGAAGTGCTCGCCTTCGAATATGGGTACTTGATTTGGAGTATAAGAAAACATGGAAATGCTTGATGCCATGTTAAATATATTAATGCTCTGATACCATAATTTGTTGGGTATAAGGAAGAAAAGATAGTGCTGCGGCACTTGATGTTTTGAAGAGAGAATAATATAGATAATATATTTTTCTGGATATGAAATGACTTCACTTACATAGGTATTTATAGATACTTCTAAACATTGATCTAATCAATGCATGACTCTTGATAGACTTCATTAAAGTAAATTACATGACTCTTGATAAACTCCAAACATAGATAGATGCATGAATGATAAGAATCATTGACTGTAATTAATATTGCAAATTACTTTTCAACAAGCGTCGCGCTAAGGTCACCAAGTAATTTTCCAGTAATAAGTTTTTTAAAATAGAACGTTTGTATGTACAAATTTCTAGTTAACAAGCACTTGCATTATAGAAGAAACAGATGATTATAGTTGGTTTTTGAAAACAATGCCAAGCTACTGACTGCTGGCCATTGGCCAATGGATGCCATGTCCCCTCGATAATTTAACAAAGAGTTTATATAGGTTAAGTTTGAGTTAATGAATTTAAATCTATCCCAGATCTGAAAATGACCAGGTGACTTTATTAATTAGATAGTTCCTGAGCAAATTAGGTTTTTTTGGGTTTGGTTGAGTTTTGAAATGTTAATTTAGAGAAGAAATGAAAGATTCGGAAAGTAAAGGTTGGCATATGGCAAGTACTAGATTATGTATATGTTTTCCCTTAAAAAAATAGTTATTTACTTGACACTCTACCAATTAATGCTTTGTGATTTACTCAACCATTCTTTCAAATGCTGTAGTATTTGGTCTTATATCATTTTTCACTTCAAGATAATTTTTACAATATAACTTCATCGTCAAACATACCCGATGCAGGAAGTATTGTGTCTAAAATATAAATTCTAATATGCAAAGTTTGTTGACAATGCTCATTTAGTCTCGGAACACAATTGATTGTTTAGTTTGCCAACGGTTTGTGACTAGTTTACAGTCACTCCTGGATTCATATTCATCGACTTTGGTTTCAGGTCCAGTACTTGCTTTAACATTGCCTTTGTTAGCTAAATTTAAAGTTTAGTTTACCAACCTATTAGCTAACCCACCCTTTGTTGTTTGTTGCTGCCTAATGACGTAGATCTGCATTGACTATAGTCGCTTCCATTATTGCAGTCTGATTGGAAATCTCCACAAGTGGTCTACAACAGCCTGTTGATTACTAACCGAAAATCTACACAAGCTATTGTTCCTCTAACATGACAGTTTCAATATGCACATCTCATACAGTCCAGTTGCTGTAGTATAAGCTCAATTCAATTCGATTATATCTTCAGTATACAAATGGGAAGGTAAGGGAGAATGTAATTTGACACCCTATAAAACCTAGATCTATATAAAATTTAAAAAATACCTATACTACAATGCTTGAACCAATCTTCTCTTTACATATCTGCCTCTAAAGACAAATTGATTGGTTAACATGTACATCTATAACAGTTACAATCATCGTGATATATTCATATTTATGCACAAATTTAATAGCATGTAGCAATAGCAGCGTATTTCAAGTAGGAAATCCGAAATTTTGAAAAACTTTAATCTGCCCGTCTTTATCAGAAGTAACAAACCATGCCCAAACCAATCTGCTCTACAAATGTGTTCTTCCATTACTGCTACTAACATCAATGCTGCTTCTAGGACCACTGAGATTCGATGAAGAGGGCAGTTTCTCTACAGGCCATGTTGCTGATGTTACTTTAGTAGTAAAAGGAGTCATGCTTTTAGGACTATAGAGATTCATCTGGAGTACACTGAATCTTCACACGAGTTGCTTCTTTATATGTGCGCTTATATAATCTAGTAAGCTTCTTTATGTGTGGTCAAACTTGCTTTTGATAGTTTCATATATGCAGTTTAATATTTACTTATGGGAGTATTACTTGGGGTACATTGGAAAACTTGAAATACTATAATTCCATATGTACAGTCCATTAGCCATTGAACCGTCATAGGCACGCTTGCTATTTCTCGTATGAAAAAGATACCTGGGATAACTCCTATATTGTTGCTCTTTCCTCATCAAATTACTGAGGCATGCTTGTTGTTTCTTGATTGATTCACTATGCGTGATGATCTCGAATTGAATTTTTTTTCTCTCTACAAGTAAATGTTTTACCACTGCTATTACGGATTAGAGGCACTATTCCAATGCTTTAAATATATAGCTAAGCATCTAGAACTTTAGATCATGGATCCAATGGTTTATAATTGCTAGGTGTTTTCATGCTATGGTTTCAACTATAACAGAATATTAGAAAGGGTACAGAAATATTTTATACTTCCTTAGTCATTATACGTAACTAAGCATTCATTTGTATATTTCTGTGTAGGTGAATTTAATGGAGTAGTTCAAAACAATGGTGTGTAGTAGGAGAACTATGAACCAATGGATCCAAATCTAGATGCGAAACCTACAGCAAGGGTTTTCAAATGTATTCTTTTAGTTGCTTTAAAATGCATCGATCTTGATTCTAGAAAAAGGCTTAAGATGCGTCAAGTTGTTGGAATGCTGGAAATCGAAGATGAACTATATCTCCAGGTTTGATTATTCATATTTACTTATCATAATTTTGTTGTGGTTACTACACATGTATCTGTACATAGATTTATACAAAAATAATTTTGTGACAAACAGGGTGGAAGAAACAGGAGTGGCCGTAGCACAAGCTGGGATATTATCGAGCTTGACAATATATTGGAATCATCGATTGAAAGAGATTAGTTTTGCTTCATTCTTTCATTTTCTGCGACTTTCATCTACTAGCACTAAAAATTGCTTGTAGTATTACCTATGTCTTGATTTTTATTTTATACAGCATGATTGCTGTCCTTTTGGTTTCTGATACGCCATTTTGACTGGAAGGTTCGGAAAGGCATAATATGCCCTTTTATGCCTCCAATATTTCCATACATACCAGCTCCGTTTCTCTATCTTTCTATATCTAATGACATATGTATCTATCGTTTATGCTAGTTTTCATGTTTTATATCAAAAAGAACCGTATATTGTCTATGTTTATAATCAACATAATCTTCTTCAAAATTGAGATGTTGAAATATATTCACTATGACTATTTTTCGTTTTACAACCATAGATGTAGCCGGAGAAGTAATTGGTATTGGTCTATATCTAATGACATATGTATCTATCGTTTATGCTAGTTTTCATGTTTTATATCAAAAAGAACCGTATATTGTCTATGTTTATAATCAACATAATCTTCTTCAAAATTGAGATGTTGAAATATATTCACTATGACTATTTTTCGTTTTACAACCATAGATGTAGCCGGAGAAGTAATTGGTATTGGTCCTGCAATAACTAGTTTTCAAGAAGGCAATAAAGTGGTTTCCATTATTAATGCCATGATAGGAGCTGATCATTGCATACTATCTCCCTTCTTATGTTTAAGTTTTAGTTAATTAAAATATAAATTATGACATTTTAAGTTTTAGCAATTGAGATAATTTAAAATTTTAATAACAATAATAATAACAACAATAAACAATGATTTGAATAAATTAACTAAGTTTAATAAAAATTAGATACATTTATAAAAGTTAACTAAATATTATAAAAATTAACAAGTTTATCAAAATAATAAACTAAGTTTATACTACTAATAATAATAGTAATAATAAACTATAATTTGATAAAAAAAACTAAGTTTATAATAATACTAAAAAATTAACTAAGTCAACTATGTTTTATAATTAATAATAATAATAACAATAATAATAAAAACTAAGTTTATAAAAATTAACTAATTAAATTAGTTTATAAAAATTAACTAAGCTTATGCCGGTAATAATAAATTAACTAAGCATTGTCCTTCAGCCTAATTTTCTTTCAAAGTTTGTCCTTCAGTCCAAAAATGAAACTTTGTGTCCTTCAGCCTAAATTTTTTTCAAAGTTTGTCCTTGTGCCTAATTCCCTCATTTATAAAAATTAACTAAGTTAATAAAGTTTAAGTTTGAGATAATTTATGAGTTTAAGTTAATTAAAATATAAGTTATGACATTTTAAGTTTTAGCGATTGAGATAATTTCTAAGTTTAATAATAATAATAAACAGTAGTTTGAATAAATTAACTAAGTTTTAAAAAAAATACGTTTATAATAATTAACCAAGTAATACAAAAATTAACCAATTTATAATAATAATAATATCAAACTAAGTTTGATAAAATTAATATAGTTTGATAATAAGTTAACGATTTTTATAATAGTTAAACTAATTTTCATAAAAATTAACCAAATTTTTAAAAATTAACTAAGTTTAATATAATTTAACTATGTTTTATAAAAATTAAATAAATTTATACAAATTAATTAAGTTTTATTAGAATTTAACTAAATTAATAAGTTTTTAAAAATTAAATAAGTTTATTATAAAAATTAACCAAGTTTTATAAAAATATAACTAAATTAATGAAGTTTTATAAAAATTATTTAAATTTACTAAAAGTTTAACTAAGGATGTTTGATATATTTTAAATAAGCAAAATAGTTTAATAATAATTAATTGATTGTTAAACCTGTCTATAGGTAATTAGCTTTTTAGGAGTAAAGACCAGCTACAACAAAGAATTGTGGGTGATCAAGTAATGAACATGACTTTAATTGTTATATATATTATAACATTTTGTTAGTACTTGTTGTGTAAACTTGTTTATGAGTGGTTATGGAGTTTATGTGAATTTGCTCATTTTATCGAAAAACTATTATCGAAATGGTTATGGATATCATATTTGATTATGTAATTAACGTGTTGTTTCAATTGTTTGAATATAATGATTATGCAATTGATTGACTGTTGATTTGAATACGATGATTATGTGATTGACTGCTGGTTTTAATAAGACTATAATGCGAGTGATGGTTGGAAATGATACAAGCTACTAATAGGAAATGGTAGCATTTAAAGTATGCTGCAAACAGTTAATAACTTTTAGTAGCATTTTCAAAAGGCTACAAAAATAAATGTAAACTACTGTTCTACATTTTGTATCCTTGAAAAAAAGCTATCAAAGCTTTTAGCGTTTCGGTAAACGCTGCGATATGAAATGCTACTAAATCCAAAACTTTTTGTTGCCTTTTAAAATCCTATAATATGTCAAGTTTTGGTTGCGTTTTCTACAACCCTAGAAAAAATTTCAAACTTTTAGTTGCATGTTGTGTCGCAGCGTTTACCGAAACCCTACTAAAAGTTTTGGTAGCGTTTTTCAACGCTACGAAATGCCTTTTCTGGTGCAGTGAAAACAACTCGAATTCGTGTACTCGAATCTACATCAAACAGTTATGCGAACAAAACGATCTATGTACAACTTACATATTTATTCCAATTGTTTTTTTTGAATGGTACTTTATATATAACATGTCACTGGAACAACATATCACATGTCAATAAATGTTCGAATCACGCTACGCAAGTTTCGAAATTGTGACTTCTCGCACCAAAGTCGAATCACTTAATCACTTGGACAATGATGCTTGTCTCCAATTGGTTTCTTAATTATACTAATTACTTCGACATGTAAAACCACATTCGTTTTGAATCACAATTTATTATTACTTAGCATATTCCTTTTAATACTAATATCACTTATGATCCATTTCATAAAACTTTTCATAAGTTTTTAAACATCCCATAAAACTTAATTTATAAAACACGCTTATATTGACATGGGATTTGTGTTACGTTGTCCCAGTGACATATTGTATCTAAGTACCATTTCAAAAAAAAACTTAATTTCATAATCCTTACTAATACTAGAATGCATTTTTCGAGTCATTCCATGATGCAGCCCAGACCAATGAAGACTTAGGTCACCTACGACCTAAATTCCCTGATCTACGACCTAGCACATTTTCCTTTAACTCACGCCAATTTAGATCATCAACGAGCTATGAAGATCGACCAAGCCAGATGATGAGCTGTCCAAACGATCTACGACTTAACGAATTAAAGGACTTTTCCTTAGGTCGTTCACGACCTAACAAGTCACGAGCTACAGAGCTACGACCTAAAAAGCTCCGACCTAAAGAGTTACGACCTAACTCTATCTGCCAGCTACGACCTAAAGAACTCCGACCTAAAATGCCACGACCTAAAGTACTTCGACCTAGAGAATTACGACTTAACGAGATAGGTCGCGCCACTATGCAGATAAGTCGCTCCAATATTCCGCATGACTTAGGTCGCGAACGACCTTTCATCCTTAGGTCGCGAGAAGATTTAAGTCGCTCAGAACCTACGAACGAGCTACGACCTATACTAGGTCGCTCAACAATACCACTTCATGCCTTAGGTCGCTCGCAAGCTCCCGAGCTAAGTCAACCAGTTAGGTCGCGAAGTGCATATGTCGCAAAGGTTTTAGGTCGCCAACGACCTAACAAGAAGCCGTCTTATTTTTAGGTCGCTTGAACGACCTAACTTTACCGAGCTATATTTTCAGGTCGCTGCCGAGGTTCCTTAGGTTGCCACTGGATGCTAAAGCTTAAGTCGCATGAAGATTTTATGTCGCCTGAAGGGATGTAATATTGTATATAAGTTGTTGTACTTTTGTTATGTCGTCATGTTGTAATAAGTCTTGTGTTGTAACTATAATAAGTCGCGTGAGTTGTATTGTTAGGTCGCGGCCGACCTATGTGTTGTAATGTGTTTGTTCATATGTCGCTGTGTTGTAACTGTTTGTTGTTTTAGGTCGTCTGTTTTTAGGTCGTCTATGCTAAGTCGTAAGTCGTAAGTCGTAAGTTGTTGGGAGTGTTAGGTCGGTGCCGACCTAAGTGTTGTACAGTTTTGTGTTGTGAATTGTAAGCCTATAAATAGGCAAGTGGTCTCATTTGTAAGGGTAAGTTGATTTGAATAAAAACTTTTGTTTTGTTAGCTTTGTGCTTTCACCAAATTGGTAGTTGAGTGTAATCTCCTATCTCCTCTTTCGGCATTCGAGTGCGCTCGAATCAACGATCGTAGAAGCCAATTCACGGAATCAAGTGCGCTTGATCAACGTCTGAAGAATTGCAGATCTTCCTTCACGGTATCGTGCGCGATCAACGTGACGAAGATAGCTAGAATTCGGTATCTTCGGATCAACGAATTTGGGCCATTCAGTATTCTTCATTCCATCGATTGCTACTTTCACAGAATCATCATTTTGTTATTTCGCTGCTGCATCATTTGGTATCAGAGCGAGACTTAGCCAATCATAGCTAAGACGAGCCTGTCGGACCGAGAAGAAGTGCTTGTTCAATTTCAGCCAAGCCAAGGAGAAGAGTAGAGTCAAGTCGTGAGCTAGAAGCGAACTTGTTCAAGTTTGTGAGAGATTTGTTCAAGTTCATTGGGCGTCAATTTTGAGATTTGAAGTTTGGAGTTCAAGTTAACTTGTTTGTTTATTTGGGGTGTTCGTGAGATTTCAAACGAGTGGGAAAGTTTGATTCGAAAAATTTTTTGGATCAAAGTGAAGTTTGTGTTTAGATCTATTGAATATTTGACCATGCCTCCGCGAACTGTTAACCATTATCATAAGGTTGCAGATTTGTATGGGAGAGAAGATGCTGAACATATGGAACAACGCATTGATGAAAGGTTCAGCAAGGGTTTCGAGAAAGTGGAGAGAATGAAGTCAGATATGAATCAAAATCAAAGGAGAGTATCGCCGCGTTATGATAGAGAAAGAAGAGAATCATCTTTATCGATAAATCGAGATCGTGAAGTTCGAGACAATCGTGATTATCAGAATGAAGAAAGAAGAGCTTATCGTGGTTATAAGCATAAGCCATATTATGATTATGAAAGAAGAAGTAGAGAGGACGTGCATGATCACAGAAGAGTCAATGTCCAGAATAGACATCGAAGCTCATCTAATTTTGAAGAAGATAGTTATGGTTATCGTATTCACTTTCGATATTCATGTCAAGGGCAAAATCGATATAAGAATATTGAAGAGGATGGTTATAAACTCAAATCAAGGAAGGATACGGAGATTCCAGAATTCCGAGGTGGTCTACAAGTAGAGAAATTCTTGGATTGGCTATCAACGGTTGAAAATATTTTTGAACTCAACAACGTGTCTGAAGATCGTCAAGTTAAGTTGGTTGCTACAAGACTGCGAGGAAGAGCTATGGATTGGTGGCAACAAACTAAATCAACCAGAAAGAGAATGAGGAAATCCAAAGTTGTCGCGTGGGATAAGATGAAAAGGATGATGAAGGCAAATTTCTTACCTTACAATCATCAAGCCCGTGTGAACCAACAAATGCAGAAGTTGAGTCAAGGGAATCGAGGAAAGGGTGTGGTTACAAACTCTAGCAATCAGAATCATGGTGTTTATTACAGTAGAAATGTTTCTAAGAGAGTCAACAAACCAGTTGTACATGGAAGCACTAAGACAAATGTTGAAGACCAAATTAAGCGCTATCATTATCAGGAATCTGGCCATAGAAGTATTGAATGTACGGAAACCAAGATGAAAACCTTAGTTGTCAAAGATTATGAAAACGAAGATGTGGATGATTCTACGGAAAGCGAACGGGAAGAGGAACCGACTAGTCCATCTTCTTTCAGCGAAAGCGTTGAAGAAGCAGAGGGTAGTGCTGAATTGTTGGTTAGGTATGAGACAAGTGAAAGGCTTAAAACTTCTGAGGAGGTTAAACCAATGTTAGAGGAGTTTGAAGAGGTCGGTCCTACAGAAACATTTGAAGAATTACCACCGAAATTTGACAACGAGGAAGGAGTTTTGTCGGACGAAGAAGGATGTAACTCGTTGTGGAGGACTGCTGAATTTGACTTTTATCAACCGCCGAA
This sequence comes from Allium fistulosum, assembly GCA_030737815.1. Classification (NCBI taxonomy): domain Eukaryota; kingdom Viridiplantae; phylum Streptophyta; class Magnoliopsida; order Asparagales; family Amaryllidaceae; genus Allium; species Allium fistulosum. The sequence continues at coordinate 915,208,974 of CM060908.1, forward strand.
ATTTGATGATGATGAAGAAATTGAGTCAAAATATGTGCATGTAGAAGTTGAATATTCTTCACCGCCGAAATTTGATGTTGATAGTATGGAAGAAGAAATTGTGTTCGGAGTTGAAGGACATTACTTGATGATGGAGGATTCTTGTTTAACACCTGAGCTTATGGACGAGAGCCCGCTAAATGTTAAATCCATAATCTCCGAGAATCCCGAACAAAGTAAAAGTGAAACAGAAGAGAAGGTAGAATCATATAGTTTATTGTCTTTGGAAGAGATCGTCAATAAAATAAAAGCTTGTGATGAATTGTCAATGTTGATTGAATCTGGGGAAAATTCTGATTTTAAGACACTTGAAGAGGTTGAAGTATTCGAAGAATTTGAGGATGAGATTTCAGAGGAACTGTCTGAAGACAATAGTCTTGTAACTTTGGAAGAGCCCGTCGAAAGGGTGAAAGATAGTAATGAATTGTTTATATTGACCGGGCAAGGAACGAGTGAAGATCTTGATGTTTTTGAGGAAGTTGGATCAGAATTCGATGAGTTTGAAGATGAACATCCCGAGGAATTAACCAAAGAATTACCATCACCACAGGACATTCAACCTCACACTGAACTAGTACCGGATGCTATTTTACTGCAGGGATCGTATGACCTTGTGAATCTAAAAGAACAGGAAGAGTTGATAAGACAGGATGAAGAGAATGACTGTCCGTTGGAATTACCTGATCATGTCCACACTGTTGACATTATCAACGACAATTGCTTGGAATCGTTCCATGAAAATAAACATGTTGAAGGAGGAGCGAGTGGGAATTCATTTCAGTCAGGGAAATTTGATGCAACACATCAAGGGAAGATTCCAAATAAGGACACACCTGAACGAGATAAGGAAAGACAAGAGTCTGAGTATGAGTCCTCACACTTTTTCGGTCGTAATTTCCTAAGTCGTTCCATGATTTTAAACTTCATTATATCGTCTCACCTTTTCGACGCGTTTTGGTTCTATATCACATCTTCCTATTGGCACAAGCAAAATGGTATACGACACTATTCTCATGAAGTTCTGAGTTACATGAATTGGATAGGGCACCTAGTGCTTAGTTCAATTCACACTTTTTCATACGTCATCTCTCTCAGATCAATTCCTTATGCAGCCTGTCTAATGCCACGTCTGTTTTATGCAACGCATTCCTTATGTCGAACCACATCATCAAAGAATCAAGACAAGATTAATCACAAGAGTGGTTATCACCACACACATCTCTATGATCATGAGAATGAGCTTATTGTGGAAGAGGAGGGCGCAAATTCGAGGACGAATTTTTTTCAACCAGGAGAGGATGATGCAGCCCAGACCAATGAAGACTTAGGTCACCTACGACCTAAATTCCCTGATCTAAGACCTAGCACATTTTCCTTTAAGTCACGCCAGTTTAGATCGTCAACGAGCTATGAAGATCGACCAAGCCAGATGATGAGCTGTCCAAACGATCTACAACTTAACGAATTAAAGGACTTTTCCTTAGGTCGTTCACGACCTAACAAGTTACGAGCTACAGAGCTACGACCTAAAAAGCTCCGACCTAAAGAGTTACGACCTAACTCTATCTACCAGCTACGACCTAAAGAACTCCGACCTAAAATGCCACGACCTAAAGTACTTCGACCTAGAGAATTACGACTTAACGAGATAGGTCGCGCCACTATGCAGATAAGTCGCTCCAATATTCCGCATGACTTAGGTCGCGAACGACCTTTCATCCTTAGGTCGCGAGAAGATTTAAGTCGCTCAGAACCTACGAACGAGCTACGACCTATACTAGGTCGCTCAACAATACCACTTCATGCCTTAGGTCGCTCGCGAGCTCACGAGCTAAGTCAACCAGTTAGGTCGCGAAGTGCATATGTCGCAAAGGTTTTAGGTCGCCAACGACCTAACAAGAAGCCGTCTTATTTTTAGGTCGCTTGAACGACCTAACTTTACCGAGCTATATTTTCAGGTCGCTGCCGAGGTTCCTTAGGTTGCCACTGGATGCTAAAGCTTAAGTCGCATGAAGATTTTATGTCGCCTGAAGGGATGTAATATTGTATATAAGTTGTTGTACTTTTGTTATGTCGTCATGTTGTAATAAGTCTTGTGTTGTAACTATAATAAGTCGCGTGAGTTGTATTGTTAGGTCGCGGCCGACCTATGTGTTGTAATGTGTTTGTTCATATGTCGCTGTGTTGTAACTGTTTGTTGTTTTAGGTTGTCTGTTTTTAGGTCGTCTATGCTAAGTCGTAAGTCGCTGGGAGTGTTAGGTCGGTGCCAACCTAAGTGTTGTACGGTTTTGTGTTGTGAATTGTAAGCATATAAATAGGCAAGTGGTCTCATTTGTAAGGGTAAGTTGATTTGAATAAAAACTTTTGTTTTGTTAGCTTTGTGCTTTCACCAAATTGGTAGTTGAGTGTAATCTCCTATCTCCTCTTTCAGCATTCGAGTGCGCTCGAATCAACGATCGTAGAAGCCAATTCACGGAATCAAGTGCGCTTGATCAACGTTTGAAGAATTGCAGATCTTCCTTCACGGTATCGTGCGCGATCAACGTGACGAAGATAGCTAGAATTCGGTATCTTCGGATCAACGAATTTGGGCCATTCAGTATTCTGCATTCCATCGATTGCTACTTTCACATAATCATCATTTTGTTATTCCGCTGCTGCATCATTCCATAACGTATTACTTTAAGCCTACAAACACTTTATAAAAACTTATCTCATTATTAAAACATTTTCCAAGATTATAATTACCATTTCAAAGAATTAGTATTTTACTGAAGAAACGTTACTCAAGTCTATTAACATTCTATAACTCAAGTCCATATTTGCAAAATACTCTTCTACTTCCTAAGAGTATATACAATATCAGATTTGTTTTTACTTAACCTGAATGTCCAACGAATTAAAATTTATTATCTTCACAATTTAAGAGCTACAAAGCTCAACTTCTAAATTTTCTTACCAACCATTCAGCTTCAATTTTTATAACTTTAGAAGTCCCGACCGTCTAAAATTGTCGAAAATTCCATTTCATTTGAATAAATGAAAACTACCAAACAACATATCAAAATTAGATGCAAACTAAAGTACTATAATGTATAGTATACATGCATCCAAATAATAACTTAATTGAAAACTTCAGATTTAAACCCCAGGTTTTTTTTCAACTCTATTTTGAAATAAATTATATACATAGCTCCCTTTTTCCAAATCATACTTTTGGAACTTTTAAACAAACTTTTTTACCAAAAAAACTTTAAACAAACTTCCATGGAAACATTTCCCCACTTAGAAACTCGAAAATGAATGTTGACGATGCTGCAGCCATCACCAGAATTATTTTCCAGCGACCGAAGTGAGTTCAGTGCTTTTTATCTCTTTCAAATCCTTTTAAAATATTTCTAGTCAAAAATACATCCAAAATCACTTTGAAATCATTTCAAATATATCATTTTTATATTTTCTCTAACTTTTATATTAAAATCATTTTAACTTTTATATTAAATTCTTCTATATGAGGTCGAACTCAGAGTGGATTTTATTTTCTCCTTCTTTTTGACTTTTCTTCAATTTGCTGACTTATCTTCTTTCCAATACTAAAAATCCGGCTATTATCTTGGAGGGACCACTTCACAGCTTCCTTTAGGAACTCAATGGATTTCGTAATCTACATATGGATTCTTACTTTCCCATTATATGGACCTTCTGTACATCATCAATTGGCATCATAAGAGGATCTACAATCATTAGGCTATCGGAAGCAGAACTAGAGAGACATGTACTATCCAGCTTTAGGGACCTTTCATATGTTGTACTCATGCTCTTCTTAAGTCAATGCCTTTTCATACGACTTATTCCTCATGGGGTAATCGAGATAGGTGTACATCTTCAACTTCATCCATTGTTCTGACTCATAATTAACTTATCCATAATTTAATATATGTTTACAACTACTCTATAGTCCGAATTTATAGGATTTGGCATAAAATATATTTATATTCATAGGCAAAGTACAAACACGTTCACTTAACATTTCCTAATTTTTAATATCGACTAACTTGGCTCTGATACCAAATGTAACAACCCGCACCCTAGTAGGCATGAATCTCCTCTAAATTGAAAACCGAAGTCCGCAAAAGTATAGATCGTTGGTTTGGCATCCTACAAATAAACAAGAAAATGTATATCAAAGCACTATCGATATAACTTATAGCAAAATAGTAAAGTATAATAAAACATATAGTTACTGACCAAGGTCGACACCTTCAATATCTAGTGTCCTTGTTGGTGTCGAACATGCATTAGGAAACATGTCCTTTCACTATTCTCGCCATGCACCATTATCTGTCCTTCTGAGGTATCCTGTGGGTTGAAATGAGGAGGGGGTCAGAACAACGTTCTGGTAACTGGTGAATTATACATTTTATACATAACACTAGCTTATGCCGATTGTCTTCTATTACATGTTATGTCATTTCATTTTTATTTAGTCGTCTCGACTCCACGTTCGCGTATGATATGCCCCATCTACATACATATATACATACATATACATACATACATATACATACATACATACACATACATATATATATGTACATGTAGATATATACATAAGTACCATAGTCCGCCTTTGGACTAAGATATTATCCTCGCTAGTATCCGTAATCTGGCACCACTTCAGGATCTGTTATCATTGCAATATCACGTCTTATGGAACTACATCTCATATTATTGCTACCTGCACAACTACGCATTGGAAGGGGAACCCAAAATGTCGACTCATCGTTGTGTCTCATCGTCTTCCTCTGTGTCCACCTCTCAATAGTAGTTTACTCGTCGTGCATCTCGAAGTGCCTAATACGGCGTCACAATAACTTAGCCGTTGTTAACAAGAAAACTTTTCAACATCCCAAAGCTAAGTTGTTAACAAGAAATGTTAATTCCTCAAAAGAATGTTTTTAGAAGTGACCAATCTCTTCGAAACCCTTTTCGAAAGAGTTGATTGGGACAGATTGCCTTCGGAGGGTGGCCTTATGAAAATGTTAATTGTAGTTAAGAAGCCCAATCAACCCTTTAAAGTGAAGGTTAAGGAAAGAACATCTCCTTCAAGACCCCTTTCGAGTGAATCGAAAGGGTCATTTGCATCTCCTTTTAAGTGGGAAGAAAGACCCTGGTCATTAATCCTTTCGATTGTGTCGAAAGGACCATTCTGCCCCTAAAAGAAGAATTTACTTTCGAGAGTATTATTTCTGCTATTATGGAAAGAACTCCTTCGAAAGGGTTATATGTTTTGAAAGATAAGTACCCCTTTCGAAGATATCCATCCAGCGAGTATAACTAGGTATTCGTACATCGAATCCCTTTCGAAATGTCCCTTTCGATCAGGTCAAAAGGGCATTTACTTTTTCAAAGTAGACTCAATGTACAATATACAAAATTTATGTTCAATATGCAATGGAATAACATCTCGGACAATATAAGTTCCATGAACTTATTAATATTGAAACATTATCATCATCTTAATTTAACATTTGATATCATGAAACATAACGATAATATGATTCGAATACACATTGTCTAAGTTAATCCCATTGCATCGCATAAGTCAAATAGGAGTTAAGAAAATAAGTAAGCATCATGTGCAATTGGCCATTAGTCAAGCTAATAGCCGAAATGAATTTTTCTCATATTCAAAATCCATATTGAATCCATGTGCTTCCTCTTTTTGCATTCACACAAATTGAGTTACAAGTAAGAGAGTTTTTCCCCCAAATTGATTTAGGATTACAAAGATTTGATTTTGCTATGAAATGAGAGAGAAAATTCAGAATTCCAAAATTCGGTCCTTAAATTCAAACTCCTAGGGTCGTATTTATGGATGCAGGTTGAGCCCCTTTCGCGCCTATTCTTTCTCTTCAGTCGAAAGGCCTTCCTTCAACTTTCTGCACGCATCCTTTTGATGCCGTCGAAAGGCCTTCCTTCTACATTCTACGTGCATCCTTTTGATGTGGTCGAAAGGCCTTCTTCCTAACCTTTCTCATTCATTCTTTCGCCTTCTCCCTTTCGAATCAGACCTTTCGACCTAGTCGATAGGATTACCATGGCAACCTTTCGCCGTCGCTACAGTTTGAGCACCCTTCTACTTTGCTTTAAGATTGCTTTCGACTTCATCGAAAGGGGGGTGCGCGCGCTCTCCACTTTGTGTTGCTATGTTGTTGCACGTAAGAGATGAGTTGAGCTTTTGTATAGTTTCCAAAGGATTAGTTGGTGACGACTGGATCATTGTGAAAGGTTACTTGGCTTCATGTAGAGACTTCTTTATGCTTTCGAAAGGTTCCAATCATTTAGAAAGGCTTATTCCTGCTGTCGAAAGGTGCCCATTGACATACGTCTTTAAGGAGAAGATTGACACCATCGAAACCAACAATTTTGTAGGGTTTGGCTCTCGCTTGTGACCCTGTTGTCCAATACATTTGAAAGGGGTTTCGAACCCATGCTAGGTTTTTCATATATATGTACTGTCTGCGTTGAAAGGTCCAGCTGAGGCAGAAGAGTAGTTTTGCCTTCTTTTACACTCCTTCGAAAGCTCTTATTTCACTGGACACTTGTATGTGCATCAATTTCTTGCGACTCTATCCTAACCTCTTCGAAAGCCATTTCAATGTCTTCGAAACACTGTTTTTGGATTATGGCGAAACCCTTGCCTTGAGTTCTTGTGGGGCCAATCACTTTTTATGATCCGTCTTTCATGCCTTTATTCTTAGGTGAACTTTATGGTTACATTTTGCCACATCCCCCTTGTATAAAAGAAGTTTTTTTCTTTAGGACAAAAATTTAACAACTTTTCCCTTCACACTATTCCACTCTTAATGATCTCATTTCCCTACAAAGTTCAAAGTAAATAACATTCTCGATTGTTAGCTCAAGACTTATATAAAAATATGCTCAGTGATTTGTTTATCATATAGTTATAGATGATGTTAGCATAATAGATTTCCTGAACCCTAAGTCCGGAAGTAACAACAATTAGTTGACTATCATCTGGAGTTAATAAGTGATAAAAAAATTGCAATTGTAAATAATTGGGAACCAGGAACTCTTGTCTGGAAATAATAGAAGTCCCACCATCTAACTTTTGTATTTACAAAAGAAGTTCATAAATTGAACTCCCATTATATTAATAGAAGACCGGGCGTATAATGATTGAAGTCCAAGAGTTTTCCGCTGGTGACAACAAATGTTCGGTAATAAAAGGCTATGAGCTATCGTTTGGAAATAAGTCATTGAAAATCATGAATCCTTATTTGGGGATAAGTAATAAGTATTTAGAAACCCCTATTGGAAATAATAATGATCCAGGGATTGAGATTTAGATGTTGATAAGTGTTGTTCGAAATTTAGTAGTAGTAAACTAGTGACCCTGATTCGAGTATTAATAAGACAAACTCAGAGTTTTAATTGAAGACCAAAAGTCCATTGAGATCTCAATACCAACTGCCTTGGAACCCGGATTCGGGCATTAACAAATGAAATCCAAAAATTGATGGTAAAAGACCCAAAAACCAAATTCAGGTATTAGGAAGACCGGAGATCTGAAACCCAGATTCGGGTATTAATAAGTGAAGTTCAGAAGTCAATGTTAAGAGACCCGAAACCCGGATTCGGGGTTTAGTAGATGATTACCAGAAATCCATATTAATGGTCTCCGTAATAAAAGTCTAGAGCCCAGATTCGAGCATTAATGAGTGAAGTCTAGAAATTAATAGGAATAACCCCGAAACCAAGATTCAGGTATTATGAAAACCAGAGATTAATAGTAAAAGACCCGAAACCTAGATTTGGGTTTTGATAAGTGAAGTTTGAAATCCTCTTTTTGGTATAAGTCGGAGGCTATAGATTCTTATTTAAGCCTTCCATTCTGCACAACTCTTTAGGTTTTGATTCCTTTGACATGTGCCACCTTTTGGCCTTGTATGTTGTCGTTGTTTGGCATGCCGCTTTTCGGGCTCGGATGCCTTAGTCCGTTGTTTGGTATGCCGCTTCTCGGGTTCGGACGTCGTAATCCGTTGTTGGATATGCCGCTTCTTGGGCTCGGACAACTTAGTCCGTTGTTGGATATGTCGCTTCTCGGGCTCGGACGTCTTAGTCTGTTGTTGTCTGGTGCGCTTGGTTAGCTTATCCACAAGCAGGACCCAATGACTTACTCAACCTCCCTCCAGGAGGCGCTCCAGCCAGGCCTTATAGGCGGGACTGGGCTTTTCGATGCTTTAATCTGGCCATAGCATGGCGCGGATAAAGGCTTACTCTAACCTCCCTCCAGGAGGCGCTTTGACCTGACCAACTCGGCGTGGACAAAGGTTTTGATCGTTTAAGGTAATGTCCAAGTGCAAGGAGAATTCTACTCCCAACCATGTACACATTTCCTTAAGGAAGAGGTGCTTTATTCATTCATTGTAAGAAAATATGGTCGTAGGTGTTTCGCATTCCATGTTCTAGGAACCATATTGCCATCTGGTCGACATAACTTGTAAGCTCCAGGGGGATTATTTTGCATACGATTAGGGGACCTTCCCAATTTGGTCCTAGCGATCCATCCGCAGGATTTCTTGTGTTTGTCATCACCCTTCGGAGTACTAAGTCTCCCTCTTGAAATGATCTTGTCTTCAATTTTGAGTTGTAGTATTTTGAGATTTTTCTCTGATATCTACAGTTCGGATAGCTGCTTCATCCCTTAATTCATTTTTTAAATCTAATGATTCTTTCTTCAATTCCTGGATTGGATCAAATGCATACGCGATTCTTCGTTGTGAGGGTATCTCAACTTCAAGTGGCAACATCACTTCACACCCATATGTTAGAGAATAAGGGTGTGTCCTTTTGTAGTTCTAGTGGATGTTCGATAGGTCCAGAGTACAAGTGGCAATTCTTCTAGCCAATTCCCTTTGGCTTTATTCAATCGCTTTTTCAAGATAGTCTTAATAGTTTTATTTGCAGCTTCAACGGCTCCATTAGCCTTTGGATGTGCTAAGGAAGAAAGGCTTTTAATAATGCCGTTCTTATGGCAAAACCGAGAAAACTCTTCACTTTCAAATTGTGTCCATTATCAGATATAATCTTATAAGGGATCCCGAATCTGGTAATAATGTTTTTAATGACGAATCTAAGAACTTTTCCAGAAGTGATTTTGGGGAGTGGTTCTGCTTCTACCCACTTAGTAAAGTAGTCTATGGCGACTACAGCATATCTTGCTCCTCCTTTGGAAATTGGCAATGGTCTGATTAAGTCGATTCCTCATATATCGAAGCGCCATGGACTTGAAATCGGATTTAATTGACTTGGTGGCAATCGAGGAATCTTTGAGTATTTCTGGCATCTTTCACATCTCTTTACATATTCAATAGCTTGACTTGCCATTCGAGGCCAATAAAAACCCTGTCTTATTATTTTCTTTGCCAATTTTGCCCCGTTGGAGTGGTCTCCGCAAAATCCTTCATGCGCTTCCATTAACAATTTCATCCCATCTTTTAGACTCACACATCTTAGGTAAGGTAAGGAATATCCTTTCTTGTAAAGAACTCTATCCAGCATTGTGAAAGTCGGAGCCTGTCGTCTGATTTTCCTAGCTTTCACTTTGTCAGATGGCAATATCCCATTAGAAAGATATCTGACAATAGGCGACATCCAAGTGTCACTATAACGGTGATTTGTCCTTGGATGATTAATCCTCTCCTTTGGGATTTCTTCATTAATTTCTCTTTCTTCTCTCTTATGCCATGGCTTGGGATCTAGTTAGGACTAACAATTCCTTTCCTTGTTCAAGTGTTCCCTCTTCAATACTTGGATTTGCTTGGTACCCTACTAACACGATTCGAGTTTCTGGGGCTCCTCTTGAGCTAGCCAACTTTGCTAACGAATTTGCCTGGGAGTTTTCTCCTCTTGGAACTTGATGTATAGAAAAATCTTCAAATAAGGCGAGCATTTTCAATACTTTCTTTACATACAAAGATAGTTTGGCATCCTTAGTCTGATATACTTGCTTTATCTGGTTTACCATTAGTTGAGAATCACTCAAAACTTGAATTCGTGGGATTTTGAGCTCTAAGGGTAGAGTCAATCCTGCCACCACCGATTTATATTCGGCTACATTATTTGTTGTAGGAAACCCTAACTTCATTGCGTAGTGTAGGCGGTGCCCGTCCGGTGTTATTATGACATACCCTGCTCCAGCTCCTCATTTGATGTGCCATCCACAAATAACTACCATATGGGTTTTTTATCATTTTCTTTCTTCGATTGTTCTTTAATGAAGTTTGCACACTCATTAATAAAGTCTGCTACTGTTTTCCCTTTGATAGCTACCCGTGGCTGAAACTCAATGTCATATTGGCTAAGCTCAATTCCCCACTTTATTAGCGTACCAGAAGTTTCAGGCTTACTGAAGACTTGTTTGAATGGAAAGTTAGTCAATACTCTGATTGGATGCACTTGAAAGTATAAGTTTTCATGTTGTAAGTATCAAGTAGTAAGCTAATTTTTCTATTACCGGGTATCGAACCTCTGCATCTTTGAACCGCCTGCTCACATAATAAACAGGAAGTTGAGTCCCATTTTCCTCTCTGATCAAAACCGAACTAACTGCATGTTTCGAAACTTCCATGTATAAGTACAAGAATTCCGCGTTCTCGGGGCTAGACAGTATTGGTGGTCTTTCCAAATGATTTTTCAACTCTTGAAAGGCTTTTTTTACAGTCTTCTCCCCATTCAAAGTTTTTCTTCTTCTTGATTACATTAAAAAAGGGAATGCACTTATCAATTGCTTTGGAGATGAACATGCTTAGGGCGACTACCCTACCGTTTAAACTCATTACATCTTTGCTAGTTTTGGGCTCAGCCATGTCCTTGATAGCTTGAATCTGGTCTGGATTGGCCTCAGTTCCCTGAGCGCTCACAATATAGCCTAAAAACTTCCCGAAATGAACCCGAAAGAGCATTTCTGGGATTCAGTTTCATTTGATATTTTCGTAATACTACGAACATCTCTTTTAGGTCTTCAAGGTGACTCTTAGCTTCATAAGATTTTACTAGTAAATCTCAACATAAACTTCCATATTTCGACCGATCTGTTCTTTGAACATTATGTTGACTAATCTTTGATAGGTAGCTCCTGCAATCTTTAACCCGTAAGGTATTGCTTTGTAGCAGAAAATTCTCCAATCGGTATGAAACTTGTATGTTCTTCATCTGGTTTAAACATGGGTTCTAATTATATCCCGAGTAAGCATCCATGAAGGATAACAATCTGTGTCCACTAGTTGCATCAACCAACTGATCTATCCAGGGCAATGGGTAACAATCTTTTGGACATGCTTTGTTCAAGTCAGTATAATCAACGCAAGTTCTCCACTTGCCATTCGACTTCTTTACCAATACTAGGTTCGATAGCCACTTTGGGTAGAAGATTTCTCGAATGAATCCATTTTCGAGTAGCCTTTTAACTTCCTCTTTTAGGGCATCGGACCGCACTTTATCCAATTGTCTCTTCTTCTTTCTGATGGGAGTCGGTTTTGGATTAATGTTTAGTGCATGACACATAATCGATGGATTAATCCCAACCATATCTGAATAAGACCATGCAAACACGTCTCTATTGGATTTAAGAAACTGAATTAAGTCTTTCTTCAAGCTGCTTTCCATATCATTTCCCACTTTGATTATTTTGGTCGAATCATTTGGGTCTGTACATGTCTCCTCAAGGTTTTCTATGGGTTTTATCCTTTCAACTTCCCTATGACAATCAAGTTCTATGATGATTTCTCCTTCTTCTACGGAATTAGCATCGGTCCTCTTTATCTTGCTTCCAGGGGAAATGTACCTTTGAAAAATATGTTTATTGGTTTTATTAGATCTTACTTTTGCTTCAAACGTTGGATGTAAAAATCCATCATCCAAAGGCCCAAAAATAATAGAAGAATCAAAATAAGAAGAATACTCCCTCTTATATTGATCAAGCGTTGCAAAGTACATCTCGCGGGAGCTGAATTGTTCTCCGTGGATAGTGCCCCAACCCCTCTTAGTAAAGAATTTTACCATTAGATATTTTGGCGAAAAAAAAGCGTCTACCTCATCAAGTGTAGGTCGGCCAAAGAAAGCATTGTAGTATGATGGTTGGTTGATTACGAAGAGAGTTTCAAAAGTTCTGCAGCAAGGCGGTAGTCCCATCTGCACTAGCAACTTCACTTGTCCTATTGGAGTCGATCCCTTGTTGTTGAACCCAAAGATAGGTTTAAGGCTGGGTTCTAGCTTGTCTTCTTAGATGCCCATTTGATCAAAGGCATGTTTGAAAATAACATTGACTGCACTACCAGTGTCTACAAGAATCTTGGTCACTATAGACAGTCCAATTTAGGTCGTGATCATGAGCGGATCGTTATAAGGGTGATGGATCCCTTTCTTCAGCTCTTGGGGAGTACCAACAAGATTTGGCATTGGTACGTTGAGTCGTTAACTTTTAAATGGGGGCTCTTTTTGAATGGAGAACACTCCCTCTCTAGCTTCTTTAATTTATCTATTTCTGGCCCCTTTGCTTGTCCCTGCTGGGTGTGGCCCTACATGGATTACATTAATCCTATTAAATGGCAGACTCAAGCTTAATAGATCTTCTTCTTATAAGATGTTGATAGTGTTATTAGGAAATTTTTGCAGACCATCACCAGTCTGTGGTGCCTTTTGCTTATCTTGGATAAAATTCTTTAAATGCCCTTCACGGATTAGTTTTTAAATGATTCCAGCCAATACTCAACATTCATCAATTTTATGACCGTTTGCTTTGTGATAAGCGCAATAGTCATCCCCCTTTTTTTTGTTCAGGATAATTTTTGGCCTTAAACGAAGTCGGGAAGTTAACTTTATCCTTGGTTGTTGCATATATATAAGACAATGGCTTGTTTAAAGTGATTGAATTAGTATTGGGTTCCTCCCACCTTGTTCTTTTGTGTCCCCGATCTGACTCAAATCTTCCACCCTTTTTCCTAGGATTTGCTTTCTTCTTATCATAATATAGTTCATCCATGCGAATGAATTTATTAGCTTGGAAGTGGAAATCTTGTAAATCCTTACATCCATGCACAAAGAGTTCCTTTCAGAATGGCGTATTCTCTATCAGCTTGGAATGCACTGCTATGAGCTTATCCTTGTCATTCATATCTTTGGCTTTCAGTGCTTCTATATTGAATCTTCTAAGGTAATCGCCAAGTGACACCCCTTGTCACTACTTAATGTTTGCTAGAATAGTGTAATCAATGGTCGGATCTTTGCATATACAGAACTGGGCAGAGAATTCATAAGAAAACTATTTTCATGAATATATAGTCTTCTCGTGATATTGCCGTTACCACTTTGCAGCTGCTCCTTGAAGTGTTACCGGGAATAATCTGCACCGAACTACCTCAGAGGCATTATACAAATCCATTTGGCAATCAGTTGCCATCAAGTGATCATCAGGGTCAGTGGTACCATGATATTTCATGGTTGGGATCTCGACATAAGATGGGATAACTAGTGACATGATCTCATCCGTGAACGGAGCTACTCGTTCATTGTCATTCGCACATTCATCCAATGTTCTATTCCCTTTTGCATTCAGCATATCTTTGACCGCTTTTTATGCTACATCTTTCAAATAAGCTTCAGTGTCGTGATAGCTTTTCCAGTTTGTGTTGTATTCTTTTAAGGTAGAGCTTCCAGATTGCTCGAGAGATTTATCCAGTATCCTTCCTTGATAATCAACTTTATTCGAATGACGCTCCTTTTTCTTTGATGATGTCAGATCTATTTTGCTCTTGCCCTCATTGGCATGAGCTTTTAAATTTCTTCTTGGGGAGATAACCTCATCTCCGATTGTTGGCTTTGTAGTTTTGGAAGACTTTTGAGACAGTGCTGCTTTGAGAAGCTCTTGCATTTCCTGCAATTGTTGCTTAAGATGCTTTATCTTGATTGCATTATCGTCTGGTTGTACTAGGGTTGATGGTTGCCCTTGCACAACTCTTTCTAAATTAAAAGTTGGAGCAATGTTTTCTTCCAAAGTTGTGGTGTGTATTACCTCTTCGTCTATTCGACTTAGCTTTTAGATTTCATTTTTTTACATCAAGTTAAACAGTCCATAATTAGTCTATAAGGGAACCACAAAATCAGAGGTCAAGCCCTTCTTTTAGCGTCAAAAATGTTAACAAGAAAACTTGTCACCATTACAAAGATAAGTTGTTAACAAGAAATGTTGTTAATTACTCAAAAGAAAGTTTTTAAAAGTGACCAATCTCTTCGAAATCCCTTTCTAAAAAGTTGATTGGGACGGATTGCCTTCGGAGGGTGGCCTTATGAAAATGTATATTGTAGTTAATAAGCCCAATCAACCCTTGAAGTAAAGGTTAAGGAAAGAACATCTCCTTCAAGAACCCTTTCGAGTGAATCGAAAGGGTCATTTGCATTTCCTTTTAAGTGGGAAGAAAGACACCGGTCATTTATCCCTTTCGATTGTGTCGAAAAGAAATCTATGGCACCCAGAAATGCCAAAGAAAAATCAACTATATGAAAGCACTTATGATGCTGAAAATGAAGGCTCTCAACATGTGGAAGAGACAAATCAACCTCTTGCTACTAAAATTCCAAGTGCACCAGAAATGGTGACTAAGGTTGATTTGGCTAGGATGATGATGGAAATGAATAGAAAGTTGATGGAGAGCCAAAATGCTATGCCGAAGCAGATGAAGGAAATTATGGATTTGATGATTCGGTTATCCAAAAGATGCAGCAAGAGTCATATTGAGTTATCATCTTCTGATTCAGAAGAAGAGAGTTCTTCTTCATCGAGTAGAAACCACAGCGATGGAAAATAGAATATGAAGAGAAGGGAAGCTGGGACTTCAAAAACAAGAAATAGAAAAGTTCAAGTTAATAATTCACAACTCGACGTCGAGTCAACCACTCATCTCGGTACCAAGTTAAGACCCTAAGTGGTGATTGGTGATCTTGATGGTGAGTTGAAAATTGTAGTTGATGTTGATGATGAGCAAGTAGTTGGTGGTCAGAGTGGTGGTGTTCAAATAGACGCTACTGAACCATCATAGAGAGATCGCAGACAATGAACGACTGGACGACCGGTTCTTTTAGAGATAGGGGAACCTAGATGTTATAGAACTAACCAAGAGTGTTTAGGGAGCCAAACACTAAGGGTAGGCCTTGATGATCGCCGTTTAATCGATACGATTGATCTTGAATATATGGCGGATATGGATAGAAGCCTGGTGAATGATAACCAACGCAGGAGCAATGAAGATTGGGGTCCTCCACATAGTAGAAACCCAATCACTGAAAACATTTTGCAGGAGGATTATCTCAAAAGATTTGTGATTCCTACAATGTTGTCATATGACGGACCAACTGATCCGAAACAGCATCTTTTGAAGTTTGAATGGCACATGGATAGTGCCAGAGCAACTGATGCCGTGAGATGTTGATGTTTCCCAATATTTCTTGAGGGAGTGGCCATAATGTGGTTCACTCGGCTTGTGTCGAGATACATATATCCATTTGATTAATTGGCTAGGAAGTTTGTAGACTAAATCCGACTTCACACTGCTCAATTAAAGGATGAGATGTCTTTATCAAGCATTTTTAGAGTCCTCGAGAGCTTTTGAAGAATTTTCTGAGTAGGTTCAACATCGTTGTGACTGAAGCGAGCAATGCCAAGGAATACATTGTATTGATGGTATTGATTCGAGGAATTCATCTGGATACTGATTTTTCTAGGCGGCTGAAGATGTAATCACCACCGAACATGGTGAAGTTTGTAGACTAGATCCGACTTCACACTGCTCAATTAAAGGATGAGATGTCTTTATCAAGCATTTTTAGAGTCCTAGAGAGCTTTTGAAGAATTTTCTGAGTAGGTTCAACATCGTTGTGACTGAAGTGAGCAATGCCAAGGAATACATTGTATTGATGGTATTGATTCGAGGAATTCATCTGGATACTGATTTTTCTAGGCGGCTGAAGATGAAATCACCACCGAACATGGTGGAGTTCTATCGGAAAGCGACCCAAAATCTATGCTTGGAAGAGGCAGATATGGCCATTGGAAAGTCTGGTGGAAGATCATCAGCAGAAGTTGTGCAAAGCAACGTTGCTGTGAAGAAAGCTGGTGAGGCTCCAGTAACATTGCGATTAATGTTAGGAACAAGAATAACAATTAGAAGAGAGGAAACTAGGACTCTGGAGGTAGAAAGCCGAATTTCAAGAAGCATCCCAAGCATTCAAAACATGAAGATTATACCTCACCGAATGAAACCGTGGAGAACATTTACCTTACCATGCAAGGAAATGAAAATTATAAAAAGTTGCCTCGGAGGGAATTGATGGAACAAGTGTCAACATTTATGGGATATAATCAAAGATTTGATCAGGAAATGAGTCTTCAATAGTATATAAAGGACTTGTAGGATGGTGGGTAGGTGAACAATCGACCCCAGAGGCAGATGGCTCAATAGGGGTAGACTAGCCGTAGTAAAGAGCAATTTAGGCAGCCTGAAAGGAGACTTGTGATTAAAACCATCATTGATGGATCTCATCTGGTCAAGAAGAGTTGGACTTAGATAGAGAGATATGGAAGTTCATTAAAGCATGTTCTTTAGGAGAGTTGCTTTGCTATGAGACGATGCTTCAACAAATCAACAGAATTTGATGACCGATGATATTGTATACATGAATCGTGATGCAGATGGGGTAGAGGAACCAATGCTTGACCCCTTAGTAACGACAACTGTGATTGGACTAGCTGCTGTGAAATGAGTTCTCGTTGATTGTGGGAGCTCGGTCAATATTTTGATCAAGAAAACTATGATCATATAAGGATGGATATGCAGGATCTAAGGCCATGTAAATTCCGCATCCGGAGATTTACCAAAGAGGCTATATAGCCTGTTGGATGTGTTGACCTATCAGTGGAGCTTGGTGATGGTGACTGCAAGAGAGTGCGGGTGTAAACCTTCGTTGTGATAAATACATATATGGCTTACTACACTTTCTTAGGTCGACCGACCCTTGCCTGTTTTAGAGTGGCCCTAGGCCCGTGGTGCTTAATAATGAAGTTCCTAACAGAGAATGGAGTAGGATCCATTCAATGAGATTATAGTACAGGATATGATGCTACATTGCAAAGATGAGAGAGACGAAACAACGTGGAAAGGGAAAAGGTCAGAGAGGACTCTCTGCATCAAATCAGTTGACGCATTGTGTTGGAACTGGGCCAGCCCGTAGCGGTATTGGTGGGTGTATTTCAATTTTTTTTATCCTATTGGATCTTTATTGGGCCTATGAAGTCTAATTCATTTAGAACAATTCTAAATTTGTTTTAAATAAAATCATGTATTTTATTTAAATTTAAGTATTTTGTAATGTAAAGTTAATTTGAACGATTTAATTTATATATAAAGAAGTATCACACATACATATACATATGTGTGTGCATGTGTAAAATAATAATTCGTGAAGGGTATAACATGCCCGTATATAGATGTTGGGATTTACATCGCAATGGACACTTTAGCTCATTTCGTATGTATTGTATGTTGTCTAAATATGTGCATAAATCTATAATGCAAAGTATATTTATATAAATACGTATACATATATTTAAAATATATTTTATAACTAAAAGTTTCAAAATTAAATAAATAAATATATATATATCATTTAAAACATTTGTATAAATATATATACATAATTAAATATATAAAATTATACATACATATATATAATAATTAAAATTATATATATATATAAGGTTAAATAAAATGTATATATATGAATAATTAATTACAATCAAATACATAAAATATAAATATGTATATTTTAAAATTATTTCTAGACCGAAATTAGCATAACAAACATAAAATAATAATTTTATAATTTTGTCATTATATATATATAATAAATAGTTTTGATTATAATAATTAAAACTATCAGTAATAAATATTAAAAAATCAAATTCTAAAATTTATGAAAATTTAGGATCATAAAATACAGGTCCAAAATGTTTCCATGATTTTTTGAAATAAAATATTATTTTAATAAATAAAAGAAATATTCAACCAATTATTAAAAATAATAAATATTAACAAAAAATTATGAAAAAAATTTCATTGGATACTACATAGATGTAGTAATTTAAAAAAATATAAAATCGAATTTTCAGTGCAATAATTATTTTATATATAATAAACAATTCAAATAATCAATAAAATATAATTTAAAATTATTTATATATATATATAATTTATTTTTGAATTTGATAATTCATATTATGTATAAATAGGTGTAAGGAAAAATTTTAAGCTATTTATACATTATAAATATACATATATGTAATTATATGTTTGAAATATACATTAGTCTATATTTAAATTAATATATAAATATACATAAAATAATTAATAATGACAAAATTTAATTTTTTTCCAGCACATTAGATTCATTTATACATAAATTATAACACATGATAATATAACCATGCACATAACCAAACTAATTTGTGACAACTACATATACCTACGAAAATCTCACCTAACTAGATATACAGCATTAATATATATATACAAATATGGAATTAACCAATATTAAATCATAAAATATGATATGATTACTGTAATATATAAATAAAATACCAATAGATGATGCCTTTAAGTCCACTTGAACAATGAATTCCCTTCTCTATTTATGCTTGATCCGTCAGATTGCAAGTCTGGAATCGTCGACCTTTTCTATCAAATAGTTCTTTTACTTAACTTGAATTGATTTGAGATTCTTAGAACTGATATGAGGATTAATTTCGGCCAGCAAACTTGATAATTATGGCAGCCAAATGTTGTTTTTGATTAAGGGTTTAACGATTCATATATATAGCCTTGTACAAGAGAGATATTAGGACAATTTCATTACCTATTCTCTCTTAATCTTAGCCATCCATCTCTAGGTCTAATCCTAAGTTTTAGCCGCCTCCAATAACTTGTCAAAACTGAAATTTGCAGCCCTAATGATGGGCTTCAAACCCATTTAAGCCCAAGCCAAAATATTATGCAATTAAATATAATTTAATCGCTTATCGATATTGTATATCGATTGGTACATTTATAAATATTATAAATATATAACAATTTTTATTTCTCAAACCATATTCAAATTTTTATAATTAATATTTCATAAATATTAATTAATTTAATTCATTTGTAACAATTATAAACTAATTAAATCACTCGGTCTTAAGGGAATTCATCATTTCAGTTGTGTAACTCTTGGTTGTAAATTTGGTCAGCAATTAACACCGAACTATTCAAATGTTAACGTTCACACGTCACTTAGCAAGCGGCGTGACAATATGGCCAAATTTATCGCTTATTCATTTTTAGTAAAATTTTATTTAATTTAATAAGCGTTACCCGTTAGTGACATTTATATACACCAATTCTCTTCGTCAAAAACTGTATCACTTAGGATTTATGGAATTTGGTAATGGTCAAAATTCCAATATTGTCCATATTCAACTCTATAGTCCAAACACAAAATCCTTGGTTCAATAATAACAATTATTATTAACGGTACTACTCTGGCCAGAGATTTTGACTTTGGGTTGACTTGAGTTGACCATGATACTAACCTCATATAACTGAAGTGACGAATCCTCTCTTGAATAGTGTCTTCCTTCCAATACTTCCACTCGACCCAACTATAATCACTTGATGGATGTCGTTCCATGATTTGACTATAATCAAAGTAGAGTTTTTCATATTGAAGGTTGACAGTATTCTCAAGTCGAAAGAATTGTGTAAGTTAGCCACATCGATATTTTCTGTTTGACCTTAGTTATATTAACCAACAAAAAACTACCGAGTGAGTTGTTATATAGCTATCCAATAACTATCATTACATAACCTCTAGGTGTCCCCAACAGTCATGAGTAATACACTGCCCAACATTTGGAGAGCATTACGTACTCTAGTCTCAACGGATACATCGATATCCAGTGTCGATGCATCTTGACTAGGAACATTTAAAATGATGTGTTTTGTAACAATGTGATCCAATACTCATGATTACAACTACTTGTAATTGCTATCCCAAACACGTCATTTATGGATTTTCTATTAAATATATTTTTAATTAAACATTTAATTATTTATAACACATTATAAAAAATATATAACAAAAAGAAGAAACATCTTTATTCCAAACAAGAATTGATTTCGAAGTTAATAAATTATAGAATTGCCCCTAGGGCATACCCCTAACACGATCAATCTCCCACTTGCACTTGGGGCCAATTATGGAATCTCAATCTCATCCTCTCAATCAGTTTCTCGAGAACTGACCGAGTTATACCTTTAGTGAATGGATCTGCTATGTTGTCCTTGGTATTTATCCATTGAATCACAACTTCTTTCTTCTCAACGAATTCTCTAATCAGGTGGAACTTTCGAAGAATGTGTCGTGACTTCTTATATGCTCTTGGTTCCTTTGCGATCTGTATCGCTGCATTGTTGTCATAAAACAATGTCACTGGATTCTCAGTATTAGGAATCACTCCGTGCTCACTCAAAAACTTGCACATCCATACTTTCTCTTTTGCTACTTCAATGAGGGCGATATACTCGGCCTCCATCGTGGAATCAACAACCGTTTCTTGCTTCGAACTTTTTCAGCTAACAGCTCCACCATTTAGTGTAAAGACATAGATGGACACTGATTTACTATCATCTATATCACTTTGAAAGCTCGAATCTATATACCCCTTCATAAGGAGATCTCCATTCCCAAAAACGAGGAATAGGTATTAGTATTTCTCAAATACTTAAGTATACATTTTACGGTCGTCCAATGTTTTTTCTCCAGGATTAGAGTGGTATCTGCTTACACATCCTAATACGTATGCTACATCTGGTCTAGTACATAACATAGCATACATTATGGATCCTATGGTTGAAGCACAGGGAATCCTCTTCATAGGCTCTTTCTCATCATCGGTATGAGGAGCATCCTTCTTAGAAAGGACAATTCCAGATTGCATTGGAACACTTCCACGCTTGGAATTCTCCATACCAAACCGTTCTAGTATAGTGTCTATGTACAAGGATTAGGACAATCCCAACAGCCTCTTAGACCTATCTTTATAGATCTTTATACCAAGTATATAAGCTGCTTCTCCCAAATCCTTCATGGAGAAGTTTTTGGAAAGCCAAGATTTCACTGATTGCAATAATGAAGTGTCATTGTCAATCAATAATAGATCATCAACATAGAGTACTACAAATACAATAGCATTTCCCTATTCCTTTCTGTATATGCACGCTTCCTCCATGTTTTGATAAAAACCAAATTGTTTGATTACTTTATCAAAACACTTGTTCCAACTCCTTGAAACTTGTTTGAGTCCATAAATGGACCTTAACAACTTGCAAGCTCTGCCTTCACTCCCACTGACAACAAAACCCTCTGGCTGTGACATATAAACGATTTCTTCTAAATCACCATTTAGAAAAGCCATCTTTACATCCATTTTCCATATTTCGTAGTCATAGAATGCGACAATGTCCAACGTAATCCGAATAGATTTAAGCATGGCTACGGGCGAAAAGGTCTCATCATAATCAACACCTTGAATTTGACGAAATCCTTTTGCAACTAGCCTTGCCTTATAAGTCTCCACTTCTCCATCTGCATTTAGCTTTTTCTTAAAAATCCATTTGCAGCTGATGGGTTTTATCCCTTCGGGTACGTCCGACAAAGTCCAAACTTTGTTTTCGTACATGGAGTCCATCTCGGATTTCATAGCTTCAATCCAGAGTGCAGAGTCTTTACTTTGCAGTGCTTGTTGGAAAGACAGAGGTGTGTCACCATCTAAGACACAGTCCTCCTTTTTGCCATCCACGAGAAAACCATAGTATCTCTCTGGTGTGTGGGATTCCCTACTAGACCTTCTAATAAGTTGCGTGTTTTCATATACGGGTGACCTTGTTTCTCCCACTATTTCGGCTTCAGTGTTAGTTTCTCGGATCTCATCCAAGTCTACAACTTCGCTATTAATTTATTTTAATAGAAATTCCTTTTCTAAAAAGACAGCGTATCGAGAAACAATGACCTTTTGTTCCTCGGTATTGTAGAATATATATCCCATCGAGTTTTTGGGATATCCTATAAACTTACATAGTATCGATTTTGCCTCTGATTTATTTGGACCAACGTTCTTAACGTATGCCGGACAACCCCATACTTTCAATATTTTAGTTTGGGTTTATTAACACACCACATCTCATATGGTGTTTTGGGCACATATTTAGTGGGTAACAAGCTCAACATATGTGCTGCAGTTTCTAGCACATATCCCCAATAGGATAGAGGTAACTCAACCTTACTCATAATGGAACGAATCATATCTAATAGGATTCGATTCCCTTGCTTCGATACACCATTGTGTTGTGGAGTATAGGGTGGAGTAACCTGAGAGATAATCCCATTATCTTTTAAGTATTGTTGGAAATCATGTCCAACATACTCACCTCCTCGATCTGATCGAAGAATTTTAATTTTATGGCCCGTTTGATTTTCTACTACCTTTTTGTACTCAACAAATTTCTCATAAACGTCGGGTTTGTTCTTCATAAGATATACATATCCTAGTCTTGAGAAATCATCAGTGAAAGTAACAAAGTAAGTACTATCATCTTTGGTTAATATAGGCATTGGGCCACATACATCACAATGTACTAACCCTAAGAGTTCATTAACTCTTTCAATGCTCCCACTGAAGGGGTGCTTGGTCATTTTACCTTTAAGACATGCCTCATAAGTTTCAAATGATTCAGAATCAATTGACGGTAGAAAACCATCGGTTTACAATTTGTGTAGTCGTTTTTCACTAATATGACCAAGCCTACAATGCCAAAGATAATTGCCGTTTAATTAATTAGAAACTTCATTCACAGAATAGACATAATTAGTATTAATCACATAAATGCCAATTTCAAGGACACCTTTGTAGACTTTATTTCCATCCAAACTACTGTTCATAACATTATTTGCATAATGAAAAATATATCCAGTCTTAGACAATCTAGAAACAGAGATAATTCCACAAATAAATTCTTTTACATAATAGAAATTATTTGATACTAATACTAATCCACTTGGAAAATCTAAATGATAGTCTCCTACTGCCGTTCCATCTACTATAGATCCATCAACAACTTGGAGCTTCATTTCTCCTTTTGCCACGCGATGCCGGTGCCTAAGCCCCTACAACGAATTACATATATGAGTACCAGATCCAGTATCTAAAACCCATGACATTTTATTGATTACAAACATTTTTGAATCATAAATGTACCTGATGGAGCTGTAGAACCATTCTGCTTCCTTTCCTTGACAATCTTCAAGTAGTTGGGACAGTTTCTCTTCCAATGACCTTTCTTGTGGAAATGGTGACATTCACCCTTGTCATCGGTCTTCTTACTTTTCTTTTTCTTACTATCTCTTTTCCGCTTCTTTGAACCTTTCAAAGATGATGCATTTCGCTTCACAGCTAGTACAACACCTTGATCTTTAGATGTTGACTCGGCTGACCTCAACATATTGAGGAGCTCCACGAGGTTCACATTTAATTGGTTCATGTTGTAATTCAGTATGAACGGTTCATACTGAGGAGTGAGAGAACCAAGGACCAAGTCTACTTGCATTTCGTTGCTTATCTCTATGTCTAATTATGCAAGTCTATCAATATAGCCTTTCATCATTAGAACAAAATCATCCATTTTCTGTCCCTTGGTCATTTTGGTGTTAAACAGTTTTTTCGAAAGCTCGTACCTTGCGGAACGGGACTGTTCACCAAAAAAAGCTTTGAGACTATTAAAAATCTCTTGGACAGACATGTTCTCTTGTTGCCTTTGCAACGGTTTGTCTAAGGTAGACAACATGAAAACTTGGGCGATCCCTAAGTCTGATTGCCACTTTAAATAAGCAAGTCGTTCTTCAGGGTCTACACCATCAGTGGGTTCTGTTTTGGGTTCACATGTAACAGAAGTCCAAAGGCGCTCGTAAGTCAATGCTATTTTGATTGCTCTTAGCAAGTCGGTATAGTTAGGTCCGGTGAGTTTGTCACTTTCAGAAAACAGTTTTGGAGTTGACATTTTCTGCAAGTTTAAATGGTAGATTACTAGGACAAAACATAATAGATGTTCTTATAATATTAGTAAGATTAAACACTATGTTTCATTTTACTAATAAGCTCCCACTAGTCTTTTATGTTTCGCCAAACCCTAAGTCAAAACATAGAAGTCTTATGACTTCACTAGTAGGTGTTAGGACTTGTCCATCTTGGAATTCTGACCTTGAGTTTGCTCAACAAGTCATAGCTCCACGAACAATGGATAGCCTTTTATCGGTTGTATCACATACAACTCCTAACCCTTGGAACCTTGTCCTAATTTCATATTGACCTTGAGTTTGCTTAACAAATCGAAATGAAATTATTCACTCGTACCTACCATATCGTGATGGCCTAAGTATAGTATATGTACCTTGAATTTGCTCAACAAATACATATAGTTATCTTACCTCATCTATTCAATATATTAATAATACTACACATAACATCCTTAGCTTGAATTTGCTCAACAACTAAGGAGTATGCAAGTAATTTATTAACATATATATGGTAGAGGACAACATTAAATTGAGTGATATCGACTTATGAAATAATGTAATCCTTATGAACTACCCTCGCGATTCAAGTGTCGAACACATCAGAAATCACGATATACGTACGATTACGTATGTGTTTATTTCTTAAGTCTATTATGGGTTTTATACATTCATAATATAAGATTTATTTATATAGTTTTTATATTTCACATTACTTATATAATAGTCTTGTGTATAATATTATATTAATTAAATCATATTTAATTAATTTTAGTTAATTAACATTTTAATTAATTTTATATTGATATAACATTTATATTTATTATGTACTATAACCTTTATAGTATAACACATATATCATAGACATGTGTAATTATAATTTCAATTAATTGACCTTTTAATTAAATTAATTAAATTATCTTGATTTCGAAAATCATTATTCATATGTATGCATGCATATTTATGATATCTTAAACGTTTTAAAATATCATAAAATATTTCATAATATATTTACTACATGCACATACATTTTATTAATTAACTTATTAATAAAATTTATAATTTTCGAAAATTATGTTATTTTGTTTTTCAAACATTTTGAAAAATATGTTACATTATAACTATTATAATAAATATATATTTTATTTTAAATTTAACAATTAAATTTAAAATCTTTTACTTTATTTTACAAGACAATTTTGAAAATTAGCCCAAGGCCCAAATTAAGTTGCGCCTTTTCTATTAGGGGCAACCTTTGAGCCCACTTCACCTTTCAAGCCAGGTCGGTAACCAGGTAGGACAGGGTACTTGATTACCCAATTCCAATCCTAGACATTACCTTTCTAGACAGTGTACTGAGTGGGCAAGCTTAATAAGTTAGCCCTAACATGACTAATTTAGACCGCATAGGCTATTGGGCTCCGATACCATTGTTGGCAGTGGGCTAGCCCGCAGCGGTATTGGTGGGTGTATTTCAATTTTTTTATCCTATTGGATCTTTATTGGGCCTATGAAGTCTAATTCATTTAGAACTATTCTAATTTTTTTTAAATAAAATCATGTATTTTTTTTAAATTTAAGTATTTTGTAATGTAAAGTTGATTTGAATGATTTAATTTATATATACATGTATCATATACATATACATATGTGTGTGCATGTGTAACATAATAATCCATGAAGGGTATAACATACCCGTATATAGATATTGGGATTCACATTACAACGGACACATTAGCTCATTTGTATGTATTGTATGTTGTCTAAATATGTGCATAAATCTATAATGCAAAGTATACTTATATAAATACGTATACATATATTTAAAATATATTTTATAACTAAAAGTCTCAAAATTAAACATATATACAATTTAAATATTTTGTATAAATATATATACATAATTAAACATATAAGATTATACCTACATACATATATATATATATATATATAATAATTAAAATTATATATATATAAGGTTAAATAAAATGTATATATATGAATAATTAATTACATTCAAATACTTAAAATATAAATATAAATATTTTAAAATTATTTTCAGATCGAAATTAGCAAAATAAACATAAAATAATAATTTTATAATTTTATCATTATTGTATATATACAATAAATAGATTTGATCATAATAATTAAAAATATTATCAATGAATATTAAAAAATCAAATTTTAAAATTTACAAAAATTTAGGATCATAAAATACAGGTTTAAAATTTTTTCCACGATTTTTTGATATAAAATATTATTTTTAATAAATAAAAGAAATGTTCAACCGAAGTAATTTAATTATTAAAAATATTAAATATTAACAAAAAATTATGAATTTTTTTCCATGGGTTACTGCATAGATGTAGTAATTTTCAAAAAAATATAAAATCGAATTTTCACTGTAATAATTATTTTAGATATAATAAACACTTCAAATAATCAATAAAAGATAATTTAAAATTATTTATATATATAAATTTATTTTCGAATTTGATAATTCATATTATGTATAAATAGGTGTGATGAAAAATTCTAAGCTGTTTATACATTATAAATATACATATATGTAATTATATGTTTAAAATATACATTAGTCTATATTTAAATTAATATATAAATATACATAAAATAATTAATAATGACAAAATTTAATTTTTTTTCCAGCAAATTTGATTTGTTTATACATAAATTATAACACATAATAATATAACCATGCACATAACCAAACTAATTTGTGACAACTACAAATACCTACGAAAATCTCACCTAACTAGATATACAACATTAATATATATATACAGATTTGGGATTAATCAATATTAAATCATAAAATATGATATGATTACTGTAATATATAAATAAAGTACTAATAGATGATGCCTTTGAGTCCACTTGAATCAATGAATTCCCTTCTCTATTTATGCTTGATCCATCAGATTGCAAGTCTGGAATCGTCAACCTTTCTATCAAATAGTGCTTTTACTTAACTTGAATTGATTTGAGATTATTAAAAATGATATGGGGATTAATTTCGGCCAGCATTCTTGATAATTATGGTAGCCAAAAGTTGTTTTTGGTTAAGGGTTTAGAGATCCATATATATAGCCTTGTACAAGAGAGATATTAGGACAATCTCATTACCTATTCTCTTTTAATTTTAGCCATTCATCTCTAGGTCTAATCCTAAGTTTTAGCCTCCTTCAATAACTTGTCAAAACCGAAATTTCAAGCCCTAATGACGGGCTTTAAACCCATTTAAGCCCAAATCAAAATGCTATGCAGTTAAATCTAGTTTAATCGCTTATTGATATCATATATCGATTGGTACATTTATAACTATTATAAATATATAACAAATTTTATTTCTCAAACCATATTCAAATTTTTATAATTAATATTTTATAAATATTAATTAATTAAATTTATTTATAACAATTATAAACTAATTAAATCATTCGGTCTTAGGGGAATTCATCATTTCAGCTGTGTAACTCTTGGGTGTAAATTTGGTCAGCAATTAACACCGAACTATTTGAATGTTATCGTTCACACGTCACTTAGCAAGTGGTGGCCAAATTTATCACTTAGTCATTTTCAGTACAATCTTATTTAATTTAATAAGCGTTACCCATTAGTGGCATTTATATACACCAATTCTCTTCGTCAAAAACTGTATCACTTAGGATTTATGGAATTTGGTAATGGTCAAAATTCCAATATTGTCCATATTCAACTTTATAGTCCAAACACAAAATCCTTGGTTCAATATAATAATTATTATTAACGGCACTACTCTGCCAGAGATTTTGACTTTGGGTTGACTTGAGTTGACCATGATACTAACCTCATATAACTGAAGTGACGAATCCTTACTTGAATAGTGTCTTCCTTCCAATACTTCCACTCGACCCAACTATAATCACTTGATGGATGTCGTTCCATGAGTTGACTATAATCAAAGTAGATTTTTTCATATTGAAGGTTGACAGTATTCTCAAGTCGAAAGAATTGTGTAAGTTAGCCACATCGATATTTTCTGTTTGACCTTAGTTATATTAACCAACAAAAAACTACTGAGTGAGTTGTTCTATAGCTATCCAATAACTATCAGTACATAACCTCTAGGTGCCCCCCAACAGTCATGAGTAATACACTGCCCAACATTTGGAGAGCATTACGTACTCTAGTCTCAACGGATACATCGATATCCAGTGTCGATGCATCTTGACTAGGAACATTTAAAATGATGTGTTTTGTAACAATGTGATCCAATACTCATGATTACAACTAATTGTAATTGCTATCCCAAACACGTCATTTATGGATTTTCTGTTAAATATATTTTTAATTAAACATTTAATTATTTATAACATATTATAACAAAAAAAAGAAACACCTTTATCGAACAAGAATTGATTTCGAAGTTAATAAATTACAAAATTGCCCTTATGGCATACCCCTAACACTATTACATAGCAACCACCGCTTAAGCCTTGGCTCGGCCAACATAGTAAATTTTATGAATCTTTGGATCTAAGGAAAGAGTCAGATGACGTGAGGATAGCCCCAGCCGAGCTAACGATTAACATCCTGGTTGATTAGGATAACCCCTCTCCAGTCCTAAAGGTCAGATCTTAGCTTAGCATGAAGATGAAGAAGGAGTTCTTTGGGCAAACCTGGATGTGTTTTCCTGGATATATTCTGATATGTGTGGAATATCACCGGAGATAACATGTCGTATATTGAATGTGAACCCACGATGCCCTTTAGTGCAATAGAAGAGGCACAATTTGGGTTCATAGTGTTGAAATAAGATAAGTATAAGTTGAAGGCTAACGGCTTCATCCGCGATGTTATATACCCTGAATGGGTATAAATTCCAGTGTTAGTCAAGAAACTTAACAAAAAATGAGGGATACGCATCGACTATTCTGACTTGAATAAGGCATGCCCAACTACCGAACATGAACTATCATCCTTCATGGATGCATATTCCAATTAAATCATATACTAAAGCACATTCTAGATCAAGACCACACTAGTTTCATCACTATTTTGGGATTGTATTATTACAGTTTCGTCGTTCAGACCGAAGAACGTAGTAGCTACTTACCAGAGATTGGTAAATTCAATGTTCAAGGATCATATTGGGTGTACAATGGAGGTCTAGATAGATGATATGCTAAGTAAATCATAGTGGTCGGGAACCATATGAGAGGCCCCTCGAAGATACTTGATGTGCTTTAGAAGTAGGGGATGAAGCTCAATCCATTGAATTGTTCTTTCGGAGTTACGTCAGGCAAATTTTTTAGGTTCCATAGTAAATTCAAGGTGCATAGAAGCTAACCTAGAATGGATTAAAGCATTGAGAGATGTTGAAGCCCTAAAGACAAGGAGGGAAATGCAGAGCTTCAATAGAAAGATCGTTGTAGAGTCGATTCATCTCTAAAGCGATGGATAAGTATGTCATTCTTTGATGCCCTTAAGAAGGAGAAAGGGAAGTTTGTCTGGATGGAGGAATGATAAAAAGATTTCCAGACCTTACTTGATCACATAGGGATACCACTGGTCTTACTAAAGTCGTTGAAAGGAGACGACTGATTTGTTTATTTAGCTGTATCTATTCACGCACTGAGTGCTTCCCAAATACGTGAGGAATCCAAGATTCAAAAGCCTGTGTATTACATCAGCAAGTGATTCACTGGAGTAGAGAAGAACTATCCAAAGTTAGAGAAGCTAGCTTACTGCTTGTTGATCACTTCAAGGAAGTTGCAACCATACTTCTACGCTCACCCGATAAATATGTGGACTTATCAACATTTGAGACAAGAGTTGCACTGACCCAAGACTTTGGGAAGGTTACAATAGTGGGACTTCCAGCCAAGCCAATATGATATAACCTATTATCTTAAGAGGGCAATATAAGAATGGGCATTAGATGCTTTTGGTGCCGAATTCACTACCCGGGATAGAGAATCAAAGGAAGATGTTGTCTGACTAGCTCAGTGGAAACTGTACATAAATAGAGCATCCAATGAATGTAATTCTAGTGTAGGAGTGATATTAATAATCCCAGAGGAATTGACAATCTATTATGCCTTAAAACTTGATTTTCCCGCAACAAACAATGATGCTGAATACGAAGCACTGATCGCGAGGCTTAAGATAAAGAAAGAATTGGGATTCATAATATTGCATATATACAACGACTCTCGATTGGTGGTCTGTTAGGTGAAAAAGTAATTTCAATCTAAGGGAGCAAGACTTGCCTGTTACTTGATGGAAGTTCTAGAACTGCTGAATGCGATTAAATATTATATGATAACGCATTCTCAGGGAGGAGAACATAAAGGATGATCCGTTGGCCAAGCTGGCCAGCTCTGGGGATGCACAGCTTATGGGATTAGTTCCAATGGAGGTTTTGTCAGCTTCGAGTATCGACAAATGGATGTCGATTAGATCTTGGAGGCTGAGGTGGAAAAGGAGTTGTGGATGATTTTGAACAAGGAATATTTATTGAAGGGAACTCTCTCAAGTGGAAGAAATGATCGAAAGAAACTCCTATACAATGTACATGATTTATTCTCCAAGAAGGAGTACTATATAGGAGAGGATTGTCTGCTCCCCTACCACGATGTGTCATCAAGGAAGAAGCTAAGAAGATTTTGGCTGATGTACATGAAGGGAGTTGTGGTGATCACACTAGGGGTCAGACTTTAGCAAGGAAGATTCTTCGCTACAGATACTTTTGGTCAACAGTCAATGGGATGCGGCTGATTACACTAGTAAGTGTGATAGGTGCCAAAGGTTTGCAAAGACTCTTAGAGCCCTATCCATAGAACTTAAGCAGTCTATGGTCATTTGCAGTTCAAGGACTTGATATAACTGGTGTGCTACCGATGTCCAAAGAAGGAGTGAACTATGTCATTGTTGCAATTGATTATTTTACAAAATGGGCTGAAGCAGAACCAGTAGCCATAATCACTACGAAGAAAGCGATCAACTTTGTTATAAAAAACATCATATGCCAATTTGGGGTTCCACAAAAGATTAACACCAACAATGAAACCCAATTTGAAAGTAATGAATTCAAGGATTTTAGCAACAAATATTGAATTGAGAAAAGCTTTGCAGTTGTAGCACATCCGTAAGTAAAATAAACATGTGGAGGCGGTAAACAAGATCATCAAGTCCATCTAGAAGAAATGGTCGATGAAGGCCAAGGCAACATGTCGACGAATTACCCCTAGCATTGTAGGCTTACAAATCCATGACCGATCATACTTCATTCGCTTTGGTCGATGGATCAGAGGCTATGATTCCAATTGAATTGGAAGTTCCTTCTCATTAAAGAACTCATTACAATCCCAAGACGAATGAGGAACTCTTGCTTGAGTCCCTTGGCATGATCGATGAGAAGAAAGAAGAACCTAATTTGAGGGTAGTTGCTCGCTAGAAAAGGGTAGCACGAAAATTCAATGCCAAGATCAAGAATCGGACCTTTGAGATTAGCGATCTCATTCTAAAACGAGTCTTTCCTAGTCCAGGGGCACTTATCTCAAATTAGAAAGTTCCCTTTGCAATCAAACATAAGCTTGGAGAAAGAACTTTCAAGTTGGCGACTGCTTATTGAATTTCAATTCTGAAAGCATAGAATGGCGAGCACTTGAGATGCTAATACACTTAGATGTATCTTTGTAAGTACCTTAGTAGACTCTAATGTAATAAGGTAGAGTCTATCATTTGTATATTTATAAAAGGAATTCGCTTTGGGGATCAATGGAACTGTATTCTCAATAGCCTGACTTTATGTTGTGTGAACAACACCGAGAATGAATATTCTGTGTTTTGAAAATGCAGATATCTAGGTAACCATAGATAAGTATCGATGGACTTCTTTAATCCAGGGTCATATCGTGGGAGTATAATCACTAGGGTAGATTTTGACGATTCACCCTTTACCTCAAACCTTCGACAATTGCCTAGAGATAGGAAAGGTCTAATAACGATGCCAAAAGATAGGCATCTTAAACATTAGGTCCCGTAGATAAGACCAGGTAGGAGATGGGTTCTCCTTTTCCAATATGATCAACGCCTAGAGGTAGGCAAGACCAAGCATGGATGTCCAGAGATAGATGTCCAAAACATCACTTCCTAGAGATTGGAAGAGAGGTGAAAATCCAACCACATCTTTAGCCAAATGAAACTTAACTAAAGACAAGCCAGGTAGGCAACAGAGTTAGCCAAACGATTATAATTCTGCTAGCCAATGAAGAAATATTTTGGCAGCAATGAACAGAATGAAATGAAAAAGTACATATATGCAATGTAAGAAGTGGTTCATACATACGGAGTTATGATGAATAACAATGTTGCGCTAACTAAGATACGATTACTATAGACATGAGTAAGCTAGATATAAAGGCACCAAACATAATAGAATGAAAGTCCGAAAGAAAAAGCAATTTTACACACAGCTAAAAAATTTCACAAGCAAAAGCGGGGGACGTACCCACACAACAATGGCTTACATACACATGTGAAACCAAAAAATTAAAACAAACAACTACATAGAAACATGTAACATCCTAAAAATTTAATGAGAGATCTAATAAGAAAATTAAATTTAAATAAAACAAGGACTAAAATGAAAATTTTCACTGATGTTCGTAGTTGGCTACGAAACTTTCACCATTGTGTTCATCGCAATTTTCTGGTCGACCGTATGTTGTGTTAATTCAAGAAAAATCAGCTGCTTCATGACATATTCGAATGGCTCTGATGCGTTGCTTTATGGCCAAGTTATAGATGAATGTGCATGATAAATCTGAAGATTCGCCAACTTGAATCCAATGGTCGAAACTATCTTCCAATCCTTATAAATCCAAGCCTAACCTAACCCTAAAATCCACATAATAGTTCACTGTAATGAAACTCTTTCCAGTTTCAACCTCTTCTCTAAACCCTAAGGTTTCTTAAAATTAAAATAAAATCAACCCTAGAAGAATACAAGAATTATAAGTAGACAGAGCAAACTGAGCAAGTGGAACTAGTATTCAGAGAGGATATTCGCAGGCAAAGCGAATAGGAAGTGCTTAGGCTTGAGGTGAGTGGGAACAATTTTGATGAGATGATTATTGCAGTTAGGTTTAACTACTCTAATTTATTTAGGGTGTTAATAAATTATAATTTGAATTGTAAAACCCTAATTTGAAATCTATATACTAGGGTAGAATTGAAATCACTATAATTGGTTAAATCTAATACTGATGCTAGTATACCCTTTTTAATTAAATTATAAACCCTTAAAATCAGAAACCCCTGAATCTGTAAACTCTAGATCTTACAAATTGATATTGAAATTTAAAAACTTAGACTGGTCAAATTAGTACTTAGGGTTCACTGTATATTAAAATTAACAACCGGAACTAACTGAATTAAAAATCGACATTAAAATCAATGTCAGAATTCATGAACCCTAAAATTTACTTCACGACTGATTCATCCCTGATCCCCAGCGGTTGACCAGTTGATGTTGACCAGTTAAGATTAGCAGTCTACCAACTAACTTGTAAACTACAGAATTTGTACCTCGACCTAAGGCCTGGGTTAGCAATAAAAATTATATAAATTAGATAAAAAATATATAAATGATAGTTGCTTGTTTAAGCCTACTTAGGGGCTAAATGTGTATGTTAGAAATAGTAGGGAAGCTAGTTCCCTACCAAAGGATTCTAGGTCGTTGCAGTTTTGGGTAAATGTTGCTTACATAACTTGGGGGTCGATTATTCAACAAGGGGCGATTCTTATCGCAAATGGTATTAACAAGAGGTTCCACGGTGGATGCGCAACACTAACGAGGATGCTTGATGGAGTGTGGTCTGGCATAATGGGAATCCTAATATGCACGATTTCTAACACGACGTGATACAGTTTTGATGGAGGATCCCATCACGTACAATAAGAGGCCAATGCTATGATCGAGAGGTGGATAAAAATAAGGACGATGCGACACTTCGACAAGTCGGTATTGAGTGTTCCCCCTCGATGCGTAGTTGGGATTACATGTAGTAGTCAGGGGAAAATCATTTCCTCGGTAGCCTAGGGGAAGTGATATTAGTGGGGAATAGTCTTCACAGTACCTTTATGCAGTGATATAGGTGGAAATTTATTTCCACAGTAGCCTAGGGACGGTGCTTCCTTATTAGGTAGCTCTAGGAGCAGTGGCCAATCATTAGTTATGAGGTTTGATATGTAGCTCGATCCTTGTAGTAACCTATACCAATTGTAGTGTAGGTATGTACTGAACAAGAACCATTAGGTAGTGGACCTTAGGAACTCACAAATACTCATAGCATACCCTATGTCATCTGGAGTAGTATTAAAGTTCACTTCACATGATCATCACACATTAATCTTGTACTCATTTACCAGACTTTCGTCTGACCTACTTTTTTTCAAAAAAATTCAAGTACGTTCTCTCAATATGGTCCTAATCCCTAAGGAACCTTGAACCTCGCTCTGATACCGACTATGACAACCTGCACCTTCCGACACACCGATCAAAAGCCTAGGGTGCCTTATGAGCTCCTATCATGCCGAGAAATACAGATCGTCGGGCTTTTTATAATATTATGGAGACTAATATAAGAAGATATAATCCAAGATATACAGGACTTTCAAAACTCACAGTGAAAGGAATAAAACATATAGCAGAGAAAAATGTTCTTCTCAAAAAATATTCGAATCACAGTCTCGGAAAATTAATATGTGGTTCAATACATAGTACATAGAAAATATCATTTCAAATCTGATAAAAGAGATAAAATGCACTGATAAGATAGATAAATACATGGAGAGCAAATATGATAAAAAGCAGTCTCCAAATATAAGCTCAACTCTCTAAGTATCAAGAACGGGTCAATCATCTGTTGCCCTATCCACCCGTGATAGGGAAAAGAAGGAGAAAAAAAGTGGGTCAAACAAAAGTTCAATGAATGAGTAAAAATTTAATATGTAATGATCATGTGTAATTAACTTTAATACTACTCAAAGTAACATAGGGTGTGCTACGATTATCCGTGAGTTCCTAAGGTCCACTACCTAAGGGTTCTTGTTCAATACATACCTACACTACAACTTGTATAGGTTACTACAAAGATCAAACTACATATTGAACCTCACAACTAATGATCGACCACTGTTCTTAGAGCTACCTAATAAGGACACACTACCCCTAGGCTACTGTGGCAATAAATTTCCACATATATCATCGCATAAAAGCTATTATGAAGACTATTCCCCACTAATTTCACGATTTTCCCTTGACTACTATACGTAATCCCAACTACGCATTGGGGGGGTGGAGTACCCAATACCGACTCATCAAAGTGTCTCATCATCCGCATTTGTACCCACTTCTAGATCGTAGTGTTGGCCTCTTATTGCATGCATCGGGATCCTCCATCAAAACTGTATCACGTCGAGTCAGACATAGTGCATACCAGGATTCATGTTATGCCGGACCACATTCCATTAGGCATCCTCATCAGTGTTGTGCATCCACCGTGGAACCTCCTATGAGTGTCATTTGCGATAAGAATCGCCCATTGCCGAATAATCGATCCCCAAGTTAGGTGAGCAAAGTTTACCTAACACTGCAACGATCTAGCATCCTTTGATAGAGAACTAGCTTCCCTACTGTTTATTACATACGCATTTTAGCCCCTAGGTAGGCTCAAACAAGCAACTATCATTTATGTAATTTTTATATAATTTATATAATTTTTATTGCTAACCTAGGCCTTAGGTTGAGGTTCAAATTCTACAGTTTACACATTAGCTGGTTGACCGCTAATCCTAACCGGTCAACCGTTGGGGATTAGGGGTCGACCAGTCATGAAGTAAATTTTTGGGTTCTTGAATTTTAACATTGATTTTACTGTCAATTTTAATCCAGTTAGTTCTGGTTGTTGATTTTAACTTACAATGAACCCTAAGTAATAATTTGACCAGACTATATTTTTAAATTTCAATATCAATTTTAAAATCTAGAGTTTACAGATTCTTGGGTTTCTAATTTTAAGGGCTTACAATTTAATCAAAATGGGTATACCATCATCAACATCAGATTTAACCATTTCTAGTGATTTCAATTCTACCTTAGTATAGATTTCAAATAAGGGTTTTACAATTTCAATTATAATTTACTAACACCCCAAATCAATTAGAATAGTTAAACCTAACTTTAATAATCATCTCATCAAAATTGTTCTTACTCACCTCAAGCCTAAACTCTTCCTATTCGCTTTGCTTGAGAATCTCCTCTCTGAATGCTAGTTCTGCTTGCTCCATCTACTTCCAATTGCTTGTATTCTTCTAGGTTAATATTATGATTTAAAGAAATTTTAGGGTTTAGAGGAGAGGTTGAAATTAGATAGAGTTTCGTTACAGTGAGCTGTTATATGGATTTTAGAGTCAGGTTAGGCTTGAATTTGTAGGGGTTGGAAGATAGTTTAGGCCATTGGATTCAGGTTGGTGAATCTTCAAATTTATCGTGCACGTTCATCTATTACTTTTCCATAAAGCAACGCAATATAGCTATTCGAACACGTCGCGAAGCAGCCGATTTCTCTCGAATTTACATAGCCTATGATCGATAGCCCTGGCCCCTTGGTCGACAGCTACCGGACGACGTTCGACCCTTCTGGGTCGACCGGTCTCCATGTTAATTTGTGTATATTTTATTTTTATTTTCTTATTTTATTTTCCAATTCTTCCAACAACTGCAACTTTTTCGTATTAACTCCAATTTCGAAGTGTTATATATGAAAATCGTCCAAAAAATTGTTGCAAAAACAATGGTGAAAGTTTCATAGCCAAATTCGGACGTTTATGAAGAAAAAAATTCAGCCCTTGTTTTATTTAAATTTAATTTTCTTATAACTATTCTCATTAAATTTTCTGGGTGTTACAAAAGACGACACCCAAACTCACTTCCTATTCTTCTTCTTGCTCTTCTTTCCCTTTAGAGAAGATGAAGTTAGCCTTTTGCTAGATCTTCCCTTCTTTCCCCTAGTCGGGTAAGCTATGGGATCTATATCCCAATCATAGTTGCTCCCTAGAGATTTAGGAGCCTCAACTTGAATGCTCCTTGTTGGTGGAGCAGAAGCTGGAATGACAAGTGGCAGTATGGGCAAAGAAATCAAAAGAGGGGAAGGAACATCATCAATCCTTTTCTTTTTAATTTCCCTAGCCTTTTTGATTTGTAAGGTCAGCATTGATGGCCTGGACTTATGCTAAGTGGCCCTCATAATGGCTATGTCCTCATCCCATTGAATCACATTGGGATCATCCATAGCCTCTTTAGCCAACGCGTGAATCTTCTTTAAGTCAGGACCAGAAGTTAGACTAGTTGACGAAGTTGGGATTTGAGTTGGGGCAGACAAAATGATGGATTCGGTCATTGAAGCTTGAGTGCCCAAAACTACATTTCCTTCTGGTAAGTGGGCAAGAGTAGGTAGGCCTAAAACTTGAAAGTAAAAATAGAGGTTAGAAACATCGATGTGTGTCAACCGAGCCTTCTTAACATAGGAGAAGTTAGTGATATACCTCTAGGAGAAGTAGAGAATGTTTAGAAAGGAATCCCCATATAACTCTCCCGGTGATCGGAGATAGAATATGAAGTTTTGGAATGGATTATGGTTGTATATAACCAGGCTTCCCGGGGTTATATTACACATCAACTGAAGATGTCTAGGAAATTGTCATCCTCGAAGTCACCATTGTAGTTGGAGCCGTGGAAGTACCAAAAAGAGGAATAGTAGGCTCAGAAGTAAGAGGCCCTAATATGAAAGAAACGATGGAAATAGAAGTGGCTGGCATTAAATTGCGATTCTTTACTAGGAGTCCCTTAGAAGCTGGAGTTGAACTTTTGTCCAAACCTTTAGAGCCGGAGTTGGGAAGGATTATAGCAGGCACATCAGTAGGAATAGTAGCCTCAACTTCCAATATAATTTTTCCTACGGCAAGTCCTCAAAGAGGTCGTATTTCAACTTATCTTCATTGACCTCAATTCCATAGAGTGCTCTCTCTCTTGCTTAACTATTTGTTCGTAAGCCATGGCTAGCACTATGGGAAATCCCTTATCAAGCCACCTCACATTTTTGAACTTAACGACATTTTCATAGAAGAAAACTAGAGTAGGCTTTTGTAACATCCCGGAATTTTCGACTTTCGAAAATTCGACATCGATACTCACTTTATCGACTGCCGAGCCATCGAATGCCGGAAACCCGAAAAGTTATGGTTTTAAGAAGAAGAAAAAGGTAGAAGAAGAAGAAAAGAGTAGAAGAAGAAGAGAAGAGAGAAGAACAACAATAGAAACAGAAACAATATCAGAATCTCACATATCGTAGTGGAATAATATATAATAGATGAATCAATATTCTTTTAAATCAAAGAACTATATCATTTTATACTTTACATCAATCATCAGAGTCAATATACAACTCAATACAACAATGGACAGTTATATAAACTTGTCCTCATACACAGAATACACAGCGGAATAAATACTATCAGATACAAATACTACGTCTCGCCATCCAGCTTGCTTCCAAAGCTCCAGAATATCCAGAATATCCTGATAACATAACTCTAGGCTGCCCGTGTGGAAATTTGTGGGCACCCAGAGTTTAGAAGGGAACAATAAACTCCGAGTCAGTCATGGTGACTGGTGTGAGATCGTAAAACAGTTTATTCTTTAAAACAAAAACGGGATAATTTTTTTTTAAAGTCAATTCGAAATGCTTTTGGAAAATGAAACTACCATAAGACCTCCCACCACACACACAATGCAAACGCAGACTTGGAGGAGATTTCTTCTTATGTTAGTCAAAGATGCTTACTACGCAAAATCAAATCATTTTTGATATTATTATTAGTGCATAGTGGAAAACATTTCGAAAGTATAATATAAATCTTAGCCAGCATAGGTACCATTATATTATGCATGCTATAGCTGCCTCCTGAGGAGACAGGTTATACAATTGAAATCGTAAAGGCTCGTATTGTTTCTTTGGATTTCCAACAAATGGTCAGGCTAAGGAACTTCCTCTTCCACGATGGGTACGTCCCTGGAATAGACGACCCGAGAACCTAACCAGATCTCTGCCAACACAAGGCCGGGTTACCTCTGCAAAAATATGTAACTACTGACACGCGTATGCCATCCCCCGATCGTCACCGATCTTCCCGAGGATCCCCGATTCGCAACAACCACAAAGTAATAAATTTGCAGCAACCACAGAGGTTAAGTATCTAGGCTCCATACCATGATACCACCTTTATCCAGAAGGAATGACATACACTAAGGGGCGCTACTCCCTAGAACCTTGCCGCATCCTTCCTGTTTTGACCATTTCCGGGGTGTGAGGCTCGACGAAGTCTCGTCCACAAAGCTACGCTTTCTACAAAGCTATGCTTCGGTCAAACAAATGATCAACCTATGATCACAAAGATATAAGATCAAACAAATGATCATATCACAAATGATCAAACACTGATCACTTCACAGCAACACTTAGTATGCCACGTTACCAAATTGGGAGTATATCGCTGATGAATTTCAACTACATAACCTCTGAGCTCGTACGTCTCAGAGAAGGGTGTTAAGCTAAGAGAATAAATTCTCCGCCACCAACAGAAATGTATTTGAAAGAAATCAGCTTTATATCTCAAATTGTAACGTCAGACACACAATCCATACAAGTCTGTTCCGGGATCGAACAGAACCGAAGGCACTTCTCACGAAGCCCTTGCATATCCGGATAATTTTCTAATCACGTCCGGACTTCCCGTCACTAAGGGTGATAAAACCTCTAAATCGGAGATCAGCCGATGTAGAGTAACTCGACGGTAATCCTTCCGTTTTCAAAAATATCCGGTCTTCAACACCGGTCTTCGAATGCAATTCATAACGACGTATCACATATTCGGAATGGGTTATACGACCCCATGGTCCTTTCCCGGCTAACCCGAATAGTGAGCGATTACTCAAAAATAAGTGTGGCATTCAAATTCATCCAATTCACAACAAATACCATTCAAGGTAATTATTGATAGTCGGTTATTTAACTATCAATAAAGATGCGCAACATCACCAGATTCCAAATAATTTTCCCAATTATTTTATCTTCCAAAGTATCTTTACTAGATATAAAATTTCCACACTTCAAAAATAAATCAATGTTTATTTTTCTAAACAGTTTCCCTTTCCTTTATAAATTCCATATTGAATTTATATTTCAAAATATCTACCGATATACGATTCTCAAATCGATTTCAAATATTCAATTTCATTTTATCTTTAAAAAGATAAAATCTCAAAACGTTTCATTTCATTTTGGAAAACATTCCCATACTTATTTAATAATAAGTATTTCACAAATCATTTATTTTCAACACTTGGAAAATATTCTATATACTTAAATCAAAATTAAGTATATATTTCATCTTTTAAGGAAATCATTTACTTTGACAACATTTATTTGAGTCAAAATGAATGTTACGTAAAACATCGTTACGACGACTCAAAATCACTAGTATAAGGATTCGGATTTAGATAGATATATAAATCCCAATACTACATAAAAAACATTTCCTTTTGGAAACCATTTACTATAACAACAGTGTTATAGTCCACCATTTCCTTATTTTTCGAAAACGTCTATTTCAACAATAAATGTTGAAATCTATGATTTCGATATTCATTATATTTGAAAACATCTTTAAAACAATTAACTTCATTTCAAATATCACTTTCCCAAAACCATATCCATTTTACTTAAAAATATATTCACTGTCCAAAATCGTGAATATACTTCACTAACCACATTTCAATCTTTTTTTCACATTTATTTCAAGAATTATCCACTGTCCAAAATCGTGGATAAAATTCCCTTAATAATCTCTATATTTAAATTCATCAAATTCGATTGATTTCCGAATTTATAAAACAACGTTTATAAATTCCATTTTCTATTTTCTATAACAACTCCGGTTTATAAATCTCATTTGTACTTTATAACAATTTCAACTTTAAAAAGAATCATTTATGAACAAATTCGATCAATATTCCATTTAAAGGCAAAAATCCAATTTATAAGTAAATTACTTATAAATCCTTTATTCTACAACTTCATTCATTTTTAACTTCACAATATAAATCTATTAATTTCATTCACTTATGAAATCCA
The DNA here is from genome assembly GCA_030737815.1 of Allium fistulosum. Classification (NCBI taxonomy): domain Eukaryota; kingdom Viridiplantae; phylum Streptophyta; class Magnoliopsida; order Asparagales; family Amaryllidaceae; genus Allium; species Allium fistulosum. The sequence goes on from CM060908.1 coordinate 915,250,517, forward strand.
TTTATACTTCTTTTTAACACTTATAAAAATTCGTTTTTATAAGCCCAATATTTTGATTTATAAAATATCAATTTTATAAATCTTTTTATACAAATCGTTTATAGTTATTCAAAAATCCCAACTTAAACCATTTTATAAATAAATCAACTATTTATTTCAAACATCACACTTTGGTTAAATTTCACCAAAAATCTTAACTTTTATAACTTTAAAATTTTAGACACTTATTTATTTGAAATAAATCAATTCAAAAATTCAATAAAACGTCTATTTTCAAAAATCACTTTAAAAATACTTTTAAAGTAAAAGTCGTTAGTTTTAAACTTCAAAACTGAATCCGATGATGCAACAACACCAATTAGTCAATCACAACAACAAACATCATATATCAATATGATAACAGAATACATCGATATCTGTAAATAAATAAATACTGGTGAGGAATCCAGTTGGATCCCTCCAACCTGTTTCCCTGCATCCACAGATGTTAGCACAATACCAATTCCACTTCGAGGTGGAATATCGCGGTATATGGGTTTTATAAAATCATCCGCTTACTAACGGCGCAATAGGGTCTCATCCGCTATACGAGGCGGGAAATCATCAATCCAATATATACATATGCCAATATGTATATATTGCTATATATATAGATATATCCTACTATATCTAATATCACATCCAAATAGCAATCATATCAATCAATAAATAACTGCAATACCAAATATATTTTGAGTGAGAAAAATCTCACCTTAGCTTTTAATTTTGCATTCCATTTCCAATCTCGATCCCATTGTCTTGATTTATACCTTGTATAAATATTTTACACCATTTATTAATATTTGAACAATTAATAAATCAATTTCCGTTTTTAATTGTTTAATTCTGATGGTTCTGTTCTAAACCAATTTCTCAATTAATAATTTTATTTAAACAACATTTAAATTTCTTTTAAACCCATTTCTTTTTTCAAAGTCTCATATATATCAAATTTTTTTTGTTTTACTTATGTATTAACTTACTGTAAATCTCTAAAATCATGTACATATACTTATTGTTTTCCTTTTTTGCAAATTAAAACAGTAATCAATTTTTACTGTAAAAATTCTCTAACTGATATATATATATGTAAACTAAAAAAAACAAAAACAAAAACAAACAAAAAATAATAATAATAATAATAATTCGTATATACCTTACTGGCGAAAATCGCGATCGAATGAACACTCTCGCGACTGGAAATACACCGAGCCCTAAGGCCCTGACCTCCTCCATTGCTAACTCTAACATTGCCGACCCCGATCTACCAGCCCTCACCATCAACGCGGCCTCGAGCTCACACGAACTACAACCCTAAATCGATGTCAGCGAGCCCTCACGAATAGCCGTAGCTTTCCACATGCGCGAGCACCATAAGCTCGAGCATCCCCCTAAGAACAGCACGCCAAAACCCAAAATCGAGGAGACGTAGATGATTGTCTCTCAAGTTCACCCACGTTTGACCATCAGCCACCGTCTCAGCCCTTGACAAACGCTGCTGCCTCCCACGCGCTCGCCCACCATCGCGACCCCCACCTGCTCGCGTGAGCTTGCTTTTAATCATCGCGGCATTCTTTTTTTTTATACACGAACGAATACTCGTTCGATTTCATGAAAGAAGAAAAGGGAGAGGCTCACGATTTTATTTGCAAAGAGGGAAAGTGATTTCGATTTTTTTTTTCGTATGGTTTGGGCAAACGAAAGTATTCCTTTTTCTTTGAACTGAATTTGAATTCGTGAATGAAAGAGAAGGAAACCATTTTTTTTCTTCGGCTGTTGAATCGATTTTTTTTCTTTTGAAAGTGAGGGAGAGGACGTGATTATTTAAAAACTGAGAGAGGGATGCTTGGCACGATTTACTGTCGTGATTTTAGGCGTGATTAACGGAAGATAACGTGCCGATGTGACCAGTTTTTAAATTTAAATTCAAATTGAATTCGATAAAGATTCAACGTGTTTATGTGTCGTACGTTCACATAACAGCTCTGATAAATAAGAAATTTGAAATCCGACAATAATTCAATATTACGGACCCAATGGAACTGGTTTCGTCGAATTCCGAGACTGCGCCTCGGACGGCTATTTTCAAATATCGATTCGAACGATAAATTCAAAACTGAGCAAAACAGTTTCAAACTCGATTCTGAAGCTTCTATTATCTTCAGTAATATCAATACGAATTTTAAAAGCCTTCGAAATATTTTTCTTCAACTTAAAATTGAAGATATAAATTTTTATTCAATTCAATAGATTAAATTTTATAATTTAATCGCCAATTTCAAAGTTATATCGGGGATTCAAATTAAATCATCGTTCAAATATTTAAAATTAATTAAATATTTTCAATTTAATTTGTTCAAAATTCTGGGTCGTTACAGCTTTATTTGAGACTTGATTCTGTCCTCGATAGTTTCCATATGAATTTCTGCATCCTTTTGTGTTAACCGAGCATCAAGTAGTTGCTCTTCGTATTCCTAAGCTTGAATGAGAGTGTCATCTTTTTCCTTATTTTTGACCTCTAATGCATCCTTCAATTTCTGAATTTTCAAAGCCTGATCAACGATAATTTTCCAAAAAGTATCATTTTCCAAATAAAGGTTATGACTCTTATGATGCACAGCCTCAAGTTGAGTCTATTGCAATTGAAACTTCTGTTTAAAAGATTTTCTTTCTCCTTCTAACTTCTTCCCAAAGGATGTATGAGATTTCTTGAGTTCATATGGTTCCTTATCCAAATTGGTAATGATACACTTGTTGTCTTGCTCCAATAGCTCCTTTCATTGGAGAGCTGCCATCTTTTCCATGTTACCTTCAAAAAGAGCCTCTGCGAGTCTCCTTCATATATAGTACTGATCGTACATATCATTCACAAAAGTTGTGACCTTTGTGGCTATGTCATGGTGAATATCCTTCAAATGATAAAAAAAATTAACTCCATAAAAGCATAATTTGGGAAAGGCTCTTTGAAGCTTGGTTATTTGAGGATTAAAAGAAGTCTCTGTCATTGCCTTAGAAACATTAGCAGGAGTTTTGTTCTTTGCCAGGTCTTTGCATGGGGGGAATAGAAGTGGCAGTCCTAGACAGTAGATAAGCTATTTGGATTTTTGAATAGACATTATTGGCTGCGTGGCGAGTGATGCCGAAGTGAGCACAGTTGGAGCTTTGGATGAAGGAAAAGGATTAGGTTTTATCGAGTATCATCCATACTTATAGGAAAGGATAGCGAGCTCTATGTTGTATAGGATATGTCCTTCCCGACCCTCAATCATGATCATCACGACATTTGTATTCTTCTTCTCGCCTTTACTGCTCTCTCCTACGACGCCTTGTCGAGTCAGACTCATTGATGACTCACTATGTCAGCACAAGGAATCAGGCTTACGGTAATCAAAAAAGTAACCTCAGAGCTTGTCAAAAAGGTGTTTGCTTCCCATTGTACCTGAAAGAAAAACACAACCGAGTTAAGACATGGAAATCCAGGAACGACGTATACAGTGTAAACATGTGTTGATTTTAAGGGTCGTGTATTGCTAATGTGTCCTAGTGCCCCTTATGGACCGTGCTTATGAAGTTTACTAATAAGGGTTATTTCCCATACAATAATCGAAGCCACTTCTTTACTTAGATGGATGAGAGAACCTACATCATCGGATCGGTATTGTCAAGACCATAAGAAGGGATTTTATCTGGTATGTTCCCAAGTGATCCATATATGTCACCGGTGTTTCCTCATCGACTGAAGCCTGATGTGGCTGTGGAACCAGAAAGGGATAAATGATCTTTAGCTTCGGGAGATGAGGAATATATGGTACTTGATCGTCACCACCCGTCCCTTCAACGAACTCGTGACCGAGGTTCACATCCTTAATACTACCACCGTCCTCATCATTATCATTATCGTCATCGTCATTATCATCTCCTCCTTTTGCAATGTTGTCATCATCATCACCCTCCACATTCTCTTCATGATTAATAAGAAGATCTTTAATAGGTGGAACCTCTCTCATTCCTCTTCAGCTTGAAGCTTGACCTTAGCCTCTTAAGCGGGCTGAGCGCCTCCATGAACAATAAGCACGAGGCTAAGACTGCGATTATTATCCAAGAGGTGGAATTGCCACATCCTTTAATATATGAGAAGAAATTTCATCTTTCATTGTTCGATGGGAATGGCCTGTAGAAGAGTACGTGCCAGAGTTGCACTACGAGGTCTCCTCAGAATATCTGTAAAATAAAGAAATTAGTAATCCAAATGGAATTAACTCCATTAAAATGAAGTATGACAGTAAAACTTACATCCTGGTAGCCATTTTTGGGAAAAACTTGGTGGATAACATACAAAGAAGTATTCGTCTTTGAAATAGCTAAGTTTATTCCAAAGACTGGCAATGACACGGCAGCCTTTAGATAGTTCCAAATAAGTGAGAGAAAGACTTTCTTTTCGTTTTTTAAAACCGTATAGATAACAAATCTCCTTCAATATGGGCACCCTGCCCAAATGATGAAGACATACCATGTACATGCTATTTAATAAAGCATGGCTATTCGGATGAAGCTGGAGAGGGGAAAGCTTCATAAACTGAAGAACAAGAGGGATGCATTCGGAAAGACAAATATATCGATTGCAAGTAGTATAGCCCTTGGGTGGATTATGGACACGATGAAAGGGCTCTAGAACCAGAATGTCACCATGCCTCTCGCAAATTCTATTAAAACCCGCTTCATCTAACTTGTACGTAGGAGAGTTTGGAGGATTACCCAAAATTATAGCACCTTCCAGGTTAATATTGAGGGCAACCCCTGCAAAAGCTTCATCCATCGTTAAGAAGGAACCACCTTTAGAGACTGCTTATCGGATGACAAGGCGATTGAGGTAAGAAATATAATGAAGTAGATGGTGCTAAAGATGTAGAAGTAGAGGACGACTCTATTGTAGGTGGAACAAACTCTGATGTAGACTAACCTACACCTAATGCAAAGAGACCGAGGAACATCTATAATCCATAACTATTGAAAAACTCCACATATGAGCATGGTAGGTAGAATTTAATTTTGATCTTTATACTAAAATAAAACCTGTGTGGCTGATGTATAAGACCCAACTGATGTCAAAGTGTACTGACCAATCATATCTTATACATTAAGAAGAACAATGATATACAATTCAATCTAGGCAGTGTGTATCCTATGTCTAGAGCACGGTGAATGCGAACACTCTATGTAGATAGCTCACTCGTGCTGGTAAAAGAGCACCATCGCACAATAGAACTATGTCACAGATTTTACACATTATCATAGGATTTACAATAGCAGAACCTTCATCCAGAGCGACATGGGATTTCTCTTTGTAGGTACATCAGAGTGAAGTGTCTGATTTAATACAGTGGTGAAAAGTCCATTTAAATGCTAGAGCGCATTCGATGTGATCATTATCTAAAACTGTCCCACCTGAACTTGTCTATCAGTCCATACTCGACCAAAACCAGCTCATGATATTCACCTTCCTACTTTGTATATAGAAAATTTTGGGCAGATCCTGAAAACCTAAGGCCATACAAAATCTCAAGCCAAAGCTTGATGTAACTTGACGCTGACCCAAAGCAAGTATTAAAAGGCAACGACCCAAGTTGTGCCTAGAGAATTCATGGGAAAACTTTAAGTTATCTCCAAATTTCTCAAGGCCAAAACTATGTTCAAGTTTTTTGAATGCCATGGTCAACTCAAAGGGAAAGATGAAGTTCACTTATGGCCGAATGTAACTGACCATCCATAGCCAACACCAACAACCCCCAAGTTTGGGGCCACCTACCTATTTCCTGAAGGTGATGAAAGGGGTGGCAACGACACAAGGAAGTTGAGTTAAAACTCAAGGTGAATCTAGGAGAAGTCATTTAATTTAGGGTTAGATGGGTTAATCAAATGCTAGTGGCAAAGCTGATAGTTGACAGTGAGATAACAAGACAACGACGATGGTGGAAGTTTGAGTTAAAGTCCTCAAATGGAAGTTTGGGTTCGAAGATTACTAAGGAAAAATGAGGAAGTGGAGATAGAAAATTACTTAAGTAATTTTTGTAACCTAGATTTCGCCTCAAAACATGGTACAAGTCATGCTTCACAACTCGGTACCGAGTTGTAAAAATAAATAAAAAAGAAATAAAAAAAGAAAATGAATTGGTAATGGAAAAGAAGGCATGCTTTGGAGGAACGAAATCCTACCTACTTGACCAAACAAAAGAAAGGACTTCCAAACTTTCCAGACTCCAAATAACGGACTTGAACTATACACTTCAGCTCTTATATCATCCAAAGGATATGGATTTGTAATTGCTCAAAGTGACACGACGATCTAGAGAAGATGCAAAGCTTTGTGAAAACAATTCGGAGAATGAAGACATCTATTCAGATCAGTGTCTGAATTCAATTGCTTGTCTTGATCCAAAGCATACCTTGTTGACACAAGGTATCCTTTAGGGGGCAAGTGTTATCATGCTTTTGAACTAAGCTATATCTCAATGATTCAAAGGCATTAAAAGGTCATGGAAAAAACCATAAATCCTAAAGTACAATTTTGGAAATTAGAATCCAAGTGAAGTCCAAAGAATATATGTTGAACTTCACTTATCACTAGCAGATACATAACTATTTTTTAGACAAGTCAATTAGCCATAAGGAAGAGATGCAAAAATCAACTAATTCCTCAAGTTGGTACCGGGTTGGGTCTCTCAACTCGGTACCAAGTCAAGATTGTTGGTTCAACACACTCACTTTATGAAGTTGGAGAACAAAGGCAAGCATAGAAAAGATCACAAGTCGATGCCGATTTGTAAGGGTTAACTAGGTATCGAGTTGACTTTACCCATGCCGAGTTGGCTACGATCTCTTTCTGGAGCCTCCTACCGGATGTGGAGAAGGTTTCAGAGGTTATCTCACCGATCTTCATATAAATAGAAGGAGAGAGGCACAATAACAGGATCTTTTCTTTACTTTTTGAGTTAACTAATTTTACCCCGACACTCTGTTGGATCTTTACCTAACCTGTAAGCAATTGATTTATAAAATCACAGTTGTAAAGAATCTTAGAAATCATCAACAAAGTTTAATTAAGTGGACGTAGGCCAGAGTGTTTGCTAAACCACTATAAATTCTCTTGTGTTATTTGCCTTGTTTTTCATTTATTTCTTTACTAATCTCTACCTATAATCTGATTGGGTGTTTGTCCAACTTTTTGCGCAAACAATATATATACATAAATATTTAAAACATTTCTTAATATAATAATACTTTAATATCATTATACATATATTTATTAAATAATAATTGCTTTCGGATTAATAAGAAAAAAAATATTTTTCTAGACGAAAAGAGCTTTGTGCATATATATACATTGAATATTTATTTTATAATATATATAAATATACATTTATATAAATGCATTTATGTTTAAAATGGTTTAATGCATAAAAATATGTTTAAAATAAAAATATATTATATACACTAGTGTAAATCACACGTATGTGCACCTAATAGTTGGAAATATTTACTTTTTATTTAATAAATTTTTTTATGGATGAATATGTGCTGTAAACGCAAAAGCTTTGGTAATTACAGCACTTTTATTTCAAGCAAATTGACAATAAAATTCCATTGATGGGTGGTTGGTAAGGGAATGTCGATGGAGGTTGCAACTGATGGTGAGATTCCACTGATGGATGTAGGGCATTTTCGGAATTTCAAAAAAGCACCGTAGAAATCTATTCATTGAATTCTCTTTATTAGTTTTGTGTGTGTGTATTGGTTATATACAAATATTATTTTATATATTATAATATTAACATTTAATTAGTCAAAGATATTTCAATTAATTAATTTAGATCTATATTTGAATTTGAAAATATTTTATCAAATCAAACTTAGAATTTAACATTGGATTTGAATTTAAAACATATGACTTAGTTAAACTTGGATATTTTAACTTTAAATTTGATATTAAATTTTTTGACTCGGTCAAATTATGTTATATATTTTAATTAAATTTTATTTTATTAATACAAGTCTATTAAAAATATTATATATGCATATATATTTTATGTTAAGTAACTTTTAGGAAATCAATATACATACATACATACATATATAGCGAATATATGCATGATTGATATAAATCCCAATATCCACTCATATATATTAACCATGTCCTTATATATCATATCATCAAGTTAAAATTATCATCAATGCATTTGTATGCGTGTGTATGATGTGTTAACACGTATATATGCTAATTAAACAAATAAATAAAATCAAATAAAATTTAATTTTATTTAATGTAACTAGATTGGATCTAGTAAAACCCATTAGATTATTTAGTCCACTATGATCCAAATAAGATTTTTTTTTAAATCTACCCATTTCACCTGTTGTAGATCGACCTAGTTCCAACATCTCTTAGTTGAATTTGGTTTTTTTATTGAAGCCTCTACGGACTTTGTTGAAGTATAGTATTGGGCATAAGTTCAGTCCCTTATAAATCATTTAGACAAAATCCAATTTCTAATACGTATTAAGTTATACCCTAAGTAATGATATTTTGTGCATATTTTTTTGTCATCACCATATCACTAAGAAATATGAAGTTTGGTCAAAGGTCAAAAACTTTAATAATATCTGTAGTTAATTATGTAGTTCCACTTAAAAGTCCTTAGTTCAATCTAATAACATTATCGATTAAACCATTTATTATAGTAAGAGATGTTGACTTTAAGTAGACTACCAATCACAATGATCTAACCTTCAACAATGAAGGATACAAATCCACTTTTGAGTAGTGTCAACCAATACCCAACTATGCTCATAACATGATTATGATGTCATGTGATTGACCATAATCAAAGTACAATTTAAATTTTTAATATAAACAATACTCTCAAGTCTTAAGACTATTGCACATCATTACACAAGAACTTCTATTTTGACTTAGTTGTATTAACCCATAGAAGACTCTCATTGAGTGGTTTTGTGATTGTCTTGAGAGTGTTAGGGGTATGCTCTATTGGTAATTATGTACTTGTTACATATATCTAACTCTATATCAAATCTTGTTTGTAATAAAGGTATTTATTTTCTATTATTCACTTTGTTATATGGTGATATAATAAATTAAATAAATTAATTTAAAGTATATTAGAATAGAAAATCTTTAAATGATCTGTTATGTGATAATAATTACGAGGAGTTGTGATCATGATAAAATTACCATAATATAAAATAAAATATTATTTTAAATATTTCCGATTAAGATGTTTCGAGAAAGGATACCGATTCATCCACTGAGACTAGAGTATGTAGCACTGTCCAAATGTTGGGTAGCATATTACTCATTACTACTAGGGGCACCAAGGGGATACATACTGATAGTTATTGGATAACTAAAGAATGACTCACTTGAGAGTTTCCTTATGGTTAACAATAACTAAGGCCAAGCAGGAAATCTCAAAGTGATGATATCATATAGTTCTCTCGACTTGAGAATACTATTGAACTTCAATGTGGACACTCTACTTTGATTATAGTTAAATCATGGCATAATGTCCATCAAAGTACTATAGTTGGGTCTGAGTTGAAGCATTGAAAGTGAAACACTATTCAATAGATAATTCATCTTCTCGGCTATATGAGATTAGTATCATAGTTAATTGTATAAACTCAAAGGCAAAGTTTTTGACCAGAGCAATACGACAAACAGTAAATGTTATTATTGAAGCAAGGACTTTGTTTAAAGACTAACCAAGTTAAATGTGAACGATATTGGAATTTTGACCAAAAGTAAATTCCATAAGTCCTAAGGTGGTATAGTTTTGATGAAGAAAATTGGTGTAAACAATCATTACTAATAAGTATAACATAAGTTGTAAAATTAGATTTTACCGATAAAGATGAATAAGTGATAAATTCGGCCATACCATCACTCCACTAGCTAAGGTGATGAGCGCACGCCAATATTCAAATAGTTCAATATTAATCGCTGACTGAATTTACACATATGCATCGCATAACGAAACCTAATCAATCTTTGAAATACAGCTTGATGCTATTAATTATTATTGTATTTATTGTATGAGGCATGTTCAATAAAATGGAGTTGCCTCTTGAATTATTTTGGATGCTATTAGTAATTTATTGGGTGCATATATAAAAGGTATATCTATGTGTATCGATATACAATATCGATAAGGATTTAAATTGGATTCAAATTAAATAAATTACTATGGTGTTTTATGGAATTTTTACCCATGTTTGAATTGGTATATGCCGACTAATAATGGGAGGATGATGGGGGTCTTGGTGTTGGAATTTTTAAGAAAGAAACATGCATATATTTATCTCCAACTCACATTACATGTTCAAGCCCAGCCTTCACTTTGTTTACAACTATTATTGGATCATTGTTTCCCGTTCATGGCCACAAATGCCATCGGCCCCTCCTTTATTTTTCTAACTCCATTAAATCCAATTAGTTAAACATGTCAAGATCCAGTGGTGAAGCATTGATTGCTTGCAAGAGTGATGCTGATTCAAAATCTAAGAGACAAATTGATTAAGGTGTAGTTCTAAAGCAATTTCTTGTTAGGTACTCTTATATTTTACATATTTATATGTATTAATTTCGTTATAATGATTTTACATGTGTGATAATTATCCCCTATAGATATTAATGCATTAAACAATTAATCTATACGAGCCTATTGTTTTTAAAATCTAATTTTTTAAAATAAAATATAGGTTAATTAATTTTTCGCCATATATCCTTTTATATATGCGTATATTTTTCTAAATATTACAAACACTTGTTTATTATTTTTGAATGCACATTTGCTATTTTAAAACCCTAAAATACTTTAATTCAATTTTAAAATATATATTTATATTTATTAATTATTAAAATATTTTTTGGCAACAAAAAACTAATTTTTCTAGCCGAAAACATTTATAGTATATTATATAGATACGTGTGTGTGTGTATGTGTATTTATTAAATATTATTTTATGCAATGTTTTGTTTAATATTATTAAATAACATATTTATATGTATTAATTAATTTTAAAATTCATTCGGTTGTCTTTTTGGTCGAAATACATTTAGACATAATTATTATATATATTTATATATTAATTTATTATTTAGTTCATCGTGTTTTATTTAAATTACCGTATATAAAACCAATTTATAATTTAATTTTAGATTAAAAAATTATTTTCTCTAGCCGAAAAACATTCGCATTTATTTTATAAATTTAGTTTTAATTTATGATATATGTATATATTTATAAATCCATTTTTCATGGTAAAATGTTTTATATGTTTACAAAAATAAAAAATTATGCGCACACACATATATTAATAGAATATTTTCGACAGCAAATTATTTTGTAATATTATTATATATTTAAATTTAATAAAGATATTTAAATTAATATAATCTTAAGATCCAAATTTGAATTTTAAATGTTTTACCAAGTCTTAATTAGATTAAATATTTTAATTATAAAATTTAAATTTATAATTTAATGACTTAGTCAAGATTAAATTAAATATTTTATATTTTATCACATATAAATTATTTTTAATTTAATTAAAATTTATTGATTTTATAGATATATTAAATATTGTTTTGAGATAATCATAACATATATAAATGTCGAATGTATACGTTATAGATGCAAACTCAATATATATATATATACCCATAAAAACTCTGTACACTTCATATGTGGCACATGCACGACATACACACATGAGTATATAATGATATGCTCATATACAACACGCACACATACTAAAATTCAGTTAAATAAATTAGAAAATTAAATAAAATTAGATTTTATTTAAATAATCCAGATCGGATCTAATATAAATTAGACTTCATAAGCTGTAGCGACCCGCAAAGTCATCACTTTAGAATTTTTTTGAAATATTCAAGTATAAAATATTTTAACAAATATGATAATGTTTTGAACAATAAATAATATTGATAATCTTATTTTTGAACAAATATTTATAAAAATATACACTTTGGAAGGTATATCGATAAAATGGCCGAAAACCTTTTTTTATCAACAAACAGCTCTTGGACCATCCGATATCATGCACGGAGCTGGATATATACACTCATATATATATATATGAGTGAGAATATGTAATACAATCATTTATCTTATTTTTGAAAATAAAATCTCTTTGTGACATCATTGATGATCTCACTATTTTGAAATAAATGATTTTTGAATTCAAATTGATTTTAAATAATTTAACAATTATTTTAATTACTAAATTAGCCCTTTTAATTATCATATAACGATATAAATATTATTATTAAACTTTCTTCACAAATATATATATATATATTAAATAAGAAGTGATAATATGACCGAAAATCAAAATCGGAATCCGTAACAATTCAACGTAGAAAAGTTGTACAACGTTGTGGATCATATGAGATATACATATGCACACATACATATACATATACATATACATATACATATACATATACATGGACATATCCACACATGAACACATATATACATACAAATATACTTATACACATATATATTACAAAATATCAAATACCTAAAAAATTAACATTTAAGCAAACCAAAGTCAAACTCTTACACACCAAAGTACAAGCACATGGGTACACACACATGGGGGGAAGCATGGCCAAACATGGTGAGGTAGGAAGGGAGTGGGGTGGTGAGCAAATGGTGATGTTGTAATGACCCTAAAAATGAAATGAAAAAAAAATATAAATAAATATTTATATTAGGAAATTCTGAGATATATAAAATATATATATATTGCATTAAAACAGAAAAGAATTTAGCAATAAATAAAATTACATGGGAGCTTCTGTTTGATAAAATGCAAGGAATTAAGGTGATTAGAAGAAAAATTGGAACTCAAAATAAATATAGCTTTATGTTCAAAGAATTATGTAAATATATATATATACATTTAATATATATGGGGTATTTTCTGTTTTATATGAAGATAAAATAAAATGAAGTTCAATAAAAAGGTTTATATGTCTTATAATTATGCCAAAAATAATTAGCATAATATATGTGATTTTTATTTAAATATGGAAGGAGTTACTGATTTGACAAAGAGGCAGAAATATATATATATATATATATATATATACACACACACACACACACATATAAGAATCAAATAAAAATTTCCATACCATATTTATTCCAAGCAAATAATTTAGGTAAATGATTTTACATCACATAATAAGGTATGATAGTATGCATGATTGAAGGGAAATAACAGATAGGTAGAAAAAAAATACAAAGGAAATTTTCGGATTCCTTAAACTTGTAAAAAGAAATAATGAACTGAGGGTCACATGCTTATTGCATGAGTAGAAAGGAGTCATGAAAATAGTATTGAGTGTTTAAAAATGCATGATCCCTGAAATAGCTAATTAAAGTAACCTAAATGTGTGCATTTCCAATTTATGATCACACAGGAATATGATGTGTACATAAACATCTAAGGGTATCAGGGGAATTACCCATTTTCTTAAACCTTAGAATGGATTTATAAATAACTGCACATAGCCAAATCCATCATTCTCTCGGGATCAAAAACAAAAATAAAAGAATAAACTAGGAGAAACACCAGCTTGAGGCTTTGGGGAATTTGCTGTTCAAAGGATTAAGGCAGTAAAAGGAAAAACCTTAGGTGAGTATTTATCCTTTGTATGCAATGGCATTAAGTCCTATTGCAGGCAGCCTAAAAAATATTATGAGTCATTTGAACCTCTGAAATAAATTGTTATGGGTGATATGGATGTTTGTTTGTGCATTTTTGTTTGGAGCATTAATCTGTAAGTGGGTTTTTAGAGTTAACATGATTTGAGCATTCTTGTTCTATTTTTAAACATGGACATAGATTAAACAGGGGAACATGGGGTTGAACCAGAAAATATACAAGTAGTCATATCTCTCTCAAATATGAATGAAAGAAAAACTAGATTGGTCACTTGGGAGATAGTCAATGATCTGCTTACTCCAGGTGGGAGCAAGCATATGCATGGTGCAACTGCATCCTGAGGCCTTTGTGTGTTGGAATAAATTAAGTAACCTGGGAGTTTCCTTCACAATGCATACATAGTGTTCATTTGACAAGGAGTTAAAGACCATAAAACAAATGGGGACCGGGGTTTAAAAATCTGGGTTATAAATATTCAGATATGGTGTTAGATTTAATCAAAATAAACATTGTTCATTGATTAATTGCTGGGTGAAATTTGGAGTATGAAACCTGAGTTTACTTATCTAAGATTTGGTGTGGATGAATTAAGAATTGTACACATGATTATTTCAACTGTTTGCTGTGTATTGTTTAATTTGTTGAATGTGACTTTGTATCTCTTTGAATGAATCAAAACATGCTAAGTATAAAACCTGTTAAACTAAGAGGCACTGCAAGATTACTAAAATTATGTGTAAGTATACAAAAATTGATAAATGCTCATACCAGTGTAAACTGACCCTTTTGGTTGCCCTTGCAATCATCTGGGTGTCTCAAAAATTCTTTGGGGCAGATAAATGATTTGCTTGCAGGAAATTGAAGTTGGCTTGATGAGTAAAGAAGGCATTGGCTGCTAGTATAAATAAGAGAGACTTGTTTTAAAATTTGCAGTTGCATTGTAATGAAATTACTAGACAAATTCTATTTTCTGTAATTGAAGTTACTTGTAGGAAACTTTCTAAGTATTTTGGGGTTGAAAATATGTACTTAAGCAAAACCTGTTGTGAGTGATCATTGATGATGTTTGGTTAACTACTAATTTATTTTATGAATGATTGATTTGGAGAAAATAAGGAGATAGACATATGATATGTGCATAAATATTTGATCTCTGATTTTTATTGCCTATATTTTGCCTTATGGAAATTAAACAGTTAAGGGGATTGATTTTTGAAATGAACTCTCAAGATTTTAGTAGAATATTCAAATGAAATGAATTTGTGCATGGCAGGTAAATGATACTGGCATGTGCATGAATTCTGGAAGTTTGTATGCATTTGAATATTTAAATTTCAAATAGCACTATGAGAGCAGTAGACTTGGAAGATACTGAATTTTGAATAATTGAATGAATACATATAAGAAAGCATTTCAAAAAAAAAGAAACTAGACACAAACATGTTGGGGATTAGGAGTAGGAATTTGTAGAAGCTTGTTAAAATGAGGGATATGGGTTTGCAAGTGGTAAAAGAGGGACTATGGCTGGTCTAGATGGCCATGGGTCAAACCTTTGGAGCCTGGAACCACTTCATTTCAATCAGTGAAGTGTAAAGTGCTTCCGGGACAAATCAAAGAAAACACCAAGCAGCCCATGGATAACACCAAGCATATCCCACAAATCACCAAGTATGTAAGTCTGCATCATGTTAAATTTAAAAATGCTAAAAATCCTCATCTGATCAACCTGAAATGATAAATGGAAATTAAGTCCAATATCCATGCCTGCTAGTAAAATTTGTAAGTAATCTCATGCATACACTTGATAACTATCATGAGATCAAGGAAATACCACTTTAGTGTTAATAGAACTATTTAGGCAGATTGATATATATATAGTCAAATAAAAGTATAAGTGTTATAATTTGCTAAAAATATACCTCTGGCAGTAGAACAAAATTTAGAAAGGAAATAAGTGGCTTGTCAATAGCTTGTATGGTATTTTGTTTTCAATTTGATTTAAATCCCCTCTGAAAATAATAATAATAATAATAATAATAAAGAAACAATTGTATATCATCAAATATATAATTGTCTTAATTTGTTTGTACACTGATATGATTATATTGGTAAAAATCAGGGTCTTGGAAAAAAAAATATTTGGAAACTATATAAAAATTCAAATATAAAAGAATTGGGGTTTAGTGGTGAATTCCTCTTGAATGTAAAAAAAAATCTATGTGTTTTAGAGTGAGGGTCACCACAGATGTATTTGGGTAGAAATATCATGATATTTTCATCCTAACTTTTGCCTATAAATAGAACCCATCTCTCTTCACTTCATTTGTTCATAAAATTCCTAAAGCATCTTCACTTCTTATACTCCACATTAATGGCTCTTACCTAAGAAAAATTATGGAAAAAATTATTGCAAAAAGAAACTTAAATTTTATAGCAAGTATATATTATCTAAACTCATCAAAACCAAAGCAAATCCACTCATTCTCTCCTCTACAACCTACTGCCACACCTTCCACCAACCAAGACCGAGCCACCTCTAATAGCAAGCATAGGCTGAGCCTTCCCAAGGGTCCAAGGCTCAATTCCATAGGCTCCCGTGCGATCGTAGCGGAGTTGTAGCCGATTTAAAGTTAGCCCGAATCAAAAATCATGTGAGAAACCTTATATATATATATAATAATGTGATATGATTTTTATGGATGTTTACTATGCTTGATCATCAAGTTGGGATGTTGATTATATGTTTAGTTTGATATTGAAACAAGTTACGTTTAATACATTTTGAATATCACAAAGGAAATCACATTCGTTTAATAAATGAAATAATGTATATGAGATTGTTAAACCTCTTTAAAACAGTTTAAAATGGTTTATAAATGTTATACAAACACTAAAATCCAATTCGGTGAAGTTCGGAAAGTTATGAAAATTGAGTCAAAAATAGGCGCGTCGCGTAGCGATAGTTGGCGATTTCGCACCGCAGAAAGTTAAATCCATTTAAAAGATGGATTTGGAGTCGGAATTCTTTGAAATAAGAATTTTCCAAACTCTTATAATCATAGTTTTCAAACAAAAGAAAACTTTAGAGATTTCATTTAGTAGATTTTGAAATATGAGCAAATCAAGTTTTTAAAATAGTCGTGATTTGGCAGTTCGGAAGCCAAAGCGACAAATTCTTTAAAATTGATATTTTAAATTCTATAAAAATATGGAATAAATTAT
This sequence comes from Allium fistulosum, assembly GCA_030737815.1. Classification (NCBI taxonomy): domain Eukaryota; kingdom Viridiplantae; phylum Streptophyta; class Magnoliopsida; order Asparagales; family Amaryllidaceae; genus Allium; species Allium fistulosum. The sequence goes on from CM060908.1 coordinate 915,267,551, forward strand.
ATAAATATTTTAAAAGAGATTTGAGTTATAAAAATGGATTTCGAAATGACCGAAAAGTTGTTTTGATCAAATAAGCCTTAAAAGCGCTATTCGCAGCACTATTCGCAACACTTTTTGCAGTACATATAATAACTTTTGGAATATGACTTTAAACTTTAGTATTCTTTTCCAAATCTTTTATAAATGTTTTTAGATAAATAATTAAGTATTTTAAAGATGATTTGGAGGTTTTATAATTTATTTAAAAAGTTTAAATAAATGACTTAGAGAAAAGCTTTTAAAATCAAGTGATTTAATCCTGGCTCTAAAAGCCGATGAGTAGACTGGATTTTTCTATTCGTGAGATCCGGATGTGAGGTGCTTAAACTAAGGAATGTTCAGGAGCAACCAGTGCCCTAGGTCACCTGGCCTTTTTCTCGAGCGAGAAATAGATAAGGTCGAAATGTCGGAAATGAGACAAGTATAAAGATTTAATTTTCCAAATTTAAGCAATTTGGATTGTATAGAAATAATCATCTTACACTTGGTATTAAATTTTGAGAATGGAACCCGTATTATCCTTATGAATTTAAAAGGTGATTTCACCGTTATTCGATGGATAATAAAGGTTGAATACAGAAATTGATGTTGAGTAGAATTAGTATAATTTCTATCGACCATTTTTAACGCAATAATGTTTTCCAATATGACTTATGAAAATGATTTGGTATTTCCAAAGTTAAAGAGAGGTTTAATGATTCCACATATACCGAAAAGAAATGTTTTAAAGATATATACCTCTAGGAGATATTTTTGATAAATATAAAGTAATTAATCAAATAATAAGCACCTATTTACTTAATATCTTTTTATCGATGATTAGTTCGAAGGAACCAGAGTCGGATTTGAGTGATTCTTATCCGCAAACCACTTCGAACCAATTTATGTATTTGAAGTGAAGATTTGGAATGGTAATAAATGGAATAAAGGACTGCTTGTCACTAACCCTCGAGGGAAATTTTCCATATCATATATATGTGGCATTAGTATCTTCATTTGATCTTCGATGCAAGGGCTGCTCGCTACTAATCCTAGGGATGATTCCTAACAGGATGTGGTAGGAGAGTTCCTTCGGTTTGTCCTGTTCCTGGACAACTTTTATGGACAAATGTCTGACATTGCATTTCCAACATATACGTACAATGATTTTTATGAACGTACATCTGTTTGATAGTGAGGAAGTAACTCTCCTATACTTAACACCCTTCTTTGAGATGTACGGGCTCAGAGGTTGTACATTTGTGGGAATCAATGGTGTGTGATGGAATTGGCAATGTGGCATTCAAAGTGGAATGTGCTATGTAAAAAGTAATCGTTACCTCGGGCCTCATCCCTTGGAAATGGCTTAAATAGGGCATGTCGTAAGGCTATGTGCTTTGCAACCATTAGGGTATGGTCATCACCTTTCTAGATTACTCTACAAACGTCGAGTATGTTGTGTATGTTATGGGATCCCTGATAGATCGGTCACGACTTGGTTGATGTCATATTCGGTTCTATCCGCCACCAAGTTGGGTCTGCGGGTAGGTCGGTCTTGCTAGGTGCAGAGATTTCAATGTTGTTGATCCTAGGTACATCCCTCTGAAGGTGTACTACACGGAAGGTAGTTCCTTACCTGCCATTGTATGGAAATCCATTATCCAATAAGTGCCTTTGGACTTGATTATAGAACCTAGTATGCTGCAATTTAATAATACAACAATTTCAGCTAAGATTATGTATATTTACTTGACAAGTGTTTTCAAAAGAATTTCATTAACAGTGATATTACTAGATTTTGTATAGTAAAGATTTTGGTTATCATAAGGTAAAAACCCGTTCCGTATTTATATGCAGCGTGGTATTATGAGATACCCTTTGTTTTCAAATATTTGTAATTTTAGTTTCTCACATCTGTCCCATGACTGATCCGGAGTTTATTTTCTTTTCCCCTTAAACTCTGGGTGCCGTATTTTTCAGGGCAACCAAGTATTTAGGTAGCATGGAATATTTTGGTAGAAGCTCGGAGCATTTTGGATGGAGCAGGAAGCTGGAAGTTCCTATAGATAGTCATCTATTTCTAATTCTGCTATATTTTGTATTATGTATCTACCAACACTTGTGAGGATAGACAGTTATAATTATCCTGGTTGGATTAGTACTTACTAATACTCTGATGATGCGTTCGGAGTAATTGCATGTACTACTCATATGTATATTAAATGTTGAATACGATGTGAGATTCTATTTTTTTGTCTTCTATCTTTATTTTCTTTTACCCCATGATAATCTGCCTCTCTAGCACTTGGATTTACGATAAGTGAATACCGAGGATGTATTAGTGTTAATTTATGAGGGTCGAGGAGGTGGGTCATCACATTTGATATCAGAGCTTAGGGTTGAGCGAATACCTAAGTCTGGATGGGGTTAACTCATTAGAGAGAGGGTTAGTAATACCCTAGAATGAGTTTAGTCAGAGAGAGCGCGTATTTGAAATTTTATCAGAATAAATATATTCGAGTTTATACTCATTCCCTAAGATAATTTGATCTATATTTCTAAAGATGTTTCCTTACTATATGCAGATAGTAGGAGATGAGTAATAGAAGAGGACGAAAGGGAGGTAGCAAAACTATGGCCACCAACGTCGATCAAATGCTACAGTAATTGAGGAAGTGGTAATCCCTGTGCAGCCTCAAATTAACTTTTCTACTCTATGCAAAGATTACACCAGTTTGGGTGGTAAACCATTCAAGGGAACGGAGTCCATTATTGAAGTTCAGGCCCGGATCCACTCTTGCGAAAGAATTTTTAACGGATTGAATATCGATAATGAACGGAAAAGGTTCTTAGCTTCCTGGTAGTTACAAGAAGGGGTTCTAGCATGGTAGGAGTCCATAACTCTGAATGATTCAGAAGATAATTTCTCATGGGAACGGTTCAAGGAATACTTGGAAGAACAATATATGCCAGCTATAGAAAAATCTCGCCTTTATTGAATTTTATGGATTTAAAGCAAGGAGAGATGTCCGCGGAAGAATATTCCAACAAGTTTAGTGAATTGTCCCATTTTGGTCTGGGTTTGATAAACACTTCTTTAAAGAAAAATGAAATTTTTATCGCTGGGATGATGGGGCAATATCAGGATAGGATGATCGAACATGTTAAGGGAACCTTTGTAGATTTGGTAGACATGGGTTTCCAATATGAAACTTTAGACAAAAAGAATCCGCCCATAACTCCGAGCAGCAACAATAACTGGAAGAAGAGGAAGTTCAACCATTTTGGGAAGAAGCCATGGCAAGGCAAGCCAGAAGGAGGTCCACAAGAAAACAATTTGAAGGATATTGCTTGTTATAATTGCCAACGGAAGGGTCATTTTGCCACCACCTGTAAGAATCCTAAGGCTCGGGATAGAACTGCTACAATTGTCACAAACTAGGGCACCGGAAGAATGATTTCTCACTGATAAAGAAAGGAGAACAAGTTAGAGTTTTTGCCATCAAAGATGAACCCTCAACGTCGACTGATGCGAAGGGCAAGAGAGTTCTTGAAGGTAATATCTACATTAATGAAAATCTAGTTAGAGTATTATTTGGTACTAGGGCTTCCCATAGTTTTATTTCTAAGAATTAGTTGATAAATTGAAACTTACCACAAAGATATTAGATACCTCTATCTGTATCTCTAACCCCATAGGTGGTAAAACTAATCTTGGTATAGTTTGTGAAAAAGTAAAAGTTGCCCACCTATCCCAAAAATATTCATGTGACCTAATAGTCCTCAATTTTATTGGATTTGAGATTATAATCGGTATGGATTAGTTATCTAAAGGTTGTTCCTGGTGTTAAAAGGATGGCGCATTTTGAAAATAATAGAAGTGAACCTTTTAAAATAACGTGTGAAGAATCAATTATAGTAATGCATAGTTTTATGTATGCCCTAAATTCATTTCAAAAATGTCTAGAAGAAATACCAATTGTTAAGGAATTTTGGGATATTTTTGAGGAAGTTAAAAATTTATCCCCATATAGGGAAATTGAGTTTTGTATCGACTCGATTTCCGATGCAAGGTCTGTTTTTCATTCTTCTCGAAAAATGGTTCCCAAGGAAATAAATGAATTAAGGAATCAAACAGATGAATTGTTAAAGAAAGGGCTAATTAAACAAAGTCGCTCAAGTTGGAGCTCAACGGTAGTTTTTGTTGCAAAGTAAGATGGTTCCCTAAGACTTTGTGTATACTATTGAGACCTATATAAGCAAACGATTATGAACAACTATGCTCTACCCCATATTGATGACTTGTTTGATCGACTTCATGGTGCTCGAATATTCTCCAAAATGGACCTAGCTACAGGATTCTATCAATTAGGGATAGCAGAAGATTGCATTTCTTTAACTGCATTTAGAGGACCAAATGATTTCTACGAGTGGTTGGTTATGCCTTTTGGGCTAACCAATGCTCCTGCTTATTTTATGGACCTTATGAATAGAGTATTCAGAGATGTGCTCCATAAATTCATATTTGTTTTTATTGATGATATTCTTATATATTCAAAGATTGAAGAAGAACACGAAAGGCATTTAGAGATTGTACTAGAAATATTGAGAAGGAATATGCTTAAGGCTAAATTTTCAAAATGCCACTTCTGGGAAGAAAATGTAAGGTTCCTTGGATATGCTGTGTCAAAGGAAGGAATCTCAGTTGATCCCAGGAAAATTATAACCATTCTAGATTAGAAGCAACCACAAACCCCGAAGGACATTCGCAGCTTCTTAGGATTGGCAGGATACTACCGGAGATTTATTCAAGACTTCTCTAAGATTTCTCATCACTTAACAAAGTTGACTACGAAGGATGTTAAATTTGAATGGACACCGACATGTGAAGAGGCATTCCAGGAACTTAAGAAAAGTTTAACTATCGCTCCAGTCCTGACTATTATTGATGAAAGCGACGGTTTAACCTTTTATACTGATGCTTGTGGAGGAGTGGGCGCGATACTGATGCAACATCAAAAGGTTATCGCATATGCTAGTGGACAGTTAAAGACACATAAGCGAAATTATGCAACACACGACTTAGAACTATCAGCCATTGTGTTTGCACTAAAGATATGGAGACATTGTTTACTGGGTGATATGTTTGAACTCTTTATAGATCACAAATATTTGAAGTATCTTTTCACTCAGAAGGACTTGAATATGAGATAGTTGCATTGGCTAGAATTTCTTGTGTCATATGATTTAGATATCCTATATATGTCCGGGAAAGCCAATGTGGTAGCAGATGCATTAAGCAGAAAGCATGCCATTATAGCTTATTTGATTGTACATCCAACTTTGATTAACCGTATAAAAGAGAACCAGCTCAGAGATCCGTTTATTCCATAGATAGATGGTCAAAGTAGTGGAGAAAACACAGTACCAGAAAGATGGATAGAATTCAAGGTGGATAATCAAGGAGGATAAGTGGAAGAGTATACATCCTAAATGTCGATGGGATAAGGCAAGAAGTTTTAATAGAATGTCACAATTTTCGACTTTCAGTACATCCCGGAGTTACCAAAATGTATCGAGATATGAATAAGACTTTTTGGTGGGATGGCATAAAGAGGGATATCTCTATCCATATTAGCAGATGTGTAAATTTGTAACAGATCAAAAGCGATCAGCAAAAGACTGCTGGATTACTCTAACCTCTTGAAATTCCAACTTGGAAATGTGACCAAATATCGATGGATTTCATTAACAACATACCTCGATCAAGGAAGGGAAATGAAGGCATTTGGATTACATAGATCGATTGACCAAAAGTGCACACTTTACACCAGTAAAGCCAACGAGAACAACCGCAAGTCTTATAGAAATATATACATGATGGAAATAGTTCGATTGCATGGTGTCCCAAGCAGTATAGTTAGTGATCGAGACCCAATCTTTACCAGTAAGTTTTGGGAAGCATTACAACCAGCTTTGGGAACGAAGCTGGGTATAAGCACCGCATATCATCCCCAGACTGATTGGCAAACTGAAAGGGTAAATTAAGTATTGGAAAATCTTCCGAGATCTTAGATTTTGGAGGTTCATGGGAAAACTATCTACATCTAGTAGAATTCTCTTATAATAACAGATATCAAGCAAGTATTGACATGGCACCGTATGAAGCTTTATATGGTCGTCCATGTCGATCGCCAGCATGTTGGATCGAAACTAGAGATTGGTTAGTGCTTGGTCCTGACATGATTCGAGAAGCCTCAGAAAAGGTAGAATTGATCAGAAAGAAGATGAAAGAAGCCCAAAGCAGGCAGAAGAGTTACGCTATTCAAAGGTGTAGAAATTTGGAATCCTCAGTTAGAGGTTTTGTATTCTTAAAAGTCTCCATGATGAGAGGAGTAATAAGATTTGATCATGCGGGGAAGTTAGCACCTCGATTTATTGGACCTTTTCCCATTCTTGAATGGATTGGCCCATTAGCTTATTGTGTGGAATTGCTCGATAGATTGTCTGGTGTGCATAACGTCTTTCACGTATCCCATCTACGGAAATATGTGCATGATCCGGAATAGATTATAGGAACAACTGCCTAGGAAGATTTAGAAGTAGAACCAAATTTAACAGTTATCAAACGACCAGTTCGAATCATGGATCATAATGAGAAACGATTAAGAACGAAGGTGGTAAGGTTGGTTAAAGTTCAATGGAGCGGGGATGTCGAAGATTGCACATGAGAAACAGAAGATAGAATGAGGAAAGTATCATAAGTTTAGGATTGATGTATAGTTTGCATGTGGTATCAAGATAGTGTACTCACCGCTTGTGGTGTGGTAAATTATCATATCTTGTATATATTCCCTTGTCAAATATATATATTCCTATTTTCAAGTCAATTTCTTCTTATCCTTAATTTCAAGGACGAAATTCTTTTAAGGGGGAAGTATGTAATGACCCGCAAATTCATCACTTCGGAATTTTTTTGAAATATTCAAATATAAGATATTTTAACATAAATGATAATATTTTGAACAATGAATAATATTGGTAATCTTATTTTGAATAAATATTTTCAAAAATATACACTTTGGAAGATATATCGATAAAATGACCGAAAACTGTTTTATCAACAAACAGCTCTTGGACCATCTGATATCATGCACAGAGCTGGATACATACACTCATTTATATATATATGATTGAGAATATGTAATAAAATCATTTATTTTATTTTTGAAAATAAAATCTCTTTATGACATCATCGATGATATAACTATTTTGAAATAAATAATTTTTGAATTTAAATTGAGTTTAAAAAATTTAATAATTATTTTAATTACTAAATAAGCCTTTTTAATTATTATATAATGATAGAAATATTATTATTAGACTTTGTTTGCAAGTATTAATATGTATATATATATTAAATAAGAAGTGAAAATATGACCGGAATTCGAAATATGAATCCGTAACGATTCAACATAGAAAAGTTGTGCAACGTTGTGGATCATATGAGATATACATATGCACACATATGTGTACATATACATGAACACATTCACATGCACATGAACACATATATACATACAAATATACTTATACATTTAAATATATATATATACACACTACAAAATATCAAGATATTTTCCTAAAAACTTAACGCTTAAGCAAACCAAAGTCAAACTCTTACACGCCAAAGTACAAGCACATGAGTGCAGACACACGGGGGGAAGCACAGTAGAACATGGTAGGTAGGAGGGGAGTGGGGTAGTGAGCAAATGGTGATGTATTTGGGTAGAAATATTATGATATTTTCATCCTAACTTTTGCTTATAAATAGCACCCATCTCCCTTCACTTCATTTCTTCATAAAATTCCTAAAGCTTCTTCACTTCTTATACTTCACTTTAATGGCCTTTTTCCTAAGAAAATTATGGCAAAAATTATTGCAAAAAGAAATTAAAATTTATATTAAGTATATACTATCAAAACTCGTCAAAACCAAAGCAAATCCACTCTCTCAAATCTACATCCCACGACCACACATTCCACCAACCAAGGCTGAGCCACCTCTAATAAAAAGCACATGCCGAGCCTTCCCAAGGGTCCAAAGCTCGATTCTGTAAGCTCCTGTGCGATTGTAACGGAGCTGTAGCCAATTTAAAGTTAGCCCGATCAAAAATCACGTGAGAAACTCTATATATATATATGACGTGATATGATTGTTATGGATTTTTATTATGCTTTGATCATCAAGTTTGAATGTTGATTATATGTTCATTTGATATTGAAACAAGTCGCGTTTAATACATGTCGAATATCACAAAGGAAATCACTTTTTTTAATAAATAAAATGGTGTATATGAGATTGTTAAACCTATTTAAAGTGGTTTAAAATGGTTATAAATGTTTTATAAACACTAAAATCCAATTCGGTGAAGTTTGGACAAGTTATGGAAATTGAGTCAAAATAGGCGCGTGCGTAACGGTAGTTTACGATTTCGCGCCGTAGAAAATTAATTTCATTTAAACGATGGATTCGGAGTCAGAATTCTTTAATAAGAATTTTTCAAACTCTTATAATCATAGTTTCCAAACAAAAGAAAATGTTTGAAATTTCGTTTAGTAGATTTTGAAATATAAGCAAATCAAGTTTTCAAAATAGTCGGTTTGGTAGTTCGGAAACCAAAGCGGCAAATTCCTTAAAATTGATATTTTAAATTCTTTAAAGATATGAAATAAATTCTATAAATATTTTAAAATGTTTTAAAAGATATTTGAGTTATAAAAATGGATTTTTAAATGATCGAAAGTTGTTTTGATCAAATAAGCCTTAAAAGCACTGTTCGTAGCACTTTTTTCAGCACTTATAATAACTTTTGAAATATGGGCATTTCACCAGAAGGACAAACTTTGCAGTCCAATTAGTTTCTAGGACACACATTCAAAGAAATTACTTTCAAGGCCAAAATCAACAGAATAATTACTTTCAAGGACAAAGTCAGCAGTCCAATTACTTTCAAGGACATAACTTCATAGGTTTTTAGGCCCTAGAAACTAATTATTTTACGTTTTGTCCTTAAAAGTAATTATTTCAGTTGTGTGTCCTAGAAACTAATTCCACTTGCTAAAGAGGCCCTTGTGGCTAATTTCCACTTTTAAATATGACTTTAAACTTAAGTATTCTTTCCCAAATCTTTTATAAATATTTTTAAATAAATAATTAAGTATTTTAAAGATGATTTTGAGGTTTTATAATTTATTTAAAAAGTTTAAATAAATGATTTAAGAAAAGCTATTAAAATCAAGTGATTTAATCTGGGCTCTAAAAGCTGACAAGTAGACTGGGTTTTTCTATTCGTGAGATCCGGATGTGAGGTGCTTAAACTAAGGAGATGTTTATAACCAATGCCCTGGCTCACCTGGCCTTTTTTCTGGACGAGGAATAGATAAGGTCGAAATGTCAAAAATGTGACAAGTATAAATGATTTAATTTTCCAAATTTAAATAACTTGGATTGTATAGAAATAATCTTTTTACACTTGGTATTAAATTCCGAGGAGGGAACGCGTACTATCCGTGTGAATTTAAAAGGTGATTTCATCGTTATTCGACGAATGGTAAAGGTTAAATACAGAAATTGATGTTGAGTGGAATTAATATAATTTATGTCGACCCTTTTTAACTCAATAATGTTTTCCAATATGACTTATGAAAATGATTTGGTATTTCCAAAGTTAAAGAAAGGTTTAATGATTCCGTATATACCGAAAAGAAATGTTTTAAAGATATATATCTCTAGAAGATATTTTTGATAAAAAGAAAGTAATTAATTAAATAATAAGCACCTATTTACTTAATATATTTTTATCGATGATTGATTCGAAGGAACCGGAGTCGGATTTGAGCGATTCTTATCCGAAAACCACTTCGAACCAATTTATGTATTCGAAGTGAAGATTTGAAATGATAATAAATGGAATGAAGGGCTACTTATCACTAACCCTCGGGGGAAATTTCTCATATCATATATGTGGTAGTAGTATCTTCATTTGATCTTCGATGCAAGGCCTGCTCGCTACTAATCTTAAGGATGATCCACGACAGGATGTGATAGGAGAGTTCCTTCGGTTTGTCCTGTTCCTGGACAACATGTATGGACAAATGTCTGACATTGCATTTCCAACATATACATACATTGATTTTTACGAACGTGCGTCTGTTTAGTGGTGTAGGAAGTAACTCTCCTATACTTAACACCCTTCTCTGAGACGTACGAGCTCAGAGGTTGTACGTTTGTGGGAACCAATAGTGTGTGATGGAATTGGCAATGTGACATTCAAAGTGGAATGTGCTATGTGAAAGGTAATCGTTACCTTGGGCCTCATCCTTGGGAAATGGCTTAAACACGACATGATGTAAGGTTATGTGCTTCGCAACCATTAGGGTATGGTGATCACCTTTCTAGATTACTTTATATATGTCGAGTATGTTGTGTATGCTATGGGATCCGGGATAGGTCGGTTATGATTGGGGTGATGTCATATTAGGTCCTATCCGCCACTAAGCTGGGTCTACGGGCAGATCGGTCTTGCCAAATGCAGAGGTTTCAAAGTTGTTGATCCTTGGTACATCCCTTTAGAGATATATCGTATGGAAGAGAGTTCCTTACCTACCATTGTATGGAAATCCATTATCCAATAAGTGCCTTCGGACATGATTGTAAAACCTATTATGATGGAATTTAATAATGTAACAATTTCGGCTAGGATTATGCATATTTACCTGAAAAATGTTTTCAAAAGAATGCCATTAACAATAATATTACCAGATTTTGCGTAGTAAATATTTTGGTTATCATAAGGTTAAAAGTCGTTCCATGTTTATGTGCGGCATGGTCTTATGAGATACCTTTTATTTTCAAATATCCGTAATTTGAGTTTCTCATACCAGTCCCATAACTGATCCGGAGTTTATTTTCTTTTCCTCTTAAACTCTGGGTGTCCTATTTTTCTAGGCAGCCAAGTAGTTAGGTAGCATGAAATATTTTGGTAGAAGCTCGGAGCATTTTGGATGGAGCATGAAGCTGGAAGGTCCTATAGATAGTCATCTATTTCTAATTCCTCTATATTTTGTATTATGTATCTACCAACACTTATGAGGATAGACAGTTATAACTATCCTGACTGGATTAGTACTTACTAGTACTCTGATGATGCGTTTCGAGTAATTGCATGTACTACTTATATGTATAATTAAATGTTGAATACCATGTGAGATTCTATTTTTGTTTTGTCTTCAATCTTTGTTTTCTTTTACCCTATGATAGTCTGCCTATCTAGCACTTGGATTTATGACACGTGAATATTGAGGATGTATTAGTGTCAATTTTTGAGGGTCTAGGAGGTGAGTCGTCACATAAGCCATTACGATCCAAAATATGAACTTTTTTTGAAATCTATCTATTTCACCTACTGCAGACCGATCGGGTTCCTTCATGTTCCAAATAACAAGAAGCACATAAACGCTTGGTGTCACCAACAATCATGATAATTCACTATTCATAATATGAAGAGTATTACGCAAACTAGTCCTAAGAGATGTATCGATATTCTTTCCTTGATACATCTTGACTAGGAGCATTTTAAAGATAAGTATTTTAAATATATTCTATTTAATACTCATGCTTATGAACACATTCACAACTACAATCATTTAAATCCATTTCTTAAAGAATTTCTACTTGTATATAGTTAACGTATTCAGATCATTACTTATAGCACAATATAGCAATACATACAATAAGCAACATAATCAAAGTCGTACTTTATTTCGAACAAGATTCACAGAAGAGATTTAGTTATATAACAAATTACATAATTGTTGTATAGCATACCTTAACTTCATCACTCTTGACATCACAAGCAACATACCAATTTACTAACATAATGAACCCTATAATTAGTTAAATATGAAAAGAACAACTTCAATTGCAAATTAGGGTTTAAGTTCAAAATTTCATACCTTTAATTTGTGGATATGACTACGATCCTTCCATTTTAGAGCAATACTCTAATTCAAATATATTTTTTACTTGTTAAGATGAATTGGAATGAGTGATTGAAGAAGAGATGGGTTAAGAATGAGTTGAAAAAGATGGTTGAAGAAATGACTTGAGAACGAACCAACTGTTTAAACCAAAGAATTTTCTCCACTGGCACAATTTTAAACTGAGCAAGTAGCAAACAAAACTTTAATATATGTATATGTGTGTGTATAGGTTGTGCAATTTTAAAACGCGCATACATAATTGCAAAAGAGGTTTATTTTAACAATTACTTTTAACTAAGTGTTTCGGTAAGGGCACCACCCATCATTCTTACTAATACCATGATAATTTTAATAAAAAATGCTTATTGTTACCATCTCTTATATTATTTCACTCGTTTGAAGACCACCGTTCGACCATAAATAACCGTAGAGTTTATTCGTTGACAAATGGTAAATCATCATACGTTGATGTATAGCTGTTGATTTTCATCGTAGATGGCAAAAAACTTTTGATCGGTAGTAAATTACTGGGGGTGTCTGATATGGTAGCCCTAAAATTTCGGCATTAAGAAGTAGAATATTAGATTTTCATGATATTAAGAAGATGGTATTAGTGAAAAGAAACTATGGTGCCCTTGGTAGCACACTTTAACTAACGCATATTCCTGTAATATCATTTTTCATAAGCTCAAATCAATATTTTTTCCCTTTCTTTTATTTCATTTAAATTAAGGTAGAGATGAGCAGTTTTTGGGTGTATTTAGGGTGCGTTCTTAAACGAAATGAAAGGGACAAGGAAAATGTGCATTTGAAAGGAGAACGAAAATGGAATGTTTAGGAAAAGAGGGATGCGTTTTTATATTGCGAAAGAGGTATTTGAAATGAATATTTAATTATTTTGTTATGAATAATTACTATATTTATTGTTTTGTTTTAAGTATGTTTAAATAATGTAGTTTAGTTATTTGTAAATTATAAAATACTATAAAAATTGCAATAAATAAGACAATTTTGAATAAATACTAATACTTCGAATTACAAATACATCATAATACAATGATGTATCCGAATTAAAAAATACAAATACATGTAAAGAAATTAAAGCTAGAAATCACGTGGGAAGATAGGGCCATCGATCATCATAAATTGTTGGTATTAGATTATGTGTTGCGAACGTCCGATCTCCAACCGCAACCATTTTTGGACGTCGTTATCATCTAAAAAAATGAATATTTCTTAAATGGAATTTGCAGAGATTCCAAATTGGCTATAGGTTATCTCTTGTAGGGGTGTTACGGTTGCGGTAACCGTCGTTATTACCATCAACCGTAACCATAACCGTTGTTGACAGTTATAAATTCTTATAACCGTTACCGCAACCGTCTATGATGGTTAACCATCGTATTTTCAATTTTGAAGCATATCGTACATATATTTTCAATTATATGCATTATTGATGATAAATTGATAAACCTCTAACTGTTTTTTACAAATTTATTTATTTGTTTATAAGACGACCAATATGCATGCACATGTTACTAGTTCATCAAGGCACATATTATTAATGTACAAGCTTTTTCTTTAACTTAAATTAATAATTTTTATACATTAATGTTAAATATTACATAAAATAATCATGTATGGTTGGTATGGTTAACCACGGTTTTCAATTCTTCAACCGTTATCGTAACCGTTACCGTTATAGATGGTAACCGCATGAATGGTTGGTATGGTTGAGCGGTTGGACGATTTAACCGTAACAGCCCTAATCTCTTGTACTTCATAATAGTGGAGCCGAACTCCTTAATAAAAAAGGAAAACAAAATTACTACAAAAACTCGTAAGTAAAACCTTTAATATGATACTAAAATTAACTTCATACGATCGATCCATCATTGCTTGCTACCACTAACCGTTCCTTTCACTAGATCCCATCCAACGTCCATTTGGCTGCATAGATTTTGCCATTTTGATTATTGTTTCTCGGGTCCTTCATATTTGTAGCAAACTTGTTCATCAGTTATCGGAACTTTTTTTGAAAGTGTTTTTTTTTGTTCTTTCAAGTTGCTTGATAAGTATCGATCGTGTAATGTAAGAATTCAGTTGCGTGTCTATCAGACCAAATTTTAGCAGTTCAAATATGAAAAGAAATCCAAAAAAATTAGGAAAAAAATATAAAATGCGGAGGGGAGCAAGATAGATGCAAATATAACAAAAATTACTTTAAAACTTTGACCAGCTAAACTAGAATTTGCATTGAATTTTTGGATTTGCGTGTTGTCAAAAGTGAGCAAATGTACAGAGGTGTGTAATTACCAATTTAATTTTACTTAGTGTCGACCCGCAGGCCATGCCAACATAAATGAGCAAAATTTAGCTTCAAACGGATCTTTAGTCGTACTTATATTTACAGCCATAGATCTGAACCCTTGCTCAGGTAGGGCATCAAATTGCACAAAAAGACTAGTATAATCAAAACCCCACCTTGGAAATTTTTTCTTCTTCTTTCTCATCGTTAATCTCCAATAAAAACGAAGAAATGAATAACAGAACAATTAGAAACGTTCGATCGTTTGTTGGAAACGCATTGGGTGGACTGAGAGGTGGAAGCAATTTGGCATCATGGGTTGTTGCAGGAACTCTTGCTTATTTTCTCTGGGTTAAACCATCTCAGGATCTTAAGAAGCAACAAGAGGTTTTGTTTTCCTATTTATTCCCATTTTGTAAATTTTGTGGTAGTAACGATAAGTACAGCCATGTTGTTGGTGTGTGTAGGCAGCTTTATTAGCAAGAAATCATTGACTTGGAACTAAGAAGTAAAAAATGTAAAGAAATTATCAGTAAGAAATATAAAGTGATACAGTGCATATGAATATGATGCTACTAGATTTTGTGTTCAGTTTTATTGAAAGAAAAACTAATATGATAAAATCAATAAAAAGTGATTTAGTGCATATGAACCCGATGCAACTATAATTTTGTGTTCGACTTCAGTAGATATGGTTAACTACTGTTTGATGCTTAATTCAAATCCATTTTTTTAGATACCCACAATAAATTTTGTCATTGATTCCTCCTGTATACAGATTTGTTTAGAATTCTCATGTATGAATAATTCATAAAGGCATATTGTGTTCTTATAATGTCTGAGAGCTGAAATACATATAAGTGAATTTTACCCAAAAAAAAGCGCGGAATCGAAAGAAAAAAATTGCTTTATATGAACTGCTAAGGAAAGCATTGCAATTAAAGTGAGGATAAGTCTGTCAATGGATATCCGAAATGTAACGACCTGCTATTTCGAACCATTCGCATCCGCACATGTCGGACTTAAATTGCTCAAAACAACAGATTGTTAATTTATATTTAGCAAAACTCAGCATATACAGTAAATATCAATCACAGAATCACAGACACAGAGTAATACAACAATAAGCAGCGGAAAAGATAAATAGTAGTTCATGAAGCTACTATATAAACAACAGTATGAAATAAAATACAAAAGAATATCTCAAATACAATGTAGTCTTGAATACAACCAGATGACAAGTCTGAACAAACATTGGATAGCTGAAAGCTGGATAGATAGATGGATTTCCAAGCGAAGCTCCAGCTCCAAATGTGAGTCTCAAATGCTGTGACACTCAGTCTGACCTGAGCGTAAAGCAAAACACAAAACACTCGAGTCACAATTAATATTCTTATATTAATAAACTCAACTCAAGTGAAATATCAACTGAAATACAAGTAACTTAAAGGATGTTTGAGATTTCTATCCTCTAAGGATCCGTGGAACTATCTACTATGTAGTAATATACGCTATTATAATATGTCTATCAGTAAAGTAAACTATTAAAGTAGCGTTAAAGCGTTACCCATATCCCCTTAACACATTTTATATATTCCCATAGTCTATACAGTACCGTAACTCCCCCCGTAAACTGGAGGGCTATCAGAGGGTACTTCATAGGTATGGTACAAACTAAACTCGTAGAAGGCGCGATAGGGCATGCGATAAGGCACTCGAGGCAATGCCAGGGTGGATATACCATTTGCACTCCCGGACTGGTGGTAACGCATAGCAGCTACTACCGCCCACCTCGTGACACACTCTCAAATCAAAGGTGCACCCAATCAAATCACAAAAGCAATATAATGGTATCGAAGAAATGTGTCCGATAGGGGGAATGACCCCATTTGGCCCGGTGTAGCTCATGTTTTAACCACATCAAGCTGACTCATGGGAATCAGGGCTACGTAAATACCATATAGAATCGTCACCAAATCATCCTACTTCATTCTGAAATCTCCACCACGTACACAGTTGTTAAAGTGGTTTTCGGTATTGGCAAAGAGTATGACAATATCCGATCCCGGTCTCTTTAACAACCAAACGCTTATTTCACACCGTGGTCATTTCATTTCAAATAGTTCATACTTCAAAATCAAAATATCATATTTATTTCAAAATCATATCGGTTCGATATCATTATTCACTTTAAATAATATTCATTTCCAGAATCGTAACACTTTCAAAATTATAACACTTTCAAAATCATAATACTTTTGAAACCATAACATTTTTGAAATCATAACACTTTTGAAATCATAACACTTTCGACTTAAACAGTTTAGATATTGAAATAGGATATATATTAAAATAGTTATAAATTAAAATAGTTTATATATTAAAATAATTTATATATTAAAATAGTTTATATATATATATATAATAAAAATGGTTTCTTCCAATTTCGCAAATCGATTCAAATCATCTTAAATTCCAAAAATTCAATTAGAATCAATTCCAGTTTAACCATTTCAATTTAAAGTTCAAAGATTCAACTCAAATTCTCAATAAACTATTTCAATTTTTATCGATTTCAAATCTTGGTTTTGAACTATCACTTCAATTCCAATAAGATTCAAGTTTAAATATTCAAACATCTACAATATAAATTTCATTTATATTTCAACATTTAACTTCAATTTTATTCAAATTGGAAAGTATTCGCTTAATCATTCTAATAACAATTTATAAAAATCCCGATTTATAAATTTAAATCAATATTAAATATCCAATCTCAATTTTATTTAAACTTGAGAATATTCATTTAATCCTTTTTATCAAGTCAAGTTATAAATCATATTTTCAAAATCTCAAAATCAATAAGATCAAATAAAATCTTGTTTAAATTCAATTGTCAACCCATTTAAATTCAAAGTCAACACTAATTTATCTTCCCTACCTTTATTATTAAAGTTATAAAAATCTATTTTTAAAATATTAATATAAATTTAAATAAATACTTAAACATATTATAAACCAATTAAGTTAATTTTTTATTAAATTAAAACTTGTTATTAAATCTATTTTGTATTAAATCTATTTTTATATATTTTTAAAATAATAAAATTATAAGAAAAAAATCTTAAAAATTATATTTTCAAAACTAACTTATAAATTAAAATTTCCAAAACATATTATTTTAAAAATCTAAATTTTATACACATAAAAATAACATTTTTACATATTATATTTTAAAAATCAATGTTTATTAAAACCCATATATTTCCTTTCAAATTTTTGGAAATCATTTCAAAATACAGACCAACGGTGTTCGTATATAATTTTCTATCCTATGGTCAAGTGATACGGATATTTACAATCCGCAATTTAAATATCTACATGTATATATCATTTCAACCCGCAATCTCAAAAATTCAAAATAAATGAAAATCGTTTGGGTTTATCATTTCAACCCATAACGATCTTCCCTTATTCTATAATATCATTCGGGTATGTATCATTTCAACCCATAGAAAATTCTAAATTAACAGGGAACTTGCAGAGTGAGAACAGTTACGATAATAATATAATATATCAACAAAAGACATATATCATCAATAACAAGTTAAATCATAATATACATGACAGATTATGGTGTCAGATATCACGGGTGCACAGTTACAGATAATGGCATATCATATACAGCAATTATATAATTAACAGTTCAATTAACAGCATATTTCAATTGTCGTTTCAAATGAAATCAAATTTAATAAATATAAGGATGTTAATCGTGAGTGATTGCTCATCTTTCGAGGCTAGAGGGATTCGACAATGAAATGGGTTACGAATCCAATCACGAATTTCCAAAGCAAAGCAAGATTGACACGAATTCGACGAACAAAGCTGATAAATCAGAATTAGTGGAAACAAATCAAAATAGCTAGATATATGGAAACAATATATATACTACTACTACTATTATTATTTTTCTTAGTCAATATTTTAAAACTTATATAAACTAACATATTATACTTTAAGATCCATATTTATTAAAATCAATATTAAACTTAAAACACATACATATAAAAATCAAAATCTATACACACACACACATACTTTAAAATAAATGTTAAATTCGAATGACATGTCAAAGTAATCATGATATATATATATATATATATATATATATATATATAAACAGAACAAAGGAGAAGTGCTACAGGTGTAACATAAAACTTATGTATATAAACTAACAGGAAAAATAAACTCATCTATACTTTTAAAATACATTAGTAATAGAAAACTAGGCACGAACCTATTTTATATAAATAGATATATGCTCCAACTATTAATAATAGGATATGATAGATATATAAATACCAGATCATACAACTTTTTTATGTAACTTATACATATCATACAGACTTATAAATAGATATCACTGATTATATAAACATTTTATATATAAACCATTCTATAACATATTATATATATACACAGAAGAGTAGGTTAGACTTTGGAAAAATATGGTGTACGGCTGACACTATAGGCATGCGAACCTACACATATACATATATATATAATATCTTTTATAAACAAAGCAAATGGAAAAGTAATATATATATAACACCTTTATATAAAATATATATATCCACAAAACATTCAAAATATCAATAACTATACCGAGTGGAGGCTGTACTGGCGGAGCACGACCATGGAGGGAGGGTCGGTGGCTGGCACAGGTGGTGGAGCTAGCGGCCGTGGGATGGAGGTTGTTGAGGGTGTACGGGTGAGCATGTAGGGAGTAAGTGGTTTCATGGGATGTAGAGAAGGCTTCGGCTTTTATATATACGCGTGCTCGGTGGTGTTGAATTGAGGCAGAGCAAACGGTCAAGGCGGCATGCGTTGATGGGTTCGGTGATGGCTTCGGGAGGAGGGTGGTTGCTGTTCATGCATGGGGGTGGAGGAGGGAGAGGCAAAGGTCGGCACATACTGGAGGGAGGCGAGGCACTAGCATGCGTAAAAAATGGCAGGTGGGCGAAAATTTGTGGACAAGCAAAAGTGTGGCAAGAATTCAAAGAGGAAGGAGTAGGTTGAAGAAAAATGGATGAGGTCGGAGGAAACAAAAATGGAAGAAGCAGGCACATTTTACAATATATACTGTATATAGAATGCTTTAGTGGAAAGATAAAAAGTCATGCATGTGAACAGCTTCAGAGGATAAAGAAATGTGAAAGGCCAACAGGTGACCGAGCCAAAATATGTAAAGCTTTGCAATACAACTTCTCACTTTATATATATTTATATTATAATAAAATGAACCGAGGGAAGAACAAAAGAATTGCGTGACCAGAATATATATTTTGAGATAGGGAATGGCAAAGGACAGAAGTTGAATCAGAAAATATTAATAGCCAACGGCTGTTTGGTTTACACGTTGGATAATGGAAAGACAAAACCAAAAGAGTTCAAAACGGGTACCGATACGGCTAACCGTTTCGTGGTTTTCGCCGCGCACCGGACACCGAGTTACACAAATGAATATACTGCGGAGATCAGCACGACGAGACGATTGGAATGGTACATAGATGTCAGCGATATGATCATCCTATCAAAAATCGATATTTGGTACCGAAAATGCTGCTAAAACGCCGAAAATAAGATAAACGGAGCAATAGCAGTCCAAATTTGACGAAGCGAAATATGACGTCTCACTCAGAAGATGATTTACAAATTTATTATATAAAAATATTTTGGTTTCGAAAATATTTAATTTACATCAATTTTAACTGATTTAAATTGAAATAAAATTGCACAACAAAATAAACTTCCATATTTTCTGATGAAAATTTACCATTTAGTATGTTTATATAGACGTATTCCAAATATCAAATTTTCATTTCCAAATTTAATTGTTTAAAATTTCACAAAAAATCAGTTAATTACGTTATAAAAACCGTTAAAATCTACAGGTCGTTACACTCTCCCCCACTCAAAAAATTTTCGTCCCCGAAAAGGAAGGAGGTAGGAGAATAGAAACAACCAGAAAAAGATAGATTTGAAATACATATTATTAGATACACAATACATTCAAACCATATAAATTTCATTTGTTTTTAAATTGATCTACATTCAATTAATTTGGTTTCAATCCATTTTATTAAATCACTAATATTCATTTATATTCATATTTTGTTGATTTTCAATTCATTCTATTTTCATTCAATTCGATTTGTTTCAATTTATTGATAATTGTTACAAAATTTCTTTCAAAACAAAATTTATTATATTTAACTTATTTATTTACTCCATTTACCTTTAGTTAAGTTAATTCCAATTAAAATCCAATTATAACTATTCTTCATTTCATATTTCTTTGCTTAACCATCATTCTCCTTTATTTATTAAATTTATTTCACTTAAACATATTTTTCAGCATATATTAAGTGTAATAAACATATTATAACCATATGTTATTCAACAAATAAATTATCTTTTAATTTTTTTCAATTTATTATTCAATTTATTATCGGTAAATTCCCTTAACAAAATATCATTTTTGATATTCATTACTTATATCATAGTGTATACTATCCAATTACATTCTAATTACATTTTAAACTTTTCTAGATAAGTTATATTAATGTTTCTGAGTGTATTTAAACATTATACAAATTTTCCTTTTATTTACACCCTTTTCATTAATAAAAATTTAGTTTTGAACATTTCATTATTTAAATTTCCTCTTGTAAAATCTCCAATTTCAAATTCATTAATATTTTAACTTTTTGAATATTCAGGTAAGTTAGATATATTAGAATGAAATTTAGTATTATACAATAAGTTTTATTCAAATTCAACTATTTCAAGTTGGTTTAATTTCATTTATCATTTTAGATATTCCAATTATTCAAAAATTTCACTTTATTTCAATAATTGAAACCATTTCTTAATATAAAACTTAAGATTCAAATTTCCGGTTTCATTTCAAACTATTTTAAAATAATTATATACATATATATTTTGTAAATCAAATTATACACAAGAAATTTTAAATCAAATCCATTTTCCCAAAACAAAAGCGTAGCAAAGCTACTAAGGGCCTCTCCACTTCGAGACTCGAAAATGAATGTCGATGATGCTGCAGTCATTACCGAAATTATTTTCCAGCGACAATTGATGAGAGTACTGATTCACTTCTTTTAAAATTCTTTGAAACCAATTTCCATTCGTAATACTTCCAAATAATATATATTTTTTCCAAACCTTGAAAACCAATTTTTTTTTGAAAAGTTCAAGAAATTAAATTCTCAAATCCATAATTTAAATTTATTGCATTTTCAAATCAAATAAACCATGAAAAATTTGAACACCTTATAACCTATAACAATAGAAAATGAGTTAGTAGAGTTGACAAAACAATAAATGATAATCTAGTATTATCATTTCTAGCAACCAATTCATTCAACTATCAATTTCAGAAATTTATACTTTTACATATATATAATATAATCCTACATAAAATTATTTCAGTTACCAATTTTGAAAACAATATTGTATTGGTTTGCTCTGTTTAAGTGTTTTGGAATTCCTATCGATAGCGTTAG
The DNA here is from genome assembly GCA_030737815.1 of Allium fistulosum. Classification (NCBI taxonomy): domain Eukaryota; kingdom Viridiplantae; phylum Streptophyta; class Magnoliopsida; order Asparagales; family Amaryllidaceae; genus Allium; species Allium fistulosum. The sequence continues at coordinate 915,289,514 of CM060908.1, forward strand.
CTAGACGAATCGATCGAAACCCAAAATTCAAACTTAACAACTCAAACGACATAATATAAAACATTTTTATTTTAAATACAAATACACCCCCTTACTCGATGATTCAAGAATGGATTATAGATCAAGGATAGAGATTCGAATCTAGAGGAATTCTAACCAAAGAGAATTCTAATTCAAAGATAGGTTCGAAAGAAAGATAAAATAATTAAATTACAGAAGAGGAAAAATGGATGGACCTATTTTTCTCGCGGCGACCTTAACCGGATCAACCGAGATTCCAGGAATAAGAGCGATGCGGAAATTCAATTTCCCGCTTGAATGTGAGAGATGTGACTTCACCAAAACATCAGGATATTCCCTGACTATCAGTGTGGAGCCAAGATCACTAGGCTGAGAACCTAGTGAAAAGATAAACTGCCTGCAAAATCTTAGGGCAATCGACATTCGATCACAAAAGAATTGCCCGTTGTCTACTAGAGAAACATTCGGGCATTGCAAGAGATAATGGCATCGTAAACCGAGGACATAGAAATCTCCGGTGAATTGACGCCTGTTGTAAAAGAGTTTCATCCCTTTACAAATCATTCTAAGATTGGCGGGACCGCCGATTCATTATAGAGATCAACCGAAGTGGAGTTATGGGATGCTCCAGAATCAAGAAGAACATAAATAGGAAGAGCCAAGTGTGAATTTCAGGATGAAGGGGAAAGTTCCACAATTCAAAGGAAATCCGAGTCAAAAAGGAAGAGACTCAAGCTCGAACGAAGGTGATTCTGCAATTGAATTTACTCTATATGCTAAGTTTTGCCTAAAACCAGAGCTCTGATACCAACTGTAACGACCTGCTATTTCGAACCATTCGCATCCGCACATGTCGGACTTAAATTGCTCAAACAACAGATTGTTAATTTATATTTGGTAAAACTCAGCATATACAGTAAATATCAATCACAGAATCACAGATACTGAGTAATACAACAATAAGCAGCGGAAAAGATAAATAGTAGTTCATGAAGCTACTATATAAACAACAGAGTATGAAATAAAATACAACAGAATATCTCAAATACAATGTAGTCTTGAATACAACCAGATGAAAAGTCTGAACAAACACTGGATAGCTGAAAGCTGAATAGATAGATGGATCTCCAAGCGAATCTCCAGCTCCAAAGGTGAGTCTCAAATGTTGTGACACTCAGTCTGACCCGAGCGTAAAGCAAAACACAAAACACTCGAGTCAGAATTAACATTCTTATATTAATAAACTCAACTCAAGTGAAATATCAACTGAAATACAAGTAACTTAAAGGATGTTTGAGATTTCCATCCTCTAAGGATCCGTGGAACTATCTACTATGTAGTAATATACGCTATTATAATATATCTATCAGTAAAGCAAACTATTAAAGTAGCGTTAAGGCATTACCCATATCCCCCTTAACACATTTTATATATTCTCAGTCTATACAGTACCGTAACCCCCCCGTAAACTGGAGGGCTATCAAAGGGCACTCCATAGGTATGGTACAAACCAAACTCGTAGAAGGCACGATAGGGCATGCGACAAGGCACTCGAGGCAATGCTAGGGTAGATATACCATTTGCACTCCCGGACTGGTGGTAACGCATAGCAGCTACTACCGTCCACCTCGTGACACACTCCCAAATCAAAGGTGCACCCAATCAAATCACAAAAGCAATAGAATTGTATCGAAGAAATGTGTTCGATAGGGGGAATGACCCCACTTGGTCCGGTATAGCTCATGTTTTAACCACATCAAGCCGACTCACGGGAGTCAGGGCTACGTAAATACCATATAGAATCGTCACCAAACCATCCTACTTCATTCTGGAATCTCCACCACGTACACAGTTCTTAAAGTGATTTTCGGTATTGGCAGAGAGCATGACAATATCCGATTTCGGTCTCTTTAACAACCAAACGCTTATTTCACACCGTGGTCGTTTCATTTCAAATAGTTCATATTCAAAATCAAAATATCATATTCATTTCAAAATCATATCGGTTCGATATCATTATTCACTTTAAATAATATTCATTTCCAGAATCGTAACACTTTCAAAATTATAACACTTTCGAAACTATAACACTTGAAATCATAACACTTTTGAAATCATAACACTTTCGACTTAAACAGTTTAGATATTGAAATAGGATATATGTTAAAATAGTTATAAATTAAAATAGTTTATATATTAAAATAATTTATATATTAAAATAGTTTATATATAATAAAAATAATTTCTTTCAATTTCGCAAATCGATTCAAATCATCTTAAATTCCAAAAATTTAATTAGAATCAATTCCAGTTTGACCATTTCAATTTAAAGTTCAAAGATTCAACTCAAATTCTCAATAAACTATTTCAATTTTTATCGATTTCAAATCTAGGTTTTGAACTATCACTTCAATTCCAATAAGATTCAAGTTTAAATATTCAAACATCTACAATATAAATTTCATTTATATTTCAACATTTAACTTCAATTTCATTCAAATTGGAAAGTATTCACTTAATCATTTTAATAACAATTTATAAAAATCCCGGTTTATAAATTTAAATCAATATTAAATATCCAATCTCAATTTCATTTAAACTTGAGAATATTCATTTAATCCTTTTTATCAAGTCAAGTTATAAATCATATTTTCAAACTCTCAAAATCAATAAGTTCAAATCAAATCTTGTTTAAATTCAATTGTCAACCCATTTAAATTCAAAGTCAACACTAATTTATCTTCCCTACCTTTATTATTAAAGTTATAAAAATCTATTTTTAAAATATTAATATAAATTTAAATAAATACTTAAACATATTATAAATCAATTAAGTTAAATTTTTATTAAATTAAAACTTGTTATTAAATGTATTTTGTATTAAATCTAGTTTTATATATTTTTAAAATAATAAAATTATAAGAAAAAGAATCTTAAAAATTATATTTTCAAAACTAACTTATAAATTAAAATTTCCAAAACATATTATTTTAAAAATCTAAGGGCCCGTTTGACTTGTCGTTTTTAGTTTTGTGTTTTCGTCTATACAAATACGCGTCTGTTGTATGTATAGTTGAAAAACAAACAATTTTAAAAAATGAAATTAACATGTAAAATAGAAAACAAGTTTATTTTGTTTTTCGTGTTCCGAGAGATAATAAAAGCACGGAGAACAATCGAACTCTTTCGTTGTCCGTTGGTCGTCCCAACGGCTAAGAGTTATAAATCTTCTTCTCTTATTTCTTGTTATTTCTTAGTGGAAGTTGAAAACACAAAACTCAAAATACAAAATGAAACCAAACGGGCCCTAAATTTTAAACACATATAAAAATAACATTTTTACATATTATATTTTAAAAATCAATGTTTATTAAAACCCATATATTTCCTTTCAAATATTTGGAAATCATTTCAAAATACAGACCAACGATGTCCGTATATAATTTTCTATCCAATGGTCAAGTGATACAGATATTTATCATTTCAATCCGCAATTTAAATATCTACGGGTATATATTATTTCAACCCACAATCTCAAAAATTCAAAATAAATGAAAATCGCTTGGGTTTATCATTTCAACCCATAACGATCTTCCCTTATTATATAATATCATTCGGGTATGTATCATTTCAACCCATAGAGAATTCTAAATTAACAGGAAACTTGCAGAGTGAGAACAGTTATGATAATAATATAATATATCAACAACAGACATATATCATCAATAACCAGTTAAATCATAATATACATGACAGGTTATGGTGTCAGATATCACAGGTGCACAGGTACAGATAATGGCATATCATATACAACAATTATATAATTAACAGTTCAATTAGCAGCATATTTCAATTGTCGTTTCAAATAAAATCAAATTTAATAAATATAAGAATGTTAATCGTGAGTGATTGCTCACCTTTCGAGGCTAGAAGGATTCGACAATGAAATGGGTTACGAATCCAATCATGAATTTCTAGAGTGAGAACAGTTATGATAATAATATAATATATCAACAACAGGCATATATCATCAATAACCAGTTAAATCATAATATACATGACAGGTTATGGTGTCAGATATCACAGGTGCACAGTTACAGATAATGACATATCATATACAACAATTATATAATTAACAGTTCAATTAGCAGCATATTTCAATTGTTGTTTCAAATAAAATCAAATTTAATAAATATAAGGATGTTAATCGTGAGTGATTGCTCACCTTTCGAGGCTAGAAGGATTCGACAATGAAATGGGTTACGAATCCAATCATGAATTTCCAAAGCAAAGCAAGATTGGCACGAATTCGACGAACAAAGCTGATAAATCGGAATTAGTGGAAACAAATCAAAATAGCTAGATATATGGAAATAATATATATACTACTACTATTATTCTTTTTCTTAAAGTCAATATTTTAAAACTTATATAAACTAACATATTATACTTTAAGATCCATGTTTATTAAAATCAATATTAAATTTAAAACACATACATATAAAAATCAAAATCTATATATATATATATACATACATATACTTTAAAGTAAACGTTAAATTCGAATTACATGTCAAAGTAATCATTATATATATATATATATATATATATACAGAACAAAGGAGAAGTGCTACAGGTGTAACTAGGCACGAACCTATTTTATATAAATAGATATATGCTTCAACTATTAACAATAGGATAGATATATAAATACCAGATCATACAACTTTTATATGTAACTTATACATATCATACAAACTTATAAATAGATATCACTGATTATATAAACATTTTATATATAAACCATTCTATAACATATTATATATATACACAGAAGAGTAGGTTATGCTTTGGAAAAATATGATGTACGGCTGACACATAGGCATGCGAACCTACACACACATATATAAAATAATATCTTTTATAAACAGAGCAAATGGAAAAGTAATATATATAACACCTTTATATATAAAATATATATCCAAACATTCAAAATATCAATAACTATACCGAGTGGAGGCTGTACTGGCGGAGCACGGCCATGGAGGGAGGGTCGGTGGCTGGCACAGGTGGTGGAGCTAGCGGCTGTGGGATGGAGGTTGTGAGGGTGTACGGGTGAGCATGTAGGGAGTAAGTGGTTTCATGGAATGAAGAGCAAGCTTCAGCTTTTATATATACGCGTGCTCGGTGGTGATGAAGTGAGGCAGAGCAAACGGTCAAGGCGGCAGGCGTTGATGGGTTCGGTGATGGCTTCGGGAGGAGGGTGGTTGTTGTTCACGCATAGGGGTGGAGGAGGGAGAGGCAAAGGTCGACACGGACTGGAGAGAGGCGAGGCATTAGCATGCGTCAAAAATGGCAGGTAGGCGAAAATTTGTGGACAAGCAGAAGTGTGGCAAGAATTCAAAAGGGAAGGAGCAGGCTGAAGAAAAACGGATGAGGTCGGAGGTAACAAAAATGGAAGAAGCAGGCACATTTTACAATATATACTGTATATAGAATGCTTTAGTGGAAAGATAAAAAGTCAGTCACGTGAACAGCTTCAGAGGATAAAGAAATGTGAAAGGCCAACAGGTGACAGAGCCAAAATATGTAAAGCTTTGCAATACAACTTCTCACTTTATATATATTTATATTATAATAAAATGAACCGAGGGAAGAGCAAAAGAATTGCGTGACCAGAATATATATTTTGAGATAGGGAATGACAAAGGACAGAAGTTGAATCAGAAAATATTAATAGCCAACGGCTGTTTGGTTTACACGTTGGATAATGGAAAGACAACCAAAAGAGTTCAAAACGGGTACCGATACGGCTAACCGTTTTGTGGTTTTCGTCGCGTATCGGACACCGAATTATACAAATGAATATACTGCGGAGATCAACACGACGAGACGATCAGAACGGTACACAAATGTCAGCGATATGATCATCCTATCAAAAATCGATATTGGTACCGAAAATGCTGCTAAAATGCCGAAAATAAGAATGCGTCAAAAATGGCAGGTAGGCGAAAATTTGTGGACAAGCAGAAGTGTGGCAAGAATTCAAAAGGGAAGGAGCAGGTTGAAGAAAAATGGATGAGGTCGGAGGAAACAAAAATGGAAGAAGCACACATTTTACAGTATATACTATATAGAATGCTTTAGTGGAAAGATAAAAAGTCAGTCACGTGAACAACTTCAGAGGATAAAGAAATGTGAAAGACCAACAGGTGACAGAGCCAAAATATGTAAAGCTTTGCAATACAAATTCTCACTTTATATATATATTTATATTATAATAAAATGAACCGAGGGAAGAACAAAAGAATTGCGTGACCAAAATATATATTTTGAGATAGGGAATGACAAAGGACAGAAGTTGAATCAAAAAATATTAATAGCCAACGGCTGTTTGGTTTACACGTTGGATAATGGAAAGACAAAACCAAAAGAGTTCAAAACGGGTACCGATACGGCTAACCGTTTCGTGGTTTTCGCCGCGTACCAGACACCGAATTACACAAATGAATATACTGCGGAGATCAGCACGACGAGACGATCAGAACGGTACACAGATGTCAGCGATATGATCATCCTATCAAAAATCGATATTCGGTACCGAAAATGCTGCTAAAACGCCGAAAATAAGATAAACGGAGAAATTGCAGTCCAAATTTGACGAAACGAAATATGACGTCTCACCCAGAAGATGATTTACAAATTTATTATATAAAAATATTCATGTTTCGAAATATTTAATTTACATCAATTTTAACTGATTTAAATTGAAATAAAATTGCACAACAAAATAAACTTCCATATTTTCTGATGAAAATTTACCATTTACTATGTTTATATAGACGTATTCCAAATATCAAATTTTCATTTTCAAATTTAATTGTTTAAAATTTCACAAAAATTCAGTTAATTACGTTATAAAAACCATTAAAATCTACGGGTCGTTACACGAAAAATCCAAAATCCATCTAACATTCGGATCCAAAAAGTGGATAAATCTCTTGTATCTGGAAAAACGGACTTGGATGTGGTTGCGGATGCAAAAGCATCCACATTCGAAAATTATCTATCCCCGTTTGGTTTTTGTCAAAAATATAGTTTATTTTACATGTATTTTAGTACAATTAAATATATGTATTTATTGTTTTATTAATTTAATAGTTTACATTATATGCATTTAAGGCATATTAACTACTCAAAACTATTTATTACCATCATATTTGTTGATTTTACATATTTTTTAATCAATGGGTTTGAAAATTAATTATGTTAAATCAAAAAAAATTATTTATGTTTCTTGATTTATCGATCGTTAGGAGATATGATAATTATCTGCTATTCGTCCATATCCGCCGATGTGGTTATCCAACATCCAAAAATGATTTCGGATGCGGATGCGGATATGACACTATCTGCATCCGAAAGTATCCGTTGACAGACCTAAATGAGGAAAAAACAAAAAGGAATAACGAATAAGATGACAAGATGGAAATTTAAATTCACATTCTCCCAAATAGAATAGTTAAGTCTAACCACTAAACCAACTGTTAGTTATTATTAAACACAGCAAATAGCTTTTATAGTTTATTGTATAACGATTTCCAAAATTCATTCCGAATCCAAAAAATTGAATGCCCAAAAAATCGAAAGCCCTAAACGTTTGCTTTGTTTGTTCGAGTAATTTGGTTAGTATTGATGATAAGCTATCTAACCAGCTATAACTACTGATATTTATGAATGCACTCGTGCATATGCTGCTTACAATGTTTTTCAGTTTGTAGTTGGTATCAATATTTTGTTGAAAGTGTAACATTCACATGTAACGCCATAATTTTAGTTTAACATCCACCTGACAATAAAGTACTTATATTTTAATTTGAAGTTATTTCCTCACTTTGACGCTAGTAAATCGAAGTGACTGATTGCTCATTGCTTAAATGATACGTTACTTCAAGGTGACTTTGACCATCTTTAGATATTGGAAACTGGTTGAGAGATTTAATGCAAAGGGTTGCAAAGGTCGTGATTTTTTCATCTAAGTTCAGGGAAAACCCATCAAACAAAAAACACACTACATATGAAAAACATAGATGTATGAACAATAATTTAATATAACTGAATGAAAACTATTAAAAATCAAAGTTGAATGGTTATCATGTTATATCTTACTTTTTGATTGAACAAGTTAATCTGATATGAATTGAATGTAATGCAACAACTGAATCAATGTTTGTTGACTTGAGTCATTTCTATGTTAGTGTCATTCAGTTACAAATCAGTAGCGTGCAACTATTGTCTACATCAGTTGTTTCAAACTCAGAAATGTATTAAATAATGCTACATATTAGCTTCATTGCAGCGTTGCTTCGATAGCATCACTATGAGTACAAATTTAATTTTTCAAAAAAGTGCTGCATAGAACTTGTATAAATCAAGTCCATGTAATATATATATAATAATAATAATAATAAACCGACAAGTATAATTAAGTTGATTGATCGATGGTAATTAGTATCTTTCTAAATTGTAGCTTCATTTTCTATGATCAATGGTAATTCAGAACTCAATCCGTATCCATCATTGCTAGTCAAGTTATTATTTCTTTTGTATTTTTAATCATAGCACAAACTCAGACTTTAGTTTATTTGTCAAGAGTTAATGTTGTTCGAACTTCTCCTGTGCATGAAGGAGATGTAACATTCCTGACCTTAATTATTATGCCATAATGACTTCCTGTATTTTAGTGGCAGCAAGTTTCAGAGTGTATTAGGCATGCTTATGGCATGAATAGTGTTTTGAGTTATGATTTTGAAAATCTTTGAAATCACCTGAGCAACTAAGCTCATATATGTTGCACATATGCACAGTAGTCCTATAAATCGTGATTTTCACACATGATTCCAAAAAAGAAATAAAGCCAGCTAAAATAAAATCATCTCATTCTGTAAGATCAGTGTAGAATCATGTAAAATCACTTAACAAAATCTGATGTGGTAATAACATTCTTGACAGGAAGTGTTGCAAATTAGAAAATACATATTAGAAAGAAAATTGCATTCAGAACTCAGTCCATGTGTTCAATCAGTGTGTTAAACAGCTACTGCGCTGCTAGATTCAAATCATTATGTACATGTGCTCTACATTTAATGTGTGCTAATCCACAAAAGCATTGTACATACGTGTGTGCATACCCGCGCGCGCACATGTAATATTGCAAATTTTGAGAAGATTATACTGCAAAATTATGTACTATTTTACTGAAATTTGAATTGAGCAACTTCAGCTCGGTTTGTCGAGCATATAATGTTTAGATTTTCAGCATATGAATTTCAAGGATATTTATCATAGTGATTAAATATCATTTGGTCGCCTAGCATGAAAATACACTTTGGTGTGAGCTTTCTGCTATAGAAATTCAACAAAACTTCAAGAATGGATCCTAACGGGTTCACAACCAAAACATTATAGTTACCATCAATTGAATACCTAACAGCTACATTGCAGCTTTTATTACTCCCTCCTTGTTGAATCCTGAAGATATACCAACTGAGGGTGTTCGATCACATTGTACTGAACAACAAATTTATGTTAACTGCAATTAGTTCTTACAAAAATATTAACTTTGTGTCTGTGTGTCTCTGTCTCTGTGTGTGTGTTTTGTGAAACGATTCCAAGTTTTCATATATGATCTTTCTAATATACGTAACATACCTATAGAATTGCACCTCGATCCGTACTTTTTTTGCAAAAAAAGACAAATGGAGGATTTTAGGGGGATAGATAGGTAGACACATACATAAACATATAATTCATCTACAATTTAAAGAGAACTTGTATAATATGCTGCAAAATTCGGAAATGCATTTTTTTAATAGTAAAATATGATATACAAAATAATCAGCACAACTACCATACCGCAAAACTGGAAAATACATATTAGATATTAGCAGAGATAAACAAGTAGGATAAGCCAATACATGTGCTTTGTATGGAAAATAGCACTAATTTTACCATCATTATGTTCAATTTTACTTACGTGGAAACAAAAGAGTGTAAATTTGGAATTACATGGAGGAATTGTAATAAAAAGACGCACGCATAATTTGAAAATTAACTAAGCAATCATGCAATATATATAAAATTTAAACCCGATTGTCCGAAGTTCAACTATCTACCGGTGTACTAGTTTGACGTAATAAAATAAACCTTCATACTTCTGTAGTATTAAACGGTCTTACACTAGTCATGGGTATACAGTTCATTCATTCTTCAAAGAAGATGGTGAAAATTGAGCGATACAAAAACATTAAATGATAAATCAACCACGAACCATAAATATTTTGCACCAAAATTTCAAATTGGATCACTATCAAATTTTGTAAGATTCATAACATACATCTCAAATTGGCATCATCCATTCTCAAATATACATTCTTTATGATTACAGCTCCATGAGCTCAGTCTACCTACTTATAAAATACTTTTTCACTGTTGCCCTGATTGAAGATCAGGAAATATGGAAATCAGTGACAAATTTGGTTATAAAAGTCAACACAATAACGTGAAAAAGTTGATATCAAATGTTACTTTTGAAAATTCTTGCAAAATTGGCAAGGTTTTACAAAGTTGCAGGTGGCATAGAATGGGCAAGATTAAGTTGCTGATGAGGTTGTAGTCAAGCTGAGGTTTGGAGTATGTGGCAGTGTAGTTTATCAATTGAGCATACAATGTAGAAAGGGTTTGAAGTAAATTAGAAATAAACAGTAATGTTGTCCTAGACAAAAGAACATGCACGGTTGAAAATTAAGGGGATATAGTTATTATTGCTAGAGATTTGTATGTGTGCTCACAGCGCACGTGCGTGCGTGAGCGTGTGTGTTTTGTATTACATTATATGTTAATCCAAGGCAATCCCATAGACACAACACGCTCTACTATGTTTTGAAGGGAACTTCTTACTACATTACATGATTCCAATCATAGTTTCAACCAGGTCACCTGTGATAAGTCGTTATATGGAGTATGATTTCGGTAACATTTTATTTTGTGCAGGAGAGAGCAGCATTAGCAGCAGCAAATGCTGCAACAGATCCTTACAGGTATATTGAGAAAAGAAAGCCCATTCCCGACCCTCAGGTATCTTTATATTCCACCTTTCTCAGTATAAATAATTATATTATTTCGCCCCCGGGGCTTTAAAGTTTTGATTTGGTGTTAGCTATCGAAATAAATCATTAAACTGTTTTTAAGCCTTTGCTCAAAAAATATTGGTGGGTACCTTTTTGTTATTTTTAAAGACGCTTCACTGAATGGTAAATGTTTTAAATTTTATAATGTGCATATTGTTTATCAATTCTTTCTAACCTCATCATTATGACTTTCAAATTAGGAAACAGGCTTAATATACGGGAAGAAAAAGGAAACCGGTGATTCGTCAAGCAAGTAGTTTTCGAGAAATTCAAGCAGCGAACTGTTGTCGCCTCTAATTAACATACTCTCAGATGCTACCTATACCTGGACAGACTTTTGGCTTTGTAGATAGCTTTTCGTATTTTGTTTGAATGTAAGCAATAAAAATACGAAGACATACATCCAGAAAGAATAAACTTTTAACTTAGTAGCAGCCTCTACTGCTATCAATTTTATTATAGTGTTGCTGAGAACAAGTGTATCCAACTGCATATAAATTTTCTTTCAGTGTGGCGATGGAATATAATTTCGTTTACATTTTTTTTTGAAGTGCGATCAAAACACTTTTCTCCTGGAGGAATTTGGCTCGTATTATTACGTGAGTTGGGCCGTATACTTTAATAGGCCTGAGTCAAAAACTCACTAGTGTCAGAGGAGAAGATTTGGTACTGCCCAGGATCGAACTGGGGACCTTCTGCGTGTAAAGCAGACGTGATAACCACTACACCACAGCACCAATTTGATCCTCTGTTCTCCGTTGCTTATTCTTAATATATCCAACAGGATACTTTCTTTTATTCAACTTGTTCTTTTATTTTTATTCAATCAACCATGACTTAAGTCACTCAAATCTTCATTTGTATCTTGAGAGATTTTCCATGTGCTTTTATTATAACCTAAAGAATTTGTATTTTCTAAAAGGGAGAGAAATATGTATCTATAATACAATGGTAAATTTCTAAAGGCAGACCTTGAATTACTTCTATGTTAGTTTATTAAGCGAATTGTTAAAGAGGTTATTGATTTGGATAGGGCGAATAGATTATAAAAGGCTAATTTACATAAAAGTAGAATTGAATAATAGTTTAAACCAATTTTGTTTTCTTATCTCAAATTGGTTCTCACATTTCCATTTTTATCTTTTTCATACCTTTTTTTCCTCTTCGTCTGGAATAAGAGTTCGTGACATATCCATTGCTTCCCACCATAGTCCATATTTTTCCGCCATCGTCCATACATACCTGCCATCGACTTCAACAATCAAAGCAGACTTCAAACTCTCTGATTGCTTGCTCCATAACCCTAATTCCTCTATTCATTTATAGTCTATTGAAACCTAATCCATAATTTGATATTGAAGATGCCTAGAACAAAGAATGCCGAATTTTCTTCATTCATGAAACATGGGTATGAATTCATTTTCTTTCGTTTACCATTTTATTTTTATAGAAATGCGGTATCTTGTACAAACAAATTTGTTTATGGCAAAACTTGATATTGATTTTTGAAAGTTGGTATTATTGTAGAAAATGGTTGTACGGGATTTGGAAAATATATTGATAATTAAGTTATAGAAATTGTTGATCTTAATATGGACACGCTTTGAATTTATACCGGTATGTTGATTGTAGTTGTTTTGAAACAATTGCATAAATCCTAGATAGAAAGTTAATATATATGTATATTTTTAGGGTTTTCATCATTGATTCCCAACATGTTCCTCCTACCACTTTCAATCGATGAAGACTCTTTGAGAAAAGACAAAAGGGAGGCGAAGAAGAAAAAAAGCTAAGGGGGGAAATGTGGTTAAAGAAAATTCCAAGCTGTAAAATGAAGAAGAGGAAGTAAACAGCAAAGATGGAAATGAAGACAGTGTTGGATGACAATGAAGATAGTTATCATGATAACAATGACAACGAAGATGTTAATGAACTTGAGAGAAATGATGACAATGCTAGTGGAGAGGATAATGACACATACGAAAATGAGCATAATGATGATTAGTCTGAAAAGACAATTCAAGAAGAAGAAGACACCGTCGATCCCACTTGTAACATCCCCCATTTTGAGGCTTAAAACTAAGCGCTACGGATGCTGTAGTCATTCATAGTATTAATTTCCGATGATAAAATAAGATCAATTAATTATATCTATAACATCAAGAGCACATGACTACGAAAAATTTCAGAACACATTTCATTAATAACTTTCATATTCATTACATCTCATTACATAATCTCATCGATTCCACATTCAGAGAAAATATAATAATAACTACAATTATATTCCAAGAGCAACATATAAAAATGACCGCTTGGGAGATCAGAGTCTAACCATTTAACAGTTATAAATTTTGTCATTACATTCATTCAGACAGAATAAACTTCAAACAACACACTTGAAATAAACTTTTAATATTAGTATGCCTCTTGCACGTTTCTGAAAGCTTATTCGTCTAACCTGAAAACCCTACTCTCGACCTACACAAATAAGTATCCAAGAGTTTAATGGAAAAAAAACTTTAGGTAAGGCAAAAAGTCTTATGTGAATAATAAAATACCATCTCAAACAAAAATAGAAATCTAATGAGACCACGCCATTGAGCGGAATAGGTTTTCCCCTCACTAGTATCATATCCAGATATATCAATCATAAATCATGCACCTGCAACCACAATGGTTAGAGCAAAACATAACATGATCATATGCATGCATGCAACATGGGTATGTCTGACTAGTCTGTCATCGTAGGGTTATGCACACCCAAAGTTTACCCTTTCAAAAATAAACTGTATGTCTCAAATCATAGTTTTCCTAGGATCATTATGAACCTTTTGCAAGCCAACTAATAACCTATCGGGCTGACTCGAGCTAAAACTTCAACTAGATATTCCAAAATTTCCAAATACGGTTAGGAGTCTTCAAATACAGTTAGTGATAGAGTTAGGGGTATGTCCTAGGGCAGTTATGTAATTTGTTACATATATCTAACTCGTTCGAAATAAAAGGTATTTTCTTCCTATTATATAGTTGATATAATATGATTATATTAATTAATTAACTTAATTAAAAGTATATTTAATAGAAAAATCCATAAATGGTATATTTTGTGATAGTAGTTACAAAGTGTTGTAACCATGAGTAATTTACCACAACGAAACAAATATACCATTTTAAATGTTCCTAGTCAAGATGCATCGAGACTGGATATTGATATATCCGTTGAGACTAGAGTACGTAACGCTTTCCAAATGTTGGGCAGTGTATTACTCATGACTGCTGGGGGGCACCTAGGGGTTACGTACTAATAGTTATTGGATAACTATGGAACGATTTATTCGATAGTTTTCTGTTGGTTAATATAACTAAGGCCAAACAGAAAATATCGATGTGACTGACTTACACAGTTCTCTCGACTTGAGAATACTGTGGATCTTTAATATGAAAACTTCGCTTTGATTATAGCCAAATCATGGCATGGCGTCCATCGAGTGACCATAGTTGGGTCGAGTGGAAGTATTGGAAGTGAAGCACCATTCAAGAGAGGATTCGTCTCCTCAGTTATATGCGGTTAGTATCACAGTCAACTCAAGTCAACTCAAAGTCTCTAGCCGGAGGATTTCGGTTAATAATAATTGTTATTATTGAACCAAGAACTTTGTATTTGGACTATAAAGTTGAATGTGGATGAGGTTGGAGTTTTGACCATTACCAAATTCCATAAGTCCAAAGTGATATAGTTTTGACGAAGAGAATTGGTGTAAACAAATGTCACAACCGGGTAACGCTTATTAAACTAAAATTGGATTTTACCGAAAATGAGTAAGCGATAAATTTGGCCATAATGTCACACCACCTGTTAAGTGACGTGTAAACGTTAACATTAGAATAGTTCGATGTTAATCGCTGACCAAATTTACACCCAAGAGTTACACAGCCGAAATGATGAATTCCCTTAAGACCGAACGTTTAATTAGTTTATAATTGTTGTAAATTAATTACTTTAATTAATATTTATGAAATATTAAATATAAAATTTGAATATGATTTGAGAAATAAATAATGTTATATAGATTTATAACAGTTATAAATATATCGATCGATATACAATATCGACAAGCGATTAAATTAGATTTAATTGCATAGTATTTTGGCTTGGGCTTAGATGGGTTTAAGGCCCATCATTAAGGCTGCAAAATTTCGGTTTTGGGAAGGTCTAGGGGTGGCTAAAACATAGGGAATTGGCTTGGAGATAATGGGTTGAGATCAAGTGAGAATGGGTAAAAAGGTTTTTCTCGTTTCTCTCTAATACAACCATATATATATATATATATATATATATATATATATATATATATATTTGTGTGCATGTGTGTCTCTAAAAATAATAAATAACCTTTTTTGGGCGCCATTACCTTCTACATTGCTGGTTAAAACATAGCTCTCAATCCACTTCAAAATTCTCAAATATATTTCATATTAAAATAATACTATTCGATAGTTAGAGGTCGGTAATTTCGGACTTGCAATCCGATGAATCAAGAACAGTAAAAGGAAGGGAAGTCATTGCTTCAACGTGGATTCAAAGGCATCATTAAATTGGTAGTTTTAATTCATATTACAGTAATTAAATTATATTCTATGATCCTATAATGAGCAATTTCATATCTGTTTAAATATATTGCTACTCTATGTTTAGTTAGGTAAGATTTTGTAAGTAGATGTAGCTGTCACAAATCAGTTTGGTTATGTGCATAATTTGTTTATTATACTATTTGATTTATGTATAAACAAATGTTATTTACTGTATAAAATCAAAATTTCTCATTAATAATTTTTTTATATATATTTATTGATAAATTCATATACATACATATATATATATGTGTGTATATATATATATATATTAGTATATATTTCTCTCTCATAATAGCATATATGCATATATAAGATATATATGTGATTTAAAAATTTTAGTACACTTATTTATATATAATATGAATTTAAAAATTCAAAAATTAATTATCATACATATATTCATATTTTTAAATTAACATTTATTGAATTTTGAATTGTTTATTATATATAAAATGATTAATACATTAGAAATTCAATTTTATATTTTAAAAAAATATTATATCATTTCGGAAACGTATTGAAAAATTTAGGATTTTTCTATAAATTTTTATTATTTTTAATAATTAATATTATTTCGAAAAAACTGTTTATGATTTATTAAATCCTAGAATTTCGGAAATTTTAAATTTCGAATTTATAATAATATATTATTTTATATTAAATAATTATTGCCGAAATCAATGTATTTGTTTTTAAAAATAATATTTCGACTTTGAAAAATCTCTGGAATTTTTCTAAGCTCTATTTTATGATCATAGATTTTCGAAAATTGTAAAATTTGAATTTTCATCAATAGATTATTTTATGTTGATTATTTATTGATGAAAACATTATTTTATTCATAATATATACAAATTAAAATACTAAAATTATTATGTTTGCAAAACTAAGTTAATTTTGAATTATAAATAATTTTTAATAATTTTTCTCTCTCTTTCTATATATATATTTATCTATATATAAATGTTTTATGCTCATATATTATATATAGTATATTTATACATACATATGTGTGTGTGTGTGTGTATTTTGTAACACATATACATGCACATATTTGGACAACAAACATGACATACAAAATGAGCTAATATGTTTGTTGCGATGTAAATCTTTGACGATCGCCCATGATTCCTGCACTGAACAAGGAAATAGTGCGCTGTAAAGTGTGCCAGGCAGCCATGGATGATCGTCAGGGGTAAGTTAAAACAGCAGAATCTATCGTATTACTCACAGCGCATGGATAAAATACAATAGAGAATATATATAGTGAAATTTCACAAAATAGAATCTCATCAATTAAGCTTCATAATAGTTGAATACAATTATCTGAATAGTCAATACATCAAGCCTCACTACATATCACTCAGAGAATTATACAAGCAGCGGAACATCCAGTACATATAGTAAGAAAATAATATGCAAGCCTCCAGCTCGTCTTCGTTATCAGCATCGTTGGAAACTAAGAACAGCACCTGTCACCTGCTACCTAGTCTGCCCATCCCAAAATGGATGAACAGCCCAAGGTAATAAGAGTTGAACATAAAACCTTGAGTCAGACAACAGTCTTAGTGAGCGGTAAATTAACTAACAACATACCAAAAGAGCATAAAGGTAAAAGGAATAGGAATCCAACCCTCCCACTCCACCTCTTTCTACAGTGATAGCCCCCAGACACACTAAGCAGAAGTAAACATAGCAAAGTAAACATTTAAAGTAAAGCAATTATCACTCAAGTCAAGGTCAATGTTTTCCAAGTACAAACCCCCAAGGCCTAAATCAAGATCAGATAAGCACCCAGAAAATATTGCTCTTGAGACCGAATGACGATACAACCAAACATCCATGACTCTGGCAATCACTGTTATCTTTGCTTCGATACCACCGTTAATTGAATGACCGGCACATTCTTTCAGCCGTCCGTCAAGGGTTAATGGTAACCCCGGTTCTAGACAAAACTCCGCACGTCGTCGCAGCCCGTGCCTAGGACTATCGAATCTACCCAGAGTACTCGACCACCAACTGTAGTCTTTTGGGACTATCGAATCTGCCCAGCATACTCTTGCTTTGAGCCTGCTAGAACCTTCAACAACGATGAAATCTCAGCCTTCTAGTCATCCTCCTCGACGACTATTCTCATACTAGCTCAAGCGCCTCTCGAGCCAACCATTATCCTTAAACTTGAACCATTTCATCGAGTCATCAACATGCTTGGAATGATCCCGTCTGGATTAAACCAAGGCTATCTCACATCATGCCTCGCTTCATCTCATCATAGCAAAGCCCCATCTCAACATCATCAAATCTATCCATATGAGCTTTATCATCCGCGTCATATGCCACAAGCAACTTCTCTTATTCAAGAGCCTTCCCCTTTAGCTTTTGAATCATATTCGACCAACTTGTCCAAATCAAATCATCAATCAACTAATTTATAACAATCAATCAAGTAAATCATTAATCCAAGTAGTCAAGCATTCAAACAAGATCTAATAAACAATTATAACAATAATGGCAATCTTGTAAATAAAGAGTCTAAATCTAACAAGCATGAATCATGAGCAATATCTCTACAACTTGATGAATGAATCTTGCATAGGTTAACATGTAGTAAAATGGATGTCAAATCATCATGGACAATAGATCTATACTTAAGTTTAAGAAAATGCATGGAAATCACTATTTTAACACAAAATCAAGCCATCAATCCGATATACTCCTTTGGATCCGTGTGAGAGATAACCACCACTCACCGAATCACCTAAACACTTCAAAAGCAACACACTTCAGATCTGGACAGCGAAGGATCTAACTCGATTCTCCAAAATTCCGCTTCAAACGATGAAATCTCTCTTTGGTGGTTGTAGATCTTCAATCTAAGCTCTTGGATCTTCGATCTTGGATGGAAGGAAGCACAAAATTAAAGTGGAGAAAAGAAGTGAAGAAGTGTAGAACTCGAGCTCTCAAAATGGCAGCACTTCGTCGCTTCAAAATCCGGATCCCAAAAAGTGAGGCAAGGACGTGTATTTATAGGCTGGAAATCCTTAAGTCGTCCGCCCCCTTAAGTCGTCTACGACTTAACAAACCCCACGACCTACGACTTAACCATCCCCTTCGACCTACGACCCAACAGCAATGCCGACCTATTACGTGCGCGGCTTAACACATACGCACGATCTAACACTTAGGCACGACCTAAGACTCAACAGGATACGACTTAGCAAATCCTACGACTTAACTGAGATACGACTTAACGCATGCGCGACTTAGCGACAACGCAGGTGCGCGACTTAACGACTTATCATAAGTCGCGACCTAACTGTACACGGCCCAACGACCTAACACTAAGGCTAGTCCCAACGACTTACGACCTAACTAAACACGGCATAGCTACTCAACGACCTTGCGACTTAACGACTCAGGCCTATGCGCGACCTAAAACATGTGCAGCTTAACACCTACACGACCTAACGACTTACGACTTAACACCTTTAGGTCGTCTAACGACCTAACTACACGCAGGATCACAACGACCTAAACTAAACGACCTAAGCTATCTACCTTAAGTCTCACAGCCGACCTATCTCCTTAAGTCGTTAGCTTGCCCAGTCTTCCTAGGTCGCCACTCCTATGCCGCTAACCCCTAGGTCGGTAACCTTCTTAGGTCGGTCAACTTCTTAGGTCGGTCCATTTCTTAAGTCGCTAACTTCCTATAGGTCGCTCCAATCTTCTTAAGTCGTCCCAAACTACTGTACGACCTAAGCTACTACACGACCTAAGCTTTGGTCGACTTAAACTCTAGATGACTTATCAACACTAACGACCTAATAACAAGGGTTTTACGATCTTTCGATTCGTAAAAATACGGGTCGTTACAAAATCCCAACATCTACATATGGGCATATTATACCTTTCACGGATTATTATGTTACACATACAATTACACATATATGTATATGATACATTTATGTATAAACTAAATCAAATAAAATTAATTTCATATCTTAATATATTTAAATTTAAATAAAATACATGATTTTATTTAAAACAAATTTAGAATTGTTCTAAATGGATTAGACTTCATAGGCCCAATAAAGGTTCAACAGGGTAAAACATTTGAAATTCACTCGTAACTTCCATTGCGGGCTGGTCCAGTTCCAATAATGGTATCGGAGCCCAATAGCCTATGCGGTCTAAATTAGTCATATTAGGGCTAACTAAAAGCTTGCCCACTTAGTACGGTGTCTAGAAAGGTAATGTCTAGGATTGGAATTGGGTAATCAAGTACCATGTCCTACCTGGTTACCGGCCTGGCCTGAAAGGTGAAGTGAGCCCAAAGGTTGCTCCTAATAGAAAAGGCCCAACTTAATTTGGGCCTTGGGCTAATTTTCAAAATCGTTTTGAAAATTAATGTTAAAGATTTTAAATTTAATAGTTAAATTTAAAATAAAACATGTTTATTATAAAATATTATAGTACTACATAAGTTTTCAAAATGTTTGAAAGGATAATGATTTTTTCGAAATGTTTGAAAATATTAATATAATAATTTCAAAATTTAAATTTATTAATAAGATTAATAAAATAAATTAATTAAATATGTTAATTAATTAATGCATATATGCATGTATTATATATGTTGATATATGTTATGTTATTTTAAAATGTTTAAGATAACATAAGTATACATGTATGTATACAAGATAAATTTTGAAATTAATAAATTTTAATAAAAATTGTTTAATTGAATAAATTAATTGAAGGTCAATTAATTAAATAAAATACACAAATATATATGATATATGTGTGTTACACTATAAAGGTTATAGTATACACTATAAATGTTATAGTAGATATGTCCAATATAAAAGTTATACTGGAATACTAATTACAAATTAATTAAAGAGTTAATTGATTAAAATTAATTAGATAAGATTTAATTAATGATATATTATACGTAAGACTATCATATAAGTAATATGAAATATAAAAGTTATATAACAATAAAACTTATATGGTATGTGTATAAACTAAATGTCGAACATTAAAGAAACCCAAATAGGCTTGAGCAATAAATACATATGTAAATGTACATATACCGTGATTTCTGATGTGTCTGACACTTGAATCGCTGGGGTATTTCATAAGAAATATATTATTCTATAAGTCGATCTCACTCGATATATATATTAAAGATTATGAATCTTCAATATAATGTTGTCCTCTACCATATATATATTAATAAATTACTTACATACTCCTTAGTTATTGAGCAAACTCAAGCTAGGAATGTTATGTGTAGTATTATTAATATATTGAACAGATAAGGTAAGATAACTATCTGTATTTGTTGAGAAAACTCAAGGTACATATACTATACTTAGGCCATCACGATTCGGTAGGTATGAGTGAATACTCTCTCAATTTGTTGAGCAAACTCAAGGTCAAAATGAGATTAGAACAAAGACAAATGGGTTAGGAGTTGTATGTGATACAACCGATAAGGAGTTATCCATCGTTTGTGGGCCTATGATTTGTTGAGCAAACTCAAGGTCAGAATACCAAAGCAAACGAGTCCTAACACCCACTAGTGAAGTTGTAAGACTTCTATGTTTCATCCTAAGGTTCGAAGAAACATAAAAGACTAGTGGGAGCCTTATTAGAAAAATGAAATGGTAACATTTAACCTTTCTAATATTGTAAGAACATATGCTGTATAATTTTATAATTATCTACAATGATAAATTTGTGCATTTAATAAGATTGATAAAATTTTTATCAATTAACATATATATACAAACTGAATTGAAAGTTGACAAATAGAAATATAATATATACTTACTAATAATTCTAATTGCATGTTATATAGTGTTTCTATACCCATGCAAGTGCCTAATTTCAACCACTTAATACATTCATAAGTTGGTCACCTATATGTTTATTTGGTTTAGACCGTTTATTGCATTTCATGAGTTTTTGAACTCTAAATGCAATTCAAGACTATGGATATTTGATCCATGTACTTTCACATATAACTGTTGTATGGTGAACAATCATAGTTTGTGGGGTACAATATTTCGATGAAGTTAGTTCATTCGAAGTAAGCCAATAAATAGTATTTTAAGATCATGTATTCAACTTGAATGATTTCAAAAGGATCATATTGTGTTAATGTAACACAAGACCATAAACTACGAGATACATCTAAGAACTCGATCTTTGAAATGTCATCTTGATCGGTTTACATAAAGTGCAACATATTTGATGTCTTAAATGTTATGAATAATCGAATGCGCTTTTGTAAAAGGTTTGTTATGATATTGTAGTAAGGTTTTCTTTTGAATAGTTTGACCATTTGAAAGAAAAACGAATGTATAAGAATAGATGTAATTTAAGGTAAAGTTGGAGTGAAGAGAATGAATAGTCACTTCTGCTTCATAGAGAAATATTGGAAACAAGAATTGTAATACTAATTGATACTTAATATTGGAATATGAAATATGATTTTTATTCCGAAATGTATTTTCATATAGAAAATTGTTTTCTATAACATTTATTTCTTTGAGTTCAAGGTATTTGATCAAAGAACTCTCCACTGTAAACTAGTTGTAGCATATGAAATAAGTAAACAATAGTAACAATATTAAGTGAATGGTGGACCTCTAAATTTAGTACGCTATTATAGTAACGACAGAAATAGTGGGAGCATGTCATATAGCACCTAAAGATTGCATCAAATTACGAAAATTGTTTTCGTAAAATGTACCGAACATTATTTGTGAAATAATGTTTATTTTTGGTATTGACTGAAAAATAGATATAACTATATTTCAATATGAGTATTATGAATATTCATTATGAAATAGAACTATATTATGGAATTTGTTTTCATAGTAAAAGTGATGCAACAAAAGTACATATGTGTCTAGTATTATTTACAGTTGTTTGGAATTATAGACTAAGCCATAATTTTGAGAAATAATTTTACTATATGATTATGAATCATATGATACATGTTAATTATGTCTCAAACAATTAATGCTATGCACCCATTCAGTGGGAGCATCATAAGAGTTGATGAACTCTTTGAATTAATATATATTGATGTATGCAATCACAAGTCTATTAATACTAAAAGGGTTCCACATACTTTGTTATATTCATCGATGATTTATTACCAACATGTACATATGTATTGGATACACATGTAGTAAGTTTATGATAAAATCATAGAATATAAAAGAAAAGTAAATAAAATAACATGCAATAGAATAAAATGATTTGATTTGGTCGAATAAGTGAGTATATTGAAAAGAGTTCCAAATTTACCTAAAAATGAATATAGATTCAATCTCAAAAGTCACTCCTCCATATGATACATAATGATGCATCGATAAGGAGTAATCAGACATTGTTGGACAATTTACGATTAATTGTGAGTGAAGTTGAGTTAGTTTCTTTCTATAAGGTCATGTACTTAAGAGTAGTACACATGGTTGATATTATTTCATCTAAACAACAGTTTACAAAATCATACAAGATAAGGGTTTGCAAGAAATCCCAACATATCCTAGGCCAAGGAGTTGGCAGGTTGTGCGAGTCGAAAGATTGCACATAATAATTTTCATGAGAGTTCTTGTATGAATCTCCAAAAAGTTTTTTGGAAAGGCCTGTCATCAAATGACATATTTATGTTTTGAACATAATTTTTGTAAACTAAAATCAGTTTTATAAATAAAAATATTCATAAAGCGTTTATGAATCCCTATTCTATTTGCACTAAGAAACAATTGTTGTTTCAAGATATTTCAACTTCATTGTGAAGGAATTTCTTTGAGAAATTTTGGTAGTTAAATGGAATTGGATTCGATCCATTGATAGAACTGATTATATGAGATGAAGTGAAATTAACTAACCTAAATGAACACATAGCATTAGAATGTATAATAAGTATTCTCGTACATCGAAGAGAAACTATGAGTTTCTTATTAATGTCGAAAATATATATTACCCTCGGTTGTTCAATCAAACAATTAAGATTGTTGACTCTATATGGTATGATGTGCAGATTTAAAAGAATTCCAAGTACGCTATCAAAATATGATTTTGGTGGTTGTAACCAAAGAGATGTAATCCATCGACCGAGATTGTGTCTTTATTGGAAAGACTAATGTGGTTGGAATTAAATGAGCATAGTTGATAAGAATAATATCCCAAATTTCAATTGTTGAAATTAGCATAACAGATTCGGTATTCAACATGCTCAAGTTAATTCAGGTTTACTCATAAAATTATCGCTCGATAGAGTACTTATGTATTGAAATAGAAAATTCTAAATAATGATTTAGAGTAAGCCGTTTACACATATTAACCAAAAATGCCTCAAAGTCAGTGGGAGCGATATTGGGTTTGTGAGTCTTTGGATATGATCCAAGAAATGATATGAATGTATCATTTTATAAGCATCAAGATTGAATACCTATTTTGATAGAAATATCAAATAGTATGATTTTCAGTCAAAGTGCAGATGAAGCATGTGTTCATAAGAAAGAACGTTAAAAGGTACATTGATATTTCTAAACTATAAGTAAACAATACGTTGTTGATTTTAACAATATGCTTGTATTAAAATCAACTTTAGTTGTTTTAATACTCAATTTTGGATTGTAAATGATGTCTTTTATGGTGAGTATAAAAGATATAGGGATTGTCCCAAAACGATATACAAGAGCACCCTATTAAAAGGGGAATATGTAAGTTGGATTTCTTATGCATTAGCAATAGGAATTATCATACAGGTTATGTTGTGTATGATATTCTGTTTCGTTTATGTATTTGATACATGAAGAAAATATAAAATCCAAATTGATATCACTAAATGGTTGTTTGAGGTGTTCTCGCGTATTTATGAAATACTAGAGAATTGTTTATAGAAACAACAAACTCGTTATGATGGAACGTTTGGACACAAACTTTTATAAGTGATATTGATTATAACATGTCAATGATAAATTCAAGTTAAAATATTTAATTTGAAAATGTTTCAAAATAAAAGTGATTGTGGTCGATTCAACGAAATGTTGAGAACATTAACTTGAATAGCGCTACAATAAACCAATGTATATAGATATAAATGCACAAATTTATAATTGAGCAAAAGGTGATTCCAAATGTTGAGAATTCCATAATATTGTTATCAGATAACAATGTCATGAAATTGGTCATGATAGAACTTAAAGCTCATTATAAGTCAAAAGACATACTTTGAATCGTTCCACGTGATAAAGGCAGTTTATCAGTGTTAAAGAGAGTTAATCGACAAAGTAGATAATTAAAACATAATAGTATACCCATTCACTAAGGGCCGACCTAATTGGTTTTGAGAAAACTGATTGGAGAAGTTGGAATTAGATTCCATAATTGACCCCAAGTGCAAGTAGGAGATTGATGGAGTTAGGGGTATGCCCTAGGGGCAATTATGTAATTTGTTACATATATCTTACTCGTTGACCAATCTTGTTCAAAATAAAAGGTATTTTCTTCCTATTATATACTTGATATAATGTGATTATATTAATTAATTAACTTAATTAAAAGTATATTTAATAGAAAAATCCATAAATTGTATATTTTGTGATAGTAGTTACAAAGTGTTATAACCATGAGTAATTTATCACAACGAAACAAATATACCATGTTAAATGTTCCTAGTTAAGATGCATCGAGACTGGATATCGATGTATTCGTTGAGACTGGAGTACGTAACGCTCTCCAAATGTTGGGCAGTGTATTACTCATGACTGCTGGGGCCACCTAGGGGTTATGTACTAATAGTTATTGGATAACTGTGGAACGACTTACTCGATAGTTTTCTGTTGGTTAATATAACTAAGGTCAAACAGAAAATATCGATGTGACTGACTTACACAGTTCTCTCGACTTGAGAATACTGTGGATCTTCAATATGAAAACTTCGCTTTGATTATAGCCAAATCATGGCATGGCGTCCATCGAGTGACTATAGTTGGGTCGAGTGGAAGTATTGGAAGTGAAGCACCATTCAAGAGAGGATTCGTCTCCTCAGTTATATGCGGTTAGTATCACAGTCAACTCAAGTCAACTCAAAGTCAAAGTCTCTAGCCAGAGCATTTTGGTTAATAATAATTGTTATTATTGAACCAAGGACATTGTATTCTGACTATAAAGTTGAATGTGGATGAGGTTGGAATTTTGACTATTACCAAATTCCATAAGTCCAAAGTGATATAGTTTTGACGAAGAGAATTGGTGTAAACAAATGACACAACCGGGTAAAGCTTATTAAACTAAAATTGGATTTTACCAAAAATGAGTAAGCGATAAATTTGGCCATAATGTCACACCACCTGTTAAGTGACGTGTGAACGTTAACATTAGAATAGTTCGATGTTAATCACTGACCAAATTTACACCCAAGAGTTACACAGCCAAAATGATGAATTCCCTTAAGACCGAACGATTTAGTTATATTATAATTGTTGTAAATTAATTACTTTAATTAATATTTATGAAATATTAATTATAAAATTTGAATATGATTTGAGAAATAAATAATGTTATATATATTTATAACAGTTATAAATATATCGATCAATGTACAATATCGACAAGCGATTAAATTAGATTTAATTGCACAGTATTTTGGCTTGGGCTTAGATGGGTTTAAGGCCCTTCTTTAGGGCTGCAAAATTTCGGTTTTGGGAAGGTCTAGGGGTGGCTAAAACATAGGGAATTGGATTGGAGATAATTGGTTGAGATCAAGTGAGAATGGGTAAAAAGGTTTTCCTCGTTTCTCTCTAATACAACCCTACATATATATATATGTATGTATGTATGTATGTATGTATGTGTGTGTATCTCTAAAAATAATAACTAACCTGTTTTTGGCCGCCCTACCTTCTACATTGCTGGTTAAAACATAGCTCTCAATCCAGTCCAAAATTCTCAAATATATTTCAAATTAAAATAACACTATTCGATAGTTAGAGGTCGGTGATTCCAGACTTGCAATCTGAGGAATCAAGAACAGTAAAAAGAAGGGAAGTCATTGCTTCAATGTGGATTCAAAGGCATCATTAAATTGGTAATTTTAATTAATATTACAGTAATTAAATTATAATCTATGATCTTATAATGCGCAATTTCATATATGTTTAAATATATTGCTACTATATATTTAGTTAGGTGAGATTTTGTAAGTAGATGTAGTTGTCACAAATGAGTTTGGTTATGTGCATAATTTGTTTATTATACTATTTGATTTATGTATAGACAAATGTTGTTTACTCTACAAAATCAATTTTTGTCATTAATAATTGTTTTATATATATTTATTAGTAAATTCATATATATATATATATATAAGTCTATATTTCTCTCTCATAACAGCATATATGCATATATAAGATATATATATGATTTAAAAAATTTAGTATACTTATTTGTATATAATATGAATTTACAAATTCGAAAATTAATTATCATACATATATTCATATTTTTAAATTAACATTTATTGAATTTTGAATTGTTTATTATATATAAAATAATTTTTAAATTAAAAATTCAATTTTATATTTAAAAAAAAAATATTATATCATTCCGGAAATGTATAGAAAAAATTTAGGATTTTTTCAATAAAGTGTATTATTTTTATTAATTAATATTATTTCGAAAAAACTGTTTATGATTTATTAAAAATAATAATTTAATTGAAAATTTCTTAAAATTTTTTGTTACCTTTCATTCATTATCCTAGAATTTCTGAAGTTTGAAAATTTGAATTTATAATAATATATTATTTTATATTAAATAATTATTGCCGAAATCAATGTATTTGTTTTTAAAAATACTATTTCAACTTTGAAAAATCTCCAGATTTTTTCTAAGCTCTATTTTATGATCCTAAATTTTCGAAAATTGTAAAATTTAAATTTTCATCAATAGATTATTTTATGTTAATTATTTATTAATGAAAACATTATTTTATTCATAATATATACAAATTAAAACACTAAAATTATTATGTTTGCAAAACTAAGTTAATTTTAAATTAGAAATAATTTTTAATAATTGTTCTCTCTTTCTATATATATATTTATCTATATATAAATGTTTTATGTTCATATATTATATATAATATATTTATACATACATATGTGTGTATTTTGTAACACATATACCTGTACATATTTGGACAACATATATGACATACAAAATGAGCTAATATGTCTGTTGCGATGTAAATCCCAACATCTACATATGAGCATATTATACCTTTCACGGATTATTATGTTACATATGCACTTGCACATATATGTATATGATACATTTATGTATAAACTAAATCAAATAAAATTAATTTCATATCTTAATATATTTAAATTTAAATAAAATACATGATTTTATTTAAAAAAATTAGAATTGTTCTAAATGAATTAGACTTCATAGGCCCAATAAAGACCCAATTGGGTAAAAATTTTGAAATTCACCCATAACTTCCGCTGCGGGCTAGTCCAGTTCCAACAGTTAGGAATAAAATAAATTAGATATTCTGGTGGGCACTGTGCAATTAAAGCACTTAGTAGTTCTATAGTGGTAGAGGCGCAAAACGTTATTGCGAGGATAAAGTGGGAGTATAAAGGAAAATATCAGATGTGCAAAAAGCTTCAATAGATATAAAATCAAATATTTTAAGTTAATTTATTCCAATTATCACATCATATATGTAGGAAAAAGAAGTATTGGTAAATCTTATATAACAAAACCGAAGAATATCAGATTTATGCGTATTAGATTTGGTGACTATAACATATTTCTAACTTATATTAAGCACCTACCTTAAAATTAGATCATTGTGCTAACTTTGTTGATTTGGTTTAAAAGAGAACTAGTAAAATCAACCATCGTATATTAATCTTGCTAAAGAGGGAACTAACAAGCCTTGACTTAGCGGGTGCAGCGGAACTGAAAGCGGATCTACCGTTTAACAACGCTAAATTTAAATAGTGTAGCGGTCAAAGAGCATTATGCGCTATAGTGGGATTTTACAGGGCTTTTGCGGGGCTTTAACTATATGGGGTGAGCATATAGAGTTACAAGTTCCTTTCTATGTGTAAGCATCATTTCATCTCACTACTAACAAGCCCTACGCATTAGAATTGCGGACCTTTACCGATCAGGGGCTAACGGCTAAAAAATAAGGCACGACCCTACACCGGTCTCATCTACAATCTTATCTTGTTTTAAATCCACGTGTCATATCTTTTGATCAGTTTAGGGTAACACGATTGATCTATCTGATCTTCTAGCACCATACTCACTACTAGAACAACCTAACTGGTAATTTTGTTCACAAGTCGCAAGATGCAATGTTGGGTCATGAAAATGTGAGTATGACAATGATAGATATGCAAACTTAACCGATCAAATGATAACAAGAACGTAAAAAATTAACGGGCCGTTGGAAGCCGTTGGAATAGCCGTTGGCGGCCGTTGGAACAGAGGCGTTTGAATATACTGTTTTTCTAGTAGTGTATATATAAGTCTATATTTCTCTCTCATAACAGCATATATGCATATATAAGATATATATATGATTTAAAAAATTTAGTATACTTATTTGTATATAATATGAATTTACAAATTCGAAAATTAATTATCATACATATATTCATATTTTTAAATTAACATTTATTGAATTTTGAATTGTTTATTATATATAAAATAATTTTTAAATTAAAAATTCAATTTATATTTAAAAAATATATTATATCATTTCGAAAATGTATAGAAAAAATTTAGGATTTTTTCAATAAAGTGTATTATTTTTATTAATTAATATTATTTCGAAAAAACTGTTTATGATTTATTAAAAATAATAATTTAATTGAAAATTTCTTAAAATTTTTTGTTACCTTTCATTAATTATCCTAGAATTTCTGAAGTTTGAAAATTTGAATTTATAATAATATATTATTTTATATTAAATAATTATTGCCGAAATCAATGTATTTGTTTTTAAAAATACTATTTCAACTTTGAAAAATCTCCAGATTTTTTCTAAGCTCTATTTTATGATCCTAAATTTTCAAAAATTGTAAAATTTAAATTTTCATCAATAGATTATTTTATGTTAATTATTTATTAATGAAAACATTATTTTATTCATAATATATACAAATTAAAACACTAAAATTATTATGTTTGCAAAACTAAGTTAATTTTAAATTATAAATAATTTTTAATAATTGTTCTCTCTTTCTATATATATTTATCTATATATAAATGTTTTATGTTCATATATTATATATAATATATTTATACATACATATGTGTGTATTTTGTAACACATATACCTGTACATATTTGGACAACATATATGACATACAAAATGAGCTAATATATCTGTTGCGATGTAAATCCCAACATCTATATATGGGCATATTATACCTTTCACGGATTATTATGTTACATATGCACTCGCACATATATGTATATGATACATTTATGTATAAACTAAATCAAATAAAATTAATTTCATATCTTAATATATTTAAATTTAAATAAAATACATGATTTTATTTAAAAAAATTAGAATTGTTCTAAATGAATTAGACTTCATAGGCCCAATAAAGACCCAATTGGGTAAAAATTTTGAAATTCACCCATAACTTCCGCCACGGGCTAGTCCAGTTCCAACAGTTAGGAGTAAAATAAATTAGATATTCTGGTGGGCACTGTGCAATTAAAGCACTTAGTAGTTCTATAGTGGTAGAGGCGCAAAACGTTATTGCGAGGATAAAGCGGGAGTATAAAGGAAAATATCAGATATGCAAAAAGCTTCAATAGATATAAAATCAAATATTTTAAGTTAATTTATTCCAATTATCACATCATATATGTAGGAAAAAGAAGTATTGGTAAATCTTATATAACAAAACCGAAGAATATCAGATTTATGCGTATTAGATTTGGTGACTATAACATATTTCTAACTTATATTAAGCACCTACCTTAAAATTAGATCATTGTGCTAACTTTGTTGATTTGGTTTAAAAGAGAACTAGTAAAATCAACCATCGTATATTAATCTTGCTAAAGAGGGAACTAACAAGCCTTGACTTAGCGGGTGCAGCGGAACTGAAAGCGGATCTACCGTTTAACAACGCTAAATTTAAATAGTGTAGCGGTCAAAGAGCACTATGCGCTATAGTGGGATTTTACAGGGCTTTAGCGGGGCTTTAACTATATGGGGTGAGTATATAGAGTTACAAGTTCCTTTCTATGTGTAAGCATCATTTCATCTCACTACTAACAAGCCCTACGCATTAGAATTGCGGACCTTTACCGATCAGGGGCTAACGGCTAAAAAATAAGGCACGACCCTACACCGGTCTCATCTACAATCTTATCTTGTTTTAAATCCATGTGTCATATCTTTTGATCAGTTTAGGGTAACACGATTGATCTATCTGATCTTCTAGCACCATACTCACTACTAGAACAACCTAACTGGTAATTTTGTTCACAAGTCACAAGATGAAATGTTGGGTCATGAAAATGTGAGTATGACAATGATAGATATGCAAACTTAACCGATCAAATGATAACAAGAACATATAACATCATCCCTCAAAATATGTTCAATCAATAGTCATATTCATACAAAATTACTTAAGTTTAAGTAATATCTTTCATTTGGCAAATTCATATAAAATTGTGCTAAAACACCAATTTATTTCCTTGAAACCATTTATCTTTATAAATGATAAACCACTTGAAATCATTCTTAAAAACAAGGAAAACATAGAATATATACTTAGCCAAAATCTTATGCCAAAGCACTATCTTCTTTACATAACTTTTAAAATATTAGTCGTCAAAACAGGGATGTCGACCCTTTAGAAAACATGGCTATCGAGCCTATAAACATAGCTATTTACTTTGTAAAACATAAGGCTGTCGAGCCTATAAACATAGCTATTTGATTTATAAAGTGTAAGGTTGTCGAGCCTTTAAAACATAGCTTTCAAATTTATAAAAATAGGGTTGTCGAGCCTCTAACCCTTAGTTCACATTTGTAAACATAAGGCTATTGAGCCCCAAAAACAAGGTTATTGAGTTTGTAAAACACACATCTATCATGCCGCTAAAATATAGTTATTGAATATCTATATAGAAGATATCGAGTTTCAACAATACGTGGGGTGTCAAGTTTCTCAAAAACATGAGGTGTCGAACCTTTGAAACACTTAGGGTTATCGGGTGCTTTATTTGAGGGTGCTGAGCCCATAAAACTTCAAGGGTGTCGAGTTTCTAGAACACATAAGCAAATAAGAGGTGTCCCATGCCTCTAAAACTTAGACAAAAATGAGGTATCGAATCCCCTAAAACACAAGGTATCAAATTCATCACATAGCTATCGTGTAGCTATCCCATGCATCTGCCTTTATAGTTATCATATATCTATGATATTACGGGTATAAAACTTCTAGGCTACTGAGCCGATAGTGTTTCTATAAATACTTTAAAAACTAATTTATTATCTTTTTAAGCTAAAGCTTTTTATTAACTCTTGCCCCATGTCAAATTATTATTGGATAACAAATTACTTTTCGTTTTTCTTTTCAGAAATTGCTAGTAGATCACATTCTACCTTCTCAAATATTATTTCAAACCCTTATAGTTAATATACTTTACTTATATTAATCAAAAACTTTCTAGAATAATATATTCATAGAAATTCATAACCATTAGGGAAAAGTTCCCAAAAATCACCCAAAAATTCGAATTGATGAAACTTTATTGCTAAGTCTAGTTGGGAAAATACCTTGGCTCCACTCAATTGATCAAACAAATCATCTATTCTCGGCAAATGATACTGATTCTTTATCGTTTTCTCATTCAACTTACGATAATCAATACACATCCTTAACGACTCGTCCAATTTTTTAACGAACACTGCAACCTCTCCCCTAGGCGAACTGCTTGATCTAATAAAATTCTATCCTTCTAAGTCCAGCTGCACCTTTAACTCTTTCATCTCAGTAGGTGTCATTTTGCTAGATGGTCTACTCATGGATTCGGCTCCAGATACAAGATCTATTCAAAACACAATAGCTTGTTTCGGTGGTAGTCCTGTGACTGGCTCAAAAACGTCTACATATTCTCTTATAATGAAATCCCGATTCACCTCTTCTTCAACTTCCATTGCACTTCATAAAGCACATATGTTTAAACTCAAATTTTCTACGGAGTATATAATTCGATCACGGCTACTAGGGTGTCTTAATGATATCTTCCTATCTTGGCAAAATATCCTAGCATCATATCAGTTTAACCAATCCATACCCAGAATAATCCCAAATCTCACAAAATTAAGCACATGCAAATTGCAGGTAAATACATGGCTTAACAGCTCAATTTCCAAATGGACATATCTCATCCCAAGAGTTGTATAACCTCCTATCAGATTCGCAACCCTTAAGGAAGTAATAAGGTATGCTGGTTCTAAATTTAACTTATTTACCAAATAATGTGAGATAAAAAATGGGATGCGCCAGTATCAAATAATACTTTAACAGGTATGCCATGAATCAAAAGCGTACCTCCTATCGCAGACTTTCCTTTATCCTCTGCGGTTGGTCTAGAAACTGATAGCTTCAGTGCAAAAACCTTCCCTTTATCAGCTTTGACCGCTTTCAAACAATTATTCTTGTTATGCCCCTCCTGGTTGCAGGTATAACACTTCACGTTCTTCTTTTCCATAACCGTCTTTCCATTACCAGGTCGACACTCATTAGCAAAGTGTTCTTTCTTATCACACTTATAACAAACAATATAAGCTTTCCTTTTCTTGATAGCTCCACTCCTCTGAGCTTCCTTCTTTTTGAGTAACTTTCTTTTCTTGCCGTGAGAACCTTGAGTCTCCATAAGCTTATCACATCCGAATGTCGAAAGCATTTCCTCATTTCTTAATGTCATCTTCTCTACCACATCACATGGATCTCTGAAATGCGGCATTGTCGCTCTCGGCTTCAATCCTCAAATGATCTTCTCATTCTTCTTAGTCACCATATCAATAGTAGCGTATTCGTATCTGGACAACTCATCAAACTTAGTTGCACACTCCAGAATAGACATTTCTCCTTGCTCCGATTCCATGAAACTTCATGAGCAAAGTTGACTTGGCTATCTTAGATAAGAATCTCTCTTTAAATCTCCTTCTAAACTCAGCCCAAGTCAATTCCTCCTCTGGAACTCCTACAATCACATTGTTCCACCAATACAAAGCATCTCCTTGCAATTGTCTAGAGGCCAACCTCCTCTTTTGCTCATCATTTAAGTCTGAATCAGTAAAGAACCTTTTATAGTGCATCAGCCAATTCTCAACTTCAATAGCATTCTCCGTTCCTAGAAAAGGCTTTCCTCCAAGACTGTTATAATCCCAGCTCAACTTAGCATAGTTGTCGCTAGCCAGTACTTGGGGATTAGCTCCACCTGCATTAGCAACATTTCTTCCAACCAAACCAGCAGCAGCTCTAACTTGCATCATATTCACGAAGAACAGATACATCTTCCCCATATTTACCGGTGAGGTTCTAGCACCCATGTTAGTATTTACTTTTCTACCCTGATTCATTCTCGTATTGGGTCGAACGTTTCCATTTGTTGTAGTGCTTCCTCCACCTAGATTCACTCCTCCATTTCTTGCTTCCATATCTTGATTTTTCATAATCTGCATACGAGCCTTAACAAGATACAAAAGAACAGTCTAAGAGAGGGGGGAATATAGATAAAATACATACTTATGTATATATAGCAAATACAAGTACGTTACTATAATGTTATCTCATACCCCATCTTATTCTTTGATTTATTTGGATTATGTTTTCAAAATCTTTTAAGTTATAAAAATTCTTTTAAGTTTTACATAAACCTATGCTCTGATACCAAGTTGTAAAATCCCCCATCTTGAGGCCCGAGACTAAGCACTACGAATGCTGCAGTCATCCATAGTATTAATTTTCGGTGACAAAATGAGATCAGTTAATTATATCTATAATATCAAGAACATATGAATACGAATTTTTTTAAAACTTATTTCATTAATAACTTTCATAATCATTACAACCCATTACATAATCCCATTGATTCCATGTTTAGAGAAAATATAATAATAATTACAATTATATTCCAAGAGCGACATATGTAGATGCCTGCTTGAGTGATCAGAGTCTAACTACTTGACAGTTATTAATCCTCTCATTACATCCATTCAAACAAAACATAAGCTTTAAACAACACAGCATAAATAAACTCCTTATATTAGCTAGCTTGCCACATACATGTCTCCAGAAAGCTTATTCGCCTAACCTGGAAATCCTACTCTCGACCTACTCAAATGAGTACCCGAGAGTTTAGGGGGAAAAACAAAAACTTTGGGTCAGACAAAAAGTCTTATGTGAATAATAATATACCATCTTGAACCAAAATAGACATCTAGTGAGACCACGCAGCTGAGCGGAACAGGTTTTCCCCTCACTGGTATCTTATCCAAATATGTCAGTTATAAATCATGCACCTACAACCACATTAGTTAGAACATCATAATATAATCATATGTAGGCATGCAATGTGGGTAAGTTTGACTAATCTGTCTTCTTAAGGTTATGCCCTTCTACAATTTACGTAATTTAATAAAATGGACTATCTGTCCCTGATCTGTGGACTATCTATCTCAAATTAAATATACTATCCATCAAACTCATGTGGACTACCCATATCACATTTTATATAGACTATCTATCTAAGATTAAATGGACTATCTGTCTTAGGTCATGTGGACTACCCATCGCACATATCATAGTTTTCCTAGGGTTACTATGAACCTATCAAGAATCATATGGAATGTATGTCTCATATATCATGTGAATTATCCATCGCACATATCATAGTTTTCATGGGATTACTATGAACTCATCAAGAATCATATCTTTTTGATCGGTTCAAGGCAACCTAACACAATTGATCTATCCGATCTCTTGAATGCAATTCTACTCACTTAGAAGTTAAGTCTGACTATGCTCACTACTGGAACAACCTAACTAGTGATCCTGCCCTTACACCCTAAGATATAATGTTAGGTCATGATGATGTGAGTATGAAAATGAAAATCGTATAAATATAACCAATCATATGGTAACAAGAACATATAACATTGTTTATTCAAATATGTTCAACCAGTAGTCACTGGCATTACAAAATTACTTAATTCAAATAATAATTTCCTTTAGCAAATTCATATAAAACTTTGGGCTAAATAACATTTTATTTCCTTGAAAACAATTATCATTATAAATGATTAACCACTTAAAATCTTTCTTTAAAACAAGGAAAACATAGCCCAATGCTTAGCTAAAATATTGTGCCAAAATACAACCATCTTCAAATAGCTTTTAAATCACTCGGTATCAAAAACAAGGTTCTCGAACCTCTAAAGCATATGGCTTATCGGGCCACTAAATAAAACTATTCAATTTATAAACATACGACATTTATGCCGCTAGAATAGGATATTGTGTCTCTATACCAAGTCTCTAAAACAATCATTATGATTTGTGAAACATATGGCTATAATGCCGAAAATATATGGTTATCGAATTTTTACAACACATATGCTATTGTACCTTTAAAACATAGTTTTCAGTTTGCAAAACATAAGGCCATCACGCCTATAATCATAGGTGTCGAATTTATAAACATACGATGTAATAACCCAAGATTTTGTAAATATTTTTAAATAGATTTTATTTCAAACTTTGGTTTTTAAATCATTTAAAATTTGAGATATTGGAATTTTCCAATGTAAATTTGGATTTTGTTTACAATTTAATTTCCAAATACAATAAAATAAATATTTTCTGAAATTTTATATTTTGGTCAACTGAAAGTCAAAGTTTGACCATAGTTGAAAATTTTAAATTTGAATTTTTAATTTCTAATCTTTTTCCTTGAAACTATATTTGATTCTGATGTTCGTGCTGCTTTTCGTTTTGTAAGATTTCGTTTTATACTTTTTTAAATTTGATAACTTTCAGCGTTTTACACGCGATTATTTTCAGCATTTTTCTGTTTATTTTCTATTCTATATTTTTCTACTTCATTTCTATTTTATTTTTTATTTTTTTTCTTCTACATTTTTTTATTTTGTTTGGACTTTTATTTTATTTTTATTGGATTTATATTTGAATTTTTGGCTTGGAAATACAAAGGGACTTAGGTTTCTTTTCTTGGAAATCAAGTAAACCTTTTCATTTGCCCCTTATCCATTCATAACTCCTCCACTAAACCCTAGTTGCCACTTCATTTCGTAAATCTCGTACAAAAAGTTTCTCATCCCATCTCATTTCCCATTTGCTTCCTGAAGAAAAAAAATTACAGTAAGTTCCATGGCTTCTCCTTCTTTCTCATTTTCCTCTTTTCTCTTTTGTTGCTTCCCCTTACTTGCTCGGCCATCCACATAGCCGACCACATCTCCCCTTCATCACAACCTTAGACCGGCCACAACCATCACCATCTCCTTTCCATACCCAAGCCGTGACCAATAGATCCAAACCCTTCACAAAACTTGATCACAAGACCCTAGCCGAGCCTATAGGCATCCCTTCCTCCTTTGTTTGCCTCGGCCACACCTATTTCCACCACCCACTCCTCCTCCTTACCTTGCTCTAGGCCATGCCCCTCTGACCTGACCTGATCCAGACCATAGACCATAGTGGCCGAGCCACTTTGCATAGGGCCGAGCCCAAAACTCCTCTTGATTCATGCCTCTTGCCTTCCTATTGAATTTGCCTTGCCATCTCCTCATATTCCAAACCATAGCCGTGCCTTGTGACCTCATGACCAAGCCTAGCATGCTTCTAACCATCATGGTCGAGCCATGTATTGATGTGGTTGAGCCCAATTGCATAGGGCCGACCCACTTGTGGACTAAACAAATGTTTTCTTCACTTTGTTTCATTGTTTTAATTTATTTTGTGTTGAATATATATGCTTATATATGTTGTATAATTTGTTGTTACAAGACATGGATCTTGTCTCTCCATCCACTCGTATTTGATTCGTGCTTTGTCGTGCCTTTCAGAGTTGTTTGTCTTGTGTTTGATTGTTATCTCCAGCTTTAAAAGGTGAGTTTATCACTCTCGACATTCATACTTATATAATTGTGAAATGATGACAAGTGAATGTGTAGTATTAATATGCCATGCTGATAGTAATTTCATATATGCCAGTGATGTGATATTTTATGATGTTATAACCTGATTATATACCTGATTATGTACATGTTTAATCACCTGATATGACATGCTATGTTTTACTCTGTATTTATTTTATGTTTCTCACGCTGCAAGTTCCCTGTTAGAATAGAATCACTATGGGTTGAAATGATACATACCCGAATGGACTTTAGAATAAGGAAAAGTCGTTATGAGCTGAAATGATAGGCTCGAGCGATTTTTATTGTATTTGACTTAGGATTGCGGGTTTGAAATGATAAAACCCGGGATTTTATTTCATTACGGATTGAAATGATATATTATCCGTATCACTTGACCTAGGTTAGAAAATATTATACAGACCCGTGGTTAATTTTAAATATAAAGATTTTTTGAAAAATGTAAGTATTTGGAATTTAAATTATATGAGATTTTAACTTAAACTGGATTTAAATGATTTAAATAATTTTTACAGTAATTTTTTGTAAGTTGAAATTGTATGAGTTAATAATTGATTAAAAATGTAAATAAAATGTGATCTAACTTAATAATTGAAATTTTGATTAAAAATGGAAATTTTGGCTTAACTTGGTAATAAATTATTTTATTTGGGAATGATCATAGTGCTCTGATTGATCATAGTTATCTAGATGACGTGATGGTAGAGGAACTTGATGTTCTTCTCGTCAGCGATGTTTCTGTCTCTGCTGGCGATGATTATATACTCCAATCAGGGGATTTATGTGAGTGGATCATGTCTTCAGACTTGCCGAAAGATGACGATAATATCTCAGAGCTTGAAGCAAGAGTTTCGATTGATGAATTGTTTGTAAATTTTTCTGGAGCGATCTCAAATTGAATCACAGTTTCTGAGAATGATATGCACACTATTTCAGTTGATCACGGTGCACAGCTTGATGCACAGAATATGTCTTTGGCTGAAGTAAAGTTCACTTCATGTCCTTCATTAGTTATTGATTATCTTTCTGAGATGAATGTACCAGATGTAGACCAGATCGCTGGTATCAACACTTGTAATGGAATTGCCACTTGTGATGAAAGTGGTGACATGTTTGATCCTTTTGTTGTGCATGTGGGTGGAGCTGTTATTCTGGAAGCTTTGGTGAGTAGTTGTGATTCTTTGGACTCAGCACCTTCACAACTGTGTGAGAATATATCTGGTCCTCTGTTGGATGATCAGTATGTGCAGTTAGGTAATAATTATGTTTCCTGTTGTACTTCTTTGAAGAGAGGTAGAAGGAGGAAGTCTATGGCAGCTAGCGGGTCGGTTCATCGTAGTGTCAGAATTCGAGGCAGTCATTCCCAGTCATTGGGTAAGTTTCCTGATTCGAGTACCGTGAGCAGTGCTACGAATTCAGGCTTAGGTTTGCATTCTGGTTTGGGTAGTTCATTTTCATCTTATGTTTTAGGTAATTTAACTGCTTCTGAATTCAGTCAGTTAGCCAGTGATACTGCTTTTATTTTTACTGATATAGAGTTAGATCGTGAGCTCATTAAAAGAAAGGAACTTGATAGGGCTAGGTCTTTGGGTTTATGAGGATCATTAGTTGGAATATTAGAGGTTTGAATGATTTAAATAAATGTGATAAGGTTAGAGCGTTTTTTAAAGACTATTCTATTGACATTGCACTTCTTCAAGAGACTAAAATTGAATGTCCAGATATCTATTTTTATAGAAGATTAGGTGGTTTTCATTTTTGAAAATGGGGTTTTTACCTTCGATGGGCGCTTCCGGGGGGTTAATGATTGGTTGGCGGGACAACTATTTTAAACTTCTTCAATGCATTACTAAACAACATTCGTTGCACATAATTCTAGTTAATCTAGCTGATAATTCTTTTTTAGACGTTTCTAATGTTTATGGGCCTAACTCCAAGATAGGTCGTCGGATTCTTTGGCATGAATGTCTTGAGTTTAGATTATTAGCGCCGGGCTCTTGGATTTTGGGAGGAGACTTTAATATTACTCGTTTTATAGGTGAGCGAGCTCCAAGGGAGGGTGACTTCTCTGCTATGGAGGAATTTGACCATTTTATTATTAATTCTAATTTGATTGAAATTCCCATTTCTAATAAAGAGTTTACTTGGAGTAACGCTAGAGAGTCTCCATCCATGGCTCTTCTTGATAGATTTTTTTGTTAGTGATGAAATTGAAGATAAATTTCCAATCTGTAGAGTCTCTGGTTTACCTTATACCTACTCTGATCATTGTCCTATTATTCTTACATGTGAGTATCATAGAGTTATTATTAACAATTTTAAATTTGAAAAGATGTGGCTTTTGGAATCTAACTTTGTGAACTTAGTTAAAAGTAAATGGATTTCTTTGAGTTTCCTTAATATCAGAAATAAGGAAAATTTTGCTACAGCTTTTGTTTCTAAACTTAGGAATCTTAGGGTTTTTCTTAAAAATTGGAACAAAAATGTTTTTGGTAATTTAAAAATCAAAAAAGATAATATTCTTAATGAATTGCTTAAAATTAATAAGATAGAAGAATCTAGACCTCTAAATTTAGGCGAACGTAATGTTCTTGCTAATTTAAAAGATGAATTAAATTCTATATTAGAAAAGGAGGAGGTTATGTGGAAGCAGCGATCCAGAATTCAGTGGATAAACGAAGGTGATAATAATACTATTTTTTTTCATAATATAGCTAATGGTAGAAAATGTAGCAATACAATTAACTCTATATTTGTTAATAATATAGAGTTAGTTGATCAAAGAGATCTCAATAAGGCTTTTACAGACTATTATAAAGATATTTTTGGTACTAGAATCAAACATAGAATTAATGTTAGATAGAAAGATCTGTATCCATCCGATTCTATTATAGATTTAACTGAGCTAGATAGTCCTTTTACTGTAGAGGAAATTAGTAAAGCTATTAATGACTTGCCAGGTGATAAATCCCTTGGTCCTGATGGGTTTTCAATTTTATTTTATAAAACTTTTTGGGATGTTTTAAAGTTCGATTTAGTTAATATGTTTAATGAATTTTATAATTGTAATTTAGAATTAGGGAGATTTAATTTTGCAAATGTTATTTTATTACATAAAAAAGTAGGAGCTAAAAATCTAAAAGATTTTCAACCTATATCTTTGATTAATTGTTCAGTTAAAATCATTTCTAAGGTTCTTGCTAACAGACTTAGTAATAGAATGAATGACTTAATTGATTGTTCACAATCAGCTTTCATTAAAGGGAGAAATATCACTGATGGAGTGGCAGTTGTTCAAGAGTTTATTAATCACTGTTGTAAGAATAACATAACTTGTGCGATTTTAAAATTAGATTTTGCTAAAGCTTTTGATTCGGTAGATTGGGATTTTCTTATAGACATATTTCATGCTAGAGGTTTTGTTCTTAGATGGATTAATTGGATTAAGAATTTGCTTAAAACTGGTAATTCTAGTATTATGGTTAATGTCATATTAGGTAACAAAATTCAATCAAAGAGAGGTTTAAGGCAAGGGGATCCTTTATCGCCTTTATTATTTAACTTAGCTGCCGATGTTTTTGCTAGGATTATTAAAAGAGCTGTGGAAAATGGGATTCTAGGAAATGTTGGCAATGACATTTCGCGCAATGGTATTTCGGTTCTCCAATTCACCGATGATACATTGCTCTTTTCTTCCCATTTACCTAGACACATCATTACTCTTAAGTTTATTTTATATAGTTTTGAACTTTTATCAGGCTTAAATATAAATTTCGACAAAAGTTCAGTCTTAGTTTAAAATGACTTTGAAAAAGTTGAAAACTTAGTTGCTAATACTTAAAATTGTAAAACAATGAACTTTCCATTTGAATATTTAGGATTCGTGATTAGACCTACCAAACTTAAACATGAGGATTGGCTCATAATCATTGATAAAATCAAAAATAAGATCTCTTGCTGGAATGGGAGATTTTTATCTAGAGCAGGTAGACTTGTTTTAATTAATTCGGTTTTATCATCCCTTCCAATATATTGGATGTTCATGTATCTATTTCCAGATTGGGTTATTGACAAAATTGATAATATTAGAAGAGATTTCTTGTGGAGTGGGGAAAATCCTAATAATAGTTTAAAATGTTTAGTAAATTGGGAAACAGTTTGTAAAGCTAAAAAAGAAGGTGGATTAGGAGTTATTAACTTTCGCAATATGAATTTGTCCTTACTAGGTAAATGGTTATGGAAGTTTAAAGATATAAATGATAATAATATATGGAAAGAGATCATTTCTAAATATTATTATAACGGAAATAGCATTCTAGTTGCTTCTCCCGTCACTTGTAATATTTCTATCTTTTGGAAAAATATTTTAAAATGTCATGAGATTTTTAATTTAGGAATTAATATAATAGTCCATTCTGGTAATTGTACTTCTTTTTGGCATGACCGTTGGATTTCGGTTTTACCTCTCAATTTGGAATTTAAAGAGCTTTATGAAATTTGTAATTTTAAGTTTGCTTTAATTAATGAAGTTTACTCCCCTAAGAACGATCCTCCTTGGAATTTTAGTTTTAATAGTATTTTAATAGGTTCTACCCTTAGGCAACTTGCTTTACTTTATGCTAGACTAAATCTTTATAATATCGATAATGATAATGATATTATTAGTTGGGAATGGGATAAGAGTAAGAATATACTTCAAATTCTTTTTACATATTTATTAATTTTTCGGGTACACTAAACAACTCATTTAAATTTATTTGGAAATCTAATGCTCCTCTAAAATCTAAAATTCACATGTGGTTAATACTGCATGGAAAACTTAA
This sequence comes from Allium fistulosum, assembly GCA_030737815.1. Classification (NCBI taxonomy): domain Eukaryota; kingdom Viridiplantae; phylum Streptophyta; class Magnoliopsida; order Asparagales; family Amaryllidaceae; genus Allium; species Allium fistulosum. Next base: position 915,332,461 of record CM060908.1, read on the forward strand.
TACAATAGAATTTTTAAAGAGAAAAAACATTCTAATTGATAATAATTGTTATTTTTGTAATTTGCAACTTGAATATACTAACCATATTTATTATGATTGCATGGATTCTTATTACATACTAAATAATACTCTTAAAATTTTTAACTTTAACTTAATAACTAAAATTTCGAATTGTGATTTTTACTGGAATAATTTTAGATTTAGATTCAAAAAGAATATTAGATTCTTACTTGACTCTTTGTTCATTATTACTAGTTGGTATTTGGTTTGAAAGAAACCAAAGAATTTTTAATAATAATAGTAGTCATTTTAACAAATTGATTTATACAATCTCTTCATTTTATTTTAATTGGATTTCTAATCCTAAATATAAATTAGCTAAAAATAATCTATTTAAAGGATATCTTAATAAGGTTAGTTATAATATTAATCTTTTTAAATGTAATAATAATATATTTAATATTCATAATAGTAGTGTTACTATTTTTTTAAACTTATATGATGACTCCATTATTAATCATAGCTTACTTATGATTGAAGGTTCATAAGAATTTTTTCTCAACTTTGTTTTACCTTTTGTCCTTGTCACTATTGGTTTTAGTTTACAAGTAATTCATTTCTTTAGTATTGGGCCGAATAGTCTTATTTAGTTTTTATTACCTACCTTCTTAATACATATATATGTATATTAATTATATAAATATACATATATATGCATTCTAACTTTTATATTAGTCCTCTTTCAGGCTCAGGTATGGGCTATAGGGGGTCAGGTGCTTTTTGCAGGAATTCGTATCTTCGGATTGCTGATTTTCGGATTGTAGTGAGGTCTTCAGAGTAGAGTCTCCATATCAGGATCATTTGTGGTTCCATCTCAGAGAGTCATCAGAGTGGATCTTTCATTCAACATCACCTTCAGTTTCACTTCAGAGTAGTTGCTTATCCATTCCTCCAGATCCAGATGTATACCGTTCCTTTCTTAGTTGGTGACGGCATTCCTCAATTTTTTGGGATTTTTTTTAGTTTTTAGGTACTTATAACATCTTGATATCGAGGGGTAGCCATGCCAGATCTCGGTATCGGGGTGAGATGGGGGGTGGCCTTGCCGGAACTCATCTTAGGGGTACCTAATTTTTTTCTTATGATATTAGCATTTGGACTTTGTTACCTGCTAGGCATGTTGGCAGCACCTTATTATTGTGTTATATATAGTTGCATGTGTGCTCTCCTCTATTTGTAGAGGATCACACATTTTTCTCAAAAAAAAAAAGATTATTATTATTAAGTTATTTGTTGAAATAAAAGTTAAGCAATTGATAATGAATTTTGACTTAATAAATGAATTATAAATTAACTGGATATTTATTGATAAAATGCTATTTTATAAAAAAAATTTATAAGTTAAGTAATACCCAAATAAATAATTTTGAAAAGTGGAATAAGTTTGATAAGTTAAAAATGAGAAAAGTTGAAAATATATTGTTTTAAATTATTAAAATAGACTTATAACAACAATTGTAGCATTTCAGAAATGCTGTAGTTTCAATGTAGTGTTTTCCAAATTACCACTATACTTACAGTAACGTTCTGTAAGTGATATTGTTTCTGAAATGTATTGGTTTTTAAAATTATCACTGTATCTACTGTAGCAGTTTATAAGTGCTGCTGTTTCTGAAATTAAACTAAGTTCTGAAATATTATATCTACCGTAACACTTTGTAAGTGCTGTTGTTTCTAAAGCTGAACTGTTTGGAACCTAATATACCTACTGTAGCACTTTATAAGTGCTGCTGTTTCTGAAATTAAACTAAGTTTTGAAAAACTACTATATCTACTGTAACACTTTGTAAGTGCTGCTGTTTTCTGAAATTGACAATGTTTTGAAATCTTGTAATTAAATGAATGAACTCAGAAAATGCTATAATTCGGGAGATTGAATATTTGATTTGAAATATAGTGACTTCATATTTAAATGGTTTAAATGATTATTTTGATTTGGAATATAAATCAGTTTTGAAATTTATAACCACGGGTTATAATAACGATTGGTTGTTAAAGAGACCGGGATCATATATGGACATACTCTCTGTCGATACCGAAAACCACTTTAACAACTGTGTACGCGGTGGAGATTCCAGAATGAAGTAGGATGGCGGCGACGATCCTATTGAGGTATATACGTGGACCCGACTCCCGTGAGTTGGCATAAGGTGGCTAAAACAGGAGCGATTGACGGGCCAATGAGGTAGCTCCTCTGATCGGACACACTTCTTCGATACCATTCTATTACTTTGTGATTGATTGGGTGCACCCTTTGATTTTTGGGAGTGTGGCTCGAGGTGGGCGGTGGTGGCTGCTATGCGTTACCACCAGTCCGGATGCGTAATTGGTATATCTACCCTGGTATTGCCTAGTTGTGCCATGTCACCTACCTAGCGCGCCTTGTACGAGTTTGGTTTTGTGCCGTAGCCTGTAGAGTATTTAGGGTAGCCTCCCGATCTGGAGGTGCGTTGATACTGGATAGACTACTGGGACTATTATGTGTTAAGGGGGATATGTGTAACTCCTTAACGCTATTTAAAAGTAAGTTTATTTTACTATTAGACATTATTATAATAGCAAATATTACTACATAGTAAACAGTTTAACGGATCCTTAAAGGATGGGCAATCCCAAGCATCCTTTAAGTTACTTGTGCATTTCTATTACAGTTCACTTGAGTTGGTTTACATTGTATAAGTATGTATGTCCTAACTCGAGTGTTTGTATTTTTTATTCACGCTCGGGTCAGCCTGAGTATCACAGCTTTGGATTCACCTTCTGGAGCTAGAGATTGCTGGAGTTTACCTGTCTATCTAGTTGTCTTTCCATTTCAGTTATTTCATTCAGCTTTGCTTATGTAATTGTGAACTTATGTATTCAGACTTCTGTTGTATCTGTTTTTCAGACTATGGTATTTTGTATCTGTTTTAAGACTATGTATTTTAGTGGCTTCATGAACCACTATGTATTTTTTTATTTCCGCTGCGAGTTATTCTGATATTCTGTGTCTGTAATTCTGTGATTGGTTTTATTTGCTCCAAATTTATTTACAATCTATTGTTTTGTGTTATTCAAGTCCGACATATGTGGTTTTATTGTCGATTTGAATGGTACAAAATAGTGGGTCGTTACATACGACCTCAATGTTATAAAAAACATAGATGTCGAATAACTAGGTGACAAGGGGTGTCGGGTTTAAAATAGTTGGGGATACTGATCCTCTATAGTTGAGGGTACTGAATCTAAAAACTAAGGGGTGTCGATCCCTTAAAATAAAAATGATGTCGAGCCTTTAAAATAATAATATAGAGTTTCGAAACCATTGGGTGCCGAATCTCTACAACTTAAGATACCGAACTTGGTGCCGAACTTTTATATAAATAGATACATCACATACCTACAAGGTCGTATGTATCACTCCATATAGATGTCGAACCTATAGAGTCAATACCTCATATAACTATTAGATAATTATTCCAGGTATCAGCTTTCATAAATGTCGAAAGTGCAGCGATATTGAATTTCTAAGTTTAACACAGTGGCATTTCTGTAAATAAATATAAAATCGATTTATTTCCTTTTTAAAGACAAATCTTTCCACCAACTCTTGTCCCTTGTCAATTTTCTATTGGATAATAGATTACTTTTCATTTTCTTTCCAAAAATTTGATGAAAGGTCAGTTTTACCTTCCCAAAACAATTTGCAAAACCATGCAAATAATATTATTAATCAATATTAATCACTGGCCTTTCTAAAATAATGAAGTCATAAAAAATCATAACCACTTGGGAAAAATCCTTAAAAATCACCAAAAATCAAAATTACCATATTCTTTTACATATAAAATTTCGGAGCAAATATATTTATTTAATTATTTTTAATAACCAAAATAAACTTCTTTTCCATCTTAGTAAATTCACAAAATATTCATATAAACTTTAAAAATTATGAAATTAATAACCCATCTCCAAAATAACGTTTTATAAATCTTGTCAAAATTTCAAGTTGATTGGAGATCATAAAATAGGTTGTTACCCTTAACACTTATCAAAATAATTCCAATAAATATCATTTAATCATATAATGAAATAATCAACCATAACATGGCATATTATCACAAAACAACTAGAAAAAAAAAATCATAAATCAGAAAATTAAGCATATAAAAATGAGATTGTTAACTATTATTTACTTTAGATTGGATAAGGAAGATTGAGATTTGTTATTGATTAAGTCCCCTTAGCCTTTTCCCTTGAATGCTTTAAAGTTCCTCTTCTTGGTAATGGCTGGCCTCTTATGTTGGTTTTGGAGTTTGTAAACTGAAAAATGATAATGAATGAGGGAGGAAAAGGTTTTAGGAATGAAATAAGGAACTATTATCAGTTTGCCTCTCTCATTAATTCCCTTATTCTATGTTTAAATTAATCTTGTTAATTGGTTAATTAAGGCCTGACCTAATTAATTATCAAATCTTGTTCTCTTTATCCTCACATATCACATTATTCTATTTAATTTATCTAATTAAATCTCCCGAATAATGTTAAACAAAATTAGGGGTGTTACACTTATCCGTTTAACTCACGCACCCACAATGCAAGCCACACACAACAGATAAAGCCATTTTAAATGTATTCGTTGAACATTGTTATTGAGAAACTAATACATTCACTTACCTTTTGATGAAATGACAATCACGATTGATGATGCAACATATATATTAGGCATTCCAGTGAACGGTAAAGAGGAGAAGATGAGTTCAAAAAAAACATGAAATGAAATATTTGCATTACTTAAAGAAAAACTTGGTATTAATAAGAAAGATGCTATTGAGATCTTGAGTGTTGACAAAATAATAAGTTTGAAATGGTTAAGAGAGAAATTATCCGTTCAATGGATTATGATCGAGAAGTTTGGAAAAAAAATACTTTACTAGAGCATACTTTTATATGTAATTGGCAGTGCGATATGCAATCATCTAGTTATATATACATTCAGATGTTGTAATTGGCTTGATCTTAAATGAGTATATTTGCAGTACGGTGAATAGTTTAAATTGAAGTTGTCAGGAAACTTTTCTGATGGAAAAAGGCTTTTCTCAAATTTTCAATAGTCATATCAAAATTCAAAGCAATAATACACTTTGCCTAATGAAAGTCGTTATATTTCTCTATACTATCAACAAACAACATATTTTTCCGATGACACATTTGAATATTCCTATCAAAATTTCTATGCGATATATGTTTAGATCAACTTAAATTGGTGTTATCAAAACAAATAAAATAAAAATAGATCTCAGAAAAAAAATGTACCTTCTACAATATGAACCTAGTAACAGTTGCACACTTATACTATGATTGTCGGTTTACCGATTCCACGCTTCTGCACATCTTTAGAACCTTTAGTTTCAATATTATCTTTAATACTCTTAATTGTGAGTCTTATTCGTATACGTTGAGATTTTACTTCAGTTCTAGACAATAATTCTTATTACACTCTTTTCACTATCGTAGTTTTATATATTTGGTTTGACATAAATCAAAGAATCTTCAATGGTAATAATACTTTTGCAACGAAGAATTTGACTTATATAATTGTTTTATTTTTTAATTGATTTTGAACAATACCTATAAACTAGCTAAAAGCAACGGCTTTCAAGAGTTGCTTAAAAACTTAAAATCCCAAATTGATGTCTTACGAGAGAAGATTGTTATTAACAACAGAAATAATAATGCTATAAGTGTCATTTTGATGGGTGAGAATGCACATGACCATTCTGAATTACTACTTTGATTAGGCAACTAGCTCATGTACATATTCATTGTCCTTAGCTCCATTGTCACACTTAGACTACTATTCACCGTGCATGTTACCTTTTCTACTATTGCATGTTCGTGTGTATACACATACAGGACCGGCTCCACAACTTGGGTTGCCCTAGGCAACCTATAGTTAAAGCGTGAAATATCATAGAACAAAACAATCTCTAGCCTTTGTTAATTGATCTCCTGATCTCATGGAAGGCATGCATGTATACAACCAACTTAACCAAAGAACCTTATTACAAAATGTATATCAAAATTCCTTTGTTAATAAATTATTATTCAACCAACCTTTTTTGTCAAGTTCTAGTGGTCCAGTGGTTAAGACATAGTGGAGTTGCTACATTATGTTGTAGTGGCACCGGTTCGATACCCAGCGGCCACAATAATGAGACATAGTGCACGGCCACTTATAAAACCGGCTTAACCAAAGGCTATGGAATACAAAGTATCCATGGCCCCAAAGTTTTGTCAAGTTCTAGTGGTCCAGTGGTAAAGACATAGTGGAGTTGCTACATTGTGTTGTAGTGGCACCGGTTCGATACCCAGCGGCCACAATAATGAGACATAGTGCACGGCCACTTATAAAACCGGCTAACCGAAGGCAATGGAATACAAAGTATCCATGGCCCCAAAGTTTTTGAATACTTAACATGTTCCATCATGGTGTCCATCATGGTGTCCTTCCCCCATCCCCTTCTGTACCTTCCTCGTCCTTCACCATACTTCCTGGTCTTGTCACTCCTCTTTCCCATCGTCCTTCAGTTGACTCTGAGTCCTCTCTACCACCTCCTCCTCCTCTGTCACCTCCTGGTGCCACTCCTCCGCTCCCTTCTGGCCTACCTACTGTAGACCTTATTCCTTCCTTTGTTGAGACTGTGCCTCCTTCCAGTTCATCTTTGTTTCCTGGTCTTCCCAACCCTTCCACCACCCCCATTAACCTCCATTCCCCATCTCCTCCCCCTACTCCTCCTCCTCCTGATGATCTCCATCTACCTTCTCTTAACTCAACCAAGCCTATAGATTCTCCTCTCGCTTCTGCTCACTTTCCTCCCCTTGGAGCTACCTCCTCCTCTAAACCATCTGCTACATGGTCATCCCTTTTTAACTCGAAACCAAGGAATGCTGGTGCTTACATTCCTAAGCATTTTGACATAGCCTACACTGGCTCCCCGATTGAACCACCTCAGGAAGTGTTGAATGAGGGTATTAAGGCTTGGTCTGACTGCTTAGTTGGATCCTTTTTGGCTGGAAATGTTGGTTATATGGCATTTAAAACTCATCTTCAAAAAGTATGGAAACTTAAAGGCTCATACGACATCTTCTTTGATAAACAAAATTATTACTTCAAATTTGCCTCTGAGGAAGACAAAAACAATATTCTACAAAGAGACCCAATATTTATTAGAGGTCAAATGTTCATCATATCCAAATGGAATCCCACCCTATCTTTTGCTCAGGCGGCAGTGAGGTTAGTGCCAATCTGGATTCATATTTACAGAATCCCAATAATGTTATGGTCATTGATGGGTATTAATTGGATAGCGTGTCATCTTGGGAAACTTGTTTGCTTTGATGAGAACACTGAAAGGATGAAAAGATTTGAATATGCTAAATGCTTAATTGAAGTGTCTCCTGACCAAGAATTGCCTGAATTCTTATCTGTTGGAGATGATTCCTGCCCTAATATTCAGATTGAATATTCATGGAAACCACTCATTTGTGTTGCGTGTAAAGCCTTTGGTCATGCTACAGACCAATGTGAGAAGAATAATGTTTGGCAAGATGGAGAAATGCCAGATAACTTAACTATAAGAAATACTTCTGCTGATGATAAAGTCAAGGATGTTGATGAAATACAAGTTGATAAAGATAAAAGGGGTTTGCTTGTAAAAAACAAAAAGAGATTTAAAGCTGGAAAAACAATTTGGAGGAAAGTTAATATGAAAACAACTATCAATAATGGAATGGAAGGTGGTCAGGTAGGTAGACCTACTGAAGAGAGTCAACTAAGCAAAAGGAATGATGGTGATGCTGATCTACAAGTATTGAAACAAAAAGAAACAATAAATGAAACCGTGTTGGAAAATAACAGTAGTGCAAATGAAGTCTCTGAAATTAATCAGCAACTGATGTCCACTGAGGATGTTATGAAGCAAACTGTGAATATATCTATAGATGACCAATGCAGATCTGATCAGATAGTTGGTGGTTTTCAGAATGTTACAGGATGCCCTGATAATAATGTAGCAGCTCTTGAGAATACAATTCATGATAATTGTGATGTGTCTACACACAATGCCTTCTCAGTGCTTCAGGAAATCAGTGAAAATGAAGAGGCAATTCAGCAGCTCTCTTCTCAAAATCCTGATATGCACAACAACTTACTGTGCACTAACATGCACAAGCTTTCTCCACATGCAATTTCCCCTTCTGTCACCTCTCCTCCCAACAATGCAGTTTCTCCTTATTTATCCCTCTCTCTTCCAAAGCATATCTTCAATGACATACTCAACCTCTCTCCTTCAAATTCATTTAATATTCCCTTCCCTTCTCAACCACTTATTCCAGAATCCTCAGCCAAAAAGAAGAAAGGTAGGCCAAAGAAACCGACTAATATGCCCACAACTGACTTGGACAATGGTATCAACTATTCCATAGAACAAATTGGTCTTGAAGCTTTGACTCAAAATAAAAAAGAAAACTCTACCACTGGTGTCCTTACCAGAGCATCATCTTCATCATTATCTTAATGAATGAAAATATAGGCTTTTGGAATGTAAGGGGTGCGAACTCCATTGCCAAGCAACTTGAAATATCTAACCTTATTTCTCATCACAGCATTCACCTTATGGCCATATCTGAAACTAAAATCAATCATGATACTACTCATAAAGCTCTCTCCAACATTAGACATGACTGGAGCAGTATCCACAATCTATCCCAAGCTCCTTTTGGTAGATTGTTAATTTTATGGAATCCTCAAATCTACTCCCTAACCCCTATCACTGTCCACAGGCAGTTCATTCACTCAAAAATAATTCACATCCCCTCTTCAACTTCTTTTTACTTTACCACTGTTTATGCTGACAATAATGCTTCTCAAAGGCAACTCTTTCTTGACATCCTTCCATCTCTTCAGCAGTCTAATCTTCCTTGGATCTGTCTTGGTGATTGGAACTGCATGCAACTATCATCTGATAAGAGTGGGGGTTCTCCATTAACTTACAATCAGACTCGTCCTCTAAACAAAGCTATTTATGATGCTAACCTAATTCCTTCCACCAATTCAGGGGCTTTCTTTACTTGGAATAACAGCAGTAAAACTGGAAAGAGAACGTATTATAAACTTGATAGAGTTTATGTCAATTACTCCTCTATTCTCAAATGGCCTAATCTTTTAACCCTAATCCCTCCTCCATCATTATCTGACCACTCCCCTCTCATCATAACCTGGGGCAAGGACACTGTGAGAAGACGTTCCTCCTTTTCATTTTTTAATAACTGGTCTAAACACCCTGAATTCTTAAAAATAGTTAAAGATGGTTGGAATTTTCATTCTTTTGGCAACCCTATGTTTGTTTTGCAGGCTAAACTCAAGCATTTGAAGACTAAACTAAAGGACTGGGCTCAGCACACATATGGTAATGGGAATAGCTTATCTTCTTCAAGTCGTGAAAATTACTTCAGGTTCAACTGGAAATTCAAAGATGTCCTGACCATCCTCAGCTGATTATCACTGAAACCTCTCTTCTTAAAGACCTCTCCAAAGCACTCATTGAAGAAAATAAGATGGCAAAGCAAAAAACTAAATGTGAATGGCAGCTGAATGGTGATAAAAATTCATCCACTTTCCATGAAAAAATTAAAAATCCAACAATCTTCAACAAATATTTTTTCTATTCTCGATATGCATGGCCAGCCTTGTGATACCTCTGTCTCCATTCAAGATGCCTTTATGGAGTATTTTCAGCATAATCTTGGGAAGTCTCAGATTCCTTCTATCTCTCTGCCTCAATTTTTCCATTATCAACTCCCAAAAATTCCAGAAGACATGTATGCAGGCTTAATTAAGGAAATTTCAGATAATGAAATCAAACAGGCTATCTTTGGATTAAACTCTAATAGTTCTCCGGGTCCCGATGGTTTTAATGCTCATTTTTTCAAAGTCTCTTGGGATATTATTGGTGGGGACTTGATCAAGGCTATTAAGAACTTTTTCAGACACAGTAAGCTTACCTCTGGCATTAATGCAACTAAACTTGCATTGATCCCTAAATCTAACCATCCAATATCTGTTGATCAGTTCAGACCCATTGCATGCTGCAATGTCATATACAAGTGCATTGCTAGGATACTGACAGCTAGAATGATAACTCCTTTGAACGGTTTGATCTCCTCTAATCAGAGTGCATTTCTGCCTGGAAGGGACATAACTGATAATATTCTTCTTGCTTCAGAACTTATGAAGGGGTATAATAGGAAAGTAATTTCTCCTAGGTGTGTCCTTAAACTTGACATTCAGAAAGCTTATGACTCCGTTCAGTGGAAATCAATCATCTATATTTTGCATCAGATGAACTTCCCCATCCCCTTCTTGTGTTGGATATATACATGCATTTCTACTGTCAACTATTCCCTTAGTCTTAATGGTAATATTTTTGGCTACTTTGGTGCCACTCAGGGTATTAGACAAGGTGACCCGGTTTCTCCTTACCTTTTCATCTGTGTTATGGAGCTGCTCAATACTATTATGTCTGATGCTATGCGCAAGAAGTTACTTGATTATCATCCCCTACGCAGAAAGAACAGTATATCCTCTCTTCTCTTTGCTGATGACTTACTCTTATTCACTAAGCCTAATTCTAAATCCATAACTGGGGTTCTAAATGCGCTGCATTCCTTCAAAGCCTTAACTGGTCTGGTCAGTAACAGAGGTAAATCTAAATTACTAATTGCTGGTATCCCTGATGATGATAAACAGATGATTTACTCTCTGCCTGGCCTTGCTCCATTCAGTGATAATGAATACTATCTTGGGATGCCTCTTTGTGATTCTAGAATCAGAACATTCCACTGCTTACAATTATTTGAAAAGATTACTGGAAAACTTGCTAGCTGGAAAGTATCTCGTTTTTCGATGGTTGGTAGGCTTGTAATTATCAAGTCCATAGCAATATCTATGTGTGTTTATTATGCCAGAATTTTCATTCTCCCTGCCAAACTCATAAGCATGATCAACTTGACACTGAATCATTTTCTATGGCATGGTAATCCTTTCTCTAAGAAAATGATTCCTATTGCTTTTAATAAAATTTGCTGCCCTCAGGAAAAAGGTGGTCTTGGAATTATAAATATTAAGAATTGGAATTTTTCAATGCTATCTGCAAGAATTGACAAGTTATTAAGGAATGATAGAAATCTATGGGCTTCCTGGTGTAAGCAATACCTCATTCGTCATAACAATTTTTGGTTTATTGCTCCTCCAACTGACTGTAGTTGGAGGAATATCTTGAGAGGTAGACAATTTTTCCTCCCTATGGTGCAACAAAGAATGAAAGATATTAACAAGATATCGTTTTGGTTTGATCCATGGTCGGCAAAAGGTGTCTCCTTAGCTAACATAATAGATTATGACACGAGAAGATCCACTGGCATTGATTGTAATGCTACTCTTTCTAGGTACTTGGCTGATGATACTGTCTTTCTCCCGAACTGTAGCTCTGCAGTGGTTAGAGCTGAGTGGTCTGCTATTCATAATAGAATCTACAATATCAGTTCTGTTCATATGACTTGGAATGACAGGATGCATTCTGTTAAAACTGTTTCTAAGGCTCTTGATCCTTCCATGCAACTTCCTACTTTTCCTTGGTATTCTCGTGTCTGGGATTCTAGGTCTATCCCTAAGGAAAACTTATTCATGTGGAAGGTTTTGAAGAATGGTATCCTATCTCTAGGTAAACTCAAAGGATATGGGGTTATTCAATGTGATAAATGTCTGTTTTGTAGTACTGAGGTGGAAACGGTTGGGCACTTATATTTTGAATGTGACTACACTTTACATATCTGGAGCACGATATTGCAACACTATGGGTACCACAGGCCTAAGAGAAGCTCTTGTATGGAATGGTACAACATCTTTAAAGCAACTAGGTGGAAGAATGAGAGAAGTAGAGTTCTGTTAAGAATTTTGAAGAAAGTCTTGTACTGTGTTTGGTTGGAGAAGAACAATAGGGTGTTTAAAGGGCAAGCTACCTCTAAACATGTATTAGTCCTTTCTATTATTAGTAACATATAGGTTCGCTTATGCTTCCTATGTGATGGTCAGCTTGTTGTAATCCAATGTAATTTTATTTTTGGTTATTAATAATAATGGTAGGGGACCATTCAACCCCGCTTGCTTGCAAAAAAAAACTTATTATTCATTATTGACATATTTTCCTTGGTCGTTGCCCCTGCCGAGGGAGATTGCCCTAGGCGGCTGCCTGGTCAGTCTAGCCCTGGAGCCGGCCCTGCACACATATATAATTGATTTGTATACATATATATATGTTTAAGCTTCACATTGTTTGTTGAGTTTTTTTTTAGATTTAACTGTTGACGTGAGCCATTCGGATCGGGTGTACTCATTGATCGGATGGATTGAGTATAGATTCACTACTGGGCTTATTGTATATTCTTTGGATTTACTTGTGGTCCATCTCCGAGGCTGCCTTCGTATCATTTCGTTGCTTCTGCTTTGCTTTTTTTTTTTTTTTTTTTGCATTATAGTATTTTGAATGGTTTTATTTATTTATTTTTAAATTGTACGGGTTCATGGGAGGATCAATAATCATTTTACTTTAAAAAATATATATATCCATGCGGTGTTTGGGTCAGTTTTAATCAAATCACCCAGCCAATCGTACCAATTTGTTGCTGAGTTGCTACGGTTAATTTATTCGTTATAAACACTCTGAAACAATGCAATATACTTCATAGAACATAGATATGGACATGCTACGGTTTGTTTTGTACGAGAGGAAAGATTAACCGTACTAAAACCGAATCCAAAACAAAGTGATTCCTATTGCTACGACTCTCCCATTTCGTTATATTATATGTTGAAAAAATAAAATAAATAAATTATGTTTCGAAAATGTTGCAAAAAAGAAGGTGCAAGCTGCAACAACTTCCTAGATGACCAACTACAGTTTGGCATGGCTCTTTGTTATGGATTATGTAAGTGTAGCTACATATCTAAAGTTTATGTAGTGGCCATGAGTTGCGAGGAGTGTTTTCATTTGCCAATATTTTTATATATAATATCTTAGGAAATAATCATAATCATAATATTTTATAACACAATTATTTTTCATATTATTTTCATTTCCAGTCTCCTTAGTCATTCCCATACACAATCTTTATCTGGATGCATTGTACGTCTTAAAACCTTGCTTTTTAGAACTTGCATTCTCTTCCATTTTTCACAAAACAACGGTATAATTTTGTTCAGTCATCATATATAAAGTACAGCAATGCACGAATAATAAACACAGTACAGGCTAGCGTCATTAAGTGTACTTCAACTCAAGTAGGTATCCATCAAATTTGTTATTGATTTATTTATTATCATGTCCTTTCACTATAAATCGACTAAAACCGAGACAGATGGATGATAGACGTGGCTAGGAGTAGATAGAGTTTTATTAATTATGCTTCTCAATATTCTTCCTTGAAAATAGACAGTATAATCATGCTTCTCAGGTGTGTATCATTTTATGCTCAAATTTTTATGCCCAAATTGTCCCTGGGCATTCTTTGTATATACCGATAGAAGGGGCATCCGACGGTCTTGCATCTCACCAGTCTGAGACCAGCTTGATTCACTTAAAATGCCTCATTTTTGTTGTAGTTGAATTTCAATATAAAATTAAGAATACCTTTTTCTTGTTTTACATTGTATGTGAATTGAATAACCAATGGTACAAACAATTGTTATTTATACATTAATACTTTAACTTTCTTCAACACTCATGCATTAATTAATTTTCTTTAATGCATATGCATTAATAGTAGAAATTACATTAACAAATTTCAATCAACATTTAAATTATAAATAATAACCAATCATTCTTAAATTACAAGTAATAACTAATAATCAACAAACTAAAAACTATAATTTAGTTTAATATTATTGTTAGCCTTTTTTCGGGCTTACTCTCCAAATTGGCGGAAGCATAGAAAACGTAAGAAATTAAAGAGAAGATAGAAAAAGAGATACAATATCTTTATAGTGGATTGACAAATTTTTGATCTACCTTCACTTTATCTTTTTTATTGAGTACTCATTTATGCAACAATCAATTTTACTAGAGAATTTCGAAATACAATGGTTGAGTTTTGGGTTGGTAGAGTATTCCCTTAGAAAAGTTGATCAGAATATTAAAAGTCATCTAGATTTGCCAAAATTCATTTTCTGTATGTTGTGGTTTGACATTTATATGCGAATCCACGCACCAAAGCCCCTAGATACCATTTTAAATTGCTCCACATCCAAACCCATAAGATAGGAGGAAGAACCAGTCAAAACGACATGCTTACCAAGATTTGATTGATCGTTTGATCGATACGTTGACTAATCCTTCACTATTTTCTTTAACTTTACTTAAGTCTTCGAGCTTTAGGTCCTCGGGGAGATTTTTTTAATTACGATCGATCTTCACCTATTGATCCTCTATCTTCAAAAATTATCTTTTTCTTCAGAATAGCACCTAGAATCATCTTAGAAGCAAAGTGGACTCAAAATCTATCATTTGATCGATCAACACTAATTGACTAATCGATCGGTACCGATCGATCCCGATCCAATCGATCAAGTTTGTTCTAAAGTTGAATCTTTTTTTAGGTATTCCATCCTTGATATTTTACATGCCTCTTGATCCATTCCTTCGTTATTTCGTAGTCCAGTTCCAATGGAATATTGCTTAGTCATAGAAGCTCGGAGTAGGACTTAGACGAGGTTTGACTGTCGTTCATCATTTCACAGTGTAGAAGTTCTTCTATTGATTTGGGTCAACTCCGAGACTGTAAAAAATTTCTATTCACTTGCCTCCAAAATCATGTTTTTATTGATACAAAGCGTGCTTTGATTAAGAAAACGATTTAATACCTAGCAAATTGTCAGTTGTGTTCTCAGATCATCTATTAAATTGGTTATGGTGATGTTTGCAACCAAATTGCCCACAAACATCCAAGAATAGATTTAAGTAGAGAAGTAAATGAAGAAAGTAAAATTGAAACTGAGGAATAGAGTAAATTAACAGATAAATCAAAGCAATAATCAAGAACACATAAATTTATAGTGGTTTGGCGTTGTATGCCTACGTTCACTTTGAAGATTATCTTTATTGATTCACTAATAGTTTGATTACATAAGCAAGAAGTAAGAAAAAACTTGATTACAATAAAGACTTATGCAACCAGCAGCGTAATGATCCTCAGAATGACCCCCTAGACAAGTATTTTTAGGTGAAGGTGAGCACCAATCTCTCTAAAATTTCGGCTATAGGACCTTCTAATCCATATGGGTCCACCATAGGGGTCGCTGGGCCCAAATTCCAATGAAGAGGGATCAGTACTGATCCCTTCATTGGTCGATTCTTAAGCAGCGATCCCTATGGTGGCTTCTTTATGTTTAGATATGTTGGCTCTTCAAATATCAAGTCATTTGGACCAGTGGAGCTCATGCTATTGATGAATCTTTGGTTCTACTCCACTTGCAAGCTATTTTCTACCGAACCCTCCAAATAGACATATGTCGATCCCTCCTTGGCGGACTCATGTATGCCGAACCCTTGCTAACTATCAAATGTTGCCGATCCCTTCCTAATCATCAAGCCTTGCTAATCCTTTGTACTATGTCGATCCCTTCCTCCTTCTATGCTGAACCTCCTTTGTTTCGACCATGCCGACCCCTCATCTAAACTACCATACCGATCCCTATGGTACTACAAATTCATGCCGATCCCTTGCTAATTTAAGTCAAAGTTCATATTTCAAGCATCATGCATTGTTTATCTACCAGTTCCATTCAATTCTGGCTTCATGTAACCATCTGTTCTTTACTTCAAAGTCCTACAACCATTGCTCCGTGGTCATCGTTCTTGATAACAGTCGAATCTATCTTGTGCAATTAGATCAATATAGCCAGGTCAGGATATTAGGTAACACTTGCTCCCCAAAGTATGTCTTGTGAGTAACATGACGTGCTTTGAATCGAATCAAGTCTGAATTGTCAGAAAGAAGTCAATCTAACTTCCTGATTGATTGCTATGCCTACGTCGAATCATTTTACCAATGCATTGAATTCTTCATTGATTACCATTACGCTTGATTGATTCCCAATAATATAAATCCAGTGCCATATTCCGTCAATATATAAATATGGTTATGCGAGACTTATAAACATTTTTATCTAGTCCAGCCTTGAACTTGAAAGTTTCAGGTTTGATTTCAATTTCTGCTTATTTCAAAAGGTTGAACTTTTGAACCACTCTCATGCATATTCATATACATGTTTCTGCCGTTGGCTCCCGGACGTGTTCGAACGCTCATGGGTCGTTGCCAATTTCTAGAACCTTTGGTATGTTCACGTTTACAACTAAACCTTCACAATACTTTTTTTATCATTTATAGGGATCGACATTCATTATGCCGATCCATCTTTGTAGCAATGCAAATAGGGATCGGTAGGTTTTTATGTCGACCCCTTTCCCTTTATGACTCGTTCAACATCCTTGCTGCCAAACCCACTCCCATTCATATATATACAAGCTTTTCTTCATTCCTTCCTCACTTTTTCCATTTCACTTGCCTTTGCACAAAACTTTCTTGTCGAACCCAAGCTCCCCAACCTTAGACCTTGAATCCAACCACGACTTTGACTAACCCATAAACTCGCTTTTCCATCGTCTTCAACTCAACAATCCTCGAACGCTCGTTCCAAACTTAACTCGAACCTTCACGTTTTCATATAGGTATGAATTTGAAATAGTCCCTTTAATTACACGATTAGATTATCAGCCTCGAGTTGCGGGTGCATTTATAAGGTAGGGAACGATCTTAGGGTGGCTAATGATTGCTGGAACAAAGGTTGAATCATGCATAGGAATAAGGGATAAGGAGATAGAACAAGAGTTCAGCGAGGGATTCTAAGGAAAGAAGAATTAAGGGTAAAGAAATGAAGGGTTCGGTGGTGTTGGTGACCCTGGGTGAGGGATGGGTAGGATAGGCTTTGATGGAGGGATCAGTAGTTGATTCTGGAGTTGAGAGGGGAGAAAAATAAGGAAAGTGAGGGTTTGGCAAGGGGCCTTGATAGAAGAAAAGCTAGAAGTTGAGAGATATAGGGATCGGTAGATTGTGACACGGTAGTGATATGGGTCGGTTGCTTTAGTTGTGGAGAGGGATCGACATTTGGTTGTGGTATAGGGATCGACATTCCCTACTCTGGGATAGGGTTCGGTATAAAGGCTTTAGATAAGGATCGGAGGTTGTGGTCAAGTGGAGGGATCAGTAGGGAGCTCTTGGGAAAGGGATCGGTAGTGAACACTAGGGATCGACATGCACCTTATAAACTAATCCCAACTTAACTTGTTCGAAAAATCACCACTAGTTTGCCTTGCTGACCTTGAATATATGATGACAATGGACAATCTAACATGCATACTTAAACTATCGAACTTGAGATTGAACAATCAAATTTTCAGAACTTTCAATATGGACTAAGTGAAAAACTTACAAATGAACTTAAGTAATAAACTCCAAACTTCGATATGCTGATAGTCGATCCCAAAGCTTTCGTTGCCGATCAATTTTCTTGCCAGTTGAAACGGTTAGTGATGACGGTCTCTATGGACAAAACTCCCAAGTCTCTTCGTTTTATTTCGTTTTTCTGATTTTGAAAGGTTTATACCTGTTATATACTGCACTGCACTTCACTAGTTCACACTTTGTATGGAGGGAACATGTTATTTTTTATAATCTTGATTATCTACTGAGTATAGCTGATATAGATTCCAGACACTCAACGCGTTCAGCTGACATGTCTTCTGATTCAGCAATGCAACACACTGGTTCTGAAGCAAAGTCAAGTTCTGCAACTATATCCGGTAGGCTTTCTCCTAGCCATCATATGGAACAAATAGAAGTTTCTAACCCACAAGCCGATCTTTTCTCAGATATTCCAGTCCTACCAATGGAAAACATAAGCCCTACTCCTGATGCTGTAGAGGGCGTTATTCTTCTAGATAATCTAGTGGATTCACAGGCTTCTCGAATTGGAGAAGCTGCTCTCCACCGGCTATGCTCCATTCATAGAATTCCGTTTAGGGACGTCTTGGTTCCCTCTAGACATAGACCTCACTTGCCCCTAGCAGGGTATACGGCGTGCAATAAGTTTATGTGTTGGGCCGGATGCGTACCTCCCTTCAATTCGTTTATCCAAGAAATGCTAAGATATCTTGGGATAACCCCTACACAACTTCACCCAAATAGTTATACTTTTATACATGGAACCTTCTTGTTGTTCATGAATGTCCTATTTCGTCTGCCTACTCCCGAAGATATAAGATTTATCTACAACTTCAAATGACGATCGTGAAGCCCTTCTTATGTCTTTCTTGAACCCTCGCCAAACTACCAAGTTCCGACGGGCGCTTGGAACAAACTCTCATTGTTTAAACATGTATAGTTTTATGTACAATGCCTTCTCGGATTTGCGAGACGGTGACTAGAAGGATGTAAGTATTACCTTCGCTTCTTTGTCAAGTTCATCAGTCCAAATCATAACTTTTCCTTCGAATCTACTAACATTCGGAGTTATTTCGGATTTGCGAGACGGTGGCTAGAAGGCGCTGATTTTTCAAGAGCAGTCGCTGCCATCCGTGCTACCCCCATGGAGGACATGGACATCAAACTTCTCATAATCGATGAGTTACTATCCTTGTTTGGGTTATTGGAAGATGGCCATAGTATCGGGCTTCCGGGAAGCGTGGAATTATCAAAGAATGTTGTAGATCGAACGAGGGATTCTATCAAACCCGTCGTGCCCTCTACCGAGGGGAATCGAGACGATACCGAGGAGGGCAAGATTAAGGATTTTGAAGCTGAGAAGTCGGGAGATGTTGATGCAGGCCTTGGGAAAGTGCCAATGGTTGAACCGTTGCAAGTCGGGCATTCCAAAACACCCACAAAAAGAAAGAAAAGGTTGGCATACAAGCTTCGTAGGAGAAAACCTGCTGCAGATCTAGAGTTCATTATCACTCCTGTTGAAGAGGAATCGTCCTCTCAACACTTGGAAAGTTCGTTAAAGGGATTTTCTAATCTTCAAATTCCGGATGGCATCATGTCCTATGACTTTCCAAACATTAATATAGAAGGACTCAACTCTCCCACCAGAAGTGGCGAAGGTATCCGACCTTCTGATAAAGGAGAGAAAACGCCGATGAGCAAGGCTACAGTCACCGGTCTGTTCGGGGGAACACTAGGACACTCACAACCACATGCACTTCACTATACACTTTTCGTTAATCTTTCGTGCAACGATTACTAATT
The DNA here is from genome assembly GCA_030737815.1 of Allium fistulosum. Lineage (NCBI taxonomy): Eukaryota > Viridiplantae > Streptophyta > Magnoliopsida > Asparagales > Amaryllidaceae > Allium > Allium fistulosum. The sequence continues at coordinate 915,351,919 of CM060908.1, forward strand.
TGCTTTCATTTGGTCTTTATAGGTGCAATGTCTCAATCCAGAGCTTTCGGCTGCCTTAGAAGCTCTTCAGCATACCACCGATCTAGCCGGGATTTAGAGTCCACCCAGCCCAGGGAGAAGGATGAGGAACGGGATAAGAATTATCACTCTAGGGAATTTTCTTCCTCTTCCAAATGCAAATCCAAGTTCCAGACATCTCGTCAAGGCGAACAGTCTGACTTTCCTGCTTAAAGGAGAGACCAACCTTCCTATCGTGGCCCTCATATTGTTGCATCTCATGAGCAACATTCCGGCTCCTCAAGCTCCAGACAATCTCGTGAGTGTTGATCTGGCAAACATCCACTTGCTACCTTTGATCTGCCTTTGTCGGCTACCAATCCCGACATTTCCATAGTAGAGAACTTAGCCGAGCTCCAGGCCACTTTTCCAAAGATTTGCTTTGATGGTCTTAAATTCCTTCCTTCCATTCACATAATTCCGGGCTATGCCAAGGAAAGTTCTCTCGCCCGTGTCAATGACGTATTTTTGCAACACGAATCATTTATACACTTAGTGGAAAAAGTCTTCGAAGTATCCATCGAGCATCAGCATGAGATAAATCACCTCAAGTTGGAAGCTATACATGATAAGGATATAATCAAGCATCAAGATGCTGAATTGGTAGAATTTAAAACCCAACTTGCTGAACCGGAGAAGAACGCCAAGGAAACGGAAGAGGCAGTAAGCCGTTTGGAAGTTTCTCATAAAAAGAAACTCGACACGGTACTTCATCGTAGTGGTACACTCACTTTAGAAAAGGACTCCTTGCATAAGGAGAAAGATACTCTGGCTCGCCGCGTCGAGGAACTTGAAGAATTTCCGAAGAAGGAAAGGGAGGAAAAAATCGAAGCTCAAGCGGAATCGCGAAGTACTGCGAGGAAGTTGTTGAGGCTAGAAGCTTAAAGGCTAAACTCGACGAGCAATTTGCCAAATCGAAGCTCTTAAAGAAGAAGCTCAAGAAGAGGGCCGAAAAGAGATGACCAAACAAGTTAACTCCCAAGTGGAAGCTGCCATGGAGTCGGGTAGGAATGAGATTAAGGACTTATTCGACCCGTTGATTATTGAATACAATGCCAAAACCCTAATCCATCATGACTTATGTTTTCTCGGAGAAGGTTATCTCGAATCGCTCGCTGAAGCCTAGGAGCACATCATCGAGATCATGAAAAAAGAGCTGGGTGAAGCCGAGCTCAACGAAGAAGAATTAGTGAGGGAAATTCTTCGCGGAAATGAGCCTTCGGATCTAGCTTCCGCAAAGCTTCGATTTTTCAATGCTCCCGCACCTACTGAAGGAGGAGAACATATTATCGGGTCTTCAGGGACTGATCCTAAAGCTCCCTCTCTATCCTAAGTAGCCGAAACATCAATTTCTCTTGATATAGAGCAGTATCTTGGCTATGATCCGGATAGGCCCAGCTTCAAACCCAAGATGTTATCCCCCATTTTAGAAGGAGGCACCCCGGTAACTACAGAGAGTCAACCAGATGTTGGTATTTCGCTTTACTCCTTAGTATATGAAAAGTTTTCATTCTTCACGCGCAATGGGTTTGAGCTAATTTCCCTGTTTTATCAAATCTAGCAAGTCTTTCGGGCCCTAGTCAAACTCCTAGAAGTGGTGCTACTACAGATCAATATGAGAGAATGGCTGAAGACCCGGCTGTTGCTAATCTTTCAGGACCCGATGCTCAATTCATCAGTGCCCTCGATGAAAATAAGACTGAGGATCCACTCCCGGCCGATGAATCTGATGACGTAATAATTACCAGTGCCTTAGAACACACCGATAAGACTAGCATGAAGGAGCAGATTGAAAAGGAGGAACTGTTGAAAAGAAAGGTTAAAATCGAACCTGCCGAGGTAGACGTCGATGATCCTCATCTTGTTCCATTGCAAATTATTCCACCGGGTGGGTCGATCCCTGATGAACTTCCTCCTACCTCCACAAGCTCTCCGACCAAAAGCGGCAAAGGGTCCCGAAAGAGAAGCATGAATGGTTCTACTCTCGAGAAATCCAAAAGAGAGAGGAAGTCGAAGAAGTAGTTATTTTCAGCTCAATGTATATAGTTTGCATAGTATTTTCTTTCACTAGTCATAGTTGTACGGTATAAATCCCGATCTTTTGGAATAACTTGTACTGAAATTTTGACACCTGTTATGTAAATAAAAGCTTTTGTTTTCTATTATGCTTTGTGTGAATTATTATTTAAGTAGTTGAACGATTACTTTCCATTCAATGTACTTGTAATTCGTTGCTTGTAAATTATGGTAACAATTCACCAACTCCATCCCAAGGCCTCCAAGTGGTTGTGGCCTTGAGTTGTATCAAACACCAGGCTCGGGCCTTATTGTTACGATGTCGGATTCAGCGGTTTTTTAAATGACTGTGCTTCTGCCCCCGACATTGATTTGGCGAGGCCAGAAGCCGGACAGTCGAATTCCATTCTTAACAAGTTTATACTCCTCCTATCGGTTTCAGGACGGAGTTTGTGGAATAGAGCAATCATCTATTCATTCATGATTATATCCACACTCTGGGGATAAGGTTCAGTTGATGGGTGGTCGGTTCGCAGCCAGTTTATGTTTATATCCCAGTTCACACTCTGGGGACTCATGGTTATCTCGCGGGTGGTCGATTTCCATCTAATTTATGTTTATACTCCATTCCACACTCTAGGACTCAGAGTTATCTCGAAGGCGGTCGGTCTCCACCCAGTTTATGTTTATTCTCCAGTCTGCACTCTGAGGACTTAGAGTTGTTTGGCGGGCCGTCGGTCTCCACCTATTTTATGTTTATACTCCAGTCCGCACTCTGGGGACTTAGAGTTGTTTTGCGGGAGGTCGGTTTCCACCCAGTTTATGTTTATACTCCAGTCCGCACTCTGGGGACTTAGAGTTATTTTGGAGAACAGCCAGGTCGTACTCCTTTTTTAGTTGATTAATTTGCCCCCAAAAATTTGGGGTTTTGATTTAGTGAGCGATCGACCATATCTCGATCGCTTTGATTTTTGTTTCAGTCCCACAGTCCAGGCATGAATTTTCAACCTCCAGATTGTCGGCCACATTCGTTCCTTATTGTGTATCCTATTCTTTGGATTATAAATGGGAATTGTTAAGCAAACAAGTTGATTAGGCTCATCTTGTTTAATCCCATCGGGAGTTAGCACGATTGATTGATTCCAAACTCTGGGAGCCTGTTTATACATATCGATATCAATCAGTTTCGCTATGTAATTATCATACAATGTAATAACAAACATAAATACAGAGGAAGCCTGAAGCTTTATTCATTAAATGGAAAGGAACAATATAAACTGTCTTATTAGATATTTGGAAAATCAAATGCTAAAGCAAATTATGAAAATAAATACAATTGAAATGTAAAGGAAATAAACTAAGTGAAATAGCATCGTAAATGTTCGCTATTCCACACTTTTGGAAGTGTAATGCCATTGATAGTCGCTAGCTTGAAAGTTCCTTCTCCAAGCCTCTGTTCAATGACATATGGTCCTTCCCAAATCGGATTCATGTGTGACGGGGTAGGAAAAACCCATTTCAGGATGAGATTGCCAATTTTGAAGGATCTCGATCAAACTTTAATGTTGTAATACCAGGCAACTCGATATCGGTGTGCAGCTGCCCTTAGGTTGGCTTCTTCGCACTTCTCATCTATAAAGTCCAAAGATTCCAAGAGGAGATCTTGATTTGTTTTGGGATCGTAGTAAGTCACTCGATGAGAAGGGACTTCGTGCTGAACATGAACAATGGCTTCTGAACTTTAAGCGAGGGCGAATGGAGTATGGCCAGTCGTGGACTTGTGAGTGGTTCTGTAAGCCCAAAGTGCCGTAGGGAGTTCATCCGCCCACTTGCCTCTAGCCTTCTCCAAACGCTTCTTCAGAATTGACTTGATGATTTTATTTATAGCTTCAACCTATCCATTTTCCTGAGGGTGAGCGACCGCTGCAAATTTCTTTTCAATACGATATCTTCGACAAAAGCCTTTAAATTTAGCACTATCGAATTGAGTCCCATTATCAGCTACAATAGTCCATGGAAGACCGAAACGACATATGTTGTTTCAGATGATGAAGTTGATTACTTTCTTGGTTGTGATCGTAGCCAAAGGTTCCGCCTCAGCCCATTTGGTGAAGTAATCAACTGCCATAATAGCGTACTTCACACCACCTTTAGAGATTGGTAATGAAACGATAATGTCTATACCCCATATGCGAACGACCATGGGCTGACCATTTGCGTGATTTCTGTTGGCGGGGCTCTCGGGACTTTTTCATATATCTGGCATTTATCACATAGTCTTACATAATCAGCGGTGTCTTGATTTACGGTTGGCCAATAATACCCATAACAGATTATCTTCTTTTCCAGAGTTTGCCTCCTAGTGTGATCACTACATTCTCCTTCATGAACTTCATTTAAAACACGCTTTATCTCATCATGAGCGATACACCAGAGTAGAGGGACTGAGAAACCTCTCCTATACATGACTCCTTCTTGCATTATATATCATGAAGCTTTGTGAAGGACTTGTTACTTTTCATTTCTTTTATTTGGTAGGACCCCATGCAGTAAATAGTCTTCAATTGGAGTATTCCACAATTCCCTTTCAGATTCCACCTCCAGTATTTGATCGATTTCCATCATGTTTATACTTGGGGTATTTAATACTTCGACCGACACCACACCCATCTGCTGTGCATCGCCGGTACTAGCGAACTTTGCCAAAGAATCAGCCTCTTTGTTTTGATCGCATGGAATATGTGAAATATCATAATATTCGAATTCTGTCAACAATTCTTGAACTCGGGTAAGATATGGGGAAAGACGTTGTCCCTTAGCCTGATAGTCTCCTCTAACTTGATACACCTCCAATTGCAAATCACAAAAGATTTCAAAAGATTTAACTCCAAGTTCTTTAGCGAGTTTAAGTCCAACAATCAAAGCTTCATACTCAGCCTCGTTGTTTGTTGCTGGGAAATCAAGTTTCAAATCATAACAAATCAACCGGTTTTCAGGAGTTACAAGCACAATCGCAGCTCTAGAACAATGATCATTAGATGCTCCATTAGTATATAATTCCATCATACAGTAGGTATTTCACTTCCTTCTAAAAAATCATCTTGCACAGTAAACCCCGCTATAAAGTTCGCCAAAGCCTGTCCCTTATAGCTCTTTGAGGGAGAAAAGTAATGTCGAATTGGCTGAGCTCAATGTTCCATTTGAGTAACCTCCCAGACGTCCCAGGTCGTTGTAGGACCTGTCGTAACGGCTGGTCGGTGTAAATATTGATCAAATGTGCCTGAAAGTATGGACGAAGCTTCCGTGATGCAATTAGCAAGCAATATGCCAATTTCTCTATTTTTGGATAATTCCTTTCTGCTCCTGTCAATCGTTTACTGACGTAATACACCGGCGTCAGGATCCGATTCTCCTCGAGAATCAAGGTAGCACTTATAGCATGCGCTGATACAACCAAATAAATGTACAATTCCTCATGATCTACTGGCTTTGACAAGATATAGGGTCTCTCCAAATGATTCACCAGAGCTTGGAATGCGTCTTTACAATCCTACGTCCATTCGAAGTTTCTTTTTCCCTTCCTAATCAAATCAAAGAAAGGAATGCATTTGTCGATAGCTCTGGAGATAAATCGACTTAAAGCAGCAACTTTCCCATTCAGACTCTGCACTTGTTTAATGGTCCTTGGCGCTTAGATATCACGGATAGCCTGAATCTTCTTTGGATTAGCTTCTATTCCACGAGCATTGATAATAAAGCCCAAGAGCTTTCCTGATGCAACACCAAATGAACACTTCAAAGGATTGATTTTCATCTCGTAATATTGGAGAGTGTCAAACATTTCTGCCAAGTCTCCGATGTGGTCGCTTGATCGTCGTGACTACACGAGCATATCATCCATATACACTTCCATTGTTTTTCGAATCTGATCTTTAAACATCCTATTAACTAAACGCTGATAGGTTGCTCCGGCTTTCTTCAATCCAAACGGCATTACTACATAACAATACAGTCCAACATCTGTAACAAAACTGGTGTACTTCTGATCGGGAATATGCATCGGGATTTGGTTATCTCCCGAATACGCATCCATAAAAGATAGCAATTCGTGTCCTGCAGTTGAACCAACCAGCTGATCAATCCTTGGAAGGGAAAGCTGTCTTTTGGACACACTTTGTTCAAATCTGAGTAATCAATACACGTTCTCCATTTTCCATTCGCCTTCTTCATAAGTACGGGATTAGATATCCATTTAGGATAGAGGGCGTCGTCGATAAACTCATTGACTTTTAGTTTATCCACCTCCTCTTAAAGAGCGGCAGATCTCTCCGGATCCATGCCTCATCTTTTTTGCTTTATCGGAACATACTTCGGATCAATATTCAATACATGGCCCTCAATGGCAGGCGAGATTCCACACATGTTAGAGTGAGTCCAAGCGAATACATCTAGGTTCGCTCGGAGAAAACCAACGAGTTCTTTCACATCGAGGGGCTAAGCTGTGACCCAATCTTCAAGACTCGTGATGGGTCATCGTGGCTAACCATGATATCAATCATCAGCTTAGCCAGTGCAGCTTTGGTCTATTTGGGCTCCTCTTCATCATCTCTCAGATTTATATCTCTATAGATCCGACTGTGGTGCTCGAGCCAAGGCTCAGGCGCTAGTTGTCAACCTTTGGTGGTTTGGATGCGGACAGCTTTGTCCACACCCTTTCCCTTCTCCTTACACCGAGCTTCCCTCAACTCAGCTACATAACAGGCATGTCCAGTCGCCTGATCGCCATGAACAACTCATATACCATTATCCGTCGGAAACTTCAGAGTTAAACACCATGGGGCAAGAGCTGCCTGGAATTTAGCAAGGGCTGGTTGGCCTAGAAAAACATTGTACGGAGATTCAACATCCAAAATAATAAATGGTAAGATTCACACTCTCCTTCGTTCACCTTCACCCAATTCAACAGGTAACTCCACATATCCAACAGCTTCGGTCGCAATGCCGTTAAAACCATGAATACGAGCTTTCTTTGGCTTCTTTTCTCATATGATCATATGCCTTTTTGAAGATTATAATTACTGAAATTCCATAATCAATCAAAATCCTTCTCACCAACGTAGGACCAATCATAGCTGAAATGACCATCGGGTCAATTGTTGGAGCCTCTACTTTGTCTGCATCCCTGTTTCTAAACACAATATCATCCACCATGGTGCACTGCTGTTTTGCCGGATCTCCATTTTACGTATTCGAACAGCATTCAAAATCTACATGCCTGATCTCGCTAGCATAACGCTCCATCTCTTGCCAACTCATGTCCGCAAGGTGCCGTTCTCCAACTATCATATTTATCACCAGTCTCCCATCGATCCGTGTAGGCTCCTCAGCCCTACGTGGAGCTTGTCCTCGATTGGGGTCATATGTCCCTGTCCGCCATCCTGTGGGGTTTTCACAAACTGTTGTAGCTTCTTTTCCCGAATCAATTTTTCTATAACATCCTGGAGATGCCTACATTCATTTGTATTGTGCCCATAACATTCATGAAACCGACAATATTTCACAATTTGCTTCTGTCTCTCTGACGACTCTTTTAGAGGTGGCTTCCTGTACTGCATGGTATTGCAAGTGGATAGATAAATATTCTCCAAGGATGTGTTTAGCGACGTGTAATTGTCATACATTGGAATCCTAGGCTTTAGTCTCCCAAAATCCCTCTTTCGCTCTTGATTTCTATCTCCATCTTTCTTTTGTTGATTTAGCTTATTATGAACATTCACCTGTACTTTCCCGGAGCTGTCATCAGACTGTTTTATTGCAATATTGCTCTGTACTGCTTCTCCACTCGGTTTTACAATGTTCTTTTTCCTAGAGGATCTGGCTTCCTCCTTCCTCAGAAACTAAGCTTCCTTTAAACAGAAACGCTCCAACGTGGTAGGAGGTTTTCCAGCCATCCAATCAACAAAATCAGATTCCAGATCAATCCCTCCTGTCACGACCATAAGTATAGCATGATCATTTGGGTTACTGACCTCCGTGTCGACGGTATGAAATCTATCCAAGTAATCCTTTAACGATTCCCCTAGGGCCTGGATCATGCTAGAAAGGGACATCACATCTTTAGGACGAGTCGCGTGCATTCAGAATTGCTCTACAAACTTGGTTGCCAACTCATCGAATCTCGAGATTGACTGTGGAGGTAGTCTCGTGAACCACATCATCGCTATTCCAGAGAGGGTTATGGGAAAGCATCTGCACTTGGTCGCATCATTGGCTCTTGCCGAATCCATCATTCATTCATCTCTCATAATATGCTGCCTGGGGTCGGTTTTTCCCTCGTAGGTAGGCATTGATGGCATGTTGAACCTTCTTGGATATTCCGCATGCAAAACGTTGTCAGTAAACAAGGTATAGCTTCTTGAAATTCCCCAGTCATCATTAGTCAAGCCTTGGTTCTCTCTCACCAACTGTCTGACCATTGATGATAAGTTCGGCGTTTGGATGGGTGGTGCCAAGCGGTGGTCGCGCTCCACCTCATGTGAATGGTCCGGTCGATGTCTACGGGCCGTTTCATGCCTTCTTGGTTCACCATCCTCTTGATGTGCACCTTGAATATTTATCTCATCGTTATTCCGACGGGGTACCTAGTTAGCATTCAATCGAACTCCAGCATCCAAGCTTCCGGGAAGAACTCTAGCGCGATTCCCTAAGTGTAGTGGGGGAATCCCTCCTCTGGAGGAGGGATCGGTACCGATTCCTAGGGAGGGATCGACACCGATCGGTCTTGGCAGACCATATTGGTCTGCCAAGCGATGCTCTGATGTTTCTACATGATCTCCTTCAACTCTACAACGCCGATGCCTATGGTATTCATCCAATGAGCTTGAACTTTCCGATGTCAAGTAAGGAGTGGGATTCCTTCTGGCCTTCCCGCACTGTTGTTGAGTAATCTGGTTCATCGGGATAATATTGGTCAGAATTTGCTCATTCAGTTGTCGATGGCTTTCCATCAACTCTCTCATTAGATTATGAAATTCAGCTCTGATTATAAAATCAGCAGGGTTCTGAACTTCAACCGGATCAGCATTCAAATTTGCAGGTTGGTTGCTTGGGCCTCCTTGTTGAATGCTAGTAGTCTCATTTCCATCCACATTTTGAGAAGTAGATCTAGTATGTCTCACAATGATCGATCTCCTTGCTTAGATTTTAGTAAATCTGAGTAGTATATGCAACTTTATGAATATAACTATGGATCTCCTTCAGGGGATTTGCCCAATCCAGTAGCAACAAAGGGGATCCTAACAGGCCGAGAATCAGGCTCTCAATGAAAGCACCAAAATGTTTGCAACTAAATTGGACACAAACACCCAAGAATAGATTTATATAGAGAAGTAAATGAAGAAAGTAAAACTGAAACTGAGGAATAGAATAAAAAAACAGATAAATCAAAGCAATAATCGAGAACACAAGAATTTATAGTGGTTCGGCGTTGTATGCCTCCGTCCACTTTGAAGATTATATTTATTGATTCACTAATAGTTTGATTACAACAGCAAGAAGTAAGAAAAAGCTTGATTACAATAAAGACTTATGCAACCAGCAGTGTAAAGATCCTTAGAATGGCCCCCTAGGCTAGTATTTATAGGTGAAGGTGACTACCAATATCTCTGAAACTTCGGCTATAGGACCTTCTAATCCATATGGGCCCACCAAAGGGGTCATTAGGCCCAAATCCCAATGAAGATGGATCAGTACCGATCCCTTCATTGGTCAATCTTGGGCAGCGATCTCTATGGTGGCTTCTTTATGCTTAGATATGTTGGCTCTTCAAATATCAAGTCATTTGGACCACTTGAGCTCATGCTATTGATGGATCTTTGGTTCTACTCCACTTGCAAGCTATTTTCTACCGAACCCTCCAAATGGACATATATCGATCCCTCCTTGGCGGACTCATGTATGCCGAACCCTTGCTAACTATCAAACCTTGTCGATCCCTTTGATATGATATGTCGATCCCTTCCTAACCATCAAGCCTTGCCGATCCTTTGTACTATGTAGATCCCTTCCTCCTTCTACGTCGAACCGTCCTTTGTTTCGACCATGCTGACCCCTTATCTAACCTACCATACCGATCCCTATGGTACTACTAATTCATGCCAATCCCTTGCTAATATAAGTCAAAGTCCATATTTCAAGCATCCTGCATTGTTTATCTACCAATTCCATTCAATTCTGGCTTCATATAACCATCTACACTTTACTTCTAGGTCCTACAACCATTGCTCCATGGTCATCATTCTTGATAACAGTCGAATATGTCCCATGCAATCATATCAATATAGCCGGGTCAGGATACCGGGTAACAGGTGAATCATCCAGTTCCCCAGGATTCACCTGCAAATCAAAGGTTGCTATGAACCTGTCTAGGTTAAGAACTCATATACTTGCCTAAGTGTTAGTTATAAATCACCATCATCCCACGTTCTCTTGGGGTTCATATATCATAAACAATTCATATATTTTGCAACTATGCAATATAAATGACATGCAAGTGTGTAGGGTCATGATTTTACACTCGACCGGAGCATTGCTTACAAATCACTTAGTGTCACCTAACATCCTATTACAAGCAAATCCGATCCGATCAAAGTATTGCCAGTTAGTAATCATATATTAAGTGTCAATGTACCACGTCGGCATATTATATTAAGTTGGAGCTTTACTTATAAATCGTTTAATATCTCTTAGCATCCCATTATAAAAACGTCCAAATGGACCAAGAAAATGATAACCATAAGTTATTTAATAATCATAATCAAATCATTCCAAAGGTGTGCATGCCTTGAGCTCAAGTCTTAATCCCTACGGTTTAAATAGTAGTACATTTACATTGAGTCCATCGACTCGCTCTCCGATGAGGGGACCAAATGTTATGTAACGACCCACCTTTGGACGATTTAAATCGATAATAAACCACACATGTATAATTCAAACCGTTCAAAAGGGTGGATTGTTAATGGGGTAAATAAGAAAATAATAGAAAAGAAGGAAAAAAACAAAACACAGAATCTCGCAGCGGAATGATAAAATATAATAATCAAATAAACAGTTCATGAAGCTGTTTTACAAATGACATTTGATTATACTTTTACAATTCAAATCAGAGTTATACAGACATCAAAAAATAAAAAAATAATGCAGTAGAACACAATAAGCAGTGGAATAATAATAATAATAAATAGCAATAATATACTGAATCTTCGTCTTCGTCCTCCAGAACATAAAATGGTCTTCAATACACTGAAAAAGCTCAAACTGACCCAAGCATAATGAAAAACAATACACTCGAGTCAGAACTAAAAATTCCTATGTAAGTCAAATCAATCTCAAATAAAAATATGAGTGCAATGGCTTCATAGATGTTATGAGATTTTTCATCTCCTATCAAGTGTACAATGTGAGTGCAGTAATTTACGAGATTTCAAATAATTCGAAATACCAATTTTAACCGCTTTATTTAAAATAAATCCAAAGTTTAAATTAAAAACTTAAAATTTTTAAATAATTCAGTTTCAATAAATAATCCAAATTCAAGAAATTGTATGGGTATATATTATCTCAACCCATAATTTAAATGTCTTAATTATCCAATTCTAAAATGATTCAGAGGACCACTTAAATGATGTCAATAATATATAAGGTGATAACAGGGACATATTAAAATAAATAAACAACCACACATCCAACATATCAATCAGTAAGCATCCATTTCAAACAACATCCAAATCAACCAATATATTTCAACATATAATAGTTATCAATATCGGGGTTTAACTATCAATTAAATTCCAATATAAAATTAAATGTCAATTCAGATTCAATATCAATTCAAATGTCAACTTAAATCAACAAACAGCAATAAAAAAATTATATATCACATCATATATTTTATTTAACTTGCAATGGAATTTTTAGTATTGCGTGAGTGGGTTGAATCACTCACCCTTTTGCTTTCCCTTTTCTAGCCAGATTTGGATCTGCAACCACTTTCTCATTTTGTTTTGTTTCCTTGCTATCTTAATCTTTTTTTATAGAAAGTTTTGGAGAGAAGATTATATAGATTTGGATTTGAAGAAAAAGACATGGAAAGAAGAGAAGGTTTGAAAAAGAAAAAGAAAAAAAAAATTAAAGAAGAAGAAGAATTAAAAAAAGAAAAGGAAGCTTTGAAAAAGAAGAAGAAGATTTGAAGAATAAGAAGAAGAAAAGAGAAAAAAAAAGCTTTGGAAAAAAGGAGAGAAAGGAGATTTGAAGAAGAAACATGAAAAAAAAGGAAGGAGGAAGGTGAAGAGAGACAAAAAAAAATGAAGCTACAGAAGATGAGATTTAAAAAATGAAATGAAGCTACAAGAATGAAGATTGAAACTAGTGAAAAGCTAATAAAGCTAAATATAAACAAAGTAGGAATTGAAATAAAGTAAAATATGAACAACCCTAAAAAAATGGTAGGTATTAAAAGAGGCGAAGGAAAGAATTAAAAATATGAAAAGTAGGTAACGTTCATGAAATGAAAAGGCTTTAGACAATGTAAATGGAAATGAGTAATGGAATAAATGAGGAAACAATGAAAAAAGTGGGACAATTATTAATTAGAAAGGGAATGAATGGACCAACTCTACTTTATAAACAAACTTTTGGAATTTAAATTTCAAAACATTTGTTCACTCAATTAATTTTGTTAACCCCAAACATACAAACTTTGACATTCATTAAAGATTTAATTACCACAACATAACTAAATTTGAACACACCAATTTACATAACGGGGACCGCCACTACATAAAAATAATATGAACCATGATCTAAAAATTCAAATTTAAAATCAACATTTTTCTCGACACGTAATTATGAACTCAAATATTTAATTTATTTTAGATTTCAAGGTTAGCAATAAAATCACTTCCGTGCAACCTATGCCTGCTATTTAACTACCGTAAAATGTTGTTTTAAAAATTCAATTTTCTTTTTTTACAACGTTATATTTATATTCAGAATGGAAACGTTCACTTTATTTTCCTCAAACGTTCTTTTATTTTCCTTAAAATGCTTATTCGTTACTTGCAATTCATAAATGTAAACATTCTTATATTCTAAAATGATCAACTTATACAATATTAAATCCATTCTTATATTTCCAAATAATGTACATTCCAAATGAAAACATTCATACATTAAATTTATTAATTGCACTTTGTTTCTTTTTCCTTTTTCAATTGAAAGATTTCAATAAAAATTTTTCCAATTAATTTTAAATCTTCCAGTTCAAAACAGACCCTAATTGTTGAAATCAATTAAATAAATACGTTAACATTGTAATCCTTATTTATAGTCATGCAAACACATTTATAAAATTACAGTAACGAACAAGCATTAAATTACATACTAAATAAATGTTTTTCTCTATCAATTAATATTCATTTAACTCATCATTAAAACTGACATTTATTATTCCAATTCCTGTTATTAAATTATATTCTAATACGCGTTATAACCTTCCACTTCATTGCTTCATTGCAGTTTGTTGTTTTAGAATTTTATTTATGGTCCAAACTTATGATCTAATAACATAGTTAACATTTGTTTTACATTTCATTACGTTAATATACTCCAATTTCCATCCTTTATTTGTATTAACTACTATATTTCCATTTTATTGAATTTTGGTCAATTTCACACATTAATTATAATTAAAGGCTCAATTAATTTATTTACCTTGGTTTCATTCTCTTATTAAATCAATTATTACCTTACATACATAGTCAACATTGTTATATCTTCCATTACATCAATATTTTACCATTTCATCTTACCTTTCATTTACGTAACCTTTTATTTCATTGATTGTAACAAATTCACTTATTAAAATTTCCAATTCCAATAAATTTGAGTAAACTAATTTCCATCATTTTATTCAAATCAAAGGTCATACTATGATAAAAATTTACATTGGTTACATTGTATAGAATCAACCTTTTTACCATTATCAATTAAACCTACATTAACTGCACTAATTAAGGGAATTAATTGCATTTATTTCCAATTAAATTTAATAGACTAAATAAATAGGTAATATATTTAATAATTGTCACCATTTGCCTTTAATTACATTTATAAGTTTATTACTTACAAACAAATATTACCATTTCTTTCATAACACTAATTTTATTCAATTTCCATTGACAATATATTATTTCATTAATGAATTCAATATTTACATTCTTTTTCCTTTGTTCACTTTATAACCAAGTATAACCTTACACTATTTCAATTAATTGGAATTCCATTCAAATTGTTAATAATTAGCTTTAGTTAACATTGTTGCATTTCATTTTAGTATTATTCCAGTTATAAATCTTAAATTTTTAATTTCTTCCAACATTTAATTACAAAGATCTTATTAAATTTACTATTTTTAATTGTCGAAAATTATGGGTCGTTACATGTTAACGCGAGGCTATCCACTCAGTCTCTAGTATAGAGACTTAATATCCTATACAAGCCCATCCAATCACTCTCTAATGAGGAGAAATGTATTTCATTGTACATTGCCCCACCTCTCCAGTTGGTGTATTCGTAATCTATCAATCTATATGTAAAATATAAGGGATAATCTAGTTCAAGTAGTATCCATAGTAATATCGGAATCAAATATCATGTTCACATGGTTCACGACCACTAAATCTAAAATAATAGCAATCAATAGATTGTTCATACAATCTTATTACACCTAAGTCAAAGTGTATCAAATGGAAACCCAAGCAAATAGTCCAATCAAGGATTACTCTCAGGCTTAAACACAAAGAATGCCTACGGGATCGATTGAGATTGAGTGCATGTGTAAGCATTCAAAAAGCAAACCATTATAGTTTATTTAAAGCAAAAATAAAGTAAAATGAAAAAATAGACATAGTTTCAATCCATCCCCGTTATGGGATTACCACACGATGTTCATATCCTCCATTTCGACTGAGGTCGTTCAACGCAACAGGTGGTTGCGTTTGTGGCACCACTATGGTTTGTGCTATGGTTACTCGATTTCTCACACATTTTTGTAATTGATTTCTTCGGACTTGCTCCTCTATTAGATCTTGCAGGTATCTGCACTCATTCGTATTGTATCCATCCAGCTCATGGAACAAAAAGAATTTCCTAGACTTCCCCTCCCATTTTATGGTCTCTCTCTTAGGTGGTTTTCTGTATTGAATCAATACCTAATTTCCAAATAAATCCTTTTCGGGATCTTGGTCTAGTCGGTGTAAGAAGAAAACTTTGGCTCCCTCTTAGGACTCTTTAGGGCCCCGAGGCCATCATCAACCTTTTTCTTTCATTTTCCCTTTCCAAAACTATCTTGGATGGTCCTCCATCCTCAATGGTATCAACTTCTCCATTTTTAGCTTCCACTTTTTCTTGATGTAAATACATTTCAGCTTGATAATAGAAATCCGCTAGATTCACTAGTGGATCCCTTATCGACGCCTTCTTAAATTTAGTTTGACTATCAACTCCTATAACCACCATTATAAGAATTATCGATGAATCTAGTTTTTGAACTACAGCGATTGATGTGTTAAATTTAGTTAAATAACTTTGCGATGATTCTTTCTTCCTTTGTTTCACATTCGAAAGTGACTTCACACTCTTTGGTCGAAAAATACAAACCCTAAACTGGCTTGTAAACTTCTCAACTAATTCAACTAATGTGCTAATGGATCCATTATCAAGTTGGCGAAACCACATGGCAGCTAGTCAGTTAAGATAGTGGAAAGCAATGACTAATCACTTCGTTCAAAGTTACAAACACTCATATGTGTTCGGTGTATCTCATTAGATGTATTATAGGATCGGTCCTCCCATCAAACGACTCTAATATAGGTAACATGAAAGCGGGTGGATTTCTAGCATATCGAATGTTAAGGGTAAATGTTTTTCGAGTCACTTCCTCCAAACTTTGGTCTCGGGCTCCACCTTGAAGTGTTTGTCATCTCATCTCAACTATACAATCTTCTTGATTCAGTTGAAATCTTTGAGGTTCAACACGACTTTGATCAAAGGCTTTCTTGTGCCCTATTTTTCTACGGGACCTTCTTTTTCTTCTACGTATAGCTATATGTTTGCATTTAGATCTTGGTTCCTAGTCTCGTAATTATCCCTCTGATGTGCTTTCCCTTGCTCAAGATCTAGATCAACTCTGCTCAGTTGTCCAGATGGATCGTTATTGATCCATGGAGGTCAATTGGTACTAATCCATAGGGATTGATCGGTACCAATCGATCATGGATGGAGGCTAAGTTGTTTATGTCCTCATATCTGGTCCATCATTTCTAATTTATGTCCTTCCATGGTCCTCTTCTCCAATAGCCCCTGTCTCTCTTTGTTGCTCTATTCGATGGAAAAAGCTATTCAACATTTCCTCCTGTCCGGCTAACAACATCGTTTGCATATTCCTCATCATTCCCTCCCTCTCGCATCTGGTCACGAAGTTTGAGGGTGGATTTGAACTAGATGAAACTTCTCGGTTGCCCCATGCTTTGATGGTTTCTTATTGTAGCGGTTTTTTAGTAGTTGGCTTCTTCGCGTTCAATGGGTTAGATCTAAGTTGTTCGTAGTGAAAACATCAAAAATGTTAGCCTTTTTCTCTACTAACACCCCAAATTGACGAAAAAGTAATATATAAATGAAAAATATAAGAAATCAGAGAGAAAATACTGAAATAGAGATACTATAATTTTATAGTGGCTCGGCAAATTTCTGACGTGCGTCCACTTTATTATTTTTATTGATTACTCCTATGTAGAACAACCAATTTTACAGAGAATTGCAAAGTACAATAGTAGAATTTCGTGTTAGTAGAGTATTTCCTTAGCAAAGTTAATCAAAGTACTAAAAAGTCATCTAAATTAGCCAAAAAACCTTTTTCATATGTTGTAGTTTGTTATTTATAGGCGAATCCATGCATCAAAACTACCGGATATCATTTTGAATTGCTCCAATATGTAGATCTATGGTTAGGAGAAAGAACCAACCAAAATACCATGCTTCTCATGATCGGTACCGATCTGTCCATACTTTCAATAATTTTTCACCGTTTTATTTAGTTTTTCTTAGGTCTTCGATTGGGTCCTCGGGGGAAATGATAATTACGATTGTTCGGTTCCGATCGTTATCCCATCTTCAAAACTTATATGTTTCTTCAAATTGTAGGTATAATCATCGTAGAAGAAAAATGGGCCCAAAATCTATCTTTGATCGATTGTCACTGACCGATGGATCGATCGGTACCAATCAATCAAGTTTGATATAAAGTTTCTTATGTATTCCATCCTTGATATTTTACAAGTCTATCGATCCATTCCTTTTTCATAGTCCATTTCCATCGGAATATTGCTTAGCTATAAAAGCTCAGACTTAGACTTAAACGCATTTTTGACCAACGTTCATCATCATAGTGCATAATTTCATCTATTGATTTGAGTCAATTTCAGGGCTGTGGAAAATCTTTTGGTAATAATTATATTTTAATTTTTTATCAATAGTTTAATGTTATTAATAGTTTTCTTGTATTTTATTTTTGTAGTATGATTTATTTGGTTAATATGCTATTTATATGTTATTTTTATTTTTGTGGTTATTTTTTAGTTTTGGTTAGTTTTTATAGCTCCTTGGCATTCGAATAAGATTAATCTTTATTGATCCTTGTTTTAGTTATTATAACCATCTTCTAGGACTACTATAAACTTTTTAACTTACCATGTTGAATAAATCTTTCAGCGCTCTCCTCAAAATAAGGTTCTCTCTTATTTCGAAAAAAATATGTGATGATATTCTTTTATTTTCATGTTATTTTCAATAAACTAATAATTCTTTTATAATGTTCGCTAGCATGGAGGGGTGTCTAAGGCTAAATGCCCCTTAAGTGGGGTGCAAGGTGTTGACGTAAAAAATGGATCAACACCCAAGATTGAGTTGTAGGGAGAAGATTCTATTTTGGTTGCACTATGGTTTGTATTTATAGAGAAACAGAGGTACTTGGTCAGAAGCCTGCTTGCACCGAGGTCCAAGAGATAGCCCAAAGTCGTACATGAGAAATCAAAGCCCTATGACCCAAAATCATAACTCAGAACTGACCTAAGTTAACTTGGTACCGACCTATAGATCTTGGTGTAAGTTGAATTATTTTACTTGCATTGCTCTTCTATCTTCTGTCCAACGCGTTTCAAGTTCATTTCTATCGACTTCGGTTGATTCTGGCAATCTTTCCGGTATCACTTAAGTTATCATTCTTTCTCGGTTTCCTTCTCATCAACCTTAGAATTGGTTGTCCAAACACTAGGAAAACCACTTGGTCACGTGTTCTTGGAGTAGTATAGGAGTTGTATAGAGTTTAGGAGGTGAAATGGGGAGGAATGATAGTTCGGTACCGACCTATATAACTCGGTGTCGAGTTATATCCTTAGTCTCAATTCTAATGAAACTTTTCCAAGTTGCTTCTCTATCTCGTCTAAGTGTACTCCTAAGTTTTTGAGTCATTTCGTCTTCATCGTGTCGTTCTAACTTCTATTGATTTCTACTTAGTTAAAAATCCGCTCAACACTTGAAACCCAGAGTACGCTTTTGTTGAAAACAAAGTGTGCTCTAGACTGAGACAAGTCCTGGATTGCTATCCTATAAATTCCAGTTGATCGTTCGAGTATTGTCTTGAAATGTTGCTTCCATTTGGTTGATTTTCCTTTAACTGTCTAGCTCAGTTATAGATGGAATTCCATTCCTTTGCACTCGGGATGTGATCTGCACTTCGGTTACCACTTCATGCTTTAGGTTAGCATAGCTTCCCATTGTTATGCTTTCCAAATAGCATGGAGGGAGAAAAAAACTCGACACCGAGTTAAATGGGTTTACCCCAACCTATATAACTTGACATTTAGAATTTTTCAAGTTACTTCTCATTTGCCTTCACTGTCCGATCTTCTTGGCCTTCACTTTGAACCTGAGCTTCTTTGCCTTTACCCGAATTTTCAAGAGCCGACCTAACTTCACACCCCGCCAAGTCAATCCAGTGCCGCCATCTACCTTTTGTCAATGTTGCCACCTCTCATCACTGCCCTAAACCATTCGTCGTCACTTGAACTGCCACCTGAAAGACTTGGGCTTGATCGATTGAAACCCTAGCACCAATTTTGTTTTGTGATTTGATCAAGGTGGAAGGTCAATCATTCGAGATGGTGATGGTGGTGATGGTGGTGGCATGACCATGTTTCATTGAGGGGAGATGGTTGAAATCTAGGTTGTATTTGATTGCTGGTGAAAATGAGTTTTGCCCCGGTCAAGTGCACGTAGTTCTAGAGACAAGTCATGTTTTTGTGGATTCAGCCATCTCTTTTCAGAATCCAGCTATGTCCCAATCATCGCTTGAGTTTTAGTATGGCGGCTTATTCCAAGATCAGTCATACTAGATGATTCCATCACCTTGCTTTTCCTTATTTCTGCACCTCTGGTAATCCTAAAAAGAAAATCTTTCTCCGTCACTTCGGACAGTGGCTCAATTATCGATTACTCATCGATAACAAGTAAGTCCCAAGAATATAGTTTCAAAGTATGAAATGGCTCATTTTTCTAGCATGAGCGAGCTATCTATATAGGATGGTCCATTCGTAGTGTATGGGAAACTGGACTCACACTGCATAGGTTAACACACTATACCTGGCCTAGTCAACACTCAAAATCTGATTGGTCAACACACGTCGACATCCTTTGTATTCTGGGTATTGGTCACATGGGTTTATTATTCAAAACAAAACATACCTAACTGTGTTGAATGTCAAGTTTTACTGTTTATAATGACTCATCGATCACCGCGTCTTATGTTCAGTGAAGGCACCATCCCAAGGTCAGGTTTCGCCATCTATTCCTGGTGGGCCAAGTCATTCTAAAACTCCTGAATCCCAAGGTCAAATAGTTCCAGTCGTGTTGATAGTGGGTCAACTACCTTCGAGTCTAAGGATTATGAGTAACCCACCGGAGCAAACACCTCTGATTCTGTCTGCCAAGTCACTCCGAAATATATGTCTTTAATATGGCATTCTCGAGGAGGACGTTTGTCTACCAATGAGGGTTGAGTTCGCAGATAGTTCCCCGTTGGAATTTACAACGTGCAATAGGTACATGTGCTTAGGTGGGGTCGTCCTCCCTTTCAATCCTTTCCTAATGATGGTGCTATAAGAACTTGGACTAGCTCAATTCCAAGTTCATCCAAATGGGTATTCTCTTCTAAGCTCGCTTTACATCCTCTTCATAGATCAGTTCAACTAACCCTCAAGGTTCAATGAGCTTACATATTTGCTTCAATTTAAGAGAAGGTAGGATTCACCATCCTACCAGATAATCGAAGGACGGAGAGGATGCAAATTTATTTAAAAGCTCCACAATAAGCATTCTTACTTCAAGAATGAATATTTCTTTGTGCGATGCCCACACGATTTCAACCGGTTTTAGCTATCTACATATATACCTCTTTTCCCTTGCTCCTTGCATGACATGTTTTCTTAGTTTTAAGTTGATATCTATTTCCACGCAGGCATCCTAGCTCAAGATGAAAAGGCTGAACATAGTTCAACACTTGAAGCCTTGAAGGTATTTAGATCCAGTCGACGCACCATCACATTCCTCTTGACAAATGAAAATCTACGGCTGAGTGGTTTGCTTCATCCCGATAGATTTGATATCGCCGAGTCTCCAGTGCAGAGTGGCTCTAGAGTTCATACTTATTCTTCTTTCCCTACTCACAGCTTTGGTGAGAATCTTTAAGGGGATGTTATGGGTCCATTTGAGGAAGCAGACAAAGAGGAGACCCATGAGAGAGAAACCAAAGATCCTATAGGAGACGATGTCCCGAGAGGCGGGGACAAAGCATCCAGAATGCCCTTGATTCTGGAGGAGGATAAATAAGTTGCAAGGAGAGAGGGAAAAGTGCCAGTGGTTGAAGAGGAAGGAGAGGATGTCAGTGATAATGACTATCACGCTAGCGAAGAAGGAGATGAATCGTTCGGTGAGTTGCCTGTCTTAAGTCCTGTTCTCACTAGCCTTCCCCTTCCAGAGCACATGGTCGTTTAAACTTCTAAGAAATCTAGGGACTAAGTTTTAATGCCTTCAGGAGAGGATACAACTTGATCTTTCTCTCTCCATGATGTTTTCATTTACTTGAGTGATATCGGTGAGATCAAATTCACCATTAGTGACATTCTGAGGGATGTTGGTTCAGACTTCACTCTTTCGCTAGAGCGCTGTGTAAGCGAAGGTGGAGAGACCCCCACTTTAATTCCTTGCCAATACGGTTGGTTGAGTACTTAAGAGGTCATCGAGACCACACACTTCACTACGATCACAGACACTCATTCTTGCGTTGAATCTTACTTCGTAGTTCCAAAATCAATACTATTTTCTTCCTTGTTTCAGGTTTCATGGGCCGTGGTTATCACAAGAAGTTTTCCCACCATGCTAGTGCACACAAAGGCCAAACTCTTGATCTCAATCTGCCTCATTGCTTCGAGTTTGAGGAAGAAAGATGAAGGAGGAAAGAATGCACGTACAAAGAAGTTCGCAAAGCCGATATGGAGAAGGAGAGAAGGAAGAGAGAAGCCGATATTGAGCTATCTCATGACCATGCTAAATGCCCAAGGGATTCCTCTGATAGCCGTGTGCCTATTTCTGCTGAGGTTTCGCCTCATACACAGGCTCAGACTTCTTCGACTCAATAAATTCGGCCACCCAAGCCCTTGTGGTTATTGCCCCGCCTGCCCCTAAGGGAGTCTCTGCTCACCCATTTACTCTTCCACCCGGTCCTTCATGCTTGCAAGCTGTATTCCCATATCTCTTTTTGCACAACGTCAAGTTTGATCAAGATATCTCAAACACACCAAAAGTGGTGGTGATGCAAAACCTAAAGAACGTCAAGCAGGGTGTTGACCAAAGGTATAAATGGAAGAAATTGTGCGCTGCTCTTTCTGAAGTAAACAAGATTATGTACATCAACATTTAATCCTTCAAATTCGAAAGAGCTGCCTTCGAGTGGATGGTTAAGAAACAGGAGGATGATATTTATTAAAGTTATCAGAGAGAGAGAGGGTCCTTGTTCTAAAGTAGAAGGAGAGCATAGAGAAGCTAATAGAAGAGTTAAACTCGCCCACAACCATGCTGAAATCATGATGAGAAACGAGCTGAAAGCTTCTTATGTTGAGAGTTCAAAGTTCTAGAAACAAGCTAAGAAGAAGGCATAGGCGCTTAGCCAAAAAGATAAGATTATTCGGGCTCGAGACCAAACTATTTCATAACAAGCAACCAAACTTGCTAGACTCCATAAGTAGGTTTAAAAACTCGCCCAGGAGAAAGAGCAGCTGTCCATCGTCAAAGATGCCGTCGGCCTTGAACTTGCAATTTCTGAGTACGAGCTCAAAAAGCTTCAAGATGAGAAGTCCAAGATCCTGGCCGAGTTTGATGCCAACATACTGTACTTCTACACCAATATAGGCATGTTTAAGAACCTGAAATGGTTGGGAAATAACCATCCCGAAGCTCTTGTTGGTGCTTGGGAGGAAGTGCTATGTGGGACTGTGCAAGCCGGAGACAATCGCTCCGAAGAAGAACCGATAGCTGCTCATCTCGAAGCTGAAGATATATAATCTCTTTCTATCGGAAGGGCTCTCCTAGCTAAAGAGGTGGTCGATTCTGTTGCTATTGATGCTGCCAAAGTTCATGTCGTCCCGGGCTCTTCGGGTAAGGGTGAAACATATGGTTTGAAATCTCAAGAGCTGGCAGCGATTATTCCCGCATCCT
Source organism: Allium fistulosum (assembly GCA_030737815.1). NCBI lineage: Eukaryota > Viridiplantae > Streptophyta > Magnoliopsida > Asparagales > Amaryllidaceae > Allium > Allium fistulosum. Next base: position 915,374,875 of record CM060908.1, read on the forward strand.
CGAGAGTTAGCTTTGTAGCTACTTGCATTCTTCTAACTTCATTACCAGGTACCCTCCATGATCCATACATACCCCCCCATTATGGTCCAACTTAGGGATCTTGGAACCAAAGAAGGTGAATTTATCGTATCTTATCGAGGTTCCGCTACAGGTATATCTGTCATTTCTCTAGTTTATTCTATATTAACTTCCATCTCTACTTCACTTGGTGCTTCAATCTTGCCTTCTAGTTTCGAGCATAGTTTTGGAGCTCAAAAAATCAATGCTCTAGAAGAGCTAGAGTATATGTCTGTGTCCTAGGAAGAAGACATTCAAATTACTGGCACTTAAAACCTATAGACCTAGTTACCATGGCGGGGAGACTTGAGGCTGAAGCTTTAAAGCTATGACTATAAAGTAGAAGCCCGAGACCACTAAGCCTGCGTCTTTAAAACCAAAAAGTCCCCAGCAAAAAGTTCCCACGCTGAAGATTTGACCGCCTAAGACTACGCCCACTGAAACTTCAGCAGGCCGGTCTGTAGAGCTACATTCTGGTACCGGCGGGAAATCTACTCACTCGTAAGGTGAGACTCTTCCTAGCAAGGAGGAGAAAAGGAGAGAGATGCTCAAGACCTGTCTGGTTAATACAGGAAAGGCAACCGAAGTGGTAGGATGGGGGAAGACCCAGTAGTGCGTATGCTAGCCGAGAGTTCAGTTTTTGTGTGGTTGTGGTGGTCGAGTCTGTATTTTTTGTTTCTTGCTTTAAACAGGCCGAGATTGTGAAGGTACATCCCCCATTGTTTGTCTGTACATAATTATTAATTCGTAATGAAAGATTAGCTTTTCCTTTGTAATCTCTCTTTTGTGCACTTTTATGCATTTTATGTACTGTGCCTATTTATGTATGACTACTTGTGTATATAATATGATTTATTGTACAACAATTTCCTATGTTATATACTTCCGTTCCCATGCAATATGCTTATATACCGCAACTCTATGGATGTAAATTTTATTCTTGTAATTTCTTTAGTATATTCTGTTATTTAGCTCTGTTTAAATCTGTAAAAACACTTTGTTTGGTGAAACAAAACTATTGCTTAGCCAACTCTGTGGCTATTCCCGTTCGTGCTCAGTCGAGTTCTTTTCGACCAAATGTTGGCATATTTAGCCCTGTCCACGGAACTGAATGTTAAGATTCGGGCATCTACGAGGGATTGGATACCTTGAGAAATTCATTTGATTGCTCCCAGTCTGATTCATATGGTAGTTCCTATCTTTGAGAACTATTGACTCCGTTGCTTGATTCTAAGCACTATATTTTAAAAGTCGCCATTTTCTTGCTGCAATTAAATTCTTCCAAGTTGGCATCATCAGCTAATGCCATTCTAGATGTATGTATCGTAAAGATGTGTTTTTTTCAGCTTTCGTCATAACAAATTCTTCCAAGTTCAACGTTGAGATCCCAATTGTGTACCAGTTTCTATGATCGAAAACTTATACATAAGTAGCTCAATTCTGCAGATATCTCCTTGTCGTTGCCTTTCTCCAGGCATCAGCTTACATTTGCAAGTTAGAGTCAATCAATTCGATCAACTAGAAGTCACTTTCTCCTTTCCATCATCGCCTATCTGCGGGCAACGACAGATTCCTTTTGTTATCTCCTATCTCTGGGCGATGCCAAGTTCTGAGAGGTCTTCGTCAACTTCTAAGTTGACTCGATAGTCTGTACCAACCTAACATTGTTGGGGCAACGTTATTACTTAAATGGTATGGATCGACTTGACTATCGACCAGACAGTTTTGGGACTTCCTAACATTGTCGGAGCAATGCCGGTTCTCAGAAGACAGCGGCCAATTTTCACCATCGACACTGCGGTCTTGGGTCTTCTCGACATTGTCAAAGCTACACCTGTTTTCAAAAGGCAGGGTCGATTTGATAGTCAACCCGGTGGTTTTTGAGCCTTCCTTACGTTGCTGGAGCAACAATGGTTCTCAGAAGGCAGAGATCGATTTTCCCCGTCGATCCTGTGGTTTTGGGCCATCCTTACGTTGCTGAAGCGATGTCGGTTCTCATAAGGCAGGGGTCAATTTGACCGTCAATCCAATGGTTTTTGAGCCTTCCCGACATTTCCAAAGCAACGCCGGTTCTTAAAAGTCCAAGATCTATTTTCCCCGTTGATTCGACGGTTTTGACCTTCTGGACGTTGCCGAGGCAATGTCAGTTTTTAAAAGATTAGGGTCGATTTTCTCTATCGAGCCGGCGGTTTGAGTTGATTTTCTCCATTGACTCGGCGGTTTGGCTTACAAGAATGTGGTTCCATTGGTTCAAGAAGTTAATTTTATTGACAAATAGAAGAAATGGAAAGTCCTGCCTATTTACAGTGCCCCAATGTCCTTAGATAGCTTATTCGTGAAAATAAGGAAAACTAGATATAGTGTTACCGCAATGAGTCACTATTCCAAGAACGTGATGGCAACTCCATTTACTGTAGCTAGCTTGAATGTTCCATCTCCAAGTTTTTGATCAATCACATAAGGTCCCTCCCAGTTCAGGCCAAGCGCTCATGTACCTAGGAAGATTCGTTTCAGGACGAGATCTCTCACTTCAAAAGTACATTTGTGAATGTTGGCATTGAAGTGGCGTGCTACCCTTTTTTGGTGAGCAACGCTCCATAGTTCATCGAATTGGTCGAAGAACTCGAGCAGTAGTTGTTTGTTCTCCCTCTGATTGAAGTGTCTTTTGCGATAAGAGGGGACTTCTAGTACCACTGGGTTCATAGCTTTTGAACTACATAACAAGTCATACGGTGAGTGCCCAATCACTGATTTCTATGTTGTCCTGTAAGCCCATAGTGCCAGTGGAAGCTCATCAACCTAATTGTCATTAGCCCTAGTCAGCTGCTTCTCTATAGTGGATTTGATTATTTTGTTCATTGCTTCCACTTGCCTGTTTGCCTGTGGGTGCGCTACTATGGAAAAGCTCTTCTCGTTTCGGTAACGCTTGTAAAAGTCCTTGAACTCAGCGCTCTCAAACTGAGTCCCGTTGTTTGTGATAATTTTCTACGGTACTCCAAACCTGCAAATAATATTTTTCGTTACAAAATTAATTACCTTTTTAGTAGTGATCGCGACAAGCGGTTCTGCTTCAGCCCATTTCATAGAGTAATCAACTACAACGATAGTATATTTGGCTCCTCCTATTGCTATACGTAGAACACCAATTATATTGATTTCCCAGATCGCAAATGGCCAGGGACTTACCATCTGCGTAAGTTATGAAGATGGAGCTCTTAGAATCTCTACAAATCTCTGGTATCGATCGCGCCGTCTGGTGTAGTCTGTTGCATATTAGTTTATTATTGGCCAGAAATATCCATAGCGAAGTATATTCATTGCTAACGTCTGTCCTCCGGTGTGATCTTCGCAGCTGCCTTCATGAATTTCCATAAGAATCTTCCTAGCTTTGTTTTTGGTTACACACCTAAGCAAGGGGGATGAGAATCCTCTTCAGTATAGCACTCCATCCTGCATTATGAATTGTTGTGCCTTTCGAAGGAGCTTTTTTCGCTCATTCATGTCAACCACAACTTTACCTCCTCTGTAGTCTCCAAAACCCAATCAACATCCATTTGATCTATGTTTGGAGTAGTCAACACTATTATTGGAACCAATCCCATCAGTTGCGCTTATTCGAAACTAGCTAGCTTAGCTAAGGAACCGACCTTCATATTCTCCTCTCTGGGAATGTGAAATATCGTGTAGTGTTCAATTTTATTGAGAAACTCCAAGCTTTCGACAAGTAAGAGGCAAGTTTTGCACCCTTAGCTTGATATTCCCTTCTAACTTGACAGATGACCAGTTGGGGGTCGCTATACATATGCAGAGTCTTTAGTCCTAGCCCCTTTGTAATCTTCAATCCTACTATCAATGCCTAGTATTTTGCCTTGTTGTTAGTGATAGGAAATTCCGAGTTTAGAGCATAGCAAATTGAACATCCTTCAGGAGTTTCAAGCACAACTCCCGCTCTTAAGAAATTTTAGTTTGATGCGCCATCAACGAACAACTTCCATAGGGATACTATGGCCGTTGTGCCCTCCTCCTCGCCACCTCGAATAGTGAACTCGACGATAAAGTCAGCTAGTGCATGTCCATTAATCACTTTACGGGGATGGTAAGTCACATCATACCAGCTCAACTAAATATTCCACTTTAGAAGCTATCCTAAGGTCTCGGGTCGATGCAATACCTATTTCAAAGGCTGATCTATCAGCACCTTGACAAGATGAGCCTGAAATTATGATCGCAACTTCCTTGATGCTATTAGTAAGCAGTATGCCGGCTTTTCCAACTTCGGGTAGTTCCATTCAACTCTAATGAATCGCCTGCTAATGTAGTGGATGGGTCATTATGAAAGTCTGCTATGGATCGTGTAATATGGATATATGATAATACAGAGTATAGTGATGATAGTAATACTGTAAATACTGCGGAATATAAAAGCAGTATAGTAAAATGACACCAGATATTTTATACTGGTTCGGAGCACCGTCCTACGTCCAGTCCTAGACTAACTTCTGGCTTTAACTAACAGTACCCTCACTTAACCCGGAGGAATAGGTCTGAGCAGCAGAACAGACACATGAGCAACAGAACATGATTTTTGCCTCAGGAGCCGAAGAGGACTTTCCCTTGCCTGAGCAGTAGAACAAGACTTAACAGAATATAAAAGTAGTTGACACAATGTGTTCTTGATAACACTGATTTGTCTTTAAGATTACAAGCTTCCTATAATCAATTCCTCAAGTATATAAAGAGTATGTGAAGTTTTGAAAGGAAGAATATTGCTAAGAATCAAAGTATATGAAATATAATTCAAAGATTCAAAGCAATGAAGAGTATGAATGCACTAGAATAATCACAAGAGAGAATAGAAAGAATTAGAATCAGAAATTGGTGATTATGAAGTATGTGAGAACTCCTATTTATAGTTTTCAGAAAGATGCAACTCTTAGTGAAGAGTTTTAGCCAAGAGGAGCATCTTTTCACGGAGTGCAACTCTTCATGGAAGAAGATGTCCATTCAGAATTATGACAGTTGAAGCCCGGTTAGTCGACTGAATTTGAAAATTTTAAAATATTTGAATGTAAAGAAAAAATACACTATTGTGTATATGCACAGTCAGTCGACTGGGCATGCATAGCCAGTCGACTGGCTGTGCGTATATTGCATAGTGAACTAAAAACCTTGAGGATTGATTTTAACATATGTCTAAGACTCAACACATATAATAATTACTTTAAGCATAGAGTTGTAGTCTTGATCCTCTGATGTCTTCTTTTTGTCATGTATGAGTGCATATTCTTCTTTAACTTCTGAACCGTCTTTTCATGAATCAAAACTAGTGATTCAACATTCTCCCCCTTTTTGATTGATGACAACCTGTATATATCTTAGAGAGAAAATTTTCTCCCCCTGAATATATGATATCTTTTTCCTGCATCAAATATGTTAGTGCACACACTTTTTCTCCCCCTTTGTCATCGACAAAAAGGAGATAGATAAATAAATTTTTGTGTAAAACACACAAACAGACACAGAACAATACACAGAGATAAAACAGAGTATCATAGTACATGAGATGAATAAAACCATAAACAACAATAATGAGACTACTTACTACAAGTCTCACAATGTTTACTAGAGTAGTTTGCAAAGTAAATTATTTGAACAAGGAACAAATTCCATCAAATCTTACCAACAAGAGATAGAAGCTTACTCATCACGATCCCAGTCATATTCCTCTGTATGCTCCTTTCCAGGCCTTGATGTGTCTTGTCCACTACCACTTGGTCCGCTAGTATCGCATCCGGTGTGTTCCTCGGAAGTAGACCACGTGAATCTTGGTGTTGGTCGCTTACCATGTGCTACGGAAGAAGTAGTCATGGATGAAGAACATGAAATCGCATCCCATAGTATAGAAAAGAACCCTTTGACCTTGTCTAATTTTTTATCAATTTTCTTCAAACGAGTTCCTAGTATTTGTTGATTTCTAGATAAGATCTCTATGGACTTTCGTGTACTAGCCGATGTTGCAAGACGAATTTCTTCTTCTTCTTTGGGTAGAGGTGTTTGCTCTCGAATGAATGGTCCGCCTGATTATCGTTGTCGTTGTTGGCGACGCCATTCTTCATATGGGATAAATGCTGGAGGAGCTGATGGTAGTTTCATGAGATTCAATGTGCGAATGTTGATAACTCCAACGGAAGAAGTTTCGGATTCCGGTTGAGGTGCACCCACATTTAAAAGTAATCTCATTATATATTCTCCGAAGTAAATGGTTCTCATATTACCGTTGTTGAAGGTGAGAAATTCATCCAATATTCTTCATAGCCAATTGACTTGAGTTCCTCCCCATATAGTGCTTTGAAATTTTCCGGGTAGATAAGTTCATATGACCCGGTTCTCGGAAGGATACTCCTCATGAACGCTTTGTGAAGAATTCTCGCTTTTGGTTGAAGAAGAATAGATTTTTGTTCCGTCATATTGTCACCCATGAACATATGGCTAACTCGATCTCTTTGTTGAATATTACAATCGACATCGTCTAGAGGAATTCCTTGGTTAGGCGATTGAAGTATGTGCGCCATTCGATCTAAGGAGAAGAAAACTTGATGTCCACAAACTAAACTCCAAACACAATCATCTCTATTTGATGGACGTTGATGAGGAAGATTTAAATTAGCATAAAAAAGCTTCACCATGAGATGATTAATCTTGTGAGAATCTACGCATAAGCTCTTGTAATCCGTAAGTCGCAAAATTGTTGTAGACCATAAATGAACCTTCAAAGATCCGCGAATTTTCCATTTTATGCCATCTTGCTATTGCGACATCGTTATATAACCATTGTGCGATTTGGCTATCGGTAGGTCCGGCGGAGGAGGGGATTTGCCTATTTCGCTTTGTAGGAGCCATTTGATCAAGGATTTGGTGAAAAATTTGATTGGATTTAGGATTTATGGTTTTTTTTACGAAATGGATTTGGGTAAAAAAACTGAGAGTGGTAAAGTGAGAGTGGAGTAAAAAGTAACTAAATAGGGGATCAGAAAAAAATTACCTACAGCCAGTCGACTGGACGAAAGTAGTCAGTCGACTGGTGCACTAAAAATAACATAAATTTTATACAGCCAGTCGACTGATCGTGTTAGGTCAGTCGACTGACTGGTTTGCCGAGAGTTTGGTTTCCCTGTAATTAGTCGATTGAGTCTGAATTTTAGTCGACTGACTGGAAGAAATAAATACAGAACAATTTTTGAACTATTTTTCAAGAAGACACACAAGTTTATTTTATAAACTTACATACATTTTAAAACAAAGAATATGAGCATACTTAGTTTTTGTGTATACAAAATCAGAAATGAGAGTGTGAGTCTTCCGATTCTTCTCCTGGTTCAATTTTTGTATTTTCAGCAAATAGTTTTATAGGTGAACATTCTTTTTGAAACGGTGAGTTGCTCGTTCCACCATGTTCCCATGAATTCGGTCCTCCATGATTCCATGAATTTGGTCCTCTACGTTCCCATGGATTCGGTGATACATGAGGGCATTGAGGTGAGTGAATATGTGCGTTCGTGTTGATGGGGGATGAACCACATATTTTTGCAGCACATCGTTCAAGAAAACTAAGTCTCCTACCATGACTCTTTTGTTCATAATACATTTCACGCTGAAGTTCAAGTGTTTCCCTCTGATAGTGATGCAAATCATCTATCTTTTCTTTATTTGTCGGAGATGGAAATAAGTTTCTTCGCATGCGTTTATTTTCTGGCGTATATCCCGTATGATGGCTTTGTGGTGAACATATCGGGATATAAATAGGAGTCAGAGTTGGAAGTTCTGAAGACCCTGAACTTGGAGTTTCAAAATTAATTGAAGAATATCCAGATGAGTAATGAGAGGAAGGCTCGTCTGAGGATGATCCGGCCATGGTGTAGATAAATAATGCAAAGTTGAAAACCATGTTTGATTGTTTTTGATAGAAGTAATAATTTTTTTAATCAAGTAGGAAAAAAAATTTAGAATGAATATAAGTATAGAAGTCTGAAACTAAAAAATGAATAACTGAGATTAAATATAGAACGATTGAATTTCAGCCATAAGAGAATTGTGGACAGTAATCAAAGTAATGTAGACCATTTAAAAACAAAACAGAAATAAGCTGAAGTGAGCTATGAGCTTAGACAAGAAACATCACATAGCCTACTGGCAAAGACATATGCATACTTACCAAGAAGTCCTAAGTTCGAATCCCAGCTCATGCAGAGAAAGAATTTTTTTTTGAAAAACTTATAAATTTTTAAATGAGATGATTCCAAGTTCTCGTCTCAATTTTACAAAAGTGTTTTCATTTAAAGGTTTAGTAAAAATATCGGCCAACTGGTTTTCAGAAGATACGAAATCAAGATTTATTATATCTTTTTCAATACAATCACGAAGAAAATGATGACGTATGTCAATATGTTTTGTTCGTGAATGATTAATTGGATTTTTATATAGGTTGATAGTACTTAAGTTATCACAAAAAATTGTTGATTTAGATAAATTGAAACCAAAATCTTGAAGTGTTTGTTGCATATAGATTACTTGAGCACATGCCAAAGCTGCAGATATATATTCTGCTTCACAAGTTGAGAGTGAGACACAATTTTGTTTCTTACTAAACCAAGATACAAGAGATCGTCCAATGAAGTGACCAGTTCCGCTTGTACTTTTTCTATCTGTCCGACATCCTCCAAAATCAGCATCACTATATGTACTAATTCGAAAGGACATTCTTTCGGATAAAATAGTCCAAAGTCCTTGGTTTTATTAAGATATCATAATATACGTTTCACTGCTCTAATGTGTGACTCTTTTGGATCTGCTTGAAATCGTGCACACAAACAAACACTCATCATTATGTCAGGTCTACTTGCTGTTACGTAAAGTAATGATCCAATCATGCTTCGATATAATTTTTGGTCTACACTTTTGCCGTTTTCATCTTTTTCAGTATAGTTGTACTCATAGGAGTAGGTTTGGCAGAAGTATTTTCCATACCAAAGCGTTTAATTAGATTATTACAATATTTTTCTTGATTTATAAAAATTCCATTTTTAAGTTGTTTAATTTGTAAACCAAGAAAATAATTTAATTCTCCCATGCGAGACATTTCAAATTCATTAGTCATTATTTTAGAAAATTCCAGACATAACTTTTCATTAGTTGAACCAAAAATAATATCATCAACATAAATTTGAATTAATAAAATATCTTCTTTGTTTTTCTTAATAAAAAGAGTTTGATCAACCTTCCCAATTTCAAAACTAGAGTCTATTAAATAACTTTTTAGACGATCATACCAAGCACGAGGTGCTTGTTTTAATCCATATAACGCCTTTTTAAGTTTATAGACATGGTCTAAAAAATTTTCGTGAATGAATAAGGGAGGTTGTTCAACATAAACATTTTCTTTTATAAAGCCATTTAGAAAAGCACTTTTAACATCCATTTGATATAATTTAAAGTTATGAAAACATGCATAGGCCAATAAAATACGTATTGCTTCTAATCTAGCAACTGGAGCAAACGTTTCTTCGTAGTCAATTCCTTCTTCCTGATTATATCCTTGTGCAACTAATCTAGCTTTATTCCTTGTTATATTACCATGTTCATCAGCCTTATTTTTGAAAACCCATTTAGTAACAATAACTGATTGGTCACTAGGCCTTGGAACTAAATCCCAAACGTCATTTCTTTCGAATTGGTTTAGTTCTTCTTGTATAGTGATAATCCAATAGTCATCAGTTGAGGCTTCCTTAACATTCGTAGGTTATATATTAGAAAGAAATGCTATGTGGCCCATTTGATTTAATTGATTTCCAATTCTAACATTTGAATTAATTTCTCCTATGACATTTTGAACTGGATGATCTTTTAATATCCTTGGTGGAGATCTTAATTCATTATTAGAAAAATTGTTTTCATTATTTTTAGACAAGGTAGTTTCTATATTTGTGACATTTTCAGGAACTTCTTCGTCATCTCTACTACTTGGTATTTGTTTAAAATTTTCATCGAAAGATACATGAAGTGTTTCTTCGACGATATTAGTTCTTTTATTAAAAATTCGATAAGCTTTGCTTCGGTCTGAATATCCTATAAAGATTCCTTCATCGGATTTTGGATCGAATTTTCCAAGCTGATCTTTTGTGTTTAACATAAAACATTTTGAACCGAAAACCTTAAAATAAGAAATATTTGGTTTTCGACCATTAAAAAGTTCATAAGAAGTGTTTTTAGTTAGAGGTCTTATAGAAACACGATTTAGTACATAACAGGCAGTTGCTACTGCTTCTGCCCAGAAATGTTTGGGTAATATCCTTCCATTTAACAAGGTTCTTGCACATTCTTGTAAAGTTCTATTTTTCCGTTCTACTACTCCATTTTGTTGCGGAGTACGAGGAAAAGAACAATTATGGTTTATTCCTTTTTTTTTACAAAAATGTTCAAAAACGTTGTTTTCGAATTCACCTCCATGATCACTCCTAATGTTCTTTATTTTTAAGTTTTTGAAATTTTGAATTCTTTTGGAAAAGACTTTGAAATTTTCAAAAGTATCACTTTTGTTTTTCATAAAAATAGTCCAAGTATATCTAGAAAAATCATCAACAATTACAAACACATATCTATTATGATTTATGGATTGCACTTGTGTTGGTCCAAATAAATCCATATGTAATAGTTCAAGTGGTTGTGTTGTTGAAATAACCTTTTTAGATTTAAAAGATGACTTAGTTAGTTTTCCTAATTGACATGCTTCACAAATATGATCTATTTTAAAGTTCATTTTAGGTAATCCTTTTACTAACTCATTTTTAGAAAGCTTAGTTATAGTTTTGAAGTTAATGTGACAAAATCTTTTGTGCCATAACCAAGGATCATTGTGTTTGGCTAGTAGACACATATCTGAATTATGATTTATTTTCATATTCAAAATATAAATATTTTTGTCTCTATTTCCTTCAAAGAGTAAAATTTGATTTTGATCAGAAATGCTACACTTATTTTCAGAAAAGGTAATTTTGAATCCTTTGTCACACAGTTGGCTAATACTTAAAAGATTATGTTTTAAATTCTTGACTAGTAGAACATTTGAAATAAGAGGTAAATTAGATGTACCGTTGTTGCTTACATCGCCTTTGCCGATGATATATCCCTTGGAATTGTCTCCAAAAGTGACAGAACCTCCATCTGAGTAGATAATGTTTGATAGCATATTTTTGTCTCCCGTCATATGTTTTGAGCAACCACTGTCTAATATCCATTTTCCTCTCTTTTTAAGTGGGTCCTACAAAAAAATAAAAAAAAATATTGGTACCCACCTTTTTATAGGGTCCTAAGAGTTAGATCTTAGGAAACCAAACCCAAGAGGGTTCGTTATTCCCTTTATAAACATAATTTATATTTTTGTATACAGATTCAATAAAGGAGTTTATATATTTCTTTCTAATCAAACTATTGTTTGTTTTAGGAATCCATATTTTTATAGTTTTCAAATTTGTCCGTTTTGAATTTCCTTTAGTAATTGTGGGTTTTAAATCAATTCTCCTTTTATTTTCTATTCTAGATGGAGCTATTGACTTCTTAACATAACCTAACCCCTTTTTACTTGATACTGATTGAGAATTTTCAATAATTTTAGACAAATTTTCTCTTCCTTTATTAAAGTTAGAAAGATTTTTAGTAATATCCTCTAACTTACGTTTTAGTACAGTATTGTCTAGTTCAAGTAATTTTACTTTTGTTTTTAACTCGTGATTTTCAGAAACAAGAACATCATTCTTTTCTTTTTGAGTTTCAATTTCTTGACTCAATAAGGTAAGTTGAGAATTAGTATTAGAGACTGATTCTTGAAGTTTTTCAAGTTCTTCCTTTAGTATTTTCTTCTCATCTTTAAGCATATCTCTTTCGAATTCTGCTTTGTTCTGATTTTCGCGAGCTTCTTTATATTTTCTTTTGAAACTTTTTAGGGTGTTCAAAAGTTTTGAATTAATTTCTATTAGATCATCAAAAGTAAGATCACTAACCTCATTTTCTGTGGCCATGAAGCATACATTTGCTTGTTCATTTTCATTATCACTGTCACTATTTGATGATGAGGAATCTGAGTCGTCCCATGTGACAGAGAATGCTTTCTTTTTGTACCTGTCTTTTCTGCCCTTGTTGGAATAAATCTTCTTTAGTTCTGTACAGTTTTTCTGGATATGTCCATTCTTGTGACGGTTATAACATTCTAAAGCAGATGCAGATGGTTTGCTTGAGAAGTTCTTTTTATCATTGAATCTGTTGTTCTTTAGATACTTTAAGAACTTCTTGAAATTCTTGGCAATGAATGCTAAATTCTCATCATCTGAATCTTGGTTCTCTTCTTCTTTAGCTCGAAAAGCTATGTTCTTTTTGTCTTGTGCCTGTACTCTTTTAGCCTGTAAATTAACTTCATAAGACATTAGATTTCCTATCAGCTCCTCTGGTTTAATGGTAGAGATATCGTTAGCCTCTTCTATAGCTAAAAATTTTCTCTCTCACTCATCCGTGTGTGAGTTGAGGATTTTTGACACGATATCAAAATCTGTATACTTTTCTCCTAGAGCTAACAATGAGTGATATATGTCTTGGAATCTAGAGTACATATCATTTATAGACTCATCTTGTTTCATTCTAAAGTTTTGAAACTGATTTTTAAGCATTGAAATCTTACTTTGCTTAACTTTGTTTGTACCGTCATGAGTTATTTTTAGTGTCCACCAGATTTCATAGGCAGTAGTGCACATGCTAACTCTATTAAACTCATTTTGTCTAAAGCACAAAATAACATATTCATAGCTTTTGAATTATTTGTAGCATCTAGTTTCTGTGTTTGTGACCATTGTGCATATTCAGTATCTGGTATATGATGTTCAGTTTGAGTGATATTCCAGATATCATAACTGTTTGACTGCATAAATATTCTCATTCTAGTGGACCAATAACTGTAATTTAAACCATTAAATAGTGGTGGTCGTGAAGTGGATTGACCTTCATTGAAATTAGTGTTGTTTTCCATATTAACAAGATATCAAATAACTGTGTTATGGTTATTGGATAAGCTTGCTCTGATACCAAATGAAAGTCTGCTATGGATCATGTAATATGGATATATGATAATACAGAGTATAGTGATGATAGTAATACTGTAAATAGTGTGGAATATAAAAGTAGTATAGTAAAATGACACCAGATATTTTATACTAGTTCGGAGCACCGTCCTACGTCCAGTCCCAGACTAACTTCTGGCTTTAACTAACAGTACCCTCACTTAACCCGAAGGAATAGGTCTGAGCAGCAGAACAGACACCTGAGCAACAGAACATGATTTTTGCCTCAGCAGCCGAAGAGGACTTTCCCTTGCCTGAGTAGCAGAACATGACTTAACAGAATATAAAAGTAGTTGACACAATTTGTTCTTGATAACACTGATTTGACTTTAAGATTACAAGCTTCCTATAAGCAATTCCTCAAGTATATAAAGAGTATGTGAAGTTTCGAAAGGAAGAATATTGCAAAGAATCAAAGTATATGAAATATAATTCAAAGATTCAAAGCAATGAAGAGTATGAATGCACTAGAATAATCACAAGAGAGAATAGAAAGAATTAGAATCAGAAATTAGTGATTATGAAGTATGTGAGAACTCCTATTTATAGTTTTCAGAAAGATGCAACTCTTAGTAAAGAGTTTCAGCCAAGAGGAGCATCTTTTCACGGAGTGCAACTCTTCATGGAAGAAGATGTCCATTCAGAATTATGACAATTGAAGCCCGGTCAGTCGACTGGTCGATTTCGGTCAGTCGACTGAATTTGAAAATTTTAAAATATTTGAATGTAAAGAAAAAATACACTATTGTGTATATGCACAGTCAGTCGACTAGGCATGCATAGCCAGTCGACTGGCTGTGCGTATATTGCACAGTGAACTTTGTTTTTAAAGAACCATAGAAAACTAAAAACCTTGAGGTTTGATTTTAACATATGTCTAAGTCTCAACACATATAATAATTACTTTAAGCATAGAGTTGTAGTCTTGATCCTCTGATGTCTTCTTTTTGTCATGTATGAGTGCATATTCTTCTTTAGCTTCTAAACCGTCTTGTCATGAATCAAAACTAGTGATTCAACACGTTAAACCCTAGCTTCCTCACGCACAAGCGCTGTGCTTAATGCATAGGCAGACACCGTCAGGTAAATGAATAACTCCTCACTGTCCACTGGTTTAGATAGAACCGATGGCATCTCTATAAGTCATAGCAATACCTCGAACGCAATCCGGCAGTCCTGGTTCCATTCAAAGTTCTTTTTACCCTTCTTTAATGCATCAAAGAATGGTATACACTTATCCATCGCTCTGGAGAGATGAATCGGCTCAATGCAGTAATCATTCCATTCAAGCTTTGTAACTCCTTCATTGTCGGGGCTCTACTATTTCATAAGCGTCAATCTACTCCGGATTGGCCTTAATTCTCCTTGCATTCATGAAAACAAGGAAATTTTTCAGAAGCAACATCGAATGAACATTTGAGCGGATTCAATTTCATTACGTGCTTCTGAAGGATCTCAAACATCTCCAAGAGGTCATTTAAATGGTTTCCAAATACTCATGATTTTACCAACATCACGCCACATACAATTTTACCAGCATATTGCCACATACACTTCCATTGTTCCTCCGATCTAGTTCTTCAACTTTGTATTTACCAGTCTTTGCTAAGTACTTCCGACATACTTCAGATCAAACGACATTATGCGATAGCAATACAGTCCCAAGTTTGTGATGAAGCTGGTGTTCTCCTAGTATGGTTCATGGATCATAATCTGATTGTACCCTGAGTAGGCATCCATAAATGAGAGCAGTTCATGCCCCGTGGTTCCATCAACGAGCTGGTCAATGCTAGGTAACGGAAAGCTATCCTTTGGGAAGGCTTTATTCAAATCTGAGTAGTCAATGCAAGTTCGCCATTTCCCATTCGTTTTTTAGAACAACACAAGGTCTTACACCCACTCAAGCTATGTAGCGCGAAGATAAATCCATTGGCCAACAACTTATCCACTTCTTCCTTTAATGTAGCGGATTGCTCTAGACCCAGGCTGCTTCTATTCTGTCTCACTGGCATGAACTTAGGATCAATGTTAAGTGCATGACATGTTATCTCCGGTGATATCCCACACATATCGGAATGCGTCTAAGTGAATAGGTATAGATTTGCTCGAAGAAAGTTAATCAATTCCTTTCGCAATTTGATTCCTAGCCTAAATCAATCTTTAAGACTCGAGTTGGGTCATCCATGTCAATAAGGATAGCCACCGTAATCTCCATCGGTGCTGCTGTATCTCCCCTGACATCTTCCTGAGGTCCATAGCATTGTCGAAGCAACTATGGTCCCCGAGCCAGAGGCTGTTCTGTAATTGTTATGCTTGCAGTTCCTGAATGCGGAGAGTCTTCCCCACACTCTTTCCCTTTTCACGGCGTTTAGCTTCAAAGTAACTCAGTAATGTAGCATTCCCTTACAACATTTTAGTCTCCTCTTAATACTCCTATCCCATTCTCCGTCGGGAATTTCATCGTCATACACCATGGACCCAACCGATTCTAAAGTCGGCTAGGGCTGGTCGGCCTAAGAAAGCATTATAGGTATAATACTCATCGATAATTATGACGGTCTGAATGTGAACCACCCATCATTCTCCTTCTTTGAGTTCCACAGGAAGGTCGATCGTTCTAATCGGCTGTTTAACTTCATCCGTAAATCCCTAAATCTTTGTTTTGTAAGTGACCACATCCTTCAAGTTAATCTTCACTTGGTCAAAACGTCTTACGAAATAAGATGTTGACCAAACTTCCATTGTCAACCATTACTCAATGAAAAACTACTGGTCTGATCTCGAAGTTATCACCATCGGGCCGAGAGTCGACGCTTTTACGCCTTCAGTGTCCCGATTCCTAGACACAATGTCATCTGTAATCATCCTTTGTTGCTTAGTTGGAGCTCCGTATTCGACGATGTAGCAACTCTCCTACAGTACATGCTTCAACGAACTAGCATATCGTTCCATTTCACCCCAATTCTTCTGTGCTAGGTGAAGTCCTCCTATAATGGTGTTTACGACCAGTCTTCCATCTATTCGCATAGACCCTTCTCCACTGGGTCCAGGTGCTTTCCCCTGAGCATCCGGCCTTTGGGGTCTGGTAGGTTGATCAGCATTTTACAGTTTCCTCACATACTACTGAAGCCTGTTGTTCCTTATCAATTCCTCAATTAAGTCCTTTATATGCCGACATTCATTTGTGTTATACCCGTGAGTTTTGTGGAAGCGGCAATACTTCCCTAACATTTTCTATTGCTTGGTCACTTTCCTCTTGGGCGGTTTATTATACCACTCAATTCCCTAAGTGACAAGATAGATGTTCTCTAAGCTGTCATTCAATGGCATATAGTCCTTGGATGCTTCCTGTCCTCGTTAAGCCTACCAGCATTTTGATTCCTTTTTTCTGATTAGTAGCTTTCCCCGCACTTCCTGTAGCAGTTCCGACACATGTCTGTCATATTTAACCACAACGTTACTCTTAATCACTTCTTTCGATTACTAATCGTCGGGCTTGACTTCAACCATGTTTGCTTCTTCCAACCTTAGAAACTGATTTGCCTTTTGAGGGAATTCGTCCACGGTAGTTTGTTTCTTCATTTTTATCTACCTACCAAAATCCCTGTCTGGGAGAATGACCCGGACAAGTGCTATGAATATGAGATCTTTCTTCGAATTGCTAATTTCCATAACAGCGATGTTAAATTGGTTCAAGAAAGCTTACAGTGACTCGTTGGGTCCTTTTGACATGCCAGACAATGACATAACGTCTTTCGATCCTACCGTGTAGAGCCTAAACTGCTCCATAAACTTCTTAGCTAATTCATCAAACATCGATATAGATTTAGGCACGAGCCTAGTGAACCACATGGAAGCAACTTCTTCCAAGAAGATAGGGAAACATCTATAACGAACATCGTTCATAGCTCTAACTCCATCTATATGCCATTTATATTTGAGTAAGCAAACTTTCTGAGGGGTATTCTTCTCTCAGAGCATTTTCAGTAAATGGAGTTTGACTTGGTGCGGAACCCCAGTCTTTCTCTTTCCTGCCCCTGCTCTTCTCCACTAACCATTCAACCATGTCATTAATGTACTCTTCATTGGTCGATATTGTGCAAGTTGAATATCAAGGGCTACACCGAGTGTTTGACTCTATAAACAACATCGGCTTACCTACTGATTTTTAAGTTCTCCATTCCCTGAGAAAACCACTCCTATAGAGTTCCGTTGGCGCCCGGTTTGTCTTGCTATGGCAGTTTGGACTCCGGCTTCAATGTTTTTTCCATTAACACCAGTGTCCAACTCCAAATCATCACCATCAAGTTGCAAGTCCACTTCCTCATCAAATACATCCATTGCATCACCTTCCTAAAAATCCACCACATGAGCATTCTTATCAGTGCCAGTTGTTCTTGTAGGGGGAGCACTCCTGCTTCATCCTACAATGACTCATGCAGTTACTTCCTTCTACTTTTGCTTCCCATATCTCCATTTTAGGCCATAAACCAAAGAGTTCTGTTGTTCTATTACAGGAGAAGTTTCTCTTTTAACTCTTCTTGTCATTGGTGGCTATAAGGTTAGCGGTGCATCCATCTTATCCATGAGATCTTTCTGGCTATTCGCCATCATCTAATTAATTTCATGAATCATTTTATTAAGGTCTCCTCTGGTAACAACTTGTTGAGTAGAGGATTATGGTATAACATTTCCATCATCGAATTCCGTTTGGTGAGCGTTACCTTCAGCACCATTAGCCACCGCTCCTACGGATCTTCCAGGAGCAGATTTTCCTTTTCTGGGAGCCACTGATCTCTAAATAGCAAGTTTCTAAACTTCTTAAAGCTAGTTTTCTAGATCTAACTACTGGATCTCTCCAAATCAACAATAGCAAGCTAGACCTAAGCCTAGATTCAGTTTTCTCAATAAAAGCACCAAAATTTTGACCTAAAAAATGGATCAACACCCAAGATTGAGTTGTAAGGAACCAATGATGTCTAGATCTAGCAGTAAGAGTAGAAATCAAAGAAAAAATAACAGCAAGACATAAGATTTTTATAGCGGTTCGACAATCTCTGGCCAACATCCACTTTATAGCTTTATTGATTATGGATCTAAAAGAATTTGTATGAGATTATAGAGTATTAGAGTCACAAGTACAAGAAGTTGACAAGTTCTAAGGCCTAGAACCAGCAAAATAAGCTGCATTGTGGTTTGTATTTATAGGGAAACAGAAGTACTGGATCAAAAGCCTACTTGCACTAAGGTCCAAGAGATAGCCCGAAGTCGTACAAGAGAAATCAGAGCCCCACGACCTAAAACCATAACTCGGTACTGACCTAAGTTAACTCGATACCAACATATAGATCTTGGTGTAAGATGAATTATTTTACTTGCTTTGCTCTTCTATCTTCTGTCCAATATGTTTCAACTCTTTTCTATCGACTTTAGTAGATTTTGGCGACCTCTTCGGTATCACTTAAGTTATCTTGCTTTCTCGGTTTCCTTCTCATCAACCTTGGAATCAATCATCCAAACCCCAGGAAAACCACTTGATCATGAGTTGTTGGAGTAGTATAGGAGTTGTATGGAGTTTAGGAGGTGAAATAAGGAGGAATGATAATTCGGTACCAACCTATATAACTCGGTGCTGAGTTATATCCTTAGTCCCAATTCTAATGATACTTTTCCAAGTTGCTTCTCTAGCTCGTCTAAGTGTACACCCAAGTTTTTGAGTCATTTCATCTTCAAATTGTCATTCTAACTTCCATTGATTTCTACTTGGTTAAAAACCCAGTTCACATAAGGGTAACATACTTGTAAATGGTGGTTTAAAAGGCAATGTCACCCAGTAGGGTACCGAGTAGTGTCTCATCGAAAAAAGGTATGTGAGTGTTTATGTTACTTATCACTTTTACAACATAAAAGCATCATTTCCATAATAAATATAATTATTATGTGAATAATAGCACCTCAATGTAAAGTTGATCGACCTTATTATGTGAATGACATTAAAATAAACGGGCGGTTCAATGTTGAGAAGCCATTCCAATATGAAACCGATAGATTTTTAGTGTTAATATACAAGAAAACTAGTGGAGTGGAAGAAGATTACTTGAGTTTCAAGTGAAAACCCTCTTCCGGAGTGGTTAACTTGTTTTGAAATAGTCGAGTGAAGGCCAATACTTGATAGCATTAAGTTTTAAACTTGTATTTCGGGCGGCGGTTCTCTATGCAAGAACATAGGTTGATGATGCGCAATAATTTTTTATGTTTTGAATAATTTATGATTTTACCCAGTGATAAAATGGCATTTATTTTGTTGGCATTGTAAATGATTATATTGTGTTGATAATTATGGTATTTATTTGGTGATACGTGAGGATATCTTCAAGTGTAATATAGTTAGTGTACGTTGAGCATTTACGGTGAAAAATGGTGAGCGTAGATTGTAATTATTTAGCACATATTTTCGATATGAGAGGTCTAACTTTTCATAAAGTAAGTGACCAACGAGGAATGGGTTGGCCCCTCAACAAGGTAAAGCTTGAGCGAATACAAATTGTACTCATGGTCAGTGTGGTAGTGATGAGGCAATTCACTCGATGTCAATCAGGTGTAAATGATGCAACCCTACACAAAAATATGTGAACGATGTTTAACCTGCATATTGAATGCAAATGAGGCTTGACTTGCATAAGTACAAATGGGTGCCCTTGTATAATGTTATATAAGGCGACTCAAACTAAAATCAGGATGAGGTGTTACCCCAAAAGTGAAGATTAAGAATAGGGGAAGTCGTAGATGAAAATTTGGCTGGTGGGCTAATATGTGAAAATGGTCGGTGTGTTATTGGTGAAATATGATCGGTGGACCTTATATGAAATTTGATCAGTGTGCCTTAGGTTTTGAATTGGTTGGTGAACTTTAGTTATTAATTTTGGTGCCGTGCGAGATGATTTTCGTGATGTGTAAATCAAAGGTAAATAAAATATTTGTTAAGAGTACTTGATGAGTAAAAGTGCTTAAGTGAATTTTCTTAGTTTTAGCGATTGTGTGAAGGTGTGTAAATTTGGTCGCTGAAGGTGACCACTTACATTTATGGGCTTAGATGAGTGATTGGTGGATGGTGAGTGAATCTTTATGCATAAATGAGTGGGCAAGGTGAATAAGTGAGAGGTGTTTAAAACAATTAATATAGTGAAAGTGGTTAGTGAATTTTGAAATTTGCTTGATGATATTTTATTTATTGATTTTAACTATTTTTTCCGATAATTTATGGTATTATGTTATGTTGTGCCAACTTGGTGAGCACAATTGAAATAGGTTAAGGTATGGCTTTATGTTTATAATTCATATCCTATTATAATTTAAGTGATGTTTAAGATTTGTTCATACCAGACTTTGTCTACATGACTTCTTAGAATACTCTTATACGGGATTGGCCATGGAGAGTAGGTTTAACATTGGATTCTTTGGTATAATGTAAGCAAATTAAGGCTTTAGTGTGCCTTTTGTATCGATGAATATTTGTTTGTGGTGCTAGATGCTCAACATGTGAGTCCATGACTTTGTATATGGTGTTCCTTTGTGGTGTTTTATCTAGTGATTTTTGGTGATATCATATTTTATATCGTGGCATTAGTATGCATTTTTGTGGGCAAATGAAACAAAAAAATTTGGGTGAATAGGTAGGGCATTACATTTTAGTTATTAGAGCATAGGTTAACCTTGTTACAGGTTACTAACGGTAGAAATGATGTTTTAGTTTCATAAGTGTTACATAAGACGCGAGAGATCTATAACTATAAGGTAATATTATAGGTGCACTATATCAATGTACTTGTTAATGAATGTATTTGATATGTCTGAAATGGTTTCAAAGGTTATACAACATCATATGCCATAATATGTAGAAGTATATGTAATTCTAAAGTATTTGATTGTTATTCTGATCTACATATATTTTCCAAAATATTTGATAACTATTTCAATCTACAAGTATATAATAAAAGAATTTATAATATTAGTATTTTTTCATTTTCTTTTCGACCTGTTATGAATGGTTGAACTTGCTTTAATTTGGTTGGTTTTTGCTTTTTTTCCTTGTTTAAGCCATGGATGAACAGATGCTCAGTACAAGTTAGTGTAGATTGGGTTAGCCTAGTATAGTATAGTTGGTCTAAAGATGCTCTCACTACTATAAAGTTTATAAGTTGTTATAGTATAATCATTACCTACTGCTGAAATTCGTTTTTCGATTGGAGGTTCGATTTGGCCAGAAATTGGTGAAACATTCTCGGCCGTCCATATTAGGGTTTTGGTTTCAATGGTGGATCGTCGACCATTTGACGATCGAGAAGTTGCATTGTGTAGAGGACGTCAAGGCGAGTTCATCTGTATGGTTACATCTTGTCGAAGGCGCCTCAATTCACCATGATCGGAGGATATAGGCGAACGGGGCGGTTCTCGTGGGGGATGCCTGGAAGCTGCGCGTGAGGCATGGACGTGCGGCCGGAGGAGTGGATCACCCCTGAGGTGTCAAATCTAGGGCTGGCTTGTTGTAGGTGGCGGGGTGGTTGCTTGAACATGGCGGCTGCTGTTCGTTGTCGAGTCCCTGTAGCGTGCGATAGGGTTGGTAGAGAGGTAAGAATTTACTAATTTACTCCTTGTTTTTTTTTCAAATTTAATTTTCAAACTTCTAACGCCAATACCTTTATCATACAAGTTTGGATTTGGACGCGGTTTCCTCTGTTGCGATCGTATCGAATTTCCAGACGACTTGGAACTAGTTTGGCTGATTCTAAGACTGTTCAAATTTTGGGCTTTATTTGAATTTTAAATCGACGATAAATCAAAGGTGAGTGATTTAACCCACTCACAAATACTAAACCTTCTTATGTTAGTTGAATTAAATTTATGATGTGATAAGAATATGATTGGTTGCTGTTTGGTAGTTTAATTTGATATTTTAAATTGAAATTGAATTTTATTGAATTAAATTGCCATTTAAATTAATATTGAAATTAAATTGATAGTAAAATACGTGATATTGATAACCAATTAGTTGTTGTGATTTATTGACTGATTTGGATGTTGATTGTAATGGATGTTTATTTGTTGACATTGGATGATTGGATGTTATGTTTATTATATATGTTGTTATCACACTACAAGTTCCCTTAGTTTGTTGTTAGGAAAATCACTATGGGTTGAAATGATACATACCCAAATGATCTTATAGATTAGGGAAAATCGTTATGGGTTGAAATGATAAACTCGAGCGATTTTATTGATTTGGAAATTATTGATTCCGGATACGGGTTGAAATGATATGTACCCGGAAAATTTAACTATTTTGGATTGAAATGATACATACCCAATCACTTGACCATAGGGTAGAAAATTATATATAGACACCATTGGTCGGTTTTAAACTATTTTCTAAATGGCAAGGTATGTTGACTTATAAATTTAATTTTTAAAATTTAATTTAATGCTTTTATTTAAAAATTTATATCTAGAAAATAATTTATTTTATATGTTTTAAAGCTTCAATTTAAAAGTTAATATATGGTTTTAAATGTAAATTTAAGATATTAACTTATAATTTTATTTAGTTTTAAAAATATAATTTAAATAGTTTAAAATTTAATTTAATAAAATATTTAATTTAGTTTTAATATATATATATATTTTAAATTAAATTTAATATTATAAATATAGTTTTGATTTAAGATAATAAATATAGACTTTTATAATAACTTTAATAGATAAAAGAATTTTGTAAAAGATTTTAGAATTTTGTAATGGGTTTTGTAAGGAATTTATAAAAGTTTTATAAAGGATTTTATAATGGTTTTGTAAAGGAGTTATAAAGGCTTTAAAGGATTTTATAAAGGGGTTTTATAAAGAACTTGTATAAAGGGATTTGAAAGCGTTTAAAGGAATTTGTGTAGAAGTTTATGAAAAGGGGAAGAGTTGTAAATTGGAAGTAATAAATAGTTTTATAAATGGTTTTAAAGCATATAAATAGTTTATAAATGGCTTAAGTAAGATTTATAAATTATTTTCGAAATTTATTAAAAGAAATATTCCTCGGCATTTATGAATATATTTATACTTTTGGAATAAGTATATGGATTTCTTGATATGAAGGTATAAACTATTTTTTGGATTTATTATTAAAAATGTTTTATAAAATGACCACGGTGTGAAATAAGTGTTTGGTTGTTAAAGAGACCGGGGCCGGATATTATCATACTCTATGCCAATTCTGAAACCACTTTAACAACTATGCACGTGGTGGAGAATCCAGAACGAAGTAGGATGGTTTGGCGAATGCTACTGATATGAGGTAAGAACGCATCCCTGACCCCCTCGGGTCAGCTTGATATGACTAAAACAGGAGCTGTACTAGGCCAAGTGAGGTCGCTCCTCCAATCGGGCACATTTCTTTGATACCATATCTGTTACTTTGTGATTGATTGGTGGCCACCTTCGATTTGATTATGGGAGTGTGTTCTGAGGTGGGTGGTAGTAGTTGCTATGCGTTACCACTAGTCCGGGAGTGCAAAACGGTAGAATCCTACCCTGGGCATTGCCTCGCGTGCCTTGTCATATGCCTTATCGAGCCCACTACGATTTTGGTTTGTGTCGTACCTATGGAGTGCTCCCCGATAGCCCACCGGTTTGGTGGAGTTTACAGTACTTTATAGACTATGACATTTATAAAAATGTGTTAAGGGGGATATGGGTAATGCCTTAACGCTATTTTAATACTTTACTTTACTGGTAGACACTACATATGTATAGCATATATTACCACATATAGATAGTTTAAAGGATCCTTAGGAGATGGAAATCCCAAAACATTTCTTAAGTTATTGCACGCACGTTATACACTGGATAGGAGATGTAAAATCCCGTAAACATCTTTGAAGCCATTACACTCATATTTATTTGATGTTGATTTAACTTACATAAGATCTTTTAGTTCTGACTTGAGTGTTTTGTCTTTTCATTACGCTCGGGTCAGCCTGATCTTTTCAGTAATAAAGACTATCTTTCTGGAGGACGAAGACGAAGATTTAACATATTATTACTATTTATTATATTTATCCCACTGCATCATGTTGTTACGTTGCATTATCCTATTATACTTGTTGTATGTATAACTCTGATTTATTGTAAAAGTGTAATCAAATGTTATTTGTAAAACAGCTTCATGAACTGTTTATTTGAATATTATATTTTGTCATTCCGTTATGAGATTCTGTGTTTTGTTTTCATTTCTTTCTCTTATTTTCTTATTTACCCCATTGACAATCTTCAATTTTGAATGGTTTGAGTTCGACATGTGTGGTTTATTGTCGATTTAAACCGTCCAAAAAGGTGGGTCGTTACAGTAGGTATCAGAGCTTTGATTTAGCGATAACCTTAGCTTTGTGGGGTTTGACTCATTAGAGATAGGGTAGTAAGACCCTAGAATGAGTTTGTTTGAGCGTATATATATATATATATATATGTATATATGAGAGCGCATACTTGTTAGTGTTATAAAATGTTTTATATTATGTTTGCTTATCCGTTGAGTTATTTGTGAATTCTGGTCGGTGCATGGGGCGCCATGTTATCGTTAGGGGTTTCTAAACACTTAAACGAGGCACGTCGACATGATATTGTTTTAAAATCAGGTAAATGAAATATTTTTACCTAAATTATATTTTATATATACAAAATGATAATTTTCAGTGGATGTTAGTTGTTAGGAGATGATAATGTTTAATTATCATCGATTATTGGTTGAATAAAATAAAAACGAATACTTTGTGAATTCTATTTCATGAAGCGTTCGATAATTAATTTGAATTGAAAATTAATTACAATAAGAAATTGTTTAAAGTAACAAGGTTGCAAATTTATGAAATGTTATGGTAATAAAGTAATGAAATTGTACAAGTATATTTATAATATAGCTTATATATAGAAAGGATTTAAAAGTCGAGAATTTTTGAATTTAAAACCTGTTGCTTTCAAAATTATTTTCAAAGCCTTTAAAATTAATAATATTATTATTTGAAAGTGTTTTGACTGGAAATATATTTTAAAAAGATTTTTGAAAGGGATAAAGCATTTAACTCTCTCTAGTCGCTGGGAAATAATCCTGGGGATGACTGCAGCATCGCCAATATTCATTTTTGAGTTTCTGAGTGAGAATTGCTATCATAAGGAATTTATTTTCGATTAAAACAAGTTTTGATTGTGAGAAAATATTCTAAGTATGATTTTGATGAATATATGAAAATAGTTTTGAACTTATAATTGGAAATAACATAGAAAAAAATAAGTTAAAACTTAAAAATTTGAACAGGAAAGTAAAAATTTAAATTTCAAAACTGTTGAATATTTTGGTTTAGCAAACAAAAGAAAAATTGAATTTGAGGTATGGAATAAAATAACATTAAATAAATTGAGTTAGTGAAATGAAGTAAATAAAATGAAGTCTAACTCAAGAAAGCTTAAACAAAGTGAGTTGTATTTGAAATGAATTAAATAAAATAATGAAATGAATTTTAAGTGAATATATAACTTACAGATTTGTGAAATATTAAGGTAAAACCAATTCAAATTTATTCAATGTGAATGATAAGGAGAAGAAGAAGAATTTTTTTAAATAGAGTTAAATAAACTGGTAATGTATTAAATGAAATAAATTTAGCTTAATAAAGATTAAATGAATTGAATTGGATTTGAATGAAACTAGATAAATTAGTAAAGTGAATTTACTCCATTTAATCTATAAATGAATTAATGAAATGAATTAAAAGATGAAAATTAACTTAAGAGAAGTTGAATGCATTAATTGTCATAAAAACAAAATAGTTAATGTGAATTGAGCTATAAAATAAAATTTACTTATGTAAAATTATTAATATGAACTTGAATGAATGAAATAAACTAATGGAGTGAACCAATGGATTAATATGAACTTAAGTTATGAAAAATAAATATGAAGTGCATTTTATAAAATGGTTCCAATAGACTTAAATGGTTTATAAATGAGATTGGTATCAAAGAAAATATACTAAGTGTGATGAAATAAGATTTAACTTAAAATAAGATTGAATGAAATGGAATAATGTTATAAAAAGGTTCATAAATGTATTTATATGAAATAGGTTAAACAAAAAGTGAAACAATTGGAATTTCACAAACTGAATTGAATAAATTGAATGTGAATGAAATAGATGTGAATAAATTTGAAGCAAACCAATCAAATGATAATAAAAGTTGGATGTTAATAAGAAATGAAGTCTATAAATTAAATATGGATATTAGATAATGTAAATTGATATAGTTATGATTTAATAAAATGAATATTAATGGTTGAATGATTTATTGTAAACCATTATTATTACTGTTTTGATTGCATATGATTGTTGTATGTTGTGTATTTGTGCTTGTTTTATAAGTAAGCTGTAATATCTGTAAACCGATATCGGAGTGACATAGTATAAGCGTAGCAAAAGTTTTGTAAATAAGATTTTAATGTTTTATAAGTTGATTGTTTGAATAAAATATATCAAGTGTTAAATTCCATACTTAACCCCTTTTCGAGGACGAAAAGTTTTGAGCGGGGGAGAGTGCAACGATCCGTATTTTTAACTATTTTAAAATTTTAAATTTTTAAATTTAATGTGATTATTGGATAAAAATGGTTAGAAAAAAAAATTAATGATTTATTATTGTAGTTTATTGGATATAATAAGATTTTGAAATGAACAATTTCAAAGATTTTGGCAATAACAACTATGGAAACGAAATATTAGATATTGAATGTGTTATAATCAATAACCGGACTTGAATAATAAATATTGGATTATTTAGATAGAAATGAAATATTTGTTGATAACTAAAAATCATTTGAAATTTATGGTTAATTATGTAATTTATTGAATAATTAAAATTGTTTAAATTTAATATTGCAATTATTTAAATAATTGAGTTCTGGATTTAATATGAATGAAATGCTGTTGAATGTTGATTTAAATTTTATTTAAACAAGAAGGAAGGTTGTTAACGTTTAAAATTGGATTTAAAAGTGAATAATTAGAAACTGGAAATTTTATACTATAATTAACGAGTAAAAATAGCCATTTTGGCCACTGTCTCGGATTTCAACGAAACCAGTTTCATCGGATCTGTAATAGTGAATTATTGTAGGATATCAAGTTTCGTAGCGATCAGACTTATCGTTTGATCTTGCAGGCTCGAAACGCGTAGAAATCAATTATAGGAATTTAATTAATATAATCTGGTTTTAAATGCTAACTTCTTTATACAATGGAATTTGGATTTGAAAATTGTTCCATTGAATTTAAAAATATTGAAAACCTATATTTCGATATATAGGATGACCTGCTTCCGTTTCGGGAACGAAACAGATTTTTCGGGTCTTGTTATCGTTTCGACCAAAATTGATCTATCCATCCATTCCTATCCATCTCTGTCTATATAAATATATTTTTCTTGAAACCCTAGCAGTCTTTTATCCTTCTCCTGTACATACAATTCTATTTCTCATATGTTCCTCCTTCTCAATGGCAGATAACCCTAATTCCCAATTTCAAAATCAAACTCCAAAAATCCAAACTCCTCAAACTATATCAATCATTGGAAAGCTCTCGACGAACATAATCTACTGCCGAAATTCATTTTTTGATTGGAGGTTCGGTTTGGCCAGAAATTGGCGAAACATTCTCGGTCGTCCATATCAGGGTTTTGATTTCGACGGTGGATCGTCGACCTTTTGACGAACGGGAAGTTGCAGTGTGTAGAGAACGTCAAGCTGAGTTCATCTGTAAGGTTACATCTTGTCGAAGGCGCCTCAATTAGCCACGATCGGAGGATATAGGAAAATAGCGACGGTTCTCGTGGGAGGCGCCTGGAAGCTGCGCGTGAAGCATGGACGTGCGGCCGGAGGAGGGATCGTCGCGGAGGTGTCAGATCTAGGGCTGGCTTGTCATAGGTGGCATGGTGGTTGGTCGAACATGGCGACTGCTGTTCATTGACGAGTCCCTATAGCGTGCGTTAGGGTTGGTAGAGAGGTATGAATTTACTACTTTACCCCTTGTTTTATTTTTTGATTTAAATTTAATTTTCAAACTTCTAATGCCAATAACTTTTCATACGAGTTTGAATTTGGACGCGGTTCCCTCCATTGCGATCGTATCGAAATTCCAGACGATATGGAACTGGTTTGGTTGAATTCCGAGACTGTTCAAATTTTGGGCTTTACTTGGATTTTAAATCGACGATAAATCAAAGATTAGTGATTTAACCCACTCACAAATACTAAACCTTCTTATGTTAGTTGAGTTAAATTTATGACGTGATAAGAATATTATTGGTTGTCGTTTGGTAGTTTAATTTTATATTTTAATTTGAAATTGAATTTTATTGAATTAATTTGCCATTTAAATCAATATTGAAATTAAATTGATAGTTAAATACTTGATATTGATAACCAGTTAGTTGTTGTGATTTATTGACTGATTTGGATGTTGATTGTGATAGATGTTTATTTGTTGACACTGGATGATTGGATGTTATGTTTATTATATACGAGCATTACGGTACACGCTTCGCGCGTGATAAAGGCACCTGAATTGTTTTTGTACAAATTGTATTTGTTTAATACGTTTAAAAAAAATGTTTTCCATAAATATTTAGCCATATGTTTGTGTTGAAACATACGTAGTTAATTTGAATTTGAATTTTTAATTTGCAATATCTAATTTTTTGTTAGTTTAAAATTTTATTTATATTACTGATTTATAAAAACAAATTTGTAAAGTAGTTTCTTCGTTAGATCATATTTTTAAGTGATATGAAGATTGTTCCTATTTTTAAGTAATATGAAGACTTAGTAAATATTTATAGAGAAAAATTTGAATTTAAAGGAACCTTAATTGTTAGATCCTATTTTTGAGCTATATTTATACTAAATATTGATAATATTTGTAAAGAGAAATTTTTGGTATTTCATGCTGACATCAAAGGAGGTAGCACTAAATGTATTAAAACCTTTAATAAAGAAACACATATATGGAAAATTTCAGAAGTTCACGGTCGAACCAAAAGTTTGCGCTTCCAAGCCAACTATTAATAAAGATGTTGTTATCACACTGCAAGTTCCCTTAGTTTGTTGTTAGGAAAATCACTATGGGTTGAAATGATACATACCCAAATGATCTTATAGATTAGAGAAAATCATTATGGGTTGAAATGATAAACCGAGCGATTTTATTGATTTGGAAATTATTGATTCGGGATACGGGTTGAAATGATATATACCCGGAAAATTTAACTATTTTGGGTTGAAATGATACATACCCAATCACTTAACCATAGGGTAGAAAATTATATACGGACACCGTTGGTCGGTTTTAAACTATTTTCTAAATGGCAAGGTATGTTGATTTACAAATTTGATTTTTAATATTTAATTTAATGCTTTTATTTAAAAATTTATATTCAGAAAATAATTTATTTTATATGTTTTAAAGCTTCAAATTATAAGTTAATATATGGTTTTAAATGTAAATTTAAGATTTTAACTTATAAGTTTATTTAGTTTTAAAAATATATTTTAAATAGTTTAAAATTTAATTTAATTAAGTATTTAATTTAGTTTTAATATATATATATATATATATATTTAATTTAATATTATAAATATAGTTTTGACTTCTGTTGTGTCACTTTACTAACCTCGCATTCCAATCTTCTAAGCCCAATTAATTATTCTATGGGTCCTATGGTTAAAGATGTCTTACATCAATACAAAGTGTAGACAACTGCTGTAACGACCCGTAATTTTCAACAATTAAAAATTGTTAATTTAATAAGGTTTTGTGACTTAATGTTGGAAGAAATAAAACTTGGTGATTTAATAATAATAATATAATTGGAATGAAATAAAATAGTATTAATTTAAGGTAATTGATAACTGTTTTAAATGTAATTCCAATTAATTAAAAGGATTAAAAAATTATAATTGGTTTAGATTGTAAATTAATTGTAATAATGTGTCTATTAATTGATAATTGGATTAAAAGAGCAATTGATAATTTAAATGTTGATTAATTAATAAAATAAGGTGTAATGAATGGAAATTGAATAAAATAAGGTGTAATGAATGGAAATTGAATAAAATTAGTGAAATGAGAGTTGTTATAACATTTGTTTGTAAACAATAAACTTACAAATGTTACTAAATGTAAAAATGGTGACAATTGTTATTTGTTACCAATTTAATTAACCAATTACAAATAAATGTGAATAAATGTTACATTAATGTGAGTTAAGACAATAATTGCAAATTGTGAATGTAATAAAATGAATAGAAATATTAATCTTATTCATAAGGTAATAATTGATTTAATAAAAGAATGAAACCAAGATAAATAAGTTAATTGGGATTTTAAATTATAATTAATGTGTTAAATTGACAAAATTTCAATATAACGGAAATATAGTAGTTAATACAAATAAAAGATGGAAATTGTAGCATATTAATGTAACAAGATATAGACAATGTTAAATATGTCTATAGAGTAATAATTGTTAGAATAAAGGACTGAAACCAAAATAAAACAATTTATTGGAATTTAATTATAATTAATTGGATTTAATTACAGTTGAAATTGGACACTGTAATTAGTGTAATAACCAACACTGAAATTTGATGTAAACTTGTTTTAAAATTATTATAGATGTCTAAGTAATCAAAAATGGTGAAAAATTGTTAGTTTATAAATATTGAATTAAAAAATGATTAATTAATTTAATATTAATCTATTTAATTAATGTGAAAATAGCCATTTTGGTGACTGTCTCAGATTTCGACGAATCTAGTTTCATCAGATTCGTAACGGTGAATTATTGTAAAGTTCCAAGTTTCGTAGTTATCGGACTTGTCGTTTGATCGAACGGGCTTGAAATGCGTAGAAATCAATTCAATTGAAATAAGCTTATTTTAAGCTAACTTCTTCATACGATGGAACCAGGACTTGAAACCTGTTCCATTGTGTTTAAAAATATCGAAAACATCTATTTTGATATATGGGATGACCCATTTCCGTTTCGGGAACGAAACGGGCTTTTCGGGTCGTTTATCGTTCAACGTTCAAATCGATCCAGCCCATTCATTCCTGTTTCTGATCTGCCTATATATAGCCCGTTATAAACCCTAACTATTTCTTATTCCAATTGTCTGTACGTACAATTCTATCTGCTTCTCTCTTTCCAATAGCAGACAAACCAAAACAAATTCCAAATCCAATTGCAAACCAAAATCAAATAAAAAATTCAAACTCTTCCAAACCCTATCAAATTATATATCAATTCGAAGCTCTCGACGGGCGCAACCCAGATCTATGATTTGTTTTTCGATTTGGCTCATGGTTTGATGGAAAATTGGACTTTTATCTCTGGTCGTTCATATGTGGTTACGAGTTTGGACGGTGGATTTGCGACGAGGTTTCGATCAGGGAGTGGTAGCAAGAGGAGAACGTCGTGCAGAGTTCATCGGCATGGTCACTTTGGTCGATGGGGCTATAGATTCGTCGGAAAATGGTGACAAAGGCAACAGCGGCTGAGTGGGCTATGGCAGGTGATGGGTGGCCGTGACTTGGGGATAAGGTCGGCGTGAGGATGGGAACGCGGTGGTGATGTCTGATCGAAGCCTAGCTGGCCAAGGGTTGGCGCGACGTCGACGTTTGGTGGCGGCTGTATGCTTTTGCTCGATCGCGTGCATGACTGTGGAGTTAGGGTTTCTAACCGTGTGGTGACGTGGCCGTAGTATGAGGTGATTTCTTTTTTTTTAATTTTTTTTCAATTCAAAATTCAAATCTTCTAATCGTCATAACTTTTACGTACGACGCCGGATTTATGTGCGGTTTGTTCCGCTGAGATTGTATCGAAATTCTAGATATTTTGACGTTTGTTTGATCAAATTATGAGAATGTTCAAATTTGGGCCCTAAATTGGATTTTAAATCGATTTAAAAATCAAAGGTGAGTGTTTTGACGGACTCACAGCTACTAGATTATCTTATGTTAGTTAAATTAAATTTATGATGTGATTTGGAATTAATTGATTAATGTTTGGTATGTTTAAATTGTCATTCTAGTTAAATTTGACTTTAATTGCATTTAATCATTGTTTAATTTAATATTGATTTTAAAATTTCAATTTAATACATGTTATTTATTATCAGTTATCTATTGATGTCTATTGGTTGATTTGGATGATAACTTTGATGGATGTCTGATTGTTGATATTGGATGACTGGATGTTGTATTTCATATTGTTATAACACTGCAAGTTCCCTATGGGTTGAAATGATACATACCTGAACGATCTATAGATTAGAAAAAAATCGTTATGGGTTGAAATTATAGACTCGAGCGATTTTATGGATTTTATTTACTTTGGGATTGCGGTTTGAAATGATATATAACCGTAAAATTTTAAATTGCAGATTGAAATGATAAATATCCGTACACTTGACCCTAGGGTAGAAAATTATATACGGACACCGGATTTGGTTAAATTAAGTGATTTTTAATTCTTTAAAAAATTGAATTCAGTTAACAAGTATTTTGAAATAGAAATTGATTTATATAAACTGAATTATTTTCGATAATCCAAGTGTTAATGCTGAAATTGGAATTGATTTAATGAATTGTTCAAAGGATTTAAATTGGAATATCAAGGTTGAAGTGTCGAATATAAATGAATTTATCGGGATTGAGTTATTGAAATGTTTGGATGTAACTTTGAAATCTATTTTAAACTAATTTAAACTATTTTCATTAAATTAACTATTTTAATCAATTTAAACTATTTAATTTATATTAATCAATTATAACCTATTTAATTCAATATAATCTATTTTACCAAATTTAAACAAATTAAATTTATTCAATCTATTTTAAATCTATTTAATATAATTTAAATCAATTTTAAATCTATTTAATCTATTTTAAATCTATTTATTATCATTTAAATCTATTTAATCTAATTTAAATCTATATAGATCATTTTAAAAATTTAATTAAATCAAATAAATCTATTTAAACTATTTTTACTATTTAAACTATTTTAAATCTATTTAAACCATTTTAAAACTATATAAACTATTTATAATTACTTAAACTATTTTCTAAATTTTCAGACTGTGTAAAGTTGAAGTATTTACAGCTAAATCCTTGATAATGATACAACCTAAGTTGGAATTTGGAATTGATACCTTTTTGTGAAATGACATATTTTAGCGAATAAGATGATTTTGAAATGAAGAATTAATTAACATAACTTATCGATAATTTCAAAGTGAATATGATTTGAAAGTGAATAAGATTTGGAAGTGAACATGATTTTGAAAGTGAATATAGTTTGAAGTGAATATGATTTCGAAAATGATATGGTTTGAGAATATGATATTTTGATATAAATTGTAAATTGAATTTTTGAAATGTAAAAGCATCCGGTGTGAAATAAGCGTTTGGTTGTTAAAGAGACCGGGATCGGATATTGTCATACTCTCCGCCAATACCGAAAACCACTTTAACAATTGTGTACATGGTGGAGATTCCAGAAATGAAGTAGGATGGTTTGGCGAACGATTCTGTATGAGGTATTTACGTGACCCTGACTCCCGTGAGTCACCTTGATGTGGCTAAAACAAAAGCTATACCGGGCCAAGTGAGGTCATTCCTCCGATCGGACACATTTCTTCGATACTATATTCTGACTTTGTGATTGATTTGGTGGCCACCTTTGATTTTGATTTGGGAGTGTGTTTCGAGGTGGGCGGTAGTAGCTGCTATGCGTTACCACCAGTCCGGGACTGCAATTGGTATATCTACCCTAGCATTGCCTCGAGTGCTGTGTTCACATGCCCTATTGCACCTTTTACGAGTTTGGTTTGTACCATACCCATGGAGTGCCCTCTGATAGCCGCTAGTTGACGGAGGAGTTACGGTACTGTATAGACTATGGGAATATATAAAAATGTGTTAAGGGGGATATGGGTAACGCCTTAACGCTATTTTACCACTTTACTTTACTGTAGACATATTATAATAGTGTATTGTACAACATAGTAGATAGTTTGACGGATCCTTAGGAGATGGAAATCCAGAACATCTCTTAAGTTATTGCACTCATGTTAGACACTGGATAGGAGATGTCAAACCCCGTAAACATCTCTGACGCCGTCACACTCATATTTACCGTTGATTTAACTTACATAAGATCTTTTAGTTATGACTCGAGTGGTTTGACTTTTCAATTCGCTCGGGTCAGTCTGAGCTTTTCAGTTTATCGAAGACTGGTTTCTGGAGGATGAAGACGAAGATTTTGTACTATTATTATGTATTATATTTATTCCACTACATCATGTTGTTCAACTGCATTTATTTATTATTTATTCTTGTTGTATGTAACTCTGATCTGTATTATAAAGGTTTATCAATGTTATTTGTAAACAGCTTCATGAACTGTTTATTTGATTATTATATTTTGTCCTTCCGCTGTGACATGCTGTATTCGTTTTCTTTTATTCTCTGCTTTTTCTTATTTACCCCATAACAATCTGCCCTTTTGAATGGTTTGAGTCTGACATGTGTGTCTGTTTAAAACGTCCAAAAAGGCAGGTCGTTACAGTTGGTATCAGAGCTTTGGTTTAGCGATAACCTTAGCTTTGTGGGGTCTAACTCATATTAAATAGGGTAGTAATACCCTAGAATGAGTCGCTAAGTGTATGTATATAAGAGACCGTATTTGTTAGTGTTGGGCGTGTTCTCACCCAGAAGAGCTCAAGAGCAAGAAGCTGATTCATTCACGCTCGCCTAAGTTCCATCCGGTCTTCAAGACTGCCGAACCAATCTTCTTCAAGACTTCCGAACCAATCTTCCTCAAGGTTGCCGAACCAACCTCCTTCAGACAATGCCGAACCAATCTTCCTCAAGGCTGCCGAACCAACCTCCTTCAGACAATGCCGAACCAACCCTCTTCAAGGCTGCCGAACCAACCTCCTTCAGACAATGCCGAACCAACCCTCTTCAAGGCTGCTGAACCAACCACCTTCAAGTAACTGCCGGACCAACCTCCTTCTAACCTTCGCCGAACCAATTCATCTCCTACCACCGGACCAAACGCTACCGGACCAAGACGTGCCAGGCCAGATCACATCAGCCCAGGCCCACGAGCAGCTATATACATCCAAGGCCCCTGCTCCCAACCTCACTCTATAAATAGAGGGGCAGGGGTACAACAATGGGGACAAGTTTTGAGAGTTCAAGCACGGAAGGAACTTTCAAACAAACAACTTTCTTTTACTTGTATCAAAGCTTTGTACTTGTAATCAAAAGAAAAGAAGAGAAATAACATATAAAGTGGACGTAGGCACATTCTGGCTGAACCACTATAAATTCGCGTGTCTTTTTACAGTTTAGCCCCTGCTTTTCATATATTTGCATAAATCACTCAAATCGCTAAGAACAACATAAGATCTACTAAATCATACAACTTTGAGGTGTTTGTCCATTTTTTGTGCAAACAGTTAGTGTTATAAAGGTTTTATATTGTGTTAATTTGTTCTGTTTTGTATTTATAAATTCTGGTTAGTGCATAGGATGCTATGACATCGATAGGGATTTCTAAACACTTAATAGGGCAGACCGACACAATATTTGTTTTGAAAAATAGGTAAATAAAATAATTTTGCCTATTATATATTTTGTATAGAATATAATAAATTTTATAAATAATATAGTTGGTTATAATATATTTGTTTGTTAGGTAGTGAACTTTATAAATTTTGGTTGGAAAATGAGATTGTAAATAAAATAAATATAAATTTGGAAATGTTAGAATTTAAGTTCCGGGATTTTGACAATTTCTTTCAAAAAGGTTTTGGAGTATAATATTAGTAGTATTTAGAAGAATTTTCCAGTATAAATATTTCAAAATGATTTGAAAGGAATGTTTAAAGGAATTTTGATGGAAATAAGTTCTGTACTCCCCTCTCTGTCGCTGGAAAATAATTTCGGTGATGAGCGCATGCATCATCGACGTTCATTTTCGAGTTTCAAAGTGGGAAGACCATTGTAGTAGTTTACTACACAGTTGTTTTGATAAATAAATCTTAATTTTAATTTCCAAATATGATTTGATATATATAAAGGATATGATTATATATATTATTTTAAATGATTTGAAAATGGAACCCAGTATTTAGTTCTCAGGTTTCTGCAAATTGGAAATTTCAATTATTATAATGAATGGAATCTTGAGTATATTAATAATTGGGAACTTCTAAAAGAAAAATAAGAAATTTGATGTTAAAAAATGATTAATGAAATAGATAAGAAACTAAAATTTTGGAAATTGCAAATAAAAAGAGAGATGAAAATAAGAAATGGTAACCATTTAACATTTTGTCAACTAAATAAATAAAAGAAACTTGGGTAATATTCAACTACATTCTTAAGACATACGTGTGTGTGTATATATATATATATATCTTACCAAATTATTAAAAGTTGAAATGTTAAATATGACATGTAATGGAATATTGTGCAAGTAGTAAATAAAAAGTGTTCAATGGACTTACTTATATAAATGAGAATTCTAATGTTATAAATTGTTATAAACTGAAGTTAATAGTTGAAATGCTACTTATTAAATGTAATTAAAGTGAATAATGTATAAAAAGTGATTATAAGATTAAGTTAACATTTGAGTGATATATAATCAGATTGAATGGAAAGGGTGAATACTGCAAGTAAATAATTATAAACTTGAATCAATATTGAAGCCATTTACAATTAAAATGAGTACTATATTAATTGAATGATTATAACTTCTAAAAACATTGAAATGACTTACAAAATAAATTTAATATCCTATAATACTATATATGAAGAATGAATGTGAAAAGGAGAAATTACTTATAAATGGTAAATTGAATTGTAAAGAAACTTACATAGTATTGTATAATCCAATAATTGAAATAAAAATAACTTGTTTAAGCAATGAATGTGAAAGTAATAAAATGAAAGGAAATAGGACTGTATGAATAAAGGAGGAATGAACTTTTGTAAGTAATAACGAATGTAAATTAATGAAAATAACATTATATGAATGAGAAAAGAAAAGTAAATATGAAAAAAGGGAAATAACATTAAAGGTGAAGTAAACCGAAACAAAATGTATACAATGCTTCAATAATGAATTCATTTATGATCCAAATAATTTAAATGGAAATAACTTATGTAAGCAATGAAGGTAAGTGAGGAAAAGAAAATCGTATTGTATAAATATAAAATGAATTTTGTAAGTGGTAAATGAAAAAGTAATTAAACAAGCATCGTCTGAACAAATGAAAATGAACAGTAAATAATGTGAAAAAAGAGTACTTGAAAATGTGTTGAATTCTTTGTTTGTTGGACTTATGGATTGGTTGGGAAAGGACACTTCTATTTTGTATAGAGGTGTATAAATAATCTATAAAGTTATCTACGACTGTTGAGTGTATGGTTTACTTCATAGTTTGTTTATCATTTTTTATGATTAGAAGTTCTGAACCCGAACAAATCATTTGTTTTTGGTTGCTATGGATGGATGATTGCTCTCTTTGTTGAAAATGATGTTTGTACTGTTGTTTGCAATGACTGTTGTTATATTGTGATGTTTTGTTTGTTATTTATTGAAACAACTTAATATTCACTTTCATATAATTATTAACTTCTTTGAATCATATAAGTGAAATACAGGTATGGAGGCAATAGCTACTACTTTTGGTTTCATAAAATAAGCGTTGTTTGCCCGACAAATAGGTACGTTCTCCGAATACGGTTTTCTAGCGATATTATATTGTTTTCCCGTGGTTTAGGATATTTTATTTGAAAATATATGACATATATTGTTATTATTGATATTATTTTATCTCCCTGACCTCTCCGTACAAATGAGACTCTGCCGAAATTTTCTGTGGATTTTGGACTTAGAAAATTTTATGAAATGTTCTGAACCCGAAAATCACTCGCAACTCCTCACCGTCTCTCTCCAGACTGCAGTTCTTCCCTCTAACGCAAGCTAGCCCACGTGCTTATCTAGGGTCATTCCGAGGCTTCTTTATTCGCAGACCCGAAGTACGTGCAACCTTCTTTTATGAATGTGAGTTTGTAATGACAGTTGTTGAATAAATTTTATATATAATATTTGTTTACAACCGGTTATCTATGCATTGGTATATACGAGTAAATATGTTAAAGTATATAGTTTATACATGTTAGTGTATATAGTTTACATTCATATAAGGTTATGTATTGTTTATATGTATTAATTTATACATATTATTATAGCTTACATTCGTTTAGTTTATGAACCTGCTTTGTTATATATGCCAGTTGGTATATATAAGTCAGTGCTTCGATTAACATTGATACAGATCTTGTTGTTTGAAAATATCATATAAGAAGTAACGTTGGAATAAATGTTATTCACCTGGATCGGTTAGTTATAATAGAAAGGCTTTTGAATGTATATTTTATAATAGTATATATAAGTTTATCATGTTATACATGTGATCATAGGAATATAAAACTTGTAGCAACATACGTTAGTATGCATCATATATTGGTTAATGATATTTATATTGTTAGTTATATAGGAGCTGGCGTTATTGTTTTCAAAAAAAAAAACCACTAAAGTAGCGTGTGTTCAAGAGTTTAACTCTCACTTTCATTTATATTGTTAGTTATATAGGAGCTGTTTGGCCTGGTCCGAAACCATCAATCTTAGTTGGATGTTGGCACTCCCAATCTCCTCTCCGGCCTTAACTAGTCGGGCATGATGCCCCATCAGCTTCCTAGTCTCCTCCGCCACCCGATCAATATTAGCCTTGGCCTCGTCTCCCATGGTAACTATCCGAGTGGTAAGTAGATCAAGATCTAAGGACTTAGCCTCATCAAGCACCCGTACCATGGGATTGCGGGGAAGAAGGTGCTCACCAGTAACCTCGTCAAAGGTAATGTCGTGGGAACTTGGATCCAGATCAGGATGACCCGCAAATGGATTACGAGCCAAGTCAGGACGGTCGACATGAGTAACAGAAGGGTTTCCGGACGGGTGCAGAGAAGGTGCAAACTCGCTGTCCTCCTCCGTGATATCATGAAGAGGCTGAGCCGGGAGCTGAGGACCGGGCGAAGGTTCGGATAAAGGTCGACTCCTCTTTTTCTGCTGAATACCCTCTTCGATAACCTCTGTGGTTGTACAAACCCTGGGAAGGAGTAGGATACTGCAATAAGTCCTGGATTTCATTCCAGGACGGGAGCGGGTCATAAAATATTCCTAAGTCCCTATCATAAATGGAGCCCGCAGGAATCAAAAGTTCACCTTGAGTCGTCGGAGCCACCTTGGCTAGGATAGTCTGAGGAGGCTCGCTTGAGCCAGTTCCAGCCTTGTCAGTTTTCCCAGTTTTCTCTACCAAAGCCGGATCTTCGTCCAGCCCCTCGAAAGCCTGGTGGAACGCATCATCCGTCCACTCCTGAATCTCACCCGCTTGCCCAGGAAGCAAGGCCCCGATGCCATCGCCACCTTTATCACCTTCCCGACCGTCTCCACCCTCACCTCTTTCCTCCTCTATGTCTTCCTCGTCCTGGGTAAGTGGACAATTGCTGGGGGAGGGACCGTCCGACTTCTTGAGTTTCTTACCTCCGACGGCTGGAGGTTTTGTGAAAGGTTTCCTCTTGCTACTCTCTATCGTAACACCTCCCCTAGTCTGAGCAGCCACCCTCTCCTCCGCCGTTTCCCTCAGCTTGACTACTGACTGCTGTGGCAGGATTAAGTTATACTCCAGGAGGGTCGCATTTCTGATCAGGAAGGCAGATGATCTATACTTCCCGAGAATAGCTTCTATCTCAGCCGCCATCTGAACCAGGCGGTCAGTCTCCACAATCGCAAAGCCACCTGTCGCTAGCAAAAAATGAGAAAGTATGAGAAGAAGCATCGCAATCGGAATGGAAATTATAAGTAAAAGCATCAACTTACATCCAGAAGTAAAGCGCCGAATTGAAACGGAGTCGTCCCTGACAAAGAACCACTCCTTCTTGAACATGCTGAATTTAGAATACAAATCCAAGACCGGCTTGAAGGTCACAGCTGACTCCAAGCTAATGTATGGGGACCCCTTCTTATAGCCCCTCAGATTATATAGATACCGGATCTCCCGGTTGGAAGGAGCACGACCACACTTCCTCTGGAAAATGACAAAGAGGCTCACCAATATAGCATAGGAGTTGGGTTGAAGCTGGAAGGGGGCCACCTTTAGATATGTGAGGAAGCTGGCTATCCAAGCGTTAAGAGGAGGAATTGCACCACACATGCAGTGGTATCTGCTATAGGCGAAGTACCCTTCAGGAGGATCGTACGGCATAACTTCTCTCCCTGGCAACAGCAAGTGCGCCCTATTAATTCCAAAAGATCGGGAAATGACAACAAGTTGCTCCTCCTTGAGGGAGCTAGGAAAGCAATCGGGCGGGGAGTTCAGAAGCTCCTGAGGGCCGTACCCGTCCACTAGTGATCTCGGGGTAGATCCATGACGTTCCGGACCTGGCTGAACAGGGGGCACTGAGGAAGTTTCTCCTTCGCCCTGGGACTTCTTTTTATCCGAGCGGGTTTCTGCTTTTCGAGACATTATCTGCAACATAGGAAAGACAGGTTATTAGAACAAAGGATATAAACAGGCAAAATTTTCAAGGTCATTCGGCATTCACATCACTCAAGTTCGTTCGGCATTCACGTGTGCAAGGTCATTCGGCATTCACATCACTCAAGTTCGTTCGGCATTCACGTACGCAAGTTTATTCGGCACTTCACATACGCAAGTTCGTTCGGCATTCATGTACGCAAGTTCATTCAGCATTTCACATTCGCAAATTCATTCGGCATTCAGTCAAGTTCATTCGGCGAATGGAAGTCGAATACCTGATTCGGCAGTAGGATAAAAACTGATTCGGTTGTTTGAATTTGTCTCGTTCGGTAGAAGGTACCAAAGCCCCAGGCCCTTATTTATAGGCAAGCGTAGATGACCGGACCGGTCGAAAAAAAAACAAAGCACGGCACATGCCGGCATATGCCCCACTTTGGGGGGCAAATGTTGGGCGTGTTCTCACCCAGAAGAGCTCAAGAGCAAGAAGCTGATTCATTCACGCTCGCCTAAGTTCCATCCGGTCTTCAAGACTGCCGAAC
Organism: Allium fistulosum; assembly: GCA_030737815.1. Lineage (NCBI taxonomy): Eukaryota > Viridiplantae > Streptophyta > Magnoliopsida > Asparagales > Amaryllidaceae > Allium > Allium fistulosum. The sequence goes on from CM060908.1 coordinate 915,416,403, forward strand.
CAATCTTCTTCAAGACTGCCGAACCAATCTTCCTCAAGGTTGCCGAACCAACCTCCTTCAGACAATGCCGAACCAATCTTCCTCAAGGCTGCCGAACCAACCTCCTTCAGACAATGCCGAACCAACCCTCTTCAAGGCTGCCGAACCAACCTCCTTCAGACAATGCCGAACCAACCCTCTTCAAGGCTGCCGAACCAACCACCTTCAAGTAACTGCCGGACCAACCTCCTTCTAACCTTCGCCGAACCAATTCATCTCCTACCACCGGACCAAACGCTACCGGACCAAGACGTGCCAGGCCAGATCACATCAGCCCAGGCCCACCAGCAGCTATATACATCCAAGGCCCCTGCTCCCAACCTCACTCTATAAATAGAGGGGCAGGGGTACAACAATGGGGACAAGTTTTGAGAGTTCAAGCACGGAAGGAACTTTCAAACAAACAACTTTCTTTTACTTGTATCAAAGCTTTGTACTTGTAATCAAAAGAAAAGAAGAGAAATAACATATAAAGTGGACGTAAGCACATTCTGGCTGAACCACTATAAATTCGCGTGTCTTTTTACAGTTTAGCCCCTGCTTTTCATATATTTGCATAAATCACTCAAATCGCTAAAAACAACATAAGATCTACTAAATCATACAACTTTGAGGTGTTTGTCCATTTTTTGTGCAAACATTTTTGGTGCTTTCACTGAGAAATAGAAGCTCGAAGCTTCAGCTTCATCCGCTTAACAAGTTTTCCTAACAGCATCGTCCGCCACTTGGAAAACATGCCTCCCAAACAGAGAAAAGATGTTAACAAAGGAAAAAACATCGCATCCAGCAGCCTTCCAGATCCAGCTGTCACGAATCAAGTAAATCGTCCTCCTCCAGCAACAGTAACAAATGAAGAACAGACCAACCCAACCACTCCTGCCACAGAACAACCTGTAGTAATTACTAAGGCAGATTTGGACAGAGTTGTGGTTGAAGTAACTAACCGCTTCACGTCCCAGCAGGAAGCCTTGGTGGACCATCTCATGTCACGCTTAAGGGACGCTGAAGAATCCAACCGCAACACTGAATCATGGGGCGAGTCCCAGTCTGGAGGATCTCAGAGACAGCAAAGATCTTCCTTCTTCGAAGGAGCTAACGGCAGAAGTAGCCATGGTAGGAGTCGAGATCGAGCACAGCCCGAAGTTAGGCCTGAGGAAACGTTTGGTACCGAACCCAACGAGGGAGGTACCGGGCGAAGGTCAACTGTAGCTGAGCCGGTCATGCTGCCTAACCACAGAAACGCCAGTGAACGGGGCCGAGCTAGAGTCCAGCCCGAAGTTGGACCTGAGGAAGTGCTTAGATCAGAACCCAGCAGGGGGAGATCGAGGCAAGGGCCAACTGTAGCTGACCCGAGCATGCTCCCAGAAGATCAAAGGCAGCCACTGGAAAATATGAGGAATGATAGACGATACCATCCCTACAGGTCATCTGGACGGAATCAATCCCACAGAACAGAACCAAACTCATTTCTATCTTCTCCAAGTTCTGATGAAAGGATGGCACGCTTATTCAGAGAGTTTGTCCAACGGGAGCAAAGAGATCGAGGGATAGGCGCTAGGGTAACCAGCCCTTTCGCCCGCAATATCGAAATTGCTATCACCCCCCGAGAATGGAAGATGCCAACAATGGAACCCTACAAAGGAGCCTCCGATCCTGTTGTACACTTACAGAGGTACACGCAGCATATGCTCATGAGTGGAGCGACAGAGGGAGTACTGTGCAAATGCTTTCCGCTCTTCTTAGCAGATCTTGCTACCTCCTGGTTCTGTCATCTACCCCAGGGATCCATCAGCTCGTGGGAAATGTTGAAAGAAAAATTTATCAGTCAGTTCCGCATTCATGTGGAGCAACCTAAGGACGCTTATTCCTTATCCAGCGTCAAACAGAAACCTGGAGAAAAGCTGCAGCAATACCTAACTAGATTCAACGCCGCAGTAGCCGCAGTCCAAGATGCCGATGAGAAGCTTATCCTAATGGCCCTCTGTAGTGGTGTGCATCCGGACACTAAATTTGCTAGAAGGTTGACAAAAGAAAAACCAGCTACTTTACCCGATTTCTTCCATGAAGCCGGGAAATACATGAGGCTTGAGGATGCTGCCGTTGAGGGGCAGTCAGGACAGCAAAATAAGACAACCCATGGCAACGCCCCTGCTGTGGCAAGGGACGTTCGAAGAAATGATTCCAGAGACAATGCTGGGGGCAAGAAGGGAGAAAAGCGCCTATATCGGCCAGGACCAAGATTCGACACTTACACTCCTTTGAACGAGACCGTCGAAAATATCTTCCTTGCCACCCAAGGCGAAGTTAGATACAAACGCCCACCATACAAGAAGGAATCAGATAACGCGCAGAAGTCTGGAAAGTTCTGCCGCTTCCACGAATCTCACGGGCATGATACCAACGAATGCCATCATCACCAAGATCTGATTGAGGAACACATCAGAAGAAAGAAGCTGGAACGTTATGTAAAAAGTTAGGACAGGACCCCAGCTCCTGCCAATGAAAACCCAAGGCTACCCTCACCAGGGGCCGACAGAGGAAACCACAACGCTGGCAGCTCTAGTCAAGAAAAGATAGTGGTCCATACCATCTCAGGAGGGCCACACATCGCAGACAGAAGCTGGAAGGAGATGGAAAGGTACGAAAAGTCGCTTAGAGACAATAAAGACTATGTCAATTCGGTTATAGAAGAACGCCACCCGAAGCGGAAAGAAAGTGATGACATCACATTCGGTAAGCGTGACCTAGAAGGAAGACAGTACCCTTACATAGATCCCATGGTTATCTCTGCCCGACTCGGTCCCGCCGAAGTTTACCGAATCCTGGTAGATACTGGAAGCTCAGTAAACATCCTGTTCAAACACGCATTCGATAAAATGAAGCTATCAATGAAGGATGTATCTCCTTGCGATAAACCATTACACGGTTTCACTGGAGATGCGAAGATGCCTCTCGGACAACTGAACCTCTTTGTTGAGATTGGAAGCCATCCCCGCTCTGTTGTACGGAAACAGACATTTGTGCTAATAGAAAACCGTTCGGCCTACAACGCCTTCTTAGGAAGGTCAGCTTTGTCTGATTTCCAAATTGTCCTAGCCCCATGGTGCCTAAAGATGAAATTTCCAACGGACAATGGAGTAGGGGAAGTAGAAGGAGACCAGGACGTTGCTCGAGACTGCTATGTGACTGAACTTCGCAACAACCACAGGAAGGATAAAGGGAAGGGTGTAGAGATTGCCCTCTGCACAAAAAGTCTGGAAGCATAGCAACTAAAGAAAGCCCCTCCTCTTCGATATACCAGCGACCCTTTCAATGAATTAGACCCTAGGGACAAAGAGGAGGAGGCCACCGCTGAGCCTGCAGAGGCTATGGAGTTTATATCTGTAGACAAGCACGACTCAAGCAGACTATTGAAAATTGGGTCCCAACTAAAAGCCGAATTGAAGGAACAACTCATCGATTTTCTCCGCCACAACTTGGATGTATTCGCTTGGTCACACGCTGACATGACCGGAATCTCCCCCGACATAGCATGCCACGTATTAAACATTGATCCTACCAAGGCGCCTGTAAAACAAAAAAAGAGAAGTATGGGGGCAGAGCGATCAGCAGCCCTCGATGAAGAAGTAAAGAATCTACTCGCCAATGACTTCATACGAGAAGCTGTTTACCCGGAATGGATCGCCAACCCGGTACTGGTAAAGAAGGCTAATGGGAAGTAGCGGACCTGCATCGACTTCTCCAACCTAAACGACGCCTGCCCAAAGGATTGCTTCCCACTTCCCAGAATCGACCAACTTGTAGACAGCACAGCCGGGCACGAGCTCCTATCTTTTATGGACGCATACTCAGGATATAACCAAATTCCTATGCATGCTCCCGACCAAGACCACACTAGCTTCATCACCGACCGGGGTTTGTACTGCTATAAGGTAATGCCTTTCGGACTTAAAAATGCAGGAGCCACCTACCAGCGTCTCGTCAACAAGATGTTTGCGGGGCTAATAGGACAAACTATGGAAGTATATGTGGACGACATGCTGGTGAAATCACGGAAAGCCAAAGATCACGTAAGCCACCTAGGCGAAATGTTCCAGGTACTTCGACAGTATGGAATGAAGTTGAATCCACTAAAGTGCTCTTTCGGAGTATCATCGGGAAAATTCTTAGGGTTCATCGTCCATGCCCGAGGGATTGAAGCAAACCCTGAACAAGTCCGAGCGCTAAGGGATATCAAGATACCTTCCACCCGAAAGGAAATGCAAAGCCTAAATGGAAAAGTGGCCGCCCTAAGCCGATTCATCTCCAAGGCAACGGACAAGTGCGTCCCCTTTTTCGAAGCTCTAAAGAAAGATAAAGGAAAGTTCGAATGGACGGACGAATGCTTAACCGCTTTCCTTAACCTAATCGAACACCTCCAGAAACCACCGGTACTCTCGACTCCAAGCGAAGGCGAAGAATTATATCTATACCTTGCTGTGTCATCTCACGCTCTAAGCGCTGCCTTGGTAAGGGAAGACAACCGCACGCAACGACCAGTTTACTTCGTCAGCAAAAGGTTTACTGGGGCAGAAGTCAGATATCCTAAACTTGAGAAGTTAGCATACTGTTTACTAATCACATCACAGAAATTGCGTCACTACTTCCAGTCTCATTCCATCAAAGTTCTGACCGATCAACCGCTAAGGCAGGTACTCCATCGTCCCGACACTTCTGGGCGATTACTTAAATGGTGCATTGAACTGAGTCAGTATGATATCACCTATCACCCTCGCACCGCCATCAAGGGACAGGCCATGGCTGATTTCATTGTAGAGTTCACTACCAACGAAGATCAGGAGCAATTGGAAATAACAGAAGATATCAAGTGGAATCTCTTTGTAGATGGTGCATCAAATGAACAAGGCTCGGGGGCAGGTGTGGTAATAATCACTCCCAGGGGAAACAAACTGCACTATGCTATAAGGTTGGAGTTCGCTGCCACCAACAACGATGCAGAATATGAAGCAGTGATAGCTGGACTAGAAATTGCCATAGAAATCGGGGCCAATTCTTTGTGTCTTCACAGCGATTCTCAACTTATTGTTAATCAAATACTAGGAGAATTCCAAGCTCGAGAAGAACGACTCATAGCATATCTAAAGAAGACCAAGTTACTTCTCAGCCGATTGGACCACTACTTAGTCAAACATATCCCTCGGGAGGAGAACCGAGAGGCCGACGAATTAGCAAAGCAAGCAAGTGTGAGAGACATCACCATCTTCGGGGCAGTAACCATCTCAAAGAAACTGGCCCCAAGTTTTGAGCAAGTAAATCTGATAGCTGCAACCGAAGAAGCAACTTGGACGACTCCCATCCGAGACTACCTACAAAGTGGCACTCTACCCAACGGGCGTAACGAAGTCAAGAAATTCTTGAGGAAAGCATCCCGCTACACAATACAAGAAGACATCCTCTATCGGCGTGGATTCTCAAACCCGTTATTAAGGTGTGTCGCCGGGAGAGAAGCCAAGGAAATCTTATCCAACATCCATCAGGGGAGCTGCGGAGATCACACCGGAGGGCAAACATTAGCAAAAAAGATACTCCGATACGGATATTTCTGGCCCACCTTAAGCAAGGACGCCTTAGATTTCGTCAAGAAGTGTGACAGATGCCAGAAATTTGCTAAGATTCCACGGCTACCAACAACTGAGATTACTCAAATGACCAGCCCTTGGCCCTTCGCAATATAGGGAATTGACTTAATCGGCGAGCTACCGATGGGCCGAGGCGGGGCCAAATATGCTATAGTGGCAGTTGATTATTTCACCAAATGGGTGGAAGCGGAACCTCTGAATAAAGTATCTTCAGCAAAAGTTATTAACTTCTTAATCAAAAATGTTCTATGTAGGTACGGGATCCCACTCAAAATCATATCAGACAATGGACTTCAGTTTGACAGCGAGGAATTCGCCAACTGGTGCCAAGAACACAGAATTCATAAAAGCTTCTCATCCGTAGCATATCCCCAGGCAAACGGACAAGTCGAAGCAGTCAACAAAATTCTGAAAACTTTGATAAAAAAGAAGCTCGAATAGTCAAAGGGCGCCTGGGTGGATGAACTCCCTACGGCACTGTGGGCCTACCGCACATCTTTCAGAACATCAACGGGGCACACTCCTTTCTCTTTGGCATACGGATCGGAGGCTATGCTCCCAGTTGAAACCATTGTGCCTTCCCACCGTAGCATCCACTATAACCCGGAAGAGAATGAAGAGCTCCTCCACATGTCTTTGGATCTAGTTGAGGAGAGAAGAAATGATGCAGTCCTTAAAACAGCAGCCGACAAGTAGAAAGTGGCAGCGCAATACAACTCCAAAGTCAAGCATCGTACCTTACAAGAAGGGGATCTTGTCCTCAAGCGAATCTTCCCTCGCCCCGGAGCACTAGACCCAATCTGGGATGGACCATATGTAATTCATAAAGATCTCCACAACGGAGCCTATATTTTGTCAACAGTGGACGGAGAGGTGTTCCAAAGGGCATGGAACATCCAGCACCTCCGTCGATACTTTTCTTAACTTGTACTGCCCATATGAAGTGAATTAAGAAAGAGAATCAGTGGACGTAGGCCTTTTCATGCCGAACCACTTTAAAAAACTTTGTCTCTTTTTTTTAACTTGTTCCTTTATATCTTGGCTACTTGTTAACTTTATCCTTTTCTGTTGAACAAAATCCTACGCGTATAGCATCTCCACTCAAAGCACTCCACGGCGCAACTTCACCTGGGCAAAACCTAACAGGTACTATGCGAATCTATGCCCTCGCCAATGAGACACTTTTGCTCCAGCATCCCTCTGCTGCGGGTTAACTCATTGCTCGCGACGGCCCTTAAAGCCAACTGTAATGAGCCGATTATAAGCCACCGAGAAGGCCGACTATAGCCGAGGCAGCTCATTACGGCGTTAGGCTCGCTGGCAACTGTGAACCGACTATAAGCCCCAACATAAGGTGTGGCCAGCCAGGGGCAGTCCACAGTTGACGATCGGCACCCACGCTAGCCGGCCACAGTAAATCGAATAATACCCATGATTACGGGCCATAACGGCCCGGGTAGTTACTGTGCGCGATCTCGGCTCCGATGTGTCTTAAGTGCGGCTGTGGTAAAAAAGAATTAACTCCCCGCGGAGGCGTAAGATGGGTGACAAATGTCTCCAAGACCCACAGCTAGGGAAAGTGACTACAAAACCCGTTTGCCACGAACTTAAGCACATCGAAGGCCTTCCGTGATTGGAAGTTTTACTATTTCACATATTTCAATTTTACTTAAAAAGCTTTCCTCCTATCCTCTATAACAATCCATGAAGTACATGATACAGAGTAGGAGATACTCGCCAATGGATGCAGAGATTCACAATCGGATGGCAGGGCATTCAACTGCTTTCCATGCTCGGTCATACAAGATATTCGAAACTGCCATCTACAAACAGAACATGAAAGGCGGTATTTTCTTCCTTTATGTGCAAATGCATGACTATAATTTGTTCACACCACACACTAACATTGCAAGTCATGGAATTATGTCTTAAACCAGAACCCGACATCAAACACAATTTAATTACAAGAATATACATAGCTATATTTCTCATACGACATGCCAAAATAACAGCAAACATTCAAAAGATGACAAAATCAACTTAAGTTAAAGAATTACACGTCAAAAATAAGACTATTTATTACAAGTGGCAAAATATTACAACCTAAAGGCTACTTTACTATTTTTCGACTAACATATACAACACTGTCAAATCCACAAAAAGAGTTTTTCCAGGTATAATCAAGGGGCCGGCTGCAGTGGAGCTTTATCCTTGTCCTGTTGACCCCCTGTCCAGTCAGAAAAAGGATTCATTAGCAATAAGCAACCAAGTTGTTGGAGAAACTAAAAAGGGAGACTTACCAGCGCCTGCTTCCTGACTATCTTGATCGTCATCCTCTACCTGCACGCCTACCTCCTCAGCGGCAAGCAACCGCATGCCTTCCTTCACCGCCACCTTCTCCTCCTTGGCAAACTGAGCAGTGACCGCATCCATGCTGAAGACCACGCCACCATCTTTATCCGCATCGGCCTTAGCCTCCTCCAAAGCCCGAAGATAGATCTTAGCCATGCCCTAGGATAATCATCCATCCAAGATAGGTTGCCCTGCTTCCAAGTTCGGAAGTACATGTCCTGAAGCATTTCATCCATCATCCCTTCATTCTCCTCAAACTCCCTCATCCGGGCCTCGGAAGCCGACAACCTTCCAACAGCAGCTTATCTCTCCAAACGGTATCTCGAGCAGTCAGCCTGAAGGGATTTCCGCATCGCCTCCATCTCCTCCTTCAGCCTAACCTGAGCGAGCTCTGCGGCTTCAAGCTTCCCCGACAGCTCCTCTACCCGCTCAAGATCCGCCCTCCGAACCTCATCCACGGTCGAGATGGCCATATTTATCTATTCCTTGCAGGCGGCCTCCATCTTCCGCAGTTCCGCCTTACTAGCCTCCTCCATAGCCTTCCTCAATCGCCCGGAGGCAGCCTCATGCTGAGAAATCTGAATGGCCTGGTCAGCGAGCTGTTTGGCCTGGTCCGAAACCATCAATCTTAGTTGGATGTTGGCACTCCCAATCTCCTCTCCGGCCTTAACTAGCCGGGCATGATGCCCCATCAGCTTCCTAGTCTCCTCCGCCACCCGATCAATATTAGCCTTGGCCTCGTCTCCCATGGTAACTATCCGAGTGGTAAGTAGATCAAGATCTAAGGACTTAGCCTCATCAAGCACCCGTACCATGGGATTGCGGGGAAGAAGGTGCTCACCAGTAACCTCGTCAAAGGTAATGTCGTGGGAACTTGGATCCAGATCAGGATGACCCGCAAATGGATTACGAGCCAAGTCAGGACGGTCGACATGAGTAACAGAAGGGTTTCCGGACGGGTGCAGAGAAGGTGCAAACTCGCTGTCCTCCTCCGTGATATCATGAAGAGGCTGAGCCGGGAGCTGAGGACCGGGCGAAGGTTCGGATAAAGGACGACTCCTCTTTTTCTGCTGAATACCCTCTTCGATAACCTCTGTGGTTGTACAAACCCTGGGAAGGAGTAGGATACTGCAATAAGTCCTGGATTTCATTCCAGGACGGGAGCGGGTCATAAAATATTCCTAAGTCCCTATCATAAATGGAGCCCGCAGGAATCAAAAGTTCACCTTGAGTCGTCGGAGCCACCTTGGCTAGGATAGTCTGAGGAGGCTCGCTTGAGCCAGTTCCAGCCTTGTCAGTTTTCCCAGTTTTCTCTACCAAAGCCGGATCTTCGTCCAGCCCCTCGAAAGCCTGGTGGAACGCATCATCCGTCCACTCCTGAATCTCACCCGCTTGCCCAGGAAGCAAGGCCCCGATGCCATCGCCACCTTTATCACCTTCCCGACCGTCTCCACCCTCACCTCTTTCCTCCTCTATGTCTTCCTCGTCCTGGGTAAGTGGACAATTGCTGGGGGAGGGACCGTCCGACTTCTTGAGTTTCTTACCTCCGACGGCTGGAGGTTTTGTGAAAGGTTTCCTCTTGCTACTCTCTATCGTAACACCTCCCCTAGTCTGAGCAGCCACCCTCTCCTCCGCCGTTTCCCTCAGCTTGACTACTGACTACTGTGGCAGGATTAAGTTATACTCCAGGAGGGTCGCATTTCTGATCAGGAAGGCAGATGATCTATACTTCCCGAGAATAGCTTCTATCTCAGCCGCCATCTGAACCAGGCGGTCAGTCTCCACAATCGCAAAGCCACCTGTCGCTAGCAAAAAATGAGAAAGTATGAGAAGAAGCATCGCAATCGGAATGGAAATTATAAGTAAAAGCATCAACTTACATCCAGAAGTAAAGCGCCAAATTGAAACGGAGTCGTCCCTGACAAAGAACCACTCCTTCTTGAACATGCTGAATTTAGAATACAAATCCAAGACCGGCTTGAAGGTCACAGCTGACTCCAAGCTAATGTATGGGGACCCCTTCTTATAGCCCCTCAGATTATATAGATACCGGATCTCCCGGTTGGAAGGAGCACGACCACACTTCCTCTGGAAAATGACAAAGAGGCTCACCAATATAGCATAGGAGTTGGGTTGAAGCTGGAAGGGGGCCACCTTTAGATATGTGAGGAAGCTGGCTATCCAAGCGTTAAGAGGAGGAATTGCACCACACATGCAGTGGTATCTGCTATAGGCGAAGTACCCTTCAGGAGGATCGTACGGCATAACTTCTCTCCCTGGCAACAGCAAGTGCGCCCTATTAATTCCAAAAGATCGGGAAATGACAACAAGTTGCTCCTCCTTGAGGGAGCTAGGAAAGCAATCGGGCGGGGAGTTCAGAAGCTCCTGAGGGCCGTACCCGTCCACTAGTGATCTCGGGGTAGATCCATGACGTTCCGGACCTGGCTGAACAGGGGGCACTGAGGAAGTTTCTCCTTCGCCCTGGGACTTCTTTTTATCCGAGCGGGTTTCTGCTTTTCGAGACATTATCTGCAACATAGGAAAGACAGGTTATTAGAACAAAGGATATAAACAGGCAAAATTTTCAAGGTCATTCGGCATTCACATCACTCAAGTTCGTTCGGCATTCACGTGTGCAAGGTCATTCGGCATTCACATCACTCAAGTTCGTTCGGCATTCACGTACGCAAGTTTATTCGGCACTTCACATACGCAAGTTCGTTCGGCATTCATGTACGCAAGTTCATTCAGCATTTCACATTCGCAAATTCATTCGGCATTCAGTCAAGTTCATTCGGCGAATGGAAGTCGAATACCTGATTCGGCAGTAGGATAAAAACTGATTCGGTTGTTTGAATTTGTCTCGTTCGGTAGAAGGTACCAAAGCCCCAGGCCCTTATTTATAGGCAAGCGTAGATGACCGGACCGGTCGAAAAAAAAACAAAGCACGGCACATGCCGGCATATGCCCCACTTTGGGGGGCAAATGTTGGGCGTGTTCTCACCCAGAAGAGCTCAAGAGCAAGAAGCTGATTCATTCACGCTCGCCTAAGTTCCATCCGGTCTTCAAGACTGCCGAACCAATCTTCTTCAAGACTGCCGAACCAATCTTCCTCAAGGTTGCCGAACCAACCTCCTTCAGACAATGCCGAACCAATCTTCCTCAAGGCTGCCGAACCAACCTCCTTCAGACAATGCCGAACCAACCCTCTTCAAGGCTGCCGAACCAACCTCCTTCAGACAATGCCGAACCAACCCTCTTCAAGGCTGCCGAACCAACCACCTTCAAGTAACTGCCGGACCAACCTCCTTCTAACCTTCGCCGAACCAATTCATCTCCTACCACCGGACCAAACGCTACCGGACCAAGACGTGCCAGGCCAGATCACATCAGCCCAGGCCCACCAGCAGCTATATACATCCAAGGCCCCTGCTCCCAACCTCACTCTATAAATAGAGGGGCAGGGGTACAACAATGGGGACAAGTTTTGAGAGTTCAAGCACGGAAGGAACTTTCAAACAAACAACTTTCTTTTACTTGTATCAAAGCTTTGTACTTGTAATCAAAAGAAAAGAAGAGAAATAACATATAAAGTGGACGTAGGCACATTCTGGCTGAACCACTATAAATTCGCGTGTCTTTTTACAGTTTAGCCCCTGCTTTTCATATATTTGCATAAATCACTCAAATCGCTAAGAACAACATAAGATCTACTAAATCATACAACTTTGAGGTGTTTGTCCATTTTTTGTGCAAACAGTTAGTGTTATAAAGGTTTTATATTGTGTTAATTTGTTCTGTTTTGTATTTATAAATTCTGGTTAGTGCATAGGATGCTATGACATCGATAGGGATTTCTAAACACTTAATAGGGCAGACCGACACAATATTTGTTTTGAAAAATAGGTAAATAAAATAATTTTGCCTATTATATATTTTGTATAGAATATAATAAATTTTATAAATAATATAGTTGGTTATAATATATTTGTTTGTTAGGTAGTGAACTTTATAAATTTTGGTTGGAAAATGAGATTGTAAATAAAATAAATATAAATTTGGAAATGTTAGAATTTAAGTTCCGGGATTTTGACAATTTCTTTCAAAAAGGTTTTGGAGTATAATATTAGTAGTATTTAGAAGAATTTTCCAGTATAAATATTTCAAAATGATTTGAAAGGAATGTTTAAAGGAATTTTGATGGAAATAAGTTCTGTACTCCCCTCTCTGTCGCTGGAAAATAATTTCGGTGATGAGCGCATGCATCATCGACGTTCATTTTCGAGTTTCAAAGTGGGAAGACCATTGTAGTAGTTTACTACACAGTTGTTTTGATAAATAAATCTTAATTTTAATTTCCAAATATGATTTGATATATATAAAGGATATGATTATATATATTATTTTAAATGATTTGAAAATGGAACCCAGTATTTAGTTCTCAGGTTTCTGCAAATTGGAAATTTCAATTATTATAATGAATGGAATCTTGAGTATATTAATAATTGGGAACTTCTAAAAGAAAAATAAGAAATTTGATGTTAAAAAATGATTAATGAAATAGATAAGAAACTAAAATTTTGGAAATTGCAAATAAAAAGAGAGATGAAAATAAGAAATGGTAACCATTTAACATTTTGTCAACTAAATAAATAAAAGAAACTTGGGTAATATTCAACTACATTCTTAAGACATACGTGTGTGTGTATATATATATATATCTTACCAAATTATTAAAAGTTGAAATGTTAAATATGACATGTAATGGAATATTGTGCAAGTAGTAAATAAAAAGTGTTCAATGGACTTACTTATATAAATGAGAATTCTAATGTTATAAATTGTTATAAACTGAAGTTAATAGTTGAAATGCTACTTATTAAATGTAATTAAAGTGAATAATGTATAAAAAGTGATTATAAGATTAAGTTAACATTTGAGTGATATATAATCAGATTGAATGGAAAGGGTGAATACTGCAAGTAAATAATTATAAACTTGAATCAATATTGAAGCCATTTACAATTAAAATGAGTACTATATTAATTGAATGATTATAACTTCTAAAAACATTGAAATGACTTACAAAATAAATTTAATATCCTATAATACTATATATGAAGAATGAATGTGAAAAGGAGAAATTACTTATAAATGGTAAATTGAATTGTAAAGAAACTTACATAGTATTGTATAATCCAATAATTGAAATAAAAATAACTTGTTTAAGCAATGAATGTGAAAGTAATAAAATGAAAGGAAATAGGACTGTATGAATAAAGGAGGAATGAACTTTTGTAAGTAATAACGAATGTAAATTAATGAAAATAACATTATATGAATGAGAAAAGAAAAGTAAATATGAAAAAAGGGAAATAACATTAAAGGTGAAGTAAACCGAAACAAAATGTATACAATGCTTCAATAATGAATTCATTTATGATCCAAATAATTTAAATGGAAATAACTTATGTAAGCAATGAAGGTAAGTGAGGAAAAGAAAATCGTATTGTATAAATATAAAATGAATTTTGTAAGTGGTAAATGAAAAAGTAATTAAACAAGCATCGTCTGAACAAATGAAAATGAACAGTAAATAATGTGAAAAAAGAGTACTTGAAAATGTGTTGAATTCTTTGTTTGTTGGACTTATGGATTGGTTGGGAAAGGACACTTCTATTTTGTATAGAGGTGTATAAATAATCTATAAAGTTATCTACGACTGTTGAGTGTATGGTTTACTTCATAGTTTGTTTATCATTTTTTATGATTAGAAGTTCTGAACCCGAACAAATCATTTGTTTTTGGTTGCTATGGATGGATGATTGCTCTCTTTGTTGAAAATGATGTTTGTACTGTTGTTTGCAATGACTGTTGTTATATTGTGATGTTTTGTTTGTTATTTATTGAAACAACTTAATATTCACTTTCATATAATTATTAACTTCTTTGAATCATATAAGTGAAATACAGGTATGGAGGCAATAGCTACTACTTTTGGTTTCATAAAATAAGCGTTGTTTGCCCGACAAATAGGTACGTTCTCCGAATACGGTTTTCTAGCGATATTATATTGTTTTCCCGTGGTTTAGGATATTTTATTTGAAAATATATGACATATATTGTTATTATTGATATTATTTTATCTCCCTGACCTCTCCGTACAAATGAGACTCTGCCGAAATTTTCTGTGGATTTTGGACTTAGAAAATTTTATGAAATGTTCTGAACCCGAAAATCACTCGCAACTCCTCACCGTCTCTCTCCAGACTGCAGTTCTTCCCTCTAACGCAAGCTAGCCCACGTGCTTATCTAGGGTCATTCCGAGGCTTCTTTATTCGCAGACCCGAAGTACGTGCAACCTTCTTTTATGAATGTGAGTTTGTAATGACAGTTGTTGAATAAATTTTATATATAATATTTGTTTACAACCGGTTATCTATGCATTGGTATATACGAGTAAATATGTTAAAGTATATAGTTTATACATGTTAGTGTATATAGTTTACATTCATATAAGGTTATGTATTGTTTATATGTATTAATTTATACATATTATTATAGCTTACATTCGTTTAGTTTATGAACCTGCTTTGTTATATATGCCAGTTGGTATATATAAGTCAGTGCTTCGATTAACATTGATACAGATCTTGTTGTTTGAAAATATCATATAAGAAGTAACGTTGGAATAAATGTTATTCACCTGGATCGGTTAGTTATAATAGAAAGGCTTTTGAATGTATATTTTATAATAGTATATATAAGTTTATCATGTTATACATGTGATCATAGGAATATAAAACTTGTAGCAACATACGTTAGTATGCATCATATATTGGTTAATGATATTTATATTGTTAGTTATATAGGAGCTGGCGTTATTGTTTTCAAAAAAAAAAACCACTAAAGTAGCGTGTGTTCAAGAGTTTAACTCTCACTTTCATTTGCTTGAGAGTACCATCAACTTTCATTTTGCTTAGTGTGTCTTCTACGTTCAGGCCTTCAGAGTTATTTCTAGAAGCATACCATGTATCAAACAACCTCACTGTTTTATAGTTTGAGACTACATAGTAGAGACCTGGATTGATGTGACTCACTTTATCAGATGGGTTACCATTATAAATGCTGCTGCCTATACTTATAATAGGAGTACTTATATTAGCATACATATAATATAACATTTTAAGAGGTGATTTCACGTTCTGGAATTTATAATACAACACATATTTTTTTTTGTTAATCTTAGAAAAGGTTTTGAAATGTATTTGGAATTTGATATTTTTTTTTTCAGCGTATAATCTTAGCTGTGCGCAACTAGATATACGGTATAATATATATGTTTACTTTCTCTGTATTTTAGCAACTACTGTGTCAGTGACATATATTTTACAGTTTTGGATTTTATAGTTTACTTGTACATGATAGCGTAGTTATATGTATAGATTTTAAATATTAGTTGCGTAGTGTCATATATACACGTTTCAACGGTTATATTGACTTAACTCTAGTATGCATACAATGTTACAACTAAGGTCTGCATATAACATTTTCTTAAAAAAAATATATTTTGTTATAACTATATGGATTGTATAATTATATACATGTTATACATTAGTGTATCCATAAGTATATATAAATATTATCGTGGGTATTGTTTAAAATTTAGATATTTTTCCGTTTCTATCAACCCGATCTGATCCATTTTCATCAATCTCTATTTTATCAGCTTGTCCGTCGAATTCGTGCCGATCAGCCTTGATCGTTGAATTCGTGCCGATTTTGTTTTGCTTGGATTCGTAATTCAAATTCAGCGTCCATATCAGTGTGCGTATCCGTGTCATCTTCTGTATTCTCTAGCCACGAAAGGTGAGCACTCACTCACGATTAACGTTCTTTTATTTATTAAATTTGATTTCAATTGAAACGACAATTGAAATATACTGTTGTTAGCTAATTACACTGTTATATATGCTATTGCCTGTATCAGTTCACCTGTGACATCTGACACCATTATCTGTTAATTATTTATGCGATGATAATACAGTTTGGCTGATAATTGATTGATTGTTGATGTTTATATTGGACGTTAAATTGTTAATATTAAAATGATAAATAATGTGAAATTGAACTTGATATAGGATAGTTAAATGTTAAATTTGATTAACTGACATTTGTATAATATGACCCCTTTAACTGTTGAATTTATTGACACGTAGAATTTGTTTAATTTCATTTTGAACCACTGAATGTATGTTGTTAAACTGATGATGTATGAAATTGTAAATAGATGACAAGTGAAGAACCGTATATATAATATTGTAATAATCTTTAATCTACATGAAATGATAGTGTAGATTCTAGAAATAATTATATTAATTCGTACAAATAACAATGCGAATTAATACGGTTATTTCGGGATTATTTGAATTGATTTTTGGATTGTTATTGTTCGTTGTTATTGCTTGTTTATTTACTTTGACACCATCCCAGTTATCACACTGCAAGTTCCCTTTACTATGCTTTGATTTGAATTGAATTGGAATCGGGTTGAAATGATAAATACCCAAATTGAACTTTGACCTAGGATAGAAAATTAAATAAAACCCGATTAGTCAATAATTTGATTTAAAAATAAAATGAAGATTTTATTTGAATAAATAATATAGTTTTGAAATGAAGTTGAAATTTGAATTTTTAATGAAAGGAAAATGTTATTATATAATAATCTGAAACAAAATATTGACAACGTAATTGATGAAAGAATGTTGTTTAATTTGAGAAATTATTGAATTAAGTTTGAAATTATAATTAAGTTTGAAATTATTAAACTTTGAAATGATTTAATAATTAAGTTTGAAATTATAATTAAGTTTGAAATTATTAAACTTTGAAATGATTTAATAATTAAGTTTGAAATTATAATTAAGTTTGAAATTATTAAACTTTGAAATTATTTAATAATTAAGTTTTGAATTATTTAATAATTAAATGAGATTGAATTATTAAATGATTAAATTGAATTGAATTCTTTAAAAAGTAAAAATTGGACTTTTGAATAAGTGAATTTTACTTCGTAAATAATTGAAATTGAGTTTTCTTGATTAAGTAAGTTTGGAAAATTATTTAAGAAAGTAAATAAGTGAAATTGAATTTCTTTAACAAGAAATGAAAATGTGATATTTTTGGAATTAATGTAAGACTTGTAATTGAAAAAATTAGTTTGACGAATTGAATTTAATTCAAAAATTGTGAGTTTTGTTTTAATGAAGTTGAACTTAAGAATTGATTTAATGAATTGGAAATTTAATAGAATTGTTTTGAATGATAAAATTTACTTAACGAATATTGAATGAAATCGATAAATGAATGTAAATTGATTTGAATGTTAAAACTAAATTGATTCTAATGATTTCGAAATGAAACTTTTGTACGAACTTGAATCAATATTTGAAGTGTTTTCAATATAAAGATTGAAATTGAATTATAAGATTTTGAAACGGTAAATTGGAAGTTTTGAAACGTAAATTATTGGAAATTGGTTTTGAAAGACAAATGAAATGTTTATTTACGAATTCTATTTGAAATTGAAATTGATTAGGTTTTTGAAATATATAAACGACCAATCGGTGAAATAATTACGGAAGTTATTAAAGAGACCGGAATTCGGTTATGGATATACTCTCTATCTAAACCGAAAACCACTTTAATAACTATACGCGGAGTGATGATCCAGAATGAAGTGGTTGGATGATGTACGTGATGACTGAAGAAAGAGAACGATGATGGATAGCCTTGACACTTGTGTCAAATTGGAAATGACTAAAACAGGAGCTGTGCCGGGCCAATGGAGGATTTGCTACCTCAAGTGGACACACTTCTTCGAACTACTCATTACTTGTTGTCGATTGGTGCACCCTTGATTTTGGGAGTGTTGTTTCACGGTGTTGCGGGCGCTGCGGCGTTGCGTTCTCACCAGTCCGGATCAGGCGAACGGTAGTATCACTACCTTGGGTATTGCCTCATGTGCCTTGTCATACTTGTATTCCATTTATGCGCGACCACTACGATTTTGATTTGTACCTTTAGTATATGGATTGCCCTCTGGTGACTTCCGGTTTTGGGGAAACTACGGTCTTGTATATGCTTTTGGGAATAAAAATGTGTTAAGGGTGGAATGGGCCATGACTTAACGCTATTTTGATACCTTTTATATTACTGATAGACATTATCTACTTATCGTACAATACTACATAGGAGATAGTTTGACGGATCCTTAAAGGATGGTTATTCCAAACATCCTTTGAGTTACTTGTATTTCAATTGCTATTTCACTTGAGTTGGATTTATTAATATAAGAATGTTAATCCTGACTCGAGTGTCTTGTGTTTTGCTTTACGCTCGGGTCAGACGGAGTGGTTCAGCTTTCGAGACTCACCTTTGGAGTTGGAGCTTTGCTTGAAGATCCAGCCATCTATTCTGTTTCCAGTATTCGATGATTCCAGTGATGTATTCTAATTTAACTCTGATGTATCATATTACTCTTCTGTTGTAAACTCTGATGTATTTTATATATTCATATAGTAGCTTCATGAACTACTATCTCTTTTATTTCCGCTGCACTTATTACTCTGTGTCCGTGATCTGTGATTATTTATTTATTGTATATGTTCAGTTTTGCCAATTTAAATTAACAACACGGTATTTTGAGCAATTCAATTCCGGCATGAGTGTCTACCTATACACTTATAATGGTTGCGAATGGTCCAAAATATCGGGTCGTTACAGTTGGTATCAGAGCTTTGGTAGCTCTAGGCAAAACTCAACATATATGGTAAATGTATTTATAGAATCACTCTCATTCGAGTTTCAATCTCTCCCTTGACTCAATTCCTTTGAATTTTGGAACGTTTCCCTCGGTTCCGAAATTCATTCGTGTCCTTCACTATTTGTCTTCTTTCAATCCTGGAGCACCCCATAACTCCGTTCTGAATGTTATCTATAATAGATCGGCGGTCTCGCCAATCTTCGAATGATTCGTAAAGGATTAAACTCCTTTACGATAGGCATTGATTTACCGGAGATTTCCGTATCCTCGGTTTACGATGCTATCTATTCTCTGCTATAACTGAATTCTATCTCTTGATATCGAGTGTTGATTTACCTCGGAATTCAGCATCGATCTTATTCTTGAAGTTACGGACGATCCAGTTAAGGTTGCCCGTGAATTAAATAAACTCATCCATCTCCTGATTGGGGTAATCGAATTATCTTATCTTCTGTTTCAAACTTATTTTGAATCAAAATTCTCTTTGATTTGAGTCCATCAAATTTGAATCTCTATCCTTGCTTTGAAATCCATTCTTGTATAGTCGAGCGAGGAAGTGTATTTGTAAATTAATATGAAAATGTAAAAAAAAAAAGTTTTGTATGATTATATTATATAATATATATAAATATAAGTTTTCTGAAATTAAATTGTTAATTAATTTGTTGTCAGAAATAATAATATTTGATTTTCATTTATTGTCTTGTAAACCATTGATTATTGCATAATATAAATAAATGAATTTATAAACTTGGTTATAAATTGATTGGAATTTGAAATGAATTTAATTCAGAAATTTGAGAATTTAGTTTCCGGTGATTTCGAACTATGGTTTTTAAAATTTCAAAGTATATATTACTGAAAGTATTTTCGAATAGAAATCGTTTTCAAAGAATTTTTAAAGTGTTGAAATCAGTGCTCTTCTCTTTGTCGCTGGAAAATAATTTCGGTGATGGCGGCCGCATCATCGACATTCATTTTCGAGTTTCGAAGTGGAGATACTATTCTGTAGCTTTGCTACGGTTTGATTTGAAAAAATATTTTGATTTGAATATTCTTCAGTATATTTTGATTTACATATATATAGGTATCTTATTTTAAATTTAATTTGATTTGATAAATATATTATATGTCTCTAAATTGTTTAAAGTTAATCGGAAATCTAATTTTTAAATTTTGTTAAAGGATGATTTTAATTATAAATAAAACCAAATTTGGAATAAATATTTAAACTTGAATAATTGAATTGGGAAAATTTTATTTGTATATTGTTCAACTGCATTCTAATACAACTTACCTAAATCATTCAGAAGTTGAATATGTAATTGGATAATGTATAATATAAATTGTATTTATAAATAAAATGTGAGTGTTTATAATAAACGTTATACACTAAATTTTGATTTTAAAGATGTTAATAGAGTTAGATAGGATAATAAGTAAACTCAGTTAATAATGAAATAAATTTGTTTTGAAAGAATTAATAAATTGAAATTTGATCAACTTATGAAAATACCTTGAATTTAAAAGAAATTAATGGATGTAAATTAATTTAAATCGAAACTTTTATGTTTTAAATTAATTTATATGGGTTAAATATATGTGATAAGATATATTAAGTAGAATAATTTAACAATAATTTGGAATAAAAGAAGAATTTAAATTGCTGAAAAAAATATGATTATAATTAAAGACTATTCAAATTTATGGTTTTAGAAATTGTAAATCGAAGATAATTGGATAATAAGATAATGAATTTAGAAATAGTTGAGATGGATTTTAGCGAAATCAAATGGATTAAATCAATTATTGAATATCAATTAAATCTAAATTTGAATTTATATGGTTTAAATTAATTGTTATTTTGTATTTCAAATCTGTTTTTCTTTCTGGTTGTTTCTATTCTCCTACCTCGTTCCTTTTCGGGGACGAAAAGTTTTGAGTGGGGGAGAATGTAACGACCCGTAAAATTTCAACTGTTGATAATGCAATTAGTTGAAATTTTGTGAAATTTTAAACGATAAAATTTTGAAATAAAATTTTTATATTTGGAATACGTCTAGTTAAACATAGCAACTGGTGAATTTTCGTCCGAAAATATGAAAGTTTATTTCACGCGTAAATTCACTTTAATTTAATCAGTTAAAGCAATGAAAATAAAATATTTCCGAAACCTAAATATTTTTACATAGAAAAATTCTAAACCATCTTCTGAGCAAGATGTCAGTTTGTCGTTTTCCCAAATTCGGACATCTTTGGCTCCGTCGATCTTAATTTTCAGTGTTTTTCTTGCATTTTCCGCCAGTAGAAAAATTCGAATTTTTATAATCCAAACATACCACTGATATCTGTATACCGTTTTGATCGCCTTGTCGTGCTGATCTCAACGGTGTATTCATTTGTGTATTTTGGAAATCCGGTACGCGATGAAATCAGTGGAAACGTTAGCCGTACCGGTACTTGTTTCTTTTGTTTTCCAATGTCTTTCCACTTTCCAGCGTATAAACCAAATAGCTGGCTGCTATCATTATTTACGGTTCAACTTCTACCTTTTTCCATTCCCTTTCTTAAATTATATGTTGGGTTCCCAAATTCTTTGACTTCACTTAGGTTCATGTTGCTCTTAAATATAAAGGTATATGTAAACTGGCACTTTCATTTTCTATAGCCTGTCTATTCCTCTTCCCTATATGCTTTATATTTTGGTCGAGTCTTTCTATTTTCTTTTCCACTTTTTCATCTTCAAACCCGTGACTTTCCTCCACCGCTCTTTCTCATTCATGAAACCGTGCCATGGCAGCCCCATATCCAACCGAGTCCACTCAAAGCTTCAACCACCACAGTAGCTTTGCCTTCACTCGCAACTCCTCACCGTCTCTCTCCAGACTGCAGTTCTTCCCTCTAACGCAAGCTAGCCCACGTGCTTATCTAGGGTCATTCCGAGGCTTCTTTTTTCGCAGACCCGAAGTACGTGCAACCTTCTTTTATGAATGTGAGTTTGTAATGACAGTTGTTGAATAAATTTTATATATAATATTTGTTTACAACCGGTTATCTATGCATTGGTATATACGAGTAAATATGTTAAAGTATATAGTTTATACATGTTAGTGTATATAGTTTACATTCATATAAGGTTATGTATTGTTTATATGTATTAATTTATACATATTATTATAGCTTACATTCGTTTAGTTTATGAACCTGCTTTGTTATATATGCCAGTTGGTATATATAAGTCAGTGCTTCGATTAACATTGATACAGATCTTGTTGTTTGAAAATATCATATAAGAAGTAACGTTGGAATAAATGTTATTCACCTGGATCGGTTAGTTATAATAGAAAGGCTTTTGAATGTATATTTTATAATAGTATATATATAAGTTTATCATGTTATACATGTGATCATAGGAATATAAAACTTGTAGCAACATACGTTAGTATGCATCATATATTGGTTAATGATATTTATATTGTTAGTTATATAGGAGCTGGCGTTATTGTTTTCAAAAAAAAAAAAAAACCACTAAAGTAGCGTGTGTTCAAGAGTTTAACTCTCACTTTCATTTGCTTGAGAGTACCATCAACTTTCATTTTGCTTAGTGTGTCTTCTACGTTCAGGCCTTCAGAGTTATTTCTAGAAGCATACCATGTATCAAACAACCTCACTGTTTTATAGTTTGAGACTACATAGTAGAGACCTGGATTGATGTGACTCACTTTATCAGATGGGTTACCATTATAAATGCTGCTGCCTATACTTATAATAGGAGTACTTATATTAGCATACATATAATATAACATTTTAAAAGGTGATTTCACGTTTTGGAATTTATAATACAACACATATTTTTTTTTTGTTAATCTTAGAAAAGGTTTTGAAATGTATTTGGAATTTGATATTTTTTTTTTCAGCGTATAATCTTAGCTGTGCGCAACTAGATATACGGTATAATATATATGTTTACTTTCTCTGTATTTTAGCAACTACTGTGTCAGTGACATATATTTTACAGTTTTGGATTTTATAGTTTACTTGTACATGATAGCGTAGTTATATGTATAGATTTTAAATATTAGTTGCGTAGTGTCATATATACACGTTTCAACGGTTATATTGACTTAACTCTAGTATGCATACAATGTTACAACTAAGGTCTGCATATAACATTTTCTTAAAAAAAAAAAATATTTTGTTATAACTATATGGATTGTATAATTATATACATGTTATACATTAGTGTATCCATAAGTATATATAAATATTATCGTGGGTATTGTTTAAAATTTAGATATTTTTCCGTTTCTATCAACCCGATCTGATCCATTTTCATCAATCTCTATTTTATCAGCTTGTCCGTCGAATTCGTGCCGATCAGCCTTGATCGTTGAATTCGTGCCGATTTTGTTTTGCTTGGATTCGTAATTCAAATTCAGCGTCCATATCAGTGTGTGTATCCGTGTCATCTTCTGTATTCTCTAGCCACGAAAGGTGAGCACTCACTCACGATTAACGTTCTTTTATTTATTAAATTTGATTTCAATTGAAACGACAATTGAAATATACTGTTGTTAGCTAATTACACTGTTATATATGCTATTGCCTGTATCAGTTCACCTGTGACATCTGACACCATTATCTGTTAATTATTTATGCGATGATAATACAGTTTGGCTGATAATTGATTGATTGTTGATGTTTATATTGGACGTTAAATTGTTAATATTAAAATGATAAATAATGTGAAATTGAACTTGATATAGGATAGTTAAATGTTAAATTTGATTAACTGACATTTGTATAATATGACCCCTTTAACTGTTGAATTTATTGACACGTAGAATTTGTTTAATTTCATTTTGAACCACTGAATGTATGTTGTTAAACTGATGATGTATGAAATTGTAAATAGATGACAAGTGAAGAACCGTATATATAATATTGTAATAATCTTTAATCTACATGAAATGATAGTGTAGATTCTAGAAATAATTATATTAATTCGTACAAATAACAATGCGAATTAATACGGTTATTTCGGGATTATTTGAATTGATTTTTGGATTGTTATTGTTCGTTGTTATTGCTTGTTTATTTACTTTGACACCATCCCAGTTATCACACTGCAAGTTCCCTTTACTATGCTTTGATTTGAATTGAATTGGAATCGGGTTGAAATGATAAATACCCAAATTGAACTTTGACCTAGGATAGAAAATTAAATAAAACCCGATTAGTCAATAATTTGATTTAAAAATAAAATGAAGATTTTATTTGAATAAATAATATAGTTTTGAAATGAAGTTGAAATTTGAATTTTTAATGAAAGGAAAATGTTATTATATAATAATCTGAAACAAAATATTGACAACGTAATTGATGAAAGAATGTTGTTTAATTTGAGAAATTATTGAATTAAGTTTGAAATTATAATTAAGTTTGAAATTATTAAACTTTGAAATGATTTAATAATTAAGTTTGAAATTATAATTAAGTTTGAAATTATTAAACTTTGAAATGATTTAATAATTAAGTTTGAAATTATAATTAAGTTTGAAATTATTAAACTTTGAAATTATTTAATAATTAAGTTTTGAATTATTTAATAATTAAATGAGATTGAATTATTAAATGATTAAATTGAATTGAATTCTTTAAAAAGTAAAAATTGGACTTTTGAATAAGTGAATTTTACTTCGTAAATAATTGAAATTGAGTTTTCTTGATTAAGTAAGTTTGGAAAATTATTTAAGAAAGTAAATAAGTGAAATTGAATTTCTTTAACAAGAAATGAAAATGTGATATTTTTGGAATTAATGTAAGACTTGTAATTGAAAAAATTAGTTTGACGAATTGAATTTAATTCAAAAATTGTGAGTTTTGTTTTAATGAAGTTGAACTTAAGAATTGATTTAATGAATTGGAAATTTAATAGAATTGTTTTGAATGATAAAATTTACTTAACGAATATTGAATGAAATCGATAAATGAATGTAAATTGATTTGAATGTTAAAACTAAATTGATTCTAATGATTTCGAAATGAAACTTTTGTACGAACTTGAATCAATATTTGAAGTGTTTTCAATATAAAGATTGAAATTGAATTATAAGATTTTGAAACGGTAAATTGGAAGTTTTGAAACGTAAATTATTGGAAATTGGTTTTGAAAGACAAATGAAATGTTTATTTACGAATTCTATTTGAAATTGAAATTGATTTGGTTTTTGAAATATATAAACGACCAATCGGTGAAATAATTACGGAAGTTATTAAAGAGACCGGAATTCGGTTATGGATATACTCTCTATCTAAATCGAAAACCACTTTAATAACTATACGCGGAGTGATGATCCAGAATGAAGTGGTTGGATGATGTACGTGATGACTGAAGAAAGAGAACGATGATGGATAGCCTTGACACTTGTGTCAAATTGGAAATGACTAAAACAGGAGCTGTGCCGGGCCAATGGAGGATTTGCTACCTCAAGTGGACACACTTCTTCGAACTACTCATTACTTGTTGTCGATTGGTGCACCCTTGATTTTGGGAGTGTTGTTTCACGGTGTTGCGGGCGCTGCGGCGTTGCGTTCTCACCAGTCCGGATCAGGCGAACGGTAGTATCACTACCTTGGGTATTGCCTCATGTGCCTTGTCATACTTGTATTCCATTTATGCGCGACCACTACGATTTTGATTTGTACCTTTAGTATATGGATTGCCCTCTGGTGACTTCCGGTTTTGGGGAAACTACGGTCTTGTATATGCTTTTGGGAATAAAAATGTGTTAAGGGTGGAATGGGCCATGACTTAACGCTATTTTGATACCTTTTATATTACTGATAGACATTATCTACTTATCGTACAATACTACATAGTAGATAGTTTGACGGATCCTTAAAGGATGGTTATTCCAAACATCCTTTGAGTTACTTGTATTTCAATTGCTATTTCACTTGAGTTGGATTTATTAATATAAGAATGTTAATCCTGACTCGAGTGTCTTGTGTTTTGCTTTACGCTCGGGTCAGACGGAGTGGTTCAGCTTTCGAGACTCACCTTTGGAGTTGGAGCTTTGCTTGAAGATCCAGCCATCTATTCTGTTTCCAGTATTCGATGATTCCAGTGATGTATTCTAATTTAACTCTGATGTATCATATTACTCTTCTGTTGTAAACTCTGATGTATTTTATATATTCATATAGTAGCTTCATGAACTACTATCTCTTTTATTTCCGCTGCACTTATTACTCTGTGTCCGTGATCTGTGATTATTTATTTATTGTATATGTTCAGTTTTGCCAATTTAAATTAACAACGCGGTATTTTGAGCAATTCAATTCCGGCATGAGTGTCTACCTATACACTTATAATGGTTGCGAATGGTCCAAAATATCGGGTCGTTACATTTATTTACTTCGGGATTGCGGTTTGAAATGATATATAACCGTAAAATTTTAAATTGCGAATTGAAATGATAAATATCCGTATCTCTTGACCCTATGGTAGAAAGTTACATACGGACATTGGATTTGGTTAAATTAAGTGATTTTTAATTCTCTAAAAATTTGAATTCAGTTAACAGGCATTTTGAAATAGAAATTGATTTATATAAACTGAATTATATTCGATAATCCATGTGTTAATGCTGAAATTGGAATTGATTTAATGAATTGTTCAAAGGATTTAAATTGGAATTTCAAGGTTGAAGTATCGAATATAAATGAATTTATCAGGATTGAGTTATTGAAATGTTTGGATGTAACTTTGAAATCTATTTTAAACTAATTTAAACTATTTTCATTAAATTAACAATTTTAATCAATTTAAACTATTTAATTTATATTAATCAATTATAACCTATTTAATCCAATTAATCTATTTTACCAAATTTAAACAAATTAAATTTATTTAATCTATTTTAAATCTATTTAATATAATTTAAATCTATTTAATATATTTTAAATCTACTTAATCTATTTAAAATCTATTTATTATCATTTAAATCTATTTAATCTAATTTAAATCTATATAGATCATTTTAAAAATCTAATTAAATCAAATTTAAATCTATTTAAACTATTTTTACTATTTAAACTATTTTAAAACTATATAAACTGTTTATACTTACCTAAACTATTTTATAAAATTTCAGACTGTGTAAAGTTGAAGTATTTACGTCTAAATCCTTGATGATGATACAACCTAAGTTGGAATTTGAAATTGATACATTTTTGTGAAATGATATATTTGAGTGAATAAGATGATTTTGAAATGAAGAATTAATTAACATTACTTATCGATAATTTCAAAGTGAATATGATTTGAAAGTGAATATGATTTGGATGTGAACATGATTTTGAAAGTGAATATAGTTTGAAATGAATATGATTTCGAAAATGATATGGTTTGAGAATATGACATTTTGATATATATTGTAAATTGACCTTTTGAAATGTAAAAGAATCATCCGGTGTGAAATAAGCGTTTGGTTGTTAAAGAGATCGGGATCAGATATTGTCATACTCTCTGCCAATACCGAAAACCACTTTAACAACCGTGTACGTGGTGGAGATTCCAGAAATGAAGTAGGTTGGTTTGGCGAACGATTCTGTATGAGGTATTTACGTGACCCTGACTCCCGTGAGTCAGCTTCATGTGGCTAAAACATGAGCTATACCGGGCCAAGTGAGGTCATTCCTCCGATTGGACACATTTCTTCGATACTATATTCTGACTTTGCGATTGATTTGGTGGCCACCTTTGATTTTGATTTGGGAGTGTGTTCCGAGGTGGGCGGTAGTAGCTGCTATGCGTTACCACCAGTCCGGGAGTGCAATTGGTATATCTACCCTGGCATTGCCTCGAGTGTCGTGTTCACATGCCCTATCGCGCCTTCTACGAGTTTGGTTTGTACCATACCTATGGAGTGCCCTCTGATAGCCTCCAGTTTACGGAGGAGTTACAGTACTGTATATACTATGGGAATATATAAAATGTGTTAAGGAGGATATGGGTAACGCCTTAACACTATTTTAGTACTTTACTTTACTGTAGACATATTATAATAGCGTATTGTACTACATAGTAGATAGTTTGACGGATCCTTAGGAGATAGAAATCCGGAACATCTCTTAGTTATTGCACTCACGTTAGACACTAGATAGGAGATGTCAAACCCCGTAAACATCTCTGACACTGTCACACTCATATTTACTGTTGATTTAACTTACATAAGATCTTTTAGTTCCGACTCGAGTGTTTTGTCTTTTCAATTCGCACGGGTGAGTCTGAGCTTTTTAGTTTATCGAAGACTGCTTTCAGGAGGATGAAGACGAAGATTTTGTACTATTATTATGTATTATATTTATTCCACTGCATCATGTTGTTCCACTGCATCTATTTATTATTTATTCTTGTTGTACATAACTCTGATCTGTATTATAAAGGTTTATCAATGTTAATTGTAAATAGCTTCATGAACTGTTTATTTGATTATTATATTTTGTCCTTCTGCTGCGACATTCTGTATTTGTTTTCTTTCTTTCTCTGCTTTTCTTATTTACCCCATAACAATCTGCCCTTTTGAATTGTTAGAGTCTGATGTGTGTGTCTGCTCAAAATGTCCAAAAAGGCAGGTCGTTACAACTACTGACAGCCTCAAATTGAAGGGCAGACTTCCGTTGTGTAACTCTACTGACCTTGCATCCAAACCTACTAAGTCCAATTAATTATTCTAAGGTTTACTAACTTAAGCCACGTTATCCTAGGCATTTATATTACTAAGCTTTATTATCCTAAATGTGATATTGGACTTCGCTCACTGTGACGCCCACTTCAATACTCACACTAGCCAAGGACACTACGGGGTAATGCCATCGACTAGTACGAAGAATAAGGCTATTGAGGAGCGACCATCTGTGTAATTGCTTTGTGCGAGTACCGATATGTCGGATAATATAACTTACATTTCATTTCAAGAGGAAATCCGACATATCAGATACAAACTCAAAGCTACCACACAGTGGCTATGAGGCATTCGGAAACAAATATAGAAATAAACATAGCACAAATCAGTTACAGACATTCATATCACAAAGGCGGAATCAGATATGAATATATCACATAAAATTGTTCACCAAAATTGTGGTCATATAAGATCCACTACATCACAAAAGAATAGGTACAAGTGCTAGACAAAAGAATAATTATACATCAAGGAGTCTCTATCTCAAATGTATAATAACAAAAACTACTAATCTAAAGTAGTTAGCCAAAAATCAGATGATGTTCTCTGCTAAGAAGTTAAGCAAGAGCCTCTGAAATACCTCGGTCTGACCAGAGTATTATTTAAGAAGAAAATAATAAACGGATCAGTCTAGCTATAAATATCAGATAAAATGAGATAGGATAAGAGATATGACCAAAAACGTATGATAACAAAAATGCCATACTGTGTCAAGTATACATCAATTAACAACAAAAATCATACAATATCTCAAATCATCTCAAAACACCAAAAAGAATCACATTCTTTAAATTATTCACCAAAACACAAATATTGATAGAGCTTATCAATGCAAACCACGAAAATTGGTGAAACACAAATTCTAGAAATCATAACCAGAAATCCAGAAATCACAAAGGGGGGAAGGCCTATCACAAACGGGAGCATGAAAACTCACCAACACGTGTATCACAAACGGAATGCTATTCCATGGTCGCTAACCATCAATTTTGAGCCGAAGCTCCACAAACGGCCCGAAGACCATGGGTCGCTACCCCACCAAATTGAACCAAAGTTCCAAAGACGGGGTTTTAGTCCCTACACAAACAAAGAGACATCGCACATCGCTAGTTTAAATCATAAAATGATCACCGTTGATCAATAAGAAGTGTGAATCACACTAAGCAAGTAAATATAAGAGTATAGCTTCATGTCCCATAACCACTAGCTTAACTTAAATATAAACAAACAAATTGTAGATTTCCAATCAAAAATTATCACAAGAGTTAAATTGAACAAGTCCAAGAATTAACCGACGAAGTAAACACAAGTGTTTCATACCACTTGTTTTACTAAGCCGTTTAATTAGATTTCTCGTACGAATGAGGTAAAGGTTTGTATATACTAATAGATTGGAAAACGATTTTATAAATGAGCTTTGTATTAAAAATAGAGTTGAAATCATCTTTGTGAAAGAGTTTGAATAGTTACTACTAGTATAGAAACCTTTGTATTTAAAGTGACAAATCACAAAAATGATTGTAAAAACAATCAATCACCAAAGATTCACATTTGAAGACGTGAATCAAAACCATAGAAATCGATATCAAATCCATCAAACGGATATTCCCAAAAGTCCAAGGAAAGAAGTCATCAAAGTCGATAATAAGTGATAACAACTATCCGGTTCAACAAAAATCGATTAAAATAGGAAATCCACACAAAACAGCCTAAATAGACAAAAATGAACGTTTCCAGACGTTTGGTTTGGAATCCAGACGTCTGGATTTGTTTTTTGGAAATAGTTCAAAAAACCACCCAGACGTCTGGAATATCGAAGCAGACGTTTGAGCCATGACCAGACGTTTGGTTTAGAATCCAGACGTCTGGTTTTGTTCTTTGGAAATAATCCAGAGAACCCCCAGACATCTGAAACTTCAAGTCAGACGTCTGAGACCCAATCCAGACGTCTGATCCTAAATTTCAAACGTCTGGAATTAGTCTCTAGCTTTTTTTTATATTCTGCGTGCTTATATTTTTTGCTCCAGGTCCAAACCAGACGTCTGGACTTGGTCACCAGATGTCTGGTCACCTGGTATGGGCAACAATTTGCCTAGGCCAAAGTGGCCAAAACGTATCGGAAGCGATCGGACGAGCAACGACGACTAAAGATTTATGACAAGCGACAACCCAGCCTTATAAGCTCTTCGATACACCCCAAACAACATGTCCAAACATCCATAGTAGGATTTTCATAAAATTGGACCAAAACACCAAAATTTGGAAAATTCACCAAATCAATTCAAATCAAAAGCAAATGAATATGCACAGATGTTAGGAATTCATACCTAACAACAATGATAGTTATAGATGTAGATGTGAGTTAAAGAACTCACCTTTAAACCCAAAAACAACAAACGAGAAGCTCTAAAGCAGAGAAAAGATCAACTACTCTTCAACTTCAACTATAGAAGCTCCAATCTAAGATCAAAAGCAATATTTCCTAAGTTAGGTTATAGGAAATTTCTGAAATTGGAGAGTGATTGAGATGGAGAAGAAGAAGAAGATGCTTACCTAAGTTTCTCTTTGATTTTGCACTTGAATTTGTATTTCCTAATCAAAACTAGGGTTTAGGAATTTCTATTTCCCATTCTTTCCCCCATTTTCTCTTAAGCTTGAGAGTGTTAGGAAATGAAAATGAATGAAGGAAGTAGAGTGGAGTTAGGGTATTAGATGAGTAATGAGCTGAATCCCAAACCAAAAGCCCAATAGAAAAATAGCAAAATTCACCCAACTCCAAACATATCGATGTTTATACTCAAAAAAGTTGTAAACGTCATTTTAGACTTAATGGAAATAGTCTCGAGTCCCAATTCGACTGTTTACAAAAAGTAGCTTTTCGGACTTTAATTCGATTAACGATGCTATATTTAAATAAAACATTTAATTATACAATCGTAAAATATGCGGGTTGTTACAGACTCCCATCCTTAAAGAAATTGCGTCCTCGCAATACTTAAGAAAAAATAAATAAAAAGTAACAACCATACAAAGGCATAACAACACAAAAAGAAGAAATTTTGAAATAAGAATTTCACCTTAATGAGCACGAGAGAGTAAGTCCGGATGTGTTCGCTCGATGAATTCTCTGGATTCCCAAGAGCAATCTTTAGGATTTGAGGACCATTGAACTTTCACAAGAGGAACATCTTTATTTCGAAGGCGTTTAACCTCCGTAGCAATGATACGAATAAGATGTTGCTCATAAGTTAAATTTGGTGAAACTTCAATTTCTTCAATAACACCGGGCTCAAGAATAGAATCGGAATCTCAAAGGCATTTCTGTAATTGAGATACATGTAATACGTCATGAATGGCAGAAAACTGAGCCGGTAATAAAAGGCGATAAGCCATGGAACCAATGCATTCGGTGATGGGAAATGGACCAATATATCGAGGTGCTAATTTTCCAGGTCGAGTAAAATGCACAACACCCTTCATAGGTGAAACACGAATAAACAGAAAATCTCCCACAGAAAATTCTAATTTCCTTCTTCGGTTATCGGCATAGGATTTTTGTCTAATTTGAGCTTCTTTCATCCTATGACGAATAAGGTCAATCTTTTCTATGGCATCACGAATAAATTCTGGACCTAAAACCAGCTTCTCACCGGCTTCAAGCCAACACGAAGGAGATAGGCATGGCCTTCCGTATAGTGCCTCGAAAGGTTCCATACCAATACTAGATTGGAAGCTATTTTTATAGGAAAACTCAACAAGAGAAATATGATCTTCCCAACTTCCACCAAAATCAAGAACACATGCACGAAGAAGATCTTCAAGAGTTTGATTCACAGGCTCGGTTTGTCCATCGGACTGAGGATAATAAGCAGTGCTAAAATTAAGCTTTGTTCCCAAAGCTTTTTGAAGACCTTTCCAAAATCCACTAGTAAACAATGGATCACGATCGCTAACAATAGAAGTAGGAACTCCATGCAATTTAACAATTTCTTTGACATAGAGTTTAGCCAAAATAGGTACGGTCCGATTGGACCGAACGGGAATAAAATGGGTGGATTTTGTAAGTCTATCTACAATCACCCATAGGCTATCATGACCCGAACAAGAACGAGGAAGACCGTCAATAAAGTCCATGGAAATTTGATCCCACTTCCATATTGGAATTTCCAAATGTTGCAATAACCCATCGAGCCTTTGATGCTCGACCTTTACGAGTTGGCAAGTCATGCAACGCTTAATAAAGTTAGCAATATCAGATTTCATTCCATCCCAATAATAAAGCCGCTTCATATCCGCGTACATTTTACTACTACCGGGATGAATGCTAAATTTAGAACGATGAGAATCTTCTAAAATGTCTTTACGAAGATCGATAATATTTGGCACAATAAGTCTACCAAATTTTCAAATACCGCCACGAGCATCAATATCAAAGTCTTTCAAACCTTCAATATCAATTTTATCCATACAACTTTGGCTAAGAAGAGCCAATTCGGGATCAAACCTTTAAGCTTCAAGAATGCGGTCTAAAAGAGAAGGATGAGCCTCAAGGCTACATAAAACAAGAGATGAACATGAATTGGATTCACGATCTCGAATCTCACAAGTGGATAAAGTCTCGAGATCATTCCATTCGGATATCATCATGGAAACAACCGTTTGTTGCTTACGACTAAGGGCATCGACAACAAGATTTCCCTTTCTGGGAGTATAGAGAATATCAAGATCATAAGATGCAAGGAACTCGAGCCAACGTTGTTGACACAAATTAAGTTCCTTTTGAGAAAATAAATACATCAAAGATTTATGATCAGTGTAGAGAACAAATTTCTCTCCCAAAAGATAACGGCGCCAAATTCTAAGGGCGAAAACAATAGCTTTGAGCCCTAAATCATGAGTGGCATATCTAGTCTCGGCAGGCTTTAATTTCCTAGAAGCATAAGCGATAACACGTTCCCTTTGCATGAGAACGACACCCAAACCAACGTGACTAGCATCGGTATAAACAATAAAGTCTTGGTTCCCTTCGGGAATCACAAGAATAGGAGCATCGGAAAGGAGTTCTTTTAATTTTTGAAAAGTAGCTTCACATTTGCCTGACCAAATGTACTTAACTCCCTTCTTTGTCAAACAAGTAAGAGGTACGGAAATTTTAGAAAAGTCTTTTATGAACCGACGATAATAGCCCGCCAATCCGAGAAAGCTACGGATTTCCGTCACACTTTCCGGTCTCTTCCAATTTTGAATCGCTTCAATCTTTGAAGGATCCACGGAAATTCCGGATTCAGAAATAATATGCCCCAAAAATTTCACACGAGATTGCCAAAAGTGGCATTTAGAAAATTTTGCTTTCAATTGGTTGCTCCTAAGAGTTTCCAACACAATCCAAAGATGATTTTCATGCTCTTCCTCGGTTTTAGAATAAACAAGAATATCATCGATAAAGATGAGAACAAATCGATCAAAGAAGTCTTTGAAAACTCGATTCATAAGGTCAACGAAATAAGCTGGAGCGTTCGTCAAACCAAATGGCATAACAAGCCATTCATAAGATCCATAACGAGCACGGAACGATGTCAAAGGAATGCTATCCTCTGCAATACAGAGTTGATGAAAACCAGTTGCTATGTCTAACTGTGAAAAGACTCTAGCACCACTAAGTTGATCGAATAAATCATCAATCCGAGGTAAGGGATATTTATTCTTGATGGTGAGATCATTAAGCTTGCGGTAGTCGACGCAAAGCCTAAGTGTACCATCAGATTTCTTCACAAAAATAGCCGAAGCTCCCCATGGAGAGGAACTAGATTGAATAAACTACTTCGCTTCCAATTCGGATAATTGTTACGCATCTCCTCATTTTCCTTATTGGACATACGATAAGGAGGACGAGTAATAGGTTGAGCTCCAGGGATTAGATTAATTCTGAACTCAATTGCTCGCTTAGGTGGTAATCCTAAAACATGCTCAAATATGTCGGGAAATTCTCGAACAATGTGAATGAGAGAAATAACATCTTCCTCATCATCATTATCGTCATCATGAGAATTTAGAGAGTACAAGGATGCTTTTGAATTGGAATTTGAATCTTTCAGAACAAGAGAAATCTGCTTAACAGATTGAGGATGTCGAAGATATATAGTCCGCTCCGGACATAGGATATGGGCTTCATATCGGTTAAGCCAATCCATCCCCAAAATCATTCTGAAACCTAAGTAACGCATAACATGCAAATCGGCTCGGAAAGAATAATCGCATAAAATAATCTCGACATCTTTACAAAGTAAACCGAGTGTTGTGGATCCACCAACCAGATTCGCAATTCTCAATGAAGTCATCAAGCCAATAACATTCAAAGACAAGGCATCAACAAGTTCTTTTGATATAAAAGAGTGAGATGCACCCGTATCAAAAAGAACTCGAATAGGAAAATCACGAAATATAATAATGTCATCAAGGATAGAACACAACATTTAGCTTGCCTTCCTTCTTGCTTTGAAATTTTGGACATGAAGATATAGTATGACCCGAACTTTTGCAATAGCGGCAAGTAAGGGACTTCGGACACTTGTTCGCATAATGGTCCTTAGAACCACAATTGTAACATTCTCCACAACTAGAGGTAGGAGTTTTTGCTATCGAAGTTGCTTGCTTCCCTTTCTTGTTGGGATTAGGCTTGAATTTAAAAGGCCTCTTCTTGTTGATGTTTTGTTTACTTCAACATCACTTTCTTTATCGGCCACTCTGAGTCGAAGTGCAATATCAACAAGCTGATCGAAAGAAACTTCTAATTTCAGAAGTAATGGCTTTTTGAGGTTCTTATTCAACCCATAGACAAATCTTTGATTTTTCTTCAATGGGGTATTAATATACTCGACCCCATATTTAGATAGAGATTCGAAAGATGCGACGTAATCCGTCACAGAAGATTCACCTTGGACAAGGTCAGTGAAGCGTCAGGCTAAAGATACCTTTTCAGCTTCCGACACAAATTTTAACTCGAACCTTTCCCAGAATTGCTCCCAAGTAAGATCCGCTTCAATAATTTCCGAGATCAGAAGCTCATACCAATCTAATGCTCTCTCCTGGAGCATGCTAGAAGCCACTTGGACTCGATGTAGATCAATAAGATTCATGCGGGAAAAGAAGCGATCACACGTTCTAAGCCAAGCTTGGACTTCTATAACGCTTTTAGAACCTTTGAAATGCTTTCCACCCAAGCTGGTGTAATCACTGCAAAAGCGTGCAAACCCAGATTTAGGATGAGTAGGCTCTAGAATGGGTCTGATAGCTTGAGCAATTTTCACAAGATCTAGAAGTTGCTGAGCAGACATAAATACTCCATCCTAAGGAGTAGCACTAGATTGACCGGCGCTGGGACGGCCTGGTCTAACCATTTCTCTTCTTTAAGAAAGAAAGAAGAGGAAAAAGGTTATTCACAGAATGAATATCAAACAAACTTGATTGATAAAACAAGGCATCATAAAAAAAGGATAGAACGGTACGAAGACTCGAATTAAATCCTATGGCACGATTCCTAAGAAAGACTTAAGACAATGATCCTTGCTAGATTATTCTACATTGTTCCGAAGTTTGGCTCTGATACCAAGCTATGACGCCCCACCTCTATACTCACACTAGCCAAGGACACTACGGGGTAATGCCGTCGACTAGTACGAAGAATAAGGCCGTTGAGGAGCGACCATCTGTGTAATTGCTTTGTGCGAGTACCGATATGTCGGATAATATAACTTACATTTACTTTCAAGAGGAAATCCGACATATCAGATGCAAACTTAAAGCTACCACACAGTGGCTATGAGGCCTTCGGAAACAAATATAGAAATAAACATAGCACAAATCAGTCACATACATTCATATCACAAAGGCGGAATCAGATATGAATATATCACATAAAAGTGTTCACCAAAATAGTGGTCATATAAGATCCACTACATCACAAAAGAATAGGTACAAGTGCTAGACAAAAGAATAATTATACATCAAGGAGTCTCTATCTCAAATGTATAATAACAAAAACTACTAATCTAAAGTAGTTAGCCAAAAATCAGATGATGGTCTCTGCTAAGAAGTTAAGCAAGAGCCCCTGAAATACCTCGGTCTGACCAGAGTATTATTTAAGAAGAAAATAATAAACGGATCAGTCTAGCTATAAATATCAGATAAAATGAGATAGGATAAGAGATATGACCAAAAACGTATGATAACAAAAATGCCATACTGTGTCAAGTATACATCAATTAACAACAAAAATCATACAATATCTCAAATCATCTCAAAACACCAAAAAGAATCACATTCTTTAAATTATTCACCAAAACACAAATATTGATAGAGCTTATCAATGCAAACCACGAAAATTGGTGAAACACAAATTCTAGAAATCATAACCAGAAATCCAGAAATCACAAAGGGGGAAAGGCCTATCACAAACGGGAGCATGAAAACTCACCAACACGTGTATCACAAACGGAACGCTATTCCATGGTCGCTAACCATCAATTTTGAGCCGAAGCTCCACAAACGGCCCGAAGACCATGGGTCGCTACCCCACCAAATTGAACCGAAGTTCCACAAATGGGGTTTTTAGTCCCCACACAAACAAAGAGACATCGCACATCGCTAGTCTAAATCACAAAATGATCACCGTTGATCGATAAGAAGTGTGAATCACACTAAGAAAGTAAATATAAGAGTTTAGCTTCATGTCCCATAACCACTAGCTTAACTTAAATATTTACGAACAAATTGTAGATTTCCACTCGAAAATTGTCACAAGAGTTCAATCGAACAAGTCCAAGAATTAACCGACGAAGTAAACGCAAGCGTTTCATACCACTTGTTTTACTAAGCCGTTTAATTAGATTTCTCATACGAATGAGGTAAAGGTTTGTATATACTAATAGATTGGATAACGATTTTATAAATGAGTTTTGTATTAAAAATAGAGTTGAAATCATCTTTGTGAAAGAGTTTGAATAGTTACTACTAGTATAGAAACCTTTGTATTTGAAAGTGAAAAATCACAAAAATGATTGTAAAAACAATCAATCACCAAAGGTTCACATTCGAAGACGTGAATCAAAACCATAGAAATCGATATCAAATCCATCAAACGGATATTCCCAAAAGTCCAAGGAAAGAAGTCATCAAAGTCGATAATAAGTGATAATAACTATCCGGATCAACAAAAATCGATTAAAATAGGAAATCCATACAAAACAGCCTAAATAGGCAAAAATGAACGTTTCCAGATGTTTGGTTTGGAATCTAGACGTCTGGATTTGTTTTTTGGAAATAGTTCGGAAAACCACCCAGACGTCTGGAATATCGAAGTAGACGTCTGAGCCATGACCGGACGTCTGGTTTTGTTCTCTGGAAATAATCCAGAGAACCCCCAAACGTTTGAAACTTCAAGTCAGACGTTTGAGACCCAATCTAGACGTCTGATCCTAAATTTTAGAAGTCTGAAATTAGTTTCTGGCTTTTTTTATATTCTGCATGCTTATAATTTTTGCTCCAGGTCCAAACCAGACGTCTGGACTTGGTCACCAGACGTTTGGTCACCTGGTCTCGGCAACAATTTGCCTAGGCCAAAGTGGCCAAAACGTATCGGAAGCGATCGGACGAGCAACGACGACTAAGGATTTACGCCAAGCGACAACCCAGCCTTATAAGCTCTTCGATACACCCCAAAAAACATGTCCAAACATCCATAGTAGGATTTTTATAAAATTGGACCAAAACACCAAAATTTGGAAAATTCACCAAATCAATTCAAATCAAAAGCAAATGAATATGCACAGATGTTAGGAATTCATACCTAACAACAATTATAGTTATAGACGTAGATGTGAGTTAAAGAACTCACCTTTAATCCCAAAAACAACAAACGAGAAGCTCTAAAGCAAAGAAAAGATCAACTACTCTTCAACTTCAACTATAGAAGCTCCAATCTAAGATCAAAAGCAATATTTCCTAAGTTAGGTTATAGGAAATTTCTGAAATTGGAGAGATATTGAGATGGAGAAGAAGAAGAGGATGCTTACCTAAGCTTCTCTTTGATTTTGGACTTGAATTTGTATTTCCTAATCAAAACTAGGGTTTAGGAATTTCTATTTTCCATTCTTTCCCCCATTTTCTCTTAAGCTTGAGAGTGTTAGGAAATGAAAATGAATGAAGGAAGTTGAGTGGAGTTAGGGTATTAGATGAGTAATGAGCTGAATCCCAAACCCAAAGCCCAAAAATAAATAGCAAAATTCACTCAACTCCAAACATATCGATGTTTATACTCAAAAAAGTTGTAAACTTCATTTTGGACTCAATGAAAGTGGTCTCGAGTCCCAATTCGATTGTTTACAAAAAGTAGCTTTTCGGACTTTAATCCGATTAACGATGCTATATTTAAATAAAACATTTAAATATACAATCGTAAAATATGCGGGTTGTTACACTCACTAACCTCCTTTTATTTATTTAAAGCTATATAATTTACCTTAAATATTCAATTACCCATAAATCCCTTTTATTTGCTTCTTCCATAAATGTTAATTTGTCCATGGTAAAGAATATCATCCTAATGGATATTTCCTAAGAAATTTAAATATATTTACTATTTTCCAATCAGTAACCTTTTCTAACTATTCCGTAGTTATTAATCTAACTTCTTTATTTATCAGTCTAATTAATCAATTTACCCTATTAATTACTTGTAACTCTCAAATCCATTTCACGCTTATTACCCATTAATTGGAGTTACAAGATTTCCAAGCTTTCCTACTATTTCCTTTTCGTTATTTTGCCCTAGTTCTATCTATAACTAATATCCTAAGCGAGTGCTACGCAAAAATCGTCATATTAGTTAAGTATTTATTAGTGTTGATTCGCTTCTCTTCTTTTCTTATTTGATTTCTATTCTTCTCCAATTTTTATATATACAATATAAATATTATATTTTATAATTTAGAAAATAGTGGAGAAGAGAAGATGACAGAGCTTAGCTACTCTTTCCAGAAAAATATGAGAAGAGAAGAGAGGGTTAAACCTGAATTTATAGGCAACTGAATAAACCACTATCGTTAGATTAAAATATATAAAATCCGGGCCGTTTGGGCAAGGAAAACCCTAGGCGCCAAATGCTAGGACAAGTCGACCGCTTCATCATCAGGGGTTGACCTACTGGTCGACCTGCCCAATAAAGGGGTCGATCAGTGGAGCCGTGGGATTTATTGTTAATTTTATTTTATTAATTATTTTCGTTCTGAAATCGTTTATCTTCTGTAACTCCTTCGTTTTAACTCCGATTGCTAAACTCCAAATATGAAAGTTATTCAGAATTTCACCACAAACATAATAGTGCAAGTTTCGTGGTCAAAATCCATAGTTTGCACAAATTTCATTTTTGGAGCATAATCAACTAATTAATTAATTAAACAATAGATTGTAAAATTTACGGAGTGTTACATTCTTTCCCCTTTAAAAGAATTTCTTCCCTCAAATTATACCAACGACTAAGTCATGATTCTAGCTCGCAATTACCCTAAACTACGCAACCAATTAGTGTACAACCAATTTTGCAACCAACGTGCACAAGTGCATAGTGATCACAACATAGAAAACATGTATGTAGAGTGATTATAAATCATTCCCTCCTATATAATTGCTTTTCTTTTGAAAACATTTTTGAAAAACAACCTATATACACTGGAAGTTCTATATGCGTGCAGATTTTGAAAAATATTCACCAAAAATCCCTATACCCCTATGACTAGAAGTATGATACAACTAGTTTGCATCCAATTCCTACCGGCCAAAGTTTAACACGTCGAAATATTGCTTTCTAAACGTCACTCCTATGCCGAAAAATGGGATTTAGGTGGAGAATTTTACATTCTCACCACTCTATAAGCTACCCATTTCCCGTTATATGGTGGAAGTTTCCTTGTTGTCCTTGATTTACTCCAAATTTTCAACGCACAAAATGCACAAGGATGCTTGTTTCAAGGCTCTAAAATGTAATTGAGCCAAGAAATTGACTCACACTCGTCGTCAACAAGTTATGGAAATAGAAATTCAAGGGCTAGAACAGCTTTTTCCTTGTTATCACTTACAATTTATCGTATCGTCGATCCTAATGCACCATTTAATTTGCATTTCTAATTTATTTTCCTTCACTACGCTTAGCATGTGGCCTTCAAAAATAAAAAACTTCATAAAAACCTTTTCCTCTTTTAAAAATTGTATGTCACTTGAAAATAAATTCCAAAATATTTAGACTTAAATTTTCCCTTGAAATAAAATTTGAGCAAAAATTTTGAAAATTTATTTAACGCCAAAAATAATTGTAAAAAGAATCAAAACCCTTTTCTTTTCAAGCGAAACCTTTTTAATCAAGAGAAACTTTTCAAAATATTTTCCTTCTTAAAAATTTTGATAATTCAAACCACATTTTTAGCGTTAGTCGGAAGTTAGTTATACGCCAAACAAAAGTTCAATTCTAACGTTCTTCTACTAACCTTAACCCACAAAACTTGACATTTTATTTAAAAATGTCACCATACTCAGTTAGTCAAAATTTTTAGCTTTTAAGGAACAGGAACAATGACTCGTGATTCCAAAATAATTTAACATATTCTTTGCTTGCTAAAATTTCTATTCATTTAAAACTTCCAATCTCATATTGCATTTTACTATTCGTTAAGTGTCCTTATGAGATTTTCATATTTATACCATTTCTTCCAAACATACATAAGAGCGGTTCAAATATTTGGAAACAATAACACAGTAAAGTAGAAATACGTCTCATAGAATCATGTGCGTCTTAAAAAGAGACAACTAATAGTGACAACCCAACAACCTAAAATGAAAAGAACAAATGCTGGAAGAAAAAGATACAACAACACACTACATAACCAAAAACACTGCCAAAAGACTATGGGACGGTCCCGATCCTCGATGAGATTTAGAGTCATTGTCGCGACCTCGAATAGGGTGAAGCATAGCGGCTAAGCACCCAATCTCATGACTCTGGCGCTATAGCTCGGTCCATATCTCTCACTAGTCAGCGCAGATCTCCT
This sequence comes from Allium fistulosum, assembly GCA_030737815.1. NCBI lineage: Eukaryota > Viridiplantae > Streptophyta > Magnoliopsida > Asparagales > Amaryllidaceae > Allium > Allium fistulosum. The sequence goes on from CM060908.1 coordinate 915,458,110, forward strand.
AGAGCTCAGTCTAGACCTTCTAAATGGCGACTAGCTTGGGACCCTGATATTCCTCGGTGCCTTGTCCTTGCTCCACCTCCTGCTGCGGCTCCTGCTCTGTAGTTGGCTCGGTTGCTGCAGCTGGTGTAAAAGGAATTCCCATCTTTCTTAGTGAGGCTCTATCAATGGCAGGTGGGACCTTCGTCTGGGAAGTCTCCCTACTAAGATTCACCCTATATCGTCTGAAGATGAGAGTGAATAGGTGAAAATATGGAAAGTAACTCTGTGGGATGCCAACTCCCTGATCGGAAAAATGAATCATAGTAGCGTGTGCCCAATTGAAGGCTATACCACCCATGCCTACATAGGTAGCCTTCCGCACCCAAGGATAAATCTAATCATAGCTTCCCGTCTTGGAAATGATTTTGTGCAAAATACTGCACATAATAGGATGGGCAGTTGAACGTAGATTATCAGTCTTCCAAACATTGACATCTTAAGAAAAGATCCGCTACAAGATCTTTGGGTTGGACATCTCAATATTGTCCACATCCACGCCATCCGCTCAAATCTCCAAAAATATCGTTGAAGTCGTCATCACACATTTCGATCCTGACTCTATTAACCTCCGACTGAATGAAACTGTTATCTTCATCGAAATTTGGCACCAAACGATTAACGAAAAGATAAATGCATCTAGGGTAGCATTCCCGCTCAAAAGTATCGAAGCGCAAGATCGGTGCAAATCCTGCCGCTTTGAAAAGCTCTTCTAGACAAAAGCAGCAAAGTCTCCAAACTTCACCGGTTGCCCCTGAAGGAACTTGAAATTGGTGGAGCTGAGGAAGGTGGAGATCTTCTGGTCATTCTGGTCCAGCCACCTGATCTCTTTAGGGGTGACACTAAGGTGGCACGAGGAGGAACAACGGTGTAGGGAGGTGCCATGGGCTGAAAAGTGGGGAAATAGGGTTTCGATCTGGAGTGGAGGTGGGGCAAGATCTAACGTTCGAAAATCGATGCAAAAGGAGACGAGGTTGCTGCTCATTGGACAAGGGGAGAAACAACATCGTCTATAGGTGGGATAGAGGATGTGGAAGCTAATAGAGGAGAAGTAGGTCAAGCTTTTTGGGTTCGCATAAAATGGCAAAGGAGAGCTCGAATGCGATTGGGAAGAACATTGGACGCGACTTTATAATCGCATTCTAGGTTCAGAATGGGCTAAAACCCATATAGTGACCAACCCCTCTAGGTCTACCAGTTGACCGCTACCGGTCAACAGCTAGGTGTCGACCGCTTGGCGGTTTTTCTACGCGACTTGAACCTGGACCTTTACGGGCTGGGTTAATTTATAATATTAATATTAATAATAACGGTAATCGTTTCGTGCCTTCTCCTTTGACATGAAACGATCAGAAAAATCCCTTCCCTCTTCATGACGGTGCCCAAGCTTACTGTCTAGCTTTCCGAACCATTCCTCCGCTATTCCATAGTACTTCAGACTTATACTGCTCAACCATCAACAATTCCAAAAACCCGATAATATTCCAACTACTATTCTCCGCATACTTCGTACGGAAATACTTCTTCCAATAGTTGGCGGGTATAACAACACTTCTAACTTCATACCCCAATAAAATTCATACATATTTTACCCGTCCCTTAGAAGAGAGAAAACTTTTTAAACTTCGATTTTTATAAACATGAAAATTAGTGGGCTAAATGTTCACCCTTTGAAACTCATTTCGAAATCGGAAAATTATTTTCTTGCCAAAAATCAAAATCAAACCTTTATTGATATACACACACATACAAATATATAAATATTTAAGGATATTAAAACCTTTTTCTTTTTAAACCAAAATTTCTTAATAGGACCAAAGTTAGTGGTATATGTGTTTTATGAGAATTGAAATTTCAAAACTTCCCAAACTTTCCAAAATAAATAATTGGGAAAAGAAATCCTTTTTCCAAATTCTAAGGAATTTCCAAAACATATTTTATCAAAATTATCTCACGAGTTTATACTAAGGAATTGAACATAATGTTTAAAATATGGTTTGCCATCTAAAGGTGGTTGGTGGACATTCCCTTGCCAAAACGGGTTTTCGAATGTTTGCGACATACAGAATTCTAATTTTTTGCTTATCTGAAATAATTGTGTATCTTTTATTGCAAGTCATCGTCAAAATTCAAAATCACAAGGTAGTTGGAATCTAAACCATCTAGTCGAACATCGTCCAATCTCTGAGATTCTGCCATATGCCATACTCATGCTCTTCTCAATCAGTACCATATGCATCGCTAACACTCCGTAGGGTAATTCGGAGTCAACGTGAAACACTTAACTCTAAGATATTTCCATCCCATAGTTTCTTTGCCCATTCCTTCGGAGTGGAACTACAACAACTTCTATAGTCGGGATTGTTAGAGTCTAGCATAAAAATAATAATAGATAGGAAAGTACGGACACGTTCTCTCAATTTATCCTAATTCCTTTGATGGACTAACCTAGGCTCTAATACTAAATGTAACAACCCGCACTTTAATGAGCCCAAATTTTGATAAACATCGAAACCCCAAGTCCATCAAAGCACGGATTGTTGGATTTGGTACCTACAAATAAGCAGGAGCATGTCAGAGATTGATAAAATCTAAACTCATAGCGGAAATAAAAATAGGATATAAATACTGACTATGGCTACTACCATCGAATTAATGGTATTCCTCGGATATCAAATCGTCACATTAGTACCAAGCATGAGAGATAAGAAGACATCTCTAACAACCAATCACGTCCAGCTCCAATGACCTGTTCCTCTAAATATATCATGTGAATTGTAATAAGGAGGGGGTTAGAACAACATTTTGGTGACTGAAAAATATATATAGTGTCCATAACACAAATCTACACCGATTGGTTTAATTTTAATTGTTATCTCTACTATTTAAGGTTAATCAGTTTGACCTAATATTGCATACACGATATTCCTACCTAGCATGATTCACCTACCAAGCCTTCCCAAGGTATAAAATACCGATAGAAGTCTATCAGCCACTTAATACTTCAAATTATTAAGCAGACTACTAGTATCGTCATCATTAGTCTATTGGTCCTAGGTACAAAGACCTTTGACCACTATTTATGGCTTTATAATACATAATAGCCATACCACTAATGCATCTATTGCCATTATAGTTTTAGCATTTTGACAGACAGTACCCAAGCCACTTAATACCTTATTAATAAGGACTAGGCAGACCCTTGACCATTTAATACCTATATTCTAGGCAGGCATTTGTTATTTAATACCTAACCCCAAAGAAGGACTCCTCCTCACTAGTACTATGTAGCTGACATCGCTTGGAATCTCACTGGGACAGTTAATACTTCTTTATAGGAGAGAGGCAGACCCTATATCAGTCACTTAATAAATCAAACCCAAAGCGGACCCTTCCCAAGATATCCACTACCGCTCCAAATTGTTAATTCAGACCATTTAATACTTTTTAATTAGGAAAGAGGAGGGCCATCAAACAACCACTTAATACCTCTAATCCCTTAGCAGATCCTGTTATTCCCATAATTGTTTCCCACAGGTCCTATGATTGGTGATGCCACACATCAGCAATAAGTGTACACAACTGTTGGTAGTCTTTCAGTGAAGGGAAGTCTTTCGTTGTGTCACTTTACTGACCTTGCATCCCAATCTTCTAAGTCCGATTAATTATTCTACGAGTCTTATGGTTAAAGATCACATCAAGATAAAGTGTACATAACTACTGTAGCCTCAAAGTGAAGGACAGACTTCTGATTTGTAACTCTACCGACCTCGCATCCCAATCTAATAAGTCCAATTAATCATTCTAGGCTTTACTAACTTAAGCCATATTATCCTAGGCTTTATAATGACTAAGATTTATCATCCTAAATTAGATATTGGACTTAGCTTGCTAACCTCCTTTTATTTATTTAAGGCTATATAATTTACCATAAATATTCAATTATCCACAAGTCCACTTTATTTTCTTCTTCCGTAAATGTCAATTTGTCCATGATAAAGAATATCATCCTAACGGACATTTCCTAAGACATTTATGTAATTTACTAATTTCCAATAAGTAACCTTTTCTACCCATTCCATAATTATTAACCTAACTTCTTTATTTATCAGTCCAATTAATCCATTTACCCTTTTAATTACTTGTAACTCTCAAATCCATTTCACATTTATTACCCATTAATTAGAGTTACAATCTTTCCAAACTTTCCTCATATTTCCTGCTCGTTATTCAACCCTATTTCTACGTATAACTAATATCCCAAGCGAGCGTTGCGCATAGATCGATATATTAGGTAAGTATTTATTAGCGCGTATAGATATGTATAAATATATACCTACTTCTACCAAATATATTCTAGTTATAATCTTTATCTAGAATATTCTTTTCCATAATTAATTAGCTGATATTACATTTCTTAAGAAGACTCCGTTGTGATTTCCATAAATTAATTTAAAACCAAAGATTAAGAATAAAAGGAAAGATTTGTCTCATTTGAAATTACAAGGAATGACTATTTTCTTTTTATTGGAATAGAAAGTGTAAACTACGAAGAATAAATTTGCGCTTTACACATTTTTTCCTTTTCATTTGCATATATTCCTTGTTAAATCAAACGGTGCATTTTCTACGCAATTTGGAAATATAAACAAATTTACAAAAATTAAACATATATTCTTCTCATAAATTAAATTATGAAAAATCTCTAGTTCAACCTAATTAGGGTAAAATCAAAATCATACTAATAATCAACAACCCAATTTCAGATATGGAATAAATTTCATATCTGATCAATATTCATATCTGTAACTTTTGGGAATGATTTCCAAATCAGGGTGTAATAATAATTCCAATCAAATCTTTTAAGAATATATAGGCGATGTTTAATACATTCAATTTTAGCCTATAATTCACGTATATTTATTCATTTAGGCATAAAAATCAAACGTATGCCAATGGAATAGATTCAATATCATAAACAACTTATAAATTTCCCACCCACCTTCTAAAACCATTCCAAATCTCCAGATCCAAAGTAAAACAATTGATTCAACTCCATTTTCTTCTTATCCCAAGAAATATGTATAGAAAGTGTATCTACATATATTAGAGTTATAGATCTGAGAAGAAATTTAGGGATGAAGAAAAGTATATATATAACCTCGTTATCGCGTAGTGCTGGTTCGCTTCTTTTCTTCTCTTATTTGATTTCTATTCTTCTCCAATTTGTATATATAAAAACATAAATATTACATTTTATAATTTAGAAAATATTAGAGAAGAGAAGATGATAGAGCTTCGCCACTGTTTTCCAAAAAAAATGAGAAGAGAAGAGAGGGTTAGGCTTGAATTTATAGGCATTCGAATCAACCTCAACCGTTTGATTAAAATATATTAAACTCGAACCGTTTGGCCATGGCAAACCCTAGATGCTCATGCTAGGACCGGTTGACCGCTCCATCATTAGGGGTTGACCACTATTGGTCGACCTGCCCAATAAGGAGGTTGACCGGTAGGGCCCGGGGATTTATTGTTAATTTTATTTTATTAGTCATTTTCGTTCTAAAATCGTTTATCGTTTGTATCTCCTTCATTTGAAGTCCGATTGCAAAACTCTAAATATGAAAATTGCTCAAAATTTCTCCACGAACGCAATGGTGCAAGTTTCATGGTCAAATTCCTTCGTTTGCACAAATTCCATTTTTTGGAGACTAAATAACAAATTAATTAAGCAACAAATCGTAAAATTTACGGGGTGTTACAAGCTCTAAAAATGTTAATATGCGGTAGGTTTAAACTGAAGGCATGCGGTAGCTTTGAAAAACCTTGACCTTCGATAGCTTTAGAATAATTGACACTTGATAGCTTTAGGCAATAGCATGCGATAGCTCAATTGGTTGACATTTGATAACACTGTAAACCTTGTTACTCAATAGCTTAAAAAGTTAAATGCGATCACTTTTGATGCTCCGTAGCATTTAGTATGCGATGGATTTGGGTACAGGATTGCTTAGCACATGATCGCTTTGAATCTCAAAAGCTCTTGGCAGGCGATTAGTGTAGGTACGCAATTGCTCCTTGGCATGCGATAGCTTTTGCTTTTACAATAGGTATAGGAAAGTGATAACTCCTTGATGTTCAATAGCTTTTGTCACATGATATGTTTTGGCATGGGATAGCAATAAACATTTAACATGCGATTGCCGTGTGTAATGTCAACATGCAATAGATAATGATGCAAAGAATTTCTAAGTATACAAAAAAAACTTTTCCATAGCACTTTGCAACAAATTCCAACATGATAGTTGAGAATTTTATAGAAATGAAATGGTCATAGAGAGTAATAAGTTAAAATGAAACACATGTTTATAGATGGAAAATTGAGATTAAGCTTAGGAAAACTATGACACTTCATTCTGGATCACACTCCGCGTATAATAGTTATTAAAGTGGTTTTCGGTTTCGACAGAGAGTATGTCCCTAACCCATCCCAGACTCTTCAATAACTACGTAATTATTACACCGATTGGTCATTTAATAAACTTTCAAAATAGTTTATATTTCAAAACCGAAATATCATTGCCATTTCAAAACCATATCCATACGATATCGTTTCACTTCAAATAAATCCATTTCCAAAAACATATCACTTTCCAAAGTTATATCGCTTTCGAAATCATAAGTCTTTTAAAATCAAAACACTTTGGAAGTCAAAACCTTGAAATTCATAACACTTTGAAACTATAGTTTGAAATCATAACATTTTGGAATTCATAACACTTTCCTCTTAAACAGTTTAGATATTAAAATTAGTGTATATAATAAAATAGTTTATAAAATAAAAATAGTTTATATAAAATAGTTATAAGTTAAAATAGTTTATAATAAAATAATATATATTGAAAATGATTTATATAAAATAGTTTATATTAAAATAATTTATAAAGTAAAATATAAATAGTTGTAGATATAGTTTAAAAATACTTTATAAAATAAAATAGCTTCCACAAATTCACAAATCGATTCAAATTAACTCAACTACCAAATTCAACTTAATTCAATCTCAATTCATAAATTTCAACTAAATTCAATTTCTTAACAATTCATTTCGAACTATTACGATTTCAAATACAGATTTGAAACACAAAATAAACCATTAAATTTCAGTATATTTCAAAGCTTTAAATATTCCACATTTCAAAAACTAAATTTGATAATTCCATTTATATCACAATTTAATTTCATTACATTTAGTTTCTGAGATATTTCTTTAATCATTTCAATACATCTAAATACAACTTCAATTTACAAATTTATATAAACAAAATATCCCATTTAAATTTATATAAGTTTGAAATATTCATTTAAGCCACTTTTTAATCAAATTCAAGTTATAAAACATATCTTAAAATTTCAAATTTAATAGATTTCAAATCAAACTTATTTAAGTATAATTCTTACATAATTAAAAATTCCAAATCAAATTCAAATTTTATCTTTCAACCTGAAACCTTATAAACTCTATATTTGAAAATATAACTTTTACATAAATACTTAAACATATTTTATATTGATTCAAATCAACTTTATTAAATCAACTTTAATAAATCTTTAAAATCAATATTTATTAAAACCATATATTTCTTTTCAAAACCATAGAAATCAATTTCAAAATATTTATATGTATAGACCAACGGTGTCTGTATAAAATTTTCTACCCTATGGTCAAGTGATACTGATATTTATCATTTCAATCTGTAATTTAAATTATATACGGGTATATATCTATTCAACCCGTAATCCCAAATTTAATTCAATGAAAATCGCTTGGGTTTATCATTTCAACCCATAACAATTTTCTCCTATTCTACAGATCGTTCGGGTATGTATCATTTCAACCCATAGTGAATTCTATACTAACAGGGAACTTGTAGAGTGATAACAGATATGATAATAATATAACAATAAGTAACATGCATATATCATCAGTGATAAATAACAGATATTGGTGTCAGATGTCACAAGTGAACAGATACAGATAATGGCATATATATCTAGCAATATAAATAACAGATGATGGTGTCAGATGTCATAGGTGAACATATACAAATAATGGCATATATATATATCAATATAAATAACTAACAGCAGCATATTTCAATTGTTGTTTCTATAGAATTAAAATTTAATAAATATAAGAATATTAATCGTGAGTGATTGCTCACCTTTCGAGGCTAGAGATATGGATAGACATTGAAATGAGTTACGGATCCAAGCATGAATCCCAAAGCAAAGCAAAATTGGCACGAGTTCGACGGACAAGCTGATAGATAAGAAGTCGATGAGAATGAATCAAATCAATTTTTGATATAACTGAAAATATATATACATTGTTATAGTATCATATATAAAATATAAACTTATATACTTATAGCATATACATGTAAAATATAAACATACAATTTGAGTGCTTGACATGATCAATGTATAGACTAACATGACTTTAAATATAGCAATCAAATGTATAGTATAATATACGTATAAAATATATAAATATACTAGATAGATATATACCTACATTTAGAGGAAACCGCATAAGTATATATACAATAGATAAAATGTTACCGAGGCCATATTATAACTAATATATATAAAAATACACTCAGATATATGAACAAAACAAAAGGAATATATATATATAACTAAATTAATCTTTGCGTGTAAACACAGGCTATATATAAAACATATATCCTAAGCAACAGTATATATTTATATATATTATGAACAATTAATTAAAACATATTGTATATAACGTATATATCCAACTTCCATACATTATACTTTAAAACAATATGTATATATATTAGAAAAGTTACTGTCAACATACCATTATCTATATCTATATATACCATACTGTGGTCAAATCTATTTCAATATATATACATACAACACAAACAATGTAAAACAAGTACACATTGCACAGCAAGCTATATATTTATATATAGACTGTCACATATACCTTTTACTCAAATAGAAATCAAACCAGGCACAGATCAAATCAATATTAAAAAAAACTACAACATATATACGAAAAACAGCATAAATGAACAACTTATAAAACTTATAAAACCAGTAAAAACGGAACTTATAAAACCAATAATACAAAACTTATTTGATTACATACATTAGCAAATAACTAACATACAGCAACTACTTCCAACTTGCATAAATAAAATACCTTTATACTATTATATTGAAACCAAATCTCTTATATATATAAACAGTAAGTAAAATATACAATAGTATATATAAACAACGTATATTAATATATACAAAATAGCTGTATAAGCTATCTATATTTTATGTAGATAATATATAATACTTACTATATTTAAAACAAAAATTTATGCTAAGATCGATATATAAGATACTTCTTACCAATAAAGTTTATATAAGCATACTATCCAAGCTACAAATTCCAATATATTAAATATATAAACTACTAAACTGTTGTATACTAAGTAGATCAACAACTTCATAACCGGAATATAAACATTTATATACTAAAGCTAATATACTACTGTAAATTATAGTTTATATATTACTGAAAATATGTTTTACTATAACTCACCAAACCAATATATATAACTCAAACTTATATACACATAATACTTAATACTTACAATATATAAATATGTACACCTTTGCTCGGCTGTGGATGTAGATCGGCCAAGTTATCTGTGTTGATTGCCGAGCTCGGCACTTGCAGGAGGTGATGACCGGCCGGTCAGTGGGGTTTGGCGGTGCTTGGAAGAACGGAGGCCGATCACGTAGAGGAGGGGACTGAAATGGGTGCGGCTGATGGTTTGCGAGGAAATGAGGGGAAAACGGGCTGAGGCGGTGGTCGGTAAGTGGGAGGAAGCGGCGAAGGTGGCTATCGATTATCGGTGGATGCTTCGGTTGATAGAGGGAAGGCAAGGCGAGGTTTGATGGTCGCTTCTGGTTGCGTGTGTTTGGAGGCTCGGAGTAGTGAAGAAAGGTGAACGAAAAATTTGAAGTAGCAGGTTAAATTTTTAGAAAGAAGAGAAAGAAAGCAAGCAGCCACTAATAAATGTTTTCTTTTGAAGGGGCACAGAACCAAATGAACGAAGAGAAAGAAACAAATCAACAACCAGAGAAATATGTGAACGAACCATAAAATAATAGAGAAATTAAATTTGAATGTTGGGAATAGAGTGTGTCACGGCACGTGAATTAATGAAATAATAAAAGCAAATTACCGTTGAATTTCAGCCGGTGGAGATTTGAATGGTCATGGAACACAAATAGACTCGAACGGGTACCGATACGGTTGACAGTTTAACGGTTTTTGCGACATATCGGACTTCGAAACACACAAATGAATACACTGTTGAGATCGGCACGACGAGACGATCAAAACGGTATAAAGATATCAGTGGTATGATTGAATTATAAAAATTCGAATTTTCTACTAGCGGAAAATGCAGCAAAAACGCAGAAAAATAAGATCGACGGAGCTAAAGAAGTCCGAATTTGGAAAAACGAAAAATGTCGTCTTAGTCAGAAAATGAATTAGAATTTTTCTATGTAAAAATATTCAGGTTTGGAAAACATTTTATTATCATCAATTTTAACTGATATAAATTGGAATAAAATTACACTAGAAAATAAACTTCCAAATTATCTGATGAAAATTTACCAATTGCTATGATTAATTAGACGCATTCCAAATATCAAATTTTTATCGTTTAAAATTTCACAAAAATTCAATTAATCACATTATTAAAACAATTAAAATTTATGGGTCGTTACACTCTCCCCCACTCAAAACTTTTCGTCCTCGAAAAGGAAGGAGGTAGGAGAATAGAAACAACCAGAAAAAAAATAGATTGAAAACAAAGCAAAACAATTAGTTCAAACCATATAAATTTCAATTTACCTTAATTAAAACTCAATATTTGATTTAAAATCAAGGTATTTCAATAAGTTGATTAAATTTCAATTTATTGATATTTGATACCAATAGATTTCTTCAAAACAAAATTTTATTTAATTTGACCCATTTACTATTCATTTAACTTGTTATTCTATTTATCTCTATTAATATTTTATAATTAAAAGTCAAGTGCATAACATTTATTACAACCACTCAATTTTTTTATTTATAAAATCATTAATCGTCATTCCACATTGTAAATTATTCAATTACATTTTCAACTTCTGATTGATTTAGGTAAGTTATATTGGAATGTAATTGGATATTATACAAGTAAAATTTTCTAATTCAATTATTTCAACTATAAATATTTATTCAAAAATTTTGACTTCATTTTATAATTGAAAACTTCCTTTAAGATAAATTTAAGAATTAAACTTCCGATTTCACTTCAAACCATTGGAGGTAAATATACAAATATATATAAGTCAAATCAAATCTATAAATATATACTTGTATTATAAATCAAGTCATACTTTAGAAATTTAAATCAATTCAATTTCCAACATTTTAGTGTAGCAAGGCTACCGAACAGTCTCTCCACTTCGAAACTCGAAAATGAATGTCGATGATGCGGCCATCATCACCGAAATTATTTCCAGCGACAAAAGAGAAGAGTACCGATTTAAACATTTTAAAATTCTTTGGAAACGACTTCTATTATAAAATTCTTTAAACAATATACACTTTAAAACCAAAATTTGGAATCACCTGAAATTAAATTCTCAAATTCTAATTTAAATCCATTTCAATTCCTAATTAAAATTTTAAACCATGTTCTATAATTTCATTTATTTATCATATTGGAATAGTCAATGGTTTACAAAACAATAAATAAAATCAAATATTACCATTTTGTTGACCCATTCATTTAACACTTTATAAAATTTACTTATATATAATATAATCACACAAAATTTATTTCATCTACCAAATTTTAAAACAGTATTGTGTCAGTTTGCTATGCTCAAGTGTTTTGGAAATCCTATCAATAGCGTTGATCAGACGAATCGATCGAAAATCCAAACCAACATTAACAACTCAAATAACACAACATATATATATTTAACATTTTTAATATTAATTCACAAATACACTTCCTCGCTCGACGATACAAGAATGGATTTCGAAGCAAGGATAGAGATTCAAATTTGATGGACTCAAATCAGAGAGAATTTTGATTCGAAGATAGGTTTGAAACAAAGATAAGATGATTAAATTAACAGAATAGGAAGATGGATAAGTTTATATAAATCGCAGGCAACCTTAACCAGGTTGACCGTGACTTAAAGAATAAGATCGATGCAGAATTCCAAGGCAAATCGACATTCGATCGCAAGAGGTAGAATTCAGGCATAGCAGGAGATAGATAGCATCATAAACAGAGGATACAAAAATCTCCGGTAAATCAATGCCTATTGTAAAGGAGTTTCACTCCTTTACAAATCATTCAAAGATTGGCGAGACCGCCGATTAATTATAGAAATCATTCGAAGTGGAGTCATGGGATACTCCGGAATCAGAAACATGAATAGAGGGAGACAAGGATGAATTTTGGAACCGAGGGGAACGTTCCAAAATTCAAAGGAAACCGAATCGAAGAAGAAGGAATTCAAGCTTGAACGAAAGTGATTCTGTAATTAAATCTACTCCATATGCTAAGTTTTGCCTAAAACCAAAGCTCTGATACCAACTGTAACGACCCACTATTTTGGACCATTCGCATCCGCACATGTCAGACTTGAATTGCTCAAAATATCAGATTGTTATTTAAAATTTGGAAAAACTCAGCATATACAGTAAATAAATAATCACAAAATCACAGACACAGAGTAATATAACAATAGTGCAGCGGAAACAAAAGAATAGTAGTTCATGAAGCGACTATATATATAACAGAGTTAACAAGATACAACAGAAGTCTCGAATACATAGATATCTCAATACAATAGTCAAATACAAGATCTGAATACATCACTGGAATCAACTAGATAACTGATAGTAGAATCGATAGATAGCTGGATCTCCAAGCGAAGCTCCAACTCCAAAGGTGAGTCACGAACACTGGTACACTCAGTCTGACCCGATCGTAAAGAAAAACACAAAACACTCGAGTCAGGATTAACATTCTTATATCAATAAATCCAACTCAAGTGAAATAATAACTGAAATACAAGTAACTCATAGAATGTTTGGGATAACCATCCTCTAAGGATTCGTTAAACTATCTACTATGTAGTAGTGTACGCTAAGTAGATAATGCCTATCAGTAATATAAAGTATCAAAATAGCGTTAAGGCGTTACCATTATCCCCCTTAACACATTTTTATAAGCATCATAGTCTATACAACACTGTAAACTCCACCGTAAACTAGTGGGCTATCAGGGAGTACTCCATAGGTATAACACAAAACAAATCGTAGTGGTCGCGCATAGGGATACGAGTATGATAAGGCACATGAGGCAATACCCAAGGTAGTGAAACTACCATTTGCCTGATTCGGACTGGTGAGAACGCATCGCCGCAACGATCGCAACACCGCGAAACAACACTCCCAAATCAAGGGTGCGCACCAATCAAAAACAAGTAATGAGTAGTTTACGAAGATGTGTGTCCGCTAGAGGTAGCCAACCTCACTGGCCCAGCACGGCTCCTGTTTAAGTCATTTCCAATTTGACACAAGTGTCAAGGTCATCCATTATCGTTCTCTTTCTTCAAATCCAGCAACGTCATCATTCCAACCACTTCATTCTGGATCACACTCCGCGTATAATAGTTATTAAAGTGGTTTTCGGTTTCGACAGAGAGTATGTCCCTAACCAATCCCAGACTCTTCAATAACTACGTAATTATTACACTGATTGGTCATTTAATAAACTTTCAAAATAGTTTATATTTCAAAACTGAAATATCATTGCCATTTCAAAACTATATCCATACGATATCGTTTCACTTCAAATAAATCCATTTCCAAAAACATATCACTTTCCAAAGTTATATCGCTTTCGAAATCGTAAGTCTTTTAAAATCAAAACACTTTGGAAATTAAAACCTTGAAATTCATTACACTTTGAAACTGTAGTTTGAAATCATAACATTTTGGAATTCATAACACTTTCCTCTTAAACAGTTTAGATATTAAAATTAGTGTATATAATAAAATAGTTTATAAAATAAAAATAGTTTATATAAAATAGTTTATAATAAAATAATATATTTTGAAAACGATTTATATAAAATAGTTTATATTAAAATAATTTATAAAGTAAAATATAAATAGTTGTAGATATAGTTTAAAAATACTTTATAAAATAAAATAGCTTCCACAAATTCACAAATCGATTCAAATTAACTCAACTTCCAAATTCAACTTAATTCAATCTCAATTCATAAATTTTAACTCAATTCAATTTCTCAATAAATCATTTTGAATTATAACGATTTCAAATACAGATTTGAAGCATAAAATAAACCATTAAATTTCAGTATATTTCAAAGCTTTAAATATTCCACATTTCAAAAACTAAATTTGATAATTCCATTTATATTATAATTTAATTTCATTACATTTAGTTTCTGAGATATTTCTTTAATCATTTCAATACATCTAAATACAACTTCAATTTACAAATTTATATAAACAAAATATCCCATTTAAATTTATATAAGTTTGAAATATTCATTTAAGCCACTTTTTAATCAAATTCAAGTTAGAAAACATATCTTAAAATTTCAAATTTAATAAATTTCAAATCAAACTTATTTAAGTATAATTCTTACATAATTAAAAATTCCAAATCAAATTCAAATTTTATCTTTCAACCTGAAACCTTATAAACTCTATATTTGAAAATATAACTTTTACATAAATACTTAAACATATATTATATTGATTCAAATCAACTTTATTAAATCAACTTTGATAAATCTTTCAAATTAATATTTATTAAAACCATATATTTCTTTTCAAAACCATAGAAATCAATTTCAATATATTTATATGTATAGACCAACGGTGTCTGTATAAAATTTTCTACCCTATGGTCAAGTGATACAGATATTTATCATTTCAATCCGTAATTTAAATTATACACGGGTATATATCTTTTCAACCTGCAATCCCAAATTTCATTCAATGAAAATCGCTTGGGTTCATCATTTCAACCCATAACAATTTTCTCCTATTCTACAGATCGATCGGGTATGTATCATTTCAACCCATAGTGAATTCTATACTAACAGGGAAGTTGCAGAGTGATAACAGATATGATAATAATATAACAATAAGTAACAGACATATATCATCAGTGATAAATAACAGATATTGGTGTTAGATGTCATAGGTGAACAGATACAGATAATGGCATATATATCTAGCAATATAAATAACAGATGATGGTGTCAGATGTCACAGGTGAACAGATACAAATAATGGCATATATATATATATCAATATAAATAACTAACAGTAGCATATTTCAATTGTCGTTTCTATTGAAATAAAATTTAATAAATATAAGAATTTTAATCGTGAGTGATTGCTCACCTTTCGAGGCTAGAGATATGGATAGACACTGAAATGAGTTACGGATCCAAGCACGAATCCCAAAGCAAAGCAAAATTGGCACGAGTTCGACGGACAAGCTGATAGATAAGAAGTCGATGAGAATGAATCAAATCAATTTTGATATAACTGAAAATATATATACATTGTTATAGTATCATATATAAAATATAAACTTATATACTTATAACATATACATGTAAAATATAAACATACAATTTGAGTGCTTGACATGATCAATGTATAGACTAACATGACTTTAAATATAGCAATCAAATGTATAGTATAATATACGTATAAAATATATAAATATACTAGATAGATATATACCTACATTTAGAGGAAACCGCATAAGTATATATACAATAGATAAAATGTTACCGAGGCCATATTATAACTAATATACTATATAAAAATACACTCAGATATATGAACAAAACAAAAGGAATATATATATATATATATAACTAAATTAATCTTTGCGTGTAAACACAGGCTATATATACAACATATATCCTAAGCAACAGTATATATTTATATATATTATGAACAATTAATTAAAACCTATTGTATATAACGTATATATCCAACTTCCATTCATTATACTTTAAAACAATATGTATATATATTAGAAAAGTTACTGTCAACATACCATTATCTATATCTATATATACCATACTGTGGTCAAATCTATTTCAATATATATGCTTACAACACAAACAATGTAAAACAAGTACACATTGCACAGCAAGCTATATATTTATAAATAGGCTTTCACATATACCTTTTACTCAAATAGAAATCAAACCAGGCACAGATCAAATCAATAAAAAAAACTACAACATATATACGAAAAACAACATAAATGAACAACTTATAAAACTTATAAAACCACTAAAAACGGAACTTATAAAACCAATAATACAAAACTTATTTGATTACATACATTAGCAAATAACTAACATACAGCAACTACTTCCAACTTGCATAAATAAAATACCTTTATACTATTATATTGAAACCAAATCTCTTATATATATAAACGGTAAGTAAAACATACAATAGTATATATAAACAGCGTATATTAATATATACAAAATAGCTGTATAAGCTATCTATATTTTATGTAGATAATATATAATACTTACTATATTTAAAACAAAAATTTATGCTAAGATCGATATATAAGATACTTCTTACCAACAAAGTATATATAAGCATACTATCCAAACTACAAACTCCAATATATTAAATATATAAACTACTAAACTGTTGTATACTAAGTAGATCAACAACTTCATAACCGTAATATAAACATTTATATACTAGAGCTAATATACTACTGTAAATTATAGTTTATATATTACTGAAAATATGTTTTACTATAACTCACCCAAACCAATATATCTAACTCAAACTTATATACACATAATACTTAATACTTACAATATATAAATATATACACCTTTGCTCGGCTGTGGATGTAGATCGGCCAAGTTATCTGTGTTGATTGCCGAGCTCGGCACTTGCAGGAGGTGATGACCGGACGGTCAGTGGGTTTGGCGGTGCTTGGAAGAACGGAGGCCGATCACGTAGAGGAGGGGGCTGAAATGGGTGCGGCTGATGGTTTGCGAGGGAATGAGGGGAAAATGGGCTGAGGCAGTGGTCGGTAAGTGGGAGGAAGCGGCGAAGGTGGCTGTCATTATCAGTTGATGCTTCGGCTGATAGAGGGAAGGCAAGGCGGGGTTTGATGGTCGCTTCTGGTTGCGTGTGTTTGGAGGCTCGGAGTAGTGAAGAAAGGTGAACGAAAAATTTGAAGTAGCAGGTTAAATTTTTAGAAAGAAGAGAAAGAAAGCAAGCAACCACTAATAAATGTTTTCTTTTGAAGGGGCACAGAACCAAATGAACGAAGAGAAAGAAACAAATCAACAACCAGAGAAATATGTGAACGGACCATAAAATAATAGAGAAATTAAATTTGAATGATGGGAATAGAGTGTGTCACGGCACACGAATTAATGAAATAATAAAAGCAAATTACTGTTGAATTTCAGCCGGTGGAGATTTGAATGGTCATAGAACACAAATAGACTCGAACGGGTACCGATACGGTTGACTGTTTAACGGTTTTCGCGACATACCGGACTTCGAAACACACAAATGAATACACTGTTGAGATCGGCACGACGAGCCGATCAAAACGGTATAAAGATATCAGTGGTATGATTGAATTATAAAAATTCGAATTTTCTACTAGCGGAAAATGCAGCAAAAACGCAGAAAAATAAGATCGACGGAGCTAAAGAAGTCCGAATTTAGAAAAATGAAAAATGTCGTCTTAGTCAGAAGATGAATTAGAATTTTTCTATGAAAAAATATTCAGGTTTGGAAAACATTTTATTATCATCAATTTTAACTGATATAAATTGGAATAAAATTACACTAGAAAATAAACTTCCAAATTATGTGATGAAAATTTACCATTTGCTATGATTAATTAGACGCATTCCAAATATCAAATTTTTATTTCAAAATTTTATCGTTTAAAATTTCACAAAAATTTAATTAATCACATTATTAAAACAGTTAAAATTTATGGGTCGTTACAGTACCTTAGCTAGATCCATTGGCAACCTTTTTTCTGAGACTACATACCAAGGAACTTCACTTCTTTCCTCCAAAAACGAAAGTTTGAAAGTTTCACTTTCAGTTGATGCTACTTCAGTGTCGCAAGCACTATTCTAAGGTGAGTTTCATGATCTTGTTCATTCCTAGAATATGTTAGAATGTCATCTATAAATACTAACACGAATATATCCAAATGCTCTCGAAAGATTCGGTTCATCAAATCTACAAAGAAAGCAGGCGCATTAGTCAGTCCGAATGGCATTACTAACCACTCGTATGAGCCATATCTTGTTCTAAACGCTATCAAATGAATATTATCTTCCACTACCCTCAGTTCATGGGACCCTATCGCCAAATCCAACTAAGAAAATACTATAGCTCTACTCAACTGATTAAACAAATCATCCATTCTTGGCAAAGGATATCTGTTCTTCACCATCCTCCCATTCAACTTTCGGTAATCGATGCATAATCTTAACGACCCAACTGGTTTCTTCACGAATACCATGACCGCTCTTCAAGGTGAACTGCTTGGTCAAATAAAACTTTTCCCTTCTAAGTCCACCAGCTGCACCTTTAACTCCTTCATTTCGGTTGGTGTCATTCGGCTAGGCGGTCTACTTATAGGTTCAACTTCAGGTATAAGATCTATTTGAAACTCGATAGCTCATTTCGACGATAGTCTTGTCACTGCCTCAAAGACATTTGCGAACTCTCTAACGACAATAACTCGATTCAACTCGACTTCTTCCTCTATGGCACCAAATAAAGCACAACATCTAAACTCGAGTCCTTTACTAAGTATATAATTTGATCACTACTATCAGGGTATCTAACTGATATTTTCCTATCCTAGAAAAATAACCCATCATCATATTTGCTCAACCAATCCATATCCAAAATAATCCCAAAACCCGTAAAATCAAACATATACAAACTGAAGACAAAAGTATAACCTAGCTACTTAAACTCTAGATGGTCACATCTCATCCCTAGTGATGCCTACCCTCCTATTGGATTAGCTATCCTTAAGGAAGTAACTAAGTATGATGGGGCTAAACTCAGCTTATTTACCGAGCAATGAGAAATAAAAGAATGCAATGCACCAATATCGAACAATACTCTAACATGTATACCATGAATCAAAAGCATACCACCCATCACAGCCTTTCCTTTCTTCTATGCTATAGGTCTCAAGGCAGATGGTTCAAAAGCAAACACTTTCCCTTTCTCACCCTTGGCTGGTTCCTTGCACTGATTCTTATAATATCTAATTTGGTCATAGTTGAAGCACTTAATGTTCTTCCTTCCAATAACTGTCTTTCCATCTCCTGAGCGACATTCGTTCATAAAATGCCCTTTCTTGTCGCACTTGTAGCAAATGACATTAGCTTTTCCTTTCTTGGTAGCTCCGCCCTTTTGAGCTCCCTTTTTCTGAAAGAACTTTCTTTTCTAACTCTACGCACTTTGAATCTCCACTGCTTTGTTACCACTAAATAAAGTAAGCATCTCTTCATTCCTCAAAGTCATCTCCACTACCACTTCACATGTATCAATGAGATGCGGCAAAGTTGCCCTAGCAAGCTCTGGTCTTAATCCACGGATAACTTTTCATTTTGTTTAACCACGGTATCCACAATAGCATATCCATATTTGGATAACTCCTCAAATCTTATTGCATACTCTAACACTGTCATGTCCCCTTGCACTAACTCAACAAAATTCCTTTAACAAGGTTGACTTAGCTATTTCAAACATAAACCTCTCCTCGAACCTCCTCCTGAATTTTGCCTAAGTCAAGTTCTCCTCTAGCACCCCAACAGTTACACTGTTCCACCAGTACAACGCAGCTCCTTGCAATTTCCTGGATGCCAATCTCCTCTTTTGCTCATCATTCAAACCTAATTCAGCAAAAATCCTTTCACAAGGAAGCAACCAATTCTCCGCCTTGATAGCATCCTCAGTTCCAATGAATGGCTTCCCTCCATGTCTTGCATAATCCCTAATCAAAACAGCATAATTGTTGACAACTGGACCTTTAGGATTTGCTCCTCTAGCATTTCCACCAACTAATTCAGCTGCAACTCATGCATGCATCATGTTGATGAAAAACCGATACATAGCTTCCATATCCACCTGCGTTGTTATAGCACCCACATTAGCCGCTGTTTGTCGACCCGGATTTCTCCTAGTATTGGCCTGACATTTCCATTAGTTGTGGTGCTTCCTCCATTGGAATTCTCTCTTCCATTTGCTGCCTCCATGTCTTACTTTCCTTAAATTTGCATTCTAATCTTAGTAAAATATGGAATAATGGTTTAAGAGATATGAGAGAAATAGAGATAAGGCATACACACACACACACACACACACACATATATATAGCAAATACAAGTACGTTACTATATCCTTATCCCATACCCCAGTCTTATTCTCTGATTTATTTGGATTATGTTTTTAAAACTCCTTTTAAGTTCAAAATTCTTTGGCTATACATAAACCTATGCTCTGATACCGGTTTAAGAGAGATGGGAGAAATAGAGATAAGGCACATACATACATACATACATATATCAAATACAAGTACGTTACTATAGCCTTATCCCATACCCCAGTCTTATTCTCTGATTTATTTGGATTATGTTTTTAAAACTCTTTTTAAGTTCAAAATTCTTTGGCTTTACTTAAACCTATGCTCTGATACCAAGTTTTAAAATCCCTCATTTTGATCCTCGAAACTAACAGCTACAGATGCTGTGGCCATCTATAGTATTAATTTCCAGTGATAAAATGCGGATATGTTAATTGTATCAATAACATCAAAGCATAACACTACAAGAAAACTGATTTTTCGTAGCGCCCAAAAACCGCCACTACGTATTTTTAGTGGCGTTCTGATAATCGTTACGAGAAAACATGCCACTAAAAATCCTCGAGTATTAGTTGCACTTTTTTAAACGCCACCAAATTTGTTTTTTTGATAGCGTTTTTATAACGCCATAGAATTCCTTTTTTGTAGCGCCTATTTACCGCCACCGAAAAGGTTTTCTCCTCCATGATACTTTTTAATGGCGTTATCTAAATTTTTTGTAGCGCCTGTTTAACGCCACCAAAAGGGTTTTCTCCTCCACGTTACCTTTTCATGGCGTTATATACATTTTTTGTAGCGCTTAATAAACGCCAGCATAAGTGTACTTGAGTTTTTAATCACTCTTTTGTAGCGACATTTTAACGCTACCAAAATAAATAATATCCAGTAGCGTTTGTTTCCCTCCACCTGCTACTCCAGATTTACCCTTGATCTAGCATCCAATTATATAATAACAGAATACGCAAGCACATAAACTTTTGAACACAATATATTAAACAACTACAAAATACGTATACGCATTGAAGATCCACAAGATACATAGACATTCATACATTCACATACATAGGTGTCGACAAAAAGCTACCCGTACACATACACAACCAAACTACCATAAGTGTTATAACCAAACTACCATAAGTGTCATAACCGTACATATACATCTAAAATAAACGTCTGAAATAACCAAAGTACTAAGCAAAACCTGAACCACCATAAAAACCTGAACTACATGTCATTGCTGATGTCTTCAAAACCTGAACTACCTGTCAACAAAGAACAGAACAAAAGAGTGAGAAAACAAAACCTGAACTTAAAACTGCTTAAATAAGCAATGTACTGAAACAAAACATATGGACGACAATCGACCACTTCTCTGCACTACCTCAACACTCAACTACCTTGCCACTTCTTCCTACACTATCACTGTACTGCTCACCATCAATTCATACATAACTCATCACCATCAATTCAACTAACATTCCACCACAATCCATACATAACTCCTCACCATCAATTATTTTCCCTCCCCTGAACCTGAACCACCAATCACAATCATTCAATCACAATTCGAATATAACACCCCTACTTATGTACTTTTATCATTTTACCAAAAATCTATCTGCACTTTAGCTGCTAGCATTCCTAATGTATATATAAAAAAAATTATATACCTTTCATTTTGACTTAATAATGATTTTTTCCATTGGCCAAGCTATGGGAACGCCAAAGCAATCATCCATGCACGTCAGACCTGATGTTGGTCTCCATATCTCTGCCTCTGGAACTATCACTAGTTCAATCCAAACTTTTACAGCATTACGTCCCAATGGACGACAATGGACCATCGTTATCGGATCAGTTGATGCAATACTTCCTTCAGCCACTACGTCTGCTCCACCCAAATCGATCAACTGGCATTTGGCATCCTTTTGCACGGTTGCAATCGGCTGAAAGAAAAGAGATTATTATGCACAATGTATCTTTCATACACAGTTAAATTCTTCAAATTTGAAAATTAATACTTACATTTTGCGATTTATTCATGAACATATGTGCGGATTTCATGGGAGAATTCACAACATTTTCAGTATCATCACGACTCTCATCTAGTTTTTCTTGATCAGCTTCTACTTTTGATCTTGGCCATGCTACTTTCCTACCAACTACATCTCCAATGCACGACATATCAGATGTGGGTCGCCACAAATAAGCATCTTTATTTACTACTTTGTCCACCCAAATCACAACAGCAGACGGACTGAGTGGAATACCATTAACAGTATATTTTGGATCAGTGGCGTGGATTCTTCCTTCGGAAACTACACCTTCACCCTCAGTCCAACCGTAAATCTTGCAAGTGTCTTCGATGATGCTGGTACTCTAAAAATGAGAAGTGAAATTCAAAACTTTAGTATGCTATACAAAAACAACGAATATATGTTAAATTTTTATTCAGATGGGGGGTGTGCTCGCTGCATTTTAGACATCAATAAGCTCGCAGCATATTACACTAATATACTTAACGTGAAAAAAATTACCGTACTGGCTGCACTACAATTCAACCGTGTTCGCAGCGGGACCTTGATGCAAACTGATGGCCAAGCAACTACCTTATTCTTAGCGTCTGCTAAGACTGCCATTTCAGGTGTAGGCCTCCATAAATATGTATCTACTTTATCCACTGAATCTATAAAAACGCTCCCAGCATTTGGTCCAAGACGAATGCCATTGACAATGTCATTTGGGTCCATGGACAACAGCCTCCCATGGGCAACAACTCCAGAGGTTCCATCCCAATTCAACAGCAAACATACTTCGTCGTCGCTCTACAATTAATCAACCGAAAATTAAATCAATTACTGGATTAAAAAATTAAAATATAAATTTCATTTATTGAGTAATATAAATATTATTTTTACCGATTCAGGTGAGTTCCTTCTCGAACTTTCTTTACCCTACACCGAAGCACGAATATAAATTAATATTTTATGAATATAAATTAATTTCCAAAAATTTACCTTCTGGTCCATCAGAGTCTGTATCATTCCCTTCAATTCTGCTATTTCCTCTCGACACCGAGACACTTGTTTATCTTTGGACTGGGCCAAAGCTAGCTTGGTTAAAGTGCAACCCCTACCCAATGCCCTTAACCGTCCCGGTTTATCTTGTCCCAGTACATGTACAAGAGCATCTTTTCCAATATCATTCTGTGTCGAGTCGGATTGGGATAGGCTACCATATTTTTTGATCTCATCCTATATAAATAAATACACATAGATAATGTACAATGGTAAAAATATCATAGTTTCAAAAAAAAATATACCAATAAAATTAAAAACAATTTTACAATAGTATTCGCAGCTTCCATGTTCACTGGTTCACCATTTTTTTTAATGTGAGATCTAATCCACACATCAGCTCTACTTATGGACGATGGATCTGCACTTTCTTTTTTCTAAAAATAGAATAACATTAAATTAATAAACTGACAGGTATAAAATAATGTTAAATAATGCTATAGTTAATTAACTTACCATGTCTTCGGTCTTTCTAGCCATTCCCCTACGACCGGTTATATGCGGAAGTTGTGTGTACCTAAGGGCTGAATATTTCTCACTTTTTTGCTGAAAATATTGAAAGATGCAAGAATTTAACAACCAAAATCATAAAAAGAAAAACTATCTAATATTTATAATGCAGGGTAAATATGTATGGTGAGGATTGCAATTTATTTGAAAATCAATTCATCATGGTCATATACTTATTTGGTATTATTAATGCTGGATAACACAGTGACATATACAGCATTCCATATCTACTAATAATATTTATAGATTGAACTAACTTGCAAAGTGTTTTTTTACTTCATTTAAAATGTTCCTGTGCTTGTCATAATGCATTTGTATTTTGTACTGTCATAGGTTCCTGCAGCTAATACCTAAACAGGAACCCTCAGCATCCACCAACACTTGGACTTCACTTCAAAAGAAATTTATCGGTTGCTAACTATGTAGATGGATTTGCAGAAACATGCCAAACGAGTTCAGTAGGAATGATTTACCTTAAACTCCGGACTTGTTTTCGCCTT
The DNA here is from genome assembly GCA_030737815.1 of Allium fistulosum. NCBI lineage: Eukaryota > Viridiplantae > Streptophyta > Magnoliopsida > Asparagales > Amaryllidaceae > Allium > Allium fistulosum. The sequence continues at coordinate 915,482,815 of CM060908.1, forward strand.
CACAAACTTCCTCCAATCGGTTATGCTTTTTATTTTCGTAGGTTTCAGTTTAAGTCTTTCCTCATCGTTCTCCGCTTTTTGCAAATTTCGAACCAATTTGCTTTTTGACGATCTCCAAAGTACTCCCATTTGTTGAAATATAGCTTTTCTTTGCCATTCCTCTTCCAATTTAAATCTAATCTGCAACAATACATCAAAACATGATATTAGTAAAATTTATTTAATTTAAATACGACAGATTTAATTAAATCTCAAAGGTTTTCTGAAGTTATTAGAGGGCAATTTCAATTTATAATTGGCAAGAACTATTTTTCAATTTATCCAGAAGTTATTAGATGGCAAATTCAATTTATAATTGGCAAGACCATGCAATATTAGAAGTCATTTTCAAAACATATTAGAGTCAGAATGTTAAATAATAGATGCCTGCTTCATACCAGAACTGACTGCCACAAAACTTCTTTTAAGTCATCACTAATATTCCTCCAATCATCAATGGTGTATGGAACCTGCTCCCGCACAAGCGGTCCAAGAAAAGAGGATAAATATACCGACCCTTGCCCTACTGGTATACCTAGATCATTGAACTCAACTTCAATTCGATCCTGACTGCATGACAGGAGTCTTTTTGCTTTTGCTGGATCTCTACCGCCTCTTTTCCGAGATGTACTTCCGATTTCAGCTTCACTTTGTTTCCCAATTTCCAGCTCGGCATCAGCAGTTTGTTCAGGACGGGTTTCATTTTCTGAGCGGAGTCCTTCATTTGGGTCAGAGGGGATATCATCTAGTGGTTGTTCGTCTTCTTCACTGTGAACAGTGGCTTGCTTCTTAGCATTGTCTGGTTGTTCTTCTATTTCATTTATACTAGCTGGAACTTTACGTTTTGGCTTTGACTGTTTGTTCTTAGCTTTGACTGTTTGTTCTTCAGCCTTTCTCTACAAGCGGGTACGTACATTATCGACATTTGAAGGCAAATAAGTTTCCAATCTTTGACGTAAAAATTGGTTATCTGTTGTAATCAAAAAAATAACTAGACGTTGAAGTACAAATACTTGTAGCACTACTTCATATAACCATGGTGGTTTAGTAGACAAAGGCAAAGAATACTTTTCCAAAAATATAAATTTTACACTTATATTTTGCATTTAACCTCAGATTTACATGTATTTATAATTAATCCATGCATGAATTCAAAGCCTAAGTCTAGCAAATTATAGAATTACTGCATATAAATTCAAAGCCTCAAAATGTACAAACCAACAGTTTCCTCTTACCAAACCAACAGTCAACTTCACCGCCTCCTCTTCACTACCTCACATCCACACAACTAATTTAATCAAAATTCAACAATTATACTTATTTAGAAATGTATGTTCACCAATAATTTATTATAATATGAAATAATAGATAGAAGTTAATAAGTCATAAGAATCGCATACTCATTTATGATATATTTTTATTGTATTAAACAGTTCATCTTAAATGGACCTTTAAAAAGGATTTTTTGAGAGAAAATATCCTTATTCCTTGTCCATGGTTACACCACAGTAAGATTCTTAGGCCTGAGAGAGAGTAGGATTAGGAACCCACAACAATTGAGAGTCCTGAATGCTCGGTCCAATTGTTTTGTAACTATAGAAAGAGATCTTAATAAGAAATGCGAAAACTCAAATTAATATTACAACACCAGCCATTGAATCAGTTGACAAACAAAGACCAACATTAAAATGCATGATCTAATATACCCATTTCTTTTAAGAAAACAAATACCAAACATATCAATGCACCATATAAAATCAGTCGAACAAAGATAGCAGTTCACAAAAAATATAATCCTAACAAAAACTATGAAAACTGGAATTAAGATTTCCTTATTTGGTAGAATTATTAATAAGTGATTTATTGATATCATGATACTTTGCCTCTAGCAACGATTCAATTAATCAGAGTACAGAGCTCTTTATTTCCATGGATTCCAAGCTACAAATGATATAGAGTGATTGTTTCCACCCATTTCAGTAATAGTTTAGGAAAAAATACGAAAATAAGATGCATTCAAAAATAATATAAAATCCAAATAGAATCACAAAGTCGATTTAAAAGATTCATACCTAAATATACCTATTCGATTTAAAAAATTCATACCTAAATATACCTAGATCTGCTGGCTGCCGCGACTCGATGTTGAGTAAGGGAGAAACGACGGAGTTGACGATGATACTTGAGTGCGATAAAAATTTAACACGATTAAAAGGGGAAATTTTTTTCTGAAGAAGAAAGCAAATTAGGGACGAGAATTTTGTTAAGTACGAGAGTAAAATGATAGGTTACGTTTATTTAGTTCGCGCGGACTCTTTTTTTAGAAGCAGGAAACGTGAATTATTTTTTGCCACGTTTATATTATTTGGTAATCTATTTTTTGTTGCATTTACAATAAAACGCCACCGATTTTTGCAACTATAAATGGTTTTTCTTGTAGTGTAAGAGTATGAAATTTTCGTAAATACAATTTCAAATCAAACTTTCTTATTTCATTTCAAAGATAATATTTTATATTCATTACATAATCCCAAACGTTGTCCAGTTTCGGATAAATATAACTATTACAAAGTACTCGAAGAGCAACATATGTAGATGCCTCCTTGGTTGATCATTGTTTACCACTAGACAGTTATAACATCTGTTTTTACATACATTCCAACAAAATCTTAACACAATAGATAATATATATGGATAAGTTCCTACATAGCTAGATCTGCCTCCTACACATCTTCGGAAGCTTTATTTGTCCAATCTAAATAACCTGTAGACCATTACTCCCGGTCCACTCAAATCAAATTTTGAGCCTTGAGAGTTTAAGGGGAAAACATAAACTTCAACTAAACAAAAAGCCTGGTGTGAATAATAATATGCCATCTCGATTTACTGATATCTAGTGAGACCACGCCGCTAAACGAAACGGGTTTTCCCCTTACTAGTATCCCCTTTTAAGTATATCTTTTATGAAACAAACTCCTCCAACCACAATGGTTTAAATAAACAATAGTAATAATAACCTGTATGCATGCAACATGGGAAAATCATGACCAATTTGACTAAATCAATGGACTACCTGTCCTAATATCATAGTTTTCTCAAGGTAACTAAAAACCTCTGGCTGACTTGGGCCTACCGAACATATCAAATTTTCTAACATGCAGTTAGAAGAAAACTGGACGGTTTGTCCAAAACTTACAATTTCTAGGGTCACTTTGATCCTTATGCACTGAAATTTTGGACTTATATCAGTTAGGGGCTAACAGCTGAAGTATAGGGCACTACCTTACACCAGTGCCGTCTGGTTTTCCAATCTCTGAGTCAATTCATCCTATCACAATTTATACAAAGGCGATAACGACAAAATCTCTTTAGTAAAACCGTCGGCTAAGTGCCCTTTTTATTCCCTTGAAAGCATAATTCTTTATAAATGATTTAACCCTTGAAATCATACTTTAAAACAAGGAAAATATAGCCCTTTACATTATTCAAAATATTTATCCCATGATATATGTTTTTTTAAATAATATTGATGAATGTCAATATCACTTAGAGGTTATCGTACCTCGAAACATAGGTAATAAAGCCAAAATCATAAAACCATTATATTTTGATAAATCTCGACGTTTATATTGCCATTATAGGTTATTGCACCTCTTCATTAGAGAAATATGTTAAAGAATCCAGTTTATAATTATAAGGCCATAAGGCCAAAACCCATTTACATCGCCTATAAAAGTTGCCGCATACAAGCGGCGTCACTAAAGCCATCTTACAATCGACGTCAAAAGTAATAGGGTCGGCTTCATTATAGCCAATAAGGAAATAAGCGGCATCGCTGCCTGATAAGGTCGGCGACATTATAGAAGACATGCAGCGTCATTATCGCCGTTATAGATCATCTACAAAAGTAATAGGGTCGGCATCACCGCCTATAGATTTAACATAGCAAAAGTAGCAGCAACACTACCTTATAGTGTCGGCATCGTCATTGAAACCATACGGCATTGCTCACAGCGAAGTTATTGATGTCAACTTTGATACTATTCTTCATACTTCAACCAAGGCCGATCCATTCCATATCAATTGAAGTTGATATCGATGTCGAAGATCATAGGGGAGGCGCTGTGAACTGCGGCATCGATAGCTTCGACATGGCAATGTCATAATTAACATAAAAATGGTAAATTTTCTCTTTAAAGTAATATCTTTTTACCAGCTCCAAATTCTTGTCAAATTCTCATTGGATAATAATTTTTTTTACCAAATATTTTCAAAAAACTATTATTGAGCAGATTTATCATTTCCAAAATAATTTGCAAACCATACATTTTATATTAATATTTTAATATAATAATTAGGCCTTTCTAGCTTAGATAATTCATAATAAATCATAGACACATGGGAAAAATCCCCAAAAATAAGAATAATTTAGATTTTATACATTCTTTAACATATAAAAATATCAGGACCAAAAACATTATTTAATCATTTTTAGTTATTAAACCCCGAAATAAACTATTTTCTCCACTTAAAAAATTCATAATAAATTAATACTTGCTTAGAAAATTATGAAATTAAAAATTCACTTCTAAATTAAAGTCTTTAAAATCATATCAAAAATTCAAGTCGGTTGGGAATCAAAAACTAGGTTTTCACATTTAAAACCTATTTGTTAATTCCATAATAAATCATATAATTCATCTTTCATGCATATAATCATCTAAACAATTAAATATGGCATAATACAAGCAAAAGATTCGGATTCATACTTAAAACCGAAAGCAGTGGATAAAACTTGAGATGCATAACTATTATTCGCCTTGATGGGTTAAAGAAACTTGATATTTGAATTTAGATTTGACTTCCCCTTAGCTTTAATCTTGCTTCCTAGCTTTTCTTCTTCCTCTTTGCTCCTAGTGATGGCCGACCTTAATTTTAAATTTCATTTTTTTATGAATGAAGTGACGGAGGAATGAGAATGGAAAGTTTTATGTTAAGGAATTGTACTCTTTTCCTATTTTACCCTCCTCATAATCCTCCTTCTTAATTAATGTACTAAATAGCCTTATTTGTTCATTAATTAAGCTATTTAGTACATTAATTAAGGCTTGGCCCGTATTAGTTATCGAATCTGAATCCCCTTATCATTTTGCATTATTTAATTTAATTTATCTAATTAAGTATCCTAAATAATGTTAATTAAAATTAGGAGTGTTTCAATATGTCTAAACACGACATTATGTTTGGTAACTTGGGAAGGCCTTGGTGGTAGCTGTATGTCTAAGTACGACGTTTATTTGGTAATGGTGATGAGGGCTTTAATGGCATCCTACCTATCTATTCAAGATAAAAATAAGATGCTAAGAATAAGACCTATTTGGAAACTTAAAATGAACTGGCCTTAAAAACTAGTTTGAATAGGTTGTGAAAGAAAATCTCATACTTATGATGAAATTGATGACTTGTGTTTGATCATGATGTGATATTTATTACATAGTATGATGTAATTGATGATTTATTGAATAGTAAGGGGAAAACTCATTCCGTGCTTTAACGACATGGTATCACTATATATTTTGTAGGGTAAAGTATTAACCATACCAGGCTTTATGTCTTACATGGAATTTTAATTATTTCTCATAAACTCATGGATACTCATTCGAGTAGGTTGACTTTATGGTGTAGACAATTAGCTTTTGGAAAAGACGAATAATGACTTCAGATACGAAGCGAGAGGCTTTTTTTGCAAAAAAAAGTATTTTGAAAATTTTGATGCATGAACCGAGATTTATAACCTATTAATTATTCATGTCGGCATCCTCATATGTTGAGCATAACACTATATTTATATTTTATTATATTCACCCCTGCGTGGGAACGAGATGGGTTAATGATCGTGTAATGACTTATGTAACACAGTTTAATGTAATGGTAAGTCTTTAGTTGCTCTGTTTACTTAATGTTGTGAAAAATACTAATCTCACTATGTCACTTAAAAATAATTATCAATGTTCATTTCTAGGTGTCGAAGCAGTGCATGCTATAGTACAGAACCCAATATCTTATGTAGTCTAAACTAGTCTACATATGGGAAAATTAACTAAACCTATTCGCCAGTGCCTTAGAAAAGTAATGTCTGGGATTAGGTTTGAATAATCGTGTAGCCACTAGTCTAGTCCTAGCGATTGAATAAGCCCAAAAGGTTGACTCAAATGGAAGGCCAAAACTGATCTAGGCCTTTTACTATGTTTTAAATTCAATTTGAAGATTAAAAACATATTTTAAATTCAATTTGAAGATTAAAAACATATTTTAAATTTAAAGTTAAGTTTAAAATATAAAATAAATTTTATAAAGGTTATAAAATTGAAATTCAAAATTTTTCAAAATTGTTTTGAAAATAAATTTAATATTTTAAATATTTATTTAATATTTAATTAATTAGATTAATAGAATAAATTAGGGGTGGGTGTGGGTCGGTTTACTACGGTTTGAAGCCCAAACCGCTTACGTACCGCATCAAACAGCTAATGAAAAATACAAAAAATTATACTAATCTTTTTAACGGTTCACTTTAATGTAATACGGCTCGGTTTTGGTCTAGTTCGGTTTGAAACCATATTAAATATGAAATAAGATAATTACTTCCATCGACAATCAAATTACGAAGCTAACTGTGTAAAGCTTTTTCACTTAAAGGTTAAAGCACACCGTGTTAAACTGAAATAAAAGATTAGTTCTTAATTATATGAATATTTTAATTGGACATTTGAGTATAAGTGAGATTTTTAGTAGATTAACCAATCATTAACGTTAATCAATGCATAATCAGTAAGTAAAATGACTAGAATAAGATTACAGTTAGATTTATCTAAAAAATGAGATCAAAAATATTGTACAAAAACTATAACTTCTTCCTTTGTGATAATGATTATTACTAGTATAAGCTGAAAATAGAATATACATCGTTAGAATATAAAATAAGATAGGAGTTGCTTATATTTTTATCATAAGATCACTAGTGTAAATATTCAGTTCAGTCCGGTTTAATATGGTCGGTTCAATCATCCAAATCGCAACCAAACCGTATCAATGTAGGTCGATCCAGATTGGGGTATTTGCTTTGGTTAGAGGTGCGGGTTTCCGCATCATTTTTGCAGTTCGGTGTGGGCAATTTTCGTATAGCGTTGCGGTTTTTGCCCACCCTAAGAATAAATAAATAATTAAAAGTTAATTAATTAAAAATACATATATACAATGATATATGTATATATATTTATCTTTAATTGTTTAAGATAAACTATAAATTAAAATTTCGAATTATTTAAGGTAACTAGTTAAAAAAATTTAATTAAATATATGATGTGTTCGGTAGATAAATTAAGTAAATGTTAAGTAATACAAACATGTATATATAGTAAATGTTAATTGTTGTAGTTATATATTTATCTTAAATTTGTTTAAGATAAATTAAGTTAATTTTGATTTTATTTAAATATCTAACTGAATTGTGTAATTAAAAAAAACAATTTATTAAAATAAAATATATTAAAATGTATACATATATTGATATTATATATTAACGAACTATAAATGTTATAGTTGATTATATATCTTAGATAGTTTATGGTGAATAATATAAAATTTTATAAATTTTATACAACAAATTAAATTGATTAAATATGATTTAATTAATCAGAATTAAAATTAATTAAATACGATTTAATTAATAAGATATATGTATACTTATATAAGTTAATTAAATTATAATAGTTATAAATAAATTAAACTCATAAATAACTATATATGTATAAAATAATATAAATGGAGCTATAAGAAACCCAACTTAAGTTTTTGGAATAAGCACATACGTAAAGTATGTATACCGTGATTTCAGATTTGTCCAACACTTGAATAACGAGGGTATTTCATAAGAAATACGTTGATTTCCCAAAGTCAATATCACTCAATGTGCATGTATGTATGTGCGTGCGTGTGTGTATGAATCCTTAGTATATAAGTTGCCCTCCATCATTTATTTATTCATAAATTACTTGTACACTCTTAAGTTGTTGATGTTCCTCAAGCTTGGGATGTTATGTATAGTGCCATTAATATACTGACTAGACAATGTAGGATATTCTTAGAGGTTATTGATACACCCTTAACATATTTGTTTATATTCCCCAAGGTACGCGCATTATACTTAGGCCGTCGTGAAATGGTGGGTACGAGTAAATAATCTCTTTTGATTTGTTGAAACTCCTCAAGGTCGAGATGAGATTAGGACAAAGACCACTAGTTAGGAGTTGTATATGATACAACCGATAAAGTGTTATCAATTGCTTGAGGGCCTATGATTTGTTGAAAATCCTTAAGGTTAGTATCCCAAGGCAAGCGAGTCCTAATGTTCACTAGAGAAATCGAAAGATTTCTATGTTTTTTCTAAGTTTCTGAGAAATATAGAATCTTATGGGAGCCTTATTATAAAAATGTAATGAATACATTTACCTTTTCTAATATTGTAAGAATATATGTTTTATGAAGTTAAAATAATCTACTTAGAAAAATTTATGCAACAATTATTGGTAAAATATTTATCAGTTAAAATATACAAATGAACTAAATTAAGATTGACATAGAAATGTGGAATATATTTACCAATAAATCTTTTCACATGTTATTAATTCAAGGCCCATGCAAGAGCCATATTATGCAGCTACTAAACACATTCATACATTGGTCACTTGGTTGTTCATTTCCTAGAGACTGTGTGTTGTCTTCTATGAGTTTTGAACTCTAAAACAATTCAAGGATACAAATATTTGAGCCATAATCAATCATATATAAATTATATGGTGAATAGTCATGATTCATAGTATATGAAAGTTGGATGAAATTAGTTCATTTGAAATAAGTAAGTAAGCCCTAATGCAAGACCATTTATTCAATATGAATGACTACAGTAAGGATCTTGTTGTGTTAGATGTAGAACTAGTCCAAGAGCATAAGATGGATCTAGGAATTCGATTACATAGTTTTCAGTTTGATTAGTTTACGTAAAGTGAAACTTATTTGATATCCTAAATTATTAAGGATGTACAAATGAATTTTTGGTAAAGAATTTATTACAGTCTTGTAGTAAGGATTTTCTTTTGAATGGTATGACCATTTGGAATGGAAAGCTAATATAATTGAGTGGATATAACTTAGGCACAGTTGGGAAGAGTGAATGGTCACCTTTGCTTTATGAAGGGACACTGGAAACGAGAACTGTATAAAATAATAGCATATACTTAATATGGGATAATAAACATGATTACTACTCAAAAATGTATTTCATATAGAAAATTGTTTTTCTATTGAAGTTATTTCGTCATGTTCAGGATATTCTCGTCTACTCAAAGACGAAGGATGGACATGAGACACATTTTAGGATTGTACTCGAGGTGTTGAGAGAGTTCTGACTGAAAGAGAAGATTTCAAAGTGTCACTTCTAGAGGAGGGAAGTGCGAATTTTGGGTCCCATTGTTTCTTAGTAGGGTATTGCGGTAGATCCTATAAAAGTTGCAGTAGTTCAAGATTGGGATAGACCTAAAAATGCTGCAGATGCAAGGAGTTTCATGGTGTTTGTCGGATATTATAAGCAATTCAACCAAGATTTCTTCAAAGTAGCCGCATCATTGACTCAATTGACGAAAAAGAATCAGACTTTTACTTGGGATGCGAGATGCGAGCATGCATTCGTGAGTTTGGAAGAGAAGTTGACGAGTGCACTAGTGTTGACTATTTCGATTGGGAATGAAGAGATGATAGTATACACTAATGCTTGTGATACCGAATTAGGCACGATATTGATGTAGAAGGCAAAGGTTGTTGCAAATATTTGAGCCATAATCAATCATATATAAATTATATGGTGAATAGTCATGATTCATAGTATATGAAAGTTGGATGAAATTAGTTCATTTGAAATAAGTAAGTAAGCCCTAATGCAAGACCATTTATTCAATATGAATGACTACAGTAAGGATCTTGTTGTGTTAGATGTAGAACTAGTCTAAGAGCATAAGATGGATCTAGGAATTCGATTACATAGTTTTCAGTTTGATCAGTTTACGTAAAGTGAAACTTATTTGATATCCTAAATTATTGAGGATGTACAAATGAATTTTTGGTAAAGAATTTATTACAGTCTTGTAGTAAGGATTTTCTTTTGAATGGTTTGACCATTTGGAATGGAAAGCTAATATAAGAGAGTGGACATAACTTAGGCACAGTTGGGAAGAGTGAATGGTCACCTTTGCTTTATGAAGGGACATTGGAAACAAGAACTGTATAAAATAATAGCATATACTTAATATGGGATAATAAATATGATTACTACTCAAAAATGTATTTCATATAGAAAATTGTTTTTCTATTGAAGTTATTTCGTCATGTTTAGGATATTCTCGTCTACTCAAAGACGAAGGATGGACATGAGACACATTTTAGGATTGTACTCGAGGTGTTGAAAGAGTTTTGACTGAAAGAAAAGATTTCAAAGTGTCACTTCTAGAGGATGGAAGTGCGAATTTTGGGTCCCATTGTTTCTTAGTAGGGTATTGCGGTAGATCCTATAAAAGTTGCAGTAGTTCAAGATTGGGATAGACCTAAAAATGCTGCAGATGCAAGGAGTTTCATGGTGTTTGTCGGATATTATAAGCAATTCAACCAAGATTTCTTCAAAGTAGCCGCATCATTGACTCAATTGACGAAAAAGAATCAGACTTTTACTTGGGATGCGAGATGCGAGCATGCATTCGTGAGTTTGGAAGAGAAGTTGACGAGTGCACTAGTGTTGACTATTTTGATTGGGAATGAAGAGATGATGGTATACACTAATGCTTGTGATGCCGAATTAGGCACGATATTGATGTAGAAGGCAAAGGTTGTTGCATATGTTAGTCGACAACCGAAGCCACATGAGAAGAAATACCTGACCCATGATTTGGAGTTAGCAGAGATTGCGTTTGCACTGAAGATTTGGAGGCATTATCTTTTAGGAGAGAGGTTTGAGTTGTTCTCCGACCATAAATCGTTGAAGTACTTCTTTTCATAGAAGGATCTTAATCTATGCCAACAACGTTGGTTAGAGTTCCTAGCCTCCCGTGACTTTGATATTGCATATACGCCTGGGAAAGGAATTTCAATCACTGATGCATTGAGTAGGAGACATGCTAGTTCGAAAGCTATGTTCCTAGAGTGGACGTAGTTAGAGTATATTGTTGGTTATGTTTTCTAATCGAGGTGCGAGCAAGAGCCAGAGATATTGGTGAGCTTGACTATCATACCTACTCTAATTGAGTGGATCAGTACTAGTCAAAGACGTAATGCCACGCTAGTTGAGATTATTGCTAAGATTAAAGATGGAGTAGAGTCTGAATAGATGAGGTAGCACAGACTCAACCGAGATGGTTGGCTCGATAAAGATGGGAGATTATTTGTACTCGATGTTGATGGGTTAACGGATGAGGTGCTACGAGAGTGACATCATTCCAGATTAACCACATCTCCATGGGAATAAGATGTATTATGATATGAAATAGACCTATTATGGAAAGGGATGAAAAAGGACGTCAGGAAAATCATCTCGAAGTGCTTGAATTGCCAGTTAGTAAAGGCAGAGCAGAAGAAGCCTAGTGGTTTGATGCAGTCGCTGGAGATTCCCTAGTGAAAGTTGGAACAAATATCGATGAACTTCATTGATAGACTGCTATGGACTAGAGGGGGTTACGATAGCATTTGGGTCACAATCGATTAGTTGACCAAGAGTGCCCGAGTTATACCCATCAAGTCAAGTAGAACATGAGCTAAACTGGCCGAATCGTATGTGAAGTGGATAGTGCGATTCCATGATGTGCTGAAGAGCATTATAAATGAGCAAAACCCATTGTTTATTAGTGGGCTTTGGAATAGCTTACAGCAGGAGTTAGAGGCAAAGCTGTATCTGAGTACATCTTATCACCCTCAAACTAACGTCCAAACCAAGAAAGTGAATCGTATCTTAAAGGATCTCTTATGGGCTTGAATACTCACCTTTGGAGGCTCATCGGATGATCACTTACATATAGTTGAATTTTCATACAATAGTGATTATCGGTCCAATAGTGGTATGGCACCATTCGGAGCATTATATGACCGATTGCCTAACGCGCCTTCGTGTTGGTGGGAAGCCGGAAAAAAAATTGATACTTAGGTCAGATATGATTATAGAAACCTTAAAGAATATCAGAATCATTCAGTAATGGATGAAAGCCGCTCAAGATAGAAAGAAGAGTTACGCCAATAAGAGGCATAGGGATTTGGAGTCCTATGTCGACGATATGATGTTTGTCAAGGTCTTTCCATTGACGTATATAATTTTTTTTGGTAGTAAAAAGGGGTTGGCATCAAGATTCGTAGGTTCTTTTCCGATACCAAAGAGGATTGAGAACCATGCTTATAAAGTCGACTTACCTCAAAGTATGGTGGGAGTGCACAATTTGTTCCACGTTTCTCACATATGGAAGTTTGTCCACGACTCCAACATGATAATCCAACTAGATTAACTGGATGAAATCGAGATTGAACCATAAGCTTCGAGACGTCGTAGGCCTATTCGTATCATTGGAAGTGATATGAAGCAGCTTAAGAGGAAGACAGTGAAGTTGGTGAATGTTCAGTAAAGTGAAAGCGAAGGTGATTGCAGTTGGAAGACCAAGGAGAGCATGAGGACATCTTTTTCGAAGCTCTTTATTTGGTAAGACTTTCTATTTATCTTGTTTACTTTCACTTATGATATTATAAAGTATAGTTTAGTATGGTATCCTACGTGCTATGGAAGGCTTGAATATTAACTTTTAATAATCGTTATTGTGTATGCATGTTTGATGTTTGAAGGTAGCTTATGCTTGGATATGATTGCTAGGCGTGCAGGATAACCTTATTTATTTTATTTGGGATTTCTAGGGCGAAATTCCTAAATGAAAGAGAATGTAACAACTCATATTTTACATATCGAAGGACCGTAAAATATCGGCATCATTATTATATAGGGTCATATGATTCGATAACTTCGGGAAATGACTACTAGAGGCATTTCCATCCTTAAAGTTGTTGTAGAATGATTTGGACCCAAAAACTCCTGTAAAGCCTATAACTTTCGATAGGAGTTGAGTTAGGGTTTGAAATCACTTACATTAGATCAACATGATGGCTTCCTTTTCCGTAGAGTGGTTATAATAGGATAAGGACTTATCCTTTTGAAGATTTAGCTATTTGAAGTTCCACTTGATTTTTAATAGCTTAGTCAGAAATTATAGGAATTAGTGGCTAAGCCTAAAGCCCATTTCAGGATTAGCACCCATAGAGGGCTGATGGGACTTCTCCTTGTCATTTCACACCTTCCAAAATAGTTAGAGAAGCCACCATTAGAATTCTTTAAGACTAAAACACTCTAAAACTTACTTTAATCAGCCAAATCTTATCATTAAGAGAAGGTTAACGGAGTTAGCACTTGGATTTGGGTATTTATTCTAGTGTTCATCTTGGGATTCATGCTCTTTTTGGATTGCTTTGGATTTAGGTAAGTGATTGGAACCGTTCACTTACTAATTTATCACTATATGCCTTAAAATGATATTATAAAATATTTTTGGACTTTAATATATGCTTTTAACCTATATCTAATCATATATGTAAGTTTTAAATGATTTTATAAAGATTTGTGAAATTGTGTTCTTGTGGATCTCCCTTGTTTTTATTGATCTTCCCTATTTTCTTACCTTTAGATCTAGGTTATAATTTGTTGTATGTGAATGCTTTCTTGTTTGGATATATTGTATATGTTGAACACTTGTGTGTATATTATTTGTTTGGTTGAAATGCTGATTGAATGACGACTTAGAGATAGGAACAGTGTCACAACTCATCGCCGATCCAAGAAGATGACATTGGCCAAATTTGAAGCGAGTTGTGTAGAGTGACAAAGAAGGCCTCACAAAGCTTTGTTTCAAATTTCAAAGTGATTTGGAGTCTGTTTGTACAAGACATATCCAGAAGAAGTTGGATCGGTGGGGTGCCTTGCTCCAAGTTTCACTTTGGGTCGCATAGGAAATTACTTCTAGTCTCACTTTGGGTAGCATAGAGGGGATCACTTCGACTTCAAGTGTTGGAATTGTATGCATGGTTTGATGGAGGCTTGGATCAGGATGCATGGATTAGCGGGCTCAGGTCGGGGTGCATGGTTCGATAGGGCTTAAGTTGGCAGCGTGTGCTTTGGTTTCTTGGATCAAGGTTGCTGTTTCAATGTGGGATAAACTAAGGCCACTCTGGGTCTTTGTGTTGTTTACTCTGGAACATAGCTAGGCTTTCTTCGAGTCTTCATGTAATCAAATTCAAATCCATGGCTTGCTTATTTTGGGTTCAAAGAAGGTGATTTCGATCCAGCTCAAGTGCTTAGCCAAGTTTAGCTAAAGCCCAGTTCGACATCGAGTTGTGCAACTTGATATTGAAATCATGGAGTTTGATGACTCATAGCTTGTTGATGGTAAGCTACAACTTCGATGATGGGATAGTTGTTCTTCAGGACGCAGAGCATAGGGCTAATGGGCAGACTTAATAAACTGTTAGAGGATGATTAGGGGACAAACGATGATATTCTACGACTACTGGTGATTGTCAAGAATCGTCCCAATTTCAATGACTTCAAATGGGAGTTGTATGATGACTTAAAGATCAGTTCCAGTATGTGATCTGACATGGATGACATGTGCAAAAGGATCATTGATACTCAGAGGTTTCGATGTGTACTCATAAAGCAAAGGTATGCGAGGATGCTGGCATAGGCTATGGAATGTACCCTGGATCTGACGATAATTTGATCCATTTTACCCTAGACTGTTACGGGTTATGCAATCTAGTTCTTGACCTACTGAGTGACATGTATTCAAGTATCAAAAAACCAAGATGTTGAGTTGTCCTTGATTATACAGGGAGGCCATACGAATTATTATATATCCAACGCACTGAGTGAATGAATGTGAGGATGGATGCTATATTTTCTTTGGTTACTTATCACCCTAGAGATGTCATATGACGTGAATATTATTGATGTAGATATTTAGACACCTATTAGTACTTTGATGTATAGTACACCGATGCTGATTATGATATAGAGTAGCATATAAATGTGTTATACGCTAACTTTGTGGATGTAGGGCCATATCAGATATGATTTTCCATACCCAATGTCCTAGTATATTAACTTAATAGTATTTGAGATTTCCAACCTCTCAAACCAGACTATTGTCTGACTCAGGATTTTGTGCTTTTCTTCCTATTATTCCAAGTACTGTTAATGAGTAGATTTGGTATATCAAGTCTGGTGAGCCTATGGAGCTGGACAGGTGACAAGCAGGAGGCCATGTTTTCATGTATTACTAAATTTAGCTATTATTACTTATCGTTCCGTTGTGCAGCACTATGGAGCTTACTAGTGCTTTTATCTATTTAGAGACAGTTATCTATTGAGTATTATCAGTTGTCTAGACTCTATCATTTATGTTGTATAACTGTATAAATCCGTGTACTCAGGTTTTCATGGTTCATTCATTTATTACTGTCTCGCTTGTTTGATATATGTGATGACCATTGTATTTCGTTCGATATGTTGGGAGATATACAATATTTTCTGTGATTATTTAGTTACTTTTACAAACTTGACTATCCTCCTACATCGGTGGGGCACCGTTGTAGTGCATTATACATGTTATATTGGATGCTGGAGGTATAGGGTGGTTTTCACATATACATAGTGATATATGTATACGTAACTATAAAGATAATAGTTGAAAATTTATCTTAAATTATTTAAGGTAAACTAAACAAAATTTTCAAAATTTATTAAAATACCTAATTAAAAATAGTTAATTAAATAAATCATTTTTTTGATAAATAAATAATTAAATGTTAATTATCTAAGATATGTGTGTGTGTGTATGTATATATATAAACTATAAAGGTTATAATTTAGTAAAATTTTGAAGTTTATTAGATAATTAATTTAAAATTTTAATCAAAAAAGTACTTAATGAAATTGTTAACTATAACTATAAAGGTTATAGTTGAATATTCTTCTTAAATAGTTTAAGATGAACAAAATAAAAAAGTTGATATTTTAATATAAATTTTAATTTAATCAGTTAATTAAAATTAGTTAAAATGACTTAATCAATAAGTTACATATAAGTACTATAAAAGTTAATTAAATTATAATAGTCATAAGTATACTAAACTTATATAATTTTATTTAAATTAAATTTATGTGAAACCTAAATAAAGCTAAATAGATTTTTGGAAAAATACATATGTGTGGTACGTATATCGTGATTTCAGATGTCTTTGGCACTTGATCTACATGGTTATTTCATAAGAAATACATTATTCCTTAAATTGATATAACTCAAAGTATATATTAAAGATTATGAATCTTTAATATAATTGCCTTTTATCACTTATTATTGATAGATTATTTGCATAGACACTAGTTGTTGAGAAAACTCAAGCTAGAGCTGTCATGTGTAGTACTACCAATATATTGCCTAGACGATGTAAGGTATATGGATGTATTTGTTGAGTAAACTCAATGTATGTACATTATATTTAGGCCGTCAGGTAATGATATATAAGAGTGAATATGCTCTCTTGATTTGCTAAGAAAACTCAATGTTAAGGTTGATATTAAGGTAATGACCACAGTTAGGAGTTGTATATAATTCAACCAATAAAGAGTTATTCATCGCTTGCAGACCTTTATTTGTTGAGCAAACTCAAGGTTATAATCCCAAGGAAAGTTTGTCCTAAGAGCCACTAGATAAATTGAAAGATTTCTATATATTCCTTAGGGATTTGAGGAATGTGCAAACCTAGTGGAGCCTTGTTAGAAAAATGAAATGATTACATTTATCCTTTCTAATATTGTAAGAACATATGCTATATAAAATTAAAATTATCCACTTCAATGAATTTGTGCAACTAATCTAATTGATCAAACTGTTTATCAATTGAAACATACTAATGAATTGAATTAAGATTGATAAAGAAATATAATATATTCTTACAAATATATTTTTTGGCATGTTGTCACTTCAAGACCCTTGCAAGAGCTAAACTATACAACTACTAAATTGATTTGTACCTTGATCACTTAAGTTTTTATTCACCCGAGACATTATATTGTCTTTTGTGAGTTTTGAACTCTAAAGCAATACAAGAATATGTATGTTTGATCTATACTATATCACATACAAAAGTTAAGGTGAACAGTCGCGTTCCAAATATACACAGTCTCATTGAAATAGGTTTTTTTAAAAAGAGGTAGCAAATCGTAATGCAAGATCATGCATTCAATATGATTAAATGCAATGAGAATCTTATTATGTTAAAAATAACACTAAAGTAAAGACTAAAGACTGACCTAGGAGTTTGATCACTGAAATATTGGTTGCGATCAGTTTACTGAACCACAACCAATTCGATACCCTTAAACGGTAGAAGTCCATGTCAAGGACCACCAGCTAATATGGTAAGGTGTCTAGACCATGTTTCTAGTGGTCTTGTGTTTGTTCCCACAATGCACTAACATGAGTGCTCTACTTAAATCAAGTATCACTCTTTTTATTAAAAAAACGGTAAGGTTGTCCAAATGTACTTTTGTACGGCTTCAGTGTAGTTTTATAAAAATGGATTCTTCTTGAATGGTTCCACCATTTGGAAAGGAACGAGAATGTCCATGGTAGATATAACATAGGAATGGTTGGGATGAAGAAAGTGAATTGTCAACTCTCTTTCGTAAAGAGATATCAGAAATGAGAATAGTATAAAATAATAGTATATACTTAATATAGAAAAAGAAATATAATTTCTATTCTAAATCTTTTTTCATATATAAAATTGTTTTCAATGAGAGTTATTTCCCTGAGTTCAAGATATTTGATTTGAAAATCTTAACCGTAAACTAGTTACAGTGGATGAAATATATAGCCCATAATAAGTGGTTGAATGGAGCTTTATATTTCATGCACTATTATTGTAATAGAAAAAATAGTGGAAGCATACAATATAACATCATTAAAGGAGCATCAAGTTATGAAAGATTGTCATCATATATATACCAAGTATTATTTGTAAAATAATTACTTTTTTGGTATTAATTGAAAATATATATAGTTTTATTTTAGTACGAGTATTATGAATATTCGTTATAAGACAAATTTATAATAATGGCATTTGTTTTCACAACAAAAGTGATACATCATCGACAAAAATGCAGAAGTATCTAAAAGATTTACACAATTATTTTGGAACTATAGACCGATCCATAATTTTGTGAAATTTCTCTTTAATCATATGATTATGAATCATATGGTACCGGCGAATTGTATCTCAAAAGCTTAAAGGCAAAGCACTAATTCAACGGGAAGGACAAAAGAGTTAATGAAACCTTCGAATTGATATATAGATATATGCAGTCCAAGATCTAATGATATAAAAAAATCCCCTTACTTCGTTATATTCACTGTTGAATTATCACTGACAAAATCATGTGTATATGATACATAAGCAATACGTCTATGATAATTTCATAAGATATAATCCATAACATAAAAATAATAATGTGCAAATGAGATAAAACAATTTGATTTGATCGAATATGTGAGTATATTGGAATGAATTCCAAGGATACCTAAAAAAAGATTCAACCTTGGAAGTTTCTCCTCTCTATGATACATAATGGTGTATCAATAAGGAGAAATCATATTTTGTCGGACGAAGAACGATTGATGATGAGTGAAGTTGTTTCAATAAGGATATGTACTTAAGAGTAAGTACATATGTTAAATCTAGATTAACCTAAAATGAAGTTTATGGAATCATATAAGATATTAGTTGATAAGAAACCTATATATCTCCTAGTTCAAGGAGTTAATTGGTTGTGTGAGTCGAGAGGCTGCATAAAAAAATTTCTCGTGAGGGTTCCTGTGTGGATCACCCCAAAGGAGTTTGGGACTGATCAACAATAGTTGACTAATTTATGCAATGAACATAAGTTTAGTGAACTCAAAATTGAATTAGTTTAATGTAGGTATCAGATAAGATCCAAAGAGTCTAACATAGAAACTGTTTATATATGACGATATGAAATTAACTAAGCTTAAAACGGACACAACTCATTAGAATGTATAATAAAAATTCTCACACATTAAAGAGAAACTATAAGTTTTTTATCACTGTCGAGAAAAGGAGTTGTTAGTAGTAATAATTTTATCAGTTATCAATAAGCCATAAAGAGTATAGACTCTATGATAAACATGATGCTTAAATTCAAAAAATGTTCCATGTACATTATCAAAATATGATTTGGATAGTTGTACCTGAAGCGATATGATCCATCAGCCATAGATGTGTCTTCGAAAGAAGACTGAGAAAGTTGGAGCTTAATAAGCAACATTGATGAGAATAATCTCATAAATTTCAATTGTTGAAGTTAGCGTAACATATTCATTAGTCAACAAGCATAATTTAATTCATATTCTACTTGCAAATTTAACGCCAAATGACTTTGAAGTTTGATACATTTGAAATAGAAATTCAAAATAATGATTAAGAATAGGCTGTTTGCACATAATAAACAAAATGTCACGAAGTCAGCGGGAGTGATAACTGAGTTTATAGGTATTGGATATGATCCTGGAATTGATACAATGGTATCATTCAACAAGCATTAGAATTGGGCAAATATTTTGATAGGGAAATTAAATAGTTTAATTTCCAGTGAAAATGCAGAGGAAGCATACCAGCAAGAAAGAATATTAAAAGGTGCTAAGATATTTCTAAACTATAAATAACAACATACTAGTGATTGTGAATGATGTACATATGTTAAAATCAGTTTTATTTGGTTATTTAATCCTCTATATTAGATTTTAAAAATGACAACTTTTATAGTCAGTATAAAAGGATGTTGGGACTGTCCCTAATGGTATACACAAACACTATGTTAAAATATTTAATATGGAGCATATAAGATGGATTTCTTATGCATCGGTGATATGAATTATCATATATGCTATTTTGTCTACTGTATCGCAATTCGCCTATACAATTGGTGCACCGAGAGAGTATCAAATCCGAATTAAGATCACTAGATGATAGTTAAATGTATTCTCGAGTATTTACGAAATACTAGGGGTTTATTTATGGGAACAAGAAACTCCTTATGTAGAGGTATTCCGACTCGAACTTCATAAGTGATATTGAACATAATATGTCAATCCTAAATTATATTCAACCTTAATTAAGGAGCTTTAAGTTGGAAATGTTCTAAAGAGGAGGTGGTTGCATCACGAAAGGCTAAGTACATCGCCATAATTAATGCAGTATATATAAATGCACAAATTTATAGTTGAGTCAGGGATGGTTCGAAATGTTAATAATCTCATGACATTGTTTTGTGAAAACAATGTTGTAACAACCATCACCTTAGCAAACCAGAATTTTTGCTAAATCGAAAATCATAGTCCAACAAAGTACAGATCGATGGTGTTTGGTATCATATGAATAACAAAAGTATATCAGAGCACTATCAATATAAACTTACAACGGAATAGTAAAGTATAATAAAACATATGATTACTGACCAAGGTTGACACCTTTGATCTTTAATGCCATTGTCAGTGTCGATCGTGCATAAGGAAATCTATCCTTCCACCGTTCTTGCCTTGACCAGTACATATTCCTCTAAGCAATCCTATGGGTCGTAATGAGGATGAGGTTTTTGAACAACATTCTGGTGACTAGTAAATTATATTTTATATATAACTCTAGTTTATGCTAATCGCCTTCCATTTCATGTTATGTCTATTATTTTACTTAGTCATCTTGACTTCTCATACGCATACGATATGCCCCCATCTACACAAGGTAGACAACAACTACATTCATGCGTGCACGCGCGCGCGCGCGTGTAAGTACCACAGTCTCAGTTTGGACCATGATTTTCTCCGCTGGTAACCGTATCTCTGCACCTCGTCATGATCCATTGTCAATGCAGTATCACGTTCTCATCGTCGTGTATACCAAGGAACTCCTGTAGTGTATAATAATGGCATTAGTTGTATTATATTAGTTTTTGAAAGACCTCCATTAGAAGGTTATTTAGCCTTGCCTTCTAACAGTGAACAAAATAACAAACAACTATGAGGCGGTGCATGTCCTAAACGTGATTTATACTAGTAGGAGGTGTAGTTCGCTTGGGTGTAACCCTTGTGTTTGCACAAAAAATGGACAAACACCTCAAAGTTGTATGATTTAGTATATCTTATTAGTGATTTGGGTGATTTATGCAAATATATGAAAAGCAGGGGCTAAACTGTAAAAAGACACGCAAATTTATAGTGGTTCAGCCAGAATATGCCTATGTCCACTTTATATGTTATTTCTCTTATCTTGTTTAGATTACAAGTACAAAGCTTTGATACAAGTAAAAGAAAGTTGTTTGAAAGTTCTCTCCGTGCTTGAGCTCTCAAACTTGTACCCATGGTTGTACCCCTGCCCCTCTATTTATAGAGTGAGGTTGGGAGCAGGGGTCTTGAGTGTATATAACTGCTAGTGGGCCTGGGCTGATGTGATCTGGCCTGGCACGTCTTGGTCCGGTAGCATTTGGTCCGGCGATGATTGGTCCGGCATGGAGTTGGCATCGAGTTGGTCCGGCATTTGGTTGGTCCAGCATTGGGTTGGTATCGAGTTGGTCCGACATCTAGTTGGTCCGGTATTGGGTTGGAGGCAGGTTGGTTCGGCAGTGTTGAAGGCAGGTTGGTTCAGCAGTGTTGAAGGCAGGTCGGTTCGGCAGTGTTGAAGGCAGGTTGGTTCGGCAGTGTTGAAGGCAGGTTGGTTTGGCAGTGTTGATTTGGTTCGTCTAGCTTTGGACCGGTGGTGAGAATTCACCCAACATTTGCCCCCCAAAGTGGGGTATATGCTGGCATATGGCCTACTTTGTTTCAGGTTATCCAATTTATACATTCCCATTCGATTTTTAGTACCGAACCGGTTGGTCCGGAGGTTTACTCTCGCCTATAAGTACGGAACTAGGGCCTCCGCTATTGCCCACCGAACGAGATTGCCGAACTAATTTCAAAACAAAACTTCCTGCCGAATCAATTGTGTTGCCGAATCAGGTGAGTGCCGAATGGCTTCTTCGATTCATTTTGCTTTACCGAATGAGCTTAATATAGGATGGTCTTGATGCCGGATGGACTTTATACCGGATGGACTTTATACCGGAAGGGTTTTATACCGGATGGGCTTTATACCGGATGGATTTTATCCCGAATGGGTTTTATACCGGATGGACTTTATACCGGATGGAATTTATCCTGGATGGGTTTTGATATAAACTTGCTTGTTTTACACTTCTGCATCCTTCGTTTTAACGGCGTACTTTTTCGTGTTACAGATAATGTCTCACAGAGTTGAAACTCGATCAGATAAAAAGAAGTCCCAGGGCGAAGGAGAATCTTCCGCATTGCCCCCTGCTCAGCCAGGACCGGAACGTCACAGAACTGCCCCGAGATCACTGGTGGACGGGTACGGCCCTCAGGAGCTTCTGAACTCCCCGGCCGATTGCTTTCCCAGCTCTCTCAAGGAGGAGCAGCTTGATGTCATCTCCCGTTCTTTCGGGATCGATAGAGCGCGCATGCTGTTGCCAGGGAGAGAAGTTATGCCATATGACCCTCCCAAAGGGTACTTTGCCTACAGAAGATACCACTGCATGTGCGGTGCCATCCCGTCTCTTAATGCTTGGGTAGTCAGCTTTCTTACATACCTAAAGGTGGCCCCATTCCAGCTTCAACCCAATTCCTATACTATACTGGTGAGCCTCTTCGTCATCTTTCAGAGGAAGTATGGGCATGCTCCTGCCGACCGGGAGATCCGGTACTTATATAATCTGAGGGGCTATAAGAAGGGGTCCCCATACATCAGCTTGGAGTCAGCTGTAACCTTCAAGCCGGTCTTGGATCTGTATTCTAAGTACAACATGTTCAAGAAGGAGTGGTTCTTCGTCAGGGACGACTCTGTTTCTATTCGGCGTTTCACCTCTGGATGTAAGTCGACGCTTTATTTATAACCTCCATTCTGGTTGCGATGCTTCTTCTCATACGTTTTCATTTTTTGCTAGCGATAGGTGGCTTTGCGGTTGTGGAGACTGATCGCCTGGTTCAGATGGCGGCTGAGATAGAAGCTATCCCTGGGAGAGATAGATCAGCTGCTTACCTGATCAGAAATGCGACCCTTCTGGAGTATAATTTGATCCTTCCACAGCAGTCAGTAGTCAAGTAAAGGGAAACGGCGGAGGAGAGGGCAGCTGCTCAGGCTAAGGGAGGTGTCACATTAGAGAGTGGTAAGAGGAAACCTTTCACGAAACCCCCAGTTGTCGGAGGTAAGAAGCTTAAGAAGTCGGACGGTCCTTCCCCCAGCACTTGTCCAATTACTCCGGGGGAGGAAGATGTGGAGGAGGAGAGAGGTAAGGGTGGAGATGACCGGGAAGGTGGTAATGGTGGCGATGGCATCGGGGCCTTGCTTCCTGGGCAAGCAGGCGAGATTCAGGAGTGGACGGATGATGCATTCTGCCAAGCTTTCGAGGGGCTGGACGGGGAACCGGCTTTGGTAGAGAAATCCGGGAAAGCTGACAAGGCCGGGACCGATGCAAGCGTGTCTTCCCAGACTATTCCAGCCAAGGTGGTTCCGACGACTCAAGGTGAACTTTTGATTTCTGCGGACTCCATTTATGATAGGAACTTAGGAATATTTTATGGTCCGCTCCCGTCCTGGAATGAAATCCAGGACTTATTGAAGTATCCTACTCCTCCCCAGGGTTTGTATAACAGATGTGTTTCCTTTCTTCTTTTAACCTTTAATTTAAGGTGTTTCTTGAATTATGGATCAATGTAAGCTTGTAACACTTGTTCTTTATTCCAGGGGTGAGCGAGGTATCCAAAACTTCAGATGTTCATCATCGCCTCAAACAATTCAAGCTTCTCAGAGCTTCCTCCCAACCCAAGCCTCCGACCGGTCGTCCCGGAGATGTAGTAGGTTACCGCCCTCTTCTTGGGGTTATTGAAGAGGATATTCGGAAGAGGAAGAGGAGTCGCGCTTTGTTTGAATCTTCACCCGGTCCTCAGGCCCCAACTCAACCTTCTCAGGGCACTCCAGAGGAGCACTATATACCTTCTCCTCATTCATCCGAACGCCCCACTGTCATCCCGATAGAACACCCCGGTTCAGTTCGCAACCCGTTTGCTGGCCACCCGAATCTGGATCCGAGTTCTCAGGATATTTTATTTGACGAGGCCACAGGAGAGCATCTTCTTCCTCGTAATCCCATGGTACGGGTGCTCGATGAGGCTAAGTCCTTATATCTTGATTTACTTACCACTCGGATAGTTACCATGGGAGACGAAGCCAAGGCTAATATTGACCAGGTCGCGGAGGAGACCAGGAAGCTGATGGGGCATCATGCCCGGCTGGTTAAGGCTGGAGAGGAGATCGGGAGTGCCAACATTCGACTACGATTGATGGTTTCGGACCAGGCCAAGTAGCTTGCCGATCAGGCCATTCAGATTTCTCAGCACGTGGCTGCCTCCAGGCGGTTGAGGAAGGCTATGGAGGAGGCTAGTAAGTTGAAATTGCGGAAGATGGAGGCTGCCTGCAAGGAGCGGATAGATATGGCCATCTCGACAGTGGACGAGGTTCGGAGGGCGGATCTTGAGCAGGTAGAGGAGCTGTCGGGGAGGCTTGAAGCCACAGGGCTTGCTCTGGTCAGGCTAAAGGAGGAGATGGAGGCGACGAGGAGGTCCCTTCAGGCTGACTGCTCGCGATACCGACTGGAGAGGGATGCTGCCGTTGCAAGGCTATCGATCTCTGAGGCTCGTATGAGGGAGTTTGAGGAAAATGAGGGGATGATGGATGATATGCTGCAGGATATGTACTTTCGCACTTGGAAGCAGGGCGGCTTATCTTGGATGGACAACTACCCCCGGGTTATGGCTAGGATTTACCTCAGGGCTTTAGAGGAGGCCAAGGCTGAGGCGGACAAGGAGGGTGGAGCGGCCTTTAGGATGGATGTGGTTACCGCTCAGTTCACCAAGGAGGAGAAGATAGCGGTGAAGGAGGGGATGCGTTTGTTTGCAGCTGAGGAGGCAGGCGTGGAAGTAGGGGATGACAACCAAGATGATCAAGGGGAAGCTGCTGGTAACCTCTTCTTCTTTAGTTTCTTCTTTTGTCAACTCTGTTGCTTATCACTAATGATTTCTTTTTCTGACCGGATAGGTGGGCAACAGGACAGGGGCAAGACTCCGACGCAACCGGCTCCTTTATTAGGCCTGGAAAATTCTTTTTGTGGGCTTGACATGGTTGTATATGTTAGTCTTAAATTAGTAAAGTAACTCTTAGGTGGTAATTTTTTAACTTAAGCTGATTTTGTCGTCTTTTGAATGTTTGTTGCTATTTTAACATGTTGTATGAGAAATATAGCTATGCATATTCTTGTAATCAAATTGTGTTTGATGTCAGGTTCTTGTTTAAAACATGATTTTATGACTTGCAATGATAGCGTGAGGTGCGAATAAACTATAGCTATGTTTTTAGGCACACAAAAATAAAATACCGTCCCTCCTGCTTTAGTTGTAGACGGCGGCTTTAGCGTGATTGAGTGTGAAAATGTGGTCGAGTGCCCGGCCATCCGGTCTCATTTGCGAATGCCTCCTATTCTATGACCTGTGCTTTAGGGATCTTTATAGAGGATAGGAGAAAAGTTGCTTAAGTAAAATTGAAATTTGTGAAAAAGTAAAACTTCCAATCACGGAAGGCCTTCGATGTGCTTAAGTTCGTGGCAAACGGGCTTTGTAGTCACTTTCCCTAGCTGTGGGTCTTAGAGACATTTGTCACCCATCTTACGCCTCCACGGGGAGTTAATTCTTTTTTACCACAGCCGCACTTAAGACACATCGGAGCCGAGATCGCGCACAGTAACTACCCGGGCCATTATGGCCCGTAATCGTGGGTATTATTCGATTTACTGTGGCCGGCTAGCGTGGGTGCCGATCGTCAACCGTGAACTGCCCCTGACTGGCCACACCTTATATTGGGGCTTATAGTCGGTTCACAGTTGCCGGCGAGCCGAACGCCGTAATGAGCTGCCTCGGCTATAGTCGGCCTTCTCGGTGGCTTATAATCGGCTCATTACAGTTGGCTTTAAGGGCCGTCGCGAGCAATGAGTTAACCCGCAGCAAAGGGATGCCGGAGCAAAAGTGTCTCATTGGCGAGGGCATAGATTCGCGTAGTACCTATTAGGTCTTGTCCAGGTGAAGTTGCGCTGTGGAGTGCTTTGGGTGGAAATGCTATACGCATAGGATTTTGTTCAACAGAAAAGGATAAAGTTAACATATGGTCCATCGGTTGACAAAATATAAGCTCCATTGTGGAGATCTTTATGAATTACATATGGTCCATCCCAGATTGGATCTAGTGCTCCGGGGCGAGGGAAGATTCGCTTGAGGACAAGATCTCCTTCTTGTAAGGTACGATGCTTGACTTTGGAGTTGTATTGTGCTGCTACTTTTTGCTTATGGGCCGCTGCTTTAAGGACTGCATCATTTCTTCTCTCCTTAACTAGATCCAAAGACATGTGAAGGAGTTCTTCGTTCTCTTCCGGGTTATAGTGGATCCTACGGTGGGAAGGCACAATGGTTTCAACTGGGAGCATAGCCTCCGATCCGTATGCCAAAGAGAAAGGAGTATGCCCCGTTGATGTTCTGAAAGATGTGCGATAGGCCCACAGTGCCGTAGGGAGTTCATCCACCCAAGCGCCCTTTGACTTTTCGAGCTTCTATTTTATTAGAGTTTTCAGAATTTTGTTGATGGCTTCGACTTGTCCGTTTGCCTGGGGATACGCTACGGATGAGAAGCTTTTGTGAATTCCGTGCTCTTGGCACTAGTTGGCGAATTCCTCGCTGTCAAACTGAAGTCCATTGTCTGATATGATTTTGAGTGGGACTCCGTACCTGCACAGAACATTTTTGATCAAGAAGTTAATAACTTTTTCTGAAGATACTTTATTCAGAGGTTCCGCTTCCACCCATTTGGTGAAATAGTCGACTGCCACTATAGCATATTTGGCCCCTCCTCGGCCCATTGGTAGCTCGCCGATTAAGTCAATTCCCCATATTGCGAAGGGCCAAGGGCTGGTCATTTGAGTAATCTCAGTTGTTGGTAGCCGCGGAATCTTAGCAAACTTCTGGCATCTGTCACACTTTTTGACAAAATCTAAGGCGTCCTTGCTTAAGGTGGGCCAGAAATATCCATACCGGTGTATCTTTTTTGCTAATGTTTGCCCTCCGGTGTGATCTTCGCAGCTTCCCTGATGAATGTTGAATAAGATTTCCTTGGCTTCCCCCCCAGCGACACACCTTAATAACGGGTTAGAGAATCCGCGCCGATAGAGGATGTCTTCTTGTATTGTGTAGCGGGAAGCTTTCCTCAAGATTTTCTTGACTTCGTTACGCCCTTTGGGTAGTGTGCCACTTTGTAGGTAGTCTCGGATGGGAGTCATCCAAGTTGCTTCATCGGTTGCAGCTATCAGATTTACTTGCTCAAAACTTGGGGTCAGTTGCTTTGAGATGGTTACTGCTCCGAAGATGGCGATGTCTCTCATACTTGCTTGCTTTGCCAATTCGTCGGCCTCTTGGTTCTCTTCCCGAGGGATGTGTTTGACTAAGTAGTGGTCCAATCGGCTGAGAAGTAACTTGGTCTTCTTTAAATATGCTATGAGTCGTTCTTCTCGAGCTTGGAATTCTCCTAGTATTTGATTAACAATAAGTTGAGAATCGCTATGAAGGCACAAAGAATTGGCTCCGATTTCTATGGCAAGTTCTAATCCAACTATCACTGCTTCATATTCTGCATCGTTGTTGGTGGCAGCGAACTCCAACCTTATAGCATAGTGCATCCTTTTTCCCCTGGGAGTGACTATTACCACACCTGCCCCCGAACCTTGTTCGTTCGATGCACCATCCACAAAGAGATTCCACTTGATGTCTTCTGCCGACTCCAATTGCTCCTTATCTTCATTGGTAGTGAATTCTGCGATGAAATCAGCCATGGCTTGTCCCTTGATGGCGGTGCGAGGGTGATAGGTGATATCATACTGACTTAGTTCAATGCACCATTTAAGTAGTCGCCCAGAAGTGTCGGGATGATGGAGTACCTGCCTCAGTGGCTAATCCGTTGCTTTGGAGATGAATCGGCTTAGGGCGGCCACTTTTCCATTCAGGCTTTGCATTTCCTTTCGATTGGAAGGTATCTTGATATCCCTTAGCGCTCGGACTTGTTCCGGGTTTGCTTCAATCCCTCTGGCATGGACGATGAATCCTAAGAACTTTCCTGATGACACTCCGAAAGAGCATTTTAGAGGATTCAACTTCATTCCATACTGGCGAAGTACTTGAAACATCTTGCCTAGGTGGCTTACGTGATCGTCGGCTTTCCTTGACTTTACCAGCATGTCATCCATGTATACTTCCATAGTTTGCCCTATTAGCCCTGCAAACATCTTGTTGACGAGGCGCTGGTAGGTGGCTCCTGCATTTTTAAGTCCGAAAGGCATTACCTTATAGCAGTATAAACCCCGGTTGGTGATGAAACTAGTGTGGTCTTGGTCGGGAGCATGCATAGGAATTTGGTTATACCCTGAGTATGCGTCCATAAAAGATAAGAGCTCGTGCCCGGCTGTGCTGTCTACAAGTTGGTCGATTCGGGGAAGTGGGAAGCAATCCTTTGGGCAGGCGTCGTTTAGGTTGGAGAAGTCAATGCATGTTCGCCACTTCCCATTAGCCTTCTTCACTAGTACTGGGTTAGCGATCCATTCCGGGTAGATGGATTCTCGTATGAAGTCATTGGCGAGTAGATTCTTTACTTCTTCATCGAGGGCTGCCGATCGCTCTGCCCCCATACTTCTCTTTCTTTGTTTTACGAGCGCCTTGGTAGGATCCATGTTTAGTACGTGGCATGCTACGTCGGGGGAGATTCCGGTCATATCAGCGTGTGACCATGCGAATACATCCAAGTTGTGGCGGAGAAACTCAATGAGTTGCTCCTTCAACTCTGCTTTTAGTTGGGACCCAATTTTTAATAGTCTACTTGAGTCGTGCTTGTTTACAAATACAAACTCCATAGCCTCTGCAGGCTCGGCGGTGGCCTCCTCCTCTTTGTCCCTAGGGTCTAATTCACTGAAAGGGTCGCTGGTATATCGAAGAGGAGGAGCTTTCTTTAGTTGCTATGCTTCTAGACTTTTTGTGCAGAGGGCAACCTCTACACCCTTCCCTTTACCCTTCCTGTGATTGTTGCGAAGTTCAGTCACATAGCAGTCTCGAGCAACATCCTGGTCTCCTTCTACTTCCCCTACTCCATTGTCCGTTGGACATTTCATCTTTAGGCACCATGGGGCTAGGACAATTTGGAAGTCAGACAAGGCTGGCCTTCCTAAGAAGGCGTTGTAGGCCGAATGGTTTTCTATTAGCACAAACGTCTGTTTCCGTACAACGGAGCGGGGATGGCTTCCAATCTCGACGAAGAGGTCCAGTTGCCCGATGGGCATCTTTGCATCTCTAGTGAAACCGTGTAGTGGCTTATCGCAGGGAGATACATCCTACATTGATAGTTTCATTTTGTCGAATGCATGTTTGAACAGGATATTTACTGAGCTTCCAGTGTCCACTAAGATTCGGTAAACTTCGGCGGGACTGAGCCGAGCAGAGATAACCATGGGATCCATGTGAGGGTATTGCCTTCCTTCTAGGTCACGCTTACCGAATGTGATGTCATCACTTTCTTTCCTTTTCGGGTGGCGTTCTTCTATAACTGAATTGACACAGTCTTTATTGTCTCTGAGCGACTTTCCATATCTTTCCATCTCTTTCCAGCTCCTGTCTGCGATGTGCGGTCCTCCCGAGATGGTATGGACCACTATCTTTTCTTGACTAGAGCCACTAGTGTTGTGGTTTCCTCTGCCGATCTCCGGTGAGGGTAGCCTTGGGTTCTCACTGGCAGGAGCTGGAGCCCTGTCTTGACCTTTTACATAGCGTTCCAGTTTCTTTCTTCTGATATGTTCCTCGATCAAGTCTCGGAGATGATGACATTCATTGGTATCATGCCCATGAGATTCGTGGAAGCGGCAGAACTTTCCAGACTTCTATGCGTTATCTGATTCCTTCTTGTATGGTGGGCGTTTGTATCTAACTTCGCCTTGGGTGGCAAGGAAGATATTTTCGACGGTCTCGTTCAAAGGAGTGTAAGTGTCGAATCTCGGTCCTGGCCGATATAGGCGCTTTTCTCCCTTCTTGCCCCCAACATTGTCTCTGGAATCATTTCTTCGAACGTCCCTTGCCACAGCAGGGGCGTTGCTGTGAGTTGCCTTATTTTGCTGTCCTGGCTGCCCCTCAACGGCAGCATCCTCAAGCCTCATATATTTCCCGGCTTCATGGAAGAAATTGGGTAAAGTAGCTGGTTTTTCTTTTGTCAACCTTCTAGCAAATTTAGTGTCCGGATGCACACCACTACAGAGGGCCATTAGAATAAGCTTCTCATCGACATCTTGGACTGCGGCTGCTGCGGCATTGAATCGGGTTAGGTATTGCTGCAGTTTCTCTCCAGGCTTCTGTTTGACGCTGGATAAGGAATAAGCGTCCTTAGGTTGTTCCACATGAATGCGGAACTGACTGATAAACTTTTCTTTCAACATTTCCCACGAGCTGATGGATCCTTGAGGTAGATGACAGAACCAGGAGGTAGCGAGATCCGCTAAGAAGAGTGGAAAGCATTTGCACAGTACTCCCTCTGTCGCTCCACTCATGAGCATATGTTGTGTGTATCTCTACAAGTGTACGACGGAGTCGGAGGTTCCTTTGTAAGGTTCCATTGTTGGCATCTTCCATTCCCGGGGGGTGATAACAATTTCGATGTTGCGGGCGAAAGGGCTGGTTACCCTAGCGCCTATCCCTCGATCTCTTCGCTCCTGTTGGACGCACTCTCTAAATAAGCATGCCATCCTTTCATCAGAATTTGGAGCAAATAGAAACAAATTTGGCTCTGTTCTGTGGGATTGATCCCGTCCAGATGATCTGTAGGGATTGTATCGTCTATCATTCCTCATACTCTCCGGTGGCTGCCTTTGGTCTTCTGGGAGCATGCTAGGGTCAGCCATAGTTGGCCCTTGCCTTGATCTTCCCCTGCTGGGTTCTGATCTAAGAACTTCCTCGGGTCCAACTTCGGGCTGGACTCTAGCTCGGCCCCGTTCACTGGCGTTTCCGTGGTTAGGCAGTATGACAGGCTCAGCTACAGTTGACCTTCGCCCTGCACCTCCCCCGTGGGGTTCGGTTCCAAGCGTTTCTTCAGGCTTAACTTTGGGCTGTGCTCGATCTCGATTCCTACCATAGCTGCTTCTGCCGTTAGCTCCATCGAAGAAGGAAGATCTTTGTTGTCTCCGAGACCCTCCAGACTGGGACTCGCCCCATGATTCAGTGTTGCGGTTGGACTCTTCAGCATCCCTTAAGCGTGACCTGAGATGGTCCACCAAGGCTTCCTGCTGGGACGTGAAGCGATTAGTTACTTCAACCACAACCCTGTCTAGATCTGCCCTAGTAATTGCTGCGGGCTGTTCTACGGTAGGAGTGGTCGGATTAGCCTGTCCTTCATTCGGTACTGCCGCTAGAGGAGGACGATTTACTTGATCCGTCACCGCTGGATCTGGAAGACTGTTGGAAGCGATGTTTTTTCCTTTGTTAACATCTTTTTTCTGCTTGGGAGGCATGTTTCCAGATGATGGATGATGTTGTTAGGAAAAAGGTTAAGCGGAAGAAGCTGAAGCTTCGAGCTCTCAGTGAAAGCACCAAAAATGTTTGCATAAAAAATGGACAAACACCTCAAAGTTGTATGATTTAGTATATCTTATTAGTGATTTGGGTGATTTATGCAAATATATGAAAAGCAGGGGCTAAACTGTAAAAAGACACGCAGATTTATAGTGGTTCAGCCAGAATATGCCTACGTCCACTTTATATGTTATTTCTCTTCTCTTGTTTAGATTACAAGTACAAAGCTTTGATACAAGTAAAAGAAAGTTGTTTGAAAGTTCTCTCCGTGCTTGAGCTCTCAAACTTGTACCCATGGTTGTACCCCTGCCCCTCTATTTATAGAGTGAGGTTGGGAGCAGGGGTCTTGAGTGTATATAGCTGCTGGTGGGCCTGGGCTGATGTGATCTGGCCTGGCACGTCTTGGTCCGGTAGCATTTGGTTTGGCGATGATTGGTCCGGCATGGAGTTGGCATCGAGTTGGTCCGGCATTGGGTTGGTATCGAGTTGGTCCGGCATCTAGTTGGCCCGGTATTGGGTTGGAGGCAGGTTGGTTCGGCAGTGTTGAAGGCAGGTTGGTTCGGCAGTGTTGAAGGCAGGTTGGTTCGGCAGTGTTGAAGGAAGGTTGGTTCGGCAATGTTGAAGGAAGGTTGGTTCGGCAGTGTTGAAGGCAGGTTGGTTCGGCAGTGTTGATTTGGTTCATCTAGCTTTGGACCGGTGGTGAGAATTCACCCAACACCTTGTCTTTCCACTGACCGCCCAAGACCGATGCCGATCTTGACCTATGTTAACAGTTCCTGCTCCTCATATATATGGTACCAATCTCACTATCATAGCATCGAGCCTGGCTCATCTTCCCATTTAGATTGCCTGATGTAATCAAGGAAATGCCCATTTGGTTACTTGAAACATACACCCTAAAAGGTTGAAGTAGACTCTATTTGTCCTTTGGCACTTTGACTGTTGGACATGTCCTACATCAATATAATGAATATACAACTACTGGTAGCCCCTTGCGGTGGGCAGACTTCTATTGTGTAACACCACTGTCGCATTCACAGCCATTTTAATAACTATGTCATTCTTATTTAATTTAAGATATTGGCTAATTCAATAGTTCACACCTATCATAAATGCATACTTGAGGCTATATATATTCATTTTTATTTATTTACTATGCCTCAATGTTCAACTTTTAATATTTAGTTATTTTTACACAACTGACTCCTTGTTTCATTAATGTCAATTTAATGTCATATACCACTTACTTTTAACTTAAAAGATTTAAATATCTTTCACTACTTACTTCCCCTTTATTTAATTAGATCTATTTTACTATTCCTTTTCAATCCTTAATATCTTACTTTGATTACTACTTTCTTAGCAACTCATTTCATTACTACTCCTACATTTTGTCACTTATTATTCAATTTCTAACTTGTCCTTATTGCATATATTCATTTTATAATTAGACTACTGTTATTATTACTACTTACAATTCTTTAGTTTATACTTAGGATTTCAGCATTTTAATGTGTTGGAATTACACATTTCCCAAAATAGAAATGTTAACATTGTAAATTTAAATAACTTACCTAAAGGAGATTTGTGTTACGTTTGGAATTACAAGGAATTATCTCTTTCTTTTAGGCATATTCCTTATTATTTCAAATGTTACAATTTTATTCATATTTATAAAAGTAGATAATTTATAGAAATTTACATTGCAACACACTTTATTCTAATAAATTAAGTACTACTTAAATCCCAATTCATCTTATAATAACCTCCAATTCATATTTACTAGCATATGTCGTATACCCAACAAATATGGAATTACTATACAATTCATTAACTTAGGGACTACTTTCACCCTTACTTTCCAGATTCAAGTACATGTAATATTTAATTCAAGTTAACTTCACAGAATATGTAGGCATAGTTTTCAATTTCATTACGTATATAATTAAGCCTACAACTATAATAATTATATTCAGGCATAGAAGGAACATAATTATAATGAAATAAATCCAATATTATATAAAAATATATAATTTTCCACTCACCTTTAAGCTTTTCAAATCTCCAAATCCAAACCCTATTATTTCTGTTTGGCTGTGTTTTTCTTCCTAACAGAATACGTATTGCAAGCATATACATACATATTAGAAATTTAGGTCCGAGAAGAGATTGTTTAATTTAGATTTGGATTTATAGTTTACGTTAGCTTTAGTGATTTGATTTGATCCTATTCTTCTTCTCTATTATTCTCCACTATTCTCCACTTGTATATACATATATACTATAGCTTTATTTAGATTTAATAATTTGTAGAGAAAAGAAAACAGTAGTGTTTCGCCATGCTTTATAAAATATGAGAAGAAAAGTGAGGGTTGGGCCCATATTTATAGAGGTTCGAATCAATGTCAGCTCTTGGATTATATTATATTAAATCCAAGCCATTCTGCTAGTTGACGACCGGCCGACTGCTACCTTACCACTGGTCGACTGCTAGTGGTCAATCGGTCCCAAATTAGGTTCAACTGTTTGCTAATTTTGTGAACGGTTCAATTGTTTCTGTTATTTGTAATTTTATACGTATTTGATTGATTTTGTTTAATGTTGATTGAACTTATATGTTAAGCAACCGTTAACATTATTTAGCATTCACTAATTGCATTTCTTCCTTTAATTACATATATAATTATTTCCAATCCAAAATATTCAAACAATTTTAACTTTTTCATTTGAACTCCAATCATAAAACCTTATATGTGAACATTGATTAGAAAATCGCCATTGTTACACCATAATTTCCACAAAGTCCAAATTATGAATATTCGAGAAGAAGATTCCATGGTATGTAATTTTGAGACCCATTGTTTAGTTTCCATCGAGATCTTAAGCATTGGGCTCAGTATCCGAGAGCATGTATTCTGAGAATATGAGTAAAACCAGTAAGTAAGATCAAGACCATTGCCCAACTAAGACAACAAGCCAAGCCTAGAGCAGCAACTGCTGAGACCAAAGACATCTCAACAAGTCTCAACAACCAACGCCTCTAATAGGAGAAGCCGAGATCAATTGTTAGGATAGACAAACGAAGCCAAGAAGCTATATATATAAGCATCATGTCAGTAGTCCGTGTAAAAGCACTTTCAACTAGGTGATTATAAGTGTTTGAATCAAAGCCGCCAATAGCAAGCTAGGTCATCAATCCCAGTGAAAGCACCTACGGCAACTAGAGAACCTTAGATTTGCTATAAATAGAGAACTACGTGTTATTGAAAAGGTACTAGTTGAAGATTTTTAGACATTCTATAATCATTCAATATTCCTTACTCCTTTTAGAAAGCTTTAGTCAAAAGATCATTAATGGCATATTTAGTTATAGATGTACTTGTACACCAAATTGAGGAATAAAGCTAAAAGCAGAATCTTCAGAGTGGACGTAGAGATCTCGGTCCCGAACCACTATAAATTTTATGTCTCTTTTACCTTTCAACGCTTATTTTTCTATATAGTTTCGGTATTCACTAAATTTACCTATATTTTTTCGGAACAAGCTTTCGTAGGTTTTGGGGTGTAAGTCAAATGAAAAATCTGCCTAAAATTTTTGCTGCTAGAAAGAGGGCCCACCCAAACCTCCGTTCTCTTCTAATCCAGCAAACTCAAACCTTTTAATCAAGCATGAAGTCAAAGTCATCCTCTTAAAAGGCACCTTGCTCCTTTGTCCAGAATGAGGGAATCAAAATACTGCTTGAGAGTAAAGGGAATCAAGCAGACCAAATAAATCAAAAAGTTATTGAAGAAACTTCTACTCCAGTCCTTACCAAAAGCATGTTTCAACAAATGATGCTGAAGTTCATTTCTGACCTAGCACAACGCTTGGATAACTATCAGAACAAAGTTAAAAACACTTTTGTTGAATTAGAGAAAAAGGTTTCGGCTATGCTTGAGTAAGACGAGAACCCCCTGACTTTTTGTCGAAAACCCAGAAAGTTACCAATGACTAATGAGGCAATAGAAGCTGGATTCACAGAAGTAGCTAAGAAAGCCAAGCCTATAAAGACGATAGGAGTGGGACCTTCCGAAAGGCCCTTAACTCCAAGTCCCAAAAGGGTAAACTTCGAAGGAAGGCAAAAAAATAGGCCGCAAACTCAAAGTGCTGAAGTTGAAACTCTAAGACTTGGGGAGGATCGCGCAATTGAAGCCTTGTTAATAAAATTATTAGAGCAGGTATAGAAGTTACAAGAGGATTAATCTAATCTTGACGCTGAAATGAAGCTCCAAAAGGTTCAACCTTTTTCCTAAGAAATCATGAAAGCTCCTATGCCTCCAGGATTAAGGATCCCGAAATTTTCTTATGATGGGACATCCGATCCTGAAGATCACATCTCTTTATATGAAATCCAGATGCAAGTAATCCAGGCTTCAAACAAGATCAAATATAGATTCTTACCCACGACTTTCAATGGACCTGCCTTGAAATGGTTCCAAAGCTATCCATAAAATTCTTGACATAATTCTTTGCTTTAAAAGATATTAGAACATGACTAAGTTTACTCGCCGACTTTAGGCAAGGGAGAGGAGAATTTCTAAAGGATTATTGCAAAAGATTTAATGACATTGCGGCCCAATGCAAGGGCATGACAGATGAAAAAAAGAAGGTTTATATCACTTTAGGATTGTGGAGTAATACAGAATTCTGGGATGATTTGTTGAGGCATGAGTGCAAACCTCTGAATGAGTTCTTTTCCCAAGCTCAAGAAGATATTCAAATTGAGGAATCAAAGGGAACTGTCAAAAAGAACCCAGTATGGAGTGGTGACAATAAGAAGTTCACTTCGGCCAAAAGATTTAAGAAGGAACTTCAAGTGACAGAAGCTTATCCCTTAACTCATTCATATGCTCAAATTTATGCCATGACTCGGACCGAATCTCATACCCTCTGAGAAGAGGGAAGGAGCCAGAAATTAACCGAGGAGGAAAATATTGTAGCTACCATCGGCAGAATGGACATAGCACCGAAAAGTCGGTTTTGAAGTCCTTCATCAATAGGCTTATCAGAGGAGGATAGTTAGATGAGTTTTTGAAGAATGATAATACTCAGGGAGCTACTACTCCAGCAAGAAATGAAAATGCACAACCTCAGACACGTGCTCCAAGGTCTTTACCAACCTCTCGGAACTTTGTTGGCATCATTGTGGGAGGACCCCACATTGCTGGAGCAAATAAAGGTAGTTGGAAAAGGTACACTAATGAAGCCAAAAGTGAAGGCATCTCGATGTACAAGATGAAGAGAGTTGAGAAAAAGCAGAAGGTTAGGTCGAAAATTATATTTAGTGACTTTGATAAGCGAGGAATCTGCCACCCCCACAATGACCCACTTGTAATTACGGCTCAAATTGGACTTCAGAAGTGACAAAGATAATGGTTGACAATGGAGCTGCTGCTAACAGAATCTTCAAGCATGCTTTCAATAAGATTGGACTTGTAACATCCTCTACTTGGAGGCCCAAGACTAATGGCTACGGATGTTGCAGTCGTCCATTGTTATTAATCCTTGGCGACCAAATACGGTAATGTTAGATACAGTGATATACAAACACATGAATATGGAAATTTTTTGAAACATCAAACAAGTTCCACATTCCATTTCAAAACATTCAAATTCGTTACATAATCCCACAATCGTTAACCACGTTTAGAGAAAATATATTTATTACAACATACACCAAGAGCGACAATTGAAGATGCCTCATTGGATGATCAATATATATATATAGGCAATTTAACAACTTTGCCTTAACAACAACAACACAGCGGAATCAAAATAAAAGAGAACTCTAGATAGCTATTATGCCTCCTGCACGTCTCTGGAAGCTTATTCGTCTAAGAGGTACCTGAAAACCTCAACTCTCAAACTACTCAAAATCAATTGAGTACCCGAGAGTTTAAGGGGAAAACATAAACTTCGAGTCAGACATAAAGCCTGGTATGAATAATAATCTACCATCTCAAACCATTTAGATATCAAGTGAGACCACGCCGCTTAGCGGATTGAGTTTTCCCCTCAGTAGTATTGTAAAACCTTTATAAAACCATATACCGTGCTCCTGCATCCATACTGGTTAAAACAATTCAAAACAATATGATGATACGCAAACAAATAAATCAATTCTGGATTTACCATCCTCATTCATTCTGACTAACTGTCACATTTATAGTTTCTAGGGTCACTATTAACCTATTAGTTTTCATGGGCTTACTAATAACCTGTTAATGTGTAAGGACACCCTATCCAGTTACATAGTTTTCATGGGATCACTAAGAACCTATTGGCCCCTGCCAATATCTTTACTGTTTCATGGGTTCTCCCTGAACCTATTAGTAACTCCAATATATTTTCCCTTATCCTAGTTTTCATGGGTTGACTAGGAACCTGTTGACTTCTATCAATATCTTAATCCGGATATAATTTTCATGGGCTAACTACAAACCTATTGGCCCCTGCCAATATCAAATCATAGTTTTTATAGGATAACTATGAACCTGTCTTCCTAACATCTTCCTTTATACCTAGTTTTCATGGGCTAACTATGAACCTATTGGACCCTGCCAATATCTTTTTATATACACAGTTTTCATGGGTTTACTACGAACCTATTGGCCCCTGCCAATATCTTTAGTTAATTTAATTTATATTCACAACTGGATCAACCTAGCTAGTTATTCTACACTTCCCCAAATTACAATTAGGATTCATTACAATGTGAATATATACACACAGATATATATATATATATATATACACTTGAAGAATCAAACATAATAACAAAACAATACCACTCATGTGGGTTTAATATCCTTGAAACCATATTATATAAAACCTGGTTAATTCCTTTAACCCATTAATCAAGGAAAACTTCTTCAAAAACTCCATTTCAAAACACTTTATTTATGCCATGGTTTTCTTTTAAAGTGAGATTGGGTCATTTGTTTTGAAACACTAAGGCTTTCAAAACCTTTAAAACTCTGCTTTCGACCTCACTGGATAAGCTCCTTCGAAAGCATATAAATCTCTTTTCAAAACATTAGGCCTCTGCCTTTCAAAACACTTTAAAACTTCTCTTTTGAAACATTTCAAATGTAATAAATATTACTTATTAACCCTTAGAAGCATAGCTTCGAAACCATTGAAAGTACCCCTTTCGAAACATTTGGAAGTATCCCTTCCGAAACCCTTGGGTTTATGTTTAAAAATATCATTTGGGTCAAAGTGAATATAAACGAAAGTATCACTTTTGAAACTATTCTTTAACATATAAAAGTATTGGGGAAAACTTGATGGCGTCGGCACCATCCTTTCGAAAGCTTCAAATCATTTAATCAAAACTCTGAAGGATAGTATCGAAACCCCCTTTCGATGCCATTGCCTTCGAAACCTTGATCCCTTTCAAAAGCATTTAGGAATTGGCTTAGTATAAGTTTAAAAAAAAACTACCCTTCGAAAGCATTGATGACTTCAACACACTCTAAAGGTATAGAAACGGCTACAGAGTTTCGACTAGGTCGGAACCATCATTTTTGAAATCATTCTTTTATAAACATGGGTCTTGGTTGAAAGCTCCACTTTTAAACAAAGAAAGGCGGCAACAAGTTCGAAAGCAACTGGGTATCGACTTGGTCGAAAGAACCCTTCAAAAACAGGAAGGCGCATATCTTTTAAAAGTAAACAATGGTTTCGTCTCTATCGAAAGCAATGCTTTCGACACCCTGCCTTTCGCACTTCACCAATCCACTTCGTACCAATCTCATTGATACCATGTGCATTGGTTTCGGCTTTAGTAGATTAGGTTGGTTTCGACTGAGATGAAGCGAAGGCATTGGAGTCGAAAGGCACTTCTAAAGGAGGCAAAACACACTTTTCTGGGTAAAAACTGATTAATGCCAATTAAAGCAAATACTTTCTAACTAACCTGCCCACGTGTAACCATGTGATTGGCTGCCTCAACTTTTCAAATTCTTTACAAAAATAACTACCGCTTAATTTCAGATCTAAACCATATTTAATTTAACAAATAAGCCCTTCCATTAAGCCAAAAACAAGAATGCAAATAAGTCCTTCCTTCTAAAAGAATTTAATTTCCATAGTAAATCAATTAGGAAAAATCCCCCAAAAATTATAGAAATTCATTTCCATCATGTTATCTAACATACAAAAATTCCAGATCCAATTTCTTCCTGAAATAATAAAAATTAAATTTAAACCCAATTTTATCATATTTTCCTTTAAAAATTCATAATAATCTTTCCATAGCTTGGAAAATTATCAAAATTAAAAACCAACTCCAAAATCATGTTTTACATAACATAAATTTATTACATGGCAATCAAAAATCAACTTCGATCGCTTTTGCCCTAAAACAGCATAAATTCCCATTTAAACAGTCTTGTTTAATCAAAAAATTCTAATTCAAGCATATCATCATCCAAAATATCATAGGGACGAATTTAATCTTAAATCCGAAAACATTTATTCATAAAACAAAATAGAGATGGTATAAATTATTATTCACCCTGAATAAGATAAGGAGATTAGATTGAGATGAATTTCCCCTAGCTTTAACCCTTAGCTTTACTTTGATTTCTCTTCTCTTCTCTTTTCTTTCTAGCAATGGCCGGCTCCTCTTTATGTTTGCGTTTGTATTTTATTTTTGAAAAATGACGTGAATGGGAAAAACATGAACGGTGTAAGGAACGAGAATATATATAAGGGCAAGGGTTATGTGCGGCAATTTCCCAATATACCCTTATGTAAATTAATTAACTTAGAAACCATTCTTAAGCCCATTTAATTTATTAAGCACGGCCTTAATTTATTTTCGTATCTCAATCCCTTTATCACTCTAATTATTATATTAATCTATTTAAATTATCTAATCAAATCTCCTGAATAATGTTATAAAAAATAGGGGTGTTGCACGGCTACCCGAGAGTATATGAAAATCTAGTCAAGCTCCCATTTATGGGTTCAATGATGAAGGAACCATGCCTCTCAGAGAGTGCAATCTGATGGTCAAAATTGGAAGTGACCCTCACTATGAGATCTTCAAAACCACCTTTATTTCCATGAACATTACCTCGGTGTACAACGCTTTCTTTGGAAGACTGGCACTCGACACTATGGATGGGTACTTGTCTACTAAGCATTTACTTTTAAAGTTTCCTGCTGAGATAGGAGATGGGCTTGTAAGGGGGGATCAGTAGATCTCAAGACAACTGTATTATGCAGGCCTGAACATGATCGATAAAGGGAAAACTTCATCTTATAAGAACAATGTAAAATTTAAACAACCTACTCCGCTCGAAGTTAAGGAAATAGTTAATACCATGGTTTCTGAATTAATGAAAAGCTGTAGGAAACCCATAATATTTTCCCATGGCAAGAAGATTCCATGGTTGGGGAATTAAACTACATATCAAGCTACAAAGAGAATATAATGAGATAGAATTGGGGAAGAGTAGTAAGTCTTTTGGGAAAAAGAGGAAGATTGTTCACACTATACAGGAAATTCTGAGAGAAGAAGAAATTGAGCTTGATCTCGATCCGAAATAAGAGACCGAGGTAGCTTCAACAACCGAAACTCTAGGAGAAGTGTGCCTCGATGAAAATGACAATCTAAGACAGTTGAGATAGGGACTTATTTTCATCCATCTATCCGAGAAGAACTAATTTCATTCCTTAAGCATAACTAGGATGTATTCACCTGGACACATGAGGATATGGTGGGAATCGACCCCCTATCATTTTCCATTGCTTGAATGTAAATCCGAATTTTACTCCCATATGGAAAAAAGGAGACCTGGACAAGGTCTGATATATGGCTCTACAAGAAGAAATCGACAGGTTGCTAAAGAATAACTTCATTCGATATGTTTGCAATCCGAAGTGGATGCTAATCTGGTGTAAGTAAAGAAACCAAATGGGAAGTGGAGGACTTTTATTGACTTCACTGATTTAAACAAAGCTTGCCAAAAGGATTGCTTTACTCTTTCGAGAATCGATCAGTTAGTAGATGCTACCAGTGGGCACCAATTGCTTTCGTTTGTGAATGCTTATTTCAGATATAATCAAATTTCAATGTTTAAGTCTGATGAGGAACATACGAGTTTTGTCATCAACATGGGTTTGTTTTGTTACAAAGTAATGCCCTTTGGTCTTAAGAATGCAGGGGCAACATATCAAATGTTAGTCAACCAAATGTTTACCAATCAGATAGGTCAGAACATGGAAGTGTATGTTGATGACATGTTGGTTAAATCTAAGCAGTCAAAGAGTCATGTTTCGGATCTTGTCAAGACATTCGAGGCTCTTCGAAAATATCAGATGAAGTTGAACCCTTAGAAGTGTACCTTTGGAATACAATCTGGGAAATTTCTGAGATTTATAGTAGGTGCTAGAGGGATAGAGATAACCCGAATTAAATAAAATCTATAACCAACATGAAGGCTCCAACTAATGGAAAGGTGTTAATGGGCTTGAATGGAAAGATTTCTACTTTGAACCGGTTCATAAGCCGATCAACCATAAGTGTGTTCCCTTCATCAACCTCTTAAAGAAGCATGTAACTTTCAGATGGATAGACGAATTCCAAAAGGCATTCATAGACCTGCAAAAGCATATAAGTTCTCACCTGATGTTGTCTAAACAAGTTGATGAAGAAACTCTATTCCTCTACTTGGCAACCTCGGATCAGACCATAAGTTCAGCCTTAGTGAGTGATGATAATGGGATGTAGAGACCCATGTATTACGTAAGTAAAAGGCTAGATCTAGTTGAGATGCATTACCTAGTAATTGAAAAGCTTGCCTACAACTTGGTGTTCATAGCAAGAAATCTCCAACTGTATTTCCAGGCCAATCCTATTAAAATCCTTACGGATCAACCGCTTCGACAAGTTTTTAGCAAACCCGAAACTGTAAGGAGATAGATTTAGTGGGCTATTGAACTCAGCCAGTATGAGATATCATATGAGCCTAGGATGGAAACCAAGGATCATGCACTAGCTGACTTCATTACTGAATGCACTGGTTTCAGAGCCGAAGTCAAAAAAGAAGAAAGCAAGAATAAAAACCTCTCTTGGCAAATCTATGTTAACGGAGCTTCAAATGAACAAGGGGTAGGTGCCAACTATATCTTGGTGAATCGAGATAACCACCATATTTCTTGTGCACTCAAGCTCGCCTTCTAAGTAACTAATAATGCCACCGAGTATGAATCCTTAATCGATGGATTAAGAATGGATATTTCCATTAAGATTTCGGAGATCCGAATATATGGTGATTCCCAAGTAGTAGTTAAACAAATTCTTAGCCACTACCAGGCCCGAGACCTGAGGTTAGCTCTTTATGCTAAATAAGTAAAGCAACTACTTGAAGCTTTTGGGAGTTATCATATAGAAAGCATTCCCAGGGACCGAAACGCTAGGGTTGAATGCCTTAAAAAAATATGCAAGCTTAAGGGATGTAAGAGATTTCAATTTCATCCCAGTCAAGATCTTAGAAAAACCTAGCATATATACTAGAGAAAGTGTTAGTTATAACACGAGCTTAGGCTACCCAAAGTAAATCCACCACACCAGTAATAACAGAATAAAATTGGATGTCATCGTACATCTGATATTCCACTAAGGATATTTTGCCTTCGGATGCTGCCAAAGCAACACGAATTAAATATAATGCTCTAAAGTTCAACATTATAGATGGAGTACTCTATAGGATAGGATTTCCAACTCCATACTCCTGGTGCGTAACGATCTCGGAAGGTCAACAATTGTTAAAAGATGGCCACGATGGAATTTGTGGAGACCATTGCGATGGCCAAAAGTTGGCAAAGAAGACACTCAAGCAAGGCTTCTATTGACCAACACTAAATCAAAATGCATTAGAAAATGCAAGAAAATTGATAAATACCAGTTTTATGAAAAAGTGCTGAGAGCTCCTCCTAGCAAGCTCACTCCAATGGTGAGTCCATGGCCTTTTGATATCTGGGGTATCGATCTTGTTGGTCCCCTTCCAACTGCTAAAGGAAGGGTAAGATATGCTATAGTAGCAATTGATTACTTTACAAAACGGGTTGAGGCAGAATCCTTACCGCCATAACCTCCCATCAAGTAATGAGATTCGTAATGAAGAACATTGTATCTAGATTTGGTCTTCTACATAAGATCATTATGGATAATGGCACTAAGTTCGAGAGCCGAGAGTTTGCAAATTATTGCCGAGATCACGGTATCATTAAGAGTTTTTCTTCGATAGCCCACCCTTAGGAAAGTGGGGCCGTAGAGATAGCCAATAAAACTATCAAATCCCGCTTGAAGAAAATATTAAACAAGGCCAAAGGCAACTGGGCAGATGAATTACCTT
Organism: Allium fistulosum; assembly: GCA_030737815.1. Lineage (NCBI taxonomy): Eukaryota > Viridiplantae > Streptophyta > Magnoliopsida > Asparagales > Amaryllidaceae > Allium > Allium fistulosum. The sequence goes on from CM060908.1 coordinate 915,527,271, forward strand.
TTGTTTTGTGGGCTTATAGGACAAGCTCGAAGACCTCGACAGGACATCCTCCCTTCTCTCTAGTTTACGGTTCCAAAGCCATGCTCCCAGTTGAGTTAGAAATTGCCTCTCATCGAAGGTATTACTATAATACATAACATAATGTAGAGCTTCGAGAAGAGTAATTAAATCTATTACCCAAGCTCTGGGACCAAGCCGCTTTGAGAATAGCAGAGTATATTCGAAAGATGACCCGATACTACACCAGAGAGTTTGGCCTAGAAAATTTGAAAAAGGAGATCACATCCTCTAAAAGATAATGCCAAACACCAAGGATCTCATGGATGGACCTCTCGGCCCAAATTGGGAGGGACCCCTAATAATTCATGACGTCATACCTCTTGGAGCATATAGATTAAAGAGGCCAGATGGCAACATAATACCTCAGACTTGGACTATCGTGCATCTAAAACATTATCACAACACAAGGTTGCTATATGAGTAAAGCTTTATTAGGAGTTTGGAACAATAATTAATCTCTTAGCCATGACTCAGTAATGTCAAGCGAAACTATGGTCTTTTAATTTTTTTAAGCATTTCAAACATTGCATCAAATGTTTTAGTCATGATTATTACCATGATCTAGTAATATCGCACGACTTTCAAAAAGTGCATCAAAATGTTTTAGTCAGGATACTACTCTGGTCAAGTAGCATCATGTAAGTTTCAAAGCCATGCTTTCACCTCACAGCAATTACTTAATTTTGCCTCCAAGCATGTAAATGATTTCGCCTTACGGCAATTATTTAGTTTCAATAAGTAAATGTTTTGGAATTATGACAATTACTTAGTTTCGTCACCGAGCCAAGTATTGAATATAAGAACTTATAATTTTTAGCCGTGACCTTGTAGTGCCATGCAAGAAATAAACTCTAACTAATCATTTTTACTACAAGCAAAGATGGTCAAGAAAAACCGTGTGTTGGGTAAATCACCAATAATAGTGAGCCATGACCAATAGTGTTGTGCAAAGAGTGAGTCACTGGAAGTCGACCATGCCAAACCCACCTAGTGAGCCAGAACCAAAGTGTTATGCAAAAGACTGAACCATGGTTGAATAATGTCATGCAAAGAAAGAGCCATGGTCAAAAGTACCATGCATGGTCCTGTATAGTGAGCCACGTTCTTATAGCAGCGTGCAAAATATGGGCGTTTACTGCCACCAGTTGTTTCCAAAACTGATACCTTTGTAAGACCAAGTCTAGATGACTGGAGCATGGTATCAGAGTATTTGTGCCTCTAGGTACTCATTTCAAATTATTTTCGAAACCTTCTAGATGACATTAGATTCAAATTATTTTCGAAACCCTCTATATGAGGTTAGATTTGAAATTATTTCGAATTGTTTCCAAAACAAGGTCAAATCTTCACAAGTTTTCTTAGTAAAGCAATACTTCAGAGAGTTCTTAGGATAACTATTTCGTCCGAAGGCTCCGGATCGACTTTATAATGGGAATAAAATAAACAAGCCAAGTACTAAGCATGATATGCCACTATTCTTTCCAAAGTCCACCTCATACTAACTATATTAGGTGAACTTTAGAGAGGCATGTATTACGCCATAATTTCCACAGTCCAAATTACAAACATTCGAGAAGGATATTCCTTAGCGTGCAATTTCAGAATTCATTGTTTAGTTTCCATCAAGAGCTTAAGCATCGGGCCCAGTACGCGAGAGCATGTATTTTGAGAACATGACTAAAACCAGCAACTAAGATCAAGACCATTGTCTAACTAGGATAAAAAATTTAGCCGAGAGCAATAAATGCCGAGACTAAAGACATCTCAACAAGTCTCAACAACCAACAGCTCAGATAGCTCGAGTCGAGATCATCGGTCAGGATAAACAAACGAACCCCATAAGCTATATATAAAAGCGTCATGTCAGTAATCTGCGTTAAAGCACTTTCAACCAAATGATGACAAGTATTCGAATCAAAACTTCCTATAGCAAGCCAGGTCGTTAATCCAAGTGAAAGCACCTGCGCTAATGGGAGAACATTAAATTAGCTATAAATAGAGAACCACGTGTTACTGAAAAGAGTTTGGCTGAAGATTTTCAAACATTCTACAATCATTCAATATTCCTTACTCCTTTTAGAAAGCTTTAATCAAAAGACCATTAATGGCAGATTTGGTTGTAGATGTACTTGTACACCAAATTGAGGAACAAAGCTAAAAGTAGAATCTTCAGAGTGGACGTAGGGATCTCAGTCCCGAAACACTATAAATCTTGTGTCTCTTTTACGTTTCGACACATATTTTCTATACAGTTTCGGTATTCACTTAATTTACCTATATTATTTCGAAACAAGCTTTTAAAGGCTTTACGGTGTTAGTCAGACAAAAAATCTACCTAACAGCTATAAATACAACTGTGTAAGTTTTGTAGCCAAATTATGACGTTTGTGAAAATTCTATTTTCGGCTTCACTAATTATAAATTAATTTCTTACTAATTAATTATATTTAAATATACGGGGTGTTACAAATGTCGCAATACAAACTATAAAAAGAAACTAGGGCTCACAAGATGCAGACACATATTATGAAAGTTCCACATGATAAAGGCAGTTTATCAATGATGGAGAGATGTTGGCTACCTGAGTATATAACATTATAATATAGCATATCCACTCACTAAGGGACTAACTTGATCAGTTTTGAATTGATCGAAGGAATGAGATTAAGTTCCATAATTGACCCTATGTGCAAGTGAGAGATTAAAAGAGTTAGTGGTATGGCCTAGGGGCAATTATGTAACTTGTTATACGTATATAACTCTATAGTCAATCTTGTTAAAAATAAAGGTGTTGTTTTCTTATATTCACTTTGTTATATTGTAATATAATTGATTAAGTAAATAATTCAATGTAGATAATAAGAAAGTCTATAATAAAATATCCTGTAATTATAGCAGCAAATAGTTGCAATCAACAGTAATTAATCACTAAATAAATAACATTTTTTTTAAATATTCCTGGACAAGATGTTTTGAGAAAGGACATTGATACATCCATTGAGACCAGAGTATATAACACTCTCCATATATTGGTTAGTGTATTATCATGGCTATTGGAAGCACCAAGGGGTTACGTACTCGCAGTTATTGTTAACCATGGAATGACTCATCCAAGAGTTTCATGTTAGTTGATAACAACTAGGTCAAATAGGAAACCTCGGTAGGACGATGTTACACAGTTCCCTTGACTTTAGAATACTATGGAACTTCAATGTGGACACTTCACTTTGATTATAGTTAAGTCATGGCATGACATCCATCAAATGATTGTAGTTGTGTTTGAATTAAAGCATTGGGAGTGAAGCACTATTCAATAGAGAATTCGTCTCTTTAGTTGAATGAGGTTAGTATCATGGTCAACTATAGTTAACTCAAAGTTAAAAGCTTTAATTAGAGTAGAAAAATTAATAATAATAATTATTATTAAAATACAAACTTTTTTATGGACCGATCGAGTAGAAAGTGGACAATATTGGAGTTCAAGCCAATGCCTATCTCCATACATCCCAATATAATATAGCGTCGGTGTATAGAACATGTGTAAATTATTATCCTTATTGGTACCATTAAGATAACATAAAATATGATCTTACTGAGAAGATCTAAGCAATGATTTCAACCAAATAGTCATACCACCAGTTAAGGTGACATGCGAACGTTAATATTTGAATTGTCTAATATTAACCGTTGACTGAATTCACATCTCTAAGTCTCACAATCGTATTTTTTTGAATTCTCCAAGAAACCACTCGATTTAATTAGTTAATAAAGTGTTATAAATTAATTAAATTAATTAACATTAATACTACTTATTATTATTGTATTTGATGTTTGGAGTGTTAATAATTAATAGGGTAGCTCCTAAATTGTTCTAGGTGCTAATAATAACAATTTGGATGTGTATATAAAAGTTATATATGCACATATCGATATATATTTAAAAAAACTTTAAATATGTTTAATTAATCAGTGTTTTGGGAATTGGTTGATCCATTAACGAAACAAAGTATGGCTAGTCATAGGGGTAGATAATTGGTCTAGGTATTGATTTGGATCAAACTAGAAGTAATAAGTGAAGATTATAAGGAGAGGAATGGGAAAAGTTTTCATACTCTCTATAAAAACTAATCTTCCATATTAATTTGATTTGAATTTTTACCTTCTTCTTTCTTAACTCCTGGCCGCAATATTCTCGCTCAAATCCCTTAATGGTCAAAATCTTTTCCCCAAAAACAATATCAAATAAAATAAAAACATCATGGTTCTTTGATTCTAGTAAGATTGAGTGTTGATTCAAGAAGTCTAAGTGGTAGAAATTATGGTCTTATAAAGGGCTAGTTCTAATGAGGTAAATATTCATCTTTTTGATAGAGTTAGGGGCATTCCCCAGTGGAAATTATGTTATTTGTTGCATATGTCTAACATGATAACAACCTTGTTTGCAATAAAGATATTTGTTATATGGTGATATAATATAATAAGTAATCAATTTAAATATATATTGCATAGAAAATAAATAAATAATATGTTATATGATAATAACTATACGGAACTGTAATCATTATAAAATTATTATAATATAAAATAACATATTATTTTATATATTTCTGGTAAAGATGTCTCGAGAAAGGATATCGATATATCCATTGAGATCGGAGTACGTAACGATGTCCAAATCTTAAGCTGTGTATCACTCATGGCTGATGGGGGGCACCTAGAGGTTATGTACCGATAAATTGGAAAATTATGGAATGACCCACTCGAGAGTTTATGTTGGATAATAATAACTAAGGTCAAACATGAAATCTCGAAGTAACGGTATTATATGGTTCTCTTGACAGAATACCGTTGAATTTTATTATGAATACTCCACTTTGATTATAGTTAAATCATGGCATGACGCCTATCGTACGACTATAGTTTTTTCAAAGTTAAAGCACTGGAAGTGAAACACTATTCAATAGAGAGTTTGTCTCCTCGATTATAAGGAATTAATATCACCATTAACTATAGTCAAGTCAAATTCAAAGTCTTTGGCCAGAGCAATTTTTTTAATAATAAATCTTATTATTGGACTAAGGAATTTTGTTTGGACCAATTGAGTTGAATGTGGCAATATTGGAGTTTTAACCAAAACCAAATTCCATTAGTCCTAAAGTGGTATAGTTTGGCGAAGGTAACTGGTGTAAATAATCATTACTACCAGGTAACGTTTAAAATAGTAAAATTTGATTTTATTCACAAGATTGCAAGCAATAAATTTGGCCAAAATATCACCCCACTGGCTAAGGTGACGTGTGAATATTAACATTCAAATTGTTCGATGTATATCGTTAACTGGATTTACACCTCAGAAATATAAATTATTATTTAATTTATTTGATGTTTGGGAGTTGTTTGTAATTGTTTGATTGCATATATAAAAGTTATATTTGCGTGCATTGATATATGATATCGAGTAATTTTAAACGGGTTCAAATAAAAGATAATTGCATGAAAGGATTTATGGAACGTTTATGCCATTTGATGGGAAGTAATTTCAGCTATACCATGTGAAGACAGAAGAGTGGAGAGGGAAAGAAAATTAATAGAATTGGTTAGGGAAGTTTTAATTAAGAGAATGGAAAAGGTTTCATTCTTTCAAGTAAAAACAAAGCCACAAACTCATTTCCTATAGGCATTCATTTTTTCATTTGCTTTTCTCTTCTCTCCTCCTAACCTTATTATCAAATCTCATTTTGATTATACGTTACATAATGTTAGAAGAGTTTCAATCCCATCTCTTATACATCTCTTTTGGTTATATGTTTCATCATGTTTGTATAGTTTAGATTCCATATCTAATAAAACAATTTACATATGCACATAATTTCCATTCTATTATTTACTTTTTTTTATAAATTAATGATTAATTAAAAGAAGACTTTAAATTAATGTTAATTACTTCAAATAATTTTGTAACATATCACATATACAAATATAAGTGAAATGCATATATTATTTACTTAAAACTATTTTAGGAAATTGAATATAAGTTTAATGTATAAATGTTATTTTAAAAATATATAATACATTTGGTTATTATTTACATGTGTTTATATATATTATTTCAACTCAAAGTTTATAAGAGGAATTTTGTATAAAGTTATAAATCTAATTTAGACTCTTCCTAAATCAGAGCTAGTTTTTGAATTGTTAATTAAATTTCAGAACATATAAAGTTATAAGTTTTACATATATATATATATATATATATATATATGTCATTTTGAATTTGAGATATAGTTTGTTATATACATATATATATATATGTATATATGTATGTATGTACATATATATATATGTATGTATATATATGTATGTATGTACATATATGTATGTATATATATGTATGTATGTATGTTGATGTGTGTGTATACACATATTATTTTAGTTCAAAATTTTGAAGGACTTTCATTTTAAATCACAAATCCAATAATTTTGAAGAACATATAAAGAGTTTTGATATATATATATATATATATAATAAATAACAATAGTTTTTAATTATTTTGAAACAATGGTCAATGTGCATATATTTTATATATATAAGCTTAATAAATGACTTTTAAAAAGTATAATAGTTTTGTAAATCAAAAGGATGTTTCAAAAAGATATTTCAAAAGAAATTATTTTTATAAAATTGCACGACATCGATCGAATGTGGAATCGATTTAAACATATTAATAAAATGAGTGGTAGGGAACGCTCGCATTTATTTTTCCGATTAATTCCCAGACTTGTCCAATTAAGCCTTTTATACACAAGAGTGGAGTTTACTAACTTATAGTAAACATTTATGTAACCCATGTGGTATGGGACACACGGTTGTTACATATTCGATTGCTATTGGAGAGTACATGACACTTATCGACGAGCTCAGTCCCGCCCTTGGGTTATAGGCTTCCACCTACCTTAAGTTTATAGGTCTTGTACCTATCTTGGGTTTATAGGCTCTCGCCTCTCTTGGGTTCCTTGGCCTCGCGCCTAGCTTGGGATTTTTAGGTTTCGTACCTGTCTTGGGTTTCTATAGGGTCATGCTTATCTTGAGATATTATAGGTTTTGGCCTATCTTGGGTTTACATGCATGTAGATGGAGTTGTCCACCAATCTTGGGTATTTTTGACGTCTTCCCCTTTATGTGATTTTCTGGATTTCAAAAGATTATTTTTGGATTTTATGGGATTTATGTTTTCACTAAATACTTTACAAATTTGCTTTTACAAGCTAACTTGGGAATTTTGATAATTGGTGAATATATTCTTGGGAAATTATGTGAAAATATTAAATGACTTTATGTTGGTTATTGAGATATTCTATCAAATTCTATATTTTGCTTACTTATGTCATTCACTCTATAGTTTGAACTGACCCGTTTATTATCTTATAATACTCAGGTCAGACCGAGATGTTTTAGGTCCTTCAGCTTGGTGTCTTTAGGATGGACTCCACACTTGTTAGTTAGATGTTTTATCCCTGTCATCTTTATGTGCATGTTCATGTTGTGGTGTATCTTATATTGAGCGTTAGGCTCCTTTTGTGTGTGTGTGTATTTCTATCTTGTGATGTTGTACTTTTGTATTACATGAAGCTCCATAACCACTTCTACGCAGTCTGCACCATGTATCTGTATTACCTCTATTCATCCTTGTATCTATTAGTGTTCCATTGTTTATAAACTGTGATTTATGACTCGGTGATTTGTATTTTATCATACGAGTACATATGCATGCCCATGTGGGCTTGCATATGATTAGATTAGTGTTTTGACTTTATAAAATATATCATACCATATTGCATTGTTTACTTCCCAATATAAAAGAGTTTTGATATATATATATATATAATAAATAACAATGGTTTCTAATTATTTTGAAACAATGGTTCAGTGTGCATATTATATATATATAAGCTTAATAAATGTATCTTAAAATGTATAATAGTTTTCTAAACCAAAACGATGTTTCAAAAAGATGTTTCAAAATAAATTATTTTTATAAAATTGCACGACATCGATCAAAAGTGGAATCGATTTAAACGGATGAGTGGTATGGAACGCTCACGTTTATTTTTCCGATTAATTCCCGGACTTGTTCAATTAAGCCTTTTATACACACGAGTGGAGTTTACTAACTTATAGTAAACGTTTACGTAACCCGTGTGGTATGAGACACGCGGTTGTTACATATTCGATTGCTATTGGAGAGTACATGACACTTATCGACGAGCTCAGTCCCGCCCTTGGGTTATAAGTTTCCACCTATCTTATGTTTATAGGTCTTGTACCTATCTTGGGTTTATAGGCTCTCGCCTCTCTTTGATTCCTTGGCCTCGCACCTATCTTGGTATTTATAGGTCTCGTACCTGTCTTGGGTTTCTATAGGCACGCCTATCTTGGGATACTATAGGTTTCGGCCTATCTTGGGTTTACATGCATGTAGGTGGAGTTGTCCACAATTCTTGGGTATTTTTGGCGCCTTCCCCCTTTATGCGATTTTCTGGATTCCAAACGATGATTTCTGGATTTTATGGGATTTTTGTTTTCACTAAATACTTTATGAATTTGCTTTTACAAGCTAACTTGGGTATTTTGATAATTAGCGAATATATTCTTGGAAAATCATGTGAAAATCTTGGATATTACTAATAAATGACTATACTGGTTATTGATATATTCGATCAAATTCTATATCTTGCTTACTTATGTCGTTCACTCTATAGTCTGTACTGACCCATTTATTCTTTTATAATACTCAGGTAAGACCAAGATGTTTCAGGTCCTTCAGCTTGATGTCTTTAGGATGGATTCCACTCTTGTTAGTTAGATGTTTTATCCCTGTCATCTCTGTTTGCACAAAAAATGGACAAACACCTCAAAGTTGTATGACTTAGTAGATTTTATGTGGTTCTTAGTGATTTGGGTGTTTTATGCGAATATATGAAAAGCAGGGGCTAAAATGTAAAAAGACATGCAGATTTATAGTGGTTCAGCCATAATGTGCCTACGTCCACTTTATATGTTATTTCTCTTCTCTTGTTTAGATTACACGTACAAAGCTTTGATACAAGTAAAAGAAAGTTATTTGAAAGTTCTCTCCATGCTTGAGCTCTCAAACATGTCCCCCATTGTTGTACCCCTGCCCCTCTATTTATAGAGTGAGGCTGGGGGTAGGGGTCTTAGAGGTATATAGCAGCTGGCGGGCCTGGGCTGACGTAATCTGGCCTGGTGGATCTAGTCCGGTTTCCTTTGGTTCGGTGGTGAGATGAGTGGTCCGGTGGTGAGATTTGTTGCTTCGTTCGGTGGAGACTTCATTCGGTGGAGAGGTTTGGACCGGTAGGGAGTTGGTCCGGTATAGGCTGGTTCGGTGGAGGTTGGTCTGGTCGTAGGTTGATCCGGTGGAGGTTGGTTCGGCAAGCAATGGAGTGGTAGGTTGCGAATTGGTTCGGTTGTGAGTGGGATATGCATTGATTCGGAAGTGAGTGGAGTTGGTTGGAGTTCGATTTGGCGGGACCTAGTCCGGTGGTGTTGAACCGGTTGAAACACACCCAACACTTGCCCCCCAAAGTAGGGCATGTGCATGCACATGGCGTGCTTTGTTTTCGGTCGCTCATCCTGGACACTCCCATCCGGTCTCAGACACGATTACGAACCAGTGGTCCGACTATCTTTCTTTCCTCTATAAGTAGGGGCTCCGTACCTTCGTTGTTTCCTTACCGATCGAAAAGGGCCGAACCAAATTCTTAAATACCGAATTAATTGTAGTGCCGAACTAAGCTAGTTTGCCGGATCAGGTGAGGCCTTCTTTCCTCGCCGAATGACTATTAAGTCTTGTACTACCGAATGTAATCGAGTGCCGAATGAACCTTCGAAGGGAAATACCGGATGAGATGAGGGAGTTTGAGTACCGAATGCCCTTTCGGCCTTGAACTACCGAATAAACTTTTATGACTTGAATTACGAGTGGAACTCCAGACTGTACACACTCGCTTGTTTACTTCCTTTATTCTAACGACGCACTTCTTCGTGTTTGCAGATAAATGTCTCGAAAAGCAGACTCGATCGGATAAAAAGAAGTTCCAGGGCGAAGGAGAATCTTCCGCAGTGCCCCCTGCTCAGCCAAGACCGGAACGTCACGGAACTGCCCCGAGATCACTGGTGGACGGGTACGGCCCTCAGGAGCTTCTGAACTCCCCGCCCGATTGCTTTCCCAGCTCCCTCAAGGAGGAGCAGCTTGATGTCATCTCCCGTTCTTTCGGAATCGATAGAGCGCGCATTCTGTTGCCAAGGAGAGAAGTTATGCCATATGACCCTCCTGAAGGGTACTTTGCCTACAGCCGATACCACTGCATGTGTGGTGCCATCCTGCCTCTTAATGCTTGGGTAGTCAGCTTTCTTACATATCTAAAGGTGGCCCCATTCCAGCTTCAACCCAACTCTTATGCCATTCTGGTGAGTCTCTTCGTCATCTTCCAGAGGAGATATGGGCGTCCTCCTTCCAACCGGGAGATCCGGTATTTGTACAACTTGAGAGGCTACAAGAAGGGGTCTCCCTATATCAGCTTGGAATCTGCCGTATCCTTTAAGCCCGTCCTGGACTTATACTCGAAGTTCAGCATGTTCAAGAAAGAATGGTTCTTCATCAGGGGTGACTCTGTCTCCATTCTTCGCTTCACCTCCGGCTGTAAGTGTGAGGCTTTATTTATAATTTCCATTCTGGTTGCGATGCTTCTTCTCATACATTTTCATTTCTTGCTAGCGATAGGTGGCTTTGCGGTCGTGGAGACTGATCGCCTGGTTCAGATGGCGGCTGAGATAGAAGCTATCCTCGGGAGAGATAGATCGGCTGCTTACCTGATCAGAAATGCGACTCTTCTGGAGTATAATTTGATCTTTCCACAGCAGTCAGTAGTCAAGCAGAGGGAAACGGTGGAGGAGAGGGTGGCTGCTCAAGCTAAGGGAGGTGTCACAGTAGAGAGTGGCAAGAGGAAACCTTTCTCAAAATCTCCAGTGGTCGGAGGTAAGAAGCTTAAGAAGTCGGATGGTCCTTCCCCCAGCACTTGTCCACTTACTCCGGGGAAGGAAGATGTGGAGGAGGAGAGAGGTGAGGGTGGAGATGACCGGGAAGGTGGTGATGGCATCGGGGCCTTGCTTCCTGGGCAAGCATGCGAGATTCAGGAGTGGACGGATGATGCATTCCACCAAGCTTTCGAGGGGCTGGACGGAGAAACGGCTTTGGTAGAGAAATCCGGGAAAGCTGACAAGGCCGGGACCGGTGCAAGCGAATCTTCTCAGACTATTCCAGCCAAGGTGGCTCCGACGACTCAAGGTGAACTTTTGACTCCTGCAGGCTCCATTTATGATAGGGACTTAGGAATATTTTATGATCCGCTCCCGTCCTGGAATGAAATCCAGGACTCATTGCAGTTTCCTACTCCTCCCCAGGGTTTGTATAACTAATGTGTTTCCTTTCTTCTTTTAACTTTTAATTTACCGCGTTTTTCGAATTATGGATCAATGTAAGCTTGTGACACTTGTTCTTCATATCAGGAGCAGGTAAAACGGCCAAAGCCTCAGATCTTCGGCATAGGCTTGAACAATACAAGCTCTCCAAAGCTTCCGCCAAGCCGAAGCCTTTGACCCACCGTTCCGGGGATGTAGTCGGCTACCGTCCTCTTCTCGGGGTCATTGAAGAGGGTATTCAAAAGAGAAAGAGGAGTCATCCCTTATCCGAACCTTCACTTGGTCCTCAGCCCCCAGTTCAGCCTCTTCATGATATCACGGAGGAGGATACTGAGTTCACACTCTCTCCGCACCCGTCTGAAAATCCTACCGTTACTCAGATTGATCGTCCTGGCGTGGCTCGTAATCCATTTGTGGGTCACCTTGATCTGGATCCAAGTTCCCATGATATTACCTTTGACGAGGTAACCGGTGAGCACCGTCTTCCCCGCAATCCCATGGTACGGGTGCTCGATGAGGCCAAGTCCTTAGATCTCGATTTACTTACTACTCGGATAGTTACCATGGGAGACGAGGCCAAGACTAATATTGATCGGGTGGCGGAGGAGAGTAGGAAGTTGATGGGGCATCATGCCCGGCTGGTTAAGGCTGGAGAGTAGATTGGGAGTGCCAACATCCGACTACGATTGATGGTTTCGGACCAGGCCAAACAACTTGCTGATCAGGCCATTCAGATTTCTCAGCATGAGGCTGCCTCCGGGCGGTTGAGGAAGACTATGGAGGAGGCTAGTAAGGCGGAATTGCAGAAGATGGAGGCTGCCTGCAAGGAGAAGATAAATATGGCCATCTCGACAGTGGACGAGGTTCGGAGGGCGGATCTTGAGCAGGTAGAGGAGCTGTCGGGGAAGCTTGAAGCTGCAGAGCTTGCTCAGGTCAGGCTAAAGGAGGAGAGGGAGGCGATGAGGAGGTCCCTTCAGGCTGACTGCTCGCGATACCGACTGGAGAGGGATGCTGCCATTGCAAGGCTATCGGTTTCTGAGGCTCGTATGAGGGAGTTTGAGGAAAATGAGGGGATGATGGATGATATGCTGTAGGATATGTACTTTCGCATTTGGAAGCAGGGCAGCTTATCTTGGATGGACGACTACCCCCGGGTTATGGCTAGGATTTACCTCAGGGCTTTAGAGGAGGCCAAGGCTGAGGCGGATAAGGAGGGTGGAGCGGCCTTTAGGATGGATGCGGTAACCGCTCAGTTCACCAAGGAGGAGAAGATAGCGGTGAAGGAGGGGATGCGGTTGTTTGCAACTGAGGAGGCAGGCGTGGAAGTAGGGGATGACGACCAAGATGATCAAGGGGAAGTTGCTGGTAACCTTTTCTTCTTTAGTTTCTTCTTTTGTTAACTCTGTTTGCTTATCACTAATGATTCCATTCTCTGACCGAACAGGTGGGCAACAGGATAAGGTCAATACTCCGACGCAGCCGGCTCCTTGATTGGACCTGGAAAATTCTTTTTGTGGACTTGACATGGTTGTATATGTTAGTCTTAAAACAGTGGAGTAACTCTTAGGTTGTAATTTTTGCTACTTATAATAAATAGCTCTATTCTTGATGTGTAATTCTTTAACTTAAGCTGATTTTGTCGTCTTTTGAATGTTTTTGCTATTTTGACATGTCGTATGAGAAATATAGCTATGCATATTCTTGTAATTAAATTGTGTTTGATGTCATAATTTCATGACTTTCAATGTTAGCGTGAGGTGTGAATAAATTATAGTCATATATGAAAGAAGGAAATACCGCCCTTTATATTTTGCTTGTAGATGGCAGCTTTGACTATCCTGTGTGACCGAGTAAGGGATGCGGTCCAGTATCTTGCTGTGAGTATCTGCTTCCATTAGCGAGCGTCTCTTGTTCTGTGTCCTGTACTTCAGGGATTGTTACAGAGGATAGGAGAAAAGTTTCTTAAGTAAAATTGAAAAATGTGAAATAGTAAAACTTCCAATCACGGAAGGCCTTCGATGTGCTTAAGTTCGTGGCAAACGGGCTTTGTAGTCACTTTCCCTAGCTGTGGGTCTTGGAGACATTTGTCACCCATCTTACGCCTCCGCGGGGAGTTATTTTTTTTTTCCACAGCCACACTTAAGACACATCGGAGCCGAGATCGCGCACAGTAACTACCCGGGCCATTATGGCCCGTAATCGTGGGTATTATTCGATTTACTGTGGCCGGCTAGCGTGGGTACCGATCGTCAACTGTGAACTACCCCTGGCTGGCCACACCTTATGTTGGGGCTTATAGTCGGTTCACAGTTGCCGGCGAGCCGAACGCCGTAATGAGCTGCCTCGGCTATAGTCGGCCTTCTCGGTGGCTTATAATCGGCTCATTACAGTTGGCTTTAAGGGCCGTCGCGAGCAATGAGTTAACCCGCAGCAGAGGGATGCCGGAGCAAAAGTGTCTCATTGGCGAGGGCATAGATTCGCATAGTACCTGTTAGGTCTTGTCCAGGTGAAGTTGTGTCGTGGAGTGCTCTGAGTGGAATTGCTTATACGCGTAGGATTTTGTTCAACAAAAAAGGATAACGTTAACAAGCAACCAAGGTATAAAGGAACAAGTTAAAAAAGAGACAAGGTTTTTTAAAGAGGTTCGGCACGAAAAGGCCTACGTCCACTGATTCTCTTTGTTAATTCACTTCATATGGGCAGTACAAGTTAAGAAAAGTATCGACGGAGGTGTTGGATGTTCCATGCCCTCTGGAACACCTCTCCGTCCACTGTTGACAAAATATAAGCTCCATTGTGGAGATCTTTATGAATTACATACGGTCCATCCCAGATTGGGTCTAGTGTTCCGGGCCGAGGGAAGATTCGCTTGAGGACAAGATCCCTTTCTTGTATGGTACGATGCTTGACTTTGGAGTTGTATTGTGCTGCCACTTTTTGCTTGTGGGCTGCTGCTTTAAGGACTGCATCATTTCTTCTCTCCTCAACTAGATCCAAAGACATGTGAAGGAGTTCTTCGTTCTCTTCTGGGTTATAGTGGATCCTACGGTGGAAGGCACAATGGTTTCAACTGGGAGCATAGCCTCCGATCCGTATGCCAAAGAGAAAGGAGTATGCCCCATTGATGTTCTAAAGGATGTGCGATAGGCCCACAGTGCCGTAGGGAGTTCATCCCCCCAAGCGCCCTTTGACTTTTCAAGCTTCTTTTTTATTAGAGTTTTCAGAATTTTGTTGATGGCTTCGACTTGTCCGTTTCCCTGGGGATACGCTACGGATGAGAAGCTTTTGTGAATTCCATTCTCTTGGCACCAGTTGGCGAATTCCTCGCTGTCAAACTGAAGTCTATTGTCTGATATGATTTTGAGTGGGACTCCGTACCTGCACAGAACATTTTTGATCAAGAAGTTAATAACTTTTGCTGAAGATACTTTATTCAGAGGTTCCGCTTCCACCCATTTGGTGAAATAGTCGACTGCCACTATAGCATATTTGGCCCCGCCTCGGCCCATTGGTAGCTCGCCGATTAAGTCAATTCCCCATATTGCGAAGGGCCAAGGGCTGGTCATTTGAGTAATCTCAGTTGTTGGTAGCCGCGGAATCTTAGCAAACTTCTGGCATCTGTCACACCTTTTGACAAAATCTAAGGCGTCCTTGCTTAAGGTGGGCCAAAATACCCATATTGGAGTATCTTTTTTGCTAACGTTTGCCCTCTGGTGTGATCTCCGCAGCTTCCCTGATGGATGTTGGATAAGATTTCCTTGGCTTCCCTCCCAGCGACACACCTTAATAACAGGTTAGAGAATCCGCACCGATAGAGGATGTCTTCTTGAATTGTGTAGCGGGAAGCTTTCCTTAAGATTTTCTTGACTTCTTTACGTCCGTTGGGTAGTGTGCCGCTTTGTAGGTAGTCTCGGATGGGAGTCATCCAAGTTGCTTCTTCGGTTGCAGCTATCATATTCACTTGCTCAAAACTTGGAGTCAGTTGCTTTGGGATGGTTACTGCTCCGAAGATGGCGATGTTTCTCATACTTGCTTGCTTTGCCAATTCGTCGGCCTCTTGGTTCCAAGGTTTTAAATCTCCCCGAGATCAGCCGAGATGAAAATCCGAGATATTAGCCAAAATCCGAGATTTGGCAGCTTGGTTAGTTATAAGTCTTTTAAATATCGCCCGAGACAGCCGAGATATTTGCCCGAGATATTGGCCAAAATCCGAGATTTGAAACCTTGTTGGTTCTCTTCTCGAGGGATGTGTTTGACTAGGTAGTGGTCCAATCGGCTGAGAAGTAACTTGGTTTTCTTTAAATATGCTATGAGTCGTTCTTCTCGAGCTTGGAATTCTCCTAGTATTTGATTAACAATAAGTTGAGAATCGCTATGAAGACACAAAGAATTGGCTCCGATTTCTATGGCAAGTTCTAGTCCAGCTATCACTGCTTCATATTCTGCATCGTTGTTGGTGGCAGCGAACTCCAACCTTATAGCATAGTGCATCCTTTTTCCCCTGGGAGTGACTATTACCACACCTGCCCCCGAACCTTGTTCGTTCGATGCACCATCCACAAAGAGATTCCACTTGATGTCTTCTGCCGACTCCAATTGCTCCTTATCTTCATTGGTAGTGAATTCTGCGATGAAATCAGCCATGGCTTGTCCCTTGATGGCGGTGCGAGGGTGATAGGTGATATCATACTGACTTAGTTCAATGCACCATTTAAGTAGTCGCCCAGAAGTGTCGGGATGATGGAGTACCTGCCTCAGTGGCTAATCGGTTAGAACTTTGATGGAATGGGACTGGAAGTAGTGATGCAGTTTCCGTGATGTGATTAGTAAACAGTATGCTAGCTTCTCAAGTTTAGGATATCTGACTTCTGCCCCCGTAAACCTCTTACTGACGAAGTAAACTGGCCGCTGCGTGCGGTTGTCTTCCCTTACCAAGGCAGCGCTCAGGGCGTGAGATGACACAGCAAGGTATAGGTATAATTCTTCGCCTTCGCTTGGAGTCGAGAGTATCGGTGGTTTCTGGAGGTATTCGATTAAGTTAAGGAAAGCGGTTAAGCATTCGTCAGTCCATTCGAACTTTCCTTTGTCTTTCTTTAGAGCTTCGAAAAAGGGGACGCACTTGTCCGTTGCTTTGGAGATGAATCGGCTTAGGGCGGCCACTTTCCCATTCAAGCTTTGCATTTCCTTTCGAGTGGAAGGTATCTTGATATCCCTTAGCGCTCGGACTTGTTCAGGGTTTGCTTCAATCCCTCTGGCATGGACGATGAATCCTAAGAACTTTCCCGATGATACTCCGAAGGAGCATTTTAGAGGATTCAACTTCATTCCATAATGGCGGAGTACTTGAAACATCTCGCCTAGGTGGCTTACGTGATTGTCGGCTTTCCTTGACTTTACCAGCATGTCATCCACGTATACTTCCATAGTTTGCCCTATTAGCCCTGCAAACATCTTGTTGACGAGGCGCTGGTAGGTGGCCCCTACATTCTTAAGTCCGAAAGGCATTACCTTGTAGAAGTATAAACCTCGGTCGGTGATGAAACTAGTATGGTCTTGGTCGGGGGCATGCATAGGAATTTGGTTATATCCTGAGTATGCGTCCATAAAAGATAATAGCTCGTGCCCGGCAGTGCTGTCTACAAGTTGGTCGATTCGGGGAAGTGGGAAGCAATCCTTTGGGCAGGCGTCGTTTAGGTTGGAAAAGTCAATGCACGTTCGCCATTTCCCATTAGCCTTCTTTACCAGTACCGGGTTAGTGATCCATTCCGGGTAGATGGCTTCTCGTATGAAGTCATTGGCGAGTAGATTCTTTACTTCTTCATCGAGGGCTGCCGATCGCTCTGCCCCCATACTTCTCTTACTTTGTTTTACGGGCGCCTTGGTAGGATCAATGTTTAGTACGTGGCATGCTACGTCAGGGGAGATTCCGGTCATGTCAGCGTGTGACCATGCGAATACATCCAAGTTGTGGCGGAGAAAATCGATGAGTTATTCCTTCAATTCTGCTTTTAGTTGGGACCCAATTTTCAATAGTCTACTTGAGTCGTGCTTGTCTACAGATATAAACTCCATAGCCTCTGCAGGCTCAGGGGTGGCCTCCTCCTCTCTGCCCCTGGGGTCTAATTCATTGAAAGGGTCGCTGGTATATCGAAGAGGAGGGGCTTTCTTTAGTTGCTATGCTTCTAGACTTTTCGTGCAGAGGGCAACCTCTACACCCTTCCCTTTATCCTTCCTGTGGTTGTTGCGAAGTTCAGTCACATAGCAGTCTCGAGCAACGTCTTGGTCTCCTTCTACTTCCCCTACTCCACTGTCCGTTGGAAATTTCATCTTTAGGCACCATGGGGCTAGGACAATTTGGAAGTCAGACAGGGATGGCCTTCCTAAGAAGGCGTTGTAGGCTGAATGGTTCTCTATCAGCACAAACGTTTGTTTCCGTACAGCGGAGCGGGGATGGCTTCCAATCTCAACAAAGAGGTCCAGTTGCCCGAGGGGCATCTTCGCATCTCCAGTGAAACCGTGTAGTAGTTTATCGCAGGGAGACACATCCTTCATTGATAATTTCATTTTGTCGAATGCATGTTTGAACAGGATGTTTACTGAGCTTCCAGTGTCTACTAGGATTTGGTAAACTTCGGCGGGACCGAGTCGGGCAGAGATAACCATGGGATCCATGTGAGGGTATTGCCTTCCTTCTAGGTCATGCTTACCGAATGTGATGTCATCATTGTCTTCCCGCTTTGGGTGGCTCTCTTCTATGACCGAATTGACACAGTCTTTATTGTCTCTAAGCGACTTTCCATATCTTTCCATCTCTTTCCAGCTTCTGTCTGCGATGTGCGGTCCTCCCGAGATGGTATGGACCACTATCTTCTCTTGACTAGAGCTGCTAGTGTTGCGGTTTCCTCTGCCGATATCCGGTGAGGATGGCCCTGGGTTCTCATTGGCAGGAGCTGGAGTCCTGTCCTGACCATTTACATAACGTTCCAGTTTCTTCCTTCTGATGTGTTCCTCAATCAAGTCCCGGAGATGATGGCATTCATTGGTATCATGCCCATGAGATTCGTGGAAACGGCAGAACTTTCCAGACTTCTACGCGTTATCTGATTCCTTCTTGTATGGTGGGCGTTTGTATCTAACTTCGCCTTGGGTGGCAAAGAAGATATTTTCGACGGTCTCGTTCAAAGGAGTGTAAGTGTCGAATCTCGGTCCAGGCCAATATAGGCGCTTTTCTCCCTTCTTGCCCCCAGCATTGTCTCTGGAATCATTTCTTCGAACGTCCCTTGCTACAGCAGGGGCGTTGCTGTGAGTTGCCTTATAGTTGCTGTCCTGACTGCCCCTCAACGGCGGCATCCTCAAGCCTCATATATTTCCCGGCTTCATGGAAGAAATCGAGTAAAGTAGCTGGTTTTTCTTTCGTCAACCTTCTAGCAAATTTAGTGTCCGGATGCACACCACTACAGAGGGCCATTAGGATGAGCTTCTCATCGGCATCTTGGACCGCGGCTGCTGCGGCATTGAATCGGGTTAGGTATTGCTGCAGCTTCTCTCCAGGTTTCTGTTTGACGCTGGATAAGGAATAAGCGTCCTTAGGTTGTTCCACAAGGATGCGGAACTGACTGATGAACTTTTCTTTCAACATTTCCCATGAGCTGATGGATCCTTGGGGTAGATGACAGAACCAGGAGGTAGCGAGATCTGCTAAGAAGAGCGGAAAGCATTTGCACAGTACCCCCTCTGTCGCTCCACTCATGAGCATATGTTGTGTGTACCTCTGTAAGTGTACAACGGGGTCGGAGGTTCCTTTGTAAGGTTCCATTGTTGGCATCTTCCATTCTCGGGGAGTGATAGCAATTTCAATATTGCGGGCGAAAGGGCTGGTTACCCTAGCGCCTATCCCTCGATCCCTTTGCTCCCGTTGGACGCACTCTCTAAATAAGCGTGCCATCCTTTCGTCATAATTTGGAGCAGATAGAAATGAGTTTGGTTCTGTTCTGTGGGATTGATTCCGTCCAGATGACCTGTAGGGATGGTATCGTCTATCATTCCTCATATTTTCCAGTGGTTGCGTTTGATCTTCTGGGAGCATGCTAGGGTCAGCTACAGTTGGCCTTGATCTTCCCCTGCCGGGTTCTGATCTAAGCACTTCCTCGGGTCCAACTTCGGGCTGGACTCTAGCTCGGCCCCGTTCACTGGCGTTTCCATGGTTAGGCAGTATGACAGGCTCAGCTACAGTTGACCTTCGTCTGGTACCTCCCCCGTTGGGTTCAGTACCAAACGTTTCCTCAGGCCTAACTTCGGGCTGTGCTCGATCTCGGCTCCTACCATGGCTACTTCTGCCGTTAGCTCCTTCGAAGAAGGAAGACCTTTGTTGTCTCTGAGATCCTCCAGACTGGGACTCGCCCCATGATTCAGTGTTGCGGTTGGATTCTTCAGCATCCCTTAAGCGTGACATGATATGGTCCACCAAGGCTTCCTGCTGGGATGTGAAGCGGTTAGTTACTTCAACCACAACCCTATCTAAATCTGCCCTAGTAATTGCTGCGGGCTGTTCTATGGCAGGAGTGGTCGGATTAGCCTGTCCTTCATTTGGTACTGCTGCTGGAGGAGGACGATTTACTTGATTCGTGATAGCTGGATCTGGTAAACTGCTGGATGCGATGTTTTTTCCTTTGTTAACATCTTTTCTTTGTTTGGGAGGCATGTTTTCCAAGTGGCGAACGATGTTGTTAGGAAAAATATTAAGTGGATGAAGCTGAAGCTTCGAGCTTCTAGTTCTCAGTGAAAGCACCAAAAATGTTTGCACAAAAAATGGACAAACACCTCAAAGTTGTATGACTTAGTAGATTTTATGTGGTTCTTAGTGATTTGGGTGTTTTATGCGAATATATGAAAAGCAGGGGCT
This sequence comes from Allium fistulosum, assembly GCA_030737815.1. Taxonomy (NCBI): domain Eukaryota; kingdom Viridiplantae; phylum Streptophyta; class Magnoliopsida; order Asparagales; family Amaryllidaceae; genus Allium; species Allium fistulosum. The sequence continues at coordinate 915,547,733 of CM060908.1, forward strand.
AAACTGTAAAAAGACACGTAGATTTATAGTGGTTCAGCTAGAATGTGCCTACATCCACTTTATATGTTATTTCTCTTCTCTTGTTTAGATTACAAGTACAAAGCTTTGATACAAGTAAAAGAAAGTTATTTGAAAGTTCTCTCCGTGCTTGAGCTCTCAAACTTGTCCCCCATTGTTGTACCCCTGCCCCTCTATTTATAGAGTGAGGCTGGGGGTAGGGGTCTTGGAGGTATATAGCAGCTGGTGGGCCTGGGCTGACGTAATCTGGCCTAGTGGATCTGATCCGGTTTCCTTTGGTTCGGTGGTCAGATGAGTGGTCCGGTGGTGAGATTTGTTGCTTCATTCGGTGGAGACTTCATTCGGTGGAGAGGTTTGGACCGGTGGGGAGTTGGTCCGGTGGTGAGATTTGTTGCTTCGTTCGGTGGAGACTTCATTCGGTGGAGAGGTTTGGACCGGTGGGGAGTTGGTCCGGTATAGGGTGGTTCGGTGGAGGTTGGTTTGGTCGTAGGTTGATCTGGTGGAGGTTGGTTCGACAAGCAATGGAGTGGTAGGTTGCGAATTGGTTCGGTTGTGAGTGGGATATGCATTGATTCGGCAGTGAGTGGAGTTGGTTGGAGTTCGATTTGGCGGGACCTGGTCCAGTGGTGTTGAACCGGTTGAAACACACCCAACAATCTCTATGTGTATATTCATGTTATGATGTATCTTATATTAAGCATTTTACTCCTTTTGTGTATATATGTATTTCTGTCTTGTGATGTTGTACTTTTGTATTATGTGGAGCTCCATGACCACTACTATGCAGTCCACATCATGTATCTATATTATGTCTGTTCATCCTTGCATTTATTTGTATTCCGTTTTTTATAAACTGGGATATATGTTTCTGTGATTTGTATTTTATTATATGTTGTTATGGATTATTATTATTGTTATTGCCACCGTAGCTTTGTTTTAAGCCTGAATTGTCTATGTCTATTCCACTTGATATATATATTTCTTTTGAAAATAAAAGGTTCATTTATTAAAGACGTTGAGAACCATAAATAGAAGGATTCGCCTCCTTGAAAAACCTTACCATCGTGGAAAGGAAAAAGAGTGCGACATCCTCTATTAGTACAAACTCTAATACAGTTGAGAAAAATACAAAAAATAAGCAATACACAAAATAGAAACAACTTAATCAAACTAAGGCCCGACCCAAAATTGGGTGATAAAAGAACGCCACCGCCTTCCATATCCAACTACCCAACTCGACTCATGTAACAAGACGAAGAGCAACACTCCCACATAAACCCTTCATTGATAAAATCAACAATCATATTATCCTGGATCATCTAGATCTATTCCCCAAAGTAAAAAATTTCTTCTGTCAATTGAATGAGATGAGCGTAGTTGAAATCACTTCTTCAGTTGCAGTTGTGCATCAATTTCGATCAATTTAGCTTGTTGTTCTTTTGAGCAGCTCTTCCCTTTGAAGCACCGCCGAGTTCTTTTCAACCATATGTGGTGAATTTTCATTGCCACCGCAACGTAAGCTAGATGCTGGGTCACTAATTTTGTTGCGAATCTCCTCCTCGGTGTGGAAATTTGTTGTTGTAGTGAATCTTCTGGTCTGGATTGAAACTCCAATTTACGAAGTAGCTCCGACCATAGATAAGTGTTGTAGTTACATTCAGTAAAAATATGTTGATGAGATTCATTACAATTTTTACATAAATCACATTGTAAATTCACCGTCATTCCCCACGCTACCAATCTATCTGAAATTGATAATCGTTGCACATATGCCATGTATGTTGTGAATGAGAACTTTCTAGCTGTTATGTTATGCCATATAAGTTTATAATTGTCATCTCTGTCTGCATGTAGTTGAATCTCGTTCCATACCGAAGAAAATATGAACTTTCTCTTCTTAGCAATAGTCTAGTAGTCATTAAGCATTTCAGAATAAAGATTAACCTGCCTAATATGTGATGCCACCTCCCTAGTCTCTGGTAATAACCAGGTTTAAAATTAATTGTCTTGAATTATACAGTTTACCTTACTGTTAATCGTATTGCTTAATGGTACTCTATTCCAGCCGATTAAATCCACTAGGGATTTGTGATTGATCCAGGGGTCTTACCACAAGTCTGTATGATTTCCATTAACAATAATTCGAGACATAATTTTTGCAGCAAAGTCCATGTGACGTAGAATAGCTTTCATCGTATTGGAGAAATTATTATTAATGGGTACTACCCAAAAATTTGACTTCGATAAGTACTTGGTTTTCATCCATTTGGACAACAGACTCCGCATTGATAATAAGTTCCATAAAAGTTTCAATCAGGTAGTTATATTAAGATATGAAAACTTACGAATACCAATACCACCGTCCAATTTGGTCTGCATAAGGTATCCCAGGATATCTTATGTAGCTTGCCTTCCCAAAAAAAATCCGCATACAAAATATCTATTTTATGAAGAACTGATGCAGGTAAATGATAAATAAGAATCCAATACATAACAATTGGATTTATTGTACTATGTATTAAGTCAGCACGTCCTGCTATTGTTAAAAAGCTACTGTCCCATCCTTCTAATTTCGAAGCGGTCTTATTTAACAAGGGCAAACAATGGGCTGCATGGATGTAATCTGAAGACAGTGGTACCCCGAGATATTTCACAGGTAAATTCTTCTCTGGAATGCTAAGAATACTTGAGATATCTGATTTCCAAATAGCACCCTTGCTAAAAAAGTTGAGATTTTGTATGATTAATACGAATGCCAATAGTGTCCTCCGTTGTAGTAAATATATAATTCATATAAGTAGCATTTTCTCTTGTTGCAGCAAAAAAAAATCGTAACATCGTCAGCATAGAGTAAGTGACTAATAGTAGGCTGTAGTTTATTCATAGGCTCTAACTGTTTGCTAACAACCCCCTCCTCCATTAATAAAGTAAAACATTCCATAACAATGCAAAATAAGTAGGGAGATAGCGGATCCCCCTGTCTTAGGCCTCTATTAGAAGTAATGAAGCCATGTGGTCTCCCATCAATCATTATAGAGAAGGTAGGAGTAGAAATACATTCTTGAATTAACTCTATAATGAAATTGGGAAAACTTAGAGCTTTGAGCATACGACATACAAAATCACGATTCACCATGTCATTAGCCTTTTGTAAATTAATTTTAACACACATCTTTGGTTTACCATGTTTAGCGATGTCCCGAACTTGGTCATGAGCCAAAAAAACATTTTCTCCAATGTTTCTACCCGGTATAAAGGAGGACTGATTTTCTGCAATTAACAATGGAAGAAACCATTTAATTCTATTGCAAATAATTTTTGAAATAATCTTATAAAACACATTAGCACATTCTATGAGTCTGTAATCGAAAATAAGTTGGGGCTTATCTTTCTTGGGAATAAGAGTTATGAAATTGTGATTGAACCAATTCGGCAATTTTTTTTAGCATAAAAACGCTGATATAACCTCATAAATGTGCGATTGCAGGTCATTCCAATGGAACTTATAAAATTTGGCGGAGTAGCCGTCAGGGCCTGGGCTTTTGGAATCGTTGATGGAGAATAAAGCTATTTTAATTTCTTCCATCGACAGTGGAGAAGATAAGTATTCTTGGCCTGTAGTATATATTTTCATCCTGGTCTCTATGTGGGGGTAATAAGTAGTTGAGTCCCCATTAAACAGCTGTTGGTAGTAATCAATAGCTATTTCCTTAATGTTGTTAGTAGTAATCATATTAATCAATGTATTGATGCTCGCTTAAAGAAAAACTCATGGATGGTCGCTCCTAACTAGACACATTCTCTATACTAATGGACAGTATTACTCTATAATATCCTTTGTTAGTGTGGGTCTCAGGGTGGGGTGTCATAGCTTGGTATCAGAGCTGAGTTTATAACAAAATATGATATTACAGACACAAATCTTAACCTAGGTGAGTCTTAGAGACTGTCCGTTAGGGGATCTTGGGGTAGAATATAGGAATCATCCCCTCTTGAATAATAATGTGTCTCTTGGGATTCTAAGAACGTTTTCTGTTGTTTCCACTCTTTGATGTTCCTGTTATCGAATTATGTGATTCCTAAGCAATCTTTGATACAATCTTATCTATTTCAGAAGTCTGTTGGCTGGCAGCTGAGTCACTCGTTCTAGTATTGGGCAATCCAGCAAGACTAGTTAAGATGTAGTACTTTGTCCACCCAACAAACCATAAAGTTTTTTGTCAATCTTTTTATGATCGAAGTCGTGCTGCGAAAGCAGGATGATGGTTCCGCTGGGCGCATTATCTAATAAATTTGTGACTGTATGATTGGTTGATTGGATGTTTATTTGCATAGGATTCTTAATGACAATTCACATTTAATTAAGAGTCATCCCTTCATAATTTAAATTCAATTTAAAGATTAATAATTGAATCTTGTTGTATGTTCATATTGGAAACCACCACAAGAGATGTTGAATTTTTTGGATATGAAATAATCATGGACCAAATCTTGTAATTTAAAAAAAATTGTTTTGATGAAATCATCGCCTAATTAGGAGATACCATCCTATGAGTTTTCTATAAGATGTTTAATGGTGATGATTATAAGCTTGTTAATATATGTATAAACCAGAGTATATATAGAAATACAATTATTCTCCATTTTAAAAGAGGATTTGTGAAATATATATTTATGAATGTTAAATTGCCCGTTGGGTGCTTTAAGGATTCTAGCCGTTGATGTCTGGCCAACGTACTTGATAGGAATTCCTAAACATTCAAATGAGACAATTGGACATTTACTTTTATTAAAGCAAGTGTTTTGGAAATCATATTTTTGAAAATATGTTAATTCAAGAAGGAATAAAAATATTTTTGAAAAACTAATGTGGTTTAAAATAAAATAGTATTTGAAAATGCATACGAAGGTTTGTATATAATTATATATTAAGGTTTTGGAAATATAAAGGTATTCTATACTATAGAAAGAATATAATTATCAATAAGGATAAATTATATGTGTAATAATTTAATAACGTGCTTAGATGCTTAATCCTAGAGATCGCCGAGCACAATGGCAAGGCGATGTTGATTTTATAAGCCGCAGCTAATGGTCAAGGAGATTTGTTATAAATAAATAGAAAGGTAACATTATGTGTTCTGTATGATATTTGGGAATTGTTTTAAGTTTTGCTCTGAAAATGAATTTGATTTAATGCTTTAGATAGACTATGAAAGACAATTATAATCTAAGTAAAAACACATAAGTGTATATCCTTGAATAGCCAAATCAATAAAAGTTAAATAGAAGCACGGTTCTTTTACTTAAATAAATTGAAAGCAAATTCTGAATGTTAAAAATAAGCAAACTTTTAAGTTTGGAAATAAGCTTAGGTTAAATGATATGTGAGTTTAAGATTCCATCTATAATTGTATTTGAAATAACAATTTATGGAAATGGATTTATGAATTAATTCATCTTTTAGAAACTAATTCTGGTATTAAAAGAAGTTTTTGGTAATGCTTTGTGGAACATACGTTCTGTACATTGACTCACTATTAAAAATTATTATTAGGAAGATAACTCTATTTAAACTTGAATAATTAGGAGTTTCAGAGAATCTTGAAATTTTAAATGATGACTTTATGAATTAATTTATCTCTTAGATATTAATTAAAATATTAAGAGAAAATTTGATACATTCCTAAGAAAAGTTTAGTAAATTGAATATATATATATATGTATGTATGTATATTGGTTCAACATTAAATTAGGTGCATCTAAGGTTTTAAACTTAAAGTAAGAAAAGGATTTACTTTCCAAATGAAAAAATCAGGGATTGAAAAATATTTTTTAGGAAATTTCAAAAGATGAGAAATTTTAAACTGAAAAGCCAAGGATAAGAAATGAGACTAGATTTATATTTTTGGACTTTTACGCAACATAAGCTTTGTTGAATATTGGGACAAGTAAATAATTAACAGATTTGGAAATTTTATTTCTAAATTAAAATGTGGTTTGGAAAATTAAGGAAGGAGTTCATGTAGATGATTTTTTATGAGAAAATGAATTTTAGGAGACTTGGTTATTATAATAATAATTTCTTAGGAAGCTAATTCTTTTATTTTTATCATAAAAGAAAATGAAAATTTTAATTTTTAAATTCTTAAATAGGATAAAATCTAATTGGAGGATCATAATGATTTATATACATACTATGCAATAAAGGTGAAGTGCCTAGGTAAAAGGTAACGATTGAACTTTAAGAGCTTTAACCACAAAAATCTTTTTTAGAAAACATTTAAATTTTCAAAAGGTAGCACTAATTGTGGGAATAATCAAAGAAATTTCTTTATATGGCTAAAGATTAGTATAGTGTATTATAAAAAGGAAATAAATATTTAGCAAAGCAAGATAATTGGGATTTCTTCGGTAAAGAGTAATCTTCATTTTGAAATGAAATTTGTTGTGTAAGACTATAAAGGAAATTTAGTCAAGTAACGCGAATACTTTAGAATGAGTTACGTAAAGTGAGCCTTTCAAATTAAAAACCAATTAAGGGTTTTATTTGATGCAAAAAGAAGTAAGAGGTAAGTTTGAAAAGAAAATAATTTGTAATAGGGGCCCGTATGAACTTTGAAAATTAAAAACCCCTTGGGGAAAGAATTTCATGATGAGATAAATTTATACTATGAATCTTGGAATTTAAATGAGGAGAAATCTTAGGAATATTCCACAACTCTTGAGTATGAATAATCCAGGAAGTCTCTTAGAACATTAAGAATGTTAAGTATTTGTAATAGAGAAAATATTTTAATTAAATTGAGATGTGAAAACTAAGTTCAAAACTTACTCGGAAATTTACAACTAAAGACCTTTCCTTTTGGGATTAAAACCTTTGTTTGATTGAATAAGGTTGGAATTTGTAAAATTTTAATCTTTTAACCGAGTTATAGGAGTAATCTATAATGAGATCCAGGAATGAGAAAATTAAAAAAATTCTAGAAGTAAAAGATTATAGAAATTTCGAGAACTCAAACCAATCATTTGAATTTATCTCAAATAAGTAATAAACAAGACTGTATTTCATGGGAAAATTAAATAGAGAGCTTCTAAGAAGTTTGAATGTAGATAAAATCTTAGAAATCCACCTCATGCTTGTATTTTTGACTATGGTAGAAGCTAGGAGGATCATACTATCTGGATTGAATTTTTCCATTGTCGATAGTTTCTATCCAGTATCGGTATGGCTCCTTTCGAGACTTTATTTGAGAGGCCATATCGATCAATCTCTTGTTAGCTTGAGTCTGGGAAAGAAATTGACCTTAAGTCCCGACTCTATTCATGAATCCTTTAGAAAGATCTTGGAATTTTATGGGAGATAATACCTTTATTTATGTTTCTTCCCTGTTGGATGATTGGTATTTCAGTCAATTTGGGATAATTGCTCTTTGATATATGGGACCCTACCCAACCATTGAGTGTAGTGGCCTTGTTGCTTACTCAGCTTTTTGACCGGTCCAGTTCTCTAGCATTCGTTGTGTCCTTCATGTGTTTCAGTTTTGGAAACGCTTTAGAAATTCTGATTCTGTTCTTGAGCATAGAATCTTTGTTGTACTTGAGATCTCACAAAATCTGACTTATGAATAGATCTCTATTCATTTGTTTCCTCGGAGGGTGAATGTCTTCGAGATATAGTCGTTTCGCTAATCTAAGCCTAATGTCCCGATGGTCCTAAGAACTATTCTTGTGGAACTAGAGAGTTCATCGGGGGAACGCATCTTATGTATTTTTCTTGAATTTATATGTGGCGAGTCTCTTGTTTTGAGTTATCCTTCATTAATAGTTCAACTTCCTTTGTGAGGGATCATTCTTTGTAATTTGTTATAGACTTTTCCCTTAAGGGAATTGTAGAGACACATTTTTTGTAAGGGAGGAGTCTATAATAACCCTGGTCGAGATTACCTAGAATTAATATTAAAATATGATTTAAAAATTTCTTAATTAATTTGAGAAGAATTTGGGAAATTTATTAGTTATAATTTCCAAATGAAAATGGCTTTCTTGACGGAAATAAATAAATTTGGGAAACTTTATTAAATATCAAAATTGTATAATTTTACATCTTATATTTGATAATATAAGAATAATCTTGGTAAAGATAAGAGTTTAATAAAATATATGGAAATAATTTTGTAAACTAAAATGTGAATTTTTCCAAGTTTTATTCTCTTATTTATTTTAAACAGAGATTTATGATAAATATTTTCCATTTCAATTTATTACAACAAATGTGTAAATTTTATTAAATGTTAACGTTTAGATTTATTGTTTAAAATGAGATTTTAAAATTAATAGTTTATTTTATTAAAAATAATGAGAATGAATTTTAATTTCAAAAGTTATATTTAATTTTTCAAAATATCTCAATATTAATAGAAATTTGAATACGTGACATGTTGATGTTTTGTTACAATTGAGAAATTAAATTTATAAATCACAAAACTTATTTTAAAGTGATGATGATGGTTTAGTAGCCTTAATTCTTCTTATTGGATCCACCTAAACCATATTGGGCCCATTAGGCAACATTTGAGATGAGAAAACAAAATATACATACACTTTCATCTCATCCGTCTCAAATCAATAAAGAAACTTCTTGTTCACCAAAACCCGAGCTTCAATTTCTTCTCAAATTCAAGAATAACCAAAGGGCTTTGGACTAATTCATGTACAAATCAATCTTAGGTAATCTTCCTCTCAATCTTGGGAGTTTAATTGATGTTTGTTTAAGCTTTTAGCTTAGGGTTAATCCCTTTTTCTTCCTATTTTCTCAGTTTAACCTAGGATTGAGTGTTGAGGATCACTAGCCTAGGAGAATCCAGGATCTTGCTACCAATTCAAGACTTAATCGGTAAGTATAACTCACACTTCTAGTCCATAGTGAATTGTATGTGGTTGTTTGGGTGTTTACTTGAATTTATGGTTGTAATAATCTTTGTATTCTATGTTGTTTTCATGATTCAACTATAACCTTTTCTGCTTTATGAAAACCCTTTTTGTATGATCACTTGATCCATGAATTTGTGGATGATTATATGTTTCTTGAGGCAAAAATCATCATCCTTGAGCTTAAAACCACCCACCGACCAAAAATCAGCTTCGTCGGACCACCGTAAGGCGATGGAATCGCTTTGGATTCTGCCTCTCGATCGCCTGTTTGACCCATTATTTGCCCTATTTCTTTTCTTGAATGTTATATGCATTGTCATGTGCTACCATTCATTTTGATTTCAATGATCTATATGGTATTTGAATTGTGAATTTGATGATTCTATTTGAGTTTAACTTTCCATGGACTTGCCTGTGGAATATATGCCACAAAACATGTTTTCTTGCACAATTTCAAACTGAGTTTTCAAGCGAATAAATCTCTGATTCAAAACTGATTTATTATACTATTTAGTACAAGATTACTTCCCTATATAATAGAATTTTGATATATATATATATAGAAATAATAAATAAAAATAGTTTCTAATTATTTTGAAACAAAGGTTCAATGTGCATATATTATATATATATATATAAGCTTCATAAATGACTCTTAAAATGTATAATAGTTTTGTAAATAAAAAAGATGTTCCAAAAAGATATTTTAAAAGAAATTATTTTTATAAAATTGCATGACATCGATCGAATGTGGAATCGATTTAAACGGATTAATAAAAAGAGTGGTACAGAACGCTCGCGTTTATTTTTCCAATTAATCCCCTGACTTGTTCAATTAAGCCTTTTATACACACGAGTGGAGTTTACTAACTTATAGACGTTTACGTAACCCGTGTGGTATGGGACACACGGTTGTTACATATTCGATTGCTATTGGAGAGTACATGACACTTATCGACGAGCTCTGTCCCGCCCTTCGGTTATAGGCTTCCGCCTATCTTATGTTTATAGGTCTTGTACCTATCTAGGGTTTATAGGCTCTCGCCTCCCTTGGGTTCCTTGGCCTCGCGCCTATCTTGGGATTTATAGGTCTCGTACCTGTCTTAGGTGCAACAACCCGTATTTTTAACTATTTTAAATTATAGAATTTGATATAATTATTGATTAAAAATGGTGAGAAATAAAAATTTAATGATTTATTAATGCAATTTATTGGATATGAACTTGGATAAAAATTTGAATAACAAAATTCAAGAAGATATGAGATTGTAACTTACAATAGGAATTAGGAAGTAAATTAAATAATATTAAATTGTAAGTAATGGCATCAATGTTGAATTATTGTAAAATGGAAATAGTTGTTTTATAATTTGAATTCGTTTTAAAAGTTAAACTTATAAGTTAAATAACTTATATTTCAAAATATGGTGATTCATTGAATAATTAAAATTGTTTAAATTTAATATTGAAATTATTTAAATAATTGAATTCTGGATTAAATGTGGATGAAAATGTCGAAAGTCGATTTAAATTTTATTTAAACGTGTATGAAGATTGTTAAATTTTAAAATTGAATTTAAAGTGATTAAATTAATTTTTGAAAATTTCTTGTTTTAATTAACGAGTAAAAATAGTCATTTTGTCCACTTTCTCGGATTTCGGCGAAACCTGTTTCATCGGATCCGTAATAGTGAATTATTATAGGATTTAAAGTTTCGTCGCGATCGGACTTATCATTTGACCGTACGCGCTTGAAACACATAGAATTTAATTTTAGAATTTAATTAAAATAAATTGATTTTTAAGAGCTATCTTCTGCATACGATCGAACTAGGCATCGAGACTAGTTCCATTGCGTTCGAAATAGGGGTAAAACATATAGAATGCCAGGCAACATGCATCATTTGGAGTTCGGAATTTTGTGGGTCGATCGGGCGAGATATTTTCTATTTAAATTATATATATTTGCTTTCCCATACCCAACCATTCGTACGCTCAACCCACTCTTATGTCCCCTTCGTACACCGAGCTCCTTTATTGCCTCCCCATACCTCCCTTTCACTTTCAAAATGCTGCACATCGAATTGAAATAGAGAGAGAGAAAAAACTAACAATCACGAATTGCTTGAGGGAGGTCGATCCACTTAGAGCAGCACGCTGGAGGAGGTGGGGCGCGTACGCGCTGGTGGCAGGTTCGGCGAGGTCGACTGTGGGTTTTGGATTTTGGGGCTCCAAATCGTGTATGCATGATGACCAGAGAGAGGGGCATGGGGCGGCGTCGGCATGCTTTGGCTGGACGGCGGCCGACGCGAGTTAACATCGGTCGATCGTTGGAAAAAAAGAGATAAAGGATGGAATTGCGAACGAGCTCGCTAGGAAGAAGGAGGTAACGAGGAAGAATGGCAGTGAGGTAGTGTTAATAATTTACTTTATTATTTTAGTTAATTAAACTTTTATTATATGTTAATTAATTTTAATTACCGTTATATTAATTATAGCGTATCTTTTTCATACGAGGCTCGTTTTGGACGAAACAAATTGTGTTGGGATCGTGTCAACGTCGTTTACGTTAGGGAGCTAGATTGGTATTTATTTGAAGCTGGAAATATTTTCAGTTTCAAATAAAGGTGAGTGTTTTATACGCTCACGAAGTATTAAAATAATTTTTATGCTAGTTAAATTTATATCGTGAAGTGTTTTAAATTTATCGACTGTTGTTTGGTAAATTTAACTGACATTTAAATTGATATGAATTAAAATGATAGGAATTTGAATTGACAGTTCAAATTTGAAATGGGAATTAAATTGCTAGTTAAATTCATGATTATTGAACTAATAAATTGTTATGATATTTTGACTGATTTGGATGTTGATTGTGATGGATGTTATTGAATAATATTTTGAATGATTTGGATGTTTATTTATTTTGATATATCTTATTATCATCCTATATATTATTTATTGTATATAGAACTGCAAATTGGATTATTTCGAGTAAATTAAGAAATAGGTTGAAATGATATATACCTATGACATTTATTTAAATTGAAACGATATATATCCATCCCTGAATTAAATTGAAATAATCGATTCACTTGGCCATAGGATAGAAAATTATATACGGACACCGAATTTGGTTAAATTAAATGATTTTAAAAATTTTGATTTGAAATTATTTAAATGATTTCGATTTATAGAAATAAAAATCGAATTTATGGAAATCGAATTATTTTTGAACTTGAGCTCAAATGTGGATTTAAAATGTGTTAAACGAAATTGTTTAAAAATGAAATTTATGATTTTGAAGTTATAATTAAAATATGATTTGAGTTTCGAAAATTGATTTGTTTTAAGAGATTTGGATTTTATTCAAACTTTGAAATATTGCTAAGTAAATGTAATTTAAAACGATATTTCAAAATTGAGCTCGAAATTGAATTATTTTGAAGATTTGAATCTTAAATTGAATATCGAAGTTAAATTTGATTTAAATGATTTAAATTGATATTCTGAAATCGACTCGAACTCATATAAATTGAAATGTTTTAAAATTGAGAATTGAATTGAAATTAATTCAATTGGAATCGAAATTGAAATTAATTGGAATTGAAATCGAAATTGATTTGAATTAAAATTGGAATCGAAGTTAATTCGAATTGAAATCAGAATTGAATCGATCTAAATGGAAATGGAAATTGAAATTGATTTGAATGGGAGATTTGGAATTGAATTAGTTTGACTTTGAAACTATTTTCAAATAAAATTATTTTGATATAAACTATTTAAAATCTATCTTTTTAATTATTCAAATTATTTTGATTTTCCAAGCTATTTTACTATATAAACCATTTCAATACTCAAACTATTTTGTATTAAACTATTTTAACTATTTAAACTGTTTTAAAATTATTCAAACTATTTTCTAAAAATTCAAATCGGTCAAGGTTGGAATGTTTATATTTGAATTGTTGATTTAAATACGAATTGGGTTAAAATGAAGTTATAACCTATATTGAAGTACGAAGCAATTTTGGAAGCGAAATCGAGATATTGAGGCGAAAATGATTTTGTAGGGAAATAGTATATTTTGAGTAAATATGATGATTTCGAAATGAAATGATATTTTGAAGTGAATATGATATTTTGATATCAAATATGAATCGTTTCGAAATGTAAAAGTACCAACCGGTGTGTAAAATGACGTTTGGTTGTTAAAGGGACCGGGGCCTCTTATTGGCATACTCTTTGTCAATATTGGAACCACTTTAACAACTGTATACGCGGAGGAGACTCCAGAACGAAGTAGTTGGATTTGGCGTTGTTTGCTGGATTTGAAGAAAGAGAACGATGATGGATAGACCCCGGCACTTGTGCCAATTTGAAATGACTAAAACAGGACAGCTTGACAGGACCAAGCAGGCTAGCTACCCCTAGCGGACATCCGTTCTTCAATTTTATTGGACTTGGTCCATATTATTACTCTTGTTGTTGGTTTCGATTGGTGCATCTTGATTTTGGGATAACCTCCCATTGACGATATGGGATGTACAGACGCAGTGGATGGTCGTGGCTACGATGCATTACCACTAGCCCTGCGACCCGAACTAGTAGTATCCTACCTTGGGCATTGCCTCACGTGCCTTGTCATACTTTTATCCCTATACGAGACGCCTACGATTTTGGTTTAGTGTTGTCGTATCACGGCGCATCACTGGCTACCGACGTGCTACTGGTTGTGCTAAATGCAAACTGTACGACAATGCTTAAAAATGCGTTAAGAGAGATTAGTGTAAAGCCTTAAAGCTAAGAAAAATATTTATTTTACTGATTAGACATTATGTATGTAGCGTATTTTACCATACATAAATATTTTGACGGATCCTTAAGAGATGGAAAATCCAGTAACATCTCTTGAGTTATTGCACGCACGTTATACACTAGATATGAGATGTGAAACCCTATAAAGATCTCTGATGCCATTACACTCATGTTATTTGCGTGTTCATCCATTCAGATCTGTTCAATTACCTTTGCAACCAACATACCTTCCATCTATGCTGCTTTTACATTATCTGGTCGCCCGTTACATACTGCAAATTTCAGCATGCCTTTTTTGTACTTTTTATATCGGTCTGCACATGTGACCTATCCTTGCCACTTCTTGCTACTCAAGCCTTGGTCTCTCTACATAGCTTTTAGCATCTGAAGTAGCTGAGTTCCATGTGAGGTTACGATCAAAGCTCCATAAATCTAAGCACCAAAGCTCTAAAAATGTAACTAAACGATACACTTGCAACCATTGTTCTAGTCAGTGATATATGCTATTTCAAAATCAGGACATGTAAAAAGTGGCCCAGTATTAGTGTAAATATACATACTGTTTAGTCCACATAATCCATGAACTTTGCATAAGTTTGAAAAAGAACCGAGGAAGTTGTGAAATTAGTAATCAATTACAACAATTAATTTAAGAATTGTCAAGTGCCATAATTCTAAGTAGTAAATGTTTTAGTATCAAATAATTAGAATCATTAGATGAAGTGGTATGAGAGATCACTCATTATTTATTACAATGCACATGGCTTCTTCGGCTATTGCAAACTAAAGTATCTCAACATTTATGAAATATCCAAAAAACGAACAATAAGTATCTAACAGATTAAGTAGTTATTATAATTTAAAGTGCTATTATAATTTACCTATGTTCATATATCATTATCACACACACATCTGGATGTCGCATTCCACTTTGTGTCTATGAACATCATGAATTAAATCACTAAATGCAACTATAACTACCAACCACTTTTTTTTAAACTGAGAATGTCAACTGCTTTTACTAATATAATTAGAATATCAGAAAAATATCTGCTTTTTTTCACTCACGATAATAAATTACTTAATATGATATAAAAAATTGAAATAAAGGCAGAAATTTTTGAAGTTAAATGCTCCATCCTTTAACTCAAAAATTTATGTTCATAAAATTTAAATGAGAGGATAACTATTGTACTTATAAACTCAGCATGTATTACTGAATTACATGTAAAAAAGAAAACAACCTGCTTTTGCATGTTTGATGCATAATTTAAGAATACTACAACATTAGTGGTTTGTCTACACTTCAGCTTACAATACTACATTAAACTTCAATATGACGATCAATCGATCATTGTAATAAAATTAGATTTGTCACTTGAACATGTATATATAGGAAGTAAGATAAATTCCCCATAAGGATGATCAATTCGTAAGTTTGCTCGAGTAAGAAAAGCAACATCTACTTAATTGAATTGGGTTCCGCTAACCAAATTCTTTCTCATTACTAACACTAAAAACAGAGATGAAGTTCAATTCCTACCCAAATAATTTTTTTAGAATTTACCTATAAAAAAAAGCCTTATTAATCAAGGTTCTGTAATAACAATTATTCCTAAAGTATTTCAAAATATCCATACATGTCAAATTTTAGGACAGAAAGAGGTACAATTCCCATTCATGCACTATCTGCTCATTAATTTACTGAAGCTCTATAATATTTATACCTACTGCTATCACAACGTGTATTCCATTAAAATTGCAGGCAAACTTTATTTTGAGTGCCCCACACTATTAATCATAGTACTAGTCTATTTACTGAACCGAGTCATATTCATCTTCCTTTTTTTCTTTTTTTAGGCACAATTTTTAGTTCGGTCGCAATCAAGCTATACATGTCTTAAAGACCCACTAACATTATAGCCTTGGCACTATAAGTACAAATCAGGTCTTGATGTTATATAAGTTGAAATCAAGTCTTAATGTTTATATTTGAACAGTTAAATACCTATATGTTTGATTAAAAAGGTAGAAATCGGGTCTTAATGTTTATACCTATAACACAACAATAGTTCATGAAGATTTTGAACATTTCCAAACAATTATAAGACATATGGGTTAAGTTGGATAAGTCAAAATGTAGAGCCTAAATGTATTAACAAAACATCATAGACTTTGCTACAGGTGTTGCCATGGACCCAAAAGATTGATATTTCAGGCGTGTAACCACATCAGCCACCATTGAATTCAAATCCAAGACTGATGACTGAACCTGGACTGTTATTGCTTGATAAGTTAATTCCCAAATCATTTTCAAAATAGTACTTCATCATAAAAATAATTATTCAAATGAAGAAAAGAACAATCATTTTGAAACATCTATAAGGAGGAAAAATGAAAATGAATCAAAAAATGGTTTTACATATATAATAGAAAATCCGATGATTGTACAGAAAAATACAATACTAAGTGAACGAATAACTTTCAAACAAACAAATCTATCCTAAACCAAGAATCGATTACAAATTAAAGAATAGATTCAATAAAATATTTAACTCATGTAATAAGTTTAGCCATAGGTAATCAATTTGAATAACTTTAGCATCAGTGCAAGAGTAGTCAACAGTGTTGGTGTACGAGGATGCGACACAAATTATTTGGATTAGAGACTGGAGATTCGAGATTTGAGACAATAATAATAATAATGGTTCATTTGGAGCGATTATGTTTTTTTACACTGTTGTTAAATGAAATGAAAGAAACACGATAAGATGAGAAGGGTATTTTAGGAAGTTCCAAAAGACACAGTTGATTATAGTTCAATGAATTCTTATTATTAATAGTAGAGATGTATTAAACAATGTCCAGGCTGAACCATAAATTGAACTCTATCTATTTTAAAAAAACATAAGAATGCATAGATTGGGTTTAATAAATGCACATAGATAGATTTAATTTAAATGGTAATGTGAAGATGATAAGTTTCGTTAGGTTAAAGGAAAAGAAGTTTCACTATTACTCAAAAATGTATTGCGACATGTTCGTACATAATATAGTACGTGTACATGCCTTAAGACCTGTTCATACTGGTGATGCCTTTTATGCATTTGTAAAGATAAATTAAAAAAATGCCCAAAGCTATTAATAATTAACGAGAGATTAAAAACTAAACTGAATTTAATTATAGCACATGAATCGTTAAGGAATCCAAAAAATACTTAAAATTTGAAGGAACTAAAATAAATCTTGTTGGGTATGAGGAGCCAATATTGAGAAGAAAAACAAAAACAAAAAAAATCATGAAAGCCTAGGAAATGTTCAAATGAAACTTCTCCATTGCATATACTATAGATTCACTTGCAGATAACATAGAAGAAGAGGTAAATACTGCGAGGATGCATCATGGAAAGTTGATGATATATGGAGATGAAGATGAAATTAAGTACCTTTATTCCTAGCTAGTTAGTAGAACACATTTGTAGACAACATTTTTAGTGAAAGTTTCGATTTGTACAACAACATCTCCTTTTTCTACCAGTGCCTTAGTATTAGCACTTGAAACTCCTCGTGAAAGTGCCATATATAGTTGTCCATGACTAAACACATGCTCAGGTAGAAAAATTGTAGTATTTTTTATCATTTTCCCTTGTGCCTTATTTATAGTGAAGGCAAAACACAAACGAATTGGCAATTGTTTCCGTATTAACAGAAATGGTAAATTCAAATTTTCAGGTGGCTTTAATGGGATTCTTGGAATGAAAACTCTAGCACGAACATAATGTCCAGTGATGATTTCAGCATCAATGCAATTCTTATTGAGTTGTTTACATATAAGCCTCATTCGTTGCATAATCCAATTTTTGAATTCAAATTTCTTAACAACATTATTGGTGTTCCAAGCTTCAATTGCAAACAATGTGGAGGCAGTCCACCAGGAGCGATCGGGTTTAGAAATTCTTGTTGGTATAAATTGCAAGCATCATCTTCTATTGCATCATATGAATAGTAAACGACTTCATTTCCAGAAAATACATTGAGTACATGTTCATTGGGCTTGTCGACATATTCATATAATAGTGTAATTAATGCTCTATTAACTACGTACTCTTTATCAAAAGAATTTTTGATAAGTTAGAAAGAATTGTACCTATCAACTTTGACAGTGGATTAACGTCATTTTTTGACTTTATGACGATATTCGTTGGTACTCGAATCATTTCTTCATTGGTTGAAGATTCAATACCATCTCCAATTCTAATTAGAAATTTGAATATACTATATCATTTGCCGCTCGCATGTTTTTCTTTAAATGTAAAACTTGAAAATTTCCCCATAAAAATGATTTATTAATGCATGCATTAATTGTTTCACTTCTTGTAGCTTTAAGCACAACTAGCAATACTTGTCGAAAATCTCCTCCCATAATAAAGATTTTACCACCAAATGGTTCATCTATATCCGTTATATCTCGCATAGTTCTATCAAATGCCTCAAAAGCATAACGATGTACCATTCTAGCTTCATCCTACAGAAGAACAGTTGATTGCTTTAGAAGTTTTGCTAGTTTTGATTGCTTGCTTATCGAAAATGTTGATGTTGCTTTTGGTTGTAATGGAAGTTTAAATCTTGAATGTGCAGTTCTTCCACAAAGTAGTATAGTTGCAGCGATACCAGATGTAGGTGTTGCAATTGCAATACCACCGTCTTTTCTAACAGTGGACAAAATATAATAGTATAAATATGTTTTTCCCGTCCCTCCAGGACCATCTATAAAGAACAAACATTTCCCTTTTTTCACAATTGCATTCATAATTGTATTGTAGGCTCTCAATTGGTCATCATTCAGCTTTTCAAGGGCTAGTAAATCATCTTCGGAAATAGGAACCGCTAGTTCTTCTTCAATTAGCTCTTTACTATCATCATATGCATCGCAATCATATGTTCTTGAGATATTTGGAAGATCATAATCAGTTGTGCTTTTATTGTGTTTGGAGAAGTAACATATTTAAATATTTTAAAAGATGATTTGCTAGAAGTATTTGATTAGTATTACTTGAACTTTGATAATCTTCCACCATATGATCAAAAAACTCATCCCATATGCTTTGCACACCTGATGGATTAAAAAAACCAAAATAGTTACAAATAAGTTGTAATAACCCAAAATTTGAGCTAAAATGGTTAATTAACGAATTAATTAAATAATAAAATAAGTTTATAGAACTGTCAGGATCGGGCCATGGAAGTTGCACCATTGTGTCCGCGGTAATTTTCTGGTCAATTTGCATATATAACTTGTCGAAATTCGAGCTAAAACGAAGAAGTTACGAAGGAAACAAGAATTCAGAGTTTAATAAATTATATATATATATATATATATATATATATATATGTGTGTGTGTGTGTATATATAGGGCTAGTTCGACCCAAGCCCAAGTCAGGTCGATCATAGGGTCGACCAAAAAAGGAGCAAGGTCGACCTATAGGTTGACCCTCATAGTACAAAGGTCGACCCGCCTTAGTTATTTGACGTAGATTCGTCCAGTTTTGAGCGAACACGTCATTTTTACATTTTTCTCAAATCCTGTGCGTTCATGCTTCCATCCGACGGTTCCCAACGAGCTTATAACATGGTTGCACTAGATTTAATCTTCAAATCCAATGGTCTGAGATCCCTAAGTCACACTATAAATAAAACCCTAGGCCTAGCTATATTTCTCATTCGGATTTTCTCCCAATTGGGTTCAATGCCTGAGGCTGAACCCTAAATAGAAAATTTTTGTTGGGAGGAAATATTTTTGATAAAAATATTCTACGCCCTAAAAGTGGATCCAGGAAGGCCCAGGACTAGAGCTAAGGACCATATATGAGTGTTTTGTCATTATTTTAGATTTTATATAAGTTTATTTACAGTCAGTTTTTAAGTAAATTTCAGAAGTTCTTTTCAGTCTATTTTTATTCAGCCATTTTATTTAGTTATTTATAGTTATTTACATCTATTTTAAGATTGGAATTTAGCCTGTAAATGCTAGTTTCTTTTTATAGAGAATTAATTCCTTTTTACGTGAATAAATTAAAAAGAGAAGAATTCACTAATTTGGATTAAAATAGAATAACACTAAATTTATAGAAATCAGAAGTAAAATAAGAAAAACTGAAATAAAAATAGGGATGGACTGAAATAGGAAAATTTAATATGTTTGCAGGCATAATTATAACAAGTGGTTATAACTAAAAAGAGAAAATAGAAGAATAATAGCTGTAAGAACAATTATAACACAGGTTATAATTAGAAAGAAAGAAATAACAGAAGAGGCTTATTTTAAAACTTAGATCTTGTTAATAAGCAAATATAGCAGAGATAACAGAAGAGGCTTATTTTAAAACTTAGATCATGTTAATAAGCAAATATAGCAGAGATAACAGAAGAAGCTTATTTTAAAACCTAGATCTTGTTAATAAGCAAATATAGCAGAAATAACAGAAACAGCTTATTTTAAGACTTAGATTAAGTTAATACGCAAATAGAGCAGAAATAACAGAAGAGTCTTATTTTAACACTTACACTAAGTTAATAAGCAAATAGAGCAAAAATAACAGAAGGGTCTTATTTTAAGACTTACATTAAGTTAATAAGCAAAAATAGAAGCAGGGCCCGTACCATAGCATTCCCTTTCAGTAAGGAACTGATGGTCTCACAATAGTTAGGTGAGGCTGGGACACGCTTATGCTAACTAGGGTAAATAAGTGGCCAACAGATAGAGGCTCAAATCTGGGGATTTGTGCAAGGAACGCAAACTAGAATTTGTTCGTTAGGACAAGTACCGGCAGCATTCCCTTTTAGACTAGGACTGATGGTCTCACAACACTTAGGTGAGACTGGGCAGCATCCCTTTCAGACTAGGACTGATGGTCTCACAACAGATTAGGTTAGACTGGGCACGCTTATGGTGATTAGGGTAAATAAGAGGTCAAAATAGGGAGCGGCAGTTAGTGTGTACCGGCGATGACCGAGCATGCGGCATCAATTAGGGTAAATAATTCGCTACTGCGTTCCAAGCGCTAAACATGTGTCTTTTGCTTTGGGACCAACAGGATTGGACCAACTCATAGTGGCACAACAGAGATAGAAGGCCGAGCAACAGGTAGAATTAGGATTTCACCCTAATTAAAATAGAATTAGGATTTCAACCTAATCACAACAATCTAAGACAAGTGCAAACAATCACAATCAATGCAAACAGTCAAACAGAATCAGAAAGTATTTTATCCCAGTTTTACCTTATCTGTATTTTCCTTTTATACTAGAACTGTTGCTTAGTCTATTATCTTTATCTTACTTAGAAATGCTAGTAATTACTTTCACTCACCAGACTTTTAGTCTGACCCACTCCTCTATTTCCCCTTTTCCCCCATTGGCCAGCAGAGTTGAGTAGATTCAGGTTGCTTGGAGATATATTTCCGAAGTTCTCTCATTTCAGATGTATTCTTCTTGTTTCCATCCTTTTCATTTATGGACTTGGCACTTGTGAGAGGGGTTAAGATAATAATTATTATTTTTAGTTTTGGACTTTGATTATGTAAGACTAAGATGTAATTTTCATGAGACATGAATTTTAGTTATTTTGAGACATGTTAGGTTTTATTTACTCATTTTGAAATGAAGTTTAATGATAAGTATTTTAAATGTTTCCGTTGTTTTTATTTATTTGTCTTGTGAATCTTAGTCTTTGTGATGCTTTAGCTATACCTATAACGCACCACATCTTTTACTGTGCCCTTTGTAGGTATACTAAGGGGTGTGGGTTGTTTCACTTGGTATCGGAGCCTAAGGTTATAGGATTCCTAAAAACTTGTTTTAAAAGTAATGCATTTTTCAAAGGTAACGTATTTTCATAGTATTTTACAGAAAGAAACTCTTATTATAGAAATAGTTTTCAAGTATAACAGAGTTTTTATAAAAAATCCCCTCAAAGTCCAGTTCAACCTTCTTTCAATTCTTTCGAGCCTAAATTTTCTTTTCTTTGCATAGAATGGCGGACTCCCCAAATCTTCCAGAGGGTTTCCAAGCCACTACCTGGTTCCGTAGATACCACCAAGCTACGACGCCAGTGGTGCAAGGGCAAGCGCCCAATACAGCACCAGCGGGTAAATATCCTATTAATCCACCGACAACAGCTAGTTTTTCTAAGCTATGTAAGGAATTTGCTAATCTAGGAGGCAGAACATTTTCTGGCACAGAGGATTTCGTAGAGGCACATGCTTGGTTGAGGAATACAGAGTGGATATTTGGGCTGTTAGGATTGGAGGACCGACAGAGAGTTCATCTTGCATCTTGGCAGCTGAAGGGCAAAGTTCATTAGTTGAAGCAAGGGAGTCTTTCAGTGGAGGGGTATATAAATCAGTTTAATGAGCTATCACGGTTCGAAATGGAACTTGGTAAAACACCACATAAGAAGGCCACCATGTTTGCTAAGGGTTTGAACCAGCCCTTCCAAGGGTTGACATTGACACATGTACATATGGGAGCGACGTATTAGTCACTTATGGAAATGGCTCTTATATCAGATGTAGCTAAGAAAGAAGAAGTTAAGGAGGTTCCTAAATCAGAAAACTCTAAGAAGCAGTGGTGGAAGAATAAGAAGGATAACATATGTAAGAACAATTATAACACAGGTTATAACTAGAAAGAAATAACAGAAGATGCTTATTTTAAAACTTAGATCTTGTTAATAAGCAAATATAGCAGAGATAACAGAAGAGGATTATTTTAAAACTTAGATCTTGTTAATAAGCAAATATAGCAGAGATAACAAAATAGGCTTATTTTAAAACTTAGATCTTGTTAATAAGCAAATAGAGCAGAAATAACAGAAGAGTCTTATTTTAAAACTTACACTAAGATAATAAGCAAATAGAGCAGAAATAACAGAAGAGTCTTATTTTAAGACTTACATTAAGTTAATAAGCAAAAATAGAAGCAGGGCCCGTACCAACAACATTCCCTTTCAGTGAGGAACTAATGGTTTCACAATAGTTAGGTGAGGCTAGGACACGCTTATGCTAACTAGGGTAAATAAGTGGCCAACAGATAGAGGCTCAAATCTGTGGATTTGGGCAAGGAACGCAAACTAGAATTTGTTCGTTAGGACAAGTACCGACAGCATTCCCTTTCAGACTAGGACTGATGGTCTCACAACACTTAGGTGAGGCTGGGCAGCATCCCTTTCAGACTAGGACTGATGGTCTCACAATAGATTAGGTTAGGCTGGGCACGCTTATGCTGATTAGGGTAAATAAGAGGTCAAAATAGGGAGCGATAGTTAGTGTGTACTGGCGATGACCGAGCGTGCGACATCGATTAGGGTAAATAATTCGCTACTGTGTTACAAGTGCTAAACATGTGTCTTTTGCTGTGGGACCAATAGGATTGGACCAGCTCACAGTGGCACAACATAGATAGAAGGCCGATCAACGGGTAGAAGTAGGATTTCAGCTTAATTAAAATAGGATTAGGATTTCAGCCTAATCACAGCAATGTAAGACAACAAACAATCACAATCAAAGCTAACAGTCAAATAGAACCAAAAATAGTATTTTATTCCAGTTTTACCTTTTCTGTACATTCCTTTTATACTAGAACTGTTGCTTAGTCTATTATCTTTATCTTGCGTAGAAATGCTAGTAATTACTTTAACTCACCAGACTTTTAGTCTGACCCACTCCTCTATTTCCTCTTTTCCCACATAGGCAGCAGAGTTGAGTAGATTCTGGTTGCTTGGAGATCTATTCCCGGAGTTCTCTCATTTCGGATGTATTCTTCTAGTTTCCATCCTTTTCATTTATGGACTTGGCACTTGCGTGAGGGGTTATTATAATTATTATTATTGTTACTTTTGCACTCTGATTATGTAAGGCTAAGACGTAATTTTCATGAGACATGAATTTTAGTTATTTTGAGACATGTTATGTTTTATTGACTCATTTTGAAATGAAGTTTACTGATAAGTATTGTAAATGTTTCCGCTATTTTTATTTATTTTTCTTATGAATCTTAGTCTCTGTAATGCTTTAGTTATACCTATAACACACCCCAACTTTTAGTGTGCCCTTTTTGGGTATACTAAGGGGGTGGGGTGTTTCAAACGTTCTCAAAGAAATTGGCATCTTTGTGATAGAAGCTTCGGCCAAACATGCTCTTATACTATAACCATTTTCCAAAAATCCTCATTTTTCAGCAACTTCTTTAAATGTTTGATTCCTAACTTCGTCAACTGTAAGCAGATCATCAAAGGAAGTAGGTCCATTAATATGATTTAAAAGTATTCTTAAGAAAAAATGTTCTCCTTCTGTAGGTTGAACTGTATATATTCTACCAATCACTCTAATTTTTGATTCTATTCTTTTCCATTTCTTGATACCTTTAAGCCAACGGTAGCATTTAGGAAATTCACAATATAGAAGCTGTCTTGCTTGTTCATCAATTGAATTTGTATAGAAGAACTTGGTAAGCATTGTAATTTGATTACTTTCATTGGCTAAATCTTTATTGATCGTTTGATGGTTGTAAAACATAACACTTTGTTTACATGGAAGATGCATTTGAAGGCGCTCAACTGATGGATATATCTTACTAAGAGAAAATCTATAGATCCTCTATAATGTTTCTGGAGTAGAAATCCACCTTGCATAAATGAAATGTTGTATCTCTTCATAGTATGGTCCGGGTCGAATTTGCAATTGAACACGATCAGGACCTTTGTAAACATATTTGTAAAGATATTTAACACTTTTTATACTACTACATATCTCTACATTGATATGACAATTATATTTACGTAGTAACCAAGGATTGTAGGGTAAACCCCATCTATTATCTACCATCAACTTTCCACTTCTATCGATAGGAATAGATATGCATGTGTCATGCCTTTTATAAATTGGATATGAATATGTACCTTGTACAGCTGCAGCTGAAAAGTGTTTTGGATACTCTCTTTTGCAACTGCCATTTTTCATGCAAGGAGAATTATGATTTTTATTGCCACATGATCCCTGAATCATCCACTTCATTACCATTGTATATAACTCTGGTTCTTCATTAGTATCTTGTATTTCTGCTCTTACAATTTCATCATATTCATCTGGATTAGTCAATTTGTCTTCTTCTTCGAAAATTATTAGCATATAAACATGTTGTAAACCTCTTTTTTGAAATTCAATTACATGGACATGAGCAGCTACTTTTCCAAGTGATCCTTCCATGAAAATATCCTTTTCCAATTCCTCGTATTTTGCACGAAAAACCCTTGTTGTTAAATCCGATCTGTTTTGTGGTTCTTGACCAGGTAATGATTCACTAACGATTTCAACCCAAAATGGATTGCATGTCAACGTAATGAATAAATCAGGCTTCCAAATTTATGTACTAAAGCCATTGTATCATGATATCGTTGATACATATCACGTGGACATCCAGTATACGAAGAAGGTAGTATTATTCGTGTACCAATATTTCCTACATAAGAGAATTTATTGACAACTTAGTTATATGAAGGTCAATTGTGTTTATATGAATATGTACTAATTATAAAAGGTAAAATTATGTATTCGAAAAATACACACTTGCATCATTTTCCCCTACATCCAGAGCATCCTAAAATCCTTGATACATTTCAGCTCTAATGGTGTTTTGATTACTCCTATACCATATTAGCCTGTTGGTATCTATCTTGACATAATTATCAACGATGTACAATTGAAACAATCGACCACCTTGAATGAAAAGTGATTTATCATTTTCTCGAATCTATAAAAAAATTAACAGTATAAATTTACCAAGAAGTAAAATGTTTGTATAAAATATAGCGTATATTAAAGTTGTATATACCTATAGAATATTTGCGTAATACACGCGACATGAAAATTTGTAACCATTTTCATCTTGACTGTTTATATCCCATCTATAACTTCCACATGGTAGCAAAATTGGATATTATAATGGGTCATAACAACCAGTTGTGAGTTGTCCAGATTTTGTCTTTACTACAATATCTCTTTCATGTATTTCCTCATTTTCGGCTCCCTCTACCCAAATTCCTACAACTTATGAAGCAGTTGGAAGAGCATATTGTTTTTGGTTGGAAGATGGTTCTTTTATAACTAATTTGAAATGTTGAATATTTGACTTCTATCCAAGTTGTCGAAATACAGCTACAAATCTATTATATGTATCAAGAGCTTTTTGCAACTTCTCCATAATTTCTCGAATCATAGTATTATTTTCAAACAATCTATTTTCGATTTCGTGCCCTGTATCATATATGTAAAGTTGTAGGAATCTTGGACGATCGCTGGATGTAGGTACCAAACTACCTATTTTATGATATATACTACCTTGAGCACGAAATGTGTATACTCCATCTCTTCCATTTTATGCATGATTCAGGCGTAACTATCACACTGAATCAACTAAATGACATCGGGATTGAACCAGAGGCTTTGAGACTTTATAAGCCTATTCGTATCATTGGACGTGATACGAAGCAGCTTAGGAGGAAGGCAGTGAAGTTGGTGAAGGTTCAGTGGAGCGAAAGTGAAGACGGTTGCACTTGGGAGACCGAGGAGAGCGTGAGGATAGCTTATCTAGAGATCTTTACTTGGTGAGACATTTTATGTACCGCTTTTACTTTCACTTATAATATCAGGAAGTTTGTATCACGATATAGTTTCCTGCATGCTAGAGTAGGTTTGGATGTTTCCTTTTTCCATTTGATTGATATGTATGCATGGTTGATGTATGATTGCTTATGTTTGTCTATAGTTAATAGGCACGTGGGATAACCTTACTTATTAGTTTATGGAATTTCAGGGGCGAAATTCCTAAACGGGAGGAGAATGGAACGACCCGTATTCTATATATCTGAGGATTATAGAATATTAATATTATTTTCATATGAGGTTATATGATTCTAAAATTTTGGTAAATGACTCTTACGGACATTTCCCACATCTATGATTTTTGTCAAATTTCTATGTGACCATTTAGCCTTGAGGATCTTGTATGGCCTTTAACATTTGATAGGACCCAAGCTCTGGTCAGAAACCACTTCCGCTAAACCAAGATGATGGTTTCTCTTTTCGTAGATTGATCATAATAGGAAAACAAACACACCATTAAGGAGATATGCATATCTGAAGTTTCACTTGATTTTAGATAACTTATTTAGCGAGCTAATGGTAAGACCTAAAGCCTATTTCGAGATTAGCATGGGTTAGGGCTGATGGGACTCTCTTCCATCATTTCATACTTTCCAAAAATAGAGAGAAACCCTCCATTAACAATCTTTTACCTAAAAACTTACCCTAATCCTTACTTTAATCAGCCAAAACATGTCATGAGAAGGAGATTAGCACTTGGATTGGAGATTTGCTATTGAAGACCACCTTGGAGCTACTGTTCATCTTTGGATTTCATGCCATTTGGGGTTGCTTTAGATTGTTAGGACTTTGGTGAGTGGTTTTAAGTATCTACTCACTAATTAGCCTCTATTAGGCATTTAAAGATGTTTTAAAATGATTTCAAACCCTAAAACACGTTTTAAACCCTTTTAAACAACATATGTAAATTTCAAGTAATTTGGATAAGTTTCGTAAATTCGTTTGCTTATGGATCTCACGTGTTCTTATGGATACTACTCTTAGATTTAGGATTCTCATTGATATGTTTGGTTGTGTGTTTGTTTGTATATGTTATGTGTGATGATTTATGAATGTATGTTTGCTTGTTTTGTTGAAAACGCCGAACGAATGGCGACTTAGTTTTCAGAGTAAGTCAGGGATTAATATACGGGGACCGGTACCGATCCATGATTTCTATTCCAAATTGCATGCGACTGATAGGGGATCACAAGGAAGGCCCCATGATGCTACGTTTTAAGGTTCATGTCATTTGGAGTTTGAATGCTTGAGTTATTGACATTTAAAGAAAGATAGATGGTGATCTTGAAGATATAGGTCGGTGGAGGATTTTTTCGAGGTGTGCTCGAGTTAAAGGATGGATCGCTCGAGTTATTTTGGTGTTTTCTTCAAGTCACTCACTTGGATTGATGGATTGCATGAAGATTTGGCGAAAAATCTTAAGTGATGGATCTGTGGAGATTGCTTTGAGTCAAGAGAGGAATAGATCGAATCTATCTTCGAGCTGTGGGTGCATTCACTTAGGGTATAGGTAGTGGAGTAAATAAGGCAGAATTTTGGCCAAGGTAGGGTTCACTGATTAGGGATCAATACTGATACATGAGGCACCGATGGAGGTCATGGTTCTTTGGAATGGGATATCACATGGAAAAGCATGGCCTAGTTGGTGTAAGTGTGAGGTCGACGGTGATGGTTCGGGGTTATATGGATTGGTGGTGGAAGCTAGTGAGGCAACCTCGAGTTTTCCCTATGCTTACTTTGGGACATGATGGTGTTTGGTCGAGCTTTGGATATATGATAGCTCAAACTTGAGACAATCCAAATACAGTTAAGTGTAGGGACTAGTGTCGAACATTAGGTTCGGTGACGATCTCAAATGACGATGCGACGACGATGACTCCATGATGGGAAGAGAAGGCTTTGATGATGGATGGTTGTACTTTGAGATGCAGAGTTGAGGACTATGAATCAGATAGAGGAACCGTTAGAAGATGAATACAGGACATGTGATGGCATTCTACGATTGATGATGACTGTAGAGGATCATCCCAACTACGGTGACTTCGTGATGGGAGTCATGAGATCAGTTCCAAAAGGTGCTCTATTATAGATGACGTGTGCAAAGGGATCATAAACACTTAAGGGTTCATAGGGTACTCATAGGAATAGGTATACTTAGGACGTGATGGTCCTTGGAGCATGATGGCTCTCTATTCTAGATATTATGTTTGTTTACCCTAGACTGATGTGATGGTGAGTCTAGTTCCTGGCCGACTAAGTGGCCTGGATTTGAGTACCAAGGAACCAAGATGTGGGCTATCATGATGGATAGTCTAATCTAAACCATGATGGGTCGGCAAGTGATCTTATATCCAATGCACTGAGTGAGTGAATGTATGGATGGATGATGGACGCTATGTTCGTTTTGATTATTTCTCACCCCAGGGATATCACATAAGGCTGATATTATTGATGTAGATACCTAGACACCGCTTTGTTCTTCGATGTGTAGTATACCCATGATGACTATGATGTGGAGTAGAGTATATTTTGTATATGTGCTAACTTTGTAGATGTAGGGACAGGTCAGGTATTGTCCTTCATACCATTTGTCCTATTATAGTGGTATATTTGTATTTATAGATTTATTACTGCTTACACCAGACAATTGGAAGATCTAGGTTTTTATGCTTTGTTTCATATTACCATGGGTACTCTTATATGAGTAGATCAGGGATATCACATCTAGTGAGCACAATGAGCTAGATACATGGCGAGCAGAATGTTATTCTCTCGTGTTATTATATTTGCTTATTTGCTATTCCGCTGAAAAGCACTATGAAGCTTTCTAGTGCCTTTATAATTATTTATGAGTTATTATTTGATTTATAACTCTATTTCTCATGATGCATACTATATGGATCTATTACTTTGATTCTATATTCGCTCAGTTATTTACTGTCTCGCCTGGTTTGTATATGAGATGTTTACTATTATATTTTATTTGATATGCTGTGAGATATATGATAGGTTTTATGTTGTTTTATTTACTTTATAACCCCTGAAGGTTGTCTTGCATCGATCATGCATCACTACTGTGCATTATACACATATATTAAGTACCGGTGGTGTAGGGTGGTCATCACATATAAAACCATAAGTCAAACATAAGTCTGATATGAGAAACTTAAGAAATACGTATATAGCATATAACGGTAACTTTTGAGATCGTTCGAATCACCGCAACAATTTTCACCACAAAAGAGCCGAACCATCTAATAAGTTCATAAGGTGATATAATAGGTAATGTCTAAGATGTAAAATATATATCAGAAAAAATAGCCGTGCTGCTTGCATCTCACAAAACAACAATATTGGTAGTACAACTAAAACTGCTAAGGTACGTTCGGATAACGATTTCCATGGAGGTCACCTCAGTAAAAACTGAAAGTCGGCCCCCTGCACAAGGGTTTTGGAAACTACCTTCTAAAACCATGCATATCTCCAGATAAAATATGTCACTACGTAAACATAGCTGGTCCACGCCCGAAAACGTGATACGTAATACCATCAACTTTTGCTCGCCTCAATTGAAAGCATCTTTAGATATTTGGAGTTGATGTACTCTTGGGTTAGCTAAACCCACTGGCTATGAGGCCTACTATGTTTTCTGTCATTTATGATGGTGAAGTCACGTTCGGCATGTCAACCCACGAGTCTTTATCACTCGAACAAATCTCGAATCTCTTCGGATTCTAGCATCTCAAACGGTTCACGAATCTCTCCATGGATCCAAACATAAATCAGCCGACGAATGCTAACGCTAACTGTTTAACGGTGGAATTTCTATCGAATTAGAAAACCGTCGAAAAATTTATAATAAAATTTATACCGAAAGTGCACGGTGTACGATTGTAGCACTTATACGAGTACAGGTCGATCCGCAGGGAATTGTTGATTTTAAATTTCTATTCAATCAAATTAACCAATGATTTAGAGTGATTAGCTAAAAAAAATGAGAAAATTGACAAAAGAGGATTGATAAAAGTATGAGAGTGTTAAGACAATTTAGAGGTAAATTTCACTCTCTAGATCACATTGTTCAACAAATTATGAAATTATGATCTCTCTTTTTTTTGTCATTAGTTAGTTTAATTGATGTGTTTATCATAAGTATGGCCTATTTGTGCTATTAATTAGCTCAACATAAGCCATCAAACTATAACACACTCCTTAAACAACTTTTAACTCTCATGAAAAATGACAACAAGTTGAAAATGAAATTTATTTTAAGCATGGCCTATTAAATATTGTTTAGAAATATAAGCCATCAAATTTTAATTTCAACATTCACTTTATTACCATCATCATATGTAGATGAAGAGGTAATTATTGTTTGTGATTGTTTAAGCATAGCCTATTTGTTATGAACAACATAGACTATCAAATTCAACATGAAACAATAAATCACATCAACATTCATTTAAGCACAAAAGAGATCAAAATTATCACAATGTTGAAGCTACATGATTAGAGGCTTCATTACCCCTAAATTAAAGGGATTAGCCTCTCATTTGTGTTATCATATCAACACAAGTAGCATGCAACATGAAACACAAAAAGAAGAGGAAAAAGAGCAAAATGAACAAGAAATAAAACTAATCTACTTGCATTAAAATCAAACTACACTACTAGCATGAAAGGAAGTAAACAAGAAAAGAAAAGAGCAATATATTAAAGTTGCATATAAAAAAACTACATGAAAGAAATGGCTAAGTAGCCATGAAAAGAAGAGAAGAGCTTTTATTTATTTTCTAAGCTAAAAACTAACTAAGGGGAAGATGAGGGTTACATGAAGATATGAGGTATTTATACAAGTTAGAAACCCTAATTCATTTTTTTGGGGAATGCCCAAAATACCCCCTTAGGAAGTGTGGTGGCCAAGTAATCATTAGCATTATATAATCATCCATTAAGTGTGCATGAAGATTTAATGGCCTTTTAGCATGTGCATTAGCTCCTAAGTGTACATTAAGGTAGGTGGGTAAGTGGGGTCCTCATGATCATGGTTTTGAATTATTTCCATCTTCATTTGTTCTCTTCACTCTTGTGCATGCATATATCCTCATGAAACCACTTTTAAAATTCACTAAAATTCCTACAAAACAACATAGAAAATTCCAAGTAAATTTTAACAAATTAATAAAGGCACAAAAATGACCATTTTGCCCCTATATGAAGATGAATATATGGCAATTTGAAATAATTTGAATTTGGTTTAAACAAGTTAAAATACCCAATATAATCATTTATTTAATATAAATAGATTAAATATGGTGGTAAAAATATGCACATTTACATGCACATCAAATACCCCCACACTTATCTTTTTATTTGTCCTCGAATTAAGAAAAAAAACTAAGATAAATCCATTTTCGTAGGGAGCACGATTGCATTGAGCGTATGCAACAAGCCATTAATCCTCTGGGTATCCCTAATAGGACGAGTGTAGTCTTGTGAGGGTTTTCAGCGGATACTACCCACAAAATCCAAATGCAGGATGAAAATATTTACAAAATGCAAGATTTATTTACAAAAAGATGAATGCAAGTTTTTGGAAATATTTACAAATGAAAGATTTACTTTTTATTAGACACAAATAAGTTAAATATAAGTTTTGGTCATTATCAAGAAATTTAAGACCATTTACTTGTCAAAATTTCCAACAAAAATGAAGTTATCAAAGCAAATAGACTATAGTTTAACTCGTTGTTTCGGTTGATAACACAGTGAACTATGAAATGGATCCTTAGTTGATTATCAAAGTTTATCAAAGTGGTATTTTTATTTCATTTCAATAACAAATCAAATCAAATAAGTTAAAATAGTGCTTAGATTTCAATTGCTTACTCTCTTTTATTTTATTTTATTTTTGAAAATTTTATGGATATTAACAATATTTACATATGCCTAACTCAGATAAACTGAGGCCAGATATATTACCCATGCACTGCCTTTCGGGCTTATGTGAGAGGAATAGAGAGCGTGGCGAGTGAACACACAAGTATGAACACTTATTGAATGTAGGTCTTATTAGTAAAAGAAATTTTTATGTATATACACCTAACTCAGATAAACCGAGGCCAGGTATACCGATCGTGCACTGCCTTTCGGGCTTACGTTAGAAGGGTACAGAGCATGGCGAGTGAACACACGACTCGAGGTGTTTATTAAGAAAAATACATACATATATACAAGAAATTTTTTTGTTTTTGTTTTTGTTTTTTTTTCTTCGAAGACAGAGTTTTGAAAAATCATCTTACCACCATTTAACTTAGAAGACAACAAAATGTTATATCCTTTACTTTAAATTCACCACTTTTTAAAACAAAGATTTTCAATTAGGATTTATTTCATAATTAACACGTATGAATCTTCCTATATACTAGTCAAACCATTATTATTTGCAACCAAACTTCATTTTTATTTTTGTTAAGATGAATAAATTTTCAAAGATTTCAATTTAATAAACCAAAACCATATATTTATCTTATAGTGTTTCTTTAAAAATAAATCAAAATGCTTAAAAATAATTTGTTTTTGAATTTTTTTTATATGTTTTCTTTTTGAGTTTTTGGAGGAAAAATGAAAAATTAATCATGAAAAAAATCAAGAAAGAAGACGAGTCTCCCTCCACACTTGATTTTGACTGTGTCCCCACAGTCAACCCAAGTGGAAGGTGAAAAATAAAACAAAAAGTAGAAATATGACATTTATTTAAATGAAAATAAAAGGATGGTTATTTACAAGACATCAGAAAATATGATGTTAAAGAGTAAATGAACTGGTCTTCCAAAGATCGATTCATTCGTCTCGTCAAGTGTGCGAGACACAACTTGAGCTCGAAAAACCAAACCAAAAAAGATTTCGGAGTTGAATGTTGATTTGGAAAAACGAATGTTGTTTTATTAAAAACTTTACGAGTGGTTTCCTTTTCGATGATTTTCGGGTTTGATAAAACGATTGATTAAAGTTCATGTTTATTTTCACCAAATTGAAATTCAAGCTCTTCATTGAAAAATTCTTCAAAATTATTGATTTCAAAATCAAAATGGTGATTTAAATCTTCCCCTTCAGAATTCGACAACTTGTTTTTGAAAAGTTCAAAGAAATCGTGTTCATTGAATTCGTCTTCCTTATTTGGATTATCAACAACTTCATCACATATATTAAGTTCAAAATTCAAAGTTGTTGTATTTAAATTTTTGAAATCGAGAAAAGGAAGATATAATTTTAAATTTGGTTCCACACCCTCAAAAGAATTGAAATCCAAGTCAATTACCAAATTTTCAACAACTTCGTTAAGATTTTCGTTTTCAATTTCAAAAGTAGTTATTTGAAAATCGTTGATTTGGGTAAAAGATGGATTATCACTTGACTCGTCACACTTTGGAATTTGATTTTGGTTATCACGTTGTTTCATATATGTTTCAGTCAACAAATCTGTGTGATCATTGTAAATTTCGTCCATTCGATTAACAAAATCTAATTTATAGTTATTAATATGAGGATTTTCACTTTCAAATTGTGGAGAACAAAGATTTTCAATCGTAACGTGGTTAAGATCATTCCCATTGCCAAATTCGTTTGAAAAGTTGTTTCCATTTTCATTTTGCGTTCGAAATTCATTTTGGAGTTCGAAATTGAATTGACATGGGTTATAATCAAAATCGTTTAAATTTGAATTGAATTCAAATTTTGAAATCCTTGACTCGAGTTATTACACAAATATAAATTACGCAAATCATGTATACTTTGATTTTGTTGTGTAGAGAATTCAAGTAAAGATGAAATGCTATTTTCAAGAGTCAAGGGTTGATCATTGTTTTGAAAACTTTGTTGTTCGAAATTCGAATTATTTACACAATAGTTGTTGTTAAAATATCCATAAGAATTTCGAGTGAAATTATATGGATTTTCACACTATCATAAAGTTCATGTGAGTAAGGAACTTTGAACATTTTCAAGAATGTTTTTGGTTTTTTCTTTTTTTACAAAGGAAAAATATTTACAAATAAAATTTATTTTTCAAAAGGGAAATTGATTTTTCAAATTTTTCTTTGTTTTTGAAAAGGTTTAATATTTTTTTTTGAATTTTGGTTTTTCTAAATTTTTTGGATTTTTGGAAATTTCAAAGAAAAAGGATTTAAAAATTTAAAAGGAAAAGGAAAAGAAATATTTACAGTTTTTTTCATTTTGGATTTTGAATTTTTTTTTAAACATGCATGGACTAATGCAACTAAATGAATGCAAGGGTTTAATTACAAATTATCTATCCTAACCCAAAATTGTATAATCACAGATTGTCTTAAATCAACTAGATAGTTCTCGGCCAGGTAACGAGCTGCGAAGACCCAAATTATTGAGGTAAAAATAATTTTATAAAAATGAGTTAATGGAAAATATTCAAAGAATAAAATAAATTGAAAATAAATATCAAGAATGAGTGAAATAAATAAGGAAGAGGATAGTTGTTTTCAGTAAATAATAATGAGGAGAAAATAACTTCAATAAATAATAATGAGAATGAAAATAACTAAGTATGAACAAGTTTTATATTCACATATCTTATATATATATTGCATATAAGTAGCCAGAGGAGTATAGAGTGATAAAATAAACTCTTATGATGATTAATATATATGAAACCAGATTAGTATTATATAGGTATAAATACATTTTATAATCAAGAGAAAACAAATGGCTTGAAACATTAGCAAGGAATTAATTGATAAAAAGATATATATATATATATATGTGAACATTTCAGATTTGTCTTAAGAAAATAAATAATGTAGATAAGTCACATGAAAATAGTGTGTAGGAGAAACATGCAAATGGCATGTACATAGAAAAAGAAGAAAAGCAACTGAAATACCTGAAATGGAATCAAAAAGAAAATGGCATATTTAGCCATAAAAACATTTACAAAATTCTCTTATTTGTGTGGGGATAAAATGGGTTTTTCACTCCACTAAAACCCTAGTTAAATGTTTTAGAAATCAAAGGAATGGCAGTAGTTATTTTTGAAAACAGAAAGATATTTTTAGAAAATAAAAAGAAGAGCAAACTCACACTATTTTCAAGTTAGAGCATTCTCGGGGAAAAAAGAAGGAAGGTGAGTGATTAATCATCTTATGAGATTTAAGGCATTAAGACCCAAGTTAAGGGCATCCATATTAGTTATATAAAACCATATCATGTTTTTGTTTAATTTATTCTCTGAATAAATAAATGTTGATCATGGTTAGTGTTTTGGCTGAGTCTTTGGTTGATGTTTTGATTGTTTTGGTTAATGCTTTGAAAAGACAAACACCCTGATCACAGAAATGGCTTCTGTAACTTATAATCCAGTTTTTATATGGGAATGAGATAAACATTTTTACTGAGAAATAGGGTACTAATGAAGAATGAAGTAGGCAGTGTGAATAAGGAGATTCATGCTTATGTCTAGTTCATTTTAAAAATGATATGAACAATGCAATATTATATATATATATGTGTGTGTGTGTGTGCTGATTTGTTCAAATCACAAGTCAATATGTTTTTATGGGTTTCTCTCAAAAACCTTACCCTATGTTCACAGTAAAATAAATGCAATGTTTTATATGACTTTACCAAATTTATGTAAGAAATGGGAATATTTCTGGAACTAAATTTATGCAAGTCTTAGAAAATATGATTGAATAAAAATAACCTTAAAATGGGATGTGGTGTTTGACATGAATACTTTGTATGTCTGGCTGAAATCCCTGAGTGAGTTTAGTACTCTCTGATTTATGAAAGGAAGAAAAAAAGGAATAGGAAGCATTTCAAGAATTAATAAAATTCTCCTGAAAGAAAAATGAGAATGGTCTCTAGATTATAAAGCTAATCTTGGAGTAGTGCCTTGATCTATTCATCGTTAGGTGGATGATGGGTATGTGCATGACTTGTTTAAGTCCTGTAGGCCTCTGTGTAAAGGGTTAACATAATTGAGCCCATTTGCAATGCACACATGGTGTTCAATGGCAAGAGTTAAGACCAAATAAATGATAAATGGGGATTGAGAAATTGAGCTATGGAATTAAGGGAGTCAATCCATAGGAGTGTATGTACATATAACTGAATTGTGTTAATGAATGAATACTTGCGTGTATGTATGTTAGTATGAGCTTATATGTATATATATATGTACCCAGATTTTTGTATGAATCTAAATAAGTATCAAACATATGAGTCTCTGCACAGAGTTTAGAAATTATAAGTTATTTATAAACTATGATTTCACTCATACCAGAATATATTTTCTGACCCTATTTGTTGCCTTTGCAATCTTTAGGGTGTCTCATTGTCATTGAGGCAGTTCAAAGTTTTGCTGCAGGGAAAGATGCTTGAGTAGATTGCTTGTATGGATGTTTGAAGAACTTGCTGGTTTTAAAATGCTTTAGAGAAGTAGAAGTTTGATTGTAATAAATAATCTAGGCAAACTCTCTTATGTTTTGTGTATTTCCAGGATTGATACTTGTTTGTTTTCTTGAAAAGAACATGTAAACGAAAAAAAACTTAAGTATCATATGTGCTTGTGAGTTGTTGATTCAAGTAGTAGACTCTGGAAATAATCCAGAGGATCATAAAAGGGAGAACATGCCATTTAATTTGATATGTGGATGTGTTCCCCTTGGCATGTTTGCTATATTTCAGTTATAAAGTTTAAGTTGTTTTTGAATAAATATGTGCCAATGTATTGAGAGGATGAGTTGAACATGGTCTTGGCTAACCAGTAAGGCTTGTACATGTCTTGTAATTGATACAAGTACATGCAAAAGCTTGAAGCCATAGTCTTTAGATTCCTGAAGCAAACAAGACCATAGCGCAAGCTAATTCGAAATGCAACTAAATCCTATGGTATGTCTGGAACAAGAGTAGGATTATATTACCATAAAACCTGAAAATCATAAGTATGTAAGGATTTAGGAATTGGAATTGATAAAATCTGGAACTGAATTAAATAGGAAACTGAAGTAGCAAGTCAGAAAATAGGGATAAACAACATAGACTTAAACAAGAATGTAGAGTAATTTTGTTGAGTGTATAAAAATCCAAAACATCACACTCTATATGCTTTTAGCCAGAAAATTGCAAAGACCTTTCTAAAATCAGATTCAACACTATTTCCAATCTAAAAATATCAAAAATCTATATGACCTTCAGATTAGTTTACAACTGTATTACTCACATGATCATTACATGCTTCATGAACCTGGATATGTGCATTTTGTTGACCTGAATTGCTTGTGCATGTTTGTGCATGTTTTTTGCATGTTTATGTTTGAACAAACCAGTGATCCATAGATCAAACCAAGTTTCAAAATGTTTTATCACTCTAAAAACAACATGTATTAATTTCTTAATTCCAAAGATCTATTACATGGGTTATAAATCCACAAATTAATCAATCTAGTTTAATAGAATAAACTGGAAAATGAAAAAGAGAATAATAGGTGCTAATACTTGGAAAATGTATTAGTCAATCTTGAGTCATTCCAAGATGAAAATATCTGAAAATGAATTAATTAATCCTGAGTCAATTAAGGTAATAACACTTGAATCCTGTATTAGTCAGTCTTGAGTCAGATAAAAGATTAAATTGTAGAAATAGCTATGTGACACAAGACCTTTCAATTACGGAAAATGTTGTGTGATTAAATTTCTTTGCTACTTTAACACTCTGATAGGCAAAGAAACATTTATATATCTTCACATATATAAATGATATAACTTGATTAAAATGCTGATATTTTTGTATTAGTAAATTATGGATCTTAGGAAATTAATTAAAAGAAATGAAAGAGGCAAGAAAAGAAGTGATCCCTTGCATAAAAAAAAACTCAACTAAAAATCAGTGGAATATAGTAGAAGAAAGTGGGTCACTTCAGTTGGTATCAGAGCTATGTTACCAAAAACATAGCAAAAAAAATAAAAAATTTCAGTAGGAATAAATTACTGAAACAATTAAATAAAAAACAAGACTAACTAGCTATGTAAATTATATAGCAAATCATGGTAGGAAGACCACCAAACTCTGGAGCAGGACCCTCTAGTGCAACACCATTGGTCAATTTGCAAGATTTGGTGAGGGCATTTAGGGAAGGAGCAGTGCAGAGGGAAGAAAATCCTCATGAGGAGTTATCTAAGCTACTGAAAACATTCTCAAATTTAGGAGGCAAGGATTTTGAAGGTACTGAAGGAGTCATGGGTGTGAAAACATGGCTAAGAACTTTGGAAAGGATATTTGCAGACATGCAAATCAATGACCAAAGGAAGAGGCAAATAGCTTCCAGAAGGTTCAAAGGAGCAGCACTAGATTGGTGAGAGGTAATCATCACAGGAAGACCAGAAAATGAGATAACATGGGATCAGTTCAAGGATATGCTTGAGGCTAGATTTGTCCCAGCAACAGCTAAGGCAATATTGCTTGAGGAGTTTATAAGATTAAGGCAAGGATCTGTGACTGAATACACTCAAAAGTTTGAGAGCTTGTCTAAGTATGGAACCATGCTCATAGGGAATAAGGAATCAAAGAATTCAAGATTTATTCAAGGACTTAATGCTGGTTTAAGTAGAGCAATGCTACCATACAAAGACAAAACATTTGATCAAGTCATAGATCTCACACTTTCTTTTGAACAACATGATAATGCAAGGGAGAAATTCAGGAACATGAGAGTTAATAACAACAACAAGAAGGGGAAAAATAGAGCACATCCTTATGACAAGAAGAATTCAGACAAGAAGGTTGAAGGAGCAACCAGTGGGGAAGTTAAGAAGAAAACTACTTGCTACAACTGTGGCAAGGAAGGACACATGAGTAATAGGTGTCAAGCAGCCAAGAAAACCCCATTCAGTTGCTATAATTGTGGGAAAGAAGGTCATATCAAAAGGAATTGCCCAGAGTTCAAGAAAGGAGCAAAGGTAGGAGCATTGGAAGGCAAAGCAAAAGCAAATGCAGTGGAAAATTCTGGACAATTGGAAGGTATACTCCTAATTAAAGATTATCCAATCTCAGTTATATATGACACTGGGGCTACACATTCCTTAATATCACAAGACATAGTAAATAAATTGGCTCTCACATGCAATTTAGATGATAAGCCTTTGTTTATTCAGAGTCCCATAGGTAGTTCTTGCATGCTAGGAATTAAATGTTTGGGAGTAAAATTAAACATAGGAGGAAATATGTTTAAATCTGATTTGTTTGTGTTAAAATATCCTGGAATAGGAATTATTCTAGGAGTAGATTGGTTGAGTAAATTCAAAGCAATTTTGAACTTGGAAAATTTTACTATTTCTTTGAAAACAGAAAATGGTAAAAATATTATAGTCATGAGTGAAATAGCCAAAACAAATTGCCTTAATCAAATGTGGAGCATGACTGAAAAAGAATTAATTCTAGAAGACATAAAAGTAATAAATGAATACCCAGATGTCTTTGGAGAGGTTATAGGAGTTCCAGAAAATAGGCAAGTTGAATTTCAGATAAGATTAATCCCAGGAGCAAGTCCTATCATCAAGAAGCATACCAGAATGCGTCCTAAAGAATTAGTGGAATTGAAACACCAATTGGAAGAATTGGAGCAGAAGGGCTTCATAAGGCCTAGTAGTTCAAACTGGGGTTCTCCAGTGGTATTTGTAAAGAAACATGATGGTACAATGAGGATGTGTATTGATTACAGGGAATTAAACAAAGTTACCATCAAGAATAAATATCCACTCCCCAGAATTGATGATTTATTTGATCAATTAAATGGAGCAAGAATCTTTTCAAGGCTAGACTTAGCCTCTGGATTCCATCAAATGAAGGTTGAGGAGGAGAGCATTAAATACACTGCATTCAACACAAGATATGGACTATATGAATTTTTAGTGATGCCTTTTGGATTGACAAAAGCACCATCCTATTTTGTAGATTTAATGAATAGGACATTTAGATATTTTCTAGATAAATTTGTAGTTGTTTTCATTGATGATATATTGGTGTATTCAAAATAAGAAGAGGAGCATGCAAGGC
Organism: Allium fistulosum; assembly: GCA_030737815.1. NCBI lineage: Eukaryota > Viridiplantae > Streptophyta > Magnoliopsida > Asparagales > Amaryllidaceae > Allium > Allium fistulosum. The sequence continues at coordinate 915,588,312 of CM060908.1, forward strand.
ATTTGCATATGGTTTTGTCAAGATTAAGAGCACATGATTTAAATGCAAAATTTACTAAGTGTACATTTTGGTAGAATGAAGTTAAATTTTTGGGACATATTATATCTTAAGAAGGGATTTTTGTAGACCCAAACAAAGTCATGGCAGTGTAATCATGGAGTAGACCCAAATCAGTGACTGAGGTGAGGTCATTTTTAGGAATGGCAGGCTACTATAGAAGGTTTATAAAAGACTTTGCAAGGATAACCATTCCATTAACCAAGCTAACCAGAAAAGAGCAACCATATGTGTGGACAGAAAAATGTGAACAAGCTTTTGAATCATTGAAGAAGGCATTGATGGAAGCTCCAGTCTTGCAAGTTCCAAAGGGAAATGAGGGATTAGTGGTTTATACTGATGCTAGTAGGTCTGGGTTAGGGGCAATACTCATGCAACATGGAAGAGTCATAGCATATGCATCAAGGCAACTCAAGCCAAATGAAACCAGATATGCCACACATGATCTAGAGCTTGCTGCCATTGTATATGCATTGAAGCTATGGAGACACTACTTGTTAGGTACTAAATTTGAATTGTTTACAGACATAAAATCACTTAAGTATTTGTTTTCTTAAAAAGACTTGAATATGAGACAACATAGGTGGGTAGAGTTTTTAGCTGCCTATGATCTTGATATATTATATACTCCTGGAAAAGCTAACAAGGTAGAAGATGCTTTGAGTAGACATCAAGCAAGATTGGCAAGCTTAATGATGACTGAATTCAAGGATTTAACAATCCTTAGTGAAGTAGAAATGAAGGAAGAAATTGGTGCATCAGACAATGTACATAGTGACATGATTGAATATGGAAAATTAAGTCTCGTCTCCTTAAGATCAACCCTGGTTGATAAAATAGGAAATATGCAGAATCAAGACACTAATTTAAAAGAAAAGAAGGACATGATATCACAAGGCATGTCAGTGGAAAATTATGAAGTTGATGATAGAGGCTACTTGAGAAAGAAAGGGAAACTCTGCATACCCAATATAGAAGAACTGAAGCAAGAGGTTATGGATGAGCATTACAAGACAAAGTACACTATACATCCAGGTGGTACAAAAATGTACCATGATCTTAAAAGAAACTACTGGTGGCCAGGAATGAAAGGGGCATTGGCAAGATATGTGGCAAAGTGTTTAACATGTCAACAAGTCAAGGCAGATTATCAAAGACCTTCAGGCTTACTACAACATCTGGAAGTGCCTACCTGGAAATGGGAAAGCATTTCAATGGATTTTGTGGATGGTTTGCCAAGAACAAGAAGAGGCAATGATAGTATTTGGGTTGTGGTTGATAGACTCACAAAAACAGCTCACTTCATTCCAGTGAATTCAAATAGAAATGCTCACAAATTAGCTCAATTATTTGTGAAGGTGATAGTGAGATTACATGGAATCCCCAAGACTATCATTAGTGATATAGATACCTTGTTTACCTCGAGGTTCTAGGGTAGCTTTCAAGAGGCTATGGGGACAGAATTAAGCTTGAGCACAGCTTACCACCCACAAACAGATGGGCAAACTGAGATTGTTAACAAGATTTTAGAGGATTTGCTTAGAGCATGTATACTTTATTTTGGAGGCAACTGGGAAGATCATCTCTATTTAGTTGAATTTGATTATAACAATAGCTATCAGTCCACTATAGGTATGGTTCCATTTGAGGCCTTGTATGGGAAGCCTTGTGTATCTCCTGCATGCTGGATCGAGACAGGTGGAAGAGTGTTGCTTGGACCAGAACATGTGAAAGAGACCTCTGCAAGGATTGAACTTGTAAGGTAGAGAATGAGAGCAGCACAAGAGAGACAAAAAGCCTATGCAGATAAAGGGAGAAGGCCAGTGGAATTTGAAGTGGGAAATTATGTATTTCTCAAAGTTTCACCAATGAGAAAAATATTAAGGTTTGGCAAGGCAGGAAAATTGTCACCAAGATATATAGGGCTATATGAAATTATTCAAAGGGTAGGATCTTTGGCTTATAAGTTGAAATTGCCAGAGGAATTGAGTAATATACATGATGTATTTCATGTATCTCAATTAAGAAGATGGGTGCATGATAAGGAGACCATTCTGAAATCACCTACATAAGTTGAAGTTTAAGAAAATATGGTTTATAAGAAGGAACCAGTGGGTATTGTGGCTAGAGAAGAAAAGAAATTGAGAAATAAAATAATTAAATTGGTTAAAATTCAGTGGAGTTTAGATGAGAGTGATTGTACATGGGAGACTGAAGATTGGATGAAAGATAAATATCCTAATCTATTTTCTGCTTAAAGGTATGCCTAATATTATGATAAGCTTAAACATTACTTATGTATGTTTGATTGGTTTTGAATGCATGAGTTTCTGAAATTTCTGAAATGAAATTATGCTTTGTATACATTTTGATGGAAATGTATGAGAAAAATAATTGTGGGACACAATTCCTTTTAGGAGGAGAGTATGTGAAGACCCAAATTATTGAGGTAAAAATAATTTTATAAAAATGAGTTAATGGAAAATATTCAAAGAATAAAATAAATTGAAAATAAATATCAAGAATGAGTGAAATAAATAAGGAAGAGGATAGTTGTTTTCAGTAAATAATAATGAGGAGAAAATAAATTCAATAAATAATAATGAGAAAGAAAATAACTAAGTATGAATAAGTTTTATATTCACATATCTTATATATATATATATTGCATATAAGTACCCAGAGGAGTATAGAGTGATAAAATAAACTTTTATGATGATTAAAATATATGAAACCTGATTAGTATTATATAGGTATAAATACATTTTATAATCAAGAGAAAACAAATGGCTTGAAACATTAGCAAGGAATTAATTGATAAAAAGATATATATATATATATATATATATATATCTGTGTGAACATTTCAGATTTGTCTTAAGAAAATAAATAATGTAGATAAGTCAGATGAAAATAGTGTGTAGATGAAACATGCAAATGGCATGTACACAGAAAAAGAAGAAAAGCAACTGAAATACCCGAAATGGAATCAAAAAGAAAATGGCATATTTAGCCATAAAAACATTTACAAAATTCTCTTATTTGTGTGGGGATAAAATGGGTTTTTCACTCCACTAAAACCCTAGTTAAATGTTTTAGAAATGAAAGGAAAGGCAACAGTTATTTTTGAAAACAGAAAGATATTTTTAGAAAATAAAAAGAAGAGCAAACTCACACTGTTTTCAAGTTAGAGCATTCTCGGGGAAAGAAGAAGGAAGGTGAGTGATTAATCATCTTATAAGATTTAAGGCATTAAGACCCAAGTTAAGGGCAGCCATATTACTTATATAAAACCATATTGTTGTGAAGTGGCTGTTGCTTGTGTGGTTCAAGTTCATCTTTGTTTTGCTGATTTTAGTGTGTAGTTCATTTGCATATTTGTATGTTTTCTTTTCTTCTTTCTGGACTTTGTTTTTATATTAGGCCGTGTTTGTTTGGGCCATCTTTTCTCTTTTGTATATATACTCTCTCGTTCACTTTTGTTTGTTGTTCAGAAATAAGAAAATTGGTTTGAACTTCTTTTCCCTCTTCAATATCATAACATGGTATCAGAGCAATCTCGATCCAAGCAATTTAATTAGATCGAGTTCTTCTTCATCGATTCGAGTATTGCCATGGCAGAAAGCAAATCAGTTATGGATGTGATGCCGGTGATGTCAAAGATCACGGATCATAAATTGGGGGATTCAAATTATTTTGATTGGAGCAAAACTATTCGCTTGTATCTTAGGAGTATTGACAAGGATGACCATCTCCGAAAGGATCCACCGAAGGAAGATTCAGAGGACAAGGATGATCAGATCTGGCTTAGAGATGATGTACGGTAATTTCTTCAAATTCGAAACACTATTGATGTCAGTGTTATTAGTTTGATAAATCATTGTGGATTTGTTAAAGAGTTAATGGATTATCTGGAGTTCTTATATTCAGGGAAAGGAAATTTAAGTAGAATGTATGATATTTGCAAATCATTTTATCGAGCTGAAAAACAAGATCTGACACTAATGAACTACTTTATGAATTTTAAGAAAACTTATGAAGAATTCAATCTATTGCTTCCAATTAGTTCAGATGTGAAGATACAACATCAACAACGAGAGCAAATGGCGATTATGAGCTTTCTTGGAGGTCTTCCACCTGAATATGAATCAGCTAAAGCACTAGTGTTATCTGGATCTGATGTTACATCATTGCAGGAGGTGTTTAGTCGAATCTTGAGATCAGATAGTTTGAATGCACAAAATACTCAAGTTGGTGTATCTAATAGTAGTGCTTTAATGAGTCAAAGGAATCAGGGTGATGCAAGTAGATTTGTACCAAATCAACATACACAGTCTGAAAACCGTGTGATAAATCCAAATATGTGTACATATTGTAAGAAGCTTGGTCACAAATATCATAATTGTTGGAAGCTACAAGCAGCTAGGCAAAGGCAGAATAATGGATCAAATAATAAATGGCAAAACTCATCAAATCAAATGGCAAATGTTGTAAAGAAGAATGATGATGGTTCTGTTCTTATTTCAGCTGATGAGTATGCAAAATTCTCTGAATACAAGGAAGAGTCAAAGAAGAGCTCTAATTCGGTTTCAACTGTTGCCAAATCAAACAAGTGGGTTATTGATTCAGGAGCAACTGATCATATGTCAGGTAATCCACACCTTTTCTCACTTTTTCAGAATGATAAATCTACTCAGAATATTACACTTGCTGATGGGTCTTTATCTAACACCAAAGGAACTGGATTTGTATGTGTTACATCACAACTATCATTGAACTCAGTTTTGTATACACCAAACCTTGCATTTAATCTATTGTCTGTTAGTCAATTAACTAAAAGGTTGAATTACTGCATATCCTTTTACCCCACACATTGTGTATTCCAGGAATTGACAACCAAGCAGATTATTGGTAAGGGGCAAGAATCAGAAGGTTTATACATTTTGGATACTTTGTCATCAACTCCTATTGCATGCACGAGCATTAATCAAGCACTCAAAGAACACTGTCAGTTAGGCCATCCTTCTTTACCTGTTTTCAAGAAATTGTGTCCACAATATAATTCAATACAATCTTTAGAATGTGAATCATGTCAATTTGCAAAGCATCATCGTCTTAGTTCAAGTCCAAGAATAAATAGAAGGGCTAATTCTATGTTTGAACTTGTACATTCAGATATTTGGGGGCCTTCTTCTATTGTATCAAAACCTAGTTTCAAATATTTTGTTACTTTCGTAGATGATTATACTCGTGTCACTTGGTTGTTTATTATGAAGAATAAATCAGAGTTGTATTCTATTTTTTGCAAGTTTTGTGCAGAAATTAAAACACAGTTTAATTGTACAATTAAAACGTTGAGAAGTGACAATGCTAAAGAGTATACAACAGAGTTATTTCATACATTTATGAGCAACAATGGTATGATTCATGAAACATCATGTGTAGATACAACATCAGAAAATGGTGTAGCGGAGAGGAAGAATAGGCATCTTTTAGAAACAACTAGAGCTTTATTGTTTCAAATGAATATGCCTAAGTGTTTTTGGGTAGATGCAGTGTCCACAACATGTTTTCTAATAAATAGGATGCCTTCATCTGTGTTAAATGGTGATATCCCATATAAGCTGTTACTTCCTAATAGACCCTTATATCCAATCAAACCAAGAATGTTTGGGAGTACATGTTTTGTTAGAGATGTAAGGCAACAATTGTCTAAACTTGATCCGAAATCAATCAAGTGTGTCTTTGTTGGATATTCTCGAGTGCAAAAGGGTTATAGATGCTATTGTCCTAGTCTTGATAAGTATTTAGTGTCTATTGATGTAACATTTCATGAAGATATTCCGTATTTTAAATCACCACAAGAACCAACTAAATCTGTTCAACCAGAAAATGAAGTTTTTCTCATTTATTCACATAGTGATATTGCTCAAGAGAATGATCCACCAGAAAACCCTATTGATAATTCTGCACCAGTTCATGATCCAATCCCCTATGTTAACCCAAAACTTGATCTACCTATTGCACATAGAAAAGGGAAACGATAGTGCACATATCCTATATCTTCATATGTATCATACAATCACTTACCTTCTACCACTTGCTTATTCCTTAAATCATTGGACACTGTTTCTACACCTAAGACAATTAATGAAGCATTATCTAGTCCAAAATGGTATGCTGCAATGGTTGAGGAAATGGATGCTTTAAAACTTAATAAAACATAGGACTTGGTTACTTTACCTGGTGATAAGAAAGCAATTGGTTGTAGATGGGTATTTTCGGTTAAGATAAATCCAGATGGGACTATTGCTCATTATAAAGCTAGACTCATTGCAAAAGGATATGCTCAAGTTTATGGAGTTGATTATCTAGAGACATTTTCTCCAGTTGCTAAGTTGACTTCTATCAGACTTTTTATTTCACTTGCTGCTGTTCAGAATTGGAAGTTACATCAATTGGACATCAAGAATGCCTTCTTACATGGTGATCTTCAAGAAGAGGTGTATATGCTGCAGCCTCCTGGATTCATCACTCAGGGGGAGAATGAAATGGTATGTAAACTTAATAAATCTTTGTATGGTTTAAAACAAAGTCCTAAAGCTTGGTTTGGAAAGTTTAGTGTAGCTATTGAATCATTTGGAATGACCAAAAGAAAATTTGATCATTCAGTCTTTTATAAGAACTCTGCAGCTGGAATTATTCTACTAGTTGTATATGTGGATGACATTGTTATAACAGGAAATGATGAAGTGGGAATCTCTTCACTTAAGGTTTTCATTCATACACAATTTTATACAAAGGATTTAGGGGAATTGAAATATTTTCTGGGTGTTGAAGTTACAAGAAATGAGAATGGAATATTTCTATCTCAAAGAAAGTATACTCTTGACTTGTTAAGTGAAACAGGGAAATTGGGTGTTTGACCAAATAACTCACCAATGATGCCAAACAGCAATTTAGCAATGGATGGAGAACCATTCGAAGATCCAGAAAGGTATAGAAAGCTTGTGGGAAAACTGAATTATCTTGTAGTGACAAGACCAGACATATCATATTCTGTTAGTGGGGTTAGTCAATATATGGCATCACCAAGTAAACATCATTGGAAAGCATTAGAGTATATTTTGGGATATTTGAAGAGAACTGCAGGGCAAGGAATTATGTACTCGAATCATCACCATATTAGAGTTGAGTGTTTCTCTGATGCTAACTGGGCAGGCTCAAAACTGGACAGAAAATCTACTTCTAGCTATTGTGTGTTTGTAGGGGGTAATCTAGTTTCATGGAAGAGTAAGAAGCAAAGTATAGTGGCTCGATCAAGTGCTGAATCAGAATATAGGGCTATGTCTAAAGCAGTTTGTCAAATTATGTGGGTTGATCATCTTATGACTGAAATTGGTTTGCAGGTTGAAAAACCAATAGTATTAAATTGTGATAATCAAGCTGCTCTATACATTGCATCGAATCCAGTGTTTCATGAAAGAACCAAACATATCGAAGTTGATTGCCATTTTATTCGTGAAAAGATTCAGTAGGGTGTTGTTTGCACCAAGTATGTTCGAAGTGAAGAGCAGGTGGCTGACATTCTGACCAAGGCATTAGACGGAAGACGAGTTGGTTACTTATGTGGCAAGTTGGGCATGATAAATCTATATGCTACAACTTGAGGGGGAGTGTTGTGAAGTGGCTGTTGCTTGTGTGGTTCAAGTTCATCTTTGTTTTGCTGATTTTAGTGTGTAGTTCATTTGTGTATTTGTATGTTTTCTTTTCTTCTTTCTGGACTTTGTTTTTATATTGGGCCGGGTTTGTTTGGGCCATCTTTTCTCTTTTGTATATATACTCTCTCGTTCACTTTTGTTTGTTAAGTTTAGAAATAAGAAAATTGGTTTGAACTTCTTTTCCCTCTTCAATTTCATAACACATATCATGTTTTTGTTTAATTTTATTCTCTGAATAAATAAATGTTGATCATGGTTAGTGTTTTGGCTGAGTCTTTGGTTGATGTTTTGATCTGTTTTGATTGTTTTGGTTAATGCTTTCAAAAGACAAACACCCTGATCACAGAAATGGCTTCTGTAACTTATAATCTACTTTTTATATGGGAATGAGATAAACATTTTTACTGAGAAATAGGGTACTAATGAAGAATGAAGTAGGCAGTGTGAATAAGGAGATTCATGCTTATGTCTAGTTCATTTTAAAAATGATATGAACAATGCAATATTATATATATATATATATATATATATATGTGCTGATTTGTTCAAATCACAAGTCAATAAGTTTTTATGGGTTTTTCTCAAAAACCTTACCCTATGTTCACAGTAAAATAAACGCAATGTTTTATATGACTTCACCAGATTTATGTAAGAAATGGGAATATTATTGGAAATAAATTTATGCAAGTCTTAGAAAATATGATTGAATAAAAATAACTTTAAAATGGGATGTGGTGTTTTACATGAATACTTTGTATGTCTGGCTGAAACCCCTGAGTGAGTTTAGTACTCTCCGATTTATGAAAGTAAGAAAAAAAGGAATAGGAAGCATTTAAAGAATTAATAAAATTCTCCTGAAAGAAAAATGAGAATGGTCTCTAGATTATAAAGCTAATCTTGGAGTAGTGCCTTGATCTATTCATCGTTAGGTGGATGATGGGTATGTGCATGACTTGTTTAAGTCATGTAGGCCTCTGTGTAAAGGGTTAACAGAATTGAGCCCCTTTGCAATGCACACATGGTGTTCAATGGCAAGAGTTAAGACCAAATAAATGATAAATGGGGATTGAGAAATTGAGCTATGGAATTAAGGGAGTCAATCCATAGGAGTATATGTACAAATAACTAAATTGTGTTGATGAATGAATACTTGTGTGTATGTATGTTAGTATGAGCTTATATGTATATATATATATATATATGTACCCAGATTTTTGTATGAATCTAAATAAGTATCAAACATATGAGTCTCTGCACAGAGTTTAGTAATTATAAGTTATTTATAAACTATGATTTCACTCATACCAAAATATATTTTCTGACCCTATTTGTTGCCTTTGCAATCTTTGGGGTGTCTCATTGTGATTGAGGCAGTTCAAAGTTTTGCTGCAGGGAAAGATGCTTGAGTAGATTGCTTGTATGGATGTTTGAAGAACTTGCTGGTTTTAAAATGCTATAGAGAAGTAGAAGTTTGATTGTAATAAATAATCTAGGCAAACTCTCTTATGTTTTGTGTATTTCCAGGATTGATACTTGTTTGTTTTCTTGAAAAGAACATGTAAATGGAAAAAAAACTTAAGTATCATATGTGCTTGTGAGTTGTTGATTCAAGTAGTAGACTCTGGAAATAATCCAGAGGATCATAAAAGGGAGAACATGCCATTTAATTTGATATGTGGATGTGTTCCCCTTGGCATGTTTGCTATATTTCAGTTATAAAGTTTAAGTTGTTTTTGAATAAATATGTGCCAAAATATTGAGAGGATGAGTTGAACATGGTCTTGGCTAACCAGTAAGGCTTGTACATGTCTTGTAATTGATAGAAGTACATGCAAAAGCTTGAAGCCATAGTCTTCAAATTCCTAAAGCAAACAAGACCATAGAGCAAGCTAATTCGAAATGCAACTAAATCCTATGGTATGTCTGGAACAAGAGTAGGATTATATTACCATAAAACCAGAAAATCATAAGTATGTAAGGATTTAGGAATTGGAATTGATAAAATCTGGAACTGACTTAAATAGGAAACTGAAGTAGCAAGTCAGAAAATAGGGATAAACAATATAGACTTAAACAAGAATGTAGAGTTATTTTGTTGAGTGTATAAAAATCCAGAACAGCACACTCTATATGCTTTTAGCCAGAAAAATGCAAAGACCTTTCTAAAATAATATTCAACACTATTTCCAATCTAAATATCAAAAATCTGTATGACCTTCAGATTAGTTTACAACTGTATTACTCACATGATCATTACATGCTTCATGAACCTGGATATGTGCATTTTGCTGACCTGAATTGCTTGTGCATGTTTTGTGCATGTTTATGTTTGAACAAACCAGTGATCCATAGATCAAACCAAGTTTGAAAATGTTTTATCACTCTAAAAACAACATGTATGAATTTCTGAATTCCAAAGATCTATTACATGGGTTATATATCCACAAATTAATCAATCTGGTTTAATAGAATAAACTGGAAAATGAAGAAGAGAATAATAGGTGCTAATACTTGAAAAATGTATTAGTCAATCTTGAGTCATTCCAAGATGAAAATATATGAAAATGTATTAATTAATCCTGAGTCAATTAAGGTAATAACACTTGAATCCTGTATTAGTCAGTCTTGAGTCAAATAAAAGATTAAATTGTAGAAATAGCTATGTGACATAAGACCTTTCAATTATGGAAAATGTTGTGTGATTAAATTTCTTTGCTACTTTAACACTCTGATAGGCAAAGAAACATTTATATATCTTCATATATATAAATGATATGACTTGATTAAAATACTGATATTTTTATATTAGTAAATTCTGGATCCTGGGAAATTAATTAAAAGAAATGAAAGAGGCAAGAAAAGAAGTGATCCTTTGCTTAAAAAAAACTCAACTAAAAATTTGTGAAATATAGTAGAAGAAAAGTGGGTCACTTCACGAGCATGATTTATCGGTGCACCACGAATCACCGTAGCAATGCAGCCGAAGGTTTAAGTACCTTCAGAGAAACAATTCAGTATAATATTTACGAATCTCCGTAATATTTATAACTGATTATTGCTCTGCCGTTGCCTAGACACCAAGAAATTAAATTGTTCAAAGGAGACAAATTGTTAATATATAACTAAAAGTTATCGATGTCTAATCGTTGTTATTAACCAAAATCTAGGATGAAATGCAAAGCTGAAATTAAACGTGTATTAACAATGCAACTACAAATGAATTTTTTTTAAATATATGCAAGCAAACAATAATGCAAGGCAAATAAAAACAATAGATATAGCAAGCAAGCAGTATTTTTTTGTCCAAGCAAGGCGCAGTAATTATTTTTGGCAAGCCAAGCAAAGCAAGGGACTCCTCCAATCTGCTTTGGCAACCTTAAAATAAAAATAAAGTATATATGTACAGTTATATATATATATATCAAAGAAGAAACTAAATCAAAACAAAACAAGTGAAAGCAAAATAAACAACACAAATTGAAAATCAAACAAATTGAAATTTGTTTTTTTAGAGATGAAAAACTAAAAGAATTGGAAAATCAAAACAAATAAAATCAATTGAAACAAAACAATTCACACCTTTTTTTTGGGGTTAAAAACAAATTAAAGAAAACAAAAGAAAAACAAATATATTTTTTTGTAAGGAACTAAAAACAAATGAATCTAACCAACATGGCTTCTTCATTTTTTTATATCAAAGACCAACTCAACTCGACTTGGAAAGTAGCAATTTTTTTTGGAGTAGAACAAAAGCAATTTAAACAACACAAAATTAAAACAGACAAAAGAAAATAAAAAACAAGAAGCTCACTCACTACACTTATAACCCGGCCCGTTCTGAAAACAACCCACTTACTCCCCGTTTTGAAAACAAAAGAAAACAACCCACTTATAAAAAAAATGATCGCCTTTCCTCTTAAAAAAAACGATTTCTCTTGATTGCAAAAACGTGTCGAATCGATGAAGTGGAGGACGATTGTTGTTCGATTGCAAAAACGTGTTGATTGTTGTTTGATTTGGAGTTGCTGGAATTAAAGTTCGGGTTGCTCATACGCGATGAAGTGGGGTCATTCGTGGTTCGTGGCTCGATTTGGGATGGAGTTTGAAGTTGAAAGGGTGGTCGCGGCGATTTTGTGGTGGGTTCGATTTCGATTGCGGCTGGAGATGAGCGATGGAGTTTCGATGGGAGGTTGATCGAGAATTGCGGGTGAGTCGATTAGTTTGCAAGTGGCTTCTGGTCTGGTAATTTCTGTGATTGTCGTGGTTTCGCGATTTTGGGTTCGACTGCAGTTTGTTATTTGGGAAAAGATTCTATGGGAATGAATGGCGAGGCTGTTGCAGTTTGATATGTGGAGTGTTGACGTTCTACTGTGTTGCTGGGTCGCTGGAAGATGGGTAGAAGGTAAAGGCAAAAGGTGGGCGGGGATGGTTAGTGTATGGAAATGTTTGAGGCTGTTGTTTGTGAAACTGCAGATGTTTGTATTATGCTTGAAGTTTGTAGTTTGCAGTAGGATTCAGTGGCTACTTGTATGCAAGAGGGAGGGTGTTTCTGGTGGATGGGGTATTTGTTTGGTTGTGTGAGAAGTGATGAAGTTGGAACAATAATGAGCAGAGGATGGTATGGTATGGAAGGGCAGTGCAGTAGAAATTTTTTGATGTTTGTTGTTGGATGTCTGTTAGAAGCTGTTTGTTGTGGTGTTGTCTGTGAAGTGAAGAATGTGATGGTTTGACAGTTGAGATGAAGTCAGAGTTGCTATCAATTGTGTGCGATGAAAGAAGTTTGTATCAGAGGAGTAGTTGTTGATATGTTAGAATGGAGTGGAGTTGCTTGGTAGCAGCAGAAGGTGTACAGTGTGCAGTTTTGTTGCAAATTTGGTGATCGAGCGAACTGCTATGGGCAGTGAAACAGTGACTTGTTTGATATGATGGTGCAGGAGGTGATGGAAACTGTGGAGTGAATTGAAGTGGGGAGTAACAGTTAGAAGTGGGTGGTTGTTATGAACTGTTGCAGTGGTTAAGTTTGGATATGCACAGTCAGCAATATGAATTGGTGAATTGTATGGAGTGAATATGTCTGATTGCAGTAAAGCTCGGGGGATGTATAGATAGGCAGTAGAGTTGCTGTGTGCAGTAGAGTTGATTGAAATAGAGGATGTAAAGGGTAACAGTTGTGAATAGCCAGAGCTACACAGTGCACAATAGAATATTGACAGAAGGGAAGATGGACTGTATACAATGCACACAACAGAGAGTTTAAATTGTATTGCAAATGAAATTTGTAAAGTGAAATTTGTAAACAGAAAAAATTGTAAATGTATTGCAAAAGAGAAGATTGAAATGGAATATATTTTTTTTTTCCAGATGAAATAGTGTAAGATTTTTTTTAGTCGAATATGCAATGCAAATGCAAAATAGAAAACTAGAAAAACATGCACACACACAAAATGTCACAAAAATCACACACACAAACACACAATTTTTTTTTAAAATAAAATGCAAATGAACACACAAAACAAACACACAATAAAATCAAACAAAAATAATTCGAAAAATAGAAAATCAAATCAAAACAAATTCCCCGGCAACGGCGCCAAAGACTTGTTTAACGGCGGAATTTCTATTGAATTATAAAACCGTCTAAAAAATTATAATAAAATTTATACTGCAAGCGCACGGTGTACGATTGTAGCACGTATGTGAGTACGGGTCGATCCGTATGGAATTTTTGATTTTAAATTTCTATTCAGTCAAATTAACCAAAGATATAGAGTGATTAGCTAAAAAAATGAGAAAATTGACAAAGGAGGATTGATAAAAATATGAGAGTGTTAAGACAATTTGGAGGTAACTTTCACTCTCTAGATCACATTGTTCAACAAATTATGAAATTATGATCTCTCTTTTTTGGTCAGTAGTTAGTTTAATTGATGTGTTTATCATAAGTATGGCCTATTTGTGCTATTAATTAGCTCAACATAAGCCATCAAACTATAACACACCCCTTAAACAACTTTTAACTCTCATGAAAAATGACAAGTTGAAAATGAAATTTATTTTAAGCATGGCCTATTAACTATTGTTTAGAAATATATGCCATCAAATTTGTATTTCAACATTCACTTCATTACCATCATCATATGTAGATGAAGTGGTAATTATTGTTTGTGATTGTATAAGCATAGCATATTTGTTATGAACATAGACTATCAAATTCAACATAAAACAATAAATCACATCAACATTCATTTAAGCACAAAAGAGATCAAAATTATCACAATGTTGAAGCTACATGATTGGAGGCTTCACTACCCCTAAATTGAAGGGATTAGCCTCTCATTTGTGTTATCATATCAACACAAGTAGAATGCAACATGAAACACAAAAAGAAGAGGAAAAAGAGCTAAATGAACAAGAAATAAAACTAATCTACTTGCATTAAAATCAAACTACACTACTAGCATGAAAGGAAGTAAATAAGAAAATAAAAGAGCAATATATTAAAGTTGCATAAAAACAATTACATGAAAGAAATGGCTAAGTAGCCATGAAATGAAGAGAAGAGCTTTTATTTATTTTCTAAGCTAAAAAGTAACTAAGAGGAAGAGGAGGGTTACATGAAGATATGGGGTATTTATACAAGTTAGAAACCCTAATTTATTTTTTTGGGGAATGCCCAAAATACCCCCTTAGGAAGTGTGGTGGCCAAGTAATCATTATCATCATATAATCATCCATGAAGTATGCATGAAGATTTAATGGCCTTTTAGCATGTGCATTAGCTCCTAAGTGTAAATTAAGGTAGGTGGGTAAGTGAGGTCCTCCATGATCTTGGTTTTGAATTATTTCCATCTTCATTTGTTATCTTCACTCTTGTGTATGCATATATCAGCATGAAACCACTTGTAAAATTCACTAAAATTCCTACAAAACAACATAGAAAATTCCAATTAAATTTTAACAAATTAATAAATGCACAAAAATGACCATTTTACCCCTATATGAAGATGAATATGTGACAATTTGAAAATAATTTGAATTTAGTTTAAACAAGTTAAAATACCCAATATGATCATTTATTTAATTTAAATAGATTACATATGGTGGTAAAAATATGCACATTTACATGCACATCACTAACCTCTCCCTTGGACTTAACCTTAGGATAGACAGTTCAACCGTACAACATTCCACTCTACAACTGCTTCCAAAACATAGAACTTGTATTTCCATTTTGAAGTGGTTTTCGATAAGTATACACTTATTCGATCCTAGACACTTCAAAACTAATTGATGAATTTTCGGTTAATCCAATTCCGATTCTATAAGAAGTAAATGAACGATATAAAGGAGTCCTCCTTGGGGGATCTTTTATATATATACATTCTCAAAGCAAAAGACGATTCATATGAATGAGTCCTCCCTAGGGGATCTCATACCGTATCAATACGTGATTCTTACATATACTTCCAAACTTAATTTGGTCAAATTCGATAATCGAATAATCGACTATGTAGCACAAAATAGAAAAGATGCATATGGAAACCAAATCTCGTATACTTTTCACATTTCTGACTTTCTTAATTTATACCATCCCTCAGCCAAGAGTGAAGCTGATAGGTTAGGGTAATGTTTGCTTCTAAACCCTACATGAACAACATTCTTAACACTCACAGATAGAATAAATCTACTTTTTCGGCTTTTAGTGCTAAGTACACAATTAAATACTTTCCGCAAACAAGTAAATGCTAAAGAATGATTAAGTCACACCAACGACGATTAAATCACATAAACAACTTCTAATCCATTTTTATATTTATTTCGTTCTTTTAATAATTAAAACCTCCTTATAAATATTTGTGTATATATTTAAAATACCTTTAGAAAAGATATATACATGCATACTACCATTTCACTATTCATTTCTACTCTTTCACTATTCATCTCTACTCTTTCACCATTCATTTCTACTCTTTCACTATTCATTTATACTCTTTTCAATACTTAGAAATGTATTCATATGTTTATCTCAAATGCTATAAGAATATTCACAAACCTTAAACTAGATTTCACATTTACAAAAGTATAATTAAATGGGTTAAAAACAAATGTTATTAAAACATTATTGCTATTACCCCTCCTATTTCTGATTAAAAGAATCTCCTCATCTAACTTGCATGCTTTCCAATTTTTCCCATCACTTCCCCTTACTAAATTCCTAAACTACCCCTCTTCATAAAATATCTACCAAATACATCATGCATGGAATCATCTATAATTAATTAACCATGAATGGAAAAATATTTATAGTTTCTAATTAATTACATTTACATATTGCAAAATGTTCGAACAACTTCTATCGAGGAAAAAAGCTATTTATCGATAAAACAATTTCCGATCACATTATCAGTATTTCTTCGAACAATTTATTTTTGTAAACATTTTGAAAAAGATGATTACCATCATTAGTCATTAATTAAAAGTGGGTTAAAAGGGTTATAAAATCAATTTAATCACATTAAGTGCATGATTCAAATAGTTAAATAATTTAGATATTTAAATACGAAGTGTTCGAAATTACGAGTCATTACATTCTCCCTTACTTAAATATTTCATTCTCAAAATTCCAACACGACCAATTATCAAAATAAAAAAGCACACAAACACTTAACAGTGTTCAAAATTTACTAGCAAGCAAAGCCCATGGTTTGCCCAGGTTCAAAAACCATCTCATTGCACAAGGACGATAAAAAATCTACTAAGCGTGCCTTACGCTCAACAGCCTCGGGTTATTACTTTGACGATTATTCATGCTACATCAGAACAAATCGGAGAGTCATTCCCTGAACTCTCCATAAGCCAATATAACATAGTATGCATATACTTACGCCCATACAATACATGTGATGACCGCCCTACACCTTCGATTCTCAAATAAGGCTGTTGGAGCATCCTGCCAATATAGGGTGATTGTCAAGAGAATGAAAAGAAGTAAAGATGAGGAATATAAGAGAAGAAAAGAGAAAGAAAATATCAAACAATCACATAACCTATCGTATATCTCACAACGCATCGAATAAAATATAATAGTCGTCACAGATATAAAACAGGCAAGATGATTATAACCGAATTAACCATAAAACCAGAGTACACAGATCTATACAGTTATTTAGAATAGTAATAGAGTTTATGCAACTGATAAATAAACTCAACTGATAAACTATCTACTAATAGTATGTCAAAAATTGTCAATGCTTCATAGTGTCGCACAATGGAATAAGCAATAATAAGCTCAAAATATAGATATGAGAAAGTGTCACGTCCCACTAGTCCATCTGCACAACTCCATGTGCCGTTTACACCTGCTATCTAGCCTACATATTTAAGGGTACCCAAGATAATAAGAAGCAAAGCATAAAACCTCGAGTCAGACAACAACCTGGTGTGAGTGAGAAACAATCTCAAAATACTATGAAAGTTGATATATGAAACACCCCACACCCCTTATTATACCCGAAATGGACACACTAAAGGATATGGTGCGTTATAGGTATAGCTAAAAACTTTATAGAGACTAAGATTCACAAGAAAAATAAATAAAATAGCGAAAACATTTAAATAGTAACTCATTAAAATTAAACTTCATAAATAAGTCATAAAACCAAGTATGTCTCAAAATACCAAATACACATGTCTTTATGAAAAATACCATCTCAGTCACAACATTAGAGTACATAAAATCATAAAATCATCCCTCTCATCAAGTACCAGTACATCCCAAAAGTCAAAAGGAAAGAAAGCTGAAAAAGAAGAATACATGCAAAATCTCCATGAATATCTCTCCAAGAAAGCTGAAATCTACTGTCCCTGCCTCTGCTGGTCTAAGGGGGTAAAAGGGGAAAATAGAGGAGTGAGTTAGACTAAAAGTCTGGTGAGTGACAGTAACTACTAGTATTTTTAAGCAAGGTAAAGATAATAGACTTAGCAACAGTTCTAGTATGAAAGGAAATAAAGAGAAAGATAAAGCTGGAATAAAATACTGTTTAATTATTTGCTTTGCTAAGATAGTTTTGATTGGATTGTTTGCACTTTTCTAAAACTGCTTTGATTAGGCTGAAATCCCAATCCTAGTTTAATTAGGATGAAATTCTAATTCTACCTTTTTGATCGGCCTTCTATCTCTGTTGTGCCATTGTGAGCTAATCCCATCATGTGGGTCCCGTAGCAAAAGGACATGTTTAGCGCTTTGGGACTCAATAGTGACTTATATCCCTACTTCGAGGCTGCACGCTCGGCCACCGTCGGCTTGCACTATCTACTGCACCATCTTTTGACCTCTTATGTACTTGCTTCAGCATAAGCATATCCAGCCTCACTTGATCTCTTGTGAGACCATCAGTACTAGTATGAAAGTGAAATGTTGTCGGATACGGGTCCTAACAAACAAAATCTAGTTGCGTCCCTTGCCCAAATCCCCTGATTTGAGCTTCTATCTATTGACCACTTATTTGCCATTACTTCAGCATAAGTGTGTCCCAGCCTCACCTAATTTATTGTGAGACCATCAGTTCCTGACTGAAGGGGAATGCTGCCGGCACGGGTTTTACTTCTATCTTTGCTTATTAATTTAGTGTAAGTTTTAAAATAAGCCTCTTCTATTATTTCTGCTCTGTTTTCTTATTAACTTAATCTAAGTCTTAAAATAAGCCTCTTCTGTTATCTCTGCTATACTTGCTTATTAACTTAACTCTAAGTTTTAAAATAAGCCTTTTCTGTTATCTCTAATTATAACCTATGTGTTATAATTTTGCTTATTAACTTAACCTAAGGTCATAGTTTTAAAAATAAGCTTCTTCTGCTATTTCTTCTATTTTCTCTTTTTAGTTATAATTACATGTTATAACTATGCTTGCAAATGTCTTAAATTTGCCTATTGCAGTGAATGTCCAATTTATTACAGTTCTTCTTACTTTACATCAAATATATGTAAATTTAGTGTTCTTATATTTTAGTCCATATTAGCGAATTATACTCTTTTATTTATTCTATTCACGGGAAAAAGAATAAAAAAAGAAACTAACATTTACAAACTGAATTTCAGCTAAAAAGGAATAGATGTAAATAACAATAAATGATTGTAAATAATTGGGAAAAATGTAAATAACAGTAAATAATTGCAAATAATTGAAATAAAATATCTAAGAGAAAATAAATTGGAAAGCAAGTCTAAAATTTACTTAAAAATAAACTGTAAATAAACTTGCATAATGGTTATCCCAAAATTGTAGAAAAACTACACCTATTGGAAACCCTATTATTTTAAATTACTTCAAAATCTAAAATAATTACTTAAACACTCACCTATGGTCCTTAGCTCTTTTCCTTGGCCTTCCCGGATCCACTTCTAGGGTATAAAATATTTTAATTAAAAAGGTCTTCTCTTTGGAAAAATATTCCTTTTAGGGTCTAGCCTCAGGCAATGAACCTAGATGGAGAAAATCTGAATGAGAAAAATAGCTAGGCCTAGGGTCTTATTTATAGTGTCACTTGGGGATCTCAAGCCATTGGATTTGAAGATTAAATTTGGTGCAACCACGTTATAGGCTCGCTGGGAACCGTTGGATGGAAGCATGAACACATAGGATCGAATTAAAATAGAAAACACGTCATTTCTTCATCTGGACGAAAGCTCGTCCAAATGCTTTGGCGGGTCGACCAACTTGTCAACCTTCATAAGCTAGGGGTCGACTTATAGGTCGACCCAACTATAGGGAAGGTCGACCATAGGGTCGACCTGACCTATATATATTTTATTATTATTATTATTATTTTCTTTTTCTTCGTTTTCTTTTTTAATTTGTATCTCCTTCGTTCTAGCTTGGATTTTGACAATCTATATATGGAAATTGACCAGAAAATTACCAAAGACACAATGGTGAAACTCCCGTGGCTCAATTCTGATAATTTTACAAAGTTATTTTATTATTTAATTAATTCGTTAATTAATTACTATAGCTTAAATTTTGGGTTGTTACATTCTCCCTTCCTTAAAGGATTTCGTCCCCGAGATCTCCAAGGATAGAAGAATGAAATAAATATTTTCATCCTAGTTCTACAACCAACTACTCAACCATCATTCATTACATCCATTGTCCTTAAGTTTTTCTAATGCAATTTATGATATATATATATATATATATATATGCAAATAGTGTGGTGTCAATGTCCCTAACTAATGCAAAAGATTAGGCATCCACTGATTCAGTCGACCTCCTTTTTATGCAATCATGTCCGTGCTATGTATCTAAATGAATGCAAATTTCCTGATGATAACTGATAGTTCTATATGCGTGCTACAATCATCATCCAAATGCAACAATCATATGATAATCATCCATTTATAGCAACCATGGAATAAAAATGCAAATGCGCACACATCCATATGCATATGCTTTAGTGACCTAGTTAGGCCGATCCCTAAGAGATAATAGTGCCTAGTGTATATATATGCGTCCATTAGCATCCACTAGCAAACACTTGCAACTACTAGTGTCCAACATACATAACATGTTTTGGTAACATGTTTACATTCAGTCCTACCATCCATAGGTTAAGTCCTAAGATCTACCCTCCCAAAGGATAATAAAGGAAAGAACCTATTCAATACTAAAGATGGAAACAAGAAATTCAAAATTCATCATCAAGGAGATGTGGATAAGAGGTGCATATTCTCTCCTAATCAAATCAATCTTCTCCAAAGTCTCTTTAACCATGTCGGGACCAAGTAGCAATCTCTCTGTCGACTCTAACCAACACGATGATGACTTGCACGGTCTTCCATAAAGAGCTTCAAAAGATTCCATCCAATGCTAGCATGAAAACTATTCTTATACTCAAATTCCACTAAAGGAAGATGCTCCTTCCAAGTTCCTCCTTAATCAAGAATACACATCCTCAACCACGTCTGTCTTACTATCTTACTAATATCACCTTACTATATAGTCTACACACATAAAGCAATAATCCTAGGTTCTCACTAGGGTCCTTTACACTTTATGGAAACTTCTATTATTACTTCTAAGAGTAATCACTGCCATCTCCTACATAGCCTTACACTTTTTTCGTCACACCTAGGAAATGATTCCTATCTACTTCATGTTTAAAAGTTTGGTTTTATCATTTCATTTCAAAAACTAAAGCTTCTAAATTTTTAAAACATCAAATCCCAAATTTTTTGCCTTCAAAGTGTTATTTTCAAGTCTCTATTAAATTCAAAGGTACTTGGTTACTTAACATTTTATCTTTCTAGACT
This sequence comes from Allium fistulosum, assembly GCA_030737815.1. Lineage (NCBI taxonomy): Eukaryota > Viridiplantae > Streptophyta > Magnoliopsida > Asparagales > Amaryllidaceae > Allium > Allium fistulosum. Next base: position 915,609,399 of record CM060908.1, read on the forward strand.
TGCATCCTTACAATTTTTTTTCTTTTGAATTTACATTATTCCCCAAACCTAGAGGGGAAAACTTACAAATTCTAAGTTCAAAACTTATTCCTCATTTTCTTTTAAAGACCTTTACAGCTTTCCATAAAAATTAGGATTTTTAAATTTAACTGTTACTAAGTTTTTCGCTTTCAAAAATTTATTTACTTTTTCACCAAAACCATTATTCTTTAACATATCTTTAAAATGTCCTCACATGTTTTCAAAACATCTTCTTTTCAAAGATTTTCAATTTTGCAAAAACTGGAGTAGATAAGGACAATTATTTATTAAAAACCCCTTAACTTTTCAATTACCTAACCTTGGAGGAGTTTCTAACTTACTACAAATTGGGACTTTCTACAAAGGATCTCTATAATATCTCTCCTAACTAAAATTGTCTCTAATTATTACACTTCTTATTACACCTATTGGTTTTATACCTTAATATATTGGAACTACTTTCTTTTATAAGAAACTATTAACGCTAAAGCCTTTTATGAATCCTTCAGAAGAGGACTTCATTTTATTTGAAATTACTAGGAACTTATTTTATATTTTTTGAAATAGGCTATACAAAATATGGTGCTTCCTATACCTTGTACACCTCTTTCACGCACTCCTTATAGCTTGCTTCCTATAGAAAACATCTATATTTTTGATTTTGTTTCACAGAAAATTATATTATTATTAATTTCATTCCAATAGATAAAAGTATGTTTAATATATATTCTCTTACGAAAGACGTTTTCTATGAAATTTATTAATTTCCTAATTTTTAATTTACATCCTATTTTTTTCTTCAGAAGAACTCATTCTCAAAACTGTTCTAATATTCTCATAACAAGAAAACATCTCCTTATACTTATTTAAATAATAAGTGTACTTACAAACCACTTTATTTCTATACTTAGAAATTTTTTCAAAACACATTTTTAATTGGGGCAAAATAGATGTTGCGTAAAACATCGTTACTACAACCCAAAAATACTAGTGTATGGATTCAATTAAAATAAATACTAATAAATCTCATATACCATCTAAAAACATTTCCTTTGGGAGTCAACTACTATAACAGTAGTGTTATAGTCTATGCCCCCTTTATTTTTCATGAAAACATCTACTACAACAATAAATGTTGTAACCTATGTTTTCGATACTTAATACACTCTAGGTTTTTATACTTAAAATCCTTGTTTACCTACAAAGAAACTAGCGAGCTATATATATGCTCTATAATTCTTCAAAAAGAAATTCACTTTTTACATCATATAAAAACCAATTTAAATTCCATACCACTTTTTTTTTTCAAAAGCCCAATATTTTCTTCCTAAAAAATGTTAACAATTATATTTTTCAACTTTTCAATTCTAACAATTTCATTTTATTGGGCTAGACATAAAGTGGATCTTCTTCTTACTACCCTAGGAGTACCCTTCCTAAACCTAGGAAATCTCATTTCCTTACTAAAGTCTTTTATTCCTATTCCTCTTTTATGCTTATATTTATTCCAAGGCACTACCGCTAAATCCACTTATCAAAAAAAATTTCAACTGAATCTATTGTATATCTTCAACCTTTGCCTACAACTCTTTGGATTTCCACAATCCGAACCTAAATGTACAAAACCGTTTCTCAAACTCTTCTCATGTGTAGACCTACTCTATGCCCCAAGAAACGCATTTCCTTACGCCAAAAGTGACACTTCAAGAATTTTGCCTTCAACTGATGAACGCGAAGTGTACAAAGAACCTCCTCTAGATGAATAGCATGCTCTTACATACTCTTTGAAAATAACAAAATGCCTTCCATGAATACTACTACGAACTTATTTAGGACATTTCCAAAAACACGGCTCATCAAATCTACAAAATAGGTTGGGGCGTTGGTTAGCCCAAACGGCATAACCAACCACTCAAAGAATCTATCAGGTGTCCTAAATGCGGTCTTACCAATGCTATCGTCAGTGACCCTAAGCTGATGAAATCCAGTGGCTAAATCAAGCTGGGAAGATACTGAAGAGCCAACCAACTGATCGAGAAGATCATCTATCCTAGGAAGTGGGTAACGGTTCTTCTTCGTGAGCTTATTCAGTTCTCTATTGTCTACGCAAAGTCGAAGGGAACCATCCGCCTTTGTAGCGAAGACGACTGATGATCCTCACTCAGATATGCTCCTTCTAATGAAGCCTTTCTCTAATAACTCACCGATCAGCTTACCTAACTCCTTCCTCTCCCTAGGAGCCATGCGTTTCATGAGAAATGCCACTGGCTTAGCATTATCATTAAGATAGATTCTAAAGTCGATCTCTCTATTAGGGTTAGTCCCCTCACCTCCTAAAAAATGTTTGGGAAATCTCTAACGACTTGAACGGAATCTAGCACTCCTAGTGATGAATCAAGGGAATAAAAGAAGCTCAACAAGACTAACTCCTATGGGTCGCAAGAAACCTCGAGAGTCCGTCTGCTACATGTCTCTAGTCTAATGACTCTCCTCTCACAGTCCAATATCGCTCCATAAGTGGATAGCCAATCCATCCTGATAATCATCCCATACCCCGAAAATCCCAATATATAGGCATCACAGTCAAACTCTACACCTAGTATATAAAAAATTCAAACCCCTACAAATCATGGATAAATGTGCCGATCCTCCTATGGGATTTGAAACAACTATAGGGTCTACTGCTAAAGAGATATTAAAGTGCAAACAATCAACCAAGGAACTAGAAATGAAAGAATGCGATATTCCAGAATCAAAAAGAGTCCGAATATGGAAAATCCGAAATAGAGACCAAACCTTGTACAGAGACTTTCCTACCTCTATCTAGTCTACTACTAGAAGGGGCTGCATCCAAAGCATGTACTTGCGCTGTAGGTGCGCCTGCACTTTGCCCCGTCCTGTGAGGACAAGCTCTGCTAAGGTGACCAGACTGCCCACAGTTGAAACACCTCCCCTTCATCATTTTATTCTTACAGTCCTTTGCATAATGACCAACCAATCTACAGCTACGACATTTCCCGCTTTTCTTTATCCGCTTCTAAGGTCCTTCTTCTTTCCTCTTGTCCTTATCCTTTTTGTTCTTCCACCACGACTTCTTAAAGCTTTCTGACTTAGGAACTTCTTTAAGCTCTCCCTTCAACTGCCAAGATGCAGCCTAAACTCTCTGTCGGTCCTCCAATCCTAACAGCCTAAACATTCGCTCCGTATCCTTCAACCGAGCTCGTGCCTCCTCGAAATCCTCTGTGCCAGAAAACGTCTTGCCTCTTAGACTAGAGAAGTCCTTGCATAGCTTAGAAAAATTGGATGCTATAGGTGGATTAATAGGATATCCACCTGCTTGTGCTGTATTGGGCGCTTGCCCTTGCACTTCAGGTACCGTAGCTCTACGGAAGTAGTCAGCCATACTATGCAAAGAAAAAGAGAGTTTAGGTTCGAAAGAATCTAAAGGAAGGTTGAACTGGACTTTGAGGGGATTTTTATAAAAAATCTCTTTTATACTTGAAAAACCATTTCTATAATAAGAGTTTCTTTCTGGAAAATACTTCTAGTTTGAAGATATGCTACTTTTAAAAATAGGTTACACTAGTACAAAACAGATCAGTTGCTTTGCCTCATTTGTGTCGGTTGTCCATAAAACCGACACAAATAGTGTAATTTGTGTCGGTTGTTCATTAACAACCGAAACTATTGACTTATAGGGTAAGAAGAAAATGTTAAAAATGTAATTTGCATCTGTTGTTCTTAAGAAACCGACACAATTGAAGGGAAGCAATAGATCTATTTGTGTCGGTTGTTTGAACAACCGACACAACTAAATACAATAGCATCGGTTGTCCAAAAACCGACACAATAAGCCCAATACTTTCCCCCCAAATCCATTTCAACCGCCCCCTCTTTTCCCGCGTACGCTAAATTTTAGAGGTAAAATTTGCGTACCCGCCCCCGAACAAGTTAGAGGTAAAATTGCCGTCTTATCTTCTTTTCTTCTTCGTTCGTTTATTCCTTTTCTCTCTACCCGTGAATGCTAATATTGAATTTTATTCCACAAATTAACACCTCCGTTCAATGACTTCTGACTCTTGAATTAGGGCAAGCGACAAGGGCATTGCGTGTGAGGCGACACTGGTGACTGGGTTAGGTATTAATTCTGATTCTTTTTTATCTAGTTTTACCTCCAACTTTGTATTTGCATAAATGAATTTGGGTACAAATGCATATCTTGATATATTCCTCTCCTTGTTGTTGGCTTGTTGAAGTAATTGGGAAATAATATATTTTGATATTTGAAACAGTTTATAATTCCACAAATGAATCCGTGTTATAGCATTTTTATTTTTTTTATTTCCCAAGCTTCACCTTGAGAACTTAGGATTGGTAATGCCAAACATCAGCGACCATTATTTTTGAAAAATAAAAATAATACTAAACCTATTATGGACTTTATATGTTTTGAGCCCTGTGCCGGTGTTCTGCTCGTCCCCAAGGGACAAAGCGGTCTGGCACCAAAGGATTTTAATTCATATCCCATGATTTGAACCTTGCATAGTTTTAAGATAATCGTTTTAGTGTTGTTGTAGAACAATAATTTCATTGCCTTCTGAAAGTTTCTCTATGCCTTCTCATTGTGGTTTGGATAAGATTCCCTAATTAAGGAACTTTGTATGGAGAGGGTTAGGCTGGTTATGGTGGATCTTGTTATGAAGCGCAACGTCGATGATTTTAGTCATTAGTGCTATTGTGGTGAGCAGAGGAATGTGTAATTTGCCCTGAGTGTAATTTGCCCTGAGCAGCATCTTGATTTCAACGGTAACCACTTCGAACACGAGTGAAATTAACAACGTACTCTTATTTTACGATTAACAGTATCAGATATGCATAGTGTATAAGCGACCACTTTCCTCGTATTTCAAACTGATCGAGGATAGGTTGAATATATTAAACTAAGAAACCTATTTGAATTAAAATACCATATGATTAGCATCCAACCAGGGGCGGAGGTTATTTTAACTAAATTTAACCAGGGGCGGAGGTTACTCGAGTAAGACATAGGCCCTACCTATTCTTTGTGTTTTCTTCATGAAAAATGGTATTTTAACTAAATTTTGAACATCTCATTTATTCCTAAAATTTGGTATTATCATGCTCATTCCCTACTCGGCTGCCATATTCTCTTATGTTAAGATTTTGTTAAATAATTCTAATGTTTTTCATGACTCTCAACAGATGTATCACTTAGGCATAAACTATATTTTTTATTTCTTCATTTTTGATCGTTTCTTCAACTTCTTCGTTTTTGTTTTGTAGATCGTCCCTAAAGTTGTAATTTGTTCGTTCAACTTCCCAACTGAACATTTTATCAATTAAAAATGTACCATAACAGCAATTGAACCAGGTTTCTTAAATGAAATTTTTAAGCAAAAACCTATGCATCTTTCTGCGGTTAAGGCTGTCATACAGATGGTTTGTAGATGAGCAGTTTAACAGAGATGGCGTAACTGGCATGGTGGTTAATAGTAGATAGTTAGTGATGGTTTGAGATTTGTGGTGCACAGCAGTTGTAGAAATATGGTGAAGTGAGTTAATGTGGATATATAGGGGATGTGTGTTGATGGCAATTTGTTGAAGTGGGAAAATGGTGGCACTGATTGCTGCAGTGGTAGATAAAATGCAGTGATATGCACTACTGTGTAGCGAATGATGGCGGCCGTGAATGTTGAGTTGTGTTAGAAGTCGGTCAGACATTTTCAGAGAACTTCCAAATTTGATCGATGAAGGTGGCAGCTTTGGAGGTAAGCTCTCTGTTTACCTTGGTTCAAGGATCCTAATCATTTGAAGATTATGATAGTGTATGAGAGTTTTAATTTCTTATTGCTTCATAAGGAGTTGTGTTCCCTTGACATTCTAAGCAGCAATACAATCTAGCATTTATTTTTGGATTTTTTGGCTTTTCCAAAAGTACCAAGCTTGGTATTTCTGGTTGATGGTGGGTTTGGGGTTTCTATGACAGAGACAACAGTGCCTCTAAAAATCTCATGAGTTTCGTAATCAGTGCCATTGTCATAATCTGATTCTGAATGGTATGGTTTTTTGTTTTCTGTTTTCTGTTTATTGCTTTCTTTCTCTCGTTTTTATCTCGTGTAGTGGAAGAAGGATTAGAGACAGGTGGAATGGTTTGAGATTTTAGGGAGGTGGTGTTTGACTATTGAGTTTATTGCCTGATGAGGTCTTGTGAGTAGCAGAAATTTGTGACTGTATAGGACATGATTAGGAAAATGAATACATGTATGGTTGGTCAGGATACTGTTAATATGATGAAATGTTATGAGCGGCAGGGATTAAAGTCATTATAGGTTACATGAGCACCTCTCTGTAATAGAGAATAGTGGACCGTGTCAATGAATCAGTGAAGTTGTTGAGGCAAGTTGAAGTAAGTTGTGGTTTGTGATATTTCTCTGATGATGGTAGTGCATAGAGGAAAGGTGGAGAATTGTGGTATGTGATTTGATCAGTGAAGTTGCAGCAGATGTTGTTTGTGATGGTGGAAGAGGGGCACACAGTATATAACTATAGTTTGAATTAATTAGTAGTACCACCCTCACACAGCACGCATCAACAAAAGTTGTGCCAGCATGCAACCAACCAAACCAAAACATGCTTTGATTTGTTCGTTTATAAGTTATTCATCGGCATACAAGCAGCTGGGCAAAAACATTTTGGCCATTTGTGTATGTATAAATTGACATTTTGAATCTTGGAGAACCAGAACATCGGATTCAAATAATTAACCAATTCGACCTAGATTCCCTTATATTTTTCACCTTCCAACCATATGCATTCACAGTCGGCCAAGAATAACGGTTGTATTTTAGCAGATTGAATCAAGTGATGTGAATCAAGTGATTTTTGTATATAGTTTGAATTGTAGTGAAGTTGGTAGAGGATGGAAGTGAAATATTGATGTAAAGGGAAGTTGAATGAAGTTGTGACAGAGAATGGTAGGAATAGGGTAATGTGCAGGCAGGCAAGCAGATTGTTTAAGTATGTAGTATTGTGTGGATTGGTGATGCTTGATGTTAGATTTTGGGCAGTACAATGTGTTGGTGAATGAGTTGTTGGCTGATGGATAAAAGATGATAGTAGGATGGTTGTTCTGGTGGAAGTAATGGCCGTGATTGAAATTGTTATGGGTAGAGGTGATTGAAATTGAAGTTTGACGAGTAATGAAATGTAGGAGACAAGTTGAAGTAGTTTGGAGGGACGTGGGAGGTGTCTGCAGTGACCAGGTGGTGGCAAGTAGGTTGAATTGTTGTGAAATGGTGAAGAATGATGGATGTTGCAGTGCAATATTGTAGATCCTATGCAACTTGGCGCCACTTGTGTTGCGAGTATGATATTGCTACATCATGCTGTGCACTTGACAGCGAATATGTGCTTTTCAGCTTTTACCTCTCTGAAGTTCTTTGCAACGATGATGTTGCTACATCATGCTGTGCACTTGGCGCCACTTGTGTTGCGAGTCTGATATTTTACTGCTTTCTAACTATGCAACTTCTTTTACTTTATACGTACTTAATACGATTAACTATTTCATTTAATCATGCACCTTTTTGCATAGTTGACTTTTTGTACATCGTCTCTACTAATGTGACTATTTTCTTATCTTATTAAAGACCGACACAACTGTTTGAATTACACTCTCAGATTCTTTTATGCAGAGCATTCCTGACTTAATTATTGTCTTTTGTATAACAATTCTCTTAATTGCAGGACTTTTTACGAGACGGTTCTTATAACCAACAAGAGATAGACGAGGTTCGAGAGAATTTAGCTAGTTATATCATGTATAATTGGATGTAGTTGTTTTTTTGTTGTGTACGCTGATCTTTTGTAACGTACGTTGGTATTTTGTTATGTACGACGTTATGTTTGTGATAGATTATATTCTATTTTGTTCTGTAAACAAGAATTATGTTGATGGATAATATAATTATATTTTTTGTTCAATCAGTTCATAGTAACGTTCGTTTATAAAAAATTAATTAAAATTCAATTTCATACTGTTTTTATAATCTTAAACGGTAATAATATTTTTTTTTTGCTTCAGATATAACTTGTGTCGGTTGTTACTTCAAAGGGAACCGATACAACTGCATATCAATTGTGTCGGTTGAAAAAACAAACAAAACCGACACAAATATCAATCATTTGTGTCGGTCGTCAATAAGGAACCGACACAAAACAAGCAACAGTTGTGTCGGTTTTTCTTAAAGGACCGACACAATAAACGGCGGTTTTCTTCAGTATACAAGCTGATTTGTGTCGGTTCTCTATTACCAACCGACACAAATAATTGATATTTGTGTCGGTTGTACAACCGACACAACAGAAAAATGTCTTTTGTGTCGTCTTCATTTGAGTCGGTTGTACAACCGACACAACAGGGGTTACACAACCGACACAAATGACCAGTTTTGTACTAGTGTTACTTTTGGAAAAATACTTTATTTTTAAAACAAGTTTTTAGGAATCCTGTAACCTTAGGCTCCTGTACCAAGTGAAACACCCCATACCCTTTAGTATACCTAAAATGGACACACGAAAGGATATGGTGCGTTATAGGTATAGCTAAAAATTTACAGAGACAAAGATTCACAAGACAAATAAATAAAACAGTGGAAACATTTAAATAGTAACTCATTAAAAATTAAACTTCATAAATAAGTCATAAAACCAAGTATGTCTCAAAATACCAAATACACATGTCTTTATGAAAAATACCATCTCAGTCACAACATCAGATTACATAAAATCATCCCTCTCATCAAGTACCAGTACATCCCAAAATCAAATGAAAAGAAAGCTGAAAAAGAGGAAGAAGAATACATGTAGAATCTCTAAGAAAGCTGAAATCTACTGTCCCTGCCTCTACTGGTCTAAGGGGGGAAAAGGGGAAAATAGAGGAGTGGGTTAGACTAAAAGTCTGTTGAGTGAAAGTAACTACTATTATTTTTAAGCAAGGTAAAGATAATAGACTTAGCAATAGTTCTAGTATGAATGGAAATAAAGAGAAAGATAAAGCTAGAATAAAATACTATTTAACCATTTACTTTGCTGAGATAGTTTTGATTGGATTGCTTGCACTTTTCTAAAACTGCTTTGATTAGGCTGAAATCCTAATCCTAGTTTAATTAGGCTGAAATCCTAATTCTACCCTTTTGATCGGCCTTCTATCTCTGTTGTGCCACTGTGAGCTAGTCTCATCCTGTGGGTCCTACAGCAAAAGGACACTTGTTAGCGCTTTGGAACTCAATAGCGACTTATATCCCTACACCGAGGCCGCACGCTCGGCCACCGCCGGCCCGCACTATCTGTTGCTCCATCTTTTGACCTCTTATTTACCTGCTTCAGGATAAGCGTGTCCAGCCTCACCTGGTCTGTTGTGAGACCATCAATTCTAGTCTGATAAGGTCCTGCCCAGTCTCACCTAAGTGTTTTGTGAGACCATCAGTCCTAGTCTGAAAGGGAAATGTTGCCGGATACGGGTCCTAACAAACAAAAACTAGTTGCGCCCTTTACCCAAATCCCCCGATTTGTGCTTCCATCTATTGACCACTTATTTACCATTACTTCAGCATAAGCGTGTCCCAACCTCACCTAATCTATTGTGAGAGCATTAGTTCTCGACTGAAGGGGAATGCTGCCGGTACAGGTCCTACTTCTATCATTGCTTATTAACTTAGTATAAGTTTTAAAATAAGCCTCTTCTATTATTTCTGCTTTGTTTGCTTATTAACTTAATCTAAGTCTTAAAATAAACCTCTTCTGTTATCTCTGCTATTCTTGCTTATTAACTTAACTCTAAGTTTTAAAATAAGCCTTTTCTGTTATCTTTAATTATAACCCATGTGTTATAATTTTGCTTATTAACATATCCCAAGGTCTAAGTTTTAAAAATAAGCTTCTTCTGCTATTTCTTATATTTTCTCTTTTTAGTTATAATTACATGTTATAACTATGCTCGTAAATGTCTTAAATTTGCCTATTTCAGTCTACGTCCAATTATTTACAGTTCTTCTTACTTTACATCAAATTTCTGTAAATTTAGTGTTCTTATATTTTAGTCCATATTAGCAAATTATTCTGTTTTATTTATTCTATTTACGTAAAAAGGAATAAAAAAAGAAACTAACATTTACAGACTAAATTTCAGCTAAAAAGGAATAGATGTAAATAATAATAAATGATTGTAAATAATTGGGAAAACTGTAAATAATAGTAAATAATTGCAAATAACTGAAATAAAATAGCTAAGAGAAAATAAACTGGAAAGCAAGTCTAAAATTTACTTCAAAATAAACTGTAAATAAACTTGCATAAAGGTTATCCCAAAATTGTAGAAAAACTACAACTATTGGAAACCCTATTATTTTAAATTACTTAAAAATCTAAAATAATTACTGAAACACTCACCTATGGTCCTTAGCTCTTTTCCTTGGCCTTCCCAGATCCACGTCTAGGGTATAAAATATTTTAAATAAAAAGATCTTCTCCTTGGAAAAATATTTCTTTTAGGGTCCAACCTCAGGCAATAAACCCAGATGGAGAAAATCTGAATGAGAAAAATAGCTAGGTCCAGGGTCTTATTTATATTGGCACTTGGGGATCTCAAGCCGTTGGATTTGAAGATTAAATCTGGTGCAACCACGTCATAGGCTCGCTGGGAACCGTTGGATGGAAGCAAGAACGCACATGATCGAATTAAAATAGAAAAACACGTCATTTCTTCATCTGGACGAAAGCTCAACCAAATGCTTTGGCAGGTCGACCAACCTGTCGACCTTCATAAGCTAGGGGTCGACCTATTGGTCGATCCAGCTATGGGGAAGGTCTACCATAGGGTCGACTTGAACTATATATTTTTTTCTTTTTCTTCGTTTTCTTGTTTAATTCGTATCTCCTTCGTTCTAGCTCGGATTTTGACAATCTATATATGGAAATTGACCAGAAAATTACCACGAACGCAATGGTACAACTCCAGTGGCTCAAATCTGATAATTTCACAAAGTTATTTTATTATTTAATTAATTCATTAATTAATTATTACAGCTTAAATTTTGGGTTGTTACAATATAGTATATAGAACAGAGGGTATGTAGAATCATACCTGACTTATCCGTGCATCCAAAGAGTTAGCATATATACCCATTATATGCTAAACTACTATCACAATTGGAAAATATTGGGTATAGGGGTATCACACAACATGTCAAACACACTGTAAACATCACATCCACCACACAGCCTCGCATCTCTCACTCAAGTGCTTCAGATATACGATAACTCTCTTAGATGCTCAACTCATTGCCCACACAGATGGTTAGGGACCAGACACATCCAAACATTCAAGATATGGGTATACAGAGACTACCTGGGGCACACACGGACAACCCTGTTCCACTAATGAGCATAATAACTGTAGAGTTATCCATCAATCCCTTAGCACATGTACAAATAATAGAACTACCCCATAGATGTGAAAGTGTACGTGCTGTACTAAGGATCGTGTAATATGGTATATAAATGCGGAAACTGATAATAGCAGTAAAATAAAAATTAAAGTAAACACACCAGGAATTTTTATACTGGTTTGAACTTCCCGTTCTACGTCCAGTCCCAGAATACCCTCTGGATTTAAACTAAACCCCTCACTTAACCCGGAGGAATAGGTATACGACACCTGAGCAGCCGAACAGGAATTTTTCCGCCTCAACAGCCGAAGAGGACTTCAACTTAATACAAATAATTTGTTGGCGAATGTGTTCTGAATAACACTGATTGTCTTTTGATAGTACAACTTTCCTATAATCAAATCCTCAAGAGTATATATGTGTGTGAAGATTTAGAAGGAAGATAATCACGTAGAATCGAAGTATATGAATTAAATCAAGGATTCTAGTGATATTAAATAAGAATGAATGCTTTTATTTGCAGAAATAAATAGAGAATAGATTTCAGAATTATAAACAAGAATCGGTTATTGTAGAAGTGAATTGAACATGTTTATATAGTTGTAGAATAGTTACAATCTTTCATGAAGAGTTTCAATCAAGAGTTGTGTCCATATCTGTTGGATTAAAGAACATTCCTCTTCATGAACAATTGCACCTCTTCAGAAAACTAGCCATTGTGTTCTAGTCGGTTGACCGAGAAACCTGGGCCGGTCAGCTGAGTTTACAGATATAAATAAACCGGTGCATATCTGTGCACTGGACACAGAGTCGGTCGGCCGAAGATTCTGGTCGGTCGGCCGACTTGCTGTTATTTGCCCAGTGTACACTAATTTTTGTATAAATCAATTTGTGTGTATGTGTGACTACTTGAGGAATGATTTTAACAATATTCTAAGACTCAATGAAATAAAATATTCATACTAATATCTAGATTGTAGTCTTGTCTTCTTTGTAGTGTGCAATATATGGTTATTCTCCTTTTGTCGCTTTCGTATAGTATTCTCGTCGTATGATCTCTGAAGCTTGTGTCATGAATCAAAACTCATGAATCAACATTCTCCCCCTTTTTGATTGATGACAATACTTAGGTGACGAAGTAGAATTTATCTATATTATAATTCTCCCCCTGAATATATGGCGACTTTTCTGCAAAAAATTTGTTAGCTTACATACATTTCTCCCCCTTTGTCATCGACAAAAAGAAATACTTACTAGATGAAAAATAAATGCGAATCAATGAATTTTAAGCATTACATTTTCAAACTAAAATAGGAATAATTAAAGATGTTTGCTTAGTACACAACATTTAATAAAAAAACATATTGTTCATAAAGGAATACTTGAAATTAAATTGTAAAACAATACGATTAGTCATCATCATCATCGGAATCCCAAAATTCTGGACGAATATTTTCTTCTGGAGGAATATGTTCCTTACCACGTCTTTGAGTGTGAGGAGCATGAGTTCTAGATGTACCAGAACTTGTGTTATCTGAAGTAGACCAAGAGAAATTTGGTGCGGTCTTTTTCCGGGAGCAACAAAAGAGGCACCGGCTTCGGAAGTACATGATAAGGCATCCCATAAATTTATGAAGAAGCCCTTGATTTTCTTGAAACGACCATCAATTTTTCGTAGCCGGCTGTAACAACCCGGGATTTGCATTACCAAAAAAAAAAATTGGATTTTATTTAAATGGAGCAAATGGATTTTTGGGATAAGGATAATTTATTTAAAAATATGGACATTTTAAATAAATGGGTTTTTAAAAAAAATGAGGCGAAGTATTATTTTGGAACAATTAAAAATTAATGGTAATTTTAAGAAGGGGATTTGTTTAAGTATGGGTTTTCATGGCTATGTTAACACTTAAACAATTTTTATACATGTTTAGGGCCACTTTCTCTTAAGGGGTCCATTAGCCTAACCCAAACCCACTTACCATTCTATAAATCATCTCAAACTCCTAACCCTCATTCATTCCAACCCTAATCATATTCCTAAAACCCTAAACCTAAAAATGGCCTCCATGCTTAGGAAAGCTCCATCCTCTCTTATATTGGCTTAAGCTAGTTAAAGTAAGGGAAGGTAATGCAAAAACCATCTTGTAATCCATTTCTAACTCTCTTTAATTTCTGTAAATCATGTTGTAACTCTTGGTTTTATGTGTTTTGGTATTTTTCTAGCTCCTTGATCATCATCTCTTAGCTTTGGTTAGTGCCATATAGGTGTTTGTTCTTTTGCTTGAGAGGAATACTAGGTAAACCCCCTCCTAATCTATGTATAAGCATCTCTTAATTTCTGAAATTATTTTGTAATCCTCTTTTTTTGTGCATTTAGATTGTGAAACTCTTTGATCTTCTTTTCATTGCTTGGGAAAGAGGTAATATATGCTAGCTGAAATTATAATTAGTTTATTGCTGTTAGTAAATTAGACATATCTCATTCATCTTAAATCGGAATTAAGATTTTCTTGAAGTTCTGAAAAGCTTATTCTGTACCCTATAACTTTTATGTTTTGTGCTTTGCCTAATTTTGAGGTTTTAATGGTCGAAATCATGCTTGTTTGTCACTGACCTGACAACAAACTACAGGGTTGATAAAATAAAAACCTGAAATTGATTTGGCCATAAGTTACTCGTTTCTTATCCAAATCTAATAATTTTGGATGTTCTGGAAATCTTAGATTTAGAGCTAAAACTTTCATGTTTTGAGTTTCATGAAATTTCGAAGTTAATTTAGTCAAAACTGTGCATTCTTACCACTGTCCCGAGAGCACAACAACAGTGATATAAAATTTAGATCTGAGAATTGTTTTAGTCATAGAATTTTCATCTCTTGTCGGAATTTGACGATCTTGGTCATTCCGGAAAGCTTAGAAACTAAGCTACAACTTTTTTTTATTCATTTTGCCAGAATCTGAAGTTTACTATGCCAAAATTGTGGTTTTTCATCTCTGGCCAGTTAGTGCATAGCAATAGGCCTTAGTCTCTTTTCTCCCGTTGTTTTCAGCGTAGTACCCCGACTTTGCGACGCCATCCCGGGCTCGTCCTTTAACGGATTTCATCGTTTTTGGTCTCGTTAAAAAGATGAGATCGAGATCTTTAACCATGAAAAGTTTGGTTTAGATCTGGGTGCATTAGATACTTCGTTTCTATTGCCGAAGTAGCACCCAGAAACTGTTTTACAATAGTGATCATTTTCAGTTATCGTCGAACCAACTTTGAAACATTGTCGTTTCTTCGTTTCAAGTCGAAACCGAACGATTCTTATTGCATATCAAAGTAGGAGTACTTTACTATGCTCCTGCAAATTTTCATCAAGATCTGAGTTCATGTGACCCTTCGACCATGTCGTCGAAGTGAGACCTTTACACTGTTTTGACACAGTAAAGTTTTATGATTTTTGTCCGAATTTGAGACGACGCCGTTTCTTCGTTTCAAGTTGGAATTTCCCGATTCTTTTTGCAGTTTGGAGCAGGGATGTTGGACTATATGCCTACCAATTTTCATGTCATTCGGATTCAGTTTGCTGGTCCGAATAATTTTCCGAACTTGGGTTCGCGTCATTTTTGGACTATTTTCCAACACTTAGAATATTTTCAGTGATTTTCTGGTTTTATTGAGTTCTTTGAGATTTGTCTCTAGATTTCGTACACGGGTTTTATGAATTATTTTCAAAAGATTTTTCACTCCTAAATGGCTTTAGAAATTATTATATAATATTATTTTTAATTATTAAATTAATTACTCCATAATAGGAGAGTTTTCAAAAGCCGTTTTAAAGTGATTTCAAAATCAATTATAAATCCGTTTCGCACCATTATTTTCTATAATAAAAATCTCACACTCACTTTTTAGCACGTCGAGCGAAGTGGAAATGTGCTTAAACGGTTAGGAAATCTCCGGCCTATGGAACCGTGTGTATTTTCTTTCCGGTTAATCCCCGACCTATTCGATTAATCGTTTTGACCTTTGGGTCTAGTTTACCGATGATACGAGGTGGACTTTTTATTGTTTGGAGTGTGAGCTTGCTATTGGTTAGTAAACCATTTAGTGCGAACGTGGGGTATGAGACTCATTGTTAACACTTTACGGGTTCCTCTCAAGTTGGTGACACATTAGCCTTTGGGCGGCCAGTACTGGACCTCTGGGTCACCACGCCTCTGGGCAACCGTCTCTGGACACCTGCTCTATGGAGCAGTTTATTTTTCGGCATGCGCCTCTGGGCCTTTATCCTTCTGGGAAGGATCTTGCCGTCTCGTGCGTTCCGCATCTGTGCGAGTGATCGATCACAACTCTATAGTACTTGGCAACAACGACTCTGGTCGGTGCACGTGCAATATTGGTATTATTTGATGATTTTTATATCCATTCGAGTACCGCCATTCGGTGTTGGTTCTATGGAACCATACGATGTAAGTGCGATTACCTTGTGGATTCACAGTGTCTCTGGACACTGCTTTTTTGTGTTTGATTTCATTGACTTTTCAGTATATCCCCATTGCTCTTTGGAGCATCGATCTTTGCTTGGGCATTGATTACAGACTCTGGTCACTCTTGGGATTATTGCCTATGGGCATCTTTTTATAGCTTTGGCTACGCAGATGATATGAGGCGATTTTATTTATTATACACTTTGGTGTTGATTTCTCTTTGGAGATTTTTATTGTTTATTGATGATTAGGGATCGTCATTATATTCATGTGGTTCATAATATACTTCTCTTTGGATAAGTACTGTTTATTTATGTACCACATTATTATATATCTCAGTTATTATTGATTGTTTAGCTAGCCTGACCCGAGTGTTTTCGCTCGGGTCAGACTGAGTTGTTTCAGGTTAGGTCTCTGGACTTAGCTTCTGTGCTTCCGCTTGGACATTATCTGCTATGCTGATATATAGCGTTTTTATTTGTCCACTATTCCGCTACTCTGTTATTATTCAGACTTTGATATGTACATATTTTTGACTCACATGTGTGAGCAGTGGCTTTGTACCCACTTATGGTATTTGGATCTGTATTGATGATGTATTGTTCTGTGATTTTATATCTGTGATGTGATTCTGTTCTGTGATGTTTTATCATTTATTACTATGCTTATTCTGATAGATCTTTAGCCATTTGTAATTTCGTTATAAGTATTTACCGAATATGTCGAACCACCTGATTGAGAAAAATTTAAATAGATTCCACCTTTTGACGTATTCGGTAGATAGTTATAGCTTGATTACAAATGGTCGCTCCCACTATACTCTATTCTCCGCTTTAACAGACGGTATTACTCCCGTAATACTCTTTGTTACAGTGGGTCTCAGAGTGGGGCGTTACAGTTTGGTATCAGAGCTTGGTTTCAGGAATAAGAATAATAAACACAGAACAGATACACTTAGTACAATACATTTTAAATTAGATCCGAATTAAATCAAATCCCTTCCTTATGTTTACTGATAGATAAGTTAGGAATATGTATAGGAATCCATTATATTCCGTAGTATTCCTTAATTAATTATCTATCATTGAATCATGTCTAACTCTAATTCCCGTTACGATATGTTTGACCAATTGAGCGGTGCGAAGGTCTTCTCTCAGCTTGACCTTGCCACCGGATTCCATCAGCTACGAGTCATGGAAGACAACATTCCTCTTACAGCACTTCGCACTCGTCATGGTTCTTTTGAGTGGTTGGTCATGCCGTTCGGCTTGACGAACGCTCCAGCTTTCTTCGTCGATCTTATGAATCGAGTATTCCGGGAATACATCGATAGATTCGTTCGGGTTTTCATCGACGATATTCTTATTTATTCTAGATCCGAGGCATAGCATGCTCATCATTTGCGGATCGTCTTGGATACTCTTCGTCAGCATCAGCTTAAGGCCAAGCTCTCCAAGTGCCATTTTTGGGAGAGCAAGGTCAAGTTCTTGGGCCATATTGTATCATCTGAGGGTATTTCTGTCGATCCTGCCAAGATCAAAGCTATTCAGAATTGGAGGCAGCCCGAGAACGTTCATGACATTCACAGCTTCCTTGGGCTGGCGGGTTATTACCGTCGATTTATCAAGGATTTCTCTCGATTTGCACTTCCCCTCACGACTCTGACTCGTAAGGGGGTTCGCTTTATTTGGTCTGATAAGTGTGAAATTTCTTTCCTGCGATTGAAGGAACTTCTCACTCATGATCCTATCCTTGTGGTTCCTGAGAGTAACCAGGATCTTGTTGTTTACACCGACGCTTGTGGTAGCGGCCTCGGTGCTGTGCTTATGCAGAAGGATCAGGTAGTTGCTTATGCTTCTAGGCAGCTACGTCCGAATGAGGTTCGCTATCCGACTCATGATCTTGAGTTGGCAGCTATCGTCTTTGCTTTGAAGACGTGGCGTCACTTTCTATTAGGCGAACGCTTCACTCTTTACACCGATCACAAGTCTCTGAAGTATTTATTCAGTTAGAAGGATCTCAATATGAGGCAGCAGCGATGGCTTGAGTTCCTCGCCTCATATGACTTAGACATTCAGTATACCCCTAGCAAGGGGAATCGTGTTGTAGATGCGCTCAGTCGCAAACACTCGGCAGTTGTTTCTATGATGATTACCGAGTGGGATATTCTTGAGACTCTTTCTATGTGTGATATTCGAAATCGAGCTCCGTCTTCTGATTCTCAGATCTTGTTATTCAGCTTGGAAGCTCGACCTATTCTATTGGATCGCATTGCCTATGCTCAGCGGCAGGATCCAGACTTGTTGCGATATATTCATCTCCTTGAGTCGGAATCCTGTGATGAGACATTATTGGATTATTCTATTGATTCTCATCGGTGTCTTCGCAGGAAGAACCGTATTTTGGTACCATCTGATTTATCACTTAGGCATGACATTCTGGACGAGTGTCATCGCACTAAGTACACCATCCATCCCGGTTCGAGCAAGATGTATGCCGATATGTGTCGGGTATATTATTGGGAAGGCATGAAGAGTGATGTTGCAAGTTATGTAAGCCGTTGCATGACTTGTCAACAGATCAAAGCTGAGCACCAGCGTCCATCCGGTCTTCTTCAGCCGCTAGAGATTCCATTGTGGAAATGGGATCAGATATCCATGGATTTTATTGACGGTCTGCCTCGATCGAGGTCAGGGCATACTTTTATTTGGGTCATCATCGATCGATTGACCAAATCAGCTCATTTCATTCCTATTAAGTCCACTCAGACTGCTCCTCAGCTTGCCAAGCTATATGTGAAGGAAGTCGTTCGACTTCATGGCATTCCTAGCTCTATCGTCTGTGATCGAGACACTATCTTTACTAGTCACTTTTGGAAGTGCCTACAGTCAGCTTTGGGCTCAAAGCTGAATTTATCGACTGCTTATCATCCTCAGACTGATGGTCAGACAGAGAGGGTGAATCGTGTTTTAGTGGATCTTTTGCGCTATTGTATTATGGATTTCGGAGGTAGTTGGGAGGATCACTTACCGCTTGTAGAGTTCTCCTACAACAACAGCTTTCAGTCTAGTATTGGCATAGCTCCTTTCAAGGCTCTTTACGGAAGGCCATGTCGTTCTCCTGCGTGTTGGTTAGAATCTGGCGAGAAGCTCCTTCTTGGTCCAGATTCAGTTCGGGAATCTTCTGAGAAGATTATTCTTACCCGTCAGAGAATGAAAGAGGAACAGGACCGCCAGAAATCCTACGTGGACAACCGTAGGAAGCCTCTTGAGTTCTCCATTGGCGATTCTGTCTTTATTCGGGTCTCTCCTATGAAAGGGGTTGTGCGTTTCAGCTCTACAGGGAAGTTGGCTCCTCGCTATGTTGGACCATTTCCTATTACGGAACGCATCGGCCCCGTGGCTTATCGTGTGGCTCTACCTGCTCACTTCTCTGGAATGCACGACGTGTTCCATGTTTCCCAGCTTCGCATGTGTGTCCGCGATCCTGATGCTATCATTGAGCCGCATGATGTGCCTGATTTAGAGATCTTTCCTGATTTATCATTGGAGCAGCAACCTCTTCGTGTTCTCAATTCGGAGGTCAGACGCCTTCGCAACAAAGAGGTTCAGCTAGTGAAAATTCAATGGTCAACGAATCCTAAGGACTGCACTTGAGAGACCAGAGAATTTATCGAGCGTTCTTATCCTGGCTTTCTTCCATCTTCTGGTACGGGTGAGAATCTCTATTTGATCTTCTATCATTTCTTTTGGGGATTAGACGTTATAGACGACGTCCATCTTAAGGAATTGCGGGGACGTAATTTTCTTAAGGGGGGGAGTCTGTAACAACCCGGGATTTGCATTACCAAAAAAAAATTTGGATTTTATTTAAATGGAGCAAATGGATTTTTGGGATAAGGATAATTTATTTAAAAATATGTACATTTTAAATAAATGGGTTTTTAAAAAAAATGAGGCGAAGTATTATTTTGGAACAATTAAAAATTAATGGGAATTTTAAGAAGGGGATTTGGTTAAGTATGGGTTTTCATGGCTATGTTAACACTTAAACAATTTTTATACATGTTTAGGGCCACTTTCTCTTAAGGGGCCCATTAGCCTAACCCAAACCCACTTACCATTCTATAAATCATCTCAAACTCCTAACCCTCATTCATTCCAACCCTAATCATATTCCTAAAACCCTAAACCTAAAAATGGCCTTCATGCTTAGGAAAGCTCCATCCTCTGTTATATTGGCTTAAGCTAGTTAAAGTAAGGGAAGCTAATGCAAAAACCATCTTGTAATCCATTTCTAACTCTCTTTAATTTCTGGAAATCATGTTGTAACTCTTGGTTTTATGTGTTTTGGTATTTTTCTAGCTCCTTGATCATCATCTGTTAGCTTTGGTTATTGCCATATAGGTGTTTGTTCTTTTGCTTGAGAGGAATACTAGGTAAACCCCCTCCGAATCTATGTATAAGCATCTCTTAATTTCTGAAATTATTTTGTAATCCTCTTTTTTGTGCATTTAGATTGTGAAACTCTTTGATCTTCTTTTCATTGCTTGGGAAAGAGGTAATATATGCTAGCTGAAATTATAATTAGTTTATTGCTGTTAGTAAATTAGGCATATCTCATTCATCTTAAATCGGAATTAAGATTTTATTAAATTTATGGAAATCTTATTCTGTACCCTATAACTTTTATGTTTTGTGCTTTGCCTAATTTTGAGGTTTGAATGGTCGAAATCATGCTTGTTTGTCACTGACCTGACAACAAACTACAGGGTTGATAAAATAAAAACCTGAAATTGATTTGACCATAAGTTACTCGTTTCTTATCCAAATCTAATAATTTTGTATGTTCTGGAAAGCTTAGATTTAGAGCTAAAACTTTCATGTTTTGAGTTTAATGAAATTTAGAAGATAAGTTGGTCAAAACTGTGCATTCTTACCACTGTCCCGAGAGCACAACAACAGTGATATAAAATTTAGATCTGAGAATTGTTTTAGTCATAGAATTTTCATCTCTTGTCGGAATTTGACGATCTTGGTCATTCTGGAAAGCTTAGAAACTAAGCTACAACTTTATTTTTATTCATTTTGCCAGAATCTGAAGTTTACTATGCCAAAATTGTGGTTTTTCATCTCTGGCCAGTTAGTGCATAGCAATAGGCCTTAGTCTCTTTTCTCCCGTTGTTTTCAGCGTAGAACCCCGACTTTGCGACGCCATCCCGTGCTCGTCCTTTGTCGGATTTCATCGTTTTTGGTCTCGTTAAAAAGATGAGATCGAGATCTTTAACCACGCAAAGTTTGGTTTAGATCTGGGTGCATTAGATACTTCGTTTCTATTGCCGAAGTAGCACCCAGAAACTGTTTTACAATAGTGATCATTTTCAGTTATCGTCGGACCAACTTTGAAACATTTTCGTTTCTTCGTTTCAAGTTGAAACCAAACGATTCTTGTTGCATATCAAAGTAGGAGTACTTTACTACGCTCCTGCAAATTTTCATCAAGATCTGAGTTCATGTGACCCTTCGACCATGTCGTCGAAGTTGGACCTTTACACTGTTTTGACACAGTAAAGTTTTATGATTTTTGTCCGAATTTGAGACGACGCCGTTTCTTCGTTTCAAGTCAGAATTTCCCGATTCTTTTTGCAGTTTGGAGCAGGGATGTTGGACTATATGCCTACCAATTTTCATGTCATTCGGATTCTGTTTGCTAGTCCGAATAATTTTCCGAACTTGGGTTCATGTCATTTTTGGACTATTTTCCAACACTTGGAATATTTTCAGTGATTTTCTGGTTTTATTGATTTCTTTGAGATTTGTTTGTAGATTTCGTACACGGGTTTTATGAATTATTTTCAAAATATTTTTCACTCCTAAATGGCTTTAGAAATTATTATATAATATTATTTTTAATTATTAAATTAATTACTCCATAATAGGAGAGTTTTCAAAAGCCGTTTTAAAGTGATTTCAAAATCAATTATAAATCCGTTTCGCACCATTATTTTCTATAATAAAAATCTCACACTCACTTTTTAGCACGTCGAGCGAAGTGGAAAGGTGCTTAAACGGTTAGGAAATCTCCGGCCTATTGAACCGTGTGTATTTTCTTTCCGGTTAATCCCCGACCTATTCGATTGATCGTTTTGACCTTTGGGTCTAGTTTACCGATGATACGAGGTGGACTTTTTATTGTTTGGAGTGTGAGCTTGCTATTGGTTAGTAAACCGTTTAGTGCGAACGTGGGGTATGAGACTCATTGTTAACACTTTACGGGTTCCTCTCCAAGAAGTTGGTGACACATTAGCCTTTGGGCGGACAGTACTGGACCTCTGGGTCACCACGCCTCTGGGCAACCGTCTCTGGACACTTGCTCTATGGAGCAGTTTATTTTTCGGCATGCGCCTCTGGGCCTTTATCCTTCTGGGAAGGATCTTGCTGTCTCGCGCGTTCCGCATCTGTGCGAGTGATCGATCACAACTCTACAGTACTTGGCAACAACGACTCTGGTCGGTGCACGTGCAATATTGTTATTATTTGATGATTTTTATATCCATTCGAGTACCGCCATTCGGTGTTGGTTCTATGGAACCATACGATGTAAGTGCGATTACCTTGTGGATTCAAAGTGTCTCTGGACACTGCTTTTCTGTGTTTGATTTCATTGACTTTTCAGTATATCCCCATTGCTCTTTGGAGCATCGATCTTTGCTTGGGCATTGATTACAGAATCTGGTCACTCTTGGGATTATTGCCTATGGGCATCTTTTTATAGCTTTGGCTACACCGATGATATGAGGCAATTTTATTTATTATACACTTTGGTGTTGATTTCTCTTCGGAGATTTTTATTGTTTATTGATGATTAGGGATCGTCATTATATTCATGTGGTTCATAATATACTTCTCTTTGGATAAGTACTGTTTTATTTATGTACCACATTATTATATATCTCAGTTATTACTGATTGTTTAGCTAGCCTGACCCGAGTGTTTTCGCTCGGGTCAGACCGAGTTGTTTTAGGTTAGGTCTCTGGACTTAGCTTCTGTGCTTCCGCTTGGACATTATCTGCTATGCTGATATATAGCGTTTTTATTTGTCCACTATTTCGCTACTCTGTTATTATTCAGACTTTGATATGTACATATTTTTGACTCACATGTGTGAGCAGTGGATTTGTACCCACTTATGGTATTTGGATCTGTATTGATGATGTATTGTTCTGGGATTTTATATCTGTGATGTGATTCTGTTCTGTGATGTTTTATCATTTATTACTATGCTTATTCTGATAGATCTTTAGCCATTTGTAATTTCGTTATAAGTATTTACCGAATATGTCGAACCACCTGATTGAGAAAATTTTAAATAGATTCCACCTTTCGACGTATTCGGTAGATAGTTATAGCTTGATTAGAAATGGTCGCTCCCACTATACTCTATTCTCCGCTTTAATAGACGGTATTACTCCCGTAATACTCTTTGTTACAATGTGTCTCAGAGTGGGGCGTTACACCGGCTATCCAAGGCTAGTTGATTTTGTGCCAAAATATCAATGGCCGCTTCCGTACTCATTCCGGGAGTTGGTCGTTGAATTGAGGTTTGGCGAGTTATACGTTCCGTAGCATGAGTAGATGGTTGAGGTGTAGAATAGCTACGACGTAGTTGTTCTCTCGGAGTATCACTCCATTGCTCAAATCTAATAAATCGAGGTGCAACATCAGGTAATTTCATTAACTTTATGGTCCGTTAATCAAACATATGGACTTTGGAGGTTTCGGATTCCAGAGCATTGATGACGAAACTATTGATCAATCTCATTATGTATTCTCCATAATAAATATGGAGCATCTTTCCTTGGTCAAAAGAGAGAAATTCATCCATAAGAAGTTGTGACCAATTAACTCGTATTTTCCTACAAATAGCATACAATGCTTTAAAATTTTCGGGATATATGAGATGATATGAACCACCTCTAGGAACTAAAGATTTCATCATGAATCGATGAAGGAGTCGAGCTTTTGGTCTAAGCGATGATGTTTGTCTAAAATCCAGTGCATCATCTTCGAAAAATAGATGGCTTATCCGGTCACGAGTTGATATGTTACAATCTACATCATGTAATGAGATACCACCCGGTCTAGCATCCAAAATGTGGTTAATTCGATCAATGGAAAGGAAAATCGAAGTACCACAAACCGATGTCCAAATACAATTTTCAGTGTTTCTCGGCGGATTTACAAGGTTGAGGTTTGCTAGAAATAACTTGACCATTATATGATTAATTTTCAAGTTATTTTTCCTATGGTCAAGGAATGTATCAAGACCACTCTCAAGGGCGGCATTTTCAATACTGTAGGAAGCAAAATCAGGATAACTTACAAATGATTCTTCAAAGATTTTGGCATCTTGAAGTTGTATCCATCTTTGAAGAGCTATATCATTAACTAGCCATGAAGCAATTTGTGTATCCACTGGAGTAGATGAAGAAGAGCCACCGGTTGTCTTTGATTTCTTCTTGGGAGCCATTTGTTTTTGGAAGAATAGATTAAAAATTTGAGATGTTTTAATGTGGGCTAGGTTAAAAACTGTAATTGGGAAAGTAAGAGTGAAGAGGTAAGTTGAAAAGGTGAAAGGATGGGGTATAAATCTGAAACAAAAGACAGCCAGAATATACGTTCGGTCGACCGAAGGCACTGGGTCGGCTGACCGAACTGGTAATCTGAAAGTTGCTGAAACTCTCGGGAAGGGTTCGGCTGACCGACTCAGGGTCTTCGGTCGACCGACCCCGTTATAAATGTGTTTTTGAAATTCTCGGGAAGGGTTCGGTTGACCGACTCAGACTTTCCGGTCAACCGATCCTGGTAGAAATGTATATTTTTGCTGTTTTCAACAGAAAATTATAGAAATATAAATTATATTTTCATATCATTATATTTATACATCTTATTGAAAACAACAACATATATATATATATATAATTTAGCCACCGTTCGTTAAAATCTACGTTCCCACGAGTTTGGGGATGGAACGTCTTCTATTGGTGACCATCTTGGAGTTATTGGAGTTTGAACTGGATTTGACGAGGATGAGGGTCTATAAGAAGGTTCAGCAACATCATCCTTCTTTGATGAACAAATTTTCATGGCTTTCTAGAAAACTTAAATGTCTTGCCGTGACTTTTTGTTCATAGTAGAGTTCCCATTGCATATCCATTTGTTGTCGTTGGTAGTGATGTATTTCATCAATTTTTTGTTTGGTAGTTGGAGATATTACCATCGTATTCTTCCCTTTTTTCTTTTCAGGTGTATAGCCTGTATGGGAGTCTTCCCATGGTTTCCACCCATGTCGGGGGTCTTTATCTGGAGAGGAAAAGTCTAGAACACGTTTAGGCATGGGAAAGGTAGGATAGGGGCCATTTTCAGGGATGCGGTTGGAACCATCATCGTCCGGAGATGTGTATGATAGATGAGAATTTTCAGAGTTATAATAGTCATTGTTTGAAGACATTTTTCAAGTTTTGTTTTTAAAATTTTCTTAGTATATGTTTTAAAAGATAAGCATGGTTTATATATATAAACATCTATTTGCTGAAAAATTAGTGGATTGAAACTAATTTAACTATAATCACAGAATTTTAATAATAAAATTGTTTGTAAATGTATGATTTATAACATAAGAGATAAATATAGTTTTTCTGAAAACAAAACATATAAAACAAACTTTAAAGAGAACTAAAACAAGAAACACCCATAGCTCAAGTAGCTATAACACAACATCTAACAAGCAAGTCAGAGGTCATGAGTTTGAGTTCCGCTTTGGTCAGAAATAAAACAATTTTTGTTTTTTGATATTTTTGCATATTTTTATTCATAAATCTTTAAACGACATTATACCTGAATCACGTCTAAGTTTTATAAAAATATTTTCATTTAGTGGTTTAGTAAAAATGTCAGCAATTTGATTTTCAGTATTGATAAATTCTAAATTTATTAATCCTTTTTCCAAACAATCACGAAGAAAGTGATGACGAATATCGATGTGTTTTGTTCGTGAGTGATTAACCGGATTTTTAGAAAGATTTATTGCACTAGTATTATCACAATAAATTATAGATTTTTCAAGATGACAATTAAAATCTTGTAGTGTTTGTTGCATATATACGACTTGTGCACATGCCAAAGCAGCAGATATTTATTCTGCTTCACACGTCGATAAAGAAACACAGTTTTGTTTCTTACTAAACCAAGAGACTAAGGAACGTCCAATGAAATGACACGTTCCACTCGTACTTTTTCGATCCATCCGACTTCCTCCAAAATCAGCATCACTATAGGAGACTAATTCGAAAGGACATTCTTTCGGATAAAATAGTCCGAAATCTTTGGTTTTAGTTAGATAACGAATAATGCGTTTAACTGCTCTCATATGTGACTCTTTGGGATTTGCTTGAAATCGAGCACATAAACAAACACTCATCATAATATCGGGTCGACTCGCTGTTAAATAAAGTAAAGAACCTATCATACTACGATATAGCTTCTGATCAACACTTTTGCCATCTTCATCTCTATCGAGATGAATCGTTGTGCTCATAGGAGTTGGTTTGGCAGCAGTGTTTTCCAGACCGAATCGTTTAATTAAATTATAACAATATTTTTCTTGGTTAATAAAAATTCCATTTTCAATTTGTTTAATTTGTAATCCAAGAAAATATGACAATTCTCCCATAGGAGACATTTCAAATTCATTTGTCATTATAGTCGAAAATTCCTGACATAGTTTTTCATTTGTCGAGCCAAAAATGATATCATCAACATATATTTGAATTATTAAAATATCTTTATTAGTTTTCTTAATAAAAAGCGTTTGATCTACTTTACCAATTTCAAAACCAGATTCTAATAAATAGCTTTTAAGACGATCATACCAAGCACGTGGTGCTTGTTTTAAACCGTATAACGCCTTTTTGATTTTATAAACATGATTCGGAAATTTTTCATGATTAAAAAGAGATGGTTGTTCAACAAAAACATTTTTTTTATGTATCCATTTAAAAATGCACTTTTAACATCCATTTGATACAGTTTAAAATTATGAAAGCACGCGAAAGCTAATAAGATTCGTATTGCTTCAAGTTGGGCGACTGGAGCAAACGTTTCTTCGTAATCAATTCCTTCTTCATGATTATATCCTTATGCAACTAATCTAGCTTTATTCCTGGTTATATTTCCTAGTTCATCTGCTTTATTTTTGAAAACCCATTTAGTACCGATGACTGATTGATCACTAGGTCTAGGAACGAGTTCCCAAACTTCGTTTAGTTCGAATTGATTTAGTTCTTCTTGCGTGGAAAGAATCCAGTAGTCATCAGTTGATGCTTCTTTTATATTCTTAGGTTCTATGTTAGAGAGAAAAGCTACATGACCAACTTGATTTAATTGATGTCTGGTTTTAACATTCGTATTAACTTCTCCAATTATATTTTCCACAGGATGATCTCGTAAAATTCTAGGTGGAGATTTTATTATATTAGAAGTAATGTTTGTATTTTCATTGGTTTCATGAGTCTCAAAATTTTCATTTGTTTTAATATTTTCATTCTGAGTAGTTTCATCATCAGAATCAAAAGTAACAATTGGATTTATATTTTTAAAACTTTCGTCAAATGAAACATGTAAGCTTTCTTCAATAAGTTGAGTTCGTTTATTATAGATTCGATAAGCCTTGCTTCGTTCCGAATATCCAACGAATATTCCTTCATCGGATTTTGGATCGAATTTGCCTAGCTGATCTTTAGTATTTAAAATAAAACATTTAGAACCAAAAACTTTAAGATATGAAATATTTGGTTTTCTTCCATTTAGAAGTTCATATGGAGTATTCTTAGTTAATGGTCGAATAGAAACACGATTCAATACATAACAAGCAGTAGCTACAGCTTCTGCCCAAAACTGTTTCGATAAAGTGGTTCCATTTAATAAAGTTCTTGCGCATTCTTGTAACGTTCTATTTTTCATTTCTACAACTCCATTTTGTTGTGGTGTTCTAGAAAACGAAAAATTATGGTTAATACCTTTCTTGTTACAAAATTGTTCAAAAGCTTCATTTTCAAATTCTCCTCCATGATCACTTCTTATATTTTTAATGTTCAAACTTTTAATATTTTGAATTCTTTTAACAAAAACTTTAAAATTATCAAAAGTATAACTTTTATTTTTCAAAAAGAAAATCCAAGTATATCTAGAAAAATCATCTACAATAACAAATACATATCTATTATGATTAATAGACTGCACTTGAGTTGGACCAAAAAGATCCATGTGTAAAAGTTCAAGTGGTTGCTCTGTGGATATTACTTTCTTTGATTTTAAAAGAAGATTTTGTTAATTTTCCTAATTTACATGCATCACAAAATATATTAATTTCGAATTTTAAATTTGGTAAACCTTTAACTAATTTTTTTAGCTAGTTTGTTGATAGTATTAAAATTGATGTGACAAAATCTTTTGTGCCAAAGACAAGAATCGTTTTCTTTAGCCACTAGACACAAATTTGAATCATTATTAACATTCGTATTTAAGATATAAATGTTTTTATCTCTTTTTCCTTCGAAAATAGTGTTATGATTTTTATCGAAAATATTACATTTATTTTTTGAAAAAGTTATATTAAAACCTTTATCGCATAGCTAACTAATACTTAATAAATTGTGTTTTGAATTTTTAACTAATAAAACATCAGTAATGAGAGGTAAATTAGAGGTACCGTTGCTACTAACATCGCCTTTGCCGATGATATATCTTTTTGAGTTATCTCCAAAGGTGACTGCTCCTACATTTGAGTATATAATGTTTGACAACATTTCTTTGTTTCCAGTCATGTGTTTTGAGCAACCGCTATCTAAAATCCATTTTCCTCTCTTCTTATGTGGTACCTGCAAAAAGTTTATAAAAAGTTGGTACCCAATCTTTTTAGGGTCCTAAGAGTTAGATCTTAGGAAGCCAAACCCATATGGGTTCAGAATTCCCTTTATAAACATAATTCTTGTTATTATGAACAGTTTCCATAAATATTTTGATATGTTTATTCCTTATCAAAACATTATTTGTTTTTGGAATCCATATCTTGATGGTTTTAGTATTTGGGTAAACTGTTTTCTTAATATCTTTCTTAATATTATTATTAATCCTACTTTTAATAAAATTATTTTGTTTCTTAAATCCTAATCCAGATTTATTGTTAGAGGATTGAGAATTTTTAAGTAAACTAGAAAGATTCTCTTTTCCTTTGTTGAAATTAGAAACATTTTTAGAAATATCATCAAATTTTATTTTAAGACTAGATTTTTCTAACTCTAAATCCTTAATCTTAGAGTTTAAACTATTATTTTCAAAAAGTAAAACATCATTTTTATTTTTCTGAATTTCTAGTTCTTCAGATATTGACGAAATTTGAGAAGATAAGTTAGAATTTGATTGTTGAGAACTTTCAAGTTCATCTTCTAATATTTTCTTCTCATCTTTCAGCATATCTACTTCTAAGATAGTTCTATCTAACTTTCTTTGCAACTCCTTATTTTTCTTTTTGAGTTGTTTTGCTAAATTTACTAATTCAGAATTTATTTCAATTAAATCTTCAAAAGTAAAATCACTTACATCGTCTGACGAAGCCATGAAGCACACATTTGCTTGTTCATTATCACTTTCACTCTCTGATGAGGATGATGAGTCAGTGTCGTCCCAAGTGACAGAGAAAGCTTTTCGTTTGGTTTTGTCCTTCTTGAAATTATTCTTTTTACGCTCTGGACAATCTTTCTTTGTCCTTTCTTATGACATTCATAACATTTCATTGCTGAAGATGATGGTTTGCTGCTATTGGAATTGTTGTTGGAATTATTTTTGTTTCCCTTAAATTTGTTTCTGTTGAATTTCAAAAACTTTTTGAAATTTTTAGCGATCATTGCCATATCTTCATTATCTGAGTCGGAATCATCTTTTTCTGCTTGAAATGCCACATTTTTCTTTTCTTGTGCTCCATTTCTTTTTGCCTGCAAATTTACTTCGTAGGACATTAAATTACCTATCAATTCCTCTGGTTTTAATGTTGACAAATCACTTGCTTCTTCAATGGCTAGGACTTTTCTTTCCCATTCGTCCGTTAAAGAATTTAAGATTTTTGTAACAACATCAAAATCAGTAAACTTTTGTTCTAGTGATAGTAAAGCATGATAAATATCCTAGAATCTAGAGTACATGTCATTTATAGATTCATTTGGCCTCATTTTGAAATTTTCAAATTGATTTTTCAACATAGAGATTTTGCTTAATTTAACTTTGTTAGTTCCTTCATGTGTTATCTTAAGTGTTCTCCAAATTTCATAACCAGAAGTGCACATGCTAACTCTATTGAATTCATTTCTATCTAATGCACAAAATAAAATATTCATAGCCTTTGCATTTGATGTAGCATCTAGTTTTTGTGTGTTACTCCAAGTTGAGTATTCTCCAATAGGAGCTGTGTACTCACTTTGTATAACATTCCAAATATCAAATCCACTAGATTGCATATAGATTCTCATTCTTGTTGACCAATAATTGTAATTTATACCATTAAAAAGTGGTGGTCGTGAAGTTGATTGACCCTCTGTGAAACTAGTATTAGTGTTAGTGTCAAAATCGTTAGTATGTGTTGTTGCCATATTACTAGAAATAGATATCAAATAACTTTGTGACGGTTATAGGATTTCCTTGCTTTGATACCAAATGAAAGTGTACGTGCAGTACTAAGGATCGTGTAATATGGTATATAAATGCGGAAACTGATAATAGCAGTAAAATAAAAAGTATAGTAAACACACCAGGAATTTTTATACTGGTTCGAACTTCCCGTTCTACGTCCAGTCCCAGAATACCATCTGGATTTAAACTAAACCCCTCACTTAACCCGGAGGAATAGGTATACGACACCTGAGCAGCCGAACAGGAATTTTTCCGCCTCAACAGCCGAAGAGGACTTCAACTTAATACAAATAATTTGTTGACGAATGTGTTCTGAATAACACTGATTGTCTTTTGAACTTTCCTATAATCAAATCCTCAAGAGTATATATATGTGTGAAGATTTAGAAGGAAGATAATCACGTAGAATCGAAGTATATGAATTAAATCAAGGATTCTAGTGATATTAAATAAGAATGAATGCTTTTATTTGCAGAAATAAATAGAGAATAGATTTCAGAATTATAAACAAGAATCGGTTATTGTAGAAGTGAATTGAACATGTTTATATAGTTGTAGAATAGTTACAATCTTTCATGAAGAGTTTCAATCAAGAGTTGTGTCCATATCTGTTGGATTAAAGAACATTACTCTTCATGAACAATTGCACCTCTTCAGAAAACTAGCCGTTGTGTTCTGGTCGGTTGACCGAGAAACCTGGGCCGGTCAGCTGAGTTTACAGATATAAATAAAACGGTGCATATCTGTGCACTGGACATAGAGTCGGTCGGCCGAAGATTCTGGTCGGTCGGCCGAAGATTCTGGTCGGTCGGCCGACCTGCTGTTATTTGCACAGTGTACACTAATTTTTGTATAAATCAATTTGTGTGTATGTGTGACTACTTGAGGAATGATTTTAACAATATTCTAAGACTCAATGAAATAAAATATTCATACTAATATCTAGATTGTAGTCTTGTCTCCTTTGTAGTGTGCAATATATGGTTATTCTCCTTTTTGTCGCTTTCGTATAGTATTCTCGTCGTATGATCTCTGAAGCTTGTGTCATGAATCAAAACTCATGAATCAACAAGATGCTCAATTCTTGCCCACACAGATGGCTAAGGACTAGACACATGTAGACAACCAAACACATTGGTACACACAGACTACCTTAGGTACACGAAGATTACCCTATCCTACCCACGAGCATCACAATTTCATGTTCTATGCTTTGAGCTATAACGCGGAACTCGTTCTTTCGGTCTATCTCAAGATGCCATCGTCACTCCCCATATCGAGTCATCGAAGTCGTCGCACTTCACAAGTTGCCATCTGAAAGTCATCTAGAGTCATCCTAGGCTCCTCCATCCTTACCCTAGGCAACTCCACAGACCACTAAGGAAAACCAAGTCTTTCCCTATGCCAACAACCTAAAAGCCTTACTCCATGTTCCATTCGGTATCCCTTTGATCGGCTTGAAACCATGCACCCACCGAACAGTAGCAACAACGAACATTATATCCTATTCGACTTTCCTCTACACCGAATCAACAACTACTGAACAGGATTTCCCGTCCGGTCCCTCACCAGCCAAACCAACACCTATCGGACATGATTTCCTGTCCAGTCCTTCACTAGCTGAACAAAGCTCCTACCGAACCGAAACATATAGCTCCTTCAGCACAACAACATCATGTTGATTCCATTGCTACGCTCAATGCTTTGACCCTTATGCATCACCTATGCAATGATATGACTCCAAATGCTCTAGAGCCTTTCCGTCAAAGTCAAGTTTCACAGTTCCTACCTCTAATTCGCTCCGATGAGCATTTCCAACCACATAAACAAACAAACATAGGTCCAACCCTCATAGCATACATACAACTAATATAGATACACGCAGCATATATAACGCATGAATATCAACTAATGGGGGATTCATATCAAAAGTAGTTTAAAACTAGCAATTTCCTAAAAACCGCACATTAGTGATAAGAAGTCTGAAATCCAATTTAAAACCATTTGAAAACACTTATAAATTATTTTATATAATTAGGTGTGGGTTTAAATATATTGAAAAACATTTCAAAATGTTATTTTTATACTATACTAACAATCATAGTACGGTGAGAGAAAATATTACTCATCTTAATAAAAGCTGACTAATCAATGTCAAGTCATAGAGCTCTCCATCATGAGTGCAACGTAAGATACCGCATCCAAAATGGACCTCCTATGCAAAAGATATGAATTATATACGAATCGTGGTTAAATAACTTAATTAAAAAGTTAATTACCTTAATCATCTTCATTAGCCGCTAATGCTTCTTCTTCCCCATCTCCTGTACGTGCATGCACACACCAAATCAATCCCTGTGTGCACTTTTTCACAATGATACTGATCTTCAGTCCATGAAATCGAACGCCATCGCGCCCCTCTTCAAAAGCCCGACCCATCGATGCCAAGATCATCAACTCTGACGCTCTCCATCAAAACGAGTCACCCAACACCGTGGTCGACCAAGTCCAGGTCACAATTTGTTTAAGGTGATGGGACCTCAAATCGATGATGTGGAAGGAGCATATCGTGAAGAGAAGTCCAACGGTAATCTCCCTTTCGCCTAACACGCCCTCTACCTCCGCGTAACGCAAACCCTAGATCCACGTTCATACATGACCTCCACCACAATCGCCATCGCACATGTCACCATCACCACCAACGTGAAGCTCTCCCACATGCGATCTCAACAGGTCCGGTTTCGTGATTTATAGTTGAGCAGATCTCACGATTTTTATTTTTGAATATATTTGAGAGTAGACGACCATTTTCTTTGTTTATGGGAATGAAACAGTGATAGTGAGAGAGAGGTTGATTAGGTAGGGTTTATCTTATTATTATAATATCATATTTATTTGGTTTCTCAAATAAATCATCGTACGTTTTGAGCTCGTATAATCACACGACGCGTTCGATCGCAACGAAACTCGTCGACATGCACGAAATTTACAACATCGAATAACATCGAATGATTTACTTAACATAGATGTTCAAACCAATTTAAAACATGTTCTAACTTACTGCCTTCTCAATGAAAGTGTTATCTAAACTCATCGTTATATTTTCAAAAACACTTAACTTTAAATTCTATAACAATTCTGAAGTTTCAGGCTGTCCAAAGTCATCGAAAAATTCATTTCATTCTAATAGATGAAAACTACCAAACAATCATACCATAACAAGATGAACATACCACACCGTCCTAAAGCATAGGATACATGCGTCAATAAAACAACTTATGGAAGTTTCATTGATTTATTAGATGCACTTTACTGTAAAAGAAAAACATGAAAACGTTTTGTAAATATTCGGGTTATGCCTCTACCACTTAGGCACCGTACATATCATACATAAAAATATTTTCTATAGAAAATTTATATCAAAATCAATATTACTCGAAGTACTCTATATTTTGTATCAAATTTCTTTAAAATAAAACTTTAGAATTAAACACTTGAGTTTTATTTCGAAATATTTGAAATAAGAACATATACATATACCTCTTGTATTAAAATCCGTAGAAACTATACATTTAGATCAAGTAACACAAAAGCGATACTATGGAAACGGGTCCTACCAAGTCATGCCATATATTCCCTTACTAAGAAAGGTAATGTCCACGAGAAGTGATTACCAACCGAACACATCACTCGCCCATTTTTAGTCACTTTTGAGCCGCTCGAACTAGATGACATAAAATACTCTATTCCCGAATTGATTCACCAATTCCAAGAGCAATCGCGAACTCGAACGAATTTAAAAATTTTTTCAAAATATTAATATCCATAAATACTTTTAAATAATATTACTATTATTTTCCAAAATCTTAGAAAACCAATTTCAGAGACATCGAAATTTAAATTCTTAAAATATCAGTTTAAATCTTCTTTCATTTATAAAAAATATTTATATAAAATCATACGTATATAAAACCATATCTTAGAAAATTTTATACTAAACTTCTCTCATTATAGTTAACTGTTAATCCAACAATATCATCAAATGCCTTATTGTCAAAATGTAAAACTAAATTCATAAGGCATTTGTTTCAACCCATCCACAATTTATTGTTTACCCAACCTAAGTAGTAAAAAGGTAAACTGCTCATAAACTGGTCAAGAAAAAAGCAATAATCAATAAATGATAACAATGCTTGTAAACTGGCCGAGCAAGACTAAGCTAATTAATGAGGGATAATAAATGAGCATCATTAATCCCTACTTTAATTAAACTACA
The DNA here is from genome assembly GCA_030737815.1 of Allium fistulosum. Lineage (NCBI taxonomy): Eukaryota > Viridiplantae > Streptophyta > Magnoliopsida > Asparagales > Amaryllidaceae > Allium > Allium fistulosum. Next base: position 915,644,380 of record CM060908.1, read on the forward strand.
TTTACAAGTCATACTTATATAATTACTTATATATAACAATTACTTATACGATCTCATATGTACAATACACTCAACTCATTCTAGGGCAACTCTTACCCTATCTCTAATGAGTTATACATAGCCAAAGCCAAGATTTTCGCTAAACCTTCATCTCTGATACCATGATGTAACAGCCCGCATTTTCGACCCCCAAATGTCGACACTAATACATCCATGGTATTCACGTGCTGAGCACCCAAATGCCAAAAAGGCAGATTTTTAGGGTAAAAAAAGAAAAAGAAAAGGAACAAAAAAGAAGAGAACAATACATTAGAATCTCATAGTGGAACGACAATATATAATACCAAAAGACAGTACAAAGTGCTACTCTAGGATACATAACGCTACAGAATTACTATAACAACCCGCCTTGAAACAGCCTAAATTCAAACCTAGAAAAGGCCCATCGAAACTTAGACCCATTCTAAAGTAGCATGTTTGTTGGTATAAAGAACAATACAACATTATTTATTTACTTATCTGCTTATTCAGAACATACCGTGGAAGGATAAAATATAAAACATAAACAACACTTATTTTTTTATAAAAAAAATCTCAAATTTCAATAAACCATTACACAGTGTCAACAATAACAATTACATAACCAAGATTTATCATGTTCAAAAATACATTGTCATCTTTAAATGGGTATATCAGAAAATAACTCAAATAGATATCATCAACTCCATCTGGATAATCATCTCTTTCCCCAACCTGTATTGTAATGAGGAGGGAGTCAGAACAACAATGTATGGTTAATGAAAATCTTGAGCCTTTCTATATTAGAACATGGGCTACATATTTTAAATAAGGAAATGTCTTACGCATTTTAGTTATATTCAAAGTCTTTCCAATTATAAGCCTTAAGTCTTATCCTATTCCATAACCAATAACCCATAACCATCGTTATTAATGTCTACCAATGCGAGAGATAGTATCCAAACCACTTAATACCTTTGTATTGGAAAATAGGCAGACAATGACCATTTAAGACCTCAATTGAGGTAGTCCCCATTGTTTAATACCTACTCCCAAGGCGAACTCCTCACAGGTGCTTATATAGCTGACATTGCATGGACATCTCTTCAGACACTTCCTACTTTCCATTAAAGTGGACCTTTCCGAGATATCCTCAACCATGCCTAAACCCAATCCCAATCATTATCACTTCATGCATTGGGGAGGCGGGACCTCAAACAACCACTTAATACCTTCAATCCCCGAAGAAGGTCCTTTGTATTATGACCCATACCCCAAGGATACATCTTACATTAGCCCAACTATTTGTAGGAACTCGTAGTCAGATTAACTGGGCAAATTTGACATATAGAATTGGAACTAAACTCACGTCATCCCCAGTTACTTATTATAGGTGACGTCTCACATCAGCCCCAATTGTTGGCAACCAGATTAGCTGAGTAGACTTCTGTGTGCTTTTGACACTCTATAACTTAGTCATAATTCATAACACTCTCAAAATATATTATCACACATCTCACCATTATTCATTATTTTAGGCCTTATAATAATTCCTTACTAATTTGCCTTAATAATCAATTACTTTCCTAAGGGGGATTTAATGATAATTATTACTCTATTTAATTACGTAATTAATAAGTTATAATTGTACGTTACTTACGCTAGTTTTTACACACACACACACACACCCTTATTAATTTCTATGCGTGCGGAGATTACGCCCTAAACTAACGTTCAAATGTCAAATCTTTCAAAATTATACAAATCTCATTTCCACAACAACATTATACCATCATCCAATATTCCAAAGTGAAGTCAATAGACTTGTACTTAGAATCCAGATCCAACTTATTTTATATTAAAAAATGGAATAAATGAATAATAACAGAAACTTACAATTTAATTAATTTTACGCTCTATTTAAGTTCTTTTACATAAAGGTAGACAAGGGAAATTCTGTTCTATTTGTAGAAATAAGAGGTGTAAACTACGAATAAGAATTCGTATCTTATACACCATTGTTTAATTAAATCCCTTAATTAGATTCTAAGAAAAAGAATAAGAAGTAGAATAGAAGGTAAAACGCTTAAATTGCAAAATGCACACAAACTGCATAATTTTAATTTAAAATAATTAAGATTCCAACTTAAGAATTGACATTTTACTTTGGGAGAATTTTGAGGATTTTTAATGTGATGTTTTTGTAATCCAAAACACCCCAAGACATATATCAAATCCAAACTATACTATTCAATTACTAAAATAGAAAAACTAAGATTTCCACCCACTACAGGTCCTTAGCTTGCTCCTCTTTGGATTTGACATGCTTATAATAGTCTCCTTTAGACTCCCTTCATAGATATATTAAAAAAGAGAATTGCATATGAATTAGATACAAAAATTAAGAGGTTGGAAGAGAAAGGGGATTAGAAATTGAATAAGAACATCTAAAATTCCTTACATGTAATCCTAGAAAATTTCTTGAATCTTTTTAGAAGAGAAACCGAGATAATTCCGCCGAATTTATGGAGAAAATTGAGAGGGTAGGCTCTTATTTATAGTGGTTGGAACACACCATAACCATTGGATTAAGGTCAGCTAAAAATAATATAATTTGGTACATCAAAACTCTTTCTGTTAGCTACTCCAACCGGTTGATCGTCACTTTCCACTAGTCGACCACTAGTAGTCGACCAGTCTAAGTGTAGCGGTCGACCGTTCCCCTTATTCTCGGAACATTTAATTCTTGCTATTGTTTATTTTATTTTATTCATTAATTGCAGTTTAACTTTAAAGTTAATTTTAACATTTACTTAAACCCCAAGTATAATTACTATTAGCTTTTAAATTTCAAATTTTTAATTATTTATTTGAATTCTATTTAAATTAATTTGAATCCGAAACTTCAAACATCCATAACTTCCTCGTTTCAGCTCCATTTTCAACCTATTATATATGGAAATTGATCAGCAAATCACCATGAATGCAATAACATAACTTTCATGGTCAAATTCTAAATTTTGTAGAATTTCTATTTTTTTCCTTATCTCATTTAATTAATTTGTTTATCTTACTTTATTTGTTTCTTATTATTAATTTTTACGGGGTGTTACATTCTCCCCCCATTAAAAGGATTTTGTTCCTGAAATCTTTCCAAGAGGCAAAAAGCGTAATGCCCAATAAACATACATGTTATACAGCTAATATATCTATCCAACCATCTACTCAGCCAAAAGTGCAAAAGTGCAATGTGATTTTGCGTGTTGACCACTGTAAGTAAGCTCAACCCTAACGTGAATGCAAGTGCCATGACATATAGACATGTATGCAAACATCCCAAACATGCAAAAAGTATTCTATATGAGTGCAAAAGTGATAGTTAAAGTATAGCACCCATATCCTGTCATTCAATTAGCAACCACGATGCAACCAAAACCTAATTTTGGAGAGAAGCGATTGCCAATGAAAAGTTTGGGACAAGAAATCCTCATGCTTTCCGCCGGATTTTCCCTTCTTTGTACTCGAACTAGCCTAATTTCTTTGTTGCGGAGCTTCCTAGTTCCTTGCTCCATAATGCTTGTGGTGACACGGGATGCTATTAGCCCCACCTCAGTATCCCCCAACTAATCAGTCTCTACCATAGTGGTTCTGCTATGAAGGCATTCCCTCTAGTGTGAAACGTGAAAAAAATCATGGGATCCTGTCAACTTATCTAGTAGCTTCACGCGGTAAGCAAGTTTTCCTATTCTTTCTAAAATTGGGAGAGACCCAACAATCTTTGGTGCCAACTTTCCCAACTTTCCAAATCTCATGGCCTTTCTAAGAAGGGAAACTTTGATAAACATCATATCCCTTACTTCAGACTGTAAATCTTTTCTTTGCTTTTCCGCATAGGATTTCTGTCGATCTTGTGCGGCCTTCATTTATTGTCTAATCAATTCTATCTTTTTCGTTTTAGTATGTCAAACGCCTAGTGGTAAATTCTTCCACCTTCTTCTTTATCCCTGTGAAATAGAAAATTCTCTTTATATCACTATTCATCTTCCCCTCCAGGGTGATGGGTCATCCTTGATTGGTGTCTCTCCGTAAGATAAAATTTATTTTTCCTAAAATTCTTAAATTTTTGGGATTAAAGCATCTTTTATCCCTAGTTACTAACCTAATTTCTTCCTTAACTTCTAGTCTCACCTACAGTTTATCGCTAGTTAAGTGTCCTTATAAAATTTCCTTATTTACGATGTTCCTTCCTATACATATATTTATCTGGTGGTCTAATCTCATCCATAAAATCAACACAATGATAAAACAAGAACATATCTTATACCATATCATACGCTTTTTCCATAATATAAGGGAGACAACTAGCGATACAATCCCAAAAACTCTAAAAGAAAATTTTGGCAGAAGTTTCCATTTATCATTAACTGGTGTTAATGATGTTGGGGCCCGAATGCTCCTTACTAAATTAACATGAACATTCTCAGTTTGTCGCTCCATTTAATTCTCCATCTTCCTTAATTTTACTTCTTGGTTTCCAGTAAATGTGATTTATTCATTACTTTAGTTAATATACCTTTAAAATTGATCATTATTGTCAACATTGGACCATCTCTAATAAATCCTCATTTAATCCATTTACTTTTTACCAGTTTCAAAATCCCTTTGTTATACCGATTCAATTCTCCATAAATGCCATATTGTATTCCCTAATAAGTCCCCATTAATTACAAATTTATTGTCCATTAAATTTGTAATTTGTGTCCATAAATCCTAATATGTTAATTACTAACTAATATGTATATAACCGTAAATTACGCTATAGTTTTTTGTACGTTAAGCATGGTTATATGTGTATCTATATATTAATTTCTAAATAGAGACATTCCTTTCTACATTTTAATTTATCAGAGCTATCCTTCCAAAAAGGATTAACGTTATAATTTTCCATAAATTAACCGAAAGTGAGATCTTTGCTTCCTTTGAAATTACAATAAATTATTTCTTTCCTTTTACAAAATTGACTATGTAAACTAAAGAAAATAATATAAATACCTTACTTATCTCTTTTCCGTTTTGGAATAATCTTTATTAATTCAAATGCTACACTTTTATGCATATTTTCGAATTGGAAATTTATGGAAGTTATACGAAAACAACTCCAAATATACTAAAACCTAAAAATTCACATTTCAAGTAAACTAGGGCAACCTGACTTACAACCTAATTATAAATCAAGAATATCTTTGCAACTTTACCAACAGTCTACAATTAGTTATTTGCGACTGATTTAAAGTTTCCAAATCAGGTTGTACATACTATTCCTCTTTTATTTATATCTTAAAAGCTTTACACTGCCTTACCTAGGAGTGACCCCTTTCTACTCCAAATTTTTTTGGTTTGTCCTCACCATTCTTAAAACTAAAATTTCACAATTATAAAGTACTTTATCTGAAACCATTATCTTTAAAAAATATAAATTTGGAAACCCTTTTGTTAATTTCAAAAATTGCTTATTCCCTAAAGGATCTATGAAATTTTTTCCTTATTCCAACAAATTTTTCCTTTTTTAAGGACTTTCTAAAAAAGAGATTTATTTCTTTAAAAGTTGGACTTTTAATTCAAAACATTTAAAACTCAATTAAACCAACAATTAATAAATCAAAAAAATTCAAAAATTGCTCAATTCTAAGGAATAAAATAATTTCCCTTCTCAAAAACCTTCTACAACTTACAAGTAATTTTTAAGTAATTGTTTTCATACAAATGAACTTATTACATTAAATTCAAAATCAACATTTATTATTCCATGAAATTATGGTCTGTATTTATAGAAAGTTCATTGGCTACCATTTTAAGGAGATATTGTTATTATTTTCCAAAATTAGCTCTTTTTAATTCTATTACAAAGATTATAACTTCAATAGCATTTCAAAATAATGGGTTTTCCTTTATTAGACATTCATTATTTCAAAGATACTTCTAATTATAAGATAATTATTTTAGTAGACCACGTGCATGCCAAATTTCTAATTTCAAGTTGTTATATTATCCTAAAGATATTTATTAACATCTATTGCATTATTACTCAAAATGTCAGGTCACTTAATTAAATACATTTTATGACCATGTTTTAAATATTATTTAAACTCCTATAATCTATCACACTCCATTTCTTATCAATCCCAATTTATTTCCCTTTCATTACCGTTTTAAATTCTATAATATTTTAATCTAATTTAAATAAATTCTAAATAGAAAATTGAATATATATATATATATATATATATAATTCATATCCTCAAAAAAATGTTTTTCCTTATAAAATTCACTAAAGTTTTCCAACTCATTTATTAATTATCATCATTTAATTCCATCAAATTGTAAAAAAGAAATCAAAAACATCTTCTAGGACTTTAAACGATGGAAGTGGAGTAGACAATAATAACTTCTATCATATTAATTTCAAACTAGATTAATGGTCCTATTTTATATAAATTCCTAATGCTATTTCTATCTGAAACTCCCAGTATTACCTCTATTTATATTTGTCCTTAGTAATTGGCTCCTACGGCATCTAATATTCTCCATATTTTCCTTATAAGGAAATGTTCATTATATCCTAGATATTCCTATCCTTCTATTCTCTATTCCTCAGTAAGTTCCATTTCCATTTATTCCTCTTTATAGAAAGGATTTTTAAAAAGAACTTCCAGATTTATATTAAATAGTAAAAAAATAATCAAGTCCAACCAATGCTCTATTTTACATTTATTTTAAAAAAAGAATCCCTTTCTCCAAAAATTTAAAACTTTTAACTCAATCGATTTTAAACTAGAATTCCAAAAATGAAAAACCCTTTTTACCAAAAACCTTTTAATTGAAAAATTTTGGCTCAACAATTTTTTTCAATTATGAGTTTCCAAATTTCCTTAAAACAAATCCTTTGAAAAACTTATTCAAAACGATTCAAGGAATTTTCTAAAATCCTTTTATCAAGTTCTTTCCTATGGGGTTAGATTTAGAAATTGACTTTAATTGTCCTTTCTTTTGAACATTCTTTCTTCCATACTCATTCTTCATAAAAATTCGATTATCTCCTTATGGTGATTAATGTACACCTTCCTATGGGAAATTGCTCCACTCCTTCTTCACATCTTGCTTTATTGCTTACATTTGGTTGTTTACAACACGTAGATTCTTATCTCCCATCTTTTTTATGTATTGGGCTAGACGCACTAATCTTTGTCTATATAATTAAGGCTATATAATTTACCATAATGACTATTATACTGCCTCAAAATATTTAATTACAACCTAACATATTTATTTGCTATTTCTATAAATCTCAATTGTTTGTAATAAATGATTATTATTCTAATGGATAATTTTTAAAGACATTTATTTATTCATTCTAATTTTTCCTATTATGCCTTCCTTATCTCTCTATAATAACCCTAATAATATCTTTAGTTGATCCATTTATATTCTTATTAAATTCTGGTAACACCCTTTTTATTTAACATTTATTGCCTTATTAACTTAGGAGTTACAATCTTCTCCATCAACATTTCCTAAGAAAGTATTATATGCTGAAGTAAAGATTTTCCTATTGTTTTCCCATAGGTTTAAAACAATTATGTGTGTATACATACATACATACATACATACATACATACATATATATATATATACATAAGAATTTTTGAAAAATACTTTCAAAATTAACAAGTACATCACTCATACATTTACATATCCCCGTTGATCGGGAAACCTGAACTCTGATACCAAATGTAATAACTCGCTTCAAAACAGGCCTAAATTCTGACCCAGAATAGGCCAATCGAAACTTAGACCCTTTCCAAAGCTGGCTATTGGTTGGTATAAAGAACAATATAGAGCTATCTATCTATTCATTTAGAACTCAAAGCAGAAAGATAAAATATAATAACATATATAGTACCCATTTTATTTAAAATCTCCAATGTCAATAAACCATAACATAATGTCAACAATAACATTACACAACTGAGATTCATCATGTTCAAAAATACATTGTCGTCCTTAAATGGGTACATTAGAAAATAACATAAACAGATAAATTGACTACGGTCACAATCTCCTCTCATCGTCATCTCCATCTGAATCATTATCTCCTTCCCTAACCTGTGCTGTAAAGAGGAGGGAGTTAGAACAACAATGTTTGATGAATGGAAATTTCAAGCCTTTTTATATCAATACTAGGGCAGTATGATCAAAATAAGGATATGTCTTACGCATTTTAGTTATATTCAATGTCTTTCAATTTATAAGCCCTAATGCTTATCCAATTCCATAACCAATAACACATGTCCATTGTTATTAATGTCTACCAATGCAAGAGATAGTACCCAAGCCACTTAATACTTTCTTAATGGAAATAGGCAGACTCTAGACATTTAAGATCTCAATTGAGGTAGACCCCATCATTTGATACCTACTCCTAAGGTGGACTCCTCATAGGTGCATCTCTAGCTGATATTGGATGAAAATCTCTTCGGGCGCTTACTACTTCCCATTAAAGCGGACCTTTTCGAGATATCCTCAACCGTGCCTAAACCAAATCCTGAATATTTAATACTTTAGACATTGGGACTAATATTGTGTTATCCATAGTTAATTATTATTGGTGATGTCTCACATAGCCCAGAGTCGCACTACTAGTAGCCAGATTAGCTTAACAGACTTCTGTGTGCTTTTAACTGACTTCGCATCCCTATAACTTAGTCATAATTCATAACACTCTCAAAATATATTATCATGCATCTCACCATTATTCATTATTTTAGGCCTTATAAGAATTCCTTACTAGCTTGCCTTAATAATTAATTACTTTTCTAAGGGGGATTTAATGAAAATTATTACGCTAATTAACTATGTAATTAATACGTCATAATTGTACGTTATTTACGCTAGTTTTTACACAAACACACACTTATTAATTTCTATGCGTGCGGAGATTAAGCCCTAAACTAACGTTTAAATGTCAAATCTTCCAAAATTATACAAGTCTCGTTTCCACAATAACATTTATACCATAAATCCAATATTCCAAAGTCAAATCAATAAACTTGTACTTAGAATCCAGATCCAACTTATTTTATATTAAAACAATGGAATAAACCAATAATAATGGAAACTTACAATTTGATTAATTTTATGCTCTATTCAACTTCTTTTACATGAAGGTAGACAGGGGAAATTCTATTCAATTTGTAGAAATATGAGGTGTAAACTATGAATAAGAATTCATATCTTACACACCATTTCTTAACTAAATCCCTTAATTAGATCCGAAGGAAAAGAATAAGAAGTGGAATAGAAGGTAAAATACTCAAATTGCAAAATCTACACAAACTCCATCATTTTAATACGAAACAATTAAGATTCTAACCTAAGAATTGACATTTTGCTTTGGAGGAATTTTAGGGATTTTTAATGTAATGTTTTCGTAATCCAAAACTCCTTAAGGCATATATCAAGTCCAAACTATATTATTCAATTACTAAAATATAAAAAATGATATTTCCACCCACTGTAGGTCCTTAGCTTTGCTCCTTTTTGAATTTGACATGCTTCTAATAATCTCCTTTAGATCTCTTTTCTTACATATATGCAACAAGAGAATTGCATATGAATTAGATTCAGAAATTAAGAGGTTGGAGGAGAAAAGGGATTAGAAATTGAATAAGAACATCTAAAATTCCTTACCTGTTATCCTAAGGAATTTCTTGAATCTTTTTAGAAGAAAGACTGATAGAGTTCCGTTGTGTTCTTAAATAATTTGTGGAGAAGAGTGAGGGGACTAGGCTCCTATTCACAGTGGTTGGAATGCACCAGAATCTTAGATAAAGATCGTTTAAAAACAATATAATCTAGTACGTTAAAATACTCAAAAACCTAGCCGCCAGCCATTCCAACAGGTCGACTGCTAGCGTTCGACCGGTCTAAGTGAGCGATCGGCCGGTCCCCTTATTCTGGGAATGTTTAATTTATGTCGTTGTTTATTTTATATTCATCCTTAATTGCAATTTAATGTTAACATTAATTTTAAAATTTACTTAACCCCCAAATATAATTGTTATTAACTTTTGAATTTCAAATTTGGAACTAATTATTTGTTTGAATTTGAATTCTATTTAAATTAATTTGAATCTGAAACTTCAAACATCCATAACTTCCTTGTTTGGTATTCCTTTTTAACATATTATATATGGAAGTTGATTATAAAATCTCCACGGACGCAAACGACATAACTTTCATGGTCAAATTATGAATTCTGCAAAATTTCCATTTTTAGCCTTATCTTATTTAATTAATTAATCTTATCTTATTTTATATTTTTCTTATTATTAATTTTTACGGGGTGTTATTGTTACAATCCTAAGTGATATCACTAACCTAGACAATAACAGCCTATCCTCAAAATGCTGATACACACACACACATTATAGTAGTGTAGTGGAAATAAAATATTATGGTCGGTGAAAGCATCCAGCTTGTCTCTTTGAGCTCCAATGAATATCAACAAAAACCTGCATTTCTCAGTTTACTTAAAAGAGCAATTATGTAATTAAGGGAAAGATAAAACCATGAGTGTAACAACCTGAAATTTAACCCATAATAATTAATTCGTTAATTAATTAAATAATAAAATAACTTTGTGAAATTATCAGAATTGAGCCACGGGAGTTGCTCCATTGTGTCTGTGGTAATTTTCTAGTCAATTTCCATATATAGAACATCAGAATCCGAGTTAATATGATCAAGGAACAAAATAATCAAGGAAACTAAAAAATAAAATAAATAATAAGGCCAAGCGACCTGCCGGTCGACATGGACACAAGGGAGGTCGACCCGCCTGCCCATTTGGGCTAAAGAACGTTCATTCGTTCAAAAGTGAACACGTAATTTGCATTGTTTAGACTAATCTGGTCCTTCTATTCTTGCATCTGATGGCTCCTGTTCAGCCTGTGTCGTTGTTGCATCCTATTTAATCCCCAAATCCAACGGTCCTAGATCCACTTCTACACCTATAAATAGAACCCTAGGCCTAATGCTTTTTCTCATTCTAGATTTTCTCTGCTTTGGTTCACCTTTTCAGGAAGGACCCTAATAGGAATAGTTTTCCCAGGAGAGAATCTTTTTAATAAAAATATTTTAATACCCTCAAGTGGATTCGTGAAGGCCTATATGGAAGAGCTAAGGACCAGAGGTGAGTGATTGTAATTAGTTTAAATTTCTTTATGTAATTTAAAATAATAGGGTTTCTAATAGTTGTAGTTTAACTACGATTTTTGGAGTAACCTTTTTAGTAATTTATTTACAGTTTTTAGAATTATTTTCAGTCTATTTCTTCTAGCTATTCTTTTAAGTTAATTTTAGTTTATTTCTATTAATTATAACTTTTCCCATTTAATTACAGTTTATTTACAGTATTTTAATTTATTTAATGTTATTTATGCGTTATTTACATCTTCTTCCTATGCCTTGGATTTCCTTCTATTTTCAGTTTTCTTTTATTTCTTCTTCTTCTTCTTCGCGTATGGATTAGAATAGAATTAACGCGAAATTGGATTAAATTATAAGAAATCTGAAATAATGGAATATGAGATGTAAATCACAAAGACTGTAATATAATTGGAATATGGCTGAAATTATGCCTAATTATGATTGGACTAAATTAAGAAGATTGGCCTAGTTATAACTTAGAATTATAACTAAAAAGAATAAAAGAAGAAAGAAGCTTATTTTCACACTTAGACCTTGGGTTAAGTAATAAGCATGATTATAACGTAATTTAAAAATTGATAAACTATGGAAACTATGGTAAACTATGGAAACTATGGCGCTTATTTTAAGACTTAGGATAAATTAATAAGCAACAATAGTAATTGATAAAAATAAAGGCTTATTTAAATAATTTATCTAAGTTAATAAGCAAAGATTAGAGTAGGACTTGTACCAAATAGCATTCCCCTAATATTTATATGGTTACGATGTTTTACATATCCTAAAGTGGGACGAGGTGCTTCAAATAATCCTGAAGTGAGGCGAAGGGTACACTTATGCTTATAATGGTAGTAAACAGTGAATCTACGATAGTTCAAATCAAGGGGATTTGAACAAGGGGCGCAACTAGATTTTTGTTTGATAGGGACCAGTACCGACAGCATTTCCCTTATTTTTCTATGGACATGGTGTTTCACATAACCCTGAAGTGAGATGAGGTGCTTCACATAATCCTGAAGTGAGGCAAGGGGCATGCTTATGCTGACTAGGGTAAATAAAAGGTCAAATGAGGGAGCAATGGGTAGCATGGGCATGGTGGATGTTACACGTGCGACTTCCATTTCGTTGCTCAGTAATCGCTATGAGTTCCTAGCGCTTAGTAAGTGTGTCTTACGTAGACACCAATGTCTACTTTGTAGGGAAACGTCCGATCCACGGTAGATTCTATGGAGTAGCAGGCCGATCAAAGGGTAGAATTAGGAACTCAGCCTAATCAAAGTAGCTATCAAGGACAAGTGCAAACAATTAAAGTTGACCTATCTTATTAATTGAATACTAGCTAATTCGTATTTATTTCTAGATTCTCTCCTTTTTATTTCCTTTGTTTCCTTTTATATACTAGAACTGTTGTAAAGTATATTACTTTTACTTTGCTTAAAGATTCTAGTAGTTACAATCATTCACCAGACTTTTAGTCTGACCCACTCCTCTATTTTCTCCTTTTCCCCTTATAGACAATCAAGTGAGAGGGCAGTAGATTGCAGTTGCTCGGAGGTTTCTTGGAGAAGATTCTGCTATGTATTTCCCTAAATTTATTTTCGTTTTCTTTCTTTGTACTGGCACTTGAGAGGGATATTTATATTCTGATTTTTGTTGAGACTACGAGTTTTTATTTCATAAGACATACTGGGTTTTGAGACATGTATGCTATATTTTGGTATTTGACTAATTTGGTTTATGAAGCAATTATGAAGATTTTGTTTTGAATAAGTTATTATTTTAGTTTCCGCTGTTTTACCTATTTTTGTCTTATGAATCTTAGTGTCTGTTAGTTTCAGTTATACCTCTAACGCACCACGCCTTTTAATGTGTTCTTTTGGGTATATTAAGGGGTGTGGGGTGTTTCACTTGGTATCAGAGCCTAAGGTTACAGGATCCCTAAAAATTTATTTTAAAAGTAAAGTATTTTTCGAAATAACTTGTTTAAAAAGGTATTTTTTTAGAAAAGAACTCTTAGAAATGTTTTCAAGTATAAAAGAGTTTTTATAAAAATCCCCTCATAAGTCCAGTTCAATCTCCCTTTGACTATTTCCTAAACTATTTTTTTCTTTCCGTAGAATGGCTGATGTCTCGAACCTTCCCGAGGGCATTCCAGTCCCAGCCTGGTTTCGTAGGTACTTACAAGCCACGACTCCAGAGGTGCACGGGCCAGCGCCCAATCCTGCACCAGCGGATGGGAACCCCATCAACCCACATGCCGCCATCAATTTCTCTAAGCTTTGTAATGATTTTGCGAGTTTGGGCGGAAAGACTTTTTCTAGCAAGGAGACTTTTGTGGAGGCGAGAGCTTGGCTTAGGGACACTGAGAGGATATTTGGCTTATTGGAATAGGAGGACCAGCAGCGGGTTCAACTAGCCTCTTGGCAGCTGAAAGAGGAGGCTTCTTATTGGTGGGAGGTTGTTGAGTTGGAAGGAAGAGAAGTTGGTTGGAATGGGTTTAGACAGAGGTTTGAGAGGAAGTTTCTGTCTCAAGTGGAAGAAAGTGTTCAGCTAGAGAGGTTTATCAGTTTAAAGCAAGGGACTTTGTCTGTTAAGGAATACATCAATCAGTTCAATGAATTATCGCGATTTGGTATGGAGTTGATGAATACGCCGCACAAGAAAGCTATGAAGTTTTCGAAGGGATTGAATCAACCCCTTCAGGGATTATTGTTGACTCACATACTGATGGGAGCCACTTATGAGTCTTTGGTTTAGATGGCACTTATGTTAGATGCAGTCAAGGAAGGAGAGTCTAAAGAAGTGGTTAAGTCAGAAGGGTCAAAGAAGAAGTGGTGGAAAAACAATAAGGAGAAGAAGAAAGGTGATGCCCCTCAGAAGCAGATTAAGAAAGGTTTAAAGTGCGGTAACCGTGGGATTGTTGGACATGTCGCCAAGGATTGCAGAAGGGATAAGATGAAGGGAAAGTGCTTCAATTACGGACAGCCCGGTCACTTGAGTAGGAATTGTCCCCAGAGAGCAAGGCAGGGGACTAGTGCACCAGTCGCGCAAATCTAGGCATTAGATGTAGCACCTTCAGGCAGCATTCCGGTTAGAGGTAGGAAAGTCACAGTTGAAGGTTTGATTTCTATATCTGATTTTCCAATTCGGAATTTATTCGATTCTGGAGCATTACACTCTTTTATCTCTAGTTCTCTTGTGGATTGTTTGCACTTAGATATTTCTTTAGTTGTAGACCCCATTGTTGTTTCAAACCCCATAGGTGGATCGGCACACTTGTCTATGGTTTATAGGGGTTTGAAAATTTATATCCTAGGCGTAGAATTTGACTGTGACTCCTATGTTTTGGGATTCTCGGGGTATGGGATGATCTTGGGTATAGATTGGCTATCCACATATGGAGCTATATTAAACTGCGAGAGGAGAGTCGTTAGATTAGAGACATGTAGTGGTAGGACTCTCGGGGTATCTTGCGACCTGCAAGGGTCAATCATGTTGAGTTTTCTCTATTCCCTCGATTCATCTTCAGCAGAGCTTGATTCGGTTCCAGTCGTCTGAGATTTTTCGGACGTCTTTGAGGAGCTTAGGGGACTACCCCCTAAGAGAGAGATTGACTTCAGAATTTATTTGACCGAGAATGCTAAGCCAGTTGCATTACCCGTGAGGCACATGGCACCTACGGAGAGGAAAGAGTTGGGCAAAAAAGTCAGTGAGCTTTTTGAAAAGATTTTTATAAGAAGGAGCATATCGGAATGGGGAGCACTAGTCGTCTTCGCTACTAAGGCGGATGGTTCTCTTTGACTTTGCGGGGATTATAGAGAATTAAATAAGCTCACCAAGACGAACCGATATCACTCCCTAGGATTGATGATCTTTTTGACTAGTTAGTTGGCTCTTCGGTATTATCCCGGCTTGATTTAGCCATAGGATTCCATCAGCTTAGAGTCGCGGATGATAGCGTAGATAAGACTGTGTTTAGGACTCCAAACGGACTTTATGAGTGGTTGGTTATGCCTTTTGGGCCAACCAATGCCCCAGCCTACTTTGTTGATTTGGCAAGCCGTGTCTTTAGAGAAATCCAAAATAAATTCGTAGTGGTATTGTGGATGACATCTTGATATTTTCCAAGCATTCTGTTCATATAGAGGAAGTTCTTCGCACACTTCATAGTCACCATTTGAGAGCTAAGATTTCGAAGTGTCAGTTTTGGAGAGAGGAGGTACGTTTCTTGGGGCACATGGTCTCGAAGGAAGGTTTGGCTATTGACCCTGCCAAGGTTATTGCAGTACAAGATTGGAAGGTCCCCAAGAACGTCACCGGAGCTTCCTTGGATTGGCTGGCTATTATAAGAAGTTCATTAGAGACTTTGCCAAGATTTCGACACCAGTCAAGCGCCTTACTAAGAAGAATAAAGCTTTCGTGTGGGACATGGATTGTGAGGATTCCTTCACAAAGCTTAAGAAAGCCCTTACTAGTGCACCAGTGTTAGTACTACCCGATGGAGCTAAGCCTTTTATCGTATACACTAATGCATGTAGGACGGGCCTAGGAGCAGTGTTAATGCAAGAAGGGAGGGTGGTATGTTATGGTAGTAGGCAGTTGAGGACACATGAGAAGAACTACCCTACCCACGATTTGGTATTGGCTGCCATAGTTTTTGCACTCAAGTCTTGAAGGCACTATTTGCTTGGAGAGAGGTTTGAGCTTTTCACCGACCACAAGACACTGAAGTACCTATTCTCGCAGAAGGACTTGAACTTAAGGAAACAGAGGTGGATGGAGTTTTTAGCCTCATACGATTTTGAGATAGCTTATACCTCTGGCAATGGTAATGTGGTTGTAGATGCATTGAGTAGAAAGAAAGCAAACCTTAGTCCTTTGTTCGTAGAGTGGAGGAGCTTGGAGTTCATTTCTACTTTTGATTTTAAGCCCTCTACAAACATTACTCCCGGATTGTTAGCGGCATTAGAGGTGAGGCCTACCCTTATGGATCAGATTGGCTCGAAGCAGTGAGAGGATTCAGAGCTTATGGATGTGATGTATAGGATTAGCCAAGGAGAGGTCTCTAGACATCTCCAACATTATTCCATTGATAGAAAAGGTTGACTTAGGAGAGATGGGAGGCTTTGTGTTTGCTGCGCCAGTGATTTGTTGAGAGCGGTTTTGGAGGAGGCACACCATTCCCGTATGAATATTCATCCGGGTGGTGACAAAATATATCGGGATATGAAGAGGATGTTCTATTGGAATGGCATGAAGAAGAACGTGGCAGAGTTCGTAGCTAAATGCCTCATTTGCCAAAGGGTAAAAGTAGAGCAGCATAAGCCCGGTGGATTACTTCAGCCCTTAGATGTGCCAGAATGGAAGTGGGACAGTATTATATGGATTTCAAAGATGGTTTACCCTGTTCTAAGAAGGGGAATACTAGCATTTGTGTGATTGTTTAACGGTTGACCAAGAGTGCCCACTTCATCCCAGTTAAGAGTAAACGCATGACATCATATTTCGCATCCCTTTATATTCGAGAGATAGTCCGACTATCCCTTCTAGCGTGGTACGTGATAGAGATCTTATTTTCACTAGTTAGTTTTGGAGAAGCTTACATGAGGCGTTAGGGACACAACCTAGATTGAGTACAGCCTATTACCCACAAACAGATGGCCAAATGGAGAGAGTGAATAGAGTGCTTGAGGATTTGCTACGGATGTGCATTTTGGACTTTGGAGGAACTTGGGAGGAGCATCTTCCGTTGGTTGAGTTTGTGTATAATAACAGTTACCAAACGAGCATAAGAATGGCACCATTTGAGTCTTTATATGGGAGACCTTGCAAGTCCCCTACATGTTGGGTGGAGTCTACAGAGAAGTTTCTACTTGGGCCTGATATGGTAAGGGATACATCGGAGAGAGTGGATTTAATTCGGCGAAGGATGAAGACAGCCCAAGATAGATAGAAGTCTTATGCGGATAAGCAGAGGAGAGTCATTGAGTTTGAGGTTGGAGACTTAGTTTTTATCAAAGTATCCCCGCTTAAGAAGGTGGTAAGGTTCAGATCGAATGGAAAGTTAGCCCCCAGTTTTTTTGGACCATTTCCTATCATAGAGAAAGTTGGGAAGATGGCTTACCGAGTGAAGTTACCAGATAGGCTCGCAGAAGTACAGGACGTTTTCCATGTTTTGCACTTGCGAAAGTGCTTACATGACTCGGCGGAGGTTGTAGAGCCTAGTCAGGTAGAGGAGGTAGAGGTAGAAAGGGAAGCATCTGTTCGGCGTATCCTCACGAAGATTGTTGGAAGAGACATCAAGCGACTAAGGAATAAGGAGGTTCCTCCAGTAAAGGTGCAATGGGGAAATGATGTTGCAGATGCCACTTGGGAAGCAGAAGAGAAGATTTGTACTTCCTATCCTCATATTTTCGATAGTAAGTTTTTAGAATTTCCTATTTCCATCTTTAGTTTGAATAGGTTCTTTCCTTTATTATCCTTTGGGAGGGTAGAACTTAGGATTTAACCTATGGATGGTAGGATTGAATGTAAACATGTTATTAGAACATGTTATGAATGATATATGCTAGTGGTTGCAAGTGTTTCCTAGTGGATGCTAATGGACGCATATAGGTACACTAGGCACTATTATTCTTTAGGGATCGGCCTAACTAGGACACTAGAGCATATGCATATGGATGTGTGCACATTTTTATTGTATTTTTCATGGTTGCTATAAATGGATGATTATCAAATAATTGTTGCATTTGAATGATGTTTGTAGCACGCATATAGAACTATAAGTTGTCATTAGGGAATTTTTGCATTCAGTTGTATACATGGCATGAACATGATTGCATAAAAGGAGGTCAACTGAATCAGTGGACCACCTAATCTTTTGCATTAGATAGGGACATTCACACTACACTAATTGCATAAGTATCAAAAATTGCATTAGAAAAACTTAAGGATAATTGATGAATCATCGATGATTGAGTAGTTGGTTGTAGAATTGGATGAAAACATTTAGTACATTCTTTTATCCTTAGAGATTTCGAGGATGAAATCCCTTAAGGAGGGGAGAATGTAACAACCCAAAATTTAACCTGTAATAACTAATTCGTTAATTAATTAAATAACAAAATAACTTTGTGAAATTATCAGAATTAAGCCACGGGAGTTGCACCATTGTGTCCATTGTAATTTTCTGGTCAATTTCCATATATAGAACGTCAAAATCCGAGTAAATATGAGCAAGGAACAAAATAATCAAAGAAACGAAAAAAATAAAAATGAATAATAAGGCCAGGTCGACCGCCCGGTCGACTTGGGCACAAGGGCGGTCGACCCGCCTGCCCATTTGGGACAACGAACGTTCGTTCATTCGAAAGTGAACTCGTAATTTGCATTGTTTAAACTAATCTGGTCCTTCTATTCTTGCATCTGATGGCTCCTATTCAGCCCGCGACGTGGTTGCATCCTATTCAATACCCAAATTCAACGGTCCAAGATCCACTTCTACACCTATAAATAGAACCCTAGGCCTAATGCTTTTTCTCATTCTAGATTTTCTCCACTTTGGTTCACCTTTTCAGGAAGGACCCTAAAAGGAATAATTTTCCAAGGAGATAATCTTTTTAATAAAAATATTTTAATACCCTCAAGTGGATCCGTGAAGGCCTAAAGGGAAGAGCTAAGGACCAGAGGTGAGTGATTGTAATTACTTTAAATTTCTTTAAGTAATTTAAAATAATAGGGTTTCCAATAGTTTTAGTTTAACTACGATTTTTGGAGTAACCTTTTTAGTAATTTATTTACAGTTTTTAGAATTATTTTCAGTCTATTTCTTCTAGCTATTCTTTTCAGTTAATTTTAGTTTATTTCTGTTAATTATAGATTTTCGCTTTTAATTATAGTTTATTCACAGTATTTTAATTTATTTACTGTTATTTATGCGTTATTTACATCTTCTTCCTATGCCTTAGATTTCCTTCTATTTTCAGTTTTCTTTTATTTCTCCTTCCTCTTCTTCGCGTATGGATTAGAATAGAATTAACGCGAAATTGGATTAAACTATAAGAAATTTGAAACAATGGAATATGATATGTAAATCACAAAGACTGTAATATAATTGGAATAGAACTGAAATTATGCCTAATTATGATTGGACTAAATTAAGAAGATTGACCTAGTTATAACTAAAAAGAATAAAAGAAGAAAGAAGCTAATTTTCACACTTAGACCTTGGGTTAAGTAATAAGCATGATTATAACGTAAGTTATAAATTGATAAACTATGGAAACTATGGTAAACTATGGAAACTATGGCGCTTATTTTAAGACTTCAGATAAACTAATAAGCAACAATAGTAATTGATAAAATAAAGGCTTATTTAAATAATTTATCTAAGTTAATAAGCAAAGATTAGAGTAGGACCTGTACCAAATAGCATTCCCCTAATATTTCTATGGTTATGATGTTTCACATAATCCTGAAGTGGGACGAGGTGCTTCAGACAATCCTGAAGTGGGGCGAGGGGTACACTTATGCTTATAATGGTAGTAAACAGTCAATCTACGGTAGTTCAAATCAAGCGGATTTGAACAAGGGGCGCAACTAGATTTTTGTTTGATAGGGACCAATACCAGCAGCATTTACCCTATTTTTCTGTGGACACGGTGTTTCATATAACCCTGAAGTGAGATGAGGTGCTTCACATAATCCTGAAATGAAGCGAGGGGCACGCTTATGCTGACTAGGGTAAATAAAAGGTCAAAAGAGGGAGCAACAGGTAGCATGGGCATGGTGGCAGTTACGCATGCGACTTTCATTTCGATGTTCAGTAATCGCTATGAGTTCCTAGCGCTTAGTAAGTGTGTCTTTCATAGACACCAAAGTCTACTGTGTAGGGAAACGTCCGGTCGACGGTAGATTCTATGGACTAGCAGGCCGATCAAAGGGTAAAATTAGGAACTCAGCCTAATCAAAGCAGCTATGAAGGACAAGTGTAAACAATCAAAGTTGACCTATCTGATTAATTGAGTACTAGCTAATTCGTATTTATTTCCAGTTTCTCACTTTTGTATTTCCTTTGTTTCCTTTTATATACTAGAACTGTTGTAAAGTCTATTACTTTTACTTTGCTTAAAGATTCTAGTTGTTACTATCATTCACCAAACTTTTAGTCCGTCCCACTCCTCTATTTTCTCCTTTTCCTCACATAGGCAATCAAGGGAGAGGGCGGTAGATTGCAGTTGCTCGGAGGTTTCTTGGAGAAGATTCTGCTATGTATTTCCCTAAATTTATTTCTGTTTTCTTTCTTTGTACTGGCACTTGAGAGGGATATTTATACTTTGATTTTTGTTGAGACTATGAGTTTTTATTTCATAAGACATATTGGATTTTGAGACATGTATGTTGTATTTGGTATTTGACTTATTAGTTTTATGAAGCAATTATGAAGATTTTGTTTTAAATAAGTTATTATTTTAGTTTCCGCTATTTTTACCTATTTTTGTCCTGTGAATCTTAGTGTCTGTTAGTTTCAGTTATACCTACAATGCACCACGCCTTTTAATGTGTCCTTTTGGGTATATTAAGGGGTGTGGGGGTGTTTCAATGAGTCAGACATAAGTCTGTTATGAGAAACTCAAGAAATATGTGTATAACATACAATAGTAACTTTTGAGGCCGTTCGAATCAACGTAACGATTTTCCCCTCAAAAGAACCAAACAATCTAATAAATATTTAAGGTGATATAATATGTAATATCTAGGATGTAGAATATAAATCAGAAAATGGTTATGCTGCTTGCATGTCACGACACAACAATATTAGAAGTACAACTAAAACCGCTAAGGTATGTTCACGTAAGGATTTTCATAGAGGTCTCCTTCGTAAAAATCGAAAGTCAGCCTCCTATACAATGGTTAGAAATTACCTTCCAAAACCATGCATATCTCTAGATAAAATATGTCACTAGGTAAACATAGTTGGTTATGCCCAAACACATGATATCGAAACTCCTGCGTGCCTTAATCGAAAGCATCTCAAGATATTTGGAGTTAATGTACCCTTGGGTTAGCTAAACCTATTGGCTATGAGGCCTACTATGTTCTTTATCATTTTTGGTGGTGAAGTTATGTTCATCATCTCAACACATGATTCTTCATCACTCGAACAGATCTCGAATCTCTCTCTAGGTCCCAACATCTCTCCATGGATCCCAATGTAAGTCATCTAACGAATGCTAATGCCAACCTCTCCCTCGGACATAACCTTATGATAGACAGTTCAACTCTGTAGCATTCCAATGCACCACTACTTCTAAAACATAGAACTCGTATATTAGTTTTGAAGTGGATTTCAATAAGTAAAACACTTATTCGATCCCGAACTCTTCAAAACTAATCGATAAATCTTTGGTTAACTCAATTTCGGTACATTAAGAAGTAAATGAATGATATAAAGGAGACCTCCTCGAAGGGTCTCGTATATATATACTTTCTTAAAGCAAGAGACAATTCATACGAGTGAGTCCTCCCTGGGGGATCTTAAACCGTATTAATATGTGCTCTTTACGTATACTTCCAAACTAAGGCCCAGGACACGTCTAAATACTTTCTCTATGGAAACAAAGTCTCGTATACTTATCATGTTTTTGACTTGCTCAATTTGTACCATCCCTTGATCAAGAGTAAAGCCGGTAGGTTAGAGCAGTGTTTGCTTCTAAACCCTACTCAAACGTCATTCTTTACTTTCGTAGATAGAATAAATATGTTTTGTCGTCTTTTAGTGCTAAGTACATGACTACATACTTTCCATAAACAAGTTAACACACAAAGCAAGATTAAGCCCCACAAAGCACAATTAAGTCACATATGCTACTTCTAATCCCCTTTTTATTTAATTAATTCTTTTATTAATTTAAACTTCCTTGTAAATACTTGTCTATATATTTAAAATACCTTTAGAAAGATATATACATGTATACTACCATTTCACTATTCATTTCTACCCTTTTGCTATTCATCTCTACTCTTTAATTATTCATTTCTACTCTTTCACTACTAATTTCTACTCTTTTCGATACTTAGAAATGTACTCACATTCTTATCCAAAATGGTATAAGAATATTCACATATCTTAAACAAGATTTTCACATTTACAAATGTATTATTAAATAGTTTAAAAACAAATTTTATTAAAACGTTGCTACTAACCCAAAACATTTCACCCTTAGCATTATCCTTAAAAAATTCTTTTAAAGATTTAATTATATTACTAAGTATAACAAAAAGGGTTAAAAACAAATGTTGCTTAAACATTGTTTATTATAAACCTAAAACCATTTTAGACTTGTCATTATCTTTAAAAAAAATCATTTTAAGATCTAATTATGTCTACACTTATTAAACATGGTAATATACTTTTAATTAACTTTAAAAAACCATTTATTATAACATAAGTATCATAATCCAAAACTTCTTCTATCCTTTTATAAAATACTTACCTTACCATTCCAAACTTATATATATACACACTTTAAAAATACTTATAAATATGTTTTAAATAACTATTTATAATTTACTAAAAACCTTTTATTTTAAATGCTACAAAGGAAATCTTTTTATTTAAAAATTAATATTTGATTATTAAAATATATTTAAACTTCTAAATTTTTTATACTCTAATCTATGTTATTAGACTTCCCTAAAAAGATCTCATAAATATAATAGATATAAACCATTTAAAACATGCAAAAACAGCTAAAATGTTGCATCAAAACAAAATATTGCAACAAGCCCAAAAGTGTTGCAATAGACCAAATATTGCATTAGTAAATACTAGCTAAAGTTCTAAACAGAGAGCAACATGAAAATGCATGATCTTTGTGGCCAATTTTAACCACTTAAACATATGATTTCTGATCTAATTATTTTACAGTAAGTAGAGTACTTAGATACTAAAAAACAATAAGAATAAACACCCAATGAAATCTCTCAGTTAATTATAAAAATTTCCGAAAACAAGTTATTTTCATGAAGTGATCATATAGCGACCTTTCTCGCTATAATTTTCGCCACTTCGTTCAACCAATTATATATCATTTTAAACCTTGATATTTGTATAGTTAGAAATAGATATATTTTACTTGTCAAATAACAAACAAAACCCTTAGGATGTCTCTCAAAATCATATTAAAAATTATCGAACACAAGGTGATTTCAAAGTGCACATATAGCGACCATTCAGGCTATAACTTTCGTAACTTTGTTTCACAAGTTCTACCACTTTCCAAACTAATTCCTTGCTTCCATACAAAAAAATATTTATAGAGAACAACCAAAATATATCATGTCACAATATATTAACATACCGCCAAATTAAGCAAGTTAATGTAAGGGGATTTCAAAGTGCTTTCATAGCAACTCTTTCGCTTCAAGCATTCACATACACACTTCTATATCACATACAACATTATCGAACATGTAAACATATAGTCTAGGCCATTATATATGTTTTAGAGAGTTATAGAAGTGACAATAATACATACAAATTTATCACTTGCTTTACAAAGCAAGGAAGGGTCTAGAAGTAATAATTTGCATTTCCCTTTACTTTAAACTTTATATTTCAACACATAACATATATATACACATTTGTACATATAAGATGGTAAGATAACTCACCCAAAACCAAGCCAAACACAAGAACAAATAACAAAGATCAAAGAACCACTACCTACCATCACAAAACCTTCAAAGATCCAAGCTTTAGCCTCTTCATGCTCAAGCCAACCTTCCTTCTCTTCCTTCATGCTCACGACCCAAAGTACCTTGGGGTTTTGTAACATCCCCCACTTGGAGGCCCAAAACTAATGGCTACGGATGCTGCAGTCATCTATAGTTATTAATTCTAGGCGACCAAATATGGTAATGTTAGATATATTGATATAACAGAAACACATGGATATGGAAAAAAATTAAAATCATTACACAACATTCTCATTCCATTTCAAATCATTTCAAATTCATTACATAATCCCAGAATCGAGAACCATGGTCGGAGAAAATATAATTATTACAACATATGCCAAGAGCGACATATGAAGATGCCCCTTTGGATGATAATAGTTAAACATTAGCAATTAAACAACTTTGCCTTTACAACAAAACACATCGGAATCAAAATAGAAAAGAAATCCTAGCTAGCTTACCTGCTACATGTCTCCGGAAGCTTATTCGTCTAAAGCGATACCTGAAAATCTCAACTCTCAAAATACTCAAAATTAATTGCGCACCCGAGAGTTTAAGGGGGAAATATAAACTTCGAGTCGGACATAAAGCTTGGTATGAATAATAACCTACCATCCCAAACCAATTTTGATATCTAGTGAGACCACGCCGCTTAGCGGAACGGGTTTTCCCCTCACTAGCATCTCATCCAAAAATTTATAGTAGCCATATATTGTGCTCCTGCATCCACAATGGTTAAAACATAGCAATTTAAAATATTATGATGATATGCAAACAAGTAAATTATTCTGGATTACCCATCCCCATTCATTTGACTATCTGTCTCAGTTATAGTTTCTAGAGTCACTATTAACCTATTAGTTTTCATGGGTTGACTAATAACCTGTTTAAAGTTTATAGTCTACCTGTCCTGTTTCATAGTTTTCATGGGATCACTAAGAACCTATTGGCCCCTGCTAATAAATTCATTCAATTATTTCATGGGTTCTCCCTGAACCTATTGGTATCCCCAATAACCTCCCTTATATCATAGTTTTCATGGGTTGATAATGAACCTATTGACTTCTGTCAATAACTTAATCCGTATATAATTTTCATGGGTTCACTACAAACCTGTTGGCCCCTGCCAATAACTCTCTTCAAACATAGTTTTCATGGGTTCACTATGAACCTGTCTAAACTGACAACTTCTTAATAAGTCTTTGTAAATCCTATGTTCTGGTCTACCAGACCTCCTGGATGCAACTATATTCATTCAAGAGTTACTTAATTTATATTCACTTCTGGGTTAACCTACCAGGTTATCCTACCCTTACACCCCAAAATACAGTTATGGGTCCATTACATAGTGAATACATTTATATAAGAAGCATATACAAAATAATACCAACATCTTTGGTTTAATATCTTTGAAATCATTTCCCCTTGGAAATTTGGTTAATCCCAATAACCCATTATATATATCAAGACAAGCTTCTTCAAAAACTCCAATTTAAAAGCATTTAAAATATCTTTTATAATGCCATGCGTTTTTCCTTTAAAAAATTGAGATTGGGTTCTTTGTTTTGAAAACTAAGGCTTTCGAAACCTTAGACCTTTATTTTTGAAACCATTGAAAAACCTTTTGCGAAAGCATTCAAATCTTCTTTTCAAAACACTAAGCATATGCCTTTCAAAAGACCTTAAAACATCTCTTTCAAAACCATCAAAACATATATTTCGAAAGTATTAAAGCATCACTTATTAACTCATAGAAACATAGCTTCGAAACCATTTGAAAGTACCCCTTTCGAAACCATTAAAAGTGCCCCTTTCAAAACCATTGGGTTTAGCCTTAAACATATCTTTTCAGTCAAAGTGAATATAAAACAAAAGTACCCCTTTCGAAACCATTAACCTTTAAGTAAATGTGATTGGGGAAAACTGATGGCTTCGGAACCATCCTTTCGAAAGCATTAATCATTTAAGTAAAGCTTTTGGAAGGATAGCTTCGAAACTCCTTTCAAAGCCATTGCCTTCGAAACCTTTAGTATAATGGCCACTGGAGCCCTTTCGAAAGCATTGGGAAGTGGCTTATTACATTTATAAAACAAAATCTACCTTTTGAACTTGTTGACGACTTTAATCTATTCGAAAGGCATAAGTCGGCAGCATGGTTTTGACTGGGTTCAAACTACCCTTTTCGAAAGCATTAATTTAAAAACAAGGCAACTCATTCGAAATCTACTTTAAACAGAAAGGCGGCAACCTCATCGAAAGCTATTTAAATCCTTTCGAAAGCATTCTTTTAAAAACAATGCAAGTGACATCTTCGAAAGCTATTTAAATTGGTTTCCATATATTTGAAAGCATGGCTTCGAATCCATACCTGCCACCATTCTCCAATCCACTATGTACCAATGCATTGATACCTTGTGTATGGGTTTCGACTTTGTTGAGGTGGAAGTATAGGGTCGAAAGGTAACTTCTAAAAATGGTGAAACCATACTTCTGTACAAAAACTGTTTTATTGCCTTTTCAAGTAATTACTTAACTAACCTGCCTATTTGTAAAAATTTAATAGGTTGCCATAAACTTTTCATATTCTTTTCTAAAAACTGCGACATTCATTTCAGATCTAATTAATTAGCAAAGAAGTCCTTCCCTTAAGCAAAACAATTAAAACATTTAATTCCTCCAAATAAATTAATTTAATTTCCATAGTAAATTACATAGGAAAAATCCCCAAAAATAATATAAATTCACTTTTAATATATTATCTAACATATATAAATTTCAGACCCAAAATCCTTCATATGATAGCCGAATAAAATTTTAAACCTAATTATTCATTTCTTCCTTCAAAAATTCATAATAAATTATCTATAGCTTAGATAACTACGAAAAAGTAAACCCTTCTCCAAAACAATGTTTTACATAACATATAAAATTCTCATGGCATTTGAACCCCAATATAAATGGTTTTAACCTTAAAACCGAATAAACATTTACCAAACAATCTTGTTTGAATCAAACATATCATAAAATCCATGCATATCATCATCAAAAACAATCATAATGGATTTAAACTTAAACCCAAAATCATATGCTCTTTAAAAAAAATAGAGATGGTTTTGATTATTATTCACCTTGATTAGGATAAGGAACTTGAGATTTGATCTTTGATTAATTTCCTCCTTGCTTGATTGCATAGCTCTTGATTGATTTTCCCTTTTTCTTTCCCTAGGTTTAGCCGGCTTGAACTCTCTTTGATTTACATTTTTTAGTTTTGAAAAATGAACGTGCAAAGAAATGAAAACAAGATTTTAAGGGTAATGGGATTATGGGTGCGGCTATTACCCATAATGTCCTTGTTTTATTCTCTTATTAATTATCTAATAAACCATTTCCATAAACTCATTCTTTATGTTTATTTAAGCACGTCCTCTAAATAAATTTTCAAATCTCAATCCTCTTATCACACTAATATTTTCATTATTCTATTTAATTTATCTAATTAAATCTCCTAAAAAATGTTATTAAAAATTAGGGGTGTTACAGGCTCCCCTCCTTAAAGAATTTCATCCTTGAAATTCAGCAATGACTAAATACTAAACATAGCAATCATCTGTAACAACTCCTACCTACCATACTAGCCTACCTGACTAGCAACTGTCTATATAAAGCAAATATAGAACAAACCCTCGCAGCAGATCAGGATAAGTATCTCTAATCCTGTCTTTTGTCTCCCAAATACAGTCCTTCTCGTTGTCGCTCCACTGAACTTTCACCAACTTGACTGTCATATTCCTTAACCTTTTCTCATCTCTAGCCACAACCCGAACTGGTTGTCTAACAAAATTCAAATTTGGTTCTACTGTCAAATCTTCCCACTCTGTCGGAGGAATAGTAGTCTCTGAATCATGCATATACTTGTGAAGATGAGACACATGAAACACATTATGGATGTCCGCCATACTGCTCGACAACTCTACTCTGTATGCGAGCTTTCCGATCCTCTCTATAATGAGGAACGAATCAACATATCTCGGTGCCAATTTCCCTGACTTTCCGAATCGCACCACACCCTTCATCGGCGATACCTTAATAAAAAAACTAACTTTATCTAGGAATTCTAAGTCTTTATGCCTCTTATCCACGTAAATCTTCTGTCTAGACTGAGCTTCCTTCATCCTCTCTCGGATCAACTCAATCTTCTTTGTCGCCTCTCTAACCAGATCTGGACCTAAGACTAATCTGTCTCCAGTCTCCAACCAACATGCTGGTGATTTGCATGGCCTTCCATACAAAGCTTCAAAAGGCGCCATTCCTATACTAGTCTGATAACTATTATTATAGGAAAATTCCACTAAATGTAGGTGATCCTCCTACGATCCACCAAAGTCTAGCATACAAGCTCTCAATAAATCCTCGAGTGCTTTATTGACTCTCTCTGTCTGCACATCCATCTGAGGGTGATACGCAGTACTCATCTTAAGCTTGGTACCTAACACATCCTGTAGACTCTTCCAGAATTCACTAGTAAACAAATCATCTCTGTCACTGACAATACTACTAGGAATTCCATGTAGTCTAACTATGTTCTTCATGAATAACTTAGCTAAAACAGGTGTCGTTCTGGTTGACTTAACTGGAATGAAATGGGCACTCTTGGTCAACTTGTCCACTATGACCCATATACTTTCATTTCCTCTATTCGACCTTGGCAACCCATCTATAAAATCCATGGATATCGAATCCCATTTCCAAACTGGTATCTCCAGAGGTTGAAGCAACCCACTCGGCTTCTGATGTTCGGCCTTCACTTGTTAACAGTTTGCACACTGTCTAACACACAAGCCAACTTCCTTCTTCATACCTTCCCAATAGAAGCACCTCTTCATATCTTGATACATCTTGGGTCCTCCAGGATGAATCGTAAATTTGGATCGATGACATTCCCCAAGAAATTCTTTCTTCAAGTTCTCAACATTTGGAACACACAATCGTCCCTTCTTTTTCAACCATCCTCTCTGGTCAAGGATAAAATCTCTTAGATCATCGATCTCAGTTCCAACCTCAAGCCTTCTAATCCTCTCGGCTAATAATGGATCCTCCCTCTGCTTAGAAGCAATCCTTTTGATCAACATTGGTCGAACTTCCAAACAAGACAACATGGCGGTGCTCTAACTAGAACTAGCAGTCGATCTTAACTGCACACTACAAGTAGTCAAAGCTTCTAAATCTTTCCATTCTGCCAACATAGCTAACACCACATTTTGATGTCTTCTGCTAAGAGCATCCGCTACCTTATTTCCTTTCCTATGTGTATACTCTATACCAAAATCATAAGCTGCTTTAAACTTTATCCACCTCTGTTGTCTCATATTCAACTCCTTCTGAGAGAATAAATAACTTAAGGACTTATGATCTGTGTATAACTCAAATCTCTCCCCTAAGAGATAATGTTTCCATATTCAATGTGAAGATCACTGCAGCCAACTCCAAATCACGAGTATGATATCTTACTTCATGCGGTCTAAGCTGTTGTGAAACGAAGGCAATAACTTTACCCTATTGCATCAACATAGCTCCTAACCCGGTTGTGCATGCATTGGTATACACCACCAACCCTTGGTTTCCGTCTGGAACTACTAACACAGGTGCGTTGGTCAATAAATGCTTTAACTTAAGGAACGCTTCTCCACATTTGTCAGACCATACAAACTTCACATCCTTCCTAGTTAACTTAGTCAAAGGCATTGCTATCCGCGAGAAATCCTTGACGAATCTCCGGTAGTAACCAACAAGTCCAAGAAAACTTCTAATCTCGGTCACCATCTCTGGTCTCTTCCAGTTATTAACAGCTTCGATCTTACCTAGATCGACTGACAGCCCTTTCTCTGAAACCACGTGACCAAGAACTTAACCTCTTTCTTCCAATAATGTCACTTGGAAAACTTCGCTTTCAGCCGATGCTGCCTCAGCGTCTCAAGCACAACTCTAAGATGATCTTCATGCTCTCTTTCGTCCTTAGAATATACTAAAATATCATCTATAAACACCAACACGAACCTATCCAAGTACTCTTGGAAAACTCAGTTCATCAGATCCACGAAGAAAGCAGGTGCGTTTGTTAACCCAAATGGCATTAATAACCACTCATACGAACCATACATAGTTCGAAATTCTATCAATGGAATATTGTCATCTGCCACTCTTAACTGATGGAAACCTATCGCCAAATCGAATTGGGAAAATAATCTGTCTCCACACAACTAATCAAATAGATCGTCGATTCTCGGTAAAGGATAATTATTCTTAATCGTCTTCTCATTTAACTTACGATAGTCGATACACATCCTCAATGATCCATCCGGTTTCTTCACGAACACCGCGACCGCTCCGTAAGGCGAACTACTTAGCCTAATAAAATTCCTCCCTTCTATATCCACTAGCTGCACCTTTAATTCCTTCATCTCGGTCGATGTCATCCTGCTCGGTGATCTAATTATAGGATCAGCTCCTAGCACAAGGTCTATGTGAAACTCAATAGCTCGATTCGGTGGTAGTCCTGTAACTGGCTCAAAAACATCTGCAAACTCTCTTGCTACCCAAACCTGACTTAACTCTTCTTCTACTTCCATAGCTTCAACAAAGCACAAGCACTTCTGTCAAAATTCTCCATTGAGAATATGATTCGGTTATGACTATCAAGGTGTCTCAATCATATTTCCCTATCCTAGCAAAATATCCTAGCATCACATTTAACCAACTAATCCATACCCAAAATGGTCCCAAAATCTACGAAATAAAAAACAAACAGACTGCATGCAAACTCATGACCTAACAAATCAAGTTCTAACTGGTCACATCTCATCCCTAGAGTTGCATACCCTCCTATCGGGTTCGCAACCCTTAAGGAAGTAATAAGGTATGTGAGTTCTAAGCATAACCTATTAACCAAATTCTGATATATAAATGAATGTGATGCACCGGTATCAAATATTATCTTAACTGGTATACTCTGAATCAAAAGCATACCTTCCATCATAGTCTTTCCTTTCTCAGCAGCAGTTGGCCTATTAGATGATGGTCCAACAGCAAAAACCGTTCCCTTGTTCGCCCTGACTAGTTCTGGACACTAATTCTTATAATGCCTAACCTGGTCACAATTAAAGCACTTCACGCTCCACTTTTCTACAGCCTTCTTCCACTTGCTTGTCCAAAATTCATGAGCATAATGACCCTTCTTATCACACTTGAAACAGACCAGATCAGCCTTTGCCTTCTCGACAGCCTCTCCCTTTTGGATTCCCTTCTAAAATAACTTCCTCTTCATTCCCTAATAACCCTAGGTTTCGGTCGGCTTCACTTTCCCATAAATAGCCAACATTTCCTCATGTCGGATTGCCATCTCCACAACAACATTACAAGGATCATGACGATGTGGCAGGTCGCCCTAGCAATATCGGTTTTCAATCCTCGAATAAACTTCTCATTCCTCTTGATGACGGTGTCAATGGTAGCATACCCATATCTGGACGACTCATCAAACTTAGTAGCATACTCAATTACTGACATCTCCCCCTGCACCAAATCCACGAACTTTCTTAAAAATGACGACTTAGCAACTTCAGACAAAAACCTCTGCTCGAATCTCCTTCGAAATTCTGCCCAGTCAACTCTTCCTCGGGAACTCTGGCAGTAACACTATTCCACCAATGAAGCTCTGCTCCTTGCAATTGCCTATAGGCTAGTTTCCTCTTTTTTTCATCATCCAATCCCAAGTCAGCGAAGATTCTTTCATAATGCAACAAGCAATTCTCAACTTCTATGGCATCCTCCGTTCCCACAAACGGCTTCCCACCAAGACTAGTGTAATCTATGCTCAACTTAGCATAGTTATTTCCTATTGGAGCCACGAGATTAACTCCTCCAACATTCCTAGCTAATCCAGCAGCTACTCCAACTAGCATCAGATGGCGAAGAACTGATACATCATTCTCATATCCACTGGCGGATTTCCAGCACCTACATTAGCATTTGTATTTTGATTAGCATTAGCCCATCGACCCGGCTTCCTCCCGGTATTAGGTCAAACATTTCCATTTGTTGTGGTGCTTCCTCCACCGCTGTGCAGTTAAAGCGCTTAACAGATTCAATGCGACGGAGGTGCAAAAAGTCACAACGGGGATACAGCGTGGATATAGCGGGATATAGCGGATGACTCTAAAATAGCATATAAAACTCACACTTAATGTTTTTACAAATATATAAATGGTAATTAAATGAAAAATTAACATTCAATTAAATCATAATTAATACATAAATAATTTTAAATAAAAACATATGCAAATATACTTTAAATAAACGTAAAAATATTATATAACATGATTGAATTTAGTAAAATATTAGAGTATTTTCATTTCTGAAAATATATTAAAAATTCAATTAAATAAATTAATTTCATAATTCTTATAGTGTATAAATTTCATTTTTCAATCAATTTCTTTTAAAGAAGATATACCGGAAATAGCGGGATATAGCGGAAATAACGGGGCTTAAAGCGGAAAGGCTATATTTAGGGCTATATGGAAAAATCGTAGTGGTAGAAATCCACTATGAGATATAGCAGGGTTATAACGGGGTAATAACGGGGCATTAACTGCATAGCTCCACCGAGATTTCCTCTTCTGTTTCCTGCCTCCATATATTCCTTTCTCGTAATTTGCATACGAGCCTTAGTAAGATACAGAAGAACGATATAAGAGAGAGGGGAATACGTACTTATATATATACATATACCAAATACAAGTACGTTACTATGGCGTTAACCTAAACCCCGATCTTATTTTCTGGTTAATTGGATTATGTTTTGAAAAATCCTTTACGATTAAATTTCCTTTTAAGTTTTCATAAACCTATGCTCTAATACCAATTGTAACATCCCCCACTTGGATGTCCAAAACTAACGGCTACAGATGCTGCAGTCATCCATAGTTATTAATCTTCAACGACCAAATATGTAATGTTAATTATATTGATATAACAGAAACACATGGATATGGAAATATTTTAAAATCATTAAACAACTTTCTCATTCCATTCAAATCATTCCAAATTCATTACATAATCCAAGATTCGAGAACCACATTCAGACAAAATATAATTATTACAACATATTTCTAGAGCGACATATGAAGATGCCCCCTTGGATGATCAGAGTCTAAACATAGGCAATTAAACAACTTTGGTTTTACAACAAAACACAGCGAAATCAAAATAGAAAAGAACTCCTCCTAGCTAACTTGCCTCCTACACGTCTCCAGAAGCTTATTCGTCTAAAGAGATACATGAAAACCTCTACTCTCAAACTACTCAAAATTAATTGAGCATCCGAGAGTTTAAGGGGAAAAAAACTTCGAGTCAGACATAAAGCCTGGTATGAATAATAACCTACCATCCCAAACCAATTTAGATATCTAGTCAGACCACGCCGCTTAGCGGAACGGGTTTCCCCTCACTAGTATCACCTCCAAAAATTTATAGTAACCATATACTATGCTTCTGCATCCATAATGGTTAGAACATAACAATTAAAATATTATGATGATATGCAAACAAGTAAATTATTCTGGATTACCCATCCCCATTCATTTGACTATCTGTCTCAGTTATAGTTTCTAGGGTCACTATTAACCTATTATTTTTCATGGGTTGACTAATAACATGTTTAAAGTTTATGGACTACCTGTCATGTTTCATAGTTTTCATGGGATTGCTAAGAACCTATTGGCCCCTGTCAATAACTTCATTCAATTATTTCATGGGTTCTCCCTGAACCTAGTGGTATCCCCAATAACTCACCTTATATCATAATTTTCATGGATTGACTATGAACCTATTGACTTCTACCAATAACTTAATCCGGATATAGTTTTCATGGGTTCAGTACAAACCTGTTGGCCTCTACCAATAACTCTCTTCAAACATAGTTTTCATGGGTTCACTGTGAACCTGTCCAAACTAACAACTTCTTAATTAGTCTTTGGGTATGCTATGTTATGGTTTACCTGACAACAACTCTATTCATTCAGGAGTTACCTAATTTATATTCACTTCTGAGTCAAACTACTTGGTTATCCTGCCCTTACTCCCCAAAATATAGTTATGGGTCCATTACTGATGTGCACGTAAATGTGCATATATTTACATCCATATTTTATCTCTTTTTATTTAAATAAACATCATATTTGGCCATTTTTACATGTTAAAACAAAAATTAAATTATTTTCAAACCATCATATTTTCATCTTCATTCAGGGGCAAAATGGTCATTTGTGTGCATGTGTCA
This sequence comes from Allium fistulosum, assembly GCA_030737815.1. Classification (NCBI taxonomy): domain Eukaryota; kingdom Viridiplantae; phylum Streptophyta; class Magnoliopsida; order Asparagales; family Amaryllidaceae; genus Allium; species Allium fistulosum. The sequence continues at coordinate 915,678,743 of CM060908.1, forward strand.
ATTTAAGAATTTTTACTTGGACAACTTTTATGATTTTTATAGGATATTTTGATGCATATGGAAGTGAGATTCATGAGGATATATGCATGCACAAGGAAATACAAAGGCATGAAGAGAAAATAATTCAAGTTCAAGATCATGGAGGACCCCACACACTTACCTAAATGTACAATTAGGAGCTAATGGATAACTAAGTGGAGGTTAAAGCTTCATGCACATCAAATGATGGATTAATTAGTGGCTAATGGTTACTTGGTGGCCACACTTCCTAAAGGATATTTTGGGAAGCTCCCTAAAAATGGAATTAGGGTTTTATGCATGTATAAATAACCCTCTTATGTACATGAATCTATCTTCTACTCTTTCATATTAGTTAGAAAATGAAAAATACAAATTGTAATGGCAATGTTTTATGAAATAAAAATGGCTTCCAAACCTCTTTCTCTTCTCTTTTCTACATGCTTTTCTTTGTTTTTATGTTAATGCTTAATTCTATGCTCTCTTTCTTTTATTGTTCATAGCTTAGATTTACATTAATGCAAGTAGTGTAGCTTTGATTTTTATGCAAATAGTTAGTAGTTAATCTCTCTTTCTTCCTTTGCTTAGTTTTCATTTATTTTCTTTTTCATGTTGAAATTTACAAGTGTTGATTTGATAACACAAATGAGTAGCTAAACCCCTTCAATTTAGTGGTGATGAAGCTCTCTAACTTTATGTAATTTCAACATTTTTATGATTTATGATCTCTTTGTTTATGCTTCATGAATGTGAATTTTGATGTAAGTTTATACAAGTGGGTTTGATAGCTTATATTGCTTATGCAAATGAGCTATTCTTATTCAACATAAACACAATTTACATCATCATTTGCTAATTAATTTTTGATTTTGAAATGAAATTAGAATGAAAGTTGATGATCTATATTACTAGTTACAATAGTAAATAGATCATACTTAAAATAGCTTTTGCTTTGGCTTCATTTTCATGATAATTATAAGTGGTATAATTGTTGTATTATAGTTTGATGGTTTGAGTTATGTTAATTAATAACATAAACAAACCATACTTACAATAAATGCAATGATTATTTCACTTAATATCAAAGTTAGAGATCTTAAATTATTTGTTTGTTGATTTGCAAAAATATGAGAGTGGATTTGCCTCTAAATTGTTCTTTAGTCTAACTGTTTTTAAATCACATTTTAATTCTAGTTTTAGCCTCATTTTATTTCTAGTTAACAATTTCTCCTCCATTTGGTCTAATTTGATTGAATAGATTTTTAAACTCTAACAATTCCCTGCGGATCGACCCGTACTCGCCACATACTAACTTTTGTACGCCCTGCGCTTGCGGTAAATTTTATTTTGAAATTTTTTAACCATTTTCTAAACCGATAGAAAATTAGCCGATTAACAAGTTTTTGGCGCCGTTGCCGGGGAATAGTTTTGATTTTGATATTCTATTCTTTGATTTTTTTTTTGATTTTTGTGTGTTTTTGTTTTGGGTATTAGTTTGCATTTTTTTTATAAAAAAATTTTAGTGAGTTATGTGTTTGTCGTTTTCATTTTTGTTTGTGTGATTATCGTTTTCTAATTCCATTTGCAATTGCAGTTCATACTTAAGAAAAATACACAACTACAATTGAAAATGAAAAAAAAATTCATTCCATTTACAATTTTATTTGCATTTACAATTTTGTATTTCATCTTTGCATTTCAATACATCTTTTCTCTCCGCCTCTCTGTTTCTCTCCCTTGCATAGTGTACATCATTGACATCAGTTTCCCCTTCAAACTTAACTGCCTCCCCTACCTCCCTTTCATTCAATTCACCCGCAAACCTTCACTCCACTTCCAGTTAATCACATTCTTCAATCACTTCACTTCATTATTTCACCTTACAACCCACAACAGTGCACTGCCACATACTAACACACCTTCCATTCAACATAGCAGCCAGCCAACCACTTCATCTCCATAGTCCATACCACCCAATCGTTTGCCGCAAACGACTCTGCCACTACAAACAACTACCGCTCTATGCATCATCACCCAGCAACCAACTTCTCACTCCATATACAACCTGACAGCACAGAACTACCACAACAAACGGTCATCACTCCCCCACCATTAAACAACGACAAACTGCTATACCACTTTCATTACCTCCCGCAACAGCCACATAGCACTTCTTCTCGACTCACATCAAATACCAAACCTCCAAACACAAACATACATCACTTCACTCCCTCATTGCTGCCACCATATCCTCCACACAGCAACAAAACTCCAAGCATCACAATACCCCCACACTTCTGCTCCATCCTTCACCACAATTGCATATATTCACTTCTACATAACCACACAGCAAGCAATACTTTCACCGATTGCACAACCGAAACTACCCACTCTTCACTGCTCCACAAAGTACTCCCCTTCCATCATCTACTTCAACTAACATCCAAGTAATAACAGCAGCCCTTCCTCCATAACTTCGACACATAGCTGCATACCCCCTATATACAATTCACTACAACTCCTCTTCACAATCAACATACAAGTCACTCTCCTTAACAAGCATCACCTGATCATCATTGATCCACATACCAACTATCCACCTTCTTCCCTCTCCATTACAACAGTGCACACAGTGTGCATAGCTGCTTCTGCTCAACCATCCACCCTCACCACTACAACACGAATTCCATCAAACACTGTCTGCTCCAACAACGCCATACATCACCATTTCATACAAACTTCACTGTTCTGACATCCTTTCTTCCATCATCCTCCCACTTCTCTACTACAAACCCTGCCCACTGCCTCACTCACCTCACCATCACATCAACTGCCTTCTCTGCTGCCATCACAACACTGCAAACACACCACTATCCTACTGACTTCCAACTGCATAATAAAAAAATTTCCCTTCCTGCTTTTCCCACTAACACTCTCATATCATCTTCCAACTAGCCCTCCACCCGATCTCAGCACATTTCTGATACAAAAACTTCAACTGCAACCAGCATCATATAACTCCTCTGCCATATATATCAGTGCAATTCAAGCACAGTTTACCCACTCCACCGCATACATTTCCACTGCTTGACCATTACATCACTTCATTACCCTGGTATCACCACCCATCTACTCACTGTTCACTCACTGCTCTGCTCATCATACAACTTCTACTCCCCTTTACATGTTCAAATTCCAACACCTCATCGACCATACAATGGAGATCAACCACATCCCCTTCTCAAATACAACACTACATCATCAGTGAACACACTTCATCACCCTAGACCTTCGACTTCCTCACTGACATAATTCTGCATAAATCAACCTTGCAACATCATTTTCCAGCTGCAGTTCATCATCCACGCTCACACCTCCACAACCCCTCGGCCTTGCTTGGACCAGCAAACTGCAACTTCGTACCCAACACCAGCAATTCACTTCGCTTGCTACCTCATCCGCATCAACCAAAACCGCAAATTCACTTCGAAACCCATATATTTCCGTGACCTTCATCGAATCCCCCAACACCTTAACTCGAATCCACCGCCTCAAATCAATCGTAACCAATTTTCGATTATGATATTTCAATTTGTGATTGTCGATTTTTGCCTTTTGAGTTTGGGATTTTAAAAAGTTTGGGATTTTGCTAAGTCTCTGATTTTCGATTCTGCGGCATAGAAGGAAAAAAAAATTGGCCTGAGTACATTTGATTTGTGTGGGCCAGGTATTTGGGCTCGAGTAAATTTTTTTTATTTTGTTTTTTTAGTTTTAGTTTGTTCGAGTCTTCCTTCTATCTTCTAAACAAATAATAATAATAAAAAATTATTTCTCACTTGGGCTTGAGTAATGTTTATTGGTTGAGGTTGTTATAAATAAAAATAATTTTTCTTTGTTTTTATTTACCCCTTGCTTGTCTCTAAAATAAGGGGGGGTTTGTTTTCATTTTGCTTTGTTTTATCCAAAAAAAATATTGTACATATATTGTTCGATTTCTTTTCAGGTTGCAGGTGGCAGAAGTGCTCGCTTTGCTTGCTTATACAATAAATTGCTACTTTAAAAAAATTGCTAAATAATATGCACGCTATGGTATTGTGCTTTCATCTCTTGTTTTTTATTTGAATTGCATTGTCTGTTGCTTGCATTTATATAAAAAAAATTTCAAAATCCAAGAACAAAAAAACAAACTTCATTTTAGTTGCATTGTAAATTCACGTTTAATTTTTTCTGCATTCATCTCATATTGTTTTATTTTCTAAAGGCAACACCCCAATTCACATAAGGTGAGGGATTTCATCACCCTTTCCTTAGCCCACAAACGCATTTCATCATAGAATTTGACTAATAATAAAGGTTAGACATTCGACTTAAGGGTGTCACGAGCAAACTTAAGGCTTAATTGTATATTCACAATTGTTTTCTTTGAACAATTTTATTTCTTGGTGTCTAGGCTACGGCAGAGTAATAACCATTTATAAATATTACGATGATTCGTAAATATTATAGTGGTTGTTCCTCTAAAGGTACTTAAACCTTCGGCTGCATTGCTACGGTGATTCGTGGTGCACTGATAACCCCTGCCCGTTACCTGGCTGAGAAATATTTTTGTTGATTTAAAACAAAGTGTGATTATACAATTTTGGGTTAGGAGCTACTAAGGACAGAAAACTGTAATTAAGTCCTTTGCATTCATTTAGTTGCATTAGCCATGCATATTTAAAAAAACAAAAAAAAATAAAAAATAATAAATAATAAATAAATGTAAATTTTACTTAACTTAGTTTTTAATCCAAAAAAAAAAATCCTTTTTTTCCTTTCCTTTGAAAATCTTCAACCAAAAACAAAATTCCAAAAAAAATATTAAATCTTTTAAAAAAAAGCGAAAAAATTTAAAAATTCAAAAAAAAAATTTGAAAATTCAAAAACAAAAAAAATTGAAAAAATCCGTTTTGGTAAATATTTGAAAATTCAAAAAACAAAAAAAAAATTACAAAAAAACATATAAAAAATTCGATAAACCAAAAAAAATAAATCAAACTTCTCTTTTGAAAATAAATTTCACTTGGTAAATAGCTTTCTTCCTTTAAAAATAAAACAACAAAAACAAAAACAATTTTTCACATCATTTTTTCAAATCTTCTTTCATTCTCTAAACTCGTTTCTAACTTCTTTCTCCACTCGAATTTCACTTGTGCATGAGTACTTGGACTCGTGACACAACAACAAATCGTTGGACTCGTGACTCAACAACTAATTGTTTAACTCGAACAGATGATCCTCCCAAAATGGCGAACGAAAACGCCCCTCGAACTTATGGATAGAATCTTTTCCGATAGAGTTTCTATTCCATCTTGCATCACGTTTTCCGCCCCTATGGGTAACCATTTCGAAATTCACTCGAACCATATTGCCACACTTCCAAAATTCGGCAATTTCGAGCACGATGATCCCTACATTTTCTTGACTAAATTGGAACAAGTTTGTACTACCATAAAATTCCAACAGCATTCCGATGAAGGAATCAAACTTCGATTAATCCCAATCGCTCTTACGGATTACGCTGAAAAATGGTTGTACAGCTTACCATCGAACTCGATTAAAACGTGGGAAGAATTCATAAAAGCTTTCTAAAAAAAGTTCTACCCTTTGGAAAAAACGAGTAGAATCCAAAACGAAATTGTAAATTTTCATCAATTCAAGGGAGTACTATTCGGAAAATATTTTGAAAGATTCAAAGAGCTTTTGATAAAATGTCCACACCATAACTTTGAAATATGGACGATTTACCAAATCTTATACGATGGACTCGAAAACAGCTCACGAACCATGCTCGAATCAATGTGCCAAGGCAACTTTATTGCCCAACATCACGATGATGCTTGGCAATTTCTTGAAAACTTCACTGAAAAATCATCCCAATGGGAACGTTCGAATGAAAAATTAATTTACTCACGATCGAGTGCACAATCGATAGGATCTTTTTTTGCTTTGGAAGCTAAGATCGACGCAATGATTAAAAAATTTGATAACGTTTTCTCATCGAATCAAATGAACCAAGCTTCCCAACCGATGTGTTATAAATGCAACGATCCTAATCATATAGCCGATCAATGTCCCAATTCTGTCGAACAAATCAATGCTTTTAATAAATCCAAAAACGGCCCGTTTTCTCCAACGTACAACCCTGGTTGGAGAAATCATCTGAATTTTGCGTGGAACCAAAACAATCCCAACATGAATACGATTCGTCCCAATTTTCAAGCATTCCCGAATAATGCTTCGAATAATCCCTTTAAACCAATCATTTTCAACCAAATTCTGCTCATCCTCCCCAAGATGATAAACATTTAAGTTCACTGGAGAAAACTCTTGAAACGTTGGCTAAAGCAACTACTCAAAGCCTTCAATCAAACAACAATTTGCAAAATTTATTGACCTTATATATGCAAAACACAAACCAATGAATTGCAAAACTCGAAATGCAAATGAGTCAATTAGCCACGTCGGTAAGTGAACGTGAATGTGGAACATTCCCAAGCCAAGCCCTTCCAAAACCCAGAAATCAAAATGCAAATTCAGACCAAGCCCATGTTGTTCAAGATAGAAATGTCACCCAATTGAATTTTATCACAACTCTCCGTTCCGGTAAACAAATCGATAATCAAGTCGTTAATCCAAATGATTTACCGGAAACTTCTCTCGACACTTCTAAAACAACGAACGACTCAGAACAGAACGTGGAGCCAAACGTTGAATCGAATGCCAACCAAAACTCTTCTTCTTCTACTTTGAGTAGACCCGCCTACCGAGTATCGTGTTCCATTTCCATATCATCGTTGACCTAAGAAACACTCGGACTAAATGGAAAAGATGTTGGAAATTTTTAAACAAGTTAAGTTAACATTCCGCTTCTTGACATCATTCAGCAAGTCCACATGTACGCAAAATTTCTGAAGGACTTGTGCACCCAAAAGCGACAACTCAAGTGCCCAAAAAAGTCTTATTAGCTGCCAGTTTGAGTGAAGTCTTGTCCCAATCCATGCCCGTTAAATACAAAGACCCTAGCTGCCCTACGATTTCGTGCACAATTGGAGATAAGACAATTAACAAATGTTTGATTGACTTTGGTGCGAGTGTCAATTTGATTCCATATTCCATGTACGAACATTTGGGCTTAGGTGAACTCAAACCCACAAAAGTTATGCTTCAATTCGCTGATCGTTCCATTAAGAAGCCCGAGGGAGAAATCAAGGACGTGCTCATTCGAGTAGGGCAATTCATATTCCCCGTTGATTTTATCGTTCTTGAAACACAACCCGTGTCAAATCCTACGAGTCAAATACCATTGATTTTGGGCTGACCATTCTTAGCCACCTCAAATGCCTTAATCAATTATCGTAACGGCTCGATGAAAATTTCTTTTGAAAACATGACTTTAGATCTTAACATTTTCAATCTTGAAAGCCAACCGAACGAACCTCGTGACCAAACGTTGGAAGTTAGTGCCATTCACGAAGAGTTTGAAAAAGAGACACTTGATCTTAATGATGAACGCGAGGCCGAATACGAAAAATTGTTTCACGAAATTCCCAACAAGATTGAATACACTCTTTCTTTTGAATCGCTTCCAGTTGAGTCCGAATCTCAACCAAACTCTTTGATTGAAAAACTCCCAAAGTTGGATCTCAAACCACTTCCCGATCACCTTAAGTATGCATACTTAGGTGAAAACGAAACTTGTCCTATCATAATTTCTAACAATCTTTCTCTTGACCATGAAACTTCTCTTCTCTCCATTCTTTCAAAAATCAAGGAAGCGATTGGATGGTTGATCTTCGATATAAAGGGAATTAGCCCTGCTATTGTTCAACATCGCATCCATTTAATCGACAATGCCAAGCCTATTCATGACGCGCAACGAAGACTTAATCCAAAAATGAAAGATGCGGTGTGTGATGAAATTCTTAAACTTCTCGACAACGGAATCATTTACCCAATCTCTAATAGTTCATGGGTTAGCCCAATTCACGTTGTACTGAAAAAGTCTGGGCTAACTGTTGTCAAGAACGATTCAGATGAACTTATTCGAACTCGTACTCAAACGGGTTGGCATGTTTTCATTGACTATCAAAAACTAAATGCCGCGACACGAAAAGATCACTTTCCTCTTCCCTTCATTGACCAAATGCTCGAACGTTTAGCCAGCCACAAATTCTACTGCTTCCTTGATGGTTATTCCGGCTATAACCAAATTCCAATTGCTCCCGAAGATCAAGAGAAAATGACTTTCACGTGTCCATTCACTACATCAGAAACAGCTTTTGACAGCGTTTCAAAAACGCTGTTATATGATACGACAGCGTTATTATAAACGCTGTATAACGACATGCTGTCGTAGATGCAAAAGTTTTAACAGCAAAATAGAAAACGCTATTAAAAATTTAATACCACGGCATTTATTAAACGCTGTTATATGACACAACAGCGTTAGAACAAACGCTGTATAACGACAAGCTACCGTATAAAGAGAACTTACAACAGCTTAATTTTAAACGCTGTGGAAATTATTCTTTTGACAGCGTTTTATTTAGGCTGATAATATTTTTATTACAGCGTTTAATGCGTGCTGTGTTATGTTTTTACGGTTGGGAAGATGTTTTACTACAGTTTACAACAGCATTTAATAAACGTTGTTACTCACTATTTAATGATAATTACAACACGAATTAAACGCTGTTGTTTCTTCATTGACAGCATTAAAATAGATGCTGTCTTCTATTTATATGATTTTTACAGCATTAACATTCCACTATATTTGCATATTCCAAAACTACATTTTGAGTATAATCAAGCAACCAGTATATATAACATGTTCTAATGAATAATAATCTGTTAAATAAACTAGCTAAAACAATATTAATATACAAAAAACATCTATAAATCAAGTTTCAATAATATCCATAAACAAAAATAACACAGTAGACCAATTACATGGGAAAGCCACCTTCAACACTCAAATTTCACAAAGTTCATCAGCAAATCAACCAGACCACCTACAAAGTTCACAACACTCAACCCTTGAATGTACAGCCACCCTCCATCTCTTGCTAAACAATTAACTCCTTCATAGCTACATCACCAGACTAGCTGCGAACACCAACCTACAACCTTACCTTCTTACTGCACTTACATCCACTTCCTGTAGGCTGTACATCGGAAATTTATCCCATTCACCTAAACTGCCACTACAGTCCAACACCTCATTCAACCACTTAAAGCATCACAACTTCAATCCATTGTGATTACATACATTACCAAAGACCAAAGTTGCTACAAAGTTATCGCAAAGTTAGTAAGTTACTATAAAGTTGAAACTCAGCACAATGGCAACTCGACAAGAAACTGATGATGAAGTTCACCATGACAGCTAACAGCTCAGCAACTCAATAAGAAAACTCCAAGCTCTAAACTAATAATGAAACTGAATCACTGATGATAAAACATGGACGATAATCATAAAAGTGATAAGATTATATAAAACCCAGTAAAGGCTTGAATGTGTAAACTGTAAACTGGAAACTTTATTCAATTTTCTACGTGTTGGTTGTTGTGTGTGTTTGGATCAAATCCACTTTGGACAAATAGCCATACCTATTTAACCAATTTCAACTTAAACTTAGAAATTAAAATAAGAAACCATCAGTTTATGGTAACTGTAACATTTTGGCATTTGTCTGCTTCTATTTGTTAAACATAAAACTGTACATTATGTTTAAAAGTGTTAAATTATAGTTGTTGATGACATAATTTAAAATAGAAATGCATTTCCAAGCTAATAATATACGATCACCATGACCATATCATCACAACTAAGTACTAACTACAGACTAAAAAACAATTTTAAAGAGCAATAACATTTTACTTAAAGTTCTTGTATGCACCTCCTTCAAATTCAATCACAGTGTCACTGTTAAACTGTTAAAGTACCACTTAACAGGCTTTATAGAAAATTCATTAAGAATGAACCTAGATGGCTTCAGGACTTGCATATGTCAAGCACTTCCAATGATCAGCACCAAGTAGATAAGCATTTTGAAACCACTTTAATCAAATAAAAAAGTCACCACTTCTCATGGCATCGGAAACAAAAGAATGTGAGATCGTTTGAACCATTTTGAAACATTTGGAAGTCGATAACAAGAGCACACAAAATTATTTAATCACCAAAGACAACCGAATGTGTACAGCATTACCAAAAAGTGGAACTAGATTTGGTATAAACTATGCACCATTTGAAAATCGTCCCTCATTAATCAAGTAGGCACACGTACCTGATATTTAGATTGTCCTGGTCTTTCAGATTAGCCTCCTTGCATGTGGCCGTGGAAAGGAGACATTCACAACTAAATGTGAGTATATGTGTGTGTGTCAGTGGACAATCAATATTACTACTTTCGGTACTAACGCATAAGGCAATACATTATAATGGAATATTATTTTAGTCTACAATTTTAATGCATATATTTTAAAGAAAATGTCAATCAGACTCTTTGAAAACAAATCAAAAATTCAAATTCAAGTTTTATTTATTGGTATAAACTATAGGATAAATAAAATAGATAATTCGAGTAATAAAATTGTATGGTAGGAAGTACCTAAGTCAAAGTTCTGCCTTTCACAACCGGCATCCTACGCAACTATCACAATCTGACCTGCCTCCTACGCTAGCACCTTCAGCAGGCATGCAACCCAGCCCAGCCTTTTTCTTCCCTGCACACTTCAGTTTCACTTCACCCTTCTTCCTGCACACTCCAGCTCTTCAGTACCTATAAACGTTTACATCAAGCCTGCTACTTGCATTTTCATCTCTCCAATGCACCATCAACTTACAGGCTAGTACACCATAGAACAGGGTTGTCTGTAAGCCCACCTACCCAAGCCTGATTCTGTAGCATCATAGTACAGGGTGGCTTCATTTGGAACACATCCTTCATCATAGCCAGTTGCAGGCATGTCGTGCAGCAGACTTGATTACACAACATCGCTCTGGTTTCACATCCGCCATCTCAACCTGTTCAAGCAACAACAGCTCTTAATTGCTATATTAGTGTATCAGAAACTTTGGTTCAGGGCATGTAGCATGAGCACTTCGGCGTTCGCAACGGCAGCTAGTTTTTCACTCCCTATCGCGCAACACATCCCCTCATTCTCAATCTTGCAGCAACAGCAACACCTAATTGCCATATTAGTGCATTTTCATCAATGTCTAAACATATAATTGTAAACTTGTTATTGTATTTTCTTCTACCCATCACATACCGGCGATCATCATAATGATGATCCTTATAGTTGTAATAGTTATAGCCCTACGTTCTTTTGTATGGATTTTGATTTTTAATTAATAATTCATGAGTGCTCCCATCACATGAGGACCACTCTTACATAAAAAAAGTATGGTAGGACCAATCCCCTTGCCAAATTCTTGGACATCCTAATTTAATGAAAAATAAACGACAGTGATAAACATGCAAGGTATGAAATTAAAGTTTGAATGTGAAGGGGTAAAAAAAAGTTGATATGAGGTGTGACATTTTTAGTAAGATCAATTTTGAATTAATGCAAAAGTACAAAAAACCTAAGTAGATGCATAATTTGAAGATAATAATTTGTCAGTGCCAACTAAAAATCATACAATGGGTAATTTAATTTCATTTATGTGTTGCCAAAATCTTTCAGAATTATTGATTTTCTGCATTTGTGTTGTCACCGAATGTGTATAAGTGTCTACGTAAATATCATAGTGTGTGTTTAACTTATAACATGGGAATATTAAAATGAAAGTATATCAATATAATTCAACAACAAATTGAAATTCATAGGTTTCCTATGGATGTAAATAATAATATAACCCAACCTTTAAAATTCCAAGGGGTAAAAATGGCTTGTGGGAGCCAAACCTCTATTCAAACAAATAATTGAAGAGCTTCCCAAAAGCTCCTAATTGAATTCAGAAAATGTAAGTTAGTCAATTGTATCATAAACTGTTGTCCTCTTTAAATGTGAAGAGACAAAATAAAGTATCTTATATATAGACAGAAAAAGATAATTCTTTCCTGAAGTAAAAAATATGGTCAAGTTAATGTGGTTCTATGCATAAAATTATTCAACATACAAATATTTGAACTTTGTTTAAAAGGCATCCGAAATAAATAAATATTGGACCATGAACTAAAAAGGTGGGTTCTAATGAAGAACTCAAAATAAAATAAAGATTTTATTTTCTATTAGAGGTCGGGTTTAGGTCTTAATACCCAATGACTGTTGGATATAATGAAAGAAATGCATACACACATGTACCAATACATATATATTGAACCATGTTTGAAATGATGTATATAACTATGTATATGAGAAAAGGAAGGTAATAATTTTCTATTTGTTCTTAAAACTGAAGGTTGTAATCTGCACATATGTATGAGTATTTTGTTAAACAATCAAAATTTGGAACGATAAATCACAGTTTTATCAATTGTTAGAAAATATTCAATGAGCATTAACCATGAAAAGAGCGCGTTCATAGCCTAATTTCGAAAAACCCAGAGTATATTTAAGTAAGTAGGTGGTTTGAATAAAGTATAGCCTAAATTGGTATATGCACTCGTGGAGGAACGTCATCCTTCTGTTTGTGGAGTAATATTCCAAGTTTGAAAGAATCATCCTATTCTCAAGTGGCGTAAAATAAATAATGAATTGCAACTTGTTCTTTTAAACAGATTTTGGACTATCTGGCTTCAACGTAAATGAAAGGGTAAACAGAGTATGTTGGTCGTTCCTTTTGCTGTTTTTTTTATTGTTGCCCTGCAGACATTTCATCCTTTACATGTATCATTTTCTGGAAAAAAAGAAAAAAAAAGAATTTTGACTTTGATTAAAACTAATAAAACTGGGCATACATGTTCACTTTGAAATAGGGATATAAACATGTTAAGCAGTTATTTATTCATAAATAAATTATTTTTGTGTGCCAACATAGTAATTAAAATAGCCATCTTAATTGTACAATATTATTTTAGAAAACATAATTATCATGATCTAGCATTCACAACAAGAAGTTAAATCTAGTTAAAAATATGAAATGGTTAAGTACAATAATGTAAAGAGAAAGAAACATCACACAAGAAAATCACAGTGTGAAATGCTGTTTGGAGCAGTCCTTACAAATGGAAAAGGTTAAAAAGAAAAGTGTACATGTCCGAGTTCCTGGTTGGGTAGGTGAAGTCATTGGCCTAACTAATGACCGACACCAGAAACCACCTTAATTTCTTCCTGCCACACACATCCACACTTCTTAATTACGGATGTTGCCCTGATGCATTTCTTTAGTAGAATGTGAACTAATGAATGTACTGAGCATATTTAAGTATGCCCAGTTGCTTTGAATAAGTATAACCTAGACTGGTCTATGTAAAGGAACACATCCTTCTGTTTGGAGTAATATTCCAAGTTCGAAAGAATCGTCCTTGTTGGTGTAAATAACAAGCTTGAAAGAATCGTCCTATTCTCAACTAGTGTAAATAATGAATTGCAACTTGTATTTTATAATTGATTTTGGATTTGAACTATATGGCTACAGAGTAAATAAAAAGGTAACTTAAGTCTGAAGATTATTCTTTTTTTTATTTTTTTATTTTACTTTTCTTTTTTTATTGATACCCTGCAGACATTTCAACGTTTACATGCCATTTTCTGGAAAAACGAATTTTTTGACTTTGGTTAAAAGTTAAAACTAATTAAACTGGGCAATAAATGTTCACTTTGATTTATGATATAAACATGTTTAAGCAGTACTGATTCATAAATGAACTTTTTTGATGCCAACGTACTAATTAAAGTAGTAGTCTTAGTGTCTTACATGTTCATTGATCTAGTTAAAAATATTAAATGGCTCAGCACACTTTTCTGAGTAGAAAGCAACATAATACAAGAAAATCACAGTGCGAAAGGTTAAATAAAATAAAGCATGTATGAAATTATAAGCCATTAATTCGTCAGATTCAACAAAAATGAATAAATCCAATAAAATAAAGTATGTGAAGAGTTATTATATACCGCTCCATCCTCCTTGTTCATGTCCCCTGGTAACCAATCAAATCACAACCACACATTGTCATTATTTAACTCGTGCACGAGATTCACAATAAACAATAGAATGTGGTAATAGAGAAATCAATGTTCAATGCCCTCATGTGTGTGTGTCTATATATATATATATATATATATATATATATATATATATATATATATGTGACGCCCCACCTCTATGCTCATAATAACAAAGAGTATTAAAAGAAATATTGTCTATTATTACGAAGAATAAGGCTGGATAGGAGCGACCATCCGTAATTGGCCTTACACTAATATTGGTTATCTCGATAGGAGTGGTATATACTTTTTATTTTTCATCTATCATTTATTTACTCCCATCGACACACCCAATTCTAGTACAAAACGAACTACGACGGTAATAGTTTAGGACAATGAATATAATAACAACACAGATAATATAAATGCGGAACACAGATTAACAAAATCTCATCTATATATAACTGATGTCAGTTACAATATAGTTGACACAATACATATGATACAACTACAACTGTCGACTCTAGAAGTTATATATACAAGTACATTATCGACTAATATACATGAATACATATCGTTCTATACAATGACACAACTACTACAAAATGACAATGACAACTTCAGAAGATGTGAAAAGTCTTCAAATCCCAAACAGCAACTCAAAGAAGGAAATCTACAACCTGAAATAACTCGGGTCTGACCCGAGTATTAAATTTAAAAGAAAATAATACACGGGTCAGTCTAATTCAAACTCAGTTATTAGTGCATAGCAGCAATAATAATCAGATAGTCAAATAGGCGACAGTCACAGAAATCTCGTATACCAGACTCCTCGATAAAAGAATCGGATAACGGCAGATATAACACTATACAGTGTTAAACAACAAATCAACAATCCAAATCAATTTAAACAATTGAAATGCCAATTTAAAAACAACAATGCTGATTGGCTGTAGTACACGCACGCGTGTACTACCTCGCCATGACAAAACAACTCAAAGCAATACTAAACAAGATCAGAGGCAACACGTGAAACAAGTTCAACATGTCGCAAAGCAAGGCACGGGGAAATAGCCAACTAAAGGCGAGAGCACCAAAGATATGGCACTACAACACTCAACAGAAAAGACGCAGATCAGCCTCATTAGAAAATAAGGTCACCTAGTGAAGCAAAATGACAAAATGCAAATGATACAAGGCATCAATGCAATGTATCAGATTCGAGAAAAAGGCAGTGCAGCAGCGTAAAACTTCAACTAAGAGAATACGAAATGGGTACACAAGTGATGGTATATAAACAACTGCACATGGCAATTAAATCAGGGTACACGGTGAAACAGATCAAGTAACATCAAGTAAAGAACTCGACCAGTGAATAAAGTGATACAGGGAACTCAAAAGCAACTAATCAGTGACCAGTGATGAACAACTAGTCAAAATCAACGCATGTACACAGCAACATTCAAGTGTACAAGACAAGTATGCAAAGAGCAACATGAAGACTGGAATGAAGGACCCAATTTGTTCGACTACACAGTTGCAATGTCAACAAAGTAAACAAGGAAGTCAAGTGTAAAACTGTAACTACAAGAGAATGCAACTACCAATGTAGGCAAACATATATTATACCCTGTAATCAGAAGTATATATGAAGGCAAAACTCACTAAACAAGTGCAACTATATGTATATGAACAAGACCCCAATGGTAACAAGCTGCAGTCTCACCCAGATGATGAGCTCGAAGTCAAGGCATAAGCAAACGAGCAACCATCAAGATTCAAAATCAGTAATACTATGAAACCCCAAATCAAGTTCGATTCAAAAAAAGAAAAAGCAGCAGTAAATGGCATGTGGCCTGATTTGCGAATTGCCACAACAACACTACGGATATCACTGGAGTTCAACTCAAAGGGATAGTCGAACAGCAGCTACAAATGACCAGACCAGGTAGTACAAGTATCACAGACCAGAAGTGAGTGCAACAGGGATCAAAGATCAAGGAAATGGTACTTAAATGAACACAGTATAGCAATTACAGCAATGGTATGGATTGACACCTGAAACAATTACAGTAACAACCCCAGGTATGAATGCAGCAACATGACCAGAAAATGAACCAGCAAGCTACAGCAAAAGTGAAGCAATGGTGTACACATGAGCCAAGGAATGCCACTGACTCGAGCACAAATGTAACATGGTCAAAGTAAGCACAAGATTGCAACTTGGCAACATTTAAAAGATACAGCAACCAACAAAACAAGCAAACAGGAACTTTCAAATACATGCAGAGCCATTACAACAGAAGTGAAACAAAAATATCAATGCAACATGAAGACATGAGTGTCAATACCCAGTGACATGAACACAACAAATACTACAAATCCCAAAACCAATGCTTCAGTGAAACAAGATCAAGGAGGCAACAAGTTCTAACCAAGTCCATCACTATCACAACCTAAGTCAAGATCAGGTTGTATGTGCAACAGATAAGGGACGAAGCACTGTCAAACAATTTTAAGAGCCGCGTCTATCAAAAATCAATGCTTCAGGAATGAATACAACGATGGCTAGAGACAAAGCTCACAGGGGCCAGAAAATCAAGGTCATACCTCACAGTGAAGTCAGATGGGATGGACAGGCTATGGTCGAAATCATGAATCACCAAGTTGAACAAAGTCAAAGTCAACAGAAAAACGATCAGGGATGTAGCCATGGAAATCAAACTCAACTATCACAAAATGCCAAGACCGATTTAAATAAGTCAGTGCCAAAATCGAACCAAATCCACATCAATAAAATCAAGTCGAAGCCGAAACAACGAAAACGAAATAAGCAGACGAGGTCAAAGAATTTGAATTAAATGCGAGTGTTGAATTCACTCACCTTGACTGACGAAATCAGAAGGAGCCATGCTCGAAGAGGAGGATCGATCAACGAGGGTTGGCGCCTTCGATTTGAACAAGCCCTAAATCTCGAGCGAACTCCAAAATCTCCTTCGTTCGCCCTTCTTTTCTTTTCTTTCTGCTTTGCGAGAGTAATTGGAGGAGGAGGAACGAACGAGCTAGCCCAATCTTTGCAGATCAAACGAAGAAACGAGAGCTGCCATTATTATCTTTTCCATCGTTTGCTTTGCCTCTAGGGTTTTCAAAAAAAAGAGAAAAGAATGGGGAGAGTGGAACGGAATTAGCTGGATACAACCTAGCACCAAGGATAGAAATATAGGCTAATATTAAATTTAGAAGCCCGTAATCACTTAACAAATTTCTAAAAGGATTTCAACCCAACATTCGAAGAGAATTCAACCGAATAGAATACCAACAGTAATTAGCTACCGATTTAATCGTCTAATGACGATGATCAGTCGATACGAGACTTCGGGTTGTTACAGACTCCCCTCCTTATAAAAATTGCGTTCCCGCAATTTTCATAATTAAAGGTGTCAATAACAATCACTTTTCTAACATAAACTGGTTAAGCTAGAAAAAAATAAGAGTCAATAATTCAAATGCCAAAGAAATCTTTTAATTTCATATAAGAAGTTCACAAATTCTCAACAAAATCTAATTACCAAATAGATAATTAGAAAACAATCACAACTGAATAAGTGCAATCATCAGCGGTATTCATTTATCAACAAGGTAATTAAAATACAGAGAATCACAAAGCAACAATGTCTAATCATCGATACTATAATTAGAGAACAACAAAATATAATTATTGACAAGGAAACACAAATCACAAATCGCAACTACCAATATCTAGTTATTCAACAATTTACTAGAAACCACAATCTCATAATCAACCAATTCTAACTATCAATAAAGATATGTGGAAAATAGCAATTCAGTCAACGAAATCTAGAATCAATACGACACTAGAAAACCGTATATCAATAAAATCAGCAAACATCTAATTATCCAAACGATAGCCAGAAAACAAATCAACAAATATTTAATTACCACTAACGGTAATCAAATTTCAAATCCAACAAATATTCGATTATCAAAAGCGATAATCAAATTTCCAATTCAACAAATATTTGATTATCAAAACGATAATCAAATTTCCAAATCAACAAATATTCGATTATCAAAACGATAATCAAATTTCAAATCAGCAATTATTTAATTATCAAAAGCGATAATTAAATCTCGAATCAGCAAATATTTAAATTATCAAAAGCGATAAATAAATCTCAAATCAACAAACATCTAATTATCTAAAGCGATAATTAAATCTCAAAACAGAAAATATTTAATTACCTCAGGCGATAATTAAATTTTTAAATCAACAACTATTTAATTATCTCAAGCGATAATTAAATCTCAAATCAATAAATATTTAATTATCTCAAGCGATAATTAAATCTCAAAACAGCAATTATTTAATTATCAAAAGCGATAATTAAAAACAACAAATATCTGATTATCAAAAACGTTAATCAGAACTCATATCAACAATTATCTAATTATCACAAGCGATAATTAGAAACAACAAATATCCGATTATCAAAAACGATAATCAGAACTCATATCAATAAATATCTAATTATCACAAGCGATAATTAGAAACAACAAATATCCGATTATCAAAAACGATAATCAGAACTCATATCAACAAATATCCAATTATCACAAGCGATAATTAGAAACAACAAATATCCGATTATCAAAAACGATAATCAGAACTCATATCAACAAATATCTAATTATCACAAGCGATAATTAGAAACAACAAATATCCGATTATCAAAAACGATAATCAGAACTCATATCAACAAATATCCAATTACCTGCAGATAATTGGAAACAACAAATATCTAGAAATCAATTAAGAAGACTAGAAAATCAACATAAAAGCTTGGATCGATCCCATCAGATGGCGAGTTTTTAATTCGCCGCACGTGCAACAACATATGGCCGAAGCCTACCAAGTACGCAACATAATTTTGGCGCCCAACAAATGACCCGAAGGTCCAACATATGACCCGAAGGTCTAGTACTGGTATTTGACCCGAAGGTCCAACATATGACCCGAAGGTCCAACATAGTGGCTCGAAAGCACACGAAAACATCAAATATTTCAATTAACGAGTCCGGAATTAACCAAAATAGTAAACGCACATGTCCCATAACCACGAGTTTTACTAAATTGTTTAATTTTCTTCATCGTTTCCTTGAAAGTGTAAAATTCATCAAAATCATCAAAACAACAGATATTCAATTAACGAGTCCGGAATTAACCGAAATAGTAAAAGTGTGGTTCCATACTCCGCACTTTTGCTAAATCGTTTAAATCTCTTCATCGTTTCCTTGAAAGTGCAAAATTGTGTATTTTGTAAAAATACACTTTACATTCTCAAACGGATAAGTCCGGAATTAAGCGAATCAGTAAAAGAAAGGGGTCATAGTCCTCGATTTTGCTGAAACGTTTAAATCGCTTCCTCATTCTTTTGAAAGCGCAAACTGTTAAAATTTCTGAAAACAATTTTATTTATTTTGTAAAAATAACAATTCACATTCTCAACTGAACAAGTCCAGAGTTAAGCGAAACAGTAAAAGAAAGGGGTCATAATCCTCGATTTTGCTGAATCGTTTAAGTCGCTTTCTCATTCTTTTGAAAGCGCAAACTGCTAAAATTTTATAAAACAATTTTCATTTTTAAAACAATTTCCTAACCACGTGATTAAAACAGCAAATCAGTAACAATTTCGATAAAGAAATTGTACTTCTCGAAATACCATAAATCGTATCTCAAAATCAGCATTGCGGAATAACCGCTTGAAAATCCACTTTTTAAAAATTTGACTGTTATTGAAGTCAAAGCGACAGTAATTTTAAAACATAAAAAAAAAACGCATCAAAATAATTCACATCAAAATGTGACATCAGTGAATTTTCATTCATTAAAATTGTCAACAAAACACCGTGCTTCAAAAATATAGCACTGGTGTAAAAATCCCGTTATAAAAATAACGGCAACAAAATACGTTTCATAACCAAGCATCGGTTCAACGTAAAATTAATGCAGTAATGTGCAATTCATATTTGCACGCACATTACAATATAAACAAAGAAATCATTTGAATATATCTTCAATGAAGACAATTCAAAACAGCAAAATCTAATCAATAGATGATTTGTACAAAAGAAAGCCAGCGGAAATTTCAACAAAAATCACATATCTGCAATTTCTTCGAATCCTCAATTTGGATTCGAAATTCTCAAAGAAACAAAATAATTACAGCTATGTAAACAACAATTGGAATTCATATCAATTTCGTATTTTGATTTTTTTTTCAAAAAGATCGTCAGTTGTACTCAGCGAAGACAGTTTCACTGCTTCCGCTGCGCACTCTGATAAACAGAACACAATTCAATCAAATCAACAAAACACAGTTTCACTTTTTATTTTTAAATAATGATATTTAAAAACTTGCATCAAAATTTCAAAACTTTAGTTTTGACTCAAATCACAATAAAACATCGACCAATAATTGTAACATATGTTCCATCCAAGTTATGTTTTATATTATGTCCATAAACCCCAAGCTCTGATACCAACTGTGACGCCCCACCTCTATGCTCATAATAACAAAGAGTATTAAAAGAAATACTGTCTATTATTACGAAGAATAAGGCTGGATAGGAGCGACCATCCGTAATTGGCCTTACACTAATATTGGTTATCTCGATAGGAGTGGTATATACTTTTTATTTTTCATCTATCATTTATTTACTCCCATCGACACACCCAATTCTAGTACAAAACTAACTACGACGGTTCATAATAGTTTAGGACAATGAATATAATAACAACACAGATAATATAAATGCGGAACACAGATTAACAAAATCTCATCTATATATAACTGATGTCCGTTACAATATAGTTGACACAATACATATGATACAACTACAACTGTCGACTCTAGAAGTTATATATACAAGTACATTATCGACTAATATACATGAATACATATCGTTCTATACAATGACACAACTACTACAAAATGACAATGACAACTTCAGAAGATGTGAAAAGTCTTCAAATCCCAAACAGCAACTCAAAGAAGGAAATCTACAACCTGAAATAACTTGGGTCTGACCCGAGTATTAAATTCAAAAGAAAATAATACACGGGTCAGTCTAATTCAAACTCAGTTATTAGTGCATAGCAGCAATAATAATCAGATAGTCAAATAGGCGACAGTCACAGAAATCTCGTATACCCGACTCCTCGATAAAAGAATCGGATAACGGCAGATATAACACTATACAGTGTTAAACAACAAATCAACAATCCAAATCAATTTAAACAATTGAAATGTGTTATCCCGCCTTTTGGCAAGGCCGTGACACCAAGGACTTGACTAGATACCGGTGACAGATCATCTCGAAAATTGGTTACACGCAAGGATCGCTATGGATATCGATGAAATTTTTTCAAGTCCGGATCGGGCTACAATTGATAAGGCACGTCAAGCAAAGCCGTGGGAACCAATGATCCAAATTTCAAGTCAATCTGAGTTCATACGCTCAAGATATCATTGATACAAGTTGGAAGAAATGGCCCTTAGTTCGACTCCATAGGCCAAGTCTATGGTTCGAATCCATCAACATATGTTCGCTCTGAATCGTTCGTTATTGCCATAACTCGAATCCATCAGAAGATGTCATGGGTCGAATCGATCTGAAGTAGCCTTAAGATCGAATCGATCTGAGGTAGCCTTAGGTTCGAATCCAACAAATTTCTCTACTTCGAATCCATGGAGGAAAAGTGCCTCGAGTCCATGGAACATAGACTTGCTTCGAATCCAGGAAGAATACCTAGCTTCGACACCATCAAGCGTAGACCATGACTGATTCGAACGCACCTTGCCCCGAATCCATAGGCCAGGCCCCAGTTCGAATCCATGGAACAACCATTGTTCGACTCCATCGAACCTCCCTTGCTTCGACTCCATCGAACAAACCTGTGTTCGAGTCCATCTAGGGATGGCTCCTTCGAATCCATGCAATTGGATAAGCCTCGACTCCACCATCCTCGAATCCATTCAACTGGGAGTCCTTCGAATCCATTACCTCGAATCCAAGCCATGGATTCGACCCAGTCAAACCGGAGTACAAAACGGATCGAAGCGAGAGACACGCGCCACGTCGCAGCAAGCATCGAGTCGACCGAATCGATTCGAACTAAGATCGATTCGAAGTACCCATGTTCTCCAGAAATGCAACGTTGAATCGATCATATCTCGAGTTCTACAAGTCCAAATGCCATGAAATTTTCACAGAAGCTTAAACACATGATGAAGAATGTTCACACCAAATTTCGGCTCAATTGGATGATTTCTTGATCGATTCGAACCAAGGGTCGAATCGATCCCAAAGTGGGCCCGGATCTCCAGATTTCGGCCATGTGTGCCCCCTAACGTACCAGAACTGGTCTCCCCTCATTTTAGGCGAAATATCAGCCTCCTACACCTATAAATAGAGCCCCTGGTCATTCAGAAAAGGGGTCGGAGAATTCTAAGTACTGAAGAGCGCCCAGATTCTGCCAGATCTACTCCAGAACACCGCCGCTGCTTTAGATTGACACTTAGCATTTAAATTCAGTTGTATTACATTATTAACTACTGTAATCTTCAAGTAATCGAGCAATAAAATCATCAAACTTCATAGTGGACGTAGGCAAAACGCCGAACCACTCTAAATCGCTTGTCTTTGCAATTTACTTTCTGTTATTTAGAGTTTTTGTTTGATAATCCACAGTTTTAATTTTCATTCATCACTTTTATCTCTTCAAAAACTTCCGAAGAGTGTTGTGCCCATTTTTGGTACAAACAAAATGCCAATTTAAAAACAACAATGCTGATTGGCTGCAGTACACGCACGCGTGTACTGCCTCGCCACGACAAAACAATTCAAAGCAATACTAAACAAGATCAGAGGCAACACGTGAAACAAGTTCAACATGTCGCAAAGCAAGGCACGGGGAAATAGCCAACTGAAGGCGAGAGCACCAAAGATATGGCACTACAACACTCAACAGAAAAGACGCAGATCAGCCTCATTAGAAAATAAGGTCACCTAGTGAAGCAAAATGACAAAATGCAAATGATACAAGGCATCAATGCAATGTATCAGATTCGAGAAAAAGGCAGTGCAGCAGCGTAAAAATTCAACTAAGAGAATACAAAATGGGTACACAAGTGATGGTATATAAACAACTACACATGGAAATTAAATCAGGGTACACGGTGAAACAGATCAAGTAACATCAAGTAAAGAACTCGACCAGTGAATAAAGTGATACAGGGAACTCAAAAGCAACTAATCAGTGACCAGTGATGAACAACTAGTCAAAATCAATGCATGTACACAGCAACATTCAAGTGTACAAGACAAGTATGCAAAGAGCAACATGAAGACTGGAATGAAGGACCCAATTTGTTCGACTACACAGTTGCAATGTCAACAAAGTAAACAAGGAAGTCAAGTGTAAAACTGCAACTACAAGAGAATGCAACTACCAATGTAGGCTAACATATATTATACCCTGTAACCAGAAGTATATATGAAGGCAAAACTCACTAAACAAGTACAACTATATGTATAAGAACAAGACCCCAATGGTAACAAGCTGCAGTCTCAACCAGATGATGAGCTCGAAGTCAAGGCATAAGCAAACGAGCAACCATCAAGATTCAAAATCAGTAATACTATGAAACCCCAAATCAAGTTCGATTCAAAAAAAGAAAAAGCAGCAGTAAATGGCATGTGGCCTGATTTGCGAATTGCCACAACAACACTACGGATATCACTGGAGTTCAACTCAAAGGGATAGTCGAACAGCAGCTACAAATGACCAGTCCAGGTAGTACAAGTATCACAGACCAGAAGTGAGTGCAACAGGGATCAAAGATCAGGGAAATGGTACTTAAATGAACACAGTATAACAATTACAGCAATGGTATGGATTGACACCTGAAACAATTACAGTAACAACCCCAGGTATGAATGCAGCAACATGACCAGAAAATGAACCAGCAAGCTACAGCAAAAGTGAAGCAATGGTGTACACATGAGCCAAGGAATGCCACTGACTCGAGCACAAATGTAACATGGTCAAAGTAAGCACAAGATTGCAACTTGGCAACATTTAAAAGATACAGCAACCAACAAAACAAGCAAACAGGAACTTTCAAATACATGCAGAGCCATTACAACAGAAGTGAAACAAAAATATCAATGCAACATGAAGACATAAGTGTCAATACCCAGTGACATGAACACAACAAACACTACAAATCCCAAAACCAATGCTTCAGTGAAACAAGATCAAGGAGGCAACAAGTTCTAACCAAGTCCATCACTATCACAACCTAAGTCAAGATCAGGTTGTATGTGCAACAGATAAGGGACGAAGCACTGTCAAACAGTTTTAAGAGCCGCGTCTATCAAAAATCAATGCTTCAGGAATGAATACAATGATGGCCAGAGACAAAGCTCACAGGGGCCAGAAAATCAAGGTCATACCTCACAGTGAAGTCAGATGGGATGGACAGGCTATGGTCGAAATCATGAATCACCAAGTTGAACAAAGTCAAAGTCAACAGAAAAACGATCAGGGATGTAGCCATGGAAATCAAACTCAACTATCACAAAATGCCAAGACCGATTTAAATAAGTCAGTGCCAAAATCGAACCAAATCCACATCAATAAAATCAAGTCGAAGCCGAAACAACGAAAACGAAATAAGTAGACGAGGTCAAAGAATTTGAATTAAATGCGAGTGATGAATTCACTCACCTTGACTGACGAAATCAGAAGGAGCCATGCTCGAAGAGGAGGATCGATCAACGAGGGTTGGCGCCTTCGATTTGAACAAGCCCTAGATCTCGAGCGAACTCCAAAATCTCCTTCGTTCGCCCTTCTTTTCTTTTCTTTCTGCTTTGCGAGAGTAATTGGAGGAGGAGGAATGAACGAGCTAGCCCAATCTTTGCAGATCAAACGAAGAAACGAGAGCCGCCATTATTATCTTTTCCATCGTTTGCTTTGCCTCTAGGGTTTTCAAAAAAAAGAGAAAAGAATGGGGAGAGTGGAACGGAATTAGCTGGATACAACCTAGCACCAAGGATAGAAATATAGGCTAATATTAAATTTAGAAGCCCGTAATCACTTAACAAATTTCTAAAAGGATTTCAACCCAACATTCGAAGAGAATTCAACCGAATAGAATACCAACAGTAATTAGCTACCGATTTAATCGTCTAATGACGATGATCAGTCGATACGAGACCTCTGGTTGTTACAATATATATATAAGTATTGCATCTGGGTGGATAAGGTTAACAATATCTATATATTTGCTTTCAGGTCCTAATTTTCATACAACAAAATCAACCCCTTGAATAATTGTAGAAGTAAATCACAACCATCCAGTTATAGGCTGACCTAAGCCATTTGTATTCATTGACTTTCAAATTATAGAGTGTAAAGAAAACTATATATTGATTTGATATAAATGATGATAGCAATGGAGTAGTAGGTGATTCCAAAAGTTAAATGTGTTAAACTTCCAGCCATCAACAAACATAAATGTATTTCATTATCATAATAGTAAAATGTATCATGAATTGCGTAAAACTGCACAAAATGAATTAATTTTACATAAAAATAAACTTGCATACATATTAATTTACTTCTCAGGCAGATGACTTTGTTTTCGATATAGTTACATGTGTAGTGATGGAAGCCATTTACAATATGAAGTAACAAAGTGTAAAAATTTAGTAGCATTGTTTATGTTATCATGCATTAAATTCTATTTCCAGACTAAACCTTTTTTCTTTTTTCTTTTTTTTTCCTTTTTGAATCTGCATTAACACAGCTAGGCGTGCATGTCACACACTGCCATTATATCACCAATATTATAACTGGATGGTTGTCGTTGTACTATGGTACAGATTAAAAGTTTATAACAATAGAAAGCAAATATTGGGCTTTAAAAGGCTAAGCATATACCATTCAAACAAGATAATAAGATTTTTTCACTAAATGAACGTCAAAATAAGAAAGTGGTTAAGAAAGCTTGAGAGCATACAGATCGTTGCCTTTCACTTTCTTCAAACATTTAAATGGAGAAAACATATACAGAGTGGATGCAAGAATGGTTTATAGATGCACTCATACGATGAAAAGTAGAATAAATAAACTGTGTGCTACTATTATACATTCGTTGGTTTGGTTTCATTAAGGGAACCTTACCAAGAGTCAAAGACATTTATAATGAAATACATAAGTAATTCACATCATCAAAAGATATTCAGCTAAAGTCTTTCCAATGGAAAGTAAAATCAGTTCATAACTTTCTACCAAATGAATATGTAATGAAGTCTTCAGGTTCTGCAACCACATCAAATACAATAAAAAAATGTACTTCATTCAACTAATTCAAACAATAATTTTCTCAATAGGCCTGATGCATGGTGACTGCGTTATAATCAAGTATACCAATGAAACATCGGGATATAATGATAAATCCTATCGATTAAGAAATGGGTATTGCAAAATATCCAAAGCAGCATGTTAGTAGAGTACAAAGCAATGTGAAAAATTCAATGGCTCCTCAAGTAGCCTAACTCTTCTAAAAAATAACATGATGTATCTAAGTTGCACTGAAAGGAAATTGGCATAAAAACTAAATTTACCTGGCCGTTTTCTCCAAAAATTAAGGCTATGTGTTTAAGAAATTTCATTATTTTGTATCTTAATTATATCTCAATGAGACTGGGAACTCCAAGTAATAATACTTCAATTTAATATGTGGCCGATAGGTCATATGACTATATGAAGATCAAGCTTGTACTATTTGATTAGTGAATTCATCTTCATAAGCCTATGCTAATATGATTAGTGACTTAGTGGAAAAAATGTTATTAGTTAACTCAATTCATAGACCATTTTGATGTTTGACTCATTTTATAATTCAACATTTTAATCATTAATATTAACATCAGATTTTAGAGTAAAATATTATCAGAATTGATGCATACTAAGAAATTTTATATTTTTAACAATCGGTTGAACTTTTAGGAAGCATTATGCAAAATTATTACTTTATAATTGACAAATATATCAAAAAAATGAATCACATATTATGTAGAAATCATTTTGATAACTGAATTAGATAACTGACAATTGCATTTTTTATTTTAATAAATGATATTGTGCAGAAATCATTTTCACTGGTGGGTATTAGGATAGACAATGTGGTCTATTAGTGATGCATTTCCTCAAATGGATGTGATGGTATACAATACGTTTTAAAAAAAGTCTCTTATGAACCTCGCATAAATGGAGAGAATAGACAGGATGCGATTTATGGCTCTCAAATTTCAAATAATTTTTAATCAGAGAGGCTTTTCATTTGCATCTTGAAAAATATTGCTTAATTCTTACATAATTTAAGACTCCACTCTCAGTTAGAAGTTATACATCAAGAAGTTATACATCAAATATATGTTTGCAGCATGCCTTTGCTAATCCACCAAAATTAAAATCTAGACTTTGATCAGGTGTCAATGCAACACAAACATCCAATTTGAAAGATTTATTTAGTAATCAAATGAAGCTTTTTAATTCTTCAAATGTCTATGTAATAATATTCATTACAAGACAACATGAATAAAACACTTTAGCAGTAGAAAGATAAATGAAACACACACCAACATAGCGATTTCAGTTTTTCTCAAATATTAGCTATTCGGTTAAATAGCAAGTGCAATAAAATATTAGATTTAACAATTAAATAAAGAAAATCAAAGTTTGAATTCAATATTCAATCAAATTTGAACTAATTTAATTTCGAGCTCGAATTTGCAGTTCTCTGCTTACCGATGGCAGCGATGAAGGGTATAGGGTGGCGAGTGCGACGCGA
The DNA here is from genome assembly GCA_030737815.1 of Allium fistulosum. NCBI lineage: Eukaryota > Viridiplantae > Streptophyta > Magnoliopsida > Asparagales > Amaryllidaceae > Allium > Allium fistulosum. The sequence continues at coordinate 915,706,846 of CM060908.1, forward strand.
CTAAGCTCCAAGCGATGTGATTGGCTGACTTAATGAATGATTTCTCTCCGATACAAGCATAGCTAAGCAGCCACGATTTTGTGAGCAACGGTCATGATAGAGAGGAGTGGTTTTAAAGAATTTGTTGAGCAGAGGAAATTAAGATTTGGAGAGGAGTCATTTAAAAAATTTTGCAGAGAGGAAGCGAATAAGATTTGGAGGCATTGGTGATTTAGGTTGCTTATTTTTGGCAGAAGAGGGAAATTAATTATACGCGGCAATGAAATTTTCAGAGGGAACGACATTTCGCAATTTTCTGAAAAAAATCTCAGCGTTTTCCTACATTGTCTTCAGATTTTCCTACCTATAAAAGGTTGCACAACAGCAATCAACATATAAACACTGTTCTCCATTGCCGTTAAAAGCAATTTTTCTTGTAGTGATTCGGTACCTTTGCTTATCGACGTATGCCATTCGGACTTTGTAACGCTCCTACGACTTTCCAACGATGCATGGTTGGCATCTTTTCCGACATGATTGAACGCTTTCTAGAAGTTTTTTATGGATGATTTCTCTAACTTTGTCGATTCTTTTTCCGAATGTTTACGTCATCTCGAGTTGGTTTTAAATCGATGTAAAGAAAAACATTTGACTTTGAATTGGGAAAAATGCCACTTTATTGTCAAACAAGGCATAGTCCTTGGACATATCATCTCAAATAAAGGCATTGAGGTAGATAAAGCGAAAATCGATGTCATTGCAAATCTACCCATTCCCAAATCTGTTAAGGAAATTCGATCATTTCTAGGACACGTTGGCTTTTACCGACGCTTTGTGAAAGACTTTAGCAAAATCGCTCGTCCTTTGATGACTCTTCTTGGAAAAGACGTTCCTTTCGATTTTAACTCTGATTGTATCTCTTCTTTTGAACGTCTTAAGAACGAACTCATTTCTACTCCAATCATTTGCGCACCCAATTGGGATCTTCCTTTCGAAATAATGTGTGATGCTTCGAACTTTGCCGTTGGTGCTGTCTTAGGACAACACATCAACAAGATCCTTCACGTCATTTACTATGCGAGTATGACTTTGAACGACGCTCAACTCAACTACACAACAACCGAAAAAGAGCTTCTAGCTGTCGTTTTTGCGCTTGAAAAGTTTCGACCTTACTTGATAGGTTCACACATTACTGTGTACACGGACCACTCTGCGCTTCGATATCTCTTCGCTAAAAAGGATGCTAAATCCCGTTTGATTCGTTGGATCCTTTTACTTCAAGAATTTGACCTTACAATTAAAGACAAAAAAGGATCTAATAACGTCATAGCCGATCACTTGTCTCGTCTTCTGAACGCACCATCTTCTTTGCCAATCAATGAAAACTTCCCCGATGAACAACTTCTTTCAATTTCTATCGACCCATGGTACGCTGATATAGTGAAGTACTTAGTCACTAAAGAAACTCCCACATCTTGGTCCAAACGGGACAAATGCAAATTCATGTCCTAAGTGAAATATTTCTATTGGGATGATCTATATTTGTTCAAATATTATCCCAACCAAATCATCCGATGTTGCATTCCGGATAGTGAGATCAGGAGTGTTCTTTCGTTTTGTCACGATCAAGCGTGCGGTGGACATTTTGGTCCTCGGAAAACCACGGAAAAGGTGCTATAGTGTGGTTTCTATTGGCCTTCTCTTTTCAAAGACTCGTTTGAATTTTGTAAAACTTGCGACCGATGTCAAATGCTTGGATGAATTTCTCGATGAGATATGATGCCTCTAAATCTCATTCTTACGATCGAAATCTTTGATGTTTGGGGTATCGACTTTATGGGACCTTTTCCCAATTCTTTTGGAAACTTTTATATCCTTCTCGCTGTCGATTAAATCTCAAAATGGGTCGAAGCCGTTCCTTGCAAAACCAACGACCATGGAATTGTTATGAAATTTCTCAAAGAAAACATCTTTTTGAGGTTCGGCACACTTCGCACAATAATCAGTGATAACGGAACCCATTTTTGCAACCGTTCTTTTGAAACCTTAATGAAAAAATACTCGATAACCCACAAGCTATCCACTCCGTATCATCCTCAGACTTGTGGCCAAGTTGAAGTTTCAAATCAAAAAATAAAACAAACCTTGAAGAAAACTGTCAATAAAAATCGAAAAGATTGGTCTTAGAAATTGATCGACGCGCTTAGGGCTTACCGTACTGCTTTTAAAACTAATCTTGGGATGTCCCCATTTCGTTTAGTTTACGGTAAAGCTTGCCATTTACCGGTTGAGATTGAACATAAAGTGTTGTGGGCAATAAAGAACTTAAACTTTGATCTTGAGAAAGCTGGCGAAAACTGAAAACTACAACTCAACGAACTAGAAGAACTTAGGAACGACGCGTATGAAAATGAGAAAATTTACAAAGAAAAAACCAAAGTTTTTCATGACAAGTCAATCCTATAACGTTTTCGCCTAACCAAAAAGTTCTTTTATATGACTCAAGACTTCATTTATTCCCTGGGAAACTTAAATCAAGATGGACCGGACCATTTGTGGTACGAACTGTTTTTCCACATGGTGCCGTAGAAATAGAAAACCCTAGGGATGGATCGATTTTCAAAGTCAACGGTCATCATTTAAAACCTTTCTTGGAATTGCCCGGTAACCAAGAGGAGGAGCTCATGATTCTTCATGAGCCAAGCTACGTCTAGTAAGAATGTTAAACCTCTTTTGTAAATATGTACATAGTTTTCCCCGTTACACTCATTATATCATGCATCGACTGTGGCGACACAGTCAAAATTAAGTGTGGGGGGAAGTCTCATTTTCATTTTTTATTTAAGTTTCATGGCATTTTTGAATTTTCATTTTCCTTTATCTAAAAAAAAATCAAAAAATTTCTAAATCCCAAAAACATTTTCTTTTTAGCGTTTTGATTTATTTTTGAAGAAACACTATAGGATAAGTATAAATTTTGGTGGATAAATTAAAATTTTTGAAAATTTATTTGTCTTAACAAAAATAAAAATGAAGTTTGATTATAAATAACAATGGTTTAACTAGTATATAGGAAGGTACATATGTGTTAATTATGAAGTATGTTCTAATTGAAAATCTTTGTTTTAAAAAGTGGTAAATATAAAGTAAAGGATATAACATTTTTATCTTCCAAGTTAAATGGTGCTAAGATGATTTTGCAAAACTCTCTCTTTCTTAAAAAAATATTGAAAAAAAAACTTTTGTATATATGTATATATTTTTAACACCTAGAGTCATGTGTTCACACTTGTGTGTTCACTCGTCATACTCTGTACCCTTCTCACGTAAGCCCGAAAGGTAGTGCATGATCGGTATATCTATCCTTAGTTTATCCGAGTTAAGTGTATGTCTATAAAAAATTCTTTTTAATAACGCCTACAGTCGATAGTGTTCACACTTGTGTGTTCACTCGCCACGCTCTGTATTCCCCTCACATCAGTCCGCAAGGCAGTGCACGGGTAATATATCTGGCCTCAGTTTATCTCAGTTAGGTGTATGTATATAAAAATTCTTTTTAATAACGCCTACAGTCGATAAGTGTTCACACTTGTGTGTTCACTCGCCACGCTCTGTATTCCCCTCTCATCAGTCCGCAAGGCAGTGCATGGGTAATATATCTGGCCTCAGTTTACCTGAGTTAGGCATATGTAAATATTTTTAATATCAATTTCGAGTAAGAGAGAGTAAGCAATTGAAATCCAAGCACCATTTTAACTTGTTTGATTTAACTTGTTATTGTTAAGAAATTAGAATACCATTTTGGCAAACTTTGATAATCAAATAAGGATCCATTTCATAATTACATTGTGTTATCAACCGAAACAATGAGTTAAACTATTATCTATTTGCTATGATAACTTGATTTTTGTTGGAAATTTTGACGAGTGAATGACTTAAATTTTCAAGACAATGACCAAAACCTATATTTAACTTGTGAGTGTCGAATTGAAAGTGAATCGTTCATTTGTAAATATTTTCGAAGACTTGCATTCATCCCATTGTAAATAAATCTTGCACTTTGTAAATATTTTCACTTTGCATTTGGATTTTGTAGGTAGTATCCGCTGAAAACCCTCGCGAGACAACACTCGTCCTACTGGGGACACCCTGAGGTTTAAGGGCTTGTTGCATACGCTCAATGCAATCGTGCTCCCTACGAAAATGGATTTAACTTAGTTTTTCTTTATTCGAGGATGAATAAAAAGATAAGTATGGGGGTATTTGATGTGCACGTAAATGTGCATATATTTACATCCATATTTTATCTCTTTTTATTTAAATAAACATCATATTTGGGCATTTTTATATGTTAAAACCATAATTCAATTATTTCCAAACCATCATATTTTCATCTTCATTCAGGGGCAAAATAGTCATTTGTGTGCATGTGTCAATTTAAGAATTTTTACTTGGACAATTTTTATGATTTTTATATGATATTTTGATGCATATGAAAGTGGTATTCATGATGATATATGCATGCACAAGGAAATACAAAGGAATGAAGAGGAAATAATTCAAGTTCAAGATCATGGAGGACCCCACCCACTTACCTAAATGTACAATTAGGAGCTAATGGACAACTAAGTGGAGGTTAAAGCTTCATGCACATCAAATGATGGATTAATTAGTGGCTAATGGTTACTTGGTAGCCACACTTCCTAAAGGGTATTTTGGGAAGCTCCCTAAAAATGGAATTAGGGTTTTATGCATGTATAAATAACCCACTTATGTACATGAATCTATCTTCTACTTTTTCATATTAGGTAGGAAATGAAAAATACAAGTTGTAATGGCAATGTTTTATGAAATAAAAATGGCTTCCAAGCCTCTTTCTCTTCTCTTTTCTACACGCTTTTCTTTGTTTTTATTTTAATGCTTATTTCTATGCACTCTTTCTTTTATTGTTCATAGCTAAGATTTACATTAATGCAAGTAGTGTAGCTTTGATTTTTATGCAAATAGTTAGTAGTCAATCTCTCTTTCTTCCTTTGCTTAGTTTTCATTTCTTTGCTTTTTCATGTTGAAATTTACAAGTGTTGATTTGATAACACAAATGTGTAGCTAAACCCCTTCAATTTAGGGGTGATGAAGCCCTCTAACTTTATGTAATTTCAACATTTTTATGATTTTATGATCTCTTTGTTTATGCTTCATGAATGTGAATTTTGATGTAAGTTTATATAAGTGGGTTTGATAGCTTATATTGCTTATGCAAATGAGCTATTATTATTCAACATAAACACAATTCACATCATCATTTGCTAATTAATTTTTAATTTTGAAATGAAATTAGAATGAAATTTGATGATCTATATTACTAGTTACAATAGTAAATAGATCATACTTAAAATAGCTTTTGCTTTGGCTTCATTTTCATGAGAATTATAAGTGGTATAATTGTTGTATTATAGTTTGATGGTTTGAGTTATGTTAATTAATAACATAAACAAACCATACTTATGATAAATGCAATGATTATTTCACTTAATATCAAAGTTAGAGATCTTAAATTATTTGTTTGTTGATTTGCAAAAATATGAGAGTGGATTTGCCTCTAAATTGTTCTTTAGTCTAATAGTTTTTAAATCACATTTTAATTCTAGTTTTAGCCTCATTTTATTTCTAGTTAACAATTTCTCCTCCATTTGGTCTAATTTGATTGAATAGATTTTTAAACTCTAACAATTCCCTACGGATCGACTCGTACTCGCCACGTACTAACTTTTGTACGCCGTGCGCTTGCGATAAATTTTATTTTGAAATTTTTTAACTATTTTCTAAACCGATAGAAAATTAGCCAATTAACAATTACATAGTGAATAAATTTATAGAAGAAGCATATACAAAATAATACCAACATCTTTGGTTTAATATCTTTGAAATCATTTCCCCTATGAAATTTGGTTAATCCTTATACCCATTATATATATCAAGGCAAGCTTCTTCAAAAACTCTAATTTAAAAGCATTTAAAAGCTCTTTTATAATCCCATGGGTTTTTCCTTTAAAAAAATGAGATTGGGTTCTTTGTTTTGAATACTTAGGCTTTCGAAACCTTAGGCCTTTACTTTCAAAACCATTGAAAAACCTCTTTCGAAAGCATTCAAATCTTCTTTTCAAAACACTAAGCTTTTGCATTTTTAACACTTTAAAACATCTCTTTCGAAACCATCAAAACATACCTTTCAAAAGTATTAAAGCATTACTTATTTACTCATAGAAGCATAGCTTCGAAACCATTTGAAAGCACCCCTTTCGAAACCATTGAAAGTACCCCTTTCGAAACCATTGGGTATAATCTTAAATATATATTTTGGGTCAAAGTGAATATAAATGAAAGCACCCCTTTCGAAACTATTAACCTTTAAGTGAATGTGATTGGGGAAAACAGATGGCTTTGGAACCATCCTTTCGAAAGCATTAATCATTTAAGTAAAGCATTTGGAATGATAGCTTCGAAACTCCTTTCGAAGCCATTGCCTTCGAAACCTTTAGTATAATGGCTACTGGAGCCCTTTCGAAAGCATTGGGAAGTGGCTTATTACGTTTATAAAACAAAAGCTACCTTTCGAACTTGTTGATGACTTCAATCTATTAGAAAGGCATATATTCGGCAGCATGGTTTCGACTGGGTTCAAACTACTCTTTTCAAAAGCATTGATTTAAAAACAAGGCAACTCATTCGATAGCTACTTTAAACAAAAAGGCAGCAACCTCATCGAAAGCTATTTAAACCCTTTTGAAAGCATTCATTTGAAAATAAGGTAAGTGACATCTTCGAAAGCTATTTAAATTGGTTTCGACCCTTCGAAATCATGGCTTCGTCTCCATACCTGCAGCCATTCTCCAATCCACTACGTACCAATGCATTGATACCTTGTGTATTGGTTTCGTCTTGGTTGAGGTGGAAGTATAGGGTCGAAAGGTAACTTCTGAAAGTGGTGAAACCATACTTCTGTACAAAAACTGTTTTATTGCCTTTTCAAGCAATTACTTTATAACTAATCGGCCTATTTGTAAAACTTTAATTGGTTGCTATAATCTTTTCAAATTCTTTTCTAAAAACTGCCGCATTCATTTCAGATCTAATTATAATTAACAAAGTAGCCCTTCCCTTAAGCAAAATAATTAAAACATTTAAGTCCTCCAAATAAATTAATTTAATTACCATGGTAAATTACATAGGAAAAATCCCCAAAAATCATAGAAATTCACTTTTAATATATTATCTAACATATATAAATTTTAGACCCAAAATCCTTCAATTGATAGCCAAATAAAATTTTAAACCCAATTATTCATTTCTTCCTTCAAAAATTCATAATAAATTATCCATAGCTTGTATAATTACGAAAAATTAAACCCATCTCTAAAATAATGTTTTACATAACATATTAAATCCTCATGGCATTTGAAACCCAATATAAACGATTTTAGCCTTAAAACCGAATAAACATTTATCAAACAATCTTATTTGAATCAAACATGTCATAAAATCAATGCTTATCATCATCAAAAATCATCACAATGGATTTAAACTTAAACCCAAAATCCTATGCTCTTTAAAAATGAAAATAGAGATGTATTTTATTATTATTCACCTTGATTAGGATTAACTTGAGATTTGATCTTTGATTAATTTCCTCCTTGCTTGATTGCTTAGCTCTTGATTGATTTTCACCTACTCTTTCCTTAAGTTATGGCTGGCTTGAACTCTCCTTGATATATGTTTTTGAATTTTGAAAAATGAACGTGCAAAGAAATGAAAATGAGATTTTAAGGGTAATGGGATTATGGGAGCTATTAACCATAATGCCCTTGTTTTATTCGCTTATTAATTATCTAATAAACCATTTCCATAAACTCATTCTTCATGTTTATTTAAGCATGGCCTCTAAATAAATTTTCAAATCTCAATCCCCTTATCACACTAATAGTTTCATTATTCTATTTAATTTATCTAATTAATTCTCCTGAATAACGTTATTAAAAATTAGGGGTGTTATAGGTTTGTGCTCCACTTCTTCATTATTTGAGTTTCTTTTCATGATTCTTAAGGTGATCTAAGGTCTTGGTTAAAGTTCGAAGAGGATTAGAGTTGATTTTCTTAGGAAAATGAAGATTGAGGAGGAGAAAAAAAGTGAGAATACTTTGGTTTTTATTCACAAACCTTAGGAAATAAATTATGAACCAAAGAGATATGTTGTGTAGACTTTAGAAAAGGAAAAGGACTCCTTTCCACTCCTACTTCTGGTCAAAAGAATCCCTTCATCTCCCTTGCACGCTTTCCACTTTATCCTATCACTTCACCATCACTTCCCCTTAGTAAATTCCTAAACTACCCCTCTTCATAAAATATCTACCAAGTACATCATCCATAATTAATTAATTAATTAGCCACAAATGAAAAATATTTTTAGTTGCTAATTAATTACATTAATACATTGCAAAAAGTTTGAACAACTTCTATAAAAAAAGCTGTTTATTTATAAACCGATTCTGGTCACATTATCGATATTTCTTCGAACTATTTATTTTCAAAAACATTTTTCAATAAAAACTTACCATAATTAGTCATTAATTACAAGGGGATCAACAAGGTCATAAGATAAAAATAATCACATTAAATCCAAGATACAAATATTTAAATATGAAGTGTTCAAAATTCTGGGTCATTATAACCTGAATATAAATTTTAGACTTTTGAAACCTCAATCATACATCTGAAACCCATTTTCAAATGTCAAAAATTGGGAAGAATATTACTTAGTTCTTTTCTATTTATGATTTATTTACTTTCAAATGTCTGGGTTATTTCCAGACCCTTAGATTATTGTTCTAAATGTGATTTCATGTTTTTAAGATATTTTTAAACTATCTCATTTTCTAACTTCATGTTGGTGGTAGTTTTACATGTAAATATGTTATAGGAAGGTTATATGACATTTCACTGGCTATTTTACTCTCATTCCCCTCTTTGAATTCAATGATTTAACTAATATATAGAGTTCTCTCTTCTATTAATCATGTTCTCATATTATCTTATATCAAAACAATTATCAGTTTACTTCATTAACACTTTATCATCAATTTATCTTTTATTTGTTAACTAAATTGATTTACATGTCAATTAATCTTAATTCTTATTACTTTATTAATAAATGTCCCAATTAAATTACAGTGGCCATTTACTACTTCCTAACCTAATTAACAATTTATGTTTCTCATTTCAATACAATTCTATGTTCTCATATCAAAATTTGACCTTTATTTATTATAGACAATCAATAGTGAATTAAAAGTATGAATAAGATCATATAACAAAGTAAATATAATCCCACTCACTATTTAACCAAAATAGCATAGAAATCCTCTTTCCCTTTTGCTCTCCGAATTTGCCTTAGCTTCCAAACCCCATGAAACGATGAGATTGTTAATAGGTTTGAGAAGCTCTCTTATTTCTCTTTTATACATTCTATTTATTTGTTGAAATTGATGGAGAGCTATTGATTTTATTTTAGAACTAAAATTTCAGATCTAGCGTTTGTTTAGTGGATGTTGAGAAGATAAAGAATGAAATGAACGTATAGCTCTATCTCTATGGAGGAGGTATATAAATACCCTAATTGATACTAATGGGTTCTTAGGTCTAACAAGTTCATTTCCTCAATTCATTACTTTAACTTAATAATAGTATATCTGTTTTTAACATATTTATAATGAAACCTGACAATAAAAATGCAATCTAGGCAAGGGTGCAAGTTTCATTATTTAACTCCTTCATTTACAAAAATCCATATTTTTCCCTTTTTAGTAAAATTACAATTTTATAATTTAACTAAATTTAATTTATTATTATAATTTATCGGGTGTTATGCCTAAGTACATCCCCATATATAAAGAAGTAGCTCAAGTTCATTCATTATTAGTTGCACTTTGTCCAAAGAGTTTGATTACTCCTTATCAACATATCATTATGTAACATAAGGAGGAATGACTTTGAGAGTGAATCTTATTTGCTTTTAGGTACAATTGGAACTCTTACCCAAGTTACTCACTTATTCGATCAATCAAATTATTTTTAATTCTTTTGCATTTTCTTGTTTTCTACTTCCATTTTATATTCTATGAATTCATTTTACATATATAACTTTTGTATAAAATCATATAATCATATTTGAGAAAATTCATTAATAAATTTAATGAACTAATTAGACCTGGTTTTGTTATCATTATACCTTGGACTACATACATATGTATCAACCTAAAGAGTTTGTTAATTCTTTGGTCGCTCCTACCGAATGAGCGCTTTGCTCTTAATCACTTAAGGTACCATATGATTCATAATCATATGATTAAAGAATTACTTCTCAAATATGCGGCTTAGTCCATAATTCCAAAACTATTTGTCAAATTTTAAGATGCTTCATTATTTTCCACAGCTAACAAATCAGTGTTGTTATGAAAAAATTTCATCATAGAAATACCAAAAGCAATTTATTTTATATAACAAATATTTATAATATTCATATTGAAACAAAACTACATCTATTTTCTATCAAACCAGAAATAGTTACTAGTTCATAAATAATTGGCTTACATGGAAAATCTTTCAAAACTAGATGCGTCCACTAGCAAGTGTTAAATAGTATGCTCCCATTGTGTCTACTATTACAATAATATTATAGTAAATATGAAGCCACATTCAATCACTCACCACAAGGTATTTATATCTTTTACAGAACTAAATTACAGTTGAGAGTTGAAAATAATATCTCGAACACAAGAAATGGATCTTATAGGGAACAAGTTTCTATAAGAAAAACACAATCGGAATAGAAACCATATTTCATGTTCCCTATTAAGCGTCTATAAATATTTTAAACAATTCTGTTTTCGACACCTCTTCATGAAGCAGAGGTGACGATTGTCTCTTCATCACAGCTGTTCCAATAGTATTTCCATTCCCAATCTTTTGTTTTCTCCTTTAAAAGGTTACCATTTAAAAGAGAAACCCTTTACTTCTAGATTGTTGTGGATTTCTGTGTAAAAATGTTCAAACATCTTTAATTTTTAAGGATATCGAATAATTTACACTTAGGTAAATAGATCCAAACTGATATTTCAGTAGTCGAATTCTGTATGATGTCTATAGTTCTTGGTCTCGTGTTGTATCTAACACAACATGATCCCCACTGTATTCAATCATAACAAACACATGATCTCACATTATGGTTTGCTTGCTCATTTTGAATGAAGCATTTTCATCAAGATTTCGTATAATACGAACATGACTATTCACCATACAACTTTTATTTCTGATTAAATATGGATTAAATATCCACGTTATGGTGTTGATTTAGTGATCAAAAACTTATAAAAGACAATACACAGGCTCGTGAAAATTATTAAGTGGCCGAGACCAGAATGTTTTGATTGTTGTAGTATTTGACTCTTGCATGAGTGTTGAAGTGACAATATGCAAAAAGTTTTATTAGTGAATAAATTCTTACATTTCATAGTCAATTTTCAATTCAGTTATTTTAGTATACTTTAATCAATAAACAAATTTATAAATTATCTTGGCTGTGCAAATTTACCATGGTAGATTATTAAGATATCACATGTAACGATCCATATTTTTTATAATTAAAAATATTAAATTAAATAAGATTTTGGAATTTAATATTGTCAGAAATTAAAATTTATGATTTATAAATGTTAAAATTTGTTAGAATATAAAACATGATCTTAGATAAAATCTAAAACAACAAATTTCAATGAGGTAAATGTAACATCCCGCCTTTTTGGACCATTCAAATCGATAATAAATCCACACATGTCAAACTTGAATAATTCAAAATGATAGATTGTTAATAAAATTTGGGGCAAATAAAATCAATCACATAATCACAGACACAAAATATTAGAATAATTTCACAGCGGAATAAATAAACATAGGAGTTCATGAAGCTCCTAGATATAAAGTCTCAAAACCAATACATAATACCAAGTCTGGAAACAAATATACTTGTAAAGTTAGATACATAAGTTTCTACTACAAAGGAAAAGTGGCGTGGAAATAACTGGAATAAAATATCAAGTAGAGGACTGAATCTTCAGCGGATCTCTAGCTTCGAAAGAGGATGAAACCAAAGTTGTGGAACTCAGGCTGACCCGAGCGTGAAGAAAAACACAAAACACTCGAGTCAGGACATATATACTTATGAAATGTAAATCAACTCAAGTGAACTGTAAAGGAATGCATCAGTAACTTAAAGGATGCTTGGGATCGCCCATCCTCTAAGGATCCATTAAACTATCTACTATGTAGTAATATATGCTATTATAATAATGTCTAAAGTAAAGTAAACTATTAAAATAGCGTTAGGGCGTTACCCATATCCACCTTAACACATTTTTAGGTATGCCAATAGTCTATACAGTACCGTAGCTCACCGTAAACTGGAGCTGCCAGAGGATACCACATAGGTACGACATAAAACAAACTCTTAGAAGGCGTGCTAGGGTAGGTGACACGGCACAACTAGGCAATGCCTGGGTAGATATACCAATTACACTTCCGGACAGTTGGTAATGCATAGCCGCAACTACCGCCCAACTTGATCCACACTCCCGAATCAAAGCTGCGCACCAAATCAATCACAAAGTAATAGAATGGCTAACGATGAAGTGTGTCTGATTAGAGAGCAACCTCCTTGGCCCGTCGATTGCTCATGTTTTAGCCACCTTATGCCAACTCACGGGAGTCGGGTCCATGTAAATATACCTTTAGGATCGTCGCCACCATCCTACTTCATTCTGGAATCTCCACCGCGTACACAGTTGTTAAAGTGGTTTTCGGTATCGACAGAGAGTATGCCCATATTCGATCCCGGTCTCTTTAACAACCAATCGTTATTATAACCCGTGGTTATATAAATTTCAAATGGTTTATATTTGATATCAAACATATTCCTTTTAAACCATCTAAATTCCATATCATTATTCTTTTAAAATAATATTCATTTTCCCAAAGTAGTAATACTTCCAAATTCATTTAATTATAACCCTTTTTAAACATAAAAGTTTAGAGATCATAGCACTTTAAGAATGTAACTTTTAGAACCATACAGGTAACCTTTAAGAAAATTGCAGCATTCAGAAAATGTCACCTTTAAGAAAATGCAGTAGTACAGAAGTGCTACTGTAAGAATTCGCAGCAGTGCAGAACTTTTACGATAAGAATTCGCAATAGTGCAGAGGTGTTACTGTAAGAATCCGCAGCAGTGTAGAATTGTAATAGTAAGAAACTGCAGCAGTTTTGAATTGCTACCGTTAGAAATCGCAGCAGTTTTGAATTGTTACTGTAATACTTCCTACTACAATAGTCTATAAAATCAAATGGTATATATATATTTACAGTTTTTATCATAGTCATCCTATTCTTCCTATTATATTACTCAAATTTAAGCTATTTAGCCATTTAAAGAAATCACACCTTTGATTTAATAACTTTGTCACTAAAACATCAAATTTTAAAGCATAAATCTTTATACCATAGGTGGAGCTTGGCGACGCGGAGATGGTGGTGGCTTCGGATTTGCGAATGACGGCCTGTACGAGGCGGCGGTAGCGAACCCTAGAGGCAGTGTTGGATTCTGTTCGCTTACTGGTAAACGCGATGTTGGAGATGGTAATACTAATTACCATTTTGACACTATATTATTTTAATTTAATTTAAAATTTATATCTTCTAACTTGCATAACTTTTACATACGAACTTCGATTGACGCGCGGTTTTTTCCGTTGGACTCGTATCAGAATTTCAAACAATATGAAACTAGTTTGGTTGAATTAGGAGATAGTTGAGATTTTGGGCTTTTATTGGATTTTTATTGGACTTAAAATCAAATGTGGGTGATTTAACCCGCTAATGCAATACTAAATTTTCTTATGTTGGTTGAATTAAATTTATGAAGTGATAAGATTTAATTTATTATTGTTTGGTAGTTTAAATTGACATTAAATTAAATTTGAATTTGATATTTAATTGAATTGACATTTAAATTAATATCGAATTTAATTGCTAGTTAAACACCGACAATGGATAATTAGTAACTGTTATGATATGTTGGTTGATTTGGATGTTGATTGCAATTGGATGCTTTTTGATTGATATGTTGGATGTATGGTTGCTATTTATTTTGATATATCCGTAGTTATTACCCTATTTGTTATCTGACATCATATAAATTATCGCTGGTAATATTTGAAATGAACTTAGAAATAGGTTGAAATGATATATAACTATGTCATTTAAATAATGGGTTGAAATGATATATAACTATGTCATTTAAATAATGGGTTGAAATGATATATATCCATCCATGTAATTAAAATTGAAATAAATGATCACATGGCCATAGGGTAGAAAATTTTATACGGACACCCGATTTGGTTAAATTAAATGTTTTAAAACCTTGAATTTGCACTTATATGAATTAAATTATTTTCTAGTTCGAGATTTGAAATGTTGAAATTGAAATTGTTAACTAAAATTGTTTAAAGATTCAATTTGAATCTAAAAGTTGGAATTGAGATATGATTTGAATTTATTGAAAGTGAATTATTTTTAAGGTTTAAACTTTAATTTAAACTTTGAATTTACATTAATTAAAATGGTTTAAATTGGTATTTCAAGTTTGGATGCGAAAGGGATTTAAACTAAATTGTTTAAAAATGAGAAATTGAATTGAAACTTTCAGCCATTTAAATAGAACTGTTTAAATTGAATTAGATGTAAAGTTGAAATTGTTTTGAATTTAGGCTGATTTAAATCAAAATTTGAATTTGAAGTTGACATGAAATTGGATGTTGAAAAATTGAATTTGTTGTGATTGAAATTGGAACATGAGTTCAAATTGTTTTGAAAAGAAGAAACAGTTTTAATATAAACTATTTAATATATAAATTATATTAATAACCAAATTATTTTAATATATATACTATTTTTATCTGTTATCCCGCCTTTTGGCAAGGCCGTGCTACCAAGGAATTGACTGGTAATCAAAGACAGTTCATCCCGAAAAGCGGTTATACACAGGTTAGCTATGGATGCTAGTAAATTTTTCCCGAGTCCGAATCGAGCTACAATTAACATGAAACGACAATCAATGCTATGAAAAGCAACATTTCAAATTTCAAGTCGATCGGAGTTCGCATGCTCAAGTTATGGATCAATCAAATTCTGTGAAAAGCACGTCCTGTTCATATCCATCAATTTGCATCGATCCATTTCGTATCCATCAGTTTGCATCGATCCATTTCGTATCCATCTGTTTCGCATCGATCCCATTCGTATCCATCACGCATACACTACTTTGTATCCACTTTGCATGGTTCTATTTCATATCCATCAAATTTACTCGGCTGCGTATCCATCAATTGAGATCAATTCGTATCGATTCCAATTGCACAGTTCGTATCAATCGATCAACGATCGATACAAATGAGCCACCGAACGATCGATACGAAATAATATCTTCTATCGATACGAAACGAGCCAAGCACTATCGATACAAAGTATCTGCATGTAATCGATGCTTAACATCCCCTAAGTCATCGATACGAAGCGGCCTCAGACATCGATGCGAAATGGAGATGAAGGCATCGATACGAAATGAATACAACAGGTCGATACAAACAAAGCCTATAGAAGTGGAAGACTCGATCACTCGGCATAGAAAGTGGATCGATCCTAAAAGTTAGCACCATGTCATCGGCCATCACGTGCATAGAAGCGATGCGAACTCATCAGCCTTCAACAAATTTGAACTTACATCGATCATAACTAGAGATCTACAAGTCCAAATGCTACCAAATTTTCCAAGGAGCTTGCGTATCAGGAATGTTCGTGGTCGATCTCGGCTCGATTGGGCCAAATCTTGATCGATACGAATTTCATTCGTATCGATCACGAATCGAGTCCAAACAACTAGGGATCGATCACGTGGGCCCACCCACGTGAGAGAAGAAGTCTTCCAAGATTTGGGAGAGATATTTTTTGCCTACGCTTATAAATAGCAGCCTAGGACCTATTGAAAAAGGACTTTTGGCTCTTCTATGTCCAGACTCTGCCGAAATTATTATTGTACCTGAATTCTACTGTTGTAACTCTTTGTAACTAGCAAGCGAAAATCAATAAAAGTCAGCCATTTCATAGTGGACGTAGGCCATACGTCGAACCACTCTAAATCTGTGTGTTTCTGTTCGTTTCTTTTTGTTTATCGATTGGTGTGTTTGTTAGATTTTCCTCATTTTCCATTTACATTCTTCATTTCATCTCTTCAAACACATCTGAAGAGTGTTATGCCTAATTTTGGTACAAACACTTTGGTGCTTTTCACTAAGAAAACCCAGTTTTTCTCCTACTCATTGGATCTACTACCGATATCGGATTGCAAGAATCTAAGGAGGAGATCCAGATTTCAAGTTTAGAAGTCCTTCCATCCTATTCAGATTTGTACCAAATCTAGGAGAGAGCTGTGCTATCCACCATGGTTGACACTAGGACTACTTCTACAGTTGCATATACAGAAGGGTGGGACAGACAGAACCGCGCGCAACTTCTTCTTACCGACCAGAATGCTGTCGGACCATCAGATCCGCAAGGCCCTGTCACCAGGGAAGAGTTTCAACTGCTAATGCAAGAGCTGACGCAGAGTCGTCAACAACATACTCAGTAACTTCGTGCCAACGCGAAATCGACCAACCAACTGAATCGTCAGAGATGAAGGAGATCTAGACTGGATCAGGCTTCCTATTCATCCATTGAAAGTCCAGCCTCTTCTGACTTTAATCACAGATCCACGCGTCCACGGTTGGATGGAAGCTATACACAGGCTACTGGACATCAGCGCACCTTGAATCTTGGGCAACCAAGAGTTGGCCCGTTAACCAGCCATCAAACCGGACCCTCCTCCCAAGGAGGTAATGTTCCTTATCATACTACTGACAACCGCGCTACCAGCATTTCTATTGAGTTGGAAGTTGATGCTCGGAACCGAACGGATCCAACCCACCATCAACACAACTATACTCCAGAGCCTTATGTCCCAGAAGACCTAGAACCAAGGAGGCGAGACATGGACCGTCGACCGCGACAGGCCCATCCTCGCATTGTGGAACTCGACCACACCTTGGCTCAGCATGCCCAGAACGTCCAGATGCCGGATATCCCGACAATGATCCGCCAGATGATCCGCGAAAGTCAGGGTCTCAATAATGATGACTGGGGAATCTCCCGGAGTCATACTCCTTTCACTGACGACATCCTTTACATTGAACCGCCTCTGCGATTCAGGATGCCGACTCTACCCATTTATGAAGGGAGCTATGATCCCAACCAGCACATTCTAAAGTACGAATGTTTAATGAATTTCGCACGAGCTAATGATGCGGTCAAATGCCAAAGTTTCCCGATCTCTCTAGGGGGCATAGCAACTATGTGGTTTACTCATTTACCACCTCGATCTATTTCATGTTTTGACCAGTTGGCAACAAAATTTGTTGAACAGTTCTGCATGCATGTCACAAGGCCTAAAGATGTTAATACTTTGTTTAGCATCACGCAAGCTCCCGGAGAGACACATAGATGTTATTTGGAGAGGTTTCACGCTGCATGCGCTGAGATTAGTAATCCCAATGATAACTCAATTCTGATGGTACTAATTAAGGGAATCGATCCCGATTTTGAATTTGGCAACTGGTTGGCCGAAAAACCTCCTGTGTCATTGGACCGTTTCTATTCCAAGGCAGCCCAGTTTTTGAGAAGAGAGGATACGGAACAGTCTAGGAAAAAGGATGACACAGGACCCAGTGTGGGAGGAATCCAAAGCAATGTTGCTGTTAAAGAAACCGAGGAGAGCTCCGAAAAGGTGCAATTGAATATACAGAACAAACAAAATCAACAAAAAGGCAATAGAAATCACAATTGGAAACGGGATCAAAATCGTGGGCCACGACGTAGAGCTCCTATGTTTGATAATTATACTCCTTTGAATACGTTGCTGGAGAATGTGTAAATGTAGACCTGCAACACTATTCAATATAATAAACCTGCTCTGAAGCAATCATCAGAAAAACAGATTCAAATGGGGAAGTTTTGCAGATTTCACGATAGCTATGGCCATAATACGAACGAGTGCCGTCATTTATAGGATATTATTGAGAAGTTGATACGAGAGAGGAAGTGGGAGCAGTTTGTGCGGGCACCGCAGTCAAAAGGTGTGGGCCCATCAGATCAAAATCAAATACCAAATCAGGCGAGACCAGAGGAACCCGCTCGTTTCGGCGGGAGGCTAGTGATTAATACTATCAGTGGTGGCCTCATCCAGCAGATCGAAGCTGGAAGGAAATAGAGTCGTATGCCAGTTCTATTAGGCATGCGAGCTTCGAATGTTGTAGTAATTTGGAAGACGGGGCTCCGGCCAAGCAATAGAAAACGATGACGGACGACATCGTATTCCGGAGCAGGGATGCCGATAGAGTCGAAGCCCCGACCATAGATCCACTTGTCATTTCAGCTCAAATAGGTCCTGCTTGGATAAAGAGGAACTTGGTAGACAGTGGATGTTCGGTGAACATATTGTTTAAGCGAGCTTTTGACCAGATGAAGATGGAAGCAAAGAATTTGAAGCCTTGTCAATCTCACATTCATGGCTTCAATGGAAGTGTGACTATACCCACTTGGATGGTGAAGCTACCAGTGGAATTGGGAATTGGAGAATTTCGGAGAGTCCGGATATTACAGTTTGTTGTATTGGACATAGACTCGCCATACAATGCTTTTTTCGGCCGACTGGCCCTAGCTGAGTTTAGGGCTACCATTACCACTTGGTGTTCGACTTTAAAATTCCCTACTGATAATGGATTTGGAGTCGTTAAGGGAGACCAGGCTGCTGGACGAGCCTGTTATGTTGCCGAGCTGTGGGAGACGCAGCGAAAAGAAAAAGGAAAGGGCGTAGAGGAATATCTCTGCGTCCGCTTTGTGGAAAATTGATAGCTAACGCCTGGGCCTAGGCCCGGGCACCCCAACCAATTCCCAAGGGATCTTGACCCAAGAGATACCAAAAGTGAAGATGAAAGTAAAGACAGCCAAGCTTCCCCGACCGAGCTAACGATCGATGTTCCGATCGACGATAATGACGATTCTAAAATGATAAAGATTGGATCTCAGCTAAGCCAACTGATGCAAGAGGAATTGGTTGAATTTCTCTGAGAAAACCTCGACGTGTTTTCCTAGAAACATTCCGACATGTGTGGAATCTCTCCGGACATCACGAGCCACACATTGAATATTGACCTGCGACATGTCCCGGTCAAGCAAAAAAGGCATGGTATGGATCCAAAGAGATCTGCCGCCCTTAAGGAAAAGGTAGATAATCTCAAATCGAACGGGTTTATCCGAGATGCACTATATCCGGAATGGGTGTCCAAACCTGTACTTGTCAGAAAGCCTAATGGGAAATGGAGAACATGCGTTGACTACTCAGACTTGAATAAAGCTTACCTTAAAGACAACTTTCCACTTCCCCGAATCGATCAGCTCGTAGACTCAATAGTTGGACACGAACTCTTATCCTTCATGGATGCGTATTCTGGATAAATTCAGATACCCATGCACTTTCCCGATCAGGAGCATACCAGCTTCATCACTGATCTGGGACTTTACTGCTACTAGGTCATGCCATTTGGACTCAAGAATGCCAAAGCAATTTACCAACGGCTAGTTAATCGAATGTTCGCTAACCAGATCGGAAAAACCATGGAAGTATATGTGGATGACATGCTGGTGAAGTCGCAATTCTCCACTGATCATATCAAGACCTGGAATCAATGTTCAACATACTCCGAGAGTACATAATGAAACTCAACCCGTAGAAATGTCACTTTGGGGTCATGTTTGGAATATTCCTTGGATTTTTCGTCAATGCTTGAGGAATTGAAGCCAATACGAGAAGATCTGGCCAATCAGAAATCTTGAGACTCCAAGGACTATAAAGAAGGTTCAGAGCCTCAACGGAAAAGTAGCAGCACTGAACAGGTTCATTTCAAAATCCATCGACAAATGCATTCCCTTCTTCAACCTGATCAGGAAAAGGAAACGAAATTTTGAATGGACTACAGAATGCGAGGGCGCATTTCGAGCACTGGTGCAACACCTGTCCACGCAACACATTCTGTCAAAGCCTATTGATCATGAGAGATTGTACATCTACTTGGTGGTGTCGGAAAACGCAATTAGTGTTGCCTTAATTGGGAGGAAGATCGGATACAGCGGCCAGTATATTACATCAGCAAGCGACTGACCGGAGCAGAGAGAAATTATCCGAAGCTGGAAAAGCTGGCTTATTGTCTTGTCATTGCCTCAAGGAAGCTCCATCCGTATTTCCAGACTCATCCTATCACCGTTTACACCGACCAGCCGTTACGACAGGTCCTTACGCGGCTTGAGACGTCTGGTAGGTTACTCAAGTGGAATATTGAGCTGAGTCAGTTTGACATCACTTACACACCAAGGCGAGCCATTCAAGGACAAGTACTAGCAGATTTCATCGCTGAATTCACTATCCCGGAGGACTTTCCCAAAACCAGTGAATCTCCTAAATATGTCTGGAAGCTACATACTGATGGTGCATCAAATGACCGCTGCTCAGGCACCGGAGTTGTACTTGAAACTCCTGAAGGCCAATCAATATGCTATGCCTTAAAGTTCAATTTCCGTGCAACTAACAATGAGGCCGAATATGAAGCCATGCTCGTCGGATTGAGACTTCCCAGAGATTTAAGAATTATTGTTGTGGAGATTTACTATGATTCACAATTGGTCGTGTGCCAAGTTCGAGGGGAGTACCAGATCTTGAGCATGGGACCTTGCCGGAGTGTAGGAGTGAAAAAAGACAAGTTCTTCGAAAGGCTTCGCGGTTCACTAGTTAGAATGGAGTCATGTATAGAAGAGGGTACTCTGTTCTTTTACTCCGGTTTACCGACCACAATGATATCAAACGAGTATTGCATGATGTACATGAAGGAGAATGTGGTGATCACACCGGGGGCAGGCTCTAGCCAAAAATGTACTCCAATATGGATACTCTTGGCCGACTGTAAATCGTGATACATCAGATTACGCCAGAAAATGTGACATATGTCAAAAACACGCTCGGATTCCAAGAGCCCCGCCTACCGAAATAACTCAGATGGTCAGCCCATGGCCATTTGCGGTATGGGGCATTGACATTATTGGTTCTCTACCTCTAGCCAAAGGTGGTGCGAAGTACGCCATCGTTGCAGTTGATTATTTTACCAAATTGGCGGAAGCTGAGCCCTTTGCTACTATCACAATGAAGAAAGTGATCAACTTTGTAGTACGCAACATTATTTGTCGATTTGGTCTCCCACATACCATCATCACCGACAATGGAGCCTAATTCGACAGTGTTGAATTTAAGAATTTCTGTCAGCGATTCCACATCCAGAAGAAGTTCTCCATAGTTGCACACCCTCAAGCGAATGGACAGGTTAAAGCTGTTAATAAAGTTATAAAGTCCATTATGAAGAAACGACTGGAAAAGGCTGGAGGCAAATCGGTCGTTGAACTTCCTATGGATTTATGGGCTTATCAGACAACCCACAAATCCGCAACCGGCCACACTCCATTCTCTCTTTCCTACGGTTCAGAAGCCGTTATTCCAATCAAGATGGAAGTACCTTCTCATCGTGTAACATATTATTATTCGAAGACGAATGATATATTACTTGCCGAATCTCTGGATTTATTGGATAAGAAGTGAGAAGAGACTAATTTAAGGGAAGCCACATACCGAAGTCGAGTCGCCCGATTGTACAATACCAAGGTCCGACCCCGAACCTTTGGACTCGGCGATCTCATCCTTAAGAGAATTTACCCGGTTCCTTCGCATATGAAGCCAACGCGGGAAGGGTTGTATGTAATTGAACAAAAGCTCGGAGACGACACATTTAAAATATCGACCGTTGATGGTCTTACTCTGCCAAGAGCCTGGAACAGCGAGAGTCTTCATCGCTACTACACATAACAGGCTTTGTTTATTCATTCAGTCTTCTTTTCATTTGCAATTTGTTTATGCATTTCGAAATCTGAATTTGTAATAAGGCAACTGACTTTGCCATATTTTCTTATTTCAGCAATAAAGTGCAATCTCTTCGAGCCAGAGCAGTGATTTTTAAATGCATCATATGACCATCACAATGCATGGAGAGCTAAGTTCCATCCTACGGTGGGACTTATTCAAATAGGGAGTGACTGTGATATGACTGGTCACTCGCTAAGTGAAGCCCGAGCTTGGGGGCAAGTCATCACACTGAAGCCAAAAAAGGATTGATACATTACAATCCTTTAACTAACTCCAGATTCCCAGAGTGTGAACTGGAGTATAAACTTGCAAATGCAAGCTCGAAGAAGGTGGATCCATCCACCTAACGACTTCGCTCGTGTTTAAACCAAGTTCGAGGAGGATGGACCAGTCCATCTAACGACCTCGCTAGTTAACTCAGTGTGGATGTGATTCGAACATCCACGATCCTGATACATTTGTCTTTCTCGGAGTGCGAACGAAATTCTGAAACTCACAACAGATGTGACTGACCGTCTGTCAACTAACTCCAGATTCCCAGAGTGTGAACTGGAGTATAAACATCAACTAGCTCTAAGTCCCCAGAGCATGGACTGGAGTATAAACAACGACTAACTCTAAATCTCCGGAGTGCGGATTGGAGTTTAGACGCAAACTGGGTTTGAATCGACCACCCGTATAACAACTCCGAGCCCTCGGAGTGCGGGCCGGAGTATAAACGCAAAGTGGGTGTGACTGACCACCCACGAATCAATCTAATTCCCCAGAGTGCGGACGAAGTCCTAAATATCAAACGGGTGTGACTGACCACCCGAAAAATAACTAAAGTCCCCGGAGCGTGAACATATCTCAAAACCATAAGCAGGCGTGACCAACCGCCGACTTACAAGTGCAATCCCCAGAGTGTGGATGCAACCATCAATTGATGAGTGAGTGTGATTCGACCATATAGACTCGTCTTGTTTCAGCTTCATTTCACAAAGTTAAGATCGGTGTATTGAAGGCAAAAAGTGATTGCTGATCGATCTTTTCAATTTGTCCCCGAAACTGGGGGCAGGACTTAAGTATCAGCTACTGATTGAAATGGTGCAATATTGGAATTCGACTTGACATTTGATCGTAACCCGAAGCCGTGACTTCAGAACTTAGCAACTAAACTCAGGTCCGACTCGAAGACTGATACTTCATAAGTACATTAAATGGATGTTCGAACATTGAAATACTTAAGCGGAATAAACGCAAACTGTGCCGAAGACAAAATGAGATTTTATTTCAACTATTCTTTGGAAGAGAAGGATAAGTACAAAGTTATTCCAATAAATCCCACTAGCAGGGGCCGAACCCGCATCTATACATGGCCTACAATAAGCAAAAAGGGATTCCTATCCATCTACCAAAAATGAGATGAAAAGACATGCCTATTCTTTCACTCTCTTCTTCTTCCCCCTCGGCGTTAACCTGCTGGAGCTACCGCTTGGATGCCTCTTTGAACCCATCCCTTTCGACGGTTGATCTCCAATCGGGGGCATTATGGTAACTTCCTCCTCCAAACTCATAAGGATTGGAATGCTTCCTGAAGGCGGAGTGGGAGGGACATGATTAAGGTTAGAAGACAGAGGGGGCACATAGGTGTCAACGACCGTGCCTCCATGAGAAATCATTCTTAAAGGGGCTGTGCCAGGTCCCGTCATTCCACCTCCAAAGCCACTGGCCTGCGCAGCTGCTTCTATCTCGGCATTGATTTCAGCTAGTATCTCCTCTTCGTGGATTGTTTGGGCATCAACGGGGATGCCAGCAGTTGGGCCTGAGGAGCTGATCACAGGCGTGCCTCCACCCATGATGAATGGTAGATCGGAAAAAGGGTCACTATGATGACCGAGAAGTTCCTCCATCATATGCTCATCAAAAGTAAGCATGCTCCCCCGTGTTCCTTCGGTGGTGCAGTAGTCGTTGTAGTGGTCACTTCTATTATGATGGACACTTGCTCGTGATGCTGCTCTTGAGTTGCAGGAGGCGCGACAGATGTATTTCCTATCACTAAATAGAGACAAAGAAAAAGAGTTAGCGATTACTTCAATCAACGTTTCTAGCTTCGAATGAACACAAAAAATGTTAAGAGTACCTTCCTCAGATTGGCTTGCGGGTGGCGGAGCAGCTTCAGAAACATGCTCGTGAGCTAGAGACAACTGCGGTTGATCGGGATTAGACGTAGGAACGGACTGAGGATCAACCGCATGAATAGACTCGAGCAAGGTTGGCACAAGAGTTTCGGAACCCGCATCATGGCGCTCAATGCCAGAACCCTCTCTAGTCTCCAAGCACTGGGTACTGAGTTTCTCCTTTTCATATGTAATAGTGATGTCGTGGAGAAATCTTCTCTCGTCTTCACTCAGCACCCGGTTCTCTAGTTCAAATTCATCAACAGATTCGGCTTGATGCTCGGCTTTCTTGTCTTCCACCAAGCGGCACCAAGCATTATACAAGTGCGATGGATAGTTATCAAGCCAGGTTAGGTTTCGGTGCTTCAACACTCTAGCGTTGTATGTGATAAGAAGATCTTCGATGTCAGTCTCTAACCTGGCCTCCGCCGCTTTCACTTCATTCTCAACCCTGGCCTCGGCTTCCTGAATTTTAAGCGTTGCCGCGTCCCTTTCATCTCTAAGCACCACAGCTTGTTCACACGCTTCTTGGGAAGCTTTGTTTACATCATCTTTTTCTTTGACGATTTCAACAAATTTAGCCTTAAGCTCCTCAAGCTCCTTCAGTGCAGCGCCCCTTTCGGCCATAACAGTGGTGTTTTGATGGCCCATCTCCTCAATCAAGGCAAAATGCGTCTGTCGCATCCTTTCCATAGACTGATTTGCCTCGTCAGATTTCTTGTTGGCCTCTATTTCCGATTTCCTGGAAGATTCGGCCTCATTGTTAAGCACTTGTATTATGCAGTCCTTTTGAGCGAGATCAGCTTCTAATTTTTCAATTGTTTTTGCCCGCTCAAAGGCCACCACTGATGTTTTGTCTACGATTTTCATCCACTCCCAATATTGGCCGTAAACGTCATGGATGTAATCGTGCATAGTTTGATCCACTTCAACTGGAAATCTCTTTAGATGTGGAGGAAAGATGAAGCCGTCAAAGCAGATGTTTGGGAAATCCTTTTTCAGCTGGATGATTCTGATCGCTCCCACCCCAGTGGGTCCGGTGTCTGCTTGCTCAGTAATAGTGGGAGTTTCGACTTTGGTCCTCCGGCGATGTGAATCGGACCTTTGTACTTAAGAAGGCGGCCTTTGACGTGGAGGTTCCAAGGGTTGTTTGCCATGGCCGGAAGGTTGTGTTGGAGCTCGAGGAGGCGGAGAGCGTGACCGGGATCGATGTCTATATTCTCTATCTCTGTCTCTCTCCCTTTCGTGACGCTCCTGGCTAGAATAACCGCGATCGCGGTCTCTATCGGCTTCCCTTCTGCGGGACACATAATATGAACTGGATGACTGGCGTGTCGAGCGAAGGCTTCCTTGCATGGATTCTCGCCTAGTCATCGTATCTGTAAAATAGAAAGAGAAGCAGAGTTAATAATCTTCGGAAATGAATAGCTTATGATTGGAAATCATGCAGTGCCGTGAGAGTTTATGTATACATGTGCAAAACCCCCCCGACCAACCTGTTGTGTCGGTCATACTCGTAGGAAGTGACTCGCCTAAATCTAAAGCGCTTTGAAGCCCTTCTAACCTGGTGTCATGTTAAAGCGTCACATAGTCAGGATTTGGAATGCCAACGAGTCCTTTGAAAGGATTCTCCATTTGTGCAGAAGGAGTTTCCAAAATTCTAACACCGGCGGCTGGCAGGGACATCACCATGGATTTCCATCTTGTAGACTTATGAAGCTTATGAGCAACTGCCTTGCCTTTCCTCCTTCCCTCTAAATGCCGAGAACTATCTAGGGGCCCGGCTACGGGTTTGTCTTTGGTGGGTATATCTTCTTCATCGCCCTTTTCGGCAATTACAATCCCAGGCGCCTTACGCTTCACCCGTCTCGCCGAGGCTTTCCTAAACGGTCCCTTAAGTATTATGCTCTGGTTTTGATCAATTAGCCCAACGAACCTCAAACTTTCATCTGTCAACACCGAGTCAATCTCTCTCATCTCACCAGGCACCTCTTGAAGGATCTCCACTATTTCTTTAAATTGGGCACCTTCGGGTCATGGAATTGCGTCTGTAAAAAAAAGGAAATATTAGACTCAATGTCGATCACAACTATCTCGTTAGCCACTAGAGAAATTGCGGCACTTACGTCTAGCTAACCACCGTCTGGCAAACCCTGGGGGGCACCGAACATAGAACCACTCCGTCTTGAAGTAGCTAAGCCTGGTCCAGGATCCAATCACCACTTGGCAATTCCTGACTGCCTATAGGAATGTGAATGAAGGATTATCTCCCCGACTCTTGACATTAAACAAGAATCTGACTTCCTCCGGGGTCGGGGGCCATAAGAGATGCTCCATAAAAACAATGAGTAAATTGTTCAACAATGCATATCCGTTTGGATGCAACTGTGACGGAGCGATTCCAAAGTAAGATAACACCTCCCGGATGCAACTGTGCACGAATGTCTGTTAAAGGCGGTGAACCCTTCTAGGGGAATATGTGGCCTATCATTCGGTCCTGGTAGCAGAACATCATCTAACGATAGACCATGTCTTAAGCAGATTCTCCCCAACATATCTTCGGAGACATTAGATGGTGCGAAATCTTGAGGATTACCAACAAAGATTGCTCCCGGTAACTCATCCGGAGCTGGACCTATAACTTCGGCCGCAATGGCCGGCATCTCTATTATCGGAGGAGGTGAACTTTGAGCCTCCTGCTGCTATGAACTCCCGAATTCCATAGCTAATCAACTCGGTAAAAACCATCATTAGATGATAATAATCCTGTGTGTGCCCTAGTGTGAAGTGCATGAATGCGTTGTGCAGTGCAGTGCTACATAATACTTAAGAAATTCTACAGAGTTTGAGAAAATGTTCAAACGATAAGATTTCGAGGTTCAACCGGAGCGACTGTCGTCGCTGACCGTCACAACCGTGCTATTCAAACTTCAGAGATCGGTCCTAGTTAATGTTCGTTAAATTTTGTCAAAATTACAGTTCCATCGATAAGCTTCGATAGGTAGTCAAATGTGCAGTGAAATGATTGTGTCCAAATATGAAAAGCAGAAGCTCGTCGGAGTCAAGTGTTCGATTATGCAAGGTTTTGTATCCATTAAAGTGTGAATCAGATCGTTCCCCAGAAGCTTAATTCATATCGACGGAAGAAAGACAGATTTCATATCGATCAGAAATTGACACTTTCGTATTGATCGCCTATCAAGAATTCGTATCGATCATCGGTTCCTCAACTTCGTATCGATCACACCGCCAATACATCATATCGATCGCTTTATATCGATATGAATTTTGGCCACTCTAGATCGATACGAAGCCCCTCCTTCCACCTATCGGTTTCAGATCGATGTGAGTTCCCTGTCCTGGGTCAATGCAAAAGAGGTTCCTTCCTTCATCCATCGATACGAGGCAGCTCTGTCAATCGATATGAAGTCATGTTACATTTGAGTCGATACGAACTCATCCTTCATCCGTCTTCGATACGAGAGCTCCCAGGCTTCTTTTTCTCCAAACAGCCTGAACGCCATTACTACTCCATCAACCTCACTCCAGGCCAATTCCGACATCAACGACTCCGGAATCGACCACGGCATTGGATGGAATGGCATCGAGTTTCAAGTCTCATCATTTTTAGATGGGTTTAATTAGTCAATTACCTAGTTCAAATGAATTAGATTAAGGATTAAACACTGAGTGTTTTGGAGACGAAGACTTCGGTAATTCCTTTTCTTTCTCGAGTTTTTGATCGCTATGAAATGAAGATAAAAAAGAAAGAGCAAGTAAGGAAATTTGGCTAAGTATAAAATCCTTTTATATGGATTCATAACCAGGGAAAAACGCTTCATCTCCCAGTGTTAAATGACCGCTGGAAATAGTTCTCGTGTTATCGATGCGAAGAGACGTCTTCGTATCCATCCCTTATAAGTCCAGGACGAGACTGTTCGTACCCATCGACAACCCACCGATACAAAGTGCCAGTTTTGTATCCCTCTGTTCAAAGACCTTGAGATTCGTACCCATCGATACGAGCCACATTGAGACTCCAACAGTAGAATTCATGTCCATCGATGCGAGATATTTTAAAGGCGAACCAATTCGTATCGATCGCTGTCGATATAAAAACCAATTTTCAATTCTTCGAATCGATCCAGGAGAGGATAGATATGAAGAGATACACTAAAATAACCATCCAGCGTTGTTACAACTCGAATTTCACATCGATTCAGGAGACGATCTATACGGAATTCGATACGAGAAAAACTGACGACTCGTGAACGTGCGAACGTTAACGGGATTCAGTTAACATACGTACATGTATGACGGACTAACATACAATTTTCAAAATTCGCAAGGAGTTAAATGCTCACCTGGTGACAATTACAACAACGAACAACAGTTTGCTATCATTCAATACTTAGTTACAACAGTGAGCAGTACAACAGTCGGCAGTCAACAATTCTTTATTTGTATTACTGAAGAACAATTGAAGGTTACATCTTTCGACGAGAAGACGACAACCGTTCAACAAGTCAGATAGAACATTTCAGAATGAAGATTGCCGCCTTTCAAAGCACGTCATGTTCACACAGGACGTACTTTGGGAGGCAAATGTTATCCCACCTTTTGGCAAGGCCGTGCTACCAAGGAATTGATTGTAAATCAAAGACGGTTCATCCCGAAAAGCGGTTATACACAGGTTAGCTATGGATGCTGGTAAATTTTGTTCGAGTCCAAATCGAGCTACAATTAACATGACACGACAATCAAAGCTATGAAAGCTAACATTTCAAATTTCAAGTCGATCGGAGTTTGCATGCTCAAATAATGGATCAATCAAATTCTGTGAAAAGCACGTCCTGTTCGTATCCATTAGTTCGCATCGATCAATTTCGTATCCATCAGTTCGCATCGATCCATTTTGTATCCATCTGTTTCGCATTGATCCCTTTCGTATCCATCACGTCTACACTACTTCGTATCCACTTTTCCTGGTTCTATTTCGTATCCATTACATTTACTCGGCTGCGTATCCATCAATTGAGATCAATTAGTATCGATTCCAATTGCACAGTTCGTATCGATCAATCAATGATCGATACGAATGAGCCACCGAACGATCAATACGAAATAATATCTTCTATCGATACGAAACGAGCCAAGCACTATCGATACGAAGTATCTGCATGTAATCGATGCGAAACATCCCCTAAGTCATCGATACGAAGTGGCCTCAGACATCGATGTGAAATGGAGATGAAGGCATCGATACGGAATGAATACAACAGGTCGATACGAACAAAGCCTATAGAAGTGGAAAACTCGGTCACTTGGCATAAAAAGTGGATCGATCCTAAAATATAGCACCACGTCATCGGCCATCACGTGCACAGAAGCGATGCGAACTCAGCA
Organism: Allium fistulosum; assembly: GCA_030737815.1. Taxonomy (NCBI): domain Eukaryota; kingdom Viridiplantae; phylum Streptophyta; class Magnoliopsida; order Asparagales; family Amaryllidaceae; genus Allium; species Allium fistulosum. The sequence continues at coordinate 915,736,609 of CM060908.1, forward strand.
GCCTTCAACAAATTCGAACTTGCATCTATCATAACTCGAGATCTACAAGTCCAAATGCTAACAAATTTTCACAGGAGCTTACGTAAGAATGTTCGTGATCGATCTCGGCTCAATTGGGCCAAATCTTGATCGATACGAATTTCATTCGTATCGATCACGGATCGAGTCCAAACGACCAGGGATCGATCACGTGGGCCCACCCACGTGAGAGAAAAAGTCTTCCGAGATCTAGGAGGGATATTTTCTGCCTACGCCTATAAATAGCAGCCTAGGATCTACTGAAAAAGGACTTTTGGCTCTTCTACGTCCAGACTCTGCCGAAATTATTATTGTACTTGAATTCTACTGTTGTAACTCTTTGTAACCAGCAAGCAAAAATCAATAAAAGTTAGCCATTTCATAGTGAACGTAGGCCTTACGCCAAACCACTCTAAATCCGTGTGTTTTTGTGCGTTTCTTTTTGTTTATCGATTGGTGTGTTTGTTAGATTTTCCTCATTTTCAATTTACATTCTTCATTTTATCTCTTCAAACACATCCGAAGAGTGTTGTTCCCAATTTTGGTACAAACATTATCCAAACTATTTTCAATATTAAAATCTATTTTATATTCAAAACTATTTCTAATCTGTTGAGCGAGATTCTACCGGACCAGCCTACTCCCTACCACCGAATCAAGGTGCACAGTCTATACCGGACCAGCCTACTCCCTACCACCGAATCAAGGTGCACAGTCTATACCGGACCAACCCCACTGCCAAACCAACTGCACTGCCGAACCAACTCCACTGCCGAACCAACTCCACTACCGAACCAACCACTCCACCAAAATCCCACCGAACCAATCCACTGCCGAACCAAGACCTCATCTCCACCCATCTACTGCCGAACCAAGTTCGCCAGGCCAGATTGTATCAGCCCGGGCCCATCAGCAGCCGTATACATCCAAGACCCCTACCCCCAGCCTCACTCTATAAAGAGAGGGGCAGGGGTACAACAATGGGGGACAAGTTGGAGAGCTCAAGCACGGAGAGAACTTTCAAACAACTTTCTTTTACTTGTATCAAAGCTTTGTACTTGTAATCGAAACAAGAAAAGTGAAATAACATATAAAGTGGACGCAGGCACATTCTGGCTGAACCACTATAAATCTGCGTGTCTTTTACAGTTTAGGCCCTGCTTTTCATATATTTGCATAAATCACACAAACCACTAAGAACAACACAAGATCTACTAAATCATACGACTTTGAGGTGTTGGTCCATTTTTTGTGCAAACATTTTTGGTGCTTTCATTGAGAGCTAGAAGCTCGAAGCTTCAGCTTCTTCCACTTAACCTTTTTCCTAACAACATCATCCATCGTTTGGAAAACATGCCTCCCAAGTAGCAAAAAGATGTTAACAAAGGAAAAAACATCGCTTGCAGCAGTCTTCCAGATCCAGCGGTCACGGATCAAGTAAATCGTCCTCCTCTAGCGGCAGTACCGAATGATGGACAGGCTAATCCGACCACTCCTACCGTAGAACAGCCCGCAGCAATTAGTAGGGCAGATCTAGACAGGGTTGTGGTTGAAGTAACTAACCGCTTCACGTCCCAGCAGGAAGCCTTGGTGGACCATCTCATGTCACGCTTAAGGGATGCTGAAGAGTCCAACCGCAACACTGAATCATGGGGCGAGTCCCAGTCTGGAGGATCTCAGAGACAACAAAGATCTTCCTTCTTCGAAGGAGCTAACGGCAGAAGCAGCCACGGTAGGAGCCGAGATCGAGCACAGCCCGAAGTTAGGCCTGAAGAAATGCTTGGAACCGAACCCCACGGGGGAGGTACCGGGCAAAGGTCAACTGTAGCTGAGCCTGTCATACTGCCTAACCACGGAAACGCCAGTGAACGGGGCCGAGCTAGAGTCCAGCCCGAAGTTGGACCCGAGGAAATGCTTAGATCAGAACCCAGCAGGGGAAGATCAAGGCAAGGGCCAACTATGGCTGACCCTAGCATGCTCTCAGAAGACCAAAGGCAGCCACCGGAAAATATGAGGAATGATAGACGATACCATCCCTACAGATCATCCGGACGGAATCAATCTCACAGAACAGAACCAAACTCGTTTCTATCTGCTCCGAATTTTGATGAAAGGATGGCACGCTTATTCAGAGAGTGCGTCCAACGAGAGCAAAGGGATCGAGGGATAGGCGCTAGAGTAACCAGCCCTTTCGCCCGCAATATCGAAATTGCTATCACCCCCCGAGAATGGAAGATGCCAACAATGGAACCTTACAAAGGAACCTCCGACCCCGTTGTACACTTGCAGAGATACACACAACATATGCTCATGAGTGGAGCAACAGAGGGAGTACTGTGCAAATGCTTTCCACTATTCTTAGCAGATCTCGCTACCTCCTGGTTCTGTCATTTACCTCAGGGATCCATCAGCTCGTGGGAAATGTTGAAAGAAAAGTTTATCAGTCAGTTCCGCATTCATGTGGAGCAACCTAAGGACGCTTATTCCTTATCCAGTGTCAAACAGAAACCCGGAGAGAAACTGCAGCAATACCTAACCCGATTCAATGCCGCAGCGGCCGCAGTCCAAGATGCCGATGAGAAGCTTATCCTAATGGCCCTCTGTAGTGGTGTGCATCCGGACACTAAATTTGCTAGGAGGTTGACAAAAGAAAAACCAGCTACTTTACCCGATTTCTTCCATGAAGCCGGGAAATATATGAGGCTTGAGGATGCTGCCGTGGAGGGGCAGTCAGGACAACAAAATAAGGCAACTCACAGCCACACGCCTGTTGTGGCAAGGGACATTCGAAGAAATGATTCCAGAGACAATGCTGGGGGCAAGAAGGGAGAAAAGCGCCTATATCGGCTAGGACCGAGATTCGACACTTACACTCCTTTGAACGAAACCGTCGAAAACATCTTCCTTGCCACCCAAGGCGAAGTTAGGTACAAACGCCCACCATACAAGAAGGAATCAGATAACGCACAAAAGTCTGGAAAGTTCTGCCGCTTCCACGAATCTCATGGGCATGATACCAATGAGTGCCATCACCTCCGGGACTTGATTGAAGAACACATCAGAAGGAAGAAACTGGAACGCTATGTAAAAGGTCAGGACAGGACTCTAGCTCCAGCCAATGAGAACCCAAGGCTACCCTCACCGGAGACCGGTAGGGGAAACCGCAACACTAGCGACTCTAGTCAAGAGAAGATAGTGGTCCATACCATCTCAGGAGGACCGCACGTCGCAGACAAAAGCTGGAAAGAGATGGAAAGATATGGAAAGTCGCTTAGAGACAATAAAGACTGTGTCAATTCGGTTGTAGAAGAGCGCCACCCGAAGCGGAAAGAAAGCGATGACATCACATTCGGTAAGCGTGACCTAGAAGGAAGGCAATACCCTCACATGGATCCCATGGTTATCTCTGCCCGGCTCGGTCCCGCCGAAGTTTACTGAATCCTAGTAGACACTGGAAGCTCAGTAAATATCCTGTTCAAACATGCATTCGACAAAATGAAACTATCAATGAAGGATGTATCTCCCTGCGATAAACCACTACACAGTTTCACTGGAGATGCGAAGATGCCCCTCGGGCAACTGGACCTCTTTGTTGAGATTGGAAGCCATCCCCGCTCCGTTGTACGGAAACAGACGTTTGTGCTAATAGAAAACCATTCGGCCTACAACGCCTTCTTAGGAAGGCATGTCTTGTCTGACTTCCAAATTGTCCTAGCCCCATGGTGCCTAAAGATGAAATTTCCAACGGATAATGGAGTAGGGGAAGTAGAAGGAGACCAGGACGTTGCTCGAGACTGCTATGTGACTGAACTTCACAACAACCACAGGAAGGATAAAGGGAAGGGTGTAGAGGTTGCCCTCTGCACGAAAAGTCTAGAAGCGTAGCAACTAAAGAAAGCCCCTCCTCTTCGATATACCAGCGACCCTTTCAATGAATTAGACCCTAGGGACAAAGAGGAGGAGGCCACCGCCGAGCCTGCAGAGGCTATGGAGTTTGTATCTGTAGACAAGCACGACTCGAGTAGACTATTGAAAATTGGGTCCCAACTAAAAGCAGAGTTGAAGGAGCAACTCATCGACTTTCTCCGCCACAACTTGGATGTATTCGCATGGTCACACGCTGACATGACCGGAATCTCCCCCGACATAGCATGCCACGTACTAAACATTGATCCTACCAAGGCGCCCGTAAAACAAAGAAAGAGAAGTATGGGGGCAGAGCGATCGGCAGCCCTCGATGAAGAAGTAAAGAATCTACTCGCCAATGACTTCATACGAGAAGCCATCTATCCGGAATGGATCGCTAACCCGGTGCTGGTAAAGAAGGCTAATGGGAAGTGGCAAACATGCATTGACTTCTCCAACCTAAATGACGCCTGCCCAAAGGATTGCTTCCCACTTCCCCGAATCGACCAACTTGTAGACAGCACAGCCGGGCACGAGCTCTTATCTTTCATGGACGCATACTCAAGATATAACCAAATTCCTATGCATGCTCCCGACCAAGACCACACTAGTTTCATCACCGACCAGGGTTTATACTGCTATAAGGTAATGCCTTTCGGACTTAAAAATGCAGGAGCCACCTACCAACGCTTCGTCAACAAGATGTTTGCAGGGCTAATAGGGAAAACTATGGAAGTATATGTGGATGACATGCTGGTAAAGTCAAGGAAAGCCGACGATCACGTAAGCCACTTAGGCGAGATGTTTCAAGTACTTCGCCAGTATGGAATGAAGTTGAATCCTCTAAAATGCTCCTTCGGAGTATCATCAGGAAAGTTCTTAGGATTCATCGTCCATGCCAGAGGGATTGAAGCAAACCCTGAACAAGTCCGAGCACTAAGGGATATCAAGATACCTTCCACTCGAAAGGAAATGCAAAGCCTGAATGGAAAAGTGGCCGCCCTAAACCGATTCATCTCCAAAGCAACGGACAAGTGCGTCCCCTTTTTCGAAGCTCTAAAGAAAGACAAAGGAAAGTTCGAATGGACTGACGAATGCTTAACCGCTTTCCTTAACTTAATCGAACAGCTCCAGAAACCACTGGTACTCTCGACTCCAAGCGAAGGCGAAGAGTTATACCTATACCTTGCTGTGTCATCTCACGCCCTAAGCGCTGCCTTGGTAATGCAAGACAACCGCACGCAGCGGCCAGTTTACTTCGTCAGTAAGAGATTTACGGGGGCAGAAGTCAGATATCCTAAACTGGAGAAGCTAGCATACTGTTTACTAATCACATCACGGAAACTGCGTCACTACTTCCAGTCCCATTCCATCAAAGTTCCGACCGATCAACCACTGAGGCAGGTACTCCATCGTCCCGACACTTCTGGGCGACTACTTAAATGGTGCATTGAACTAAGTCAGTATGATATCACCTATCACCCTCGCACCGCCATCAAGGGACAAGCCATGGCTGATTTCATTGCAGAATTCACTACCAACGAAGATAAGGAGCAATTAGAAATAACAGAATACATCAAGTGGAATCTCTTTGTGGATGGTGCATCAAACGAACAAGGCTCGGGGGCAGGTGTGGTAATAATCACTCCCAGGGGAAATAAGTTGCACTATGCTGTAAGGTTGGAGTTCGCTGCCACCAACAATGATGCAGAATATGAAGCAGTGATAGCTGGATTAGAACTTGCCATAGAAATCGGAGCCAATTCTTTGTGTCTTCATAGCGATTCTCAACTTATTGTTAATCAAATACTAGGAGAATTCCAAGCTCGAGAAGAACGACTCATAGCATATTTAAAGAAGACCAAGTTACTTCTCAGCCGATTGGACCACTACTTAGTCAAACACATCCCTCGGGAAGAGAACCAAGAGGCCGACGAATTGGCAAAACAAGCAAGTGTGAGAGACATCGCCATCTTCGAAGCAGTAACCATCTCAAAGCAACTGACCCCAAGTTTTGAGCAAGTGAATCTGATAGCTGCAACCGAAGAAGCAACTTGGATGACTCCCATCCGAGATTACCTACAAAGCGGCACACTACCCAACGGGTGTAACGAAGTCAAGAAAATCTTGAGGAAAGCTTCCCGCTACACAATACAAGAAGACATCCTCTATCGGCGCGGATTCTCCAACCCGTTATTAAGGTGTGTCGCTGGGAGGGAAGCCAAGGAAATCTTATTCAACATTCATCAGGGAAGCTGCGGAGATCACACCGGAGGGCAAACATTAGCAAAAAAGATACTCCGATATGGATATTTCTGGCCCACCTTAAGCAAGGACGCCTTAGATTTCGCCAAAAAGTGTGACAGATGCCAGAAGTTTGCTAAGATTCCGCGGCTACCAACAACTGAGATTACTCAAATGACCAGCCCTTGGCCCTTCGCAATATGGGGAATTGACTTAATCGGCGAGCTACCAATGGGCCGAGGCGGGGCCAAATATGCTATAGTGGTAGTCGACTATTTCACCAAATGGGTGGAAGCGGAACCTCTGAATAAAGTATCTTCAGCAAAAGTTATTAACTTCTTGATCAAAAATGTTCTATGCAGGTACGGAGTCCCACTCAGAATCATATCAGATAATGGACTTCAGTTTGACAGCGAGGAATTCGCCAACTGGTGCCGAGAGCACGGAATTCACAAAAGCTTCTCATCCGTAGCGTATCCCTAGGCAAACGGGCAAGTCGAAGCCGTCAACAAAATTCTGAAAACTCTAATCAAAAAGAAACTCGAAAAGTTAAAGGGCGCTTGGGTGGATGAACTCCCTACGGCACTGTGGGCCTATCGCACATCCTTCAGAACATCAACGGGGCATACTCCTTTCTCTTTGGCATACGGATCGGAGGCTATGCTCCCAGTTGAAACCATTGTGCCTTCCCACCGTAGGATCCACTATAACCCAGAAGAGAACGAAGAACTCCTTCACATGTCTTTGGATCTAGTTGAGGAGAGAAGAAATGATGCAGTCCTTAAAGCAGCGGCCCACAAGCAAAAAGTGGCAGCACAATACAACTCCAAAGTCAAGCATCGTACCTTACAAGAAGGGGATCTTGTCCTCAAGCGAATCTTCCCTCGCCCCGGAGCACTAGATCCAATCTGGGATGGACCATATGTAATTCATAAAGATCTCCACAATGGAGCTTATATTTTGTCAACAGTGGACGGGGAGGTGTTCCAGAGGGCATGGAACATCCAACACCTCCGTCGATACTTTTCTTAACTTGTACTGCCCATATGAAGTGAATGAACAAAGAGAATCAGTGGACGTAGGCCTTTTCGTGCCAAACCACTTTAAAAAACCTTGCCTCTTTTTTAACTTGTTCCTTTATATCCTGGCTGCTTGTTAACTTTATCCTTTTATGTTGAACAAAATCCTATGCGTATGGCATTTCCACTCAAAGCACTCCACAGCGCAACTTCACCTGGACAAGACCTAACAGGTACTATGCGAATTTATGCCCTCGCCAATGAGACACTTTTGCTCCAGCATCCCTCTGCTGCGGGTTAACTCATTGCTCGCGACGGCCCTTAAAGCCAACTGTAATGAGCCGATTATAAGCACCGAGAAGGCCGACTATAGCCGAGGCAGCTCAGTACGGCGTTCGGCTCGCCGGCAACTGTGAACCGACTATAAGCCCCAACATAAGGTGTGGCCAGCCAGGGGTAGTTCACGGTTGACGATCGGCACCCACGCTAGCCGGCCACAGTAAATCGAATAATACCCACGATTATGGGCCATAATGGCCTGGGTAGTTACTGTGCGCGATCTCGGCTCCGATGTGTCTTAAGTGCGGCTGTGGTAAAAAAGAATTAACTCCCCGCGGAGGCATAAGATGGGTGACAAATGTCTCCAAGACCCACAGCTAAGGAAAGTGACTACAAAGCCCGTTTGCCACGAACTTAAGCACATCGAAGGCCTTCCGTGATTGGAAGTTTTACTTTTTCACATATTTCAATTTCACTTAAGAAACCTTTCTCCTATCCTTTGTAACAATCCCTGAAGTACAGGACACAGAACAGGAGACACTCACTAATAAAAGCGGATACTCACAGCAAGATGCTGGACCGCATCCCTTACTCGGTCACACAGGATATTCAAAGCTGCCATCTACAAGCAAAATTTAAAGGGCGGTATTTCCTTCTTTCACATGTAAACACATGACTATAATTTATTCACACCTCACGCTAACATTGCAAGTCATGAAATTATGTTTTAAACAAGAACCTGACATCAAACACAATTTGATTACAAGAATATGCATAGCTATATTTCTCATACAACATGTCAAAATAGCAAAAAACATTCAAAAGACGACAAAATCAGCTTAAGTTAAAGAATTACACGTCAAGAATAGAGCTATTTATTACAAGTAGCAAAAATTACAACCTAAGAGTTACTTTACTATTTTAAGACTAACATATACAACCATGTCAAGTCCACAAAAAGAATTTTCCAGGTCTAATCAAGGAGCCGGCTGCGTCGGAGTCTTATCCTTGTCCTGTTGCCCACCTGTCCGGTCAGAAAAAGAATTCGTTAGTGATAAGCAACCAAGTTAACGGAAAGACTAGAAAGGTAGACTTACCAGCATCTGCTCCTTGATCAACTTGATCATCATCCTCCGCTTGCACACCCGTCGCCTCAGCTACAAGCAACCGCATGCCCTCCTTCACCGCCACCTTCTCCTCCTTGGTAAACTGGGCGGTAACAGCATCCATCCTAAAGGTCATGCCACCCTCTTTATCTGCCTCGGCCTGGGCCTCCTCTAGAGCCCTGAGATAGATCCTAGCCATAACCTAAGGGTAATCATCCATCCAGGACAAGTTACCTTGCCTCCAAGTACGGAAGTACATATCCTGGAGCATCCCTTCCATCAGCCCCTCATTCTCTTCAAACTCCCTCGCCCGGGCCTCGGAATCCGACAACCTTACGACGGCGGCATCTCTCTCCAATTTGTATCTCGAGCAGTCAGCCTAAAGGGATTTCCGCATCGCCTCCATCTCCTCCCTCAACTTGGCTTGAGCAAGCTCTGCAGCCTCAAGCTTCCCAGATAACTCCTCTATCTGCTCAAGATCCGCTTTCCGAACCTCGTCCACCGTGGCAATGGCCATATCGATCCGTTCCTTGCAAGTAGCCTCCATAATCCGCAGTTCGACCCGACTGGCCTCTTCCATAGTTTTCTTTAGACGTCCGGAGGCGGCCTCATGCTGAGAGATCTGGATGGCCTGATCAGCGAGTTGCTTGGCCTGGTCGGAAACCACTAACCGCAGTCTTATGTTGGCACTCCCAATTTCCTCCCCGGCCTTGACCAATCGAGCATGGTGCCCCATCAACTTCCTGGTCTCCTCAGCAACCCGGTCGATATTTGCTTTAGCTTCGTTCCCCATAGCGACAACCCGAGTAGTAAGCAAATCAAGGTCCAGGGATTTGGCCTCATCAAGCACCTTTACCATAGGGCTGCGAGGAAGAAGGTGCTCACAAGTAACCTCGTCGAAGGAAATATCATGAGAACTTGGATCCAGATCAGGATGACCTGCAAATGGATTACGAGTCAAGCCAGGACGATCAATCTGAGTAACGGTAGGATTTTCAGATGGGTGCGGAGAGGGTGTGAACTCAGTATCCTCCTCCGTGATATCATGAAGAGGCTGAATTGGGGGCTGAGGACCAGGTGAAGGCTCGGATAGGGAGCGACTCCTCTTTCTCTTTTGAATATCTTCTCTAATAACCCCGGGAAGAGGACGGTAGCCGACTACATCCCCGGAACGGTGGGTCGGAGGCTTCGGCTTGGCGGAAGCTTTGGAGAGCTTGTATTGTTCAAGCCTGTGCCGAAGATCTGAGGTCTTGGCCGTTTTACCTGCTCCTGATATGAAAACCAAGTGTCACCAACATGTATTGAGCCATCATTCAAGAATTAAAAGAGTAAAGTGAAATTCACCTTGAACCGCCGAAGTTGCTTCAGTAGAGGCGCTCCCGGAAGACAGATCGACGTCGGTCCCAACGTTATCGGCTTTCTTGGACTTCTCTGTCCCCTCCAAACCTTCGAAGGCTTGGCGGAAAGCGTCATCCGTCCACTCTTGCATCTCGCCTACTTGCCCAGAAGACAAAGCCCCGACACCGTCGCCACCTCCAGCGCCTTCTCCTCCATCTTCGCCTTGCTCCTCCTCCACGTCTCCCTCCTCTGGGATATCTGGACATGAGCTGGGAGAGGGACCATCAGTCTTTTTGAGTTTCTTCCCCCCGGCAACCGGGTGTTTCGGAAAGGGCCTCCTTTTACTGCTCTTCAACTCGGCCCCTTCTTTAGCTTGGGCAGCCTTCTCTTCAGCCGTGTCCCTCTGCTTGACCACGAACTGCTGTGGAAGGATCAAGTTGTACTCCAAGAGTGTAGCGTTCCTGATCAGGTAGGAAGCCGACCTATCTCTCCCAGTAATAGCTTCTATTTCTGCTGCCGTCTGAACCAGGCAGTCATTCTCCATGACTGCAAAACCACCTATCGCTAGCAAAAAATAAAAACACATTAGAAAGAGTATTGCAACCAGAACGGGAATTAAAAATAAAGCTTTGACTTACATCCGGAGGTGAAGCGCCGAATAGAAACAGAATCATCCCTGTCAAAAAACCACTCCTTCTTAAACATGCTGTACTTGGAGTATAAATCCAGGACCGGCTTAAAGGATACGGCCGATTCCAAGCTGATGTAGGGAGACCCCTTCTTGTAGCCTCTCAAGTTGTACAAATACCGGATCTCCCGGTTGGAAGGAGGACGCCCATATCTCCTCTGGAAGATGACGAAGAGACTCACCAGAATGGCATAAGAGTTGGGCTGAAGCTGGAATGGAGCTACCTTTAAATAGGTGAGAAAGCTGACTATCCAGGCGTTGAGAGGCGGGATGGCCCCGCACATGCAATGGTATCTGCTGTAGGCAAAATATCCTTCGGGAGGATCATACGGCATCACTCCCGCATTCGGCAATAACATGCGTGCTCGGTCGATCCCGAAGGAGCGAGATATAACATCGAGTTGCTCGCCCTTGAGTAAGCTAGGGAAGCAATCAGGAGGCAAGTTAAGAAGTTCCTGAGGACCGTATCCATCCACTAATGATCTCGGGGTGGGCCCATGACGGACAGGTCCTGGCTGAGCTGGGGGCACGGCGGAAGGCTCTTCTCTGTCATGAGATCTCTTTTTCTCTGATCGGGTTTCCACTTTGTGAGACATTTATCTGCAGACACAAGAAAATACGTCGTTAAAACATACGGACAGTGTAGTTTGGATCTCACTTGTAATTCGAAATATGAGTTTCATTTCGGCAATTCAAGTGCAAAATCTCCATTCGGCAATTCAAGTGCAAAATCTCCATTCGGCAATTCAAGTGTATAATCTCCATTCATCAATTCAAGTGCAAAATCTCCATTCGGCAATTCAAGTGAAAAATCTCCATTCGGCATTTCTCAAAATTCGTTCGGCATTCTCAACTAAAGATTCATTCGGCATTTCTAGGTATCAGATTCATTCGGCTTCCTCAGGATAAGGTCCATTCGGTATTAAACTTTATGTTTATTCGGTAAAAAAAAAGAGAAGAGGCCATCCGACAGTCACCTGATTCGGCAACACGTCTGGTTCGGCGATATGATTAATTTAGCAAGAAGAACTGATTCGGCTGTCTCGTTCGGTAGAAGGTAACGGAAGCCCTAGGCCCTTACTTATAGGCGAAGGTGAACCACCGAATAACTGGTTCGGCACTAGGAGCCGGATGGGAATGACCAAATCAGATAACCCAAAACAAAGCAAGACACGTGCATGCACATGCCCTACTTTGGGGGGCAAGTGTTGAGCGAGATTCTACCGGACCAGCCTACTCCCTACCACCGAATCAAGGTGCACAGTCTATACCGGACCAGCCTACTCCCTACCACCGAATCAAGGTGCACAGTCTATACCGGACCAACCCCACTGCCGAACCAACTCCACTGCCGAACCAACTCCACTGCCGAACCAACTCCACTCCCGAACCAACTCCACTGCCGAACCAACCACTCCACCAAAATCCCACCGAACCAATCCACTGCCGAACCAAGACCTCATCTCCACCCATCTACTACCGAACCAAAGCATTGTCGAACCAAGTTTGCCATGCCAGATTGTATCAGCCCGGGCCCATCAGCAGCCGTATACATCCAAGACCCCTACCCCCAGCCTCACTCTATAAATAGAGGGGCAGGGGTACAATAATGGGGGACAAGTTGGAGAGCTCAAGCACGGAGAGAACTTTCAAACAACTTTCTTTTACTTGTATCAAAGCTTTGTACTTGTAATCGAAACAAGAAAAGAGAAATAACATATAAAGTGGACGTAGGCACATTCTGGCTGAACCACTATAAATCTGCGTGTCTTTTACAGTTTAGCCCCTGCTTTTCATATATTTGCATAAATCACACAAACCACTAGAACAACACAAGATCTACTAAATCATACGACTTTGAGGTGTTTGTCCATTTTTTGTGCAAACATAATCTTTAAACTATTTTAATTATTCCAAACTATTTTTAAATATTATAACTATTTTTAATTATCCAAACTAATTTCAATATTAAAACTATTTTAATTATTCAAAACTATTTTCTATATTCAAACTATTTTAAAGGGGAAATTTTTAGATTTATATCATAGATTTAAATATGAATGTTTTGAAGGTACAACCTATTTGAATTCGAAATGATTTTGAAGAAAATCTGATATTTTGATATGAAGTATGACTTGTTCTAGAAATTTAAAAGAACCGACCGGTGTGTAAAATTGACGATTGGTTATTAAAGAGGTCGGGTCCGGATAAATGGCATACTCTTTGTTATTTTACCGGAACCACTCTAATAACCATGTACGCGGTGGATGTTATCCATACTATAGAGGTTGAATTGGCAATGTTTGCTGGAATGAAGAAAGAGAATGATGATCGATGACCCCGACACTTGTGTCAATTTGAAATGACTAAAACATGAGCCTATGTTTGGCAAAGGGTTAGCTACCTTTAGGAACCATCACCCCTTTGTATTATATTGATTTTTGACTTGATCGATGCACAGTGATTTGCTTTCGGGGTGGTGGACTCGGTCAGCAGTCGTGGCTATGATTTGTTACGAGCAGCCAAAAAGGGTAAACTGGTAGAATCCACCTTGGGCATTGCCTCACGTGCCTTGTCATACTTTTATCCTTATACGCGTCCACTACGATTTTGTTTTAGTATGGTACATATAGGGGACTCACTGGCTACCGATGTTACTGGTTGTGTTACAGGACCTGCATAGACTACCTACTTAAAAATGTGTTAAGAGGGATCAATGTAAAGCCTTAATGCTATTTTAAAACTTTCCTTTACTGATAGACACTACATATGTATAGCGTATCTTACTACATATAGATAGTTTGACGGATCCTTTGGAGATGGAAAATCCCGTAACATCTCTTAAGTTATTACACTCACGTTGTACACTTGATAAGAGATGTATAATCCCGTAAACATCTCTGAAACTATTACACTCATATTTACTTGTTTTTTATTTAACTTACATAAGAACTTTTAGTTCGGACTCGAGAGTTTTGTCTTTTCATTACGCTCAGGTCAGCTTGAGTATTTCAGTGTTTGAAGACACTATTCCTTGAAGATGAATATGGAGTTAGTGGACCATATTTACTATTATTGTTCCGTTGCATTATTTTGGCATGTTTGTTGATTGTACTCTAGTTATGTTGTAAAAATAGTGTAATCAAATGTATATTGTAAAACCACTTCATGAACTATTTATTTGATTATTATATTTTGTTATTCCACTACGAGATTATGTGTTTTGCTTTCCTTGTTTCTCTTATTTTCTTATTCAACCCCATTGATAATCTACCCTTTTGAATGGTTTGAGTTAGACATGTGTGGTTTATTGTCAACTTAAATTGTCCAAAAAGGTGGGTCGTCACATCACATATGTTCTTATACTTAATAAAAAGGTTTATTATATTTTTTTAATGAGGCTCCTACTAGATTATGCATCTCTCAAAGACTAAAAGGAAATAAGAAAGTTTCATAAACTTGTTCAGTGGGTGTTAGGACCTATTTATCACGTTACTACAAGCTCGAGGGTGCTCAACAAACAATAATCCTCATACGGTAAGTGAATCTTTACTAATTTTGTCTTGTATATAACTCATGACCATACTTTTGCTCGCTCCTATTCATTTTTATGACCTTGAAGGTGCTCAACAAATCATAAATTTCATTAGATACTCAAGGTTCATCATTTTGCAATAGCCTAAGGGAAATAATGTAATTATGCAGGATTCTCAACAACGTTCCATAAAATTCTTATACATCTAGGTACAATACAAACATCACTATAGATTCTATAGCTTTAGGGTGCTCAACAGTCATAGGTATGTATAGTACTATACTCGTATTGTAAATGATGGAGAGTGACATTATGTTAAATTCACAATTTAAAATAATATTATGTGAGTATTATCGACATTTTAGGGGAGATGAATATAATCTCATGACATTATGTGTCCCTACATCTTATATATACTCCCCTAAGTCAACATGGATTTTAATTCATTTAAACTCCCTTTTCTTTATAATTATACATTATATACATATATGTATATAAATTCATTATAATATTTATAATTAATTTATATATATGAGTGTGTGAGTGTGTGTGTATTCATATGTATCCTGTTATTAATCAAACAATTTAATTAAACTAAATATAATATTTATAGTGAATATTAGGCTCAGGTCCCTAATAAGTTTCAAAATACACAAAAACCCTAGTAAAAAAAAGTATGTAAATTAGGTCCCTAGAATTAAGTTACTAAGTAATTGCATATAGTTATGCAATGCAATTATATCCAAAAGTTGCATAAATTTATGCAATTTTTTCGGTGAATAATTGTGGAAATTTCCGCAACTTTTTTGGTGAATAAATGCGGAATTTTCTGCAAATTTTTGAAAAAATTATTGAAATTTCCGCAATTTTTCAGTGAATAATTGTGGAAATGTCTGCAATTTTTTGATATAATTGCATAAATGTCTGCAATTATTCACCGAATTATTGCATAATTGTATGCCATTATTCGGTAACTTAATTCTAGGGACCTAATTTACAAACTTTTTTGGGGTTTTTGTATATTTTGAAACTTATTAGGGACCTGTGCCAAATTGTCCCATATTTATATCTATGCAAATTCAAAACATTTTAATTCACTTATTTATAATCTTTATGTATACAAAATTAAACAATTTAAAATTTTATTCATAACCCTTATAAATTTTAATTTTAATTTAAAATAGTTTAAATTTTTAAATTAAAATAATTTTATTTTAATTTAAAACAACTTTAATTTTAATTTAAGACTAAATTAATTTACTTATAACCTTTATAAATTAGAATTAGAATTTAAACATATTTAAATTCTTTAAATTTTGTATTATTCAAATAAACATATTTGTATCAACCTAAGGCACAATACACTTATGGCTTTCCACCAGGGCATACTTTAGAAATGGACCCTTTCAATGATCCAATTGAGGGTCAGGAGATTGGAAGGTTTTCCATTTATGAGAAAGTTGCTGGATTAGAATAACCTTCTTTACAGTTAAAAACCTTTTTATTAGACACCCATCTAATTAGACTTTACAAGTGACTGCCCAACGTGTTGGTTAATTATTCATGTAAACACAATATTGACTTTAATACCATTATTGGATCAAGGCATTGACTATAGGAGAAAATTGGGAAATTTAAAAAAATCCCTTTATTAATTTACGTTATATATCATTTTGTGCGGACATGAATATGTATTCCTACTAAATCATAGTTAGTGATTATTAATAAAGTAGTTTCGTGTTATAATTTTGATTTAATTAATCAATATTAAAACGTTTGTTTTTGTTTTTTTGAGGAAAATGAGTGATCCTTCTAAGGAGGATAATACTTATATAATTATATTCTATAATTGGAAAAGGGAATTCAAACATGTCTCGTAGGTGGCAAATAAAACCCCGTACAATGAGGAAAAGAAAAACTCTACCATGTCTTAAAAGTGAACTCTATATATAGGCCTAGCAGTAAAGATAAGATAAAGTAAATAAAACAACAAGGCAACCATTAGAAATGTCTACCAAATATACGAAGCAAATAAATAGAAGCTTATTATCCCAGTGGAAGACTTAAAGTATGACTATAGTAGGATTGCATCTCTAAATTATCCTTGGATGCAAAGGAATCATCCAAGCGGATTAAAGGAAGCAAACCAATAAAAGCACAATGTCTTTAAATTTCCTGGGTCATATGTAGGTCCAGAAAATCAATATCCATGATGAGCCAAGTAAAGGCAACAGACCGTAAAGATCAAGCATCCATAATTCATAAGTATAAGTAGTCTAATCCTCAACAACCACTAAAACTAAAAATAATCAACAAGAACATGTGTCCAACACATATTTATGTATATAATTTAAAGATTATATACATATATATGTGTGTGAGATAGGCAAAACAAGAATGCAAAGTAAAACTAAATTAGGTATTAATTAAGAGTAAAATGTTTGAAGAGTTATCTATATTAGAAGTATCTATTGGATCGTTGCTTAAAGTTGTACTACGTCTCTTATCGTTATAAATGAGTTTTTCCTTTAAGGTATCAATGTGAATTTTTTTCCATTGTAAGAAAAACCTTGAAAATAATTTTTAGCAAATTTATAACTAGGATTTGCAACACAAGTTTCAGTGAAAAGGATGATGGCATAAATCATGTTATTGGAAGTATAGTTACACTATTAAACATTCTTTGGTTTCATTTAAACCAAATATACCAATAAGTAATAGTGAAGGTAGATCAGGTAAAATCCTATAATCTTTAGCCCATTGAAATCTAAGTTCATTATAATAGTATTCATAGTTAAGGTCGATGTTGGTTATGTTAAAGTTATAAATGTTAAGAGCATTTACAAGAATAGAATTAGTTAAAGGACAATTGTAATATAAGTGTACCTTTTCTAAGTCTAAATTGCAAAAAGCATTTTTTAAATCTATATAGACTCTTTTTCTTTAAGAGTCAAATTATAGTTAATTTTTTATGTAGGATTAACCGCATGTATAGCACTGATTTGGAAGAGGAGTTAATATTCTAAATAAATTTGAAAATATTAGGTTTAGTCCCTCAGAAATTTCAAAATTTGTACATTGGGTTGAGGAGTATGTTTTACTTTTATTCTAACATCAAATTTTGGTATCACTCTCGTTATCTAATTTGTAATAATCTAGCTTAGTGCAAAGCAAAAAAATGGATTAAGATAATGCCTTTGAGAGCTCAATTGGAAGTAAAGTTCCATAGAAATTAGTAATGAGGTGTAAAGACCTCTGAAATCATGGCATTTTTGTAATTAGAAATAACAAATAGCTCTTTATATTCAACTCTAAGAGGTATAGTGGAAATCTGGCTATCATACCAAAATATTGCGTGAATGAACTATATTATTAATCCCAATGTTTAAAGTAAAAAAATTAAGATGGATTACCAAAATTGTGTCATGTTTTTGGAATTAGACAAAATATGAGAAGGTTATAGGTTCAACCGTAAAATTTATTTGACATCTTTTCTTTCCAAATAAGTTTTTCATCATTATTATTAATTTAAAAAGCCTTTTTCCAAGATAAGACATATTAAGATTGTATAGGTTTATAATTCCTAACCCCCATTCTCTTTGGGTTACCAAAAAGTTTCCCAATTAATCAGATAGTTGATACCCATAGGAATTATCCCCTTTCCAAAGGAATTTTTCTCTAATTTTTTCTATTTTGTCAGTGACTCATTCTGGAAAAAGGTTGAAAGACATCAAGTAAATCGATAGAGCTGATAAAACATTTGTGTTTGCTGTTAGTAAAATTTTTCAATATTTCAACAATAACTTAATTTTTAGTAGTAATCACGTTATTGTTCGCTAACGTAACTATGAGTTAGCAAATTTAAGGAATATTAAATCGACATTTAAGTAGTAATTAAATTGCTTTAATCCTTGCATAATTATGAGAGGTGCAATTTAACTATTTGTTAAACTGCATAAGTAAATCAATCAATCAATTACAGAGTATGATAAATAAAGTTCTGAAAGTAAAGATTTGGAAATTTACATGATACATATATTAAGGAATCCTAAGTCCACGGGTCCAAATCACTATCTTTAGATTGTTTCCTTTCTTAGTACAAGAACAAAATTTAATGGAGATTTAGTAGAATTTGATGGTTTAAAGTTCTGTTAAAATAAAAAAGGTTTCGTTCCCTTTGCTATATTGCCTTTTTTAGCAAAAATGATGCCATGTGGGCTGCTGACGTAGTTTCCTCATACTATTCTCCCGTCGTTAGACCCGGCTATGTGTTTTTCATCTGCTTGATCCGGTTAAGATGCACAAATATAGATGTGTGTTTAGGTGGGAGATCTCTTTTCAGGCGGGAGAATTTGACTTTAGGCATGAAAACTTTGATCGAGGCGGGAACAATTAATTTTTGGAAAGGTGGTTTTATGTATGGTACTTGTGAGCTAAGTAATGCCTAGTTGAGTCTGTCGCTACATGGAAAACGTGAGTTTTACTCTTTGCGTGCATAATGTTTTTCATGGTGCTATTTCTATGGCTTTTGGGAAGGCATAGCTAAAGGGCATTGTGCCTTGATGGTGCTTTAGCTATGGCGGTACATCTTGGGGACTAGTCTCCACCGGTTTCTGCATAAGCTTAGAACTGTTATTGATATTATGTGAAGCCTTTGAACTGCGCTAAATGCGGTGGTTATTATGTAAAGCCATTGAACCACACCGGTAGTCATGTAAAGCCTATGAACTGCATTGGCTATTGTGTGAAGCCTATGAACTACGTTGGTTATTATGTGAAGTGTTTGGCCGTGCAGTGTTTAGTGGGATTTTTTGGGCTTTGCATGTTGTGTTTTGGAATCTTTGTAGTTCCTATTTATTCTAGTGCTGGTCCATTACATTCCTTTACTGTGCTGCATATATGTTAACTTCGTACATCTAAACCTACGTTAAATATTTACAATGGAAAAAATGGAGTAACACTTGTCGTCAAAGTCTACGCTAATGTAGGGTAGACTTGTCATTTCACTTCCAAATTTTCTATGTCTTATCAGCCATTTTTGCATTTAATTCTTCTTGCATGTGTCATGATGTTATGTCACTTTATTTTTCTATTTTAGGTCGAATCATTCCATATTCTAAGAAATCTGCTTCGTTTTTAATGAACATCTTTTATCATTATTTGCATCTAACGACTCAATTTGTGCCGTTTGGATTTGATGGATGAGATCTTCCTTGCAACCCAATAAGTTTCCATCTTCTTCGCCTTGTCTTATTTATTACTTGTGCAAAAAATAAAATTAACATAATATATCGTCTTCTCAATTATCGCTTCTAACTCTTTCGTTGCTATCTTGTTGTTATTTGTAAGTAAAGATTTATTCCCTTTTACTTGTTTTTGTCCTTCGATTTTTGAGATTTTGACTTGATTTTACCTATCCGGATTTTGTTCTTTTCTTTTTATAGTGTTCTTGATTTTTTGATCAAATGTTTATATCGACATGACTGATTGCATAATATATCAGATGTTAACCCTTGATCTTTTAATTATTGTTTAGATTAAATCAACTCAATATGAATCTCATCATTTTTTTAGTTGATAATGGCTTTCGATAACTCTCATCTAACCTCCGGCCAAGACCATTATTTTTTTATTGATTTAACTTCAGCCATCAATGAAGAGAGTCGAGTTGAAAACATCCTTAACTATTCTAGAATAGATGATGATAAGTTTAGGATCCCCCCATCTAGGTGCATTCATTTGTCTCCAAAAGGGTTTATTTCACTAACTTGCAAGCACGTGATGCTTTTATCTTCCCTTCACACTTGTATTAAAGAATGGCTAGATACATCCGGTATATCACCCATCCATCTAGTCCTAATATTGTATTTCTTATTGGTATGTACTTATAATTTCTACGTCGAACATCTTTACACCCTACCCTCTCGTCGAGTGTTAATTTATCCGTAAGAGTTCCAATTCTAGTAGAGATGGGTTTTACCATATTCAGGCCACCAAGTCACTTTTCTCTACTTCTCTCCACAAGGCCCTCCACAAGGCTCAGAGATGGGTTAACAAATTCGTTTTAGTTTCCACCTAGATAGCTTCATTTCTTCTTTTCAAGAAGCAGGTATTGCCTCTTATATTTTCTACTTCCTTATTTTAGTCCTCTATTCTTAAAAAACTTGACTCTCTTTTTCTACTTCAGTGATTGTCTTGAATTTTCTAAAAAAGAACGAGAGTTGTTTGTAGCATGTAAGGAAACTACGTGCTTTCTTGATAAAGGCCTACATATGTGTTAAAGATTTTTATTGAATCCTTATTGCGTCGACATAATTTTCTATGTGGTCATCATTATTTTTCTTGCTTTATTTTTGTTTATGCATTTCCTTTTGCGATGCTAGATGATAAATTTTATTTATTTGGTTTAATTTTCTTTTCCTTTGCTTGCTTATTACTTTCTAAATCTACATTTATATATTTATATAGTTCTTTGAATTACGCAGACACCATGTCTTCTCAATTCGGACTTTGACCGACCTGTCTTTTTACGGGTGCTCCCTCACCGAGGAAGGAGAAGATCAATACATAAAAGCGGCACAGGGAGATTCCTTTAACGTCAGAGAAGGGATCAAAGAAACAAAAGCATGACGCCGTGCCCCCGTGCTCCCTATTTCTACGCTCTTCGTTGCACCACTTAAAATGCTTCCGCCCCCATTTACTACTTACCTCTTCCTAAGGGGGTGTTGTTATTGATCTGCCGGACAAAATAGGACATTTACTCCTTTCTAACCTTACTTCTCCATCTCCTTCACCTCCTACTTCTTTCCCCACCTCTCAAATTCCTAATGCAGGGGTTGTGAAGGCTTCCACATAAGCCTTTTCCATGTAATTTTTTATTAAATGTTTTAAAATGTTATTTGTACTTCATTGTGGCTTCACTATATTCTCAAGTTTTTATTTTTTTCATATGCATAACTATATTTCTTTATGGTGGTGACTTGGTTTTGGAGATGCACCAGCGTCTTGACACTTGGACTGTAGAACTAGAGGCTTTTAAGGCTTCACTGAACAAGCTGAAGCTGACATCCATTTTCTAGGGAAGGATGTGGTGAAGTTATTTCTTGATATAAATGCAAGAGGTGCTAGGGAGGCGACCTTTAAGACCAAGTTAGATGAGGATGCCCATAAAACTAAGGAGGCAAAAGAAAAGGCTAAGGAGGCAGAAAAGGATGCCAAGGCTTTCGCGTGGTAGATGAAGGACTTAGAAGTGGAGAAGGACAAGGTGCAGGGTCCTTTAAACGTTGAGAAGATGACATAGTCCATCCTCTTCAAGTTATATGCTGAAGTGAAGAGGCAATTCTGTGCCTAATAGCTTAATGATGAAGATACAATGGTTGACCTTAGCTTCTTTGCTAGATTACTGACGAACTGAGTGGATGAAGGAGCGGAACAAGCTTGCTAATATGCCATTAACTTCCTTTGGTCATGGATGAGGTAGACAAACATGGGTTTAAGTACATACTTCTTTGGCACATGGTGTTGAAACTGCATAGGATGTCGTTTTGACATGGATGTAAATACTTGAACCTTTCTTTATATAATGTTGTTTCTTAGTGCTTAGAGATAGGACAATTTGAGGAAAATTTGTATGAAGCTGGGTTGTTATTTCATGTTCTTAAACTTTGTTGTTATTTTTTGAAGAAACTAGTTAATAAAATTGCTCAAACTTTTCTAAGTTTATTATTTAATCAATTATTTTAACGTCTCACTATGTATTTGTTTTAGCCTACTTCCTAAGGTTTGCTACTTGTATTTCCATTAGCTGATGATAATGAGGTTTAAAACAGTTGTATTTTCCCTTTTTAGGTGAAAATTTTAAGTTTTATTATGCCTTTTTCATTAAGGCCTCATGAGGGGGGAAAGTTTATCCAACAGCCAAGGGGGTGTATTAAGCGTTAAGAAAAATAAATTATAACGACCTGGAATTTTATCGCTTTGATTTGTGAATATTTAATTTAATTTAAATATTTAATTAAGGGTTCTAATAATTTTAACGACACGTAATTTAATCAGTTTAACTATAAATATTTAGCATATTTTTAAAATAACTAAATAATGGATTTTATAGCTCAAACAAGCCTCTATTAATGTTAACTAGTGACGGTGAAGTTGTTTTAAAAATTTGGTTTACAAAATATATTAGTTCAAAGAAAAATCGAAAATGTGACCGAAAATCGTTTTTCAGATTTTCGACTTTCCACTGTCCAAAAGTTGTAGGAAAGCATTACGTACACAAGAATAAATATACACACACTTATACAAATAATATATGTTATGGATAAAGTTAAAATGTGTTAAAATATTTACTTAAGTAAAGAGTTAAAATGGTTTGACTTTTCTTTTAATTTGATTTTTTTATTTTTTTTATATAAAACGGTATTGTCATATCATAACAACTCATCATAGTACTAAGAAGAAGTGATGGAATGTGTGTGAGGGATACTTGCATGTGGCGTAAGGTGTGAGTGATGTCGAAGTGTTTTGTGGAGGGTAAGGGACCAAGGGGCAAAAAGGTAAACTACTTATGTTCATTTTATATAAAACTATTTCTTTTTTTCTAATTTTATTTTTTGTTTTACTTCTTCATTTCAACTTTTATTTCCTCTTCCTAAACCTTCGTTTTTTTTCAATTTAACGGCTTCCAAAATTTTTTAAGTTAAAAGCTCCTTCTTTTTCCATTTAAATTCTTAAGAACTTATTTAAAACCCTTACTCTTCCATATACACCTCTCATCCAAAAGCAAGGTAAAACTCTCTCCTCAAGCCCTAGGCCAAGCCCACCTAACCAAAGCCGAACCCATATTTCACCTTCCAAGTTTTAAAAATCAATTTTTGAAAAGAAAAAGCTAAGTTTAGGGTGACTGTGGGAAAGTTGTAGTAGTTTGACTTGGATTTGGTTGTTTTGGGGAGTAAAGCTCATGCTTTTAAGAAAGTTTTTAACTTTATTTTGTTTCTTAACTTGGTTGCAAATTTATTGGTCATTTGGGTGAAAAATGATGTTGATTGTCTGTGCATGTATGTGCTTATTTGTAATGGTTGTATTAGACTTGGAAAATGAAGTAAAAAATTCTGCTTTAGTGGCAAGTTATGATTTTTACTTATGTATTTAGTTTATGGCATGTGTTTGAATGTAAGAGCTAATGTTTGGATTTTGTAAGCAAAAGGAAAGTTAGCACTTGATTTGTGTTTGTGGTGACATGGAAATCCCTTAGATTTAATTTGTTTACTTATTTTAATTTCTAGAAAAGTTTACAAAGTTTAAAACTTTACTTTCTAGCTTCCAAAACTTTATACAAATTTTATAAAGGAATTGAATTATAAAAGGTAAGGGTTTTATAGGGGCATTTTGTATATAAAACTAGTTTTGAAGTTATGGTAACCATAGTGATAGTCGCTATGGATGCAGCTCATAAAACAAACACTTTTTGAAAACTAAAAATGTTTTGCACTCTAAATATTTTGAGAAGTATTTCAAAAATATATTACAAGTATAAAAAGGTAATTACTACTTATTAATTAAGTAAAGGATTTAATGATTATTTAATTTATTGAATAAGTAAGATAATTATAATTAGTTAATTAAGTAAGGGTTAATTAATTATTAATCAAGTAAAGGTTAATTTTTTAATTAATTGTTATTCAAGTAGGGTTTGATTATTACTTAACTATTAATTAATCAAGGTTTAATTATTAATCAGGCAAGGTTAATTATTAATTAATTATAATTAAGTTAAGATTTAATTAGGACTTGATTAAGGTTTAATTATTATTAAATAAAGGTTTTATTTTTAATTATTTTATTTCCAAGGATCGGTTTGTTTAAAAAACAGCTTTCTTTTTCAAATAATGGTTTAAATACAAGGGATTCTCTTTGCCTATACCATTAAGTAGCCACATAAATATGAATAAGTTATACTAAAACGTGAAATGTTTATTTGAAAGTAAGTCGTCTTGTAATTAGCACTACAAGCCGATGAGTAAAACTTTCCTCTATCTGTGAGATCTAGAACTTGATTTTCTAGGCGAGAGATAGAGAAGTCGAAATGTTGGAAATGTGATAAATGCGAGGGAGTTAATTTTGATAAATGGGTCATGATAAATTAAGTGTATGTAAGTATTTCATCGTATATTTAGCACCAAATTCCAAGGTATTGAAACTCATCTCTATCTGAAGAAGTAAGAATGTACGTCGAGTCAAGATTAGTTTTCTAACTTGTCTGACTTCATTGTTAATCAAGGGATAGTACTGTTTGAAATCGAAAAGTGGGGATAAGTATAGAATGTCTTATTTTTAAAATGAAAATCTATACACACCCCTGATAATGGAGTTGTCCACTATCGATGACTTGACCTTTTTAAAGTTATGGAATGTTGGTCCGAAGAGACTAGGATCGGATAGCGTGTGTTATCTGTAAAACACTTCGAATCAACATAAGTGTTCGAACTGGAAACATATGAATGGTAATGGAATTGAAGATGAAGACCTTTGAAGTGCAAGGGCTACTTGCTACTAATCCTGAGGGTGATTCCAAAATGGATGTAGTTGAAGTAGTGCCTTCGGTTTGTTCATATCCTGAACAACTTGTATGGACGAATGATAGCATTGCATTGTCACCTGGAATATGACTAAAGCAGGGATGTGCCGCATGGATAATTGGGTCGCTCCCATTAGGGTATGATCATCACACGATCTAGATCAATATTTATGATTTTATGTATGCTTCAGGCCCGGTATGGTTGTTGATCGCAACAAAGGGGTGACATATTCGTTACTATAAAGTAAAGGGTATGTCGGTCCTAGTTCACAATGGGTCTAGGCGAGGCCCTCGGTACATTTTCTAGAGGTGTATTGTGGTAGGCGGTACCCCAGTAGCCTTGTCATTGTATAGAATATGTTCTCCTATAAGCGCCGTACAGACTTATTTGTGCCCAACTATGCTGGAACGTGAGATGTAAGCATTCCAGCTATATTCATAATTTACTTTAAACCTTAGACATTATTATAATATCGCTAGATTTTATTTAGAAATATTTTGGTTATTTAAGGTATAAACCCATCCGTGTTTATAGACTGCGTGGTCTTACGAGATACCTTTATTTTGAAAGGTTTTATAAAACATCTAACCTCCATTTGATTGTGTTTCTCATGCCTGTTTTACTAGACCAATCCAGGCGTTATTTTTTTTATAATGCTCGGGTCAGCCCAAGCATATTTTTTTAGATTTTGCTGGACACTTTGGAGCTTTCAAGAGACGAGATGGATCCTTCAAGGCGTATTTCCGTATTATATATTCCGCTATTTGTCTCTTGTCTGTATTTATCAGCACTTGTAAGGACATGTTGTTATAACTGTCCATGCTGATGATAAGTTAGTTACTTTGATTTTATGCACGTATATTAAAGTTCAGTTTTCATTTTGTAAAGATCATTGGAATATTATATATTTTTTTAGCAAAGCTAGCCGGCTTTATAGTGGGCCATGCCACTGTCAATAAAGGGAAAACAGGTGCTTTGCACATCCACAGAATAGTTAAATTGGTTTTATTGTGGCTATACCACTAAAAAATAAATGTAAAATATAGCACAGGAGACTAGCTACATGCAGTGCTAATTGGTTTTATTGTGGCCATACCACTAAAAAATAAATGTAAAATATAGCACAGAAGACTAGAAAATGCCAGTGCTACTATAAAGATACAAGGCTAGCCCGCCTCCATAGAGGGAGAACTGCTACTATCATCAGCCGCCACATGACCAATGACAGAATAAATCTAGAGAAATGATGAGCCTGGACGGGATCAAAATGAGCAGAGGTCTCACAGTAGAAGAAATTCCTATCCCATGTGGTATCCAATAACAAATTCCTATTCTCCTCTCCAAGATTTCCAGATGTAATAAGAGAAAGATCATCTCCCTCAATGTGGTAGAAAAGATCCCTACTCTCACCAATATCATTACTCACAAACCTATAGTAAGAACCGCTGACAGGGTTGAACCGCATATCAGAAGCATGATGAATCCATGCTTGCTCCGGCTCGTCCCAAGCAAGCAATAGAAGGAAGCTCATCAATGTCAGTGTGATCAGGAATAGTAATAGAAATAGGTCGCTCCTTACTCGAAGTAGTAGCTGGATCAACAATAAAAATAGGTGGCACCTCAACCAAAGTATCGACTGGATCGACAATATCAATAATAGAAGGAGGGGGAACTAGCTCTAGGAGGTAATGGAAAGAAGCTAAAAATGGGACGAGGAAGAGGTACCCTATCATCTAACGGCACAGTAGAAGATAGTAGGGTACAAGCCTCCTTCAAGTGGCTAAATGACTGATATGAAGTACATATATCAGGTTTCCAACTATAACAAACAATGATTTCGGCTTCTACAACCTTCGCAACTCTAACTTAGATCAAAGAAGGCAATGGCTTTGAAGGACTGATTTCAAACAAAGTTTTAGCAAACAACAAACGCTTCCTGGCCACAATGTTAGAATCAAAACATATTACTTTACCAACTGTACCAGCTAGCCAAGATAGACCAAGCATGGGCTGAAGAATAGAAGGGATGTGAGAGAAATGCGCCCAAATAGAAATAGATAAAACCTAAGCCTTAGCTTGATCCACTGATGGGCTCCAAGTCGAAAAAATGAAAGGCTTCCACTTAATAATAATAGGATCAACTTCGAGAGTACGTTGCCTTTCGTCACATCTAGAAAACTTAAAAAGTACATAGAGTTATCGTAATGCACACTAAGACCGCCTCGGGGCTTCCAAACCAAATTACAACGCGATTTAACTATATGATACGGAGGATTAGAATCTAAGAAAAATCCTACCAGGTAATCAAACCAGTAATCAATGCCCGCTTGCAACGCTTCCACAGGTGCAACAAACAACCCATCAGTCTCAACATTGCTAAAAGCACGAGGAGAATAATCCCTCACATTCTTTAGCCATTTAGAGAACAAGGATGTCTACTTTGGAGCAGGAATAGGACCTTTGTTAAGGGAATTAGAAGAATTAGAGAGTTGCTGAGTAGACTGAAAAACAGGAACTACAGCAATGATTGGGGCATTATCATAAACATTTGTTGGACATTGTTCAGTTTCAGGAACAACAATCTCGAGGGAAGTTTCACAACCAACCTCCACAACCAAATCATCAGTAATGTTTAAACCAACTTCAGTTTCAGTCCAACATGATTTAGACGCAGAACCAAGGAGATTAGAGAGGGGATGCTCACCTGAGATCGGGCAATTCAAGGAAGGGTCATGGATACCCATTACCATTTCAGAATTCAAAACTGGCAGCGAGTTATCAACGCGAACTGGCAAGGAAGGAGAACTTAGTTGACTAGGAGGATTTGCAATTGATTCAAAACAAGTCATAGACTCAACAAGATCGGATGGCAAAGCAAAAGCAACGTCGCCTTGGCATACTAATTTGAAATTCCTTAATGACGATGAGGACCCACGTGGATTAGGCGATGCGGTAGAGAATAATCGACCCGAATGGGTGATCAAAGCATCATCAACAACTAGATCTAGGGAGGCCAGATTTAGAGGCTTATACGTTTTCTTCTTAGGCATAGATCGAAAGGAGAGGGCGATAGGACATGGGTTGGACGGAGGAGCAGAAAGTGAAGTAAATTAATTGATTTGATGAAAAGGAGGGGCGGAGGGTTCAGAGGAGCTGCCATTATTAATGGAATAATATAAATTACTTGTCAAATTGTGAGATTCTATCCTATCTTTTCTTTTTCTTCCACCTTAATAATCTGTCTTTCCAGTACTTGGATGTTCGACACGTGAATACCATGGATGTATTAGTGTCAACTTCTAAGGATCGAAAAGGTGGGTATTCACATAAATCATGGAAAGTTTTCAACAAGTGTTGCATAATAAACAGGAGAGAAAAAGACTTTGATGATGCAGCTACATGGTTGAAGGAAGAAACTCAAGGTCTTTTAGTTAGGAATACACAAGTCACTCAAGAGAAGGAAGCATTAAATGATTTTTATTGCACAAATGACATTCTTTCTTGTGGGATGACTTACTTCCCTTAGCCCACCCCCATCTAAAATGGTTTAAGGATAGGCTTAGTCATAGGTAGGGGCAGTGTGACAACCAACCATACTTAATGTCTAAAATTAGTCACAAACGCTGTAAAAAAATGCTTGCACACTAATCTCAAATATAAAAAAGTGGGTCATTGGTTATATAATTTAAATCTCAAACTATGAACAATAAGGGAAAAACTAACGATGGAATTGAATAATAGAATACATATATCTCAACTATAAACACATACATCTCAATAAAGCATATAAAGCCAAATACAATAAGTAGAACATTTATATCTTTCTATACATCACTCATTTTTATAAACAATACAACAGTAATAGAGGAGAAATAATTTAAGTTAATAACTTGTTGGCGTAGAATGCAATCAGACTTCTTTCCTTTTCTTTTACCTACAAACCCCAATAGTGCATAAAAAGGGAAAAATTATCAACTATGTTTGGACTACACCTAACCCTATACACCCTGACCATAAGGGAATCATGGAATATAGCCTATAAAAAGACTGTCTACGTATCCTTTCGGGATTAAGCCCATGTAGTTATATTTCTTTCTTTTCTCCTACATTAAATACTTATTACCATATGACATTGCACAACAATATCAAACAAGATACCAACATAAGCCGAAGACATCATATTCTACCATGCCACCACAATCAATCATCATAGATACGGGATAGTAATCATAATAGCAACACATAGCCATTAAACATCACACAAATCCAATGATACTCAATGTTAACCCCAAGAATAAAAAAATCAACAATAACAAATATGATCAAATGTGCACTAATCACCCATCACCAGTAACACAAGATTAATAGCACAAATGCACATATAAATCCACCAAATATGTACTAACCACTCCATATTAGTAACAAAACATCGAAATCATCAAATGTCTACTGATTAATCAACATTAGAAACATTAACATCAATGTCATCAACACAACAAATCCATAATTAACAGCACAACATCACGTGGTAGTAATGTTAAAATATAACATAACTCGTCCTAATGTGATTCCATCTCCATACAACAAACATACATGATAATCTCAAACAGTGATCAATTAAATATGTCACAATAATCGATCAATTAAATATGTCACAATAATCCAAAACATTGTATTTGCAAATGTTATTTTCTCTTACGTATAAAAGAGTTTTTTATTGTTATTTTAAAATATTTTCACCCCTATTTTTCAAAACAATAATAATTTTTCAAAATGACAACATTGTTAAAAAATTCTTCAGTATATATTTATTACGTCAAATATTTTAAAAACATCATAATTTAATATAAAATAGAAATTTACATCAAATTTCATATAAAAATAGTAATATTTTTGTTTTACATCAAAATAACAATAATTACTCAAATCTCTTTATTATGTTTCAAAAATAAATTTATGACAATTTACTTTAAAATAAAAAAATCCACTTTAAATCCAAAAAAATCATTTTATTGCTATTTATCTCAAATATAGTTATAACTTAACCTGAAATACTTTTGAAAACACATCTTTATTATTACTATTACTATCCTTAAAATATCTCTTATTTCTATTAGTTAAATAATAACAATATTTTTCCATAAACACCATAAAATAATTATATGTTATTTACTTGAAATAATATAGTCTTTAAAAAAATCATGTTTTTATTTTCTTAAATCCCACTTTACTTTATAAGTAATAATAAATTCTCCAAACTCACTTTAAAATAGATTTTTTGTTAGTATTTATAAATTTCTCATAAATTCATAAATAATTACCTTTTAAAATTTTCGCTTCTTTTAGTATAATCTGTTAAATGACTAATATTTACAAAATATCACTTAAAGCTGATGGCTAGCTATTTAGGGGTTCTGTTTGTTTTATTCCGTTGTGTTGTATTCAGTCAGTTATGACTATCTAGTACTCTGGTGAACCAAGGGGGCATCTTCATATGTCACTCTTGGCGTATTTATGTAATAATTATATTTGATCTGAACCTGGGAAACGTTTGGGATTATGTAACTTGGATATGCAATGTTGTTTTGAAATTTAATCAGAAAAGTGCTTTAATCTGTAATGCTTTTATTTCATATTCAAGTGTTTCTCATATTATGAATATCATTAACATTATCGTGTTTGGTCACCGGAAGTTAATACTATGGATGACTACAGCATCTGTAACGCTTAGCTTCGGGCCTCTAAATAGGGGATGTTACACATCACCAAAGTTGAACCAAGCTTAGACGAATCTAATACTTCGGGAAATTACGATCTATATTTTTTATGTTTATAACTTTAAAATTGTAATATGTATATGTAACATGTTTATTGATATAATAATTATAATTATATTTAACATGAGAATAAGGCATATATATATATATATATATTATCATCCGGGTTTTTAACCCCGTAGAAACCAATAGAAAACAGTACAACCATGTTTAAACATGATGGTTCAGGACTTAAACAGAAAAGCTAAGACAAGGGATCGACAAGGTTCAAGCCATACGACCGGGACAATGACCAGGATCAACGAAGCTTGGAGATCAGCATTCCTTTAGTCCAATCAGTAGCTGGACATAAGTAGCTAGTGACTTGCCATCAAAACGTGACAACAGCACTAAAAGGCTATGGGAATATCTTCAATTCCAAACTCCAGAAAATTCCTAAGTGGTCGGATCTTCAGTGACCCATGCCTCTCCTCAACCCTTCAAACAAACCAGATATGAAACACTATAAAGAAGGAAAGACGTTGGCCCGCAAAATGAACCAACTCAATGGGTCGCCAGCGAGCCATAGGTTTTGGCTCATTTTGCGAGCCAAGGTACCCCTAGGTCATCTATTACCTACCTGCGAGCTGATGAAGACAGGCCTGGCCCAGAAGCTCTCCGGTATCTATAAATAGCATCCTACCTGCAACATAAACCGGATCTTCTCCAGACTTGTTGCTGAAGCTCTGTTGGAATTATTCTTCACTCTCTACCTCCCTCACAACAATCTCCAAAGGAATACACTATAATTCTCCAGTGGATTCCAACTTTGAAGATTCAATCTAGCTAGAAAACAATCAAAGCCTTGTAATCAAACATGTATTGTAACAGCAATCTGTCTATAATAAAACTATAAAGTGGACGTAGGCTTCATTAATAGCCGAACCACTATAAAAATTCTCTACCTACTTTCTTTTACTATTCTTTCTTTATATCTGTGATCTCTGATATTGCTCTGTTAGAACAGGGCTGGTGCTTTCAAACTCTAACCAGGGTGTTGGCCCATTTTTTAGGTCAACATTTTGGTGCTTTCACTGAGAAACCAACTCAAGATCCAGATCTAGCTATCTACTTTGGATTCCATAGGTCCAAAAGTTAGATCCTCAGTCTTTGCTTGAAGAACTCGCTGTTTTAGGACCAATGGCTCCTGGAAGAAGAAGAACTGCCTCTGGAAGATCCATAGGGGCAGTAATAGCTAGAGAAGGAGCTAGTCTCCAACAAGCTGAAGTAAATGGTGCTAACTTAGGAAACCAGGCACCAGCATCCTATAGTCAACATGAAGTCATCACCAGGGACGAGCTGAATAAGATGGCTAAGGAGATCAATCAGAAAATGGAAAATAGTCAATAAGCTCTGATGGAGAAGCTCAATGCTCTGTTGACCCTACAATCAAACCCCACTCCAAGGGTTGTGCCTGAACCAGTGACTGCTGTAGAACAAGAGAATTCCTCCGTTTCTGGCCTGCATAGAGGGAATGTAAAGCAGCCAAAAAGAAAGGTAACAATATGATGCGGTGTGGAAGAGAATGAGAATACTCCACCTGACGCAAGGCAACCGATCTTGATTTTGAATCAAGGGCCAAAACCCCGCAGGAAGATATAGTTGTCAACCACTCTGATTCGAAAGAATGGAGAGCAAGGTAATCAGATGGAAGAGAACGTCAATGCGTTCGATGATGCTAGAAACTTCCAAACTGCCCCGGTTAGGCCAAGCCAACTGGGTCCCACGGGAGTGGCTCTCCCGGAGACAAGAGGGCCTAGGCTTCAGCCCACACGCCAAGACCATTTGCAGAACCAAACACTCGGCCCAATGACTGATTGCCGCCCCTAGGGCTACCAAACATCAGAGGCATACATAACAGACATGGTCAGACGGCTGATGGATGAAAGTAAAGACTGAAAGGACGATGAATGTGGATCTGCCCCGAGTCGAACCCCTTTTACCGACGAGGTCTTGAATGTAAAATATCCAGACAAATTCACTATGCCAACTATCCCCTCCTACGATGGAACAAAGGGCCTAAAACCCCATTTGTACAAGTACAGCTAGTATATGGACAGAGCCAATGCTCCAGAGGCCGTCCGCTGCCGATGTTTCCCTATTTTACTGGAAGGAGTCGCGTCTATGTAGTTCACC
Organism: Allium fistulosum; assembly: GCA_030737815.1. Lineage (NCBI taxonomy): Eukaryota > Viridiplantae > Streptophyta > Magnoliopsida > Asparagales > Amaryllidaceae > Allium > Allium fistulosum. The sequence continues at coordinate 915,769,271 of CM060908.1, forward strand.
AGACTCCCCCCCAAGATCCATTTCTACTTTTGACCAACTTGCAACAAAATTCCTTGACCATTTTAGGTTTCATACCGCACAACCGAAGGACGTTATGTCCCTATCCGGATTGGTCCAAGGGTGCAACGAGTCATTGAAATCATTCATGAGCAGGTTTTACGTCGTAGTAACGGAAGTAACCAACCCCAATGAGGATTTGGTTTTTATGGCATTAGTCCACGCTATTCACTAGAAACGGAGTTTGGGAAATGGATTAAGATGAAGCAACCTACCAACAGGAAAGACTTCAATCGTAAAGCAAGCCAGTATTTGAGATTGGAGGAAGCGTAGGAATTGGAAAGAAAGTCTACCGGTACACAACAGATGGACTGTGGACAAAGTGACATGGTGGCAAATCAAAACACGCGCAATCCTGGAAGTACTCAAGGAGTTGCAGAAAATAGCAGGCATCAGAAGAGAAGAAACTAGAACTCCGATAAAAGAAATAATGGTGGCAGCAACAAAAGATTTAGAGGGTTTAGACAGGAGGATTATACCCTCCTGACTAACACTCCGGAGAATATTTATCTCGCAACACAAGAAACTGAAGAGTATAAGAAACCTCTGAGAAAAGAGGCAACGGAACAGCAAAAGCGCTCAGGGAAATTCTGTCGCTTCAACGAGACGCACGGGCACAATACAAACGAATGCCGCTACCTTAAGGACCTCATCTAAGAGTTAATACGAGACAACAAACTTCAACAATATATGAGAAGCCTCAAAAACCTAATCAACCTATGGTCCCTCAACCTCCTAGGGAGCAAAGAAATCAAGCCGGAACTAGCGAAAAAGGGTCAAAATTAACCGACCAGAGGCTTATTATCGGGACAATATGTAGGGGACCACATCCCACACAAAGAAGTTGGGGAGAGATGGAGCGATATGCGAGTTCATTAAAGCATGCTTCAAAGGAATCATGTTTAGCAGTAGATGATGAAACTCCGGCCAAGCAGCAAAAGGTTCTGAGCGATGACATAGTGTTCTGCAATCGGGACACCGAAGGGATTGAAGCTCCAACCCTCAACCCAATGGTGGTGATAGTAGGAATCAGTCATGTCGTAGTCCGACGAGTGCTGGTTGATAGTGGCAGTTCAGTTAACATACTTTTCAAACGAACTTTTGACCAAGTGAAGATTGGCATGAAAAGCATATCCACATGCCAGACTAAGATTCAGGGGTTTACCGAAGAACCCAAACAACCGGTAGGAACCATCGACCTACCAGTGGAGCTTGGAGAAGGTGAGCGATGAGTCACCCTCATTCAGACTTTTGTGATCATGGATGAAATTTCAACATACAATGCATTCTTGGGACGGCCCGCATTAGCCGACTTCAGAATAGCATTGACCTAATGGTGCCTTACAATGAAGTTCCTTACCGAACACAGAATCACAATTGTGAAAGGAGACCAAAGCGTTGCCTGGGAATGCTACAGCACAGAGTTGCATGAGTCAAGAAGAAAGGAAAAAGGAAAGGATGTGGGGAAGGCCCTCCATATCCGTAAGCCCTCTGAATAACAACTACAGAGCCGCCTTGGCTTGGGGACCATAGCCGATTCGACAAGGCTTTGGGCCATAGGAAGAAGAGCTTAGGGGTGGATCGGGCAGCACCGGCAGAGTTGACGGTGTCTGTCCTAGTCTGTATGGATGACCCAACACGGGTCCTAAAAATTGGGTCACACCTTGGAAACAAGATGCGATCAGAGCTAACCAAATTCCTTCGTGCCAATTTGGACATGTTTGCTTGGACGCACTCTGATAGGTGTGGGGTGTCACCTGAAATTGCTTGCTACGGGCTCAATATTGATCCTAAATTTACACCAGTAAAGCAGAAAATGCGCAGCTTGGGCCCTGAGCGGTCCAAGGCATTGAGGGAGGAAGTGGATAAACTGATGGCCAACGGCTTCATCCAAGATGCAACTTACCCTGAATGGGTATCAAATCCAGTCCTAGTTAAGTAGTCTAATGGAAAATGGTGAACTCGTATTGATTTCTCGGACCTCAACAAAGCCTTTTCGAAGGATCGCTTCCCGCTCCCGAGGATTGATCAATTGGTGGATGGAACAGTGGGACATGAGCTGTTGTCATTTATGGATGCGTACTCGGGCTATAACCAGATCCTGATGCATGAAACAGACTAAGAGAACAACTGCTTCATCACCGACTTGGGACTGTACTGCTATAGAGTAATGCCATTTGCTTGAAAAATGCAGGAGCAACGTACTAAAGGCTACTAGATACTATGTTCAAACGCCAGATTGGGAAGACTATGGAGGTTTACATTGACGATATGTTAGTCAAATCCCGAGTAGCTGCTAACCATCTAGATAATATCGCTGAAATGTTCGAAATACTCAGCAAATACAGAATGAAACTCAACCCACATAAATGTCACTTCAGAGTAGCCTCTGAAATTCCTGGGATTCAAAGTAAGTGCCTGGGGCATCGAAGAAAATATGGAGCAAATAACAGCGTTACGGGAAGTCCAAGCCCCTAAAAATAAGAGGGAACTTCAAAGCTTGAATGCAAAGGTCGCAGCACTGAGTCGGTTCATCTCTAAAGTTACAGACAAGTGCATACCGTTCTTCGACGCACTAAAGAAAGGAAGGAAAAACTTCGAATGGAGCGAAGCTTGCCAAAAAGCTTTCGAGGAACTGCTAAGACACATCGAAGTTCCCCCGATTTTATCAAAGCCGGTGGATGGAGAAGACCTATTCATATATTTAGCGGTTTCCACGCACGCACTGAGCATGGCTCTTGTGCGGGAAGAAGCAAGAATCCAGGGACCTGTGAACTACATTAGCAAATGATTCACCGAAGCTGAGAAGAATTATCCAAAGCTGGAAAAGCTAGCGTATTTCCTTTTGATCGCATCTTGGAAATTACGACCGTACTTCCAGGCTCATCCGATTAAAGTATTGACTGACCAGCTCCTGTAGCAAGTTTTATACCGGGCAGGAACTTCCGGACGACTACACAAGTGGAATGTAGAGTTAAGCCAATACGACATCACATACCATCCAAGGAAAGCAATCAATGGGCAAGCGTTGGCCGACTTCATTGTCGAATTGACCGTAAGGGACGAGGAGGAGGAAATTCAGCCGAAAGCAGGCACGCAATGGAAGCTCTTATCGAAGGTGCATCAAACAACCTCTGTTCGGGAGCAGGGGTAGTGCTTGAAACCCACAAGAGGCGATCCATTAGCTATGCTTTACGCTTGGAATTCCCAGCAACAAATAATGAAGAAGAGTATGAAGCCTTGATCGCTGGACTAAACGCTGTGAAGGAACTTGGATAAAATGTATTCACATATACAATGACTCCCAACTGGTCGTCTGTCAAGTGAAAGGGGAATACCAAGCACGTGGAGAAAATCTTGCCCCGTACCTGTCCAAAGTACAAGTGTGGTTAAGTGATATCAAGCACTACACCATAACTCACATCCCACGAGAGCAAAACACCAAAGCAGACTATTTGGCCATGCTGGCAAGCTCCAGAGAAGCCCAGTCATTGGGATTGGTTCTGGTTGAAATGCTAACCATCCCGAGCATAGACGAAATGGATGTGGAATGGATTCTAGAGACCACCGTCGAGCCAAGTACATGGATGACAACGATAAAGGACTATCTAATTGTAGGAACCCTACCAACTGACCGAAATCAATGGAAAAAGCTCCTCTGTAAGGCGCCAAGGTTCATGAAACGGGAGAGGATACTCTAACAAAGGAGATTCTCAACCCCTCTTCTTAGGGGTGTGACCGATGATGAAGTATGATAAATCCTGAAGGAAGTACATTAAGGTGAATGTGGAGACCACACTGGGGGAGAGACGCTAGCAAAGAAAGTCCTTCGATACAGATAATTTTGGCCAACAATAAATCGCGATGCCGCAGATCATGACAGAAGATGCGATCGCTATCAAAGATTCAAGAAAATTAAGAGAACTCGTTCAACGGAGCTGACACATATGGTCAGCCTATGGCCATTTGTAGTATAGGGGATCGATCTAATTGGTGTCCTTCCAATAGCTAAAGGAGGAGCTAGATATGCTATAGTTGCCGTAAATTATTTCACAAAATGGGCCAAAGCGGAACCGCTGGCCACCATAACCACATAGAAAGCTATTAACTCTATTGCTACAAACATCATTCGTAGGTTTGGTGTGCCGCAAAAAATCATCAGTGACAATGGAACCCAATTCGAAAGTGCCGAGTTCAAAGACTTCTCCAGGCGCTTCCGAATCAAGAAAATATTTTTCGTAGTGGCTCATCCGCAAGCAAACGGGCAAGCGGACGCAATAAACAAGATCATCAAATCCATCATCAAAAGCGATTAACAATAGCAAAAGGAAATTGGGTTGACGAACTTCCACTCGCACTATGGGCATACAGGACAACACACAAAGCGGCAACTGTCCACACTCCGTTCGCATTAGCATATGGTTCAGAAGCAATGATTCCTGTTGAATTAGAAGTCCCCTCGCACCGAAGGCAGAATTTTAATCAGGAGCTAAAAGAGCAACTCCTACTCGAATTGCTAGACATGATCGATGAAAAAAGAGAAGAAGCAGAGATAAGAACAACCGCCTACCAAAAAAAGGTTGCATGGTACTTCAACTCCAAAGTTCATAGTCAGACCTTCGAAGTTGGTGATCTTGTGCTCAAGCGAGTTTACCTTGTACCAGGAGCCTTCAGACCAAACTGGGAAGGACCGTATGTCGTTTATCAAAAGCTCAACGATAGGACTTTCAAGTTGACAACCATCGACGGGGTCGCAGTTCCCAGAGCCTGGAATAGCGAATCTCTCTACCGTTATTTCATCTAAGAAACTATTTTACGTATTTTCTATTTTTCAGCAAATAAGCCATCCTGAAAATGCCGGTGACATTGTAAATAGGCAAAGAATCTGCCATGCTTTCCTTTATAAAATTTGCTTCTTGAACCAACCAGACCGTGTTCGTAATAATTACCTGCCGAGTCGACGGAAGCAAATTGACTCAAACCGTCAGATCGGTGGAACTCGATCCTTGCCTCTCGAAAAAGAAAATCAGCATTTCCACGGCAACCCCAGGAGGTATAAAAAAACTAATTTCCTCATGTTGCCCGAAGATAGGCAAAGCCAGGGACCACCTAAAAAACTAGCTCCTCCGCGTTGCCCAGAGATAGGCCACGCCGAGGAGCACCAAACTGAAACTCCTCGCATTGTCCGGAGATAGTCAATGCCGAGGAGCATCAAAAAACAAACTCCTCGTGTGACTCGGAGATAGGAAACGTCGAGGAACATCGAAAACAAACTCCTCGTGTTGCTCGAAGATAGGCAACGTCGAGGAACGTCGAAAAAGAAACTCCTCGCATTGCCCGGAGATAGGCAACGCCGAGAAACATTGAAAAAGAAACTCATCGCATTGCCCGGAGATAGGAAACATCAAGGAACATCGAGAATGAACTCCTCATGTTGCCCGGAGATAGGCAATGCCAAGGAGCATCAAAAAACAAACTCCTCGCATTGTCCGGAGATAGGCAACACCGAGGAACATCGAAAAAGAAACTCCTCGCGTTTCACGAAGATAGACAACGCCAAGGAACTTTGAAAAAGAAACTCCTCGCATTGCCCAAAGATAGGAAATGCCGAGGAACATCGAAAATGAACTCCTCGAGTTGCCTGGAGATAGGCGACGCCGAGGAACGTCGAGAACGAACTCCTCGTGTTGCTCGGCGATAAGCGACGTGGAGGAACGTCGAGAACAAACTCCTCACGTTGCCCGTCGATAGGCGACGCCGAGGAACGTCGAAAACAAACTCCTCGCGTTCCCCGGAGATAGGCAACGCTGAGGAACATTGAAAAAGGAACTCCTCGCATTGCCAGGAGATAGGCGACACCGAGGAATGTCGAAAACAAACTCCTCGTGTTGCTCGGAGATAGGCAACACCGAGGAACATCCAAAGTCGCGCACTTCATAAACCGCACACCTAAACTGAAACTCCTCGCGTTTCCCCGAGATAGGCAACGCTAAGGAACATCCAAATCCGCGCATTTCATAAGTCGTGCACCCAAACTGAAACTCCACGCGTTGCTCGGAGATAGGCAACGACGAGTAACATCAAAAGCCGTGCATTTCGTAAGCCGTGCACCCAAACTGAAACTCCACGCGTCGTCCGGAGATAGGCAAGGCCGAGGAACATCAAAAGCTGCGCACCCAAACTGAAACTCCTCGCATCTCCCGGAGATAGGCAACGCAGATGAACATCTAAAGTCGCGCATCTCATAAGCCGCGCACTTAAATTGAAACTCCTCACATTGCCCGGTGATAGGCAACGCAGATGAACATCTAAAACCAACTTCTCTCTTTGCCCGGAGATAGACAACGCCAAAAAGCATCCAAACTCACACTCCCCACTACACAAGTGGGGTGCTAAATCCCAAAATAATAGCCCCAACATGACCCAAAGATGCGCAGCACCGAGGAGAGTAAGAAACCCCATGCATTTAGCAGGAATAATTGGTGCTAGAAGAAGACACTCAATGATCGACAATGTATATCCATGCACAAATTGCATACTTACCTGAATACTACCGGAAACTGAGAATACATGTTAAGGTCGCAAAACTTCCGAAGAAAGATTAGGTCATGACTTAGCTAGATTTTCAATAGAGGTCATCTAAACCATAAGCTACCGGATACTGGAAAACTGTTTGAAGTAAACAACCCTGTGAAATAGGGGCATACACCTGTACCGAGACAGAATCACGTGAATGCAATAAGTTCACAAGTTCTGTCACTCCAAACAACAATAAGCCCACAAGTTCTATCTCAAAGTTTTACGAACTTCCAAACAAAATTCTAAACAAAATTTTCTAAGTGTTAGAAATTGTTTAAAAAAAGTATTGTGAATTTCTAAACAAAAATTCTCTAAGTGCTGCCACTTCGAATGAAGGACTTTGGCTATAATCGCAGAACAAGAAAAGTATGAAATGAAACAAGCACAAGCACATATAACATATAATAATAGACATATAAAAGTACAGTCATAGTATCATTGCATTGCTTATGATTTTTTGTACACAGGATTTAAATGTGAGGGCCGTACCTACACCACAATGACCAATAATGAGAAAATACAGACTCTACAGTAAGGACGCAAAGTGCAGACTCTGCACTTGAACAAAATGACTTAAAAAGAAGAAAAAACAAGTCAAAACCAAGTCATTATTCTTGCAAGCTGTTGGCCAAAACCAAGTCCATCCTCGCGCCAGCCGCTCAACGCTTCTTGCCACCGCTTCCCTTCCCACCTCTGGTTGGTAGTTTATGCTTCTTTTTAGGAGAGGTGTTGCTACCAGTAATGTGAACTTGCTCTTCGGTGGCAATCTCCTCCTCCGAATGTTTTTCAGAAGAGCTACCATTTCCTTTGCGTTTTCTTGACCTCCGGGAGCACTTTGAAGCTTTGACTAACTCCACCTTCTCCTTTTTAACGGCAACCAAATCGTGTTGAGTCTTCTACGGCTGCTCTGCCTGTGTCTCCTGCTCCTTAGCTCCTGCTGCAGTTATATCACCTTCCAAAGATGCTGAAGGGTCGTCCAAGCCGTGGAGCGCCGCTATTTTCTCGACCTCCAGTCCCGGTTGTGAACTAGACGTGGATGTGGGAGCTGGAGCAAAAGCGGATACAATCTCAGAGGACATGAAAATGGCAGCAGGCGCGGGCGCTGAAGTAGTTGGCGCATCAACAGGAAAAGTGGATGGACCTATAAGATCAAAAAGAACAGGAATAAACTCCTCTTGCTCTTGTTGCGTAAGATGGAGACTCCCGAATTCGAGAGAAGCATGAACGTTACCTGCACCAAGGGAAGGATCATGAATACCGACTTCGAACTCACTACCGTCGCCTTCTTTTGAGGGCTCCGCCACACGAGGAATAATATCAACTCCTAAACTCATCGACTGGTCATGGAGCTGCTCCGACGGTACGCCCACACTGGAGAAAGAAGGTTTGGTAAGCGCGTTGGTGGCGGTCATCAAGGCAACATCGGTGGCCTCCCTCTCTCATTCAACTCGGAGGATCTTCTGGCCTTCAAGCAGCACTGTCTTGGATTCATCATTGAGATAGGCATCTCACAACTCTTGATCAGAGTAAACATCACCGTTGTCGGCGAAACGAGATAAGATTTCCTCCCAAACGAGGGCAAGAGTGTGTGGTAACTTCAGACCAAGATAGCTAAGACAGCCCTGATGCCACAGAGAGTTGACGTAGAAGTTCACAATTGTCGCATCCAGCTTCTCCATTTTCCGATCAAAAGCATGTTGGAGGTCCAAATAATCCACGGTCACCGCAGCCTTCTCAATCTCAACGGCAGTCTTATCGGCACTGAGTTGTGTGATCTGAGCTTGTAACTTGGCGATGGTCTCAGGTTGGTCGGAGATCGTTTTGTTGTGCCCCTCGACAATTAGATCGTGATCGGTGATTGTTTTCCGTTGAGCTTCGATAATAGCATTGCAAGCGGTCACTTCTTCTTTAAATTTAGCTTCTTCCGCATGAGTCTTTTTAATTTCATCTCTCTAGACAATCTCGACCTTCTCATGTACGTCCTTCAACTCCTTCATTAGGCTGGCGGTTCTCCTACTTTCCCAGAGGGCTATCTCCTTCTTCTCCTCCAACTATTTAATTTTAGCATCCCGATCGACCAACACCCTTTCAAAATCATCTTTCTCATTTTCAAAGGAGAGAATCTCTTGGTAATTATTTCATTTAGTGTCCGCCAGCTGCTTGTAGAGCTTCATCCATTTCTCGGCCTGCTCTAGGTCGTTTTGGATAGCTTGGAGATGCGGCACGATGGAATCCCTGGGAACGGGATGAAGGTCCATGTCGAACTTAACCCCTCTTAAGAACCAACCCGAAAGCACCGCCTCAAGCTTAGGGAGGCCCGAACGAAGAGTGTAAGCCGACCACTAGTAGGGATGAGATGTGCCAGGGAAAGCAGTAACAATGAAAGAAGATGAAACATGAGTCGGGGGCAGAATCGCGGCAGAAGTGATAGGAATTTCCTGGCCTACGGAAGTGTGTTTCGAAGCAAGCTCCGAAGGATGGGAACGATAGCCAAACTTTGATTTCTTAGACGGCTCATCTCTATCCTCATGAGATCTTCTTTTCTCAAACCCGACTTTGTGTGAACGAGCTTTATCTCTCTCCTCTTTGCGATGGGTTTCAGCTTCGAGTTCTTTCCTCCGTCGGTACTCTTCTTCTGTCTCCCGGACATGATGGAGGCTATAGGAACGCTTAGGGTACCGCTGTGAATTGGTATGGTCCTCGAAGCCATCATAGAAGCCCCATCCTCTCGTCATACTTGGAAGAAGGCATACATCAAAAGTTTTAGAAGCATAACATAAGTTAAGCAAATATATAAAGGAACGAAAAATGGAAACAAGTGCAATCCTAGTGTAATGTGCTGTGTTTCTAATATTGCCTAAAGCATCATCACAAACCGGAACAAACGGCTATCGAAGATGGGATCGGACCGACTTCGGTTGTTATAAGCGGAACTGAGAAAACTGATGGAGCAATATTGTCCGAACAGCAGGGCGTCATGTCGAATTTGAAGTCTCCTTTCATGAGTGCGTTGAAGTCGACAAAACTGTCACTGAAATCTCCGAACCCCGCTCCGGCATCCTTACTCAGAGAATCATGATGTCTCCCAGTTTTGAGGGCTTCGCCTTTACCACTTGCATCGGAAGGAGGTGGGCTCGGGAGATTGGGACTCATTCCTGGAGTCTCATCGCAAGGCTCAGAGTCTTCACCTTCAGACTCTGACGAGAAGTAATCACTAGGGGTAAACTCGTCGTTACTACTCTCGAACTCTCCTTCTTTTTTTCTGAGTCTATCATGGCTTTGCCTTCTCTATGCGTGAACTCGTCTTCCGCTTCCTCCGAGATCGAAGGCATTCCAACTGAACTCAATCCAGTCACAGTAGCGTCTCCCTCCTCGCGGACCTCACCGGGTGATCCTCTGGACGGGCTACCTCCCACTTGACCTTCCTTGGAACCATGGGATGAAGTAGCAGACCTTGTAAGAACCCTGGATCGGCTAGGAGAGGGAGTTTCAATCTAAACGGCAGACCTTCCCGGAGCTAACAGTCTGTACCGATGCAAGTTCTCATCGGTCAGTAAAACTCTAACGCCCTCTCTTTGACGTCAATAGCCTTTAAAGTTTGGCAAACTTCGTCAAGCATCACATCCCTATTCGGCCTTGGGATAACTGCAAGAGAAGTATAGGTAGTTAGAAACTTCATTACAAAGCTTCGGAGCTAGACGAATGGGAGAGAGAAGATTACCCCCCATCGTCCATCGACGGTTGAATCCCTTGGGGCATCTAACGAAAAAGTACTGCGTCTTGAACTATGATAAGTTTCTTTGCAAGCGTAAGATGATCTTTCGATTCCTCTAGGCCTCAATTATAATCAAAGAAGGATAATCGTCTCTCCTCTTGAACGCCAGAAAATACCATAACTCATCGAAACTTAGGGCGCGGTTGAACGTCTGCATGAAAAGGACGTGCAAGAAAGTAAGGATGGCATAACCATTTGGATGAAGCTGGAATGAGGCGATTCCTAAGCTTAAGAGCGTCTCCCGCAAAAAATCGTTGAAGGGAGGCATGACTCCGTTCAGACACATGTATTTATGGAGAGCAGTGTACCCCGGCGGAGGCATATGAGCGAATTCGTCTTTCGTTGGTAGGCGCACGTCCTCTTCGGGAATTCCATGCTATGTACATATATTGTGAAGAACCTTGGCGGAAACCACTGACGATGCTCTTTCGGGTGGATTAAGCAGAACTCGAATGTTGGGAGGCGTGCAGTCCATGATGAGTCCAACAGGAACTAATTGACCATACTGGGCTTGCAAGGTAGATGATGATTCAGCTTCGGAGAGTGCCGAGCTTCGCCCGCTTGACTTACGATGTGTGGATGGCTGCTTCATTCTATATAATAGAACCCACGTCCGAAAACGGTTAGGTAAATCTATCCTAATTTCATAAGTTCCCCCTATCACACTTGAATTCCGAAGAAACTTTGACTTGTAATCGACACGTCGGACTTCAAGTGCGAACTGGGGCAAGTGCAGTGTGCTGTCTATATGGGGTAAACTCGATGCTTGATGCACTACAAACGCTCTATCCCATGTTGATAGTTCGCTCACGGTGGAAAAAAAAGAACTTCCCATGCCAATTTGTTTTTCATTTTTTTTACTTTTTTTACACTTACCCATTATCGATCAATGATCGATAACGGATCAGTTGTCCGAAGCAACACGGAGAACTCTTCTCGCTGTAAGAACACCGAGTGTGGAATAATCAATCGGAATAAGTCCGTATTTTTTAATTGACGAGTGATATGTCATGCAGTAACATCTACGGAACTGGGCACAAGTCGATTCTGGTTTGATGACGAAGATAGAAAAACACATCAAGTGTTGGACCACAGCTCAAATGTCATTTCAGGGAGAAACTCAAGACCCGATTGGCTATCTCGACCAGTCAAATCGTAATCGACTCGAACTTCTTGTAATCAACATCACAAGTGGACACTATTCAGCAAATCATCGCACAAACACAGTAATTAACCAACCCCTAAGCAAACCACCTGAAAGCGGATTGAGAGTCACAACAAGAATCACAAATTAAACTCTACGAGCTATGGAGTGGATTGGTGGCGAGCTAACTTCAGGTCGGCTACAAAATAGGATCGGTTACAGTTCAATGGCGACCTAGGGTTGGGATTCGAGCAAGGTGATAGGTCAGCTAGGGTTTCATGAAAGAGGCAAATGCTTGAAGGAATCAGTGGCAAGTGGATTTCAGTGAACAAGCGGATCAAGTTGATGCTTGGATCGCTTGGGTCGAATTGCTGGATGAGCTGGTCACTTGAAGGAGTGGAGTAGCTTGGGTCGAATGAAGGAAGTAGGGTCGGCTCGACCATAAGTAAGTAGGAAGAGAAGGCAAAAAAAATTTGCTAAGTGTTCGGGTCGCTAGCAATCCGACCCATCATGGGTCGCCAACGACCCGACCTAGCTTTATAATAAAAAACAAATTTCATGCAAATAGGTCGCTAGTGATCCATCTCACATGGATCGCTAGCGACCCACCAAAAAAAGGATAAAGGAAAAAATGATGATGAGAAGAGATGCATATATACATTCAAAGGAAAAGAAGGATGAAAGCTTCGTCTATTTATCTCAAACTCGATCGATTACGATTGTTCGTCATTCCAAGGCATGCAGGGAAGCTACAAGCAGAGGTATGATATATTGTGGCAAGTGATAGCAGTCAGAACCAAAGAAAGATTACCAATAACATTGGGCTAACATATTCGTAGAGCTCTAATGCAATCACTTGGAAATCAACAAATTGATATTGAAAACGATAACTTCCAGAGCACGCCTTGTTTACAACGAAGACGTACTCTGGGGGGAAAATTTTATCCGGGTTTTTAACCCCGTAGAAACCAATAGAAAACAGAACAACCTTGTGTAAACAAGATGGTTCAGGACTTAACCAGAAAACCTAAGTCAAGGGATCGACAAGGGTCAAGCCATACGACTGAGACAACGACTAGGATCAACGAAGCTGAGAGACCAGCATTCCTTTAGTCCAATAAGTAACTGGACATAAGTAGCTAGTAACTTGCCATCAAAACATGACAACAACGATAAAAGGCTATGAAAACATCTTCAATTCCAGACTCCAGAAAATTCCTAAGTGGTCGGACCATCAGTGACCCATGCCTCTCCTCAACACTTCAAACAAACCAGCTATGAAACACTACATAAAAGGCAAGACGTTGGCGCGCAAAACGAACCAAGCCTATGGGTCGCTAGCTACCCATAGGCCACGGGTTGCCGGCGACCCATGGACCAAGGGTCACCTACGAGCCATGGTTTTGGCTCGTTTTGCGAGCCAAGGTCTTCCTAGGTCGTATATTACCTACCTACGAGCTGATGAAGACAGGCCTGGCCCAGAAGCTATCTGATCTCTATAAATAGCATCCTACCTACAACATAAACCGAATCTTCTTCGGACTGGTTGCTGAAGCTTTGTTGGAATTATTCTTCACTCTCTACCTCCCTCACAACAATCTCCAAAGGAATGCACTGTGATTCTCCAGTGGATTCCAACTCTGGAGATTCAATCTAGCTAGAAAACAATCAAAGCCTTATGATCAAACATGTATTGTAACAGCAATCGGTCTATAATAAAACTATAAAGTGGACGTAGGCTTCATTAACAGCCGAACCAGTATCAAAATTCTCTATCTAATTTTTTTTACCATTCTTTCTTTATATCTGTGATCTGTGATATTGCTCTGTCAAAACAGGGCTGGTGCTTTTAAACTCTAACCAGGGTATTGGTCCATTTTTTGGTTCAACATATATATATATATAGTTTGTAAAATAACTAATTTAAAAATAAATTAAAAAGAAGCTCGACCTCAGCAAAAACAACAGTTTCTACTGTTGACCATAGAGACTCGGTTAACTGAACATTCATAGAAATTTAAAATTCTCTCAGAATTCAACCGACTGAACAACCCCAGACTACCGACTGAATTGCATCAAATTAGAACTAAGTTTTTGTGGGTTGGACTTTCCTGCACGTCAGCCGGCTGAATCCACAACACAGCATTCAGCCGATTGATCACTCCAATACAGCCGATTGTATTATGGCATTTTTTTCACTATAAATTTATGGGGTCAATTCTCTGCAATCCAGCTGACTGTTTTCGCCCTCTCAGCTGATTGACCCGTCAGTTTTTAAAATAGATTTGCACATTCTCCAACACACCTATTCACTCAAACTCTACATAACTCCTATCTACCCCTTCATTCTTACCTTACCTAAACACTCTCTATTTCAAAATAAACTCAAATACAAACCCTAGCCTCCTCAAAAACTCCAATTTTTCTTCCAAATTTCATCAACAAATGGCACAAAGATCAAAAGGAGCTCATGAATCAACAACCGGACCATCCGAGAGCCAAATTCATGCTTGGTTACACAATGAAACAGCGGTCAATAGATTCAACACCATGAGAAATTCAAAGTTATTTGAAGGAGCTTTAATGAAGTTCCCCGACTTCAATGGCTACGCAATTAGAGAAATAGCAGAAGCTCACGACTTCGATTCACTCATTAGGTATGATTCCAACAACGTCAAAATCTACCCTCTCTTAATTAAGCTTTTCTTTGCAAATATGAATCTCGATCACCAAGATCCCCAAAACAAAGATGATTGCATATGGACCTTGGTATGTGGAGTAAAGATTTATTTACCTCTTCAACGATTAGGCCAGATACTAGGATGTCCATCTGAAGGGTTGGATATTGACGATGTTGAGGTGGATATGTATAATCGTTATGAAGTATCACATCTCTTTTTATCGAATGATTCAACCATTTTGAAATCTAGTGCCTTACGTCTGAAGGCATGAATCATCCACTGTGCGCTCATTCGATCATTACAACCCCGGACCAGAAGCTATGAAAACGTCTACAAATGAGATTTTCAAGCCCTATATGTTATTTACTCATCCCAATGAGTAAATTTCGGAAAAATTATATTGGATGAATTTCTCACCGTCAATCACAAGAGTAGCTACAAGACAATTCACTATGGAGCTTATATTATGCGCATTCTACAAAATTTCGGAGTTTCATTACCCGATTCGGATTTCATGACCATCGAAGAGCTTAACTCAAAGACTCTAAGTCTAATGGGTCTTCCTAAGCGCCCCAAACATCAACAAATCATTAGCTTTCAACAATGAGCCGTTAATTGAAACCAAGGAATCCTTCAACCGGGAGACGAATATCGCTTCTTCCTCCTCTCAAGTTCCTCAACACGAAGAAGAAGAAGATGACGATGAAATTCAAGAACTTCTTGTTGACGTGCCTCCGAAGAAAGCTCTTATGACATTATCACGAAATCAAAGCAAACTTGGTCAATGTTTAGCTAATGTAGAAAAGAATGTGTCTAAAATGAACAAAAAGCTAAACTCAATCAAAGGCTTTTTAAATAAGAATTGGGAAAAAGTCTCTTACTCCGGGTCCACATCAACCGGTGTTGCTGAAAATTCGGCCCCTTTCTCTTGGACAACTTCAGAAGAAGAAGAAGAAGTACACGATAGTGAGGATTTCTAGACTCTTTTTCTTTTCGTTGCTATTTCACTCATGAAAAACTTGTAGTGCTATTTTTTGTTTAAAACATTTCTTGTCTGTTTGTTGTACTTTGAAGTTCGTAGGTAAGATGGCCATTTATTTATTATATCTATATGCTCATATGTGCTTGATGTCTATAATGTTTATGATATTTATGTGCTTATATGTCTATATTTCTCATACCAATTATTTGTTCCTTTTTGTCGATGACAAAGAGGGAGAATATGATTGATAGGAGGGTATTCATTCGGGGGAATAAATTTGCTTTTATATATTTACAAACTTACATAGTTGTCATTATCAAAAAGGGGGAGAATGTTAGAACCTTGAATTTTGATGTTTTGATTGTGACAACTATATAAGTAAATATTATATGAACTAACCATATTGGCAGGAGAAGATACTGTTTTACTCAATAAATAATCTAACGAATTGCGGACCACATTCCAGATAGAAGCTTCAGTAATATATTTTGTTTGTGCTCTAAGTCTAGTCGTGAATTCATGTTAAAATCTCTCCGAAGTGGTATAGGCATGCACACGCAATTTAAAATCTTTCAAATCATAGTTCATATGCTAAATTTTTTAGTAACCTAGTTCATATACAAAAACATTTTAGGAAAAATCCTTGATATGGCAAAAAGCAGACAATTCAGCCAACCGAATCATATAGTTCAGTCGACTGAATATCCGTGCACGCACAACTACACTTGAATATTCAGATGGCTAAGATTCGGCCAGTTGAATTGCATGACTTTCACACTATTTTTTTTCTGATTCGATTTTCAATCAATTCAGCTGGCTGAATTATTCAACTCAGATGGCTGAATCTTCATAACGGCTATATTTTGAAAAGACACTTCATCTCAGCGAATAGAAACAACTCTTGATTCAAGAGTTGCTTGCATACTCTTTCATGGCTACTTTTCACGAATGATTGCAACTCTTAATCACTATATATAACCATGAAATCAATTGTTTTAATCACTGAATTTTGATTCTAATTCTCATTCTTATTGTCTAAACGATCTTGCCATTTGCATTCAATACTTTCATTCAAATCACTTGTTCATTCAAGCAAACTTCATTATTGATTAAATAAACTTCCTATTTTCACAAATTACATGATATACCACAAAGGAGAAGATTATAAGAAGGGTGTATGTTATTGACTTATTAGTGCTACTCAAGAGCATACTCAGTTAGAAACAATTTTACTATCTGTATTGGAAGTCATGTTCCGTTGCTTAGGCATTTGAAGTCCTATTTTGTTGCTTAGGTGGTAGAATTCCTGTTTGGTTGCTCGGGCGGTGTAATATTTGTTCCTCCGAGTTAAGTGAGGATTTATAGTTGAATTCCAGAAGGAGTCTGGGACAGGATGTAGAACGGGAAGTTCGAACCAGTATAAAAATCTCTGCTGTCATTTACTTTATTATTTACTTTTATATTTATATTCCGCACTAGTAGATAATTTGGTTAATATTCCATATTATACGATCCTTAGTCACTTTCATTTATAAGTGGATGCAATTAGAGTATATGGTCGGGTATGATTTGTGACCAAGATGTAAGCTAGAGCTTGATGTATTGACAAGCTTAACTATTAGATGTCCTCTGGTAGAGCAGATCGGTACTAATCAGAGGCATGATGCTAGGCTAGTAGAGATCATAGCTAAGATAGAAATGGGAGTAGAGTTGGAAAGTTGAAGCAGTGTAGACACGACCATGATGGTTGGCTCCATAAGGATGGTAGATTGTTTATACTCGATATAGATAGGTTGAGGGATGAGGTGCTATGTTAATGCCATCATTCAAGAATGACAATACATCCCAGAGGCAATAAAATGTATCGTGATATGAAGCAATCATTTATTGGGAAGGGATGAAGAAGGATGTTGGGACATTCATATCAAATTGTATAAACTATCAGCCAATGAAGGCCGAACCGAAGAAGCTAAGTGGTTTGATGCAACCGCTTGAGATTCCCTAATGGAAGTGGGAACATATATCGATGGACTACATCGATGGATTGCCGGGGACTAGTGGGGATTAAGATGAAATCTTTGTCATAGTCGATAGATTGATGAAGAGTGCTTGATTCATACCCATAAAGTCCAATAGAATGTCATTGAAGTTGGCCAAGTTGTATGTGGAGTGGATAGTACGATTCCACGGTGTGATGAAGAGAATTGTAAGTGATTGAGACCTATTATACATGAGCCAATTTTTGAAGAGCTAACAAGAGGTGTTGGGGATGACCTACATTTGAGTACAACCTATCGCCCAAAAACTGACGTAAGCCAATTTCGGAGGCTTATGGGATGATCTTTTACATCTTATTGAGTTCACATACAATAATATTTATTAGTCGAGCATTGGTATGGCACCATTTGAGGCATTATATGGACGATCATGCAACAGTCCTTCATATTGGGAGGAAGCGAGCGAGAAACTGATACTAGTAACATATATGAAGAGACACATCAGAGATTATCAAGATCATTTGACTACAAATGGAATTTGCACAAGACAGACAGAAGAGCTAGGCTAATAAGGTGACCTTGAATTCTCTATTAGTGATATGGTGTCTGTTAAGATCTCTCTATTCAAGAATATAGTTCAGTTGTGTGCTAAAGGGAAGTTAGCACCTAGATTCGTAGGTTCTTATTATGACCCACTGGCTTTAAATTCTAAAATCAATTATAAACGACATCTAAATACGCTTACACTAATTGGAGATATTAAAAGCAATGGAAAAAAGATTAAAAATTCTAAAATAATTAATAAAAAAGGAAACCCCACAGTGGAATTTAAATATCAATATAAATATATATATATATTTATTTATACACACGGCTCATATCAATAATAAGAGATTACACAAGTATGGTGCTTCATACAATATACATCTTTGAATACATCAACTATAAAATGACTACAATAAAAAAGTTGATGCAAGCGATATACCGATCTATCCTGTGGATATGACATATTCCTGATACTTGTTCTATTTCCTGCTCTTCTATTACATCCAAATAATTGTTAGTACGTAACAACTATAACATCCATGCAACCATTGCAACCATCATAACCAATGCAACCAATGCAACCAATACAACCAATGCAACCATCGCAACCAATGTAATCAATGCAAATAGTACAAGCATAAAACTTTATTCCAACTCATCCATCACAACAAATCATCATATAAGTTAACAACCATAATAGTACATAGCCATTAAACATTAACAATATTCAATGACAACTCCAATCCATCAAGTAAGAAAATCAAAATGCACAAATATACTTACATACATCCATACTAATCATCCATTATAGTAACACATAACCAATGTAAGTATAAATTATCAAATGTGTGCTAATCACCCCATAATAGTGATGCAACATCAATCAACAAATGCGTACCAATCCAATCAACGTTAGTAACACAACATCAATTATAAAGTAACCATAAGTTACTATCCATCGTCTAGTAGTAATAATGGTAAAACATCGTATACTCGTCCCATGCGATCTTATCATCATCATAAAAATTACATCTCACATATTACATCCATTCAAACATTGTACTTATTAGAAAAAAAACACCTTTATTTACCTCCAAACAATAAAAATCCTTTAAAACGATAAATACTTCAAAAATACTTTATTATAACCTTATTACTTCAAATCCCTTAAAGCATTTTATTTTCCATTAATAATAATATTCTAGTTTAAATCACCAAAACTCCTTTTTATCTCTATCCATCTCAAAATTGTAATTATCTTATCCAAAAACACTATTGAAAAACATTCCTTTATTATTATTATTATTTAGAAAATATTTTCTTATTTTATTACTCAAGAAATAATATTAATATTTCACACCATAAACATCATAAAATCAACCATTTTGTCATTTACATAAAATATACCATTTTACTGAAATCTGTATTATTATTATTTAAAATCTCATTTTATATATAGATAATAGTAAACTTTCCAAACCTCAGTTTAAAAAATATAATTATAGTTATTAGTTAAGAATTTCCCTAGAAATTCATAAATTACAATCGTAGTAAATTTCATACTTTAATTTCAATAGACTTTGTTAAATGATCGTTATTTACAAATACCATCCAAAATACACAGATAGCCTCTTTTTACATTTATTCATCTACTTTTCTCATTATTATCCATTTTATTTCAATTAACTGTTTTTCAGTCCAAGTCAAATACGATCTTAATTACATACCCAAATATACAACAACCAATAATAATTATCCAAACAAGGCACAATACATCCAAAATATTATAACAATCAAATAGTTATCCATAGAACACAATAAATATGATTTTTCATAAATAATTACAAATTTTATAATTTAAATTTCAGTTAATTAAATTAAATAATTCATACCGACATGCCTTTTCCAATAGTCTCCAAACTAAGCAAAAACAATGTCATATCATTTAGAATTTTGTCAAGAGTCCAACAGAAGAAAGCACGCATGAATCAAAGTTTGTATGCAAAAGTTATTAAGGTTAGAAGATGAGAGAATTTTAGTATATTAATTATTAAATTATAGTAATATTACTATATGCATAGCTTCTTCTTCTCGTTCACAGTTTTCTTGTCGAACCCATTTGCCAACCGCTGACCACCGCCTACAGCCGCCATAGAACATCGAAACTCTATCGAGACCCAGAGTCATGCTCGTCTAAACAAGCTCCTCCTTCCCCGACCACCAATTCCACTTCTGAGAGTCGAATTCTTTGTTCCTGTTTAGGGTTTTTCGAACCATAGATCCCCAATTATGACCACGCCAATCAACTATTTCTAAAATCGATGCCATATCCAAACTCCTCTTATCGAAATCAATAAACCTACTTCTTCAATTTCATCAATTGCTCCGTAAATCAAAAACCCCCAAATAGGTACTTAGTGTTTAACCACCTAAAACTTTGATCAAGTTTTGTTATTGACTCGAGAAATTTTACGACAAATAGACACCACCCATTGAGTCCATTTGTCAAGAGCTTCACAACAACATCTAATTTGATAGAGTTTGCAAGGTTTGATTTTTAATCGCTTGCAAATTTCCATTAATGAACAATTAGGGTTAATTTCTGAATTAGGGTAGAAAATCAAAGATAGAGGTGATGGCTAGGATTTGTAGCCTCACTTATATACTTGTTATGCTAGGTTATGGGTCGTGTATCCAGTTTGACCCAAAGCAGATACATACGCTGTTTAAATATTGTAATGTTTCTATTTCGCAAACCGTAACTCTAAATATATAAAAGTTATATATCAAATTGATTAGCTCGAAAAGATATTCACAAAGGTTATAAAAACACCCAATTCACTCTTCTATTAAAACCTATGTTTTATTACATTAATATTAAAAGCGTAAAATTTGCAGATCATTACAGTTCTTTTTAGATACTTGAGAGGATAAGAAACCTAACATATAAAGTCATCTAACCTCAGAAGATGGTAGGTGTGCACAACATGATCCATGTTTCTAACCTTAGGAGGTTTATACATGACCCGGGCATGACCATTACAATAGATCAACTAGATGATGTTGAAGTTGAACCTGAAGCATCGAAAATCTTGTAGGCCTATTCATACAGTAGAACATAGTGTGAAGCAGCTTAGGAGAAAAACATTGAAGTTGGTAAAGATACAGTGGGATGAAAGCGAAGGTGATAGTAGAAAGACCGAGGAGGGGATGGGGATTGCTTATCCGGAGCTCTCTACATGGTAAGATCCCATTTTTATCGTTAGCTTTTACATTTGGTAATTTGTTTTGTTGGGTTAGTATCTTGAATGTTAATGTTTGCATATGTTTTATTTCTTGCCTATGTGTGTGCATGATTGGTGTCTAATGTGCTTATTTGATTATTAGGTGTACTTGGTATCTATATTATTACGCTAATGTTTGTTTGGTTGAGATTTTGTGGGAGAATTCCAAACCGAGGAGGGGGCGGGGGATGTAGCCATCCATATTTTTACATATCGGTGGATCGTAAATTATTTTTGAAACCAAATTGGGTCCAAATTGAATATAACTTTGGGGAATGTTGAGTATTGACATTTCTGACCCCGATAATAAATATTGGATTATTTTAACCTTGAAAACTTATGAGGTCTATAGCTTCTGATAGAAGCCGTATTATGGTGGTTATGATAGATTTTTAGCCCTATAGTTTATGAGATAATGCCATATTAAGTTGGGTGATTCTTCGATAGACTAGCCGGTAGTTCATTTAAGCCCAGAGTTAGCTAACTAAACCATTTTGGGATTTGAGCAAACTACACTGATAGGACAAGCCCTAGTCACTTTTCCACTTCCCAAAAACAATCTAAAACCTCCAATAATCATCTATTTAGCAAAAAATCTTAAATCCTTAGTTTAATTAGCTAAATCAAGTAACTAGAGGGTCGTTAGCATAGGGACTAGCACATGAGCATTGGTGATTTCGAAATTGGGAGCTTTGGGATTCTTTTTTGGTTATATGGACCAGATCTACCTTGGTTTTCATGTCATGTGTTGATTAGGCGAGTGATTTATTTTTGTTGCTATACTATAAGTATTATATAGTTTTAATAATGTTTTAAAATGTTTTCAAGGTAAAAACATGAGTTTTACTTGATTAAAACTTACCCATATTTTTAAAATGAATTTAAATGATTAAAAATGGATCTGGATCTAAAGATTTCTCGCCTATACTTATTGATATGCTACTTTGTGTTTTGGCTTGATTTTAATGATAGGTTGATTGTATTGATTGAGTTATGATGATATGATGCTTAATTGGTAGTTTTGGTTTGTTTATTTGCTTAGGATAAGATATAGTGTATCTATATGAATTATGGAGTATCTATAAGTTCTAGAGAGTTTGGAGCTGAATCAACGTAAACGAATTGCACAGGGAGTTGATGCATTCAGATCAATGGGAGATGAACTTAGAAATAGCATAAACGAGGATAAGATTTTGGGGAGATCAATCACCACCGATCGGTCAAAGATGATCGAAATGATATACGATCGATAGAAGGAGTTCCTGATGGTGTAAAGATTCTACATAATTGTTCGCGTAGGGTTTAGATGAGTGGATTTGAAGATATGATCATAAACCGATTGATATGCCATTGAACATATAGATACCTATTGAAGACTTGGTTGCTTTAAGGTCTTCAGGATGAGGCTTTGGGACATGGTCGAGAAGTTGTAGCTTTGAGTGAAGGAGTTGGACATAGCTATATTTGGCTAAGTCCTAACTCAAATGGTTCAGTACTGAACCATATGGTTTGGAACTGACAAGTGCCATTTTTGAGGATTTATTAAAGAAATTTCATGGCAAGTGGAAGGGTTGTGTGAAAAGTCGAAGGGAATCAACAATTTATCAAGTACCAAAGCCAACTATTCAGCACCGAATGATTAAAAATGACCAGATGACGCCGTGATTGATATGGTAGGGTCAAGGTGATGTGTAGTGTTTATAAGATCGATCCCATATGGATTGGGTCTATGGATCTCAAGATATGGGTCAATGATGATCAATAGGGATAGTGAAGGCTGACATGAGGAAATGAGCTTCTTGCTTCGGGATTATTAAAAGATTTCTTTGGGACTTCTATAGGATTACTTTCGGATTTCTAGGGAGTGACTGAAGTAAGTACAGGACTTTGTTTAATCGACAATATGAGTCATTTGGATCAAGAATTTTAAGTAAGAAGTGTTTGTGGAACCTAGTGATGGTTCGAGGAGGCACATTCGATGGTGTAAAGAGATGGAGTAGAGTGTATTGTATTCCACTGTCGAGTCATGTGCCGAAGGGATCATTGATAACTCTATATGTAATGTGTTTTTTGTAGGGCAAGGGTATGCAAGGACACTCACCTATGTGATGGTTTGGCCTTCCTAGGTGATGGTAGTACCTATGTGATAGTATGTGATCGAACATCGAATCCGATTGCGGTGTACTATGTCGCTAACCTACATGATGATTGTACGGGTTATCATATATTTAAAGGTATCCTAGTGGTGATGCGAGACCTTATTGATGGTGGTGTGATTGTTATGTATGTGATATGATATCTGTGTTAGCATTTCTTTGATTGTCATGTGATTGGGATGAATGCCACGTAATGTAGGTATTACTGTGTTAGATACCCCTATACCCCGTATTGTACTTAGTGTAGCACACCCATATGATGATAATACAGCATATATTATGTCATGTGTGGATGTAGGGACAGGTCAGGTATGATTCTTCATACCTTATGTTCCTATTTACTATATTGAAAATGCATGGATAGGTCAGATATGATTCCTCATACCTTGTGTTCCTATTTACTATATAACTTTTATAGTATTACGAGATTATAGATCACTCTTATCATACTGTTATTTGGCTCAAGATTATTTGCTTTTCTTCTTATCTCTAGGGTACTCTTAAATGAGTAGGTTAGAGAGTGTAGGTATGAGATAGCGCATGGAGTTGTGTCGAAGATGAGCAGGTGGGCGGCTCTTTTATATACTTAATTTTGAGCTATTGTTGCTGTATATTCCATTATGCAGTGTTGTGGAGATATTTTAGAACTTGACTATTATTTAGAGAGAGTTTCCATTTGAGTTTACTATTCGATGTATAAACTCCATTTCTTATTTTGTGTAATTATGATGAACCTACTATGCTCTAATTCTGTGGTTCATTTTAGTTATATTAATACCTTGCTTGTTTTAAATCTATATGATTAGTATATATATATTATCTTATGCACTGTAAGATATATGAAATGTTAAGCTTTTTTGATATTACTTTACCCTTGACTATCACTCCACATCAACTAGGTACCGTCACATTATATAGGGATATCAGATACCAGAGGTGTAAGGTGGTCGGTTTATAACTACTAGCCCTTTCGAAGAAGGCTTTCATGCTTTTGCATGGTTTCTTTTCATTCTTCTCTTAGAATGTAGTATCTCTCTTAATTCCAAAATGCACTGCCATCAGCAGTACTTCCTCGCTTGATACACTAATCATCGTAGCTTTGAATTTGAGCCAATTGATAAAACTATGCAAGCTTTCATTATTGTGTTTCTTAACACATGATAATGTGTTTGGATCTAGGATTACTTCTCTTCTGACATTGAACTATTTACGAAAATCGACCGATAGTTGATCCTATGAGTAGATTTTGTTAGGTTCATATCTTCTAAACCATCTTGAAGCTGCTCCAGTTAAATAGGCTAGGAACTATTTACATCTAGCAAGCTTTCCTACTTTCTGAATATCCATGTGATATTCAAATGTGAACATACCCATCCGGGTTAAGCGTACCATCGTACTTTTCAATAGCAGGAGATCTAAAGTTACCAAGGAAGTCTTATTTAATCATTTCATCGCAAAATGGAAAACGGAAAAGATCTCACCTCTCCCCTCCTTACTTTATTATTTCGTTGGCAGAGCTATGCTAACTGGTCCACACAGGACTTTAATGCTTTTATTTCTTCACATTTGGAATCAATTTTAGCCGAGTCACCATTTTAAGCCGAGGTGGCCCCATTATTCCCCTATGTAATTTGTTTATTGTGCATAGCAAGTAGAAGGGGGTTTATGTTTGACTATTTGTATTTGATATTAGGGTTAGCCTAGGTCTTATTTTTGGACTTTCCCCGCCCTCTTTAGGCCAGCATCATCGTTCTCAAAATTGAGATTACCACTTTTATCTGCCAACAGGGCAATTTGTATAGATGGTGAATATTAGCAGTGAGCTGTGGAGCTATGTAGTGAGTTGGTTTTGATTGTGGATACTAGGCCCCTATCATTTCTAGCCCAGACATCCTTTCAATTAAGGGCCATAAAGAGATGTAAGGATTTAAGGATGGGATATGTGGAGGAGTTTTGTGGTGGGCCCATTACCAATTCGAAAGAGGTGGTGTTTTGTAGTTTTTGGTTTGGGCAGTAAGTGAAAGTGTGCTATGGATCGTGTAATATGGATATATGATAATACAGAGTATAATGATGATAGCTATACGGTAAATAGTGTGGAATATAAAACCAGCATAGTAAAAATGACACCAGAGATTTTTATACTGGTTCGGAGCACCGTCCTGCGTCCAGTCCCAGACTCCTTCTGGAATTTCACTAATAACCCTCACTTAACTCGGAGGAACATGTATATACAACCCTTGAGCAGCCGAACGAGGACCTGAGCAGTAGAACAGGATTTCGCCTCAGCAGCCGAAGAGGACTTCACACGCCTGAGCAGCAGAACGGGACTTCAACAAATACAAAAATACTTTTGACTTTGTGTGTTCTTAATAACACGAATTTTTCACTTGTAGTACACCCTTCCTATAATCTTCTCTTGGAGTATAAATTTATATATTTGAAGTATATGAAGAATAGAAAGGACTAGTATTGCTTTAATGCAGAATATTTGAAGGTGTATTGCAAATAGATAGACGAGCAAAGATAAGAGAATTAGATTATGATTCGGTGATTTGAAATGAAGTTGAAGTATGTATTTATAAAGATTAGAAAGCAGCGACTGTTGGTGAAGAGCTTCGATCGAAGTGTTGTGTCCGAATCTTTTCGTTAAAGGTTCGCAACTCTTCACAAAAAGTCATGTCTTTTCGAAAAGTGACTGTTATAGAAATTCAGTCAACTGAGCCTCTGGGTCAGTCGACTGAATATTCAAAGTAAATTTTAAATTTAAATTCGTATATTTATGTAAGTGTGCATGCTGCACAAAATACCTAGTGTCAGTCGACTGTCTTTAGGTGGTCAGTCGACTGACCTGGTTATTTTTGTACAGTTTGCACAATTACGTAGATATATTTATTTCTATAACTCTAAATCACTTTAATAATTTAAATATGTGCTTATATATGTATAAAATATTTAGTAAATATAATGATTAAATATATAAGCTAGTGTAGACATAATCGAGGAGAGATTTTAAAAAATATGGACCGAAGACTTAAAAACAAAATACCATAGTTGATGCACCGGTTTTTAAAGTCTTGTCTCCTTGTCTCTTTTTGTCATAGTGATAGCTTCGTGTCATGAATCAAAACCAAGTATCAACATTCTCCCCCTTTTTGATTGATGACAACCTGTAAATAGATATAGATTTTGACTGTATATATAATAACATAAATACTTACTCCCCCTGAATCGTTGACGTTCTATATCCTGCATTTTTGTTAGCAATAATATTTCTCCCCCTTTGTCATCGACAAAAAGGAAAAATAATATGAAGTCATAAAGTAGAAAAGATATTATAGAAATAAAAAACAATTATCCATACATTTAACTTCCATGGTTAAGAGTGCTCAAAATAAACTAGAATGGCCATTTAGTACAAGCCATATGGAATTGAAAACAAATGTCTTGAACAAAAAGAAAATGAACACCTTACGCCATCGGTTTCTTACCCCTACCACTGTAACCTTCATCTCCATCATCATCACTGCTACTTGCTTTATCGTCATCAGAAGAAGACCATGTAAAGACGGGTTGCTTACCCGGATCGCCTATAGTAGTCGTAGATGTCCCAGAGGAGCATGAGATCGCTTGCCATAATTTGGTGAAAAATCCTTTGACCTTATCGAGCTTTTTATCAACTTTGATGATGTTTGAATGTAGAATTTGTTGATTTCGGCAAATAATAGAGATGGATTCATGTGGTTGAAGACCCGGATTTGGAATTAAAATTTCTTCTTGTTGATGACGAGTTGATCTTTGATGAGATGGACGTTGAGACGGTTCGTCGTGTTGTTGTGGTTGGTTTAACTGCCTTTGGGTCCATTCTTCAAAAGATATGATATGAGGGGGTCGGGCAACTGGTAGTTTCATCAATGCTAAAGTCCGAGAGTTCAAACATCCAACGGTAGAAATTGGTGAGTCCGGTTCCAGAACCTCACAAGCCTTTAGAAGACGCATAATATATTCACCGTAGTAGATTACATTCATTCTACCATTGTGGAAGCTTTAAAATTCTTCAATAATTAGATGGAGCCAGTTTACTTTAATGTTGCAAAAAATAGCATATAAAGCTTTAAAGTTGTTTTCATAGACAAGTTCATAACTCCCGATTCTTGGAGTTACGGTTTTCATTAGAGCGCGATGAATAATTCGTGCCTTTGGTCGTAAAGACATCGATTTTAGTTGATGCATATCATCCTCTAGAAACAAATGGCTTACGTTATCTCGAACTACCAAGTCACAGTCAATAGTGGCTAATTCCACACCATCATTTTCCGTTTGGAAAATATGAGCCATGCGGTCCAAAGAGAAAAAGACGGGTTTCCCACATACAAGGCTCTATACACAATCTTGTTGGTTTGGAACGTCTTAGTGACCCAAATTTAGGTTTGCATAGAATAATTTTACCATAATTTGGTTGATTTTGTGTTTGTTATCATCAATGTTAAACAACGACTCCAAATTGCTTCGTCGAGATAACTCTTGGATGCGATAAGGTGAAAAATCAAGGAATTTAACGAACGAACCTTCAAAAATCCTTGAGTCTTGCATCCGTCTCCACCTCTGAATTGCGGTGTCATCAAATATCCACCATTGAATTTGTTCGTTTGATGGAGGTTGAGATGATGAGGAAGCTTGTCCCTTTCGTTTAGGCGCCATTTAATTTTTAATTTTGAAGAAAAAAATGAATTTGTGGAGAGCCTAGGGTTTTGAAAACTTTGAAAATCTGAAGTGGTACTGGGGAGAGAAGGTAAAGTGAAAGATAAAAGGAGTGAAATAGGTAGGTAGAAGTTAAAAAGTAACTCGGATCTACGGCTCAGTCGACTGGCTTCAGGGCTTAAGTCGAATGAAGCTGAAGATTGAAATTTTTCAATCTTCTGGTCCAGTGGACTGAGGCTCTGAGACAGTCGACTGGCCTTTTATGTAAAAAAATCAACTTACTATGTCAGTCGACTGATCATCTGAGATAGTCGACTGACCTAGAAGTTTTTTGTAAAGATGAATTTTATTTTGATGTGGAATTTTAATATTTTCGATATGTGAAATGTTGATTAAGGTACTAGGAATAAATTTATTTGAAAAAGAAAAGTACATATGTAGAGAGTTTATTCGAAAAATACAATGAAAGATAATTAAAGCTATGATTATTTCGAGGGACTAGGCGTCTTGAATTCTTTCAGTTGCTTATGATGAACATTCGATGCTTCGTTGCGATCCCACGAATTCGGTGAGTATGGTGGTCGCGGTGGAGACGAAGTCGATAGTCGTCTGATAGGCGAAACAGCATTATCGTCTATCGGATGTGACGATGCCCCACAGAATTTCATAGCGATATGCTCAATGATTCCTATCCGTCTGGAGTTTATTTTTTTGTTCATAATACATTTCCGGTTGTAGCATCAGAGATTCTTGCTGATAATGGTGGAGACCATCTATCTTTTGCTTTGTATTCGGAGAAATATCGATCGTCTTCTTTCCCTTTTTCTTATCCGGAGTATATCCGGTGCGATAGACTGATAATGGTGATATTTTATGATCCGGAGTTTTTGGAGAGTTGTTTAAAGCAATTATTTTGGTAGAATCCGTTGAAGAGGAGGTTGACATTTTTAAAGAAAATAGTTGTGTATAAAAGCTTTTTACTTCAGAGAGAAAATCGAAAGATTGCCTTTTAGTTTGATTGCATAGACAAAGGAGTATGCATCTATTTATAGGCTTAGTTTAGGAAAAATAGGATATAATTTGGTGGATTATATTAATTATAGCCAAGAAATATGGTGAAACATTGGTTTTCTGTTGGCTGAGCTATTTTGTATAATTTTAATATTTATAAAATTAGTAATGTAGATTCTAAAATTAAATGTGACAAGTAATGTAGTATAAATTAATGTTACCATATAATAAGATGGCCATACTAGACTAGAAAACATTAATAGCTCATGTGGTTAAGACACTTGGGCTATGCACAACAGGTCATGGGTTCGAGTCTCAGCATGTTTAGAATATTGAATTTTTTGTAAAAAAATTTATTCTTGAGTTTTTAGTTAAAAAATTTATATTCTATTTATATATCTTTAATTGACATTATACCAAGCTCACGATGCAATTTTATAAACGTATTTTCTAATAGTGGTTTATTAAAAATACCGGCTAATTGATTTTCTGATGGTACGTAGTCCAGATTTATTACTTCTTTTTCTATATTATCACGTAAAAAATGATGTCTAATATCTGTATGTTTAGTTCTTGAGTGGTTTACTGGATTTTTAGATAGATTTATCACACTAGAATTATCGCAGTAAATTGTTGATTTTGATAGATTAATTCCAAAATCTTTAAGTGTCTGTTGCATATAAATTACTTGTGTGCAAGCTAGTGCCGCAGAAATATATTCTGCTTCACAAGTTGATAGTGAGACATAGTTGTGTTTCTTACTAAACCATGATATTAATGATTTACCAATGAAGTGAAATGTACCGCTTGTACTTTTTCTATATGTCCATGATCCGCCGAAATCAGCATCACTATATGATACTAACTCGAACGAACACTCTTTTGGATAGAAAAGTCTGAAGTTTGTAGTTTTACTAAGTAGCATAGTATGCGTTTTACGGCTCGTAAATTTGATTCTTTTGGGTCAGCTTGAAATCGTGCACATAGACACACACTCATCATAATATATGGTCTACTTGCTGTTAAATAAAGTAGAGATCCTATCATACTACGATATAGTTTTTGGTATACACTTTTGCCATTTTCATCTTTATCAAGATGTGTTGTTGTGCTCATAGGTGTTGGTTTGGCAGAAGTGTTTTCCATTCCAAAACGTTTGATAAGATTATTACAATATTTTTCTTGATTAATAAAAATTCCATTTGAAACTTGTTTTACTTGAAGTCCTAGAAAATATGATAATTCTCCCATATGGGACATTTCAAATTCTTTAGTCATTATTTCAGAAAACTCATTACATAATTCATTATTAGTTGATCCAAATATAATGCTGTCAACATATATTTGAACTATTAAGATATCATTCTTAGAATGTTTTATAAATAAAGTTTGATCTACTTTTCCTATTACGAATCCTGAGTCAATTAGATAGCTTTTAAGGCGTTCATACCAAGCACGTGGTGCTTGTTTTAAACCATATAAAGCTTTCTTAAGTTTATAGACATGATTTGGGTATTTTTCATGAATAAATAACTGAGGTTGTTCAACATAAACGTTTTCTTTAACAGAGCCATTTAAAAATGCACTTTTAACATCCATTTGATAAAGTTTAAAGTTATTAAAACATGCGTATGCCAAAAAAATTCGTATTGCTTCTAGTCTAGCGACTGGAGCAAATGTTTCTTCGTAGTCTATTCCTTCTTCCTGGTTATATCCTTGTGCTCCTAGTCTTGCTTTGTTTCTAGTTATATTTCCTAATTCATCTGCTTTATTTTTATAAACCCATTTAGTTCCTATAACAGTCTAATCATTCGGTCGGGGTACTAGTTCCCAAACTTCATTTCGTTCAAACTGATTGAGTTCTTCTTGCATAGCAATAATCCAATTTTCATCGGATGATGCTTCCTTAGTATTTTTAGGTTCTATAGTAGAGAGAAAAGCTACATTACCCATTAAATTTAGTTGATTTCTAGTTCGAACATTTGAATTTATTTCTCCAATTATATTTTCTGTAGGATGATTTCATAAAATTCTTCGAGGAGATCTTGTTATATTTGTAATATCTCTATTATTAACAATGTTTTCATCTTCTCTAAGATTATAAATAATATCGTCATCATCTCTTGAATCGTTTATTATTATATTTGTTTTATTATTATTAAGCAAATCATTTTCATTATTTGTTTTAGAGTTCTCATCAAAAGATACATGGAGGGACTCTTCGATAGTATTAGTTCGTTTATTATAAATTCGATAAGCTTTGCTTCGATTCGAATATCCAAGAAATATACCTTCGTCACATTTTGAATCAAATTTGCCAAGCTGATCTTTGGTATTTAATATAAAACATTTTGATCCAAATATTTTAAAATAGGATATGTTTGGTTTTCTACCGTTAAAAAGTTCATAAGGAATATTCTTGGTGAGAGGTCTAATAGAAACACGATTCAAAACATAACAGGCAGTTGCAACAGCTTCAGCCCAAAAATGTTTTGGTAATGTGCTTTCATTTAGTAAAGTTCTTGCACATTCTTGCAGAATTCGATTCTTTCGTTCTACAACTCCATTTTATTGTGGAGTTCTAGGAAACGAAAAGTTATGAAATATTCCTTTCTTCTTACAATAGTTATCAAACTGTATGTTTTCAAATTCTCCTCCGTGATCACTTCTAATATTTTTAATTCTAATACCTTTTAAATTTTGTATTTGTTTAACAAAAGTTTTGAAATTTTCAAAGGTATCACTTTTATTTTTCATAAAGATAGTCCATGTATATCTATAAAAATCATCAATTATTACAAATACGTATTTATTATGATTTATGGATTGAATTTGGGTAGGGCCAAATAAATCCATATGAAGTAACTCGAGTGGTTGTAATGTCGAAATAACTTTCTTAGATTTAAATGAAAATTTAGTTAATTTACCTAATTGACATGATTCACATATATTATTTACTTTAAAATTCATATTCGGTAGTCCTTTTACAAGATTATTTTTAGAAATTTTATTTATATTTTTGAAATTGATATGACAAAATCATTTGTGCCATATCCAAGGATCATTTTCTTTAGCTATTAAACACATATCGGAATTATGATTAACTTTCATATTCAAAACGTATATATTTTTATCTCTATTTCCTTCGAAAATAAGATTTTGATTTTGATCAAGAATACTACATTTATTTTCAGAAAATGATATTTTAAAACTTTTATCGCATAATTGACTTATACTTAATAGATTATGTTTTAGATTCTTAACTAATAAAACATTTGTGATAAGAGATAAATTAGATGTACCGTAATTGCTCACATCGCCTTTGCCAATGATATAGCCCTTGGAATTATCTCCAAAAGTGACAGAACCTCCATCTGAGTATGTAATATTCATCAGCATATCTTTGTCTCATGTCATATGTTTTGAGCAACCACTGTCGAGTATCCATTTTCCTCTTTTCTTTAGTGGGACCTGCGAAAAATATGAGATAATGTTGGTACCCACCTTTTTAATAGGGTCCTAAGAGTTAGGTCTTAGGAGTATCCCTTTTATAAATATAATTTTTATTATTATGAACATCTTCTATAAATGAACTAATATACTTTTTCCTTATTAATTTGTTATTAGTTTTAGGTACCCATATATTTATAGTTTTAGAAACTAATCTATTTGAATATGTGGATGTTTTATCATACTTAACTTTATTTAAATCACTAGATTGTAAATCCTTGACTTTCTTCTTATATCCTAAACCATTTTTATTACTAACAGATTGTGAATTCTCAATAATTCTAGATAGATTTTCTCTTCCTTTATTGAAATTTGAAACATTTTTAGTGATTCCATCTAGTTTGGTCTTTAGACTTGAATTTTCTAGTTCAACCATTTTAATATTAGTTTTTAAAACATGATTTTCAGAAACATGACTATCATTCTTTTCTTTTTGAGTTTTAATTTCTTGACTCAATAATATAAGTTAAGAATTAACATTTGAAAGGGATTCTTGAGTTTTCTCAAGTTCTTCTTCCAATATTTTCTTCTCGTCTTTAAGCATATCTCTTTCGAATTCTGCCTTGTTTTGATTTTCTACAGCCTCTTTATATTTTATTTTGAGACTTTTTAAAGTATTTAATAATTCAGAATTTATTTCTATCATATCATCAAAAGTAAAATCACTAACCTCATTAGCTTTAGCCATAAAACATACGTTAGCTTGTTCATTATCGTTGTCACTTTCACTTTCAGAAGAAGAAGAGGAATCTGAATCATCCCATCTAACTGAAAAGGCTTTTCTTTTGAATTTGTCCTTCCTTTTATTTCGATATTCTTTCTATTGATCTGGACAGTCCTTCTGCTTATGCCCCTTTTTGTGACAGTTAAAGCACTCCATAACTGATAAAGACAGTGGTTTATTGCTGTTTCAGTTTCTCTTGCCATTATTTCTGTTTCCTTTTCTATATTTCAAGAATTTCTTGAAGTTCTTGGCAATAAAGGCTAAGTCATCTTTGTCTGAATCCGATTCTTCTTGTTCTGCATGGAATGCTATATTCATTTTTTCTTGAGCCTGAACTCGTTTAGCCTGCAAATTCACTTCATAGGAATTAGATTTCCTATTAACTCTTCCGAAGTTATTTTGGAAATATCATTCGCTTCTTCAATAGCGAGAACTTTTTCTTTCCCATTCTTCCGCTAAAGAGTTAAGGATTTTGGAAACAATATCAAAGTCTGAGTATTTTTCTCCTAGTCCTACTAATGAATGGTAGATATCCTGAAATCTTGAATACATATCATTTATAGATTCATTTTCTTTCATCCTAAAGTTTTGAAACTGACTTTTGAGCATGGATATTTTGATTTGTTTGACCTTGTTAGTTCCTTCGTGAGTAACTTTGAGTGTACGCCATATTTCATATGCAGTATTGCACATGCTAACACGGTTAAACTCATTTTTATCTAAAGCACAAAACAACATATTCATGGATTTTGCATTTGCTGTGGCATCTAGTTTTTGTGTATTTGACAAAGTAGAATACTCTTTAGTAGGAATAGTATATTCTGACTGAGTTATAATCCATGAATCAAAACCATTTGCTTGCATATATATTCTCATTCGTGTTGCCCAATAGTTATAATTTATGCCATTAAATAGAGGTGGACATGCAGTGGATTGTCCTTCAATGAAGCTAGTGTTAATGCTAGTGCTAGTGCTAGTGTTAGTGTCCATATTATTAGATTATCAGCTAATTGTGTTACGGTTATATGATGACCTTGCTCCGATACCAAATGAAAGTGTGCTATGGATCGTGTAATATGGATATATGATAATACAGAGTATAATGATGATAGCTATACGGTAAATAGTGTGGAATATAAAAGAAGTATAGTAAAAATGACACCAGAGATTTTTATACTGGTTCGGAGCACCGTCCTACGTCCAGTCCAAGACTCCTTCTGGAATTTCACCAATAACCCTCACTTAACCCGTAGGAACATGTATGTACAACCTTTGAGCAGCCGAACAAGGACCTGAGCAGCAGAACAGGATTTCGCCTCAGCAGCCGAAGAGGACTTCACCCGTCTGAGCAGCAGAACAGGACTTCAACAAATACAAAAATACTTTTGACTTTGTGTGTTCTTAATAACAC
Source organism: Allium fistulosum (assembly GCA_030737815.1). Taxonomy (NCBI): domain Eukaryota; kingdom Viridiplantae; phylum Streptophyta; class Magnoliopsida; order Asparagales; family Amaryllidaceae; genus Allium; species Allium fistulosum. The sequence goes on from CM060908.1 coordinate 915,803,829, forward strand.
GAATTTGTCGCTTGTAGTACACCCTTCCTATAATCTTCTCCTCGAGTATAAATTTATATATTTGAAGTATATGAAGAATAGAAAGGTCTAGTATTGATTTAATGCAGAATATTTGAAAGTGTATTTCAAATAGATAGACAAGCAAAGATAAGAGAATTAGATTATGATTCGGTGATTTGAAATGAAGTTGAAGTATGTATTTATAAAGATTAGAAAGCAGTGACTGTTGGTGAAGAGCTTCGATCGAAGTGTTGTGTCTGAATCTTTTCGTTTAGAGGTTCGCAACTCTTCACAATAAGTCGTGTCTTTTCGAAAAGTGACTGTTATAGAAATTCAGTCAACTGAGCCTCTGGGTCAGTCGATTGAATATTCAAAGTAAATTTTAAATTTAAATTCGTATATTTATGTAACTGTGCATGCTGCACAAAATACCCAGTGTCAGTCGATTGTCTTCAGGTGGTCAGTCGACTGACCTGGTTATTTTTGTACAGTTTGAACGATTACGTAGATATATTTATTTCTATAACTCTAAATCACTTTAATAATTTAAATGTGTGCTTATATATGTATAAAATATTTAGTCAATATAATGATTAAATATATAAGCTAGTGTAGACATAATCGAGGAGAGATTTTAACAAATAAGGACCTAAGACTTAAAAAAAAACCATAGTTGATGCACCGGTTTTTAAAGTCTTGTCTCCTTGTCTCTTTTTGTCATAGTGGTAGCTTCGTGTCATTAATCAAAACCAAGTATCAACAGTAAGGATTTATGCCTCGATCAGGGAATGGGTAGAAGAGCTGGTACTTTCGATTAGGAGTTTTACTAGGGGCCCGAACCTCCTTATAGCATTAAAATGTTAGTAATATCTTTAGATTTTACAACACCAACTTAATTTTTAGTAGTAATCACGTTGTTGTATTCTTACATAATTATGAATTAGAAAATTTAATGAGTATTAAATTGATGTTTATGTAGTAATTGTGTTATTTAGTGCTTACATAATTATGAAGGGTAAATCAGAGGATGAGATATTAGGGGTAACCTCTCCAAATCCTGAGTTTGAAAGAATTATGGCAGAAGTGAGTAATAAAACGCAAAATGATAGAAAGAAAAACAAGGCTACACTTAACGGTGTGACTCCCACAGTGAGAACTAGGAGTCAAACCAACCCCAAGTAATGTCAGTCTTATGTTGGAATGTGCGAGGCCTTAACTAGGCCTCTCGGGTATTACAGGTGAAAAATATGATAGCTATGCATAAACCTTTTATTTTTTGCTTGGTGGATAATAAATTGAGAACAACTAAACTGCAAAACTTCATAGATTCTTGGGGTAAACAATGGTGCTGTTTCAATAATCTTGAATTCCATCACAAATGCAGAATACTGATTATGATAAATACAGAGTATTGGAACAGTTATGTCATTTCAGCTAGTAAACAACATATCACTTGTATGTTAAATAATGTTGCAGGGGCTCAATGCATCATTACTGTCATTTATGCTTTAAATGTTGAAGCAGATAGAGTACCATTGTGGAGGAAACTTATCACAGAAGCTAATACATTTAATATCCCATGGTGTTTGATAGGAGACTTCAATTGCATTCGATACATAAATGAGAAAAGAGGAGGAAGGGATATTACTCTTAAACAGGTTCAGGAGTTAATAATTTTGTTCTGTCCTCTGGTATTAATGAAGTGAATATTACAGGAGTTAACTCCACTTGGAGATCAGGTCCGGATAGAAACATAGCAACCAGAATAGATAGGTTGTTTTGTAATATTGAATGGATGGAAATCTATACACATTCCTATGCCCAATTTCTGGAATTATCAACTAGTGACCATGTTCCTAGCTTATTTCATTTTAATAAAGTGCAGGAATTTTCTGGGCCTAAGCCATTTAAATTTATGAACCATTGGGTTAAATGCGAAGGATATCTAGAAGTGGTTCAACAAGCTTTTCAATTCTCTGAAGGTAAACAATTGTATAATCTTATACAAATGCAAAAGAGAACTAAAAAAGCTTTGAAGGAATGGAGCTTTGGGGAAAATAATTTAAAACAGCAAGCAGATAAGTGCAGGAATGAAGTTAATGCAGCATTACTTGAATTGGAGATAAATCATACTACTCTTAATGCCCAAATTCTAGACATTGCACAAGCTAAACTTGTCAAATGTATGGATTTATTATCAGTCGACATCAAACAGAAAACTAAATGTCACTGGCTCAAATGGGATGACAGCTGCTCAAAAATTTTCTATGCAAAGCAAACAACAAGGAAATTTTTGAACAACTTTCAAAATGTCCTTAATGACAAGGGCAAATTGGTTAAGACTCAAAAGGAGGTGGAATATGATGCAGTCAACTATTTCATTAAAATATATAATAAAGAAGGCTTATCCAGCACATTCCCATATATTACTCCAAAGAAAAAGATAAATGAATGGGGGAAGAATTTTCTAAATGCTGAATTTACTGTTGAAGAGGTTAAGAGAGCAGTGTTTAGTGTTCATAACGACACAGCCTCGGGTCCTGATGGGTTTAACTCTAAATTTTACAAAATGCACTGGGAGGATTTAAAAAGTTCAATTGTCAATGCAGTACAATCTTCCTTCGATAATGGCAGGATTGTTAGAGAAATAAACCACACAATTATTTCTCTCATCCCTAAGGTTCCTAAACCTGAATCTATGGTAGACTACAGACCCATAGCATGTTGTAACATGCTATTTAAGATCATTTCTAAAACTTTGTGTGAAAGAATGAAATATGTGCTTGGGGAACTGATTTCAGAAAATCAAACAGCTTTTCTACCGGGTAGACACATAAATGATGGTATTATTATTGCCCATGAACACATTAGAAACTTCAACAAAATTGGCAGCAATAAAATGTGCATCAAAGTGGATCTCAGGAAGGCATATGATTCGGTTAACAGGGAATTTATCATTCACATGATGAGAGCTATGGATTTTCCTTTCAAATGGATAAAAATAATAGAAGAACTTATCTCAACCCCAAGTTTTTCAATTGCTATTAATGGATATCATAAAGGTTATTTCAAAAGCTCTAATGGATTAAGACAAGGTGACCCTCTATCCCCATATTTATTTACAATTTGTATGGAATATTTCACTATACTCATGGATCTGAAAGAAAATAATGGCAAAATAGAGCCCATTGTCAAAAATAACCTAAGTATTACCCACTTATTATATGCTGATGGCCTCTTAGTATTTGTTCAAGCTACTGAAAAAGGAGCCAAGTCAGTGAGGAACTGTTTTAGAAAACTGAAACAGGCCACAGGGTTAGAAACGAACAGCATGAAAACCCAAGTCTTTTTTAATAAATATTGCAACAATAAGGAGCAAATTCTAAACATACTTGGTATCACTGAGGGTTTATTACCAGTTAGATACTTGGGTCTGCCATTATCTGTCATATATATCAAACAAGGAAATTGCAAGCAGCTGCTAGATAAAATACTTAAAAAGGTGAAGGGTTGGGAAAGCAAATTTCTTACTTTACCAGGCAGAGTAGAGCTAATTAAATCTGTAATATACCCAATGGTTAGTTTTTGGATGCAATGCTTAATGTTTCCTAGTTTGACCATCCACAAAATTAATCAAATCTGTAAAAATTTCATTTGGAAGGGGAAGAAAAGTAAAATACCTTGGGATACAATTACAAATCTGAAAACTGAGGGTGGTATGGGACTTAAAAAACTTTCAGACATCAACACTACTTACTGCATCAAAAGGATATGGGATACTCGTAACAACTCTTCTTTCAGTGCAAAGTGGTTAAACAACAAGTATGCACACAATGAGACTCTATGGGAATCAAATGTGAATAAGAATCATTCATGCACTTGGAATAAGATGCTTTATCACAGGAAAAATGCTCAGAGATTAATAGACAGGAAAATAGTGGAAGGTAAATCTACTAGCTTATGGTTTGCACCATGGGTCAATGGCTCAACGTTATTAGAAAAACTAGGACATGACACATTATCATATACTAGAGGCCACAGCCAAAAGGTGGAGACGATTTTGATTAATCAAACTTGGAGACCTGATAATATTTCCTACTTAAGGAATATTGGTGACGAAATAAAGCAAATTAAAGTTCATAGCAATAGGACAGCAGACTATTGGTGTTGTACTGCTAACAAAAAAGGGATATTTCATTTTCAAGATGTCTAGAATAATATCAGAATTCTTCAACAAACCTGCAATGTTCATCACATTATTTGGAATAACATTTCTTTGCCAAAAATGAATGTCTGTCTTTATAGAGCTTTTCACAACTACTTGCCTACTAAAGATAAACTTTGCATTCAAGGTATTACTTTAGATGATTTATGTGTTCTATGCAATAAATATTTGGAGACTACTAAACACTTTTTCTTTGAGTGTGAGTTTTCTAACTATGTTTGGAAATGGACTAGAACAATGATTGGAGACCCTATTGTACCAATTCATACCATCCCAACCCTTACTGGTGCTATACAATACATTTCCCTAAATCATAAATCCAATGGAATTATCAAAGATGTCATAACTGCTGCGTTATCTTCTTCGATATGGTTTATATGGAGATGTAGAAATGTAAAAAAATTCAACAATGAAGTTAATGACAAATTTGCAGTTTGCCGGAACATCAAAAAGCAAGTCAAAGATTTGATCTGTATTAGATCTAAACATGATAGCACTGGAACGAACTACATAGACGATATTATGGAAAGATGGGATATACTTATTCGCAAAAGAGAAAACCAAACCCAAACCCGTAACCATACCTGTTCACCAACCCTTGACTTACCCACCGCCGTAACATCTTCAAGGTACATGATTGACAGAGTAGGAGAAGAAGCCGCAAGAGCTGAAGAGCCCACTAGCACCGTTAGAGACAACACTCAGGATGAAGGAGGAGTTTCTACTACTCGCCGCACCTTTGAGCCGCCATGAATTTCTAAGAAGTAGGTCAATCCGATGTTTTAGGGGGGATTGTTTGGGTCAACTGATTTCTTTGTTTTTGCGGGCTGTTGTTGGGCCTAGTTTTACTGTATAGGTTATACCCTTTTGTTTGTTATAATGTTACATTATTATCAATAAAGTTTGAAATTCATTCCAAAAAAAATTTATGAAGGGTGTAATTTAACTATTTTTTAAATTAGCTAAGTAAATCAATCCAATTTCAATATATTCAACCCATAATTCTAGAAATAAAGTAGTGAAAGTAAAGACACAAAAATTTACATGGTTTGGATATTAAGGAACTTGTAACATCCCGGAGAAATATTAATAACTTTCATTCAATTATAGGGATTATTTAAATATTTGAATTGTGAATTAAATATTAATTAAATGGAACTCATTTTGTAAATTTATTTACAATAAGAAATTGTTCGAATAAAAACAAGAAGATCATTTATTAATAAAATGACTTGATTTTTATTTACATATTTTTATTTCAATTTATAGGATTTTTCCATAATTTTTAAATTGGAAAATATTTAAATTATCATTTGCCGTATTTCTGGCAAACGATGTATTTTTGAAACTTTACAAAATGAGATAACCAGTGTATTTTATTATTATTTTGTGATCGTATCACATGTCTATGTGCGATTGTATTTTTGTTTTGTCATTCGCAGTTCATACGTGAGCGAAATTCTATGTAGCGACATGCCGGAAATTGTAGAATAAACCAAACTCTATACTCACAAAATTAACATTGCCGACTTTTCCTTATTCCCCTTTCTCTTTTCTTTTTATCAATCTCTGTAAACAAGAAAAATAAAGCCTCCTCTTTTAAATTCAAAATCAAATGAATTACTCAACGAAAAATTATGAAATTAGTTTCGTAAGTTTGTATTGGAGATATCTTTGAATCCATGTGTGGTTTGTGGCATGCAGTTGTTATTGGCAATGCTCGACATCAGCTTGGCCGAACTAGGGTTTAACCTTGGTTGAGCTAGCGAAGGAGTTAGGCGTTTTGGGGTGTATCGTTGTTTTTCTCTTGGAGTTGTGCATCGGTTATGGAAGTTTGAAGAAGTGCGGTCGAGATTTGCAAAGTCGAAGTGTATACGTAGTAAATAGGTCGCCACAAAACACTTCGAAATACACATTCATATGTGTGATTTACAGGGGACTTTTGTAGAGAGACCCTATGGGTTTCTCGCCAATATTGATTTACTTATATTCTTATGTTACCTATATTGATGTTCGGTTGAAATATTTGTGACATACTAGTTTGATTTGTGTAAGTGTCATTATAGCAATTATCGCTATACCGTTACTTATAAAATATCATCTCCTTAAACCTTTGTGTGTGTTGAACTTGTGCTTGTATTTTTACAAAATAAATGCTTGGTCGTGGTTTTGCACTTTGAAAGTTGGTTAGACCATATTTTCAAGTATTTTTGAGAATTTTGAAATATAGGATAAGTGTTGTTTAAAATTTATAAAAGGAGTTATAAATTTGATTAATTATCTTTCGGGATAATTAATGTTGTTTTAAATTTATAAAAGACTATAAATTTGATTGATTATCTTTCGGGATAATTAATGTTGTTTTAAATTTTAAAAAGATTATAAATTTGATTAATTATCTTTCGAGATAATTAATGTTGTTTTAAATTTATAAAAATATTATAAATTTTATTAATTATCTTTTGGGATAGTTGGTATTGTTTTAAATTTATAAAAAGATTATAAATTTGATTGACTATCTTTTGGGATAACTGATGTTGTTTTAAATATATATAAAAATACTATAAATTTGATTAATTATCCTTCTAGATAATTAGTATTGTTTTAATTTATTAAAAAAATTATAAGTTTGATCGATTTTCTTTCAGGATAATTAATGTGGTTTTAAATTTAAAAAAGAGTTATACCAATTATCTTTCAAAATGATCGACATTGTTTTGAATTTATAAAAGTATCTTAAATTGATTTATTATCTTTTAGAATAATAATGTTGCTTTAAAGTTATAAATGAAAAGATCCGTGAAAAGGAAGGTTTTATAGGAAAATCTAAGTGTAATTAGTTTTGGATTTATAGTAAATAATGTTTTAATGGCATTTGTTTCTTACCCTTCTTTTTAATACACATAGAAATATAATTTTCTCTTTAAAAAGAATATATTAAAGAGTATCTTTAAAGTGTTTTACAAAAAAATTTGCTATGAAAATCGAGCCACAAGTGTGAGTCAAATGTTTTAAGAGATTTAATTTCCATTTATGATTATTTTTATTTTCGATAGTTGATTTATTGACTATCAATTTTGATACTTTTTGTGTTTTGTCAATCTAAGATGATTTGTTGCTCGTTTGAGTGTTGATATCCTTTGTTGAAAATGACAAACCAAAGAGCGAGTGGAAGTCAAGCTATGTGGGGTTGCTTCCATTAGGGTATATTTACATTTATTCTAGATTGGATTCGATGGTATGCACATGGAGATGTGAAATACTCAGGTTTTAGGTAAGGTTGGTAGGATCTGGCTTGGACATATCCGAGAGCCAGCGTAGTTCTTAAATATATTTTCTAGAGGTATAGTTTCAGTAAGGGAGGTGCACCCTCCTAGTCATTGTTGGAAATTTCTCTTCCCTTGTTTTTAATTCAAACATTTGACCAGTTTTCTTAATTGCATTGAGAAGTATCTAGAGCTCTTTTAGATGTTTAATTATTTATGTTCATTTCTTAAGTTTGGATTTAGATCTTGTTTATGCCCATTCTTTCAAGTTCGGGTTTTGTTCTAATTCTTTCGATTCATTCATGTATAGATATTATTCTTATGAGGTAAAACCTATTCTGTGTTTAGCGGAATGGTCCCACAGATTATTATATATTCACAATATATCTTGAGCTTTCTCACGCTTGTTGTCCAGACTGATCCGGGTGTTATTTTATTACAATGCTCGGGTCAGACCAAGTTTTTTTTCAAGTTGTCATTGGTAGGACATGAAGCTCATAGAGCAGAGTTGCATGTTCACCTGCAGTAGTATTTTTATTTTCCACTATATTATTATGTATACCCATCAGCAATTATAGGATTAGGAAGTTATAACTGTCCAAACTGATGAAGTTTTATTTTAACTCTGATACACCTTGTATTTTAGAGTGACGTTTTTTACTGTCTTTGTTATGTTATATGTGATCATTCCACTGTGAGATTCTATTTTCCCCTGTTCTTTTTTTTTTCTTTTTTCTTTTTACCCTAAAAATCTGCCTTTTCGGTACTTGGATGCTTGGCATTCAAATATCATGGACGTACTAAGTGCCTACTTTCTAGGGTCGAAAAGGCAGGTCGTTACAGAATCCACAGATCCAAATCTCTTTCTTAAGATTGTTTCCTTGCTTAGTACAATAATGGAATTTAATAGAGACTTTTGTTAACGGTAAAAATGGCATAATACCCAAATATGACCCGTCGTTGAGTTGGATCTAGTAGAAACGCCAAGAAAATGCAGAAAAGCAAAGAAAAGTAAAGAGATACAAGATTTTTATAGAGGTTCGGTAGTCTTTGGCCTACGTCCACTTTATATTTTTATTGATTATAAGTTTTGTGGAGATTTAGAGTCATTGGAAGAAGTGATTGACAGGTTCTTAGCCTAGAACTGCCAATAGTACCGCCCAAGTGACTACTATAGGGGAGAGATATAAGATGAAGATGGAGCAGGGTCCAAAATCCCTTTTTGGTTGCTATAAGTCTGGTATTTATAGAGAAACTGCTCTATTTGCATAAGGGTCTGCTTAATTCGAAGTCCAGAAGCAAGCCCAGAGATACACAAGTGAGCACGCCGGCCCAAACAACGTTAAAGTCCTCTTAGTACTGAGAGGTTTCTCTCGATACTAAGAGCTTTCTCTTGGTGAAAACTTATAGTTTTTACTTGTCTTGCTCTTCTATCTGCTACTTAATGTATTCCAAATTCGTTTCCATGAAGATCAGGTTCTTTCCGGTGATTTACTATATATTGCTTATTTTTCTTTACTCTCTTTGCTTCCTTCTCATCAATCCCGGAAGATGCTTGTTTAATTTCTGAGAAAAGCACTTGACGACGACTGGTTAAAGGAATATATGAAGTGTACAAGTTAATAAGGGCTCAGATGAGAAGAGACCTCTTGGTACCAAGAGGTTCCTCTTGTATCGAGAGCTCTACTTGGCTTAATTTCCAATGAAAATTCTCGAACTCCATTCTCTTTCCCTTTTGATTATATTCCTAAGTTCTTGAGTCGTTTTGTCTTCGTTTTGACACTCTAACTTCCGGTTGAAATATGCTTGGTTAAAAACACGATTAACACTTGTTCCCCAGAGTATGCTTTCGTTGAAAACAAAATATGCTCTTGATTAAGGCAAATTTTTACTTGCAATCTCTTGGCTTTGGTTTGTTATTCAAGAATTACGCCGAAGTAATGCTTTTCATCCTATAGACATTCCTTTAACTGCTTTTCATAGTTAACACTCGGTTCTTCGTGCTATGGACAAGATCTATGCTCCAAAGATCGTGCTACACCTTAGTTAAGCTTTTACTTTCCTTCTTTGAGTTCCTCGTGAAATTTTTGGCTAAAAGTACCTCTTGGTACCAAGAGGTCTCTCTCGACACCAAAAGTTGTCGTTACCTCTGAGAACTATAAATTTAACACATAGGAATTTTTCACCTTTTACTCCCATGCGTGCTTCTGAGAGCTTTCTACCGACTCCTTTCTTTATGCCCATTTGATTGTGGCCGTTAATCTCCACTTGCCCCCAACCTAAACCATCCATCACCGGTTCGAGTTAGCCGCCGCTGACCATCACTTGCCCCCTCTTCTTCCCAAAGCACTCGAATCGAGCTGTTTCCAGCTCTTCCCACTGACTCTTTCTTCTAATGCAAGAACCAGATCATCTAAGTTTGGCGACACTTGATTGAAATGGTAATGGTGTTGGTGGCGATGATTTCTGTTGCTCTTCATGGGAGTTGGACGAAGCTAGGGTTTAATTATCTGAAACATGAGCTCGGGTCTTCGAATTCCAAACTTGCTTCGATTGATTTGTAACATTCCCCATTTTGACGCCTTAAACTAACCACTATAGTTGCTGCCATCATCTATATTAATTTTCGATGACAAAATGGGGATATGTTAATTATATCAATAACGTCAAAAGCACAAGAATATGAAATTTTCTTAAACCAATTTCAAACAAACTTTCTCATTTCATTTCAAAGATAATATTTCATATTCATTACATAATCTCAAACATTGCCCAAGCTTAGATAAAATATAATTATTACAAATTACTCCAAGAGCGACATATGAAGATGCTCCCTTGGTTGATCAGAGTCTACTACTAGGCAGTTATAACATCTACCATTACATACATTCCACAAAATGAAATTTCAACATAGCGCATAATATATATATATATATATATATGTTCCTCCATAGCTAAATTTGCCTCATGCAAATCTCCAGAAACTTTATTCATCCAACCTAAATAGCCTATAAACCCTTACTCCCGACCTACTTAAATCAAATTTTGAGCACCCGAGAGTTTAAGGGGAAAACATAAGCTTCGAGTTAGACAAAAAGCTTGGTATGAATAATAATATGTCATCTCAGTTTATAGATATTTAGTGATACCACGCACTGAGCGAAAATGGGTTTTCCCCTCACTAATATCTCTTTAATAATATATCATTTGCAAAATAACTCCTGCAACCACAATGGTTAAAGTAGAGAATATAAAAAATAATGTGCATGCATGCAGCATGTGTAATCATGACCAATCCGTCTAAATCAATGGACTATCTATCCCAATATCATAGTTTTCTTGGGGTAAGTACAAACCTATGGCTGACTCGGGCCTACCAGATATATCAAATTCTCTAACATATTGTTAGAAGACAACTGAACGGTCTTTCCGAAACTTACTATTTCTAGGGTCATTCTGATCCTAATGGTTTTGTGGGCTCACCACTATCCTATCTCATCTTAGTGCAATCCTCTCTATGTAAACCTACTCATGGTCTTACACGTAACAATGCCCTGAGCACTGGAATTATGGACTAATATCGGCTAGGGGTTGACAGCTGAAGTATAGAGCTCTACCCTACACCAGTCCTACCTGGTTTTCCTATTTCTGTGTCAATTCATCCTATCACAATTTATCTAAAGGTGATAAGAACGCTAATCTCTTTAGTAAAATTCTGGGTTAAATACCCTTTTATTTCCATGAAAATATATATCTTTATAAATGATTTAACTCTTGAAATCATACTTTAAAACAAGGACAATTATAGCTCTTTACCTTATTCAAAATCTTTATGTCATGATATATGCTTTTATCCAACAACATTGATGAATCTCGAAATTAATTGGAGGTCTTCGCTCCTCAAAACATGGCCATAAGGCTAAAACAATAAACCTTGTATATTGATAAAGCTCGGCGTTGGTATCGCCTTTAGGGTCATCGCCCTTCTTTAAAATAAAAATATGTTAACGTCTTTCATTTATAAAACATAAGGCTATACAGTCGAAGTTAACCATGTCATATAGCATGGTACTGAATCTCATTAGTTTGCATAGTGTAAAGCTTCATAAGGTAAGTGTCAACATTGATGGATATTGGCATCAATGCCCTAAATAAGCGGTGTCACTATGGCCATCACAAACGCGATCTCATTGGAGGCGAAGTAAAAACATGCGGCAAGATTAAAGTCGAAGTTGATAAAGTGCGGCATTATATCACCAGAGCTAAAAGACTTGGCATCATTGCCTTTCGAAGTCATTAATGAAAATATATGGCATAGTTGCCTTTCAGAGTTGTTATCAAAACATGCAAAGTCATTATTGCGAACATGCGGGAATGCTCACGTCGAAGTTCATGATGTCGACCTTGATGATATGCTTCGCACTTCAACCAAGGCCAATTCATTTCATACTAACCGAAGTGATATCCTATGCATCTCACTTGGTTGATGTCGAAGATCATGTATGCGGCATCACGAACAGTGGCGTGGCAAGGCCGTAATTAATAAGGAAACTATTTTTATTGGTAATAAAAGTAATTTTCTTCACCAACTCCAAATGTTTGTCAAATTGTTATTGGTTAACAAAAACTTTGTCAAATTTCATTCCCAGAAAACTGCTATAGAGCAGAATTTTCATTTCCAAAATAATTTGCAAACAGTGCATTTTATATTAATATATTTTTTGAGAAAAATGTGTGATCCTCTACGAATAGAGGAGAGCACACATGTGAATATATATATCACGGACATAAGGTGCTGCCAACATGCCTGGCAGGTAACAAAAACTAAATACATATATCAAAGCTCAGGTACTCCTAAGATGAGTTCCGGCAAGGCCACCACCCATCACACCCCGATATCAAGCTCCGGCATGGCCACCGCCCGATATTAAGGTGTTAGAAGAACCTAAAAACTAAAGAAAAATCAAAACTACTGGATGACGTCACAAACTAATAAGGAAGCTCCAAACATCTGGATCAGAAGGGGTGAATAAGCATCTACTCTGAAGTGGATCTGCTGAAAATAGAAACCACTCTGAAGGCTTTGAATAAAAGGAAGGAGTGCCAAACTAAAGAATAGATCCTCCTGGAAAAAGTACCCCATAATGAAGATAGAAGTATCCTATATTTGAGGAGAAACAGCTAGTAGTCCTGGATGAAGAAACTCTGCTCTGATGACCTCTCTACAATCTGATATCCTGTAATCTGAAGACATGAGTACCTGCGAAAAGAACCTGATATCCTATCTCCCATACCTGTATCTGAAAAATGACTAAGGAAAAAAAATTAGAATGATACATATATATGTATATTTATATAATTAATATACATATATATGTATTTAGAAGGTAGGAAATAAAAACCTAACTAAGACTATCTGGACAATAACAAAATAATTAAATTACCTATAAACTAATACCAAATAGAGACTAGTACAAAAGTTGAGACAGATCTATCTTATGAACCTTTAATCATAAGTAAGTTATGATTAAAAGTGTAATCATCATTTAAGTTTGAGAAAATATTAATAATACTATTATTAATTTTATATTAATAATTTAATTTAATAATTAAGCTTTTCTAGCTCAAATAATTCATATTAAATTATAAACGTTTGGGAAAAATCCCCAAAAATTGCAATAAATTAAATTTAACATTTTCTTTAACATATAAAAATTTTGGGTCCAAATACTTTAATAAATTATTTTTAATAATTAAAATCCAAAATAATCCATTTTCTCAACTAAGAAAATTTATAATAAATTCATGCTTGCTTGGAAATTTATGAAATTAAAAACCCACTTCTAAAATAACATTTCTATCATCGAATCAAAATCTCAAGTCATTTGAGTATCATATCATATAATAGGTTATATCACTTAAACCTACTAACTAATTTCATAATAAATTCAAACATTCATCAATAAGCATATAATCATTCAAACTATCATAACATGGTATAATATAAGCAAAAGATTCGGGTTTTATTCTTAAAACTGAAAGTAATAATTAAAACTTGAGATGCATAACTATTATTCACCTTGATTTGATTAGGGAGATTTAAGATCTGAATTTAGAGTTCATTTCCCTTAAGCTTTCCTTTAGATCCCTAGCTTTATCTTCATTTTGAATCTCTTGTAACGGCCGAACTTAGTTTTAGTTTAGGTTTGTTTAAATGAAAGTGAGGGAGGAATGAAAGTGAGGGAGGAATGAAAATGAGAGAGTATGTACTAAGTAATTATGCCCCTTTCATATTTTTACCTCAACATATATCCTCTATCTTACTAGTGTTCTAATAAGCCTTATTAATTCATTCATTAAAACATGGCCTATTTAATTATCAAATCCCAATCTCCTCATCTTTCTACAATATTTTATATAATTTACCGAATTAAAAATCCCAAATAATGTTAATCAAAATTAGGATTGTTAAACGATCCTAGTCGGGACTTAACCGATTTAATGTCGCCGTACGAATGCCAATAGGACGGTTCTCTTTTCAACGGTCTTGTTGGATGAGTTCTATCATTCGAAAAATTCCATTACCCGGTATCTCTATCATCTGAATAACTTCATTGCATTGCATTTCCTATGTACATGTAAAAGGAAAGCTTCCGCATCACTCCGGACAGCGGTTCCATTATCGATTATTTATTGGTAACGGGTAAGATCCGATGTACGGTTCCATAATGTGGTATGCCTTGATTTTCTAGCATGAGCAAGCTATCTACATAGGATGGTATGTTCGTCGTGTAAAGGACTCGAGACTCATACTGTATATATTAACACTTTCGCTTACCCGATCAACGCTCGTAATCCGATTAGTCAACACACTTCGACATCCTTTGGATTCGAACGTTATTCACATGGATTCAACATTTAAAATAAAACATACTTGATCGTCTTTAATAACAAGTTATATTATGTGTCAATCTCCACACTTTCGGACTAGTGACGGGATATCTACTCCTCCCGAGGCTGGGTCTACGATGGCTCGAACTTCTACTTCTTCACCTTCAACCGTTGGACGAACGATTTACATCAAGCTCCAAAGGATGGTTGTCCCACTCCAAGAGGTGCTTCCTCCAGTGAACAAATATATTAGTCTTCAAGTTTTGGATGATTCGCTTAGGCAGATACCGACCATCATAACTACAAAAATGCTCCGCAAAATATGCCATCAGCACGAAGTTCTTGAGTATGATATTCTTCTTCCTGCTCAGATTCAACAAGCGCACAATCCTCTATTTAGCTATGCAGTGTGCAATCGATACATGTTCCTAGGCGAGGATATGCCGCCCTTCAATCCATTTTTTGAATGGTCCTCCAAGAGCTCAGGCTAGCTCCGTCTCAAGTCTATTGGAATGGTTATGCTCTCATGAGCTCTCTACACGTGCTTTTCATAAACTGGTTCCATCGGCCTCCTACCTTCAATGAGCTTACCTACCTACTACACTTCATGCAAAGGTTGGACTCGCCCTTTTATATGATTGTTGAGGCTTGGAGTAAGTACAAAGTTATCAAGGCTCTTTACAAAAAACGCTCGTACTTCGAAATGAGCACTTCTTCATACGGTACCTGTATGGCTTCATTGGGCTTTGGCTGTCTGAAAGTAAGTTCCCTTATTTCTGCACTTTTTGTACTTGGATTCCTTTCGTCCAAGTGTAATCCATGGTTTATCTCTTTATAGGCATTCCCACCTGAGTGATGAACATGTTGATACCCTAAAGTAAAGGAGATGAGTTTCAGCATCACACAATTGCACATCTCTTTACCAATGAGAATCTTTGACGGTGTGTCTGTAGTTTCCCAGTAGATCTGCTATTCTCAAATCAACTCCACCAAGCAGCTAAGGAGTGCCTGCCTGATCTTTTATCCTCACTCGCTGCTCTAGCAAGAATCTTCAAGGGGAGAAGTTGAATGTAACACATACCTTCATCCCCTTCACTCGGGGCCTTACCTTAAACTGGCTCTTCTGTTCCCCATCCAGCATGTAGGGGATTCCTGAAGCTTATGTGTATGGTGGCTCTTTTTGTTGCACCTTTTTGGTGTAAACAAGCCTTGTATGTGCAGGTATAGCCCCTACTTCCTTTGTAAATAGAAAATTTGAAGTAATGAGAGATCACCTTTTGTCCTGTAGTCTCTGTTACATTTACTTTTTCCATTTCTATGTACTATGCCTTTCTATGAATAACTACCTGTGTATATAACATAATTGCCTATATTGCAATCTTCCTACTTAATATATGCTTACTTCTGCATGACGCGCTTATTTACTATAACTATGTGCATATAATAAAATTCTTGCGATTGTTTCAGTTTCATTTCGTCATTTAGCGCTGTTTATAGTTGCCAAAGTGTCCCGCTTGACAATATAGAACTATAATCTAACCAACTCTGTGGTTATTCTTATTCTAATTAGATCAAGTTTCTTTCAACTGATTATCTCTGTAATAGTTTAAGTTTTGCGATGCTTTCTATTGTCGGGGAGCGTTAGCCGCAATACTTATTCCCTATTTGCATATATCTGTCGTTAACAAAATCCTATTCGCAGAACCTGTTTTTCAAAATGCCAGCCTTTGGGCACTATTAGGGGTTAAACATCATGGGGAAAATTATCTAATTATCACCGGTCCAA
Source organism: Allium fistulosum (assembly GCA_030737815.1). Lineage (NCBI taxonomy): Eukaryota > Viridiplantae > Streptophyta > Magnoliopsida > Asparagales > Amaryllidaceae > Allium > Allium fistulosum. The sequence goes on from CM060908.1 coordinate 915,819,997, forward strand.
TCACGCTTTCCTAATCCTGATTCTGGATTGATGTATTTTGATAACACTTGTCTAGGGTTTTTTACGACTATCCTTGCTTATCCTTGGCTATCCATGTCCCACTAGCCTGCTACCATGGTTGTGGAACCCATTTCGTACGCCAATTCCTGTAATCTAAAAATGGCGGTTTAATTACTTGATTTCGCGCATTCCTTCTCGATGTTCTTATACTTTGAGCGACAGCCGGCACCTATAAGCTGGGGCTGAATTCTTCGGTCGACCTTTATAGGTCAGTCTGTATTGACATTTCCTATCTCCATGCAGCGGCAAATTCCCAAAGGTTGGATTTGAATTAGTCGATCAACTCCTTAATAATTATACCTTCTTGACATTTCCTATCTTCAGGAGATGACAAATTCATGTTCATGTTTGATCGAGTTTCTTTCAACCAACCACCATTGCCATGGGGTAGCAGTTGGAACAATTACTTTTCTGTATACATAGTTTTGTTGTGTGCTTGTCCCATTTCATAGGACTTGTCATTTTCAATGTTAGAATCTGGGTATTGATGGGTTAGAAATATCATGGGGAAAATTATCCGATTGTCCTCAACCTAAGCATCCTTTTCCTATCCCAATCCTAGATTGAGAAAGTCCGATGATGCATATTTTCGATTCTTCAAGACCATTCTTGCTTACCCTCGGTTGAGCGAGTCGTGCTCGGTTGCTAGCACCGTCGTTGAAGTTCACTTGAAAACCAGTTTCAATCTTCAAAAACTAACTCATAGATGGTTTAGTTCCAAGAGTTTCTCCTTGACATTGCCTATCTCCAGGCGATGCCAAATCTGCAAATCGACATTGAGCTATCAGAAAGTTGGAGTTTTCTTCCAGGCGTCGCCTATTTTTGGGCAATGCCAGATTCCTAAGGGTTACAGATCTTCAAATCTTCTCGCCATCGCCTATCTTCGAGCAACGATGATCTTGAAGGTTGAAGTGAATGGGGAGACATTCTTATCATCGCCTATATCAAAGAAATGACGAAATCATAAAGACTAGGGCTGAATGATCTGATCGACTCCTGATTTGAGTCTACGAAACTTCTCATTGTCTCCTATCTCCAGGCAACAACGAATTCTTGAAAGTCGGTTAAATTGGAAAGCCTTCTCATCGTCGCCTATCTCCAAGCAATAACGAATTCCTATAGACTTGTGGTTCTTCTCCCTGAGGTTGCCTATCTCCGAGCAATGCTAAATTCCTGGACTTAAGGTTTTTCTTTTCTGACATCGCCTATCTTTGGGCAGCAACGGATTCCTGAAGGACGGTTCAATTATCCAATCAAACCAGGAGTTAGTAGACCTTCTGATGTCACCTATCTCTGAAAAATGCTGAATTCGGAAGGTTTAGGGTTGATTTAACCTATCGACCAAGCGGTTTGATTTTATTTTCCCCCTTAACCTGGTGGCTTAGACCTTTCCAACGTCACCTATCTATGGGCAATGTCGATTCTTAGAAGGTTGGGGTCGATTTTCCCCTTCGAACCGACGGTTTGAATCAATTTTCCCCATCAACCTGACGGCTTAGACCTTCCCGACATCACATATCTTTGGGGAATGCCTGTTCTCAAAAGGTTGGAGGTTGACTATCCTCATCGACCTAGTGATTTGCACCTTCCCGACGTCGCCTATCTCTCGGCAACACTAGTTCTTAGAAGGTTGAGGTTCGATTTTCCCCGTTAACTGGTGGTTTGAGTCAATTTCCCCTTGGATCGGGCAGCTTAGACCTCCCCGACGTCGCCAATCTCTAGGTAATGCCGGTTCTCAAAAGGTCGGGTGTTGATTTTCCCTATCGTCCTAACGTTTTGAATCAATTTTCTCCATCAACCACATGGTTTAAACCTTCCTAACGTCACTTATATCCGAGCAACGCTGGTTCTTAGAAGGTTGGTGGTCGATTTTTCCCATCGACCCAGCGGTTTGAGTTGTTTTCCCTATAGACCCTACGTTCAGACTTTCTCGACGTCGCCTATCTCTGGGCAACACTGGTTCTCAAAAGGTTAGCGGTCGATTTTCCCTATTGACCCGGTGGTTTAAATCGATTTTCCTCATCGACCCGATGATTTAGACTTTACCGACGTCACCTATATCTAGGCAATGCCAGTTCTTAAAAAGTTAGGGCTTGACTTTCCCCATCGACTCGGCGGTTTGAGTTGATACTCCCCGTCACCATCCGAGGACAGAGGAGCATTTTCTTGGCTATGCCACTAGTTGCATGACACAAGAGTATTCCATTGGTTCCATCACCATCTGAGGGCTTCCGGGCGCGATAACTGTGTTCTTGTAAGCATAAGAGGTGGCAATTCCTGTCTATTTACACTACCCCCAATATCCTTGGGTGGCTTATTTGCAAAAGCAAGTTGAGAAAGTCCGAGTGTAATAGTGCCGTAGAAAATCAATGTTCCAAGCATACGGGATTGGGATTCCATCAACATTTGTTAGCTTGAATGTTTCATCTCCAATCTTTTGACCGATCGCATAGTGTCCTTCCCAGTTCATGCCAAGTTCCTTCATACCTAGGAGAACTCATTTGAGAACGAGTCCCGTACCTTAAGGGTGCGGTTGCAAACCTTGTCTTTGAAAGGTAGTGCTACCCTTTTTTGGTGGGTAGCTAAACTTAATTCCATTTCTCACCTTAATGTAGTGGATCGCTTTAGACTCAGACAATGCCCACTTTGCTTTGTTGGCATGATCTTTGGGTTAATATTCAGTACGTGACACACTATCTCTGGCGATATTGTGCACATATCCGAATGTTTCCAAGTAAATACATCCAAGTCCTCTGAGGAAATTCACCAATTCCTTTCTTAACTTAGCATTCAGCCGAAATCCAATCTTCAGGACCTGACTAGGATCATCCATGTCAATAAGAACATTCACCGTTAGCTCAGCCGGTGCTGGTCGCCCTTCCCTTGATTGCTTCTTAGGATCCATAGCCTTGTCAAATTGGATATGGTTCCTAAGCCAGGGTCTAGGCTTTGATTGTTATGCTTGTGAGTCCTAAATGCAGAGAGTTCTCTCTACATTCTTACCATTTGTATGCCGCTTTGCTTCTCTGAGTTCCGTGATGTTGCATTCTCTTCCAGTGCTCTACTCCCCTTTCACCACTTCGACCCCGTTTTCCATATGGAATTCCATTACTAAACACTAAGGTGCCAAAGCTGTTCTAAAATCAGCTAGGGCTGGCCGGGAAAAGAAGGCTTTGTATGCTGAGTACTCATCCATAATAACGAACTTCTAAATCTAAACTATGGTACAATATCCTTTGCCTAATTTCATAGGCAAATCGATCATTCTGATCGGCTATTTTGCTTCATCTGTAAACCTTTGAATCTTTGTTTTACAACCCATCACCTTCTTCATGTTAATTTTCATATGATTGAAAGTTCCCTTAAAAAGTATGTTCATTAAATTCATAGTGCCTACTAAGTCTCGATGTATAGTCTTGGTTCAATTCTGACTGTGATTACTGTAAGATCTGGAGTTCACTATTTAATTCCTTCAGAATCTCTATTTCTAAATTATATATCATCCACCATCATACTTTGTTGCTTAGCCGGAGCTCTATCTTCAACAGCGTAGAAAATCTCCTTAGGTATATGCTTCAGCGAGCTCGTGTACCTTCCATCTATCTCTATCTTTTCTCTGCTGGATGGGGTCCTCCAATTATGGCATTGGTATCCAACCTTCCATCATTCTGCCTGGGCCCTACTTCGCTTGGTCCAGGATGGTTCTCCAAGGTAGGCGGCCCTTGGGGTCTCCTAGTTTGATCGCCATCATGCAGTTCTTTGACATACTGCTGGAACCTATTCTTCCCTATCAATTCTCCAATGAGATCCTTCAAATGTCGACACTCATTCTTGTTGTATCCATATGTCTCATGGTAATGGTGATACTTTCCAGAGCATCTTTCTTGCTTAGTCTCCTCCCTCCTGGGTCGCTTTTTATATCGTTTTATTCATTGCATACCAAGGTATATGTTCTCCAGTGTATCATTTAGAGGTGTATATTTCATCCTCAGGTTCCTTGGGGATTTTCTTTTCTCGTTAAGCCTAGCACTAGGACCCTGATTCCTTTTCTTCTAATTACCAAAATTTCCTGCATTAACTACCATGTTACTAGGGCTATCTCCAGTTTTTTTGTCTACATGTTGCTCTGGATAAACTCCTTTAATGGTCCATCATCATCTTTTCCTAAAGCTAGACTCACTTCCGCCAATCGTAAAAACTGATTAGCTTTCCGATGGAACTTCTCTATGGTTATAGGTTGCTTAATCTTCAACCATCTGCCAAAGTCCATGTTCGACGTATGCACAAACTAGAGCCATGAATACTAGATCTTCCTTTGGATTACTGACCTCCATAATAACAATATTAAACCGGTTCAAGAACCCCTTCATAGACTCATTGGGTCCTTAAGATAAGCTTGACAAGGACATCACGTCCTTAAGTCGAGCAGTGCAAAGTCTGAACTGCTCCAAGAACTTTATAGCCAATTCATCAAAGGTCGATATGGCTCTTGGCACGAGCCTAGTGAACCACATCGATGCAACTCCTTCCAAGAAGATACGAAAGCATCCATGTGCCATTCATATTTAAGTAAGTGCTGCCTAGAATCAGTAGTTCCATTATACGATGGCGTTATCAACATCGTAAACTTCCTTGGATATTCTTCTCTTAGGATATTTTTAGTAAATGGAGTTATACGTGGTGCGGAACCCCAATCCTCATTCTTCCTACCTTTTCTTTCCACCACCAACCATTTAACCATATCAGCTATATATTTCTCGCTAGCACGGTACTCTGAAGGTCGACTATTAAGGGCTGCAACAAGTGTTTGGCTCCGTAAATGATCTCAGCTTACCTGCTGATGTCTAGGTTTTCCAGTCTTTGGGAGAACCACTCCGCTAATATTCTGTTTATGTACGATTGGTTGTATTGTAGTTGTTTGAACTCCAAATTCAATATTCAACTCGTAATCATCACCATCAAGCTACAGGCCATCTTCAGAGTCAGAAATCTCCATAGCATCAACTTTGTGTCCCCTTCCTTTCTTAAATACCTCTCGGTACTGAGAGGAAACATCTCAGTACTAAGTGGTTTTCTTGTGGGGGGAATACTTATGCTTCCTCCTGCAAGTCCTTTAGCAACTCCTTCCCTCTAATTTTGCTTTTCCCTAGTTCGGTTTGGCCAGAAATAGAGGGGTTTTATTATGCTAATCTAGGTGAAGTTTCTCTTCTATTCCTCCTAGTTCTCCAGGGTTTTGGTTAGCCAAGCTTTCTGACTATCCGCCATCTTCTAGTTTAGCTCTTGCAACACCTTGTCAAATTCAACTCTTGTTACTACATCCGGGGAAGCAGATGGTCCTCATGCTGTTTGTTGGTTATTAATTTCCAATAGATGAGAACTTCCATCATCAGCTCCAACGACTGCTCATAGTGATCTTCCAGATCTCCTAGGTGCCATTGAGTTCTATTAGTAGGTTTCCAAATTTCTTAAGGAAAATCTTTTGTATCCAACCACTGGGTCTCTCCAAATCCAAAATAAGCAAGCTAGATCTAACCTTGAGAGTCAATTTCTCAGTGAACGCCTCAAAATAAAAAGTGGCACAATCCACAAATATGACCAGTCATTGGGTTAGATCTAGTAGAAACAACAAGAAAATACAGAAAAACGTAGAAAAGTAAAGAGACAAAAGATTTTTATAGTGGTTCGGCAATCTCTGACAAACATCCACTATATTTATTTTTTTTTGATTATGAGTTTGATAGAGATTTAGAGTCACCAGCACAAGGGATTGACATGTACTTAAACCTAAAACTGCCAATAGTATCCGCCTAGGTGACTATTGTGAAAGAGAGATATGAGATGAAGAAGGAGCAGAGTCCAAGATCCGTTTTGGTTGTTATACGGCTGGTATTTATAAAGAACCCCCTCTGTAGGTACAGGAGCCCGCTTGATTCGAAGTCCAAAAGCAATCCCAGAGATGCACAAGTGAGCATGCCGACCTAAACGTCGATAAAGACCTCTCGGTACTGAGAGCTTTCTCTTGGTGAAAACTTATAATTTTCCCTTGTCTTACTCTCATATCTTCTACTTGATGTATTCCAAATTTATTTCCATGAAGATCAAGTTCTTTCCAGTGATTTATTTGATATTGCTTATCTTGCTTTTCTCTCTTTGCTTCATTCTCATCAATCCTGGAAGTTGCTTATCTAATCTCCAAGAAAAGCACGTGACGACAACTGGTTGAAGGAATATATAAAGTGTATGGAGTTGATGAGGGCTCAAATATAAGAAGAGGCTTCTCGATACCGAGCGATTCCTCTCGGTACCGAGAGCTCTACTTGGCTCACTTTCCAATGAAAATTCTTGAAATCCATTTTCTTTCCCTTTTGATTGTGTTCCCAAGTTCTTGAGTGGTTTCATCTTCGTTTTGACATTCTAACTTCTGGTTGAAATATGCTTGTTCAATAACCTGGCTAACAAATTCATTATAGTTTGACAATATAAAGCTCTCTAAAAATAAAATAAGTTCCATCCTCTTCTCTACTATAATGATTTTCCTTTTATAGCAGAAAAGTTGTCATGTGGATTGATGATGTGGTTTCCTCATACCGTTCCTCTACCATTGGAACTTACCACGTGCCTTTCATCCACTTAGTCCAGTTAAGATGCACAAATTGCTAACGTGGGTTTAGGTGGCAGATCTTGCATTAGGCGACAGAATGTGACCTTGGGAGGAAAAACTTTGATTAAGGCAGAAACATTTGAATTTTGAAATGCTGGGATTAGGAATGGTATTCGTGAGCTAACTACTGCCTAGTTGATTCTTATTCCATATGGGAAGCTTGAGTTTTATGCCTTGTGTGTTCAATGTTTTCCACTGTGCTATTTTCATAGCTTTGGGAAGGCGTGGCTAAAAGGCATTGTGCCTTGTTGCTTCTTTAGCTATGGTTGCATAACTTGGAAAATGGTATGTATTGGTTTTTTCTTGAGCTTGGAACTATGTTGGCTATTATGTGAAGCCTTTGGACTACGTTGTTATGGTATGAAGCTTGTGAATTGTGCGAAGCCTTTGAACTACGTTGGTTATTGGGTGAAGCCTGTGAATTGTGTGAAGCCTATAAACTACATTGCTTATTGTGTGAAGCCTTTGGCTGCACAATTATAGGCGAATTTTGTTGGGCTTTGCATGATGTATTTTGAAATCTGTGTAGTTCCTATTTAATTAGCAGTGGCCTATTTCATTCCTTTACTGTGCTGCACTATCTGCTAACTTCATACATCCGAACTTGCGCAAAATATTTATATTGGAAAAAGTGGATGTAAAATTTATGTACTATGATTTATCTTTACTAAGCATTAAATCTAATGTTATTCTATTTTACTTTAGTTGTTTCAATTTATGATATGTTCACATTCATCGGTAAGTATTATAAATATGGAAGATCAATTTAGGGTGTACATCAATAAGTAGATGTTGCATATTAATAAAAACCATCAAGATCTGTTGTTATTATATATGCTAAATTATGTCAAAGGATGACTACTGTGGTCATATATTCACAAACATATATATTTACATATACAATGTTAATTCGGTCATTAAATATTTATTAATAAATGCATATCATATATGATAAATTTTTGGCCACAATATAAAGGAAACAATTTAAGTTTTGTTGTGTATGGGAAATTATTTAAGGGAAATAGTTCGAACAAAAGTAACAATTTAAGTTGAGTTATATAAAGGAAAAAATGTAGGAAACAAGTTTTAAAATATTTATTTTACATGCACACATATACATACATTTTAAAATTAAATTATATATATATATTATAATTGCCGAAATATGTATGTATGTGAATATGTATTTATTTAGTTTAAGTTAAAAATATATTTTTGATCAAAAATAATAATTTTAAAACTGCATTTACGTATATATAAATATTTATATTTATATATGTACATTTAAAATTTTGGTTTTTTGAAAGACACAAGTAAAAAGATTTTTTTGTTATTTTAAATCAAAGAATATACAAATACCTTTTTTATAAATTGAAAAATCCAAAAAAAAGTCTGTATATTATATATTTGAATATGTGTATGTATATGTGTGTGTGTGTGTCTATATGTATGTATACACACACATCTGGATATCAAACTATGATCAATATTTTTCTTTCATGTAACATATAAATAAATAGTTATATTTCATTTATAATTTAATATACAAATATATTTATTGATAGTAATCTAATTGAGATGTCATTAGATTTCTAAGGGAAAGATTTTCTAGAGAAGGTGATACTTCTGTTATGGAAGAGTTTGATCAGTTTATTATGGATAGTAATCTAGTTGAGATGCCATTAAGTAATAGAAGGTTTACATGGTCAAATAATATGGAAGTCCCATCGATGACACTTTTGGATTGATTTTTAATTAGCTATAAAGCACATGATAGATTTCCTGTTTGTAAAGTTATTGGGCTTCCGAGCATTTACTCGAATCATTGCCCAATTGTTTTATCTTGAAGTAACAAAAATATCGGGAATAAAAATTTTAGTATGAAAAGATATGGTTGTTAGAAAATAATTTTACAAGTTTAATTATAAATAAATGAATTTTATTGGCTAGTTAATATTATAAATTATCAGGAAACATAGCTAAAATATTTGTTTGTAAACTTAGAGATTAATGATTTTTTTTAAGAATGGAATAAAGATGTATTTGGTAACATTAGAATTAAAAATTAAACGAGAATCTAAAGGTAAGTAAAATAGAAGAATATAGAAACTTAAATATTTCAAAAAAAATGTGCTTTTAAATCTAAAAGAAGAATTAAATAAAATTCTACCACAAGAAGAAGTAATGTGGAAACAAAAATCCAAAACGAATGGACGGATGAGAGAGACCAAAATTCAAAAAATTTCATAAAGTAGCAAATGGTAGAAAACGTAGTAACACCACTGATTCTTTTTTAATTAATATCAGTGAGTTTTTTAATCAAAAAAATTAAATGAGGTATTTACTAATTATTATAAAGGAATTGTTAGAACTAAAATTGAGCATAGGATTAGGGTAAATGGGAGGATTTATATTCTATGATAGATTTAGCTGGAGTGGATAACCCATTTATGGAATATGAGATTTTAGGGGCTATAAAGGATATGCCCAATGATAAATTGCCTAATCCTAATGGGTTTCATATTTTATTATACAAATTTTATGGATTGTTTTAAAATATGATATAATTAAAATATTAGATGAATTTTATGATGATACATTACAATTAGGTTGGTTTAATTTTGATAACGTAATCTTACTATATATGAAAGTGTGAGCAAATAAGTTAAATGATTTCAGGCCTATTTCATTATTAAATTGTTCTTTCAAAATTATTTTTAAGGTTTCAACCAATAGGTAAAATTAATTCATAATACTCAAACTGCTTTTATCAAAGTTTATATATTAGGTATTCAAGAATTTATTAAGTATTGTTGCAAAATAATATTGCTTGTGCATTGTTAAAACTTAATTTTTCAAAAACTTTTTATTTGGTATATTGGGATTTTTTTTAAGGGTTTATTACTGGCAAGGTGTTTTAATGTTGAGTGGGTAGGTTGGATTATGTCTCTACTTAAAACAAAAATTCATGTATTATAGTTAATGGTTTTAGGAAATAAAATCCAATCGAAATGTGGACTTAGGCAAGGCGATTTGTTGTCACCTCTTTTGTTTAATTTAGCAAACGATTTTGCTAGGATTATCAAGTTAGCTGCCAGTAATGGGATTTTAAATAATGTAGGGGATGAGATTATAAAGAATGGTCTTTCCATTCTTTAGTTTGCGGATGATACCATGCTCTTTACATCTCACTTACCTTGACATATTATAGAGCTTAAGTTTATTTTATATAGGTTGGAGCTGCTTTATGGATTAAAGATGAATTTAAAAAGAATCCCATGCTAGTATTGAATTATATATATAAGCCTGAGAATCAATTTGCTTGTACGCTAAATTGTAAAAATATGTTATTTTCCATAGAATATTTAGGATTTATATTAAGGCCAACTAAAATCAAACTTGATGACTAGTTAATAATTAGTAAAATTAACAAAATATTATCCAAATTGAGTGGTAAATTTTTATCGAGGGCGGGTAGGATAGTTTTTGTTAACTATGTCTTATCAACACTATCCTTATACTAATGTCATTTTACCGTTTTCGTGAATGGGAAGTAGATAGAAAAGATAAAATTAGAAGAGATTTTTTATAAAGTGAGGATAATCTTAATAATAACTCAAAGTGTTTAGTTAAATAGGAAATGTTACATAAATCTAAAGAGGAGGGCGGGTTAGCATTATTAATTTACATAGTTTAAACATGTCTTCATTTGGAAAAAGGATATGAAAATTTATTTTGTTAATAATGAAAAATTAATTTGGAAAGAAATATTACCGAATCAATGGTATGGTGGTACATATAATATACACCATATTTTCATTAATAACACAAATAATATTTTCTCATTTTTGGAAATCGATAGTAAAAAGTTACGATATTTATAATTAGGAATTAAAATGTGGTACGTTTGGAGAATAACACCTCATTCTGGCTTGATAGCTGGATATCATTTATGCCTCTTAAAGTTGAATATAATGAACTATACGAAATTTGAAATTTTAAAAATGTACTAATTTCCTGAAACTTTATTCCCTTAGTGGCAGCCTCCATTACCATGTCTCTTCACGTCTTCCATCTCTCTCTTTTATCCTCCAATCCTATGCTGCGTCAGACAATCAAAGCTCCACCTGTGAAATCGAAGTCGGCTAGTCCTTCTTGAACTAGATCTGGTCGTTCTTTTAATGACCTCTCCTTTGCTGGATTTGTTCCTCATCTCCAACAGCGCCTGGAATCGTTGCAGGTTGCCACGTTGAATATTTTTTCTCAGTTAAAGAAATCAATATCTACCCAAGCTTAGATCTCCCTAATCTTTGGTCTTCATTCTCTGGCAGGTGACTCTCCTTTGTCCTCTTTGCTTGCTATGGGAAAAGATAGACAGTGATCCTCTTTGTTTAATTCGTTTGTTGTTGATGTCGTGTCTAATTCAAATGGTGACGTTGTTGGGGATAAATCTTGTGCTAGTTATGTTGATGATGTAATGGTATCGGGGAATGACAAATTTGATAAGGGTACAGCTGGTGCTTGAGAGAATTCTTAAACAAGGCCTGATGATGCAAACTAGTTCATTTAAGCTCAGCCCAATTCGAACTTAGGTTATCGGTTGCCTACTTCGAGCAAATGGAGCTCTTTGTTCAAGTCTTTTCCCAAAATGCTGGTGTCTTCTCCCCTAGTTCTATCAACACAGTTGATCTCGACAGTGTTAGTGTTGCTCCTGCTGAAGTGATTCAAGAGGGCATCAATTATTGGTTTGATTTCTTTGTCGGTTTTTCTTGGAGTCTTCCCCTCTATATAAAGATATATGTGATCAATGCAAACGAGTTTGGAAATTGACAGGTCGTCTCCAAGTCCAATACTTTAGTACCATGTTCTACTTCAAATTCTTTGAAAAGGAAGATAAACTTAGAGCTCTTGAGAGTAGCCCAATCATCATTGAGGGGAAGCCTTTTATTGTCACAACATGGAGCATTGGGGTGGACAAGGCTAGGGAATTGGTTCTCTCTATTCCTGTTTGAGCCACCATTACTCATATTCTATATGTCCTGTAGGCCTTGATTCATCTTAACTTGCTAGCTAGTCTTATAGGTGAACTCAAATGTTTCGATACTAGTACTGAGGCATGGAAGAGTCGTTGTGTGCTAGAGCTTTGATTGAAATTTCCCTTACTATGCCACTGCCTTCAAAGCTAAATGTTACATTAGCCGATGGTCATGATTTGGATGTCAATTTTCAGTACAAATTAAACCAGATATTTGCATTTCTTGTCGGTCTTTCGGTCATGCATCTAACACAAGTTTGGTTGGGCTTGTTTCTGCTACCCAGTCTCTCACTACAAAGATTCCTCTTCCTATGCAAGTTTTGAAGTGGATTCCTAAGATTAGGATTCCTTCTCCTACTTCCTCTGATCCTATTATCTCTATTCCTGTAGTGAAAGGTTGGTCCACTGGTATTGATCTGCCTCATGATGTCACAATCCCTAGTGTTCCAGATGTATCGGTTATAATTCCTCATATTACTTGTATTTATTAGCATACCGATAAGCGTGCATAGATTCATGCAGATCCCGAAATAAGATACCATCTGTCATTTGAGAACTATCATATGTTTGTTGGTGATGATGGGGAGGAACGTATATTGATTTACCATGCCAATGGGGATGGTTGTTCTTGGCCCTTGATTGTGAAGATGGCGACAACAATAAGTTAGTCTTAGAGGATGACATGTAGGATAGGGTGTATTTATACTCTTGTGATTTAGTGCACTTTTCTTTTGACCATGCTTTGCTTTTTTTGGGTTTAAGCATGTCATGGGGCCTGTCCCTGCTGCTGTCAACAACAATGTTGACGGGGACTAGCTGCCCTTGATTTTTAGTAGTTTAGGTGATTCTGCCTAACTCCTATTTCTTATTTTCATTTATTAGCTGTTTTGGAGCATGTTCCAGAACACCTTTTCTTTAAAGATTTATATATGTGGACGCCAATTCCAATGTCGCTAGCTTTGCCAAAAAAACCGATTTCAGAAATATATAGACCAAATTTAAATTTTCCATTAGAATATAGTTTTAATCGTACTTTAGTTGGAAATACTTTATCAAAGTTTACTTTACTTCCCGCAATATTGAAATTATAATATTGATAATTGAACCGGCATTAAAATATGACATTGGAATATTAATAATCTATATTTTTCACACTTTTTTTATTAATTTCTTAATTATTTGGGGCAACAGTCGAATATATGTAGATATATATAGAAAGGTAATACTCCATCCGAAGGAAAAGTACATATATGGTTAATTGTACATGGGAAATTAAGTACTATAGAACTTTAATAAAGAAACAAATAGTTATTGATAATAGATGTTTTTTTTGTAGTATGGGAATAGAAAATATTTTTTATTTAGATTATGAGTGTCATATCACTAATTTTGTTCTTATAAATTGTCTTAATATTTTTTATTTTAATATAAAAAATAATTATTTTAGTGGTTAATTATTACGGAATAGGCTTTGATTTTATTATACTGAATTTCATAAATTAGTATTGGATACTATTTTCACTATAATATGTTGGTATATATGGTTTGAAAGAAATCAAAGAATTTTCGATAATATAAATGCTCCTGTAGAAAATTTAATATATAGCATTGTTTTGTTTCAATTAGATATTAATCCCTTATTGAAAAAAGATAAAATTATTTGTCTCAAAAAATATCTTAAAAAAGTAAAATATTGTACTAATTTAGTTAATGAAAACCTTGTTTCTAAATTAGCAATAATAATAGCATCTTAAATACCATTATAATTAATATGTGTGCTATTGATTTTTTTGATGTTATATTTTCAATAGGAAATTAGTTAGTGTTACCCCAAAAAATGGATCAATACCCTGGATTGAGTGTGAAATCATTAGCTTGTTTATCAAGGCAAATAAAATAGAAAAAGCAATATTCAATTGTAGAAAAGGTAAAGAGACAAGAGATTTTTATAGTGGTTCGGCTGTTAACGAAGCCTACGTTTACTTTATAACTTTTATTGATCAACTGCTGTTACATAGGAGTTTGGATTACAATATGATTCTTCTTTTCTAACTTAGATCAAGCCGCTATTGTTAGATACAACCGGAAGGATCTCAGCTGCCCTTTAATGGCTATTGTGAGGGAGAAGAAGAGTGAAGAAACAATGGCAAAGTTTCAGCAAAGATTGGAGCAGATCCTTTTCCCATTGTAGATGGGATGGTATTTATAGGAGTTGGAGAGCACTTGGGCCAAAACCGCTTGGTCAGAGGCCTGCATTCATCACACAGAGGAAGTCTATAAAGATTGAGGGTCATCGGAGCAAAGTATTTGGATTGGTACCGATCTGATCCAAACAGTTAAGCATTTTTGATGCTTTGACCACTTATTGTCTTTCTTGCCTGATTACGATGCTCTCTATGTAGTTTCATAGCTTGTTGACTTGTTTTGATGATGATTCACCTATAGGTTAGATTGAACTATAATCTGAATCAGATAAGTTTTCACTTCTTCAACTCGGATGCTTGGAATGTTATCAAACTCGGTAGATAAGCTTAGTAGAGACATAGGAGTGTAAGACAAGTGGAACGGAGATCCAATGAAGCAATATTTTGGATCGGTACCGATCTGAAATGTTAGCCTAAAAGTGGCCCAAACTTCTTTGGGTCCTTTATCTTGTACTTTTAGGTCTTCCGATCAAGTTTCGTGTCATTCTGGTCTAATATGAATGTTCCAACTCCGATTGAATTTATGCGAGGTTAAAAACCCGGTTAATATTTGCCCCCAAGTATGCTTTCGTTAAAAATAAGGTATGCTCTGGAATTGTTTATCTTCGGGTTTCTATTTTAAGGAGTTTCATTGGTCGTGTCTAGCCATTTTGCAAAGCTATCTTTGACATATTGGCTAACTGTCCAGTCCTTAGTTGTGAATCTCTATTGTTCGCAATTATGGGGTAATCTCGACTTGATAATTTCCAAAATGAATACGAGCATTGAGTAGGTCGAATAGGGAAAATCTAAGACCATTTGGGGGAAAAAATTGGATTGGTACCGATCCCAAGTGCTTGAAAATTTTCCAAACTTTTCTCTTTTTTTAATACGAACCGACCCCCCACTTTACCTCATTTTCATTCGACCATGCTTTTTTCCCTCCAACCGATCCGATCCCCTCAAGCCCTTAGCCTGTAGATCCAAGCTCACCGTCCGTTTAGGAGCCGTGACCGTCGATCTTACCACCAACGCTACCTGCTGCCGCCTCCTAGAGCCGCCGTCGTCGAGATTATGCCTGTTTTGAGGTGTTGTTGATCCAAATCATCCAATACCTTAGTTTAGGCTATCTTGAATCAAAGATTAAATCACTTTTCTCAATTTTGAAGGTCGGTGAAGCGGATTTTGACGTATTATTACATTATCGATTGGTGATGAAGTTGTGTTGGTAACAGATACAGTTGAAGACTCAAGCCGATTGTGACTTTGTGGAAGAAGATAGTAAATTGAGCCTTGAATTCTTTACGAAACAAAGCTAGGGTTTTGGCCCGGCGCTCGACATGTTTTCGTATCTTCATCCACAGAGTTAGAATTAACTAGCACCGAGTTACATAGTCGATCCTGGCACAGCGGCTTGCGGAGTGATTTTAGTTTTTCCGGGAGGTGACAATAGCTTAGGATAGCGTCTTGGATGCAGCTCATGCTATTATCACTTTCTAGAGAAATAAAATCGATTTGTGCTGAGAATTCTCTACTCGATACGGACCCATCGATCTATAGTTGCTTGCTTTGGATTGGTATCATCATTGCATAGTCGGTGTACCTGGAATAGGAAGGGCTTTTCGTATCGCTTCGGACAGTGGATCAGTTATTGATCGTTGATCGATAATGGGTAAATATAGAAGAAAATAAATTAATAGGTACACATCGCCCTTTTCGGTGTGAGTGAGCCATCTACACAGAATGGTTTGTTAATAACGTTCAGGACACCGAACCTATTCTTACTTAGATCATGCATCACACGCACCCTCGGTTAACACTTGGAATCCGATCAGTGGTTGGTACACGTCAATTATCTTCTGGATTTTAAGTATCAACTATGCTAGAGTCTATAGTTCAGAGATTAAGCGTACCTGACTGTTTTGAACACAAGCTTTCTTATATAGAATGACGCGCAAATCTTCTCGGTGAAAATCAATCAAGGGGAACTCACCTCTTTCTGAAGCGGAGTCATCGTCAATCCCAGCTGGATCTGCCCCTTCCATAGCTTTAGGTGAATATGGCCGTGTTATTCCAGTCGGCCCCGTCGTCGATCGCACTCCTCCTAACTTTAGAGTCTTGCTTGATCCTCCAAAGAAAGATCCTTCAATTCTTATACATAGGATGTTGCGAAGCATTTGCTTGCAATATGGTATCCCAAAGGACGACGTACTTTTGCCATCAAGAGGAGAATTTGCTCATAGGCCACCTTTTGGATACATGGCTTGCCACTGGTACATGTGTATGTATGGTGCGGTGCCCCCATTCAACCAATTCTTAATGATAACACTTCAGAACATAGAGTTGGCCCCCATTCCAAATTCTCCCAAATTGACATGCCATGCTGATGTGCTTATATATTCTGATCATGCGGACGCTCAATCGTGCCCTGTGTTTTACTGAGTTGCAATATCTCTATTATTCAGGAAGGGAGAGGCTAACCCATCACTCGTTTAAATCGAAGCACAACATAGCCGAAAAGTTATACTAGATCTTCCCAGCAAAGTTCCTTCATTCAAAAACCAGTTCTTTTTTGCTAAATGTCCAGAGGGATTCACCCTTTTATGGACCACGGGGGTAAGTTTCTTTCACCGTACTTTGAATTTTCTTTAATTACTACAAGGCTTCTGAATCGTATATTACGTACAGTTCTTTCGAAGATTAACAAGGATATGGCACATTGCATTGTTCTTAGCACCCTGAAAGCGGTCGATGCTCAAGAGCGCACAATTAGGTTCTTGCTCATAGGCGAAAATCTCTGTCGATGTGGGCTTTTACACCCTGGGAGGTCTGTTGGATTCGTCAGCGCTCCTTCCTGCTCTAAAGCCTGGACTCTTTCTGTTTCCTCCTCCCATGACTTTGGTGAAGATGATGATGACGAGGAAGTAGAAAGTGACTCATCCGATGGGTTAGAGAAGACCCCTAAGGAGATCCAAATTCAATTCGGGGTCAATAGTCTGCTTAAAATGCCACCAATCCAAGAGGAGAAAGAAGATGAATTTATTCAATGGAAGGGCAAGGCTCCATTGATTGAAGGGAAGGAGGAAGGAGAGATCAGTGAGGAGCATATTCTGAACAAGGAAGAATATATTGGGATTCTGATTAGGGTGACGTCAACTTAGGCACAAGGCCTTGGAGTTAAGCCCTGGACATGCTTGCTCACCTCCTTTGAAAGAGCCCATGGAAGGAGCTTCTCTAAGGACGAACCTGTATCAAGCTCTCTGCCGGAAGGTCTCAATATTGACTTGGGAGATACGAGCGACATTTTCGTGAATATGGGGGACTTTATGGATGACTTCACTACGGAAGGATTGCCTTCCTAGCTTACTCAAATCTTCCCTACAAGAATCAATGTCCTGACATTAGTTGGTGATCGATCTGGTTTGTGTATTCTGCCGGGGTCGTTCAACTGTAGTATACACTTCATTAGAATCACATACTTTATATTATTATTATTATTATTTTCTAGGATGTTTCAGCTCAGTAAATGCCTCTTTCCTAAATTTGTTTTATCATTTGCTATAGGAATCATGTCTCATGGCTTTTACAATGATCTTGATCGAGTATTACAGTCTCAGCGTTCGTAGAGACACTCTTCCAGCTACCATGCTTCACAGGAGACCGACGTGGAGAGGAAGAGGAGGAAGGATAGGGAGGTAGAGGAGCACCGCCTAGCTGAGAAAGATCAAGGTTGTGATAGAGGAAGTGGCTATGACAAGAGGAAAAGCCCGACTGAACGGGAAGATTCATCAAAAAGGCCAAAACGAGACCAAGAGCGAGAACCCGCTCCGTAGCTTCCTGCTTCCATTGGGATAAGCGTTCCTGCTTTCGGTGTTGTGGCCTCCTCCACTCATGCTACTATAACCGCCTCTCTCCCAATTTCTAGACGTGCGCCTTACATTCTCCCTACTAGTCCCCCGCATCTACAAGCTGCCTTCCCTAACTTGTTCTTAAGGGGCGTTGTTTTTGACAAGCCAAATTTGAAATCATTTCATGCAGAATCCTATCTATCTCCAAGCAATTCAGAGTGGTTTGGAGCAAGCCAAGGGGTGGGAAAAACTATGCATGCAGCTATCCACTATCTATCAAAACAACTACCAAGAAATTCTCTCGTTCGAGTTTGAAAAGGATGAGTACGAGAACTAGCTCGTGGATCGTGACACGGAGATTCAGAGGCTAAAGGGAGAGAGGGATGAAGCCATCAAGAGAGAGCAAAAATGCTTTGTTTAAGGAGCTGAAAGAATCCATCAACCGGGCCATGCGAAATGAAATAAATGAGGCGGCCTTTAAAGAAAAGTTGAGGATAAGCGAGAGATGGTTGAAACGCAGAAGAAAACCATCGCCGAACAAGCTTAGAAAATTGCCTCTCTTTGCGAACAAGTTTCGACTTTAGATGTTGATAAAAAGCAACTAGCATTGGAGAAGGCTAGCATGGAAGCCGGCTTTTCAGAGCTTTAAGATACCTTCACAAAGAAGATGGAAGGCTTGGATGCTACCATTTTGGGCTTTTATGTTAACTCTGTGCTGCATCAAGGGAGTCTGAGTTACTTGGGTTCGTTGTTTCCCCGTACATGTGCTGTAGTATGGGAGGAGATTCTGGCCCGATTCCAAGACATGGCTAGCGATTACACCGAAGATGAGTTGGTTCAGGCATACCTGAATGAAGAATCCTGCCAAGCTTTAGTAGAGGGCCAGAAGATCTTAAGACTAGAGAGGGAACGAGAAGCCATCGATGTCGCAGCCGCGGCTAAGGTTGTAACCGACATTTTCCTTCGAGCCCTGGTGAGCCGTCTTCGCATCTTCTTGCTGATGAGGAGACCCTTCCTACTTCTCCCGTAATTGTGCAGCCTTCAAAGGAAGGCAACGGCAAAGGCTTCGAAGTTATAGTGCATGAGTAGACCCCCATAGCTGGTAATTTCCTTATCTCTCCCGTGCTTTAAGACTTCCAATTTACGCCTGATGAAATTGCCAAGATAACCACCCTTTATTATGATATTACGATCAAATCTCTCTTCCTTTCGAGTTACCTCCTTGTTATGATGCTGAATCTACTACCATTATGACCGCATCAACCGTTGTCTTCGCATCTGGCTCGTAACCTGGTTTTCACTCCGAGAAAATTGCAGCGCTGTATGGTTTGGATGACCCCTCTGTATCTCAAGAGGAAGGCTTTGCAGCTACTGATATACGGGACCAGGTGAATCAAGCTAGCCAATTAGACAAAGCAGAGGCCGAGTAGCCGACGACCGAGCAGTATATGATAGCGGTAAAGAAGGAGAAGGTTGGAGAGCATAAAAGTTTATCAAAGAGTTCTCACAGATCCCCCAAGCACAAAGGCAAACGAGAGTCCACCAGTGGCCATGTTTCAAAGAGCGAGATCGCCCCTGGAGGGGAGATGCTTGAGAAATTGCCGATCAGAGGCAGAAAAGGTGATAGGGGAAGCGTTAACAAGAAGTCATGATTTGTCTTTAGCTTTTTGGTTGCTTTTCTTACAAGTGCAGAGTCTACACTTAGCACTTCTTCTTGTTGTTGTAATAGTGGTGTTTATGTTTTACTTTTTTCCTTTTCTTGGCAGATATTGTGCGGGCATGACCCCTTCTATTTGCTGTTGTACATTAAAAACATTATAAGTAATAAAACCATTGAAATTTTGATTGCAACTTCACTGTCTACTTATTTATGTTTCATGACTCATGCACTTATGCCACTCTTTTTCGTTCATCACTGTTTTATTAGTCCTGTGATTACTACCAAAATTCATTGTTGGAGTAATAGAACTATGAAGTATTTGCTACTTTAGTTGAGTGTTGGTGTGTGCATGCCCTTAGTTCACGAGGCTGTTTATTCTGAACACTTGATATGAGAATGGGTGCCCCCAGTCAGGTCTATATTGCAACTCCTATCTTTGGGAGTTTCTATCTTGAGATACCTACGAAGCTCTTTAGCAGCCTCATGGCGAGTAATTTATGAACTCAAGTAATTTACATATTTAAGTAATTGGCAAAGCCGGAGTAACAAATTACTTGGGATTTTGTTAAGTGATTTCATCGTGATGCTGACAATCGGGATATCGCGCACACGTATCGCTCCTTGGAGTGCTATTTTCTTGGCTCCGGGGGCGGTATGTGATTTTTCGCAATATGAGAGTTCCTTGTCTTTAGATGCAATTTTGCTGATCCATGTAGTAGTGTATGGCATACAAAATGTGTACAGTGGGATCGAGGCTTGCTTGGTCGTAGTTTTGCGATCCAAGCAGTAATGCACGGCTTACGAGATGCGCGGCTTGGGTAATTGTGTTTGCTTGGATGTGGTTCCACAATACAGGAGGCGGTGCGCGGCTTAAAAAATGTGCAGCTTTGATTTTTGGCCTTCCTGGTGTCGCCGGAGCAACACCCGTTCTTAGAAGGCGGGGATGAGTTCCGTCGATCCAACAGTTTGACTCGATTTGATTCTGTCGACTCGGTAGGTAGATGGGGCATACTCGAGCATGGTTCCACTATTTCAAGCAGTGATTGGATGGTTTTGAGTCGATTCGACCCCGTCGA
Organism: Allium fistulosum; assembly: GCA_030737815.1. NCBI lineage: Eukaryota > Viridiplantae > Streptophyta > Magnoliopsida > Asparagales > Amaryllidaceae > Allium > Allium fistulosum. The sequence goes on from CM060908.1 coordinate 915,840,520, forward strand.
CTTGGCAGGTTACACATTAACATAGTTTTATTGGTTTAGAATGCAAAGCAATTTTATTAATAAAAGTTCGGCAAATTCTGCCTACTTATACTGCTTCGGTGTTCTGGGATGGCTTATTTGCGGGAAATAGGAAATACATGAGATAATCTTAGATAAAGTAATGACCCAACGATTCGTTGTTCCAAGCTTGGGTAATTTGGGTTCCATCAACGGTTGTTAGCTTGAACGTGCCATCCTCTAGCTTCTGGCCAATCACATAGGGCCTATCACATGTACCGACATGGCGAAGTAGATATACAAGTCTTCGTGATCCACTAGCTTTTACAAGATGGGAGGCCTCTCTAAGTGGTTCACCAGAGCTTGGAATGCATCTTTACATTCCCATGTCCATTCAAAGTTCCTCTTCCCTCTTCTAATCAGGTCAAAGAAAGGAATATATTTATTAGTGGCTCTGGAAATGAACTGGCTTAGGACGGTAACCATCCCATTTAGGCTCTGTACTTGTTTGATAGTCTTTGGCGCTTGGATGTTGTGAATTGCTCGAATCTTCTCGGGATTATCTTTGATTCCACGAGCGTTGACAATGAAACCCAAGAATTTTTCTAACACACCACCAAAGGAACATTTTAGAGGATTGATCTTCATTTTGTAATATCGGAGGACATCGAACATTTCTACTACGTCTCTAATATGGTCGCTTGATTATTGTGACTTTACGAGCGTATCATCCACATATACCTTCATCGTCTTTCTAATATGATCTTTAAATATTCATTTAACTAGGCATTGATAGGTTGCTCTAGCATTCTTTGACCCGAATGGCATTACCACATAGTTGTACAATCCAACGTCAGTAATAAAACTGGTGTGCTCCTGGTCGGGTATGTGCATCGGGAATTGATTTCATCCACCGTACGCATCCATGTAAGATAGCAACTCACGTCCTATGGTTGAGTCCACCAGTTGATCGATCCTCGGAAGGGGAAAGCTGTCTTTTGGGCATGCCTTGTTTAAATCCAAAAAGTCAACGCACGTCAGCCATTTTCCATTCGCCTTTCTCGTAGGTATAGGATTTGATACCCATTTCGGGTAGAGGGTATAATGAATAAACCCATTGCTTTTGAGCCAGTCCACCTCCTCTAAGGGTGGCAGATCTCTTTGGATTCACACTATGCCTTTTCTGTTTCAATGGGACATGTCTCGTGTCGATATTTAATGCCTGGCCCGCAATGGCAGGCGAGATCCCACACATATCCAGAATGAGTCCAAGTGAACACCTCAAGATTCGCTCAAAGAAAACCAGCAAGTTCTTTTCTCATCAGGGGGGCTAAGCTATGATACGATCTTAAGGACCCATGATGTGTCACCGTGGATGACTGTGATGCCAATCATCAGCACAGCCAGTGTAGCCTTGGTTTCTTTGGGCTTATCCTCATCATCTCGTGGATATACATCTTTATATAACCGATTGTGGTGCCCGAGCCAAGGCCCGGATGCTGGTTGCTAATCTCCATTGGTTTGGATGCAGAAAGGCTTCTCCATACCCTTTCCCTTCTCTTTTCACCGAGCATCTCTCAACTCAGCCACATGACAAGCAAGTCCATTCGTCTGATCTCCATGTACAACTCCCATGCCAATTATCAATTGACAATTTTAAGGTTAGACACGAAGGGGCAATGGCTGCCCGGAATTCGACAAGGGCCGGTCAGCCCAAAAAAACATTATATGAAGAGTCCACATCCAACACAACAAATGGCAACATCCACACTCTGATGCGGTCGCCTTCTTCCAACTCCACTGACAATTCAACATTACCGACAGCTTCAGTCGCAGCATGGTTCGAGTTAGTTTGTCGAACTGGCAATATTTTCCAGCCTTCTTATGTTTCCCCGTCGATTCTTTTGGAGGTGGCTTCCTATACTCATGGTATTGCATGTTGACAAGTAGACGTTTCCTAGAGATGTATTCAGTGGTGTATGGGTATCATACATTGGAGTCCTAGACTTTCCTCTTCCAGGATCCCTCTTTCGTTCATGGTTCCTATCATCGCCTTTCTTTTGCTGATTCGATTTATTTTGGACATTTTCTTGAACTTTTTTGGAGGTCTCCCCCAATATTACTCTGCACTCCCTCCCCTCTTGGTCCACAACATTCCTAAAGCGTCAAGCTTCCTCTTTCCTCAAATACTGAGCTGCTTTTGCATAGAAACGCTCCAATATTGTGGGTAGTTTTCTAGCTAACCAATCGCCAAAGTCGGATTCTGGGTCAATCCCACTTGTTATCGCCATCAATATTGAACGGTCATTCGAATTACAGACTTCTATGATGGTTGTATGAAATCTCTCCAAGTAATCTTTCAGCGATTCTCCCCGTGCCTGGATTAGCCATGATAGGGACATTACAACTATGGGGAGAGTTGCATGCATATGGAACTACTCCACAAATTTTGTTCCCAAATCGTCAAATCTAAAGATTGACCGTAAGGATAATCTTGTAAACCACTCGTCGTTATGCCAGAGAGAGTAATAGGAAAACATCTACATCTTGTAGCATCATAAGCTCGTGCGGAGTTCATCAGCCATTCATATCTCATGATGTGCTGCCTGGGGTTGGTTTTTCCCTCATAGGCAGACGTCGACGGCATGCTGAATCTATTTGGATACTCTACATGTAGTACATTGTCGATGAATGGGGTATGGCTTCTCAAGGTATTCCAATCATCATTGGTCAAGCCTTGACTCTCCCTTACTAGCTGTCTGATCATACCCGTCAAGTCCGGCTTTTAGATAGTTGAGGCCAAGCGGTATTCATGCTCCATCTCACATGAGTGGTCTGATCGATGTCTACGGGCCATTCCATGCCTTCTTAGCTCAACATCCTTTCGATGTGCATCGCGTACTTTCACATCATTGTCATTCCGGAGAGGTAGTTGATTTGCATTAACATGAACTCTAGCATCCAGATCAACCGCAACGGCTCCAGTCCAAATTCCATCGGAAAAAGGGAAGGTTCCTCCTCTAAAGGAGGGATCGGCCACGGTTCTTATAGAGGGATCGGGTCCGATCGGTCCTGACAGCCTGGGAATAGCTGTGTATTGATGTCCTGATGCTTCTGCATGATATCCGTTGGTTCTACAACCTCTGCACCTGTGATGGTCATCTAATGAAGTTGGCTTTCTAATGCAAAATAGGTAGTTGGATCCCTTCTAGATTTCCCACATTGTTGATCCCTGATTTGATTCATTAGATTGATATTAGCTTGAATCTGTTGGTTCAACTGTCGGCGGCTATCCATGAGCTCTCTCATCGGGTTCTAGAAATCAGCTCCTCTGATGGAATCAACAGGATTTGGACATCAACTGGATTTGCAACATTGGCATCCACCAATAGATTGCCCTGGCCTCCTTGCTGGATGCTGGCGTTCTTATTTCCTTCTGCATTTTGAGAGGTAGATCTGGTGTTCCTAACCATTGTAGATAGTTTTCCTTAGACTTTTGCAAATCTAAATAGAATGGATAAACTGTTTGAAGATAATTCTAGATCTCTTTCGTGGATTTTTGCAATCCAACATCAACAAAGGGATCCAAATGAAGCTGAGAATCTTGGTTCTTAGTGAAAGCAACAAAATGTTTGCACCCAAAATTGGCACAAACACCCAAGAGATTTGTAGTAGAAAAATAAATGAAGAAAATTAAATGTAACCAGAGAGAATATAGCAATAAAGCAATAAGAAATAATCAAATAATAGAAACACGGTAGTTTATAGTGGTTCGGCATTGTTTGCCGACATCCACTTTGAAGAGATAGCTTTATTAATCACTTTGTAAACTGAGTATAAGAGGGATCAGATGAAAATCCTTAATTACAAAAGAATACAAAGCAACCAACGGTGTAAATATCCCAAAAATGAACAACGAAGTCTGTATTTATAGAGGAAGATGGTGAAATATCTCCTTGAAAATTTGGTAGAAGGCTCTCCAGATCCATAAGGGCCCACAGGAGGGATCGCATGACCCAAATCCCAAGAAATAGGGATCTGGGCCGATCCTTATTTTGGAGGAATTAGAGGCTGCAATCCCTATGGGACCTTCTCCATGTTGTATTATGCTTAGCCTCCAAGTTTCAAGCCAATTGGATTAGTAGAACTTGAGCTATTGATCAATAATTATTGCAATATGTGATGTTGTCTGATTCTGGCCGATCCCTCTAGAGGGAAGAGGGTCGATCCCTCTTGTTTGTGTTTTTTGGGTGTGATCCCTAGGGTCCCCTCATCTTATTCCCAAAGTTTTAAGTGTATATGACCTCTGGATTTTGAAATATCGGTTGCTTTCCGTTGAGTCACACTATTTTGCTGATGTAACCGGTTCCTTTGGTTGAGCGGGATCATACCCGATCCCTTTCCTAGACTAGTTTATATTCCATACTCAGAACATTCAGTAGAGCGTATCTCTTGATTCCTTTCAATCACGGCTTCATATTATCATTTGTACTTGATTTTTGGACCCCACAATCATCGCTCTGGGCTACTGGCCTTGATGAAAGTCGGGTCTAACTTGTCCAGTCAGTTTGGATATAGCCAAGTCAAAATGCTAGATAATAGTACTATAGCATATCTTGATAGAGTTAGGGTATGCCCTTAAGACAATTATGTTGTTGTTAGATATATCTAACTAGATAACCAATCTTGTTAAAAATAAAAGGTGTTTTCTTTCCATTATATACGTGATATAATGTGTAATATTAGTAAATTAATTTCATTAAAAGTGTATTTAATAGAAAACCTATAAATGGTATGTTTTGTGATAGTAGTTACAATCTGTTACAATCATGAGTGATTTATCATGGTAAATAAACATACCATTTTAATATTCCAAGTCAAGATGCATTAAGACTGGATATCGATGCATCCGTTGAGACTATAATATGTAACGCTCTCTAAATGTTGAAAATTGTACTACTCATGACTGTTGGGGGCACTAAGGGGTAACTAACTGATAGTTATAGGATAACAATGGAATGAATCACTTGATAATTTTCTATTGGTTAATATAACAAGGTCAAATAGAAAATATCGATGTGACAATATTACATAATTCTCTCGAGTTAAGAACACCGTTAAGCTTCAATGTGAAAACTCCACTTTGACTAGAGTTAAATTATGGCATGGCATCCATCGAAAGTCCATAGTTGGTTCGAGTGGAAGCATTGTAAGTGAGACTCTATCCAAGGGAGAATTTTTCTCCTTAGTTACATGAGGTTAGTATCACGGTCGATTGAAGTCAGCTCAAAGTCAAAGTCTATCGGTTAATAATAATTGTTATTATTGAACCAAGGACTTTGTTTTTGGGCTATAAAGTTGAATATGGACTATATTGGAATTTTGACCATTACCCAATTTCATAAGTCCTATTGTGATATAGTTTTGACGAAGAGAATTGGTATAAATAATACTCTCAATAGGGTCTTAAATAAAATAAAATTGGATTTTACCTAAGCTACATAAGCAATAAATTTGGACATAATGTCATACCACCTGTTAAGTGATGTGTGAACATTAATATTCAAATTGCTCGATATTAATCGTTGACCGAATTTACACCTAAAAGTCACATAACTAAAATGTTGAATGCTCTATTACTACCTGATTTAATTAATTATAATTATTGTTAATTAATTAAAATTATCAATATTTATGAAATATTAATTATAAAATTTTATTTAGTTTGTGTTGATCAATATTAAATAGTTTGCATATAATAGTTATAAACACACGTATCGATATACGATATCGATGTGCATTTGAATTAGATTTAAATGCATTTTTATTAATCTGGATTGAAGTTGTTTTAAGGCCCATGTAGGACCCTAGGATGACTCGCATTAAGGAGTTATGGGGTGGAATTTTGATTCAAAAGGAGATGATTTGGCAAGAGCAAAAGGTGGATCTTGATTCACTTTTCACTCCTTAGAATTTAGCCTATTTATTTATCTTCAAGCCTCATCTGTTAGCACTCTCTCTTGATCCATTGTGACCAATCAAGGCCAGCCATTTAAGCCTCCATTATCCTTAATTCCAAGCTTCCAAATACATAAATTAAATCAAATTCGAAGACTGGTGGTTGCTGCTTTCGGTTTGGTAGCTCTTTCTAAAGGCTTGGATATCGATTCAAGGAGTGATCAGATTCAACATCTCAAGGTACTTCATCTAGGCTTTGGATAAGTTATTCAACCAAGTTACATTATTTATATATATTTTTATATTAGTTATCATGTGTATATTATCATGAATTTATATATGTTTGCACCGTTAACATTGGATGAATATGTTTGTATGTATGTGTGTTAAAAAAATATACATATAATGTATATAATCATTCGGCAATAATTAAAAACAAAATTTTATGTATGTTTAATTTTCAAAAATAATTTAAAACATTTAACAATATTTAAAACTAGTTTGATTTTAATATATATATATATACTATATCTAAAATATATTTATAAATTTAGCAATATATATACCTAATAAGGTTTCAATTTTTTTCCTTTAACCTTATATATATATATATATATATACGTATATATTTTATGCAACAATATCAAATATAAATCTAACTTTATAATATATATATATATATGAAATATATGTAACATGTCAATATATATATATGATAAAGTTATATATGTTCGGCTTTCAATAAAAAAATTAATTTTTATATACTTAATGATTTTCGTACATAAAATAAAATAACCAACTTTTTGTCCGCAAGTTAAAAAATTAATTTTTTGGCTAAATGTACATATATAAATATATATCAATTATTTATTCACATCAAAATATATTTATATATGTATATATAAATCTTAATATTAATTCAATATGTATATATACGATATGTTCATATATATATATAACATTTTTTATTAGTTTTGAAATATATATAGTATCTATTTATAATTAATACACTAATTTAGATATGAATTATTAGATAATGTCTATGTAGATCTTGGTCTATGATTTTGAATTTGAATTTTAAATTTCAATTTAAATTTATCATTATTTATATTAAATTTACAGTGACTACATATTATAATGTTAACTATTAATACACACACACACACAGATATATATATATATATATATATATATATATATACCTAAACTTATATATTTTACGAATATCATTTTATATTTTTTTTAGCAAAGCTAGCCGGCATTTATAATGGTTCATGTCAGATGAATAATTGAATATGAAAATAGGTGTTTAGGCACATGCGCTAGAACGGCTAAATGAAACAAAAAACATAGGAGTTTAGCGAAAGTACTAAACTACTATCCAACAAAAACTACTGTTAGTCTCCCTTAGAAGAGGAAGAACCACTTCCCTCGTCTGAAGATTCAAGACCAATAACATCATAATAGCTAGAGAAAAGAGATGCCAATGTAGGAACAAAATCCTCAGAATGAGGACTGTAAAGGCATTTCCTATCTTAGGAGGAATCCGAAAGAATAGTGCGATTCAGATCACCCAACTGACCTATAACCATGAACATAAGACCTTCACGCTTAACAAAGTAAAATAGATGCCATTCTTCACCATCTCCACCAACATACTTGTAGAATCTACCATCCATAGGGTCAAATCTTATTTCGGATGGCTCATGAATCCAAGCCTGCTCAGACGAACCACAAATGAAGTCCACCATGGAGGGATCGAAATCCAAAATACCCATAGAGCTAACCTCAACATCAATAGAGCGAACATCAATGGCAGGAGAAATGGAGTAGTATGCAAGGACATAACAGCATCCACAAAGCAAACGATAGCAATATCAATAGAGGGCACACTATGACCAAATGGACAATATCAGAAATCGTATGCAAGGTGGCAAGGAAGATGTGCGGTGAAGCAAGTGGACCGACCTTCACAGGAGAAGTGACAACGGAGCTCGCAGGGACAATTGGAACCACGACCTCAACTGTTTTGGGCTTTGGAACCCACTTTCTGGTTGGAGGATGAGGAAGAGGGTCCTTGGTAGAAAAAGTAAGAAGTGGATCTGTCAGCGGAGAAGACTCAGAAGGAGGACCTTTCTTATAGGAATCAACCGTATGGCCAAAAGAGCGACATGTCAAACAAATATCCAGCTTCCAACTGTAGTGAACATCAACAATAACTACATGTCCTGGAGCTGGACTAACCCTAAGCTTTGAGGGAAGGGGCTTATCAGGGATAATTTCAATCAGGGCCTTTGCATTAACAAGCTTTTTCCTAGCAACCGTATTTACATCGAAACACTTTAATTTACCCACAAGACTCGCTAGCCAATCTAACCCAATCATAGGTTGCAAAATAGACAGAATGTGAGAGAAATAAGCCTAGATAGGAATAGACAGCACTTGCTCCCTACTGCTATCAATAGACGTAGTCCAAGTGGTAATAATAAAAGGCTTTCCCCCGATGAAAAAAGGATCATCTTCGAGAACTCGAAGCCTCTCCTCGGGAGTAGAGAACATGAAATAAAACACAAAGCTGTCGAAGTGCACTTGCAAGCCACCCATAAACTTCCAGTACTGCTAATATTGAACTTAGCCACATGATATCCAGGGTTGGAATCAAGGAAAAAACTAATCAAATATTTCGACCAGAAGTCAACACCATTAAATAACCTATAGAGAGGGAACCATCATGCCATCAACTTTAGACGTTAAAAGGACCGATGGGAAAAATCCCCAACATTCCTAGGCAAGGACTGAAAAAGAGAGGACCAAGTATTATACTTAACCGAAGTATTATTAGCATTGAGGGATGCAACTGCCTGGGAGCTTCTATTATTACCGATAGAATGCTAAGCAATTGGGGTAGGAATAATAGGGGCAAACACGACATTAGAAGGCGTAAGCTTATCTAGACCAACCCCAAATGAAACAACACCATCACAGACAGCATTCAAATCGATCCCAACTGAAACATCACCAACTGCAAACTCATATGTGTCAACTATCTCCCACTGAATGGCCACACTACCACGAACAATCATTGGACAAAGTGGAGAAAAGGTTTCGACAGATGCTAGACAAGAAAGTAGGGACTTATTCAATCACTGGAGGGACATTTCTAAACAAAATAAACAATTTGCACAATATTATTTTCCAACAGCGGTCCCAATCAATTCACGACATGATTCACAGCCAATTGAGTTTTGAAATTCATTTACCGGTCCTAGAGAAACAGACAAATTAGCATCAGAGACCAAAGAGGAAGGTGGCCCAATAATGGCGGGTAGCAAAGGTACAGAACACGGAATGGAAACACCGACGATAGGTACAAGAGCAGACGTGGAGAAATAGCGACCAGAGTGCGTCAAGGACGAACCCAGGAAAAGCGGATGTAGATCCAACATGTTTAAGAATGAAATAATAGCCTCCTTCTTATTAAGCATGGGATAGACGAGGTCGGAATGGGAGGTTAGAGGGGAGGGATGAAACAAGATGGGCAAAGATAAGGCTAGAGGGACACTAATGAATGAAAACCGGAAAAAAGAAGGGAATCACCAATATTATCACTATTGAACAGATGTTTTTTGTACTTGTAATTGAGATACCATTTTATAATTCATATATATATATATGTATCTATGTATGTATGTATATGTATATAGACACACACACATATATATACATTTACATAATAGACGACATGTACATCTTTTATGTTGCACGTGCACATACACACATATGTTTATATGATACACATATTATAGTATATATTATATATAACAGCAATATAGTAAAACTTTGTTATAAATTAAATTAAATATTGATTTTATTCAAATTAAATTTAGATCAAATCTAAACAAATTTAGACTTCATAGCCTAATAAAATCCAAAATGGAATAATAATTTTGAAATTGACCCATTTACCCCGCTACATGCTGGTCTAATTCCAACAATGATTACAGAGCCAGAAAGCCTATGCGTTCTAAATTAGTAGTATTAGGGCTAATTTATTAAAGGCTACGCATATAGTAGGGTGTTTAGAAAAGTTGTAAAACCTCGTAATTTTAACGATAATTAATTAAAAAGAAATTAATTAATAGATAATAACACTAAAAAGTAGAATTTTTACAAACGCCATAATTTGGCTATGAAACTTGCACCGTTAGGTTCGTGGTGACTTTTTAATCAATTTTTATATATTAAGTTCTACAACCCGTCTTCAAATAAAGAAGATATAAACGTTTGAAAATATTGAGTTAAAAATAATAAAAGACGTGATTATGGAAATTAATATAATTAGTTAACATTAATTATTAACGTTAATGGAAACTTAAACGTTAAGAAATGTTAATGTTAAATCAAATCAAAGAAAAAATATAAAGTGGGAAAAATATAACATAAACTGAGCAACAAAACTGAAGACCCATCAGTCGACGCCCTTACTACGACCGGTCGACCATTAGCGGTCGACCGATGGAAGGAAGGCGGTCAACCGCTGGGTTAGGGCTGGCGTAGATTGAACCTAGGCTAAAACGGCCTGGATTTAAGAGAAACAATCTGATGGTTGCAAATAGTTCTAACGCCTATAAATATAAGCTGATACCACCATTTCTCTTCTCGTATTTTCTGGATCACAGAGCGGAGTTCTGCCATATTCTCTTCTTCAAAATTTCTATAAATTCTAAAAGTAATAAAATATTATATTATATATACGTAAGTGGAGAAAAGTTGAGCATAAGAGGAGGGAAGAATAGGACTGAATCAGAATGCCAAAACAAGGTAAATTGTAATTCTCAACTCAAATCAAAATTAAACCCAAATCTCTTATCAGATTTAGATCTCTAATAGATATATTTATGCTTGCGGTATATGTATTCAAATAAGGAGAATAAATGGGGTTAAACTGGAGTAACATGGATTAGATCTGAAGATTTGAAAAGCTAAAAAGGAGAGTGGAAGATTATATATTTTTATATAATATTGAATTTATATCATTGTAAATCTACTCCTATATGCCTAAACGTAAATTTGGAGTTGTAAGCCTAATTATATATGTGTAATGAATTTGTAAACCCCTCCTACATATTCTATGATTGATAACTTAGAGTTAATATTGCATGCACTTGAATCTGGAACATATTAGGTAGTAGTAATCCCCGAAATAGATAAATTTTATAGTAATTCCAGATTTGTCGTTTAAATGATTTATGCAAGTAAATATAAAAGTTGGAAGTTATCACAATAAATTATTAGGATTTAAGTAGTATTTTAATTTATCGGAATGTATGGCGTTGCAATATAAATTTCTATAGATTATCAAGTTCAGATTCATAAATAAAAATGTATCATTTGAAATAGCAAGGAATACATCTAAAAGAAAGAGATGTATAAAATTGAAATATTTATCATATTTTTTACTATCTAAACGTAACACAATTTCCTTTTTTGGATAAGATATAGAGATTTACAATGTCAACCTTTCCTTTTGAGGAAGATGTAATTCCAATACATTAAAATACAAACATCCTTAAGTATGAATTAAAGAATTATAGTTGTGATAATAATAATGGTTAAATTGTAAAATTAATATATATATATATATATGCATTAAGGACAAGATAGAAATTAAATAGTAAATAATAAAAAGGTAGGCAAGTAATAAAATGAATAAAGGCAAGAAGTATATAAAATATACGTGTATGGAAAGTCCACTAAACAAGGAAGGATAGAAAGGGTTAAAAAGGATAGAAAAAAATATGCAATAATAAAAGATACTTAAATCTTATAATCTCAACGAAAGAGGTAAATGATATTAAACCAAGATTAATGATACAAGGAGTCAATTAAATAAAAATAACCGAATATGAGTAGTTGAACATTAGAGGCGTAATAATGAAATAAGATTGAATATATATATATATAGACACACATAGAACCTCGAATATACTTTTATGATGGGTGTAAACTGTTAAATAGCTAAAGCTTAGCTTAGATAAGAATGACATAGTCATTAAAATGGGTTGAAATGTGAGGTAAGTAGTGTTATGCAACAGAAGTCTGCCCACCGCAAAGAGCTACCAGTAATTATGTATACATTATACCGATGTGGGACATATCCAATTGTAGGACCCGTGGAATTATACGTTCGTGTATAGGTAAAGGAATACCTAAGTAGAATCCATTTTAATCTTTTAGGGGGTATTGCCTTAATTGCATTAGGAAATCTAAATGGGACGTTGGGCAAGGCTCGGTGCTATGTTAGTGTGTTTGGTACCATATTCAATAGTAGGAGTTGTACATATGTCAAGAACATCATCGGTCCTGAGTGGTCAACAGAAAGACGAGGGTTACACCTAAACGGGTTACACCTCTTACTGGTGTAGATCACATTTAGGTCGTGCATCGCTATAGTAGTTTGCTAGTTTGTTTGTTATGAGGCAAGGCTAGGTAACCCTTAAGAGAGGTTTTTCAAACGATTAGTGTAGTTTTAGGAGTTAAGTCCTCAATAGTCCGAGGAGTCGAGTCCTCAATAGTCCATGGAGTTGAGTTTATAATATGAAGCATTTAGGTAAATCCCGAGGATAAGGTAGAATAAGTCTAAACTATTGTGGTGTTGTTATTAGGCACTATGGGAGTTCCTTGGTATGCACGACAACGATGACGTGATATTGGGTTGATGATGGATCATAATGAGGTGTTGTGTTATGGATACTAGTGGGGATAGTATCTTGGTCCAAAGGAGGACTACGATACTTATATATACATACACACACGTAGGTATTTAATTTGTACCACCAGTAGATGAGATGCATCATACACTTATGTGGAGTCGAGATGACTAAGTAAAATAAAAGACATAACATGTGACGAAAGGAAATCAGCATAAACTAGTGTTATGTATAAAGTATATAAATTTACCAGTCAACAGAATGTTGTTCACCCCTCTTCATTACAACCCATAGAATAGTTTTAGAGAGGTGGGTACTAGTGCATAGTGGGAACAGTGGAAGGACAGATTTTCTTATGCATGCTCGACATTGGCAAGGACATTTGATCTCAGAAGTGTCAACCTTTGTCAGTAACTATATATTTTATTATACTTTACTATTCCGCTATGATTTTATATCGATAGTGCTCTGGTATGAAATAATTTATTTATAGGATACCAGAAACCAACAATCCGTACTTTGGTGGACTTGGGTTTTCAATTTAGCGATAATTCGGGCCTAATGGAGTGCGGGTTGTCACGTTTGGTATCAAAACATAGGTTAGTCAATCTTAAAAATTAGGAAACATTAAGTGAATGTGTGTGTATTTTACCTATAATTATAAATATATTATACGTCAAATCCTTTGAATTCCAACTACAGAGTAGTTGCAACCATATTCTGGGAAGATGGACAAGTCGATTATGAGTCAGAGCAATGAATAAAGTTGAAGGTATTCACCTATCCCGATCACCCCATGGAAAATAGTTTGTATTGGAAGGCTTTGACTTAAGAAGATAATGAATGTAACATATGGAAGAGTCCTTGAAGTTGGATAGTACTTGACTCCCTTATAGAGTACAGATTGTCCTATGATTGTCCGCACAGGATTGTTGATCGATGATGTACATTAGATCCAGATAAGGAGAAAGTAAGAGTCTATATGTTATAGATATCCGAAAGTAAGTTCCCGAAAGAGAATATGTAGTAATAACTCCAAGATTATAGCCAAATTTTTTATATTCTAGGAGAAGATAAGTCAATAAGTAAGTAGAAAGAAGAAAACTCCAAAAGAAGGGACAAATAGAAATCCACTTTGTGTCCGACCCCATATGAAAGAATTTAATATATAAGTGGAAATTATTTTAGTATAAAACTTGAGAAAAATATATAAATAATATATTTGAAATGATTTTCAAAGGAATTAATTGAAGGTAGAAAAACCTATTTTTGAAAAGTAAGTAAGTATTAAATTTTCAAAAAATATATATTTATATTTTATTTAAATAAAAAGTTCTAGTAGAAATTAAATGGCTTAAATCGAAAATTTCAATAAATGGGATTTTGTAAAAAGTTATTCTTTTGAAAAAATAGAGCGTATACAGCTCGTTGATTTTTCTGAGATGAAAGAAAATTTTTAAGTTGTAAAATTATTTTTAAGGGTGGACAATAGGAGGTAGTACAAGTTTAAAATAGGGTGAATTGAACAAGGAAAGAAGATTAGAACCCAAAAATAAAGCAGTTGGCGAACACACCATAATGGTTCAATAAAGAAGACAATCAATTGAGAGGAAAACCATATAAATAAAAGCAATTTAAATAAGAGCAGTTTAGGCAAAAGATAGCTAAACAGTAGTAACATTATAAAATATAAATAGAAACAATATTAGAAATTTATATAAAATGATGCTAGTAATCTACTTAGAAGCAATATAGGAAATTAAAGACAAAACAAAGGAAAACGAATGTTTTCCATAGTTATGTGCACTTATTGCACGTATCTTGTAAAAGTCTCCTTCACATGCTACCAAAGCCTCCATTAAGGTTGAAAGTGGAGGTAGCATGAGTAATAGAAAAATAATAGGATGGAAGTGTCCTTATCTGCTCCAGTTTTATTGTTAAAATCATAAAAAGATGTTTTAGAAACATTATAAAGGGTATTTTTAAAGAAATGGTTTGGTATAACAATTGAGTTTTTTTTGAAATCAAAACTTAATAAGTAGTTCGAGTTAAAAATCGCAATTTTAAGAAGTAAAATCCTTGTTATTGAAAAAGGCTTTAAAAGAGAAATTTGATTTAAAGGAAAAGGAAAAGAACTTTCTAAATTAAATTGCTAACATTTCCTTTTAAACTTAATAAATAAACTTAACTAATAAATCCTAAATTTATAGTTTTAAAAGTTAAGGCATCGACAATTAACATGGGTTAAAATAAGAGGTTTTCATGGTTCCTTTTTGAAACTAAATTATTGAAAGATTTAAAAAAAGTTTCCAAATTTATATTTTTAAAGATAAAAGTTTTGGGATTAAGTACTTTATAATTGTGAAATCTTAATTTAAGAAAAAGTGGGAACAACCAAACCAATATTTTTATATGGAGAAGATAGGGATGATTGCCTAGGTTAGATGGGGTAAAATTTAGGCTATGAATAAATTATCGAGGAATGCTCTTAGAGTAGCCATAGTGGACCCCATTGGATATAAGGAATATTAGTTTGGGCCAGGAATGTTTCATTAAACATAGGTAAAGACTATAAAGAAGAACTCATAAGATAATGGGAAATGGTTGTGATAATAATACAATAAAATAAAATAAAGAAAGCATATACCAAGATTTGAGAATACTATCAAGGTATTTGGATTAAAAGAAGATAATAATACAATTGGTTGTGATAATGGAAGTAATTGATGGGTCTTATTTATTAGAAGCCAAAAAGGAAAGTTAAGATATGTGGGTTACGGTAGAATGTCATGTAAGAAAGGTCCATTTAATTTAAGTAAAAAGTGATATGGTCACAACATCATTAATGTCAGTTGATGTTAAATGGCAGCTTCCAGCATGTTTTCTTTCTGGTTAGTTCGGTTGTAAGCATTAGTTGTCTCTATTTGTACAAGCGTACGATATTTTGTGAGAAAAGTTCCTTTTTATTACTATATTGATTTTCTGGATTGACCACTATATATTGGAAAGTAGAAATAAGTAAATCCCATATAGACACTTAACTAATGCAAAGTAAGACCAGAAGTATATAAAATAAATTAAGGAATTTACTAGCTGCTAAAAGTAATTAATGTTACGTCCCAAAAGCACTAAAATTTTAGGAAATAAATTTTAGCGAGCAAAGGACATGGAAAGGTTGTTGTGAAACCATGGGTCACTATCCCTACGCCTTAAAAGCTGAAATTTATAAATGAACTTGTATGCTGATTGTTGTTTTAAAATTAAAGAGAAAGTTTTAGAAATTTGAAAATTTACCGTGTAGTAGAAAAGAGACAATCATGGACGTTAACTCATTGACTAAATTCTGATTGCGTAGATTATGGCATAATTTGTTTTGAAAAGGATAAAAACAAATATTTTTGAAAAAATATTTTGTCCAAAAATCTCTGATTTTTAATAGAAGATGTTTTTGTAGAAGTTTTGGAAAAAAGTACTAATTTTAAATTTTTTAACCATTTCTAAAATTTAAATTGAAACCCTTTTGAACATAAAAGATGGAATTTTTTATTTTTGAAATGCCACATGCTTAGCATAGGAAAAGAGTTGATGAGTTAGCAAGTATGAATTTTATTGTACAGCAGAAGCGACAATAAAGTAAAAGGTAGATAGTGATAAGAAAAAAGTTTTTTTGGCCTTGAGAATCCTTTTTCCATATCTTGATGATAGGTAAACCAAACTTATTTTAAAAGATCTATGTTTTAAAATTTTAAATGTAGATTTTCTTATGTGGACTATACTTGGAAAAGTTGGAAAAGAATTGGGGGGCAAAAGAGAATGTTCCATGGTACAGTGAAAAGGCTACACAAGAGAAGGATGGAAATATGGAATTATCCATCTAAAACCATTTCCGACATAAGAATATAGGTTTAGAAAAGTAGATCTTTTTCTAAGTTTTGGATGTTAGAAAACCTGTGCTAGGTATTAGATGATAGGGATTGGATGCAAAAATTGGTTGAAATATACTTATGTTCATAGAATAGTGGGAAAATATGGATGCAAAAAAAAAGATTTTGATTTTCACAATTTGCATACATATAGAACTGCCGGTATATTTAGGTTATTTGCTCCATATTTTCAAAATTGTTTTAAAGAATGCATTCATATAATAGGCGTCAATTTAGAATTGCTTAGTATGCATACCATATGTGTTGTGATACACCGTGCACTTATACACAATTGGTTGCAAAATCGATTGTACACTAATTGGTTGGATAGTTTATAATGGTTACGCGTTATGTTATGTGATTTTGTTCTTAATAAATTTCGAAGACGAAATTAATTTAAGGGAGGAGAATGAAATACCTCGTAATTTTAACGATAATTAATTAAAAAGAAATTAATTAATAAATAATTACGCTGAAAAATAGAATTTTTAGAAACATCAGAATTTAGCTATGAAACTTGCACGGTTGGGTTCGTGATGACTTTTTGATAAGTCTTCATATATAAAGTTTTACAGTCCAACTTCAAATGAAGATAATATTAACATTTGAAAATATTGAATTAGAAATAGTTAAAGATGTAATTATGGAAGTTAATATAATTGATTAACGTTAGTTATTAACGTTGATGGAAACTTAAATGTTAAGAAATGTTAACGTTAAATAAAATCAGAAAAAATATATAAAGCGAGAAACAAATAACATAAACCAGGAAATAAAACTAAAGACCCAATGGTCGACACCCTTATTGTGACTGGTCAGCCGCTAGCAGTCGACCAGGGGAAGGAAGGCGGTCGACCGTTGGGCTAGAGTCGGCGTAGATTGAACCTAGGCCAGAACGGTCCAGATTTAATAGAAAATACTCTAACGGCTGCGACTTGTTCTAACGCTTATATATACAGGCATGTACCACCATTTCTCCTCTCATGTTTTCTGAATCACAACGTGGAACTTTGCCATTTTCTCTTCTCCACAAATTATAGAAATTCTAAAATTAATAAAATATTATATTATATATACATAAGTGGAGAAAAGCAAAGAATAAGAGGAGAGAAAAGTAGGATTGAATCAGAAGGCCAAAGCAAGGTAAATTGCAAATCTCAACTCAAATTAAATTAAATCTAAATCTCTTCTCAAATCTCAATTTCTAATAGATATATGTATGCTTACGGTATATGTATTCTGTTGGGTGTGTTTCGACCGGGCCAATCACTGCCGAACCATCTCCTTCCCAAGTCCCTGCCGAACCAACTCCAAAATATCCCAAGTCCCTGCCGAACCAAAACCAAGTCCCACTGAATCAAACTCCAACCAACCATCACCGAATCGCTCACCACCGGACCAAGTTCCACCGCACCAAATTCCACCGAACCAAATTCCACCGAACCAAGTTCCACCGGACTAAGTTCTACCGGACCAAGTTCAACCGGACCAAGTTCCACCGGACCAAGTTCCACTGGACCAAGTTCCACCGAACCAAGTTCCACAAGTTCCACCGAACCAAGTTCCACCGAACCAAGTTCCACCAGACCAAGTTCCACCGGACCAAGTTCCACCGGACCAAAGCGTTCCGGACCAACTTTGTCAGGCCAGATTGCATCAGCCCAGGCCCACCAGCACCTATATACGTCCAAGTCCTCTGCCCCCAGCCCCACTCTATAAATAGAGGGGCAGGGATACAACAATGGGGAACAAGTTTGAGAGCTCAAGCATGGATAGAACTTTCAAACAACTTTCATATACTTGTATCAAAGCTTTGTATTTGTAATCTGAACAAGAAAGGAGAAATAATATATAAAGTGGACGTAGGCACATTCTGGCTGAACCATTATAAATCTGTGTGTCTTTTACAGTTTAGTCCTTGCTTTTTACATATTTGCATAAACCACCCATATAACTGAAAACAACATAAAATCAACTAAATCATACGACTTGGAGGTGTTTGCCCATTTTTTGTGCAAACATTTTTGGTGCTTGCACTGAGAGCGAGAAGCTCGAAGCTTCAGCTTCTCCCACTTAACCTTCTTCCTAACAGCGTCGTTCATTGCTTGGAAAACATGCCTCCGAGGCAAAAAAAAGACGTTAACAAAGGAAAGAACATCGCAACTAGCAGTGTTCCAAACCCAGTGGTCACAGATCAAGTAAATCATCCCATTCCAACAGCAGTACCAAATGAAGTTCAGGAAAATCCGACAACCCCTGCCATAGAACAGGCGGCAGCAATTACTAGGGCAGATCTAGACAGGGTTGTGGCTGAAGTGACTAACCGCTTCACATCTCAGCAGGAAGCCTTGGTGGACCAACTCATGTCACGCTTAAGGGATGCTGAAGAGTCCAACCACAACACTGAATCATAGGGTGAGTCCCAGTCTGGAGGATCTCGGAGACAACAAAGGTCTTCCTTCTTCGAAGGAGCTAACGATAGAAACGGCCATGGTAGGAGCCGAGACTGAGCTCAGCCCGAAGTTGGACCTGAGGAAACGCTTGGAACCGAACCCAACGGGGGAGGTACCGGGCGGAGGTCAACTGTAGTCGAGCCTGTCGTACTACCTAACCACGGAAACACCAATGAACGGGGCCGAGCTAGAGTCCAGCCCGAAGTTGGATCCGAGGAAGTGCTTAGATCAGAACCCAGTAGGGGAAGATCAAGGCAAGGGCCAACTGTAGCTGACCCTAGCATGCTCCCAGAAGACCAAAGACCGCCACTGGAAAATATTAGGAATAATAGACGATACCATCCCTACAGGTCATCTAGGCAGAATCAATCCCACAGAGAAGAACCGAACTCATTTTTATCTGCTCCAAGTTCTGATGAAAGGATGGCATGCTTGTTTAGAGAGTGCGTCTAACGGGATCAAAGAGATCTAGGGATAGGCGCTAGGGTAGCCAACCCCTTCGCCCGCAATATTGAAATTGCCATCACCCCCCGAGAATGGAAAATGCCAACAATGGAACCTTACAAGGGAACCTCTGACCCTGTTGTACACTTACAGAGATACACACATCATATGCTCATGAGCGGGGCAACAGAGGGAGTACTGTGCAAATGCTTTCCACTATTCTTAGCAGATCTAGCTACCTCCTGGTTCTGCCATCTACCCCAAGGATCCATCAGCTCATGGGAGATGTTGAAAGAAAAGTTCATCAGCTAGTTCCGCATTCATGTGGAGCAGCCCAAGGACGCTTATTCCTTATCCAGTATCAAACAGAAACCTGGAGGGAAAGTGTAGCAATATCTAACCCGATTCAATGCCGCAGCGGCCGTAGTCCAAGATGCCGATGAAAAGCTTATCTTAATGGCCCTCTGTAGCGGTGTGCATTCGGATACTAAATTCGCTAGAAGATTGACCAAAGAAAAACCAGCTACTTTACCCGATTTCTTCCATGAAGCTGGGAAATATATGAGACTTGAAGACGCTACCACTAAGAGGCAGACAGGGCAACAAAATAAGGCAGCTCACGGCAACACGCCTGCTGTAGCAAAGGACGTTCGAAGAAATGATTCTAGAGACAACGCTGGGGGCAAGAAGGGAGAAAAGCGCCTATATCGGCCAGGACCGAGATTTGACGCTTACACCCCGTTGAATGAAACGATCGAAAACATCTTCCTGGCCACTCAAGACGAAGTTAGATACAAACGCCCCCCGCACAAGAAGGAATCAGATAACGCAATTAAGTCTGGAAAATTCTGCCGCTTCCACGAATCCCATGGGCATTATACCAACGAATGCCATCATCTCCGGGACTTGATTGAAGAACACATCAGAAGAAGAAGACTAGAACGCTATGTAAAAGGCCAGGACAGGACTCCAGTTCCTGCTAATGAGAACCCAAGGCTACCCTCCCCAGAAATAGGCAGAGGAAATCGCAACACCAGCGGCTCCAATCAAGAGAAGATAGTGGTTCATACCATCTTGGGAGGGCCACACATCGCCGACGGAAGATGGGCAGAGATGGAAAGGTATGGAAAGTCACTTAGAAACAATGAAGAATGCGTCAATTCCATTATAGAAGAACGCCACCCGAAGCGGATAGAAATGGTGACATCACATTCAGTAGGCGTGACCTGGAGGGAAGACAGTACCCTCACATGGATCCCATGGTTATCTCTGCCCAGCTCGGCCCAGGCGAGGTCTTCCGAATTCTAGTAGACACTGGAAGCTCAGTGAATATCCTATTCAAGCATGCCTTTGACAAAATGAAGCTGTCATTAAAGGATGTTCTTCCCTGCAATAAACCACTACACGGTTTCATAGGAAATGCGAAGATGCCCCTCGGACGACTGGACCTCTTTGTTGAAATTGGAAGTCATCCCCGCTCCGTTGTGCGGAAACAGACATTTGTGCTGATAGAAAACCACTCGGGCTACAACGCCTTCTTAGGAAGGCCAGCCTTGTCTGACTTCCAAATTGTCCTGGCCCCATGGTGCCTGAAGATGAAATTTCCAACGGACAATGGAGTAGGGGAAGTAGAGGGAGACCAGGACATTGCTCGAGATTGCTATGTAACCAAACTTCGCAACAACCACAGGAAGGATAAAGGGAAGAGTGTAGAGATTGCCCTCTGCACAAAAAGTTTGGAAGCATAGCAACTAAAGAAAGCCCCTCCTCTTCGATATACCAGCGACCCTTTCAATGAATTAGACCCCAGGGACAAAGAGGAGGAGGCCACCGTCGAGCCTGCAGAGGCTATGGAATTTGTATCTGTAGACAGACATGACTCGAGTAGACTATTGAAAGTTGGGTCCCAACTAAAAGCAGAGCTGAAGGAACAACTCATTGATTTTCTCCGCCACAACTTGGATGTATTTGCATGGTCACACGCTGACATGACCGGAATCTCCCCTGACATAGCATGCCACGTACTAAACATTGATCCTACCAAGGCGCCAGTAAAAAAGAAAAAGAGAAGTATGGGGGCAGAACGATCAGCAGCCCTCGATGAGAAGTAAAGAACCTACTTGCCAATGACTTCATACGAGAAGCCATCTACCCAGAGTGGATCGCCAACCCGGTGCTGGTAAAGAAGGCTAATGGGAAGTGGCGAACATGCATTGACTTCTCCAACTTAAATGACGCCTGCCCGAAGGATTGCTTCCTACTTCCCTGAATCGATCAGCTTGTAGATAGCACAGCCGGGCACGAACTCTTATCTTTTATGGACGCATACTCAGGATATAACCAAATTCCTATGCATGCTCCCGATCAAGACCACACTAGTTTCATCACTGACCGGGGATTGTACTACTACAAGGTAATGCCTTTCGGACTTAAAAACGCAGGGGCCACCTATCAACGCCTCATCAACAAGATGTTTGCAGGGCTAATAGGACAAACTATGGAAGTTTATGTGGATGACATGCTGGTAAAGTCAAGGGGAGCCGACGATCACGTAAGCCACCTGGATGAAATGTTTCAAGTACTTCGCCAATATGGAATGAAGTTGAATCCTCTAAAGTGCTCCTTCGGAGTATCATCAGGAAAGTTTCTAGGATTCATCGTCCATGCCAGAGGAATTGAAGCAAACCCTGAACAAATCCGAGCTCTGAAAGATATCAGGATACCTTCTACCCGAAAGGAGATGCAAAGCCTAAATGGGAAGGTGGCCGCCCTGAGCAGATTCATCTCTAAAGCGACCGACAAATGCATCCCCTTCTTCGAAGCTCTAAAGAAAGAGAAAGGAAAATTCGAATGGACTGACGAATGCTTAACAGCTTTCCTTAACTTAACCGAACACCTCCAGAGACCACCAATACTCTCAACTCCGAACAAAGGTGAAGAGCTATACCTATACCTTGTTGTGTCATCTCATGCTCTAAGCGTCGCATTGGTGAGAGAAGACAAACGCACGCAGCGGCCAGTATACTTTATAAGCAAGAGGTTTACAGGGGCGGAAGCCAGATATCCTAAACTTGAGAAACTAGCGTACTGTTTACTAATCACATCACGGAAACTGCGTCACTATTTCCAGTCTTATTCCATCAGAGTTCTGACCGATCAACCACTAAGGCAGGTACTCCATCGTCCCGACACTTCTGGGCGACTAATTAAATGGTGCATTGAACTAAGTCAATACAATATCACCTACCATCCTCGCACAGCCATCAAGGGACAAGCCATGGCCGATTTCATTGCCGAATTCACTACCAACGAAGGTAAGGAGCAATCGGAAATAGCAGAAGACATCAAGTGGAATCTCTTTGTGGATGGTGCGTCAAACGAACAAGGCTCGGGGGCAGGCGTGGTAGTAATCACTCCCAGGGGGAATAAGCTACACTATGCTATAAGGTTGGAATTCGCTGCCACTAACAACGATGCAGAGTACGAAGCAGTGATAGCTGGATTAGAACTTGCCTTAGAAATCGGAGCCAATTCTTTGTGTCTTCATAGCGATTCCCAACTTATTGTAAATCAAATACTAAGAGAATTCCAGGCTCGAGAAGAACGACTCATGGCATATTTAAAGAAGACCAAGTTGCTTCTCAATCGATTGGATCACTATTTAATCAAACACATCCCTCGGGAAGAGAACCAAGAGGCCGACGAATTGGCGAAGCAAGCTAGCATGAGAGACAGTGCTATTTCCGGAGCAGTAGCCATCTCAAAGCAACTGACCCCAAGTTTTGAGCAAGTGAATCTGATAGCTGCAACCGAAGAAGCAACTTGGATGACTCCCATCCGAGACAACTTACAAAGTGGCACACTGCCCAACGGGCGTAACGAAGTCAAGAAAATCTTGAGGAAAGCTTCCCGCTACACAATACAAAAGGGCACCCTCTATCGGCGCGGCTTCTCTAACCCCTTATTAAGGTGTGTCGCTGGAAGGGAGGCCAAGGAAATCTTATCCAACATCCATCAAGGAAGCTGCAGAGATCACACTAGAGGGCAGACTTTGGCAAAAGAGATACTCCGATATGGATATTTCTGGCCCACCTTAAGCAAGGACGCCTTAGATTTCGTTAGAAAATGTGACAGATGTCAGAAATTTGCTAAGATTCTGCGGCTGCCAACGACTGAGATTACTCAAATGACCAGCCCTTGGCCCTTTGCAGTATGGGGAATTGACTTGATTGGCGAACTGCCAATGGGCCGAGGCGGGGCCAAATATGCTATAGTGGCAGTCGACTATTTCACCAAATGGGTGGAAGCAAAATGCCTAAATAAAGTATCTTCAGCAAAAGTTAATAACTTCTTGATCAAAAATGTTCTATGCAGGTACGGAGATCCATTCAAAATCATATCGGACAATGGACTTCAGTTTGACAGCGAGGAGTTCGCCAACTGGTGCCAAAAGCACGGAATTCACAAAAGCTTCTCATCCGTAGCTTATCCCCAGGCAAACGGACAAGTCGAAGCTGTCAACAAAATTCTCAAAACTCAAATAAAAAAGAAACTCGAAAAGTCAAAAGGCGCTTGGGTGGATGAACTTCCTACGGCACTGTGGGCCTATCGCACATCTTTCAGAACATCAACGGGGCATACTCCTTTCTCTTTGGCATACGGATCAGCGGCTATGCTCCCAGTTGAAACTATAGTGCCTTCCCACCGTAGGATCCACTATAACCCAGAAGAAAACGAAGAACTCCTCCACATGTCTTTAGATCTAATTGAAGAGAGAAGAAACGATGCAGCACTCAAAACATCAGCTCAAAAGCAAAAATTGGCAGCGCAATACAACTCCAAAGTCAAGCATCGTAGCTTACAAGAGGGAGATCTTGTCCTCAAGCGAATCTTCCCACGCCCCGGAGCACTAGATCCAATCTGGGACGGACCATATGTAATTCATAAAGATCTCCACAATGGAGCTTATATTTTGTCAACAGTGGACGGGGAGGTGTTCCAGAGGGCATGGAACATCCAACACCTTCATCGATACTTTTCTTAACTTGTACTGCCCATATGAAGTGAATTAACAAAGAGAATCAGTGGACGTAGGCATTTTCGTGCCGAACCACTTTAAAAAACTTGTCTCTTTTTAACTTGTTCCTTTATATCTTGGCTGCTTGTTAACTTTATCCTTTTCTGTTGAACAAAATCCTGTGTAATGACATTTCCATTCAAAACAAATCGCGGCACGACTCCACCTGGACAAGACCTAACAGGTACTATACGAATCTATGCCCTCGCCAATGAGACACTTTTGCTCTGGCATCCCTCTGATGCGGGTTAACTCATTGCTCGCGACGGCCCTCAAAGCCAACTATAATGAGCCGATTATAAGCCACCAAGAAGGCCGACTATAGCCAAGGCAGCTCATTACGGCATTCGGCTCGCCGACAACTGTGAACCTACTTTAAGCCCCAACATAAGGTGTGGCCAGCCAGGGGTAGTTCACGGTTGACGATCGGCACCCACGCTAGCCGGCCACAGTAAATCGAATTATACCCACGATTACGGGCCATAATGGCCCGGGTAGTTACTGTGCGCGATCTCGGCTCCAACGCGTCTTAAGTACGGCTGTGGTAAAAAAGATTAACTCCCCGCGGAGGCGTAAGATGGGTGACAAATGTCTCCAAGACCCACAGCTAGGGAAAGTGACTACAAAGCCCGTTTTCCACGAACTTAAGCACATTGAAGGCCTTCCGTGATTGGAAGTTTTACTATTTCTCATATTTCAATTTTATTTAAAAAACTTTTCTCCTATCCTCTATAACGATCCCTAAAGTACAGGACACAGAATAGGAGACATTCGCTAATGGGAGTGGGAACTCACAACGGGACACTAGGCCGGATTCCATACTCAGTCATACAAGACATTCAAAGCTGCCATCTACAAGTAAAATATGAAGGGCGGTATTTTCTTCTTTCGTGTATAAATACATGGCTATAATTTATTCACACATCACACTAACATTGCAAGACATGAAATTGTACTTTAAGCAAAAACTTGGCGTCAAACACAATTGAATCGCAGGCATATGCATAGCTATATTTCTTATACAACATGTCAAAATAACAAAAGCATTCAAATACGATAGAATCGGCTTAAGTTAAAAAATTACACGCCAAAAATAATGTTGTTTATTACAAGTGACATAATTACAACCTAAAAGTTACGTTACTATTTTGAGACTAACATATACAACTATGTTTAGTAAGAAAAAAGATATCCAGGTCAAGTCAAGGAGCCGTCTGCATCGGGGCATTACCCTTATCCTGTTGACCGCCTGTCCGATCAAGGAGAGAATTCATTAGTGATAAGCAACCAAGTTAACGGAAAGACTAAAGGGGAGGACTTACCAGCATCTGCTCCTTGATCATCTTGATCATCATCTTCTACTTGCACACCTACCTCCTCAGCAGCAAGCAGCCGCATGCCCTCCTTCACCGCCACCTTCTCATCCTTGGTGAATTGGGCCGTAACCACATCCATTCCGAAGACCTCGCCACCCTCCTTATTCGCATCAGCCTTGGCCTCCTCCAGAGCCCTAAGATAAATCCTGGCCATAACCCGGGGATAATCATCCATCCAGGATAAGTTACCCTATTTCCAAGTACGGAAGTACATATCCTGGAGCATCTCATCCATCATCCCCTTTTTCTCCTCGAACTCCCTCATTCGGACCTCAGAAGCCAATAGCTTTGCAACAGCACCATCCCTCTCCAATCGGCATCGCCAGCAGTCAGCCTGAAGGGATTTCCTCATCGCCTCCATCTCATCCTTTAGCTTGGTTTGAGCCAGCTCTGCAGCTTCAAGCCTCCCGGATAACTCCTCTACCCGCTCGAGATCCGCTTTCCGAACCTCATCCACCGTTGCTATAGCCATGTCAATCCGTTCCTTACAAGCGGCTTCCATTTTCCGCAACTCTGCCCTGCTGACCTCTTCCATAGTCTTCTTTAATTGCTTAGATGCAGCCTCATGCTGAGAAATCTGGATGGCTTGATCAGCAAGTTGTTTAGCCTGGTCAGAAACCATTAACCGTAGTTGAATATTAGCGCTCTCGATTTCCTCCCCAGCCTTGACCAATCGGGCATGATGTCCCATCAGCTTCTTGGTTTCCTCGGTGACCCAGTCGATGTTCGCCTTAGCTTCGTCCCCCAGAGTTATGACCCGAGTGGTAAGCAAATCAAGGTCCAAGGACTTAGCCTCGTCAAGCACTCGTACCATAGGATTGCGAGGGAGAAGGTGTTCACCAGTAACCTCGTCGAAGGAGATATCCTGAGAGGCCGGGTCCAAATCTGGATGACCCGCAAACGGATTACGAGCCAACCCAGGATGATCTATCGAGGTAACGGTAGGATTTTCAGACGGATGCGGAGAAGGTATGAACTCAGTATCCCCCTCCATGATACCATGAAGAGGCTGGAGTGGGGGCTGAGGACCAGGTAAAGGTTCGAACAAGGAGCGGCTCCTCTTCTTCTTCTGAATGCCCTCTTCAATGACCCTAAGAAGAGGACGATAGCCGACTACATCCCCGGAGCGGTTGGTCGGAGGCTTCGGTTTAGTAGAAGCTTTGAGGGACTTATATTGATCAAGGCGGTGCCGAACATCTGAGGTCTTAGCTACTTTGCCCGCTCCTGGAATGAAAACCAAGTGTCATAAGCATGCATTGAACCGTAATTCAAGAAATGTGTCAAGTTAAGAAGAGTAAAAAAGTCTGCAGGAGTCAAAAATTCACCTTGGATCGCAGAAGTTGCCTCAGCGGAAGCACTGCTGGAAGATAAATCGGCGCCAGTCTCGGCCTTACCAGCTTTCTTGGGCTTCTCTGCCAAAGCCGGCCCTTCCTCCAACCCTTCGAAGGCTCGGCAGAGAGCGTCATCTGTCCACTCTTGAATCACGCCTGCTTGCCCAGGAGGTAAAGCCCCGATGCCATCACCGCTTTGTCCTTCGCCACCATCATCGCCGTGACGATCACCGTCACCTTCTCTACCACTTCCGCTCTCCACCTCACCTCCTTCATCCTCGTCTCTTTCTTCCTCCACATTTTCTTCCTCCGGAACACCTGGACATGTGCTGGGGGAGGGTCCATCGGACTTCTTGAGTTTCTTCCCCCCGACAACTGGATGTATCGAGAAGGGTCTCCTTTTGCTGCTCTTCGTCGTAGCCCCTCCTTTAGTGTTGGCATCCCTCTCCTCCGTCGTGTCTCTCTGCTTGACCACGGACTGATGTGGTAGAATAAGGTTGTGCCCCAGAAGTGTAGCGTTCCTGATCAAGTAAGAAGCCGACCTATCCCTTCCCGTAATGGCTTCTATTTCCACAGCCATCTGAACCAGGCGATCGTTCTCCACGACCGCAAAGCCACCTATCGCTAGCAAGAAATAAAAGCACATAAGAAGAAGCATTGCAGTCAGAACGGAAATCATAAATAAGCTTCAACTTACAGCCAAAGGTGAAGCGAAGGATGGAAACAGAGCCATCCTTGATGAAAAACCATTCCTTCTTGAACATGCTGAACTTTGAATATAAATCCAGGACTGGCTTGAAGGACACGGCCGACTCCAAGCTAATATATGGAGACCCCTTCTTGTAGCCTCTCATGTTGTACAGATACCGGATTTCCCGGTTGGAAGGAGGACGCCCGTATCTCCTCTGGAAGATAACAAACAGGCTCACCAGGATGGCGTAGGAGTTAGGCTGAAGCTGGAATGGAGCCACCTTCAAGTAGGTGATGAAGCTGACTATCCAAGCATTAATTGGGGGAATGGCCCCACACATACAATGGTACCTACTGTAAGCGGAATATCCTTCGGGGGGATTATATGGCATCACTACTTCCCCCTGTAACAACATGTGTGCTCTGTCGATCCTAAAAGAGCGAGAGATGACATCAAGCTGCTCACCTTTGAGGGAGCTGGGAAAACAATCAGGCAGTGAGTTCAGGAGCTCTTGAGGACCATACCCGTCTACTAGCGATCTCGGGGATGGTCCATGTCGTTCTGGTGCTGCCTGAACTAGGGGCACTATGGAGGACTCTCCTTGGTCCTTAGATTTCTTTTTGTCGGAACGGGTTTCTACTTTATGAGACATTATCTGCAACACAAGAAAGCACATTGTTAGAACGAGGGATGTAGAGATATAAACAAGCAAGTGCGTACAATCTAGAATTTCATTTGTAATTCGAAACATAAAAGGCTCAAGGTTCGTTCGGCATTCAAACTCCGGGTCTCGTTCGGTATTCCCAGTCATAAAAATTCATTCGGTAGTACAAAGGCTCGAAGGTTCATTCGGCGCCCGTACTCCACAAATACATTCGGCAGTTCAAGGCACGAAGGTTCATTCGGCACTCATACCCCACAGGTTCATTCGGTGGTTCAAAACATAAGGGACATTCGGCAATCACTTGATTCGGTAGTCAAGCGTGGTTCGGCTATTTCAGTTGGTAGTGAATAACGAAAGCATAAGGTCCATACTTATATGTGAATATCAACGACCGGACCAATTGGTTCGGCATTCTTGACCGGATGAGAGTGTCCAGGATGAATAACCTAAAACAAAGCACGCCATATGCAAACACATGCCCTACTTTGGGGGGCAAGTGTTGGGTGTGTTTCGACCGGGCCAATCCCTGCCGAACCATCTCCTTCCCAAGTCCCTGCCGAACCAACTCCAAAATATCACTACCGACCCAAAACCAAGTCCCACTGAATCAAACTCCAACCAACCATCACCGAATCGCTCAACACCGGACCAAGTTCCACCGCACCAAGTTCCACCGAACCAAGTTCCACCGGACTAAGTTCTACCAGACCAAGTTCCACCGGACCAAGTTCCACCGGACCAAGTTCCACTGGACCAAGTTCCACCGAACCAAGTTCCACCGGACTAAGTTCTACCGGACCAAGTTACCAAGTTCCACCGGACCAAGTTCCACCGGACCAAGTTCCACCGGACCAAGTTCCACCGGACCAAGTTCCACCGGACCAAGTTCCACCGGACCAAGTTTCACCGGACCAAGTTCCACCGGACTAAGTTCTACCGGACCAAGTTCCACCGGACCAAAGCGTTCCGGACCAACTTTGCTAGGCCAGATTGCATCAGCCCAGGCCCACCAGCAGCTATATACGTCCAAGACCTCTGCCCCAGCCCCACTCTATAAATAGAGGGGCAGGGATACAACAATGGGGAACAAGTTTGAGAGCTCAAGCACGGATAGAACTTTCAAACAACTTTCATATACTTGTATCAAAGCTTTGTACTTGTAATCTGAACAAGAAAGGAGAAATAATTTATAAAGTGGACATAGGCACATTCTGGCTGAACCACTATAAATCTGTGTGTCTTTTACAGTTTAGCCCCTACTTTTTACATATTTGCATAAACCACCCAGATCACTGAAAACAACATAAAATCAACTAAATCATACGACTTGGAGGTGTTTGCCCATTTTTTGTGCAAACATATTCAAATAGGGAGAATCAGTGGAGTCAAACTGGAATAACAGGGGTTAAATCTGGAGATTTGGAAAGCTAAAAAGGCGAGTGAGAAATTATACATTTTTGTATAATATGGGATTCATATCATTGCTAATCTATTCCTATATCCTAAATGTAAATTTGGATTTGTAAGCCTAATTATACACGTGTAATGAATTTATAAACCCTGCCTACATATTCTGTGATTGATAACTTAAAGTTAATGTTGCATGTACTTGAATCTGGAAAGTATTGGATAGTAGTAGTCCCTGAAATAGATAAATTTTACAGTAGTTCCAGATTTGTCATTTGAATTATTTGTGCAAGTAAATATAAAAATTGAAAGTTATTACAATAAATTATTGGGATTTCAGTAGTATTTTAATATATTAGAATGTAGGGTGTTGCAATGTAAATTTCTATAGATTATCAAGTTCGGATTCATAAATAAAAGTTTATCGTTTGAAATAACAAGAAATACGCCCAAAAGAAAGAAATGTATAGGAATATTTACTGTATTTTGTTATGTTAATAGCTATAAAAATATAATCCCTTGTAATTCCAAACGTAACACAAATTCCCTTTTTGGATAAGACAAAGAGATTTATAGTGTCAACCTTTCCTTTAGAGGGAAATGTAATTATAATGTAGAAATCCATAAGTCTGCGCTAAAGAATTGTAGTTACGATCATAATAATGGTTAAATTGTAAAATTAATATATATATATATATGTATGTATGTATGTATGTATGTATATATATCTGCAATAAGGACAAGATAGAAATCAAATAGTAAATAATAAAAGGTAGGCAAGTAATAAAATGAATAAAGGCAAGAAGTATATAAAATATATGAGTAGGGGAAGTCTACTAAACAAGGAAGGATAGTAAGAGTTAAAAAGGATAGAAATAAAGATTCAATAATAAAAGATACTTAAATTTTTTTAAGTTCAAGGAAAGCGGTAAACGATATTAAACCAAGTTTAATGAAACAAGGAGTTAGTAAAATAAAAATAACTGAATATGAGAAGTTGAACATTGGAGGCATAATAATGAAATAAGATTGAATACACACTCACACACTCATACATGTAGCCTTAAATATACGTTTATGACGGGTGTGAATTAATAAAGGTAGCTAAAGCTTAGCTTAGATAAGAATGACATAGTCATTAAAATGGGTTGGAATGCGAGGTCAATAGTGTTACACAATAGAAGTATGTCCACCGCAAAGGGCTACTAGCAGTTGTGTTCACATTATACTGAAGTTGGACATATCCAACTATAGGACCCGTGGAATCATACGTTCGTGTATAGGTGAAAGAATACCCAAGTAGAGTATTCTTCAAATTTTTAGGGGGTATTGCCTTGATTGCATTAAGAAATCTAAATGGGACGGTGATCATGGCTCGGTGCGATATTAGTGCATTTGGTACTATATTCGAGAGCTGGAGCTGTACATAGGTCGAGAACATCATCGGTCCTGAGCGGCCAACGGAAAGACAAGAGTTACACCTAAACGGGCTGCACCTAAACGGTCTACACCTCCACTAGTGTATATCATGTTTAGGTTATGGACTGCCATAGTTATTTTCTAATTTGTCTGTTAGGATAATCCAAGGAGCTGAGCCCTTAATAGTCCGTGAAGCTGAGTCCATAATATACAGTGTTTAGGAAAATCCCTAGGACAATATAGAATACGGCTAAACTATTATAACGCCATTATTAGGCACTATAAGAGTTCCTTGATATGCACGACGTTGAGGACGTAATGTTGCATTTGTGGTGGATCCTAACGAGGTTCTAGGTTATGGATACTAGTGGGTATAGTATCTTGGTCTAAAGGGGGACTATGGTACTTATACACACACACACACACATATATATATATACATATACATGCATACATACATACATATATATATACACACTAGGTAGTTATTGTCTACTTCAAGTAAATGGGACGTATCGTACGCGTAGGTGGAGTCGAGACGACTAAGTAAAATAAAGGTATAACATGTAATGGAAGGCAATTGACATAAACTGGTATTACGTATAAAGTGTGTCATTTACCAGTCACTAGAACGTTGTTCTGACTCCCTCCTCATTACAACCCATAGGATAGCTTTAGAGGGACAGCATTGGTGCAAGGCAGGAATGGTGGAAGGACATATTTACTTATGCATGATCGACACTGATAAGGACGCTTGATTTCAGAAGTGTCAACTTTGGTTAGTAACTATATGTTTTACCATACTTTGCAATTCCGCTGTGAGTTTATATTGATAGTGCTCTGATATGCATTTGTTTATTTGCAGGATACCAAAACCTAACAATCCATACTTTGGTTGACTTGGATTTTCGATTTAACGAAAATTCGGGCCCACTGGGGTGCGGGTTGTCAAAGAAGTAGTGCGCCTAATGTTAGGTTTGGGTAATCAAGTACTCTACCCTATCTTGCTACCGGCCTAGCTCGAAACGATGAGGTAAGCCTAAAGATTATTCCTAATATAAAAGCCCAAATTGATTTGGGCCTTGGGCTAATTTTCAAAATCTATTTAGAAATTAAAACAAAATTTTAAATTTAAAACGTTAAATTTAAAATAAGTAATGATTTTATAACTGTAATAAAATAATTTTCAAAGTTGTCTTGAAAATAAAATAAATATTTTCAAAAATTATTAATAATTAATTAAATTAATTAAATAAATAATAAATTAAAAATTAACTAATTAAATTAAAAACAAAAATATTGATATATGTAACATTACCTTAAAATGTTAAGGTAATATATATGGACATATATAATTTTCAAAATTAATTATAATTAATTAAAATTCTTTTAATTAAATAAATTAATTAAATGTTAATTGATAAATAATATAAACATATATGAGATATATATATGTATAACTATAAATGTTATAGTGCAAATAAATAATTTAAAATCTTAAAATTAATTAAAATGTTCATCAATTGAATAAGATTTTGTTAATAAAATTAGTTTAATATTATACATAGATTATTATATAAGTTAATTAAATTATAAAACGTTATACAAGGATTAAAATTATATAGTTTAAATGTATAATAAAAGTTGGAACTGTAAGTGTGATTACTTGCCTCTTTGACCCTCGAAAATCGACACTAATACATCGACTGTATTCACTGCCGCAATTCAAGTGCCGAAGAGGCGGATGATCAAGGGTAAAAGAAAATAAAGATAGAAGACAGAAATGCAGATTCTCACATCATATTTAATAACTTAAATTTTTTACATATAGATAGTACATATAATCACTCTCAAAATAATGTATCAGAGCTATGGCAAGTACTAACCCAGCCAGGGACAGTTATAACCGCCTATCCCTACACAGGTGCTGGTATAAACTTATACATAATACAACGGAAATAGAAATGGATAACTATCTATAGAGGAATCTTCTGCTCCATGCCGCATGCTCCAAGCTCCTCTAAATTGCTCCAAGCTAAATCTGAATACTTGACTGCCCGGAAAAATAGGACACCTAGAGTTTAAGGGAAAAGAAAATAAACTCGGGGTCAGTCATGGGACTTGTGCGAGAAAACTCGAAAGAACGAATACTTTTCAAATCAAAGGGTATCTTATAAGGCCATGGCGCATATAAACATAGACAAGTTTTTACCTTATGATAATAAAATATTTGCTACATAAAATCATGGATATTATTTTTAACGATGTTATTTTAAACCCTTTCAAATAACATATTAATCATAGCCAAAATTGTTACATTAATTAAATTCCAGCATACTAGGTTTCACAATCAAAACACTAAAGGCACATATTAGAGAATGGATTTCCAACAACGACAAGGTAAGGGACTACCTTCCGTCAGTACATCTCTAGAGGAATGCATCGAGGCACAACCCCGTTGCCCTCTACTAACGTAGAACTAGCCTACCTCTACCACAGACAGTACTGAATATCCCATCACCCCGGTAGTTGCCGACCTATCAGTGGGATCCCAAAGCTTACACAACAAACCCGATATTGCCATTTCTCATGACAAATCCCACTTTGAATGCCACATTGCCATTTCTGATGACATACTAATTGGTTTCTACAAAAATACAACCTCCGAGTTCATACGCCTCAGGAAATGGTATTAAGTATAAGAGGGGTTACCTCCTACACCACCAAACAGATATACGTTTGTAAAAATCAATGTACATGGTCTTAGAAATGCAATGTCAGACATTCTTCCATACAATTTTTCCAGGAACAGGACAAACTAAAGGTACTCCTACCACATTTTGTTTGGGAATCACCCCTAGAATTAGTAGTGAAGAGTCCTTACTTTGAAGATTTCAAAATCATTGCCTTCAACATGTCTTTACTTTCGAATGCGTATATTAGTTCAAAGTGGTTTCGGATAGGAATCACCCAAATTTGTTCCCAGTCTCTTTAAACTAATTATCGATAGAAAAGATGTTAAGTAATTGGGTGATTGGTGACCATCATTTAATCAATTAATATCTTTATATCCGATAAAATATCTTTAGAGATATATTTTAAACCATTTCTTCTCGGTATATACAGATTTATTAAACCTCCTTTTAACTTTGGAAATACCAAATCATTTCCTTTAAATTACTTAGGAAAATTATTTCTATCTTCCTAATGGAGGTTACTTATTTCAAAAACGTATCTTTTAATGGGTTAAAAACGATGTTATCGTTTACTGTATACCCAAATCAGTTAGTACTAAGTAAAAAGGATTCATGGATATTAGATTAATTATACTCAATAAAAATTCTCGTATTCAACCCGTACTATTCATCAAATAACGATGAAATTGCTTTTTAAATTCATATGGATAGTATGGGCTCTCTTTTTGGAATTTAATACAGAGTTTAACTAGAACGTTCTCTTTACCATCAAAATCTTATTTGAAATCTTGTTTAACTTTGTGGAGAATTCCAAGCCTCTTTTCTTTTATCTTAAAAAAATATGATCCGAGTAAATCAAATTAACTATCCCTACATCAGGCCAATTCGGATAGCTAGGGAGAGCAGGCAATTGGTTTTCCAAACTCCAGCCTAGAGACTACCTCTCTATCACCCATAAGGCGGTCAAGTCATTTGATCGACTCTAAAACCATTAAAGTTACTTGATTTCTCTTTTGAAAAACATTTACAAAGGATTCGGGAAGAAAAACCCAGGTTTAAATTTTATTTTCGAAATTTTCAAATTTCTTTGCTAAATTGCCAATGAATTGTGCTTATAAGGGCTTCATAGCACAAATCTCATTTTAAATCATTTATATGTCAAAATTTTCCATTTAAACTCTTTAAAAATATTTTAACATATTTTTAGAATTTATTCCATATTTTATAAAGATTAAAAATATCCATTTAAAAAGAATTTGAAACTTTGGTTTTCGAACTACCGAAAAGGGATTATTTTGAAAATTTTAGTTGGACATATCTAAATCTTTACTAAATGAAATCTTGATTTTTCTTCTTCATTTGAAAACTATATTTATAAGAGTTCGAAAAATTCTTATTCCAAATAATTCCGAGCTATATTTTATTCTGCACATTGATTTAACTTTTACGACGTGAAATCATGAACTGTCATTACGCGACGTGCTCAATTTTGACTAATTTTCCAAACTTTTTAAAACTTTGCCAAAACACTTGTAAATGTTTATAAAACCATAATGAATCATTTGCAAACCATTTATGATAATATTCCTTATGTTTAGAGAGATTAATAAGGATATATACACCTTTATAATTTATATAAAGAAAGTGATTTCCTCATGTAAATTCGAAGTGTATTTTCCATGAATTATTTCTACAACCAAGCAAACTTATTATTGCATCCAAAACATGATGACCAAGCATATGAAACAAGCATGGCAAAACATATCATATCATCATATAGTTTAATAAAATAAACTAGCGGAGTAATTCTCACATATATGCTTTCCCGATCTAACTTTTAGTGCTACGAAATCGATTATAGCTCCGCTATTTCCATACCGAAGCTTATGAATCCTGCCCTGGAACCCTTGGGTATGCTCGGACTTGTACTTGAGAGGGTGGAGGTTCCTAGATGAGCTCGACCAAGTAACAAGAGAAAAGGAGAAGATCACTTGCTTTAATTTCAAACTAAGGTGGTATATCTCTAATTATGATTTATTTCGGTAGAACTTCAACTCGACTTTGGAATAGTTTTAACAGGTCATGGAAGCCATTTACAAACTCATGAAGAATACGAAGAAATCTTAAGATATGAAGGAAAGTGTGAATAAATGAGAGGGTATGCCTCTCCTTTTATAGGCAAAGATGTGTGAAATATCACAAACATCAACATAATACATTTCTCCTCACCATTTGTTGCTCCACCCTCCCCTTCTTTCGGCCGAACCAACCCCTTTCCCCATGTGCTGGTCCTTATATGAGTGATGGTGAGTTTGCGATGGTGAGTTTGCTTTTTCCAAGTTGTATTTGTTTATACGTAAGGAGTTTATATGTATATATGTTTAGATATTTCTCTTGGCTTTGTTTTGACTAATTGTGATACCCATTTATATGTATGTGTACATGTATATGCATGTGTGTGTATGTTCAAACAAGGTTTCTACAACTTAAAATCATTTCTATTTGTCAAACCGTTGTAAATTCGAAATCCGATTTCCAGTCATATTTTCAGTTTTTAATCAAACTATTTATTTGTGTAAATAAAAATCGAAAATAAATATCTTATCATCTTTAAATAATTAATACAAGAATATTTAAGCTATAAAACCATATTAAATAATATTAAAATCCATTTATAAAAATAGGATGCCGATCTTCCAAAATGCGACGAAGTTTGTATATTTTTATATATATTTATAAAACCATTCTAAATCACTTATTATCATTATAAAATAATTAAAATGGATTACTTATCATTTAAAACAACTGATTGAATATTTAAAATTTATTAAATATTCCTATTCAAAATGGTATAATTACGGGTCGTTATGGTAAGAAACCCAAAGTATACTTAAGGAATAAATACATATGTATAGTACGTATATCTGATTTCAAATGTGTTTAATAATTGAATCATGAGGGTATATCATAAGAAATATATATTCCATAAGTCGATATCACCAAATCAAATATATAAAGATTATGAATCTTTAGTGCATATATTATCCTCTACCATTTATATATTAATAAATTACTTACATACTCTTTGGTTATTGTTAACTCGCCTTTTGGCAAGGTTGTAGGCAGGCGGATTTAACTAAGTCGATTTCTCAGTTATTGAGGATGGAATGTGGTAGGTTTGAGTCGACTGGATGGATAGGTAACGCAGCACGTTTGGAAGCCGCTCGGCATGGAAGCCGCTCGGCATGGAAGTCGCTACAGGGAGTCGCTACAGGAAGTCGCTCGTACCATGGTGAAGGATGTTGGCTCGGCTATGGTCCTAATGGGCCCGGACTGCTAAGGAAGCCCAGTAACTCGGGATTTGCCTATAAATACAGCATGAGGGGGTTCAGAAAAAGGATCTTCCTTCTGTTTCCCTTCTTCTTCCTCATTAAGGCTACTCTACTATAATTGTTTTGAAAACTCCGGATTGTAACCATAATTGATACTCATATCAATAAAAAGAACACTTTTGGAGTGGACGTAGGCCGGAGTTAGCCGAACCACTATAAAATCTGTTGTTCTTTACTGCTTTCATTTTAATTTTGATTGTTCTTCATATTATTACTCTCTACATACATTCTATCTGTTATCGGTGACTGTTAGTTGGTGCTTTCATTTACATTTGGGTGTTAGTGACCAATTTTGGCGCTAACATTTTGGTGCTTTCATTGAGAAACAAGCACTCGGGGATTTCGGAGCTAGGATTTTGGATTCAAAAGCTTAGGAACTTGGATTCTAGGAAGTAATGGCTAGGCCACCAACAAGGAAGCAAGTGACAGAAAGGAGCAATCAAGAGGGAAGTCAAGAGGCTTCCTCTGGAGCTGGAGTAGGTCAAGCATCAATCTACATCACCAGAGATGAGATGGAAGCGATGCAGAAAAGACAAGAGGAGATGATGCAGGCTCTTTTCAGATAATTTGCACAAGCAGGAAATGCAGGAGCTCAGATCCATGGAGCTGGATCAGAAGCGCTCAACCAGCGAGCAGAGGGAGTGGCTCAACAGGGGGCAGCCCCCAATCAGTAGACGGCTATCAATCTGGATGGACCTAGACTCGGGGGCACACCACTAGGAAATGCTGGACCAATCCATGGAGGGATACCAGATGACGTTGTGCAACCCGACACCAATAGGAGTGCAAGAGTACGTGATGAGGAGTATGTGCCAGGATTCCCCCGTGAACTCGGGGGACAGATCAGAGGTAGCGGACAAGGATTACAGTTTGGCGACAATGACAGATTAGCGGAGATGGTCAGACGAGCTGTGAGAGGTGGATTGGTAAATAAAGACTTGGAGGATGTGAATAGGAGTCCCTTTACTCCTACTATCAGGCAAGTTAGGAACCCTCTGGATTTTAAGCTACCAACGTTGGAGATGTATGATGGGAGAACGGATCCCATCGTTCACCCGACAAGGTACATGAGGCATATGGAGGTACTGGGGGCATCGAATGAGGTCATGGCTCGATGTTTCCCTTTGTATTTGACGGATATCGCAGCTATGTGGTTCAGACAACTGGAGAGTGGTTTTATTGACACTTGGACAGAGCTGATTGAGAGGTTTATGAGGCAATTTCGGGTCCATATAGTCAGACCCAAGAACGTAATACCTTGACATCGATGAAACAATGGAAGGGAGAGTCGCTCGGGGATTTCTTAACCAGATTCAACGCAGCGGTAACTTCAGTGGATCGACCCGATCCATCGATGGTTTTGATGGCAGCAGTTTCAGGAATTGCAGATAATTCGGATTTCAAGATATCGTTGGAATGGGACCCACCGAGGGATCTCGGAGAGTTCTACCATGAGGCGGAAAGGTTCCTAAGGCAGGAAGATGCACAGGCTAAGAGAGTAGGGAGAGAGGATGAAGCTTATGCAGGGTGGAGGTCCACCCAGGGAGGATCCAAGTAAAGACGATAAAGGAAAAAGGAAAACAAATGGCAACAGTGGCACTTCGAAGAGGCCTCGAATGGAGTCAAATTTTTCTTCTTACACAGATTTAACTGAGACACTAGAAAGGATTTACTTGGATACTCGAGGGCGCCTCCAATATCGAAGGCTGGCAAAGAGAGAGCCTTCTGAATACGAACGGGCATCGGGAAAGCATTGCCTATTCCATGAGCTGGATGGGCACAACACAAACGACTGCAGGCATTTGAAAGATATCATTGAGGAGCATGTAAGGAATGGTCATCTACAACAGTATGTAAGGAATCGAGCTATGGTAGTGGGACAGGAGCGACCACCGCCTACCTCGAACGAAGATCGCACTGGGCCGAGGCAACGTCGGCTCATTATCAACTAAAAAGATTTATGGTTTTGAATAAGTAATAGAACTCAAAGTAATACGGCTAGGTCACTTACACATGTACGGGATCGAGGACGGTCCCTAGGTGTGCTTTGAGATAACAAAAAACCATACTACTTGAGTCTATGAAATCCTATTTTCTTTATATTTTTCTACAAACTCTGGTTTCTTCTGTGGCACTTTGGACATTTAATTCCTTTTGTTGTACGAACTTTTTCTTTGATAACTGGATTCTGTAGAAATTGGATTTGGATCAGTGTAATAAATAATACAGGTCTAGCGATCACGGTCTCGACCGGTGAGACGGGGCAGTGATCGCAAGTTACGAGTCCCTTCGCCGGAGAGCGATGGAATGGACTCGGAGAGAATATAAAAGTCCTTGGCCGAAGAGCCGAGGCCGGTGAATATCAAAGTCCTTGGCCGGAGAGCCGAGGCCGGTGAATATCAAAGTCCTTGGCCGGAGAGCCGAGGCCGGTGAATATCAAAGTCCTTGGCTGGAGAGCCGAGGCCGGAAAATATAAAAGCCCTTGGCCGGAGAATATAAAAGCCCTTGGCCGGAGAGCCGAGGCCGGAGAATATCAAAGCCCTTGGCCGGAGAGCCGAGGCCGGAGAATATCAAAG
The DNA here is from genome assembly GCA_030737815.1 of Allium fistulosum. NCBI lineage: Eukaryota > Viridiplantae > Streptophyta > Magnoliopsida > Asparagales > Amaryllidaceae > Allium > Allium fistulosum. The sequence continues at coordinate 915,880,634 of CM060908.1, forward strand.
TCCTTGGCCGGAGAGCCGAGGTTGGAGAATATAAAAGTCCTTGGTCGGAGAGCCAAGGCCAGTGAATATCAAAGTCCTTGGCCGGAGAGCCGAGGCCGGAGAATATAAAAATCCTTGGCCGGAGAGCCGAGACCGGTGAATATCAAAGTCCTTGGCCGGGAAGCCGAGGCCGGAGAATATGAAAGCCCTTGGCCGGAGAGCCGAGGCTGGAGAATATAAAAGCCCTTGACCGGAGAGCCGAGGCCGGAGAATATAAAAGTCCTTGGCCGGAGAGCCGAGGCCGGAGAATATAAAAGTCCTTGGCCGGAGAGCCGATGCCGGAGAATATGAAAATCCTTGGCCGGAGAGCCGATGCCAGAGAATATGAAAATCCTTGGCCGGAGAGCCGAGACCGGTGAATATCAAAGTCCTTGGCCGGAGAGCCAAGGTCGGAGAATATGAAAATCCTTAGCCGAAGAGCCGAGACCGGTGAATATCGAAGTCCTTGGCCGAAAGACCGAGGTCGATGAACTTACAAGCCCTTTACTGAAGAGCTGAGGCTGGAACAGGGTAATGCGGCCCGACGAGGTCTATGGATTCAAGGTTAAACCCGGAGATGTCATGAATTTAATAATATGGTCATGAACGGGATATGGACTTCGGATATTGGATTTTAGGCTATTCAAAACACACCTTCCAATGGCAAGGCATGTTTTGGGGGGCAAAGTGTTAACTCGCCTTTTGGCAAGGCTGTAGGCAGGTGGATTTAACTAAGTCGATTTCTCAGTTATCGAGGATGGAATGTGGTAGGTTTGAGTCGACTGGATGGATAGGTAACGCGGCATGTTTGGAAGCCGCTCAGCATGGAAGCCGCTCGGCATGGAAGTCGCTCGGCATGGAAGTCACTCGGCATGGAAGTCACTACAGGGAGTCGCTATAAGAAGTCGCTACAGGAAGTCGCTCGTACCATGGTAAAGGATGTTGGCTCGGCTATGGTCCTAATGGGCCCGGACTGCTAAGGAAGCCCAGTAACTCGGGAATTGCCTATAAATACAGCATGAGGGGGTTCAAAAAAAGGATCTTCCTCCTGTTTCCCTTCTTTTTCCTCATTAAGGCTACTTTACCATAATTGTTTTGAAAACTCCGGATTGTAACCGTAATTGATTCTCATATCAATAAAAAGAACACTTCTGGAGTGGACGTAGGCTGGAGTTAGCCGAACCACTATAAAATCTGTTGTTCTTTACTGCTTTCATTTTAATTTTGACTGTTCTTCATATTATTACTCTCTACATACATTCTATCTGTTATCGGTGATTGTTAGTTGGTGCTTTCATTTACATTTGGGTGTTAGTGACCAATTTTGGCGCTAACAGTTATTAAGCAAACTGAAGCTAGGGATATTGTGTGTAGTATTATTGATTTATAAACAATTCAAGGTAAGATAACTATATGTATTTGTTGAGTAACTCAAGTTACATATACTATACTTAGGCCGCCGCGAAATGATCGGTACGAGTGAATAATCTTTTTCGATTTGTTCAGCAAAATCAAGATCGAAATGAGATTAGGATAAGGAACCAAGGGTCAAGAGTTTTATATGATACAACATATAAGGAGTTATCCATCGTTTGTGGGGTTTTGATTTGTTGAGCAAACTCAAGGTCGAAAACCCAAGGCAAGCAAGCCCTAACACCTATTAGAGAAATCAAAAGATTTCTACGTTTCTTTTATGATTTCAAGAAATATAAAAGTATGGGGGAACCTTATTAGACAAAATGAAATGTAGCATTCAACCTTTATAATATTGTAAGAACATTTGTTGTGTATAAATTAAAATAATCATAAATTTACGTATTAAATGTAATTGATAAAAAAATTGTCAATTAAAATATACAACTGAACATAATTAATCTTAACAAACAGAAATATAAAATATACTTATCAATTAAAAATTTGCATGTTGACCCATGCAAGAGCCTAATTATACAACTACTAAATATGTTCATAATTTGGTTACTTATGAGTTTATTTACTTGAGACTATGTATTGTCTTATATAGGTTTTGAACTCTAAAAGCAGTACAAGATATGAATATTTGATCCATTTCCAATCACATATAAATGTTTTATGATGAATGGTCGCAACTCGTAATGTGTGAAAACCTCAATGGAATTAGTTCATTTGAAATGAGAAAGTAAACTATAGTGAGAGATCGTGTATTCAAAATGATTGATTATAATAAACATCTTGTTGTGTTAAATGTAACACTATACCAAGAGCTACAAGATAGATCTAAGAATTCGTTCACTGAAATGTCAATTTGATCGGTTTTTATAAAGTGCAACTTATTTGATATCCTTAAAAGTTAAGGATGACCAAATTCACTTTTGTAAAGAGTTCGTTATGATATTGTAGAAATGATTTCCTTGAATGTTTCAACCATTTAGAAAAGAAAACAAATGTACAAGAGTAGATATAACATAAGGCATGGTTGGGATGAAGAGAGTGAATGGTCACTTCTGCTTTATATAGAAACGTCGTAAACAAGAACTGTAAAATAATAATTGATACTTAACATTGAAATGGGAAATATGATTTCTACTTCGAAATGTATTTTCAAAAGAAAATCGTTTTCTATGAAATTTGTTTCTTTGTGTTCAAGATATTTGATTTGAAAACTTCTACTGTAAATTTGTATAGTAGATGGAGTAAATAGCGAATATTAAACGGACAAATGGAGCTTCATATTTTGTGCTTTATTACTATTGTTGTGTAACGGCGGTCGGACCAAGCTTCCCATCTCTAGCACGCGGCGTATGCATATGGGTTGGCACACACTATGTTTTAACAAAAGGAATCTCCAATGTTACATGCCTACCAACCCATATTTATATACCACTTCTCCAAGTTATTTAACGATGTAGGACTTTTCCAATTCCAAACCATCGTTCTTTCTTGTAACATGCGAGACAACCCTAACAATCTCACCCTTGACTCGCATCCCCTTGGAGTAATTTTTTAGCACACTATTTTTTCCGCATGGCCTAGTAGGAACCTTCAGCTCCGATACCACTGTTATGTAACGACTATCGAACCAAGCTCCCAATCTCCAGCACATAGTATATGCATAGGAGACGACATACACTTTCTTGTAACATAAGGAATCTCCAATGTTACATGCCTACCAACCCATATTTATACACCACTTCTCCAAGTTATTTAGAGATGTGGGATTTTTTCCAATTCCAAACTGTCATTCCTCTTTAAAACATGTGAGACAACCCTAACAATCCATCTCCAATATTACTATGGAAATACATGTCACCATTCGAAAAATGACTAACCTTCAAACCACTTAATTACGCATGCTCCCAATTGAACATGGAATAGTGGGAGCATGTCATATAGCAATTATTGCTTGCATCAAGTTATGAAAATTCTTTTTGTAAAACATACCAAACATTATTTATGAAATAATAATCGTTTTTCAATATTAACAAAAATAGACATGTTGTTATTTCTATATGAATATTATGAATATTTGTTATAAAATAAAATTATAATAGTGATATTTGTGATGCATTGGAAAATATAGAAGTATCCAAATTTATTTGCAATTATTTTGGAATTATGGACTAAGCCACAGCTTAGAGAAATAATTCTTTGATTATATGATTATGAATCATATGGTACTAGTGAATTATATCTTAAATAATTAAGAAAAAAGCACACATTCAGTTGAAGCGTCATAGAATTGATGAAATCTACAGATTGAGAAATATAGATACATGCAATCAAAAGTCTATTAATGAAAAAATGGTTCCACGTACTTCATTGTATTTACTGATGTATTATCACAAACAGAAGTAAATAAAATAACATGTTAGAAAATAAAATGATTTGGTTTGATCGAATGAGTGAGTATATTGGAAAAAGCTTCAAATTTACCTAAAAGTGAATAAAGATTAATCTCAAAAGTCACTCCTCTTCATACGTAATGATGTATCGAGAAGGAGTAATTAAACTTTATTAAGAAAAGTATAATTAATGGTGAGAGAAGTTGAGTTAACTTCTTTCTATATGGTCGTGTACTTAAGAGTAGTACACAAAAAATTAATTTCATCTGAAAAATAGTTTACAAGACTTACAAGATAAGGGTTTATAAGAAACTCCAACATAGTTAAGGAATTGACAGGTTGTGCAATTCGAAAGATTACACGTAATAATTTTTCATTATGGATCTTGTATGGAACACCCCAAAATAAGTTTAGGAATAATTGTCATTGGATGACCAATTTATGTTTTGAACATAAGTTTTGTAAACTAAAGCCAAATTAGTTTTTATATAACAAATTCATAAAGTATTTATGAATACCTATTCCGTTGCACTGAGAAACAATTATTGTTTCAAGAAATTCCAATTTCATAGAAAAGGAAATTCTTTTGTAAATTATTCGTAGTAAAATGGATTTGAATACGATCCAAGAATATAACTGATTATGGATGAACTGAAATTAGAAAACCTAAATGAGCGCAATGCATTTGAATGCCTAAAAGATATTCTTGTACATTAAAGAGAGACTATGAGTTTCTCATCAATGCCAAGAATAGATAATCCTTAGTTGTCAATTAAATAATTGAGAGTATTGACTCTACGATATGGTATGATGCGTAAATTCGAAATGGATTCCAAGTACGTTATTAAAATATGATTTTAATAGTTGTGCCTAAAGGGATATGATCCATCGGTCGCGAAAGTTTCTTCAAGAGTAAGACTAATGCAGCTGGAGTATAATAAGCAATGTTAATAAGAATAACTTTCTTAAATTTCAATTATTGAAATTAGCATAATAGATTTTTCATTCAACGTGCTCACGTTAATTCTGATTTACTCACAAAATTATTGCTCGGTATGACTTTTTATTTTGGTACAAATGTTATAAAATAGAAAATTCTAACTAATAATTTAGAATAGACCATTTGTACATAACAACCAAAGTTCCTCGAAGTTAGTGGAAGTGATATTAAGTTTGTAGGTTTTTCGGATAAGATCCAAGAAATGATATGAAAGTATTATTCTAGAAGCATTATGATTGAATAAGTATTTAAAAAAATATCAAATAGTTTGATTTTTAGTCACGATGTAGAGGAAGCATGTGTCTACTAGAAATAACATTAAAAGGTACATAAATATTTCTTAACTATAAGTAACATCATATTGTTGATTGTTAACGATTTACTTATGTTAAAATCGGTAATAGTTTAGTTGTTTAATACTCAACGTTAGACTTGTAAATGATATCTTTTATAATATGTATAAAGGGTGTTGGGAATGTTCCTAACGATATGCAAAGACGCCTTATTGAAATGTTTAATATGGAACATATAAGAGGGATTGCTTATGCATTAGCAATAGGTATTATCATATATGTTGCATTGTCTACAATATCAGATCTGAATTAAAATCACCAAATGGTAGCTTAGAGTGTTCTCGAATATTTATAGAGTACAATAGAACTATTTATGGAAATAACAAAATCCTTAGAAGGAGTATTCAGACTCAAATTTCATAAGTGATATTGAGTATAATGTATCAATATTAAATTCATGTTCAAAACTTAATTAAGAAGCTTTAAGTTGGAAATGTTCCAAATCAAAGGTTGTGGCTGATTCAATGAAAAGGCTAAGTACATCGCCTTGAACAATGCCCAATAAAAGCAGTATATATATATATATACAAATCTATAACTAAGCTAAGGGTGATTCTAGGTATTACGTATACTATATGATTGTTACGTGATAACAATGTAATGATAAGAGCTCATTGGAAGTTGAAAAACATACTCCGACTAGTTCAACATAACAATGGTAGTTTATGGGATTGGAGATAATTGATTGACAGAGTAGATAATTAAAACAACATAGAAGATCCATTCATGAAGGGTCTAACTTGATAAACTAATCAAAGGGATGGGATAGAGATTCCATAATTGACCCCAAATGCAAGTAGGAGATTGATAGAGTTATGGGTATGCCCTAGGGGTAATCACGTATTGTTATATATATTTACTTGAAAAACAATCTTGTTCGAAATAAAAGGTGTTTTCTTTCCATCATATACTTGATATAAAGTGTTATTTTAATTGATTAGTATAATTAAAAGTCTATTTAATAAAAAAATCCATAAATGGTTTGCTTTATGATAGTAGTTACAATATGTTGTAATCATAAGTGATTTACCACAATAAAAAACTCACCATTTTAAATATTCCTAGTCAAGATGTATTGAGACTGGATATCGATACATCCGTTAAGATTAAAGTATTTGCTCTCCAAATGTTGGGCAGTGTATTACTCATGGCTGTTGTGAGAGTAAAGGGTGTAACGACCTGACTTTTTGGACGTTTTACGCAGACACACACGTCGAACTCAAACCATTCAAAAGGGCAGATTGTTATGGGGAAATAAGAAAAAGAGAAAGAAATAAAACAAATACAGAATCTCGCAGCGGAATGACAAAATATAATAATCAAATAACAGTTCATGAAGCTGTTTTATAAATACATTTTATTATTCTTTACAACACAAATACCAGAGTTACATAAACAGGAATAAATAAACAGCGGAACAACATGATGCAGGAGAATACATATCATAAATAATAAAAATACAAATCTTCATCTTCATCCTCCAGAAACAAGGTCTTCAAATCCTGAAATGCTCAGGCTGACCCGAGCGAATTGAAAAGACAAAACACTCGAGTCAGAACTAAAAGATCTTATGTAAGTTAAATCAACGGTAAATATGAGTGTGATGGCGTCAGAGATGTTTACGGGGTTTGACATCTCTTATCTAGTGTCTAACGTGAGTGCGGTAACTTAAAGAGATGTTCGGGATTCACATCTCCTAAGGATCTGTTAAACTATCTACTATGCAGTACAATACGCTATTATAATATGTCTACAGTAAAGTAAAGGATTAAAATAGCGTTAAGGCGTTAACCATATCCCCCTTAACACATTTTATATATTCCCATAGTCTATACAGTACCGTAACTCCCCCCGTAATCTAGAGGGCTATCAGAGGGCACTCCATAGGTATGGTACAAAACAAACTCGTATAAGGCGCTCTAGGGCATGTGAACACGGCACTCGAGGCAATGCCAAGTTTGATATACCGATTGCGTATCCGGACTGGTGGTAACGCATAGCAGCTACTACCTCCCACCTCGGACACACTCCCAAATCAAAATCAATCACAAAGTCAGAATAGTATCGAAGGAATGTGCCCGATAGGAGGAATGACCTCACTTGGCCCAGCGTGGCTCATGTTTTAGTCACATCTAAGCTGACTCATGGGAGTCAGGGTCATGTCATACCTCATACAGAAATCGTTCGCCAAACCATCCTACTTCATTTCTGGAATCTCCACCACGTACACAGTTGTTAAAGTGGTTTTCGGTATTGGCGGAGAGTATGACAATATCCGATCCCGGTCTCTTTAACAACCAAACGCTTATTTCACACCGGATGGTTCTTTTACATTTCAAAAGTCAATTCACAGTTTATGTCAAAATATCATATTCTCAAAACCATATCATTTTCAAATCATATTCACTTTCAAATCATATTCACTTCCAAATCATATCGTCTCCGAAATCACAATTCTTTCAAAAATCATATTTCCAAGTTAGATTAAATCCTCATTTCAAAATCATCATATTAAATCAATTATGTCATTTAAGTCCCAACTTAAATTATAACATCATTTAGCAGTATTCGCTTTTAAACCGGTGAATTTGAATATAAACACTTCCCCTTTGCTTAGTTTGAAATTTAGAAAACAGTTTTAAATAGTTATAAATAGTTAAAATACTCTAAAATAGTTTAACATAGATTAAAAATATTTTTCTTGATTCAAGATAGTTAAATAGATTAAATATAATTAAAATAGATTAAATAGCTTTAAAATAGATTAATTAGATTTAAAAAAAGTTAAATGGGTTAATTAGTTTTAAAATAAATTAAATGGTTTAAAATAGGTTAAAATTATTTAATATAGTTAATATAGGTTAAAGTAGTTTAATAGTTTGAAAATCTTAATAATTTAGAAATTTTAAAATAATATATTTTTAAACAGTTTATATTAAAATATGAATTTGGAATTAATATCAATTTAAACTTTTTATTTTATTTCAACACATCTGAACCATTTCAATTTCCAAATCAACAAAACCCCATTTTTAAATCTTTCAATTAAAATTCTTTCTAATCCATGTTTGAAATATCAATTTTAAACTATTCCAATTTCAATACATTTCAAAGTTATATTTCAAACTAATTCAATAACTCAATTCCGATAAAATTTCATTTTTACTTAAAATTCAACTTTAAATCTTTAATTTAATTTCTTAAAGCAATTCCTTTAAACCAATTCACATTTCAACACAAAACTTGATTTTCCAATAATAATTCAATTTATATAAATCAAATTTTATTTCAAAATATCATTTAACTGGATTCGAAATCAAGGATTTAAAATCATTTAATTTAACCAACCCGGTGTCCGTATATAATTCTCTACCCTATGGGCAAGTGATACAGATATTTATCATTTCAATCCGCAATTTAAAATTTTACGGTTAAATATCATTTCAAACCGCAATCCCGACTTTAATATAAAATCCATAAAATCGCTCGAGTCTATCATTTCAACCCATAACGATTTTTCCCTAATCTATAGATCATTCAGGTATATATCATTTCAACCCATAGTGGTTTTCCAAGTAATAACTAAGGGAACTTGCAGAGTGATAACATTATATAATTCAAACAAGACATCCATCATTCAAATCAACAACCAAACATCCATCCCAATCATCATCAAATTCAATTAATAAATATCAACAATTAACGGATTATTATTTACAGGAAATTAACTGGCCATTTTAAATTCAATAATAAATTAAATAACAATTTAATTCAAAATAAAGCAAATTAACAGGAATAGCAATTTAAACATACCAAGCAGCCATCAATAAATTCCTAATCACATCATAAATTTAATTTAACTAACATAAGAAATTTTAGAAGTTGTGAGTGGGTTAAAACACTCACCTTTGAATTTAAATCCAATTTGGGGACCAAATTCAAACGGTCTCAGAATTCGTCCAAAAAGCGTCAAAATGTCCAGAATTTCGATACGATCCCAGCGAATCAAACCGCGCTTGAATCAGACCTCGTATGTGAAAGATGCGTACGTTAGAACATTTGAAAATTAAATTTTATTAAAATAAACAAAGCAAAAATCTTACACGTCATCATCTTTTTGCCTCACGCGGCTACAGGAAAACCTAGAGCACTCGTTCGTTCGAACACACGAAGCGCCGCCAGCAACTCGAAGTCGCGTCGCCTCTGACCATCGTCGCTCGCCGCCCCCTACCACCGCGACTCTCTTCCCGAGGCTCCGACCCAAAGCCACGCGCCTCCAGGCGAGCCCGACCATGTTCAACTCAAGCAGCCGCCACATGGGTACAAAACCCTACTCAAATTATATGCCACATCCAACCATCAATTCGCCAACCCAACCCCCTAGATGCAATCCCTCGGCCTCCTCTACAAAATTGCATATTCGAATTGGCGATCCGTCACAATCGATCAAACCCCAATGAACGGCCGAGACTAATTCATCCAGTTCCGGCCACACCGAAACCAAAATCCAAAAACAAACTACAGACTTTACTTGCGCTCGTCGAGAGCTTCAAATCGATATAGTTTGAGAAGATTTGATTTTGAAGTTGAAATTTGATTTGAAGTTGAATTGGGAATTTGGTTTTGGTTTGTATGCCATTGGAATGAGGAGTTGAGAAGGAAATGTACGTACAGACAAATGAAAATAAGAAGTAGCTAGGGTTTATAACGGGCTATTTATAGGCAAAGCTGAATACAGAAAGAATGGACCAGACTAATTTACACGCTGAACGATAAATGACCCGAAAAGCCCATTCTGACTCCGGAGTGAAAATGGGTCATCCCATATATCAAAATAGATGTTTTCAATATTTTAAAATTCAATGGAACAGGTTTCAAGTCCAAATTTCATCGTATGAAGAGGTTATGCTAGAATTAGTTTATTTCAAATTGATTTCAATTGATTTTAATTAAATTGATTTCTAGGCGTTTCGAGTCTGTACGATCAAACGACAAGTCCGATCGCTACGAAACTTGAAACCTTACAATAATTCACCGTTACGGATTCGATGAAACTAGTTTCGTCGAAATCCAAGTCAGTGGCCAAAATGGCTATTTTCACATTAATTAAATAAATTAATATTAAATAAATTAATATTAAATAAATTTTAAATCAAATTTTAATTCAATATTTAAAACTAACAATTTTCATCATTTTTGATTTCTTAGACATTTATAAAGATTTAAAACAAGTTTACACATCAATTCAGTTTTAAAATTTTACTAATTATAGTGTTCAATTTCAACTGTAATTAACTCTAATTTATTTCAATTTAATTCCAATAAATTTTTTTAATTTGATTTCAGACTTTATATTCAATCAATTATTACTCAAATAACGTAGTTAATATTTGTTTGTCTTTCATTACATTAATATTCTCCAATTTCCATCTTCATTTTTTTTAACTACTATATTTCCATTTATATTGAGTTTTATCAATTTTACACATTTATTAAAATTTAAAACCCCAATTAATTAATTTATCTTGATTTCACAAATTTATCAAATCAATTATTACCCTATGAATAAAATTAACATTTCTATTTATTTTATTACATTCACACTTTCAGTTATTGTATTTAATCACATAAGTGTAACATTTAATTCCATTCACTTAATTGATTTCCAATGTAACCTAACAGATTAAATAAATAGGTAACATATAATAGTTGTTACCATTAACTTTTAATTACACTTATAAGTTTATTATTTATAACAAATGCTACAATTGCTTACATAACACTGATTTGATCCAATTATCATTAATTGTATACTAATTCATTAATTAATTCAATATTTATATTTGTTTTCTTATATTTAATGTATAACCAAGTATAACCTTTCAATCACTTCAGTTAATTAGAATTCCATTAAAGCTGTTAATAATTAACTTAAATTATCATTATTACCTTTCATTCTAGTTATTATTCCATTAATATCACAAATTTTTTTATTTCTCCCAATATTAAATCACTAAACTTAATAAATTAACATAATTTAATTATCGAAAATTTATGGGTCATTACAAAGGGTTACGCATTGATAGTTATTGGATACTATAGAATGACTCACTCGATAGTTTTCTGTTGGTTAATATAACTAAGGTCAAACAGAAAATATTGATGTGACAATATTACATTGTTCCCTCACCTTGAGAACACCATCGAGCTTTAATGTGGAAACTCCACTTTGATTATAGTTAAATCTTAGCACGACGTCCATCGAACGACTATAGTTGGATCGAGTGGAAGCAATGGAAGTGGGACACTATTCAAGAGAGAATTCGTCTCCTCGGTTACATGATGTTAGTGGCTAGGGTAGTTCAATTAATAATAATTGTTATTATTGAACCAAGGTGCAACGATCGCCTTTTCAACCCCCAAATGTCGACACTAATACATCCATGGTATTCACGTGCCGAGCACCTAAGTGCCAGAAAGGCAGAACGTTAGGGTAAAAGAAAAAGAGGAAAAGAAAAGGAATAAGAAAGAAGAGAACAATAACATTAGAATCTCACAACGGAATGATAACGTATAATATCAAAATGATCTTTTACAAAGAAAACTGTATAGATACAATAATCAGAGCAAACTAACCTATCATCAACATAGATAGTTATAATAACTTGTTCTTAGAGTTGTTGATAAAAACAATCAGAGTAATCCAGGGGAAATAAAATCTACAGTAGGTAGTCATCCAGCTCCTCTCCTAGAGCTCCAATGAATCATCAACGATATTTGGAAACATACACGGGGCTGACCCGAGCATTAAAAGAAATATAACACCCGGAATATTAGTCTGGGTAAACCGGTGTGAGAAAACTCAAGTAATTTGAATTACTATATTTGTAAAACCCTTTAAATAATAAAGGATCTCGTAAGACCACACTGCAAATGAACATGGATGGATTTTTACCTTATGATAACGGTTAGCACCAAAATTGGTCACTAACCTCGTAGAGAAAGATTGTGTAGAGATATAAGTGATGAAAGTAAATTAAACAAGGAAGAGAATGCTAATTTAAATGCAGAAAGTAAGAACACCAAATTTATAGTGGTTCAGCGTAATTGCCTACGTCCACTTTGTTCAACTTTATTGATTTCCTTTATAGTTGATTATAAATACAATTCGTGAATCAAATGCTTGAGTGAAGTTGTTAAGTAGAGAAGATGAGTCTTGAAAATGGCAGAGTCTCCCCGGTGTTTTCTCTCCAAAAAAGGATCCATTTCACTGTGACCCTGCCCCTCTATTTATAGGCAAATATGGGTTGGACTTCCCAAGTGGGCTGGATAGGGGTGTAAATTGGTCGGACCGGACCGGACGGAGGTGTGTTCAGTTTATGTCCTAAATAAAATCGGACCGGACATGGACCGGACGAGATTTATGTTCGTACAAATTTTGTTGTCCTAGCTCGTGTCCCAAATGAAATCGGACGGACTCGTACATACATTTTTCGGACACGGACCCGAACGGACACGGACGGACAATGTTATTTACATCAAATTTTATGTTGTTTAATAGAATTTCCATCAGATATACTGAACTATAAGAATTCGGACGAATTCGAACGAACTCGGACCAGACAATATTTTTTCTCGTACAAATTTTCTTGTCCTAGCTCGTGTCCTAAATGAAAATCGAACGGACTTGGACGGATGTATTTCGGTTACGGACACGAACGGACATCAGACACTCGTACAAAATTTACAGCCCTAGGGCTGGATAGCCGAACGCTCAAGCCCTAGTGCAGTGGTCGCTGTATGCCGAACCAGGTGTGCCGAAAGCCGCTACGCCGAACCATTCCTTCTATGCCGAACGGTGTGTTGGTGTCGTGGGAAGTGCAGGAAGTTTGTTTGTCGAAGCCGAACGCTCTTCTAGATGCCGAGTACTCCTGTTGCCGAGTACTCTAGATGCTGCCGAGTTCTCCTTGATACCGAGCAGTCTTGATGCCGAGCATTGGTTGACGCCGAGTACCATGGGATGCCGAGCATTCTCGTATGCCGAGCAGTCTTGACGCCGAGCATTGGTTGACTCCGAGTACCATGGGATGCCGAGCGCCGTGGATGTCGAGTCCCACTGGATGCCGTGCGCTTCGCCGAGTCCTCCTGGATGCCGAACAGTCCTTCATATCGAGTTCCAGCTGATGCCGAGCGCTCTTGCATGCCGAGTACTTCTGGATGCCGACCAGTCCTCCATGCCGAGTTCCAGCTGATGCCGAGTACTACACCGAGTACTCCTGGATGCCGATCAGTCCTTCGTGCCGAGTAGTGGCCAATGCCGAGCACTCAGTTGCCTGGTCAAATCTCCAGGAAACACTTGCCCCCCAAAGTGTATCGCATGGCCGAACGTGATGCGCTTTGAATCTGGTACAATTTACCTCGGAGGTGCCTTCTCGAGAATGTTAGCAAAGGAGGTGCAAGACGAACGAGGTATGGATGCCGAACAATACGTTCGAAGCCGAACGTACCTCGTGTGCCGAACGTCACTCTGCTATGATGCCGAACACTCCGGTATTGACCGGTTCTACCGGGTATAGCCTCTTCAACTTCTACCTCCCTCTATATAACCAGGTCCTTCCCGTTCCTTCTCCTTTACTTTTTCGTTTCTGTCATTCTTCCAAGATTTCAAACCTTCTCTAGTCGAACAGATTTACAACTTGAACATTCCTTCCTAAGCTCCTAACTGCAATCTAGGTACCACCCCTTGTATAACTTGAATAAGTTTTAAATGAGTCAAATGTGTCTTGTAGGAAGCTTTCGAGTAGGTTGCCCTCATTGCCGAACGATAATGCGAGACGAGGAGGAAGGATTTGAGGTGTTTGCACATGTGGCTATTGTATTTAGCTCCATCGCGTCGAACCACAGTCAAAAATGAAGGAAAAGAAAAACCCTGGAGGTGGTAAGGGTTTCGAATGGCATAGTTATGGTTCGGCGTATGTTGTCATGTGCCGAACGATAGAGGCTGCCGAATAGTATTTCGTCTGAATGAGGCCGAACACTCGCTAGAACGCCAAACAAAAACTTAGCCGAACGAACTAAGGCCGAACACAACCCTTATGCCGAATAGACATATACGCCGAATAGCATCTAGACCGAACGACATAATTGCCGAACAACTGTCATGCCAAACAGTCACATACCTGCCGAACAGAACTTAGACATGCCGAACGAACACACACATGTCGAACATTCCTTAGACCGAGCAAAACACAGCCGAACATTATACTTAGGCCGAACAATCTTGAATGCCGAACGGAATGCCCGCTGACCTATACTTAGGACGAACAATACAGTTGTCGATCACTACTTAAATGCCGAACAGTATAAATGTCAAACTACACTTAGGCCGGTTACTTTAGAAATCATATGTCTTCTGAATCTGGAACTGTAATCACCTCAAGGCGAGCTTTTCGAGACGGTCAGCGATGACGGTCTACGAAGGCGATGATTCGAAGCTAATTATTATATCTTTAAAACCTTATTGCTTGTACACAATTGCTTGCACTAGTTCACACACCACGTGGGGGGAAAACTTGTGTTGCTAATTCTAACGTTCAACGTTTTTTAAGTATAGTTTTCTCAAGCACTTAGCCAGGTTCGTTATTTATTTGGGATGTCGAGAAAATCTAGCTCCGCCACTATATCCGACAGGCCTGGGCCGTCATCAAGGCAAGGACCCGCTGATACTTCTAACCCATCGACTTCTCCTGCTCATAACTTGGCGCCTGATGCTTTGGAAGCAACCATCTTACTAGACAACCCGATCGATTCTCAAGCCTCGAAGATCAACGAAACTGCTCTACGACGGATATGCTCCATTCATGGGATTCCTTTTGCCGACGTGTTAGTTCCTTCGAGACACGATCGTCCTCATCTGCCCCTAGTCGGGTACACTACCTGCAACAAGTTCATGTGTTGGATGGGCAGCGTGCCTCCGTTCAATTTATTTCTCCGGGATGTTCTGCAGTACATAGACATGGCTCCGTCGCAGCTGCACCCGAACGCCCATGCATTCCTATACGGGACTTACTTACTTTTCATGGCCGTCTTCTCCAGACCTCCAACCCCCGGTGATATCAGATACATTTATATGTTCAAGAGACGGAAAGACAGTCCTTCCTTTATGTTCCTCGAGCCATACCACAAATGCCAGATCTTGACAAGGGCATGTAGCAAATTCGCCCTATACAAACAGGAATGGTTCTATGTGCGCTGCCCTTCTGGTTTCGCTAGGAGATGGGTTGAAGGCAGTAAGTCTCTCTGCTGAATCACTATTCCTATTTAATCGGAGTCATGCTTTTCCTAACTCTTCATTTCATCTTTTCAGGTATCAACCCGCGTCCGGAAGGCCGAGGATATTCTGAGGCTGTTGAAGCCATTAGAGCTCTTCCTGCTGAGGATTGAGACATCCAGACTATCATTTCAAATGAATCGCTGTTGGGGTTTGGCTTGCTAGCCCCTGGTCGTCGGATCAGCCTTCCAGAAGGTGTCACCATTCCCAAGCCTTCGTCCGGTAAAGGGAAAAAACAGGCCGGACCGTCGTCGCGCCGCACTCCCGATACGCACGGAGAAAGCGAGCGTAGAGAGGATGATGCTCCCAAGACTCAGGGCGAAAACGTGGGTCCCGCTTGGAATCCAGCAATCGAAGTTCAGGATATTAAGACATCATCCTCCCCTTCGAAGGGAAAGAAGAAGTTGAAATATACGGTTCAAAAGGAGAAAGTTGGTGGCACCTCAAAAGTTACGCTTATCCCTCCTGAGAAAGAGGCTTCTTCGCAGCATCTGGAAAGTTCTTTGAGGGGTCTGTCCAACCTGTCCATCCCCGATGATTTACTTAATTACGGGTTCGATGATCCTGAAGCTCTCAAATTCTCTTCGCCCGCTAGAGGCAATGTAGGAGTTCAACTCCCGGCTCAAGGAGACAACACTCTGATTAGCAAAGATAAACGAACGGGTCCGTCGGGGGGAACACTAGGACACACACGCACATGCGCATTCCATAATATACTTCAAGTCCTTTTAGCTCATGAATTCTCCTTAACTCGTTGTTATCTCCATTCTTTGCAGGTGATATGGGCCGCTCTCACAGACTTGATCGCCTTCAGGGGTCTTCTATATTCCATCACTCTGGACAGGATTCCGGTTCAGGCAGACGCAGGGACCGAGGTGATTATGAAGATAGGGACAATCGTCCTCGCGAGTCGTCTCACCGCAAGAAAGCACATTCTCAATCTTCCCAGCCCCGCGATCTTCCTCCTCCAACTGAGCCGGATAAAGAGAAGTCTTCGCAGAAGGGTTATCAGTCTGATGCTGCTCGAGAACAACACTCCAGTTCATCGAGTACGAGGCAAGTTCGAGAGCAACGTAAAAGAACGGAATTCTCAAAGCCTCCTCCTCCTACTCCTGCAGTGGACCCAACTGTTGCGGAAAAAATGGTCGACCTTAAGGCCAAGTTTCCGAAAATCTGTTTTGACGGCTTGAAATTCCTCCCAGCCATCCATCACATTCCTGGCCACGTGAAGCAAAGTGCCATTGCCTGCAACAACGACGTCTATGTTCAACATGACGCGTTCGTGCACTTGGTGGAGAAGATCTCGGAAGTGTCCGTCGAGCGTCAACACGAGATTGATCGCCTGAACCTAGAGGCTGGCAGCGATAAGAAAATCATCAAGCTCCAAGACGAAGAGCTTGCCTCGTATAAGTCGAAGCTAGAAGCCGCTGAATAAAGCGCAAAAGATACTGCTGAGGCAGTTATTCGTTTAGAGGCGGCTCACAAAAAAGAGCTTGACGAAGCGGTCCAGCGCAGCGGTGCCCTCGCCCTAGAAAAAGACTCTGTCCAAAAGGAAAGGGACGCGCTCGCCACTCAAGTCAAGGAGCTGAAGGAATTACTTTCCAAGGAGAAGGAAGACAAAGTAGCCGCTCAAGAAGAATCGCAGCGATACTGTGATGAGATTGACGAACTCGCCGGGGTCGAGAAAATGAAGGACGAGGCCCATGAGGAGGGCAAAAGAATGGCTGTGGAAGAGCTTGATTCTCGCCTCGAGGCGGCCGCAGAAGCCGGCAGGGAAGAGGTCAAAAGTATGTTTGACCCGTTGATCACCGAGTACGGAGCCCGCGTCCTTATGCACCGCGACTTAACATTTCTGGGTGACGGCTACCTCGAATCCCTGGCTGAGGCTTGGGAAACTCTGATAAGGATCAGGAAGGTCGAGTCGGGCTCCAACGAGGTCGATGAGGATGTCTTGGTGAAGGAGTTCCTAAGGGGGAATGAGCCATCGGACTTATCCGCAGCATTGGCACTTTATGGCAAAGGCTCTTCCCCTCCGAAAGAGAAGAATGACGAAGCTGGCCCGTCTGGGGCCGGTGCTACTACTCCTCACATTGCCGCTCCTTACGCTGCTCAATCGGCCGGTCGGCCGACACTTGATCCATTCGAGCAGCATGCTAGTTATGATCCCAAAGATCCCGGGCTTGGTGTTCATGTGCTGTCACCTATCCTGGAGGGTGAAACCCCTCGTGCCACCGATAGCCAACTGGACCCTGGTAGGAAATTCTTCTTTCTCTAGAAATTGAAGAGATCCCGTCATTTTTCAGCAGTGGCTACTCGTTCTAATGCTCATTCCTTATGTTTTCGTGCAGGTTGCTCTGACGCCGAGCCAACTCCGAGGAGCGATGACGCCAAGGAGGAAGTAGAGAAAACAAGCGGCGTTGCTCACGCAGGAGTAACTCCCGGTCCAGACGCTCAAGTGATCGGGGCGCTAGATGATGACAAACTTGATACTTCGTCTCCTGCCGAAGGAAGCGATGAAATTGAAATCACTGGCGCCTCTGAGCATACTTCAGAGATGAGCATGAAGGACCGTCTTGCCGACGAGGAGAAGAAAAAAGTCAAAGTCAAAGTTGAGTCTGAAATACTAGAACTCACTGACCCGCGGAACAGACCTTTGAAAATCATTCTCCCGGGCAGGTCCAAACCACTAGATGTTTCGTCTCCTACTCCCGACTCCGTTTCTCTAGCAAGCAAAAAGTCCAAGAAAAAGTGTGAGGGAGAGGAGTCGTCGGAAACAACGAAGGAAGACAAAAAGAAGAAGTCGAAGAAATAATCGATACACTCGTTCAACGAGTTTTTTGCTTAAGTCTTGTAATTGCTTTTATCTTCCACAACTTGCAGTTTGTATAGAGAGGTCTGAATTTTGTAGGAGTGATCATGTATCCCCATTTTGGACTTATCGAATAAAATTTTAGTTTCTTTTTGTTTGAATGATTCTCTTGTCTTTATTTGGTTTGCTGACATTGTGCTCCGGGGACTTGGAGACTTGAGACTGTTTATACTCTAGTCCGCGCTCCGGGGGCTTGGAGTACTCCGATCCGCGCTTTGGGGATTCGGAGATTTGAAATCGTTTATACTCTAGTCCGCGCTCTGGGGACTTAGAGTACTCCGCTCCGCACTCTGGGAATTCGGAGATTCGTATTCATTTATACTCTAGTCCGCTCTCTGGGGACTTAGAGTACTCCGCTCCGCACTCTGGGGATTCGGAGATTTGAAGTCGTTTATACTCTGGTCCACGCTCTGGGGACTTAGAGTACTCCGCTCCGCACTCTGGGGATTCGGAGATTTGAAATCGTTATACTCTAGTCCGCGCTCTGGGGACTTAGAGTACTCCGCTCCGCACTTTGGGGATTCGGAGATTCGTATTCGTTTATACTCTAGTCCGCTCTCTGGGGACTTAGAGTACTCCGCTCCGCACTTTGGGGATTCGGAGATTTGAAGTCGTTTATACTCTGGTCCGCGCTCTGGGGACTTAGAGTACTCCGCTCCGCACTCTGGGGATTCGGAGATTTGAAATCGTTTATACTCTAGTCCGCGCTCTGGGGACTTAGAGTACTCCGATCCGCGCTCTGGGGATTCGGAGATTTGGAATCGTTCGTACGAGTCTGTATGTCGTGCAGGATAATGTAATTTGTCCAATTAAGAGATATAGAAACTTCATAGAAAATATGGCTTCAAGCCTTTATTAATGAAAATCAACTAAATTGCTTGATTACAACTTTAAAAGGAAACTAAGTCATTATTGAATGGAAACATGCAGGAAATAACAGTGCCAACAACAAGAAAGGAAAACATGCTAAATGTAATAGTGCCGCAAATGTTCACTGTTCCATGCTCGGGGGAGTGTCGCGCCATCAACGGTCGCTAGCTTGAATGTTCCTTCTCCAAGCTTTCGTTCAATGGCGTATGGACCTTCCCAACTGGGATTCATGCGTGATGGTACCGGGAAGACTCATTTCAGAACGAGATCACCCACATCAAAGATTCTTGGGCGGACTCTGCCGTCGTAGTAACGCTTGACTCGATGTCTGTGCGCCGCCGCCCTTAATTCAGCTTCTTCACGCTTTTCGTCGATGCAGTCCAGTGATTCCAGCAAGAGGTTTTGGTTCGTCTTGGGGTCATAGTATGTCACTCGGTGCGATGGAACTTCAAGTTCCACGGGTATAACGGCTTCAGAGCCGTATGCCAAGGCGAACGGAGTGTGGCCGGTCGCGGACTTGTGGGTAGTTCTATACGCCCATAATGCTGTCGGGAGTTCATCTACCCACTTGCCTCCAACCTTCTCCAGACGCTTCTTCAGTATGGACTTGATTATTTTGTTAACGGCCTCGACTTGTCCGTTAGCTTTTGGGTGTGCAACGGCGGCGAACTTTTTCTCGATGCCGTACTTTAAACAGAACTCTTTGAACTCTCTACTTTCGAATTGCGTTCCGTTGTCCGTAATGATGGTGCGTGGAAGGCCAAAGCGGCATATAATGTTTCGTACAACGAAGTTAATGACCTTCTTAGAGGTGATAGTGGCCAAAGGTTCTGCCTCGGCCCATTTCGTGAAATAGTCGACTGCAACTATTGCGTATTTCGCACCACCTTTGGATAGAGGCAAAGAGCCGATTATGTCGATTCCCCAGATCGCAAATGGCCAGGGACTGATCATTTGTGTGAGTTCCGTTGATGGAGCCCTCGGGATTTTCGCATATCTTTGACACTTGTCGCATTTTCTTGCGTAGTCCGCGGCATCCCGGTTTATGGTGGGCCAGTAATATCCATAGCGGAGGATCTTCTTTACTAGCGTTTGCCCCCCAGTATGGTCGCCACATTCTCCTTCGTGAACCTCTCTCAAGACTCGCTTTGTCTCATCATGAGCGATGCATCGTAATAACGGGACTGAGAATCCTTTTCGATACATTGATCCATCCTGCATTATGTGTCGCGCGGCCTTTCGAAGGACCTGCCGTCTTTCGCTTCTTTTTCCTGGTAAAGCCCCGGTCGTCAGGTACAGTTTGAATGGGGTTATCCACGATTCCTTCTCGATTTCTATTCCCAACACGCGATCGACTTTCATTTCGTCTATGCTCGGGGCATGCAAGACTTCGACGGGATACAATCCCATTTGTTGCGTATCGTCGGTACTCGCGAACTTAGCCAATAAGTCGGCTTCTTTGTTCTGTTCGCGCGGGATATGTGAGATGTCATAATGCTCAAGATTTGATAGTAGTTCTTGGACCTGAATGAGGTACGGAGCAAGCTTTCGTCCCTTTGCTTGGTAGTCTCCCCGTACTTGGTAAACCACCAACTGCGAGTCACAAAAGATTTCGACTGATTCGATCCCGAGTTCCCTGATGAGCTTCAAGCCAGCGATCAGTGCTTCATATTCGACTTTGTTATTTGTAGCCGAGAAATCAAGCTTCAGGGCATAACAGATCGATCGGTTTTCCGGAGTTACAAGAACTACGCCCGCGCCGGAGCAACGGTCGTTTGATGCGCCGTCAGTGTATAATTTCCATCGCACGGGGGGAATGATGGCATGATCGTCCGGTTTGATGGGTATGGTAAACTCAGCGATGAAGTCTGCTAATGCTTGCCCTCGGATGGCTCTCCGTGGTAAGTACGCAATATCGAATTGGCTCAACTTGATGTTCCATCTTAGCAATCTTCCAGAAGTTTCCGGCCGTTGGAGTACCTGCCTCAGGGGTTGATCAGAATAAACACCGATTGAATGTGCTTGAAAGTACGGGCGAAGCTTTCGTGATGCAATCACCAAGCAATAAGCCAATTTCTCTATTTTAGGGTAATTCCTCTTGGCCCCTGTTAAACGTTTGCTAACATAATACACCGGCTTTTGGACTCGATCCTCCTCTCGAACCAAAGCCGCACTTATCGCATGTGGGGATACAGCCAAGTATACGTACAACATCTCATGGCCAACCGGTTTTGATAGCATTGGTGGGCTCTCCAGATGCCTCACCAGATTCTGGAATGCTTCCTCACAGCTAGACGTCCATTCAAAATTTCTCTTTCCTTTCTTTATTATGTCAAAGAACGGGATGCACTTGTCAGTTGCCTTGGATATAAATCGACTCAGCGCAGCTACTTTTCCGTTCAAGCTCTGTACCTGCTTTATAGTCCTGGGCGCTTGTACATCTCGAATAGCTTGGATCTTTTCTGGGTTGGCCTCGATTCCCCTAGCGTTGACGATGAATCCCAAAAACTTTCCTGATGCAACGTCGAAAGAACACTTCAACGGGTTGATCTTCATGCCATAAAACCTGAGTATGTCGAACATTTCAACCAAGTCTTGAATGTGGTCGTTTGACCTTCGTGACTTCACGAGCATGTCATCCACATAGACTTCCATGGTTTTACCCAGCTGGTCCTTGAACATTCGATTCACCAGACGTTGGTAAGTTGCTCCAGCATTCTTCAATCCAAAGGGCATCACTACATAGCAATATAGCCCGACATTTGTAACGAAGCTGGTGTGTTCTTGGTCCGAAATATGCATTGGGATTTGGTTGTATCCTGAGTATGCGTCCATGAATGACAGTAACTCGTGTCCTGCGGTGGAATCGACCAACTGATCGATCCTAGGCAACGGGAAACTGTCCTTAGGGCATGCTTTGTTCAAGTCGGAATAATCTACGCAAGTCCTCCATTTCCCATTCGCCTTCTTTACTAGCACGGGGTTGGATACCCATTCAGGGTAGAGGGCGTCGCGGACGAACCCATTCGCTTTGAGTTTGTCCACCTCCTCTCCGAGAGCGGCGGATCTCTCCGGATCCATTCCTCTCCTTTTTTGCTTGACTGGGACGTATTTCGGGTCTATGTTCAACATATGACTCGTGATGGCGGGAGAAATCCCACACATATCAGAATGCGTCCAGGCGAAAACATCAAGGTTCGCCCGGAGGAAGTCGCTAAGGTCTTCAGTCATTGCGGGGCCTAGTTGTGATCCGATCTTCAGTATTCGCGAAGGGTCGTCACGGCTAACTGAAATGTCAATTGTTAATTCAGCCGGTGCCGCCTTCTCTTCCCTGGGTTTCTCATCGTCGTCTCTCGGATCTATATCTCCGTAGATCCGAGAACTATTCCCGAGCCAGGGCTCGGGCACTACTTGTCAATTATCCGCATTGAGGATGCGGACGGGATTGTCCGCAACCTTTCCCTTCTCCCTCCGATGGGCCTCTCGGAGCTCGGCCACATAATAGGAACGACCAGCTGCTTGGTCGCCGTGAACAATGCCTACTCCTTTGTCAGTTGGGAACTTCAAAGTTAAACACCACGGGGCTAACGCTGCCCTAAACTCTGCCAGGGCCGGCCGGCCCAAGAAAACGTTATACGGGGAGTCCACATCCAAAACTACAAAGGGTAGAATTCGCACTCTTCGACGCTTGCCTTGTCCCAGTTCAACTGGTAACTCGACATATCCCACTGCATCAGTTGCAGCGCCGTTAAAGCCGTGAATACGAGCTTTGGATAGTTTCGAGTCTTTTGTTTCTAGCTTCATTTGATCGTAGGCCTTCTTGAAGATGATGTTGACTGAACTTCCAGAATCAATCAGAATTCTTTTTACATATGCTGGTCCGATCGTTGCAGATATGACCATGGGGTCGATGGTCGGAGCCTCTACCTGATCAGCGTCTCTACTTCTGAACACAATATCGTCCGTCATTAAGCGCTGCTGCTTAGCAGGGGCTCCGTCCTCCATGTTCGAACAACACTCAAAATCTGCATGCTTCAAGGAACTTGCATATCGCTCCATCTCCTGCCAATTCTTATCCGCTGGGTGAGGCCCGCCGATAATTGTATTTATGACCAGCATACCAACGGTCCGGGCAGGCTCCTCGGGATGACGTGGAGCTGGTGCACGACCTGGGTTGGACGTTCCCTGTCCTCCTTCTTGTGGATCCTTCACAAATTCTTGCAATTTCTTCTGCCTGATCAACTTCTCGATAGCGTCGTGCAAGTGTCTACATTCTTCCGTATTGTGTCCATAAGTCTCATGGAAGCGACAATATTTCCCGGTCCGCTTCTGTTCTTCGGTTGATTCTTTTGGACGTGGTTTTCTGTACTGAAAAGTATTGCAGGTGGATAGGTAAATGTTTTCAAGTGGGGCGTTTAGCGGAGTGTACTCGCTGTAGCTTGGAATTCTCGACTTCCACTTTCCTGCTTCTTTTCTTTTCCCTTGACTCCTTCCTCCGGACTCCTTGGGTTGCCCAGGCTTGTTCTGGACATTGACTTGGACCTTTCCCGAGCTATCTCCCGATTGCTTCACAGCGATGTTGCTCTTTATTGACTCTTGGACAGGCCCTGGCGCCTTATCTCATCGTACCCACCTAGCTTCCTCTCTTCTTATGAACTGGTGTGCCTTAGAGTAGAAATGCTCTAGCGTAGCTGGAGGTTTTCCTGCCAGCCAGTCTCCAAACTCAGAGTCTGGATCCACACCTCTCATTACAGCCATCAGAATTGCATGGTCATTGGGATTACTGACTTCAGTTGCTGCTATGTGGAATCTTTGCAAATATTCCTTCAACGATTCCCCAGGATTTTGGATTACACTTGACAGAGACATCACGTCCTTTGGGCGCGTAGTGTGTATCCTGAACTGCTCAATAAACTTCTTTGCCAACTCCTCGAAATTTGATACGAATCGCGGAGGAAGTCGGGTGAACCACATAGTAGCGATCCCAGATAGAGTAATCAGAAAGCACCTACACTTGGTGGCATCATTCGCTCTGGTTGAATCCATCATCCATTCGTACCTCATGACATGTTGTCTAGGGTCAGTCTTTCCTTCATATGCAGGAATAGTAGGCATACTAAATTTCCTGGGGTACGCCGCTTGCAACACAACATCCGTGAACGGAGTATGACTTCTTAACACTCCCCAGTCATCATTTGATAAGCCCTGATTCTCTTTCATCAGTTGCCTGATCATGGCTGTCAGATCGGGTGTCTGTATGGAAGGCGGAAGGTTGGAGTCTGTTCTATGCGCCAGTCCATGCTGTGGCCTCCTCTCTTGGCGATCTGACAATCGTGCATCTTGAGGTTCGACATCGTTAGCATTTTGATGATCTGGGCCTCTATCTTCCGTCTGTATCCCGGTCCTGAAGCTTCCAGCTCTTGCTTGGTCGCGGTCTCCAGCTGTTCGAACAGCAGCATCTGCTCGCGCAGCATCAGTCTTACGGCGTCTGCGCCTGGGAGGTTCATCAGAGGAAGTAGAGCTGTCAGATGAGGAGTAAGCAGCGGGATTGCCCCCAGCATTCTGTTGCTGTTGTTGAGTAAGTTGTTCCATCAGGTTGGCATTGGCTTGCATCTGCTCTCCTAGTTGTCTCCTACTTTCCCTAAGTTCTCTCATCAAGTCGTTGAACTCTATTCTGGTGACAACTGGAGTTTGGTCCTGAGTGGCAACTCCTGTATTTGGAATTGCTGGTTGATTGTTAGGCCCTGCTTGTTGCACGCTAGCAGTCTCGTGGGCATCCGCATTGTGAGAAGCTGACCTGGTACGTGGTCTTGCCATTGTAGAGTTATTGGTATGAACTCTGAGTAGAATCAACGGATGTCCTATCAGTGAGTCGGATCTTCTTTGGGGGATTTGTTCAATCCAGTAGCTTCAAAGCAGATCCTTGAGGTCTGAGAATTCAATTCTCAGTGAAAGCACCAAAGTGTTAGCACCAAAATTGGTCACTAACCTCATAGAGAAAGATTGTGTAGAGATATAAGTGATGAAAGTAAATTAAACAAGGAAGAGAATGCTAATTTAAATGCAGAAAGTAAGAACACCAAATTTATAGTGGTTCAGCGTAATTGCCTACGTCCACTTTGTTCAACTTTATTGATTTCCTTTATAGTTGATTACAAATACAATTCGTGAATCAAATGCTTGAGTGAAGTTGTTAAGTAGAGAAGATGAGTCTTGAAAATGGCAGAATCTCCCCGGTGTTTTCTCTCCAAAAAAGGATCCATTTCACTGTGACCCTGCCCCTCTATTTATAGGCAAATATGGGCTGGACTTCCCAAGTGGGCTTGATAGCCGAACGCTCAAGCCCTAGTGCAGTGGTCGCTGTATGCCGAACCAGGTGTGCCGAACGCCGCTACGCCGAACCATTCCTTCTATGCCGAACGGTGTGTTGGTGTCGTGGGAAGTGCAGGAAGTTTGTCTGTCGAAGCCGAACGCTCTTCTAGATGTCGAGTACTCCTGTTGCCGAGTACTCCAGATGCTGCCGAGTTCTCCTTGATACCGAGCAGTCTTGATGCCGAGCATTGGTTGACGTCGAGTACCATGGGATGCCGAGCGTTCTCGTATGCCGAGCAGTCTTGATGCCGAGCATTGGTTGACGCCGAGTACCATGGGATGCCGAGTGTTCTCGTATGCCGAGCAGTCTTGACGCCGAGCATTGGTTGACGCCGAGTACCATGGGATGCCGAGCGCCGTGGGTGCCGAGTCCCACTGGATGCCGTGCGCTTCGCCGAGTCCTCTTGGATGCCAAACAGTCCTTCATACCGAGTTCCAGCTGATGCCGTGCGCTCTTGCATGCCGAGTACTCCTGGATGCCGACCAGTCCTCCATGCCGAGTTCCAGCTGATGCCGAGTACTACACCGAGTACTCCTGGATGCCGATCAGTCCTTCGTGCCGAGTAGTGGCTAATGCCGAGCACTCAGTTGCCTGGTCAAATCTCCAGGAAACAATAACCAAATCATTTTATAGGTAAATTTAGCGATATTATAATAATGTCTAGGGTGTTAACCATAAATATAAATCATAGCTGAAATGCTTACATTGGTAACATTTAACAGCATACTTAGGTATACAAACAAAACCATTAAGGTACATTTGTATAAATGGATTTTCCTCGAAGACCTCCTCGATGAGACCGATCTCCTATGACAAGGATCAAAAAATACCTTCCGAGCGCCGTATATCTCTAGATAAAATATACCATAAGGTAAACACAACTAGGTCATCATTCGAACACTCACGTGAATAATGTGTACTAAGTATCAACAACTCCCCGCTAGCAACATCAATAAGCATACTCTAGAAATGGAGTTGTCGTACCCCCCATATCACAGCTAAACCCCAGGATCGTGCATCCTACTCTGTCTTTAGTCATTTTTGTGATGTCGAGGCTATGTTCGGCATCTTCACACGAGTTTTCAACAAAATTCGATCACATAATGAATCCCATATGGATTCCATCGTCTCAATATATTCCAGAACTACACATAGTTTCCATCATTCACTTCCAAAACAGAGAACCCGTATCTCGACCTTGAAGTGGTTTTCGATAAGTAGAACGCTTACCGACCCCGGTTTATCCAAGACCGAGTCGATGAATTTGGTCTTATTCAACAATAATGAGAATGATCACGTAAGGGAACTTAGTCCCAAATACTTTCTCATAAGCAAGTAAATATACCTGCACTATCATTTCATGTAAGGCATGGTCAAGTCATATAAACGACTTTTAATCCCTTTCTAATTAATTTATCTTTATTAATTAAAAACCCTACTTATCAGGAAAACATCTTTTTATCTAATAAAACTTATCTTTTATAAATTAAGACTTCCTTTATTTATTAATATTTTATTATTAATAAAACTCCCTTTATATACTTGTATAAATATATTGGATTTCTCTTTATAAAAGATATATACGTATCTTTATAAATTTAACTATTCATTTATTCTTTTAATAATTAAAATGTATTTATATACTTATTCCAATGGTATAAGTGTATTCACAAATCGTTTAACAAGTTTTACTTACTTTGAATATAATTAAAGAGATTAAAACAATTACTACCAAAACGTTGTTATAATGAACTCCTTTTCTTTTATAAATTAAACAGATAACATTTTCTATCCCTTTATAAAAGATTTCAATACTTGTTGTTATCTTTAAAATTCCATTATTAAAGATTTATAATATTTATTCCAAAATATATTTCAAGGGTTTAAAAAAATGTTGCTAAAACAATGCTTTCTACCAACCAAAACCATTCCATTTAATCATTACCTTTAAACCTCTCCTTTAAAAGGCTTAATTACATTTAAGGGTTAAAGACTAGTGTTGCGAAAAACAATTGTTACAACAAACCCAAACATTTTATACTTTGAAAACATTCCTCTTTAAAAATCCTTTCTTAAAGATTTATTTATATTTAAGGGTTAAAGACAAGTGTTGCTCAAAACATTTGTCACAACGAACCCAAAACCATTTACTTGTATTTTCTACTAAATCCATTAGTAAATATCTAATTATATTCCAAAGTATATTTAATAATAAGGGTTAAAAAAAGTGTTGCTAACAACACTATTTACAACGACAAAAAACTATGTACTTATCCATTAATAACTTTAAACATTTATTTAAAGATCAAAGCATATTCACACTTATTAATTAAGGCAGTGCGCATTTAGTTGATTCTTTAAAACAATTTATTTTAACTTAAGTGTTAAAATCCAAACTCCATTTATTATATTTATAAAATACTTAATTTAATATTTAAAACTTATATATACAAAAATACCTTTAAAATACTTATTAATATGTTAAAATAATTTTAAAACTACTTCAAATATATAATAATTATTTACATAGGATATTATGTAAAAATAAGGAATTTTGAAATAATAGAAAAACAAGTTTTAATTTTAAAAGCTACTTAGTTTAGAAATTCATAGTTAATTATTAAAAATATATTTAAACTTGAAACCAATTTTAAAACACTCTTTTATAAGTTAGAAAACAATCCTATAAAGATTAGTGAAAAATACAAAATTTAGATATCATTTTTAAACAAATTATAGTTTCAAACAGCAAAGGTAGCATTTCTGCAAATGCCAGGAAAATAATTCGCAATGGTTCAAAATCATTTCAAAAGAAAAGACAGCACTTCAAAAGTGCTTACCAAAAGTCCTAGGCTGTCATTTAAGGTGAATTTGCTACAACTTTGCGCCCAGATTTCGACGTCTTAACAAATGATTTTTAATCCTTTCTTTTTATAGTAGTTACTATACTTTAGGTACTTGAAAATCATAAAGAAAAATCATAAAGAATATCTTTTATTTATTTTAGAGAATTTTCCGAAAATAGGGTATTTTACCGAATTGTACTTATAGCGACTATTTTGCTATAATTTTTTGCACTTCGTTCAACTAGCTATCAAATGAATTAGGCTTCAAAAATTTCTCAATAAAAATAAGATATTATTTACTTGATTAATTTCTAAAGAAACCTCTAAGAAAGTTTCCACAAAAATGCGCGTTATTTTGGAAGACGGACTATTTTTAAATGTGTCACTATAGCGACCTTTTTACTTCAATCTTTTGTTATTTTGATTTACTTCTTCTATAATTTTCCGGAACGTGTTCTTCAATTTTTAAAACACTTATAAAAGTGTAGATAATAACCAAACAAGTTATTATTAAGATATGTTATTAAATCACCATTTTCATGAGTTATAGTTTAAGGGATTCAAACTGCATTTATAGCTACTATCGCTATACGGACTATTCCGTATTCAATTCAATAATTTGTGTCATTCACTTTTATACATAAATATGATTCTAACTTCAAACCATATCACTACTAAACATGTATTAACCTATATACAAGTTAACATATCCATTTTAAGCATTCGAATGCACTTATTTTTAAACTATACTTCTCAATGGTTTAAAGGCAAATACCTTAGCAATTTATATACTTTTTAAAGTATATAATCAAGGGTTTAACTTCAAGTAGATAATGTCTATTATTATTATAATAGCAAGCAATTCAACAAGCAACTTTAACTAGCAATTAGCAAGTTTATTAATTTCAAACCAAGTGAGATTAACTCACTTTTATTCAACCAATATTTCTTCCTACCATCACTTTTCAAACAACACTTCTTCTCTCATTTTCAACTTCATCCAAACCTCACTAAAAATCTTCATTTCCCTTCCTAATGTACGTGCACCTCCACCCTAATCTCCCTCATGCTCATGGCCTTCCCTCTTCCTCCATCATTGCTCACGCACATCACCCCCCTTCACATGGCTCACAGCCTAAGCTCCCACCATCATCATCCTAACACTCACGGCCCTAAGGCCAAGACACTTCTTCCATCACTCAAAAGTACACACAGCCAAGGACAAAATATCCAAAGACTCATGCATGTAGGAAGAAGATAAGAAGAGAAAGAAATGAAGGTAAGAAGTGTTTTGGTTGTGAAGAATAAAGTGAATATGAGAGGATATTTATAGGCTTAGGAAACGGATGAAAAATATTCAAAAACACCCTCTTTAGCCTTGAATTTAAGCATGTAAGGCATGCTCTTACACAAACATGCTTTCCTTAAATGAAGGAGCGATTTAAGGGTCCTTTTGTACTCCTTGTCCATGCTTACTTTTTCTAATTAACTCTTTAGTTTAATTAATCTTTAGTTAGTAAAGAAATGTGTTTTAATTCTTGTCATATGTTTACATATAAAAACTATTCAAGTTGCCACATATTTACATAACTTATATTGTATAAAAAGTGATTTTTAACAAAACATTTTCCGGTCACTTAGTATTTATCCAAAGTGTATATTTTTGTAAACACATTTCAAAAATAATTTTTCTAATAGTAATTATTAATTAAAAAGTGTTTAACTAGGTTATAAAATCATATTTAATCACATTAAATCTTGGATTCAGATATTTAAATACGAAGTTTTTTTGATTCCGGTCGTTAAGCATAACGAGTCTCTTTGTTATGAGACATAATTCTTTGCGTTTTTCCACAAGGACTCTGCGATTGGACTATAAAGTTCAATATGGATGATATTGTAATTTTGACCATTAGCAAATTCCATAAGTCCTAATGTGATATAGTTTTGATGAAGAGAATTAGTGTAAATAATTCTAACAATAGAGTAATTCATAAATAAAGTAAAAATAGATTTTACCGAAGCTATGTAAGTAATAAATTTGGCCATGATGTCACATCACCTTCTAAGTGATGCGTGAACGTTAATATTCGAATTGTTTGATATTAATTGATGACCGAATTTACACCAAAGAGTCACACAACCAAAATGTTAGATACTCTTATTATAACCTAATTTAACTAATTATAACCATTATAAATTAATTAAATTAATTAATATTTATGAAATATTAATTATAAAATTTTATTTAATTTGTATCGATTAATATTAAATAGTGTGTATATAGCAGTCATAAACACATGTATCGATATACGATATCGATGTGCATTTGAATTAGATTTAAATGCATTTTTCATTAATCTAGATTGAAGAGGTTTTGAGGCCAATATAAGAGCCTAGGATGGCCGACCACATCAGTGTAACGACCCGGAATTTTCGAATCCGAAAATCCTGAATTGTTAAGGAAAAGAAAAAGAAAGAGATAGAAGAAGAAGAAGAAAACAGAAACATCAAAACACAGAAACCTCACATTCGCAGCGGATCAAAATATAATATCACATAAATAACAGTTTTACAAAAAGAACTGTATCCATACACTTATACATTTATATATCAGAGTTACACTATTACACAACACAGGACAATTCGAAAACATGTCTCAGATAATCAACAATAATATACAACGGATATCACTCCATACGTTCCTGCCATCTAGCTTACCTCCTGAGCTCCAGAACGTTCTTACCTGAAAATCTGTAATACTCGGTCTGACCCGAGCATTACATCAAAGTAACACCCGAGTCAGGCTGGAAACCAGCGTGAGTAAACCCATACAATTTGAAATACCAAGTTATAACTTATTTGCAACCCAAGGTAACTCGTATCTCATTACGAGTTCATATCTTGTTATATTTAATCACTTATTTCACAAATCAATATCTAAGTACCATTACTTAGTTTCAAAGGTCTAGTTTACTTAATTTATTCCACTTCAGCCTATTTGATTTACAAATCAAATCTATACAGAATTATAGATTTCAAATCGAAGTGGTTTCGGGTATTTACTGATACCCGACCCCGGACTCTTCGAATTCAACGTCATCTAACCTCAAGTTATTCAAGTGAATACAATTTATATTTAAATACAGGGTGTCACCTTTTGCACAGTAATTCATCATCGATAGATACCCACAATATCACAGTTTAAAACAAACATATCATATCGCATAGCATCACAAATCACATATCAGATATATCAACTAATCTAAGGCATACCATATCATTCAATCACTCATAAGCAAGATTAATCACTTCCAAAATTAATTTAATTTATCTTTAATTAAATTAATTACTAATCTTTAATCACTTAGATTATCTTTACTCAACATTAATTGATTACAAACCAATTAATTAATCATCCTTTAATTATCCATCTTAATTAATCACCCTTGATTAATTATTCTTTAATTACATTAAGTAATTAGTCTTTAAACACATAAATTAATTATCCTTAACCATTTACAGTAATTAACTTTAATTACTTTATTTATTAATTAACTCTTTAATTATTTTTATTAATAAATCCTTTAATTAATAACATTAAATGATTAACCCTTAATCACTTCCATTTAATTACTTACATAATTAATTTCTCTTTTCTTAATTACATTCAGTAATTACCCATTAATTATTTTACTAAGTAATTATACTTAATTAATCATAAGTGATTATCTTTTATTAATTAGCCTTATTAATTAATCTAAATTTAATTACATTAATTAATTAATCAATAAATCATCACTTAATCTTTAATTAATTCATTAATCATCCACTAATTACTTTATTAAGTAATTATCCTTAATTACAATAAGTAATTAACTTTTAATTTAATTTATTAATTAATTATCTTTAATTAATCTCAATCTAGCTAATTAAGAATAAACTTTGCATTTATATTAAATACTTACTCAAATTATTTACTTCATTAAAACCAAATTTAGAATCAATTTTGAAATAAAATTTACTTTAAACAAAGCAATTCAAACATTTAATTTCAATATACTTAAAATCCTTGAAAACCATTTCAAATATGTTTAATCAAATTGAAAAATTATTTATTTAAAACTTGTTTTAAATACTTAAAAACTTGTTCATGCTTTAAATTTTAAAACTAAGATATGATTTACTTTAAAATTCAAAACCTGGTTTCTTGAATTAAAACAACCCGAGCCAAACACGCTTCTTTCCCGAGTCACTCACGAGGAAACACACGTACGTCTGCTGCTTCGATTCAACCCACAGAGCTACTCGAGTTCGACCCGAGAAACTCACCATCCTCCCAAACTCAGACTTCACCAGAACCAAAGTGCACGCGTACATGTGCACGCGAATTCCGGTCATCTCCGACCAACGCCGCATCCCCCAACTAGTCGCCAACGACCTCCACTATCGATCCGACCACCCAATTCGACGAATTTAACAACAGATCGAAATCGAGTCAAACGATCAAAAATCTGGAACCCACATCGATCAGAAAACACCTCGCATCACCTCTCTCCGACACCGGAGACCACGTCCATTCGCCTGAACCTTTACCTTGCTTCCCTCCTTCTATTCCACCACCTCTGAGCCACTCCGATTCACCCACAACAATGAATCTGCTTTGCAAAACATCTCGACCAAAACTAACAGCTAAACCCTATTTCACCTATTTCCGATCACCTCGGCCAACCAGAAAATCCACCAGTATTTTTCCAGAGACCCCCATGCCTCCGACCTTCTCCAGCCCAAATATCAAGCACTCCGACGTCGCCGATCATCAGAAATCAACGAAGATACTCAAAACGTACATTTCGAAAATTCTCATTCGATACCACTCTAAAAATCGTGAATTTTCTTTTAAAATTCATGGTTTTCAAAGTCGATTCAGATTGTATACCTGAATCAGCAATTCATGGTGATTGATTTTAACATGTTTAAAAAAAAATTACTGTCTTTTCCATTTTCCAGATGATATTTCAACTTATTATACTTAAAAATAATTTAAAATCTTAATTTATGTTTAAAACAAACATAAATTATTTGAAAACCAAAACCTACCAGAGAATAGATGAAGAGATTTGAAATTTTAATCTACATTTTTACCCTGTAACTTAAAACAGAGATGAACACAGATATATCCAGACATGCACACTTATATCACTTCATATTATAACATGCAGGTCTAATTTCACTCATGCAAACAATTTACCACATTACTATTTCATAAAATCATCACATGCACTAAGTTAAACAAGATGTTGTTTAGTTTACTCACTATTTAAAGAAGAACAGAGAAGCTCTTTTGAAAATCTGAAAATTACTCTTGAAATAATCTTGTTGTTTGAATCTGAAATTGTTGAATTTTTGCAGCTTGCTTTGGTTCGAACTGTTACTTGCTTCTAGGTTGAAAACTCTGATTTTCCAGGCTTGCAATGTTTTGAAAAACTGTTGTTTGATCTTTGATTTTTGAGTTCTGAAGTTTGCTTGTTGGTGATGTTTGATTTCAGGTTTTGATTTAGTTTACAGGCTTGAGAAAAAGGGTTTTGAGTTTTGGTATATATTTTTTTTCTGATTTGTAAAATGTTTGCAGCTCTTTGATCTTAGAATTTTTGAAAGAAGATAGAAAAAAAGAAGGAAGAGGAGGGTATATGTTTATTTAAGTTTAAATTAGGTTTTAAAAATAAAAGAAAATAAAAATAGAATGGTGACACTTGTCTTTTACATTAGTTGATCCTCTTACACATGTTATTAGAAAGACTTATATATTAACACTTGTAATTTGCATAAATTTAAAAATGGTTTAAAAAGCTTTTATAATAAATTTCCTAATTAATAAATACATAGTTCAATTTATATAAATAATTTCTTTAAACAGAAAATAATATAAAACAATTTATGTTCTAAATAAAATCAAATAAAATTTATTTTAAAACCAAAGTATAATTTAAGATATATATTTATATATATATATATATCTTTTGAATTTCAAATTTAAATATCCAAATTCAAATTCAATTTCAAATCCAATTTGATAAATTAATTTGATATATACATATATCTAAACAAACACAAATTTAATTTGTATATAATAATTCTATTTAAAATCCATTCATATAAATAAAAATAATACATTATTATTGTTTTGGAAACAAAAATTTTACCAATTTTAATAATTATAAAGGAGATTATCAAATACATATCTATCCAATATTTAAAATCCAGCATTATTATAATTCAGATTCATATATATATTTTTAGATATATCTCAGAATTTCATTTGTTCAATTTACAAATAAATATTTTAATAAATTTAAATCTGTTAATTTCCAATTAACAGATGCCCAAAAATTCGGGTTATCACATTCCACCCCCTTAGAATCTTTTCGTCCTCGAAAAGGAACGAAGCCAGAATTTATTCAGTTCTTAAAATCTGATAAATTTTCTTTGATCATCTTTAAAACACTTTTTAAAATCTATATAATATTATCAAAATAGTTTTTGTAAAAATACTTTTCTAACTTGATGTTTCAACAAATCCATCTCCGTTCTCACAGAAATTCGGTCATACGTTGATCAGGCGTAAGACTGAAAATCTATAAGTACTTAGCAGACCCGTTTTCAACACCCAGTGAAAATACTTGGAAAATAATTTATTAGAAATATCGAAAACATTTTTGAAAATAGAGGAAATATCTTTGGTGAGAATGCTCTGAAAATCATCACCCCCATCCATGGTCACAGTTACATCACGGGTTACGTTGCCATCGCAGCAAAAGTCCATATAACTGATTACACCATGGAACCCACAACAGATCGCAGTTACATCCAGGGTTACGTTGCCGTCGCAGCAAAAGTCCATGTAACTGTTGGCTCTCAGCGGCACACACGATTTCGCTGTCAAAATGAAACTTCTCCAACATAGGTCTCAGTCCACCGATATAAAATCAAACGCAGACTGTTGGCTCTCAGCGGCACACATGACTTTCGCTATGTTACCATAGTGTCGCAGTCCACCCGATATAAAATCAAACATAGACGGTTGGCTCTCAACGGCACACACGACTTTCGCTATGGTCTGTAGTAGATCGCAGTGACATCGAGTTAAACTGTCGTCACAGCATAACCCAAATGCCTCTGTGGGCACCAACCCCTCGACTTTCGCTACACAAATAATCCTCAGGAACTAGTTTTGTCCGGACTCCTCACAGGATCAACTTTAGAATCCCCCCTTGGGGTTCAAGGCAGTACCACCCAGTGGTACTCCTGAGAAGTTCATTTCAAGGGAGCGCCTTTTTCCCCAGATCTATACTCAAAACATTTTATACTATACACTTATAGTATCTTCAAATCATATCCTTTATGATTTATATCAAAATCATCTTTACACAAAATCGATATCCAAAATCGATAGTTTCCAAACTTGGCTTTCCAAATTCCAAAATTGATTTTCCCAAAAATCAAAAGCCTTTCCAAAATCCATAGGTTCCCAAAACCTTTTCCGAAATCATTCTCATAAAACCCTTTATATATATATATATATATATATATATATAACTTTGAAAATCTTTGGATCATTTCAAACTTGTATAAAACCTCTTTTATACTTCAAATATTTTCAAAACCCTTTTCTTCTAGCAATAGATCCAACAAGGGAAGATTTACCTTATATAACAAGGATATATAACTTTATTTTATTCCAAATCAAATATTCATATTTGATAAATCTTTTATAAAGTTATTAACCATATTTCTTTTCAAAAACCATTTTACAGTTCTTATCCACAAATCTTCAATATCAATTTCATTCAAATCCGTACGATGTACACATATCATCCGTACGCAATATCAATCTGATCGCTCACTCGATCACACAATTTCTCTTCCGAACTAGTATCGTCCACCCGACTTCTTAGTGCGGACTCAAATCTGGTTTCTTGATCAGAAACCGGCATTCTCCTTGCATAGTCACAACTATGATAGAGAATATCCAGAATCAATCAAAATTTCATATCCAGGTTCGCCGTCGAAAATCGAGCGAAAAATCCCAACTCGGATCGATAATACTATCTCGAAATTCTGTGTTCGAATCTGGATCAAATCATTATGCGAATAGAATAATATACGTATATCCTACGTATTTATCTTTATTGGTTATTAGCCAAATCAATTCTTTTTTCTATTCACATTTCCTTTAATTCCATTCACTTATTCTCAATTGCTTCCATTTCCAATTGAGTTATTACTTTAATTACAAACAGTTTGAACTCTGACCAATTTAAATTTAAAAATAGATTGAAAAAGTTTAAAATAGATAAGTAGTTGAAAAATAGTTATTAGTTTGTAAAATAGCTGTAAAATAGTTAAGTAGGTATAAAATAGTTAGATAATTGCAAAATAGTTTTTAAAATGGTGATTTGATATAAGTAACTGAAAAATAGTAATTAGTTTATAAAATAGTTGAAAAATTATTAAATAGTTCCAAAAATAATTATAAAACAAGTATAAAATAGTTTTAGGTTTTAAAAAGAAAAGTTGTATAGTAAATAGTTTGGAAAATAGATTTATATTAAAACAATTTATTTTGAAAATAATCCAGAGCCAAACTGTTCAATTCTCATCAATTCAATTTAAATTTCCACCTCCATTTAAATTGACTCAATTCTAATTTAAATAACTTCAATTTCCATTGAAATTGATTTAACCCCAATTCAAGTTGAATTAACCTTAATTCCTTTCCTAACTCAAATCAAATTTCGTTTGATTTTTAAATTTATTCAACTTTAATCACAATTCCAAATTATTTCAAATCAATTTGGATTAATTTCAAATTGAACTAGCTTCAATTTCAAATCATTTCAATTCTAATTTACCATTTAAACTTATGCTTATCCATCTTGAACTAATTCTATTCAAATCTCAACTTAAAACTATCTCGAATTATATAAATTCGAGTCAAACATTTTAAATGTTGATTAAATCCTTTAAATCAAATCAACCTTTATATTTTTTTTATTTAACAACTTAAATCTTTAAACCATTTAATTCTGAATTTGAATTCCAAAATTCCATTTTAAATTATCATTACTTAACTTATTACAAAGTTCAAATAAGAATTCAAAAACAATTTAATCTTCAGATTCTAATTTATTATCCATTTTCAATTCCAGATCTCAAACCCATTTTGAGATCACTCATAACTCCCATTTAAAACCAACCATTTAACTTCCCAAGTTAAATTTTAATTTCATCTTGAAATTTCTAATTCAATTTGTTCATTCTAAACTCATTTAACTTCCTTAAGTTAAATTAAATTACTTAATCCGGTCAACTTTACACAATTTGAATTCTCATTCAAATTTTAAACTTCAAATTAATAATCTTTCCCTTTTAAGTTTAAAAACTTACTTCACTTTGGGTTTTCACATCACATCCCAAGGAAAATTCAAAACTCAACCTTAGAGTTTATTTCCAAATATAGATATTTATTTCCTTTACACACCAAGTTATACCTTAAATTTTTAAACCATTCTTGGTTTTTAATTTCAAAACAAATTCCTTTAAAATAATTTCAATTTTTTTGGACTTAGATTTAAAACTTCACAATTTGAAATTATCTTCAATTCCAATTTATAGGTCATGCTTACCTAAAAGTTTACTTCCCCAAAACATTTCATTTTTCTTAATCATTTACGCGTTTCATTATTAAACACAACAACCATTTACGATAATAACCAAGATTATCATATCTGGAAACCAATTCATTTTTATCTTTATTCTTATAACACTTCTATAAATTCAAGATTATATTTTCAGTTTGGATCCATTTCAAACTTATCTTCATTCAATTTCAATTTGGTTGTTTACCACTTAATTCTTATTATTTTATTTAATTCCAATGATTCAACAACCAATTTCTTTAATATATTTAATAATTAGAAAATTATTTCTATATATATCAAAAGATAAACTTATATAAAAATAATTTATTTTTAAAACCATTTTAAAACCTTTATATAAGAAAATAACAAATACGCTCTCATATATATATACACTCAACTCATCTTAGGGTACTATTGACCCTATCCTTAATGAGTAATCCCAACAGAGCCAAGGTTCTCGCTTAACCTTCGCTCTGATACCAAATGTAACGACCCGGAATTTTCGACTCCGAAAATCCTGAATTGTTAAGGAAAAGAAAAAGAAAGAGATAGAAGAAGAAGAAGAAAACAGAAACATCAAAACACAGAAACCTCACATTCGCAACGGATCAAAATATAATATCACATAAATAACAGTTTTACAAAAAGAACTATATCCATACACTTATACATTTATATATCAGAGTTACACTATTACACAACACAGGACAATTCGAAAACATGTCTCAGATAATCAACAATAATATACAACGGATATTACTCCATACGTTCCTGCCATCTAGCTTGCCTCCTGAGCTCCAGAACGTTCTTACCTGAAAATCCGTAATACTCGGTCTGACCCGAGCATTACATCAAAGTAACACCCGAGTCAGGCTGGAAACCAGCGTGAGTAAACCCATACAATTTGAAATACTAAGTTATAACTTATTTGCAACCCAAGGTAACTCGTATCTCATTACGAGTTCATATCTTGTTATATTTAATCACTTATTTCACAAATCAATATCTAAGTACCATTACTTAGTTTCAAAGGTCTAGTTTACTTAATTTATTCCACTTCAGCCTATTTGATTTACAAATCAAATCTATATAGAATTATAGATTTCAAATCGAAGTGGTTTCGGGTATTTACTGATACCCGACCCCGGTCTCTTCGAATTCAACGTCATCTAACCTCAAGTTATTCAAGTGCATACAATTTATATTTAAATACAGGGTGTCACCTTTTGCATAGTAATTCATCATCGATAGATACCCACAATATCACAGTTTAAAACAAACATATCATATCGCATAGCATCACAAATCACATATCAGAGATATCAACTAATCTAAGGCATACCATATCATTCAATCACTCATAAGCAAGATTAATCACTTCCAAAATTAATTTAATTTATCTTTAATTAAATTAATTACTAATCTTTAATCACTTAGATTATCTTTACTCAACATTAATTGATTACAAACCAATTAATTAATCATCCTTTAATTATCCATCTTAATTAATCACCCTTGATTAATTATTCTTTAATTACATTAAGTAATTAGTCTTTAAACACATAAATTAATTATCCTTAACCATTTACAGTAATTAACTTTAATTACTTTATTTATTAATTAACTCTTTAATTATTTTTATTAATAAATCCTTTAATTAATAACATTAAATGATTAACCCTTAATCACTTCCATTTAATTACTTACATAATTAATTTCTCTTTTCTTAATTACATTCAGTAATTACCCATTAATTATTTTACTAAGTAATTATACTTAATTAATCATAAGTGATTATCTTTTATTAATTAGCCTTATTAATTAACCTAAATTTAATTACATTAATTAATTAATCAATAAATCATCACTTAATCTTTAATTAATTCATTAACCATCCACTAATTACTTTATTAAGTAATTATCCTTAATTACAATAAGTAATTAACTTTTAATTTAATTTATTAATTAATTATCTTTAATTAATCTCAATCTAGCTAATTAAGAATAAACTTTGCATTTATATTAAATACTTACTCAAATTATTTACTTCATTAAAACCAAATTTAGAATCAATTTTGAAATAAAATTTACTTTAAACAAAGCAATTCAAACATTTAATTTCAATATACTTAAAATCCTTGAAAACCATTTCAAATATGTTTAATCAGATTGAAAAATTATTTATTTAAAACTTGTTTTAAATACTTAAAAACTTGTTCATGCTTTAAATTTTAAAACTAAGATATGATTTATTTTAAAATTCAAAACCTGGTTTCTTGAATTAAAACAACCCAAGCCAAACACGCTTCTTTCCCGAGTCACTCACGATGAAACACACGTACGTCTGCTGCTTCGAGTCAACCCACAGAGCTACTCGAGTTCGACCCGAGAAACTCACCATCCTCCCAAACTCAGACTTCATTAGAACCAAAGTGCACGCGTACACGTGCACGCGAATTCCGGTCATCTCCGACCAACGCCGCATCCCCCAACTAGTCGCCAACGACCTCCACTATCGATCCGACCACCCAATTCGACGAATTTAACAACAGATCGAAAATCGAGTCAAACGATCAAAAATCTGGAACCCACATCGATCAGAAAACACCTCGCATCACCTCTCTCCGACACCGGAGACCACGTCCATTCGCCTGAACCTTTACCTTGCTTCCCTCCTTCTATTCCACCACCTCCGAGCCACTCCGATTCACCCACAACAATGAATCTGCTTTGCAAAACATCTCGACCAAAACTAACAGCTAAACCCTATTTCACCTATTTCCGATCACCTCGGCCAACCAGAAAATCCACCAGTATTTTTCCAGAGACCCCCATGCCTCCGACCTTCTCCAGCCCAAATATCAAGCACTCCGACGTCGCCGATCATCAGAAATCAACGAAGATACTCAAAACGTACATTTCGAAAATTCTCATTCGATACCACTCTAAAAATCGTGAATTTTCTTTTAAAATTCATGGTTTTCAAAGTCGATTCAGATTGTATACCTGAATCAGCAATTCATGGTGATTGATTTTAACATGTTTAAAAAAAATTTACTGTCTTTTCCATTTTCCAGATGATATTTCAACTTATTATACTTAAAAATAATTTAAAATCTTAATTTATGTTTAAAACAAACATAAATTATTTGAAAACCAAAACCTACCAGAGAATAGATGAAGAGATTTGAAATTTTAATCTACATTTTTACCCTGTAACTTAAAACAGAGATGAACACAGATATATCCAGACATGCAAACTTATATCACTTCATATTATAACATGCAGGTCTAATTTCACTCATGCAAACAATTTACCACATTACTATTTCATAAAATCATCACATGCACTAAGTTAAACAAGATGTTGTTTAGTTTACTCACTGTTTAAAGAAGAACAGAGAAGCTCTTTTGAAAATCTGAAAATCACTCTTGAAATAATCTTGTTGTTTGAATCTGAAATTGTTGAATTTTTGCAGCTTTCTTTGGTTTGAACTGTTACTTGCTTCTAGGTTGAAAACTCTGATTTTCCAGGCTTGCAATGTTTTGAAAAACTGTTGTTTGATCTTTGATTTTTGAGTTCTGAAGTTTGCTTGTTGGTGATGTTTGATTTCAGGTTTTGATTTAGTTTACAGGCTTGAGAAAAAGGGTTTTGAGTTTTGGTATATATTTTTTTCTGATTTGTAAAATGTTTGCAGCTCTTTGATCTTAGAATTTTTGAAAGAAGATAGAAAAAAAGAAGGAAGAGGAGGGTATATGTTTATTTAAGTTTAAATTAGGTTTTAAAAATAAAAGAAAATAAAAATAGAATGGTGACACTTGTCTTTTACATTAGTTGATCCTCTTACACATGTTATTAGAAAGACTTATATATTAACACTTGTAATTTGCATAAATTTAAAAATGGTTTAAAAAGCTTTTATAATAAATTTCCTAATTAATAAATACATAGTTTAATTTATATAAATAATTTCTTTAAATAGAAAATAATATAAAACAATTTATGTTCTAAATAAAATCAAATAAAATTTATTTTAAAACCAAAGTATAATTTAAGATATATATTTATATATATATCTTTTGAATTTCAAATTTAAATATCCAAATTCAAATTCAATTTCAAATCCAATTTGATAAATTAATTTGATATATACATATATCTAAACAAACACAAATTTAATTTGTATATAATAATTCTATTTAAAATCCATTCATATAAATAAAAATAATACATTATTATTGTTTTGGAAACAAAAATTTTACCAATTTTAATAATTATAAAGGAGATTATCAAATACATATCTATCCAATATTTAAAATCCAGCATTATTATAATTCAGATTCATATATATATTTTCAGATATATCTCAGAATTTCATTTGTTCAATTTACAAATAAATATTTTAATAAAATTAAATCTGTTAATTTCCAATTAACAGATGCCCAAAAATTCGGGTTATCATAATCAGGGAGTTATGTGATGGAATTTTGATTCAAAAGAAGGTGATTTTGTAAGAGCAAAAGATGGATCTCGATCCCGTTTTCACTCCTTAGTATTTTGCCTATTTATTCATCTCCAAGCCAATCTGTTAGCTCCCTCTCTCTTTTGCTCCATTGTAACAAGTCAAGGCCGGCCATTAAAGTCTCCCTCCTCCCCAATTTCAAGCTTCCAAATTCACAAATTAAATCAAATTCAAAGACCGGTGGTTGCTGCTTTTGGTTTGGTAGCTCTTTCTACAGGTTTGGATATTGATTAAAGGATTGATCGAATTTGAAAACTCAAGGTGTTTCATCTAGGCTTTCGACAAGTTGTTAATCCAATTCACATTATATATATATATATATTAGTTATCATGTCACCGTGTTGCTATTATATATGTGCATATTATCACAAATTCGTATATCTTTCCGCCGTTAACATTGGATGAATGTGTTTGTTTGTATGTGTGTTAAATTTTTTTGTATATATATAAATGTGTATATATAATTCGACAATAATGGAAAAACAAAATATTATGCATATTTTAATTTTAAAAATAATGTAAAAAATTTAAAAATATTTAAAACTAGTTTAATTTTAAAATACAAACACGCATGGATACATGCATACATACTATATATAATATACTTATAAATGTAGAAATATATATATATATATATATGTATATATGTATATATGTATATGTATATATACCTAATATGGTTTTAAATTTTTTCTTATTTTAACCGTGTGTGTGTATGTATGTATGTATGTATTTATATGTATATGTATACATAA
The DNA here is from genome assembly GCA_030737815.1 of Allium fistulosum. Classification (NCBI taxonomy): domain Eukaryota; kingdom Viridiplantae; phylum Streptophyta; class Magnoliopsida; order Asparagales; family Amaryllidaceae; genus Allium; species Allium fistulosum. The sequence continues at coordinate 915,924,093 of CM060908.1, forward strand.
ATATTTTTTGCAACAATTTCAAATATAAAATCTAACTTTAAAAACTATATAATATGTAACATGTAAATATATATATATATATATATATATATATATTTGGTAAACTTAAATATGTTATGCTTTCAAAAAAAATTATTTTTTTATATATTTAATAATATATGTATAGAAATCAAAATGGGAATGAAAACAATTTTTTTAACCACAGGTTAAAATATAATATAATTTTTAGTCAAATGTGTGTGTGTGTGTGTCGATTATTTATTTACATCAAAACATACACACACATACATACATATATATATATTATATAGAAATCTTAATATTAATTCAATATGCACATATATTATATGTATGTATAAAAATTAATTTTTTATAAGTTTCAAAATATATATAACGTTTATCTATTTAAAATTAATACACTAATTTAAATTTGAATTGTTAGATATACACTATGCAGATCTTGATACAAGATTTTGAATTTGAATTTATGGTCATTTATATTAAATTTGCAATCACTGCATATTGTAATATTAACTATTTATATATACACAGACACACACACACAGATATATATATATATATATTTACATAAACTTATATAATTTACAAATATCATTTTATAACACACACACTCTCTCTTATATATACATACATATAAGACGACAAATATGTATATGAAGGGGCAAATATGTCAGTTGCAGTGTAAATCCCAACATCTACACATGGGCTTGTTAAATCATGTACACCATTTATGTTGCACGTACACACTGTATATGAGACACATATTACAATAATATAATAAAACTTTGTTATAAATTAAATAAAATATTGATTTTATTTCAAAAATAAATCTAGATAAGATCTAAATAGGTTTAGACTTTATAAGCCCAAAGATCCAAAGTGGAATAATTTTTTTGTAATTTACCCGTTTACCCTACTGTGTGATGGCCCAATTCCAACATACCTAGGGTTCATCTTAGCCTCTTTGTTTTATTATATTTTATTGTCATTTTACTTATGTTATGGATTTTAGTCATTAGGATTGGGAGTCTTTGTTTATTGTATTGTATGAGGGGGTTTTTACTACCTACCTAGCTTGTTGGAAGCATCATTTTTAAGTTTGAACTCCTAGTTCTCTGTCCTTGACCACCAGTTATAAATCTTTCTTCTAGGCTTCACCAATTTGTAAAAATGGAGGCTATGGTTTTTTTTTCTTGCATGCTTGTGAACAAGAGGAAGTGATGTATTTATAACCTCTCTTGGGTCATGTGATGAAATCACTTTCTGTATGTTTTCTTTAATTTTCCGTAGGTTGATTAGAGCACATGTGCATGGCAACAAAAATTACGTCCTTTCTTGCGCAAGCATGGCTGACCATCCCTTATAGTGTTTATAGGCTTTTGGACCTAATCAATTCAACGATAAAATTAATAATTTAATTAATTCATTTAAGCCTATTAGCAAAATAAATTTACAGCCTCAAAATGCTAATTAGTTTTACCTATGGCTCAAAAGTGTTAGTTTATATACTTCTTTAAAGGATTAGCTTAAAACGAAGTCATTCGCTTATGTGAATCATATTTTCCCTTTGTAACTTTACATAAAAATATGGGTCTTCATGAGTTGAAGCTGACAGGCACAACTTAATTCCCTTCAGTGGTTTATCAGGTCCGCTGGGTTCTCCTGTGTATATTCAAAAAATAATTTGTGGGTCGTCACATACACCATCGAACGATGGGTTGCTAGTAATATCCTTGTTAGGAATTGACTTTGGAGCCATAGATGGAGTTTTAGCTATCTTAGGAGAATTTGTTTCTCCTAGTTCAGTATTCTCCATTGCACTAGTTGAAGCGGTGTCTCCCATCAACCATTAACTAGGCCCCTCCCTGTCGACTAGCTTAACTATAGATGATGTTTCTTAAGTATTTTGCTCATCAACGGCTTGCTCGCCTTGCATTACTATCATCCTCCTGACTGCGTATATCATGTGTAATATTCTGAATATTTGCATCTGCTTTATCTTATTTCAGATTGCCACCACTCTCGAATGACCTTTTTGTCTCAGGCACATCATCCATCTTGCCCATTTCCACTTTTTGAATTCCCTTTTGCAAGTTTTTCCTGCTTTTAAATTTTCTGTTATTCTTCTTTTATTCCAAGAAGTTCATTAATAGAGCTATCTAGTTAATTTAAAGTATGCTTCTCATCCTCATATACATGTTCATGACACTCCTCTACAACATAAGAATCATGCATCATAACATCATCCCTTACTACCTTATTATGCTTAATGAGTATTGGAGTTAATATCTTCCATCTTAACTTCTTTATCATCATCAACTCTACCACCACTCACATTAGAACTCAATTCTTAAGGATAAAACAAGCTAACCAGTTCCTCAAATATAGTATGTAATCCTTCCTTGGACTTGGACAAATACTCTTTAGAACTACCCTCATTTTCTATCCTACCATCTTATACATTGACCCTATCCTTCATCAAAATATATTCTTTAATCAAAACATCCTCAGCTCTAGCTTTTTCTATTGATTTGTAATCACTATTCTCTTTTGTATTCTCATTTTCCTTACGTATATAAAAGACTGCTCCTCTTGAGTGTTATAAATAAGTTCTTCGTCCTCATGAATTTTTTTAGCCCACCTTATTTTTGCTCGGATTCCTTTATTCCCCATATTTTAATAATAAGGCATTGCAATTTCGATGCCCAAAGTTAGTATAGTTGTCACACCTTGATGGTGCATTTTCATAAAAATATGTCATGTTTAAGCACTTCATTGTCATCAAACTCTCCTTTAAGGTGGATAAAAAGATATTCTCCATCTTCATATGTCCACTAAAACCATTGCAAAATAAGTTTTAATTCTTTTTAGTGTTGGCTCTTCCATTTTAAACTCCTAATGTACCAACAAAAGCACTGATGGTAATCTTACAGATAACTAAGAACCTGGAAATATGATCCAAATAGGTATCATGGATAGTTGGTGTAACAACCCGTAAATTTTCGATAATTAAAATGTGTTAAGTTAATAAGATTCTGGGATTTAATATTGGGAGAAATCAAAATTTGTGACATAATAATGTAATAATAACTAAGAATGAAATGTAACAATGGTAATTAAAGCTAATTATTGATAAATTGAATGAAATTACAACAAATTAAAATAATTTAAATGTTATAATTGGTTATAAATTGAATATAAGGAAACGGATGTAATCTTGAATTTATTAATGGAATAGTATATAATTAATGTAACTGAATATAATCAGTGTTATGTAAGAAATTGTAACATTTGTTTGTTAATAATAACTTATAAGTGTAATTACAAGTTAACGGTAACAATTATTGTATGTTACCTATTTATTTAGCCTATTAATTTAATTTGGAAATCAATTACAATAAATATAAATAAATATTATGTTAATGAAAATTAAATTAATATTTGGAAATAATGTTAATTTTATTCATAAAATGATAATTGGTTGAATATAAAGAATGGAAATCAAGGTTTATTAATTTATTGGGATTTAGATTATAATAATTGGATTAATTGCAAATAAATGAAATTAAATATTTAAATATTACGTTAATGGAGATTAAGATGAAATTTGGGAATATTAATGTAATAGATCATGAACCAATGTTAATTTCATCCATTTGATAATAATGGATTGAATAATAGGATGAAAGGTCAATTAAATGGAATTATTGAAAATTTAATTTATAATTTCTGAATTTAATGAAATTGAAATTAATCACTGGAATTGATGGATTAATCAACTTTAAATTGACATCTAAATTAGGTTAAATTATTGTAAGTGATTAAGAAATAAAAATGATAGAAGTTGTAAATTATTAAAATTTAAACTGAAAAGTGATTTGATTAATTAATTATTAATTTATTTAATTAATGTGAAAATAGCCATTTTGGCCACTGACTCGGATTTCGACGAAACCTGTTTCATCGGATCCGTAACAGTGAATTATTATAGGATTTTAAATTTCATAACGATCGGACTTGTCGTTTGATCGTACGGACTCGAAACGCCCAGAAGTCAATTTAATTAAAATCAATTTGAAATAAGATGATTTTGGCATAACTTCTTCATACGATGGAATTAAGACTTGAAACCTGTTCCATTGAGTTTAAAATATTTAAGAGCATCTATTTTGATATATGGGTTGACCCACTTTCATTCCGGAGTCGAAACGGGCTTTTCGGGTCGTTTATCGTTCAAAACCCAAATCAAATCTGATCCGTTCTTTCTATTTTTCTGACCTACCTATAAATACCTCGTTATAAACCCTAGTCACTTCTTATCCCTCATTTCTATATGTACAAATTCCATTTGCTTCTCTCTTCCTAATGGCTGCAAACCCTAATTCCCAAATTGCAAATCGAAATCAAAAATCAAATTGAAAATCAAACTCCTCAATATATATCGAATTAGATATCGATCTGAAGCTCTCAACGAGCGCAAGTCAAATTTGTGGTCTGTTTTTCGATTAGGGTTTTTGTGTGGCTGGAATTCGAGGAATAAACCTCGGCCGTTCATCGCATCACGATCAACTCGGCCCGATCGTCGAATCGATAGTGCTGATGTGTAGAGGGTCGAGCACGTAGTCCATCGGTGAAGATCGCTTGGTGATTTAGCAGCTAGATCGTCGTGGAAAATGGATTAGGGTTTCGAAATGGAGGCGGCGGCCAGCTATTGTGCTTCGTCGTCGTCGACGAAGGGATGTCGCGAGGCTCGGGGGAAGCTTGACCGAAGGCGGGGTAGGTTGTGGCGCGATCGGAGCTAGCGCAGGAGGCCGATGGTGGCATAGAACTCCGGTCAAAGTCGAGCTTTCGCGTGCGTTCGATGATGCCTGGGAGAAGTTTTGGGCGTGAGAGACAATGACGTGGACGACGCGTATAGGTGAGATTGTTTTATTTATTTATTTTATTTTTGAAAATTTTAATCGTATAACTTCTAACGCGTATAACTTTCACATATGAGGTCCGATTTGCATGCGGTTTTCTCCGCTAGGATCGTATTGAAATTCCGGACATTTTGACGCTTATTTGGACGAATTATGAGAGACTGAGACCGTTCAAGTTTTGGGTTTAAATTCAAAGGTGAGTGTTTTAACCCACTTACAACTTCTAAAATTTCTTATGTTTGTTAAATTAAATTTATGATGTGATTAGAAATTCATTTATGATTATTGGTATACTTTAAATCATCATCTCAATTAATTTGAATTTATTTGAATTAAATCGTTATTTAATTTATTATTGAATATAAATTGCCAGTTAAATACCTGTTACTGATTATCAGTTCTATATGATATTTATTGATTGATTTGGATGATGATTGTGATGGATGTGTGACTGTTGATATTGGATGAATGGATGTTGTATTTATATCGTTATAAACTGCAAGTTCACTATGGGTAGAAATGATACATACCCGAATGATCTTTAGACTAAGAAAAAATCGTTATGGGTTAAAATGATAGACTCGAGTGATTTATGGATTTACTATTTTTGGGATTGCGGATTGAAATGATATATATCCGTAAATATAAAATTTTAAATTTCGGATTGAAATGATAAATATCCATATCACTTGATCCTAGGGTAGAAAATTATATACGGACACCGGATTGGTTAAATTTAATGATTTTGAACTTCTTAAATTTTGAATCAATTTAATGATATCTTGAAATAAAATTTGATTTATGAAAATTGAAGTATTATTGGAAAACAAGTTTATGATGAAATGTGAAATGGTTTAAAAGGAATTGCTTTAAGAAATTAAATTGGAAGTTTAAAGTAAAATTTAAAGTATAAATGAAATTCTATCGAAATTAAGTTATTGAAGTTGTTCGAAAATACTTTAAAATATTTTAAAATTGGAGTAATCTGAATTGATATTTGAACATGGATTGAAACGATATGAAATTCAATAGTTTATTGAAATATTAAATTGAAAGGTTTGGAATTTGGTTTGTTGACTAGAAAATTGAAAATGGTCCAAATGCGTTGAAATGAAATGAATAGTTTAATTTGATATAAATTCCAAATTCATGTTTTAATATATACTGTTTAAAAAATATTATTTCAAAATTTCTAATTATTAAGATTTTCAAAGTATTAAACTATTTTAACCTATATTAATTATAATAAATAATTTTAACCTATTTTAAACCATTTAATTTATTTAAACTAATTAACATGTTTAACTTATTTTAAATCTAATTAATCTATTTTAAAAGCTATTTAATCTATTTTAATTATATTTAATCTATTCTAAATCTATATTAACTATTTATAACTATTTAAAACTATTTTCTTCTAAATTCCAAACTAAATAAAGTGGATGGGTTTATATTCAAATTCTCGATTTTAAGTGAATATGGTTAATGATGTTATAACCTAAGTTGGGATTTAAATAACATATTTGATTTAATATGATATTTTGAAATGAGAGTTTAGCCTATGTTGGAAATATGAATTTTGAAGGAAATATAATTTCGAACTACGATTCCAAATGTGATATGATTTCAAAGGTAAATATGATTTTGGAAGTAAGTAATGATTTCTAAAATAATATGATTTGAATTGAATATGATATTTTGATATCAATTATGAAATGATTTTGGAAATGTAAAAGAACCATCTGGTGTGTAATAAGCGATTTGTTGTTAAAGAGACCAGGATCGGATATGGGCATACTCTCTATCGATACCGAAAACCACTTTAACAACTCTGTACGTGATGGAGATTCCAGAATGAAGTAGGATGGTGGTGACGATCCTAAAGGTATACATCCGTGGACCTAAGTCCCGTGAGTTAGCATAAGGTGGCTAAAATAGGAGCAATTGACGGGCTAAGTGAGGTCATTCCTCCGATCGGGCACATTCCTTCGATACTATATTCTGACTTTGCGATTTATTTGGTGGCCACCCTCGATTTTTGATTTGGGAGTGTGTTCCGAGGTGGGCGGTAGTAGCTGCTATGCGTTACCACCGGTCCGAAAGTGTAATTGGTATATCTACCCTGGCATTGCCTAGTTATGTCGTGTCACTTACCCTAGCGCGCCTTCTACGAGTTTGTTTTATGTCGTACCTATGGGGTATCCTCTGGCGGCCCAAGTTTACGGGGAGTTACGGTACTGTATAGACTATTGTCATTATAAAATGTGTTAATGGGGATATGGGTAATGCCTTAACGCTATTTTAATACTTTTACTTTACTGTAGACATATTATAATAGCGTATTGTACTACATAGTAGATAGTTTAACGGATCCTTAGGAGATGTGAATCCCGAACATCTCTTAAGTTACTGCACTCACGTTAGACACTAGATAAGGGATGTCAAACCCCATAAACATCTCCGACACCATTTACACTCATACTTATTTACCGTTGATTTGACTTACATAAGATCTTTTAGGTTTGACTCGAGTATTTTGCCTTTTCAATTTGCTCGGGTCAGCCTGAGTGTTTCAGGATTTGAAGACCTTATTTCTAGAGGACGAAGATGAAGATTTGTACTACTATTATTTACTATATTTATTCCACTGCATTCATACTATTCCGCTGCATTATTTGTTTATCTCTGATATGTGTAACTCTGATTTTGTATTGTATAAGTATAATCAAATGTTTTATATACAGCTTCATGAACTGTTATTTGATTATAATATTTTGTCATTCCGCTGCGAGATTCTGTTTTGTTTTTTTTATTTCTCTGCTTTTTCTTATTCACCCCCAATAACAATCCGCCCTTCTGTATGGTTTGAGTCGGCATGTGTGTCTGCTTTAAACGTACAAAAAGGCGGGATGTTACAGTTGGTATCAGAGCTTTGGTTTAGCGATAACCTTAGCTTTGTGGGGTTTGACTCATATAATTTAGGGTAGTAATACCCTATAATGAGTCGCTGAGTGTATATATATATATATGAGAGAGCATATTTGTTAGTGTGATAAAATGTTTTTTATTGTATTAATTTGTTCCGTTTTGTATTTATAAATTCTGGTCGGTACATAGGATGCTATGACATCGATAGGGATTTCTAAATGCTTAATAGGACTCACGGACATAATAATTGTTTTGAAATATAGGTAAATAAAATAATTTTGCCTATTGTACATTTTATATATAAAATAGTGATTTATAAATTATATACTTAGGTGTAATATGTTGGTTGTTAGGTAGTGAAATTTATAAATATTGGTTGGAAATAAGATTTGAAAATAAAATAAATGAAATTTGGAAATTCAGAACTTAAGTTCCGGGGTTTTTTGAAAATTTCTTTCGAATAATTTTGGAATATAATAATAATATTATTAGAAGTATTTTCTGATATAAATATTTCAATATAATTTGAAAGAATTGTTTTAATGAAATTTTGGAAAGGAATAAGTTCTGTACTCCCTTCTCTGTCGTTGGAAAATAATTTCGGTGATGAGTCCACGCATCATCGACATTCATTTTCGAGTTTCAAAGTGGGAAGGCCATTGTAGTAGTTTTACTACAGATCTATTTTGATAAACAAAAAAAATTTAAAGTTTAAATATGATTGGATATAAAAGTTATGAGTGTGTGTGTGTATATATATATATATATGTATATATTATTTTAAATGATTTGAAATGGAACCCGACATTTAGTTCTTAAATTTCTATGGATTAGAGATTTCAATTATTGAAATGGAATAAAAAATTTAACTATTTAATATTTGAAACTTCTAAGTGAAAATAAGAAATGATATGCTAAGTTATAACTGAAATATACAAGGAATTTGAAATTTGTAACTTGTAAACGAAAAGAATATGAAAATAAGAAATGATAACTATTGAACCTTAAGTTAATTAGAATAAGTAAGTCAAACTTGTGTAACTTTCAATTGCATCCTTAAAGTAATATATATAACTTACCAATTATAAAAGTGGAAATGTTAAAAGAATATGTAATGGAAATTTTTACAAGTAAAACTTATGTAAGGGAAGTGTTCAATGAATTACTTTTATAAATAAGAATTTGATGTTATAGTTGTTATAAACCTAAGTTATAATTGAAATGTACTATATAAAATGTGATGGTAAGTAAGTATTGTAAGCAGATGATTAAAAACTTAAGTTTATGAATTGATATGCTAAGTAATTTAATTGAACATGAATACTATAAACAAATGAATGTAAACAAATGAAATTAAGTAATAAATGAATGAATTAATGTAATGCAATAAAAGAAACTGACATGATATGAATAAATGAAAATGAATTTTAAGTAATAAAGGAAAAAAATGAAATAAACACTGAATGAATGAATGGGAATAAATTTTTGTAAGAGATAAATGTAAGTTAAGAAATAATCCTTGTATGAATGAAAAGAAAAATAAAAACTGTAAATGTTGTGAAAGAAACTTAATAAGGATAACTCAAGTACATTGTAAATTATTGTTTGTTTTGGTTTATGGATTGTTTGGGATAGGATACTTCTAATTGTTTAAGATGTATGAATAATCTATTGAGTTCATCTAAGACTGTTGAGTAAATGGTGTACTCAGTAGTTTATTTGTCATTCTAGGCGGTTAAAAAATTTTGAACCCGAACAAACCATTTGTTTGTTTGCTGTGGATGGATAGTTGATTCTATTGATCATATGATGATTGTATGCTGTGGTTGCCAGTGATTGTTGTTTATATTGATTTGTTTGTTGATGGTTGAAACAACTTTAAATATTTCATTTTATATAATTATTAACTCTTTTAGATTATATAAGTGAAATACAGGTTATGGAAGCAATTGCCACTTCTTTTGGTTTCGTAATTAAGCGTTATATGCTCGACAAATAGGTACGTTCTCGGATTATGGTTTTATAGTGATATTATATTTTTTCCCGCTGTTGGGATATATTATTTTGAAAATTTTGATATATATTATTATTATTGATATTATAATTTCTCCCGAGCCTCTCCATACAAAGGAGACTGTGCCGAAATTTTCCGTAAATTTTGGACTTCGAAAATTTTGAGAAATATTTTCTAAACTTTATTAATTTGAGTATAAAAGGATTTAATGGTTATAAATGGATATATTTTATTTAAATTAATTAATTTGGTAAAAAATTATTTGTTTGTAAATTTAATATTTTGAATAAGATATATTGATTTCTTAATTCTTCTTTTCCCTTCTTTTTCCTTTTCGGGGACGAAAAGTTTTGAGTGGGGGAGAGTGTAACGACCCGTAAATTTTCGATAATTAAAATGTGTTAAGTTAATAAGATTCTGGGATTTAATATTGGGAGAAATCCAAATTTGAGACATAATAATGTAATAATAACTAAGAATGAAATGTAACAATGGTAATTAAAGTTAATTATTGATAAATTGAATAAAATTACAATAAATTAAAATAATTTAAATGTTATAATTGGTTATAAATTGAATATAAGGAAACATATGTAATATTGAATTTATTAATGGAATAGTATATAATTAATGTAACTGAATATAATCAGTGTTATGTATGCAATTGTAACATTTATTTGTTAATAATAACTTATAAGTGTAATTCCAAGTTAACGGTAACAATTATTGTATGTTACCTATGTATTTAGCCTGTTAATTTAATTTGGAAATCAATTACAATAAATATAAATAAATATTATGTTAATGGAAATTAAGTTAATATTTGGAAATAATGTTAATTTTATTCATAAAATGATAATTGGTTGAATATAAAGAATGGAAATCAAGGTTTATTAATTTATTGGGATTTAGATTATAATAATTGGATTAATTGCAAATAAATGAAATTAAATATTTAAATATTACGTTAATGGATATTAAGATGAAATTTGAGAATATTAATGTAATAGATCATGAACCAATGTTAATTTCATCCATTTGATAATAATGGATTGAATAATAGGATGAAAGGTCAATTAAATGGAATTATTGAAAATTTAATTTATAATTTTTGAATTTAATGAAATTGAAATTAAACACTGGAATTGAAGGATTAATCAACTTTAAATTGACATCTAAATTTGGTTAAATTATTGCAAGTGATTAAGAAATAAAAAATGATAGAAGTTGTAAATTATTAAAATTTAAACTGAAAAGTGATTTGATTAATTAATTATTAATTTATTTAATTAATGTGAAAATAGCCATTTTGGCCACTGACTCAGATTTCGATGAAACTAGTTTTACCGGATCCGTAAAAGTGAATTATTGTAGGATTTTAAATTTCGTAACGATCGGACTTGTCGTTTGATAGTACGGACTCGAAACACCCAGAAGTCAATTTAGTTGAAATCAATTTGAAATAAGCTGATTTTGGCATAACTTCTTCATACGATGTAATTGGGACTTGAAACTTGTTCCATTGAGTTTAAAATATTTGAGAGCATCTATTTTGATATATGGCTTAACCCATTTTCATTACAGAGTCGAAACGGGTTTTCTGGGTCGTTTATCGTTCAAAACCCAAATCAAATTTGATCTGTTCTTTCTATTTTTCTGATCTTTCTATTTTTCTGATCTACCTATAAATACCTCGTTATAAACCATAGACACTTATTATCCCTCATTTCTATACGTACAAATTCCATTTTCTTCTCTCTTCCCAATGGCTGCAAACCCTAATTCCCAAATTGCGAATCCAAATCAGAAATCAAATTAAAAATCAAACTCCTCAATATATATCGAATTATATATCGATCTGAAGCACTCGATGAGCGCAAGTCAAATCTACGGTCCGTTTTTCGATTAGGGTTTCTATGTGGCCGGAATTCGAGGAATAAACCTCGGTCGTTCATCGCATCATGATCAACTCGGCCCGATCGTCGAATCGATAGTGCTGCTGTGTAGAAGGTCGAGCACGTAGTCCATCGGTGAAGATCGCTCGGTGATTTAGCGGCTAGATCCTCGTGAAACATGGATTAGGGTTTCGAAATGGAGGCGGCGGCCGGCTATTGTGGTTCGTCGTCGTCGACGAAGGGATGTCGCGAGGCTCGGGGGAAACTTCGTCGAAGGCGGGGTAGGTTGTGGCGCGATCGGAGCTAGCGCAGGAGGTCGGTGGTGGCATAGAAGTCTGGTCAAAGTCGAGCTTTCACATGCGTTCGATGATGCTTGGGAGAAGTTTCGGGCGTGAGAGACAATGACGTGGACGACGCGTATAGGTGAGATTGTTTTTTTTGAAAATTTTAATCGTATAACTTCTAACGCGTATAACTTTCACATACGAGGTCCGATTTGCGCGCGGTTTTCTCCGATAGGATCGTATTGAAATTCCTGACATTTTAACGCTGGTTTGGACGGATTCAGAGACTATTCAAATTTTGGGTTTAAATTGGATTTAAATTCAAAGGTGAGTGTTTTAACCCACTCACAACTTCTAAAATTTCTTATGTTTGTTAAATTAAATTTATGATGTGATTAGAAATTTATGACTGTTTGGTATATTTTAAATCATCATCTCAATTAATTTGAATTTATTTGAATTAAATCGTTATTTAATTTATTATTGAATATAAGTTGCCAGTTAAATACCTGTTATTGATTATCAGTTCTATATTGATATTTATTGATTGATTTGGATGATGATTGTGATGGATGTGTGACTGTTGATATTGGATGAATGGATGTTGTATTTATATCGTTATAAACTGCAAGTTCACTATGGGTTGAAATGATACATACCCGAATGATCTTTAGATTAAGGAAAAATCGTTATGGGTTGAAATGATAGACTCGAGCGATTTTATGGATTTAATATTTTCGAGATTGCGGATTGAAATGATATATATATCCGTAAATATAAAATTTTAAATTTCGGATTGAAATGATAAATATTCGTATCACTTGACCCTAGGGTATAAAATTATATACGAACACCGGATTGGTTAAATTTTGAATCAATTAAATGATATCTTGAAATAAAATTTGATTAATGAAAATTAAAGTATTATTGGAAAACAAGATTATGATGAAATGTGAAATGGTTTAAAAGGAATTTCTTTAAGAAATTAAATTGGAAGTTTAAAGTAAAATTTTAAGTATAAATGAAATTATATCGAAATTAAGTTATTGAAGTTGTTTGAAAATACTTTGAAATATTTTAGAATTGGAGTAATCCAAATTGATATTTGAACATGGATTGAAACGGTATGAAATTATATAGTTTATTGAAATGTTAAATTGAAAGGTTTGGAATTTGGTTTGTTGACTAGAAAATTGAAAATGGTCCAAATGCGTTGAAATGAAATGAATAGTTTAATTTGATATAAATTCCAAATTCATGTTTTAATATATACTATTAAAAAAACAAAATATTTTTTCAAAATTTCTAATTATTAATATTTTCAAAGTATTAAACTATTTTAACCTGTATTTATTATATTAAATCATTTTAACCTATTTTAAACCATTTAATTTATTTAAACTAATTAACCTGTTTAACTTATTTTAAATTTAATTAATCTATTTTAAAAGCTATTTAATCTATTTTAATTATATTTAATATATTCTAAATCTATATTAACTATTTATAACTATTTAAAACTATTTTCTTCTAAATTCCAAACTATGTAAAGTGGATGGGTTTATATTCAAATTCTCAATTTTAAGTGAATATCGTTAATGATGTTATAACCTAAGTTGGGATTTAAATAACATATTTGATTTAATATGATATTTTGAAATGAGAGTTTAGCCTATGTTGGAAATATGACTTTTGAAGGAAATATAATTTTGAACTACGATTTCAAATGTGATATGATTTCAAAGGTAAATATGATTTCGGAAGTAAGTAATGATTTCGAAAATGATATGATTTGAATTGAATATGATATTTTGATATCAATTATGAAATGATTTTGGAAATGTAAAAGAACCATCCGGTGTGTAATAAGCGATTGGTTGTTAAAGAGACCAGGATGGTATATGGGCATAGTCTCTGTCGATACCGAAAACCACTTTAACAACTGTGTATGCGGTGGAGATTCCAAAATGTAGTAGGATGGTGGCGACGATCCTAAAGATATACATTCGTGGACCTAATTCCCGTGAGTTAGCATGAGGTGGCTAAAACAGGAGCAATTGACGGGCTAAGTGAGGTCATTCCTCCGATCGGGCACATTCCTTCGATACTATATTCCGACTTTGCGATTTATTTGGTGGCCACCCTCGATTTTTGATTTGGGAGTGTGTTCCGAGGTGGGCGGTAGTAGCTGCTATGCGTTACCACCGGTCCGGAAGTGTAATTGGTATATCTACCCTGGCATTGCCTAGTTGTGCCGTGTCACTTACCCTAGCGCGCCTTCTACGAGTTTGTTTTATGTCGTACCTATGGGGTATCCTCTGGCGGCCCTAGTTTACGAGGAGTTACGGTACTGTATAGACTATTGGCATTATAAAATGTGTTAAGGGGGATATGGGTAACGCCTTAACGTTATTTTAATACTTTTACTTTACTGTAGACATATTATAATAGTGTATTGTACTACATAGTAGATAGTTTAACGGATCCTTAGGAGATGTGAATCCCGAGCATCTCTTAAGTTACTGTACTCACGTTAGACACTGGATAAGAGATGTCAAACCCCGTAAACATCTCCGACACCGTTTACACTCATACTTATTTACCGTTGATTTGACTTACATAAGATCTTTTAGTTCCGACTCGAGTGTTTTGTCTTTTCAATTTGCTCGGGTCAGCCTGAGCATTTTAGGATTTGAAGACCTTATTTCTGGAGGACGAAGATGAAGATTTGTACTACTATTATTTACTATATTTATTCCACTGCATTCATACTGTTCCACTACATTATTTGTTTATCTCTGATATGTGTAACTCTGATTTTGTATTGTATAAGTATAATCAAATGTTTTGTATACAGCTTCATGAACTGTTATTTGATTATTATATTTTGTCATTCCGCTGCGAGATTCTGTTTTTTTTCTTTCTTTGCTTTTTCTTATTCACCCCGAATAACAATCCGCCCTTCTATATAGTTTGAGTCGGCATGTCTGTCTGCTTAAAACGTACAAAAAGGCAGAATGTTATAGTTGATCCTCATCTAATTTCATATTTGATGTTGATTGCTTCATAATAATCAAGATTTTAACATAAAACCATAAACCGCTTATAAAACAAACTTATAGTTATCATAACTCTTTAATTAACTACTTAAAAACCATTATTTCTAGTTTGCAACTAAAGCTCCTCCTTAGTTTCTCATATTTTCTTAGCATAAACTTCAAAAAGCTAGTAATAAGGCTTATGACCTACTACATACATTAATAAGCAGTTAGACTAGTTTCTCATAGTTTTCAATTTCACATCTTTTGTGATAGCCCCTCTCTTCCACTCTACTACGTCTTTTGGTTCAATAAAATTTAAATTACCTACTTGTTATGATATAAATCTCAATGGCATCATTATATGTCACCTTTCTAGAATCATTACAAGCAACAAATTTTTTTATTTGGAATCTCTTTTATATCCATGAACATCCTTGGAGAAACTGCAATTTTTTTTCAGTTTCGGTAGGAAACCATCAGATCCAAACATGTTTATCCTATTGGCAGGGACCTTAGGATCTCTTTTCTATTTACTACTTCCATCCAATAAACTTTCTCCTCCTTATTGTTGTTCTTGATGCAGTTTGATGGGACTGTGTTGTGGATATTTTAACTGGGTATGGGATTGATGGATGACGGTAAGGATTCCAAGGATTAGCATTTTTTACTTATGTTTCCTTAAGAATAATATTTTTTTATTAATTATTTATTTAGTAAATATAAAATTGGCACAATCTTACCTCTTCTTAACTCAATAAAGTTAATTGTCTAAAATACAAATTCATTACGTGTGATCATTAGTCTAGTGTAGGGCTTTAGAGTTTGTATGATGTAAAGGTTTTAAATTTGAACTTTCGGTCGATGTTTTCTTCCATGGCTTTATACGCTTAGAAGTCGAATATATCATATCTGAAAATGTAACTAAACATCTTAGCACTATTACCTATCGTTGTTGATTCAAGCTATCGACACTAAAAAATGTTAATTAACTTAATCTACACACGTCAATAATGCACGTCTAGGGTTTTGATGATTTAATTTTGTTGGAACTAACAATGATTCAATCTACAGCCATCCTTGGCTTGCCTTAGGAGACTGGAACAACATGATTTTCTCCCAAGACAAGCTAGGTGGTTCTCCACTCTCCTTTAAAGAAACTCTTTCCCTCAACAAAGCTACTCATTGCTTTGGGCTGCTTGAAGTGCCCTCCTCTAGATTATATCATACAGGGTCCAATAGGTCTAGAAATGGAACTCTTGCCTTATCTTAATTGGACAGCATTTTTCATGAATAAACATGCCCTTTGTAACTGGCCCAACATTTCCTACGTTGTACTTCCTCTATGCATCTCTGATCACTCCCCTAGTCTTATCTTACGGTGCATGTTAGATAAGTTATCCCTCTATTTTTAGATACTTCAACTTATGGGCTAATCACCTTGATTTCCTTGATATTGTCTCTCATGCATGGGCCTCTCCTGTGTTTGGGAATCCTATGTATAAGTTTCAGTAGAAACTCACACTTTCCAATCTTTCCCTTAGGTAGTGTAGTATTGAGGCTTTTGGGAAAGGAAACAAGCTTACCACTCATATAAAAAATCAACTTGATTAGGTACAAGTTAATTTATTTAATAACCCTTCATGTATTTCCCTTGCCTTACAGGCTCAGGAGCTTTCTGCTAAGCTAAAAGCTGGTCATTATGAATAAGCTGCTATGGTTCGACAAAAGTGCAGAGATTCTTGGGACATTCATGGTGACTAGAATACCAAGTACTACCACAACTTCCTTAACACCAAGTGTAATAAAAAGAGGATCCATCAAGTTCAAGATAGTGAGGGAGTGATTCACAAGGGGCATGAGGAAGTTAGTCATGCTTTTTTAGAACATTTTCTTCCATATTAAGTAGCTCTGATAATCAAGATATATGTCCTACTTTGATGGATTCTCTCCCCATTCCTGAGCTCTCTCCAGAGCAATCTTCCTTATTGATGCAATGCCGATCAAGAAATAAAATCTGCCCTATTCTCCATTCCAAAAGATAGCTCTAGAAGGCCTGATGGTTTCAGTTCCTATTTTTACATTTCATGTTGGCTTATCATTAGCTCAGATTTTCTAAAAGTAGTTCACAAATTTTTCAATAGTGGTAGGATGCTCAGAGGTATTAACTCTACATTTATATGTCTTTTTCCCAAGGTTCCTTTTCCTTCTAATGTTAATCAATATAGACCAATAAATTGTTGTAAGACTTTATACAAATGTATCTTCAAAATCCCTATTGTGAGGCTTAAACAAGCTCTTCCTGAGATCATTTCTTTGAACCAGAGTGCTTTCCTCCCTGGTAGGAATATTATTGATAACATCCTCTTTACCTATGAGTTGCTTAAAGGGCGTGATGGTAAGAATTTAATTCCTAGATTTCGTATGAAAGTTGATCTTATGAAAGCATACGATTCAACTAAATGGAAGGCTATATTATATGCTATGAATAAAATAGGGTTCCCTCGCAGATACTCTCAGTGGTTTCAAGCTTGCATCACTACTCAATCTTATTTTGTTTTGGTCAACAATTAGGTTTGTTGTTTTTTTTTTGAAGGGAAACAAGGCTTGAGGTAAGGGGACCCTATTAACTCTCTCTTCCTTATCATAATGGAGTTTCTGACTGCCATGTTAAATCAACAATATGTTATTAAGTCTATTGAGTTTCATCCCAAATGCAAGTTCTCTTCCATCTCTGACCATTGTTACACTGATGATCTCCTCATTTTTTTCTAAACCATAAACTCTCTCCCTGGGTAAAGTTTTCGAAAACCCTGAATTCCTTCAAACGCTTTTTTGGTTTACAAATGAATTATGCTAAGTCATCCATTCTTTTCACTGGGCTGTCTCATCTTGATATGCTACTTTGGTTGCACTTTTAGTGTTCAGCTTCAAGGCACTGACTTGAAGTATCTTGGTATTCGTCTCACCACGTCTAGAATTAGGAAAAGGGATTGTATACAGTTGTATGAAAAGATAACCAGCAGGTTGTGTGTGTGCCACAATAAGATCCTTTCAACTACGGGAAGGCTTGTTATAATTAGATCCATTGCTTTTTCTATGCAAGTCTACTACTCTAGAGTTTTCATCCTTCCTAAAAAGCTAATTCATATGATTGAGCATGCACGTAATCATTTCTTATGGTCTGGTCTCCTTTTTCTAGGAAGACTATTCCTATCTCTTTGAAGAAAGTGCAACTCCCAACTCAGCAAGGTGATTTGGGAATTATTAACTTAGCTCTATGGAGTAAAGCAGCTAATTTAGCTCATTTCTCTAGTATGCTCAGCAACAAGACTTCAAACTGGAAATCCTAGTGTTTGCATCACTATGATGGAAATAAAGACTTCTGGCAGATGAGTCTTAATCCTAATGTTAGTTGGGTGTGGAGAAGCATATTTATGTTAAAAGATGAGCTCAAACATCATTACTAGCAAGCTTTTCATGTTGACTCTTCTACTTCCTTTCGGTTTTCTCCATAGGTTGGCAGAGGTATGATACTCAGAGAGAAACTTGGCTTTTGGAGTTTTAACAATCAGGGGTACCTACTTGTGCAAAGGCAATTGACTATATTCAAAATGGAAAAGCATTGTTGCCTTACTATTGTAGTTCTAGGGTTTGAGAAGTATGGAGCTAGGTCTCTACTTCCAAAATAATCATTCAAGAGCATGATGGAGTACTTTGGGAAATGAAACAAAAGCAGCGCTCTATTAAGCTAATATATTACATTCTTGTTGATACTGAGTATGTTGATCCTTAGCACACGTGTGTATGAGATAAATTTGGTGATCCTAGACAGAATTTGAATATATGGAGAATAATTAACAATGCAATTCTCACGCAAGCTAAACTTTGTCATTCTGGGTTAATAACATATTCTTTTTGTTTATTTTGCCGGTAGGAGAATGAAACTAATGTTCACCTTTTTTTTAATTGCACTTACACCTATGGTATATGGAAGGATGTTATGCTGTTAAGTATGGTATGTATCAACGACTTCCCTAGCGATGATGATTGGTACATCATCTTCCTTACGATCAGGTTGAGGGACTTTAAGGTAAGAGTGATGCTGATTTCTCCCAAGTGTTGTTTGGATAAAATAAGGAAGGAAAGAAATAAGCATTTATTTCAAAATGAAGAAAGGGCTAGCAGGCAAATTGTTTTAGCTTGTGCTAATAAAATTAAAATAAAGATGATTGCATGGGGCTCTGATCTGATCATAACTAGCTTTGACGAGTCTATTTATTATAAGTGGGCCTGTTATGAGTTGTAATTTGGTTTCCTTTTGCTTTTGTTTCTTTACTGTACCTCTGTGTTTTCTTTTACTTATAATAATATAGAGGTAAGGTCCTTTCCAAATTCTTCCTTAGCTTCCTAAAAAAACCAAAACAAATAAAATAAAGAGAATTGTTAAAAAAAGAATGGATTGGGATAAGGGATGTAAAGATATTTTCTACTAATTTTTTTTGTTAGCGGGGAATCAAATAATTGATTTTCCCCTTGTAAAATCAAATTAAAATTACAAAATTGCCCTTTTATAATCAACTCTCTTAATCTTTCTTGTTCATTTCTAAACTACTTGCCTTTTCATTACTTAATCTAAACATAAATTTCATAATTTTAGACATTAGTTTTCTTATCTAAAGATTATGAAAGTTAACGCGCCTCAATTTCCGATTTTCCAATCTCTATCCAAATTCTAACAAAACAAGATGACATGAATATTAATTTTTTTTCTTATATTCAATGTTCATATGATGTTGTCGAAAGATATTTAAGATCTTATGTCTTAATCAAGTTTCAAAATAAGATATGTGATTATCTATCCCATTAAGATATAAAAAATTTGTTTGTTTAAACAAAATAAGATCGATATTTTATTTGTTTTTGACTGAATTGATACAAATGAAAAATGAGGAAAGTAATTCGTAATAAAATAAAGAGAAATATTGGAAAGCTTTGTATAATAAGTTTGGTATAAGCTAAAAGTTTCTCCTATCAAATTTTGATGTTTGTAAAAATATTCTCATAATTTTTATTCCCCTTGATCAAATCGTAGAGTATATTAATTGGCGCTGCTACATGTAACCAATACGCCGTTCTCATGAAAAGTGCTAGCCTAAACTGCTGCTTTCTATCGAACTACCATTTCCATCTCATTCACATGAATGCACATAATCTGATGTTCTCTTTCTTGCTTACAGAAGCTCTATGCTCCTTTACCGGAGATGCGAAAGCAACTGCCAAATGACTTTCCTATTGATTCCGCAGGATACGATTTACAAAATTAATTTGAATGTGATAAAAGCTTTTCTTTTAAAAATTACAATAATGATAATAATTGAATGTGGTAAATACTTTTGAAACGAATTAAAAACAGATGTTGAATTGGCTTTAATTTACAGAACACAATTACACAAACCCAAGATTAAGTGATGTCATAAAGTACTCGAATATTGTAAGGAGCACATAGGGTAGTCATCTCGGCACATAATGGTCGGATTTTAAACCCGCCGTCATTAATGAATCCCAAAGCTGATATCTTTATATCGATTCGACACCTTCTGTACATATCACTTGCAGAAATACAATCATATTTTTATACTTGCTCTGCACGCGATTATCAGTATCTACCAGTTTTATGATCTTTATTTCTTTGAATTTATTACGATTTTTGTTCAGGTGAGCCTATAAATACACCTGACAGCTCAACTCATTTTAGCATCTGTGTTCGAATATCTAATAAACAACTATCTCACTTTTCCATTCTTCTTAAAAAATTATGAACAAGTTTCTCTTTGCATTTTTGTGCTTACTGGTAACGTTCTTCACATTGTGCTACAGTGCAGAAAGTCGACAAGGTATGGTATAGATATAATAAACCTTCCACTAAATATACTTCTGTTTTTAGCTATCTAAAGTTCTCCCTTCTCTGCATATTTTAGGTTGCAGAAGATGTTCCAGTCATGATGTGCAGGGTGGTTTGTTATTCGGGTCGGGTTTGAGAGAGGTGCCATCAGGACCAAACCCATTACATCACAACAACAACCCTAAAAAGCCACAAACACCATGACCAAAGACGCTGATAATAACTTAAAAAGCTACTTATAAGTTGGATTGAATCATGTATGACGATTTTGTGCTCCTCTCTCGTTTCTGTCAACTAATTAAGTTATAAGTCATGGTTTTGTAATCTCCATCATTTTGAAATTTACATGCATGCGCTTTGCGTGTATGTGTTTTGTATTTACAAGTGCGTGCACTTTTTTTAAGATAGTCGTGTATACTGTTATTAGTTCTCTCTTTTCAAGGTCGAAAGAAAGTTATGTTATGGGAGAAAAAGCAACGTTTTGATCAGTGTGTCTTATGCAAAGGGCTAGTCAATTGTAACCAAAGATTATAAATCACTATGTGTGCATGTTACACTTTTGGTTCTGTATATTTTAAGAAAATGTTCGGCGTTCACATGTGTGTTCAACGTATACAGCGTAGTAAATCTTTCAGCTTCACTAACTAGTCAAAATGATGATTTGTTACATTAGATAAATCTAATTAGTGCCTAGTTATCAAGATTGAATCGTGGTGATTCAAGTTCGGATATTTTTTGAAGATCGATCCAATCAAACCAGAGTTCATTGCGATTTTAATTATTTTATAACAATAATATATTTAATTTAAAGTTTTTCTAAACGTAATTAATTATGATTGATTGATAGTTTAATAACAAAGGTTTGCATATACAAATGTCATAAACTATTTGGTTACAAGTATTGTTTTTAATCTAAAACTTTGTATTTTGTGAAACAAGCAATATTGAAACAGAACAAGTTTTTTCATATTAAATATGGTAGAATAACGTTAACAGAACATGGAACGCAATCTGTGCGCAGTTTCATCAATTCCTTGCATGCCAACTAAGCTATGTTAAGCTTCAGAAACCGTAACTAGTTCAAAAAAGCAGAAAATTCTTGATATATCTCACAATCGCCTGGAATCATTGAGGTTATGTATGATGACGTCCTTGATCTGCGAGCCGATTTGTAGGCCCAAGTACCTTCTAGGCAACCTAAATGGGCTATGACCGCTGGCTGTGTCCAAATTAAAATTTGTTGTGGGCTTGATGTGAAATAAAAGAAGTGGTATTACTGGTACGACTACGGTTCTCAAAGACTTTTGCGATATAACGCTAATGCGCAAGGCTTTTTCACATTCTGGATTGGTTACTCCATGGTCGATTGTTTTTCTAGTTGGATCGGTGGTTGGGTTCGATTTTAATAGCATTGATTCCGATAACTGTAATGCTCACAGCAGTTCATGATTTGATCGATATATTGAGCCACGTCATATTTGTAATCTTTTACAAAGGTTACTTTTGTAACTTTAGCGTTTCCCATCTATCTATGCTGCATTTGAATGTTATGAGTTATGACAGTGAAAAGTGAAAACGACATCGAGTTGCTTGGGATACTTCCATGGCTTACACGAAAGTAGGTAATTAAAGTAGAGTATAAAAGGGCAATAAAAAAAATTACATTCATGTACTACGAAGTGAGCATTTGAAAGGAGGATAGTTTTGTCATGAATAAGTATTTTTGCCAATGTTTTATTTTGTTTTCGTTATTTTGTAATGAGGTAGTTAAATAATATAAGTTAAAATACAATTTTCATTAATCACTAAAAATTGAAGTAAAAATATTACTGAAAACTAGAAATACAATGGTAATATAGAAATTAAAATATCAAAATACATTAAAAGAAAACTAGAAATCGAATGATAGGTATGGTGATGGGTAGGCAGGTGGACGGGCCATTAAATACTATTGGTATTTAATTGTGTGTTGAGAACATTCTATCTCCAACCATTGCCAACTCAGGACATCGTCATCTTTCAAAAAATAAATAAATGAATATTTCTCCGTTCTTTTGAATATTGAATAGTAATATTGCTTCAGAAAATTGAATTTCTTCGAACTGCTTCACAAGAGCGGCTACATCCTTGAAGATCGTAGACGGACAATCTGATTTCTTCAAATTCCTTTGATACATCATACAAATAATCTCGTTTGTTTTCTCGTTATTCTTCGTTCGCCTTCTATTATGAACTTTGGAAGTTGAACCTCCATCGGATGGAGGAAATGGTGTAGCCTGTTGTGATAGTTGCTTGTTGAGGTTTTTAAGTTCAGTATAAAATTCATCAAATCCCCATGTTGTATCGAATGACGTTATGGTGGTTTATTCTTGAGAAGGAGAACGTTGAGTCTCGGTCTGGACTTGTTCTTCTATGTTGCCAAATGTGAAAGCACCTTCTCCCCATTGCAATAGTGGAAAATCTGTTGCACGGACTCCATATGGACTATTGGTTTTCTCCTACACTTCAAAATTGAGGTGCCGGTAAAAACTAAAGAAAAAACGAACAAATTTAAGTATTACTCGTAAATTAAAAACAAAAGTATGATACAAAATTACCTTCACATGATTGATCCGTCATTGCTCACATTCGCTAACCATTTTCTCTCACTAGATCTCATCATGCATTCGTTTTGCTTTACAAACTCTATTATACTGACAATTGTTTTTTTAGCCCTCGTATTTGTTAGGAACTTTTTTGTTGGTTACCGGTATTTCATTCGGAATAGTCGTTAAAACCCCATTCAGTACCATTACAATTCTCTTATGGATGCCTTTTTTATCGTCTCCAACTGCTCGGTAAGCATCAATGGTGTAACACATGAATTTCATCGTCGCATTTTTGGTCCAATTTCTAATACCTACAGCAGGAGATTTTGGGTTCAATTTTGGTTATTTTCTACCTTAAAAAAACTCAAAAAATTCCAAAAAAATATGGAAAATAAACGGAAATGAGGCAAAAAAGAATGCAACAAAATACACCTCAAAACCTAATTGCTTTTTGCAGATTTTCGAGTTAAATTTTCAGAATTTTGGTTGTGGTGGAGAAGGAAGAAAAGAGGGGTAATATATAGGGGTGCATTTTTTTTTACCGTTGTTTAAAAATTTACCGTTGGCATCAGATGCATCGACACCTCTGGAGCCGACAATAATCAATGATGCAATTTTAATGGTTTGGTTAAACGGACCAAAAGTGCGGGGCCTATAGCTGCCACGTTTGATGCAACGCAAACTATTCTTGACTATTTTTTCCACACGAACGCTACCTTGACGTTCTTGAATTCACATTTGTATTTTAGTTAAATTCCTTGTTGGTGTAAATATATTTTGCTATGAAATAATTACCAGTTTCTAATGGGTGAATAGAATTTAGTTACCAAAGTAAAATTGTATTTTTTTTATCCCCTGAACGTGTAAACAAAGCTAATAGTATTATATCGAGTAATTGTACACTGCTTACATTTTTAGCATGCTTTCAATAGGTCCACGGGACTAAGTGTGAACGTATTTATTGGTCTGTTTGATTATAATTAAGGATTATGTTTTTATTATTCTCATAATATAGGACACCTTGGCGGGTTTGGTATTATCTAAGTCCTTAATTATATGTTTTAGTTAGTTCTAAGAACAATACAAAAGGATTTAAATTTATAAGTAAGCTTTACCTCGCTTCTCATCTACGATTATATTTCTCAATCTCGATTGAATGTTTTTGTCTCATAAAATATCAAATTCGATTTCTATTCAATTTTCAATTATGGACTAAAGATTTAGATGTATGAAAATTGACAAAATTAAGGGTGTGCAATGCAGAAATTATGTTGTTTGTTACATAAATTAACTTTTGTGAATGAAACTCATTAGAAATAAGCTACGCTTTTGGTTTTATTTTCTATCGTATGCATTGTTATATTATAATACGAGTAATTAGGTCTAAGAACGTTAAATATAGACAAATAGACAATATTTAAGAAAAAATATTTTATCAATTGCAATTGCGAATGTGTTCGCAACCATGGGTACCAACTCGTGTATATAAAATATCTACCCTTTAATGTTTCCAATCAAGACGTTTCGAGGATATAATATCAATACATCCGTTGAGACTAGTATACGTGACTATATTTATATGTTAGACGGTAAATTACTCATGATCATTAAGAACAACAGCGATTTATGTATTTTTGGTTATTTATAACATTACAAAAGGACTCAAAGAGATTCTTATAGGTTAAATACAACTAAGTGTTAATACCTCAGTTATTAATTTTGATGAAAACAACCTTATACAATCATATAAAATATAGATACGAATATTTTACCAAGTTATATAGTATATAGTGCAGAATATTTTATAGGTGTTGAATCGAAAACTGTATAATATAAAGAGTCAATAAATAGACATGAAAACTCATGAGTTCAAAGACCAAGATATGAAGATTTCAAGATTATAATTTAGTGTATAGAGTCATAACATATACTGTTAAAGTCCTTGATACCAATCTTTGATCTCTATCTCCAATTTTCTAATCTTTTATATTTTTAACCAAAATATATTTCAAAATATTTTATAAAAGTTTTTCAAAGTTCAAAATGTTTATGAACTATGTTCAAACTATTTTACAAAGTATCAAATTATTTTACAGAGTAGAGGATTTCAAAACATTTTAAAAGAAATAAGTTTTGAAAATATCAAGCATATGTCAACATACATTTCTTGGATATGTCGATACACATGCCATCAACTGGTTTTTTAAAATTTGAAAGGAAGTGTCTATTCATCGCAACTCTTCCTGAACGGACACAACTGTTAATTTACTATATAAAGAAGGGTGCAAATGAATTTTTTGACAACTAATTATTTAATTTCTTCCCTCCTCTTACTCTCTTGAAAACTCCATTGAAAAATATACTCTATTCTCTTCAAAATATACAAGCCTTTAGATCCATAATTCTGCAACCCACGGTAAGATGGATATCATCTAATGACACAAATATTGTGAATCTTTAATGACTAAACTGTACTTTGATTATGGTAATAACATGACATGATCCTCATACTATGGTTATAGTTGGGTATTCGTCAAAATTAAAAGAACCATATATATGGAGTTTTGATATTAACAACCATACAACAATGAAACTAATGTGTTTATTGAGTTATTTCAGGCCAAAACGATGATGAAAAGTTGGAAAATAAATGTCTGAAATTATACTTACAAGGTGGATTTGAACCCAAGCAGGCCAAGAACATAGCACACGCCTTTACCGCTGCACCATACAAGTTTTTGAAATTTATAATGATTCGGTCGTTTGACTAGAGCTCCCATCGATTGACCCTAGTCGACTAAAAACATATAGAGTCTTCTATTTTTGGCTTTGCTATCTAGAATGATTTTAACACTAATTCAGTCAACTGACCATCATCTCCAGTCGACTGGTACTACATTTTCCTAAAAATGTGTTTTCACATCTCTTCGCGTCTATAGTAGCTTCTCTTCATCAATGAACAATCTAAAATGTTGCACCCCTATTTTAGCATCCCTACAACACCTATATAATCTACTAACTATCCCTGAATCACTACACATCAATGTACAACAACATACAACTACATGCTTTGATTTCTACGCCTAAAACTCTCAATCCCAAAAGCAAAAGTCCAAACTTCAAGAGATTCAATTAATTTAGGAATTTTCGACTAGTGTGCTTCATCTCCACATCCCATATTCTAGTCGAATAAACTCCTTAGCCTCTACACCTCCACTCAATATTTTTTGGTTCGGTTATAGGAGTCATTGTACATCAAAGAGACAATCTGTATATCAAGATACATTGTGTTAGAAATTAACGTTTGTTATACTACTTATATAAGTTGTTGAAGTCCTATTGTAGTATCTTCAAGCAGTGTCGAAGTCATGTTCGGTTGTTCAGGTGGAGTCTGCAAACCTATTCCTCGGGGTGAACTGATGGTATTGATAGTGAAATTATAGAAAAATTCTAAGAGTGGATGTAGGAGAGATGCTCCGAACCAGTATAAAATCGATTGTGTGATCCATTATATTATTTCTGCTACATTTATATTGTTTACTGCTGATTGGCATCTTCGATCCTATGCATAACGACTAACAATTGGTATCAGAGCCTGGTGTTCTACTGATCGTAACATCCTAGAAAAATGCTCAGAAAGAGAAGTTCCAGTCAGAGCACAAAGAAAGTCGAGAAGAAGCAAAAATTTAAAAGCATGCAACAGTCAATAGAATCAAGGCACATGTGCTGCCTGACTAATCTCAAATCAAAATCGGTACACTTAGATTCTTTACATAGTGACCTGAACTTATTAAAATATTTTAAAGCGTCACAAAAGGTCAATTCAACTGCTTTAGCTAAACTAGATGATTGTGAGCATAAAATAAGTAGTTTAAAGGAAGAAAATAATTTTTAACAAAACAAATTGAAATTTTTGAAAATGAAGAACTTGTTTTACAAAAAGATTTCCTATTAAATGAAAACGAGCGTTTATTTAATAAAAACATTGATCTTTTGAAGGAAATTGAAGTTTTGCAAAATAAATATGTTTAGAAAATTCTTTAAATGATTCTAATTCTAAATTTTTGCCTCTTGAAAAGGAGAATAGTGCTTTAAATGATAAGTATCTAGAATTAATTAAAGAGTGTGAACTTTTAAAAGATAGTAATATTATTTTGCAAAAAGAAATTTGTGATTCTAAGCTATTTTTGATAAATTAAAAGAGAAAATCATAAATTTTAATAGAGGAAAAGATGATTTGTCTTCCTTAATTTTGAATACTAAAGCTCATGATAATAGAACTGGTTTATGCTATAAACAAAATAGTTATAGAAATAGTACTAGATATACATTCATGGATACACGTTTTAATGCCAGTACTAAAAATGGAGATAATTTTAAAGGGGCTTTGCACGAATGGTCCCTATTTCTGACGGTGTTACAAGAAAAGTCCCTGCAGAAATAATTATGTAAATTAAGTCCCTGTTTTTTCTAAATCAGAAAACGCAAGTTAGCTTGCGCTTTTTAAAAATTCAAAATTTTCAAAATCAAAAAGCGCAAACTAGCTTGCGCTTTTCTAATAGAAAGCGCAAGTTACCTTGCGCTTTTCAAAAAATTTTAAAAAAAATTTCAAAATCAGAAAGCGCAAACTAGCTTGCGCTTTTTTGATAGAAAGTGCAAGTTAACTTGCGCTTTTCAAAATTTTCGAAAATTTCGAAAAATATTTCAAAATTAGAAAAATGCAATTTATCTTGCATTCTCTGTCAGAAAAGTGCAAGACACTTTGCGTTTTTTTATTTTTGAAAAATAGGGACCAAATTTACATATTCATTTCTGCAGGGACTTTTTGTATAACAACATCAAAAATAGGGACCTGTGACTCTTTTCTTGAATTTTAAAACCACTTCATGTCATGATAGTATTTTTCTTAGAAATAGAAAACATCCTTTGAATACTAAATCATTGACAATTAATATATCGATTCCTGCTAATCTAACTAATCATGATGGATAAATTTACATTAGCAAATATTACGACACTGTGAGTAATAATGAAAACTATATTTTTAAGGGATCAACTATATCCAACCGGATATGGTTTCCTAAGTCGTGAACCCTATATTTTTAGAAAAATGAGTATCATTTTGCTTAACTTGACATATCGATTAGATACTCATCTCTTTGCATTATTGTTAAATTATTATTTTTTACTTATCTATGATTCTTCCTATCTCTTTTATAAATGGGGAGAAAAGTACACATATATAGAAAAAGTACATGGATATATTTTCTTAAGAGAAATATTATATTTATGGGGAGTTTATAACATATAATATGTCTTTGCTCTTATCTCTTTTTGTTGATGACAAAGGGGGAGAAGAATGTGTGCTTTACATATTTTATACTGGCATTACACAGTTGAGGGAAATAAACTTATTATAGATAGCATATATTTATCATGACCTATTATTTTATACTATAAAGTTGTGTGGTTGTCATCATCAAAAAGGGAGTGAATAAAAGAACCATATATATGGTATTTGATGATAACAATCATACGACAATGCTACTAATGTATTTATTGAGTTATTTAAGGTCAAAAAGATGATGAAAAGTTGGAAAATAAATGGCTAAAATTATATACAAGGTAGGATTCGAACCAAAGCGGGCAAAAATATAGCATACGCCTTTACGGTTGCACCATACAAGTTCTTGAAATTTATAATGAATCAGTCAACTGACTAGAGAGCCTAATCAACTAAGCCCAGTCAATTAAAAACATATATAGTCTTCTGTTTTTTGCTATGCTCTCGAGAATGATTTTTACACTAATTCAGTCGACTGACCATCATCACCAGTCGACTGAAACTACATTTTCCTTAAATGATGTCTTTGCATCTCTTCGCATCCACGGTAGCTTCTCTTCATCAATGGCGAATCTGAAAGTTTACACCCCTATTTTAGCATCCCTATAACACTTATATAATCCCCTAACCATTCCTGAATCAATATACATCTATATATATTAACATACAACTCCATTCTTTGATTTCCACACCTAAAATCTCAATCTCAAAGCAAGAGTCCGAACTTCAACAGGTTCAATTTATTTTAAGGTTTTTGACTAGTGTGCTTCATCTCCACATCCCATATTCTAGTCAAATAAACTCCTTAACCTCTACACCTCCACTCGACATTGTTTGATTCGGTTATAAGGGTCATTGTACATCAAAGAGACAATATGTTTATCAATATATATTGTGTTAGAAAGTAACATTTGTTACACTACTTGTATAAGTTGTTGAAGTTATATCGTAGTATCTTAAGGCGTGATGAAGTCATGGTCGGTTGTTCGGGTGGAGTCTGCAAACCAATTTCTTCGGGTGAACTGATGGTATTGATAGTGAAATTCCAAAAAGTATTTGAGACTGAATGTAACATCCCACCTTTTTGTACGCTTAAGCAGACACACGTGCCAACTTAAACCATACAGAAGGGCGGATTGTTATGGGGTAAATAAGAAAAAGTGGAGAAATAAGAGAAACAAAATAGAATCTTGCAGCGGAACGATAAAATATAATAATCAAATAACAGTTCATGAAGCTGTTTTACAAAACATTTGATTATACTTATACAATACATATCAGAGTTACACATACCAGAGAATGATAATAAATGCAGTGGAATACAATGGTGTAGTAGAATATATAACAAATAGTAATAATAAAATCTTCGTCTTCGTCCTTCAGAAATAGGGCCAAATCTTGAAATGCTCAGGCTGACCCGAGCGAATTGAAAAGACAAAACACTCGAGTCAGAACTAAAAGATCTTATGTAAGTTAAATCAATGAAATAAATATGAGTGTAAACGGCGTCAGATATGTTTACGGGGTTTGACATCTCCTATCCAGTGTCTAACGTGAGTGCAGTAACTTAAGAAATGTTCGGGATTCACATCTCTTAAGGATCCGTTAAACTATCTACTATGTAGTAATATTCGCTATATACAGTAGTGTCTAATCAGTAAAGTATAATCATATAGAAAATAGCATTAAGGGGATGGAGAACCTTAACGCGGTCGGATCTTAAAATCATAATCGTAGTAAAGCTCGATATGGTAGGTGACACGGCACAGAAGGCAATGCCAGGGTAGATATACCAATTACGCACACGGACTGATGGAGCGGATAGCAGCCACTACCGTCCACCTCGAACAACACTCCCAAATCGAAGGGTGGCCACCAAAAATCAAAAAGTAATAGAATGTAATCGAAGAAGTGCGTCCGATAAGAGGTGCTACCTCACTGGTCCGAGATCGCTCCTGTTTTAGCCACCTTATGCCAACTCACGGGAGTTGGGTCCACGTATATACCTTAGGATCATCGCCACCATCCTACTTCATTCTGGAAACTCCACCGCGTACACAGTTGTCAAAGTGGTTTTCGGTATCGACAGAGAGTATGTCCATATCCGATCCCGGTCTCTTTAACAACCAATCGTTATTATAACACCGTGGTCATTTTAAAAAATATATATATACTTTTAAAACACAATCATTGCCCTTTCAAAACATATTCTTTATTTCAAAATAGTATATACATCAAAAACCAAAATATTATTGCCATTTCAAACCATATCCTTTACTTCAAAATAGTATATACTTTAAAACCAAATTATTATTGCTATTTCAAAACATATCATTTACTTCAAAATAGTATATACTTAAAAACCAAATTCAATAATATATCATTTAAATAAAATCCAAAATTTCAATCACTATTATTACTTTTAATTATAAAACTTGAAATATTCTTTAAAACCATCTTAAACCCAAATCACATAATGAAGTCATATTCTTAATCTCAAAATTTCAATCGGTTTCAAATCAATATATTTAAAGATAATTCTTAAATAAATTCTATTTCAAATAAATTCATTTTCAAACCATATTACTTTCAAAGTTATAACAATTTCGAAAACAAATACTTTGAAAAACAATAATACCTTAATTTCAATAAAACATTTCAATTTTGATATATTTCAAGTCTTTAAATATTCCAAAATTCCCAACTAAATATGATAATCTTATATATACCTTAATTCAATTTACTATTATTTAGTTTAGAAATATTTATTTAATAAATTCAATATCACTTAAATAAAGCTCAAACTTGAAATATTCGTAAATCAAACTTAAAACATCATCAAGTCATACATAGCTTAAATTTTAGAATTTAACCATATATAAAATAATATTTATATAATATCAAAATTTAATATTTATTAAACCGTATATTTCTTTCAAAACCATAGAAAATCCCTTAAAATATTTTATATATAGACCACGGTGCCTGTATATAATTTTCTATCCTATGGTCAAGTGATACGGATATTTATCATTTCAATCCGCAATTTAAAATAAAATTACGGTTATATATCATTTCAAACCGCAATCCCGAATAAAATAAAAATGCATAATAACTTGTAGTTTATACAATATAAAATATAGCATCCATTCATCCAAATACCAATAAACAACCATTTATTACAATCATCATCCAATTTAAACAAAACATCAATATAAAGCATATAAAATATAACAGGCATCAACAAATAGTTTATATTCAATAAAAATTAATAACTGTTCAACTGGTAGTTTATATGCAATAATAAATAAATTTAACTCGCAAATTTTATGCAATAATAAAATTAAATAACAATTAAATTTAACTAAATGTTATCTAACTGAGATGATGATTAAATATATGCCCAAACAATCATAGATAAATTTTAAATCACATCAAAATTTAATTTAACAAACATAAGAAATCTTAGAAGTTGTGAGTGGGTTAAAACACTCACCTTTTGAATTTAAATTCAATTTAAACCAAAAAAATTTACAGTCTCAGAATTCATCCAAACTAGCGTCAAAAGATCTGGAATTTCAATACGATCCTAACAAAAGAAATCACGTCCAAATCCGAGTCCGTATGAAAAAGTTATGAAAATTTGAAGATTGGAAAATTCTGATCCTTAGTCGACTTCGAGTTCAACCCGGTCCGCCGCCTCAAATACCCGATGCTTGCTCTGAGTTTTTGCCAAAACGACCCGGAGACCCGAGTCATTTTCTTTGTGACCCGAAGTAGCTCCAGGGTTTTTCCCCTTGAAACCCCAAGCGCGACCCGAAGCGCGTAAATCTCAATTTTTTTTTTGAAATTAGATTTTGGAATTTGGGAATTAGGTTTTGTCTGCCATTGGAATGAGGAGCTAAGAAGAAGATGCATTATACGTACAGACAAATGAATATTTGGGAGGCTAGGGTTTATAACAGGATATTTATAGAGAAGGTTGAAAATAGAATAGATGGATAAAACATGTGTACGCACTAACGCCAACGCGGTCCAAAAAGCCCGTTCTGACCCCGGAACGAAATTGGGTAAACTCATATATCAAAATAGGTATTTTAAAATATTTTAAACTCAATGGAAAAGGTTTCAGGTTCAAATTCCATCGTATGAAGAAGTTATGCTAAAAACAATATTTTCCAAATTGATTTCAATTGATTTCAATTGCATAAATTTCAAGGCGTTTCGAGTTCGTACGATCAAACGACAAGTCCGATCGCTACCAAACTTGAAACACTATTATAATTCACCGTTATAGATCCGATGAAACTGGTTTCGTCAAAATCCGAGTCCGTGACCAAAAAGGCAAATTTTATATTAATTAAATGAAATTAAATTAAATTAATTAAATCGAATTTTATATTTCAATTATAGAATTGAAAATCTATCACCTTTATACTTCTCAATCATTTGAAATTATTTAAACAAAATTTAAACGTCAATCTAGAGAAAATAATTTATCAATTGAATTGAAATGCCCTATCTTAAATTTTCATTATATTCAAAATTATAAATTTTATTTCCCAAAATTTCTATTAAATTGAATTTACCCATAATTATTTCATTCATAATTCCAAATAGAAGGGCGTACCATTGGATTTAAAATTATCACATAAATATTTCCCGTTTTCAACTAAAATTTTAAATTACAGTAATAATTACATATTTGAGTTCATTCGTTTGCAATAAATTCAACTATTATAATCTAAATAAATTAACTCACTATTAAAGGTTCAAATTCTATAATTCATAAATTTTACCCTCTTGATTTACTTATTAATTTGTAATTCTTTAAACAAATTCCCGTCAGTTTAAAGTAGCTTAATTCTCTCATTAAAGAATTTATTTCGATTTCTTAAAATAAACCCTCATTATAAATTGAATCCCATTTTATCCTAATAAGTTTCAAATTAAATGGATAAGTTCCAAATTCAACCTTTAACTTACACTTAAGTTTAGGTAAAATCAATTTATAACGTATTTGCCTTTTAGTTATTACTTTACATGCTTCTAGTATTAATTTCTCAATTAATCCACATTATTAAAGTAACGCTTTTAATAAATATGACCCTATGATTACTCAACATTTAATGAACGTTATTTCATTTCCCATTAGTGTAACCTTCATTTATTTTATTATCACTTATTACAAATTCTAATTCTATTAACAAATAAGCTGGTAATTTAAAATATATGTTACAAATTTTGAATTAATCACTATTCATTATTATTGACTTTAATTTAGCATCACTTACCTTGCATTAACATCGTTACTTAACAATCCCTACCCAATTGCAATTTTATATTCAAATGAATACATTTACTCTTTCCGTTATGGAATTAATTATCCATAAGGCACATCTAATTATCATTATTGATTTTATACAATTTCCATTAACTGTACATTCAATTACTATTCAATGTATATTTATTCATTAATCAATTCGATATATACGTTTGTTTCCTTCTTTTTGATTTATAACCTAGTATACATTTACCTAAATCCTATTTCAATTACATTCATTAATGGGTGTTGCATTAAAATCTAATTTATTAGCTTATATCACATTATTACCATTAATTACAACTGGCTTACCAATTTTTATTCAATACCATAAATAAATAACATATTATTCAATACTTACTCTTGTTTCTCATATTCTATTTAAAAATCAAATCGTAACATTTACATTATTTTATTGAATTGGAATTTCATTTTAAATATATATATATATATATATATATTTGTTAACTTTTAATTTCAATTGCTACATCTAATTCCTAACATTCATTTTACTATAAATTATGGAAATTATGACAAACTTAGTTAACTCAATTCACGGGTCGTTACACACTCCCCCACTCAAAACTTTTCGTCCCTGAAAAGGAAAAAGAAGGGAGAAGGAAGAATTAGACAAACAATACATCTTATTCAAAATATTAACTTATAAACACTAATTTACAAAATTTATTACTTTATATAAAATTTACCCATTTTAATCATTATATCTTTTTATACTTAAATGAATAAAGTTTGGAAAAACATTTCAAAATAATTTTCTAAGTCCCAAAAATTTCGAAAAATTTCGGCGGAGTCTCCTTTGTACGGAGAGGCTCGGGAGAAAATATAATATTAAATATAACAAAATATCACTTATAATATCCAAAATATTATATCCCAACACGGGAAAATATATATAAATAGCGTTATAAATCGTAATCCGAAACGTACCTATTTGTCGGGCAATTTACGTTTAATTTATGGAACCAAAAACAGTAGCAATTGCTTCCATAACCTGCATTTCACTTATTAAATCCAAAGGGTTAACAATTTATATAAAGTGAAATATTTAAGTGGTTTCAATCACTAACAACAAATCAATACAACAACCATCAATTTCACAAACAGCATACACACACAAATACAAACAACCATTCAATCAACAAACAAATAGTTGTTCGGTTTCAAAACTTTTAAATTGTACGGAATGAAGAATAAACCATCAAATTCATCATTTACTCAACAGTCTTAGATTAAACACAATGGATTTTTCATCCTTCCCAACAAAATTAAAGTTTCCTTACCCAACAACCATAACCCCGACAAACAACAATTTCAGCAATAGTTTTAGTCTATTCTTATTCATTCCATTTATACATTTGTTGTTTGATTCTTTTCATTCATATAACGGTTTATCTTTTTATTTTCATTGTATTTCTTCCAACTTTTATTTAGAAATTAGTTTAACCCTTTCAGTTTACAATTTCTCTTATTTATATTACATTCATTTATAATTGTATGACCTCATCTATTTACACTTTAATTACTTAAGTTTATAATCATCTATTTGTCATACTTACCTTTAATTATATTTACTTGGTAAAATTTCAATTATACTTAAGCTTATAACATTAAATTCTCATTTAATAGCAATTTCATTGAATACTTTCATTATTTCAAATTTCTACTTGTATAATATTCTATTACAATTTAAACACTTGCAACAAGGCATACAACCATAAAATCAATCATTCATTCATATCAAACAAAATAAATAGTTGTTCAGGTTTATAACTTTAAATTGTACAGAATGAAGAATAAACTACTAAGTGTACCCTTCACTCAGCAGTCTTAGGTGAAACTAAATAAATTATTCCTACATCCAAACAATATTAAAGTATCCTTGCCCAAACAACCATAAGCCAAACAGATAACAAATTCAACAATAGATCAAGTTCATTATTATTAATTTCATTCCATATATTGTTGTTTGATTTCCTCTTTATTCATCATTTATTTTTATCCATTCAACCAATTCCTTGGTTGGTAAATTTATTACTTAAGTTTTACAGTCATTTTCCTAGTATTCATCTTTTATTCTAAGGTAACTTCAACCTATTACTTAAGTTTATTATTATTTATATATAACATTTAAGTCCATAACAACTAGAACATCAATACTTACTAATTTCATTTATTCATTTTTAAATTAATTTACTTTGCATATTTATTCATTTACTTGATTTTATTTATTCATTTATTAATAATATTCATGTTCAATTTTAGTTACTTGGCATAACAGTTATACTTTAATTCTTA
Organism: Allium fistulosum; assembly: GCA_030737815.1. NCBI lineage: Eukaryota > Viridiplantae > Streptophyta > Magnoliopsida > Asparagales > Amaryllidaceae > Allium > Allium fistulosum. The sequence goes on from CM060908.1 coordinate 915,960,671, forward strand.
TTAATAAAAGCAATTTACTGAATATTTCATTACATAAGTCTACTTGTACAATTTACTATACATTTTCTTATTAAACATTTTCAACTTTTATAAATTTTTGGTAAGTTATATTTATGCTTTTAAAGACTGAAATTGAAAGTTGTACAAGTTTTCTCATTTCTTTTAATTATTTTAATGTTCAATAATTATTTCCTTTATTTTATAGGTTACAATTTCAACTTTCATTTAATACCATTTATATCCTAGCATTAAATCTCTTATTTCCTTTAGAGGTTTCAATTTATTAATTACCTACATTCCAATTCACTTCAGTAATTAGGACTATTTATTAATGGAAACTTAAGAATTAAATACCGGGTTTTATTCAAAAATCATTTTAAGATAATAGATAATATATATACTTATAATTTATATATCCATTTATATTTAAAACAATTTAAAATAAAATAATCTTGTAGTAAAACTACTACAGTGGCCTTCCCACTTTGAAACTCGAAAATGAATGTCGATGATGCGGCCGCCATCACCGAAATTATTTTCCAGCGACAAAAAAGGGGAGTACAACTTATTTCTTTGCGGAATTTCTTTTAAAACATTTCTTTCAATTTCTATTGAAATATTTATATCAGAAAATACTTCTAACGATATTATTATTATATTCCAAAATCAATTGAAAGAAATCTTTAAAAACCCTGAAACTTAAGCTCTAAATTTCCAGTTTTCATTTATTTTATTTTCAACTTAGTTTCAACTATTATTTATATTTTCATTACCTAACACCCAATCTATAGCAACCAAATATATATCTTTATAAAATATTTTTTTATATATGGAAAATATAATAGGCAAAGTTATTTCATTCACCTATATTAAAACAAATATTATGTCGGTCTGTCCTATTAAGTGTTTAGAAATCCCTATTGATGTCATAGCGTCCCATGCACCAACCAGAATTTATAAATACAAAACGGAACCGATTAACACAATATTAAAACCTTTTTATAACACTAACAAATACGCTCTCTCAGATATATACACTCAGCGACTCCCATAGGGTATTACTACCCTATTAATAAAGAGTCAGACCCCACAAAACTAAGGTTTATCGCTAAACCAAAGCTCCGATACCAACTGTAACATCCCACCTTTTTGTACGCTTAAGCAGACACACGTGCCAACTTAAACCATACAGAAGGGCGGATTGTTATGGGGTAAATAAGAAAAAGTGGAGAAATAAAAGAAACAAAATAGAATCTTGCAGCGGAACGATAAAATATAATAATCAAATAACAGTTCATGAAGCTGTTTTACAAAACATTTGATTATACTTATACAATACATATCAGAGTTACACATACCAGAGAATGATAATAAATGCAGCGGAATACAATGGTGTAGTAGAATATATAACAAATAGTAATAATAAAATCTTTGTCTTCGTCCTTCAGAAATAGGGCCAAATCCTGAAATGCTCAGGCTGACCCGAGCGAATTGAAAAGACAAAACACTCGAGTCAGAACTAAAAGATCTTATGTAAGTTAAATCAATGAAATAAATATGAGTGTAAACGGCGTCAGAGATGTTTACGGGGTTTGACATCTCCTATCCAGTGTCTAACGTGAGTGCAGTAACTTAAGAAATGTTCGGGATTCACATCTCTTAAGGATCCGTTAAACTATCTACTATGTAGTAATATTCGCTATATACAGTAGTGTCTAATCAGTAAAGTATAATCATATAGAAAATAGCATTAAGGGGATGGAGAACCTTAACGCGGTCGGATCTTAAAATCATAATCATAGTAAAGCTCGAACAAACATTAGTCGAACAAACATTTTTATCTTTTTGGTTAATTCATATATATGCATTTGAATATTACAAATTTGAATTTAAATCCAAATTTTGTAAAATTGTAAATTTGTAAATTTAGAATTGTTATTAAATTAATTTTTTATAAAGGTTATACTAATATTAACTAAAAAAGGTTTAGTTAGTTAATGATACATTATGAACACACATATACATACATACATACATATATATATATATGTTATGACTGTTATAAGAAAATATAGTTATATATAATGTAATGACCTGCCTTTTTAATTCTTAGAAGTCGACACTAATACATCCATGGTATTCATGTACCGAACATCCTAGTGCTGAAAAGATAGATTATTGGGGTAAAAAAAGAAAAGATAGAACAAAATCTCACAACATGACGACCAATATATAATATACCAATAATCTTACAAAGAAAACTGAACTTCAATATACATACTATCATCAGATTAAAACGAACCTACCATCAGCCCGGACAGTTATAACAACCTCTCCTTACAAATGCTGATAAATATAGAGAAGAATCAAATAGTAGAAGATAAAATATGAAAATATGTCTTAGAGGATCCAACTCGTCTCCTGAAGCTCCAAGTGTCCAACTAAATCTAGAAAATATGCTTGGGCTGACCCAAGCATTATAAGAATAACGCCTAAATCAGTATGGTAAACCAACATGAGAAACACAATCAAATGGATTTTGAATATTTAAAAACCTTTCAAAATTAAGGTATCATGTAAGATCACGCTGCATAAAAACACGGACGGGTTTTTACCTTAGTAGCAAGTAGCCCTTGCACCTCAAAGAACTCCATCTTCGATCCCATCATCTCGAACCAGTCTCAAACCTCTTCCAAAGTGTAGAACGCGCATATGGTTTTGGAGTGATTTTGGTTTTGAGTCATCTCATATAAGTACACTCCCTCACTTATCGGTTGCTTCAAAACCATTCGGTAGATTCAGGTAAACTCAACCTCGGTTCTTTTGGAAATAATCAGAGAATACATAAGCGCAGAGATAACCTCTTAGGATGGATTTACTTATCATTTGTCCAAGGAGAACAAAATAAGATTTTTATGCACAATATAGGTTCATCGAAGATAACTATACCATGTAATTCCCGTGTTTCTTCTAGATATTTCCGTAGTTATAATTCGCCAAGATTTGATAGTCGGTTATTTAACTATCAAATAAACAAACAACAAAACAGAGATCAAATTTCATGTGAAAACCACTAACCCTATATTAATTAATCTTTTTTTAATTAAATCTCTTTTCAATTATTTGATCCAAAATACCTTCGCGGAAGGTATTTTCACAAACCCCTTATATTCCTTTTAATTCTTTGAAAAACATTCATATACTTATCTCACTGTTATAAGTGGATTACAAAACATTATACTTTCAATACTTAAAAATATATCCATATACTTATCTCAATGGTATAAGTATATTAACAAAAACTTAAGGAAGATTTCCACATTTCCAAATCAATATTTAAAGGGGCCAAAAACATATATCATTTAAAACATTACTTACTCTAAACCTAAACCACTTTTTCCTTTAGTGTTAACTATAGAAAGAATGCCTCCATACTTAAGAAGGATTATTTATCAAAGTTAAACCTCATCCTTTTACAAAATTCCCCTTCCTATAAACTCATTCCATATTTACAAATCCTTTTATAAATTGCCAAATTAATTCATAAACCTTCTTTTACAAATCTCTAAAATTATATGTAAAATTCCTTTCTATTTATAAAACTCTTTTCTATTACCAAAAAATCCTTTATAGAAATCTTTTATTAAATCCATTATAAAAATCCTTTTAATCATTTTCATAAATATTATATAACTAACACAATCTTCTTTGTTATCAAAAAATCACTTATAAATCCATTCTTTTATTTATAAATGATTATTTATCGATCCCTCTTTTCTTTATAAAATATCACTAATAAATCTCCTTTACAAAATATCATTTATTAAGTTAAATTCATTATATAAAACAATTATTATTTATAAACACCTTTTTAAATTAATTAATAACCTTTAAACAAGTTAAATAAATAATTAATAAACTTTAAAAATTAATAATATAATTAAATATCTCTTAACAACATTAATAATACAATTAAATAACTTTAAACAACATTAATAATATAAGTAAATAACTTTAAACAACATTAATAATATAATTAAATAGCTTAAACAATATTAAATAATATGATTAAATAATTTAATTTAAAACATAATTAATAAAATAATTAATTGACTAACTTCAAAACATCATTTATAATTACACAAACACTTAACCTCAAATTGTTATAAAATTTAAGTTAATTTAAATCCATAACATTTCAAATTGGGAAAGAGGCCTAATGACCATCATGGTACTTAAATAAGCTACAATTTAATTTAACTTTCCAAGTCATATCATTGGTATTTACATAAGCAAGCATATATGTAAATAAAATGAACAATTAGCAATTAATAGCCGATACATTACTTATCCAATATTAATTAATGCACATATTAATTAACTGTCTTATGAATAATTGTCCAAATTAACATAATAGCAGAATGGAGATTTATTATGCTAAACTGATGTCATCAATAATCTATTCAATTTAATTATAGAAGAATGGTGTCTTATTCTACTAAATAGATATCCAAAATAATCTAAGTAAATTAATTTAAAAGAATGATATTTTATTTGGCAAAATAAATATCACCAATGAAGTATAATTAATTTAACCATGTTATTATTTAAAATAGCATAATTGTATTTAATTAGTAGTATTTTATCATTAAATTATACTACATTAAATCTAACAACTATTTATACCATAGTGTTATACTAGTTCATATGAATCTAATGTAAAAATCAACGGGTCAAACGGGTGTAAAATGAAGGAGATATCACATTTTAAGGTTAATGACCTGGTTTATATAATTTAACAAACAAAATCAAATATTTTTCTCACCCAAAAGCATCGGCCCAAGGCCTAACTCCACTCAAACCCTATACACACTACTCCTTCCAAAAAATTCAATTCACAAATTCAAACAAATTTGTCTGTACCCAAAACTGTGCACGAACGTGCATGTGCACACCCAACCTCCTCCACAACCAACTATCTAAGGCCACCAACAAATCCACCTTGTCGGGCTCGTTACAACCGCTCCCACGCCATCACCTCTGACCAACCCCATCAAAATTCGATCACCTCACCTAAACTTTGAATCGCATCAAGGAAATAAACCCACTTCGATCAATGCTTCAACGCCCTTGCTACATCCCACCTAGACTCAAGCCACCACTGTCGTTAGCTCCACCACCCTCTGTCTCACCTCCAGCCGAGCCCATGTCAAGCTTGATGCCCTCTACAACCACCACGATGTCAATTTCCAAGCCTAAAACGATCAACAACCAAAACTCTAAACCTATCTCTACCATGGTGTTAATACCTCAGTTATTGATTTTGATGATAACAACCTTGATAACAATAAAACATTCATATAAAAAATGCGTACTAATGTTTTGCAAACTTATATAATATATAGTGCAGGATATTATACAAGATTGAATTGAAGACTGTACAGTATAAAAAGAACTCAAAGAATGGACATGAAGACTCATGAGTATAAAGACCAAGACATGAAGATCTCAAGACTATAGTATAGTGTATAGAGTCATTGAATATTGTTAAAGTCCCAGGTAGTGGTCTTTGATCTCTATTTTCCATTTTCTAAATTCTTTATCTTTAAAATAAAATATATTTAAAAATATTTAATAAAAGTTTTTTAAAGTTCAAAATGTTTATAGACTATGTTTAAACTATTTTACAAAGTATCAAATTATTTTACATAGTATAGGATTTTCAAAACATTTTAAAATAAACAAGTTTTCAAATTACACTAGCATATGTCGACATATAGGTAGATGATATGTCGACATACGTGCCCTAATTTTGAAACTCAAATTTTGAAATGAAGTGTCTATTCGTCGTAACTCTTTACGAATGAACATGTCAGTTTATTCTCTATATATAAGGGGTTTTCAAACGAATTTTTAACAACCCCTTTCTTATTATCTTCTCTCCTCTTACTTTGCCAAAATTTCTAGCGAAAAACTTTTTCAAATCTTCTCTATTTCGACCATAATCAATTCAATCTTTATTGTATTGATTCTCTACTATTTACTTTTAGATTTCAATCATCTCTCTCTCTCACTTTCAATGATGAACAACATTTGAAAACCTGAGAATAAGTGGTTTGGAACTGGAATTGCAACTAGATGCTTTAACTGTGTTGAACCCAGTCATTTTCAAAGAGATTGCTCGCATCCGAATAAATCAAAGATCAGCAAATGATTCATCCAGAAAAAGAAAAAGGGATTATACAGCAACTTTGGATGACTCAAACACTTCCTCTAGCGACAATGAACCAAATACTAAGAATGTGAATATGTGTTTCACGGCAACTTGTGAGAACTGATCAACAAAAAGCACCAAAGATGGTACCTTTTATTTAATATTTATTTTATTTTTTTGGTTGATTTTGCTTTTTAGAAATAACATATAGATTAATAATAGTATTGGATGAATATAAGTATATAAGTACATATTGTTAGGAACTAGAGATAGTGGTTTTGATGACAACAACTTTTGTAACTTATTTTATTATAACTTATATACTAACACTATTGTCTAGATATATATGAATGTTATTATGCAGGATATATATAAGGTAGGTACTGATTATTGAAGACTGTACATTATAAAGATCAAGTTTGAAGACTCATGAGTATCAAGATCAAGATTTTAAGATAAGTGTCTAGTTTATTGTTAAAACTTCATAATAGCACGGAAATCTTCATTCCATATTTCATTTGGGATGGAACCCATTTCTATCTTCTTAGTGGCTTACAAACCCACAACAAGTAGCTTACAAACCTACGACAAGTGGCTTACCAACCCACGAACATCCTGGTTTTGTACAAGTTCTCGAGTCCTGATGTGATGAGATATTCTACAGGAAGAAGCTTGCAAAACTACTTCAAAATGGTTTTTCAAAATGATTTTCAAAACTGCTTTTCAAATGTTTTAGCCTTAAAATATTCTTTGTCTTTGTTTTTAAATAAACTTTTGTTTTAAACTTCGTTTGTTTTTAAAACTATCTTATGATTTTTAAATATTCTTTTATAATATATATATATACTTGAGATTTAAAATCAAATTTATATATACATTCTAAAAATATATTTGTATACTCTTCTTTATTTCAAAACATTGGAAAATTAGTTTATTTTACTCCAGAATCATATCATCTTGTTTTCCTTTCAATATCATTTTCAAAAAAAAATTTACATTGTTTTTAACTAAGGGATGTTGACATCATGGGATACCCCATGTCGACATGGTGGCCGTTAAATTCAAAAGTTTCAATTTTCAAAAGAAGTGTCTATTCGTTTAAATCTCTTCACGAATGGTTATGACCGTTACTGGTCTATAAATAGCCTTCACAAACGAATTTTTTAACTAACTAATTTCATATTTTCTTCACTCCTTCTCTACAAATCCATATTCTAAAATTTTCATATTTTTAAGATCGTGCCAAAATTCTACCGAATTATCAAGTGAATCAAATTAGAATCTCATTCTTGTTTGATTCTCTGCCCTCTCTCAAAGATCAAAGTGCTATTCAGAGTTATAGGATCAATTTGTAATCAAAAGTCTATCGATTCTCTCTATAAGGCGTGGTTGTGCCTGGAAATCAATTGGGTAATCTTGTGGCCTGTAAATCAAGAGAGTTTGCCCCGGACTTGTGAGATAGGAGGGTACCTCAAGGCGTTTAGAAACTGAGGATTGTAATCTCGACTTTGGTATAATAAAAATCTGTATGAGGTGTTCTGCCTTGGTACATGACTGGATGTAGGGTAACTCCGAACCAGTATAAAATCCGGTGTGTTCTTTCCTTTTACTGCTTTTTATTTACTTTATGCATCTGTGTTTGATTCCGTGATTGTTCTGTGATTAAGTTCTGCATTTGTTTGTGTCATAATTTTAATTTAGTCCATATAAGTCAAAGAATCCATTAAACACTATTCACCCCCTTCTAGTGTTAAATTAGCCTTAAGATCCTTAATCCGCACTCCCTTTCACATATATATGGGAATATATTATCTTAGTTTTATTTTTGGAAATTTCGGGCTATATGTCGACATACCCCCATGTCATATGTCGACATACATGCTAGAAAACCAAAATTTGAAATTTCAATTCAAAATTCAAATTTCAAACTTCCCTCTCTTTTTGCACTTACTCCCATGTTCTAAAAAGGCACCTTTTTGACCAGAGAACATGATTCTTCACTCTCTATTAATTTAATCTATCTCTACCATTCATTCACTCACTTTATTTCAAAATTTAAACATCTCCTCATTATCTTATCTCCTCAAAAACCCAAAAATTATTTCCTCTCGTCAAAATCCTAAAACCATATGGCTCTCTAAGGAAACTAAAAGCTTTCTCTTTAATGAGTACGATGCCAATGAAGCCTATATGGAGTATACTACTTCCAGAAAAGTTTCTCGCGGAAGATTTGCTAAATTTGAAGATTTTTCCTCTTATGGTTTATATGATCTTTGTTTTGAAAATGAAATTCATGGTTTAACTGAATCTTCTCAAATTGATCTTGTTTGTTATCTTTATTTAGTCAAAAAAATTTATGCGAATTTAAATGGAAAATTTTATCAAAGAAAAGAAGGTCAAGTTTTGAGTAATGTTAATGGTACTCTAATTGTTTTGAATTGTGAACGTTTAGGTAATATTCTTGGCTGTAACTCTAGTGGAATTGACCTCTCCACTTTTCAAATTAATGAACAAAATCAGGAAGTTTTTCACGATATTTTTGAAAGTGATGAAGAATTTGAATTTAAACACAGGAATCTTCGACCAAAATCGGAACTTACGAGTCTCATTTAAAACAAAGTACCACTCTGAGGACGGGTAATTATAATAACCCTAAAGTTTTTAAATCTTTTTTCGCTATTTATTGTCATTACAACATCAATTGGGCACAAGTCATTTTAGATGACTTTGTTCAAAAGAACATTTCTTGATATGCGAACACACTCTTTCATGGTGTATATCTTTCTAGAATTTTCTTATATTTTGATGTCGATGTAAGAGAAGAAAAATCCATTCCTCGAAAAGTTCTCAACAAAGCCAACATCTCTCTTATGCATATTCCACCATTTTTTGAACCATACGAGACTCTTCACGAAAAAGAGCAAAGGTTAGCATGGGAAGAAGAATAAGAAATTTAACAAGAAAAGGAAGAAGAAGGGGATGAGATGGAAGTGGAAGAAGAAGAGGAGGAGGAAGAAGAAATGGTTTCTTCCTTTGAAAGTTTCGAAAAACCATCCCAACCTACCAACAAAGAGATACTACTGAACCAAAAGAAGCTTAAGCATTCATTTAGTAAATAGTTTACTTCTTTTTCCAAACAAGTGGATAAATACTTTGGAAAGATCATTCGCAAGCTTGGTGGCTCTTCATCATCACAATATACATCTTTCTAAGCATATGTAATTGTTTCCTTATTATATCTAGCTTTGTATTGTGTGCATTTTAGTTTAAATTCAAGGTATTTATATGTATTTTCTTTTATCAATCGTTGAAATCGATGTACCCTTTTATTCTAAGTAATGAAATATTTTTTTATTGTCTTATGTTGTTTATTAGTCTCTAGAAGTTATAAATATATAATGGTATAATATAAAAACAAAAATTATAGTAAATACTCTCATTTTTAAAATTTATGTATGTATGTCGACATACGTATTACCTATATGTCGACATATAACAGGCAAAAAGCAAATTTTTTAACTTTCAAAATATAAAAAACCACCATCCATCCATCCATTCCAAACGGTTTTCTACTCTTATGTAAGCCTATTTCTTCTAGAAAACTCACTCATCATTTTATTCTATACTCTCCTTTTATTCAAAAATATATTTTTACAAATATGTCTTCTCCATATAAAAAATTAGGTGAAAATCTTGAACAAACTCTTCAATCTTTCAAGGATATTCTGTAACGACCTAGAATTTTAGTCACTGGGACTTAGGATATTTAATTGATTTTAAATCTTGAAAAGTTGATTTTATAGGTTAAATAAATTGAATTTCAAATATAGCGATTATTGGATAATCTAATTGTTGAATTTAATAATTAAAATTATTTAAATAATTCAGTTTTGGATTTTAAGTTAGATAAAAAAGATTTCAAAGTTTATTTAAAATTCGATTAATAAGAATAAAGATAATAAAACTTTTAATGCAAATTTAAAAGTGATTAATTTGGTTTTTAAAATAATTTGTTTTAATTAACGTGTAAAAATAGCCTTCCGGGGCACTGTCTCGGATTTCGACGAAACCAGTGGCATTGGATCTATAATAGTGAGTTATTGTATGCTGACGATTTTCGTAGCAATCGAACGTATCATTTGGTCATGCGAAATCGAAATGCGTATAAATTAATTTCAGAATTTTATATAAATAGTTGGGTTTGAAAAGCTATCTTCTGCATACGATCGAATTAGGTCTCGAGACTAGTTCCATTGTGTTCGAAATAGGGATATTACATATAGAATACAAGGCGGCACGTCTCGATAGGAGTTCGAGATTTCGGCCGTTTTGTAGCTTGATATTTTTAAGTAAAATAATGTAAATACCTACTTTTAACCCATACCCACACCATTTCCCTCCACTATTCAAACCATACTCCCCATGTCCTCATAGCCATATCCACATGTCATGTATACCATCCCTTCATTCCCTTATAAAAATATCTCTAGCGAACTAATTTAAAGGGCTCCCTCTTAAAAAATAAAAATAAAATAAAAATCAAAGCAAATCCTTATCTAAAATTCATGAAATTGGATTCGTTGGAATCGGGTGATTGAGAGCTTCATTCTAGCATGTTTTTGGATGAGTGTGTCACTTTTTGGATGGAGGCCGAGGTGAGGAAGCAAGCTAGGGTTGAGGTTTCCATTCGAAGTAGGCGAAGATTTGTAATTTGGAGCTTAGAATTGGTTTTGGCATGTCGAATAGCACCTCTAGCCGGAGTTTGGTGTCGTACGGTGGCTTTTGGTGGTTCGCGACCTGGTGCATGCGGGAGGCATGTTGTTCATGTTGCATTTTGGAAGGGAGGCGCATTCATTGATTTGAGGTGCTGGGTTGGTCGAGATCGAGGAGGGGGAGCCGATGGCGCTGTCCTTTCATCAATCGACTAAGCGGAGCTCCATGTCAGTGGAAGTGTGTGCACAGCCATGTCTAGTTCATGTACAAGAGATGTTATTTAGGAAGGAAGGGGAAGAAAAGGGATTATTATTTTAAATGGGTAATTAAAAAATTAATGTATGTAAATAGAAATTGATTTTATAAATTAATTCTGTAACTTAAAATTTGTATAACTTCTTCATAGGAGATCCAATCGAAGCATGGATTTTTGAGTTGCGCTTGTAATGGAGAAAGCTTCGTAACGGAACTGGTTTGGACGAATTTGAAGACATCTGAAATTTAGGTTAAAATCGGACGTTGTTTGATTTAAGTACCAAACCGGAACGCCTCTATGGCAGTAGAAAATTTCGGAGAGTTAAACTTACCTTTTTGGTTAACTAGTATGATATATAGTTAATAAAAATCATTGAATGATTGTTTGGATGAATTACTATATTTATACAGTTGGTTTGGATATATTCCCACCCATGGAGCAGTTGAAACCCTATTATGTTCCCATGTAAGAGCAGATGACCCTTTGTATACGAATCCCACCTCGAAGCGGTTGATTTATATTTATGGTTAAATAGCGTTTGTGATGTAGGGGAAACACGTCGGAAGGATCCAACAGGATTCCTCACAAATATTGATTTTATTTACATATATATATATATGTGCTAATATATACAAGATGTGATGCAGAGAAACAGGTTGAAGGGATCCAATGGGATGTCTCGCTATTGTTGAATTGGTTTCAATAATATTTTGATTATACGAATTATTGAATAATTAACCTGATTTGTTGGAAATATGGTTATGACATCATTATATGTTAAAAACTAAAGACCTGTAGTGATAAAAAATCAATATTGACAATGGTTAAGTGTTGGGTGGCTATTGGCCTTAAATTAGTATTTTGAAATACTATAAATTCCTAGTTGTGTTGGAATTGGTTTTTGGAGACAGGGAAATGATTTTAAATCCGAAAATTGGGTTTTCGGAAATATTTTATTAAAGATTTAATTTTCTATGTTGTTCAACCTATTTTTCTATCTTCTTCTAAGATATGTATTATATTAATATTGTTTTAAAGTTATTAAATTATATTAATATTGTTTTAAAATTATTTAATTATTGTAATATTATTTTAAGGTTATTTAATTATATTAGTACTATTTTAAGGTTATTTAATTATATTAGTAAAATATTTTGGAAGAATTTATCAAAATGTTAATATTTTGAAAGGTTGATTATTTCAAGAATAATTATGGTTTGAAATTAATAGTAAGGATTATTAATAAGGTTTGAAAATAAATAAATTATTATTATTTATAAAAATGGTAAAGATTAATCATTATTGTTTCTTTAACAATATTTTGAAATTATTAATTATTATTTTTAAAATGTTTTAAAGTTAATAATTTTCATTTATTTATAATGTTTATTGTTAATAATTATTACTATATAATGGTGTTTTGAGGTAAAAAGATTTTTAATTATTTATAAATGTTTTTCGAGACCCATGAATAGAGTTGAAAGACTTCGATTTTGTAAAGGAGTTTATAAAATAGTTAAAAGACTTAAGTGAAGGTTATTTACAAGGTGAAAGAGTTTATAAATGGTTAGATATTTATAAATGAATTTCAGAAATGAGTTATAGATTTATACAAGGAGTTTTATAAATGGTTTTATGGATTTATAAAGGCTTTATAAATGGTTTTTTAAATGTACAACGAATTTATAAGTGATTTGATTTTTATAAAGGGATTATAAATGGTTTTAGAGAATTGTTAGGAATTTATAAATGATTCGAGAATCGAATAAAAAGATAATCTTTCCAAATTTTATAAATATACTTATATCGTAGGGATAAGTATATGAGTGCATTTTTAAGATGTGAGGCGTAACGTGTGTGAATATACTTATACCATAGGGATAAGTATATGAATATTTTCTAAGTATTGAAATATAGAGATGTGCTGATATACCTTTGTAAAAGTTTTTTTATACAAGTAATTTATAAAGTGCTTTTTATTAAAAGGAGGCTAATGGTTGCTTATGCGCTTAACCGAAGTTGTTTTCCCCTATGAAATAAATCTTTGTTTGAATGCGTGTTTGTTGATAGTTAAATAACCGACTATCAAATCTTGGCCTAAATATGCAATTCTTCTTAATTTTGGTGGTACAAAAGTATTCCCTACCTAACACCGAAGGATTTTAACTTGGGAAATATCTAGGAGAAACACGGGAATTATATGATATAGTTATCGTCATTGGTTCTATACTATACGTATAAACTCATTACGTTCTTCTAGGATAAATGATGAGGAGATCCGTCCACTTAAACGGTTAGGGGCGATTCCTGCTCTTGTGTGTTATCTAATTATTTCCTAAAGAATCGGAATTGAGCATTCCAGAAAATCGATGATTGGTTTTTGGAGTGCCAGGGAAGCAGAAGAGTGTACTCGTAAGAGATGACTCGAAAACCGCAACCACTCCGAAACCATATATGGTTCTATGGAGGAGCTTCATGACATATATTGAAATGTTGGAATCCATGCGTGGTTCCGAGACCCGTTGGGGTATGGGAATCCATGTGGGATTCCATAACCTATTTGGTGGTAGTGCGTGAGTTGGAGCGCCGGACGTAGCCTCTGAAAGTATACGTGCAGTACTAAGGATCGTGTAATATGGTATATAAATGCGGAAACTGATAATAGCAGTAAAATAAAAATTAAAGTAAGCACACCAGGAATTTTTATACTGGTTCGAACTTCTCGTTCTATGTCCAGTCCTAGAATACCCTCTGGATTTAAACTAAACCCCTCACTTAACCTGGAGGAATAGGTATACGACACCTGAGCAGCCGAACAGGAATTTTTCCACCTCAACAGCCGAAGAGGACTTCAACTTAATACAAATAATTTGTTGATGAATGTGTTCTGAATAATACTGATTGTCTTTTGATAGTACAGCTTTCCTATAATCAAATCCTCAAGAGTATATATGTGTGTGAAGATTTAGAAGGAAGATAATCACGTAGAATCGAAGTATATGAATTAATTCAAGGATTCTAGTGATATTGAATGAGAATGAATGCTTTTTATTTGCAGAGAATAATAGAGAATAGATTTCAGAATTATAAACAAGAATTAGTTGTTGTAGAAGTGAATTGAACATGTTTATATAGTTGTAGAATAGTTACAATCTTTCATGAAGAGTTTCAATCAAAAGTTGTGTTCGTATCTCTTGGATTGAAGGAGATTCCTCTTCATGAACGATCGCAACTCTTCAGAAAACTAGCCGTTATTCTCAGGTCGGTTGGCCGAGAAAACTGGCCGGTCAGTTGAGTTTTAAAAATGTACACAGAACAGTGCATATCTGTGCATTGACACAGAGTCGGTCGACCGAAGTTCCTGGTCGGTCGGCCGACCTGCTGTCAATTGCACAATGCACACTTTTTCATGTATAAATTAATGTATAATAATATGTGTGTGTATGACTACTTGAGGAATGATTTTAACAATATTCTAAGACTCAATACAATAAAATATTCATACTAATCTCTGGATTGTAGTCTTGTCTCTTTTGTAGTGCACAATATACGCTTATTCTCTTTTTGTCGCTTTCGTATAGTATTCTCGTCGTATGATCTCTGAAGCTTGTGTCATGAATCAAAACTCATGAATCAACATTCTCCCCCTTTTTGATTGATGACAATACTTATGTGACGAAGTAGTATATATTATAACTCTCCCCCTGAATATATGGCGATTTTTCTGCAAAATTTTTTTAGCTTTCATATATTTCTCCCCCTTTGTCATCGACAAAAGGAATACTTATTAGATGTAATATGAAAAAAAAATATGGAACATGTAACACAAGTAAGAAAACATCGAGTTTAAATATTACATACTCAAAACAAATAGGAATATTAATGATGTTTACTTACTATAGAACATCTAAAAATAGACATATTGTTCATAAAGAAAAAAACATAGTACTTAAAATAATGAAATAGCAAGTTGTAAAACAATATGATCACTCCTCACCATCATCAGAATCCCAAAATTCTGGACGAATATTTTCTTCTGAAGGAGCATGTTCCTTACCACGTCTTTGAGCATTAGAAGTGTGAGTTCCCGATGTACCGGAACTTGTATTCTCCAAAGTGGACCAAGAGAAGTTTGGCGCTGGCCTTTTTCTGGGAGCAAGATGAGAGGCACCGGCTTCGAAAGTACATGATAATGCATCCCATAAATTCACGAAGAAGCCCTTGATTTTCTTGAAACGACCATCAATTTTTCGTCGGCCGGCATCCAAGGCTAGTTGATTTTGAGTCAAAATATCAATGGCCGCCTCCGTACTAATTCCGGGAGTTGGTCTTTGAATTGAATGTTGGCGAGTTAGACGTTCCGTAGCATGAATTGATGGTTGCGGTGTGGAAAAGCTACGGCGTAGTTGTTCTCGAGGAGTAGTACGCCATTGGTTAAATGTTATAAATCTAGGAGGTGCATCAGGCAACTTCATTAGTTTTATGGTCCTTGAATCAAAAGAACGAACTTTGGAGGTTTTGGATTCCGGAGCATTGATGACGAAGCTATTGATCAATCTCATTATGTATTCTCCATAATAAATATGGAGCATCTTTCCTTGGTTAAAAGAGAGAAATTCATCCATAAGAAGTTGTGCCCAATTTACTCGTACATTCCCGCAAATAGCATACAATGCTTTGAAGTTTTTGGGATATACTAAGTGATATGAACCGCCTCTAGGAACTATAGATTTCATCATGAATCGATGAAAGAGTCGGGCTTTAGGTCGAAGGGATGATGTTTGTCTTAAATCAGTAGCGTCATCTTCAAAAAATAGATGGCTTATCCGGTCACGGCTTGATATATTACAATCTACATCGCATAACGAAATTCCACCCGGTCGTGTATGCAAAATGTGATTAATTCGATCAATGGAAAGAAAAATTGAAGTGCCACAAACCGATGTCCAAACACAATTGTCAGTGTTTCTCGGTGGATTGACAAGGTTAAGGTTTGCTAGAAATAACTTGACCATAATATTATTGATTTTCAAATTATTTTTCCTATGGTCAAGGAATGTATCAAGTCCACTCTCAATAGCTACATTTTCAATACCGTAGGGAGCGAAATCAAGGTAACTTACAAATGATTCTTCAAATATTTTGGCATCTTGAAGTTGTATCCATCTTTGAAGTGCTACATCATTGACAAACCATGAGGCGATTTGAGTATCTACTGGAGTTGATGAAGATGTAACATCGGTAGTCTTTGTTCTCTTCTTAGGAGCCATTGTTTTGGGGAAAAGTAAAAAAAATTTGAGAAAATTTTAATGGGGGCTAGGGTAAAAACCAAAATTGGGAAAGTAAAAGTGAAGAGATAGGTTGAAAAGGTGAATGGATGGGTTACAAATATGAAGTAAAAAACAGCAGAAAACACGTTTGGTCGACCGAATTTCTGGTTCGGCTGACCGACTGGGTTATCCGAGAACAAGTGGAACTTTCGAGATGGGTTTGGCTGACCGACTCAGGCCTTCGGTCGACCGACCCTGTCAAAAATGCACATTTTTGCTGTTTTTCTTAAAAAAAGTTATATAAATATAAATTTTATTATTGTTGCACTATATTAATACAACTTATTGAAAACAAGCAACATATAAATATATATATATAAATTATTTAGCCACCGTTCTTAAAATCTATGTTCCCAAGAGTTTGGAGATGGAACATCTTCTATAGGTGACCATTTTGGAGCTATTGGAGATTGAGCAGGATTCGAAGAGGATGAAGGTCTATAAGCGGGTTCAGCAATGTCATCCTTCTTTGATGAACAAACTTTCATGACCATCTTTTCTAGAAAACTTAAACGTCTTGCCGTAACTTTTTGTTCATAGTAAAGTTCCCGCTGCATATCCATTTGTTGTTGTTGATAGTGGTGTATCTCATCAATTTTCTGTTTAGTTAATGGGGATATTACCATTGCATTCTTGCCATTTTTCTTTTCCGGTGTATAGCCTGTATGGGAGTTTTCCCATGGTTTCCATCCATGTCGGGGGTCTTTATCCAGAGAAGGAGAGAATTTAAGGACACGATTAGGCATGGGAAAGATAGGATAGGTTCCGTTTTCAGGAATGCGGTCGGAACCATCATCGTCCAGAGATGTATACGATAGACGAGAGTTTTCGTAATTATAGAAGTCATTGTTTGAAGACATTTTCAAGTTTTGATTTTAAAAATTTCTTAGTATATGTTTTGAAAAATAAGCATAGTATATATAAGCATTTGTTTGCTGAAAAATGAGTGGATAGGAACTAGTTTTAATTATAATCACAGAAGTTTAATAATAAAGCCGTTTGTAAATGTATGATTTATAAGTTTAGAATTAAAAATAGATTTTCTGAAACCAAAATAAATAAAACAAACTCTAAAGAAGACTGAGACAAGAAACACCCATAGCTCAAGTGGCTATAACACAACATCTAACAAGCAAGTCAGAGGTCATGAGTTCGAGTCCCACTTTGGTTATAAATAAAACAATTTTTTGCAATATTTTTGCATATTTTTTATTTATAAATCTTTGAAAGACATTATTCCTAAGTCACGTCTAAGTTTTATAAAAATATTTTCATTTAGCGGTTTAGTAAAAATGTCAGCAATTTGATTTTCAGTATTAATAAATTCTAAATTTATTAATCCTTTTTCCAAACAATCACGAAGAAAGTGATGACGAATATCGATGTGTTTTGTTCGTGAGTGATTGACTGGATTTTTAGAAAGATTTATTGCACTAGTATTATCACAATAAATTATAGATTTTTCAAGAAAACAATTAAAATCCTGTAGTGTTTGTTGCATGTATACGACTTGTGCACATGCCAAAGCAGCAGATATATATTCTGCTTCACACGTCGATAAGGAAACACAGTTTTGTTTCTTACCGAACCAAGAGACTAAGGAACGTCCAATGAAATGACACGTTCCGCTCGTACTTTTTCGATCCGTCCGACTACTTCCAAAATCAGCATCGCTATAGGAGACTAATTCAAAAGGACATTCTTTCGGATAAAATAGTCCGAAATCTTTGGTTTTAGTTAGATAACGAATAATACGTTTAACTGCTCGCATACGTGATTCTTTGGGATTTGCTTGAAATCGAGCACATAAACAAACACTCATCATTATATCGAGTCGATTCGCTGTTAAATATAGTAAAGATCCAATCATACTACGATATAGTTTATGATCAAACACTTTTGCCTTCCTCGTCTCTATCGATATGAATCGTTGTGCTCATAGGAGTTGGTTTGGCAGCAGTATTTCCAAACCGAATCGTTTAATTAAATTATAACAATATTTTTCTTGATTAATAAAAATTCCATTTTCAATTTGTTTAATTTGTAATCCAAGAAAATATGACAATTCTCCCATATGAGACATTTCAAATTCATTTGTCATTATAGTCGAAAATTCCTGACATAGCTTTTCATTTGTCGAGCCAAAAATAATATCATCAACATATATTTGAATTATTAAAATATCTTTCTTAGTTTTCTTAATAAAAAGCGTTTGATCTACTTTACCAATTTCAAAACCAGATTCTAATAAATAGCTTTTAAGACGATCATACCAAGCACGTGGTGCTTGTTTTAAACCGTATAACGCCTTTTTGAGTTTATAAACATGATCCGGAAATTTTTCATGATTAAAAAGTGGTGGTTGTTCAACAAAAACATTTTCTTTTATATAACCATTTAAAAAAGCACTTTTAACATCCATTTGATAAAGTTTAAAATTATGAAAACACGTGAAAGCCAATAAGATTCGTATTGCTTCAAGTCGGGCGACTGGAGCAAACGTTTCTTCGTAATCAATTCCCTCTTCTTGATTATATCCTTGTGCAACTAATCTAGCTTTATTCCTAGTTATATTTCCTAGTTCATCTGCTTTATTTTTGAAAACCCATTTAGTACCAATGACTGATTGATCACTAGGTCTAGGAACGAGTTCCCAAACTTCGTTTCGTTCGAATTGATTTAGTTCTTCTTGCATGGCAAGAATCCAGTAGTCATCAGTTGATGCTTCTTTTATATTTTTAGGTTCTATATTAGAGAGAAAAGCTACATGTCCAACTTGATTTAATTGATGTCTGGTTTTAACATTCGTATTAACTTCTCCGATTATATTTTGCATAGGATGATCTCGTAAAATTCTAGGTGGAGATTTTATTATATTAGGAGTAATATTCTTATTTTCAGTAATATCATGATCATTATCGAAATTTTTATTAATATTACTATTTTCATTCTGAGTAGTTTCATCATCAGAATCAATAGTAATATTTGGATTTATATTTTTAAAATTTTCGTCAAATGAAACATGTAAACTTTCTTCAATAATTTGAGTTCTTTTATTATAAATTCGATAAGCCTTGCTTCGTTCCGAATATCCAACGAATATTCCTTCATCGGATTTTGGATCGAATTTGCCTAGCTGATCTTTAGTATTCAAAATAAAACATTTAGAACCAAAAACTTTAAGATATGAAATATTAGGTTTTCTTCCATTTAGAAGTTCATATGGAGTATTCTTAGTTAATGGTCGAATAGAAACACGATTCAACACATAACAAGCAGTAGCTACAGCTTCTGCCCAAAAGTGTTTTGATAAAGTGGTTCCATTTAATAAAGTTCTCGCACATTCTTGTAACGTTCTATTTTTCCTTTCTACAACTCCATTTTGTTGTGGTGTTCTAGGAAACGAAAAATTATGGTTAATACCTTTCTTGTTACAAAATTGTTCAAAAGCTTCATTTTCAAATTCTCCTCCATGATCACTTTTGATATTTTTGATTTTCAAACTTTTAATATTTTAAATTCTTTTAACAAAAACTTTAAAATTATCGAAAGTATCACTTTTATTTTTCAAAAAGAAAATCCAAGTGTATCTAGAAAAATCATCTACGATAACAAACACATATCTATTATAATTAATAGACTGGACTTGAGTTGGACCAAAAAGATCCATGTGTAAAAGTTCAAGTGGCTGTTCTGTAGATATTACCTTTTTAGATTTAAAAAAAGATTTTGTTAATTTTCCTAATTTACATGCATCACAAAATATATTAGTTTTGAATTTTATATTGGGTAATCCTTTAACTAATTTATTTTTAGCTAATTTGTTGATGGTATTAAAATTAACATGACAAAATCTTTTGTGCCAAAGACAAGAATCGTTTTCTTTAGCTACTAAACACAAATTTGAATCATTATTAACATTCATATTTAAGATATAAATGTTTTTATCTCTTATTCCTTCGAAAATAGTGTTATGATTTTTATCGAAAATATTACATTTATTT
This sequence comes from Allium fistulosum, assembly GCA_030737815.1. NCBI lineage: Eukaryota > Viridiplantae > Streptophyta > Magnoliopsida > Asparagales > Amaryllidaceae > Allium > Allium fistulosum. Next base: position 915,981,188 of record CM060908.1, read on the forward strand.
TTTGAAAAAGTTATATTAAAACCTTTATCACATAGCTGACTAATACTCAATAAATTGTGTTTTAAATTTTTAACTAATAAAACATCAGTAATGAGAGGTAAATTAGAGGTACCGTTGCTACTGACATCGCCTTTGCCGATGATATATCCTTTCGAGTTATCTCCAAAGGTGACTGCTCCTCCATTTGAGTATATAATGTTTGACAACATTTCTTTGTTTCCAGTCATGTGTTTTGAGCAACCGCTATCTAAAATCCATTTTCCTCTCTTCTTATGAGGTACCTGCAAAAATTTATAAAAAGTTGGTACCCATTTCTTTTTAGGGTCCTAAGAGTTAGATCTTAGGAAGCCAAACCCATACGGGTTCAGAATTCCCTTTATAAACATAATTCTTGTTGTTATGAACAGTTTCCATAAACATTTTGATATGTTTATTCCTTATCAAAATATTATTTGATTTTGGAATCCATATCTTGATGGTTTTAGTGTTTGGGTAAACTATTTTCTTAATATCCTTCTTAATATTATTATTAATCCTACTTTTAGCAAAATTATTTTGTTTCTTAAATCCTAGTCCAGATTTATTGTTAGAGGATTGAGAATTTTCAAGTATTCTAGAAAGATTCTCTCTTCCTTTATTGAAATTAGATACATTTTTAGAGATATCATCAAATTTTATTTTAAGACTAGATTTTTCTAACTCTAAATCCTTAATTTTAGAGTTTAAACTATTATTTTCAAAAAATAAAACATCATTTTTATTTTTCTGAATTTCTAGTTCTTCAGATATTGAAGAAATTTGAGAAGATAAGTTAGAATTCAATTGTTGAGAAATTTCAAGTTCTTCTTCTAATATTTTCTTCTCATCCTTCAGCATATCTACTTCTAAGATAGTCCTATCTAACTTTCTTTGCAACTCCTTATTTTTCTTTTTAAGTTGCTTTGCTAAGTCTACTAATTCAGAATTAATTTCAATTAAATCTTCAAAAGTAAGATCACTTACATCGTCTAACGAAGCCATGAAGCATACATTTGCTTGTTCATTTTCATTATCACTTTCGCTCTCTGATGAGGATGATGAGTCAGTGTCGTCCCAAGTGACTGAAAAAGCTCTTCGTTTGGTTCTGTCCTGCTGAAGTTGATGGTTTGCTATCGTTGGAATTATTTTTGTTTCCCCTGAATTTATTTCTTTTGAATTTCAGAAACTTCTTGAAATTTTTAGCAATCATTGCCATATCTTCATTCTCTGAGTCGGAGTCATCTTTTTCTGCTTGAAATGCCACATTCTTCTTTTCTTGTGTTCCATTTCTCTTTGCCTGCAAATTTACTTCGTAGGACATTAAATTACCTATCAATTCTTCTGGTTTTAATGTTGACAAATCACTTGCTTCTTCAATGGCTAGGACTTTTCTTTCCCATTCGTCCGTTAAAGAATTTAAGATTTTTGTGACAATATCAAAATCAGTAAATTTTTGTTCTAATGATAGTAGAGCATGATAAATATCCTGAAATCTAGAGTACATATCATTTATAGATTCATTTGGCCTCATTTTGAAATTTTCAAATTGATTTTTCAACATAGATATTTTGCTTAATTTAACTTTGTTTGTTCCTTCATGTGTTATCTTAAGTGTTCTCCAAATTTCATAACCAGAAGTGCACATGCTAACTCTATTGAATTCATTTCTATCTAATTCACAAAATAAAATATTCATAACCTTTGCATTTGATGTAGCATCTAGTTTTTATGTGTTACTCCAAGTTGAGTATTCTCTAGTAGGAGTTGTGTACTCACTTTGTATAACATTCCAGATATCAAATCCACTAGATTGCATATAGATTCTCATTCTAGTTGACCAATAATTATAATTTATACCATTAAAAAGTGGAGGTCGTGAAGTTGATTGACCCTCTGTGAAACTAGTATTAGTGTTAGTGTCAAAATCGTTAGTATATGTTGTTGCCATATTACTAGAAATAGATATCAAATAACTTTGTGATGGTTATAGGATAACCTTGCTCTGATACCAAATGAAAGTGTACGTGTAGTACTAAGGATCGTGTAATATGGTATATAAATGCGGAAACTGATAATAGCAGTAAAATAAAAATTAAAGTAAGCACACCAGGAATTTTTATACTGGTTCGAACTTCCCGTTCTACATCCAGTCCCAGAATACCCTCTGGATTTAAACTAAACCCCTCACTTAACCCGAAGGAATAGGTATACGACACCTGAGCAGCCGAATAGGAATTTTTCCGCCTCAACAGCCGAAGAGGACTTCAACTTAATACAAATAATTTGTTGATGAATGTGTTCTGAATAACACTGATTGTCTTTTGATAGTACAGCTTTCCTATAATCAAATCCTCAAGAGTATATATGTGTGTGAAGATTTAGAAGGAAGATAATCACGTAGAATCGAAGTATATGAATTAATTCAAGGATTCTAGTGATATTGAATGAGAATGAATGCTTTTTATTTGCAGAGAATAATAGAGAATAGATTTCAGAATTATAAACAAGAATTGGTTGTTGTAGAAGTGAATTGAACATGTTTATATAGTTATAGAATAGTTACAATCTTTCATGAAGAGTTTTAATCAAAAGTTGTGTCCGTATCTCTTGGATTGAAGGAGATTCCTCTTCACGAACGATCGCAACTCTTCAGAAAACTAGCTATTATTCTCAGGTCGGTTGGCCAAGAAAACTGGCCGGTCATCTGAGTTTTAAAAACGTACACAGAACAGTGCATATCTGTGCATTGACACAGAGTCGGTCGACCGAAGTTCCTAGTCGGTCGGCCGACCTGGTGTCAATTGCACAGTGCACACTTTTTCATGTATAAATTAATGTATAATAATTTGTGTGTGTGTGTGACTACTTGAGGAATGATTTTAACAATATTCTAAGACTCAATACAATAAAATATTCATACTAATCTCTGGATTGTAGTCTTGTCTCCTTTGTAGTGCACAATATACGCTTATTCTCTTTTTGTCGCTTTTGTATAGTATTCTCGTCGTATGATCTCTGAAGCTTGTGTCATGAATCAACAGCCTCATCAGCGGTAATGACTAAAACCAGAGATAGGAGGCATGGCCAGTCAGGTTGGCAAACCCATAGGGTGTAGTCGGCTCCACCTAGACATTACTTTCAGTTGTTATGCATGCATAGGGCGATGCATTCGATCTTAGCTAGACCAACTATGTTTTTCCTATGGTACATCACTAGGGATGTATGCTGCTTCGGAAGGATAGCTCTGATCCTTGTGCAGGAGGACCGTTCTCGAAGTACTAAGGGCACCTCCATGGAATCCTACACAATTAGCGAACATGCCTTATCAGTTTTGATTATATACCTAGTATTGTTGTGATGTACACTCACGAGCATCACAACTACTTGATTATTATTATTTTCACCCTTAGACATTATTGTAATATCAATGAATTTTCTATAGAAAAGGTTTTGCTTATCATAAGGTGAAAACCCGTCCGTGTTTATGTGCGGCGTGGTCTTACGAGATACTTTTGATTTCAAGGATTTATATAACTTTAAAATCCAATTGGGTATGTTTTCTCACACTGGTTTTCCAGACTGACTCGGGTGTTATTTATTTATAATGCTCGGGTCAGACCGAGCTTATTACAGATTAGTTTGGATGCTTTGGAGCTTTAGAAGGTGATTTGGAGGCCCATAGATATATTCACGTATATGTTTATTTTTCCGCTGCATTCACTATTGTATTTATCAGCAACTGTAAGGATACTCTGATTTATTCTGTTTATATACATATTGCAGATTTTATTTTGTGTAAAGTTTTGTTGTATATTATAGATTATTCGTTCTATTTTGTGATTCTTTGTTGTTTAGTTTTCTTCCTATCTTCTTTCCCTTTTTCTTTTCTCCTAACTTTCGAGTTTTCTAGCATTCAGTTGCTCGACACGCAATATAGTGGATGTATTTGTTCGATTTTCAAGGGTCGAAAATCCCAGCCGTTACATATTCTCTCTTTTATCCTAAGAAATCAACGACATTCAGAGTTAAGTCAAATGCAGATGATCAAGGAATAAGAAAAGCATTTTGACATCATTCGATGGATGATCTCTTCCTTAACCAAAGACGAACCATCCAACAATCCAAAGTGCAATTTTAACAAGGATAATGAAAATTGGGATACCATCAAAGTAGATCCAATCTTTGGGTCCGACGGTTGGGTTGAAGTTCCACGAAACATCTAGTTATTAGGTTTGGATTTGATATGTAAATACACACACACACATATACTCTTAGGATTTGTTTGATTGATTCAGATTGAATTTGATTGGTTTGTAATGTTTGAATTTGTTTGTTTGATTTGATTTGATAGGCTTGTACATAATTGGATTTTTTCATACATATATGTATAATTTAAATTGAATAAATAAAGATTTACTTTATAAGTCTTCATATCATCATTCTTAATATATATAATAGTGTAAATATTTTACCATATATCATCATTTATATATCATTATAACTTAGATTGTTGAGTTTGAATATATAGTCACCAAGTATTTAAATTAGGGGGATTTTTTAGTTTTTTTCCACCCATTTTTGTTGATGACAAAGGGGAAGAAAAATATAAAATATACATATGCGTATATTCGGGGGGAGTTATCTAACTCAGGGGGAGTAATGTCATATTTTATACAAGATATTAATGGTTGTCATCATCAATAAAGGGGAGATTGTTAGCACCTCAGTTATTGATTTTGATGATAACAGCCTTGATAACAATAAAACATTCATACAAAATATGGATACTAATGTCTTGCCAAGTTATATAGTATATAGTGCAGGATGTTATACATGTATTGAATCGAAGACTGTAGAGTATAAAAGACTCAAAGAGTGGACATGAAGTCTCATGAGTATAAAGACCAAACATGAAGATCTCAAGACTATAATATAGTGTATAGAGTCATAGAATATTGTTAGTCCCTGGTAGCAATCTTTGATCTCTATTTTCCATTTTCTAGATCCTTTATCTTTAAAACAAAATATATTTTAAAAATATATTTAAAAATATCTTATAAAATAATTTTTTAAAGTTCAAAATGTTTATAAAATATGTTTAAACTATTTTACAAAGCATCAAATTATTTTACATATCATAGGATTTTCAAAACATTTTAAAATAAACAAGTTTTCAAATTACACTAGCTTATGTCGACATATAGGAAGATGATATGTCAACATACATGCTGTAATTTTGAAATTCAAATTTTGAAATGAAGTATCCATTCGTCGTAACTATTCGCAAATGAACATGTCTGTTTATTCTCTATATATAGAAGGTTTCAAATGAATTTTTAACAAATACTTTCTTATTATTTTCTCCTCTCTTACTCTGCCAAAATTTCTAGTGAAAGACTTATTCAAATCTTCTCAATTTCAACCAAAATCAATTCAATATTCATTGTATTGATTCTCTATTATTAACTATCTGATTTCAATAATCTCCCTCTCTCAATCAAAGATCAAAGTGCTATCAAGAGGCTATAAGATCTATTGTATTCAAAGATCAAGAAATTGACCTTGGAAAAACCATCAAACTCTAGTTGTATTTGTGTGGGCGTGATTGTAGCCCATTCAAATCAATTGTGTGTGCATTGTAGCTCGAAAATTTGAGTGGTTGTGCTTGTAGTCCGTCCAAATCAAGTGGGTATACCCTAAGCCTAGAAAACTAGGCGGGTGTGTCTCGTAGCCTTGAAATCGAGATTGTATTGGGTTTGCCTTCTGCACGTTGAAAGAGTGACATTTTGAAAAGAAATCTATACAAGCAATTGTTCGGGACTGGATGTAGGGTAACTCTGAACCGGTATAAAAATCCCTGGTGTGATCTCTCTAATTTTTTATTTTCTGCTTTGTGCATTTATACTTATCTGTGTTTGCATCCGCGATTGTTCATTCTGCATTATTTAATAATAATCTTAAAATAATTTTATAAAGATTTACAAAATTAGAAAACACTATTCACTCCTCTCTAGTGCTTAATGAGCCTTAAGATCCATAATTCTACAACCCACACATGGGATTCCGACCACCACACCTGACGCCGCCTCACCCACAACTCCGCCTTGACCCCATGCTATCTCCAGCAACCTCCATGGCTCCCCTCAGCCTCCGGTTCACCTGAATTTCCTAGATGATCGAAAATCGATCATCTAACCAGCACGACACACCCCCAACCCCTAAAATCATGCGACTAGCCTCATAATTTGCAAATACGAACATGGCTGTATACTCCATTCGTCAATTCGAGCACGCTAAAAAACGGCCATAATTTCAACCATGTGACCTATTTGATGAAAAGGACTACAAATGTTTTAAAAAACTAGAGGTTATAGCGAATAATTTTGTAGTTGGTTGCTTTGGTTTATTCCTAATGGTTCTAAAGATAATAATTTTGAATATGAGAGTAGGTGTGTTCATTTCTTTAGATAGAGAGCAGGAGAAGAAGAAATTTTCGATTGTCAGGTTCCTATGTTCATGTATGTGTGCATAACTAGTTTACAATAAGCACTGCCTTACATTTTTAAAACAAATTTTGAACAAGTTAAGATCTATAAACAATTATATAAACATTAGTATCATATGCAGATCACCACAAAGCTACTACAAATTACAACATTCATTTCATAAGAGGTATTAGACAAGAATCAGAGATTTCACCATATTTATTATTTTCAAAAGTATGTAACAAGAGTTTAGTGTTCTCACCTTCCTGGATTATTGAAAATGCAAGATTCAAGTATTCTTCCCTAGAAATCAACCCAAACACAATTTCAAAAATAAATTTCAAATTTTAAGCTAAAAAGAGAAGATTTTATTAATCTAAGAATGGAAGAGGAACTAGAAAAGAGAAGTTAGGAAATGAAGAAATGAGAATGAAGAGTAAAATGGAGATTTGGTAAAAAAAACTTTACTTTTATAAATGATAAAAGTGTTAAAAGACATAAATATCCTTAAGGTCATTTCCCTTCCTTCCTATCTTTACATAATTAAACTAATTACCAAACCATATGGAAATACAGTGGATATTTGGAAGGTATAAGTACTTCTCTTTAACTATATACTCAAACCATCAAATCATCACTTCAAAATTCAAATTTTGTATATATTTTATATTTATAAATTCTTATTATTATTATTATATTTATTTACCTTTACATTTCGAAATATATGTTCCTTTCTTTCTTAACTTATCTAGTATTTAAATGTTGTTTAAAATGTTTACAAAAGTTCAACAACTTTCTATAATTCGTTGTTCGATAAAAAGATGAAAATACGAAAAGAAAGTTTCAGTCACATTTTTAGTTTTCCATCGAACACCCTATTTTTGTAAACAAAAATCAAAAATGAATTTTCTATCATTAGTTATAATTTAAAATAAGGTTATTTAATTGTTAAAAACCATTAATTGAATATTTAAAATAATTTCAATATTCACAAATCAAAGCGATAAAATTCTTGATCATTACATTCTTTCCCCCTAAAAAGAATTTTGACCCCGAAATTTCATCTCAATCCAACAAAGAAGGAAACCAGCCAACACAAAACTTAACCATTTTACTTCCCATAACTATTTATGAAAACATTTTCATAAAACCCAACTTAAGTTCACAAACTTGTATAATACCCTACTACATCGTGAGAGTATATACCACTACCTGGTTCAAACCCTTTTATTTTGAATTTATTTCCCTGAACTAAACTCAAGATCAAATACCCTTTTTTATTTTAAAACCCTTTTTGAAATGATACTATATACTTTAACCATAGAAAACATACATATAGTCCAAGTAACCCCAAAATGATACTAATGAATTGGTTACTACAAGATAGTATCATATATCCCCTTACCAAGAAGGGTAATACATAGGAAAAGTGTTTACCATCCGAACACATCTCTTTCCTATTTTTTAATTATTTTCGGGCTACTTGAACTAGTTAACATAAAAATACTTCTTCTGTTTCAAAACTCACGTTTTGAAACAATACTATATGTATTTCCAAACAAATAGTTTGATAAAATATCTATTACAAATCTTGTGTTGGGTTTGTTTGGATTCGAACTCATTTCGATCGTACAATGACAAAGGAAATAATTTACTAAGTGCACTACAATGTTCGTCTAGGCAAACATTTGATCGTCACTTAAAATATTATTCAGATCATTACAAAACAAATCAAGGCTCATTTCCCAAACCAATCCAAAGAAAATACACCTTACTTAAAAATTTCCTTTCCAAAATATTTATATTTGTAAAAACTTTCAAGTAATACTATAACTATTTTTCTTAAAAATCATTTGAAATCCTTTCCAAAACCCTGGGATTTAAATCCTCAATCCTTTTATTTGAACACCTTTTTTTTTCAAACCAAATTTTATAGAATCACCTTTATATAAAATTATTTCTCAAATATTTATTTCAAAATATTCTATCTTTCTTTCAATAAACGTCTTTTATTAAAATCCAATCTTTACCCAACATTATCATCGAATGCCTTACAGTCAAACAATGAAACTTAATTCACAAGTTATTCATTTTAATGTTCCCGCAATATTTATCTACCCAACCCACATTGTAGAAAGATAAATTACTTATAAATCAACAAACAATAGTCGCTGCTCAAAACTAGGCAAGCATGAATATTAAACCCTAATGATAATAATTTATTATTATCATTTCGTAACAAACAAGCACATCAAAAATAACTGTATTAATTTTTGAAAATTATTCCTTTATATATAAAATAAACTCCTAGGTAAAATTAATTCATTTACCAATTTTAAAATATTACCGTATCGGTTGGCCATGCTCAAGTGTTTATAGATCTTTATCAATAACGTTAGCTACTCATATTGACCAAAATCCATAAACCACTCAACAGATCAATCAATATAATATAAAATATTTTATTACCACTAACAAATGTGCACTCTCATATATATATATATATACACGCTCAAACTCATTCTACAGCGTTACTAACCTTGTCTCTAACAAGTTTACCCCACCAAGGCCAAGGATCTCGCTTAACCTTTAGCTTTGATACCACTACAATGACATACCTTTTTGATCCTCAGAAGTTGACACTAATACATCCACGGTATCAACGTGCCGAACATCCAAGTGCCAGAAAGAAAGATTGTTGGGGTGAAAGAAAGAAAAGATAGAATAAAATCTCACAACGTGATGAGCAATATATAATATACTAATGTTCTTTACAAAAGAAAACTGAACTTTAATATACATACTATCATCAAAGTAAAACTAACATATCATCAGCCTGGACAGTTATAACAACATGTCCTTACAATTGCCGATAGATACAGATAAGAACCTAACAATGGAAGATAAAATACAAGAATACATATTAGAGGATCTAACTTGTCTACTGAAACTCCAAGTGTCCAGCTAAATCTAGAAAATATATTCGGGCTGACCTAAGCATTATAAGAAAATAACGCTCAAATCAGTTGGGTGAACCAACGTGATAAACACAATCAAATGGATTTTTAGTATTTTAAAAACCTTTCAAACTAAAGGTATCTCGTAAGACCACGCCACACATAAACAAGGATGGATTTTTACCTTACGATAAACAAACCTTTTTATAGGAAATCATCTGATATTGTAATAATGTTAAGGTGTTGAAAGTAAATATATAATATAGCTTAAATGCTTGCATCTCTCATTCTGGTAGTTGGGCACAACTAAATCCGTAAGGCACGTATTGGAGATTGGATTCCAATATGGCAAGGTATGAGACTACATTCCGTATAGTACACCTCTTGATATAATGTACCCAAGGGCCACACACGGGACCCCTGCAAACACATAGTAGGCCTGCACCGGGCTGCAAACAATGCCCCACGGTTGCCCCACGTGCACACTAGCATCCATAAAATTAAATCTAGATCGAGGAATGATGCTCCTAATGGTAGCTCACCACATAGCTCTGCAAGCATTCCTTGGTTTAGCCATTACCAGATTGTAAGGCTTGTAAGGTTACGCTTTTACCTTTTTCTCCTAACAATTCCCACTTGGAATGCTAACACTGCCTTTCAGGTAATAATGCAATGCTAGCATTCATCCATACAAGTTCTTCATGATATGAACAAACCGAAGACACTACTTCTACTACATCCATTTGTAATCACCCTTAGGGTTAGTAGCAAGTAGCCCTTGCACTTTAAAGAACTTCGTCTTCTATCCCATCATCTCGAACCAGTCTTGAACCTCTTTCAAAGCATAAAACATGCATATAGTTTTGGAGTGGTTACGGTTTCAAGTTGTAACATCCTGAAATTTTCAACCATTCGCATCCACACATGTCGGATTTGAATTGCTCAAAATATCAGATTGTTAGTTTAAATTTGGCAAAACTCGGTATATACAGTAAATAAAGATCACAGAATCACAAACACAAAGTAATATAAAATAATGCAGCGGAAACAAAAGAATAGTAGTTCATGAAGCTACTATATATAACAGAGTTAAATAAGATACAATAGAGGTCTCAAATACATAGATGTCTCAATACAATAGTCAAATACAAAATCTGAATACCTCACTAGAATCAACTGAATAACTGAAAGCAGAATCGATATAGCTGGATCTCCAAGAGAAGCTCCAACTCCAAAGGTGAGTCTCGAATACTGGTACACTCAGTCTGACCCAGCGTAAAGCAAAACACAAAATACTCGAGTCAAGATTAACATTCTTATATCAATAAATCCAACTCAAGTGAAATATCAACTGAAATACATGTAACTCAAAGGATGTTTGGGATCACCATCCTCTAAGGATCCATTAAACTATCTACTATGTAGTAATATACGCTATTATAATAATGTCTATAGTAAAGTATACTATTTAAAAATAGCATTAAGGCTTTACATTTTCCACCTTAACACATTTTTAGGTATGCCAATAGTCTATACAATACCGTAATACCCCGTAAACTGGAGCTACCAGAGGATACTCCATAGGTACGACACAAATCAAACTCGTAGTAAAGCACGCTAGGGTAGGTGACATGGCACAACTAGGCAATGCAAGGTTAGTTTTACCAATTACACTTCCGGGCCGATGGTAACGTAGAGCCGCAGCAATCGCCCACCTCGAGCCACACTCCCGAATCAAGGGTGTGCACCAAATCAATCACAAAGTAATAGAATGGCATACGATGGAGTGTGTCCGATCAGAGGAGCTACCTCATTAGCCCGTCGATTGCTCCTGTTTTAGCCACCTTATGCCAACTCACGGGAGTTGGGTCCACGTATATACCTCATATAGGATCGTCGCCACCATCCTACTTCATTCTGGAATCTCCACCATGTACACAGTTGTTAAAGTGGTTTTTGGTATCGACAGAGAGTATGCCCATATCCGATCCCGGTCTCTTTAACAACCAATCGTTACTATAACACCGCGGTCATTTCAAAATGGTTTATACTTCAAAACCAAATATATAATTCCCATTTCAAAAACCAAATCAATACGATATCATTTCCATCTCAAATATATTCACTTCCAAAATCATAGTACTTTCAAACTTATAACACTTCCGAAACCAAAACACTTTGAAATCATAATAGTTTGGAAAACCTTAACTTTGAAATCATAACTTCCACCCTTAAACATTTTAGATATTAATAATAGTATATAATAAGATAGTTTATAAAATAAAAATAGTTTATATATATAGTTATAAATTAAAATAGTTTAAAAATAAAATAATTTGTATTGAAAATGATTTATATTAAAATAGTTTATATTAAAATAGTTTATATTAAAATAATTTATAAAGTAAAACTGTAAATAGTTTTAGATATAGTTTACGAATACTTTATATAATAAAATACTTCCTCAAATTTCACAAATCGATTCAAATCAACTCGACTTCCAAAATTCAAATTAATCCCATCTCAAACCATAAATTTCAAATTTCAATTCAATTAAACATTTCAAATTATATCGATTTCAAATACTGATTTGAACCACAAATAAACCATCTCAATTTCAATATATTTCAGAGCTTTAAGGATCCAACATTTCAAAACTAAATTCAATAATTTCATATATATATATCAAATTCGTTTTACTATTATTTAGTTTCGAAATATTTACTTAATCATTTCAATAACATCTAAATACATCTTCAATTTACAAATTTAAATAAACAAAATATCTCATTTAAAATTTATATAAGTTTGAAACATTCATTTAAGTCACTTTTAATCAAATTCAAGTTATAAAACATATTTTTAAAATTTCAAATTTAATAAATTTCAAATCAAACTTATTTATGTAAAATGCTTAAATAAATATAATTTCAAATAAATTTCAAATTTATCTTTCCAACCCGAATCATTATAAACTCTATATTTGAAATTATATATATATATATTAAATAAATACCTAAACATATTATATATCAACTTTATTAAATCAATTTTTAATAAATCTTTAAAATCAATATTTATTAAACCCTATATTTCTTTTCAAAACCATAAAAATCATTTTCAAAATATTTATATATAGACCAACGGTGTCTGTATATAATTTTCTACACTATGGTCAAGTGATACGGATATTTATCATTTCAATCCGCAATTTAAATATATACGGGTATATATCTTTTCAACCCGCAAATCCCAAATTCAATTGAATAAAAATCGCTTGGGTTTATCATTTCAACCCATAACAATTTTCTCCTATTCTACAGATCATTCGGGTATGTATTATTTCAACCCATAGTGAATTCTATACTAACAGGGAACTTGTAGAGTGATAACATATATGGTAATAATATAACAGGCATACATCATCAATAAAAAACAGATAATGGTGTCAGATGTCACAGGTGAACAGATACAGATAATGGCATATATATAGCAATGTAAATAACTAACAGCAGCATATTTCAATTGTCGTTCCAATTGAAATCAAATTTAATAAATAAAAGAACGTTAATCATGAGTGATTGCTCACCTTTCGAGGCTAGAGATGAACGAGAGTGAGATGAGTTACGAGTCTAAGCACGAATTCCAAAGCAAAGTGAGATTTAACGCTAATTGGATGAACAAAGCTGATAGATAAGAATTGATGAAAACGAATCAGAATCATCTTGATATAACTGAAACAAAATATATTATAAAATCTCTCTAAACCAATTCTTAAACATATTTTAAAATAAGATATATATATATACCAAATCAATAATTTAACTTTAACACCGATAAAACAAAATCTATATACATATATTTCAAACCAATATTAAATTCAAACACACATAAAGATAAAACTCTAAATATCTAAATAAAAAAATCAATATTTAATTTTGAACACGTAATAAAATATATAATGAACTCCTTATATACATAAATTAAAACGCATGTATTCACCTCAAAGGTATATTTATATCTCAAACTATCACAAGGCTATTTTTATAAAACAGTATATATAAATGACACATATAAAATATATAGTATATACATGAACAACTTACACAGTCGAACAGCTTATATAACTTGAAATCAAACACATATATAAGAAGACTTATATACTAATGCACATATATTGATAGTAGTAGACTTATATAAAATAATATAACATATATATATACAAAACTTATATAGCTTTTACACATAAACAGACCTTATATACATATAAAACTACTATATAAATATATAACTCCTTTATATACATTGGAATCAGATTATACTTACATTTAACAATCCATACATAAAATATTAATAAAACAGAATGTGGGAAATAACTTTAAATATATATATATATATATATATAACATGAAATAGTCTAGTAAGCTTAGGCAAAGTACAAAAGTAAGGTGGCAAGCTATACACACAGTCTATACATATTTTTCTTTTTCCATATATACATGCAGACCCTCATATACAATATATATATATATATATAAAGTCAACTATTTATAAAATAATATTTTATACTTTAAATTGAATATATAAAATACTTTTATACAATAATATTATAAGCCAAACCTCATATATACACGCATATTTTATGCTGTGAGATATAAAACAAAAGGAAACAAAGTAGCTTGTATAAAATGTATATATATGTAAATATAACAATCTGATATACAACAGACTATATGTGCATACTGATATACAGGTATACATATGTACAGACTTCATATATACGCAACACATACTTGTGTGATATTTTGGAAATTTGAGCTTGGATAATATATAACACATACTAATATATATATATGTCAAGTATACAAAGGCCTAACTCTAAAAATAAGTATATAACAAAATGGACAAAGGAAACCACACTTACATAAGAACGACAGAGGGAGAAGGGCTGCCGGCCGAACAGAGGAGAGGTGGAGAAGAAAAGGGGTGCTCGGTCAGGCTGCTTACGTGCTCGGAGGCTGCTTGCATGCACGGAGGCTTCACGTGGAGGAGGTTATGAGAGGTGAAAGCCGGGGTTGAGGGGTAAGGAGACGCGCATTGACAAGCCGAAGGCCGAGCAAACAAGAATGAGCAGGCGAGATGTAGAAGTTTGGAAAAGCGGAGGTGCAAAGATGGAGGCTGTAATGACCCCGAAATTTAATTTTAATTTAAATTGATAATTAGATTAATTTTTGAATAAAAAATTGTAAAATCAATTGATAAATTGATTCGAGTTTCCCCGAATCCATATAAATTTGGTATAAATTGTTTAAATTTAAAAATATTGTAAATATTGTATATATGTGAATATATATGTATTTGGGCATATATAGAGAAATAAAATCTAATTGGTATTAAAGTAAAAATATTAATAATAGATGTTAAACTGAAATAAATATATATAAGATAAATTTTTATAGTTTTATAAAATAGAAAGTGAATACATTAGTAAATCTTATATTTGATAGTTTAAGTTTTAAAAATAAAAGAGATACAAGATAATAAGTATTGAAGTAAAAATAAACATTTAAAATAGAAATAAAAATATGAAAGTGCTAAAAACAAAACAAAAGAAAATATACACTTAAAATAAAATATCTACAAGTTTGCCAAATTAAACAAAGTGAATAAAATACATTCACATATGAACACTTAGAAAGAAGTACAAAGCAAGTAGATTTGCTGTAAACAAAATAAGAAACAAATGTACCAACTACCCTCATCTCAGCCGAAATAAAACAAGACAAAGACAAAATAAAATACATACAACAACATAACAAAATATACTAAACAAAGCTGCCGGGCAAGTAAGGTAATAATGGAGACATATACCTTGGCATTAAATACTAGCCATACTTTGGTCATTTGAAAATATACAAATGTGCTTTCAGCCTCCATAAGCAAGGACATCTCTGGTATATTGTACAAGATAATGTAATGATCTTGTTGAATAAAATATATCACCTGTACAAAATTAGTACATCACCCAGTACAAATCTATTTCCTATAAGCTTTCTTTTATATCAGCCTTCTCCCCTCATTTTAGTTCGAGCACCATCATAACTGAAAGAGAAAAAAAAATGAAAGAAGTAATATCATCTCAACCTTAAACAACAACACAAATGAATCAAGGCAACCAGAGATCAAAGAAGAGATTTCAGCAAGCAAGTTTAAGAGCTGTTTGAAAACAAAAGTGCTCTGTTCTTTTTTTTTCAGATACCACTGTGAGTAACATTTTTCTTTAAAATTTAAAGCTTTGAATCTGTGCAAGTATATAAGATATGTATGTTGTGCATATAAAATTATATGTATATATATATGGGAAGATTGAAAATATAATATACAGGCTATTGTTCTAAAAATATATCTGTTCTCAGTTCAAAAACTCAAACTGTTGGTTTCAAAAATCATTTACTCTCTTTCTAATTGATGGTTAAACTTAGGATTCAAACAAAAGTTGTTTGTATCATTATAAACTAAGTTTAAAAATTCATTATAGATTAAAACAACTTAAAATGGTCTCTGGAAACCCAAACTATCTAGACAAACTTAAGATTTGTCAAATTTTCCAATCTCTTAATTTTCGAATTCAGGTATCTAAACTGAATCAGTGAACAATAGTATGATTTTTAAGGGTTGAATCATAAATTTTAGTGTTTGATTTTAGGAGCAGTTTGAGTGTGTTCAGTTTTTGCATATGGGGTGGTTTCTGGTGATCAAAGCGGTGGTCGGCGTCGAGCTTGGGGTCGAAGATAGCTGGAGGGGGGTAGATCATGGGAAAAATAATAGTTAAATTTTTAATGAACTGTGTTGATTGAACTTTGATGATCTAGGGTTAGAGCAAATGTTTATATATGGGTCGGAAATCACGGTACCGCGTTGCCGTCAAAGCGTTTCGGGTGATCGCACCCATGGGGATGGGCTTGTGGGTGAGTGGCGGAGGTTTGGTCGGGCTCGCGTGGGCTCCGGTGATCGAATTCGTCGGCGGCGGGATGATTTTTGATTAGAGTGTTTTGTTCCAGTTTGATCTCGAATACTCGTTTCGATTTTATGGCGAATTCGTGGATGCTGGGTGATTGGTTGAGATGAGGAGGTAGTTGCTGATCTGTGGGGAGAAATCACTGATGGTTTGGGTGGCGAATTCCGGTGTGCACGTGCACGGGCACGTTATTGTTGGTGTCAGGTTGATGGTGGGAAGCGACGCGAGTGATACTCGAGAAAGGAGGGTGATTACATCGGGTTCATGCTCGAGTTCATGAATTGATTTCCTGATGATCTCGTTTAAAACTTAAGTTTAACTCGAGAAGAAAAAGAGGGGGGCTCAGATAAAGTTGTTGGGAGACTCGAGTTTTACTCGAGTAAATGGGGAAGATTTCGCGGGTTGTTTCCCAAGCCTGCGAGCTATATAATAATAATAATAATAAGTAAGCTAGGTAAACTAATTCAACAAGTTTTAGTGGTAACGACAAATTAATGAATGAAAATTTTAAGTCAGGCCTTTGTTACAATTTAACGAATTACGTAAGTACTTAACAAGGTTTTAAAACCCAATTAATATTTCAATTAAGTAGTTGATGAAATACAAGAGTTGGAAATTTAATTACCACTAAAGTTTTTAATTTAGTAATAATTGATTTCAAAGTTTGAAGAAGATTTTTAAATGTTAATTAAAATAAATAATTACTATAAATTAATTGTTTGGAAAATAATTAAGAATGATTAATTTCTAGTTGTAATTAAAGATTGGGTTATAACAATTAAGTATTTAATTTATTCGTAATTAAAATTGTAATTAAAGTTAATTAATTAGTAGTAAATTAAGATAATTCATTAAGGAATAATTAATTAGAATTTAATTAATTTATCATTAAGAATTTGTTATTCAGATAAATAAAAATCAACAAATCAAATTTAGCGGTTTATTTAAATAACTAATTTTGAAACAATAAAACGAGTTAATCAAGATTTAAATTATTTGTCCAAATTATTATCATTGATTTAAAATAATTGTGTGGTAAATTTATTTAAACCACATTTGAAAATAAATTAACTATGACTGTGCACGATATTGATATTTCTATTCTGTTTGTGATACTGTGTGATATAGATTGCCATGTACTGCACTGTGATTATGGTTTGTTCTGTATTAATGTGAAAACCCTATTTGCCTGTAAAACGGCACTTGAATTTCGATGCGACAGGGAGTCGGATTTCAGTTGGTTATCCGAAACCCACATCGAATTGTAATAGTGAATCTTTGTGACTGATAAATTTATTTTATCTATGAATCTGTGAATGAAGATAAGCGTTATCGATTTTACCGCTTATCGATATATCTGTGATGATTGATGTTGCACTATTGTGTGTAAAACCCCTGGACCACACTTATACACACACAAATATGGATTTCACGTGGAAATCGGTTAAGTCACAGATAATTTAAATTTGATGTTTTTGAAATTGAAATTTTAATTTCAATTGATTTTGAAATTGGAAATTGGGGTTTAATATGAAAAGCTTTTGAAAGGGATTTTAAAGATATTTTGGATACCTTGAAGTTTAAATAATTTGATTTAAATTTAAATTCAAGATTTGAAATTGAATCCTATGATTTGAAACTAGGGATTTAAAGATGTTATACCCGTTATATAAGGGTTAAACTATTTTAAGAGTATTGATTTTAGAATGTGAATATAATTCAAGGGCTTTAACTCGTGAAAATATAATTGGATTTTTCTTAAATGAAAACTATTTGTTTTCAAATAATACCAGCTTTCATATGAGAAGTGAACTTCCAATTTGTGTTGAAGTTTTCAAATTTAAAATAGAATTGAAATGTTTTGAAAGGCTACGAATGAATTCTTTTTGAAAGCTATGAATTGAATCTGTTTATTTTTAACAGATTTAAAATGATGATTTGTTTAACCCATTCGAAATGATATTGTTTTGAAAGCTATGAGTCAAATCTTTGATTTAAAGATTTAACGAGATTAATCAATTTGAAACGGAAATTGTTTTGAAAACTGTGAATGAATCTTTGTGAAAATTAAGTGAACTTTGTGAATTTAATCTTTTTGTTTAAAAGGATTAAAATGGTAATTTGTTTAACCATTAAAAAGGAAAGTTTTGGGTAATAAGTTGTGACTTAATTGAAATCCCAATATCCATATGATTTCTAATATTGCGCTCGTTATTTGGGTTAGCCGGAAAAAGACATTTGTGTCATATAACCCATTCCGAATAGTGATACGACGTAAATGGATAGCATTTGAAGACCGGTGGTGAAGACCGGATATTTTCAAAAAAGAAAGGACAACTCGTCGAATGTCTCTGCATCGACTGGCCCCGATATAGAGATTTTATCACCCTTTGTGATGGGAAGTCCGGACGGGATTGTGAATACCCGGAATTGCAAGGGCTTCGTAAGAAGTGCCTTCGGTTCTGTTCGAACCCGGAAAAGACTTGTATGGTTACATGTCTGACATTACACTTTGAGATATAAAGCCGATTTCTTTCAAATACATTTCTGTTGGTGGCGGAGAATTTATTCTCTTAGCTTAACACCCTTCTCTGAGACGTACGAGCTCAGAGGTTATGTAGTTGAAGGTTATCAGCGATATACTCCCAATTTGGTAATGTGACATGCTGAGTGTTGCTGTGAAATGATCATTGTTTGATCATTTGTGATATGATCATTTGTTTGATCATTTATCTTTGTGATCATTACTTTGATCATTTGTTTGACCCAAAGCATGGCTTTGTGACAAAGCGTAGCTTTGTGGACGAGACTTCGTCGAACCTCACACCCCGAAATGGTCAAAACAGGAAAGATGCGGCAAGGTTATTAGGGGGTAGCGCTAGGGGTGGGCATTTAACCGACTTAACCGATATCAACCGAACCGATTTAACCGATAATTTCAGTTAACCGACATTATCGGTTAACCGACGGACCATAACCGAACATTTTCGGTTCGGTTAACGGGTAACAAACCCTAGCCCATCGGTTAACCATTAACCGACCAAAAAAATTAAGTTTTTTTATCGCAGCCCAAAACCACTATTAGCTTATTTATAAACAACCCATGCCCGAACCAATACTCAGCGTGACCTAATATTTTCATTTCTAGGTCCAATTCTCATCTCCCAATCTGTACAAATTAAAAAAAAGGGGAAAAGGCGAAATCTTGATCTACTTGGTGCTCATCTCATCTGTTAATCGTCGATGATAGTCGCAAACCTACGTGCTAGTGATGACCGCCATCTGAGATCGTTCAAGAATTAATGGATTCATGAAGGAATAGAAAGCAAGTGAGTATACATTTATGTTCGATTTAATTTTCAATTAGTGTAATTACAAATTACTATATTCGATTATGCCGATCTACTATACATATTTAATTAAGTTCTACTGTTCTAGTCTAGTTACTTACCAAATTCAGTTCAGTTTGTATATGTAATTAAGTTGTAAATTGGTGTAAATAGTGGCTTAACAGTTGAAGTCTTTGATTTACAAATTTGTGTTTCAGATTTATTCATGTATTCCTGTTTTCTTCCAATAACTGTTTGAGCATCATCTGTAGAACAATGGATTTGTTCACATCAGCCAATGAGTTAGAGTTTGGTAAAATAATGATAACTTAACATGTAGTATTGATGATTCTTTTGTAGAGACATTTGTTGGAGCATAGAATTTCAATTGAGAAAAAAATCCTTTTCTAAACTACTACTTGGATTAAAATACTTGATAACTAGAAAACTAACTGTCAGTACTTCAACATAATGATATATAATAAGGGCTGTTGTGTTGGAGCATAGAAACAAGTTGATATATTTTGAACAAATAAAGAGCAATATTTTGCATATAAGTTGTGCGACATCATCTGATATATGATCTCATTCATGATGATTGTACCACCAATGTGCATACTCATTACTTCTACAAACTAGTGAATTAAATATAGAACTGCTGTATAACTTAACTCCAACATGTAAATGTAAATACACTGATATCACAAAGTAAAGAGAATTACTCTATACATACATATACATGAGAATAGAGTTATGGTTAAGGTTTTAAGAGTAATGGTTCACTGAAAACCTTGTTATGCATGACATTGCAATTTTGTTTTGTTAAAAATGCTCATGTAGACGAAATGAAGTGTAAAGAAATTGGTTCACTGATAACATAACTCAAAAAGTCAAGTATGTTACTGAGAATTAATTAGTTAATTTTTAGTAATATTTCCTTTTTTACAAAAGCACTTTAAAGTGATGGTCAAATTGATCAAACACATGTTAAATGTACTTTAAAGTTCTAATTTATAGAGCATTATGAAAATGTAGTAGTGAAACAGTTTATAGATTGTAATTTCGTATATTAACTAGTGCATCATGTATAAACCCGTTATTTTTTCGTCATATATACTTGTTTAAACCTATTTAAGCTTGTTTACAGTTTAATTTCATATATAATATAATCTCATCATTGTTTTATCATTAGTATTCATCAATATTTTAGCCTGTTATATGTCCATCATATATACTTGTTTTATCATCAATTTCGTTATCAGTTTGGAGCTTGGACACTGGACAGTTGTTGTGTTGGTGGCTTTGTTGCTCAGTTGCATCATCAATTTCCTTACTAAGTTGCTGAAAGCGGTTCATGTAATTTTTAATATATGTAATTTGGCGCTTAGAGAGTTACCGTGTTAGTATATGTAATGCATGTAATATGCTATTATGCCGAATCAGTGAGTCCTATACGTATATTATGTGATGTGTTTGCTGAGCTTTTGCTTTGGTCTAGACTTTGGTTAATATGTATTGTTGTGCAGTTTGTTGTGCTAATTTTTGCATAGCTTTTGCTCTGGTTATTGGGCTTGCTGCATGTCTTGCTAGTTTGATGTATAACTATGTCCTATATTATGCAGAGTGAGTAATATGTAATATGTTTATGTTATTATATGCCGAGTTGTAATAATTATTTTATTGCGTT
The DNA here is from genome assembly GCA_030737815.1 of Allium fistulosum. Lineage (NCBI taxonomy): Eukaryota > Viridiplantae > Streptophyta > Magnoliopsida > Asparagales > Amaryllidaceae > Allium > Allium fistulosum. The sequence goes on from CM060908.1 coordinate 916,002,682, forward strand.
ATTGATTATTGTTGTTCCTTGCTAGTTGTCCATTCGTGTGTTAGTTTTGGTTAATTTTAACAATTAATTGCTGTTAAACTACTCAGTTAACCGACTGTTGGTTAACCGATCAAGCTTAATCGGTTAACCGGTTTAAGTAGATGGTTAACCGCGGTTAATAATTTTCGGTTCGGTCGAAATAAGCTACCTAGTTTGCGGTTAATCGAACCGTTTAATATGGTCGGTTAAATCGGTTAATTAATCGATCGGTTCGGTTAACCGACCGTGCCCACCCCTAGGTAGCGCCCCTTTAGTGTATGTCATTCCTTCTGGATAGAGGTGGTATCATGGTATGGAGCCCAGATACTTAACCTATGTGGTTGCTGCAAATTTATTCTTATGTGGTTGTTGGAATCGAGGATCCTCGGATATAGATCGATTACGATCGGGGGATGACATATTCGTGTCAGTAGTTACCCAGTTAGGGGTAACCCGGCCTTGTGTTGGCAGAGATCTAACCGTAATGTTAGGTTATTTCTCGGGACGTCATTCCAGAGGCGTTTCCATGTGGCAATGGGAAGTTCCTTGGCCTGACCATTTGTTGGAAATCCAAACTCCAATACGAACTGTGTACGGTATTAGTTGTAGAACCTGCCATTTACGTACGGTGGTCACCACTGTTTAGATGGTAGCTATAGTAGGCATACGATACTGGTCGTATGTTGGCTAAGATTAATATTATACTTTCTAAATGTTTTCCACTATGCACTAATAATAATATCAAAAAGGATTTGATTTTGCGTAGTAAGCATCTTTGACTATCATAAGAAGAAATCTCCTCCAATTCTGCGTTTGCATTGTGTGTGTGGCGGGAGGTCTTATGGTAGTTTCATTTTCCAAAAGCATTGCGAATTGACTTTAAAATTCTCTTGTTTGTTTTAAAAGATGAACTGTTTTTGTTGCTCACACCAGTCCCATGACTGATCCGAAGTTTATTGTTTCTTTCCTAAACTCTGGATGCTCAAAATTTTTCTACACGAGCAGTCTAGAGTTGGGTTTTTTAGATAGTCAGAGTAGTAAATTTTCTGGAGCTAGTTCAGTCTTTGGATATGGACTGCACTTGCTTATCTTTGTGCCTCGTTATTGGGAGTTCGAGCTATTTGTGGATAGGTGCTTTGGAGATGGAGATTATCCGCTGCTGATGTTATCGTTTTCTTTTCCGCTGCTATTTGTTGTATCATATCTCTGATATATATAGATATTCATTGTATCATCATTGTATCTAGATATTCTATCAGATGTTGTATATCTATATTCTTTTTCTTTCCCGCTGTGTTATTTACTTAATATTGTTATAAGCTCCGACGACTCGGATTTGAACGGTCGAATCTACGGCATTCGAGTACGATGTAAAGTATGGATGTTGATTTTCGAGCGGGCAAAATCCGTAGCCGTTACAGAGGCCATGACTTGAAATAGGCAGCAGGCGAAATTTTCTTTTAAAAAGTTTTTTTTACAATGAAGGTAAAACGAAAGAAAAAAAATATATAAATGGCAGAGGAATACGAAATGATCAAACGGAAATGAACTGGTAAAAGTTAGGAATAACAAAAGGTGGAAGTTGAGCCAGAAAATAATAACAAACGGCTATTGGGTTTATATGTCGGATAATGGAAAGACATAGGGAACAAAAGAGAAAAAAAATGATTATCGGTACGGCTACCATTCGATGGTTTCATCCCGTACCAGACACCAAAACACACAAATGAATATACTACGGAGATCATCACGACGTGACGATCAAAACGACATATAGATATCGGTGGTATGATCGAGCTACCAAAAGTCAATATCAGTACCGAAATGCTGCTAAAATGTAAGAAATAAGATGAATGGAGCAATAGAAGTCAAAATTTGGAGAAACAAAATATGACGTCTCACTCAAAATGATTTACAAATTTTTTATTGAAAAATATTCAGATTTGGAAACATTTTATTATCATCGAAATTTTAACTGATCTAAATTGAATTAGAATTACACAATAAAATAAACTTCCATATTATCTGATTAAAATTTACTAGTTTCTATGCTTAGATAGACGTATTCCAAATATTAAATTTATATTTCAAAATTTTAATATCTCAAATTTCACAAAATTTCAATTGAATATATAAATAAAACAAAAAAAATTATTTAAAATTTATGGGTCGTTGCAGTCTCCCCCACTCAAAACTTTTCTTCCTCGAAAAGGAACGAGGTAGGAGAATAGAAACAACCAGAAAGAAACTAGGCTAAAAACAAAATAAACAACTAATTTAAACTATATAAATTCCAAATTTAAATTAATAAATATTCAATAATTGTTTTAAATTCAAGGTATTTCAATTAGTTGATCTAATTTCAGTTTTTAAATTATTTCAAAACAAAATTTATTTATTTAACTCATTTATTATTCAATTAACTTATTATTCCATTTATTAACATTTTATAAATAAATCTAAGAGTATAATATTTATTATAAACACTCAATTTATTTATAAACATTTTATATTGTATATTATCCAATTACATTTTCAACTTCTGAATAATTTAGGTAAGTTATATTGAAATGCAATTAAGTATTATACAAGTAAAATTTTCTCATTCAACTTATTTCAAGTTTAAATATTTATTCAAAATTTTGGCTTTATTTTATAATTGAAATCACCTTATCAAAATTTAAGAATAAAATTTCTGTTTTAAATTCAAACCGTTTAGAGATAAATGCATATATATCAAATCAAATCCATAACCATATACTTATATATATTATACATCAAATCATACTTTAGAAATTCAACTTAATTTAATTTCAAAAATAAAAGTGTAGCAAAGCTACAGAATGACCTCTCCACTTCGAAACCCGAAAATGAATATCGATGATGCTGCAGTCATCACCGAAATTATTTTCCAGCGATAAAAAAGGAGAGTACTGATTTCATGTTTAAAAATTCTTTAGAAACGATTTCTATTCGAAAATACTTTAAATAATATACACTTTAAAACTTTAAAGCCAAAGTTTGAAATCACCGAAAAGTTAAATTCTCAAATTCCTGATTTAAATTCATTTCAATTCCCAATAAATTTATAAACCACTATTTTATAAATTTATTTATAGAACAATAAATGATAATAAAATATTATCATTTCGAACAACCAATTTAATTAACTTATCAAATTCCAGAAAATTTTACTTATAAATTTACAATATAATCATACAAATTTTATTTTATTTACCAAATTGGAAATAATCTTGTGTCAGTTTGCTCTGTTCAAGTGTTTTGGAAATCCTATCGATAGCGTTGATCAGACGAATCGATCGAAAACCAAATCAACATCAACAACTCAAACAACACACTATAAAACATTTTTAATATAAATACAAATACACTTCCTTGCTCGACGATACAAGAATGGATTTCAAAGTAAGGATAGAGATTCAAACCAGAGAGACCCTAATCAAGACGTATTTTAGCTAAGAATGTAAGCTTGAACGGGAGATAAAATAATTAAATTGCAAAATAGGAGGATGGATATACTGGTATTAATCGCGGGCAACCGTAACCGGGTCAACCGTGACTATAAGAATAAGATCGATGCAGAATCCAGAAGCAGCTCAACCTTTGATCGATAGAATTCAGGCATAGCAAGAGATAGCAGCATCTAAACCGACGATACAAAATCTCCGGTGAATCAATGCTTGTTGTAAAGGAGTTTCACTCTTTTACAAGTCATTCGATGGAGCTATGGGGTACTCCAGAAATCAAGGAACACGAATAGGGGAGACAAGGATGGATTTTGGAACCGAGGGGAAAACGTTCCAAAATTCAAAGGAAAACCGAGTCAAAGACGAAGAGATTCAAGCTCAAACGAAAGTGATTCCGTAATTAAATTTACTACATATGCTAAGTTTTGCCTAAAACCAGAGCTCTGATACCACATGTAACATCATGAAATTTTCAGCCATTCGCATCCACACATGTCGGATTTGAATTGCTCAAAATATCAGATTGTTAGTTTAAATGTGGCAAAACTCTGTATATACAGTAAATAAAAATCACAGAATCACAAACACAGAGTAATATAAAATAATGCAGCGGAAACAAAAGAATAGTAGTTCATGAAGCTACTATATATAACAGAGTTAAATAAGATACAACAGAGGTCTCGAATACATAGATTTCACAATATAATAGTCAAATACAAAATCTGAATACCTCACTGGAATCAACTGAATAACTGAAAGCAGAATCGATATAGCTGGATCTCCAAGCAAAGCTCCAACTCCATAGGTGAGTCTCGAATATTGGTATACTCAGTCTGACCCGAGCGTAAAGCAAAACACAAAACACTCGAGTCAGGATTAACATTCTTATATCAATAAATCCAACTCAAGTGAAATATCAACTGAAATACAAGTAACTCAAAGGATGTTTGGGATCACCATCCTCTAAGGATCTGTTAAACTATCTACTATGTAGTAATATACGCTATTATAATAATGTCTATAGTAAAGTATACTATTTAAAAATAGCATTAAGGCTTTACATTTTCCACCATAACACAGTTTTAGGTATGCCAATAGTCTATACAGTACCGTAATACCCCGTAAACTGGAGTTACCAGAGGATACTCCATAGGTACGACACAAATCAAACTCGTAGTAAAGCACGCTAGGGTAGGTGACACGGAACAACTAGGCAATGCCAAGGTAGATATACCAATTTCACTTCTGGGCCGGTGGTAACGCAGAGCTGCAACAATCGCCCACCTCGAGCCACACTCCCGAATCAAGGGTGCACACCAAATCAATCACAAACTAATAGAATGGCATACGATGGAGAGTGTCCGATCAGAGGAGCTACCTCATTAGCCCGTCGATTGCTTCTGTTTTAGCCACCTTATGCCAACTCACGAGAGTTGGGTCCACGTATATACCTCATATAGGATCGTCGCCACCATCCTACTTCATTCTAGAATCTCCACCGCGTACACAGTTGTTAAAGTGGTTTTTGGTATCGACAGAGAGTATGCCCATATCCGATCCCGGTCTCTTTAACAACCAATCGTTATTATAACACCACGGTCATTTCAAAATGGTTTATACTTCAAAACCAAAATATATCATTCCCATTTCAAAAACCAAATCAATACGATATCATTTCCATTTCAAATATATTCACTTCCAAAATCATAGTACTTTCAAAGTTATAACACTTCTAAAACCAAAACACTTTGAAATCATAATAATTTGGAAAATCTTAACTTTGAAATCATAACTTCCACCCTTAAACATTTTAGATATTAATAAAAGTATATAATAAGATAGTTTATAAAATAAAAATAGTTTATATAAATAGTTATAAGTTAAAATAGTTTAAAAATAAAATAATTTGTATTGAAAATGATTTATATTAAAACAGTTTATATTAAAATAATTTATAAACTAAAACTGTAAATAATTTTAGATATAGTTTACGAATACTTTATATAATAAAATGCTTCCTCAAATTTCACAAGTCGATTCAAATCAACTCGACTTCCAAAATTCAAATTAATCCCATCTCAAACCATAAATTTCAAATTTCAATTCAATTAAACATTTCAAATTATATCGATTTCAAATACTGATTTGAACCACAAATAAACCATCTCAATTTCAATACATTTCAGAGCTTTAAGGATCCAATATTTCAAAACTAAATTCAATAATTTCATATATATATCAAATTCTCTTTACTATTATTTAGTTTCGAATATTTACTTAATCATTTCAATAACATCTAAATACATCTTCAATTTACAAATTTAAATAAACAAAATATCTCATTTAAAATTTATATAACTTTGAAACATTCATTTAAGTCACTTTTAATCAAATTCAAGTTATAAAACATATTTTTAAAATTTCAAATTTAATAAATTTCAAATCAAACTTATTTATGTAAAATTCTTAAATAAATATAATTTCAAATAAATTTCAAATTTATCTTTCCAACCTGAATCATTATAAACTCTATATTTGAAATTATATATATATATTAAATAAATACTTAAACATAAAAAAAATACTAAATTGAATAAAATTTTAATTAAAATGACGAAAACCATGGCCGCCGCCGCATCTAATTCTCCACCTTCAGCCGCTGCCGATGATGAAGATCAGGAGGGCTGGCAGGAAGTTCGCCGTCGTGGGAAGCAAAAACAAACGACATCTAATCCTTGGTCTAACCCTAAAACTACTGCATCTCTTTTTAAACTTAATAAGACTCAGGGTATAAGATCTTGGTCAGATCTGTTTGATAAACATGTTACGATCAAAGAAGATATTACTTTTCATCAACCGGCAATTGATAACTCAGGTAACTTCGCTAGTATAGATGATTTAGATTACCAGTTATCTAATGAGATGTGGAATAACTCTATATTTATCTATCTTACGGGTAAACGACCTTACTATGTGCATTTCAATGCTTACATTAAAAGAGTCTGGAAGCCTGAAGGATCATGGGAAATTTATTCTAGGGATAATGGTTTCTACTTGGTAAAATTTGAAAATAATGCAGATTTTGATAAAGTTTTAAATGGGGGTCCCTGGTTTATGGATAGCAGGCTTATTTTTATGAAAAAATGGGATGCTAATTTTCAATTCGAAAGAGACATGTTAGACACATACCCTATCTGGGTGAGATTAAATAACCTTCATCTATCTTTGTGGAATGCTAGGGGCATTAGTAAACTTGCTAGCATTATTGGTAAACCTTTGGACATTGATGAGTTTACTAGAAAAGTTAAACGTCTAAAATTTGCAAGAGTATTAATAGAGGTGACAACTGATGCCAATTTTCCTAGAATAATTAGAGCTAAAGATAACTAAGGTCGTGTTTATGAGCAAGAGGTGGAATATGAGTTTATTCCACCTCTGTGTAAGACCTGCAGTTGTTTTGGTCACAGTGATACACAATGCCCAAACCCAACTACACAAAAGTGGATCCCCAAAGCATCAGCATCAGGACATACTACTACTACCACTATACTACCTGAGCATACTGATGACCAGGGTACAGACTTTAACCCTAGCAGCCCAGTGCCAAAAAATACCCTAGACCATAATATTCACAAAGATGTACAACAAAATAATTCTGAAGCTTGCGTTAGTACTGGAAGTCCCACTCCTGAGGGAAGTCAGTCCATTCTGGAGGAACAGAATTATTCAACAGAGCAGAAAAATTGTTCTCCACTTCATAATCTTGAGCAACTGAATGAGTTTCCTTTGGATAAGCTTGCCCTTCAGAATGCTGCAGAGCTGAGTTACTCTGGTACGGCTGAGGATCCCCCTGAGTGTTCAGCAGCTGTTGCTGTACAATCGTCTGCTGCAGCCCATTCTGCTGATCACACGTATGAATCCTCACCAAAGGCTGGTATTGAGCAACCTGCTGTTCAACAAGATAAGTCCCCTGCAAATAGTGTGGTACAGCATGATGTCCTACATGCTGTCCAAACCCCATCTCATATGGATAATGATGATACACCTAACAACATTCAGGAAATTAATCAGTTGGGAATTGAATTGGAAGTAGAATCCATAAACTCAGATGAGGAGATTTATTTATCTGACCAGTATACTAAAGATAACCCAAAATATATGGAACAATTTATTTCCAAAACAGGAAAAAAAGGGAAAGGAAGAAACACACTGGCTCGTGTTACGAGGAGCCAATCTCGACACTCTTAATGTCTATTATTTGCTGGAACGTTAGGGGTCTAAATGGTGATGTTAGAAGATTAGACCTCTTCAAACTTAGAAATAAATTTAATCCTACTATAATTGCTTTTCTTGAAAATAAGATGGGGGATAAAAATATCAATCTTTTTGCTACTCTTTTTGGTGATGATTGGGGATGGATAGACAATAATTCGGCATCTTCTAAAGGTCGTATCCTTATCACTTGGCATAAATCCATATGGGACCTTTCTATTAAAGACAAATCTGAACAATTCATTACTGTTACTTGTACTAATGTGGGTGGTTTGAGTTTCATATGCACATTTGTTTATGCACATAATTGGGCTTCTCTTCGTAGACAGTTATGGTCCTATTTAATTCACACATCCAAGCATATTAATCATAACTGGATGGTCATGGGGGATTTTAATGATGTTCTTAAAACAAATGAAAAAAGAGGAGGAAGTACCCTTAGATTATCCCAAATAGAGGAATTCAACAAATGTATTGTAGCGGCTGGCCTTTCTGAAGCAATCCACTCTGGCCTGAAATTTACTTGGTTTAGTGGTGAAGTCAAAAAAATTGCGTGCAGACTTGATAGAATACTTATAAATGACAAAATCTTATCCAATATCCCTAATTTGAAAATTTCTGTCCTCCCTAGTTCAACCAGTGACCACTCTCCTTTACATATTCAATTTAATCAACATATTAATTTTACTAAAGGAAAGCCTTTCAGATATGGTAATCACTGACACTTAATTGAAGGTTATGCTGATGTTGTTGATTTCAAGTTAATCCCTAAAACTGTTGGTAATAGTTGGTTCTCCATGGTCATGATGTTAAAGGAGTTAAAGAATAGATTGAAAAATTGGCACAGAGAAAGAACAAAAACTCAGGACACTATAAGTCAATTACAACAGAAGTGTGAAAAGATGCAGACTTTTCTTGATGCAGACCCTCTTAATGATAATCTACTCTCTAATTATTTCTCTACTCAGGAACAACTCAAAGAGGCCTTTCATTTACAAGCTATACATGCAAAACAAATGGCTAAAGAGAAATGGCTCACTCAAGGGGATGACTGTACTAAATTTTTTTATGCAAAGATGTCTTTTAGGAGGAATTGTAATGCTCTTATTAATTCTATGAATGATCATGGGGATTTAGCTACTGATATTTCTCAATTTGAACAGGGAGCCATTTCTTATTTCACAAATTTATATAATGGTGAAAATAAGATAACATTACCTCAAATCACTTGCAGGGCACTTATAACTGATGTGGGCAGGCAAATGCTGCAAGAGACAGTCACTGAGGAGGAAGTAAGAGCTGCTGTATTCTCTATTCATACTGATTCTTCCCCAGGGCTAGATGGGTGGAACTCTAAGTTCTATCAACTCCATTGGCATCACCTGAAAAATCAACTGTTAGAAGCTATTTAGGAATCTTTTAACACTGGTAAAATTCTTCATGAATTAAACCACACATTTATCACTCTTATACCAAAGGTGGAAAGTCCTTCAAGGATTGAAGAATTTAGACCCATTGCTTGTTGTAATGTGTTATATAAGATTCTCAGTAAGGTGATATGTAATAGACTTACAAAGGTTCTCCCTGACCTTATCTCTGAATGTCAATCTGCTTTCATTAAAGGAAGACACATATCTGAGAATTCATTACTAGCTCATGAACTGATTAGGAAGTTTAATAAACCTGGAGCTGACAAGATGTGTTTAAAGATTGACCTTCATAAGGCTTATGACAAAATTAACAGACAATTTATCATTCATGTTTTACACTGTATGGATTTTCCTACTTCCTTGATTAATCTTATTGAGGAATGCATCTCCACCCCCACATACTCCATTATCATTAATGGTACACCTAAAGGTTACATATCTAGTAATAGGGGTTTAAGACAAGGTGATCCCCTCTCCCCCTACCTATTTACAGTTGCCATGGAATATTTCTCACTTCAAATGGAAGTAGCTTGTAATAACTCATTGATTCAACCTCTATTTAAACATGACCCTATTGTCAATCATTTAATATATGCTGATGATTTGATTATTGCTGTTAGAGCAACCCCAACTGCTGCTCATGGTTTACTTCATATTTTCAAGCAATTGCATCTATATGTGGGTCTATAGTTAAATACTGCAAAGTCCAAATGCTATTTTAGCAATATTGCACTTCCAAAACAGCTATTTTGGATATTTTGCAAATTAAGGAAGGTCTGCTTCCAGTCAAGTATCTTGGGGTTCCTCTCTCAACTAATGTCATTACTGACCGTGAATGTGGTGAACTAGTTGGAAAGATTAGAGACAAACTTAATGGTTGGAGCTCTAAATTACTCTCATTTGCTGGTAGAATTGAATTGGTGCATACAGTTATTACTGCTAAAGTTAGATTTTGGCTTCAAACATTTCACATCCCTGACAGCTCAATTGAGAAAATTAATTCAGCATGTGCTAACTTCATTTGGAGGGGGGGGGTTACATAAAGTTAGTTATGATATTCTCTCCAGACCTAAATCTGAAGGAGGAGTTGGGCTTGTCAACCTCAAAGAGCTTCGGAAGACATATCAAGTTAAACATGGATGGAAAATTCTAACCTCTAACACTCTCTTGGCTAGGTGGATGAGGAGCAGATATTTAAAAGGGAGTTTCTGGACTATGCATGAGGATATTAACTCATCTGGGGTTTGGAAATGCATTTTAAGGAGCAGAGAACTTTTGAAAACATGCATCTCAAGGAGAATTGCTAATGGTAGGGATACTTATCTTTGGAGGGATCCCTGGATTAATGGACATTCCCTTGCTGCCAAATATGGCTGGGGTATGATTTCATGTATTGGAGAGTATGATGATCTAGTAGCATCCATTATCCAGCATGATGATTGGATTCCTGACCAGAAAGGACTCCATGTTATTGCTGAGGATGTCAAGTTTGTTCCTATCTATTCCTCTGAATCTAATGATACTTGGACCTGGAACTACACTAAAGATGGTATTTTTACTACCAATAGTGCTTGGGAAGCTCTACGTACTAAGCATTCTATCAAATTTTGGGCAGCTCCTATATGGTCTCGATCAAACAACCCAAAGATGGCGTTCACGACTTTCAAAGCCATTAATTTAAGACTTCCTACGGCTAACAGACTTGCTAGATGGGGTATGGAAGTCAATCTCAACTGTAAATTATGTAATTCCCACCCAGAATCACACAATCATCTATTTTTTGAATGCGAATACTCTACTCGTGTTTTAAGTCAAGTTAAGAGTAAAAATCAAGACATGCATGCAATTTCTACCCTTGAAGATGAATTACTTTACCTGAGTTCCCACAAGAAAGAAGATTTGCTGACCCAATTGCAGCTTATATGCCTCACCACTACAGTTTTCCATCTCTGGAAAGAAAGGAATCGAAGAGTCTTCCAGAAAACTACAAAGAATCATCACCAAATTCAGATTGCTATTGAACAAGATGTCATGATTCTAGTGAAAAGAATTAAAAGCAAGATTTTTACCTGTGCGACAGAGCTGGAGAGCAGTATCATTCAAGATTGGAAAGTGGATCCGCCATGAATCTTCGTTTCAGAGCTTTCGAATTGGAGCCAACCTTTTTAGCTTTACTGAGGAATATATGTTTTACTTTGCCAGTTTGGCTTCGTGTCTTTGTCTTTTTGTGTTCAAGACTTTGTAAGTTTGTATTGGTCTTTTTGAGGCATCAATAAAATTTACCTTTCTTCAAAAAAAAAATACTTAAACATATTATATATCAACTTTATTAAATCAATTTTTAATAAATCTTTAAAATCAATATTTATTAAACCTTATATTTCTTTTCAAAACCATAAAAATCATTTTCAAAATATTTATATATAGACCAACGGTGTTTGAATATAATTTTCTACCCTATGGTCAAGTGATACGGATATTTATCATTTCAATCTGCAATTTAAATATATACGGGTATATATCTTTTCAACACGCAAATCCCAAATTCAACTGAATTAAAATCGCTTGGGTTTATCATTTCAACCCATAACGATTTTCTTCTATTCTACAGATCATTCAGGTATGTATCATTTCAACCCATATTGAATTCTATACTAACAGGGAACTTGCAGAGTGATAACAGATATGAAAATAATATAACAGGCATATATCATCAATAAAAAAAATAGATAATGGTGTCAGATGTCATAGGTGAACAGATACAGATAATGGCATATATATAGCAATGTAAATAACTAACAGCAGCATATTTCACAAGTCATCCCATATAAGTACACTCCCCCGCTTATCGGTCGCTCCAAAATCATTCCACGGATTTCGGTAAACTTAACCCCGGTTCTTTTGGTAATAATCAGACAATAAATAAGAGTGGAAATCACCTCCAAACCGTTTGAGCGGACGAATTTCCTTATCATTTGTCCTAGAAGAACAAAACGAGATTTATACACACAGTATAGCTTCATCAAAGATAGTTGTATCATATAATTCCCGTATTTCTTCTAGATATTTCTTGAGTTATAATTGGTTAAGATTTGATAGTCATTTATTTAACTATCAAATAAACAAACAACAAAACAGAGATTAAATTTCATGTGAAAACCACTAAGTCTCTATTAATTAATCTTTCATTAATTAGATCTCTTTTCAATTATCTAATTCAAAATACCTTCACAAAAGATATTTTCGCAAACCCCTTATATTCCTTTCAATACTTGAAAAATATATTCATATACTTATCTTACCGATATAAGTTTATTAAATACATTATACTTTAAATACTTAGAAAATATATCCATATACTTATCTCAACGGTATAAGTATATTAATAAAAGCTTAAAGAAGACTTCCTCCTTTCCAAATTTATATTTAAATAGGTCAAAACAAATATCATTTAAAACATTTACTTACTCTAAACCCAAACCATTTTTTGCTTCGGTTTTAAGTATGGAAAGAATGCCTCCATACCACCATAATTATGAAGGATTATTTTTCAAAATTAAACATCATCCCTTTTATAAAATTTCACTTTTTATAAACCTGTTCCATATTTATAAATCCTTTTATAATTCTGCAAATTAATTCGTAAAATTTATTTTATAAATTCTAAGATTATATATAAAATTCATTTCTATTTATAAAACTCTTTTCTATTAAGATAACTCCTTTATAGAAATCTTTTATAAAATCCTTTATAAAACTCCTTTAACTCATTTTTATAAATCTTATATAATTCACACAAATCTTCATTATTATCAAAATATCAATTATAAATCCATTCTTTTATAAATTACCATTTATCAATCTCTCTTTTATCTATAAAATATCATTAATAAATCTCCTTTACGAAATCTCATTTATTAAGTAAAATTCCTTCTATAGAACAATTATATTTACAAACACCTTTATTAAATTAATTAGTTGCCTTTAGACATCATAAATAAAAAATTAAATAACTTTAAAAGATCAGTAATAATATAATTAAATATCCCTTAACAACATTAATAAATATAATTAGATAACTTTAAACAACATTAATAATATAATTAGATAAATTTAAACAACATTAATAATATAATTCAATAACTTTAAAAACATTAATAATATAATTAAACAACTTACTTTAAAACGTCTTTAATAAAATAATCAATTTACTAACTTTAAAACATCATTTATAATTATAGAAACACTTAACCTCAAATTGTTATAAAATTGAAGTTAATTTAAATCCATAACTTTTCAAATTCGAAAAGAGACTTAGCGACCACCATGGTACATCATCAAAATACCATTTAATTTAACTTTCCAAGTCATATTACTAGTATTTACATAAGTAAGCATATATGTAAATAAAATCAATAATAAGCAATCAACAACTAATACATCTCTTATCCAATATTAATCTACATATTAATTAACTAGCATATGAATAATTATCCAAATTAACATAATAGAAGAACGGGGATTTATTCTGCTAAATAGACTGCATCAATAATCTATTCAATTTAATTATAGAAGAACGGTGTTTTATTCTGCTAAATAAATTTCGAAAATAATCTAAGTAAATTAATTTAATAAAATGGTGTTTTATTTAGCCAAATAAATATCACCAATGAAGTATAATTAATTTAACGACGTTATTATTTAAAATAATATAATTATATTCAATCGGTATTATTTTGTCATTAACTTATACTACATTAAATCTAATAACTATTTATACCATAGTGTTTTACTAGTTCATATGAATCTAGTGTAAAAATCTACGGTCAAACGGGTGTAAAATGAAGGAGTAATCACACTTTAAAATTAATGACCTGCTTTATAAAATTTTAAAAAAAAATCAAACATTTTTCTCACAAAAACCATCGGCCCAAGGTCCAACTCCATTAACACGCGATACACACTACTCCTTCCCAAAAACTCAATTCCCAAATTCAACCGAATTGCCCGTTCCCAAAACTGTGACGAACGTGCACATGCACACCCAACCTCATTGGCCAACCAATGATCCAAGGCCACCCGCAAGTCCACCTTTCCGAGCTCGTCACAACTGCCCCTTTGCTATCACCTTACACCATCCCCATCAAAATCCGGTCACCTCACCCAAACTTCAAATCGTGTCCAAGAAATGAACCCGCTTCGATCAATGCTCAACCGTCACTACTATACCCCACCTGGACCAATGCTACCGTCCTCATTGCTCCGCCACCCTTTACCTCACATCTAGCCGATCCCATGTTGAGATCGATGCTCTCTACAATCACCACGATGTCAATTTCCCAGCCCAAAAAGATCAATGACCAAAACCCTAAACCTAGCTCGACCATGGCCCTCCGGCCATCGCACCTGACACCGCCTTACCCACATCTCCACCTCGAGCTCATGCTGCCTCTAGCCATCTCCATTACTCCCTTTGACCCTCGGTTCTTCGGAATTTCCTAAATTATCGAAAACCGATCATCTAACCACCACAACACATCCCCAACCCGTAAAATCATGCAAACTGAATTAAAAATCATGATTTGTAGATACAAACATGACTGTATACACCGTTCGTCAATTCGAACACGTTAAAAAACTACCATTGTTTTACCATTATTGTAATCGATAAATATCTAACAGTCCACTCGACGAAAACGACTATTTTTAAAAAACTAGAGACTATAGCAACAATTTTGCAGCTGGTTGCTTTGGCTAATTCCTAATGATTCTAGAGATAATGATTTTCAATGTGAGTGTGGGTGTGTTCATATCTTTAGACAAAGAGCAGGAGAAGAAGAAAATTTCAAATGTTAGGTGCTTATGTTCACGTCTATGTGCATATCTAGTTTAAGCATTACCTTACATTTTTAAAACAATTTTTTAACAAGTTAAGAACTAAGTAATTATATAAACATAAGATCATATGCAAATCACCACCAAGCTACTACAAATTACAACATTCATTTCATAAAATATTTATGACAAGAACTAGAGATTTCACCATATTTATTATTTTCAAAAGTATGTAACAAGGTTTAGTGTTCTCACCTTCTCGGATTATTGAAAATGCAAGATTTAAGCTTTCTTCCCTAGCAATCAACCCAAACACAATTTTACAACCAAATTTCGACATTTAAGCTAAAAAGAGAAGATTTTTATTAATTTAAGAATGGAAGAAGAAGTGGAAAGTTGAAGTTAGAAAATGTAAAAATGAGAATGAAGAGTAAAATGGAGATTAGATTAAAAAACTTTACTTTTATAAATGAACAAAAGAGTGTTAAAAGACATAAATACCCTTAAACTCATTTCCCTACCTTCCCATCTTTTCTTAAGTCAACTAAGTACAAAACCATATGGAAATATGGTGGATATTTGGAAGGTATTATTACTTGTCTTTCATTTTATACTTAAGCCATTAAATATGGTGTAGGAATCATGGTATATATAGAAAAATGAGAAGGGCATTTTTGTAAATGACTTAAGGCATTAAAAAATGATTTCTTTACCATGAAACATGGAACCCCTTGCCTCCCCTACCCTAGGTACACACGTTGACCCCGCCTTAGGTCCTATCTCCTCTATGCCTTAGGTACTTACCTAGGGAATTTAGGTTATGGGTTGTACTTCCTTAGGTTATTAACCTTTTATTTTATATTTTAAAGTCAAATCTTGTTTTATTTTAATCTAAGCATGGTTTATTTATTTTAACACTATCATTTACTTATCACATGACATATGAGCATGTGTGTGCATGTGTATATGAGTTATACAAAATGTGCATGACGTTTTTGACGACTTTCCGATGCCGAAAAGTCGAAATTTTGGAAAAAGTTTTTCGGTCACACTTTCTATTTTTATTTGAGCTAATTATTTTGGTAAACAAAACTTAAAAATGATTTTAATATCATTGATTAATATTTAAAATAGGTTTATTGGGTTATTAAAGTCCATTATTTAAATATTTAAAAATGATTTAAATATTCAAATATAAAGCGATTAATTTACGGGTTGTTACACTCTTCCCCCTAAAGATAATTTCGTCCCCGAAATAATACACAAAAAGACAATCCAAAAGATATATATTATACCAAAAAATTCATATAATAATGCAAAGCAACTATGCCATAAAAGAACATACATAATGCATTCAAACAACAAATAACTAACCTGACATTACATCAGGGTAAGTTTCTTCAATATGATCCTCCATCTCCCAAGCACAATCGCGGGGGTCATCACTCCACCGAACCTTCACAAGCTTCACCACCTTGTTCCTCAATCTCCTTTCAACCCGATCTATAATATGAACTGGGTGTCGGACTACCATCGGATTCGGTTCTATTTCCAAGTCTTCCTGAACAGACGTCTCAATAATCAAAGATAGATCATGAACATGCTTTCTTAGATGAGATACATGAAAGACATTATGAACTTCTGACAATCTTTTAGGAAATTCAACTCTATAGGCCAACGATCTAATTCTCTCAAGGATTCTAAATGGTCCAATGAATCTAGGTGCTAGCTTTCCTGCTCTTCTAAATCTTACAACTCCTTTAATCGGGGAAACTTTCACAAATACCAAATCCCCGACCGCAAATTCTAAGTCCCTTCTCCGTTGATTGGCATAACTTTTCTATCGATCCTGGGCTTCTTTCATCTTTTCCTTGATCATAGCCACTTTCTCTTATGCTTCCTGAATTATCTCTGGTCCAAGAACTAATCGATCTCTAGTCTCAACCCAACATGAAGGTGATTTACATGGTCGTCCGTACAAAGCTTCGTAGGGTGTCATTCCAATTCTAGCTTGGTAACTATTGTTGTAGGAGAGCTCTATTAGGTGAAGGAAATCTTCCCATGATCCTCCAAAATCCAAAATTCATGCTCTCAAGAGATCTTCTAAAATCTAGTTCAGCCTTTTGGTTTGTCCATCTGTCTGCGGGTGATAGGCTGTGCTCAAATTCAACTCTGTCCCTAAAGCGACTTGCAATGATCCCTAAAAACTATCGATGAAGATGGGATCTTGATCACTGACTATACTTACTGGGTTTCCATCCAGTCGAACGATCACCCTCAAATAAATCCCTGCCAAAGAAGCTGCAGTTCTTGACGGCCTCACTGGAATAAAGTAGGCGCTCTTCGTTAATCGATCTACAATTACCCAAATGCCTTCATTACTTTTCCTTGTTTTAGGAAACCCATCGATAAAGTCCATGGATACTTGCTTCCACTTCCAATTCGGTATCTCCAATGGTTAGAGTAACCCAACAGTCTTATGCTGGTCACTCTTTACGTGTTGACAATTTGCACACCGGCTCACGAAGATCGAAATGTCTCTCTTCATCCCTTTCCACCAAAATGTCTTCTTCATATTCTGAAACATTTTGGTTACTCCTAGGTGGATAAATAATCTTGATCGATGGCACTCTCTCAGCACATCCTGTCTAATTCCATTAACATCTGGCATGCAAATCCGTCCATTCATTCTTAAAATGCCTCGGGAGTCAAACTAGAAACTAGAAACAATTCCCTCTTCAACACTCCTATTAAGCCGAGCTAGAATAGGGTCTTCTTCTTGGAAATATGCAATTCTCTCTATTAGTGCTGGCTTAACATCCAAATTTTTAATCGTCGCCACATTCCTACTTAACGCATCTGCAACGGCATTTGCTTTCCCAGGGGTATAAAGAATCTCTAGGTCATAAGATGTGAGAAATTCCATCATCTTTGTTTCCTCATGTTCAAATCCTTTGGGTAAAAAGATACTTTAATGACTTGTGATCTGTAAATAACTCAAACTTTGCACCCAAAAGATAGTGCCTCCACACCTTTAATGCGAAGACAACCGCCAACAGCTCCAAATAGTGCATAGCATAATTTTTCTCGTAAGGTTTAAACTGTCGACTCGCATACGCTATTACTTTACCATTTTGCATCAAAACTACTCCCAGTACCGCCCTAAAAGCATCCGTGTGAACTGTTGATCCTTCACTCCCATTTGGAATAATCAAGACAGAAGCGCTAGTGAATTTCTCCTTTAACTCATTGAATGCTTGATCGCACTTGGGTATCCAAACAAACTTAGCTTCCTTCTTTGTTAGATGAAAGGCAAACTTCGAGAAATCTTTAATGAACCTTCTATAGAAACCTGCCAATCCTAAGAAACTCCTGACGTCCAACGCATTTTTAGATTTCTTCCATTCTAGAACCACAACTACTTTAGCTGGGTCCACTGATATGCCTTCTCCCGAAACTACATGCCCTAGAAATCTAACTTCGGATTTCCATAAATGGCACTTAGAAAACTTTTCCTTTAAAACATGACTTCTTAAAGTACTTAGAACAACATGAAGATGGTACTTATGCTCTTCCTCCATTTTAGAATAAATGAGAATGTCATCAATGAAGACGAGAACAAACTTGTTAAGAAAATCCTGAAACACTCTATTCATCAAATCTACGAAATAAGCAGATGCGTTAGTCAATCCGAATGGCATGACTAACCACTCGTAAAAACTGTCAGGGGTTCGAAAATCTGTTAATGGTACACTCTCATCTGCTACCTTTAATTGGTGAAAACTAGTGGCAAGATCCAACTGAGAAAATATTCGAGCTCCATGGAGCTGGTCAAACATGTCGTCAATCCTATGTAAAGGATACTTATTATTGATAGTCCTCATATTTAATGCTCGGTAATCCACATATAATCTAAGAGAACCATCAGCCTTGGTAACGAACACTACTAGCGATCCCCAACTTGATGTCCTACGTTTGATCAAACCCTTCTGTAATAAATCAAACATCTGCTTCTCTAATTCTCTTCTTTCCTTTGGGGCCAACCTTCAAGGAGGTTGAACATCTAGTTCCTGGAATCAAATCAATGCGGAACTCTACTTCTCGATGAGGAGGTAAACCTTTCACTTCTTCAAAAATATTCTTGAAGTCTCGAACAATTGGTATATTTCGTATCTCCTCTTTGGGTACTTCAAGGGAATAAAGGAAACTACTCATTTATTCGTTTGGCCTTCCACAATTTGTTTCTACCCCAATATTTTCGGTATCGGTACTATAATAATCCTTCGATCACAATCTGCGATTGCTCTGAACTTAGATAGCCGATCCATCTGTAATAATACCCAAAAACCCATGAACTCGAGAACAAACAAGTCAGAAAAGAAAGGCCGATCTCGATAAGAAATAGTCACATTCAAACATATGGTATCAAGATTGGTTGGACCCCCAATTGTGTTCGACACACAAAGAGAATTTTTTAAAAGAATGGGTTTGAGGTTAAACTTATCAACAAGATCTCCTAAAATGAAACAATGGGATGCACGGGTATCAAATAACACTCTAACAGGAATATCAGAAATGGATAGTGTACCTTGCAAAACTTGTTTCCCTTTTGGGTCCGTAGAAGTAGATGGTATTTCTTATGTTACCCGTTTGTTAGGCCCGGTTATGAGAGGCTCGGCATGTAAGTGTGGTTCAGCCTGGATACATCGTTTGGCCTCAATATGTGGTTCGGCTGAGGAAGGATGGTGGGTGTCGCCCGACTGAAGGAAGGGCATTGTTGGGAACTCAGTGAACATCGCTTGGCGATCTTCGTTCGACCAATACCGCTCGCTAAGGATCATTCGAAAAGCATCGCTCGGCTCCCTTCGTTCGGCACAGCATCGCTCGGCAGCCTTCGTTCGGCACAGCATCCCTCGGCAGCCTTCGTTCGAATAGTGTCGCTCGGCAACCACCAACCGGCACAAGCGTTCAATATAGATGTTTCGAAGCAAGGTGAGGGATATGACTTATTCGTGGAGGACAACATCCATGGGAGGGGTTCAATATTATTTCATTCTAAGTTCCACCGTGAGTTACTCCGAGTCTTTTGAGGGCTTACTTCGAGTCATTTGATAATCGACCACCGACCAGACATGATGGGTTGGCATTTCTCGCTCGGCATTTGTCGTTCGGCATGCCTGGCTCGGTGCACAGAAGTCACTTACTATAGGCCGAAGTACCTTGTTCTTAGGCCCGCGGAGGAAGTCCAGCCTATCTTCGTCTATAAATAGAGGGGCATGGGTGCAGTGAAAAGGGACCTTTTTTCGAGAACTCCAGGGAGATTCTGCCATTTCGAAGACTCATCTATTTTGAATCCAAACTTTTTATCAAGTCATTAATGTATGGATTGTATCTGTATTCAATCATTTGAAGAAGCAATAAAGATTACGTTCAAAGTGGACGTAGGCAATTACGCCGAACCACTATAATTCTAGTGTTCTCGCTTCTGTGGTTAATTTTGCATACTTTCCTTTGTTTTAATTTTCTATCTTCATTAATCTCTCTACACAAATCTCTCTTTGGGTGTTAGTGACCAATTTTGGTGCTAACATTTTGGTGTTTTCAATGGGAACAGCATTCTCAGGCTGTTAGGATCTCCTTTGTTATTACTAGATTGAGGGAAATCCCCCGAAGAAGATCCAATTTTATCCATAAGAAGTCCATTGATTTTATTCAGAGTTCCAACCGATAACTCTATAATGGGAAGACCACGTACTAGATCAGCCTCCAACATTGCAGATGTCAACGAGACCGCTAGCGTCCAACAAGTAGGACCCAATAATCAACAAGCTAATCTGAGCGCAGGGACCATCACCGCCCAAAACCAAACGGAAGCTGTCACCAGGACAGAGTTCAACGAGCTGATGAGAGAACTCATGGAAAGTAGGAGACTGCTTAACGAGCAGATTCAAGCTAATGCCAACCTCATGACTCAGCTTACTCAACAACAGCATCAGAATGCTGGAGGAAGTCCCGCTTCCTACTCCTCGTCCGACAGCTCTGCTTCATCTGATGAACCTCCCAGGCGTAGACGTCGTAGAACTGAAACAATGCAAACATGTGCAGTGCACTAGGAAAATCGTGCTCAAGCAGAAACAGTAAACTTAGGATCTGGAGCACGGGTGGAAGCTGGACGATTGGCTCACCAAGGTGATGATGAAGCAGATCCCCAGGATACACGTTTTGTAGATCGCCAACAGAGGAGGCACCAATCGGAATGGTCCCGCAAGACGGATTCCAACTTGCCATCTTCCATACAAATCCCAGACCTATCAGCCATGCTCAGACAGCTGATGAGGGAAAATCAAGGTTTAACTAATGATGATTGGGGCGTATCTAGGAGTCATACTCCATTCACAGATGCTACCCTACAAGCTGAGTACCCCAAGAAGTTTAATGCCGACTATCCTGGCCTACAAGGGGAATACTGATCCTCGACAGCATGTAATGAGGTATGGGTGGATGACGGATTCAGCTAGGGCGAATGATGAAACTAAATGTAGATGTTTCCCAATAACTTTATCTGGAATCGCTACCATGTGGTTTACCCGACTTCCTCCACAGTCTATCTCCAATTTTGATGAGTTAGCGACGAAATTTGTGGAGCAGTTCAAGATTCATGCCACTCATCCCAAGGATGTTATGTCCTTGTCTAGTGTGATTCAGGCCCCAGGGGAATCATTAAAGGAGTACTTACAAATATTCCATGTTGCTGCTGCTGAAGTTAGCAACCCGAATGACCATGCCATTTTAATGGCCATAATGCAAGGAGTAGATCCCGATTCAGAGTTTGGTGATTAGCTGGCAGGAAAGCCTCCGGCTATGCTGGAACGTTTTTACTCAAAGGCGCACCAATTTATAAGAAGGGAGGAAGCCAGGTAGACGAGGTGAGATAATGCACCAGGACCCGGCAAGGAGACTGTGCAAAGCAACATTGCTGTAAAACAATATGGAGACAACTTTGGAAAAGTCCAGGTCAATGTTCAAAACAAGCCTGAGCAGTCAAAAATATCCGGAGGAGGAAATTCCAGAAAGAAAATGGAAGCCGGAAAGTGAAAACCAAGGATCCCAACTTACAATGAATACACTCCTCTGAATGCATCTCTGGAAAATATTTACCTCCTGACCAGTAATACTTTCCAATATCGAAAGCCACGCCCAAAAGAGTCCACCGAAGAACAAAAGCGGACTGGGAAGTATTGCCGCTTCCATGAGACTTACGAGCACAATACCGAGGAGTGTAGGCACCTCCATGATGCGATTGAAAAGCTGATTCGATAGAAAAAGTTACAAGAGTTTGTGAAGAACCCTCAGGAAGGCGGATAAGGGACATCCGACCCCAATCGCGGACAGGCCCCACGACGATCTATGGAACCCATTCGGACTGGAGGTAGATTAGTCATAAATATGATAGTCGGTGGGCCTCACCCTGTAGATAAGAATTGGCAATAAAGGGAGCGCTATGCTACCTCCCTAAAGCATGCAAATTTTGAATGTTGTTCAAACATGGAGGATGGAACTCCGGCTAAGCAACAGCGAATGATGACGGATGATATAGTGTTCAGAAGTAGAGATGCCGATCAGGTGGAGGCACCTACCATTGACCCGATGGTCATCTCGACCACTATTGGGTCAGCATTTGTGAGAAGAATACTGATTGACTATGGAAGTTCTGTTAACATCATCTTCAAAAAAGCATACGACCAGATGAAGATGGAGACAAAGGATCTAAGACCATCTAAAGCCTGCATTCATGGCTTTAATGGTGCGACCAATGATGTAGTGGGTTTTGTTGAATTGCCACTTGAACTTGGAGAAGGTGAACGAAGGAGGGTGCGGATCCTACCGTTCATCGTTTTGGATGTCGATTCTCCGTATAATGTGTTTCTGGGTCGACCGGCCCTGGCAGAGTTTAGTGCTGATTTGGCCCCGTGGTGTTTAACCTTGAAATTTCCGACGGATAAAGGAGTTGGTGTTATGCATGGCGATCAGGCAACAGGTCGTGCGTGTTATGTGGCTGAGCTGAGAGAGGCCCAGTGAAGAGAGAAAGGAAAGGTTGTGGACAACTCCGTCCGCATCCGAGTCACTGAAGATTGACAAGTAATGCCCGAGCCTTGGTTCGAGCAACATTATCGGATCTATAGAGATATAGATCCGAGGGACGATGATGAGGAACCTTAGGAGGCAAAAGCAGCACCGGCTGAACTAACGATTGACATTCCAGTCAACCATGATGACCCATCGCGGGTACTTAAGATTGGATCACAACTCAACCCCTCGATGATCGAGGATCTCACTGATTTCCTCCGAGTGAATCTGGATGTTTTCGCTTGGACACATTCAGATATGTGCGGGATTTCTCCCGCCATTGTAAGTCATATGTTGAACATAGACCCAAAATACGTGCCGGTGAAGCAAAAAAGGAAAGGCATGGACCTAGAGAGGTCCGCTGCTCTTAGAGAGGAGGTGGACAAACTCAAAGCCAATGGGTTCGTTCACGACACCCTCTACCTAGAATGGGTCTCTAACCCCGTACTAGTGAGAAAAGCGAATGGGAAATGGAGGACCTGCGTGGATTACTCAGATTTGAACAAAGCATGCCCTAAGGATAGTTTGCCTTTACCCAGAATTGATCAGTTGGTCGACTCAACAGCATGACACGAGTTATTGTCATTTATGGATGCGTACTCGGGATATAATCAAATCCCAATGCACATTCCAGATCAAGAACAAACTAGTTTTGTCACAGACGTTGGACTGTACTATTATGTAGTGATTCCTTTCGGATTGAAAAATGCAGGAGCAACTTATCAACGTCTGGTGAATCAGATGTTTAAAGACCAAATTGGTAGGACGATGGAAGTCTACGTGGATGACATGATCATGAAGTCACGGCAGTCAAACGACCACATACTAGACTTAGCGGAGATGTTTGATATACTCAAACACTAGGGGATGAAAATCAATCCCTTGAAGTGTTCTTTTGGTGTTGTGACGGGGAAGTTTTTGGGTTTTATCGTCAATGCACGTGGAATTGAAGCTAACCCAGAAATGATCCATGCTATTCGAGACATACAAGTGCCCAGAACCATAAAGCAAGTACAAAGCCTGAATGGAAAAGTGGCCACGTTAAGTCGGTTCATATCCAGAGCGACGGATAAGTGCATTCCCTTCTTCGATGTAATAAAGAAAGGGAAGAGAAATTTTGAATGGACTCCCTACTACGAGGACGCATTTCGAGCTTTGGTAAGACATTTGGAAAGTCCCTCGGTGCTGTTGAAGCCTATAGACCAAGAGGTATTGTATGTATACTTGGTCGTGTCTCAACATGCCATCAGTACAGCTTTGGTTCGCGAGGAGGACCGAGTTCAAAAGCCGGTGTACTATGTCAGTAAACATTTAACGGCAGCAGAAAGGAATTATCCTAAAATTGAGAAGCTAGCCTACTACTTGGTGATCGCATCATGCAAGCTTCGTCCATATTTTCAGGCACATCCGATCAGTGTTTACACCGATCAACCTTTGCGATAGGTACTCCAGCGTCCAGAGACCTCAGGGAGGTTACTGAAATGGAATATTGAGTTGAGTCGATTCGATATCACTTACCTGCCACGGAGGGCTATCCAAGGGCAGGCGCTAGCAGATTTCATCGCAGAATTCACCATATCAGATGAACCAAACAATGATGATGTTATTCCCTCCATTCGATGGAAACTATACACCGATGGGGCATCCAACGACCATTCCTCTAGGGCTGGAGTCATTCTTGTAACCCTTGAAAATCGATCAATATGTTATGCCCTGAAACTTAATTTCCCAGCTACAAATAACAAAGCTGAGTATGAAGCATTGCTTGCTGGCTTAAAACTTATCAGGGAACTCGGAGTAAGATCGGTTGAGAACTTTTGTGACTCACAATTGGTGGTATACGAAGTATGAGGAGATTATCAAGCAAAGGGGCAGAGGCTTCCTCCATACCTTACTCAGGTTCAAGAACTATTGGCAGACCTTGAATATTATGATATTTCGCACGTCCCGCGTGAACAAAACAGGGAAGCCGATTCATTGGCAAAATTCGCAAGTACCGGTGATGCACAACAGATGGGCTTGGTTCCCGTCGGAGTTTTACAATTCCCAAGTATAAACGAGATGGAAGTAGATTTTGTGCTAGAAACAGAAATTAAAAGGGTGTCATGGATAAGCCCCTTCAAACAATACTTATTATATGGGACTTTCCCGATAAAAAGAACGAAAGACGACAAGTCATTCACAAAGCTTCACGATATATAATGCAGGGTGGAATAATATATCGGAGGGGATTCTCGGTTCCCTTGCTTCGGTGCATCGCCCACGACGAGATAAAATGAGTCTTGAGGGAAGTTCACGAAGGATAATGTAGTGACCATACCGGGGGCAGACCCTAGCAAAAAAGATCCTCGGCTATTGGCCAACTGTAAATCGGGATGCTGTGGATTACGTAAGAAGATGTGACAAATGTTAAAAGTATGCGAAAATCCCGAGAGCTTCGCCAACGGAACTCACACAAATGGTTAGTCCCTGGCCATTTGCAATTTGGGGGATCGATATAATTGATTCCTTACCGATTACCAAAGGCGGTGCAGAATATGCAATTGTTGCGGTCGATTACTTTACCAAGTGGGCAGAAGCAGAGCCTTTAGCTATGATCACCCCCAAAAAGGTAATAAATTTTGTTGTACGAAACATCATATGCTGTTTTGGCCTCCCACGAACTATCATTACAGACAACGGAACTCAATTTGAAAGTAGGGAGTTCAAAGAATTCTGCCAAAAGTATCACATTGAGAAAAGATTTTCAGCGGTCGCTTACCCCAAAGTGAATGGACAAGTTGAAGCTGTAAATAAAATAATCAAGTCAATATTGAAGAAACGCTTAGAGAAGGATAGAGGCAAGTGGGTGGATGAGCTTCCGACAGCGCTCTGGGTTTACAGGACCACCCACAAGTCCGCGACTGGCCATACTCCATTCGCCTTAGCATACGACACTGAAGTTGTGATACCCGTGGAACTTGAAGTTCCTTCCCATCGGGTAACTTATTATGACCCCAAGACAAATCAGAATCTCTTACTGGAATCGCTGGACTTTGTTGACGAAAAACGTGAAGAAGCTGATTTAAGAGCAGCCGCACATAGGCACCGAGTTGCTCAATATTATAATCAAAAGATTCGACTGAGAATTTTCGATGTGGGTAATCTCGTTTTGAAGCGAGTCTTTCCGACCCCATCACATCTAAATCCCACATGGGAAGGTCCGTATGTCATCGAACGGAGGCTTGGAGAAGGAACTTTCAAGCTAGCGACCGTAGATGGCGTGCCACTTCCCCACGCATGGAATAGCGAGCATTTGCGTCGCTATTACACCTAGTTTATTTCTTTTACATTTTAGTTGCAATTATTTCCAATGTATGTTCACTTTGCTGTTCTTAGTTTTTAGCATGTAATAAGACAATTTAGTTTGTTTCCATTTGTCATGATCAATAAAGGCTTGAAGCCGTCTTTTCCATGAACTATTGATGTTTCTGTATGTTACAGTTCTGTGATGAAAATTAAATTACATTATTCTATCTGGCGCATGAACGCGCACCCAAACTTAAAAAAAATCTCTAAGTCCCCAGAGTACGGACTAGAGTACTATGAGTCCCCAGAGTGCGGACTAGAGTACTCTGACTCCCCAGAGTGCGGACTATAGTATAAACGACTTAAAAAATCTCTCAGTCCCCAAAGTGCGGACTAGAGTATAAACGACTTAAAAAATCTCTAAGTCCCCAGAGTGCGGACTAGAGTACTCTGAGTCCCCAGAGTGCGGAATAGAGAATAAACTACTTAAAAAATCTCGAAGTCCCCTTAGTGCGGACTAGAGTATAAACGACTTAAAAAATCTCTATGTCCCCAAAATGCGGACTAGAGTACTCTGAGTTCCCAGAGTGCGGACTAGAGTACTCTTAGTTCCCAGAGTGCGGACTAGAGTATAAACGACTTAAAAAATCTCTAAGTCCCCAGAGTGCGGACTAGAGTATAAACGACTTAAAAAATCTCTAAGTCCCCAGAGTGCGGACTAGAGTATAAACGACTTAAAAAAATCTCTCAGTCCCCAGAGTGCGGACTAGAGTACTCTGAGTCCCCAGAGTGTGGACTAGAGTATAAATGAGTCAAAAATCTCTAAGTCCCCAGAGTGCGGACTAGAGTACTCTAAGTCCCCAAAGTGCGGACTAGAGTATAAACGACTTAAAAAATCTCTAAGTCCCCAGAGTGCGGACTAGAGTATAAACGACTTAAAAAATCTCTAAGTCCCCAAACTGCGGACTAGAGTACTCTGAGTCCCCAGAGTGCGGACTAGAGTATAAACGACACAAAAATATCTAAGTCCCCAGAGTGTGGACTAGAGTACTCCGAGTCCCCAGAATGCGGACTAAAATATAAACGATTCAAGCTAATAACTCGGCCTTTGGAGCACAGGCTAAAATATAAGTGATTTAGAAATCTTCGAGTCATACGGAAATAAACGAGAGTTTAGGTGACCCACACAACCTTGGATTTCAGATACGAGATGGATGGTGAAGCTGAGTAGCAAAGATCATCAAAAAAAATTTATTTACTAATCGAAAATTCAGTTTCGCTACAACTTCTCCTAAACCCGGAGCAAAAAATCTATTTACACGACTACGAGAATAAATAGAGATGATTACAAAATCCAGGCTTATTCGCGTTGAGCCAGGCATGATAGCTACTTTTTTGACTTCTTCTCCTTCCTCGGTTTCTCTGAAGACTCCTCCTCCAAGCATTTTTTCCTAAACGCCTTGCTTGCTAGGGAAGTACTGCATGGGGAAGGAAGAGGGACTTCCTGTGGCGAGGTTCCACCGGGGAGTATAACCTTCAGGGGCCTATACAATGGATCATCAAGTTCCACCACCTGAGGCTCAATCTTAATCTCAGCCTTCTTCTTCTTCTCTTCTATGATTTGCTCCGCCATGCTCGAATTTGAAGTATGTTCAGAGGCGCCCGTAATCTCAACTTCATTATGTTCCTCCACGGGCGATAAATTTTCAGATTTATCTTCATCGAGCGCCCCGATCACTTGAGCGTTGGGTCCAGGAGTCTCTCTAGTCTGAGTTGCCTTTCCCATTTTCACCTCCTTTTCTGCGGCAGCATCGCTCCTTGGAGTTGGCTCGGGGTCAGAATGGCCTGTACGAAATCGTAAGAGACAAATGTTAGGATACATTTATTATTCACCAAAAGCGATGGCCTATTTGAACTCAAGGCAAAAAAGCTATGTACCAGTTTATGGCTGACTCTCAACGATTCGGGGAGTTTCACCTTTCGGAATAGGAGATAGAGCGTGAATATCAAGTTTGGGCTTCTCTGGGTCATAGCCAATATGTTGCTCGAAGGGATCGAGTGGTGAGTGACCAGTCGGCTGAATAGGAGGAGGAACTGAGGACTCGGTTCCGGATGGACCGGCAGTGTCATTTTTTCCTTTTGATGAGGAAGAGTCCCTTCCGTAAAGGGCCTTTGCCGCAGATAGGTTAGTGCGCTCATTCTCTCAAAGTATTTCCTTCACAAGAGGCTCCTCATTCACCTCTTCAGTTCTCGATTCGACCTTTTTAATCTTTATTAAAGTGTCCCATGCTTCGGCTAAAGATTCGAGGTAACCCTCGCCAAGAAAAGTCAGGTCACGATGCATGAGAATTCGAGCGTTATACTCGGCTATGAGTGGATCAAACATGCACTTAATTTCCTCCCTACCAGCCTCAATAGCCGCCTCGAGGCGAGAATCGATTTCCGAGAGCGCCATTCTTTTTCCCTCTTCGTAGGCCGCATCCTTCAACGCTTCAACTTTGGAGAGCTCTTCATCAAGCTTTGCTTTTAAGAGTCGTGTGGAGACAATCTCGTCATAATATCGCTGTGACTCTTCTTGGGCTGCAGTTTTTTCTTCTTTTTCTTTAAGGAGTAGCTCCTCTAATTCATTAACTCGCCGAGCGAGAGCATTCTTTTCTTTTTGGATGGAATCCTTCTCTAAGTCTAAAGCGCCGCAGCGTTGAACCGCCTCATCAATTTCCTTTTTGTGTGCCACTTTCGAATGATCAACTGCTTTGGATGTGTCTTTAGCGGTTTTTTGAGCAGCTTCAAGCTAAGATTTATAGGAGGAAAGCTCTTCATCTTGTGCTTTGATAATGTCTTTGTCGTAGATAGCTTTGAGTTTCAGGCGATCGATTTCATGCTGGCGTTCCACCGAAACTTCTAAAATTTTTTCCACCAAATGAACGAATGCGTCATGCTGGACGTCGACATCATTAGTGCAAGCAATGGCACTTTGTTTAACGTGCCCCGGAATAGGATGGATCGCCGGAAGAAACTTTAGTCCATCAAACCATATTTTTGGAAATGTGGTTTTAAGCTCAGCTAGCTTTTCTGCTATCGATGGATCATGTGCAGGACTGGAGGAAGTTTGTTTAGTCGAAACAACAGATTTCTTGTGAAGCTCACGGGACTGCCTAGTGCTTGATGAACCGGAATATTGATCATGAGGAGCTTCAGATTGAGACCCCCTTTGAGCAGATCTATCCCTGCTATGCTCTGGTTGAGGAAGAGGATCGTTGGGGGGTAGGAAGAGTGGCTATAAGTTTTCCTTCGAGACGATGAATCTCGAAGATGATAGTCTCTATCACTGTTGTCATCTCTATCTCGGCGTTTTCCGGGCCCTGAGTCTCGGCTAAAGTGATGAAAGATAGAGGAACCGCGAAGGCGATCGAAGCCGTGTGAGTGTCCCATGTCGCCTGCATAGAAATTGAGTGAAAACAAGTTAGGGATGATCATATGATGGTGAAAACTTAAGTGTGGTGTGGAGAGTGAGTGTTAGTGTGTGTCCTAGTGTTTCCCCTCAATGGACCAGTTTCTTTAGCTTTACTAATCAGAGTTTTTTCTCCTTGATGATGGGCGTGAATGCTTTCATCGCCTCTCGTGGGCGAATGAAGTTTTAGGGCTTCTGGTTCATCGAAACCGTAGTTCAGCAAGTCATCGGGAATAGTAAGGTCAGACAAGCCTTTCAATGAACCCTCTAAGTGTTGTGGAGACGGCTCTTTCTCCATTGGAGTAATTATCACTTTCGAAGTTCCGCTATATCTTCTTCCTCGGCTTGTAAGCTTCTTTCTTTTTTCCTTTTGAAGGGGGAGCTGGTTCATCAGTGCCATGTGCTTCAACCACCGATTCCAGAGCAGGACTTACATTCTCACCCGGTGCTTCTGACTCCCCAGTTTCTCTAATCTCACCCTCCTCAGATGTGTCAGGGGCACCACTTGTAGGAGGCACTGAAGGTTCGGCCTGTCCTTTACCCTTCTTCGACGCAGGTCATGTAATAGTGGCACCGGATGGAAGAGTTGTTCGACGGCCTTCTGCCAACAACCCGAACTTTAAGAGCGACTCATTGGAAATGACAAGTTTGATCTCCTGGTCTTCTACAAGAGTAGCGCGAATGGCCTCAACGGCCTTAGAGTACCCGGTGCCTTCGGGACATGGGCTGATACCTGTAAAATCGGAAGAAGTTTAGAAACAATCCACTTCATGCTTTAAATGATTATTGATCCGAAAATGGAACTTACTCCCTTCCAGCCATCTTCTCGCAAAGCCTGGGGCACAGCGTACATAGAACCATTCCTGCTTGTATTGGGTGAATTTACTCCATGCCCCTGTCAGAATCTGACACTGAGAATGCGGCTCAAGGAATATGAAAGATGGACTGTCAGATTATCGCTTGAAGTGATAGATATAACGAATGTCACCAGGAGTGGGAAGCCTGGATAGGATATTCATAAAGAGGATACAAGTGCCATATATGAATGCATGGCTATTGGGATGTAGCTGTGATGAGGCAATCTCGATATACTACAACATTTCACGGAGAAAGGAGTTTAATGGTGGCATGCTACCGACGCAGCACATGAATTTGTTGCAGGCAGTATATCCATCTGGGGGCAGATGAGGACGATCTCGTCCCGATGGAACTAATACGTCATCAAAGGGGATTCCGTGAATCGGGCATAGTCGGCGAAGGGCGGTTTCATTGATTTTTGAAGCTTGGGAGTCAATCGGATTATCCACGATAATGGCTCCATCTATATCATCAGGTGCCGGATCAATAACTACAGTGGATGGATCTGGAATGCCCTACGGAGAAATTGTCGGTGGGTCCGAAGTCCCTACTACTTCTTGTCGTGAACTTGGCTCAGGTTTATCTGAAATCGTAGTGGAGCTCGACTTTTTAGACATCCTCAACGAGCGTCGAATTTGGATGGATACCTGTTTGAACTAAACTTGAAAGGCAATCGATATTAGATATAACAACAAAAATGTTCCCCCCCGTGTGGTGTATGGATTAGTGCAATCGTTCAGAAATGAGTATAAAAGAATTAAAGCTTTAAAGACTGATGAAGTGTGATTAAGCATTGAATTGTCATCTTCGAAGACCGTCATCCTTGATTGTCTTCGAGAGCTCGTCCTATGTTCGGTAGCATCGGCCTCGAAATCGGACATTGGCATTATACGTTTTGGGCTGTTGTTTACTTTGGTTAAATTGGGCTAGCGCTTATGGTTGTCATAATCATGGAGTCATTAGTCAGAATCAGTTTCATATGCTTATGTGCTTGAGTTCTTGTCCTCATTCATTGTCCTATGATTAGGCGTAGGTGTAAGTGGATTTGGCATGTGTTGTGTTTAAGATAGAATGATTTTGACTGTCAATGCCGACCTCAAGGCTCGAAGCCGAGCGACTCCCAAAACATGCAACCGAACAACTCTCTAGACCAGAGACACTGACCCGCGCTTTCACTCCACAAACACCGAGCGGCCACATCGCTTGACACGTGACTGGACGGTCCACACTCTCTTATTCTAGGCCGAGCAACACACTCACCCTTGCACTACTTCCAACAGGGATTTACCTATCAACCTAACATCCTACTAAGCCGTGCTCTCCTTCGAGAATTCTCAGCTTATCATACGAGCAACTTCCTCGTTCGGTGAGCCGAACCACACTCCCTTTCACAGTTTCGACCTACCCTTTTGCTAAACTCCTAACAACCCAATGTCACAACGAATAGGTCGCCGACTGTCTTTTCTCGATCGTATGATGAGCCGAATGCTACAGGCCTGCATCAATTTCCATGAACCATCGAGCCCTCTCCTTCTCTATGTCCATGACTTCGAAGTCAGAACCACGACCACTTCTCTTAATAACTTGTTCTATTACCATTAAAACCGAGTCAAAAATCTAGCCTAGAACAAACTCCTATCTCCAATTCATCCTTCCATTCGCCGCTTCCCACTAACTCCTATCTAGGAACCCATGTGCTCAGACCTCAAATGAGATTCCGAGTTAAGGGGAATGAGTTAAAAAAGGAATCCGTACCTATAAAGGAAATTAGAAGTTTGTGTAACTGTGGGGCTTCGAGCCGGAGTCCGTTCGGGTTCAAAGGTGTCTAAAGTAGCAAGGTAGGAGATATAGTTTCGAAAGGAAGAGGTAGCCGAGGTTTCGGAGAAAGTAAGTTATAAGATCCTGTAGAGTTGAAGTGAAAGTAAAGAAAAGAGGAAGAGAAGTGTTGGCTTTTATATATGAAGGAAGGGAGGTGAATAGGCTATCTCCTGTTGAACCGATCGGTTTGGTTTGAGAAGTTGGTTGTTAGACATGCGCGACCTAGTTCAAGTAAGTCGATCATGTGGGTCGGTCTCTATATGCCGAACGACCCCTTGTTTATATATAAAGAAAGAGAAAGGAGAAGATAGACTCGGTACAAGATGCCAGGGAAGACTGCCATGTTTTGACCTTCATTGAACACATTCGACTTTTGACAGTAAGAATTGGTACTAGTTCAAAGCATGTCGTGTTGCCTCACACGACACACTTTGGGGGGCAAATGTTACCCGGTTGTTTGGCCTGGTTATGAGAGGCTCGGCATGTAATTGCCGTTCGGCCTGGATACATCGTTCGGCCTCAATATGTGGTTCGGCCGAGGAAGGATGGTGGGTGTCGCCCGGCTGAAGGAAGGACGTTGTTGGAAACTCAGTGAACATCGCTCGGCGATCTTCGTTCGACCAATACCGCTCGGAAAGGATCGTTCGGCAAGCATCGCTCCTCCCTTCATTCGGCATAGCATCGCTCGGCAGCCTTCGTTCGGCACAGCATCGCTCGGCAGCCTTCGTTCGAATAGTGTCGCTCGGCAACCACCAACAGACACGAGCGTTCGGTATAGATGTTTCAAAGCAAGGTGAGAGATTTGACTTATTCGTGGAGGACAACATCCAAGGGAGGGGTTCAGTATTATTTCATTCCAAGTTCCACCGCGAGTTACTCCGAGTCTTTTGAGGGCTTACTTCGAGTCATTTGATAATCGACCACCGACCAGACATGATGGGTCGACATTTCTCGCTCGGCATTTGTCGTTCGGCATGCCTGGCTCGGTGCGCAGAAGTCACTTACTATGGGCCGAAGTACCTTGTTCTTGGGCCCGCGGAGGAAGTCCAACCTATCTTCGTCTATAAATAGAGGGGCAGGGGTGCAGTGAAAAGAGACCTTTTTTCGAGAACTTCGGGGAGATTCTGCCATTTCGAAGACTCATCTATTTTGAATCCAAACTTGTAATCAAGTCGTTAATGTACGGATTGTATCTATATTCAATCATTTGAAGAAGCAATAAAGATTACATTCAAAGAGGACGCAGGCAATTACGCCGAACCACTATAATTTTGATGTTCTCGCTTCCGTGGTTAATTTTGCATACTTTCCTCTGTTTTAATTTTCTATCTTCATTAATCTCTCTACACAAATCTCTATTTGGGTGTTAGTGACCAATTTTGGTGCTAAAATCTTATTAGTAAAAGCTTGTCCATGTGATCCCTTCTTTGGAAAAGGGCACTAGTTCTTCATATGTCCATGTTTATTGCAATTGTAGCAGAGTAGTTCACTAGCCGGGTTCGGCACTGATTTGCAAAGTGTCCCATTTTATTGCGCTTATAACAATTGTTCAAGTCTAACTGCTATTTCTGTGCTAGAGCTCCACCTCCAAACTTCTTTCCCGACCACTTCTTCTTCCCTTTGCGCTTGACAAATGGCTTACTAGCAACTGGTATCACCGATAATGGTTGGGCATTAACTACTGGCACTGCTCCTTTCTGAACTCCTTGCTCAATATCAAGAGCCTCAAATCTCAAAGCCATAATGATCAAATTGGTAAAGGTACCATTGAGATGATTAGTAATTTCCCGATGGAATTTTGGTCGCATTCCTTTCACGAACATTTCATTCTTTTGAGTGGTGTATCAATCAATCCTGGTCCAAGCGAGACAACACATTGAACCTATGCTCACACTGTGCCACTTTCATCTCATCTTGTTTTAAATCCATGAAACTTTTGAACAACTGAGTCCTTACCGCCTCTGGGATAAACTAAGCTTTAAAAACCTCCTTAAACTACGCCCAAGAGAAATCTTCTTCTGGTGTATTCATTGTGACTGAATCCCACCAATACATTGCTGTTGTCTGAAGCTAATGCGATGTCAATAATCTCTTTCTAGCATCTCTCAACTGAAGATCCCCAAATATACTTTCATAAGAGCGGAGCCATGTTTGAACTCCCCAATTACCTTCAGTTCCATAGAAAGCTTACCACCTAAAGCGGTGTAATTCTTGCACAAGGTCGTAAAGTTTTGAGGCGGCTGAACTTGCATCACTGCATTTACTATCGGCTCTACAACTAGCTCATTTCTAGGTGCTCTGCCATTTGTAGCCATGCTGGTTCCAGATCCCCTCTCACTTCTTCCTCTTGTACTCATTTTTAATAACTTGGATAAGTGACAGGTATCATTAGAATACTAAGATAGGGTCAAATATGTTAAAAGGGAAACTGCAACAAAGAATCTAAAACCATACTTTTAGGGTAGAAAAGGAAACGCTCTCTCAAGATTAACTCATTCTAGGGCACTACTCACCTTTCTCTAATGAGTTGTACCCCAATCAGGCTAAGGTGTTCGCTCAACCAAAGCTTTGATACCAACTTTGATGACCCACCTTTCTGACCCCTAGGAACGACACTTAACACATCCTCAATGTTCGTGTGCTGTTGTCCAAGCATCGAAAAGATGAATCGTTGTGGGGAAAATAAAGAACAGAATAGAAAACCTCACAACGAAACAGCAAAATAAACCATAAAAGTCAATAGTACATCAGGTTACTCCTTAATAGGGAGTTATCAGAGTTACACAAAAGTACTACAAATCAACTTAGGCAGTTATAACATCATGCCTTTACATATGCTGAAACAAAATAAACTTACACAAACTAGATAATATAGCGGAATAGATAACTAAGAAGATGAAATGTCTCCTGCTTGGACGACGTCTTCAAAAGAGCCCGTAAAAGACCTGCTACTCTTGGACTACTCAGATAAAGTGAGTACTTGAGAGTTTAGGGAAAACAAACAACTCGGGTCAGACGATATGTCTGGTATTTGTAAAAAAAATTAAACAATAGTTGTGAAATTATACACAAACATGTGAGACCACACTGCTAAACACAGAACGGGTTTACTCCTACATAAATCAACATCCAAACATAAAGAATGGATAAATAATTAAACACCATGAAAAGTGGTCGACTCTTCCCGATGCAAATAAGGAAATAAATTTAAAGGTTTGAATCAAACAAGAAAAGGAAAATCTTCAACAAATGACTAGGAGGGTGCTCCTCCTTGAAGTATACCTCTCGTAATATACTTCTGAGAAGTTCATTTACTTTGTGACACTTTTCAAAAACCTCCAAGCTAGACCCCGACAAACCTTACTGAGAATCCGAATATTTCACATTTAATAGCGCTACTAAATCCAATCTACATGAGATGTGAAAGTATCCTAATGGGAGCAGCTCCACATAGCTTGGCCCCTTCTTGTGCTTTGATTTTGGTCATTTCCGACAAAGGATATTTAAGCTCAATAGAGTAATACATCGTCTTAGAATGACGATAATAAATAAGCTGAAGTAACCAATAGTCGAGAAACCAATTATCGAGGATATAAAACGATCATATATGGAAATTAAGTCTTGTATACCTACCACCACTCATCGAATTCAAACATGAACTATTTCTAGGTTAACAATAATACCGGATAAGTCAAGGTAGTATTACCTCAAAGTCATGTCTCACAATTATTCTTAACTTTCGAAATAGCAACAAGTCTACTTCTTCGATGTTTAGTGCTATTTACACAAATAAATTGTTTTCATATAAGTGAATCGCTTTATGAAAATTAATTTATTTTAATAAATGAATCAAACATTTTCTTTTAAAAACCCGAATTCGTGCTTGGCTTCACATTACAAGTATTAGCTTTAAAACACTTTGTTAAAAGAGTTTACTTACTTTAAAACATCATTACAAAAAAGGATTTAATAACTTAAAACATCCTTATTACATTGATTAATTAACTTTAAAACTCTGTTAACTAAGTTAACTAATCAACTTCAATAACTGTTAATTAAAAGGGGTAAATTACCTTTTAAAATATCATTAATTAAATTAATTAATAATATTTAAATATAATCAATTAAATAAATAAATAAATATCATTATTTAAAAGTGATTAATTAATTTAAACTTTGTTTAAGAAAATATTTATTTAAGGTTAAATAGATTTATTGACTTTTAAAAGTCATTAATTAAACTAATTTACAAACATCATTAGTAAATTGGTTATTTAACTTTAATCCATCATTATTAAAAAATTAATTAACCTTAAACATCATTAGATAAAATGATCAATTAATTTCAAAACATCATTAAACAAGTGATTAGTTAATTTTAAACACATCGTTACTAAGTTAATTAGTTAACTTTAATCCTTATTAATTAAATATTTAATTAAATTAAATGATCATTATTAAAATAATTAATTATTTTTGAAAACATCATCATTAAAAACTTGCGTAACTTGTAAAATAATTCCAAGCATGATAATGAAACCAAACAGTTTCGATAAAAGGTGATTTTTCGAAAGTGTCGATATAACGACTATCGCTATACGGGCAGTTCGAAATTCAAGCTTATGTCATTTGCAATACAACCACACGTCACATAGCAAGGGTATGAGCATACATACTTGATGATTTACAATAATACAACATATATCAATCATTTATTAAGAAAGGCATAAATCTAACTAATAAAATTTCATATGTCTTACGATTCGCTTACTAACTTTTCAAAGCGACTAACTTTCAAGCAACAAACCAATCCAATAATCAAACTATTATTTCACCAATACAACAAGCATTCAATAGCTATAACAATGAACACAAATATAGTTTGAAAGCATTTGGTTTGAAGGTGGAAGCTTTACTCACCTTAACTCAACTAAACCTAAGCAATTCTTCTTCGAATTTGCTCTTGACCTAGCACAGGCTCCTAGCTTTGGAAAAATCAAAGTTTTGTGACCTCTTGAGTCATGAATTGGCTCGGCCTAGGACTTATTTAGGTCTGGCCATGGTCCTAGGGGGTGGCGGAGCTTTA
Source organism: Allium fistulosum (assembly GCA_030737815.1). NCBI lineage: Eukaryota > Viridiplantae > Streptophyta > Magnoliopsida > Asparagales > Amaryllidaceae > Allium > Allium fistulosum. The sequence continues at coordinate 916,040,353 of CM060908.1, forward strand.
TTTTGGTAGTGGAGTGGTTTTAAATGGATGTAGGGAGTTTAGAATAGGGTTTTGAAGTATGAAAGCAAACTTTTTGACTTAGAAAAAATTGGTGGGAAGCCATGGATGAAGATATGAAGAAATTAAGAGGGTGGAGATAAAGAAATGAAGATTTCAAAGTGAAGAATGTTGTAGGAATGAGGGTATATATAGAAAAATGAGAAGGTCATTTTAATAAATGACTTAAGGCATTAAAAATGATTTCTTTGTCATGAAACATGGAAGCCCATGCCCCCTTACCCTAGGTACACACGTTGGCCCCCTAGGTCTTATCTCCTCCATGCCTTAGGTAATTACCTAGGTAATTTAGGTTATGGGTTGTACTTCCTTAGGTTATTTAGGTTTTATTTTATATTTTTAAATCAAATCTTGTTTTATTTTAATCTAAGCATGGTTTATTTATTTTAACACTATCATTACCTTATCACATGACATATGTGCATGTGTGTGCATGTGTATATGAGTTATACAAACTGTGCACGATGTTATTGACGTCTTTCCGATGCCGAAAAGTCAAAATTTCAGAAAACTTTTTTTGATCACACTTTCTATTTTTATTTGAACTAATTATTTTGGTAAACAAAATTTAAAAATGATTTTTAATATCATTGATTAATATTTAAAATAGGTTTATTTGGTTATTAAAGACCATTATTTAAATATTTAAAAATGATTTAAATATTCAAATATAAAGCGATTAATTTACAGGTCGTTACATTTTTGTATCGTTCTATTCCTTGAGTAGCAAGGTATATGTTTTCCAGTGTATCATTTATGGGCGGATTGTCTTCTGGTTTCATATTTCTTCAGTGTTTCTTGTTTTCGCTATGCCTACCACCAAAGCCTTGATTTCTTTTCTTCTGGTTACCAGGGTTTTCAACACTAACCGCTATATTACCAAGCTTTTTCCAAATTGTTTAATTGCCACATTGCTTTGGATTACTTCCTTCCACTGTCCATCACCATCTCTGTAGCTAGACTCGCTTCTTCCAATCGCAGAAATTGATTAACCTTCTGGTGGACTTACTCCATGGTTATTGGTTGTTTCATTTTCAACCACTTGCCAAAATCTGTGTTTGGATGTATGCCCCTGACCGATGCCCTAAATACTAGATTCTCATTTGGATTACTCACTTTTGCAACAACAATATTAAACCCAATTCAAGAACCTTTTTAGTGAATCCTTAGGTCCTTGAGAGTGGCTCAACATGGACATCACATTCTTAGGTCGGCAGCATGGAGCCGAAACTTCTCCAAGAATTTCCTAGCTAACTCACCAAAAGTCGTTATGGATCTAGGCACGAGCCTAGTGAACCACATAGATGCAACACCTTCTAATAAAATAGGAAAACATCTACATCAAGCATCATTCATCACCCTGGCATAATCCATGTGACTTTCATACTTGAGTAAATGCTGCCCAAGATCAGCGATTTCGTTATACGATGGCATTGTCAGCATCATAAACTTCCCGGATACTCTTCTTTCAGAATATTTTCTATGAATGGATTTCTACTTAGCATGGAACGCCAATCCTCATTTTTCCATCCTTTGCTTTCCTCGACCAATCATTTAACCATATCCTCTATATATTCCTCACTAGCATGGTTTTCCGAAGATCGACCATCAGAGGCAGCACCCAGTGTTTGGCTCTGTAAACAATCTCGGTTTGCCCGCTGACATCTAGGTTCTCCAGTCTTTGGGAGAACCACTCCTCCGGTCTTCCATTGACGCTCGATTGGTTCTGTTGTAGCTGTTTGTACTCTAGCTCCATTAACCCCAACATCTAGCTCATAGTCATCATTGTCATGCTGCAGGACATCCTTTGAGTTAGATTAGTCCACAGCCTTAGCTACCCGTCCCACAAGTTCTCTAGAATTCCTTGCAGTACCAACCTAATTCCCATCAGTACCGAGTTGACTTCTTCTAGGGAGCGCTCCGACTTCCTCCACTAACTCCTACTACTCCAATAACTAGTTCCTTCTATTTATTCCTTTCATTTCACATATTCTGACTAGAAACAGATGATTTCTCTTCTTTAGATCCCGGCAGAGAAACTTCCTTCCTGCTCCTCTTAGGCCTCTATGGTTGCTGGGTCAGTAGTTCTATGCTAGCATCCATCTTTTCCTTCAAAGATTTCTGACTGTCAAACAACTTCTAATTCAACTCCAACATCTTCTTGTCAAATTCAAATGTAGTTACCATCTCATGTTGAGCAAATGATTCTAGTATTTCCTACTGGTTACTGAATTTGATGAACATTTTCTTTATCACCACCAGCTACTGTTCTTTCTGTACCAGGATTGCCCCACTCGTCTTCCAGGTTTCTAAGGTGACATTCATTCCTGTCAGCAAGTTTTCAAATTTCTTAAAGAAAATCTTCTAGATTTAACCACCGGATCTCCCAAAACCCAAAATAACAAGATAGATCTAAGCCTAAGTATTGAGTCTATCAATGAAAGCACCAAAATGTTGATGCCGAAAATAGATCAACACCCAAAGACCTGTAGAATAAATAGAGATCTAGCAAAAACTATAAGAAAAGTAAAGAGAACACTAGAATTTATAGTGGTTCGGCAATCCCTGGCCTATGTCCACTATAATTAATTAATTATTAGATTGAGAGTCACTAGTACAACGGATTGACAAGCTTTTAAAGCCAAGAATACCAAAAATGTCTACCTTAGTGACTATGGAGAGAGGAGATAGGAGATGAAGAAACCAAAAGAGAAAAAAGTCCTTTTCTAGTAGCTATAGAGTTTGTATTTATAAGGTAATCATCGAGCAGAACCGGAGGCCTATGAAATATCAAGTTCAAATCCAGATCCGAGGGTGTGAGAGAGGAAGGTGGGACCCATACATCAATAAAGATCTCTCGGTACCGAGTGAAACCACTCGATACCAACTAGTTTTTGCAGTCGAAAACTCCCCTCCTTCTTCTATTTTTCCTTCTATCTTTGGTGCATTGTCTTTCGAGCACATACTACATTCTGGTGAGTTATGCACATCCACTTTATTATGTACTCTAATTATTCCAAAATTATATATCAGAATAACTATAGTGAATGTCATACCTTGGTCTCGCTTCACTTATAATTAACAGGTTAGTCAAACGATACAATAAATATTGGCTAACTCATATAAAGCTAGCCCTACCTTATTACATTAACATATGACTGAATCACTAAGTGGATGCGCTATCATATACGGCTTATGAATCCATTTTCATACAGCAACACACACCTCAGAAAATCCTTGGATAATTGAGCGACTGTGTTACCATGATAATCAATAGAGGTCACAAAAGTCAATAGATAAACAATTACTAGCAACAGCGACCAACCATCCATAGGTATATATGTGTGTGTGTGCACACACATACAATATATATAACTCAATTCAATCAAGCTGGGAAATACATCATAACACTGTTTATGCGCTACCCAAAAAACCACGGAAAAGCTTCGAAATGATTGAAAAAAACCTATGTGACCCAGTGTTTTTAGGTGAAGGTCAACTTAATCCAATAGGTTTCCATCGATTGACCAGCTCCTCCACTGGTGGACATGAATAGGTTGGAGTACATGAGCAAGTAGTCTTCTCAATTTCCCATTCCTGTATATTTATTTTTCTAGATTTTGTTTCTTGTGTTTCTTGCTTATTTTTATTTGTTTCTCAATCCATTTTATTTAAATTTTGGTATAATAATCTAATGTCATTATACTTTAAAATTCACCAGAAAATATGCATCGAAATTGTTAAGGAATCGCTTTTGATATCAGTATTTATAAAACTAGTTTTTAGAAATTATAAATATAATTTTCCTATATATATACTTCAAAATATACTTAAAAATCATATTAAATTTGAAATAAAATTATGTTTTCTCCTGACATACCATATAGGATTTTACATACATTTTTACATAAAATTTATATTCATTTAAAATGTATATTTATTTATAAACGTACTTTTATTACTTAAACACTGTTTTTCCCATCTCTTACTAAATAACCCACACAAATCATTAAAATTTATATTAAAATAATATTTATTTTCTAAAATATGCTATCTTGCTTCGGAAATCAATTTTATAATATTTTTGTATGATTTATCACAATATTTTTCATGTACTATACATACATACATACATATGTATGTATATGTATATATATAGAGCCAGTTAAAGAAGGAAATAGTGAATATGCATTATTGCCAAATATATTGCAAAAATCAAGTACAAAATGGCAAACACTTCAATTTGTTATGTTTTCGATCTCAAACCTTCTTTTTACCAATTTAAAAATTATATTGATAAGGTTTGGCTGCTCGAAAATAGTTACAAGCTGCAAGTACATAACTCAAGGCAGTTTATTTTACATTTATCTATTGCTACTAAAATTACAAGGATGTTGGACAAAGGTCCTTATACATTTGATTCTAAGTTTGTTGTTATTAAGCAATGGATCCCAAGCACGGATCTGATAAAGATATATTCTAAGAGATACCTATTTGGATAAAATCGAGGAACTTAACACTCAAGCATCGGGAAGCAGAAGCTCTAAGCAGGATTTGCAGTGTTATTGGGCATCCAATTTGAGCGGACATAATAACTTAATGAAAGGAACAAATTATGCCAGAATACTTGTTCATATTAATACTACAACTACGTACCACAACTACGTAATAGTTAAGAACAATAATGGGAAAACATGTCAAGTGCAAGTGGACTATGACTTCAAACCATAAATTTGCCATCTTTGTGAGCAATTAAGACATCAAACAGATAATTGTGCAAAAGGAAAATAACAGAGCATGTAACAACCCGGAATTTTGGTCTTTGGATTTTGAATATTTAATTAAAATAAAATATTGCAATAATTGGTTTTAAAAATGTAATAACTTGAATTCGAACATATAGATTATTGAAAATCTTTGAATTGGTGAATCTTATATTTGAATAGTGAATTAAATATATTAATTTTAAATTGAATATTAATTAAATGTTTTAAGGGTCTTATTTAACTATTTTAATTAATAAATAATAATGGCGAATTCATTTTGTTAATTTATTTGTAGAAATAAATGGTTTAAATAAATAATCTAAAAATATATTTGTATTATTACGACTTGATTTTTATTGAAGTATTTCTAATTTAGTTTATTTGATTTTTCCATAACTTTTAATTTGGAAAATATTTAAACTATCTGTTTGATGAATTATCGGCAAATGACAGTGTTTCTGTATTTTACAAGATCGTTAAACTGGTGGTGTTATTATTGTTTTATGGTCGAGTTGCTATTCTAAGTGCGACCATATTTTGTTTTGTTGTTTGGAGTCCATACACGAACAAAAATCTGTACGGCGGAATGCTGGAAAATTTTAATTAAATAAAAGTCAACACTTCAACACCCAACATCCTCTAATCCTCTTTTCTTTGTCTCTTAACATGTACCATTCTATCAACAACAAGAGTAAAGGAAAGTAAGCATTTTGATTTTCAAAAATTAATATCTCAAGTTTCAATCCACTAAAGCTTACAAAATAAATTCCTTTGTGTTTTATCAAAGAGATATTCAAATCTTCACCCCACGTTGAAGTGTGTGATCGAGTCGGCTAGAGTTTTCAGTTAAGGCCGTGCATAGGGTTAGGTATATGATGTGAAATAGACAAAGTTAAATGGGATCGACGTCGGATTTGCGTTCATCGTGGCAAAGGGCTTCGGTGGTGTGGATATGGGGAGGTGCGGCTCAGTTTTCGAGACCATAACTTTGTGTGCATTCGATCGAAGAACTGAGGTCTCGAATTATTTTGGGAGAGGTGAGTTCGACTTCATTGTAATGGTCGTGATGCTCGTCGGAAGTGGAGTTGGATGGAGGAATCAGATTGAGTTTTCGTGTAATGTGGATGGGGGATTTGTGGATGGAAGGAGGCAGTAATAGCCTATAGTAGGCCGGAGTTAGTCTTTGTAGAAGAAGGATTAATTTTAAATGGGTAATTATATTTAAGTTATATGTGATTAGTAAATTTAATTTTAATTTGAAAATCGATAACTTATAAATGCAATAACTCTGTCATACGAGGCCCGATCGAGATGTAACTTTTTGCATTGTGCTCGAGATGACGATAACTTTGCGATGGAGCTAGTTTGGATGAATTTGGAGCAAGTTGGAATTTTGGCTAAAATCGGACGTCGTTCGATTTTAGTTCAAACCGGAACGTTTCAGTGATAACTGGAATTTTGTTAGTATAACTCTCCTCTTTGGATAAATCGGTATGTTATATAGTAGATAAAATTTACTGTTTGTGTTTAGTTGAAATTATCGGTTATTTGGTTAAATATTCGCTTTTACAAGCGATTGTAATTTAAAATTGAAATATAGAAATTTTATCGAGAAATCTGAATCTCTCGATATTGTTACCTTTAAATTTCCAGGTATATTCCTGTTGATTCTATTTTAGTTATACCTCTATTATATAAATTGTTAATAGCTGAATTTTGATTGTTTAGCACTATTAGTTATACATTGTTATATGTTCAAAACGTAACCCCTGTAGTGATAAAAATAAACAAAAATATTGGTTAAGTGCTTTGGAGGCTGTTGGCCTCAATTTAGTATTTTGAAATAATATTAATTGCCGTTTGGCTTGAAATTGGTTTTTAGTTCGGAGAATGATTTGAAATTTGGCTTTTGTGTTTTTTGGTATTTTGTTTAAATGGGTTTTAAAACTTCTCAATTTTACTCTAACCCCTTTATGTCTTTTCTAAATCACTTAGAAATGTTTTAAAGTTATTTAAACATTGTTTGATATTGTTTTAAAAGTTATTTATTTATATTTGATATTGTATAAAAGTTATTTAACAATATTTTAATAGTATATATCTATCTAAATAATTAATATTGTTTGAAAGATAATTAATAATTATTACTTATTCATAATGTTTTGGAATTTATAAAAGTTATTATTAATAGCGTTTTGGAATTAATAATTATTATTTATTAATAATGTTTTTGAAGTTAATAATGATTTATTATATTAATGTTTGAAGATTAATTTTTTATTTATTAATAATGTTTGAAATTATTAACTATTATATTTATAATGTATTGAAGCTAATAATAATTATTTATTAGTAATGTTTGCTGTTAAAAATTATTATTATATAACAAGTTTTTGAAGTAAATAATTATTATTTATTATAATATTTTGAAGTTATTAATTACTATATTAATAATCTTTTGAAGTTAATAAATTATTTTATTAATGATGTTGGAAAGTAAATTTATTATTTATTCAGGATGTTTAAAGTAAATTAATTTATCCGTTTAATTGTATTTATAAATAATAAATTGATTTATAAATGGAGTTTATAAATGAAAATGGGGTTTGGATTTATAAGAGTTTTTTTAGACGAGATTTTCATGAAGCATCTTTATAAATAAGTTTTATAAAAGAATAAAGTTTTATAAATGGTTTTATAGATTTATAAAAGAAGTTTTATTAATAGTTTTATGGATTTATAAAGGAGCTTTTTAAATGGTTTTAGAAATTTATAAAAAGAGTTTTATCAATGGTTTTAGAAATTAATAAAAAGAGTTTTATAAATTGTTTTGGAGATTTATAAAAGAGTTTTATAAATTGTTTTAGAGATTTATAAAGAGTTTTATAAATGATTTTAGAGTTGTATAAATACATTTTCTAAGTGGTGAAATTATAGTTTTTTTGTGAATATACTTATATGTTGAGATAAGTCTATGGATATTTTTCCAGGTATAAAAAGGAGTATGAAAGGTTATAAATATATCTTTGTAAAAGTATTTTGATACAAGTATTTACAAAGCGGTTTTAATCCATGAAAGGATTTATTAAGGAGGTTAGTGGCGACATATATGCTTAACTAGTTTTGGTTTCTCTATGGAAATAAATCCCCAATTTGATTGATGCTTGTTTGTTTATTTGATAGTAAAATTACCGAACTTGGCCAGTTTTAAACTATTATTGTCGGTTCGAAGAGCTGGGATCAAATATATTCTCCGAACACCACTTCGAACTAACATAGGCATTCGAATGGAAGACATCTTGAAGATGGTTGAAGACAGAGTTCTTGAAGTGCAATGACTACTTGCTACTAATCCTAGGGGTGATTCCAAAATGGATGTAGTTGAGGTAATGCCTTTGGTTTTGCTCAGACCTAGAATGAACTTATATGGATGAATGCTGACATTGCATTTTAGCCTGGAAGGAGGTATTAGAATTCCAAGTGGAATTGCTATATAAAAAGGTAATGGTAGCCTCAAGCCTCACAACCCTAGAATGGCTAAAACAGTGAATGCTTCAGGGTTATGTGGGTCGCACCTATTAGGGTATTGTCATCACCTTTTCAAGACATATACATTTATGGATTTGGTTGCGCATGAGAGCTCTTGGAAAAAGTTGCAAAAGCAACTGGGGTGATGAAATATTCAGAACTATCCAGTAGGGGTAAGGCTGGTCCTAATTCATAGAGGGTCCCATGTGAGGCACTCGATACATTACCTAGAGATGTACTATACGAACGGACCCTCACCTTGTCATTGTATGGCATCCATTCCCCAATAAGTGTCTTTCAGACTTAATTTTATACCTATTATGCTAGAATTTAATTAATGTAACAATTTCAGTTATGATTCAATATTTATTTTAAAACCTAGACATTATTACAATATCAGAAGATTTCCTATGAAATGTTTTGGTTACCGTAAGGTAAAAACTCGTCTGTGTTTATGTGTGATGTGGTTGTTATCCCATCTTTTGGCAAAGCCGTGATATTATCGATTTGAACAGGAATGGACGATCAATAGCCTGAAAATCCAGATACATACAGTATTACAGACAATGGTTGGACAGATTCTGAAATGACCCTCCTATTTACCACACTAATTTCATTAGTGATTTTTTTTAGAGATGATATATAGATATATCATCCATTACAAATATATTTCCGAGGGTCATTTTCTTTCTCTAATAAACAAAATATATCCAGGATCTTTCACAATATAAAAATATTGTTTTAATTCCAAATCATTTTTAACATACATATATGAAGATATCTATGTTATATTCTACTTGAATCAGAGCATGATAATAAGTAGAAATCCTTTTTAAATCTATTAAAATGTGATAAATTCCCTTTTTAAAAGATTACTTATTGTGTCCTGATTTTTGACTATAGTGTCCACTGGAAATATGTACTTTAGGCTGTTATTATAATTAAGAAATGATCAAGCAATAATCAGTGGAAAGCAAGCTTATAATATAGATATTGTCTTATAGTCTGGATAGTATCAAACTCAGGTTAAAAGAAAGTGGATCATAAGTGAACACAAGCAACATCTAGGCGTAATGGAAACGCGCCTAACTTATACATGCAAGGTCACGAGTTCGAGTACTATGCTGGTTGGTTCAAACACAATTTTTGTTTTTCTTTTTATTTTCTCCTGTATGGTTGAAATCTGATACCTACCTATATATATACTCAATTTTTACTTATAATCTATCATACAAAACAATATTTCTTGCTTTATTATTTTTGAAACCCTTTCCTACAACTGTTCTAGGAATTTATATTTATATTTTTGCCCAATATCAACATGTACACAGATATACATGTACATGTCAGTGTTTTTGTTCATTTTCCAGAAAACTGAGCTCAAATGTTCCCTTGCTTCATTGATTTGAAGTGAATCATTTGGCCTGACCTATGGTCTAACCATGTGGTTAATCTGGCCATTCTTTTGTTTGCATTTTACAACCCAGAATGTACACAAAACATTGATACCTTTCCTTTTCAAAAGCATGTTTATATATATGTGTATGAATCAGACACCTTGTGAATCAGATATATATCATTCTTCCTAACCATAGTTCTCTTTTAAAAATACATCTCCAGGGTATAAACACTTTTTCTTACATTTGGACATATATCAATGTCCTAAATTGAAAATATAGCTGTTTAATTCTTTTCTGGGTTTTCCCAATATAATTTTCTATATATCTATATTCTTTTTGAAAGGACTCAGGATTTAACTGAGATCATCCTAAAATGATTATGCTTATAAAATCCAGATTTTTCTCTTTAAATCAAAACAACTTTAGCAAATAGGTTTTCAAATCAGTTTAACATCAATATCCTTAATACATACCAAATCAGAAATAACCAGAAACAACATAGTACATGTCTCTTACAAGTTCTTCCTACTTAATACATTTAGATAGCCATATCAATCAGGGAATACATGCATGAATTAACACATTCTAGCTTTTATTTCTAATTATCTTAGCATCCTCTATTCCATATCTTTTTAATCTTGCTTACTTAGCTCCATCACAACCTGCAAAAGCATTAGTGGCTGCCCCATTATAAATGAGACACCCCCATGTGCCATGAGCAATAAGGGTCAGATCTATGATCTGGTGTGAGCATTTCTAACATATCCATGATATTAAGCTAAGGATACAGCATAAATATACTTTGCATACTTGACAGGTATTATCATGTACAATACATAAGAGCAACATATGCATTCAAACAACTTTTATCTGGAACTACTAAGGTTGCCTATTCTTCTTCTTATAAATTCCTGGCCTCATCTGCTATAAGGAATCAAAGGGACACATTGCCATGAACTAATTAACATCATGGCACAAAGATCTCAGGACTTAAACAAGCCATGTGCCAACTTGTCTACTTCAAATAGGACAAGCATTCCAGCAGCCTTCTTGGCACAAAATCCTTAGTTATATCACTAAGTGTATTTATGTTCATTCTATCAATGATAGCTAGGTGTACAAACCACCTATACACATGAAGCATACTAGTTACCTTGCAGACATAATATTGCAAGCAAGTTAAAGGTTACTTTCTAGAGGTATAACACCCCAGTCATTTCATCTCACATTATTTAGCATATAAACACCCTATTCAAGCATATACCAGAATGTTTGCAACTGAGAATAAATGCATGGCTCTATTTTGATTTTGCAAGCAACTATGTTTAGCCAGATTTTTAATCTTGTTTAAACATAGTTTTTAGGCTTGTAAATTTCTGTTTAGTTTAGGGCTCAGCACTTATAGAGAAAGACTCCATTGCACCCTTAACCAATTATTTCAAGCCTCAGCACCATACCAATGTATATGCAGCTCATAGTTTTTTTTTTTCATTCTTTGTCTTAAGCCATGATTCAGACTAGTTACAAATACTCTATTATATGTTCTTTAAGGTTCTGGTATAACATACAGAGATGAAAATAGAACAACAAAGTTATACATCCAGCATAGCAGATCATATCACATCAAGCATTCATGAAACCATCAATAGCCAATATAGTTTGTAAATCAAAACATGCAAAATATAGCATATAAAAGCTTGGCTGCCTAATCCCAGGTCTTAATGCCATGTATATGAGTGAGGATACTCACCTAAATGCTTACACAAGCTTAATCCATAAAACCCCTCAAATCTTTAGCCTTATCTTCCTCTTCTTCCTTAGGTTAATTAATTAGTGAGAGAGCAGTTTTCTGGTTAGGCTCTTGGTTTAAATAAGGGTTCTATCTAGGGTTTTGGGTGATGCAAAATCCCTATTTTAGCCCAGACCAGAATCATGCATTTAGCATTGCATATTCCCTCCCTTCTAACCCTTAATGTCCCGGCCAATATTTTAAAACAAGGCTAAATTGTGCCCATTTTCTTTTCTTTTCAGAAAGTAATTACTTTAAGTATTTTTATTATACTTGCCTCAAACATGATAATGGTGTGACTTTCTATTTTCTGCCTATGTACATTTTCTTTCTTGCACTTTGGTTCTTACTGTTTTAGTGATTCCTTTATTAATTTTCTGCTCAAATAATATCTAGATATATATATACATTTATACAACTATGGGTGTTAATTTAACTTTAACCTTTTATTTGCAGAAAACATGTGCATACTTATGTGCATTTCTACACCTATTATTCAAATAAAATTTCACTTATTCATTATAAATCAATGTTCTCTTCTGTCTTAATTTTCAGACAAGTCATACATATGCATATATATATATAGATATATATATATATACACACACACATCCTCAGGAATTTTTAATATTCATGTCTAGGCCTATATTTCCTTTATTTAAAACATTTTATCTAAATGTTTTCCTTCCTTGTTTTATCATTCAGGAATTCTGGATTTTCTCTTAGTGCCATAACTAGTGTGCACGTGCACACATGCACACATCCTTGCACCACTGAAAATCCCACCTATATAATAATTCTGATTTTCCCCCAGAATTTTAATCATTTATTTAAAAGAATTTTCCTCAAAATCTTGGGGTATTACAATCACCCCTTCTTTTAGGAATTGTGCCCTCACAATTTGCAACATATTCTTTGAGTACTCCTACTTTCTTAGGAAAAAAAATATATTCAAATATGCATGAGCAAATCAATTAGTCACTGTCTATCATACATATCAAACTTTCTTAGTAATCTAAGAATTTACCTTTTAAATTTGCAAAGAGCCTAGGGTAATCCATCCTGATTTTATCCTCTAGCTCCCAAGTACAATCACTAGGATCTATACTCCATTGAATCTTTACAAGCTTCAATGTCTTGTTTCTTAATTTCTTTTCTTCCCTTGCCACAATTCCCACTGGCTCTTTCTCATAGATTAGATCTGGATTAATCTGAACTTCAGTAGGCTTTTCTAAGATTTCCTCCTTGTCATGTACCCATCTCCTTAGTTGTGACACATGAAACACATTGTGCATTGCACTCATCTTCTCTGGAAGCTCCAGCTTATAGGCTAGTGAGCCTATCCTCTCCAAAATCTTGTATGGTCCAACATATCTGGGTCTGAGTTTCCCCTGCTTGCCAAATCTCAAGACTTTCTTCATTGGTGAAACCTTAATGAAGACATAATCACCTACTTTGAATTCCACTGACTTCCTCTTTGCATCAGCATACTTCTTTTGCCTATCTTGAGCTACTGCCATCCTCTTTCTCACCAGTCCTATTTTCTCTGTGATGTCCTTGACATATTCTAGCCCTAGGATAGCTTTCTCTCCTGCCTCAGCCCAACACATAGGTGATAGACATGGCTTTCCATATAGGGCTTCAAAGGGTGCCATTCCAATTGTACTTTGGTGGCTATTATTGTATGTGAACTCAGCCAAATGGAGGTGGTCCTCCCAATTTCCTCCAAAGTCTAACACACATGCTCTAAGCAAATCCTCTAAAATCTTGTTTACCACTTCTGTTTGCCCATCTGATTGGGGGTGATAAGCAGTGCTTAGGCACAATTCACTCCCCATAGCTTCTTGGAAGCTCTTCCAGAATCTTGAAGTGAAGATTGTATCCCTATCACTCACTATAGTTTTAGGAACACCATGCAATTTTACCACTTCTCTCATAAAAGTTTGGGCTAACCTAGGTGCATTTCTGTCTGCTTTTACTGGTATGAAGTGGGCAACTTTAGTCAGCCTATCTACAATCACCCAAATACTTGTATTTCCCCTCTTGGATCTAGGAAGACCATCTATGAAATCCATAGATGTCTTCCCACTTCCACTGTGGTATGCTAAGTGGCTGCAACAACCCTGAAGGTCTTTGGGTCTCAGCTTTTATTTGTTGACAAACCATGCACTTAGCAACATACCTAGCTACATTAGACTTCATTCCCTTCCACCAATAGTCCCTTTTTAAATTTTGGTACATCTTGGTGCTGCCTGGATGTATGGAATATTTGCTCCTATGGTACTCATTAAGGATTTCTTCTTTCAATTCTATGATGTTTGGGACACATATCCTTCCCTTGTACCTTAAGTATCCTTTTACATCAATGTGATAATCCTTCACTTCCTCCTTCTTTAATAGGAGAGACCTCTTTTCTGCTAAGTCTTGATCTTCTTCTTGCATTTTTGCCACCTTCAAGGCCAAATTTGATTGTAAAGTAATCAAACTTAACCTTCCTTTACTCCTTTCTTCCTTAATTATCTCCATACTTATCCCACTGCTCTCATCTATTTCCAAATCAGTGAGCATGGTCAAGTCTCTAAACTCTTCCATCATCAACATGGCCACTTTTGCATGCTGCCTACTCAATGCATCTGCCACTTTATTAGCCTTGCCTGGTGTATAAAGTATATCTAAGTCATAAGCAGCAAGAAATTCAACCCATCTGTGTTGTCTCATATTCAAATCTTTCTGTGAAAAGAGATACTTTAAGGCCTTGTGATCAGTGTATAAAATGAACTTTGCACCTAATAAATAATGCCTCCAGAGCTTCAAGGCATATACTACTGCTGCCAACTCAAGATCATGAGTTGCATATCTGGTTTCATGGGGTTTTAGTTGTCTAGATGCATAGGCTATGACCTGATCTTGCTGCATCAACACAGCCCCTAGCCCTGACCCACATGCATCTGTATATACAACTAATCCCTCATTGCCTTCTGGTACTCTCAACACTGGTGATTTTACCAAAGCCTCCTTGATCTGGGTGAAAGCTTGTTCACACTTATCAGTCCATATAAACTTTTGGTTCTTCCTAGTCAGGTTAGTGAGTGGCATTGCTATTTTAGAAAATCCTTGTATGAACCTCCTATAGTATCCTGCCATCCCCATGAATGACCTAACTTCACTAACATTGTTAGGCTTCTTCCATGCTTGGATTGCTACTATCTTATTGGGGTTTACAGAAATCCCTCTAGCAGAGACAACATGTCCAAGAAAATGTACTTCCTCTTGCCAGAACACACACTTAGAGAACTTTGCTTTCAAATCTTTTTCTCTTAATCTAGATAAGACCAAATGTAAGTGGTTCTCATGTTCCTCTATTGTTTTAGAGTAGATTAGAATGTCATCTATAAAAATCAGAACAAACTTGTCTAAGTAATCTCTGAATATCCTATTCATTAGGTCTACAAAGTAAGAAGGGGCATTTGTTAGCCCAAATGGCATAACCAGAAACTCATACAAACCATATCTTGTGTTGAATGCTGTATATTTAACACTTGATTCCTCAACCTTCATCTGATGAAATCCAGATGCCAAGTCTAGCCTAGAAAACACTTTAGCTCCACTGAGTTGATCAAAGAGATCATCTATCCTGGGTAATGGGTATTTGTTTTTGATGGTTACTTTGTTTAATTCTCTATAATCTATACACATTCTTAAAGTACCATCATGCTTTTTAACAAATACTACAGGAGCACCCCAGCATGAATTACTTGGCCTTATAAACCCCTTGGCTTCTAATTCTTCCAGCTGGTTCTTTAGCTCCTTTAATTCACTTGGCCCCATCCTTGTAGGCTTTTTGATAACTGGGCTAGCCCCAGGCATAAGGTTAATCTGGAATTCAACAGGTCTATGGTGTGAGACACCTTTTACTTCCCCAAATACATCCAAGTATTCTTTAACTATGGGGATTTCATTAATAGCTATTTCCTTGGGATTATTTTCTAATTCAATTAAATGATTTAGACTGTTTTCTTTGATAGGTTCACATAGAATTGTAACCCTTTGGCCTTTAGAATTTTGTAGTGAAATGGTGGATGCATCTAGGTCAATTATGGCTTTGAATTGTCTTAGCCAATCTGCCCCTAATATAACTCCTATATTTGGGAAATTTAGAACATATAAATTGGAAACAAATGTGTTTCCCCCTATGTTCAAATTCACATCCACACAAATCATATCTAATACACTAGAACTTCCTAAAGGGCTTTGTATTAACAGAGGTATTTCAGCCAAATTGCAGTTCATTTTCAACCTTTTAACTATTTCATGGGAAATGAGTGAGTGGGTTGCCCCGGTATCATATATTACAGCTAAAGGTATGGTACAAATAAATAGTGTACCTTCCACTTGACCATGGTTTTCAGCATTAGCCTCAATTATGGCCTTGCCCCTACCTTCCAGGTTTGCCACTTTCCCTTGTTGCTTGTATTCTGGGCAATTTCTTTTCATATGCCCTTCCTTCCCACATAAATAGCATTTGAAAGCTCCCCCTTTAAGCTCTGGGCATCTTGGCTTAATATGGCCTTCTTTCTCACAATGGTTGCAAACTATTTTTCTTTTGGCTTCATTGGGTTTTGCATCTACTGCCTTCTTACCATCTGCCTCTCCTTTCTTCTTATCATAAGGATGGTACTTCCCTTTGTTCTTCTTGTTGCTATTGTTTTTGAAGCTCCTAAACTTATCTCTTTCCTTGTCATGCTGCTCAATCTTCAGAGCCAAATCTATCACTTAATCAAAAGTTCTGTCAGCATAAGGTAGTATAGCCCTGCTAAGCCCTGGGTTCAATCCCTTGATGTATCTATCATTTTTGGATGCTTCATCAGCCACTAACATTGCCCCATAGGTTGACAATCCCTCAAACTTCTGGGTGTATTCTGTGACATTCATAGCCCCCTGTCTAAGTTTGATGAACTCCTCAAGTAAAGTGGTTTTTGCTGAGGCTGGGACAAACCTTGCCTCTAACATCTCCTTAAATTGATTCCAATTAATATCATTTTCATTCCGGCCAGCTATGATCACCTCCCACCAACTCAAAGCTGCACCTTTTAATTGCCTTGAGGCCACTTGCCTCTTCCTTTGGTCATCTAGTTGCATATCAGTGAAGATCCTCTCTAATGTCCTCAGCCATGCTTGAATCTCCATTACACTTTCAGTTCCTTCAAAGCTCTTGCCTCCCAAGTTGGTATAAGTCTTCACTAACTTGGAGAGCTCCTCATATGGGTTCTCAGGACTGTGCCCAATTCCATCTCTCAAAACTCTCACAAATTCCTGCATGTCAAGCATTTGTGGTGTGCTAGATCCTCCTTGATGATGAGACCCTCTTCCTACCATATTTCTAAAAGTATATGTATTTCATCTTATTAGTTTATAACACTTAGCTTTAATTTTAAATTGGTTGTATCTTTCCTATTTAATCATTGTGTATGTCACATGCACACACATACATACATTCAGGGAATACTTATAAACAGTCAAATATACAAACAAACCTAGTATAAACATAAGCATACAAACATTTTGCTATGTTAATTAAAACATAGCTCTGATACCAAATGAAATGACCCTCCTATTTACCACACTAATTTCATTAGTGATTTTTTTTTTTTAGAGATGATATATAGATATATCATCCATTACAAATATATTTCCCAGGGTCATTTTCTTTCTCTAATAAACAAAATATATCCAGGATCTTTCACAATATAAAAATATTGTTTTAATTCCAAATCATTTTTAACATACATATATGAAGATATCTATGTTATATTCTACTTGAATCAGAGCATGATAATAAGTAGAAATCCTTTTTAAATCTATTAAAATGTGATAAATTCCCTTTTTAAAAGATTACTTATTGTGTCCTGATTTTTGACTATAGTGTCCACTGGAAATATGTACTTTAGGCTGTTATTATAATTAAGAAATGATCAAGCAATAATCAGTGGAAAGCAAGCTTATAATATAGATATTGTCTTATAGTCTGGATAGTATCAAACTCAGGTTAAAAGAAAGTGGATCATAAGTGAACACAAGCAACATCTAGGCGTAATGGAAACGCGCCTAACTTATACATGCAAGGTCACGAGTTCGAGTACTATGCTGGTTGGTTCAAACACAATTTTTGTTTTTCTTTTTATTTTCTCCTGTATGGTTGAAATCTGATACCTACCTATATATATACTCAATTTTTACTTATAATCTATCATACAAAACAATATTTCTTGCTTTATTATTTTTGAAACCCTTTCCTACAACTGTTCTAGGAATTTATATTTATATTTTTGCCCAATATCAACATGTACACAGATATACATGTACATGTCAGTGTTTTTGTTCATTTTCCAGAAAACTGAGCTCAAATGTTCCCTTGCTTCATTGATTTGAAGTGAATCATTTGGCCTGACCTATGGTCTAACCATGTGGTTAATCTGGCCATTCTTTTGTTTGCATTTTACAACCCAGAATGTACACAAAACATTGATACCTTTCCTTTTCAAAAGCATGTTTATATATATGTGTATGAATCAGACACCTTGTGAATCAGATATATATCATTCTTCCTAACCATAGTTCTCTTTTAAAAATACATCTCCAGGGTATAAACACTTTTTCTTACATTTGGACATATATCAATGTCCTAAATTGAAAATATAGCTGTTTAATTCTTTTCTGGGTTTTCCCAATATAATTTTCTATATATCTATATTCTTTTTGAAAGGACTCAGGATTTAACTGAGATCATCCTAAAATGATTATGCTTATAAAATCCAGATTTTTCTCTTTAAATCAAAACAACTTTAGCAAATAGGTTTTCAAATCAGTTTAACATCAATATCCTTAATACATACCAAATCAGAAATAACCAGAAACAACATAGTACATGTCTCTTACAAGTTCTTCCTACTTAATACATTTAGATAGCCATATCAATCAGGGAATACATGCATGAATTAACACATTCTAGCTTTTATTTCTAATTATCTTAGCATCCTCTATTCCATATCTTTTTAATCTTGCTTACTTAGCTCCATCACAACCTGCAAAAGCATTAGTGGCTGCCCCATTATAAATGAGACACCCCCATGTGCCATGAGCAATAAGGGTCAGATCTATGATCTGGTGTGAGCATTTCTAACATATCCATGATATTAAGCTAAGGATACAGCATAAATATACTTTGCATACTTGACAGGTATTATCATGTACAATACATAAGAGCAACATATGCATTCAAACAACTTTTATCTAGAACTACTAAGGTTGCCTATTCTTCTTCTTATAAATTCCTGGCCTCATCTGCTATAAGGAATCAAAGGGACACATTGCCATGAACTAATTAACATCATGGCACAAAGATCTCAGGACTTAAACAAGCCATGTGCCAACTTGTCTACTTCAAATAGGACAAGCATTCCAGCAGCCTTCTTGGCACAAAATCCTTAGTTATATCACTAAGTGTATTTATGTTCATTCTATCAATGATAGCTAGGTGTACAAACCACCTGTACACATGAAGCATACTAGTTACCTTGCAGACATAATATTGCAAGCAAGTTAAAGGTTACTTTCTAGAGGTATAACACCCTAGTCATTTCATCTCACATTATTTAGCATATAAACACCCTATTCAAGCATATACCAGAATGTTTGCAACTGAGAATAAATGCATGGCTCTATTTTGATTTTGCAAGCAACTATGTTTAGCCAGATTTTTAATCTTGTTTAAACATAGTTTTTAGGCTTGTAAATTTCTGTTTAGTTTAGGGCTCAGCACTTACAGAGAAAGACTCCATTGCACCCTTAACCAATTATTTCAAGCCTCAGCACCATACCAATGTATATGCAGCTCATAGTTTTCTTTTTTTTTTCATTCTTTGTCTTAAGCCATGATTCAGACTAGTTACAAATACTCTATTATATGTTCTTTAAGGTTCTGGTATAACATACAGAGATGAAAATAGAACAACAAAGTTATACATCCAGCATAGCAGATCATATCACATCAAGCATTCATGAAACCATCAGTAGCCAATATAGTTTGTAAATCAAAACATGCAAAATATAGCATATAAAAGCTTGGTTGCCTAATCCCAGGTCTTAATGCCATGTATATGAGTGAGGATACTCACCTAAATGCTTACACAAGCTTAATCCAGAAAACCCCTCAAATCTTTAGCCTTATCTTCCTCTTCTTCCTTAGGTTAATTAATTAGTGAGAGAGCAGTTTTCTGGTTAGGCTCTTGGTTTAAATAAGGGTTCTATCTAGGGTTTTGGGTGATGCAAAATCCCTATTTTAGCCCAGACCAGAATCATGCATTTAGCATTGCATATTCCCTCCCTTCTAACCCTTAATGTCCCGGCCAATATTTTAAAACAAGGCTAAATTGTGCCCATTTTCTTTTCTTTTCAGAAAGTAATTACTTTAAGTATTTTTATTATACTTGCCTCAAACATGATAATGGTGTGACTTTCTATTTTCTGCCTATGTACATTTTCTTTCTTGCACTTTGGTTCTTACTGTTTTAGTGATTCCTTTATTAATTTTCTGCTCAAATAATATCTAGATATATATATACATTTATACAACTATGGGTGTTAATTTAACTTTAACCTTTTATTTGCAGAAAACATGTGCATACTTATGTGCATTTCTACACCTATTATTCAAATAAAATTTCACTTATTCATTATAAATCAATGTTCTCTTCTGTCTTAATTTTCAGACAAGTCATACATATGCATATATATATAGATATATATATATATACACACACATCCTCAGGAATTTTTAATATTCATGTCTAGGCCTATATTTCCTTTATTTAAAACATTTTATCTAAATGTTTTCCTTCCTTGTTTTATCATTCAGGAATTCTGGATTTTCTCTTAGTGCCATAACTAGTGTGCACGTGCACACATGCACACATCCTTGCACCACTGAAAATCCCACCTATATAATAATTCTGATTTTCCCCCAGAATTTTAATCATTTATTTAAAAGAATTTTCCTCAAAATCTTGGGGTATTACAGATTCGAACTAGGACCCAACCAAAGTGTAGCTAGCACGAATTAACTGGCATGGCCCCGTGAAGTTATATCTCAAGTTTGGAGTTGATTAAAGTTCATATTCTCAAGATGTGGATGAAGCAAATATTTGTTTGGATCGACCAAAGAATGATCCAGGAAATGGTTCAAGTCGTCAGAGAACGTTCAATATCTCGAAATCCATGAAGCCAAATCATGTGAAACTTTTAGGGCATAAAAGGAATGAGGAAGAGGCATTACAAAAACGTTCACGCATTACACAGAGAAAGATGGGAGATGACCGATCGTTCGGCACCGATCATTTGGATGATCTATCAAAACGATTGGTCTAATTCAGTGTGCATCCTAGCTTCGACCAAGATTGATTGATATTTCAGAATCTACAACTAACAATGATCTCATATTTAAGGAGCAACATCAAGATGCACGTGGGACACTCCAAGAACGATCGCACAATGATTGGAGCTAAGGAAAAGGGTCGGCTATCTTTATACCAATCGTTCCTGATCATCGAATTAACATAGCCAATCAATATGGTGGGCCCTTCTAGTTGTAGAAAGCCTTCTTGCAAAGTTTCAGTCTGATCCATGCACGCCCGCTCATATAAATACAGCAGGAATAACTTCAAAAAAGGATCCTTCTTCCTACTGCCGGGGCTCTGCCATTTTCATTCTTTATTCTTATATTAATGGATCCTAGCTGATCCAAACATCTTTGTAATTGTAATCAAATGAAAGATCAATAGAAATATAAAGTGGATGTAGGCCAAGATTGTCGAACCGCTATAAAAATCTGTGCGTTCATTTACATTTTCTGCTCTATTTTTAATTTCATTCATTGTTTAATCTCCATGAGATTCTACGGGTGTTGATGCCCATTTTGGCGTCAACAGTGGTCTTATGAGATATCTTTATTTTGAAGGGTTTTTATAACATTAAAATCCAATTGAAGCGTTTCTTATGCTGGTTTACTAGACTGATCCGGGTGTTATTTTTCTTATAATGCTCGGGTCAAACTGAGCATATTTACAGATTCGGTTTGGATACTTGGAGCTTTAGAGACGAGCTGGATGCCTCGAAGTCATATTCACGTATATTCTATTTTTTGCTGCATTGTTTGTTTATATTTATCAGCAATTGTGAGGATAGGTTGTTATAACTGTCTAGGTTGTTGATTGATTAGTTAACTCTGACTGATACATGTATATTACAGTTTTTCTTTCTTTTGTAAAGATCATTATTATATTATAGATTGCTTGTCACGTTGTGAGATTATGTTCTGTCTTTTCGGCACTTAGATGCTCGGCAACGTGAATATCGTGGATGTATTAGTGTCGGCTTCTTTAGATGTAAGAAAAGGCAGGTCGTTACTCGTTGTATCAGAGCTTAGGTTAAGCGAACACCTAGGCTTTGGTGGGTTTTAACTCATTTGAGATAGGGTAAGTGAGACCCTAGGATGGGTTTGAGTGTGTATATATATATATATGAGCGCGTACTTGTTAGTACTATAAAAATGTTTTACATTGTGTTGATTTATCCGTTGAGTGGTTTATGAATTATGGTTAATACAGAAGGAACATCTATATCGATAAAGGTTTCTGAATTCTTGAACAAAGCAAATCAACACAATATTATTTTAAATTTGATAAATGAAATAATTTTACCAAGATATTATATTTTATATATAAAAGAATTTTTTTCCAGAAATTATTATAGTTATATATGGTGTTTATGGTTGTTACAAAATGATAATATTCAATTATTATCATTTATTGTTGATTAGTCATGCTCAGATAGTTAATGGGCATTTTTGTTTGGTTAAATTAAATACGAACACCATGTGAATTTAGTTTCACAATTTGACTATAAGGCGTTCCATGAATTAGTTGGATTAGAAGCTAAAAGTTTGTTATAATTCAAAGAAAGATAAAAATTTGTGAAAATTTTTATATAAGAGATGAAATTATATAGGAATGATTTATAAGTATGGTCTATTTATATGGGTTAAATAGAGAATTTAAAACCCGATGTTTTTGGAAGTTGTATTTTCAAAGTTTTGGAAAAAATAATCATGGCATTATTTGAAAGTATTTTTGACTGGATATATTTTAAACAAATTTGTAAATAGATAGAAAGCATTGAACTCACTTCGACCGTTGGGAAATAATTCTGGTGATGACTCCAGCATCATTATCATTCATTTTCGAGTTTCTAAGTAACGGATTGCTACCATGGTAGTTTTGCTTCAGAATTGTTTTGATAAAACAAGTTTTGTTTTAAAATTTCCAAAAGTATGATTTGATACACAGAAAAAGGGAGCTGTGTATTATTATATTTCAAATGGTTTTGAATTAAAATAGGGTATTGACTTGTTGAATTTTCAGTTAAGAGATTACAGACTCAAGTATCCTATCTATTAAGATAGTTGGTTTTGTGTATCTTGTTATGATATATTGTTTAGTAAATTTTCGTTTATTAAAATGAAATAGAATTTCTGATGATTTTGGACAGTCGAAAATTTCCAAGTTAAGTGCTTTGTGAAATTGTAAATCAACAAATTTTGTAACTTGCAAGTTGAGAAGATAGGAATTAAAATAAGTTTTAATTTATTGAATATCTTAGTTAAGTAAAATTTTGAATGTTGTATATATACTCTTAGGAAGTAGAAGAGTATTTTGCAAATATGAACTTGAGTAATAGAATGTTAACGGACTTAAGTATTGTTTCTTACGTAAAATAATGGTTCCTTAAAGAGGTAATTATAATCTTGGAAGATGATTTATTAATGAAGATAAGTCTTTAAGAAGTTTTTGTAGGCTTAAAGTAATAGGTTATGAAATTAATCAAAAATGAGCTCTAGTATTAATTAAAAATATGAATTTAAAGTATTAAAGTGGATAATAAACATAATGTGCTTTATAAAATGTTTATAATAAACTTAAGTATGGAGGAGCTTTAAGATGAAGTTGTGACTTTTGACAATGTGTACAAACTTGAATTTTAAAGGGATTGGATTACATAAGTGGTGTTATAAGATGTTTGTGAACTTAAGCAAAGGTTTTATAAAATAGTTCATAGATAATTTTAGTATTAAAGGAAATGCTATTGGAAAACTAAGTGTGATTTAAAACTAAATGTGAGTAAAAAGAATTTGGTATAATTTAGGAACTAATGGAACAAATACGTAAGTTGTACGCAGATCATTCCATTCGCACAACTGTTTTGATCTAGATTCGAGTGCACGATTTTGAGGTGATTTACACTGGTCCGAGTTTGGATTTTTCACTCGATTCTTTACGGCGAACACTTGATGCGGATTTTTGATTTGATTCCGAACTTTTCTATCATAGTATATGGCTATGTAAGGAGAACGAAGGTTTCCAATAAAGAAACCTAATCGGAGTGCACACTAGAGAAGTCAAGTGAGCGATACTAGTTCAGAAGCGAATTTTGTGCGATCAAATGAGCGACCAATTTGATATTGCGTATGGATAACATATGTACGTCATACGTGCTTTAATACAATTGTAGACATCTTCCTTTTAAAATGCAAGTTAAATGATTTGTTATGGCATGATTTTTAAAATGGTTGCTATGTTTGATTTAACATGCTTAGATTCATATTATACGATGGATATGTATTTGTATGGATTCATTGTCATGTTTAAATCTCTTTTGGGTTACATAAGTAAGTTTCAGGTACATGGAAGCAAAATGGTAGTTTGATGCTTTTGGTTTCATGAGTTGAGTTTGGTTGCCTGATTATTAGGTACATGTTTATATTTTTGGTTTTGTTTAATGATTTTATGCCCCAGATATGGGAGGCCACTTGGCTTTTATTTTCTTTGGTTGGTTTGGGCCTATAGGGGCGATTTGTAGTTTTTCCAAATGGAATCGCGTAAAGGAGACATTGAAGAAATTTTTAGTAATTTTAAAAGACTTAGAAAATTTGATAATAAGTTTCAACTAATTGATTTTGAAAAATTAATGGGTTTGGAGGCATTTTCCTTACTTAGGAAATTTCAGGGACAAAATTCTTTTAAAGGTGGAATGTAACAACCTAGAATTTTGGTTTTGAATATTTAATTAAAATAATATATTGCAATAATTGGTTTTAAAAATGTAATAACTTGAATTCAAACATATAGATTATTGAAAACCTTTGAATAGTTAATCTTATATTTGAATAGTGAATTAAATATGTGGATTTCAAATTGAATACTAATTAAATATTTTAAGGGTCTTATTTAACTATTTTAATTAATAAATAATAACGGTGAATTCGTTTAATTAATTAATTTGCAGAAATAAATGGTTCTAATGACTAATCGAAAAATATATTTGTATTATTATGACTCAATTTTTATTGACGTATTTTCGGTTTAAATTCTCCATAATTTTTAATTCAAAAAATATTTAAATTATTCGTTTGAAGATTTATCGGCAAACGGTGGTGTTTTTGTGATTTTACAAAATCAGGAAACCGGTGTATGTTATTATTGTTTTGGGGTCGCATCGTTGTTCTAAGCGTGACCATATTTCTGTTTTGTCATTCGAAGTCTGTACACGAACGAAAATCTGTACGGTGGAATGCCAAATTTTTTCAATTAAATATAAGTCAACACTTCTACACCTAACATCCTCTGATCCTCTTTTCTTTGTCTCCTAACATGTACCACTCTATCAACAACAAGAGTAAAGGAAAGTAAAAATTTTGATTTTCAAAAATTTATATCTCAAGTTTCAATCCACTGAAATTTAAAAAATAAATTCCTTTGTGTTTTTATCGAAGAGATCTTCAAATCTATACCACATTGAGGTGTGCGATCGAGTTGGCTAGAGTTGTCAGTTAAGGCTATGCCTAGGGCTAGGTATATGATGTGATATATGCGGAGTTAGAGGGGATCGAGGTCGGATTTGGGTTTGTTGGGGCAAAGTGTTTCGGCGGTGTGGATATGGGAAGGTGCGGATCAATTTTCGGGACCGCAATTTTTACGTGCGGTCGATCGAAGAACCTAGGTCGCGAATTTTTTTGGGAAAGGTGAGTTTGACTTCTTGGTGATGGTCATAATGCTCGTCGGAAGTGGAGTTGGATGGAGGACATATTGAGTTTTCGTGTAATGTGGATGTAGGATTTATGGATGTAAGGAGGCGGCAATGGCCTGTAGTAGGCGGGAGTTAGTCTTTGTAAAAGAAGGATTAATTTTAAATGGGTAATTAGATTTAAATAATGTGTAATTAGTAAATTTAATTTTAACTTGAAAATAGATAACTTTCTCATACGAGGTCCGATCGAGACGAAACCTTTTGCATTGCACTCGTAATGACGATAGCTTCGCGATGGAGCTAAATTGGATGAATTTGAAACAAGTTTGAATTTGAGCTAAAATCGGTGCCGTTAGATTTTAGTTCATAATGAAATCCTTCAGTGATAACTGGAATTTTGGTGAGTATAACTCACCTCTTTAGATAAATTAGTATGTCATATAGTAGTTAAAATTTACTATTGGTGTTTAGTTGAAATTATGGTTGTTTGGTTAAATATTCGGTTTTACAAGCGATTATTATTTAAAATTAAAGTACAAGAAATTTATCGAGAAATCCAGATTTCTCGATATTGTTACCTTTAAATTTCTAGTTATATTCCTGTTGATTCTATTTTTGTTATACCTCTATTATATAAATTGTTAATTACTGAATCTTGATTGTTTAGCACTATTAGTTATGACATTGTTATATGTTCAAAACGTAACCCCTGTAGTGATAAAAATCAATAACAATATTGGTTAAGTGCTTTGGTGGCTATTGGCCTCAATATAGTATTTTGAAATAATATTAATTATTGTTTGGTTTGAAATTGGTTTCTAACTCGAAGAATGATTTGAAACCTAACTTTTGTGTTTTCTGGAATATTTTTTTAAAAATGAGTTTTGAAACTTCTCAATTTTATTCCAACCCCTTTATTTGTCTTTTCTAAATAATTTAAAAATGTTTTAATGTTGTTTAAATATTGTTTGATATTGTTTTAAAAGTTGTTTATTTATATTTGATAGTGCATAAAAGTTATTTATAAATATTTTAATATTGTAAAAATTGTTTATCTAAATAATTAATGTTGTTTGAAAATACTTAATAATTATTACTTATTCATAATGTTTTGGAGTTTATAAAAGTTATTTATTACTAACGTTTTGGAATTAATAATAATTATTTATTAATAATGTTTTGGAAGTTAACAATTATTTATTATATTAATGGTTGAAGATTAATTATTATTGTTTTATTAATAATGTTTAAAATTATTAACTATTATATTTATAATGTATTGAAGCTAATAATAATTATTTATTAGTAATGTTTTGCTATTAAAAATTATTATTACATAATAAGGTATTGAAGTAAATAATAATTATTTTTTTAATAATGTTTTGAAGTTATTAATTATTATTAATGTTTTGGAGTTATTAAATTATTTTATTAATGATGTTGGAAAATAAATTTATTATTCATTTGGGATGTTTAATGTAAATTAATTTATCTGATTAATTGTATTTATAAATAATAAATTGATTTATAAAAGGTGTTTATATATGAAAATGGGGTTGGATCTATAAGAGTTTTTAGAAGTGATGTTTATAAAGGATCTTTATAAATAAGTTTTATAAAAGAATAAAGTTTTATAAATGGTTTTATAAATTTATAGAAGAGGTTTTATAAATATTTTTATGGATTTATAAAAGAGCTTTATAATTGGTTTTAGAAATTTATAAAAAGAGTTTTATCAATGGTTTTAGAAGTTAATGAAAAGAGTTTTATAAATTTTCTTGAGATTTATAGACGAGTTTTATAAATTGTTTTGGAGATTTATAGAAGAGTTTTGTAAATGATTTTAGAGTCGTATAAACATATTTTTTAAGTAGTGAAAGTGTTGTTTTTTGTGCATATACTTATATGTTGAGATAAGTATATGGATATATATTCAAGTGTAAAAAGGAGTATGAATGGTTTGTGAATATATCTTTTTAAAAGTATTTTGATACAAGTATTGACAAAGCGATTTTAATTCATGAAAGGATTTATTAAAGAGGTTAGTGGCTGCATATATGCTTAATCAATGTTGGTTTTCCTATGAAAGTAAATCCTCGATTTGATTGATGCTTGTTTGTTTATTTAATAGTTAAATAACCGACTATCAAACTTGGCCAGTTTTAAACTATTGCTGTCGGTTCAGAGAGACCCAGATCAGATATATTATCCGAAAACCACTTTGAACCAACATAAGCGTTCGAATGGAAGACATCTTGAAGATGATTGAAGACAGAGTTCCTGAAGTGCAAGGGATACTTGCTACTAATCCCGAGGGTGATTCCAAAATGGATGTAGTAGAGGTAGTGCCTTCGGTTTCGTTCAGACCTAGAATGAACTTTTATGGATGAATGTTGGCATTGCATTTTGGCCTGGAGGGTAGTTTTGGCATTCCTACTGGAATTCCTATATAAAAAATTAATCGTAGCCTCAAGCCTCACTACCCGGGAATGACTAAAACACGGAATGCTTTAGGGCTATGTAGGTCGCACCCATTAAGGTATTGTCATCATCTTTTCTAAATGTATGCATTTATGGATTTGGTTGTGCATGAGAGTTCTTGGGAAAGGTTGAAAAAGCAACCTAGGTAATGAAATATTCGAAACTATCCAGTAAAGGGTATGGCCGGTCTTGATTTGTAGAGGGTCCATGTGAGGTGTTACCCCGCCTTTTGGTCAAGGCCGGGATATCAACAAATTGACTAAAAATGATGGATATTAGGATTGGAGATCGATTGGAAACAAGACTATGATCGATATCGTCAAAATTGGACCAAGCTCCAATCAAGGTGGGATCGATCGGGAATGATAAAAAAGGCTCGACGAGGCTACACTTTGAATTTCAGGCCAATCAGAGTTCATATGCTCGAGTTATGGATGGATCAATATTCATGAAAAACTGGCTCGTATCGATACTCTCGTATCGATCACTATGGATACGGATTTGGATTAACATGTGCGCTTTACATTTGGTTTGTATCAATCGATATTCGTATCGATACAATTCGTATCGATCAGGAAGCTCCAACAAGGATACGGGTTGCTGGATGTAGATTGTTGTTTTCGTCGATACTGCGTACCAATCGGATGGATATGGAAAAGCATGTTGAAGACCTGATACGATTTGACTACGACTTGAGGAAAATGGTTTTGATCAATACACTTTATATCGATCGAAGTTGGGATCGATACGAGGAACAAAGCAACCGATGGATATGGAGGCAACTGCAATTTGAAGTATTTCGTATCGATCGATACAAAAGAAGCAGTCAAAGACTGGAACGCATCGCATGGATCATAGCACAAGACATGGATGGACACGCAAACGATGGAGTGTTGTTGATGGATACGAAACTCTTTATGGATCGATCATATCTCAGAAACTACATGTTGGAATTTCATGAAATTTGGAGAGCAAGGACTTTGCACTATCATCTTTTTACCATGATCGATCTTAGCTCGATCTAACTTAGGGATTATCGATACGAAGGACTTATTGATCGATCCCAAAGCATAGAAGTGGGCCCTACCGATCTGCATACGGGCCCACATGGACCAAAAGACTTCTAGGCCAAAATTTCAGCTTGATATTTTGCCTCCTTCACCTATAAATACAGGAGGCATGGCAACAGGAGAAGGACTTTTCTCGGCTTCTCTTTATCTCTTTTTTGGCTAAACTCTGTCACTTTGGTGATTGATATTGTATCTGTAATCACAGTATAAAAGGAATAAAATGATCAATTCAAAGTGGACGTAGGCCGGAGATAGCCGAACCACTATAAATTTCTTGCGTTCTTTACTTTCTTGCTCATTTTACATTTGCTATTTCTTCACTTTTACGCTCTACATTATCTGGATCTGTAGTCTGTGTTTGGATATTGAGGATTTGTGTGTAAACACTGGTGCTTTCACTACTTTGGGGTTTGTGACCATTTTTGGTACAAACACTTTGGTGCTTTCATTGAGAAGAACTAACTCCCGCTACTTGAAAGGATTGGATCTGAAGCTATGGTTAGGCAATTAGCTAGAAGGACATTACCAGAAAGAAGCCATCAAGAGGGAACGCAAGAGGCTTCCTCCGGAGCTATAGTAGATCAGACATCTACATCATGAGGGATGAGATGCAGACTATGATGGATTCTATGCAAGAGCGGTTGTTGAAAAGGAAGGAGGAGATGATGCAGAATCTTCTCACATAGTTCGGACAGGCTGGAGCAGCAGGAGCTCAGATGCACGGAGTTGGATCAGAAGGACTCAACAGGCAATCAGATGGAGCAGTTCAACAGGGGGCACCCCTAATCAGCACACGACTATCAACTTGGACCAATCCATGGAGGAATACTAGGTGGTGCTGCACAACATGGTGTCGACAGGAATGCATGAGTACGTGACAAGGAGTACGTACTAGAGTTCCCCCAGGGAATTGGGGGCATTTAGGAAATGAAGACAGGGGCAATCCTTGGTGGACAACACTAGATTGGTGGAAATTATTAGGCGAACTATGCATGGAGGTCTGATAAACAGAGATCTGGAAGAAATAAACAGGAATCTGTTCACTCACAACATCAGGATGGCTAGGAATCCACCAGAGTTCAAGTTACCTACTTTGGAAGCATACAACGGTAGGACGGATCCTACTGATCATTTGATGAGGTATATAAGACACATGCAAGTGCTGGTGGCATCGAAGAGGTTATGGCCCGATGTTTCCCCATATACTTGAAGGACATAGCTGCTATGTGGTTCAGGCAGTTGGAAAATGGATCTATTAGGACATGGACAGAATTGGTGGACGTTTTTAAAGCAGTTTAGGGTTCATATCAAGAGGCCGAAAAATGTGATGACACTGACGTCGGTAAAGCAGAGGACGTGAGAGTCGCTCAGGACTTTCCTAACCCGGTTTAATGCGGCGGTTGCTTCGATGGATCATCCGGATCCATCAATGGTTCTAATGGCGGTAGTGTCAAGAATCAGGGACAACTCGGATTTTAAGATATCATTGATAAGGGATCCACCAATGGATCTCAGGGAATTCTTTCATGAGGCCGAAAGGTTCCTTCGGCAGGAAGATGCAAGCTTGGATATGAAACCAGAGGAAGTAAACGTGGTTAAGGATGTAGGACCATCCGATGAGAGCTTAGGTAAGGATAAGGATAAAGGGAAGAGGAAGTCGGATGACGACTTAGGTAGGACAAGGAAAAAATGGTGGGGAGAACCAAAATTATCCACTTACACAGGACTGAATGAAACATTAGAACAAATATACTTGGATACTCGGGATCGCCTTCCTTATCGAAGGCCGGCAATGAGGGAGCCCTCAGAACATGAAAGGGCATTGGGAAGGCACTGTCTTTCTCACGACCTAGATGGGCATGATACCAACAGCTGTAGGCATTTGAAGGATATAATCGAGGAGCATGTAAGGAGTGGTCAGTTGCGGCAATATGTCGGGACTCAGAATGCAGTGGTGGAACAGGAGCAACCACCGTCTACCTCAAACAATGATGGCGCGAGGCCCAGGAATGATGGTTGGTTGGTCATCAACTGATCGGGGTGGTATGGAATAAGTAGCAAACTACGGACAGACGGCTAAGTCACTTACTCTTGTACGGGGATGGAGATAGCCACTAGGCATGATCTGAGATGATGATAAACCATGATGCTCTAATTTGTGAAATCTGCTTTTTCATTTTGGTTTGAACATTTGCTTTTTCTGGTTTGGTTTTGGAGTTTGGTTTGGACTCTTGGTTTTGTTGATTTTTTGGTTTGGATGCTTGTTTTTTGGTTTGGATCTTGGTTTGGATTTTTGATATGGATTTATGGTTTTTTGATTTGATCTGGATTTCAAATTGGATTTTGATTGGATTTTTATCTGGTTTTTGGTAAAATGTCATCGAGTATGGATTATGCGTGGCAAGTGGTAAATCGCTTTGTCCGAACGTGGCGAATTGACTTATTCAGGTCGTCAAGTATGGACTATGCTCGGCAAGGGTCCGGAGAGACCATGATTTGGCCTAAGACTTAGGCCCCATATTATCTATCATTTATTATTTCAAGTCGTCGAGTATGGACTATGCTCGGCAAGGGCCTGGAGAGACCAGGATTCGGCTTAGGACTTAAGCCACGACATTACTCAACATTCAGGGACATTGAACCAAGATCACCGTCGATCTAGGAATTATGCCAAGGCATTGCTTAATACAGGTCGTCGAGGGTGGATTATGCTTGGCAAGAACCCAAAGAGGTTATGGAATCGGATATTGGCCATGAACAGCTAAGGATTTGGGCATGAACCCGGAGTGGTCTCGGATTTGGCTAAGGGCCCGGAGCAGTCCTGGATTTGGATATCGACCTGGAGAGGTCATGGATTTGGTTATTGGTTACTAGATATGGATGGATTAGAACTTGGTTTTCGGGTTCGGATGGATATGGAATTGGCTAAGGATTTGGTTATTAGATTCGGAATCGGATATAGACTCAGAGTAGTTGCGGATTTGGATAAGGATATGGCTATGGCACTTGGATATAATGGCTTGGTAATGGATTGGATTATGGATTGGATGATATGGCTATGGATGGAATATGGACTTTGGATGTCGGATTTAAAGCTATTCAAAACATGTCTTCCTACTGCAAGACATGTTTTGGGGGGAAAATGTTACCCCGACTTTTGGTCAAGGCCGGGATATCAACAAATTGGCTAAAAAGGATGGATATCAGGATTGAAGATCGATTAGAAACAAGGCTATGATCGATACCATCAAAATTGGACCAAGCTCCAATCAAGGTGGGAATGATCGGGAATGATAAACAAGGCTCGGTGAGGCTACACTTCGAATTTCAAACCAATCGGAGTTCATATGCTTGAGTTATGGATGGATCAATATTCATGAAAGTTGGCTCGTATCAATACTCTCGTATCGATCACTATGGATATGGATTTGGATTAACACAAGCGCTTTACATTTGGTTTGGATCGATCGATATTCGTATCGATGCATCTCGTATCGATATAATTCGTATCGATCAGGTAGCTCCAGGAAGGATACAGGTTGATGGATTGTTGTTTTCGTATCAATACATGCATATCAATCGGATGGATACAACAATGCATGTTGAAGACCCGATACGGATTTGACTATGACTCGAGGAAAATAGTTTCGATCGATACACTTCATATCGATCAAAGCTGGGATCAATACAAGGAATAAAGCAACCGATGGATTCGGAGGCAACTGCACTTGGAAGTATTTTGTATCGATCATTTGTATCGATCGATACGAAAGTAGCGGTCAAAGACTGGAACGCATCGCATGGATCATAGCGCAAGACTCAGATGGACACGCAAACGATGGAGTGCTGCTGATGGATACGAAACTCTTCATGGATACGAAATCATCAGCCTACATTTGCAAAGGCAAACTTGGATCGACCATATCTCAAAAACTACACGTTGGAATTTCATGAAATTTGGAGAGCAAGGACTTTGCACTATCATGTTTTACCATGATCGATCTTAGCTCGATCTAACGTGGGGATTATCGATACGAAGGACATTTTGATCGATCCCATAGCATGGAGGTGGGCCCTACCGATCTGCATATGGGCCCACATGGACCAAGAGACTTCTAGGCCGAAATTTCAGCTGGATATTTTGCCTCCTTCACCTATTAATACAGGAGGCATGGTAACAGGAGAAGGACTTTTCCCGACTTCTCTTTATCTCTTTTTGGCTACACTCTGTCACTTTGGTGATTGATATTGTAACTGTAATCACAGTATAAAAGTAATAAAAGGATCAATTCAAAGTGGACCTAGGCCGGAGATAGGTGAACCACTATAAATTTCTTGCGTTCATTACTTTCTTGCTCATTTTACATTTTCTATTTTTCACTCTTACCCTCTACATTATCTGGATCTGTAGTCTATGTTTGGATATTGAGGATTTGTGTGCAAACACTGGTGCTTTCACTACTTTTGGGGTTTGTGACCATTTTTGGTACAAACATGAGGCCCTCGGTACATTATCTAAAGATGTACTATACAGAAGGTACTCCCTTACCTTGTCATTGTATAGAATCCATTCTCCAATAAGTGCCTTTCGGAATTAGTTGTATACCTATTATGCTAGAATTTAATTAATATAACAATTTCGGCTACGATTCAATATTTTTTTTAAACCCTAGACATTATTATAATATCTGAAAATTTCCTATGAAATGTATAACAACTCGCCCTTCCGACCCCCGAATGTTGACACTAATACATCCACAGTATTCGTATGCCGACATCCAAGTGCCGGAAAGGTGAATTGTTAAGGTGAAATAAAAAGAAAACGAAATAGAACAAGAAAGAAGGGAACATAATATTAGAATCTCATAGTGGAACGATAATATATAAGATCAAAGGAATAGTACAAAGGGTTACTTCAATATAGAAATTTCTAAGTTACAAAACCTAAGTAGCACCATCAGCCTAGACATAACAACCTGTCCTCACAAGTGCTGATATGTTCAATATTGTAATGCAACGGAAATAAGAATGCTACGATAGGTGAAACATCCAGCTCATCTTCTCAAGCTCTAGTGAACATCGATGAAAACCTGCCTCTCTCAATCTACTCGAAAGAACATGCGAGGAATTTAGGGAAAACAAAAACCAAGCGTCAAACATAAGTCTGGCATGAGAAACTCAAGAAATATACGATCAACATACAACAGTACTTTTGAGACTACATGGAATGCCATAACGATCCTCTCAAAAGAACCACCATCTAATAGGTACATAAGGTGATATAATAGATAATGTCTATGGTGTAGAATATAAATATTATAACATAGCTGGAATGGTTACATTGGTTACATTCAACAACATATTATGATACAATCAAAACCCGATAAGGAACGTGCGCATATTGGATTTTCCACAGAGATCTCCTCGGTGGAGCCGAATTCGA
Organism: Allium fistulosum; assembly: GCA_030737815.1. Taxonomy (NCBI): domain Eukaryota; kingdom Viridiplantae; phylum Streptophyta; class Magnoliopsida; order Asparagales; family Amaryllidaceae; genus Allium; species Allium fistulosum. The sequence continues at coordinate 916,075,023 of CM060908.1, forward strand.
ACTCCTCGCACAAGGATCAAAAAACACCTTCCGAGCGCCGTATATCTCTACATAAAATTTACCATAAGGTAAACACAAAGGTCTAAGCCAGAGCATATACATGAACAACTTGAACCAAATACCCTCAACTCCCACATGCAACATCGATAAGCATACTCTAGATCTAGAGTTGACAATATCCTATCGAGGGACTGCAAAACCCCAGATTATGCATCCTACTCCATCTATGGCCATTTTCGATCTCAAGGTTACGTTCGACATCTTTTACACGAGTCTTCATCACTTGAACAGAACACAAATACCAAATTGGATCCCCACATCTCGAACAGATCATGAAACCACACATGTATTCCCATATCTCAACAAATCTCAAAATCACACATGGATTCCGACATCCTGAATAGATCATGAACAACAACTTGTGTTCGATCACCTTAAACAGATCTTGAATCTCCATATAGATTCCCGCATCTAGAACCAATCCATTTTCAAGAGATAGAACACGTATCTCAGCCTTGAAGTGGTTTCGATAAGTAAAACACTTATCGATCCCGGTCTCTTCAAGACCGAATTGACGAATTTGAGCATTCAATGATAATGAGAGCGATCGCATAGGGAAACCAAGTCTCGTATACTTATCATGTTTCCAATATTTTCATCTCACACTATCCCTTGATTAAGAGTGTAGCCGGTAGGTTAGAGCTCTATTGCTTGTATCCCTACTCAAACATTAGTCTTAATTCCAACGGATAGACAAGCCTACTTCATCGGCTTTTAATGTTAATTACATGACCAAATGTTTTCCATAGACGAGTAAACATACACAGCACGATCAAGTCACACAAAGCACGATTAAGTCACATAAGTGACTTCTAATCCCTTTTTTGTTTAATTAATTTTTTATTAATCATAACATCTGTTATTAGTAAAACTTCTTTTATCTAATAAAACATCATTTATCAATTCCTATTATTTATTTATACTCTTTCAATACTTTAAAACGATTCATATACTTGTCTCAAATGGTATATTCACAAATCATTAACAAGATTTCTTATTTTAAACCTACGCTTTTTCTATACCTCAAAAAGTATTTATATACTTATCTCAAATGGTATAAGTATATTTACAATCATTAACAAGATTACCTAAATGTTATAAGCATATGAATACTTCCAAAAGTATTTATATACTTATAAACACTTCAAAACATATTCATATACTTACTGCAAATGGTATAAGTATATTCACAAATCATTAACAAGATTCCTTACTTATAGAATCCTTCAAAATATCCATTTTAAGGATCTAAGTGCTTTGACAAATCCATTCAAGCGGTTTAAGACTAATGTTACTTAAACATTGTCGCTACAAACCCAAAACCATTTTACTTATGCTTATCTTTAAAACATTCTTTTAAAGATCTATTTACATTTATAAGTATAACCAAAGAGGGTTAAAGATGAATGTTATTAACACACCATCACAACAAACCCAAAACCATTTCAATTATGGTTATCTTTAAAACATTCTTTTAAAGATCTATTACGTCCCTAAGTATAATCGAAAAGGGTTAAAGATGAATGCGATTAACACATTGCTACAACAAACCTAAATTATTTTCCTACTTGTTACTATCTTTACAAACCATTGTTTTAAAGATCTAAGTTCATATTTGGTTAAGATCGACAATCGATTAATCGATTATTTACTCAAAAACCATTGCTTATACAAATCAATGTTTATATACTTAACTCATTTTTGACATTCCCGACTTAACTATTCCTTGTTCAAGAGGGAAGCCTGGTAGGTTAGAGCTCTATTGCTCCATCCCTACTTGACATCAATCTTAACTTCCAGAAATAGAGAAGCCTACTTCATTGGCTTTTAGCGTTAAATGAAGTTAATTACCTATTTAGACAAGTAAGTAAACAACAAGATTAACCAACATTTCAACTGCAACGACCTAGAATTTAATCGCTATTTAAATGAATATTTAATTATATTTTTAAATAATTAATAAATGAATTTTTATTAACAAATAAAATTATTTTAAATGAATACTAATGATAATAAAATCGTTTTCAATGTATATAGGTCATAGAGAAATAGAAAATGTGAAAAGAAACTATTTTCCGAAATATTGATTTTTCATTAGTTAAAATTTATCTAAAATGTCATAGAACTATTGTAAACACACATGCGCACATTACAAACTATTTTAACATGATGAATACATGTGTATATGCATGTATATACTTCTCTTTAAAAGTGTGTATATATAAAATAAAAGAAAGTAATTTATAAAGAAAAGTTTTATACACACACACACACACATAAAACTAACATTTTCCACACAAAGTACAAGGTGTATGGCATGAATAGTGCATGATAAGGGGGGAGTACGTGGTGGATGGAAATTATGAGCGGGAGGGGATGGAGATGCATGCATACATATATTTAATATAAGCACTAATATAATTTTTAAATTATTTTCCTAAGCCTATATATACCCCTTAAGTTTCATGTTCTCTTTTTTACAATCCTCCTCTTCATTCAAAATTCCTAAGAGCTTGAATGAAACATCCATGGCTTCTCTCCATAAATTCTAAAAATAAGAAAAATCGCTTCTTTTGCTAAAAAATCTCCTCTTTAGTTCACTAAAACACATCTACAAGCCATTATACACCTCTTCTTCCAAAATACAAGCACCAAAAATCCCTAGTCCACATGGCCGAGCATATACGCTATATGGCCAAGCCCAAATGGTCGAGCCCGTTTAGGGTGTTCAAGCGTCCAAAGTTTCAAATTTTGCAATATCCTAGGTTGTTTCAAAGTTTAACAAAAGTTCGCCTTAAGTTAGTAAAGTTTCGGTGAGTAAAACTCTTGTTTTTGGAAAAGAAAATAACTTAATTTTGATAAACTATATGTTGTGAAAATGTTATGGTTGTCGTGTTGAAAATATATAAACTATATGTTGTGTTGTGGTTGAGCTTGGATTTGTGATTTAGTTGTTAAATGATATGTTTGGGTATGGATATGTGAATGGATTGATTATGATATGATGGTAGTGTGTTTGTGAAATAAAACCAAGTATCTGATGTAAATGTTATGAAGTTGGCACCTTGAAAAGTCACAAAGGACTTGAGATCCGTTTGAAAACGAAAAGCTTGTTTCTAGTTTTGGATTTTGAAAAATGTTTTTTTAGTTTTCACTTTTGTTTAAAGTTTTCAAAACTCTTCCATTTGTGTTTCAAAATATGTAGTAGCTAAAGTTAAAGTGAAGTTTCTACATAGAAATCAATTCTAGTGAACTACGCTCATAGCGATAATCGCTATGGATGCAGTTCGATAAAATTTCACGATTTCAAGTTTTAAGGTGTTTTCTTTTTGATTATTTTTGAAAACTCATTTCAAATTAATTAAGTAAGTCAAAAGTGTAAGTTTTAGTTATTTAATAATTTAATTATTTAATTTAATATTAGTTAGGGTAATTATTATTTATTTAATTAATTAAGTAATTAGAGTTTAAGAAATTATTAACCAAGTAATTATTTTTAGTTAAGGAAGTTTTCAATAATGATTAATTAAGATAAAAGGATATTAATTTTTATTTAATCAAGTTTATTTACTTTAATTAATTATTTAATTAGAGTTAGTTATTTGACTAATTATTATTTAATTAAAGGTTAATTACCCATTTAAATTGGGTTTAATTCCTAAATGAATGTTATTTAGTTAAAGTTTAACTAAAGTTAAGTATAAATAAATTTTTAATAAATTAAGGTTTAAAGTATGATTTTTGATTTAATTAATATTAATTAAGGTTTAGTTAAGTTTTAAACATATGATTTAATTAAAGCCTAATTATTTTAAAGTTTCTTTCAAAACTCTATCGATTATTTATTTTTAACCAACTTTTTTGTTTAAGTAAATTGTTTTAAAAGCAAAGGATCTCTTGTCCATGCTATTAAGTATCCAAATGAATTAAAGTAGTTGTAATAAAACGTTGACACGTTTTATTGAAAGTAAGTCGACTTGTATTTATCACAATATACCGCACTTCGGAAACATGATGAATACAAGGGAGTTGATTTGCAATGACCCAGAATTTAATCGCCATTTAAATGAATATAATATTATATTTTAAATAATTAATAAATGAGTTTTTATTTACAAATAAAAATAATTTAAATAATAACTAATGATAATAAAATCGTTCACAAAATTTGTGTACCAAAATATATAGTTTATAAAGAAATAGAAAATATGACCAGAAATTATTTTCCTAAAAATATCGATTTTTCATTCGTTAAATGTTATTCAAAAGGTTATAACACTATGTTAAACATACATGCACATAATATAACTAAGTTAACATGGTGTGTTCATGTTTATATATGCATGTGCATGCTTCTCCATAAACATATAAACATATAAATTAATATAAGATTTTATATCATAAATATATACACACATAACATATTTGAAAATATACTTTTTCAACAAGTATACTAGAGAACATGGCATAAATACCTGAAAGTAGGGGGTATGTAGTGGACGAATTTAAGGGAGGGTATGGATGTGCATGCATATACTATTTAAATATAAATCACTTTATATTATTTTAATTAAATCCTAAGCCTATAAATACCCCTACTCTTTCATGTTTTTCATTTTTCAACCCTCCTCTTCACTCCAAAATTTCCCAAAAGATTGAGCTAAAGCATCCATGGCTTCCTCTTCATAACTTTGAAAATAGAAAAAAAATCACTTCTTTTGGCTAAAATCTCTTCCTTAGTTCATAAAAACATTTCTACATCTTCTTCAACACCTCCTCTTCCGAGCTATAACACTCCATCCACCCAAGAACATAAGGGCTGAGCCCAACCATCCTAAGATTGAGCCCAATTAACCTAAGCCGAGCCATCTTGGAGGTCCAAACACCCAAAAGTTCCATATTTGCAAATTTTCTAAAGAATTTTCAAGTTTTGGAAAACGTTCGCTTTGATTTAGAAAGGTTTCGGTGAGTAAAACTAATATTTATGGAAAAGAAAACAACTTGTTTTTAGTGGTCTATATGTGGTCAAATTATAATGTTTGTCGTGTTGAAATATCATGTTGTTTGGATGATATATGATTGCAAGTTGGTTGTTTAGTATAGATTTGTGACTTGAATAATATGCTGATATGTTTGGATATGTATATGGATATGGATATATCATATTGGTTTATGATATGATGGTAGTATTGTTTGTGAAACAAAACCAAGTATGTTGTGAGATGGTTATGAAAAACTAGTGCTTTAGAAGTCGCAAAGGACTTGAGATCCGATTTGAAAACGAAAGCTCTTTTTTCTAGCTTTGGATTTTGAAAATGTTTTCCCAAGTTTTTAACCTTTTTTTAAGTTTTCAAAACTGTTATAATTGTATTTCAAACATGTGGTAGCGAGAGTTAAGTGAGATTTCCACCTTATAATGACCCAGAAATTTTAACGATTTAAATAACGTAATTAACTAAAATTTTCATGAAAATAAACAATAAAATTTTGGCAACAAAAATTTGACATTTGGGATACTTCTATTCAAACATAGCAAGTGGAAAATTTTCGTCGGAAAATTTGTAGGTTTGTTCGGTTGCGAAATTTTAATATAAAATTAGTTAAAATTTGATGGAAATAAAATATTTTCGTAATCTAAATATTTTTACATAAGAAAAATGTAGACCATTTTCTGAGTGAGACGGCATAATTCGTTTCGTCAAGTTTGGACTGCTCTAGCTCCATTTATATTATTTTTCGGCGATTTAGCTGCATTTTGGCAGTGAAAAATGAAGTTTTGATAGGAAGGCCGTGTCGCTAGTATCTGTGTACCATCTTGTTCGTCTCATCGCGCTGATCTCCATAGTATATTCATTTGTGTATTTCGGCGACCGGTACGCGGCGAAATCTGGAAAACGATTAGCCGTATACGTTCCGCATTTAAGTCTTTTGGGTTTCTCTACGTCCTTTCAGTTGTCCACCGGGAGAAACAAATAGCCACTAGCCTTTAATATTCCCTGAATTCTCTCATACCTGACTTTTATTATTCCCACCGGTTGATATATAGTTGTTTGTCCCTTCATTCTCATTCTCTTTCCTCTCTTTTCGTTATGTTCTTTCATTTGAAGAAGAAAAAAAAATATAAAGTTTATATATATACCTGAAGCTTAGTTCGTAACCTTTCCCATTGCCGAACTCCACCCATACGCACATAGCCCGCTCCGACCTGCTCACTGTCATCCATTGCCGAACCTTCCACCTAGCCACCCGCCTCCCTTTCCTTCGCCTCTCTCCTCACTTCCCCAGCCTACCCGAACCCAGCCTTCGCCCTGCTCAACCACACGCGCCACTGCATCCACCAATAACAAAACCAAACACCACCCTTCCGAACGCCAAACTCTCCAGCCTCTCCACCGAACAGCACACAGCACCCAAAACCCTCCGACGTAATGCTCCGCCGTGCGACCTCTCCCACCTTCTTCGAACCCGGTTGAACACATACTCCCTCCGGCCTTCATCCACCACCCTCAAACGCCGAACCCGAACACATAGCACCCCTCAGCCACCTTGCTCCACCTCCATGCACCCCAGCCTCGCTCTGGCCGCAACCAACATCTTCCCCTCCGCCTTGTCTTATTGCCGCCCAACAACTCGACCATAACCCTCCAACACAACTTGTAATTTGTAATTTGAGATTTTATTTAAATGTTTATAAAAGTGATTTTGTAAAATGACCACGGTGTGAAATAAGCGTTTGGTTGTTAAAGACACCGAGATCGGATATTGTCATACTCTTTGCCAATAACAAAGACCACTTAAACAACTGTGCATGTGGTGGAGAATCTAGAACGAAGTAGGATGGTTTGGCGAACGCTATTGTATGAGGTATGAACACAGCCCTAACCCCGTCGGGTAAGCTTGATATGAATAAAACAGGAGCCACGCCGGGCTAAGGAGGGTCGCTTCCCCGATCGAGCATGCTTCTTCGAAACCATATCTATTACTTTGTGGTTTGATTGGTGCGCACCTTCGATTAGTAGAGTGTGTCTCGAGGTGGGCAATAATAGCTGTTATGCGTTACTACCAATCCGGATCTGCAAAACGGTAGTATCCTACCCTGGGCATTGACTCACGTGCCTTGTCATATGCCTTATCGAACCCATTACGACTTTGGTTTGTGTCGTACCTGTGGAGTGCTCCCTGATAGCCCACCGGTTTGGTGGAGTTTACAGTACTGTATAGACTACGGCATTTATAAAAATGTGTTAAGGGGGATATGGGTAACGCCTTAACGCTACTTTAATATTTTACTTTACTGTAGACATTATCTATGTAGCATATTGTATTATGTATGTAGGTAGTTCCACGGATCCTTAAAGGATTGGAATCCCAAACATCCTTTAAGTTATATTGCATTTCACTTAGACGTTTCACTTGAGTTGATTTGCTTACATAAGAATGTTAATCCTGACTCGAGTGTTTTGCGTTTTACTTTATGCTCAAGTCAGCCTGAGTATCATAGCATTTGAGACTCACCTTTGGAGCTTGGATCTTTGCTTGGAGATCTATTTTTATCCATTCAGCTTTTCAGTTATTTCGGTTATTTCCAGTTATTTATGTTCAGACTTGTCATTTGCTTATGTATTAAAGACTTCTTTGTAGTTGGACTTATGTTGTATTTTGCTTTAGACTCTGATGTTTATGTAGTAGCTTCATGAACTATTATTTATCTATTCCACTGCATATTGTTGTATTACTCTGTGTCTGTGATTCTGTGATTGATTTATTTACTGTATATGCTAAGTTTTGCCAAATATAAATAACATTCTGTTGTTTTGAGCAATTCAAGTCTGACATGTGTGAATTATTGTTGATTTGAATGATTCGAAATGATGGGTCGTTACAGTTGGTATCAGCGCTTTGGTTTAGGCAAAATTTAGCTTATGGAGTAAAAACTCATTAGAGATAGGGTAGTAATACCCTAGAATGAGTAGAATTATTATAGAATCATCTTCGTTTGAGCTAGAAATTCTTAGTTAGGATTCTCTTTGATTAGGATTTCTTTTGAATTTTGGAACTTTACCTTTGTTCTAAAATCCATTCTTGTCTTTTCCAGATGAATAACCGTAGGAACGTTTGAGGTATGGGTCGTGGAAATGCCCCTACACCACCAGTTGTTGCTCCGTTCCACTAGCTCAGCTTGTTAGGTTCACCACTCTTTGTAAGGAGTACTTTCAGCTTGGAGGTACCAAGTTCACTGGAGCAGAGAGTATTATTGGGGATCAGCAGTGGCTGAAGAGTTTAGAGAGGATTTTCACCGGACTTGAGATCACCGATGCTCAGATGCGTCAGTTAGCTACTTGGCAGTTGTAGGAGTCCGCTCAGGATTGGTGGGAGTCTGTTATCGCTCAGACTGTCAAGGCTAATATCACTTGGCAGTAGTTTAGGTGAGATCTTTTGTTGTCCTTTTGCTATGTTATCTCCTTGGAATTTATCTCTTTGGACTTTATCTTTATCTTGGATCCGTATTTTCAAGGATGCCTTAGTGGCTAAGTGGATGCCCGAAGCCGGGAAGTCTCAGTTATATAGGGCATTTATGGCCTTGAGCAAGGGGATATGGCTTTTGCATAGTATGAAAGGAAGTTCAATGAGTTATCTAAGTTTGGGCTCAGTTTGATCGACACCCCGCTCAAGAAGAACGAGAAGTTTATCCATGGTGCTCGCCCGGAGTATTATGATCGTTTGATTAGTCATGTTCACGGCACCTTCACTTCTCTTATGGATATGGACACCAGATTTGAGAACCCTAATTCCAAAGGAAAGCAGGCTGTGTCAGCATCTCAAGGAAATTCCAGCAGTTCGAAGAAGAGGAAGCCGAACATTCATCAACATAAGAAGAATTGGCAGAATTCTCAGGGTATTGGTTATTCTTCGTAGAAGCGATCTCTTGACTTATCTTCCATCACTTGTTTCAAGTGCAACCAGAAGGGTCATTATGCCAACAGTTGTCCATCCTCTACCAGAGCTGCCATTCCTCCTTCCCAGACAACCATAAACAACTCTTGCACCTTTGCTTTTAGCCATGCCACTTCAAGAAGGATTGTCCCCTCAGTAGAGAGGCAAGACATCTGGTGTCTTTGTTATGACCTCTTCCACTCCTCCTTCTGCAAGTGATACCCAAGGTACTTTCCAAGGCACCTTTTCTTTACATGATTTTCCTATTCGTGTTCTTTTTAATACTGGAGCATCCCTAGCTTTATTTCTGTTGATCTTTGTAATAAATTTGAGCACATCTTGCAACCTCAATTGGCAACTTCATCCTTATGTGTGACTAATCCCATCGGTGGTCCTGCCAACCTTAGTATGATTTGTAGAGGGGTGAAACTCCTTTACAATAGGTGTCGATTCACCGGAGATTTCTATGTCCTCAATTTTGATGCATTTGATATCTTACTTGGTGGTGATTGGTTAAAGCGTTATGATGCAGTTATTTCTTGCAAAGATCGAATCGTTTCTTTAGTAGACGACCAGGGTACTTCTCTTGTGATCGCATGTTGAATGCCTCAGGATTATGCGTTCTATCTTTTCGCTTGATTCTCAGCCTAGTGATCTTGACTCCACCCTGATAGTCAGGGATTATCCTGATGTTTTTGGTGAAGTCACTTCTCTACCTCCTAAGCGGGAAATTGAATTCCGCATCGATCTTATTCCTGGAGCCCTACCTGTTGTTCTTCCTCCCAAATGGATGGAACCTAGAGAGAAAGTCGATTTAAAGAAACAGATTGAAGACCTGTTCTCCAAGGGTTTGATTAGGCAGAGTTTTTCTGAATGGGGAGCAGCTGTGGTCTTTGTCACTAAATCTAATGGTTCTTTGAGGATGTGTGTTGATTATAGAGAGCTGAACAAGCTTACTCTTAAGAACAGATATCCTATGCCTCGTATTAATGATATGTTCGATCAGCTCTACGGAGCTAAAGTATTCTCTCAACTTGATCTTGCCACCAGTTTTCACCAGCTTCGGGTAGCTGAGGAGAGCATTCCCAAGACAACTTTTCGAATAGAGAATAGTTTCTATGAATGGTTAGTCATGCCGTTTAGATTAACCAATGCTCCTGCTTTCTTCGTTGATCTCATGATCGCGTTTTCCGCACTGTTCTCAATAAGTTTGTCCTAGTTTTCGTTGATGATATTCTCGCCTTTTCTAAGTCAGAGAAGGAACATGAGTCACATTTGGGATATGTTCTGGAAATTCTTAGGAGTCATCAGTTGAAAGATAAATTTTATAAATGCCATTTTTGGAGGGATGAAGTCCGATTCCTTGGGCATTGTCTCAGAAAATGGAGTCTCGGTTGACCCGGTTAACGTCACCACGATTAATGTAAGTCTATCCACCTTTCCTCTTTTGTAATTTAATTATTATCTTATCTTCTTTGGACTTATCCACCTTATGCTATTCTAGGATTGGGGGACACCTAAGACTCCTTCCGATATTCGTAGCTTTTTAGGTCATGCCGGTTATTATTAATGATTCATTGAAAATTTTGCCTGCATAGCTGTACCTCTTACTGCTTTGACTCGTAAGAATGCTAAGTTTGTTTGGAGTGATAAGTGTGAAGCTGCATTTAATGAGTTGAAGCAAAATCTTACTTCTGCTCCTGTTCTCACCGTTCCGAATGAGAGTGAAGGATTATCATTTTATACCGATGCTAGTCGAGAAGGTTTAGGTGTTGTCTTGATGCAGGATGGAAAGGTCATTGCTTATGCAAGTTGTCAGTTGAAGCCCCACAAAGCCAACTATGCCACTCATGATTTGGAATTGCGTGTTGTTGTGTTTGCTTTGAAGTTATGGAGGCATCTTCTTTTGGGAACCAAGTTTGAGCTTTTTATGGATTATCAATCTCTTAAGTATATTTTCACCCAAAACGATTTGAACCAAAGGCAGGTTAGATGGCTCGAATTCTTATCATCTTATGACCTTGACATCAACTATACTACCGGAAAGGCCAATGTTGTGGTCGATGCCCTAAGTCAGAAGAGAGCCATGCTATGTCAGATTTTAGCTTCTTCGTCTCTTATGGATCGTATCACGGCTAAGCATGATGAAGATGAGATGCTTAAGCTCATGAAGGAGAATATTTGGAATAGGGAAGGTGATAACCAGAGTAAGTTAGGGGCACAAATTGATCAAAATGGAGTTTTGATGATTAATAACCGAATTTGTGTTCCGAATTTCGACGGATTAAGGCAAGAGGTTCTTAAGGAAAAATCATCAGTCCAGACTCTCTATCCATCTAGGTGTCACAAAGATGTTTCAGAATATGAAGAGGTTGAATTGGTGGAGTGGTATGAAGCGGGATATCTCTATTTATGTTAGTATATGTGCCACTTGTAAACAGGTTAAGGCTGATCACCAGAGGACCACTGGATTGCTGTAACCCCTTGAGATTCCCATTTGGAAGTGGGATCAGGTTTCTATGGACTTTATTGATGGATTACCGAGGACTATAAGGCGTAACGAGAGTATATGGGTAGCTGTCGATCGATTAACCAAATCCGCTCATTCTATTCCGGTCAAGTCGAATCGAACCGCCTTGAGCTTAGCTAAGGTTTATATGAGAGAGATTGTCTAACTCCATGGTATTCCGTCTAGTATTGTTTGTGATCGTGATCCTATCTTTACCAGCAAGCTTTGGAAAGATATTAGGAAGCTTTGGGTACCCGTTTGAACCTTAGTACTTCTTACCATCCTCATACTGATGGTTAGATGGAAAGGGTCAATCAGATTCTGAAAGACCTTCTTCGTGCATGTATTCTTCATTATGGAGGACCTTGGGAAGATCATCTCCATCTTGTTGAATTCACTTAAACAGCTATCAGGTATAACTCTAATTTGAGAATTTTAAATCATTTCAAGCTTAAATCAATTAATCCCATTCCTTTGAATTCAGGCAAGTATCGAGATGTCTCCATTTGCCGCTCTTTACGGACGACCTTGCATCTCCTCTTACTGGATTGAATCCGGTGATCGTCTAGTTCTTGGGCCTGTTATGATTCTGGAAGCATCCGAGAAGGTTGAGGAGACTAGGAGGAAGATGAGGATGGCTCAGGATAGGCAGAAGAAGTATGTTGATAGGCGGAGAAGTGATTTTGAATTTTCAGTGGGTGATCGGGTCTTTCTTAAGATCTGGCCACTGAAGAATGTGGTTCGCTTTGGTCGGAGAGGGAAGCTTGCTCCTAGATTCCTTAGTCCTTTCCGCATCGTGGAAAGGGTTGGTCCTTTAGCTTATAAAGTGGATTTGCCGAAGAAGCTATCGGGTGTGCATAACGTGTTTCACGTATCTCACCTTCACAAACATCTACATGATCCATCTTTGATTGTTCAGCCTGCTTTATTAGAGAATTTGGATGTCGAGCCAAATCTCACTATTGAGAGGAAGCCACTTCGTATTGTCGATAGAGGTATGAAGCAGCTTAGGAGGAAATCTGTCAGTCTGGTCAAAGTACAGTGGAGTACAGAAGATCGGGATTGCACCGGGGAAACTGAGGAGTCCATGCGTGCTTCGAACCCTGAATTGTTTGTCTCGGGAACTATTCATTTTGAATTTATTTTATCTTTCTATTTGCTTTTATTCTCCTATCTCGTTCCTTTTCGAGGATGAAAAGTTTGAATAAGGGAGAGTGTAAAGACCAGAAAATTTTAACGATTTAAATAACGTAATTAACTAAAAATTTTATGAAAATAAACAATAAAATTTTGGCAACAAAAATTTGACATTTGGGATAGTCTATTTAAACATAGCAAGTGGAAGATTTTCGTCGAAAAATTTGTAAGTTTGTTCAGTTGCGAAATTTTAATTAAAATCAGTTAAAATTTGATGGAAATAAAATATTTTCGTAATCTAAATATTTTTACATAAGAAAAATGTAGATCATTTTTTGAGTGAGACTTCATAATTCGTTTCGCCAAATTTGGACTGCCCTAGCCCCGTTTATATTATTTTTCGGCGATTTAGCTGCATTTTGGTAGCAAAAATGGAGTTTTGATAGGAAGGCCGTGTCACTAGTATCTGTGAACCATCTTGTTCGTCTCATCGCGCTGATCTCCACAGTATATTCATTTGTGTATTTCGGCATCCGGTACGTGGCGAAATCTACAAAAGGATTAGTCATATCTGTTTCGCATTTGAGTCTTTTGGGTTTCGCTCTGTCGTTTCATTTGTCCACCGAGAGAAACAAATAGCCACTAGCCTTTAATATTCCTTGAATTCACTCGTACCTGACTTTTATTATTCCCACTGGTTGATATATATGATGTTTGTCCCTTCATTCTCATTCTCTTTCCTCTTTTTTCGTTCTGTTCTTTCATTTGAGAAAAAAAAATATAAAGTTTATATATATACCTGAATCTTAGTTCGTCACCTTTTCCATTGCCGAACTCTGTCCATACGCCCACAGCCCGCTTCGACCTGCTCACCGCCGTCCATTGCCGAACCTTCCGCCTAGCCACCCGCCTCCCTTTCCTCCGCCTCTCTAATCCCTTCCCTAGTCTACCCGAACCCAGCCTCCGCCCTGCTCAACCACACGCGCCACCGCATCCACCAATAAACAAAGAAAACACCACCCAATCGAATGCCAAACTCTCCAACCTCTCCACCGAACAGCACGCAGCACCCAAACCCCTCCGACGTAGTGCTCTGCCGTGCTGCCTCTCCCACCTTCTTCGAACCCGCCTGAACCTATACTCCCTCCGGCCTTCATCCGCCACCCTCCAATGTCGAACTCGAAAACTCAGCACCACTTGGCCACTTTGCTCCACCTCCACGCACCCCAGCCTCGCTCTGGCCGCAACCCACAGCTTCCCCTTCGCCTTGTCTTCTTACCACCCAACAACTCGACCACACCCCTCTAACACAACTCGCCTTTTCCTTCGCAGCAGCCCGCCACCATCCATTTGCAGCCGCGACCATTCATCATTTATGGTTGTCCGCTGCTACAAGTCCCAAAGTCGCATTAGTCCATTAACACGGCATCGTTGTTCCGTTCGCTCGCAGTAGCACTTTGTCGAAGTGTAGTCTTCTGTTGGTTACTGCAGTTTATTTCCAACAGCTCTTCTCCGGTCTCACTGTCCCGTTGTGTGTGTGCGTGTCCGCGTGCACTAGTTCGTGTCCATATCCGCAGATCGTTGCATCTTATTTTCGTTGTTTTCATAGCCATGAAAGGTGAGCGATCACTCACGATTGACATTCATATGTTTAGTAGATTTATTTCACATGAAATGACGATGAAAACGTATTGTTAAATTTGAATTGGTTAGTGATTAAATCATTGAGCATGATATGTTGTTATTTACATTTGTTCACCTATGTTAATTGACATATGACAACATAACATGTTAGTATATATATTATATTTGAATTGTTAATTACGATACACGTTTTCCATTGATTTGTTATGACATTTTATGTAATTATTCTATTGTTCTCACACTGCAAGTTCCTTGTTAGTTAGGAAATCACTATGGGTTGAAATGATACATACCTAAATGATCTTATAATTTAGGGAAAATCGTTATGAGTTGAAATGATAAACCCAAGCGATTTTATTGATTTTGAAATTTTGGGATTACGAGTTGAAATGATATATACCCATAAATTTTAAATTATTACGGGTTGAAATGATAAATATCTGTATCACTTGACCATAGGATAGAAAACTATATACGGACACCGTTGGTCTATTTTTAAAATGATTTCCAAAATTTTTGGAAAATATCTATTTTAATAAGTATTGATTTTTTTAACTATAATATAAAGATTTTATTTTAGTATATGTGTAAATCTTAGATTTTTAAAATTTTATTTTTGCAAATTTTAAAATATAAGTTAAGTTTTGAAAAATGTAAATTATAAGATTTTACTTATAACTTTATTATTTTTAAAACATATAAATAAGATTTAATATAAAATAAAATAAATATTTAATAAAATAAGATTTAATTTAATAATAATTAATATAATAAAATTTAATTTAATAATAATTAATTTGATAAATATATATATATTGTGTTTAAATTATTTATTTAGAATTTATGTTAGTATTTTAAAAATAGATTTTGTAATAACTTTAATAAATAAAGGTTGGAAAGATAAATTAAAGTTGATCTGTAATTTAATTTGTTTAAGAATTGTATTTAAATAGGAATTGATTTGAACTTATTAGTTTTGAGATTTAAAAAGACATGATTTTATAATTTGATTTGATTAAAAGTGATTAAGTGAATATTTTCAAAATTAAATATATTGTAGTTCAATATTTAATTATTGATTTTTTAAAATTTTGTAATTTGAGATTGTATTTAAATGTTTATAAAAGTGATTTTGTAAAATGACCACGATGTGAAATAAGCGTTTGGTTGTTAAAGAGACCGGGATCGGATATTGTCATATTCTCTGCCAATACCGAAAACCACTTTAGCACGTAGTGGAGAATCCAGAACGAAGTAGGATGGTTTGATGAACGCTACTATATGAGGTATGAACGTAGCCCTGACCCACTCGGGTCAACTTGATATGACTAAAACAGGAGCCATGTCGGCCCAAGTGGGGTCGCTCCCCTGATCGAGCATGCTTCTTCGAAACCATATCTATTACTTTGTGATTTGATTGGTGTGCACCTTTCATTATGGGAGTGTGTCTCAAGGTGGGCGGTAGTAGCTGCTATGCGTTACCACCGGTCTGGATCCGCAAAACGGTAGTATCCTACCCTAGGCATTGCCTCATGTGCCTTGTCATATGCCTTATTGAGCCCATTACAACTTTGGTTTGTGTCGTACCTATGGAGTGCTCCCTGATAGCGCACCGGTTTGGTGGAGTTTACAGTACTGTATAGACTACGGCATTTACAAAAATGTGTTAAGGGGGATATTGGTAACGCCTTAACGCTGCTTTAATATTTTACTTTACTGTAGACATTATCTATGCAGCGTATTGTATTATGTATGTAGATAGTTCCACGGATGCTTAAAGGATAGGAATTCCAAACATCCTTTAAGTTATATTGCATTTCACTTGGACATTTCGCTTGAGTTGATTTACTTACTGAAGAATGTTAATCCTGACTCGAGTGTTTTGTGATTTGCTTTATGCTCGGGTCAGCCAAAGTATCATAGCATTTGAGACTCACCTTTAAAGCTTGGAGCTTTGCTTGGAGATCTATCTTTATCCATTCAGCTTTTCAGTTATTTCGAGTTATTTATGTTCAGACTTGTCATTTGCTTATGTATTAGAGACTTTTTTGTAGTTGGACTTATGTTGTATTTTGCTTTAGACTCAGATGTTTATGTAGTAGCTTCATGAACTACTATTTATCTATTCCACTGCGTATTGTTGTATTACTCTGTTTTTGTGATTCTGTGATTGATTTATTTACTGTATATGCTAAGTTTTGCCAAATATAAATAACAATCTGTTGTTTTGAGCAATTGAAGTCTGACATGTGTGGATTATTGTCGATTTGAATGGTTCAAAATGATGGGTCGTTACCCACCTAGAAATCAATTATAACGAACTGCGCTTATATCGATAGTCGCTATGGATGCAGTTTGGGAAATTTTGCGATTTCTAGTTTTAAAGTGATTTCTTCTGGATTATTTTTGAAAACCCATTTCAAATATATTAAGTCAAAAGTCCAAGTTTTAATTATTTAATAATTTATTTATTTAATTTATAAATTAGGGCAATTACTATTTAATTAATTAATTAAGTAATTAGGTTAAGTAGTTAGAGTTAAGTTAATTATTTTTAATTAAGTTTTAAATAATGATTAATTAAGATATAAAAAAATTATTTTTATTTAATCAAGTTTATTTATTTTAATTAATTATTTAACTAGAGTTAAGTATTTAATTAATTATTGTTTAATTAAGGGTTAATTACCCACTTAATTAGGGTTTAATTTCTTAAATGAATGTTATTTAAATTAAAGTATAATTATAAATAATTTTGAATTTATTAAAGTTCAAAGTATGATTTTTGGTTTAATAAGATTAATTAAAGTTTAGTTAATTTTTAAACTTATGACTTGGTTAAAGTTTATTTATTTTAAAGTTTCTTTTAAAACCTATCGATTATTTATTTATAAACAATTTTCTTATCTAAGTGAATTGTTTTGAAACATAGGATCTCTTGTCCATGCTATTAAGTAGCCAAATGAATTAAAGTAGTGGTAATAAAACAGTGATGCGTTTTATTGAAAGTAAGTCGACTTGCACTTATCATAAGTACCGTACTTCGAAAACGTGATGAATACAAGGGGTTTAATTTCGATAAGCAGGTCATGATAATCAAAGCATATGGAACATATGTACATATGTAAATCTTTATACCCTGATAGTGGAATGGTCCACTATAAACAACTTGACCTTTTAAAATTATTGAACGTTGGTTTGGAGAGATCGGGATCAGATACTTGTTGTTATCCAAAAACCACTTCGAACCAACGTAAACCTTCAAATTGGAAATAGTAAAGACAAGGTCCAAGATAAAGACTTTGAAGTGCAAGGGCTATTTGCTACTAATCCTGAGGGTGATTCCAAAATGGGTGTAGTGGAAGTAGTGCCTTTCATTCGTTCATCTCCTGAACGACTTGTATGGACGAGTGCTGATCACATTGTGTAAACATATGGAAGGCAATGTTAGCATTCCAAATGATAATGCTATAATAAAAGGTAAAACATAGCCTCAGGCCTCATTAACTGGGAATGACTAAAATAGGGGCGTTGTAGCAAGGCTAAGTGGGTCGCTCCTATTAGGGTAAGGTTATCTCTATCTAAAGTCTCTACTATCAATTCATGTATGCTTTGGTATGGTTGCTGATCTTAACCGAGGGGTGATCTTATTCAGCACTATCCAGCATGGGGTAGGCCGGTCTATTAGAAGGGGATCCAAGAAAGGTCCTTGGTATTATTTTATATAGAGATGCACCATGATGGGTGGTACTTTAGTAGCCCAGTCATTGTATGGGATCCATTTCTTAATAAGTGTCTTCGGTTTTAGTTGTATACCTATTATGCTAGAATTTAATTAATGTAACAATTTTAGCTATGTAAATTATTTATTTGAAAACCTTAGACATTTTGATAATATCAATGGATTTATAGACAATGTGCGGCGTTGTCTTACGAGATACCTTTGATTTTCAAAATGTTTTATAAAAGTAAGAATTAAGTTGTTTGATTTTACTCACACTAGACTCATGTCTGAACCGGAATTTTATTATCTTTTCCTAAAACTCTTGGGTACTCAAATTTGTATGAGTAGCCAAGTGATCCAGGTTTCTTACGGAAGCATTTTGAAGGAGCTGAAGCAGGTGGCTTCATCATTAACTAGTTATTATCTATTCCGTTGTGTTTTATGTACGATCCATGTATTTTGTATGGACAGGTAGTTATAATTGTCCAGTTGAAGGTTGTAATGTATTAACTCTGATGTATTAGTATTATGGAAATGACAATGTAATATCCTATGTTATCTACTATATGTTGTTCAGATTGGTGGTGAGGTTCTGTGATTGTGTAGTTTCTTCTTATCTTTCTTTTTCTTCTACCCTTAATGGCTCGTCTTTTGGTGCAAGAAAGGCCGTCATATCAATTTTGGTATCAGAATCTAGGTTAAGTGAACACCTAGGCTTTGGGTTGAGGGTCAGCTTCGAGAGTGCATATTCGTAATTTTTATTCGTATATATATATATATGTGTGTGTGTGTGTGTGTCTCTGATAGATAGATCAGCTTGATAGGTTTGATTAGTACCCTTCTTTCAAGATTTATCTCGTCCAAGTATTCTAAGAATTATCTTACTATGTCCAGGTAGTAAGACATGAGTAACAAAGGCGGACAAGGTAGAGGAGTAGGTAGCACTACAATAAAAAATAGTTGAAACCCAAATCCTGGAGGAGTTCGGGTTACAAAGAGATAGTGCCAGAGCAGCCAAGAGTGAATTTCGCAACCTTATGCAAGGATTACACCAATCTAGGAAGGAAACCATTTAAGGGATCTGAGTCTATCATGGATGTGCAAGCTTGGTTGCGATCTTGCAAAAATATTTTTAAAGGTCTTGTTTTATCCAATGAATAGAAAAGATTTTTAACATCATGGCAACTGCAAGAGGGAGCAACAGCTTGGTGGGACTCCCTCACTAGAAATATTCCAGAAGAAGAGTTTTCATATGCCCGATTCAAAGAAGAATTTTAAGACCAATTCTTGCCAACGGCTGGAAGGACTAGGATGTACCGCAACTTTATGGACTTGAAGAAGGGGTATTTGTCTGTAGCAAAGTATGAGATGAAGTTCAACGAATTATCTTGTTTTAGGCCAGAATTGATCAACACTCCATTAAAGAAGAATGAGATGTTTCTTTAGGGTATGAGGGAAGAGTACCATAAGAAAATGACTGCTTATATCAAAGGTACTTTTGTGGATCTAGTTGATATGGCTCTATGGTACGAGTCCCTATAAAAGAAGAAGCCCACTCCAATAGCACGTAGTGGAAATATCAGTGGAGGTGGTTCTAAGAAGAGGAAGTTTAATCCAAACTGGAAGAATAAAGGAAAAGGGAAACAGGGAGAAGGTCAAGGAGGCAAGCCTAAGGATAGTGGTTGTTATATTTGCAAGCAAAAAGGACATATTGCCAAGTATTGTCTGAATCGTGAAGTTCCAAAGCAGCAAGGTGGACCTATATCTCCGATAGTCCAGAAGACTCTTTGTTTTAATTGCCATCAGCCCCGGAATATGGTAATGGACTGCCCACACATGAAGAAGGTGCAGCAGCCCAAGGTGTACGCCATTAAGCATGAACCATCTACTTCAATGGCTGTGAAGGGAATAGGCGTCCTTGAAGGTACCTTACTGATTAATGGTATTTTTGTTTGAGCATTATTTGATACTAGTGCCTCCCATAATTTTAACTCTTGTGATTCAGTAGTTAAATTTCATTTTATTCCAAGTATTGTAGAAAACTCTATGTGTGTGTCTAACCCCATAGGTGGTGTAACCCATTTGAATATGATTTGTGATAATATGCCCATTTCCTACCTTTCTCGTCACTTTTCTTACGGCCTGTATGCCTTAGACTTTGAGGGATTTGACATTATTCTTGGTATGGATTGGTTATAAAAATATGGAGCTATTTTAGATTGTAATGAAAGAAATGTATCATTAGTAACCAATTTGGGAACAGTTGCTAATGTATCATGTAAGGAACCAATATCCATATGTGTAGTTTCTTGTATGCCCTGGAGGCATCTCAAGAAAATCTAGGGTCTAATGAAGTTGTCAAGAATTTTCCAGATGTATTCGAGGAGGTTAAAAGTTTACCCCTGCACCGAGAGATAAAGTTCCGCATTGATTTGGTCCTTGGAGCAAGGCCTGTAGTTCAACCTAAGCGAAGGAAGGCTCCAGGGGAAGAGAGGAGTTGGTAAGTCAAACCCAGGACCTGTTAAGGAGAGGATTGATTAGACCCAACTGTTCAAGTTAGGGATCTTCTGTGGTATTTGTGGCTAAGTCTGATGGATCTTTAAGGTTGTGCGTGGATTATAGAGAGTTGAATAAGCTGACCATTAGGAACAAGTATCCCTTACCCCGCATTGATGATCTTTTTGATCAACTTCATGGAGCTACGATATTTTCTTAGATGGATCTAGCTACTGGATTCCATCAACTGAGGGTTGCTGAAGATAGTATACCCTTAACTGCTTTTAAAGGCCCTGACTATTTCTTTGAATGGTTAGTTATGCCTTTCGGGCAAACCAATCCACCTGCATATTTTGTAGATCTCATGAACCGTGTATTCCGAGATGTTCTTAATAGTTTGTATTAGTTTTCATCGATGACATCCTTATCTACTCGAAATCTTAGGGGGAGCATATTTATCATTTAGAAATAGTGTTGGAGACATTGAGGAGACATGTCCTAAAGATGAAATTTTCTAAGTGCCATTTTTGGAAATCGAAAGTAAGATATTTAGGACATATTATGACAGGAGAAGGTATTTCAATAGATCCAATGAAAGTGGAAGCTGTTCAGGAATGGAAGCAACCGCGAACTCCTACCGAGGTTCGTAGTTTCTTAGTGTTGGATGGATACTATAGGAGGTTCATTCAGGATTATTCGTAGATTTCCTCCTATATGAGTAAACTGTCTATGAAGGAGGAGAAGTTTATATGAACTCCAAAGTGTTCTAGAATTGAAGAAGAGATTGACCGATGCACCAGTTTTGGTTGTTCCTGATGGAAATAATGAATTCACGATTTACACATATGCATGTGGAATGGAACTTGGTGTTGTTCTAATGTAGCATGGTAGAGTGATTGCATATGCAAGAAGGCAGTTGAAGTGTCACGAGAAGAACTATGCTACGTATGACCTGGAGTTGCTAGCTGTTGTCTTTGCGTTGAAAATGTGGAGACACTATTTGCTGGGTAAGGATCATTCTATTCCTCTTAGTTTCTTTCTAATCTTTAGAGATTTTAGGAGTAAGTTTTCTTTCTTTAATTAGGTGAAAAAATTCGAGCTCTTCACGGATCATAAATCCCTGAAGTATCTTTTTACTCGGAAGGATCTGAACCTAAGGCAATAGAGGTGGTTAGAGTTTCTATCGGCTTATGACTTGGATATTCTTTATACGCCAAGAAAGATGGTGGCAGATGCCTTAAGCAGCAATGCTATTTTGGCTCTTTTGGAGGCTACCCTGACTCTCTTAGAAAGAATAGTGAGCAAGCAAAGAGTGGACAGAAGCTTAGTGGCGATCATCAAGAAGATTGAGGAGGGACATTGTTCGAGTTTTGAGATTGATAACTGAGGAGTTTTGAGGATGAATGGACGATCTATAACCGAATGTCAACGGCCTTAGGTAGGATGTTTTTTCATAATGTCATAGTTCTAAGTTGAGTATCCATCCAGGTGTCTCAAATATGCATAGGATATGAAAGGGATGTTTTGGTGGAAAGGAACGAAGAGAGATATCTCTATCTCTGTTAGCAGTTGTTCGTGTTGTCAATAAATCAAAGGTGATCATCAGAAGACACCCAGATTATTGCAACCTTCAAAAATACCCAATTGGAAATGGGAAATGATATAAATTGTTTTGTCGATGGTTTACCCAGAACCAGAAAGGAAATGAAGGAGTATGGCTTATCGTGGATCGGCTAACGAAGAGCGCACATTTTATTCCGGTGAAACCAACAAGGATTGCTGCTTCTTTAGCTGAAGTGTTTATGAGAGATATAGTCAGGTTGCATGGAGTTCCTGTAAATATTGCAAGTGATCGAGATCCCATATTTACTAGTAAATTTTGGGAATCATTGCAAACAACCCTTGGAAAAAGTGGAGCTTAAGCATAGCATATCACCAAACAAATGGACAGACGGAGCAGGTGAATTGGATTCTAGAGGATCTCTTGAGATCTTGTATTTTGGATTTTGGTGGATCATGGGAGGATAATTTACATTTGGTTGTGTTCTCCTACAACAACAGCTTCCAAGCAAGCATCAGAATGGCACCGTATGAAACCCTATACGGAAGACTGTGCAAGTCACCAACTTGTTGGGTTGAGATGGGAGATAGATTATTTCTTGGACCGGACATGATCCGAGAGGCTACAGAGAAAGTTACAGTGATTAAGAAAAGAATGAAGGAAGCCCAGGATCGCCAAAAAAGTTATGAGGATAAGAGGCGAAGGGATTTGGAATTTATGGTTGGAGACTTGGTGTTCATAAAGATTTCACCAATAAGAGGAGCTGTTAGATTTGGAAAAGCTAGGAAGTTAGCTCCTAGGTATGTTGGACCCTTCCGTATTCTTGAGAGAATCGGATCGCTTTCTTATAGGGTCGAGTTGCCAGAGAGATTGGTAGGTGTTTACAATGTGTTCCACGTGTCTCATTTGAGAAAATATGTTCATGCCCCTCTTTGATTGTGGAGCCAACGGTTCAAGAGGAATTGGAAATAGAACCGAACCTGACGATGGTTAGACATCCAGTTTATGTTGTTGATCGGGATGAAAGGAGGTTGCGTAACAAGGTAGTGAGACTAGTTAAGATTCAGTGGAGCGAGGATCCTAGAGAATGCACTTGGGAGACGGTGGATCGTATGAAAGAAGCCTATCCCGAGTTGATGTTGGGATAGTTAGTCGTAGGTTGTATGTATAGTATATGTTTGTTTGCTATGGATGGTTAGTATATGTCTTTGTATGTGTTTATGATATTAATATACAGCTTTTAACATAATTTAAATTATCTTCTTGTTTGCTAATTCCGAGACGAAATTCTTTTAAGGGGGAGAGTGTAACGACCCAGAATTTAATCGCTATTTAAATAAATATTAAATTATATTTTAAATAAGTAATAAATAGGTTTTTATTTACAAATAAAACTATTTTAAATAATAACTAATGATAATAAAATCATTTTCAAAATTTGTTTACCAAAATATATAGTTTATAGAGAAATATTAAATGTGACCGGAAATTATTTTCCGAAATATCAACTTTTCTTTCATTAAAAGTTACTCAAAAGGTTATAACACTATGTTAAACATATATGCACACAATATAAACTAAGTTAGTATGGTGTGTACATGTTTATATATGCATAGGCATGCTTCTCCTTAAAAATATAAACATATAAATTAATATAACATTTTATATCGTGTATATATATACACACACATACATACATAACATATTTAAAAATATACTTTTTCAACAAGTACACTGGCGAACATGGCATGAATATTTTAAAGTAGGGGGCATGTAGTGGATGGATTTAAGTGAGGGTATGGATGTGCATGCATATACATATTTAAATATAAATCACTTTATATTATTTTAATTACATCCTAAACCTATAAATACTACTACTCTTTCATGTTTTTCGATTTACAACCCTCCTCTTCACTACTAAATTTTCTAAGAGCTTGAGCTAAAGCATCCATGGCTTCCTCTTCATAATTTTAAAAATCGAAAAAAATCACTTCTTTTGGCTAAAATCTCTTCCTTAGTTCACAAAAACATTTCTACTTCTTCTTCAACACCTTTTCTTTCTGATTCCTGGTGAGATTCTGTGATTATGTAGTTTTTTCTTATCTTTCTTTTTCTTCTACCCTTAATGGCTCGTCTTTCGGTGCAAGAAAGAACCTCGTTACATAATTTCAATAAGCGGTCATGATATTCTAAGCATATGGAACGTATGCCCATATGTAAGATCTTACACCAGATAGTGGAATGGTCGACTATAAAACAACTCGACCCTTTAAAATTATCGAACATTGGTTTGGAGAGCCGGGATCTTATATTAGTTGTTATCCGAAAACCACTTCAAACCAACGGAAGCGTTTTAATTGGAAATAGTGAAGGCAAGATCTAAGATGAAGACTTTGACGTGCAAGGGATATTTGCTACTAACTCTAAGGGTGATTCCAAAATAGGTGTAGTGGAAATAGTGCTTTCGGATCGTTCATCTCCTAAACGACTTGTATGGATGAATGCTAACATTGTGTCAACATTTGGAAGGTGATGTGGCAATCTAAGTGGCAGTACTCTAGTAAGGGTCTCAGGCCTCATCAACAGAGAATGACTAAAACAAGGGAGATGCAGCAATGCTAAGTGGGTCGCTTGCATTAGGGTAAGGTCATCCCAATCTAGAGTCCCTACTATCAACTCATGTATGCTTCGGTATGGTTGCTAATCCCAACCGAGGGGTGATCTTATTCGGTACTATCCAGTATGGGGTAGGCCTGTCTTGTGTTGGCAGGGGATCCTGACGAGGTCCTTGGTGTTATTTATCTAAAGATGCACCATGATGGACGGTACCCCAGTAGCCTAATGATTGTATGGAATCCATTCTCCAATAAGTGTTGTATAGATTTAGTTATACCCAAATATGTTGAAATGTGACATGCAAGCATTTCAGCTATGTTCTATTTTACTTGAAAACCCAATACATTATCATAATATCGTTGGATTTCTATATAAAGTGTTTTGGTTATCGTAAGGTAAAAACATGTCCGTGTTTATGTGCGGCACGGTCTTACGGGATACCTTTGATTTTCAAAGTATTTTATAAAAGTAAATTTTAGTTGTTGAGTTTACTCACACCAGACCCATGTCTAACCTAAGAGTTTATTTTCATTTCCTAAAACTCTTGGGCACTCAAATTTGTATGAGTAGCCAAGTGATTTAGGTTTCTTACGGAAGCATTTTAAAGGAGCTGGAGCAGGTGGCTTTAACGTAAGCTAATTATTATCTTATTCCGTTGTGTTTATGTATGATTTATGTATTTTTGTATGGGTGGGTAGTTATAACTGTCCAGTTGAAGGTTGTAATGTATTGACTCCGATGTATTATTATTATGAAAATGACAATGTAATATCCTATGTTATCCATTATATGTTGTTTTAATTCGTGGTGAGATTCTATGATTGTATAGTTTCTTCTTGTCTTTCCTTTTCTTCTACCCTTAATGGCTCCTCTTTCGGTGTAAGAAAGGCAGTCGTTACATTTTGGTATCAGAGCTTAGGTTCAAAGAACACCTAGGCTTTAGGTTAGGGTAAACTTTGAGAGTTCATATTTGTAATTTTTATTCGTGTATATATATATATATATCTGATAAATAGATCAGCTTGATAGGTTTGATTAGTACCCTTCTTTCAAGTTTTATCTCGTCCAAGTATTCTAAGATTATCTAACTATGTCCGGGTAGTAAGACATGAGTAACCGAGGTAGACGAGTTAGGGGAGCAGGTAGCACTACATCTACAAATGGTCAAACCCCAAAATCCTAGAGGACTTTGGACTGCCGAAGAGGCAGCACCGGAGTAGCCAAGAGTGAATTTCGCAACCTTATGCAAGGATTACACCAACCTAGGAGGGAAACCATTTAAAGTAACTGAGTCCATCATGGAAGTGCAAGCCTGGTTGCGATCTTGCAAAAAGATTTTTAAAGGTCTTGGTTTATCCGATGAACGGAAAAGGTTCTTAGTAGCATGACAACTACAAGAGGGAGCAGAAGCTTGGTGGGACTCCCTTACTGCAAATGTTCCTGAGGAAGAGTTTATGTAGGCCCGATTTAAAGAAGTTTTTGAGGACCAATTCTTGCCAAAAGCAGGAAGGACCAAGATGTATAGGAACTTCATGGACTTGAAGTAAGGGGATCTATCTGTAGAAATATATAAGACAAAGTTCAACGAGCTATCTTGTTTTGGATCGGAATTGATCAACACTCCATTAAAGAAAAACGAGATGTTTGTTTTGGGTATGAGTGTACCATGAGAGTTAAGGGTACTTTTGTGGATTTAGGTGATATGGCTCTAAGGTATGAGGTCTTGGAAAAGAAGAAGCCTACTCCAGTAGCACCTAGTCGAAATACCAGTGGAAACGCATCTAACAAGAGGAAGTTCAATCCTAATTGGAAGAAGCAAGGAAAAGGGAAATGGGGAAAAGGTCAAGGAGGCAAGCCTAAGGATAGCGGGTGTTATATTTACAAGCAGAAAGGAAATATTGCCAGGTACTATCCGAATCGGGAAGCTCCAAAGCAGCAAAGTGGACCCGTCTCTTCGATGGTCCAGAGGACTCTCTGTTTTAATTGCCATCAGCCCTGGCATATGGTAAAGTACTGCCCACTCATGAAGAAGGTGTAGCAGCCCAACGTGTACACCATTAAGAATGAACCGTCTACTTCAACAAATGTGAAGGGGAAAGGCGTCCTTGAAGGTGCCTTACTGATTAATGGTATTTTTTCGGGCATTATTTGATACTGGTGCCTCTCATAGTTTTGTCTCTTTAAAATCAGTAGATAAATTTCATCTTATTCCAAGTATTGTAGAATATCCTATGTGTGTGTCTAACCCCATAAGTGGTGTATGCCATTTAGATATGATTTGTGAGAATGTGCTAATTTCCTACATTTTTCATCGCTTTTGTTGCGGCCCGTATGTCTTAGACTTTAAATGGTTTGACATTATTCTTGGTATGGATTAGTTATCAAAATATGGAGCTGTTTTAGATTGTCATGAAAGAACTGTATCATTAGTAACCAATTTGGAAAGAGTTGCTAAAGTATCATGTAAGGAACCTCGTATTCATATGTGTAGTTTCTTGTATGCCCTGGAAGCATCCCGAAAAAATCTAGGGTCTATTGAAGTTGTTAAGAATTTTCCTGATGCTTTCAAAGAGGGTAAAATTTTACCCCGCACCGAGAGATGGAGTTCCGCATTGATTTGGTCCCTAGTGCAAGGCCTGTGGTACAACCTAAGAAAAGGATGGCTCCGAGGGAGAGAGAGGAGTTGGTAAGTCAAACCCAGGACCTTTTAAGAAGAGGATTGATTAGGCCGAGTCGTTCGAGTTGGGGATTTGCTATGGTTTTAGGGCTAAGTCTGATGGATCTTTAAGGTTATGCGTGGATTATAGGGAAATGAATAAGCTGACAATTAGGAACAAGTATCCCATACCCCATATCAATGATCTTTTTGACCAACTTCAAGGAGCTTCGGTATGTTCTCAAATGGATCTAGCTACTGGATTCCATCAACTGAGGGTTGCTGAAAATAGTATATCCTTAACTTCATTTAGTGGCCCTGACTGTTTGTTTGAGTGGTTGGTTATGCCTTTCGGGCTAAGCAATGCGCCTGCATATTTTGTATATCTCATGAACCGTCTTTTCCATGATGTTCTTAACAAGTTTATGTTAGTTTTCATCGATGGCATACTTATATACTCCAAATCTAAGGAGAAGCATAAACATAATTTGGAAGTGGTCTAGGAAACATTGAGGAGACATGTCTTGAAAGCAAAATTTTCTAAGTGCCATTTTTGAAAATCGGAGGTAAGATTCTTAAGAAATATTATGACAGAAGAAGGTATCTCAGTGGACCCAGTAAAGGTGGAAGCTATTTAGGAATGGAATCGACCGCGGACTCCTACCGAGGTTCGTAGTTTCTTACATTTGGCTGGATACTATAGGAGGTTTATTCAAGATTATTCTAAGATTTCCTCCAATTTGACTAAGTTGACTAAGAAGGGGGAGAGGTTTGTATGGATTCCAAAGTGTGAAGATGCATTTCTGGAATTGAAGAAGATATTTACTAGTGCACCGGTCTTGGTTGTTCTAAATGGAAATAGTCGATTCACTATTTACACAGATGCTTGTGGATTAGGACTAGGTGCTATTTTGATGTAGCATGGTAGAGTGATTGCGTATGCTAGCAGGCAGTTGAAGGCTCAAAAGAAGAACTATGCTACGTATGACCTGGGGTTGCTGGCTGTTGTCTTTGCATTGAAAAGGTGGAGACACTACTTGCTGGGTAAGGACCTTTTATTCCTCTTAGCTTATTTCTAATCTTTAGAAATTTTTGGAGTAAGTTTTCTTTCTTTAATTAGGTGAAAAATTCGAGCTCTTCACGGATCATAAGTCCCTGAAGTATCATTTTACTTAAAAGGACCTGAACATGAGGCAATAAAGATGGTTGGAGTTTTCTGGCGGCTTATGACTTGGATATTCTTTATCACCACGAAAGGCTAATGTGGTGGCAGATGCCTTAAGCAGGAATGTTGTTTTGACTCTCTTGGAGGTTACCCCGACACTTTAGGAAAGGATTATGAGAAATCAGAAGAAGGATGAAATACTAGAAGGATTAATTCAATGAGTCAAAGGAGGTATATGTTTGGATTTTGAGATGGATAGTCGAGGTGCTTTAAGGATGAACGGACGATTGCATGTTCCAGATATGGATAGGCTGAGGGAGGAAGTTTTGTCTAAATACCACAAATCTAAGTTAAGTATTCATCCAAGAGTTCATAAGATGTAAAAGGACATGAAAAGAGTATTTTGGTGGCCGGGAATGAAGAAGGACATTTCAGTCTATGTTAACAAATGTTTGTATTATCAACAATTCATAGGCGATCATCAAAAGATAGCTGAATTATTACAACCCTTGGAAATACCTAATTGGAAACGGGAAATGATATTAATGGGTTTTATCAATGGTTTACCCAGAACCAGAAAAAGAAATGAAGGAGTATGGGTTGTCGTGGATCGGCTAACGAAGAGCGCACATCTTATTCCAATAAAACCAACAAGGACCGCTGCTTCTTTAGCAAAAAGAATTATGAGGGAGATAGTCAGGTTGCATGGAATTCCTATGAGTATAGTAAGTGATCGAGACCCCCCATAATTTTGGAAAGCATTGCAAACAACTCTAGGAACAAAGTTGAGCCTATGTACAGCATACCACCTCCAAATAGACGTACAAACAAAGCAAGTGAATCGGATTCTAGAGGATCCCTTGAGAGTGTGTATCCAAGATTTTTATGGATCATGGGAGGATCATTTGCATTTAGTGTAGTTCTCCTATAACAATAGCTTCCAAGCAAGCATCGATATGGCACCTTATAAAGCCCTATATGGAAGACCGTGCAAGTCACCAGCATGTTGGATTGAGACGGGAGTTAGAATAGTACTTGGACTGGACCTGATCCGAGAACCAACCGAAAAAGTTGTAGTGATTAAGAAAAGAATGAAGAAAGCCCAAGATCGCCAAAAGAGTTATGTTGATAAGAGGCGAAGGGATTTGGAATTGGTGGTTGGAGACTAGGTGTTCATAAAGATTTCACCAATAAGAGGAGCTGTTAGATTTGGAAAAGCTAGAAAGTTAGCTCCTAGGTATGTTGGACCTTTTCGTATTCTTGAGAGAATCGGATCCCTTGCTTATAGGGTCAAGTTGCCAGAAAGGTTGGCGGGTGTTCATAATATATTCCACGTGTCTCATTTGAGAAAATATGTCCATGACCCATCTTTGATTGTGGAGCCATCGGTTCAAGAGGAATTGGAGATAGAACCAAATTTGACAGTGGTTAGACATCAAGTTTATGTTGTGGATCAAGATGAAAAGAAGTTGCTTTACAAGGTGGTGCGACTAGTCAAGATTCAGTAGAGTCCAAGAGACTGCACTTGGGAGACTGTGGATCGTATGAAAGAAGCCTATCCCAAGTTGATGGTAGGATAGCTAGCCATAGGTTGTATGTATAGTGTATGTTTGTTTGTTATGGATGTTTAGTGCATGTCCTTTTATGGGTTTTATGATATGAATATATAGCTTTTTGCATAGTTTGAATTATCTCCTTGTTTGCTAATTTCGGGACGAAATTCTTTTAAGGGTAGAGTGTAATGACCCAGAGTTTAATCGCTATTTAAATGAATATTTAATTATATTTTTAAATAATTTATAAATGAATTTTTATTAACAAATAAAACTATTTTAAATGAATACTAATGAAGATAAAATCGTTTTCAAAATTTGTTTATCAATATATATAGTTCATAGAGAAATAGAAAATGTGATCGGAAATTATTTTCCTAAATATTGATTTTTCATTGGTTAAAAGTTATCTAAAATGTCATAGCACTATTGTAAACACACATGCACACATTACAAACTATTTTAACATGATGAATACATGTGTATATGCATATATATACTTCTCTTTAGAAGTGTGTGTGTGTGTGTATACGAATAAGAGAAAGAAATTTATAAAGAAAAGTATATATATACATATAAAACTAACATTTTCAACACAAAGTACAAGGTTTATGACATGAATAGTGTATGATAAGGGGGAGTACATGGTTGACGGAAATGATAAAGGGGAAGGGATGGAGGTGCATGCATACATATATATTTAATATAGGCACTAATATAATTTTTAAATTATTTTCCGAAGCTTATATATACGCCTTAAATTTCATGTTCTCATTTTTACAATCCTCCTCTTCATTCAAAATTCCTAAGAGCTAAATAATACATCCATGGCTTTTCTTCATAAATTCTAAAATTAAGAAAAATCACTTCTTTTGCTAAAAATATCCTCTTTAGTTCATTAAAACACTTCTACAAACCATTCTACACCTCCTCTTCCAAAATACAAGCACCCAAAACCCCCTATTCTACATGGCCGAGCCCAACACTATATGGCCAAGCCCAAAGCCCACATGGCCAAGCCCATTTAAGGTGTTCAAGCGTCCCAAGAGTCAAATTTTGCAATATCCTAAGTTGTTTCAAAGTTAACAAAAGTTTTCCTTGAGTTAGTGAAGTTTCTGTGAGTATAACTCTTGTTTTTAGAATATAAAATAACTTGATTTTGATGAACTATATGTCGTGAAAATATAATAGTTGTTGTGTTGAAATATCATGAGGTTTTGATGGTATATGATTATAAGTTTGTGGTTGAGCTTAGATTTATGATTTAGTTGTTAAATGATATGTTTTGATATGGATATATGAATGGATCAATTATGATATGAGTGTAGTGTGTTTGTGAAACAAAACCAAGTGTATGTGATGTAAATGTTGTGAAGTTGGCACCTTGAAAAGTCGTAAAGGACTTAAGATCCGATTTGAAAACAAAAAGCTTGTTTCTAGTTTTGGATTTTGAAAAATGTTTTTTTAGTCTTCAACTTTGTTTAAAGTTTTCAATACTCTTCCATTGTGTTTCAAAATATATAGTAGCCTGAGTTAAAGTGAAGTTTCCACCTAAAAATCAATTCTAGCAAACTGCGCTCATAGCGATAATCGCTATGGATGTAGTTCGAGAAAATATCACAATTTCAAGTTTTAAAGTGTTTTTTTGGATTGTTTTTTAAAATTCATTTCAAATTAATTATGTAAGTCAAAATTTTAATTTTTAATTATTTAATAATTTAATTTAGTAATTTAGGTAATTATTATTTAATTTATTTATTAAGTAATTAGGTTAAGTAATTAGAGTTTAAGAAATTATTAACTAAGTAATTATTTTAGTTAAGGAAGTTTTTAATAATGATTAATTAAGATAAAAGGATATTAATTTTTATTTAATCATGTTTATTTACTTAATTATTTATTTAATTAGAGTTAGTTATTTAATTAAAGGTTAATTACCCACTTAAATTGGGTTTAATTCTTAAATGAACGTTATTTGGTTAGAGTTTAATTAAAGTTAATTATAAATAAAATTTTAATTGTTTAAAGTGTGATTTTTGATTTAATTAAAGTTTAGTTAAGTTTTAAACTTATGATTTAAGTAAAGCTTATTTATTTTAAAGTTTCTTTCAAAACTCTATCGGTTATTTATTTTTAACAAACTTTCTTGTTTAAGTAAATTATTTTAAAACCAAAGGATCTCTTGTCCATGCTATTAAGTAGCCAAATGAATTAAAGTTGCTGTAATAAAACGTTGACACGTTTTATTGAAAGTAAGTCAACTTGTATTTATCACAATATACCGCACTTCGGAAATGTGATGAATACAAGGGAGTTAATTTCGATAAGTGGTCATGATAATATAAGCACATGGAACGTATGTTCATATGTAAAATCTTATACCCTGATAGTGGAATGGTCCACTATAAAATAGCTTGACCCTTAAAAATTACTGAACGTTGGTTTGGAGAGACTGGGATCAGATATTAGGTGTTATCCGAAAACCACTTCAAACCAATGGAAGCGTTCGAATTGGAAATAGTGAAGGCAAGATCCAAAATGAATACTTTGAAGCGCAAGGGCTATTTACTACTAACCTTGAGGGTGATTACAAAATGGGTGTAGTGGAAATAGTGGCTTTGGTTCATTCATCTCTTGAACGACTTGGGTGGATGAATGCTGACATTGTGTCAACATATGGAAGGCGATGTAGCAATCTAAGTGGCAGTACTCTAGCAAGGGTCTCAAGCCTCATCAACCGGGAATGACTAGAATAGGGGAGATGCAGCAAGGCTAAGTGGGTCGCTCCCATTAGAGTAAGGTCATCCTTATTTAGAGTCCTTACTATCAACTCATGTATGCTTCGGTACGGTTGTTGGTCCCAATCGAGGGGTGATCTTATTCGATACTATCCAGTAAGGGCTAGGCCGGTCTTGTGTTAGCAGGGGATCCCAGCGAGGTGAGATGCACTGTGATGGCCGATACCCCAGTAGCCCAGTCATTTTATGGAATCCATTCTCCAATAAGTGTCGTACGGATTTAGTTGTACCCAACTATGTTGAAATGTGAGATGCATGCACTTCAACTATATTCTATTTTACTTGAAAACCCTAGACATTATCATAATATCACTGGATTTCTATATAAAGTTTTTTGGTTATTGTAAAGTAAAAACCTGTCCGTGTTTACGTGGGGCGTAGTCTTATGGGATACCTTTGATTTTCAAAGTGCTTTATAAAAGTAAATTTAAATTGTTGAGTTTACTCACACCAAACCCATGTCTGACCAGAGTTTATTTTCTTTTCCTAAACTCTTGGGTACTCAAATTTGTATGAGTAGCCAAGTGATTCAGGTTTCTTACAGAAGCATTTTGAAGGAGCTGGAGTAGGTGGCTTCACAGTTAGCTAGTTATTATCTTATTCCGCTGTGTTTATGTATAATCTATGTATTTTTGTATGGAAAGGTAGTTATAGCTGTCCAGTTGAATGTTGTAATGTATTGACTCTGATGTATTATTATTATGTAAATGACAATGTAATATCCTTTGTTATCTATTATATATTGTTTTGATTCGTGGTGAGATTCTTTGCTTGTGTAGTTTCTTTTGATCTTTCCTTTTCTGCTACCTTTAATGGCTCGTCTTTTGGTGCAAGAAAGGCGATCATTACATAAACTTACACTATTCCTCATTCAAGTGTCAAGCTAGGTAAGTTTGGGCACTAGTTTCTCCAAGCCTTGCTTAAACACCACATTCTTGAATCTCACAAACAGACAAGTTTACCCGTCGGCTTTTAATGTTAAGTCTAGTCAATTACCTTTGTCAAAACTTATATATATAAATTAATACTTTAGAAATACTTGTAAATAGGTTTCAAATAACTATGTTAAATATTACTTGAAAATAACTAATTTAGAAGTTTGATTAGATACATGTTTTACATTTTGCAGCACTTTACTTTCAAAATTTATAAATAATCATTCAAACTATATTTAAAATTCTTTTCTTTTTTCCATACTCAAATACATTTATAAGAACTTCCATAAAAATATTTTATAAAGAGAAGAATTTTGAAACCATTTAAATCATGAAAAACTTGTCAAAACTTCGCATTTTAAACACTTAAAACAATAAGCGACTTACTACAATATTTACAAATGCTGTTAAAAGTCCTTGTTAAAACAAAATTGAAAGCACAACATTTGTGACTAGTTTTAACCACTTAAACAAATGATTTGATATTTGAAATTTTTGTAATAAGTGCTACCATTATGGTACTTATACACCATGAAAAGAAATCCCTAAGAATATCTCTCATTTATTTATAAAAATTCCAAAAAACAGGGGATTCCGAAGTGTACTTATAACGACTATTCTTGTTTCAAACACTTTCAAACTTACTTCAATTTAACGCATAAGTTAAATAATCATTTAAACATTAAGTCAAGGCCATACCACATGTTTAAGAGGGTAATAGAAGTGATGTTATACAATACAAATTTATCATTTTCTTTCAGAAGCAAGAGGGGTCCAAAGTTTATAACTTTACTTAGTTAATGTCACTTTAACTATTATACTTTGCACACAACATATATACACAATATATACTTAAGGGATAGTAAGATAACTCACTTAGATCCATGCCTAACCTAAGCACAAATCTATAAAAACCAAAGAACTACCTCCTTCAATCGGCATGAGCCTAAAGGTCCAACCTTTAGCACTTCCAAACCAAAGCCACCTTCCTCCTCCCTCCTCCTCCACCCTCACAGCCCATTCAAGCCCCCCTCTTCGTCTCACCTCCTCCCAATTCTTACTTTCTAATCATTATTCCCATGATATCTTAGGCCCAAAGCCGAAGTTTAGAAGGGATAGAGAATATTTGGTTAATTTTTGAAAAAGTTAGAGAGTAATAAGTGGATTAGTGCATAAGCACTTCTACCATTTTCAATCCTCCTACTTCATCTCAAGCTTATTTGATTTTGTATGATTATTTCCTAAGGGTGTGCCCCTCCATATAGGCTTAGGAGTGTAATGGGAAAAGTCTAAAAATCCCTCAGAACCCTTATGCCATTAATTACAAACATCACTTCTCCTTTATCATTTACTTAACTTTTAAGACCGCTCATTTATGCACATTTCCTAAAGTTCTTCCCTTACCTCATGCATGACATCATCCATAAAGTTTATTTCCATAAATGGAAAAATATTTTTATTTCATGTTCTTTAATTCCTAAGTAAATAAGTGCATATAAAAAAATCTGAACAACTTCTGACATTTAAAAAGCTGGTTATCGATAAAAAAAATTCGGTCACATTATCGATATTTTTTCGAAATATTTATTTTTGTAAACATTTTTCCAAAATAATTTTACCATCATTACTTATGATTTAAAAGGGGGTTAAAAATCTTTTTATATCATTTTAATAACATTTAATCCATGATTCGAATATTTAAATAATTTAGATATTTAAATACGAAGTGTCCAAAATTCCAGGTCGTTACAAAATGTTTTGGTTATCGTAAGGTAAAAACTCATTCGTGTTTATGTGCGGCGTGGTTTACAAGATAGCTTTATTTTTAAGGGTTTTTATAACATTGAAATCCAATGAAGGTGTATTTCTTACGTTGGTTTACCACACTCATCCGGGTGTTATTTTTCTTATAATGCTCGAGTCAGACCGAGCATATTTACAGATTCAGTTTGGATACTTAGAGCTTCAGGAGATGAGCTAGATGCCTCCAAGCCATATTCATGTATAATCTAGTTTTTGCTGCAGTGGTTGTTTATATTTATCAGCAATTGTGATGAAAGGTTGTTATAATTGTCCAGGATGTTGACTGATTAGTTACTCTGATTGATATATGTAAATTAAAGTTTTTCTTTCTTTTGTAAAGTTTATTGTTATATTATAGATTGCTCGTCATGTTGTGATATTCTATTTTGTCCTTTTCTTTCTTTTTCCTCAATAATCTGTCTTTCTGGCACTCGAATGCTCGGCGCGTGAATACCGTGGATGTATTAGTGTCGACTTCTTTAGGTGTAAGAAAAGGCGGGTCGTTACAAAGCATAATAAGGATGCACAAAGGACTGGTACCAAAACTCAAACACAAAAAACATGGCAACCTAAACATCCAATGGGTCTGAATCATAAAGCACTACACGGACTTCTCAAACAAATGTTACTACATATTTTCATCCACCGAAGTCATCTCATAATGAAAAAACTTCCAAACTATATATATAATAGAGTACCAAGCAATTCAAAGATATACAAGTATGTGTGAAAAGCAACAAAGCAGGGAAGCAAAGATAAAGGGGAACAAAAGATGGACATGAATATACCTACTAGCAACAAATTTGAAGTACTTATCTCAGAAACATATGGTAATGATATGGACTCAGGAAACACAACAGAAAAGGAGTTCATTTTTGCACAGGAAGAATTTATGCAAGATACTTAATTTATCGACAATATTGCAGAAAATATAATAGAACAAGCTGAAGAACCAGAACATGGTACTAAATATGTGGCTTATGTATTAAACAATCTAGATTATAATAAAGAGTTGAAAGAGGAAAATACCTCTACTAATATCAAGCTAAAGCCCCCTAAAAGAGCAACTGGGGCTAGAAGGTCAGGTATATGACATTCAACTCTTATAAAATAAGAGGGATTAATACTGATTTTAAAATGAGTCAAGTATTGACCTTCCTTAAATCCAATAAACCAACTATTGTTAGTCTACTGGAAAATAAATTATCTATAGAAAAAATGTCAAATCTTTTAACGAAAATAGATAAAAACTGAGAGTATGCACATAATAATGACTATGGCTCAAAAGGAAGAATTTTATTGTTGTAGGATAAGTCGGTGTGGAAAATATATATTTTACACAAAAACAAACAAAATATAACGTGCACAATGGAAAATATAGGTGGATATGTTAAGTTTTTAACTGTTTTGTATGCAAGTAACTTGTTTTCAAGTATAGAGTTGATGTGCCAAGAACTAGCCAACCTTGCAAGTGTTGTAGATAAAGCATAGCTACTCATGAGGGACTTTAATAATGTACTTAACCCTAAGGACAAGAAAGGAGGATTTCCGGTGCCTTTTTCTCATATTAGAGGGCTCTTGAATTGTTTACTCACTTGTGGCCTTGCAAAAGCTAATATAAAAGCTTTACAATTCACACTGACAAGAAAAGGGATAGCTACACACATTGATAAACTGTTAATAAATGACACTTTACTACAACACTTCCAAGATTTTGTAGCTACTGCCACTACATTAGCACTTAGTGGTCGCAATCCTATCATCATCAAACTACATACGCAAAGTGCACAAGAAAAGGTAAACCTTTCAAGTATATCAATAGTTGGCATGTGACAACTGAATACGAGCAACAAGTAGTATTTGTCTTAGCAGATTTCACTTGGGGCAATGCAATTCAAAAATTCATGATAAAGTTGAGAAGAATAAAACAAAATATGAAATAATGGTATAAGACAAGAGAAAAGGATACAGAAGTTATAACAAAAGTGGAAACATATTATGATGATAAGCTACTAGCTGCAGATAATAACCCAAAGAAGTACTTGCATATGATGAATTGATTACTATAGGCAATATCTTAAAATAGAAAAT
Organism: Allium fistulosum; assembly: GCA_030737815.1. Taxonomy (NCBI): domain Eukaryota; kingdom Viridiplantae; phylum Streptophyta; class Magnoliopsida; order Asparagales; family Amaryllidaceae; genus Allium; species Allium fistulosum. Next base: position 916,112,708 of record CM060908.1, read on the forward strand.
GCAGGAAAAATATGTACAAGTAGTGCAGAAATAAAAAATACATTAGTTACTAAAGGGGACTCAAATTTAAGATTTTTTATATGCAAAAATGTTAATGAGGAAGTGTATAAATAACATAAAATCACTGTGCAATGATAAAGGATAATTGATTTTTGATATAGTGCAGATTCAAAATCAAGTAATTCAATATTACGGTGATCTATCCAATGGGGATCAAGCAACGATCAACCAACTTGAGAATATTAACTACAGGAGAGCTATTATTAATGTGGGGAAAGATTATTTGCTGCAAACTGTTTCAAAAAAGGAAGTAGAGGATGCATCCTTTTCGATTAAAGATGAGAAAACACTAGGCCCTGATGTATTCTCCTCTAAATTTTATAAACTACATTGGTTATTACTCAAAGATGAGCTAACTTCAGCTTTTGACTATGTTTATGTTTCAGCTAATATACCTGAAGGTTTAAACCATGCTATTTAAACTTTAGTACCTGTTGCCTGTTGCAATATGCTTAGAAAATTACATCAGAAGTCATATACAATAGGATAATAGGTCTAATGCCTTATTTAATTTCTGAATCTCGGTGTGCCTTTGTTCTAGGAAGAAATATTGTAGAAAAAATACTACTAGCACATGAGATTATAATAAATTTCAACAACAAACACATAAATAAATTATTTCCCAAAGTGGATCTTCTAAAGGCATGTGATAAGATAAATATAGGATTCATATGTCACATGCTTGCAAGAATGGGATTTCCCAATCAATTTATTCATCTCATGTACAAATGTATCACAATACCTACTTTTTTGCCCTGATAAATGACATATCACAGGTTAACATTACTTCAAACAGGGTATAAGACAAGGGGACACATTGTCTCCCAATTTCTTTTGCATAGCCATGGAGTACATGTAACACTCCATAAAATTAACAGGAAATTAATTAAGAAAAATCAATTAATTAATAATGATGCTAAAAACAGAAATTTTACAAATGTCAGACTTTGGCTATGAAACTTGTACCATTGTGTTCATGGGTATTTCTGAGCAATTTTCACCTATATAGCATCTCGATTGGAGTTCAAACAAAGAAGTTATCAACGTTTGAAAATCTCAAATCAAAAATAATTCAAAACGAATAAGGGAAATAGATATTATTAAAATTAATGCTAAAATAAATGGCACTTAACTTCTAAGTAATTGTTATCATTAAATTAAAATAAGGTAATAAATAATGATGAGATAACATTAACAAATATAAGACAAAAAAGATTAACCGGTTGACCATCTTTATAGGACCAGTCGACCGCAAGCGGTCGATCGCCTATGAAGAGTTGTTTGGCCAGTCACTGTGTGATGGCTAGGATTTTCCTAGGCTTGAGCAAACCAGATTTAAAATTATTAAAATATTCTTTATTCGACGGTTCCTATGCATTCAAACTACTACAAATAAGAGGCTAGCCCCTTCATTCTTTTCATACAAATCTTAAGCCGTCAACGACACTTTGCCATTCTCTTTCTTTACAATAAAACTTCTTAAACTCCAACTTCAAATATAAAAATACGTGTTCAAGGATTAAAGGAAGATTTATAGAAATCTAACAGAGGAGAAAGGTAATTATATATATATATGTATGTATGTATGTATGTGTGTGTGTGTGTATGTGTGTGTGTATCTATTCTAGCCTATATATAATTTCTAGGTATAATATGTACAAACAAATTCTTAGAGAAAGGGAAAGGCTGCAGCACAAAACAAGTCCAACCTGATTCATCGGGGATTCTCTGAGTGGGAATCATGATTTTTCCTTGATGGTATTGTATAGTTTGTTATTTGGATTTGTATTATGCCATAGGAGATTTTTAACGCAAAAATTATCAAACTAAACCCTAAAATCTCCAACATAATATGTGAATTTGTGAATTAATTGGAATCTTTGTTGTTTCATTTAATGTAGTAGAATTTAATTCATGAATATTTGCAATATAAATAACTTGTGTTTTAATTGATTTCACTTTTCTATTTGTGATTGTAATGGCATGGAATTCCAAACAAAGTAGAAAGAGATGTTCAAAGTAGGGAAAGAGAGATTCTTCTTATCTTGTCCGTAATTTGCACCACCTATTTCAATAATTAAAAATAAGTGAGATTTCTTAGTCGTTGCAACACTATTCATTAAAAAAGATTGTGTGGAATAAAAAAGGTTTATATTGTAAATTGGCTTCTTGGAAAAGGAGGCATAGTTCTACTATATTAACGTAAAAAAATCATATGCTCTGGATTTCTTTTTTATATATATGTACCAAATTTATTGATAATGTTGGTTATTGTGTAATTGCTGTAATTGACTTGTATAATTATTGCAATTGTTAGTATTAAATAATATAACATCCTAAATAAGAAATGAACAAATTACGTAAATACGCATAAAACAAAATAGACATAAATATAATACTCTCCCTTTAAACCTAAAATTTAACAATTATACCTATGAACTAGTAACTTACATAATTAACCATTAATAGTTAATCTAATGAAAAATGTTAGGACAATTATGGAATTTAATCCATAAATAAAGGAGAAATAAGGAGTTTCCTTATATGGCCTTTAATGCGTAAATATGGCTGCAGTATATTATGTATATATTATACGTATATGTTATTATAGTTTTAATGTTGGAGAGTGAAAATGTGGCTAAGTTATAGAGATGCGAGGTTAGTTAAAAGCACACAGAAGTCTGCCCAGCTAATTTGGCCACCAGTAATGTGACTTTAGAAGTGATTGTGAAACATCACCTATAATAAGTACCCACGGTGGATGCGAGGTTAATCCCAACTTTATAGTGTAATTTTGACCAGCTACTTTGGCTACCAGCACCTAAGAATGGTCGGACTAATATGAGACGTCATGGTTTGGATTACGGGTCATAAACTAATACCGTAGGATGGGCCTGCTTTGAGGACTGAGGTATTAAATAGCTATGTTAGGGTCTACCTCCTCCCTACTTATGAAGTATTAAATGGTCGGGATTATCTTATAAGTGCATATTAGATGGTCATGTCATTTATATGTGTTAGTGGAAATCTCTTGGGAAGTGTCCGCTTTGTGACTGAGGGACTAAATGGCTATGTTGGAGTCTGCCTCCTCCTTATCTAGAAGTAGTAAGTGGCCTAGAAGAGATTTCATACGATGTTGGTTAAGGAGTACCAAAAAAGGGTTTGCCTTGGGTTAGGTATTAAATAGCTGAAGGTCCTGCCTATTTGCTAATTCAAGGGTATTAAGTAACCAAGTTTTTCCTTCCTTAGCATATTTACGGCATGATTGAACGAGAGAAGGGTTGTTGAACCCAATATGGTATAGTTGCGTGCACCCGCTTTTTAGTCACGGAGTAGGACTTGCAAGGCTGATAGCTTATAGTTGGAGATATATGTAGAGAAATGCCCATAGTGGAGATATACGTAAGGAAATGCCCATAGTTGGAGGTAAACGTAGGATATATAACAAATAATTAAGACATAATACTTATCAAAATATTTATTTCCCATATTCTATTATTGAAAAAATTGAGATTTTCATTCACTAAACATTGTTGTTCTGACCCTCTCCATATTACAAATACCGATTAAATTTGAAGGTGTGGGTGGAGGAGAAGATGACAAAGACCTGGTGTTAGTACTATTTATCTATTTATATTTTGTTGTACCCTAAAACGGTGTATTTAACTTGGTTTATGTGTTTTGATACATTTTATTTCCGAGACATGGTTATTATGCAATGGATACTTATTTGATTGTTTCATTTTATCCCTTCGACGATGAGATTCTGAAAGTATAGTTAGATAGCTCCGTTAATTGGTTATTTATACCAACGAACATTCAGCTACAGAATGGACCAAAGGTTCGATGAGCTTTTTTGGTCGAAAAATAGGTCCATTTCAGAGCGTGTTGTTACATTCGATATCAGAGCATAGGTTATTCGATCAACGGAAATAGGAATACACAAGAGTATGTATTTGTTATTATTGAAAATATTTTTCAAAACTCTACTATATATATAAGTATACATATATAGACATATGCAAACATCTAAGGAAAATTCTTAATTCAACAAGTAATATTATCATAGGAAGTCGTGACTAAATTTTGAATGTATAAATAGTTGATTATGGCTGTAAATAATGACTTTGAGGTTGGGAACCCCAACAACCAAGAAATACCCACCATACCAGGTATGCGAGTGTGGTTCCTGCAATACTTATGATTCACAGGGCTCCACTGCATTGAGCTACATGTATTATCTTAGATTATCACAAGATGAGCTCTAATCTGTACCCATAGTGTGAGAATTTCCAAACATTTTGAACAAGTCTTCGGTCTCCTACCTCGAAGGGAAATAGAGTTTAGTATTGATTTGGAGAAAGACGACAGACCAGTTGCACTTCCATTAAGGCATATGGCCCTCATACAAAGGAAAATTAGATAAGCAGATTTTGAAGCTATTACAGAAGAAGTTTATTCGCCATAGTACTTCAGAATGGGGAGCACCGATTGTTTTTGCCGCTAAGGCAGATAGCTCTTTATGGCTATGTGTCGATTATTGAGAACTAAACAAACTAACCAAGAAGAATAGGTATCCCTTACCTAGAATACATGACTTATATAACCAACTTGTTGGAGCCAAAAATATTTTTCACTTAGACTTAGCCATTGGATTTCACCAATTGAGAATACTTGATGATAGCAAGGAGAAGATTGATTTTCACACTCCAGACAGACTGTATGAATGGGTGGTAATGCCTTATGGGTTGACAAATGACCCTGCATACATTGTAGATTTGATGAGTGGAGTCTTTAGGGGGAAATGAATAAGTTCGTTGTTGTTTTTGTGGATGATATTCTAGCATTCTCTAAAAGAGAAGATGAACATGAAAATCACTAAAGTGAGGTATTATAGATCTAGGGAAGGCAACGACAATAAGCCAACTCAAAGTGTCATTTTTGGAGGAAAGAGGTAAGGTTTCTTGGCCATATACTCTTTGAGAAGGTGATGTCTATTGAACCTACTAAAATAGAAGCTATTTATGCCTAGAAGATTTCAAATAATGCCTCAGAAGTTAGGAATTTTCTTGGTTTGGCGGGTTACTATAAGAAGTTCATTAAGGAGTTCACAAAGATTGTAGCACCATTGACTCGCCTAACCAAGAATAACTTAGTCTTTGCATGGGAAGAAAAATGTACAGAAGCCTTCGGGAAGCTAAAAAAGTTATTAACCAGTTCGCCTGTATTAACGATCCTGGCTAGATCGAAACCTTTCATTGTTTACACCAATGCATGCAGCATAGGATTAAGAGCTATTCTTATGCAAAAAGGGAGAGTGATAGCCTATGCAACAGGTAGTTGGAGGACTATGAGAAGAGGTATCCCGCTCATGATTTAGAATTAGCAGCTATAGTATTTGCTTTGAAATATGGAGACATTATATTTTGGGAGAAAATTTTGAGTTATTTATGTATTATAAGTCTCTTAAATACCTATTATCCTAAAAACACTTAAACTTTAGGCAGCAGAGGCGGATGGAGTTCACAGCATCATTTGACTTTGAGGATTACTATACTTCCAAAAAGGGGAATGTTTTTGCTGATGCGCTTAGTTGGAGACATGCTACTCTAGGTGCTATATATGAGTGGTGACAGTTGAAGTTCCTCTCGGATTTCAACTTCCAACCACCATCAGAATTTGTTCCAGGATACCTAGCAGCAATAGAAGTAAGGCATGCATTGGTAGACCGCATCGGTCAAGAATTAAAGAAGGATACGGTGATAGTTGATATTTCAACTAAGATAAGTAGGGGTATTTCCCTCATCGAGGCAAGTATTCGATAGATGAAAGAGGATGGCTAAGTAGATATGGATGCTAATGTGTTCTAATGGTGAAGGATGTTCTAGAGGAAGTACTGGCTGAATGCCACCGATCAAAGATGGCTATTCATCTCGGTGGAGATAAGATGTTTAGAGACATGAAGTGGACTTTCTATTGGTTGGGAATAAAAAGGCAAGCTACAGAGCATGTAGCAAGGTGTTTAATATGCTAACGAATCAAAGCTGAACAAGGAAAGCCTGAAGGTCTATTATTATTGTTGAAGGTTCCAACTTGGAAGTGGGAAAATATATCGATGGACTTTATTAATGGGTTGCCAAGAAGTCATAGAGGAAATGAAGCTATATGGGTTATAGTCCATAGGTTTACTAAAAGTACCCACTCTATCCTAGTAAGGAGTAATAGGACCGCAGCATTCCTAATGCAGATTTACATCAAGGAGGTCGTCCAATTACATGGCATATCGATCAATATTGTAAGCGATAGGGACCCCTTATTTAATAGTGAATTTTAGAGGAGTTTGTAGTCATTTTTAGGTATGATGCTGAGTATTAGTATCGTTTACCACCCTCAGACCGATGGACAGACGAAAAGAATGAATAGAATCTTGGAGGATTATTGAGGCCTTCATCATGGATTTCAAGGGACATTGGGAGAAGCATTTACCTTTAGTAGAATTCACCTTAATAACAATTTTTAGGTGACAGTAGGTATGGCACCTTTTGAAGCCTTACATGGGACGCTATGCAAGTCACCTAGTTGTTAGTTGGAGAATACCGATAAAATTCTACTTGGACCGGATTTAACATGAGACCATGGAGAAGGTTGAGGTAATCAGATAGCGAATGAAGACCGCTCAGGACTGCTAGAAATCCTATGCTGATGAATAAAAGAAAGAGTTGGAATTATTAGTTGGCGACATGGTATTTGTTAAAGTTTCCCCTCTTATGAAGGTTATGAGATTTGGAACCTTGGGAAAGTTGGGGCCGAGATTTATTGGGCCTTTCCTGAATTTAGAGAAGTAGAGACGCTTGTGTATCAGGTAGAGCTTCCAGCTAAGTTGGTTGGAATCCACAATGTTTTCCATGTATCTCATCTAAGGAAGTGTCTACACAACACAACTATCATAGTGGAGCCCGATCAGTTAGCAGATAAAGCGACAGACCAATAACATCCCATGCCACGACATGCACAGTGCAGCATGGACTTAGGAAGCTTCATAAAAAAGAAATTAGGCTGGTTCGAGTACAATGGGAAGATGATCTAACAGAGAGCACCTGGGAAATAGAATAGAAGATGAAGGCTTCTCATCCAGAGCTTTTCTCTGGTAAATTTGCCTCTAGATTTAGTATTATGTAGGTTTTGATTACATCGTGCTTGCTAGATTGGACGGTAGGGGATGGTTGATATACTTTTTCTTGTTATTTTTGCACTTATGCATAATTTTATGCATATTTAGATTGTTTGCATACATGCATATGTGTCACGATCTTGCATTCACGCTAGGGTTAAGCTCACCTATAGATATGTAGCATATATAATCACATTACATTTTTAGTTGAGTAGATTGTCGTGTAGATAACTTGGTCATACAACATGGTTATATAGTGTGTGTTACGCTATCTGCCCCTTAGGAATTTTGAGGATGAAATACTTTTTAGGGGGAGATCGTAACACCTAGTGAAATTAACAGGAAATTAATTAAGAAAAAATAATTAATTAAGAATGATGCTAAAAATGGAAATATTGCTAACACCGGAATTTGGCTACGAAACTTGCACCATTATGTTCGTATAAAGAGCTTCCCGATCGAAATTTAAACGAAGAAGTTATACACGTTTGAATATTTCAAATCGAAATAATTCCAAACAAATTAGGGAAATAAATATAATTAAAATTATCTTTAAAACAAACAACACTTAATGTCTAAGTAATCATTAACCTTTACATTAAAATAAGGTAATAAATAATGATGAGATAACGTTAACAAAACATTTGAAAAGATTAAAATTAGTAATCTTATAAATAATGATGATGATGGTAGGTTTTCCTAGGCCTGAACGGCCTAGATTTAAAATTAGTAAAATATTCTCCATCCGACGGTCCCAGTGCATTCGAACTACTATAAATAAGAGGCTATCCTGCTCATTTCATATAAGTCTTAAGTCATTAATGATACTCTGCTATTCTCTTTCTCCATACTAAAACTTCTCAAACTCCAACTTAAAAAATAAAAATATACTTTCAAGGATTAAAGGAATATTTAGGGAAATCTAGCAAAGGAGAAAGGTAAATTTATATATATACGTGTATATATCTCTTCTTGCCTAATCTATAATTTCTAAGTTTAATATGCATAAACAAATTTATTCCTGGAGAAAGGAAAAGCCTACAGCACAAAACAAGTCCAAGTTGGTTAATAGGGGATTCTCTATGATTGGGAATCTTGATTTTTCCTTGATAGTATTGTATGGTTTGATATTTGGATTCGTATTGGACCTTGGGAGATTTTATATGCGAAAAATATCGACCTAAACGCCAAAATCTCCCCATAATACATGATTTTGTGAATTGATTAGAATCCTTGTGTTATCCCGCCTTTTGGCAAGGCCGTGACACCAAGAACTTGACTAGAAACTAATGACAGTTCGGTTATATGCAGGCTCACTATGGATATCGATGAATTTTGTCCGAGTCCGGATCGAGCTAAAATTGATATGACACGACAAGCAAAGCTAAGAGAGCCAACGTTCCGAATTTCAAGTCAATCGGAGTTCGTATGCTCAAGATATTGATCGATCACGGTTGAAATCCAAACTTGCATCGATCATAACTCGAGACCTACAAGTCCAAATGCCACCAAATTTTCACAGGAGCTTACGTATGACATGAAGAATGTTCCTGCCAAATTTCGACTCGATCAGAGCAAATCTTGATCGATACAAAATTCATTCGTATCGATCGCGGATGGAAAAACTCCAACTTGCATCGATCATATCTCTTGATCTACAAGTCCAAATGCTATGAAATTTTCACAGCAGCTTACGTACAAAATGAAGAATGTTCCTGCCAAATTTCGACTCGATCGGAGCAAGTCTTGATCAATAAGAAATTCGTTCGTATCGATCGCGGATGGAAAAACTCCAACTTGCATCGATCATAAATCGAGATCTACAAGTCCAAATGCCACCAAATTTTCACAGGAGCTTACGTATGACATGAAGAATGTTCCTGCCAAATTTCGACTCGATCGGAGCAAGTCTTGATCGATACGAAATTCGTTCGTATCGACCGCGGATGGAAAAACTCCAACTTGCATCGATCATATCTTTTGATCTACAAGTCCAAATGCTATGAAATTTTCACAGCAGCTTACGTACAACATGAAGAATGTTCCTACCAAATTTCGACTCCATTGGATGAATCTTGATCGATACGAAATCCGTTCGTATCGATCACGGATCGGGCCGAAACTTCACGGGCTTGATCGCGCGGGCCTACTCACTTGCCAGAAGGAGTCTCCCGAGATCTGAGCGAAATATCAGCCTTCTACACCTATAAATAGACCCCCAGAGCCAACAGAAAAGGGTTCTTCTTCTTCTTTAAGCTTTCCAACGCCCAGACTCTGCCGGATCCAGATCTAAACTCCATAGCTGCTGCCAATAACGAAATTCACTGCTGTAAATCACTGTTATCTGCTGTAACTTTCTTAAATCAGTTGTAATCATCAAAGAAAGATCAATAAAGCAATCAACTTCATAGTGGACGTAGGCAATACGCCGAACCACTCTAAATTCTTGTGTCTCTGTGCATTTTTATCATTCTCACATCTGTTTTTTGGTGTTTTTGTTAGATAATCCTCTTTTTCCATTTAATTTCTTCATTTTATCTCTTCAAAAACTTCAGAAGAGTGTTGTGCCCATTTTTGGTACAAACACTTTGGTGCTTTCACTGAGAGAACCTTGCTTTTCTCCTGCTCTGTGGATCTACTACCGTAGTTGGATTGCAAAAATCTAAGGAGGAGATCCAGATCTGTCGTCAAGTGGTTCCTTCTATTCTATTCAGATTGCTCCAGATCTAAGAGGAACTGCATTCATCAAGATTTTCGTATCCATATTTTCGTATCCATGAAAATATGGTAATTTTTGTATCCATGTTTTCGTATCCAGAAAATATGGGGCTTTTCGTATCCATATTTTCGTATCCATGAAAATGTGGTGATTTTCGTATCCATGTTTTCGTGTCCCGAAAATATGGTGTTTTCGTATCCATGTTTTCGTATCCAGAAATTATGATGAATGTCGTATCCATGTTTTCGAGTCCAGAAAATATGGTGAATTTCATATCCATGAAAATATGATCATTTTCGTATCCATCATTTCGTATCCATGAAAATATGATCATTTTCGTATCCATCATTTCGTATCCATGAAAATATGATCATTTTTGTATCCATCATTTCGTATCCATGAAAATGTGATCATTTTCGTATCCATCATTTCGTATCCATGAAAATATGATCATTTTCATATCCATCATTTCGTATCTATGAAAATGTGATCATTTCGTATCCATCATTTCGTATCCATGAAAATATGATCATTTTTGTATCCATCATTTCGTATCCATGAAAATGTGATCATTTCGTATCCATGAAAATGTGATCATTTCGTATCCATCATTTCGTATCTAGAAAATATGAACAACATTCGTATCGATCAAAATTCATATCGATACAGACATGTAGTTCGTATCGATCCATCTGCGTCCAATTCGTATCGATACTCAGAAACAGTTCGTATCGATCCATCTACGTCTAATTCGTATCGATACTCAGATACAGTTCGTATCGATCCATCTACATCCAATTCGTATCAATACTCACATCTTCTTCGTATCAATCGCAACTGCTTTGTTCGAATCGATCGCGACTGCTCTGTTCGTATCGATCGCGACTGCTCTGTTCGTATCGATCGCAACTGCTCTGTTCGTATCGATCGCAACTGCTCTGTTCGTATCGATCGGAACAGCTCTGTTCTTATCGATCACAAATGCTCTGTTCATATCGATCGCAACTGCTCTGTTCGTATCGATCGCAAATGCTCTCTTTGTATCGATCCAAGCACGTCTAATTCATATTGATCCTCAGATACACTTCGTATCGATCCAACTGCGCGCATTTCGTATCGATCCTCAGATACCACTTCGTATCGATCCTGCAGCGTGCATTTTGTATCGATACTCGAACACCACTTCGTATTGATCCAACCATGTGCATTTCGTATCGATCCTTCCTTGACTTTGGTGTATTTTCAAAAAAAAATATTTTGGGTACCCGCAGCGCAGAGCAGAGCACCCGCATAGTTAATTCAAAACTCAACTTAATAAAGGAACATTTTGATCGTTCCATGACTGGACGGGACGTAGGGGATTACAGTAGCAATTGTTGAGTTGCAATCAAGGAATGGGTAAAGAAATACTACTCAACCGTACTCCCAAAGACTAAAGAACCTAGCTAATATGCCAAGAACTGGAGTTGATTAATATATCATGCTTTTAAGGTGAAATGCAACTTCCTCCAATTGACCAGCTTTTAAACTCCTGAATTGAAAACTATGGCACGATGGCTAATATGACGACTGCCCAACACTGTCTACTCTGCTAACTCAAAACATAGCTGGTCACCGCTGAACCATCTTCAAATGCCCGCATCTTAATCATTCCATGTCCACATGACTAAAAGCATGACATACAACCTTAAGAGGACTTCCTCACTATCTTATATGGGCCTCCTACTTGGGTGAAAATTAGAAATGATCACCAATCTATGAGCCCATCTTAACCAACTCACCGTCCAATCGGCATCACCAAACCAATCAAACATTGGGCAATCGTGCATACATCATTCACTAGTGTTACAAGACCCTTTGGCAATAAAATGGACCTGATCATAATGTCGATTGAAGAATCTTTCACAGTCGAGATCTATTCGTTGAAACCATCCTACATGCAGAAATTCCAGTTAAAATTCAACATGTTAACTATGTCGGTGTACTATGGAAATACAACCCCCGACACTACCTTATGAAGTGGGAATGGCGTGTGGATTTCTCCAAGGGTCATGGATGCCATCAAATGCAGATGTCTTCCCTCATTCCTTAGAGAAGACCGCCAATCACGGTTAGACATACCAGTTTTACTTCTCATATTGTTGAAGTGAATGAAGAAACTGGCAGCCAACGAATTTATCCAAAGCCCACATCCAGTTGCTGCCAATACCCATAAATGAATTCATCACCAGAGCTTATTTCCAGACTTTGATAAGAGAATTGGTGGATAGTCGTCGATGGCTACACCAACATGTCTAGGCCAATATTGAGTTGATGAATCAGATGAAGGATCAACATAGCAAGATAAGGAGGGGACTTACTCCATACTCTAGATCGGAAAACTCCTCTTCTCTAGATAGGTACCGTGAACGCCAACGCCATAAGGACCGGGAACATCCGACTCCTATCGATCAAGGACTTTGATCAAATTGAACCATTTGCGTTAGACTTCCAACTGAGAAGGGCTGGACTGAAGTGCAATAGCGAGCATACGACGTTGCCTCACTTATCAATGAGATTTGATCTGATCTCTTTTGAATTATTTCTAATTCAATTTCATTTACGTTGCGAAATATGGCCGACTTGAATTAAACTACTTGCAAATGATGCAGGTAACCGAGTACTTAAGATTGGGTGCAAAACAACGTCCGCGGACTATGATCAAATCATTGAGGTATCATCATGACGAACATGATTCAACCACTCATCGACTACTATATGGCCCTGACTGGGGGCAAGGCATCAAAGCGGAAGAGACCGACAAGGTCATGACTCTAGTACAAAGTGGGTGCAACCGACCATCCACTCATCCGCCTATGCAATTTAATTAGGAGATGTAAGAAAGACTTGGAGTTATATGTCCCAACAATGCACTCTCCATCTCGTACTTGAAGCTCGCCAAAATACTTATGCTTCTTTCGATGCCTGATAAAATCGGAATCACACCAAGGGTGGACGTGACGTCACCATCCATGCATCTAATCCTACATTAGACACTTTGGATTAATTGAGAACATATGTTTAAAGTGGATATGATTTGACCGTTCACTCTCCAGTTTGCTTCTGTAATTCGGCAAAACAGTCATGCCTTAAATCAACTTCATCAGGGTCCAACCCTCAATTTAAAGTCATCAACGACTGACTGCCTACTCGCTAACCATCACAAGCCGTCATTTCAACTCTCTTCCTTAGCTCGATTGAAAGAATGAAAAGTATAAATTGGACGTGACTCAACTGTCTGCTCTCCAATTCTTGCACCCGACTTAAGGGAAAATACAAAACTCAAAGTGGATGTAGTTCGACCATCCTTTTCTATGCTCGAGCACAAAGCTTGCCAGAACACTAATCTTACTCCTTAGGCTTAGCAAAAGTGGAATCCAAACGAACATGGACGTGATCCAACCGTCCATAAACTAAATCTCATCCTTCGTTGAGGGGCATATAAGTGGAATTTAATCGGGATCCCACCGATCACTCGCTAAGTGAAACCCCGAGCTCAGGGACAAGTCATCACACTACGGCAATAATGGATTGATACACGACAATCCTCTAACTAACTCCGGCTCCCAGAGTGTGAGATGGAGTATAAACTTACGGACATGGGCTCAAGGAGGATGGATCCGTCCATCTAACGACTTCACCCGTGTTCAACCTAAACCCGAGGAAGATGGATCAGTCCATATAACGACCTCGCCTTCCATATTTACAAGCTCGAGGAGGATGGATACGTCCATCTAACGACTTCGCTTGCCTACTCAGGGTGGATATGATACAACCGTCCATGTACCTGATCAACTAACTCCAGATTCCCAGAGTGCGAACTTAAGTATAACCATCAACTAACTCCAGATTCCCAGAGTGCGAACTGGAGTATAAACATCAACTAACTCCAAATTCCCAGAGTGTGAACTGGAGTATAAACATTAAATAACTCTAAGTCCCTAGAGCGTGGACTGGAGTATAAACACTAAAATGGGTGTGACTGACCACACATTAACTAACTCCAGATTCCCAGAGTGCGAACTGGAGTATAAACATCAGCTAACTCTAGATTCCCAGAGTGCGAACTGGAGTATAAACATCAACTAACTCCAGATTCCCAAAGTGCGAACTGGAGTATAAACATTAAATAACTCTAAGTTCCCAAAGCACGGACTGGAGTATAAACACTAAAATGGGTGTGACTGACCACCCATCAACTAACTCCAGATTCCCAGAGTGCGAACTAGAGTACAAACATCAACTAACTCCAGATTCCCAGAGTGCGAACTGGAGTATAAACATTAAATAACTCTAAGTCCCCAGAGCATGGACTAGAGTATAAACACTAAAATGGGTGTGACTGACCACCCATCAACTAACTCCAGATTCCCAGAGTGCGAACTGGAGTATAAACATTAAATAACTCTAAGTCCCCAGAGCGCGGACTGGAGTATAAACACTAAAATGGGTGTGACTAACCACCCATCAACTAACTCCAGATTCCCAGAGTGCGAACTGGAGTATAAACATCAATTAACTCCAGATTCCCAGAGTGCGAACTAGAGTATAAACATTAAATAACTCTAAGTCCCCAAAGCGCGGACTGGAGTATAAACACTAAAATGGGTGTGACTGACCACCCATCAACTAACTCCAGATTCACAGAGTGCGAACTAGAGTATAAACATCAACTAACTCCAGATTCCCAGAGTGCGAACTGGAGTATAAACATCAATTAACTCTAAGTCCCTAGAGTGTGGACTGGAGTATAAACACCAACTGGGTGTGAATGATCACCCATCAACTTACTTCGGTCCCGAGAGCGCAGGCTAGAGTATAAACACCAATGGGTGTGACTAACAACCCATCAACCAACTCCAGTCCTCAAAGCATGGTTTGGAATATGAATACCAAAAGGGATGTGATTCGAATGTCCATCTATCGGCTATGGTTCCTCATCAAGTTCTGTAGTACAAAAAGCGGATGTGGTTCGACCGTCTGCTTTCCAATATTCCCCCGACATGGGGGCACACTTAACACACAAAATTGGATGCGATTCGACCATCCAGCACTAAGCGGGCGTGACATAACCGTCCATGCATCAACTCTTGTCCCCGGCACAGGACCCATAATGTAAATTTATAGGGATGCACTCCAACTCTACAAGACAAAATTTCTTCCTTGATTCGATAGGGAGGCGTAGATTCGAAAAAGGGACCTAACTGGATGTCCTATTCTGAATTGATATTACTACCATCCAATCGCAAATGAACGTGGCATGATCGTTCATCTGCTAACTCTCGCCTGTGATCCGACGGGTTGTGCGTGCAACATGGACGGATGTGACCTAACCATCCGCTAATCAATTCCTTCCTACAGCTCAGTGGGAGAAGCATCAAACTAAAGTTGTTGTAATTTGACCGGCCACACTTCGACTTTTGCCCTTGACTGGGGGCAGAGGAATTGACCGAGGAAAACGCTCTCTGACCATTTTCTAAATAAAAAAAACTTAGTCCCCAGAGTGTGGACAGGGGTATAAACATCAAATAGGTGTGATTAATGGCCCTTCAACTGACTCTGATCCCCAAAGTGTGGCTACAAGACGAATGAATGTGATTCGACCATTCATTCACCAACTCTGACCTGAACTCGACGTGAGGAGTGTAAACTCACTACAAGTGCAATTAGACCATCCACGAACTAACTCTGCTAACCCAAGACTAGGCAGAAGTACAAATCACTGAAAGAAGAGAAAGGTGACTCGCTACATCTCCAGCTTAGCGTCCTTTACAACTTAAGGCAACGACTACAAGGAGACCCTAATGCTAACCAATCAGAATGATGCCCGAAGTCCTGGGCAACCAATTATATCGTACCGCCGGATCGACGGGCAATATCGATCTGCTACCATTGGAGCGATAGGAAATGAGGTCTGAGCATTCTACATCATGCCATTGAATCAACGGTCAATATCGATCCTCTTCGACTACAAATCGATGTGACTCGAATGTCCATCGAATACCTTTGACCATCAGAGCATGGATAGAAGAATAAACCACGAGTTAATGCGACTTGACCATTCGTCCTCCATCACCTTCCTTCGATCTGTTTGGCAAAGTGTGAAACCGGATGGGCATGACCTGACTTCGTTTGAGCTGACATTATCCCAAGTTCCGACCGGAGAATGTAAATCGAAATGGATGTAGTTAATTTCCTAACTCCATGAGAATGCAATGTGACCATTCATTCTCTGACTTTTGCCATGATCCGATTAAAAGAGCAATTCAAAACAAGTGCAACCTAAACATCTGCACACTGATTCTTACCCTGGATTCGACAAGGGAAGCATCAATCCTGCATTGGATCTGACTGGACGATTCACTCTTCAGTTTTTGCCCAAAGTATGGCAACATAAGCAGTAAAGTGAATGTCATTGACCGTCCAGAATCTAGCTTATGTCCGAATGTCGGCAAAGTAACAATGTATTCCACCTAGAGGAAAGAACTAGAACATAATGCAGGATAGGCAAGACTTAGCCCTCCATTGGGTAACTCGATCCCATGGTTCAATGGGATAGAATTCAAAATTGAAGCGAACATTATCTACCCTGCCACTTATCGAGATATTCCCCAAACTTGGGGGCACGAGCAAGAAGATAAGATTAATATGATTCAACCATTCATCAGTCAACTATGATTCTTAAAGCTTGAACTACAGTATAAACACAGCTAGGACGAGACTAGACCGTCCGCGTAGTGCATCTGCCAACCCAAGACTGGGGGCAAAAGAGTGATTATCCGAGAGTTGACTATGACAATTTGAACCTATGACCCATGCCTGATATTCATAACTACTCTAGGTTATGACTGAAAGGATGCCTAGAGATAGAATCATCGGATCAATACCCGAACTCATGGGCAACCGATCATCATTCCGACCCTTACAATGAACAATGGATCACGAGTACATTGAATGAAAAGTGCATCATTCAGAAACACAAGTAAATTCAATCTCAAAGCTGGAGCCAGCTATGTAGTAGCGTGCAGTACAAGGCTAAGTTATACTAATCCTTTGATTCAATGTCCTTATAAGCCTGATCATTTACCATTGCAAATAAACACATGAGGCCCCTACAACCCATCACAAGTGTTGTAGATCAGATCACAACTCTGCACAATGATGAAGAAAGAGTCAACTGTTTTACTTCAGGTGAATCTTGATGTGTTCGCTCGATCTCATATATATATATATATATATATATATATATATGGACTCTCGCCAGCCATGAAGAACCCTACATTAAATGTCGACCCGAGGTATGTCTCGGTGAACAAAAACGATGCGACATGGAACCGGAGAGATCTATTGCACTTAAAGAGGAGGCGAATCTGCTCAAAACCAGTGGGTTTATCCATGATGCGCTCCAACCAAAATGAGTATCCAATCCTTTACTTATAAGAAAAATGAACAGAGAGTGGAAGACATACGTCAACTACTCAGATTTGCATGGGGTATGACAAAGCACAGCTTTCCACTTCCAATGATCAACCAACTGATGGACCCGACCATCAGACATGAATTACTGTCATCCATGGATGCAAACTCCAGATACAATCGGATACTGAAGCATGTCCTAGACAAGGAATACAACTTTTTCGCTACTAACCTAGGACTATAGTGCTATGCTGCAATCCTTAGATTCAAACTTAAGGACACTGGTGCTACTTACCAAAGGACGATTAACAGATCATTCAAAAATTAGATCGACTGATCGATGAAGGTAGATGTGGTTAATATGCTCGTGAGATCATGACTATTAAACGACCACATCGATGACTTGGCAGAGATATTCAGCGCTCTCCAGAAAATGCAGGATCAAACTCAATCCTTCGAAATGCTCTTTCACCATTACATCAGAAAGATTCTTTGTTTTCATCATCAATTCTCATGGAATCAAGACTAATTTCTAGAAAATTCCGACAGCTAGAGACACCCATGTACCGAGGACAACCAAGCAGCTCTGATAGATCGCTTAAAGAGACCTCCCATTTTACCAAAACCTTTGGATCGCGAAGATTTATACATCAATTGGACCGTGTCAACACACGCCGTAAGCATCACAATGCTATGTGAAGAGAAACGAATCCAAAGACCAGTATATGATGAAGGCTGACTATTAACAAGCTCACCCCGTTAATGTTCATATCGACCAACCGTTACGATAGGTCCAATAGAAACCTTAGATGTTTGAAAAGTTACTCAAATGGAATATCAAGCTAAGCCAATTTGATATCACTTATCTCCCTCGGAGAGCTCTTTAAGGTCAAACATTAGCAAACTTCATATCTGAATTCACTACATCAGACGATTATCCAAAGAACAGTGGAGAACCGTCTAACCAATGGAGAACATACACAGATGGAACTTCCAATAATCGGCTTTCTAACGTCGAAGTTGCATTAATGACTACCGAGGAACGATCGATCTTCCACGCCCTCAAACTCAACTTCCCTGCAACAAATAACGAAGCTAAGTATGAAGCCTCGGCGCTCAAACTTGCAAGAAAACTAGGAGTGGAAACTATACATATCTTATGTGATTACTGGTTAGTAATATACCGAGTCAGGGAAGATTATTCGACTAGGGGGCAACATCTTGCTCCTTATCCTAGCTGGGTCCAGAAGCTACTGGTCGACTTCAACTATTACACCATTACACACATCCTCGGAGAACAAAATGAAAAAGCTAAGTCACTGGCCAAACTAGCCAGTTCTGGGGATGCGTGGCAAAAAGACTTTGTCCCAGTTGAAATACTTATTATTCCAAGCATTGACATATGAAGATCAACTAGATCTTAGAGATGGATCTACGAATGGAGTCATGGATGACTCCTATCAAAGATTATCCATAATCGGGGATTCTTCTTGAATGAAGGAATGAGAAATGACATATCCTCCGTGAAGCATCACTACATGATTATGTCTCGATCATTCGACTCCATCGATACAAAGCATTACTTTTGCAGCCATCGATCCGAGACCCAATATTATGTATCCATGATACGAAGCATACATTCCAACATCTCAGATCGATCCAGGAGATGATCGATACAAAGGAAGGACTTAAAACAACCATCGAACGTTGTTACAACTCGAATTTCACATCGATCCAGGAGAGGATCGTTACGAAACTCGATATAAAACACTTGACAACGACCCGTGAACGTGCAAACGTTGACGGGAGTCAGGTTAACATACGTACGCGTATGACGAACTAATATTCAATTTTCAAAATTTACAGGAATTGAATGCTCACCTGATGACAGTTATTGGAAATCAATCGAAGGTTACATCTTTTGACAGCAACTACTCAATGAATCATATAGAACTTTTTCAGAATGAAGGATGTAGCATTTCAAAGCATGTCATGTTCACACAAGACGTACTTTGGGAGGCAAATGTTGTCCTGCCTTTTGGCAAGGCCGTGACACTAAGAACTTGACTAGAAACCAATGACAGTTCAGTTATACGCAGGCTCACTATGGATATCGATGAATTTTGTCCGAGTCTGGATCGAGCTAAAATTGATATGACACGACAAGCAAAGCTATGAGAGCCAACATTCCAAATTTCAAGTCAATCGGAGTTCTTATGCTCAAGATATTGATCGATCACGGTTGAGAAATCCAAACTTGCATCGATCATAACTCGAGATCTACAAGTCCAAATGCCACCAAATTTTCACAGGAGCTTACGTATGACATGAAGAATGTTCCTGCCAAATTTCGACTCGATCGGAGCAAGTCTTGATCGATATGAAATTCAATCGTATCGATCGCAGATCGAAAAACTCCAACTTGCATCGATCATATCTCTTGATCTACAAGTCCAAATGCTATGAAATTTTCACAGCAGCTTACGTACAACATGAAGAATGTTCCTGCCAAATTTCGACTCGATCGGAGCAAGTCTTGATCGATACAAAATTCGTTTGTATCGATCGCGGATGGAAAAACTCCAACTTGCAACGATCATAACTCGAGATCTACAAGTCCAAATGCCACCAAATTTTCACAGCAGCTTACGTATGACATGAAAAATGTTCCTGCCAAATTTCGACTCGATCGGAGCAAGTCTTGATCGATATGAAATTCGTTCGTATCGATCGTGGATGGAAAAACTCCAACTTGCATCGATCATATCTCTTGATCTACAAGTCCAAATGCTATGAAATTTTCGCAACAGCTTACGTACAACATGAAGAATGTTCCTGCCAAATTTCAACTCCATTGGATGAAATCTTGATTGATACGAAATCCGTTCGTATCGATCAAGGATCGGGCCGAAACTTCACGGGCTTGGTCGCGCAAGCCTACTCACGTGCCAGAAGGAGTCTCCCGAAATCTGAGTGAAATATCAGCCTCCTACACCTATAAATAGACCCGCAGAGCCAACAGAAAAGGGTTCTTCTTCTTCTTTAAGCTTTCCAATGCCCAGACTCTGCCGGATCCAGATCTAAACTCCATAGCTGCTGCCAATAACGAAATACACTGCTGTAAATCACTGTTATCTGCTGTAATTTGCTTAAATCAGTTGTAATCATCAAAGAAAGATCAATAAAGCAATCAACTTCATAGTGGATGTAGGCAATACATCGAACCACTCTAAATTCTTGTGTCTCTGTGCATTTTTATCATTCTCACGTCTGTTTTTTGGAGTTTTTGTTAGATAATCCTCTTTTTCCATTTAATTTCTTCATTTTATCTCTTCAAAAACTTCCGAAGAGTGTTGTGCCCATTTTTGGTACAAACACCTTGTTATTTTATTTTAATGTAATAGAATTTAATTCATGAAAATTTACAGTATAAATAATTTGCGTTCTAATTGATTTCACTTTTCTAATTGTGATTGCAATGGCAAGGAACTCTAAGCAAAGTAGAAACAGGTGTGCAAAGTTAGGGCCTAGAGATTCTTCTTCTCTTATTTGTAGTTTGCACCGCCTATTTCAATAATTGAAATAAGTGTGATTTTTTTGTCATTGCAACACTATTCGTTTAAATAGCTTGAATGGAACACAAAAGATTTATATTGTAAATTGGCTTTTTGGAAAAGGAGGCATAGTTCTACTATATTAATGTAAAATAAATCAGATATAAAATAAATCAAATGCTTTGGATTCCTTCTTTATATATATATATATATATATATATTTGCATGTATGTATGTATGTATGTATGTATGTATACAAGTCTATTTTTATATACCAAATTTATTGATAATGTTGGTTATTGTGTAATTGTTGTAATGAGTTGACTTATGTAATTATTGCAACTGTTAATATTAAATAATATAACATCCCAAATAGGAAATGGATAAATTACCAAAATACGCATAGAACAAAATAAACATAATACAATAATAACATATTTCTTTTAATGCTAAAATTTAATAATTATAATTATAAATTGGTAATGTATATAATTAACCATCAACATTGAATCTAAGAAAAAGGTTTAGGATAATTATGGAATTTAATCCATAAATAAAGGCGAAATAAGGAGTTTTCCTTATATGGCCTTTAATGCATAAATACGGGTGAGGTATATTATGTATATATATTATACATATATGTTGGTATAGTTTTTTAATGTTAGAGAGTAAAAATTTGACTAACTTATAGGGATGTGAGGTCACATACTGACACATACTGGCATAACGTCTAGCTGCTCGCCATCCTATTTAGATTGCCTAATGCGATCTAGGTAATACCCTCCTCTTAATTTATTGAAGCAGATTCTACTTAGGGTAATCCTTCACCTGTACGCAAGCATATATACTCAACGGGACCTATAATTGGATATGTCCCACATCAGTATAATGTACACATAACTGCTGGTAGCACCTTGCGGTGGGTAGGCTTCTACTATGTAACACTACTGACCTCGCATTCCAGCCCATTCAAATGACTATGTTATTCTCATTGATTTAAGTTATTTACATATTTATATAATCCACATTCATCATAAACGCATTCTTGAGGCTATGTATTTATATATATGTTTATATATATCTTTATTCATTCTGGTTTAAGTACTGTGTCTCTACTGTTCACGTTGACAATATTTCTTTAATTTTCTATGCATTTGCATCTTATTCAATTTAAGGTCATTTGCCGCTTTCTTTTAAATATCTTTTCTCATTTACTTTCCCTTACCTTCATTATTTAACCACCAATTTCTATTAATTTTTAACCTTTAATTATGTGTCGTGTTTTAGGGAACTATCTATATCCTTTTTATTTTAAATTATGACCTGTTTATCTTTTCATTTCTTTTTATTTCTATTATCCCACCTTTTGGCAAGGCCGTGACACTAAGGAATTGACTAGTAAACCAATGACGATCCGTCCAAGAGATCGGTTATACACATGCTCACTATGGATATCGACGAATTTTGTCCTAGTCCGGATCGAGCTCAAATTAATATAACATGACAAGCTAAGCTATGAGAGTCAACATTCCAAATCTCAAGTCAATCCGAGTTCGTATGCTCAAGTTATGACCGATGCAAAATTGATTAAAAACAGCATTCTTCGACTCGCTCAGTTCGCATCCCTCAGAAGAGCCCACTTCGACTCGGTCTGCTCGAATCCATCATGGAAGCCTACTTCGACTCGCTCCATTTCGACTCCATCTCAGAGCCTCTGTTCGACTCGCTCCGCATCCTTCAGAAAACAATAGTTCGACTCCATCTAGTTCGACTCCTTCGCAGGACCATTGTTCGACTCCATCTAGTTCGACTCCATCAGAGAGCCACATTTCGACTCGCTCCACTTCGTCAACTTTGCATCCATTCGAAGACTCCTACTTTGTCTCCATTAATGCAAAGCAAGGCACAGGAGTCAATACGAATAAATGCCACGTCACCGAGTCAAACAGAATCGAGTCGAAACAAGAGCGAGTCGAACGAAACAGCCAACCGAGAATCCAAATTCGTATCGATCATATCTCCTAATCTACAAGTCCAAATGCAATGAAATTTTCACAGAAGACTACGTGAACGCTAAAGAATGTCCACGCCAAATTTCGACTCCATTGGATGAAATCTTGATCGATACGAAATCTGTTCGTATCGATCACAGATCGGACCGAAACTTCACGGGCTTGGGCGCGCGGGCCTGGTCACGTGCCAGAGAGGGTCTCCCGAAATCTAAGCGAGATACCAGCCTCCTACACCTATAAATAGACCCCCAAAGCCAACATGAAAGGGGTTCTTCTTCTTCTTTGAGATCTCCAACGCCCAGACTCTGCCTGATCCAGATCTAGACTCCATTACTGCTGCTACCAGCGGATTTCACTACTGCAAATCATAATTCTCTACTGTAATTCATTGAATCTACTTGTAATCTTCAAAGAAAGATCAATAAAGCAAACAACTTCATAATGGACGTAGGCAATACGCCGAACTACTCTAAATTCTTGTGTCTCCTTGCATTTTAATTATTTTCATATCTGAGATTTGGAGTTTTTTGTTAGATAATCCCTCCTTTTCCATTTAATTTCTTCACTTTATCTCTTCAAAAACTTCCGAAGAGTGTTGTGCCCAATTTTGGTACAAACACTTTGGTGCTTTCATTGAGAAAAACCCATTTTTTCTTCTGCTCTTTGGATGTCCAATCTATATCGGATTGGACAAATCCAAGAAGAAGATCCAGATCTAGAACTTTGAAGCCCTTCCATTCTATTCAGATCTAGGAAAGGACTTTCACTAATTCACCATGGTAAGTACACAGACTACCTCTACAGCTGCTGATCAAGGAGGACGAGACCGACAAATTCCCATGCAGTTGCCTTCATCAAACCAAGATGTCGCCGGACCTTCAGATCCAACAGGTCCGGTTACCAGACAAGAGTTCCAAACGTTGCTTCAAGAGTTGACCTAGAGTCGACAATAGTTAACTGAACAACTGCGTGCCAACACAGAGTTATCCAACCAGCTAAATCGCCAAAGGCGCAGAAGATCCAGAAGATACCAAGGTTCCTATTCTTCCACAGAGAGTTCAGCTTCATCTTATGGTCATCACCGATCCACACGCCCACGGTTGGATGTAAGCTACACCCAGGCCACAGGGCACCAACCTGCTTTGAATCTCGGACAACCCAGAACTGGACCATCCACTAGTCATCATACCGGACCTTCGTCCCGAGGAGGTGCTTCTCCTTATCATGTCACAGGCAACATTTCTACTACCGCCACCACTGAACAGGGAGTCCATGCTAGAAATAAAGTTGATCCTCATCGTAGCCGACGAGAGCAGACTCTAGAGCCTTACATCCCAGAAAATGTTGGACCAAGGAGGCAAGACACGGACCGTCGACCACGTCCGGTCCAGACTCGCGCTGTGGAACCCGACCACACCTTGGCGCAACATGATCCAAGTGTCCGTATGCCAGATATATCGATAATGATTCAGCAGATGATTCGCGAAAGTCGGGGTCTCACTAATGACGACTGGGGAATCTCCCGGAGTCATACCCCTTTCACCGATGAAACACTATATGCTGAACCACCTCGGCGCTTCAAGATGCCAACTTTACCAGTCTATGAAGGAAGTTCTGATCCCAACCAACACATCCTGAAGTATGAATGGCTAATGAATGCTGCGAGAGCTGATGATGCAGTAAAGTGCCGTAGTTTCCCTATTTCCCTAGGGGGAATTGCTACCATGTGGTTTACTCGTTTGCCACCACGATCCATCTCTAGTTTTGACCAGATGGCCACCAAGTTTGTTGAATAATTCCTTATGCACGTGGCGAGGCCTAAAGACGTTAACACCCTGTCTAGTGTTACACAAGCTCTCGAGAAACACTTAGACATTACCTGGAGCGATTCCACGCTGCGTGTGCAGAAATAAGCAATCCCAATGACAACTCTATCTTGATGGCATTGACTAAGGGGATTGATGCTGATTCCGAGTTTGGAAATTGGTTAGCTGGGAAACCACCTGCGTCATTGGACCGTTTCTATTCCAAGGCAGCCCAATTATTGAGATGGGAGGATGCAAAGCAGTCTAGGAAGCAGGATGACGCAGGGCCCAACATCGAAGGAATCCAGAGTAACATCGCTGTTAAACAGTCCGGAGATAGTTCTGGAAAAGTTCAGTTGAACGCACAAAATAAACAGAATCAACAGAGGGACAGTGGAAATCAAAGAAAAAAGCGCGATCAGAATCGTGGTCCACGGCGTAGAGCTTCCATGTACGATAATTACACTCCATTAAACACGTCGTTGGAAAATGTGTATTTGCAGACCTGCAATACCATGCAATACAAGAAACCTGCCCCGAAACCACCAACTGAAAGACAAATCCAAACATGAAAATTTTGTAGATTCCATGAGAGTTATGGCCACAACACCAATGAGTGTCATCACTTGCAAGACCTCATTGAGAAACTAATACGTGAACGGAAGTTCGATCGGCATGTGCGGACGCCGCAGTCTGGTGGTGCAGGCCCATCAAATCAGAATCGTGCTCCGAATTAGGAAAGACAGGAAGAACCCGCTCGGACAGGCGGGAGGTTGGTTATCAATACAATAAGTGGTGGTCCTCACCCAGCAGATTGAAGCTGGAAGTAAATGGAGTCATATGCCAGCTCTATCAGGCATGCAGACTTCAAGTGTTGTAGTAACTTTGATGAAGGGGCTCCGGCCAAGCAATAGAAGACGGTGAAAGACGACATCGTGTTCAGGAACAGAGACGCTGATAAAGTCGAAGCCCCCACAATCGACCCACTGGTCATCTCATCTCAAGTAGGTCCCGCTTGGATGAAGAGAATCTTAGTTGACAGTGGGAGCTCTGTGAATATTTTGTTGAAGCGAGCCTATGATCAAATGAAAATGGAAGCCACAGACTTGAAACCTTGTCAATCCCGAATCCACGGCTTCAACGGAAGTGCTACTATACCCACAGGAATGGTGGAACTGCTAGTAGAGTTGGGAGTATGAGAACGTCGGAGAGTACGGATGTTACAGTTCATTGTTTTGGACATAGACTCCCCATACAATGCTTTCTTAGGCCGACCGACCCTCGCTGAATTCAGGGCAGCCATTGCCCCATGGTGTTTGACTTTAAAATTTCCCACTGATCGTGGAGTGGGAATCATTCAAGGAGATCAGGTTGCTGCCAGAGCTTG
Source organism: Allium fistulosum (assembly GCA_030737815.1). NCBI lineage: Eukaryota > Viridiplantae > Streptophyta > Magnoliopsida > Asparagales > Amaryllidaceae > Allium > Allium fistulosum. Next base: position 916,138,871 of record CM060908.1, read on the forward strand.
TTATGTTGCTGAGCTGCGGGAGGCGCAGCAAAAGGAGAAAGGAAAGGGCGTAGAGGAATCTCTTTGCGTCCGTTTTGCTGATAATTGACAATTAACGCCCGGGCCCAGGCCCGGGCACCCTAGCCAATTCCTCAAGGATCTTGACCCAAGAGAAACTGAAGACAAAGGAGAATCTAAAGAAAGTCAAGCATCCCTGGCCGAGCTGATGATTGATGTCCCAATTGATAATGACGATGGTTCAAAAATGATAAAGATTGGGTCTCAGCTAAGCCAACAAACTCAAGAGGAATTGGTTGAATTTCTACGAGCGAATCTTAACGTATTCGCCTGGACGCATTCTGACATGTGTGGGATCTCGCCGGACATCGCGAGCCACACCTTGAACATTGACCCGCGGCATGTCCCGGTCAAGCAGAAAAGGCGTGGTATGGATCCAGAGAGATATGCCGCCCTTAAAGAAGAAGTAGAAAGCTTAAAACGAACGGGTTCATTCGAGATGCATTATATCCTGAATGGGTGTCGAATCCCGTGCTCGTCCAAAAGCCGAACGAAAATGGAGAACATGTGTCGATTATTCCAATCTGAATAAAGCATGTCCCAAAGACAGTTTCCCGCTTCCCAGAATTGATCAGCTAGTAGATTCGACAGCTAGGCATGAACTCTTATCCTTCATGGACGCGTATTCTGGCTACAATCTGATACCGATGCATTTGCCCAACCAAGAACATACCAGCTTCGTAACCAATCTGGGACTTTACTGTTACAAAGTTATGCCATTCGGACTTAAGAATGCCGGGTCTACTTATCAACGATTGGTCAATCGGATGTTCTCCAATCAAATCGGGAAAACAATGGAAGTATATGTAGACGACATGATTGTGAAGTCACGACTCTCCACCAACCATGTTAAAGACCTGGAAACTATGTTCGACATACTTCGAGAATACAAAATGAAGCTAAATCCACTGAAATGCCATTTTAAAGTTGCATCCGGAAAATTCCTTGGATTCATCGACAACGCTCGAGGGATAGAAGCTAATCCTTAGAAAATCTGGGCTATTAGAAATCTCGAGACTCCAAAAACCATAAATCAAGTTCAGAGTCTCAATGGAAAAGTAGCAGCATTGAGCAGGTTCATTTCAAAGTCCATTGACAAATTGTTCCCTTCTTCGATCTGATCCCAAAAGGGAAACAAAACTTTGAATGGACTACGGAGTGTGAGGGCGCTTTAAAAGCGCTAGTCCAACATCTATCCACACCACCTATCCTGTCGAAGCCCATTGATTATGAGAAGTTGTTCGTATATTTGGCAATATCAGAAAATGCTATCAGCGCTGCATTAATTCAAGAAGAAGACAAGATACAGAAGCCAGTATACTACGTCAGCAAGCGATTGATTGGGGCCGAAAGGAATTATCTGAAATTAGAGAAGTTGGCTTATTGCCTTGTTATTGCATCAAGAAAACTCCGACCGTATTTCCAGGCACATCCCATTATTGTTTACACCGACCAACCGTTACGACAAGTCCTTTCGCGGCCTGAGATGTCTGGTAGGTTGCTCAAGTGGAAGATCGAACTGAGCCAGTTCGATATCACTTACACTCCAAGACGGGCCATACAAGGACAAGTCCTAGCCGATTTCATAGCTGAATTTACCATTCCAGAGGACTTGCCCAAAACCAGTGAATCCCTCGAATACGTCTGGAAGCTTTATACCGACGGTGCATCAAACGACCGGTGTTCGGGCGCTGGTGTTGTACTTGAAACTCCTGAAGGCCGATCCATATGTTATGCTCTGAAGTTCGATTTTCATGTGACTAATAATGAAGCTGAATATGAAGCCCTCTTAGCTGGCTTGAAACTCGCTAGAGATTTGAGAATTATCATAGTGGAAATTTATTGTGACTCACAATTAGTTGTGTGTCAAGTACGGAGAGAGTATCAAGCAAGAGATCGAAGGTTGGCTGCTTACTTAGCTCGAGTTCAAGAAGTACAAAATCAGTTTGATTATTATGCCATTTATTGTATACCTCGAGAACGCAACCAAAAAGCCGATTCATTGGCAAAGCTAGCTAGCACAGGTGAAGCTCAGCAAATGGGACTCGTTCCTGTAGTGAGGTTATCCTCTCCGAGCATTGACCGGGCAGAAATAAACTGGGTATGCAAAACCGTCCTCGAAAAGGATTCATGGATGACTCCACTCAGAAATTACATCGAGCACGGAACCCTGCCAGAGCGCAGGAGTGAAAAGAGACAAGTCCTTCGCCTCACGATTTACCATCCAGAATGGAATCATGTACAGAAGAGGGTACTCAGTCCCTCTACTCCGGTGTATCGCTCACAATGAAGTTAAACGGGTATTGCACAATGTGCACGGGGGAGAATGTAGCGATCACACCGGGGGCAAGCACTTGCCAAGAAAATACTTCGATACAGATATTACTGGCCGACCGTGAATCGCGATGCGTCGGATTATGCAAAGAAATGTGATAGGTGCCAGAAATATGCCCGAATTCCTAGAGCTCCTCCTACCGAGATAACACAAATGGTCAGCCCATGGCCGTTCGCAATGTGGGGCATCGACATCATTGGTGCTCTACCTCTGGCAAAAGGTGGTGCGAAATACGCCATTGTCGCAGTTGATTACTTTACAAAGTAGGCTGAAGCCGAAGCTCTTGCTACCATAACAACAAAGAAAGTAATCAACTTTGTAGTTCACAACATCATCTGTCGATTCGGTCTCCCACACACCATTATTACGGACAATGGAATCCAATTCGACAGTGCTGAATTTAAAGACATCTGCAAACGATTTTACATCCAAAAGAAATTCTCTACGGTTGCGCACCCTTAGACAAATGGATAGGTCGAAGCAGTTAATAAAGTTATAAAATCCATCCTAAAAAAACGACTAGAAAAGGTCGGGGGCAAGTGGGTCGATGAACTTCCTATGGCTTTATGGGCTTACCGAACAACCCACAAGACCGCGACCGGTCACACTCCATTATCTCTCTCTTACGGTTCAGAAGTCGTTATTCTAGTCGAGCTAGAAATACCTTCTCATCGTGTGACATACTATGATCCGAAGACAAATTCTATATTACTTGCTGAATCTCTCGATCTACTAGATGAGAAGCGTGAATAAGCTGATTTGAGGGCAGCTGCACATCGAAGTCGAGTCGCCCGATTATATAACGCCAAGGTCCGTCCGCGAACCTTCGAACTAGGCGATCTCGTCTTGAAAAGGATCTATCTGGTTCCTTCGCATATGAAGCCGACATGGGAAGGACCGTATATTATTGAACGAAGGCTCGGAGATGGCACATTCAAATTATCGACCGTCGACGGTCTTACTCTGCCAAGAGCCTGGAATAGCGAGAGCCTTCGCCGCTATTACACATGACAGGATATCTTTACCCATTTAGATTACTTTCCATTCTGCAATTTGTTTCTGCATTTCGAAATTAGAATTTGTAATAAGGCAACTGACTTTGCCATATTTTCTTATTTCAGTAATAAAATGTAATCTCTTCGAGCCAAAGCTGTGATTTACTTGAAATGCTTCATATGATCATCACTATGCACGGAGAGCTAAGTTCCACCATACGGTGGAATTTATTCAAATAGGGAGTGACTGCGATGCAGCCAATCACTCGCTAAGTGAAACCCAAGCTCGGGGACCAGCCATCATCAAAGTCAAGAAAGTATTGATACACGACAATCCTTCATTCAACTCCGAACTCCAAGAGTGCGAGTCGGAGTATAAACATCAACTCTGGATTCCCAGAGTGCGAAACGGAGTATAAACATCAACTCCGAACTCCCAAAGTGTGAGTCGGAGTATAAACCCCAACTCCGGATTCCCAGAGTGTGAAACGGGGTATAAACACCAACTCCGAACCCCCAGAGTGTGAGTCGGAGTATAAACACCAACTCCGAACCCCCAGAGTGTGAGTCAGAGTATAAACATCAACTCCAGGTTCCCAGAGTGCGAACTGGAGTATAAAAATATGTCTATGAAGAGGGTGGATCCGTCCGCCCAACGACTTCATCCGTATCCGCACCAAGTTTGAGGAGGATGGACCCGTCAATCTAACGACCTCACTTGTTAACTCAGGGTGGATGTGATCCGAACATCCATTATCCTGATACAACTCTGAACTCCCAGAGTGCGAGTCAGAGTATAAAAATTAACTCCGAATTCCCAGAGTGCGAGTCGGAGTATAAACATCAACTCCGAGTTCCCAGAGTGCGAAGCGGAGTATAAACATCAACTCCAGATTCCCAGAGCGCGAATCAGAGTGCGAAACGGAGTATAAACACCAACTTCAAATTCCCAGAGCGAGAATTGGAGTATAACATCAACTCCAAATCCCCAGAGCGCGAATTGGAGTATAAACATCAACTCCAGATTCCCAAAGTGCGAAACGGAGTATAAACATCAACTCCGAACTCCCAGAGTGCGAGTTGTAGTATAAACATCAACACCGGATTCCCAAAGTGCGAAACAGAGTATAACCATCAACTCCGAACTCCCAAAGTGCAAGACGGAGTATAAACATCAACTCGGAATTCCCAGAGCACGAGTCGGAGTATACACATCGACTCCGGATTCCCAGAGTGCGAAACGGAGCGTAAACACCAACTTTAAGATTCCGAAGCATGAATCGAAGTATAAATATCAACTCCAATCTCCCAAAGCGCGAGTCGGAGTACAAATGTCAATTTCGAGTCCCCAGAGCGTGGACGTATGATTTGAACTCAAGCCGGTGTGACCAACCGCCGATAAACAAATGAGAATCAATCGCTGGTTGATGCTCCGCAACTCATCCCCGAGATTGGGGGGCAGAACTTAAGCATCAACCATCGACTGAAGCGATGGGACAGCAAAATTCAACTCGCTCCCCGGTCACAAACCATGTCCACAGTTTCCGAACTTGGCGAACAAAAACAAACTTGATTCAGAAGCTAAAACTTCACAAGTGCACTTCAGATATTGAAACACTTAGGCAAATACACAATGACAGAAAAGAAGCCAAAAAAGAGAAGTTTCATTTCTATTATTTGTAAAAGGAGTTCGTATACAAGTTTGTCCCAAAAAATTCCTACTAGCAGGGGCCGAACCCGCATCTATACACAGCCAACAAAATGCAAGTCAAAATGAACTAGGGAAGCATGCCTAATCTCTCTTCTTCCTTGGCTTCCTTCTCGGTGTAGACCCGCTGGAGCCACCGCTAACCTTCCTCTTCGAGCCTTTGCCTTTTGGTGGCTAGTCTCCAGGTGGGGGCATGATATCAATGTCCTCCTCCGAACTCGAGTGGATAGGAATGCTCCCTGCGGGCGGAGTCGGAGGAATAGGATCAGGTACATAAGGTGGAATGGGCATGCTGGTGATGAAAACAGTGCCACCAGGAGATATCATGCTAAGCGGAGCAGGTCCCGGTGCTGCCATCCCACCTCCAAAACTGCCACCATAAGCCGCTGCTGCCATTTCAGCGTCGATTTGAGCGAACATCTCCTCTTCAGTTACTACTCGAGCCCCGCTGGGGGCATCAGCAGTCGGCATTGAAGAACTTATAGCAGGATCAGTTCCACTCATGACAGATGATAAGTCAGCGAGAGGATCATCGTGACGACGAAAGAGTTCATCCATCAGCTGCTCATCAAACATAATCGTACTCCCCTGCATATCGTCAAGCGGGGCAGCTGTACTCACGGTGATTGCTTCGGTCACGATAGCCTCCTGCGTTTGATATGATTCTTGAGTAGCAGGAGGCATGGCCGGTGCGGTATCAATCACTGGACAAAGAATAAGAGAACTGTTAGAACTTAACTCGATCAAAGATTTCGACTTAAGAAAGATATGTTGAATGTTCAGAATACCTTCCTCAGTTTGACTCGCAGGCGGCAGAGCGGCATCAGTGATTTAAGCTGCAGCCGGAGACATCTACGGATGATCCAGATTGTAAGCAGGAACAGCCTGGGGATCGACCACAGACGAGGATTCGGGCTGGGTTGATGCGGGAACTTCAAGACTTGCTTCATGGTGGTCAACCCCTGAACCCTCTCCCACTTCAAAGTGTTGGGCGCCAAGTCTTTCCCTCTCATGCAAAATCATTGACTCGTGAAGAATCTTCTTTTCATCTTCAGTCAGAATGCGATTCTCAAGTTTAAATTCATCCACAGACTCGCCCTGATGCGCCTCCTTCTCTTCTTTAACCAATCGGCCCCAAGCGTTATAAAGATGCATTGGATAATCATCGAGCTAGGCTAGACCCCTGTGCCTCAGCATGTTAGCGTTGTAAACAACGAGAAGGTCTTCGATGTTAGCCTCTAGCCTGGACTCGGCCGACTTTACTTTCTCCTCAACCTCAGCCTCCACCTTGTGGACTTTAGCCACAGCTGCATCCTGCTCATCCTTAAGTAGAACAGTCTGCTCGCATGCTTCCTGGGCTGCGCTGTTTGCATCATCCCTTTCCTTGGCCATGTCGGCGAATTTGGCCTTGAGTTCGTTGAGCTCCTTGGCCGCCGCATCCCGCTCGGCGGTGACTGTAGTGTTCCGGTGGCCCATCTCCTCCACCAGGGCAACATGTGTCTACCCCAACCTCTTCATTGCCGCCTTCGCTCCGTCAGCTTTTTTGGTGGCCTCAATCTCCGATTTCCGAGAAGACTCGGCCTCAGCAGTGAGCACTTGAATGATCTGGTCCCTTTGAGCGAGGTTGGTCTCCATTTTCTCAAGCGCTTTGGCTCGCTCAAAGGCCACCTTGGAAGCCTTCTCTGCAGCCTTTTCCCACTCTCTGTACTGGGTGTAGATGTCATGAACGTAATCATACATCGTGTTTTCCACGCCAGACGGAATTCCTTTTAAGTGTGGTGGGAAGACATAGCCATCAAAGCAAATATTCGGAAAATCCTTCCTCATCTGAGCCAATTTAAGGGCCCCTTCTCCTGTGGGATCAGCTGGGACCTGCTCTGTAATTATAGAGGCGGTGGTCTCAACTCTCTAAAGATGAGTCTCGGATCTAGAAGTATGAGAAGATGGCCTGTGACGAGGAGGCTCTGGCGGGTGTGAAACAAGAATAGGGGGTGGAGATGGAAGTCTAGGAGGAGGAGAGCGCGATCTAGACCGATGTCTGTATTCTCTATCCCTATCACGCCCGTACCTATCTTGGTTAGAGTACTCGCGATCGCGATCTCTATCCAAGTCCCTCCTGCGGGAATCATAATAAGAAGAAGCCTTTCGGGCCGAGCGGAGATTCCCGAGCATCGATCCTTTCCTAGACATAGTACCTGAAAATGAGAGACGAAGGAAGAGTTAGCGATTTCTCAAGTTGGACAATTTACAGTTATGAATCGTGTAGTGCAGTGAACTGTATGTATGTGCAACCCCCCGACCAACCGGAAATGTCAGCCGCACTTGTAGCAAGCGACCCACTCAGCTCAAGAGCATTGTCAAACTCCTCCATCCCGGTGTCGTGTTGGAATGACACATAATCCGGAATCAGAATATCAGCAAGCCCTTCAAAAGGATGCTCTACTTGCGGGGGAGGAGCCTCTGAAATTCTAATCACCTGAACAGGAAAGGACATAACAACAGATTTTAATCTCTCGGATTTAGAACGCTTGTAAGCAGCAGCCTTGCCTTTCTTCCTTCCTCTTGAATCTTGAACATCGGAAGAAGGCCCAGTTGGGAGCTCGGTATCGGTAGGCGTTCTCTTCGGATCAACTTCTTCGGTTATCGCGACTGCGGGCGCTTTGCGCTTCACCCGTTTCTTCGGGAACACTCTAAGCGTCCCTTCCAGCCATATGCTTTGCCTCCGTTCTATCAACCCGATAGTCCTCAAGTTTCTGTCGGTCAGAACCAAGTCAGTATGCCTCTCTTTGCCTGGATACGCTTGGAGAATCCGAACTAGCTCTTTGAAGTATGCACCGTCAGGTCGAGAGATTGCGGTTGTAAAAGAGGAGAAGTGTATCAGTTTTGAAATCGGTTATTATTACCTCAATAACTCAAGAGAAAGATTGTCGCGCTTACGTCTATCCAGCCATCGCCTAACAAATCCAGGGGGCACCGAACGTAGAACCATTCGGTCTTGAAGTAACTTAGCCTTCCCCAGGAGCCCATTACAATGTGACAATTCTTGACCACTTCCAAGAAGTTGAAAGAAGGGCTGTCTCCACGGCTCTTAACGTTAAATAAATATCTGATCTCGATCGGCTTCGGTGGTCGAAAGAGGATCTCCATAAACAGGATAAAGGTGCTATTCAACAAAGCATACTCGTTGGGGTGCAGCTGGGATGGTGCTATCCCTAGGAATGATAACATCTCCCTTATATATTGGTTGAAGGGAGGAAGTTTCCCCACTGTGCAAGCGTGACGGTTGAAAGCAGTAAACCCCTCCAGTGGAACATGTGGCCTGTCATTTGGCCTAGGCAATAACACGTCGTCAAGCGACAAACCGTGCCTTAAACAAATCCGTCCAAGCATATCCTCGGAGATACCAGACGGTACAGAATCTTGCGGACGACAAATGAACCGGGCACCTAGACGCTCGTCCAGAGCTAGCTCTATAACTTCGGCTTCAATAATCGGTATCTCTATGGTTGGAGGAATAGAACTCGGGAGTTCCTGCTGCTGAGAAATTGAAGGTTCCGTGACTGGCTAGCTTATGAAAAATCATTGTTAAACAGACAATAACGCTCGTGCATCCCCCAGTGAAAAGTGTGTGAGTGTGTTGTGCAGTACGGTACTGTATATCGGTTAAGAAGTTCTACAGAATTGGAAAAAGTATGTAAACGATGCGACTTCGGAATTCGGTCGGAAAGACCGTCATCGCTGACCGTCACAACCGGGCCATCCAGTTATTAGCAATCGGTCCGAGTTAAAGTTTGTCAAAATTTTGTTAGAGTTGCAGTTCCATCGACGAGCTTCGAAGTGAAATCAAATATGCAGTTCAATGGTCAAGTCCAGTTATGCAAGTTTGAAGCTCATCGGAGTCAGTTGTTCAAGTGTGCAAGGAATTACAAATTCTTTAACATTCAAATTCGTATCGGTCCCAAGAGCCTTGTTCACATCGGTAAATCATGTTCATCCATGCGCAAATTTGACTCGGTCCTGAAACTGGAGATTTCATTCACCCATGTGCGAGTCCGACTCGGTCTGAAGAATGCATGCTACGAATCGATCCGGAACGTTCATTTAGCATCCATAAATTAAGTCGTCTTCGTATCGGTCCCGACCGCCAAATTCGAATCGATCGAAAACCCTGGGTTTCGACTCCATCAAACACAACCCCTTCGTATCGATCAACCTGCTCAAGGTACTCATCGATACTAATCGACTCGATGCCACAGCTTAGCCATCGATCAATACGAAGGCCTCTGTCTCATCTCGAAACCCTGACTCCCGATCGATGCGAAAGCGATACGAAATAATCATTTTATCTCCACGTTTCTTCTTCCCCAGACCGATTCCAACAGCAACTTTCTCCACCTTCGACCTCGCACAAGACCTACTTCCCCGAACAACGATCAGGCACGAAGTTCGAATGGAACGACATAAGGATCCGATTCTCATCGTTTTAGGGCTAGTGTTATTCGATTGATTACCTTATGTTCGATAACTAGTTTAAGGGATTGGAGGATTGGAGTCGATTCGAGTCGAGTAGTTTTTTCTTCTTCTAAGTCTTTTGAGCGATACGAAGACAATGCGCCAGAATAGAAAAGTGAAAAGTGAAAAAATGGTTTACAGAGTATTTATATGAACTCGAGCAAAAGTAAAAAACGATTCGCCTCCCCAGTGAGTTCAACTGGCTACGAAGTGTCACCACAAAATCGAGTCGAACAAGTAGTTCGAGTCCATCGGGATGCCCGCTTCGACTCGCCACACTTCGACTCGCTCCACTTCGACTCGCTCAGTTCGCATCCATCAGAAAGCCACACTTGGACTCGCTCCACTTCGACTCGCTCAGTTCGCATCCATCAGGAATGCCTACTTCGACTTGTTCAATTTGAAACCATCATCGAGTCGAACAAGCATTTCGTATCCATCGAGCCCTACGTCCATCTATACGAGATCTTTGTTCGTATCAATAGTTTCTAACTCCTTCCCTAGAGCATCGATATGAACAGTCAGTTCAAATCCATCGAATCACGGCTTCCAGAGGCCAACTCCATCGATACGAATTGCCTATTCGTATCCAGTTACACCAGACCTATCGATTCGAAATGCTCATTTCGCATCCCTAAATTCAATGAAAATCGCCTTCAACGTTTCAACCCTTCACATCGATTCAGGAGAGGATCGTTACAAAGGAACATTCAAAACAACCATCGAGCGTTGTTACAATGAATTTCACGTCGGTTCAAGAGAGGATCGATATGGAATTCAATATAAAATAAACTGACAATGACTCGTGAACGTACAAACGTCAACGAGAGTCAGGTTAACATATATGCATGTATGTCGGATTAATATTCAATATTCCAGATTTACAGGAACCAGAAACTCATTTAATAACGATTACAACAACAAACGGCTAATCACTGGCGTACAACAATCAGTTGCAACAATACAGGGTACAGCAGTTAACAGTCAACAATTTACATTATCAAGAAAATCAGTCGAAGATTACAGCTTTCATCGAAAAGACAATAACTATTCAGAATAAAGATGGCAGCAATTCAAAGCACATCATGTTTCCACAAGACGTACTTTGGGGGGCAAATGTAATCCCGCCTTTTGGCAAGGCCGTGACACCAAGGAATTGACTAGTAAACCAATGACGATCCGTCCCAGAGATCGGTTATACACATGCTCACTATAGATATCGACGAATTTTGTCCGAGTCCGATTCGAGCTCAAATTAATATAACATGACAAGCTAAGCTATGAGAGCCAACGTTCCAAATCTCAAGTCAATCCGAGTTCGTATGCTCAAGTTATGACCGATGCAAAATTGATTAAAAAAAGCCTTCTTCGACTCGCTCAGTTCGCACCCTCAGAAGAGCCCACTTCGACTCGCTCTGCTCAAATCCATCATGGAAGCCTACTTCAACTCGCTCCACATCGACTCGCTCCATTTCGACTCCATCTCAGAGCCTTTGTTCGACTCGCTCCGCATCCTTTAGAAAACAACAGTTCGACTCCATCTAGTTCGACTCCTTCGCAGGACCACTGTTCGACTCCATCTAGTTCGACTCCATCAGAGAGCCACATTTCGACTCGCCCCACTTCGTCAACTTCGCATCCATCCAAAGACTCCTACTTCGTGTCCATCAATGCGAAGCAAGGCACAGCAGTCAATACGAATAAACGCCACGTCACCGAGTCAAACAGAACCGAGTCGAACAAAGAGCAAGTCGAAACAAGAGCGAGTCGAACGAAATAGCCAACCGAGAATCCCAATTCGTATCGATCATATCTCCTAATCTACAAGTCCAAATGCTATGAAATTTTCACAGAATACTACGTGCACGCTAAAGAATGTCCATGCCAAATTTCGACTCCATTAGATGAAATCTTGATCGATACGAAATCTGTTCGTATCGATCACGGATCGGACCGAAACTTCACGGGCTTGGGCGCACGGGTCTGGTCACGTGCCAGAGAGGGGCTCCCGAAATCTGAACGAGATACCAGCCTCCTACACCTATAAATAGACCCCCAAAGCCAACATGGAAGGGGTTCTTCTTCTTCTTCGAGATCTCCAACGCCCAGACTCTGCCAGATCCAGATCTAGACTCCATTACTGCTGCTACCAGCGGATATCACTACTGCAAATCATAATTCTCTGCTGTAATTCATTGAATCCACTTGTAATCTTCAAAGAAAGATCAATAAAGCAAACTACTTCATAGTGGACGTAGGCAATACGCCGAACCACTCTAAATTCTTGTGTCTCCTTGCATTTTAATTATTTTCATATATGAGATTTGGAGTTTTTGTTAGATAATCCATCTTTTTCCATTTAATTTCTTCACTTTATCTCTTCAAAAACTTCCGAAGAGTGTTGTGCCTAATTTTGGTACAAACAATTTCACTTCCGTTTTGCTTATATTACGCATATTCTTTTCATGGACTGTTTTTATCACATTTATAATTCACTATTTTTTTAGGAATTTTTGTATTTTAATGCATTAGAATTACATTTCTCCTAAATGGAATGGTTAATACTGTAAATTTCTATATTTTATCCAAAAACAAAATTTGTGTTACATTTGGAATTACAAGGAATTTTCTTTTCATAGTTATTGAAATAGATAGTACAAATAGGGTAAATATCCTTATTTTATACATCTCTTTCTTTTTAGGTTTATTCCTTGTTATTTCAACCATTACATTTTTATTTATAAATATGAAACTCGATAATGCATAGAAATTCACGTTGCAACACACTACCATTTGTAGAAAAAATTATAGGCATTACTAATTATTAGTTAATTTCTTTTAAATTAATTATCGTTAAATTTATGGGGTGTTACATTCTCCCCCCTTAAAAGAATTCCGTCTCTAAAATTCCTTAAGAATTGAACAACGTAACACAACGTACAACCATTCTAAAGTAACCAATCAATTGGCGTGCGACCAATTTTGCAACTTATCGTGTACAAGTGCACGGTGTATCACAATACATATAATATGTATGTAGAATGATTCTAATTGGGGCCTCCTATATGAATGCACTTCTTTAAAACAGTTTTGAAAATATGGTGCAAACAACATAATATACTGGTAGTTCTATGTGTATGCAAATTTGAAAACCAAAAACTTATTTTTACATCCAAATTTTCCCCCACTTCTACGAATAGAAGCATAACTCAATCAATTTTGCATCCAATACCTACCATCCAAAATCCTAACACTCCGTTGCTAACATCCAAATTTAGAAAATTTCAAATTCCAATTTTCTTTATGTCGGGAAATGGATTTAGATGAAAAATTCCATATTTCCATCCTTTTTCTCTTTGATACTATACTTCCCCGTATACTCATTATACTTTGGAACCTTCTCTTGCTCCCATTCCTTTTCAAGTACAGTTTGCTGAGTTAATTTTCAACTTAGAAGTTTCTAAAATACGGTTTGTTTCAAAAATCAACCTTTTGTTCGCCTATCGACAAGGTATATACAAAAGGATTCCATAGCTAAAACAGCTTCCTCGCCGCTTACTGTATTTTATTTTATTACCACTTCTACTGCACAGTAAAATATATACTAGCAAACATGTTAACTATTCCTCTATGTCAAGTATGTGACATTCTAAAAATTAGAAAATTTCTTCCTTTCTACACAAAAATAATTTTATATTACTTTTTAAAATATCAGTAAAAATTTTAGATTTTAAAATTTCTTTCTTCACAAAATTTCAAATACTTTTCACAAACATATATATATAAATGTACATATACATGCATACATACATATCTATAATATCAAAGACAAGTTTCTCATACTCTTCTCTCCAAGCTCCTCAAACAATTTGAAGTGGAATAGTCCCCTTATGAGAATTTTTCCCCTTTTTCCTTTCTTTTTCCTGTATAATTAACAGTCCATAATATCGACTACCCCCATATGGAAAGCCTTTCCGCATTATCATTATCAACTACTCGCTTCGAAACTCTCCTTTTCGCCAAAACTGAACTTGAAAATAGAATTCTACGTTTCACCCTTCTTCGTCTCACTCATTAAAATTCACAATATTCATCAAAATAATGGTTCTACTATTCTATATACTTATCATTTTCTCCCCGTCTGATTTTGAAATTTCGATCTAGATTAGAGACATTTGAAGCATTCCAGGAAAGAAGCAACAACGGTACCTTGGATAAAAGCACTTGCCTCTGCCTCAATGGCGGCTCGATCCTTCCAAATATTAGATGCAAATCCCCAACTTCTTAATTCAAAGGTTCTGCTTTTTGTAAATCGTATGTTCCATCTTTTACCTCAGATTTCCCTTTTTTTTTTGGAAAAGTGTAGTAATTCTTTCAATACCCAATTTATATTTGATGTGAAATGTTAGAAAACAACAATCTCTTTTGTTAATGTACAGAGGTCCTTTTCAAGATGATTGAAAACTTATTATTCTGAAGTATTAATTCTTTTTGTTAACTCTAGACTTTGAATAAAAGTCCTTCTCATTTTGAACCGACTATAGCATAAGCTATAATATTACTTCTTCCCAATTTGCAACATTTGTAGCTATTTGTATGCATTCACTAAATGGTTAACTCCAAATGTAACTATGTTCTAATATATTGCTTTCGTCTTTTACTCATAGACCGTGTGGCAATTTCCCACCTTTAAAGGTCACCTAACTATGTGATTAAGAGGGATAAACCTATTTTTCAAAAGTCAATTGAGTGTCCCGGTCATTATATCCGTTCTTTGTATATTTTAAGTTACATTCAATTTTCATCTACGTTTGTGTGTAACTATAGTTTAGGGTGAGTTAGTTAGTTGGCTGCTACATTGGTTAAGTTTAATAAGTTTGACTTCTACTTTAACTTTCGGTTCAGTAAGTTTATATTATTGTAATTCAAAATGTTTAATTTTCATGAATTGTTCATTACTCACCTAATTCAACATGAATTTGATGATCAAACGATTGTAGAGCAAGGTGCAAAATATATCAGGCTTGACTTGACTTTGATAATGTTTTTTTTTTAACTCAACCCCGAAGGAAAGAGCCCCTACCTAGTGAGTCCGCCAATCCTATGAGAGATTTAAGCCAGTCCCAACACAGAGGTTTGATGTTCTCAACCATGTTTATCGGTTTTTTGGAAACCCACCTCCGCGCCTTGAGGGGAGTAGGACAGACGGGTATCGAACTCGCGACCTCGTTAATAGGAGGCAAGTGTCTCAACCACTGCGCCACTACTTGCGGACTTGATAATGTTTTATTCCTTCGCACCAATCTCATGTTTTCTCAAATAATAACAAAATCACAATGTAGTATAGGAAAAGTTTGCCAGTAAGGAAGGGTCGTATGATTCATGGTTACTTTACTTTAATATTGAACATTTTGATGACCATGATTTTTGGGTTAGAAAACCACCCCAGTATATAAGATAACAAATTAATTTTCACTACAATTTGAATGTAGTTTAATACATGAATATTTCTTAAAAATGATACACGAACAGGGATTGTGTTATAAAAACTAATTTACTTATCTATATCTACTATAATCCTTAGCGGTCTACATAACACTTTGAGTAATTTAGATATTGGTCATTCTAATTAAGTTCAAGACAAAATTAAGTTACTACATCATAGTAATATGTATGTTTCCATTTCTTAATTTGGGTATGTTTAACTATAAACTTAAAAAGGGATGATATAGTTTGCTAGAACAATTGCTTTTATTTTAGGCCATCTCATGATCTTCATATGTAGTAAAAGGTTTTTTCTTAAGTGCAACTTTGGGTAATTAACCAAAGATTTATTTCCTTCGTTTTTATTCGATTTTGCAAATTTGTTGGCATCTCTATGCTTTGCACAAATAAATTTAAATGGTTTGGATTTCAATGTTATTTATTACTTATTTTTTTATTGTAGTTGAAATACAGTAATTTTAATTATTGTTTTCTTTTTTATTTTTCTTTTTATTATTTGTGTATTGTTGGCTAGTGTTGACAACTTTAGCCATAAGAACGTATAAAATTACAGGCCTAAATTATGAAGTGACAATTACTAGCACAATTTTGATAACAATTATATAAACTAACCGATAAGGTACATCAATATAAAGTGATATATATTATAGTTTACTTGAATTAAAAAAATTCAACTGCGTTTTCATGTTCTTTCTACACGATATTATTTTTGTAATTATGTGGAGTTTCTACCACCTATTCAATGGTTCCACCTTTTTGCACAAAATATTGGTTGCTCATTTAGTATTTTGTATTATCCAAGCATCATTAAGACAAGCTCCATTTAGTACGTTCAGTTAGTTCAATACGAGATCAATATTTATCTTGCTTCACATTTAATCTCATCCCAAATATTAAATTATTAGATTAGGATTTCCTAGTTCGTTTTACATTTCAATCCCTTAGCCATTTTATATGTTTAATATTATTTGTATTTCATTCCCTCGCCCCACTTTACTTAAAAAATCTTCATATATGAAAACGACCCTACTCTACTAATGGCGAGGAACTTCAATCGTTGTCGGTTTCCTTCGTTAATCCCACGTCGTCATTTGTTGTGCTTCCATTTCCAACCCTTATATGTGGTCGAGCACTCCAACTCAATAATCGATTTTTTTCACCTTCTTCGTGGACCTTGCTTTATATCGATTTTAACGAACGTTGCTTATTTTTTGGCTTGGTTTTTTTTCAAGTTAAGCGATGCAAGGTTTTCTCCCGCCTTCTCCACACTTTACCACGTGCTCGGTTAATATCTAAGTCATGTTTATTTAACCTCGGCTTATTTGCTTTTTTTATAAAGTTTCTTTGATATGCGTTCATGTTATGTGGATTCAATACAACTACCAAAACTTTCGCTAAATTCCAAAGAATTAGGATACTTTACAAATTATTTGCAGTAAACTCCATAAACTGAATATTTTTAGCTATACATTTTATTTCATTAATCTGGTTCTTATGATCTTCAAGAATGCACTACTTAAATGGCTAGACATCTATAATAATAAAAATACTATTAAAATCATAATAATATATAGGAGTTTGTTTTTGTTTCAATGTGTTTCTTTTTGTTCGTTAGCTTTTCTAGGTTTCAAGTAATGGTGATTCCACAATATTTAATTCCTAATTTATGGAATGATATATTGACTTCCCATTTAATTTTGTGTTATAACTTAGACTGTCTTTTTTTGTTTGTTATTCCATTACAGTTTAGATTCGTAATAATATTGATAAATAACTAAAGGAGTTATATCTAGGATTTTATGCAGCTTGCTGCCATAGTTAAATATAGTTAGAAGAGTTTATTACGACAGATGTGCATATTACCTTCACAAATAAACATTCACAACATATATAATGTAATGTATGTGTGTGCATAAATATATTCAAGGCAAAATTCCTTTGATTTTGGTTAACTATTCTTTAGATCATACTTCTTGAATCATCAATTGATTTGGTTTTTAAAAATAGCCAATTACTTGGATTTTATTTCCATTGTATAAGTTAATTTTCATCGCAGCATATGAGGTTGAATTTTGGATTGTCATTAAGTTGCACTATTCCTTGAAGACATTGTAGAAATACCTCTTCGATCATTACCTCCCTTTTATTTTTTTGTTGAGTTCAATTTCACAAGCTATATTTATATTTGTAACCGCCTTTTGTGGCGTTTAAGTTTTGTAGTGTGTCTACTTTTTTGCAGTATCTAAACTTATAGCTTTAATGCAGTTTAAATATCTATTTGTGCCTATTATTTGGAATTTCCAATTTTAATATCATTACTACTTATGTGATTTGTGCTTTGTTGATTAATATATGTATAGTAGGTGTTTAGGTCCTGATCAATTATTCCATCTTCAGAAACTTAATTTATATAATTTTATTAACTCCTCTATTATTTTGGATTGATTTTGTAAATTAAGCATGATTAAAATTTGGTCATAGAACTTGAATTTCTTTCCATTCTTTCTTTATGTAAAATACTAGTTTACATAATCTATTTCCCTGTCTTCTAAAATTTTGTTGTTCAAGGTAATTTTGAGACATAATTTGAGTCAACAACTTCTAAATTTTTGTTGTTTAGGATACAATTTTTATGCATACCGAGAAACATGAATAGGAAAATCTACCTAATATGTTGGTTTTATTAAAACTATGACATTTAGTAAAGATTTTATTTTGGCTGTAGACTAAATGAACTTCTAAGTTGAGCAACACAAACTGATGATGATAGTTCATTAAAAATCTAGTTCTTATAGGTAGGAAAAAGTATGAAAAATGTGTGTCAAATTTTCGGTACTAACAAATTTATCCTAGCCAAATATAAATCAACTAAACATATTTTAAATTATCTTTGCTGTGATTAGCACATATTTCGTGCATGAGAATATGTTATTTTTTGTAATTTATTGACAACCTCTTCAATTATTGTTCTCATATTGGATTATTCTAAATACATATAAATTCACGTAATGCCATGCACGTAATAAAATACAGTCTATATGCATTGTCGATTTACATGTATAATTAATGTATATTTATGGAGAAGGTTTTCTAATTTCATTTTATATACCGTCTAAACCCTATTTTGTTATAGGTGAATAAATAAAGCAGACAATACATTTCTTATACGAATCAATAATGTTTTTTAAGTGAATTTTTTTGTAGGTCTTTGTTTTCCTTTATTATAGTTCCTTTGTTTGTACATTCACTTCACCAACATGGTGGAATAATCTTACCAGATCAAAGTAATAGATCCCTTCCATAGTGTGCATATTTTGATATGGTGGTTATGAAGTTAGATGAGACAAAAACAACATAAAAAGAAGGTATGGCATCTATAATCTTCGTTATTCTACTGATGAATCAACTGAATGAGTACATTATATAATTCAAATGAAGAAAGAATCTAAAATAAAAATTCTAAATGATCGTAGTTCATTGATAATATTTGACTAATTTTAGTTCTTAGCAAGAAAATAGGTGACACAGAATTTTAGTATAGCTAAAATTAGTCCCACTATTTTAGCATCTTCACCGAATTACTGGTAATGGCTTTTATCAAGGAACGCCCATCAACTCCCCAGAATTAAAAGATGATGGAAGAATAGTCCCTCCTACAAAAGTTATGAAAGTTAGGTCCCTATTTTTAGTTTTTGCCTAATTTATGTCACTTTTACCCCTGATTTCTATGCTGGGCCAATTTTCTGGAAGGGGACAGTTTGGTAAAAATTAACAAAACAGGAACCTAATTTACATGGATTGGTGGGGAAGGACTTTTCGTGCATGAGCTTTAAGAATAGGGACCTTTGGTCCAAAACCCCTTTAAATTAACCACCAATAAAATATATTTGACTGGTCCTTGATTTCTATATTTGACTGGTCCTTGAATTGCTGGCAATGACTTTTATGATCGGATATATATTAGGTTCCACCACTTGCAAATCCAGGAATAGTCATGATTCCTTCTTTAATTGGTAACCGTTAACTCCCATATTTGTTAGTTTTAACATACTTTATATGACTGATTTTTTTTGAATTGATTATTTAATGCTATAGTTGCCTTTGTCGTCATTAGCATAAATGGAAATCTGATAAGTATTTGGATTTTTACTGTGATTAGTACTAATTAACTCCCTTATTTTTTTTGTGGATTTTGTTTAGTATAATAAATTTTATGAGAACTCAAACTCCATAAAACCAACAAAAGGTATAAACAGATGACACACTTCTCTCTAATATGATTAACTTGCATCGATGGATAATAATAATCAACTGAAGGAATTTAAAGTAAACTAAGTTCTTTTTGTTCATAAGGGTAGTTGGATCAATTGCAAACAAAGGGTCACCCCTACACAAAGCATGAAATACTTTGAGGTAATTATACACACATACACTTGCTTACAGGTGTATGCATACACATGACTTTTTAATTTACTTACATAGATTTAAAATGTTTAGAATGTTAATAAAAAGTTCTTTTTATTACTATTGATATTTTACATATACATGATTTGAAAAAAGTTAAAATTTTGTAGATATTATTTTCATCAATTAGATCATGGATATAAAATTCTTCAGAATTTGCATCTTTATCCCAAACTATGATTCCATATGAAAGGATAAAGTAAAATTATAATAATAAGTAATTTACTCTTTGTTAACAATTGTTAAAATGGTGTTGATGCCAAAAATAATGCAACTGTATATAGAAACATTCGAGTTGTGTATGTATGGAAAACACTAACATTGAAGAAGAAATTGATTTACAAATACCAAAGAAGCTATAATTTTGATTTCCTATGGAAACATATGCTACATATGAATTTGTAATAGAGATTTTATAAAATGTCACATGTAATAAGAAATAAAGTATAATATGCATACCTTAAAATCATAATTATCATGAATAATTATGGTATAGGCTAGACTATTTAGAATGCATGCATATGGAAATCTGATGTATCTTATTTATTAAGATTAGCTTTAACCAATGCATATTTAATAAATTTAGGGACATAGTCCATAAGAATGGAAACTCTACTATTACAATTTACCTCTACGCCATATCTTCAAAGTAAAGTGACAAATGGGCCACACTTCTATTTACTTGGAAAGATGTTAAAGCAGTTTTCTTATGCTCATGTAGCATAATGCTTATGTATTTAACTATCTTCTATTAGCTCAAATGCACAGAACAAATGGGTCCTCTGTTCAATTGCTTTTTACAAACCGTGTTTCTATTAGAATTTTTATGTAGATTATATAAAAGCTTTTTTGTTCTCCCTTATATAGCCTTTGTTTGTACCAAAATTGGGTACAACACTCTTCGGAAAGGTTTGAAGAGATAAAAATGAAGAAATTAAATGAAAAAAGAGGATTATCTAACAAACACTTCAAATACAAATAAGAAAGTACGCAGAAACACAGAAATTTAGAGTGGTTCGGCATGTTGCCTACGTCCACTATGAAATTGATGATTTTATTGATGTTTTCTTGCTGATTATAACTGATTACAGCGATAAACTCGAGTACAATGGCAGCCTTGTAGTGCAAAAATATTTTCGGCAGAGTCTAGACGTCAAAGAGCCAAAATATCCTTTTTCTGGAGGTTCTGGGATGCTATTTATAGGCGTAGGATGCAAATATCTCACTTAGATCTCGGGAGACCTCTTCTGGCACGTGGGTGGGCCCACGCGATCGATCCCAGGCGATTTCGACTCGATCTGTGATCGATACGAACGAATTTTTTATCGATCAAGATTTGATCCAATCGAGTCAAAACTTGGCATGAACATTCCTTAGGTCGTGCGTAAGCTCCTGTGAAAATTTCATAGCATTTGGACTTGTGGATTGCGAGTTATGATCGATGCAAATTTGGGCTTTTCGACCATCGTTCTTTTCAGATCGATGCCCTTCGTATCGATATGTTCGAATCGATCCAGGCACGTGCCTGCAAGTTGACGTGGTGCTCACTCTTCGGATCGATCCACTTTTCATGCCGAGGTGATAGAGTCTTCCCAACGTTTGCGTCTCGTTCGTATCGATTTGACTTGTTCGTGCTCGAATCGATTGAAGCTATCCTGTTCGTATCGAGTGTCGTGGCTCTGTTCGTATTGATCTGAGTCGTACTGTTCGTATCGATTGTGTGGTCTTGTTCGTATCGATCGAAGTTGTTCCAACTTGATGGAAACGAACAACTAATAATGTGATGGATACGAACAGACGGATGCGTGCGGGTTGATGGATACGAACAACCGATAATTTGATGGATACGAACAAGGCTTTCTTTGATGGATACGAATGAAACAGCTGCCGATCGATACGAAGCAGGGTCGTTTGCTGATGGAGTCGAATAGATCGATACGAATAAAGCTTCTTCCTTTGATGGATACAAAGTAGTGTATTTCGATGGATACGAATAGACACCTGTCGATGGACTCGAGCATGCCGAACTCTTGATGGATACGAACAGATGGTTGCGAAGTGATGGACGTGGTTGTGTTGATTTCCTTGATTTGTATCGATCATATCTTGAGCATACGAACTAGGATTGACTTGAAATTTGGAACGTTGGCTTTCATAGCTTCGCTTGTCATGTCATATCAGTTGTAGCCTGATCCGGACTCGGACAAAATTCATCGATATCCATAGTGAGCCTGCGTATAACCGATCTTTGGGACGGACTGTCCATGGTTTCCAATTAAGCTCTTGGTATCACGGCCTTGCCAAAAGGCGGGATAACATTTGCCCCCCAAAGTACGTCTTTGAAAACACGACATGCTTTGAAAAGCTACAATCTTCATTCTGAATAGTTCCATTTGACCTGTTAAACAGTTATCGTCTTCTCGTCAGAAGTTGTAATCTTTGATTGATCCATAGAGACATAAATTATGAACCGTAGGCTGCCAACTGTTGTACTGTGGGCTGTTGTAATCGAGCGATGTATGATAGCGATTATTTGTTTGTTGTTGTAACCGTCATCAAGCGAATATCCAATTCGTTTACAAGCCGTTGTCAGTTTTCTTGTACCGAATTCCATATCGATCATCTCCTGAATCGATGTGAAATTCGAGTTGTAATAACGCTTGATGGTTGTGAATTCCCTGCAAATTTCTAAATGATGGATACGAAGTTGTAGTTTGTATCGATCGAATGGTGAGGAGTACGAACAGGGCAATCGGTCCTCCGTGCATTGTTCGTAACGATGGATAAGAGCCTTCATGGGTTGCATGTTGATGGATACGAACAGTGCAGTTTGTATCAACGCGCCTTGAATGGAGTTGACAACAGTGGATACCAATAAGTGCTTCGTATCGATGGAATCCAATGTTCCAAAAAAGTCTTCGTTGCACATTTCAAATCGATGAAGTTCGAGCTGTTGGATACGAATAGCCAATTCGCATCGATACGAGATGAAACCGGTTGGAATCGGTCGCGATGACTGGGAGACGAATCATTTTTCTTCTTTCCTTGGATCAATATAAATATCGTTTTGTACTTAGAGAAATTTCACTTGCTCTTTATTCCTTCTGCACTGCTTCGCATCGATAAAGAACTCGGGAAAGAAATAACTATCTTCGTCCCCAAATTGAATAGCCCTTCATTCCTTCGAACTGACTATTTAAATTAGGTAGCTAACCTATCAATCCCACTTTAAAACTATGAGACTCGAGTTTCGACACCACTCCATTCATGTTTATAGTCGATTCCAGTGATACCAATGTTGGATTTAGGCCAGAACTTGGTTGAGGAAGGTCGCGATGGCGTTCATGTTGATTGGGGAAGATGAAGTATGTGGGGATACGAAAGGAAACCTTCATATCGATCGATGGCGAAAGGAGGAATCGTGTCGATCTGGGCATGATGAAGTTTCGTATCGAACAAAGGAAAGGCTTCGTATCGGTTGGTGATAGATTTTTTGCATCGATCAACTAGTGGCGGCATTCGTATCGATGAATACCCAACGGCATTCGTATCGATATCCCTTGATCGATATGAATTTTGGAACTAGAGAGCGGTAATTCGATCGATACGAAGTTATAATCCACCGACCGATATGAAGATGCTCTTTAAGCGATTTAGTATCGATACGAACTACTACTCTTATATCGATACGAACATAAGGATAATGCATCAACGAAATATTGGGTGATCGATACGAAGAGACGTACTCTGATCGATACGAATTGCTATTTTCATGACCGATACGAATTGAACCTTTGTTGACCGATCCACATCTTGACCTCGATGGATACGAAAGTTTTGAAAAAATGAACACCTAACTCCGGCAAGCTTCAGTTTGGCATAATTGGACTTGATCGTTGAACAACATATTTGACTATCCTTCGAAGCTCGTTGATGGAACTGTGACTTAACAAACTTTTAACGAACTTTAACTTGGATCGGTCTCTAACATCTGGATGGCATGGTTGTGACGGTCAGTGATGACGGTCACTCCAGTTGAATTTCGAAGTCTTGTCGTTTGCATGTTTTCCATACTCTGTAGAATTTCTTAAGTAACATGTAGCACTGCACTTCACAACACATTCACGCTCTTCACACTGGGTAACACTTGGGTTTTTATTGTCCAATGATGGTTTCTAATAAGTTGATTAGCTATGGAATCCACAAGTTCACAACAGCAAGAGCTTCAGGATTCATCTCCTTTTGTCCTAGAGATTCCGGCCATCGCGGCCGAAGCTATAGACCCAGCTCCGGACGAGCTGCATGGGGCCAGGTTTATCATGAATCCACAGGATTATGTGCCGTCTAACATGTCCGAAGACATGTTGGGTCGTATATGCCTAAGGCACGGTTTGTCATTGGACGATGTTCTATTGCCGGGACCAAACGATAGACCACATGCTCCCAGAGGGGTTTACTGCCTTCAATCGCCATGCGTGCACAGCAGGAACACTCTCTCCATTCAACCAATACATTAGGGAAGTGTTGTGATCTTTCCTCGAAATCGCTCCATCACAACTACACCCCAACGGATACGCTACGCTGAACAGTTTATTTATTGTATTCATGGAGCATCTCTTTTGGCCACCGGCTCCAACAGAGATTAGATATCTTTTTAACTTCAAGAGTAGGGGAGATAGTCCATCTTTTACATTCCTGGAGACGGTCAGGAATTTTCAAGTAGTAACCGGATCCTGGACAAGGCTGAGTTACTTTAAAACAGAATGGTTCTACGTCCGATGCCCCCCAGGGTTTGCTAGCCGATGGTTAGTCAGACGTAAGTGTTGTTGTCTTTTCCAAGAGTTGTCAAGATAATAGCAGTTGGTGTAAAACTAACATCTTCTTTTCTTTACAGCCACAATTTCACGACCTGAAGGGGGGGTACTTCAAAAAAATAGTAAGGGTCCTTTAAGAAATCCCAAGTGAAATGAGGGACATCGATTCGGTTCTAACCGACAGAAATCTGAGAATCGTCGGTCTGATTGAGCGGAATCAAAGCATAAGGCTTGAAGGGACACTGAGGGCAGCCCCAAAGAAGAAGTTGAAACACAAAACACCTGGGGTCGTAATAACTAAAGGAGATGACGAAGAGAGAACGCCCACGGATGATGAACTTGTTGCTGAGTTTTCGGCCGGATTTCAAGCGACAGAAGGAAGAAGAAAAGGCAAGGCCGCTGCTTACAAACGTCCTAAGTCTTCAAGGTGGAAATCAGTTGTGGTTTCTTTGCCTGCCCCCGGTATTAGAATCTCAGAGGCTCCTCCCTCGCCAACAGAGAGTCCTTTTGAAGGGCTTGCCGATATTCCGATTCCAGACTATGTGTTATTTCAACATGACACCGGGTTGGAGGAGCTTGATAGTGCTCTTGATTTAAGCGAGTCGCTTGCTATAAGTGCGGCCGACATTTCCAGTTGGTCGGGGGGTTGCACATACATACACACTTCACGGCACTACACGATTTCCAATCACAAGTTGTTCAATTCAAGAAATCACTAACTCTGATTCTCTTTCTTTTTTACAGATACGATGTCCAGACGAGGGTCGATGTTAGGGAGTCTTCGCTCTGTTCGCCGACCTTCTTCATATTATGAGTCATGTAGGATAGAGGAAGATAGAGACCGCGATCGCAGGTACTCTAGCCAGGAACGTCATGAGAGAGAAGGGATAGGGACTACAAACATCGATCTTGATCCCTCTCTCCTCCTCCTAGAATCCCTACACAACCTTCGGGCCAAGGCAGACAGCCAATAGAGCCCCTCGTCACAAACCATCTTCGCATTCTTCTTGGCCCGAGTCGCAACGCCATAGAACTGAGGTTGAGCCTCCCGTCGTTGTTGAGCAAGCTATCACTGAGCCCACTGGGGAAGGGGCTATTAAAATTGCTCAGCTAAAGAAAGACTTCCAAAATATATGCTTCGACGGCTACATTTTCCCCCTCACTTAAAGAGAATTCCATCGGAGGCGGAGAACACAATGCATGATTATATTCATGACATTTATTCCCAATACAAAGAGTGGGCGAAGGCTGCAGAGAAAGCGTCGAAGGTGGCCTTCGAGCGGGCTAAAATAATCAAGAAGTTAGAATCTGATCTTGCTCAGAAGGACCGCATCGTCCAAGTGCTTAATGATGAAGCCGAGTCCTCTCGGAAATTAGAGATAGAGGCCACCAAAAAGCCCGATGAGGCGAACTTGGCCATGGAGAGGATGAAGCAGACACACTTTGCCTTGGTGGAGCAGATGGGCCACCGAAACACTACTCTCACAGCTGAACGGGATGCCGCTGTGAAAGAACATAACAAGCTCAAAGCCAAGTTTTCTGAAATCATCAAGGAAAAAGATGATGCAAACAAAGCAGCCCAAGAAGCTTGTGAATAGGCCGTAGTGCTCTGGGGCGAGCGGGATGCGGCAACGACCAAGGTCCGGATGGTGGAGACTGAGGTCGAGGAGAAAGTTAAGTCGGCTGAGTCCAGGCTAGAGACAGATATAGAAGATCTTTTGATAACATACAACACCAACGTACTGAGGCACGGAAGCCTAGCCTGGCTCGACAACTACCCGATGCATTTATACAACGCTTGGGGCTGATTGGTTGAGGAGGAGAAGGCGGTGCATCTGGATGGATCAATCGACGAGTTTGAGCTTGAGAATCGTGTGCTAAATGAAGATGAACGAAAGATTCTCCATGAGTCGATGATTTTGCACGAAAAGGAGAGGCTCAACACCCAACACTTGGAGGCCGGAGAAGGTTCAGGTGTTGAGCACCATGTGCAAGTGCTGAAGTTCCTGCGCCAACCCAGCCTGAATCTACACTTGCGGTTGATCCCTAGCCCATTCCTGCTTATAATCCGAATCAACCGCAGTTATCTCCGGCCAGAGAACAAGCTTCTGAAGCCGTTCAGTCATCAACGAGCCAAATTGAGGAAGGTACTCTGAACATTCCGCATGCTTGCTCAAAATTAGGAGATTGATTTGAAACGTTTACTAACAGTCTTCCTTTTTTCTCTATCCAGTGACTGGAGTTACACCGATTGTGCCTCCTACAACTCAAGAATCACATCAAGCGCAAGAGGCCATCATTATTGAAGCGACCACCATTACAACAACTGCGCCGATTGATGGAACGCAAGGAAGCACGCTTATCTTTGATGAACAGATGATGGAGGAACTCCTCGGTCATCACAACGACCACTTTGCAGACCTACCATTTATTATGGGTGGAAGTGTACCTGCTACCAGCTCTTCAATGCCAACCGCTGATGCTCCCAGCGAGGCCCAAGCAATTTGTGAAGAAGAAATATTGGCCAAAAGCGACGCTGAAATGTAGGCAGCGGCTCGTGGTGGTAGTTTTGGAGGTGGGATGGCGGCACCTGGTCCAGCTCCGCTAAGGATGATATCACCTGGTGGTACAGTTATTGATACCAGTGTGCCTATCTTGCCTCCTATAGTCGATCCAGTTCATCCGACTCGACCTTCAAGGAGCATTCCCGTACACTTGAGCTCGGATGAGGAAGTCGATATCATGCCCCCTACTGGAGATCAGCCGCCGAAAGGCAAAGGCTCGAAAAGAAAAATAAGTGGCAGCTCCAGTGGGGCCACACCGAAGGGAAAGCCGAAAAAGAAGAGAGAGTAGACGTGCTTCTTTGGTTTATTCTTAGTAGATAGATAGGAATTTATCTTCGTTTTTCTTTGGTAGGCTGTGTATAGATGCGGGTTCGGCCCCCGCTAGTAGGAATTTTTTTGGGCCAACTTGTACATAATTTCTTTTCGCAAATAGCTGAAATGAAACTTTAGTTTACTTTGAACTCGATGTGTGTTTATTTGCTTAAGTGTTCCAGCATTTGAATTCCTTGTTCAGTACACTTGTGAAGTTTCAACTTTTGAATCTCGTTTGAGTTCATCCATCAAGTCCTAAAATCACGACCACAAGTCATGATTGGACATTAAGTTGAACTCCGATGTTGTACTGCTTCAGTCAGTGATTGACACTTAAGTTTTGCCCCCAAGTTCCAGGGATGAACTGAAAAGATTGGATAGCGGTCGTATCTCGCCTTTAATGCATCATGCTTAATATCGTTGAGTTGATGCTGAAACAAGGAGAATTCGAGTGGTCGAATCACACTCACTCCTTTATCGATGATTGTATCTTGCACTTGTGCATCGACAGTTGGTCATGCCTGCTCGAGTTTCAAGGATGTGTCCATGCTCCGGGGATTTAAGTTATTTTCACGGGCGCTCAGCCACGCTTTCTTGACACTTGTCATTTCGTCCGCACTCTGGGGAATTAAATAAATTCGCGGGCGCTCAGTCACACCCGACTTGAGTTCACACTCCGGTCCGCGCTCTGGGGACTTGGAGTCGATTAACATTTTAAAATCCAGTCCACACTCTGGGGACTTGGAGTTGGTTGACGTTTACTCTCCGGTTCGCACTTTGGGAATCCGGATCATTTTGATGTTTATACTCCGGCTCGCACTCTGGGAATCCGGAGTTAGGTGATGTTTATACTCCAGTTCGCACTCCGGGAACTTAGAGTTAGTTGATGTTTATACTCCGGTTTGCACTCTGAGAATCCGGAGTTGGTAAACAGACGGTCAATCACATCTATTGCGAGTTTTAGAATTTCGTTCGCACTCTGGGAACGAAAGGTGTATCGGGATCGTGGATGGTCGGATCGCATCCACCCTGAGTTAACAAGTGAGGTCGTTAGATGGACGGGTCCATCCTCCTCAAAATAGGTTCGAATACGGGCGAAGTCGTTAGGTGGACGGATCCACCCTCTTCGAAACCGTATTTGTAAGTTTATACTCCAGTTCGCACTCTGGGAATTTGGAGTTAGGTGAAGGATTGTCGTGTATCAATCCTTTTTTGACTTTAGTGTGATGGCTTGTCCCCGAGCTCGGGTTTCACTTAGTGAGTGACCGGTCATATCACAGTCACTCCCTATTTGAATAAATTCCACCGTATGATTGAACTAAGCTCTCCGTGCATAGTGATGGTCATATGAAACATTACAAGTAAGTCACAGCTCTGGTCCGAAGAGATTGCACTTTATTGCTGAAATAAGAAAATATGGCAAAATTAGTTGCCTTATTACAAATTCTAATTTCGAAATGCAGAAACAAATTGCAAATGAGAAATATACTGAATAAATAAACAGAGCATGTTATGTGTAGTAGCGACGAAGACTCTTGCTGTTCCAGGCTCTCGGAAGAGTGAGACCGTCAACGATCGATAATTTGAATGTGTCATCTCCGAGCTTTCGTTCAATAACATATGGTCCTTCCCAAGTCGGCTTCATATGCGAAGGGACTGGGTAAATTCTTTTGAGTACGAGATCGCCAAGTTCAAAGGTTCGGGGTCGGACCTTAGCATTGTATAGTCTGGCGACTCGACTTCGATATGCGGCTGCCCTCAAATCAGCCTCTTCACGCTTCTCATCCAATAAATCGAGAGATTCAGCAAGTAATATAGCGTTTGTCTTTGGATCATAGTATGTCACACGATGAGAAGGTACTACTAACTCGACTGGAATAACAGCTTCTGAACCATAAGAGAGAGAGAGAATGGAGTGTGACCGGTCGCAGACTTGTGGGTTGTACGGTAGGCCCATAAGGCCATAGGAAGTTCATCAACCCATTTGCCCTCGGCTTTTTCCAGTCGTTTCTTCAGAATAGACTTTATAACTTTATTTATAGCTTCGACTTGTCCATTCGCTTAATGGTGTGCGATTGCGGAGAATTTTTTCTGAATGTGGAATCGTTGACAGAAATTCTTAAATTCGGCATTGTCGAATTGGGTCCCGTTGTTAGTGATGATAGTACGTGGGAGACCAAATCGGCAGATGATGTTGCGCACTACAAAGTTGATCACCTTCTTCGTTGTGATCGTGGCAAGGGGCTCAGCTTCCGCCCACTTGGTAAAGTAATCAACTGCTACGATGGCGTACTTCGCACCCCTTTGGCTAGAGGTAAAGAGCCAATAATATCGATGCCCCATACCGCAAATGGCCATGGGCTGACCATCTGTGTTATCTCGGTAGGTGGGGCTCTAGGAATTCGAGCATGCTTTTGACATTTATCACATTTCTTGGCATAATCCGATGTATCACGATTTACAGTCGGCCAATAATATCCGTATCGAAGTACTTTCTTGGCGAGAGCTTGCCTTCCAGTGTGATCGCCAAATTCTCCTTCGTGTACATCATGCAATACTCGTTTGATTTCATTGTGAGCGATACACCGTAGTAAGGGAACAAAGTATCCTCTTCTATACATAACTCCGTTTTGAATAGTGAACCGTGAAGCTTTTCGAAGAATTTGTCCCTTTTCACTCCTATGCTCTGGCAAGGTTCCATGCTCGAGATAATTTCTGAATGGAGTCATCCACGACTCCCTCTCGAAAACGACATTAAATATCCAATCGGTTTCAATAGATACGAATACGAATTTCTCTTTTCGCCCCAGCTCGAATAATTTGTCTCTTTTCGCTCCAGCTACAAATGAAGAATTTGTCTCTTTTCGCCCCAGCTCGAGATAATTTCTGAATTGAGATAATTTCTGAATAGATCGATACGAATAAAGCTTCTTCCTCTGATGGATACGAAGTACTGTATTTCGATGAATACGAATAGACACCTGCCGATGGACTCGAGCATGCCGAACCCTTGATGGATACAGATAGATGGTTGTGAAGTGATGGACGTGGTTGTGTTGATTTCCTTGATTTGTATCGATCATATCTGGAGCATACGAACTGAGATTGACTTGAAATTTGGAACGTTGGCTTTCATAGCTTCACTTGTCATGTCATATCAATTGTAGCATGATCCGAACTCGGACAAAATTCATCGATATCCATAGCGAGCCTACGTATAACCGATCTTTGGGACGGACTGTCCATGGTTTTCAATTAAGCTCTTGGTATCACGGCCTTGCCAAAAGGCGGGATAACAGTCTTCGATACTAGGAAATGAAAAGATATATAGTGTCTAGCAATGGTAAGAAATAAACAATAAAGATTTTGTAGTTCTATAATAGATTTACCACTCTAAAGGGAAATAAAGAATGATTTTTTTTAATTAATTGCATCTTATTTTATTTGGTAGCATAATAGGTATTTTGAACTTGATTTGTGTAACATAATAAACATAATTAAAGCTATTTCAAATTTTGAAGGTCATATAAAAGGTAATAATTTCTTCCTCTTTTTTCGTTTAAGATTCATTTAGTCTTAACTCAAAAATATAGTTACCCATAAAGATGGAAAACTCTAAATTTTCAAATTTCATATATTTTATCTTAAAATTCAAAAAGACGACATATCTGGTCAAGTAAACCTTAATTAATTAAATTTGTGTTTTAAGTAGGGTAGTTTTCAAAAAAGAAATGACAAATTAATCTTCAACTATATATGTATGTACGTGCGTGTGCATGCTTATATATGTTAGTGATTGGATTATGACGAGTAGACGTGGAAAAGGTAATTATAGCATCCTTTTCTTGAAATGTTAGTGATTGGATTTTGAAGTTCATATAAAAGGTGATAATTTCTTGCACTTTTTTTGTTTAAGATTCATTAACTCTTAACTCAAAATTATAGTTACCCATAAAGATGGAAAACTATAAATTTTCAAATTTCATATATTTTATCTTAAATTCAAAAGGATGGCATATATGATCAGGTAACACCTTTATTGATAAAATTTGTGTTTTAGGTTGGGTAATTTTCAAAAAGAAATGATAAATTAATCTTCAACTATATATATGTATGTGTGCATGCATGTGTTCACACACACAGAGAGACACATATACATATAAGAAGCAAACCATTGATTATGACGAGTAGATGTGAAAAATGTAATTTAACATCCTTTTCTCAGAATGTTAGCGAGTGGATTTTAAACTCAATTTATTTTGGTACATAACAAAATGTATACTTGGTGATATTGATAGCTCTAAGATTGCATAAGCAGGAGATATTAGAGTTTCATTATTAATGGACTTAAGAGCTGGTATAAATGAACGTTTTTGATCATAATTCAACACTTTGTATTTACCACTACCTATTCTGGAACACCGCGGGTAGTTTTTTCTAAGGTTGAACAATAAATCAGACATATCACAATTGGTATGTTCACTCTATGTTTTAAACTTTTGAAATTAATGGTTAATGCGGCCAATTATGTCATATTTTGTATCCTGCATAGACATAGAATCCTATTCAATGACCAATCTGTAATGGAAACCATGTTATTTTCACATTCATCTTCAATCATATTTCAATTGATTCTTGTGTTTTACTACTTGCTCGCTATATCGTACTACATCTGCTGCTTTTTTTTCTACCGTTGACAAATACAGTTCAAGTCTGTTGACAGCTTTTGCTCCTACTATTATATTGCTGCACACTGCTAAAAGCTTTTCGTACTATTATTTTATTGAATCAAATTTCATTCTGTATTTATGTCTGCAGTTCACAGTGAGTACTTCAAACATAACTATGTACATTGTAGCAACTATATAATTGTGAAAGCAGCAACATTGGCATACCACTGTGAGTATATCTATGCATTAGAGAATAAATTTTTAATGCATGTTTTATCCTCTAAACAATATTTGAATTTTAATATATTCATTGTAAATATTTCGGTTAATTTTAATTATTATTATCACAATCAAATATATCTATGCATTCTTTATCCTTGCACGCTGTTGTTAATGATGTAATGCTGTTGTTCAATAATGTTTTTTCGTTGGCATTATATTAAAATTCTTATATATATGAATATGGCCTATGCAATTACAATATTTTTCCACATCCGTGTGCGAAGCACGGGTTCGCACTAGTATATGTATATATTAAAATAAATATACCATACCTCGTGAAATCAGGATTTAGTCAATAGTCTAACGTCCACAATGGACTACATCTATTTATGCGGTGAATTTTAATTTTCAAAACATTTTCTTTTATTTAAAACAACAATCAGCATATAAGTTCATTTGCAAATTTTTAGCTTTCAAGTTACAGGTACATTGACCCGTGGCTTCGCAACAACTTTTCTTTTGTCCTCCGCTGGCCAAAATTTACTTCCTAAAAATTTTATGGCTTTTAAGACTTAAATCTTATTTCTTTTACTTTAGTAGCTAATTAAAGAAATTCACTTATTTTATTTTATACTTCCAGACTTTGACCATTTTCTTTTCTTTTGCATTAGTTAAGTGTCCTCTTTGAAATTTCCTTGTTTTTATTGTTTTCCCGTAGTATAGCGGTTCATGTTGAAAACACATAATAAAGGAACATTACCACTGCATCATACCCATTTCTACATAATAGCGACAACTAATGCTTACAATCTGAACTAAAAAGAAAACAAATACCGAAAGGAAATACAAATACTACTAACTAAGGACTAGAAACTTGCCCTCCACAAGAGCTTGAACAACGGCTGCTGATTGGATCATAGTAGCTATGCATCCTAGCTGACAACCCTACTGCTGCTGCTTCTTCTCCTGCATCACCATCTGCCTCTCCTCAATCCTCCGCTGCCTCTACCCCATAATTTGAAATCCAGCCTCCTTCCACGACTAGGACTCCAGGATCTCTTCATAACCCTGGGCCTACCGTTGATTACCTTCGACCTACTGATCGGGCCAAAGTTCCTAATCCATATGTGTCTACTCAGCCTCCTTATGCTGCTTCCCAAAGACTGCAGGCGGTTCCTCTATCTCAATTCCCATCCTCTTGAGCGAGGCCTTATCCAACAATGGGTGCGTATCTTTATGTAATGACTCACCTCGAAGGTTCACCTCAAACTGTTTGAAAATGGTGGTGAAAAATTGACAGTAGGAAATAAAGCTCCTCTAGGTCCCTACTACACCTATACCTACAAAATGGGCCATAATCACCCCAGTTCACCTCGATACCACCTATAATGGCATAGGTGGTCGTCTAGACTAGGGGGTAAAAGTAACATCCCCCATTTGGAGGCCAACTAACTCTACGGATGCTGCAGTCATCCATAGTTATTAATTCTCGATGACCAAATATGATATTGTTAGATAAATTGATATACCAGAAACACATGAATATGAAAAAATTTACACAATTTAAAATAAATTTCTCATTTCGTTACAAATAGTATTTCAGATTCATTACATGATCTCATATGTAAGCCACGTTTAGAGAAATTACAATTTATTACAAAATACGCCAAGAGCGACATATGAAGATGCCCCCTTGGTTGATCAGAGTCTGAATATAGGAAGTTAAACAAATTTGCCCTTATATCCAAATAACACAACGGACAATAGATAGAATCTCCTAAATAGCTAGCTTGCCTCCTGCACGTCTCCAGAAGCTTATTCGTCAACTAATAACCTAAAAAAACCCTTACCTTCAGCCAACTCAAATTAATTTTTGAGCACCCGAGAGTTTAAGGGGAAAAACATAAACTTCGAGTTAGACAAAAAGTCTGGTGTGAATAATATATACCATCTCAAACCAAATAGATATCTAGTGAGACCACGCCGCCGAGCGGAATGGGTTTTTCCCTCGCTAGTACCTTAACCAAAAACTAATTATCCATATACTGTGCACATGCATCCACAATGGTTAAAACATAATTTAATATGATGATATGCAAATATACAATATATCCTGGATATCCCATCCCCATTCATTGGACTATCTGTCTCAAGTTATAGTTTCTAGGGTAACTATTAACCTATTATTTTTCATGGGCTAATTAATAACATGTTCCAAGCTTATAGACTATCTGTCTAGTTTTATAATTTTCATGGGACTACTAAGAACCAATTAGTGTCTATCAATAACATCATCCAATCATAGTTTTCATGGGCTGACTATGAACCTACTAGGTTCACCAATAACATCTCTAAGGTCATAGTTTTCATGGGCGGACTATGAACCTATTGATCTCTATCAAAAACATATTTCGGACATAATTTTCATGGGATCACTAAGAACCTATTGGCCCTTTCCAATAACATTTCTTAAGTCATAGTTTTCATGGGCTATAACTTTTTATAGGTGTAGAATTAGGGTCTCGAACCTATCTCATTGCTTCCGATGATGGTTTCTCTTTCCGTAGAGTGGTCATAATAGAGAAATGGACTTACGGTTAAAAAGTTATACATGTTTCAAATTCTAAAAACAAAGCTGGCGTTACTGTAGCATGGGCTACAAAAGCTGAAGTTACTGTAGCATGGCTTCGAAAGCTGAAGTACTATAGCATGGCTTCGAAGCATTTTGGCACTGTAGCATGGCTCTGAAAGCTAACGTTTATTGTAGCATGGCACGAAAGCAATGGTACTGTATCACAGCTTCGAAACCTAAAAGGTACTGTGGCAATACGAAAGCAATGGAGGGTACTATAGCATGGCTTCGAAAGCTAAAAGGTACTGTAAAAATACGAAAGTAAATAGTACTATAGCATGGCTTCGAAGCTAAAAGGTACTGTAGCAATAGGAAAGCAATGGTACTGTAGCATGGTTTCGAAAGCTAAAAGGTATTGTAGCAATAGGAAAGCAATGGTACTGTAGCATGGCTTCGGAAGCTAAAAGGTATTATAGCAATATGAAAGCAAATGGTACTGTAGCAATACGAAAGCTAAAAAACACTGTAGCAATAGGAAAGCAAATGGGTACTGTAGCATGACTTCGAAAGCTAAAAGATACTGTAACAATAGGAAAGCAAATAGGTACTGTAGCATGCCTTCGAAAGCTAAAAGGTACTGTAGCAATACGAAAGCAAATGGGTACTGTGGCATGGCTCTGAAAGCTAAAAGGTACTGGAGCAATAGGAAACCAAATTGCACTCTAGCGTGGCTTCGAAAGCTAAAAGCTACTGTAGCAATAGGAAAGCAAATGGGTATTGTAGCATGGCTTCGAATGCTAAAAGGTATTATAGCAATACGAAAGCAAATGGGTACTGTGGCATGGCTTCGAAAGCTGAATGGTACTACAGCAATACGAAAGCAAATGTGACGAAGGGATATAGTGGCAGACTCGTAATTAACATAAAAACTGATGTTTTGCTAAATAAAGTATATTTTTTCAACAACTCTTATTGTTTGTCAAATTCCTCTTGGATAGAGATATACTTTATCAATTTCTTTGTAGAAAAACTGCTATAATCAGATTTCATAATTTCCAAAATTATTTTCAAACCATTAAATTATATTAATATTTTAATATAATTATTAAGCCTTTCTAGCTTAGAAAATTCATAGTAAATAAAAAACACTTGGGAAAAATCCCAAAAATTCACTAAAAATCTGAAATAACATTTTATTTACAATATAAAAATTTTGGGGCAAAATTCATTATTTTACTATTTTTAATAATTAAAACCCGAAATAAATGGCCTTTTCACCTTAGGAAATTCATAAAATATTCCTATTAATTTCGAAAATTATGAAATTAAAAAATAATCTCCAAAATTAAGTATTACACAACTTATCCAAAAATCAAGTCATTTGGAGGTCATTCACTAAGGTTTTTCTCTTGAAACATATCATAATAATTTCATAAAAATTCCAATAAATCACCATTCATGCAAACAATGGTAAAATCAATTATATCATCATCAAACAATGTGGAATACATCAAAAATCTGAAATTTAATACGTGAATGAGACAAATACTATTATTCACCTTGTTTTGAGAAAAAGAGTTGAGATTTGAGTTATTGATTTGATTCCCCTTAGCTTTAACTTGATTCTCTGACTTTTCTTCCTTTAAAAGCTTTAGCAATGACCTTTTCTTTGTTTGCATTTTGTATGGATGTAAAAATGAATAAGGATGTGAGGGTGGAAAGGTTTATGTTTAGGAAATGAAGCTTATTCCTATTTTTCCCCTCTCATAAATCCTCCTACTTATGTTTAAGTTAAAATGATCTAACATGTTGATTAGTTAAGGCATAACCTAATTAATTATCAAATCTCATCTCCTTCTCAAGCCACACATTATTCTGTTTAATTAATCTAATTAAATCTCCTAAATAATGTAAAAGAAAAATTAGGGGTGTTACAATAAATCAGATCGTAGCTCCTCGTCTTAAGAATGGTGTTATACTAGAAATGTGGACGATCAAACATGCCTGGGGCTGCAAATTCTCTGGGTGTCAAACGTGCACTTCTGATAGAAAGATCATGTCAAGTATGGAAGCCAGAGTCATCTCAATATCTTCCAAATCTTTCCTATAGCTCTGACGTGTAGGATCCCACCCAACTGTTTGTCTTATGAACCTAATCTCCTTCCCTTTCACTTCAAATGAGGATGTGGCTGCATGCTCATCAAAATTAAACATCAATTTGGCATAGAATAGATGTGCACATCTCGGATAGCATACATCCTAAAACGTGCAATGGCACAGAAGCTAATATATTCTAGTAGCAAAGAATAGATCTTCTAATCCAAAAACAGCGAGATCCTAGAAGTTTACCGCTCGCCCCTATAGAATCTTGAAACAAGCTGGTCTCGCATAAGCCTTGGCAATGTGCCTATCATCCTGACATCTCGCTAATTCTTACGAGGTCAGCTCTGGGTATGTAGCGATGAAGTTGTCATGATAATGAGGATGCATTGATTTGATTTATGGAGTGAATCTTGGTTAGATTTGGGGGAGAATAGAGAATCTGGGTGCTGCTCTAATTTTGGCAGGGATCGACGATCTTAGTAGGTGGCTAAGAGGGGCTAGAACGATCAACGGCCGAGAGGGAGTAGGATTTCATAATTCGCTCGAGAGAAGAGTGGGTTTTGAGATATGAATCCTTTGACTGAAGTTTACATATACAAGTTTACACAAGCAATGGTTAACTGCTACCGGTCGACCGTGTGGAGCCCTAGGTCAGCCGTTCCCTTTGTAAATTACCCATATCGAACCTAGGCCCATTTGTGTGACAACCCACACCTCCCGACACGCTCCAAAA
Organism: Allium fistulosum; assembly: GCA_030737815.1. Classification (NCBI taxonomy): domain Eukaryota; kingdom Viridiplantae; phylum Streptophyta; class Magnoliopsida; order Asparagales; family Amaryllidaceae; genus Allium; species Allium fistulosum. The sequence continues at coordinate 916,176,437 of CM060908.1, forward strand.
TGCATTGCATCAAGAAATGAGGATCGTCGGGTTTAATTAACTAGCAACTCAGAGACTAAGATGACATTTATGATCAATATAAACTAACAATCCAAGTGTATTACAGCGGAAGTATAAAACATGTATAAAATCATAGAAAATAGCAGTCTCAGAAAATATCATATCATATCGCACTCTTTGAAAAATATCATTGCAAAACCCAAATCATAGTCCAACATAAAGTAAAATATCCCTCAAAAACCGAAACAAAGAAATAACTTTACTTATATAAGAAAGTAATACATGAAGAGAAGATGTAGATAAGCTGACTACAAGAAAAGCACGACTCTCTCCAAGTATTTGAAATGGGAAAATCACCTACTGCCCTGTCCATCTATGGTGGGGAAAAGATAGAAAAGGAATAGACTATACAAAAGTCTGGTGAATGAGAACAAGTTTAATTAGATGATTAAGTGCAATTAACTTTAAATCTACTCTAAGTGATATAGAGTGTAATCCAATGTCACCGAACTCCTAAGTTCCAATAACTAACGATTCTTGTCTAACAAAGTGGGTCAACCTATTGATCGAACCTCACAGTAACGATTGGTCAAAACAGGGACTACTTTCCCATCATATCAACCATCAACACTACGCCTGAAGAGGGAGAACACCATATGCAAACTCGCAACATTTATCATCATATGCACCAATGTCCATCTCTCGATTGTAGTGGCAAAATGCCTCTTATCGTACTGCTTCGGTGTCCACTATGTATGAACTCCCGATAGTACTAGGCCCAATTTACTCAATATTATAACCACTTATTGTACTACTTCGACGTCCACCCGTACCTTGCTCCATAACAATGCGCAAGATAATGTGCAGTACCTAGATCTCCTGTTAATATCGAGCTCTCTCAAATAGTGTTCCCGCCAGTGCTGCACCCACCCGTACGTAACACTTCTGAGCCTATTGTGAAATAAACCGCCCCAACTAATTCTGCAGTGCAAACTAAAATTTGCCCCAATCCAATACCAACTATTGCGAAGTGAAATTCTCCCAAATTCAATACCAACTATTACGAAGTGAAATTCACCCCAATAGCCCTAATAAGGAACCAAATTTCCATATCCTCTCTCCTTGTAACTTAGCCCAAATCAGTTCTACCAACTCGTTCACTAATTACACAATTTCTAACTAAATTATATAATTTCATCCATTTAATTTGGGCTTAGGTCAAGGTTCAATTTGCATATTTTTTCACTCGTATGGTCAACCGCGACCTTGCCCTGGTCGACCGCTACCGATCGACCCAGACAATGCTAGGTCGACCGTTCACTTATAAATTTTTAGTGTTTGTTCGTTTTTAACTGTCGATTTTATTTAATTTTCGTTAATCAAAGAAATTAATGATTCCAGTTAACCCTAATTTCTAGTTAATTAGTTTTCCAATTCCAATCAATTCTAGGGTTTGTGATTTAGAGTTATAAGTTAACATTAATATGTGTCAAATTATCCAATTTCATAATTAAATTTCAAATTAAATTCTAGGGTTTAAGGTTAATAAAATTCATTTTTAATCTAGGAAGTTAATTATAGGGTTTCTACAATTCTAATCATTTAAAATAGTCTAAATCAATTCCATTAACCAAATTATTAATCTATGCCTGATCACTTTTTAGCCTAAGCTCGTTAATCCTGAGAAATTGGCCTCCAACGATAGCTCCTTCCCTTAATCGCCTTAGTTTCCCCCTTGATTGCTTGCTCTTGTCTCTTAGATTGTTTAAGGTTTGATTTTGATTTTTTGGTTTTAAGAAATTTAGGGTTTTGAGAAGAAAATTTGACAAAGTTTGGTTACCGTATGTTCACCAAAGAATCAAGGTTTGGTTTACAACTTATTTATTAGGTTAGGTTAAAACTTAGGACTATTGGATCAACCTCAACTATCATCTTAACCACCCATCAAGTACTTCAGAAGCAAGCAATCAATCTGGGCCGTTGAAACATGTCACTATAAGGCAATAATCTCACGATTTACCCCATGTCGAGCCAACTGCTTATAACCATGGGATGACCGCTACCCGTCGAACTTGGTTATACTTGGGTCGGCCTTAACTATTTTAAATTTTAAATTTAATTTTAATTTCCATTTTTTCGTTCTGACGCTCGTAATTCTCTGATACTAACTCGGATTTCGACAAGTTATTTATGAAAATCGTCTAGAAAATCACTACGAACACGATAGTTCAAGTTTTGTAGTCAAATTCGAAAGTCTGTGAAAATTTTGTTTTTAAGTTCTTATTTTTACCTTAATTAAATTCTCTTAATAAATTTGGTTAAATTTCCGGGGTGTCACGTTCTCCGCTCTTAAAAGGATTTTGTCCTCGAAATCTCCAAGGATGGTAAAAAGTAACTAACACACAGCAACCAATAACTACATCCATCATCCATGAGCAATCACGGTCCTTAAAATTTTCTAATGCAATATGTATATATGCAACGTGAAATGGACGTGAACCTATCTTAAGAAAAGAGTAGTCGGTCTACTGATTCAGTTGACCTCATGTTCATGCAAAATGCTTATGTTATGCATCCATATGTATGCAACACCCTAAATGATATACTTGTAATTCTATATGCATGCACAACCATTCAAACATATGCAACATCCATATGTAGAACATCCACTAGAACCACAAAATCAAGACATATCATGCAACGATATATTTGTTTTTGTATGTACTTAAAGGATATACTGTTCTAAAGTTTAGAAGTATACAAATGTGAACAATACATCCATAAGCATCCATAACATGTCCTATCGACATGTTTCCAACTTAAAAAAATTTCATCCTAGAAAAATTAACGATTTATATATGACCTACTGTTATTTTTAAAAGAATTAACCTTTTTTATTAAAACTCATTTACTGTTAATTTTGGTCCAATAAACTTTAAATTTTCTACTAATTTTTTTATTTAATATAACATGTTTTGTGAACGCCCCACCTCTATACTCACACTAGCCAAGGACACTACGGAGTAATGCCGTCGACTAGCACGAAGAATAAGGCTATTGAGGAGCGACCATCTGTGTTACTGATATGCCAGATAGAAGGTCATGCATTTCATTTCAAGAGGAAATCCGACATATCAAATACAAACTCAAAGCTACTACACAGTGGCTAAGTGACCTTCGGAAGCAAATATAAAATAAGTAGAACACAAAATTAGTCACAAATATTCATATCACTAAGGCGAAAACAGATATGAATATAACATATAGAAGTGTACATCAAAGTAGTGGTCATACAAGATCCACTACATCACAAAAGAATAAGTATACATCAAGGAGTCTCTTTCTCGAATGTATAAAAACAAAAAAACTACTAAGCTAAAGTAGTTAGCCAAAAGTCAGAAGCTAGTCTCTGCTAAGAAGTCAAGTGGAAGCACCTAAAACACATCGGTCTGACCCGAGTATTATTTAAGAAAAATAATAATAAACGGATTAGTCTAGCTATAAATATCATACAAGATGAGAAAGGATAAGAGATATGACAAAAATATATGATAACAATAATGTCATATTATGACAAGTATATATTTGATAACAATGAAAATCATATAATATCTCAAATCTCCTCAAATATCTAAAATGAATATCATATTCTTTAGCTTATTCACCAAACCTCAAATATTGACAAAACATATCAATACAAATCGCAAAAATTGGTGAAAGACAAATTCCAGAAATCAATAATTGGAAATCCAGAAAACACAAAGGGGGGAGGCCTATCGCAAACGAGAGCATGAAAACTCACCAGCACGTGTATCACAAACGGAACGCTATTCCATGGTCGCTAACCCATCAAATTTGAGCCGAAGCTCAACAAACGGCCCGAAGACCATGGGTCGCTACCCACCAATTTGAGCCAAAGCTCCACAAATTGGGTTTAGTCCCCTACGCAGACAAAGAGACATCGCACATCGCTAGTCTAAATCACAAAATGATCATCATTGATCGATAAGTTTAAATTACAAGCTAGTAAATAAATGAGTTTAGCTTCATGTCCCATAACCACTAGCTTAACTTAAATATTTACAAGCAGATTGTAGATTTCCACTCGAAAATTATCACGAGAGTTCAATCGAACAAGTCTAAGAATTAATAGACGAAGTAAACGCAAGCATTTCATACCACTTGTTTTGCTAAGTCGTTTAATTGGATTTCTCATACGAATGAGGTAAAGGTTTGTATATACTAATGGATTGGAAAACGGATTTAAAAACGAGCTTTGTATTAAAAGTAGTGTTGAAATCATTTTCGTGAAAGAGTTTGAGTATTTACTACTAGTATAAAAACCTTTGTATTTTAAAGTGACAAAACACAGAAATGATTGTAAAAACAATCTATCACCAAAATCCACACTCGACGACGTGAATTAAAACCATAAAAATCGATATCAAATCCATCAAATGGATATTCCCAAAAATCCAGAAAAGAAGTCATCAAAGTCGATAATAAATGACAACAACTAACTGGATCAACAAAAATCGATAAAAATTGGAAATCCACTAAAAACAGGTAAATAGACATAATTTCACAGGACCAGACGTCTGGTTGGTTTGGCCAGACGTCTGACCAGGAGTTCTGGAAATTTTATACTTTTTCTCCTATTTCTTTTTTTTATTTCCAGAAGCCTCCCAAACGTCTGGTATGGTCTAACCAGACGTCTGGTAAAGGGCTCTGCCAGTTTTTCCATATCGTTTCTTCTTCTTTTTTTCTTTCTGGTGCCCTAGCCAGACGTTTGGGTTCTTCAACCAGACGTTTGGTTGCCTGTACTGGGCAAAAGTTTGCCTAGGCCATTGATGGCCAAATCAATTCGGAAGCGATCAGACGAGCGACGGAGGCTAGGGATTTATGCCAAGTGACAACCCAGTCCTATAGGCTCTTCGATACACCCCAAATAACATGTCCAAACATCCAAGATAGGATCTTTAAAGTTTTGACTTCAAAACACCAAAATTGGAAAATTCACCAAATCAATTCAAATCAAAAGTGAATGAACATGAAATAGATGTTAGGAATTCATACCTAACAACAATGAAAGCTATAGACATAAATGTGAGTTCAAGAACTCACCTTTAAACTCAAAAACAACAATTGAGAAGCTCTAAAACAAGGAAAGATCAATTCCTCTTCACTACACCTCTAGAATCTTCAATCTATTATCAAATGTAAAGTTTTTTCCTAAGTTAGGTTATAGGAAAAATCAAGAATTGAAGAGGGATTGAGATGGAGAAGATGAAAAGGATGCTTACCTAAGCTTCTCCTTGATTTTAGAACTTGAATTTGAATTTCCTAAGAGAAATAGGGCTTAGGATTTTTAATTTCCTTTCTTTTCACCCATTTTTCCTTTTTCTTGAGAGTGTTAGGAAATTATGAAAGAAATGAATGAAGAGGAGTGGAGTTAGGGTATTTGGCAGAGGAGTTTGGGTTATCTTGTTGGGTTGGTGGGCTAGAACCAAACCCAAAGCCCAAATGAAAATACCAAAATCCTAATCAACTCCAAACATATCGATGTTTATACTTAAACAAGTTCTAAATGTCGTTTAAAATCAATGGAAGTGGTCTCGAGTCCAAATTCGACTGTTTACAAAAAGTCACATTTCGGATTTTAAATTCAACTAATGATGCTATATTTAAATAAAACATTTAATTATATAATCGTAAAATATGCGGGTTGTTACATGTTTTTTTCAAAAATTTAATATTACTTACTTTTCAAAAATAGGGTTTTTCACATTCAAACGATTCCTAAGAAAATCATTTCAAATACACACACACATATTCTCAAACTTTTATATTAAAATCATTTCACCTTTTATATGGGGTAAGGGTCAGGGTCAGAGTGGATTCTACTTGTCCCTTCTTTCAGAGTTTACTTCAACTTTCTGACTTATCTTCTTTCAAATACTAAAAAATCTCGCTATTATCTTAAAGTGACTACTTCACACTTCCTTCGGTAACTTAGTTGCTTTCGGATATTTACAACATATAGATTCTTACTTTCTTTTTATCCGGACCTAAGGTACATCATTAGTTGGCAATCCTATAGGGATCTACAAGCATTAGGCTATCTGAGCCAAAATAGGGAGTCACATACAATCTAGCATCATGGACCTTCCATATGCTATACTCCTGCTCTTCACTAGTCAACGCCTTTCCATATGACCTATTTTCCATGGGGTAATCAGGACAAGGTTATACCTTCAACTTCATCTATTGTTCTAACTCATAGTCGCATTATCCATCTTTTCAAAATATGGTTAGAACTACTTCATAGTCCAAAATTATAGAGTTAGGCATATAATATATATATAATTATAGGTAAAATTAAAAAATACGTTCATCCACCGTTTCCTAATTTTGAAAATCGACTAACTTAAGCTCTGATACCAAACGTAACAACCAACACCCTAGTATGCTCGAATTTTTGCTAAATCGAAAACCCAAGTCCACCAAGATACGGATCTTTGGTTTGGTATCCTACAAATAAACAAATAAATGCATATCAGAGTACTATCGATATAACTCATAGTGGAATAGCAAAGTATAATAAATCATAGTTATTGACCAAGATTGACACTTTCAATATCCAATGTCCTTGTCAGTGTCAAGCACGCTTAAGGAACTTGACCTTCTATTGTTCCTGCATTGCACCAGTACTTGTACCTCCAAATCTATCCCGTGGGTTGTAATGAGGAGGGGGTCAGAACAACGTTCTGGTGACTTAGTGAATTATACATTTTACACATAACACTAGTTTATGTCGATTGTCTTCCATTACATGTTATGTCTTTTAATTTTACTTAATAGTCACGACTCCCCGTACACGTACGATACACCCCATCCATCCGAAGTAGATCATAACTACATGCGTACACACAAACACATATGTATATATAAGTACTACATTCCTCCTTTGGACCAAGATACTTTCCCTATTAGTATCCGCAATCTGGGACTATGTTAGGATCCATCATCAATGCAATATCGCATCCGTATGGAACTACATCTCGTATAACGACTACATGTACAACTATGCATTAGGGAGAGGAATCCTAAATGTTGACTCGCTGGTGTGTCTCATCATTTTCATCCATGTCCACCTCTCAATAGTAGTTTATGTCTCGTTGTGCATCTCGTAGTGCCGAAAACATTGTGATAATATCTTAGCCATATTTTATCTTGCTTTGGGTATTTACTACATACCACTTCCTATTGATTATAGAGGACTCAACTCCTTGGACTACCACTATTCTTTTTTGAAAGAACTCTTTTATAGGTTAACTAGCCTTGCCCTAGCAAACAAACTGGCAAACAACTATGGTGGTGCATTACCTAACGGGAACTACCCTAGTAGAAGGCGTAGTCCGTTAGGTGTAACCCTATCTTTCCCGTTGACCGGGAAGGACTAATGACACACTCAACCTATGTACATCTCCCACTCCTGTTTTGGTAGCATTACATACTAACATAGCGTTGAGCTATTCACCATCCTATTTAGATTACGTAATGCAACAAAGGCAATACCCTCCCTTTAATTTATTAAAGCACACTCTACCGAGGGTATTCTTCACCTAGACGCAAGCGTATATACTCCATGGGTCCTACAATTGGATATGTCAACCATTAGTATAATGTATACACAACCGCTGGTAGCCCACTGTAGTGGGTAGGCTTCTATTGTGTAACACTACAGACCTCGCATTCCAACCCATTCTAATGACTGTGTCATTTTCATTCATTTAAGCTATTTACATACTTATATAATTCACGTTCATCATAAACTTATCCTTGAGGCTACGTATATATATATATAAACATGTATATATATATATGTGTGTTTATATATATATATATATATGTTTATATATATCTTCATTCATTCTTGTTTAATTATTGTGCCTCTGTTGTTCACTGTTGACAATATTCTTTACTTTTCTATGCGTTTACATCTTATTTAATTTAAGGTCATCTACCACTTTATTTTAAATATCTTTTCTCATTTACTTTCCCTTACCCTCGTTACTTAACCTCCGATTTCTATTCCTTTTTAACCTTTAATTTTCTAACTTGTTTTAGGGAACTATCTGTACCCTTTTTATTTTAAATTATGACTTGTTTATCTTTTCATTTCTTTTTATTTCACTTCCATTTTGCTTATATTATGCATATTCTTTTCATGGACCGGTTTTATCACATTTTTAATTCTCTATTTTATTTTTAGGGATTTCTGTATTTTAATGCATTATAATTACATTTCTCCCAAATGGAACGGTTAACACTATAAATTTCTATATTTTATCCCAAGAGGGAATTTTGTGCTACGTTTGGAATTACAAGGAATTTTCTTTTCATAGTTATTGAAATAGATAGTACAAAATAGGGTAAATATCCCTATTTTATATGTAACATCCTGAAATTTTCAACCATTCGCATCCATTCATGTCAGATTAGAATTGCCCAAAATATCAGATTGTTAATTTAAAATTTGGCAAAACTCAGCATATACAGTAAATAAATAATCACAGAATCACAGACACAGAGTAATATAAAAATGAGCAGCGGAAGCAAAAGGATAGTAGTTCATGAAGCTACTATATATATAACAGAGTTAAACAAGATACAACAGAAGTCACGAATACATAGATGTCTCAATACAATAATCAAATACAAGATCTGAATACATCACTAGAATCAACTGAATAACTGAAAGCTTGATAGATAGCTGGATCTCCAAGCGAAGCTCCAACTCCAAAGGTGAGTCTCGAACAATGAGCCACTCAGTCTGACCCGAGCGTAAAGCAAAAACACAAAACACTCGAGTCAGGATTAACATTCTTATATCAATAAATCCAACTCAAATGGAATATCAACTGAAATACAAGTAACTAAAAGGATGTTTGGGATAACCATCCTCTAAGGATCCGTTAAACTATCTACTGTGCAGTAATGTACGCTATTATAATATGTCTAAAGTAAAGTAAACTATTAAAATAGCGTTAAGGCGTTACCCATATCCCCCTTAACACATTTTATAGTGCCAATAGTCTATACAGTACCGTAATACCCCGTAAATTGGAGCTACCAGAGGATACTCCATAGGTACGACACAAATCAAACTCGTAGTAAAGAATGCTATGGTAGATGACACGGCACAACTAGGCAATGCCAGGGTAGATATACAAATTACACTTCCGGGCCGGGGGTAACGTAGAGCCGCAGCAATCGCCCACCTCGAGCCACACTCCTGAATCAAGGGTGCATACCAAATCAATCACAAAGTAATAGAATGGCATACGATGGAGTGTGTCCGATCAGAGGAGCTACCTCATTAGCCCGTCAATTGCTCCTGTTTTAGCCACCTTATGTCAACTCACGGAAGTTGGGTCCACGTATATACCTCATATAGGATCATCGCCACCATCCTACTTCATTTTCTAGAATCTCCACTGCGTACACAGTTGTTAAAGTGGTTTTCGATATCGACAGAGAGTATGCCCATATCCGATCTCGGTCTCTTTAACAACCAAATATTATTATAACACCGCGGTCATTTCAAAATAGTTTATACTTCAAAACCAAAATATCATTTTCATTTCAATAACCAAATCAATACGACATCATTTACATTTCAAATATATATTCACTTCCAAAATCATCGTTCTTTCAAAGTTATAACATTTTCGAAATCAAAACACTAAAAATTATAATACTTTGGAAATCACAACATTTGAAATTGCAACACTTCGGAAATCATAACACCTTGAAATTATAGCATTTTGGAAATCATAACACGTTGAAATTATAGCATTTTGAAAATCATAACACTTTGAAATTATAGCATTTCCCTTAAACCGTTTAGATATCAATAATAGTATATATAATAAAATAGTTTATAAAATAAAATAATTTATATAAAATAGTTATAAGTTAAAACAATATATATTAAAATAATTAGTATAATTAAAATAGTTTATATTAAAATAGTTTATAATAAAAATAGTTATATTAAAATAGTTTATAAAATAATATAAAAATAGTTTTAAATATAATTTAAAAATATTTTATATAATAAAGATAGTTTCCCCAATTTCACAAATCGATTCAAATCAACTCGACTTCCAAATTCAACTTAATTCAAATCTCAATTCATAATTTCAACTCAATTCAATTTCTCAATAAATCATTTCAAATTATATCGATTTCAAATACAAAATAAACCATTAAATTTCAATATTTTTCAAAGCTTTAAATATTCCACATTTCCAAAACTAAATTTGATAATTCCATTTATGATGCAAGCCAAGTACTAAGTCGTAACCGACTTAAGGAAATAGGTCTAAATCGTGACCGACTTAACATGATGGAAGATATAAGTCGCACACGACTTAAGACAGAAGCTATAGGTCGTCCATGACCTAAGGAGTCATGTGAGGGGAAACGGCGAGTTAATGAAGCGGCATTGAGTCGTCTACGACCTAACAGATCAGATGGAAGGGAGTTACGACTTAATGGGAGCTTAAGTCGTTCAGGGTTGATGAGTCGTATACGATCTAACGACGTAGCTATAAGTCGTCCACGACTTATCAAGAAGCAGAAAGAAGTTCCAGCGGTTGAAGGCTTTAAGTCGGAAGCGGGTTACGACCTAGTTGAGTCGTGAGAAGATACCATTCCTTCAGGATGCCACGAGTTACGACTTAACTAAGTCGTCAGAATTTCTTAAGTCGGGAGGAAGTATCTCGTAAGTCGTAAGTCGCTGCTATCTTAAGTCATTGGGTGTTAAGTCACTGAAGCTTGGGCCGTAGATTCTTATGCTACTTTACCCTAAACCGTTGATTCTTAAGTCGCAGAAAGATGCTGTTGTGTTGCTTTGTTAAGTCGTCATCTGTTAACTCGTGGCATTGTTAAGTCGCTATGTACTAATGTGTTGTATTTCTTAAGTCGTATGTCGACTGTTTCGTATGTCGTCTATTTTGTAAGTCGTATATCGTCTGTATTTCGTTACTTTTAAGTCGTAAGTCATGTTGAGTCGTAAGTCGGAGGTTGTTAGGTCGGTGCCGACTTAGGAGTTGATGTAATTTCTGTTGTAAAGTTGAACGCCTATAAATAGGCCGAGTGTCACACTTGTAATGGTTGTTGATTTTTGAATAAAATTCTCTTTGTTAGCTTTGTGCTTTCATTCCAATTGGTAGTTGAGTGTAATCTCCTATCTCCTCTTTCGGTTAATCAAGTGCGCTCGATTCAACGATTGCATAAGCCGATTCGCGGAATCAAGTGCGCTTGATCAACGCTTGAAGAATTGAAGATCTTTGAACCCGGTATCGTGCGCGATCAACGAGTTCGGGATAGCTAGAATTCGGTATCTTCGGATCAATGAATTTGGGCATTTCAGTATCTTCCAATCCATCGATTACTACATTCATCGATCTACATTGTTTTGATTAATCCGCTGCGTCAGTTTTGGTATCAGAGCTTGTTTTAGCCAATCATAGCTAAATCGAGTCTTGGAGCCAATCATCTTGAAGAAGTTTGAATCGAAGTGAAGATTTGAGTTTTTGTTTATCACGGCCGAGAGCAAGTTGAAGTTGTTCGACTTTGTATTGAAGTTTAGAGATCGGATCTTATCATTTGGAGAAGTTGTGTTCATCGTGTTCATCGCGATTTGCAACAAGTGTGGAGTTTTCGATCCATTTCATTTTGGATCAAAGTTCGAATTGTGTTTGAATTTGAAGAGTTTGTAAAGTTTCAAGTATGCCGCCAAGGAGAGCTAATCGTCACCAACACGTAGAAGATTTATATCGAAGAGAAGAAGCTGATGAGATGGAACAAAGAATCAATGAAAATTTTAGTGAAAAACTTAACGAAGGAATTGGTCGGTTAGAGAAGATGATGTTAGAAATGAATCAAAATCGGAGAAGGGTTTCACCTGAATCTAACCATGGGGGAAGTAGAGTCTCACCACAATCCAATCGAGAAAGAAGTTTTGACAATGATCAAAGGCGTGGGAGGAACGTGAATGATCGTGAACGGAGGAACGTAGATAGAAGGGATGATGGTGGTAGACGTGATGGTAGTAGAGATGTGGGTGGACGAGATAGACAACGATATACATCTGATTTTGAAGAAGAGTATGATGGTGGTAGTGTTCGAGGACAAGGACGAGGACAAGGAAGAAATTACTCTGAGTATGACCACAAGTGGGAGACGGGGATGAAGACTGAAATTCCTAAATTCAAAGGTGGTATGCAAGCGGAGGAGTTTCTAGATTGGGTGGCTAATGTTGAGGAGATTTTTGACTTCAAGGAAGTTCCAGAACATCGTAGAGTGAAGTTGGTTGCTACGAGGTTTAGGGGTAGAGCTTTGGCATGGTGGCAGCAAACCAAACTTACACGTGAATGAATGAGGAAGTCAAAAGTTGAATCTTGGGAGAAGATGAAGAAATTGATGAAAGCAACGTTCTTGCCTTACAATTATCAATCTTTGATGTATCAACGTTTGCAGAATTTGAGGCAGGGCACAAAGAATGTTAATGATTACGCGGATGAATTTTATCAGCTTATTGTGAGAAATGATATTATGGAAACAGAAGAACAACTGACATCTAGATTTGTTGGGGGATTGCGAATGCAGATTCAGGATATGGTTAACATGTTTGATCCCAGATTTGTAGCGGAAGCACATCAGAAAGCGTTGGCTTGGGAGAAACAGGGACGACGAGGAAGTGGTGTGTTTACTAATTCCAACAATCAAGTGAAGGGTGTTGGTGGGAGTTCTAATATTTCTAAACCTATCAGTAGACCAGTAGTGAAGGAGGCTGAGAAGACAAAGGTTAACAACGGTTTCAAATGTTACAATTGTCAGGAATTTGGTCACAAAAGTAGCGAATGTCCAAAGCCGAAGAAGAGAGCCATGATAGCAGAGGTTGAGGGTGAGAATGAAGAAGCTGAATGTTCAAAATCACCACCTGATGAGGAAAAAGAAGAAGTGTCGGGAGACGAAGGTTACAATCTAATGATGAAGAGTTCCTGTTTAACACCAAAGCAAGAGGAGGATTGTAGTTGGTTGAGGAGCAATATTTTTCAGTCAACATGTACCATTTTGGGGAAAGTTTGCAAATTTGTTATTGATGCTGGAAGCTGTGATAATATAATTTCTTCAGAGGCTGTGAGGAAGCTGGCATTGAAGACTGAGAAACACCCAAAACCATACAAGCTAGCTTGGTTGAGGAAAGGCGGGGAGGTGAAGGTTGGACGAAGGACTCGTGTGAAGTTTTCAATTGGGAAAAAATATAAAGACGAAATCTGGTGCGATGTGGTAGATATGGACGTTTGTCATTTGTTGCTAGGGAGACCGTGGCAGTATGATAGGGCGGTGCAACATGATGGGCGTACCAACAGTTACAGTTTCATGTTTGAAGGCACAAAGATTACTCTAGTTCCAAAGAAGCGACAACAGGAGGAAAACAAGTTGGAGGAGATTGATGAACTCAAAACTTTGTTATCTTTGAAGGAGTTTGTGAAGGAAGTAGAGGAGGAGCCTGAAGTATTTTTATTGATCGGACGGGAGAGTCAGGAAGCGGTTGAAATACCAGAAGAAGTAAAACCAGTACTGGAAGAATTTGACGATGTATTTCCAGAGGAGTTACCAACGGAGTTACCACCGTTGAGGGATATTCAACACCAGATAGATCTTGTTCCAGGTGCTGTGTTGCCACACAGACCACATTATCGAATAAGTCAGAAGGAACATGAAGAGTTGCGAAGGCAAGTGGAAGAATTGCTTGAACAGGGGCGTGTGCAGGAGATTTTAAGTCCTTGTGCTGTACTAGCTTTATTGGTACCCAAAAAGGATGGAACGTGGAGGATGTGCACTGACAGTCGAGCATTGAATAAGTTTACTGTGAGATATAGATTTCCAATGCCGAGGTTGGATGACTTGCTAGATCAAATAAGCGGAGCTACTATATTTTCGAAGATTGATTTGAAGAGCGGATATCATCAAATTCGTATCAGACCAGGTGATGAGTGGAAGACTGCTTTTAAAACCAGGGAGGGTCTATACGAATGGTTGGTTATGCCATTTGGTTTGTCAAATGCACCGAGTACTTTTATGAGGGTGATGAATCAGATTTTTCGACCATTCATTGGTAAGTTTGTGGTGGTGTATTTCGATGATATTCTGATTTACAGTGGGAGTCCAGAGGAACATTTGAATCATCTGAGAGAAGTGCTGATGGTACTGCGACAAGAACAATTTTATGCTGCGATGAAGAAATGCGTATTCATGACGCATAGTGTTTTATTTTTGGGGTATATTGTATCGGATGGAGGAATACAGGTTGACCAAAGTAAAATCGAAGCGATTAGAGATTGGCCACAACCCAAGACGATAACAGAAGTTCGAAGTTTCCATGGGTTGGCTTCATTTTATCGAATATTTATTCCACACTTTAGTAGTGTGATGGCGCCTGTGACTGATTGTATGAGGGGTAAACAGTTTTCATGGACGGAGGAAGCAGGAGTTGCTTTTGAACGAATCAAGGAGTTATTGACGACAGCACCAATTCTAGCATTACCTGATTTTCAGTTGTTGTTTGAATTACATACTGACGCATCAAAGGTGGGAATTGGAGGGGTGTTGAGTCAGAGGGGACGTCCAATTGCATACTTTAGTGAGAAGTTATCAGGAGCAAAGATGAGATATAGTACATATGATGTGGAATTTTATGCTGTTGTGCAAGCTATTAAACACTGGAGACACTATCTATTTCAGAAAGAGTTTGTTCTTTACACTGATCATGAGGCGTTGAAGCATTTACAAGGGCAAGACAAGATTTCAGCGAGACATGCATCATGGATTGCATATCTGCAACAGTTTACTTCTGTTGTAAAACACAAGTCAGGGGTGACGAATCGTATGGCTGATGCGTTGAGTAGAAGAAATCACTTGTTAACTACATTGAAGGTTGAAGTAACGGGATTCGATGTGTTGCCAGAATTATTTGACGAAGATCCTTACTTTATGAAGTTTGTCGATAAAGTCAAGAATGGGCAGACGGATGAGTTCGTGATGGTGGATGGTTTTCTATTCAAAGGAAATCGATTGTGCATACCTGATTGTAGTTTGAGAATGAAGATTGTAAAAGAACTACATGAAGAAGGACATGTTGGGAGAGACCGTACCTTACAGTTGATTTCATAGTCTTACTTTTGGCCATCGATGAGGAAAGAAGTGGAGAGGTTTGTGGAGCGATGTCATATTTGTCAGGTTTCGAAGGGAACTGCGACTAATGCTGGTTTATATATGCCGTTACCGGTACCAACTAAACCATGGGTTGATGTGAGTATGGACTTTGTGTTGGGGTTACCGAGAACACAGCGGGGAAACGATTCCATTTATGTGGTGGTTGATCGATTTTTTAAAGATGGCACATTTTATTGCTTGTAAGAAGACGGCGGATGCTGTTCATGTTACTCAATTGTTTTTCAAGGAGATCTATCGACTTCATGGATTGCCAGAATCTATTGTGTCAGATAGAGATACTCGATTTCTGAGTCACTTTTGGTTGAGTTTGTGGAAAATGGTGGGAACGAAGCTGAAGTTTAGTAGTGCTTATCATCCGCAAACGGATGGACAGACCGAGGTTGTGAACAGATCATTGGGAAATTTGCTGAGGTGTCTTGTGCAAGATAATCTAAAGAGTTGGGATGTGAAGTTATGCCAGGCAGAGTTTGCCCATAATCATGCTGTAAATCGAAGTACTGGGTTCAGTCCATTCCAGATTGTTTATTCGAGCTTACCAAAGGGGCCGTTGGATTTAACGGTAATACCACAGCCAAAGGGGACGGTTAAATGAGCTGTTGATTTTGTTGAGGGGTTGACTGATTGTCATAAAATCATTCAGGAACGACTGGAGAAAGCAAATGAGAAGTATAAACGATCTGCAGATCTGAAGCGAAGAAATGTTGAGTTTAAAGAAGGAGATATGGTATATGCTGTTTTGACAAGAAATCGTTTTCCAGTGGGTGCGTATAACAAGTTGAAAGCTAGAAAAATTGGTCCTGTAGAAGTTTTGAAACGAATTAATGAAAATGCTTATAAGTTGAAACTGCCGGAGGATGTGTACACGTCTGACGTATTCAATGTTAAGCATCTAGTACCTTATCATGGGGATGAGTGTGTCATGGAGAAAGAAAGTGCAAATTCGAGGACGAATTTCTCTCAACCAGGGGAGGATGATGCAAGCCAAGTACTAAGTCGTAACCGACTTAAGGAAATAGGTCTAAATCGTGACCGACTTAACATGATGGAAGATATAAGTTGCACACGACTTAAGACAGAAGCTATAGGTCGTCCACGACCTAAGGAGTCATGTGAGGGGAAACAACGAGTTAATGAAGCGGCATTGAGTCGTCTACGACCTAACAGATCAGATGGAAGGGAGTTACGACTTAATGGGAGCTTAAGTCGTTCGGGGTTGATGAGTCGTATACGATCTAACGACGTAGCTATAAGTCGTCCACGACTTATCAAGTAGCAGAAAGAAGTTCCAGCGGTTGAAGGCTTTAAGTCGGAAGCGGGTTACGACCTAGTTGAGTCGTGGGAAGATACCATTCCTTCAGGATGCCACGAGTTACGACTTAACTAAGTCGTCAGAATTTCTTAAGTCGGGAGGAAGTATCTCGTAAGTCGTAAGTCGCTGCTATCTTAAGTCGTTGGGTGTTAAGTCACTGAAGCTTGGGCGATAGATTCTTATGCCACATTACCCTAAACCGTTGATTCTTAAGTCGCAGAAAGATGCTGTTGTGTTGCTTTGTTAAGTCGTCATCTGTTAACTCGTGGCATTGTTAAGTCGCTATGTACTAATGTGTTGTATTTCTTAAGTCGTATGTCGACTGTTTCGTATGTCGTCTATTTTGTAAGTCGTATATCGTCTGTATTTCGTTACTTTTAAGTCGTAAGTCATGTTGAGTCGTAATTCGGAGGTTGTTAGGTCGGTGCCGACTTAGGAGTTGATGTAATTTCTGCTGTAAAGTTGAACGCCTATAAATAGGCCGAGTGTCACACTTGTAATGGTTGTTGATTTTTGAATAAAATTCTCTTTGTTAGCTTTGTGCTTTCATTCCAATTGGTAGTTGAGTGTAATCTCCTATCTCCTCTTTCGGTTAATCGAGTGCGCTCGATTCAACGATTGTAGAAGCCGATTCGCGGAATCAAGTGCGCTTGATCAACGCTTGAAGAATTGAAGATCTTTGAACCCGGTATCGTGCGCGATCAACGAGTTCGTGATAGCTAGAATTCGGTATCTTTGGATCAACGAATTTGGGCATTTCAGTATCTTCCAATCCATCGATTACTACATTCATCGATCTACATTGTTTTGATTAATCCGCTGCGTCAATTTATATCTCAATTTAATTTCATTACATTTAGTTTCTGAAATATTTATTTAATCGTTTCAATAACATCTAAATACAACTTCAATTTACAAATTTAAATAAACAAAATATCCCATTTAAATTTATATAAGTTTGAAATATTCATTTAGTCACTTTTAATCAAATTCAAGTTATCAAACATATCTTAACATTTTAAATTTAATAAATTTCAAATCAAACTTATTTAAGTATAATTCTTAAATAATTAACATTCCAAATCAATTTCAAATATATCTTTCAACCTGAAACATTATAAACTCTATATTTGAAAATATAAATTTTACATAAATACTTAAACATATTTTATATTGATTAAATCAACTTTATTTAATCAACTTTAATAAATCTTTAAAATCAATATTTATTAAAACCATATATTTCTTTTAAAAACCATAGAAATCATTTTTCGAAATATTTATATTTTTAGACCAACGGTGTCTGCATATAATTTTCTACCCTATGGTCAAGTGATACGGATATTTATCATTTCAATCCATAATTTAAATATATACGGATATATATCTTTTCAACCCGTAATCCCAAATTCAATGTCAATGAAAATCTCTTGGGTTTATCATTTCAACCCATAACGAATTTCTCATATTCTACAGATCGTTCGGGTATGTATCATTTCAACCCATAGTGAATTCTATACTAACAGGGAACTTGCAGAGTGATAACAGATATGATAATAACATAACATGCATATATCATCAATATAAATAACAGATAATGGTGTAAGATGTCATAGGTGAACGGATACAAATAATGGCATATATATAGCAATATAAATAATAGATAATGATGTCAGATGTCAAAGGTGAACAGATACAGATAATGGCCTATATAGCAATATAAATAACTAACAGCAGCATATTTCAATTGTCATTTCAATTGAAATCAAATTTAATAAATATAAGAACATTAATCGTGAGTGATTGCTCACCTTTCGAGGCTAGAGAGATTTGACAAAGAGATGAGCTACGAATCCAAGCACGAATTTCAAAGCAAAGCACGATGGATACGAGTTCGATGGACAAAGCTGATAATTTGGGAATTAAGAACAAAAAAATCAACTTGATAACACAAAAAAAATGAAATGTACATGATATTACTATTATTATTTTCAAATCAAAGTTAATTTAAACACATATTGAATTAAATATATATGTATTTCAAAATCATTGCTTTTAAATAGAACACATATAAAACAAACGTATTTACGTAGTAAAATTTGAAATAAAAGAATATATATTATATAGTTATAAAGATAAACTACATATGACATGTATATGTGTAACATACACAAAATCTTATATAAACTATATATATATATATGATCAATTTTATAACTTCTAGAACTCAAAATATACATACGCCTTTATAAATTTACCTCCAGCTAATGTATAAGTACAGGAAACAAGCAACACCAAAAAAAATCGAAACTGAACTTACCTATACATATATTTATATACATGTTTTCTTTCTCACGCATACTTTCAGAAATCAATAACATACTATATATAAAGTATAAAAATTCAAAGCTGTAGACTATATCTCACTGACACAACATAACTTCAACTTTATAAATCATATAGCACTTAACATATACTATGTGTATTCCCAGGCCTACAATTATATAAAGATTTATATATAAGTAATAAGTTATACCTCCAATGTAAAATATATATAGATATACAGCCAGGTATAAACTTACACAAAGAATACAACCTGAAACCTATTTTACACAGATATATATATATATATATATATATATATATACTTATACATACAAACTGAAAAAGATATATAGAGTTCTAGAAAATTATATATATCTTTATAAAACAAACCAAAAGAACAAATCTCCTTTATAATATATACTTACATAAACCTTTCATATGTAAAACACGTACAAAATTTATATTTTATATATATATACACACATCATACCCTTAACATATATCAGCATATCTATATTATATATAATTATACATCCAGATATATGACCGATAACACACACACGAAATATACTTTGAAAGTATATATTCACCCAAATATATATAAAACTTTAATACTGTAAAACTATAAACATGAATACAGTAAACTCACACAACCCGATTATATATATACAACTCATATTTTCCTATGTTTACAAATAAAAATTTAAATAAAATTTGCATAACCAATACAAATATATATACCTATAAAAAAAGAGAAGATGGAGAGCTCGGCTTCGAACAAGGCTTTGTAATGGCGGCATGCTTGGAGTTGCTACACTCAGGTCGGGGTCGAGTAGTGAACGGCTTGTGGTGAGATGATAGGGTGCAGGTAGGTTTAGGATGAAGGGGAAGGAGCTGATGGCGGCATGTGTGGAGTTGTGGCATAGCCGTGGGTTATGGTGGGTTGCACGTGGAGTTTGGTGCGACTATGGAGGGGAAGGGAAAGTGAGGGAGGTGAGAGGGAGAGAGTGGTGGTGGGGTGACGTGGCAAAGGAGGATTGAGAATGGAGGCAGAGGTTTTGGCTATGATGTGGCAGTGAGATTCATGGAGAGGGGAAGGCTGTAATGGGTGAGATTAGCGGGTTAAGGAAGAAGACAGTTTAATTATCAATTCATGTACGAAATGTTTTAGATACAACATTATATTCTCATAACAAACAAAGAAGCGAAGAGACTAGAAATAAGTCAACGGACCAGAATATGAATCAACCAAAGAATAGAAAAAGCCAACTGTTGAATTAAGGGAATATGTATGGTTAGTGACTATTGGTTCACACGGTAAGCAGATAAATGGACAAAAGAAAACCGAAAGACACAAATATGGGTACCGATACAGAAACCGTTCGGTAGATTTCGCCGTCTTCCAGATTCCGAAACACACAAACGAATATAGTGCAGAGATCAGTACGACGAGACGATCAAAACGGTATACAGATATCAGTGATACGACCATCCTATCAAAAGTCGATATCGGTATCGAAATGCTGTTAAAATGTTAGAAATAAGATGAACGAAGCAATAGAAGTCCAAATTTGAAGAAACGAAATATGACATCTCACTCATAAGATGATTTACAAATTTTCTATAGAAAAATATTCAGGTTCGGAAAACATTTCATTATCATCAATTTTAACTGATATAGATTTAAATAAAATTACACTAGAAAATAAACTTCAATATTATCAGATGAAAATTTACCATTTGCTATGTTTAATTAGGCATAATCCAAATATTAAATTTATATTTCAAAATTTTATTGTCTAAAATTTCATAAAATTTCAATTAATTAAATAAATAAAACCACGAAATTTACGGGTCGTTACACTCTCCCCACCCAAAACTTTTCGTCCCCGAAAAGGAACGAGGCAGGAGAATAGAAACAACCAAAAAGAAAATAGATTGAAAACAAAATAAAATAATTAATTTAAAACCATATAAATTTCAATTAAACTTATTTAATATTCCATAATTGATTTTAATTTAAGGTATTTCATTCAGTTGATTTTATTTCAATTTACTAATATTTGATACAAAAGGTTTCTTTTAAAACAAAATTCTTATTTAAATTTGTCTCATTTACAACTTATTATTCTATTTATCTCTATTAACATTTTATAATTAAAATTAAGTGTATAACATTTATTATAACCACTCAAATTTTATTTATAAAATCATTTTATATTGTATATTATCCAATTACATATTCAACTTCTGAATAATTTAGGTAAGTTATATTTTCGAATGCAATTGAGTATTATATAGGTAAAAATTTCCTTATTCAATTTATTTCAAGTTTAAATATTTATTCAAAATTTTGGCTTTATTTATAATTGAAATCATCCTTTAACATAAATTTAAAATTAAATTTCTGATTCACTTCAAACCATTCATAGATAATTATGTATATATTATATATATCAAATCCAATTAAATTTAAAATAATATATATATATATATATAAATCAAATCATACTTAATAATTTCAAATCAAATTCTAATTCCAAACAAAAGTGTAGCAAAGCTACTGAGTGGCCTCTCATCTACGAAACTCGAAAATGAATATTGATGATGCTGCAGTCATCACTGAAATTATTTTCCAGCGACACAGAGACGAGTACAGATTTAAAACCTTTAAAGTTTCTTTGGAAACGATTTCTATTCGAAAATACTTTAAATAATATACACTTTAAACTTTAAAACCAAAGTTTGAAATCATCGGAAATTAAATTCTCAAATTCTTAATTTAATTTCATTTCATATTCTAAATCAGTTTATAAACCAAGTTTATAAATTCATTTAGAACAATAAATGATAACCAAATATTATCATTTCATATAACCAATTTAATTAATTTATTGAATTCTAGAAAAATTTTACTTATAGATTTATAATATAATCATACAATTTACTTCATTTACCAAATTTGAAAATAATATTGTGTCAGTTTGCTCCGTTCAAGTGTTTTGGAATTCCTATCGATAGCGTTGATCAGACGAATCGATCGAAAATCCAAACCAACAACTCAAATAACACAATATATATATAACATTTAATATTAATACAAATACACTCCCTCACTCGATGAGTCTAGAATGGATTTCGACAAGTATAGGGATTCAAATTCAAGGGGATTCTAATCAAAAGAATTTAGCTAGAAGATAGGCTGGAGACAAAGGTAAGATAATTAAATAACAAAATAGATAAGATAGATAGACTTATATAAATCGCGGGTGACATTAACCGGTCAACCGAGACTTCAAAGTAAGATCGAGGTAGAATTCTGGAGTAAATCGACCTTCGATCTCCAGAGATAGAATTCGGGTATAGCTAAAGATAGTAGCATCGTAAACCAGGGATATAGAAATCTCCGGTGAATCAATACCGATTGTAAAGGAGTTTCACTCTTTTACAAATCATTCAGTGGAGCTATGGGATGCTCCGGAATCAAAGAAAATTACGAATAGGGGGAGACAAGAGACAAGAATGGATTTTGGAACCGAGGGAACATTCCAAAAATTCAAAGGAAACTCAATCAAAGAGGAAGAGATTCAAGTTCGAACGAAAGTGATTCTGTAATCAAATTTACTACATATGCTAAGTTTTCCTAAAACCAGAGCTCTGATACCACATGTAACATCCTAAAATTTTCAACCAATCGAATCCATTCATGTTGGATTAGAATTGCCCAAAATATCAGATTGTTAATTTAAAATTTTGTAAAACTCAGCATATGCAGTAAATAAATAATCACAGAATCACAGACACAGAGTAATATAAAAATAAGCAGCGGAAGCAAAAGGATAGTAGTTTATGAAGCTACTATATATATAACAGAGTTAAACAGGATACAACAGAAGTCACGAATACATATATGTCTCAATACAACAATCAAATACAAGATCTGAATACATCACCGGAATCAACTGAATAACTGGAAGCTTGATAGATAGATGGATCTCCAAGCGAAGCTCCAACTCCAAAGGTGAGTCTCGAACACTGAGCCACTCAGTCTGACCCGAGCGTAAAGCAAAAACACAAAACACTCGAGTCAGGATTAACATTCTTATATCAATAAATCCAACTCAAGTGAAATATCAACTGAAATACAAGTAACTTAAATGATGTTTGGGATAACCATCCTCTAAGGATCCATTAAACTATCTACTATGTAGTAATGTACGCTATTATAATATGTCTAAAGTAAAGTAAACTATTAAATAGCGTTAAGGCGTTACCTATATCCCCCTTAACACATTCTATAGTGCCAATAGTCTATATAGTATCGTAATACCCCGTAAACTGGAGCTACCGGAGGATACTCCATAGGTACGACACAAATCAAACTCGTAGTAAAGCACGCTATGGTATGTGACACGGCACAACTAGGCAATGCCAGGGTAGATATACCAATTACACTTCCGGGCCGGGGGTAACGTAGAGCCGCATCAATCGCCCACCTCGAGCCACACTCCCGAATAACGGGTGTGCACCAAATCAATCACAAAGTAATAGAATGGCATACGATGGAGTGTGTCTGATCAGAGGAGCTACCTCATTAGCCCGTCAATTGCTCCTGTTTTAGCCACCTTATGCCAACTCACGGGAGTTGGGTCCACGTATATACCTCATATAGGATCGTCGCCACCATCCTACTTCATTCTGGAATCTCCACCGCGTACACAGTTGTTAAAGTGGTTTTCGGTATCGACAGAGAGTATGCCCATATCCTATCCCGGTCTCTTTAACAACCAAACGTTATTATAACACTGCGGTCATTTCAAAATAGTTTATACTTCAAAACCAAAATACCATTTTCATTTCAATAACCAAATCAATACGATATCATTTCCATTTCAAATATATATTCTCTTCCAAAATCATCGTACTTTCAAAGTTATAACATTTTCGAAATCAAAACACTAAAAATTATAATACTTTGGAAATCACAACATTTGAAATTGCAACACTTCGGAAATCATAACACCTTGAAATTATAGCATTTTGAAAATCATAACACTTTGAAATTATAGCATTTTGGAAATCATAACACTTTGAAATTATAGCATTTTGGAAATTATAACACTTTGAAATTATAGCATTTTCCTTAAACCGTTTAGATATCAATAATAGTATATATAATAAAATAGTTTATAAATTAAAATAATTTATATAAAATAGTTATCAGTTAAAACAATATATATTAAAATAATTAGTATAATTAAAATAGTTTATATTAAAATAGTTTATAATAAAAATAGTTATATTAAAATAATTTATAAAATAATATAAAAATAGTTTTAAATATAATTTAAAAATAATTTATATAATAAAGATAGTTTCCCTAATTTCACAAATCAATTCAAATCAACTCGACTTCCAAATTCAACTTAATTCAAATCTCAATTCATAATTTCAACTCAATTCAATTTCTCAATAAATCATTTCAAATTATATCGATTTCAAATACATATTTGAAACACAAAATAAACCATTAAATTTCAATATTTTTCAAAGCTTTAAATATTCCACATTTCCAAAACTAAATTTGATAATTCCATTTATATCTCAATTTAATTTCATTACATTTAGTTTCTGAAATATTTATTTAATCGTTTCAATAACATCTAAATACAACTTCAATTTACAAATTTAAATAAACAAAATATCCCATTTAAATTTATATAAGTTTGAAATATTCATTAAGTCACTTTTAATCAAATTCAAGTTATCAAACATATCTTAACATTTTAAATTTAATAAATTTCAAGTCAAACTTATTTAAATATAATTCTTAAATAATTAACATTCCAAATCAATTTCAAATTTATCTTTCAACCTAAAACATTATAAACTCTATATTTGAAAATATAAATTTTACATAAATACTTAAACATTTTTTATATTGATTAAATCAACTTTGTTTAATCAACTTTAATAAATCTTTAAAATCAATATTTATTAGAACCATATATTTCTTTTAAAAACCATAGAAATCATTTTTCAAAATATTTATATTTTTAGACCAACGGTGTTTGCATATTATTTTCTACCATATGGTCAAGTGATACGAATATTTATCATTTCAATCCATAATTTAAATATATACGGGTATATATCTTTTCAACCCGTAATCCCAAATTCAATGTCAATGAAAATCGCTTGGGTTTATCATTTCAACCCATAACAATTTTCTCCTATTCTACAGATCGTTCGGGTATGTATCATCTCAACCCATAGGGAATTCTATACTAACAGGGAACTGGCAGAGTGATAATAGATATGATAATAACATAACATGCATATATCACCAATATAAATAACAGATAATGGTGTCAGATGTCACAGGTGAACGGATACAGATAATGGCATATATATAGCAATATAAATAACAGATAATGGTGTCAGATGTCACAGGTGAACAGATATAGATAATGGCCTATATAGCAAAATAAATAACTAACAGCATCATATTTCAATTGTCGTTCCAATTGAAATCAAATTTAATAAATATAAGAACATTAATTGTGAGTGATTTCTCAACTTTCAAGGCTAAAGAGATTTGACAAAGAGATGAGCTACGAATCCAAGCACGAATTTCAAAGCAAAGCACGATGGATACGAGTTCGATGGACAAAGCTGATAATTTGGGAATTAAGAACAAAAAAATCAGCTTGATAACACAAAAAAATGAAATGTACATGATATTATTATTATTATTATCAGATCAAAGTTAATTTAAACACATATTGAATTAAATGTATATGTATTTCAAAATTATTGCTTTTAAATAAAACACATATAAAACAAATGTATTTACGTAGTAAAATTAGAAATAAAAGAATATATATATATATATATACTTATAAAGATAAACAACATATGACATGTGTATGTGTAACATACACAAAATCTTATATAAACTATATATATATATATGATCAATTTTATAACTTCGAGAACTCAAAATATACACACGCCTTTATAAATTTACCTCCAGCTAATGTATAAGTACAGGCAACATGCAACACAAAAAAAAATCGAAACTGAACTTACCTATACGTATATTTATATATATGTTTTCTTTCTCATGCATACTTTCAGAAATATTTAATATACTATATATAAACTATAAAAATTCAAAGCTGTAGACTATATCTCACTAACACAACATAACTATCAACTTTATAAATCATATAGCACTTAACATATACTATATGTATTCCCAGGCCTACAATTATATAAAGATTGATATATAAGTAATAAATTATACCTCTAATGTAAAATATATATAGATATACACCCAGGATAAACTTACACAAAGAATACAACCTGAAACCTATTTTACACATATATATACTTATACATACAAACTGAAAAATATATATAGAGTTCTAGAAAAAAAAATATCTTTATAAAACAAACCAAAAGAACAAACCTCCTTTATAATATATACTTACATAAACCTTTCATATATAAAACACGTACAAAATTTATATTGTACATATATATATACACATCATACCCTTAACATATATCAACATATCTATATTATATATAATTATACATCCAAATATATGACTGATAACACACACATGAAATATACTTTGAACGTATATATTCACCCAAATATATATAAAACTTTAATACTGTAAAACTGTAAACATGATTACAGTAAACTCACACCACCCGATTATATATATGTAACTCATATTTTCCTATGTTTACAAATAAAAATATAAATAAAATTTGCATAACCAATACAAATATATATACCTATAAAAAAAAGAGAAGATGGAGAGCTCGGCTTCGAACAAGGCTTTGTGATGGCGGCATGCTTGGAGTTGATGCACTCAGGTCGGGGTCGAGCAGTGAACGTCTTGTAGTGAGATGATGGGGTGTGGGTAGGTTCGGGATGAAGGGGAAGGAGCTGATGGCGGCATGTGTGGAGTTGTGGCACAGCCGTGGGTTATGGTGGGATGCACGTGGAGTTTGGTGCGGCTATGGAGGGAAGGGAAAGTGAGGGAGGAGATAGGGAGAGAGTGGTGGTGGGGTGACGTGGTAAAGGAGGATTGAGAATGGAGGCAGAGGTTTTGGCTAAGATGTGGCAGTGAGATTCATGGAGAGTGGAAGGCTGGAATGGGTGAGATTAGCGGGTTGAGGAAGAAGACAGTTTAATTATCAATTCATGTACGAAATGTTTTAGATACAACATTATATTCTTAGAACCAACAAAGAAGAGAAAAGACTAGAAATAAGTTAACGGACCAGAATATGAATCAACCAAAGAATAGAAAAACCAACTGCTGAATTAAGGGAATATGTATGGTTAGTGACTATTGGTTCACATGGTAAGCAGATAAATGGACAAAGGAAAACCGAAAGACACAAATATGGGTACCGATATGGAAACCGTTCGGTAGATTTCACCATCTTCCGGATTCCGAAACATACAAACGAATATACCGCAGAGATCAGTACGACAAGATGATCAAAATGGTATACATATATTAGTGATACGACCATCCTATCAAAAGTCTATATCGGTACTGAAATGCTGTTAAAATGTCAGAAATAAGATGAACGAAGCAATAGAAGTCCAAATTTGAAGAAATGAAATATAACGTCTCAATCAAAAGATGATTTACAAATTTTCTATAGAAAAATATTCAGGTTTGGAAAACATTTCATTATCATCAATTTTAACCGATATTGATTTAAATAAAATTACACCAGAAAATAAACTTCAATATTATCAGATGAAAATTTACCATTTGCTATATTTAATTAGGCGTAATCCAAATATTAAATTTATATTTCAAAATTTTATTATCTAAAATTTCATAAAATTTCAATTAATTAAATAAATAAAACAACGAAATTTACGGGTCGTTGCATTATACATCTCTTTCTTTTTAGGTTTATTCCTTGTTATTTCAACCGTTACATTTTTATTTATAAAGCTGAAACTCGATAATGTATGGAAATTCATGTTGCAATACACTATATAATCCAATAAAATAAAATAGTACTTAAATCCCTATATTTAACTGTGATGACTCAGTTTACCATTTTATTTGCATAATTCGTATTAAATTTATAAATATGAAACTGTCACAGATTCTATAAATTTCAAAGACTAAATTCAGGGACTACTAATACCCAACAAATACATGCAATACAATTTTAGGTTATCAATAACAAAATATGTAGGCAGCAGGGCAGGGTTTATAATTTTATTATGTATAAAAATTTAGCATACTACTCCAATTTACATTTTAGGCATACAGGAATAGGACTACAATGATATAAGTCTAATATTATATAAAAATATATAATTTTTCACTCACCTTTTTAGCTTTCCAAATCTCTAAATCTAATCCTTGTTATTCCTATTTGACTCCCTTTTCTCCCTATTTGGATTTATACATCACAAGCATATACAGATTTATCAAAGATCTGAAAAGAGATAGAATTTTATTTATATTTTAAATTTGGATTTACAGTTTTCCTTAGCTTTGGCGACTTGATTTGACCTTATTCTTCTTCCCATTCATCTTCTACAATTCTCCAAAATTATATATGTATAGTCTACAACTATTTCAAAGAATTTAGAATTTTGGAGGAGAAGAGAAAACGGTAGAGTTCCGACGTCGCTCCAAAAATATGAGTTTAGAAGTAAGGGTCTAGGTCTATTTTATAAATTCAAACCATTGTCAACCTTTTGATTAAATCATTTTAAATCCGGGCTGTATGGCCAAAGATTTACTATCGAATTTAGCCTGGCAATGGTCGACCGCTTCTATCCTAGGGTCGACCGCTACTAGTCGACCTGGGTGACCTATGGGTTGACCTATTGCTTGTTTAACGCGTCAGTTATTCACCGTGTTGAATTTTTTAATTTTATTCTTAATTTGTTTGATCAATATTAATTTGCTGCCATTATAATTTTCTTAATGCTTAAGCAATATTAAGTATTTGTTAAGTATTATTGTTGGTAATTAACGTTAGTAAATTAATTATATTTCCTTAATTACATATATAATTATTTCCGATTCAAAAACTTCAAACATTAATAATTTCATTTGAACTCTAATCGTAAAACATTATATTTGAAAATTAATCAAAAATCACCACAAACCCAATGGTACAAGTTCTGTAACCAAATTTTGACGTTTGTAAAAAAATTATTTTTGGCATTACTAATTATTAATTAATTTCTTTTAAATTAATTATCGTTAAAATTATGGGGTGTTATAGTTACAGTCTAGGTTATAGGTCATAAACTTATATCATAGGACGAGCATGCTTCAGGGACTGAGGTATTAAATGGATATGTTAAGGTCTGCCACCTCCCTATTTACGAAGTATTAATAGGTCGGGATTATCTTATAGGTGCATATTAATGATCAGGATTATCGGTTATACGCGTTAGAGAAAATCTCTTGGGAGGAGTTTGCTTCAGGACTAAGGTATTAAATAACTGTGTTGGGGTCTACCTCCTCCTTATCTAAGAAGTAGTAAGTGGCCTAGAAGATATTTCGTACGATGTTGGTTAAGAAGTACTAAAAAAGGGTTCGCATGTGGTAAGGTATTAAATGGCTGGAGTCCTACCTATTTGTATTAAGTAACCAAGTACTTCTTTCCTTACCATCGTTAGGATATGATTGGATTGGAGAAGGGTTGTTGAACCCAATATGGTATAGTTGCGTGCACCCACTTTTATAGTCACGGAGTAGGACTTGCGGGGCCGCTGGCCCATTGTTGGAGATATATGTGGAGAAATGTCCATAGTGGAGATATACGTAGGAAAATTCCCGTAGTTTGAGGTGTACATAGGAAATATAACAAATATGTAAGACATAATACTTATCTGAATACTTGCTGCCCATACACTATTATTGTAAAACTTGAGATTTTCATTCACCAGACATTGTTGTTCTAACCCCCTGCTTATTACAAAAAATAGTTTAGATTTGATGGTGTGGGTGGAGGAGAAGATGACGAAGACCTGGTAGTAGTACTACTTATCTATTAATATTTTGGTGTACCCTAAAACAATGTGATATATTGTATTTATGAGACATGGTTATTATGCAATGGGTACTTATTTGATTATTATATTTTATCCCTCCTACTGTGAGATTCTGAAACTATAGTTAGATAGCTCTATGAGTTGTTTACTTATACCAACCAACAACCAGATTTTGAATGGACTTAAGGTTTGATGGTCTTTTATTGGTTGAAAATTAGACCCATTTCGGGGTGGGTTGTTATGTACATGTCACTTAAGCTAGAGGCAACAACAAGAAAGAAGGATATTACACCTACCAGCATTACACAGTTATATGTATCACACTTATTATATGATGATGATGTAATGTTATTTTCAATAGCAAATACTTATAGTGCACAAAGCATCAATGATATTACTCAAAGATTGGGCACAACAACAGATTAGTATAAATCATATAGAAACTAAGGTGTACTTTAGTACTAGTTGTCAAAATAAGTGTGAAATGTTACAAATTCTACAACTACAAGAATCATCATTACTGATAAAATAATTGGGGGTCCCTTTATCTATTGACTATTTACATTATTCAGAGTGCAACAATTTGTTTCAAAGAATATTGGGAAGGTTTGGTAATTGGGCATCAAACTACATTCAATGGCAGGAAGAGCTAGATTGATTCAAACTATTATAACTCCAATGGTGTTATATTGATTTTTAGTTTGTACATGCCTAGGGATACACTTGTTAAAATATGCAGTCTATGTGTTGACTTTTTTTGGGCCGGAAAGAAATATAAAATTGCATGGACTAAACTATGTCGACCAAAAAATGAAGGAGGCATACAAATTTAGCAACTACACTTTAGAAATAGAATGTGGCCACAGTGGATGCAAAATAGGTACTACTAGCATACAAATTTTGGCAGTTATAATACAACAACATGTCATGCACCATGAAAAACATGATCAAACATAGAGTTGAAAGTTCGAAGTGCAGTACAAAGGTAATTGTTAATGAAAGCAATACTTTATTGTGGACAGATCTATGGATAAACATCAAATGTCTAGTTGACATTCTGGGGTGGGATAGATACTACAAAAGTGAATATGAGACTGTGCCAGTCTCATATATTATTCAAGATGGCCAATGGAACATAGCTAGACTATCAAAGACAAAGGAAAGTGGCCCACTAATACATCAAGTGCATATTAAAATAGATGGTGGCGCATATCATTAGGAATGGTGTGGACAATCTTTCCCCCAAACATGGTAAGTATGCAGGCTGACTTATGATCGATATAATTGGTGTTCGGTAATTTGGAACAGCATCAACAACAAAAAATGTCATGTTGTTCCTAAAGATTTATATTGGGGAGAATTAGCAAAAAGGACTATAAGGACCCGATTCTTCGACTTTCGAAAATCAACATCGATACGTCCACTGTATCAACTGCCGAGCAGCCGAATGCCGGATAACCGAATTCTTAGGGTTTAAAAGAAGAGGTAGAAGAAAAGATAGAGGAAAAAGAGAAGAAGAACAACAGAACTACATCAGAAACAGAAACAATATCAGAATCTTACATATCACATCGGAACAATATATAATAGATAATCACTAGTCTTTTAAAACAAAGAACTATATCAGTTTATACATACATCAATCAGAGTCAATATACAACTCAATACAACAATGGACAGTTATGTGAACTTGTCCTCATACAGAATATACAGCGGAATAATAATAAAGTACGGATGTACGTTTCGCCATCCAGCTTGCTTCCAAAGCTCCAGAATATCCAGAATATCCTGATAATATAACTCTAGGCTGCCCGTGTGGAAATTGGTGGGCACCCAGAATTTAGAAGGGAAACAATACACTCTGAGTCAGTCATGGTGACTGGTGTGAGATCGTAAAATAGTTTATCTCTAAAGGACAATAAAGGAATATTTTAAAATAGATTCGCAATGCTTTTTGGAAAATGAGACTACCATAAGGCCTCCCGCACACACACACAATGCAAACGCAGAATCGGAGGAGATTTCTCCTTATGATAGTCAAAGATGCTTGATACGCAAAATCAAATCATTTTTGATATTATTATTAGTGCATAGTGTAGAAAACTTTTCGAAAGTATAATATAAATCTTAGCCAGCATAGGCATTCCGCACTTATGCCTACTATAACTACCATGTTCAATAGCAGGTTACCGCCACATTCCATGGCAGGTAATACAACTAAAACCGTACAAGGCTCGTATTGTTTCTTTGGATTTCCAACAAATGGTCAGGCCAAGGAACTTTCCATTGCCACATGGAAACGCCTCTGGAATGACGTCCCGAGAACCTAACCGGATCTCTGCCAACACAAGGCCGGGTTACCCCTAACTGGGTAACTACTGACACGAATATGTCATCCCCCGATCGTAACCGATCTATATCCGAGGATCCTCGATTTCCAACAACCACATAAGAATAATAATGCAGCAACCACATAGGTTAAGTATCTGGGCTCCATACCATGATACCACCTCTATCTAGAAGGAATGACATACACTAAAGGGGCGCTACCCCCTAATAACCTTGCTGCATCTTTCCTGTTTTGATCATTTCCGGGGTGTGAGGCTCGACGAAGTCTCGTCCTCAAAGCTACGCTTTCTCACAAAGCCATGCTTCAGGTCAAACAAATGATCAAAGAAATGATCACAAAGATAAATGATCAAACAAATGATCATATCGCAAATGATCATACAACGATCATTTCACAGCAACACTCAGCATGCCACGTTACCAAATTGGGAGTATATTGCTGATAAATTTCAACTACATAACCTCTGAGCTCGTACGTCTCAGAGAAGGGTGTTAAGCTAAGAGAATAAATTCTCCGCCACCAACAGAAATGTATTTGAAAGAAATCAGCTTTATATCTCAATTTGTAACGTCAGACACACAACCATACAAGTCTGTTTCGGGATCGAACAGAACCGAAGGCACTTCTCATGAAGCCCTTGCACATCCGGATAATTTTCTAATCACGTCCGGACTTCCCGTCACTAAGGGTGATAAAACCTCTAAATCGGAGATCGGCCGATGTAGAGTAACTCGACGGTAATCCTTCCGTTTTCAAAAATATCCGGTCTTCAACACCGGTCATCAAATGCAATTCATTACGATGTATCACATATTCGGAATGGGTTATACGACCCCATGGTCCTTTCCCGGCTAACCCGAATAGTGAGCGCTTATTCAAAAATAAGTGTGGCATTCAAATTCATCCAATTCACAACAAATACCCATTCAAGGTAATTATTGATAGTCGGTTATTTAACTATCAATAAAGATGCGCAACATCATCAAATTCCAAATAATTTTCCAAATTATTTATTTTCCAAAATATCTTTACTAGATATAAAATTTCCACACTTCAAAAATAAATCAATATTTATTTTTAAAATGAATTTCCATTTCTTTTATAAATTCCATAGTGAATTTATATTTCAAAAATATCTAATGATATACGATTTTCAAATCGATTTCAATTATTCAATTTAAATTTATCTTTACAAAGATAAATTCTCAAAACGTTTCATTTCATTTTGGAAAAGCATTTCCATACTTATTTAATAATAAGTAATTCACAAATCTATTTATTTTCAACATTTGAAAATATTCAACATACTTAAATCAATATTAAGTATATATTTCATTCTTTAAGGAAATCTATTTGAGTCAAAATGAATGTTACGTAAAACATCGTTACGATGACTCAAAATCACTAGTATAGGGATTCGGATTTTAAGATAGATGTATAAATCCCAATACTACATAAAACATTTTCTTTCGAAAATCATTTACTATAACAACAGTGTTATAGTCCACCATTTCCTTATTCCTCGAAAACATCTATTTCAACAATAAATGTTGAAATCTATGATTTCGATATCCAATTTATTCTAAAACATCGTTAAAACAATTAACTTCATTTTTAAATGTCACTTCCCCAAAATAATATCCATTTTACTTAAAAATATATTCACTGTCCAAAATCATGAATATGCTTCACTAACCACATTTCAATCTTTTCTACACCTTTATTTCAAGAATTATCCACTATCCAAAATCATGGATAAAATTCCCTTAATAATCTCCTATATTTAAAATCGATCAAACTTAATTTATTTTCGAATTTATAAAACAACGTTTATAAATTCTATTTTCTATTTTATAACAACTTCGATTTAAAAATTTCTTTTGTTAACTTCTATAATTCACTTATCAAAATAAGTGATTTCGGATTTATAAAACAATGTTTGCAAATTTCATATTCTATTTATAAAAACTTCAATTTATAAATCTCCTTTGTTAACTAATTCAATTCCTAACTCAATTTTTATACCAACAATCCATATTATAAGTTCAATACTTACAACTCCTTTATTTTACAAAATCATTTCCATTTATAAGTTCACAATTTATAAATTTCATTCACTTATAAATTCTTAAAAATTCATTTTAACGCTTATAAATACTCGTTTTATAATCTTAATATTTTAAAGTTATAAATATCAATTTTGTACATCTTTTACATACATCGTTTTTAATAATTCAAAAATTCCAATTAAAACAATTTTATAAATTACTTTAACTATTTATTTCAAAAATCACCTTACGGTTATAATTCACAAAAATCTTAACTTTTATAACTTTAAAATTTGAACGTTTATTTATTTAAAATAAATCACTTCAAAAATTTAATAAAACGTATATTTTCAAAGATCACTTCAAAAATCTCTTTTAAAATCAACATCGTTATTTTTAAATTCCGAAGATGAATCCGATGATGCAACGCACCAATTAGTCAATCACAACATTCAATATCATATATCAATATGATAACAGAATATATCACAATATCTGTAAATAAATAAATACTGGTGAGGAATCCAGTTGGATCCCTCCAACCTGTTTCCCTGCATCCACAGACGTTAGCACAATACCCATTCCACTTCGTGGTGGAATATCGCGGTATATGGGATTTATAAAAATCATCCGCTTACTAACGGCGCAATAGGGTCTCATCCGCTATACAGTGCGGGAAATCAATCAATCCAATATATACATATGCCAATATGTATATATTGCTATATATATAGATATATCCTACTGTATCTAATATCACATCCAAATAGCAATCAATCAGTCAATAACTGTAATATCAACTTTTTATTTGAGTGAGAAAAATCTCACTTTAGCTTTTTATTAGCAATCCGTTTCCAATTCGGCTTGATTCTCGATTTGAAACCTTGTATAAACAATTCATACAATTTATCAATATTCGAATTTAAATCGAACTATAAATTTTCGTTTGACAATTTTGATTCATCGGTGATTTCATTTTAATAGTTAAATTAACTGATAGTTTTATTTAAACCAATTCTCCTTTAAATAAATTTATTTAACTAATGATTTAAATTTAAAACTAAATTTTTCTTTAATAAAATATTTTCTAGTTACCAAAAATAATTATATAGGTTAACTAAATAATTTATCCATTATAATTTATCGTCTAAAAATTTACTTTTTAGTTTAACTTATAAATTTTCCATTTTAAAAATATCCTTTAATGACTAAAATAAATTTAATAAGTTAATTAAATTATCTATCAACCAAATTCATTATTTAAAGTAAACTAAAACTTTTATACTTATATTTTTTTTCTGAAACTGCTTATAAAACAATTATAAATTTGATTTTTTTTCTATTAATGTAAAGATTTCATTTCTCTGTACAATCAATTAACAAATTAAAAGAAATAAATAAAAGAACAATATACCTCACAACCACTCAGTCGAACTCGCGATCGACAATCGTCTCGCGCACCACGAACGCTGCCCAGATCCACCTCTACCCACTTCTGTCCAATTCGTCGCTGCTGAGGCCGAGATGCGCTGCTGCTGACCTCCACGCGCCGACCACCAGCATCGAATTCGTGACCATCCCCTAAATTGTGGCACCTCATCTCGACGCGCCTCTTTCGCTTGATCGCTCGAACTCCTGCCTCGTTCGATCGCGATTCATGCTATCCCCATAGAACTCGAGCCGAACTCGACTTTTTTTAGAAACGAGCATAGGGGATTAGGGCTCGAATAGAAAAGAATAGCTCTGACTTGAACGAAGGCAGTGGCTTTGATTTGAATAGAGAGAAAAAGGAAGTCTCGGCTTTGAATAGAAAAGGGACGAGAAATAGTTCGGCCATTGATTCGTTTTCTTTGAATTGAGGAGATCGGCCATTTTAAATTTTCTTTGTTCTGATGTTTGAACAGGTGAGGGAGAGCGTTATTTAGAATTTATAGAGTATGGTTTGCACGATTATATTCGTGATTGTAGGCGTAAGTTTAGGCGTATTAAAGGAGATACGTGGTGTTGTTAATTAATATAAATTTTAAATTTTAAATTGAATTCGTTCTAAAACTTCAACGCGTTTTGTAACCGTACGGTCACAAAACAACTCTGATAAATATGAAAATTGAAATCCTGTAATAACAAACTATTACGGACCCAATGGAACTGGTTTCGTCGAATTCCGAGACTGCGCCTCGGACGGCTATTTTTAAATATCGATACGAACGATATAAATTCAAAACTGATCAAAACAGTTTCAATTTAAATTTTGAAGCTTCTATTATCTTCAATAATATCAATACGAATTTTAAAAGCTTTTAAATTATTTTTAATCAGCTTAGAATTGAAGATTCAAATTTTTGTTCAACTTTCAATAGATAAAACTTTATAATTTAATCGCCATTTTAAAGTTATATTGGGGATTCAAATTAAATTATCGTTCAAATATTTAAAATTAATTAAATATTTTTAATTTAATTTGTTCAAAATTCTGGGTCGTTACAATCTTCCCTCCTTAAAAGAATTTCATCCCGAAATTACAAGATAGGAAAAATGGTCCTTAACTCGTCTACTATTTTTCAACATCCAATAGTTTTATCAATTTATCAAAACAAATCTTTCTACTAAAGATTCGTTATCATTCAACTAAATTTCTAAACCTTTCATAGTTTTCAAACAATATTGTTTTACTTCAAAGTTCAAATTTAAATTTAAATTCAAATTTAAACATTCAAAATTTCTCAAAATTTTTCTAACACTCGAAATTTTCGAAAAATTTCGCCAGCGTCTCCTTTGCGCGGCTAACACGGCACGACTACAAAACGTCCCTACGGACTCTCAGATTCCAAAAAGAAAAGAAAAAGCCAAGCGGCTAGACAAGAAAATCATCAAATCTCATATTGAAATTCAAATACTTACCTTTTGTCGAGCAATTCACATTTATCTTTGAAATCAAAATTTCCAATTCCTTTATACACCTGTATATCCTACTCGCCATAATATCTAGTTACAACATTCAAACCATTTTGCCAATTCCATTACAAAATTTCGATACTTACTTCTTATATCATCTTTAGTTCACTATTGAAGTTATATCCATTATCATTCAATTTTACATTTCAAATTTCATTTGAATTCAATTTACAATTTTAATCTAATTTGGATTCAGTTTATCTTCCGAATATTGAATTTCATCAGCTATCCTTTATTCACAGCTGCACTATTTTAAATTAGTTCCAATTACTAACTCATCACAAATTCTAGTTTACTTTATTCAAATTTGTTTTCAGTATTCAGTTTCAATTTCAATTTTATCTTCATTCAATCATCAACTTAGAATAATTTCCATATCAAATTTTACTTAAGAATTTCACTCTTCATTTCTTAGGTTCAATATAAATATTCCATATACACATTATATTTATTTTTAATTTACCACTTCGGTTAAATCTACTTACATTTAAACTGGATTTCCAATTCAAATTCAATTTACCTTTCTTTTATAATTATTGAATTTAATTCGTTTCAAACCTTATTCATTTGGTCCATATTCAATTAGCTTCACTTACTAATTTTAGTTTAATACTTCACTTTGTTTTCCACAAATCAAATTCAATTCTAGTTCTATTTACTTTCAAATTCAAAATGAATTTTAACATTCAATTTCATTTTCTTGCACTTGCAATTGCAAATCTATTTATTCATTCACAAATTCATTCATTTTCAATTTGAATCTCATTCCAATCAAATTTCAAATATTTATAAGTCTTTGACTTATTTAAATTTCAATTTATCAAATCATTTATACATTCACATTTACAATTTCATTCCATTAATTTTTTTTTTCAATTATCTTTCCTAGAATTCTATTTCCAATTATAAATTCATTTACAATTTATATTCACAATTTTATTCATATATGAATTTATTTTCCTTATATTCTCAATTCATATTTATAATTTCCAATTGTCAAATGGATTTATCTCCAAATCTTTGGTTATTATTTTAATTTCTTATTCAATTTCCATATAACAATGATAATAATTCAATATTATTACTTCCTAACAACCAAACATCCATTTACTATAATAATTCACAGAAAATGCTTTCTTTTCTATACAAAAATAGTTTTGGGTAAAATTATTTCATTCACCCTATTTAAAACAATACTGTGTCAGTTTATCTTGTTTAAGAGTTTAGAAATCCCTATCGATTACAGTTGGCCACCCTGCACCGACCAGAATCTATAAACAATCAACCGATAAGTCAACACAATACAAAAACAATTTTATATTCAATAACAGATACGCGCTCATATCTATTATTACACTCACACTCATTCTAGTGTACTGCCGACTCTATCTCTAATGAGTAACACCCAACAGAGCAGGGTTGTCGCTTAACCATATGCTCTGATACCACTTTGTAAGGACCCGATTCTTCGACTTTCGAAAATCGACATCGATACGTCCACTGTATCAACTGCCGAGCAACCGAATGCCGGATAACCGAATTCTTAGGGTTTAAAAGAAGAGGTAGAAGAAAAGATAGAGGAAAAAGAGAAGAAGAACAACATAACAACATCAGAAACAGAAACAATATCAGAATCTCACATATCGCAGCGGAACAATATATAATAGATAATCACTAGTCTTTTAAAACAAAGAACTATATCAGTTTATACATACATCAATCAGAGTCAATATATAACTCAATACAACAATGGACAGTTATGTGAACTTGTCCTCATACAGAATATACAGCGGAATAATAATAAAGTACGGATGTACGTTTCGCCATCCAGCTTGCTTCCAAAGCTCCAGAATATCCAGAATATCCTGATAACATAACTCTAGGCTGCCCGTGTGGAAATTGGTGGGCACCCAGAGTTTAGAAGGGAAACAATAAACTCCGAGTCAGTCATGGTGACTGGTGTGAGATCGTAAAATAGTTTATCTTTAAAGGACAATAAAGGAATATTTTAAAATAGATTCGCAATGTTTTTTGGAAAATGAGACTACCATAAGGCCTCCCGCACACACACACGATTTCTCCTTATGATAGTCAAAGATGCTTGATACGCAAAATCAAATCATTTTTGATATTATTATTAGTGCATAGTGTAGAAAACTTTTCGAAAGTATAATATAAATCTTAGCCAGCATAGGCATTCCACACTTATGCCTACTATAGCTACCATGTTCAATAGCAGGTTACCGCCACATTCCATGGCAGGTAATACAACTAAAACCGTACAAGGCTCGTATTGTTTCTTTGGATTTCCAACAAATGGTCAGGCCAAGGAACTTCCCATTGCCACATGGAAACGCCTCTGGAATGACGTCCCGAGAACCTAACCGGATCTCTGCCAACACAAGGCCGGGTTACCCCTAACTGGGTAACTACTGACACGAATATGTCATCCCCCGATCGTAACCGATCTATATCCGAGGATCCTCGATTTCCAACAACCACATAAGAATAATAATGCAGCAACCACATAGGTTAAGTATCTGGGCTCCATACCATGATACCACCTCTATCCAGAAGGAATGACATACACTAAAGGGGCGCTACCCCTAATAACCTTGCTGCATCTTTCCTGTTTTGATCATTTCTGGGGTGTGAGGCTCGACGAAGTCTCGTCCACAAAGCTACGCTTTGTCACAAAGCCATGCTTCGGGTCAAACAAATGATCAAAGAAATGATCACAAAGATAAATGATCAAACAAATGATCATATCGCAAATGATCATACAACGATCCTTTCACAGCAACACTCAGCATGCCACGTTACCAAATTGGGAGTATATTGCTGATAAATTTCAACTACATAACCTCTGAGCTCGTACGTCTCAGAGAAGGGTGTTAAGCTAAGAGAATAAATTCTCCACCACCAACAGAAATGTATTTGAAAGAAATCAGCTTTATATCTCAATTTGTAACGTCAGACACACAACCATACAAGTCTGTTCCGAGATCGAACAGAACCGAAGGCACTTCTCACGAAGCCCTTGCACATCTGGATAATTTTCTAATCACGTCCGGACTTCCCGTCACTAAGGGTGATAAAACCTCTAAATTGGAGATCGGCCGATGTAGAGTAACTCGACGGTAATCCTTCCGTTTTCAAAAATATCCGGTCTTCAACACCGGTCATCAAATGCAATTCATTACGACGTATCACATATTCGGAATGGGTTATACGACCCCATGGTCATTTCCCGGCTAACCCGAATAGTGAGCGCTTATTCAAAAATAAGTGTGGCATTCAAATTCATCCAATTCACAACAAATACCCATTCAAGGTAATTATTGATAGTCGGTTATTTAACTATCAATAAAGATGCGCAACATCATAAAATTCCAAATAATTTTCCAAATAATTTATTTTCCAAAATATCTTTACTAGATATAAAATTTCCACACTTCAAAAATAAATCAACATTTATTTTTAAAATGAATTTCCATTTCTTTTATAAATTCCATAGTAAATTTATATTTCAAAAATATCTACTGATATACGATTTTCAAATCGATTTCAATTATTCAATTTCAATTTATCTTTACAAAGATAAATTCTCAAAACGTTTCATTTCATTTTGGAAAAGCATTTCCATACTTATTTAATAATAAGTAATTCACAAATCTATTTATTTTCAACATTTGAAAATATTCAACATACTTAAATCAATATTAAGTATATATTTCATTCTTTAAGGAAATCTATTTGAGTCAAAATGAATGTTACGTAAAACATCGTTACGACGACTCAAAATCACTAGTATAGGGATTCGGATTTTAAGATAGATGTATAAATCCCAATACTACATAAAACATTTTCTTTCGAAAATCATTTACTATAACAACAGTGTTATAGTCCACCATTTCCTTATTCCTCGAAAACATCTATTTCAACAATAAATGTTGAAATCTATGATTTCGATATCAAATATATTCTAAAACATCGTTAAAACAATTAACTTCATTTTTAAATGTCACTTCCCCAAAATAATATCCATTTTACTTAAAAATATATTCACCGTCCAAAATCGTGAATATGCTTCACTAACCACATTTCAATCTTTTCTACACCTTTATTTCAAGAATTATCCACTATCCAAAATCGTGGATAAAATTCCCTTAATAATCTCCTATATTTAAAATCGATCAAACTTAATTTATTTTTGAATTTATAAAACAACGTTTATAAATTCTATTTTCTATTTTATAACAACTTCGATTTAAAATTTTTTTTTGTTAACTTCTATAATTCACTTATCAAAATAAGTGATTTCGGATTTATAAAACAATGTTTGTAAATTTCATATTCTATTTATAAAAACTTCAATTTATAAATCTCCTTTGTTAACTAATTCAATTCCTAACTCAATTTTTATACCAACAATCCATATTATAAGTTCAATACTTATAACTCCTTTATTTTACAAAATCATTTCCATTTATAAGTTCACAATTTATAAATTTCATTCACTTATAAATTCTTAAAAATTCATTTTAACGCTTATAAAAACTCGTTTTATAATCCTAATATTTTAAAGTTATAAATATCAATTTTGTACATCTTTTACATACATCGTTTTTAATAATTCAAAAATTCCAATTAAAACCATTTTAAATTACTTTAACTATTTATTTCAAAAATCACCTTACGGTTATAATTCACAAAAATCTTAACTTTTATAACTTTAAAATTTGAACGTTTATTTATTTAAAATAAATCACTTCAAAAATTTAATAAAACGTATATTTTCAAAGATCACTCCAAAAATCTCTTTTAAAATCAACATCGTTATTTTTAAATTCCGAAGATGAATCCGATGATGCAACGCACCAATTAGTCAATCACAACATTCAATATCATATATCAATATGATAACAGAATATATCACAATATCTGTAAATAAATAAA
This sequence comes from Allium fistulosum, assembly GCA_030737815.1. Taxonomy (NCBI): domain Eukaryota; kingdom Viridiplantae; phylum Streptophyta; class Magnoliopsida; order Asparagales; family Amaryllidaceae; genus Allium; species Allium fistulosum. The sequence goes on from CM060908.1 coordinate 916,218,769, forward strand.
TACTGGTGAGTAATCCAGTTGGATCCCTCCAACCTGTTTCCCTGCATCCACAGACGTTAGCACAATACCCATTCCACTTCGAGGTGGAATATCACGGTATATGGGATTTATAAAAATCATCCGCTTACTAACGGCGCAATAGGGTCTCATCCGCTATACAGTGCGGGAAATCAATCAATCCAATATATACATATGCCAATATTTATATATTGCTATATATAGATATATCCTACTATATCTAATATCACATCCAAATAGCAATCAATCAGTCAATAACTATAATATCAACTTTTTATTTGAGTGAGAAAAATCTCACCTTAGCTTTTTATTAGCAATCCGTTTCCAATTCGGCTTGATTCTCGATTTGAAACCTTGTATAAACAATTTATACAATTTATCAATATTCGAATTTAAATCAAACTATAAATTTTCGTTTCACAATTTTGATTCATCGGTGATTTCATTTTAATAGTTAAATTAACTGATAGTTTTATTTAAACCAATTCTCCTTTAAATAAATTTATATAACTAATGATTTAAATTTAAAACTAAATTTTTCTTTAATAAAATATTTTCTAGTTACCAAAAATAATTATATAGGTTAACTAAATAATTTGTCCATTATAATTTATCGTCTAAAAATTTACTTTTTAGTTTAACTTATAAATTTTCCATTTTAAAAATATCCTTTAATGACTAAAATAAATTTAATAAGTTAATTTAATTATCTATAAACGAAATTCATTATTTAAAGTAAACTAAAACTTTTATACTTATATTTTTTCTTAAACTGCTTATAAAACAATTATAAATTTTATTTTTTTCTATTAATGTAAAGATTTCATTTCTCTATACAATCAATTAACAAATTAAAAGAAATAAATAAAAGAACAATATACCTCACAACCACTCAGTCGAACTCGCGATCGACCATCGTCTCGCGCACCACGAACGCTGCCCAGATCCACCTCTACCCACTTCTGTCCAATTCGTCGCTGCTGAGGCCGAGATGCGCTGCTGCTGACCTCCACGCGCCGACCAATGGCATCGAATTCGCGACCATCCCCTAAATCGTGACACCTCATCTTGACGCGCCTCTTTCGCTTGATCGCTCGAACTCCTTCCTCGTTCGATCGCGATTCATTCTATCCCCATAGAACTCGAGCCGAACTCGATTTTTTTTAGAAACGAGCATAGGGGATTAGGGCTCGAATAGAAAAGAATAGCTCTGACTTGAACGAAGGCAGTGGCTTTGATTTGAATAGAGAGAAAAAGGAAGTCTCGGCTTTGAATAGAAAAGGGACGAGAAATAGTTCGGCCATTGATTCGTTTTCTTTGAATTGAGGAGATCGGCCATTTTAAATTTTCTTTGTTCTGATGTTTGAACAGGTGAGGGAGAGGGTTATTTAGAATTGATAGAGTATGGTTTGCACGATTATATTCGTGATTGTAGGCGTAAGTTTAGGCGTGATTAAAGGAGATACGTGGTGTTGATAATTAATATAAATTTAAATTTTTAAATTGAATTCGTTCTAAAACTTCAACGCGTTTTGTAACCGTACGGTCACAAAACAACTCTGATAAATATGAAAATTGAAATCCGGTAATAACAAACTATTACGGACCCAATGGAACTGGTTTCGTCGAATTCCGAGACTGCGCCTCGGACGGCTATTTTTAACTATCGATACGAACGATATAAATTTAAAACTGATCAAAACAGTTTCAATTTAAATTTTGAAGCTTCTATTATCTTCAGTAATATCAATAGGAATTTTAAAAGCTTTTAAATTATTTTTAATCAGCTTAGAATTGAAGATTCAAATTTTTGTTCAACTTTCAATAGATAAAATTTTATAATTTAATCGCCAATTTCAAAGTTATATTGGGGATTCAAATTAAATTATCGTTCAAATATTAAAAATTAATTAAATATTTTTAATTTAATTTGTTCAAAATTCTGGATCGTTACAAGGACAGATTACGGCAATAGGGTATGGATTGTGACAAGCAGTGGGTGCTATGTACAGATCAGCCAGAAAGTATGAACCATCTATTCTTTACTTGCAGTTACAGCGGATACATTTGGACAATTATGAAATTAAAGCTAAATTTGACTATAAATGGTGACACTTCCTTGAATATCGAAGAAGAGGTCAACATGATCAAGTCTACTATTCGAATTAAAGATTAGATCAATAAACTTGCCTCTGGCTATTTGGTCATGACAGTTTACCACCTAAGACGAAAGCAACATATGAATATTTGAGCAAAAAAGTAAAAGTAAAATGTAACGACCTGCCTTTTTGGACGTTTTAAGTAGACACACATGTCATCTCAAACCATTCAAAAGGGCAGATTGTTATGGGGTAAATAAGAAAAAGAGAAAGAAATAAAACAAATACAAAATCTCGCAGCGGAATGACAAAATATAATAAATCAAATAAAAGTTCATGAAGCTGTTTTACAAAACATTTGATTATTCTTATATAACACAGATCAGAGTTACACATACTAGATAAATATAAATAATGCAGCGGAATACATGATGTAGTGGAATAATATAGTAAATAATAATAATAATACAATCTTCGTCTTCGTCCTCCAAAAACAAAGTCTTCAAATCCTGAAATGCTCAGGCTGACCCGAGCGAATTGAAAAGATAAAACACTCGAGTCAGAACTAAAAGATCTTATGTAAGTTAAATCAACTGAAATAATATGAGTGGAACGGCGTCAGAGATGTTTACGGGGTTTGACACCTCCTATCCAGTGTCTAACGTGAGTGTAGTAACTTAAGAGATGTTCGGGATTCCCATCTCCTAAGGATCCGTTAAACTATCTACTATGTAGTACAATACGCTATTATAATAGTGTCTACAATAAAGTAAAGTATTAAAATAGCATTAAGGCGTTACCCATATCACCCTTAACACATTTTTATATATTCCCATAGTCTATACAGTACCGTAATTCCTCCGTAAACTGGAGGGCTATCAGAGGGCACTCCATAGGATGGTACAAAACAAACTCGTAAAAGGCGCTCTAGGGCATGTGAACACGACACACGAAGAAATGCCAGGGTAGATATACCGTTTGCGGATCCGGACTAGTGGTAACGCATAGCAGCTACTACCGTCTACCTCGGACACACTCCCATATCAAAAATAGAGGGGTGGCCACCAAACAATCACAAAAATTAGAATAGTATCGAAGAAATGTGCCCGATAGGACGAATGACCTCACTTGGCCCGGCAGGGCTCCTGATTTTAGTCACATCTAAGCTGACTCACGGGAGTCAGGGTCACGTCATACCTTATACAGAAATCGTTCACCAAACCATCCTACTTCATTTCTAGAATCTCCACCACGTACATAGTTGTTAAAGTGGTTTTCGGTATTGGTAGAGAGTATGACAATATCCTATCCCGATCTCTTTAACAACCAAACGCTTATTTCACACCGGATGGTTCTTTTACATTTCAAAAGTCAATTCACAATTTTTATCAAAATATCATATTCTCAAAACCATATCACTTTCGAAATTATATTCACTTTGAAATAATATTCACCTTTGAAATCATATCGTTTTTCGGAATCATAATTACTTTCAAGATCATATTTCCAATTACGTTAAATTCTTGCTTCAAAATCATCATACTCAATTAATTATGACACTTAAATCCTAACTTAGGTTATAACATCATTTTGCTGTATTTGCTTATAAATCAATGAATTTGAATATAAATACATCAACTTTACTTAGCTTGAATTTTTGGAAAAATAGTTTAGGTAATTAAAAATGGTTTTAAATAGATTTTTAAATAGTTAAAATACTCTAAGATATTAAAAATAGATTTTAAAAACATATTTTTAAATTGATTAATACAGTTAAATAGATTTAAAATAGATTAAATATAATTAAAATAGATTAAATAGCTTTAAAATAAATAAATTAGATTTAAAATGAATTAAATGGGTAATTAGTTCTAAAATAAATTAAATGGTTTAAAATGGGTTAAAATGATTTAATATAGTTATATAGGTTAAAACAGTTTAATAATTGAAAATCTTAAAATTTAGAATCTTTAAAATAATATATTGTTAAACCAATTTATATTAAAATATAAGTTTGAAATATATATCAATTTAACTATTTATTTTATCCCAACATATCTGGACCATTACAATTTCCAAATCGACAAAACCCAATTTCAAATCTTCAATTCAAATTCTTTCCAATCCATGTTTGCAATATCAATTTAAATTATTCCAACATTAATACATTTCAAAGTTATATTTCAAACCAATTCAATAGCTCAATTCTGATAAATTTCATTTATACTTGAAATTCAACTTATGTAACGACCCGTATTTTTCGGATCGAAAAGTTTGTCAAAATCTGGGATTTTCAGCATTTTCTAGTTATTCCAGATCTTGGTTGAAATTTGCCTAAGTCCTAGGTCGTATGCGACCTAGAGGTTAGTTAAGTATTGTTGGCAACTTAGGAGATAAGTCGTACCTAAGAATGTTGGGGATTGGTGACTTTAAGGTTTGGAGTTAGGTCGTGTGATGGATGGTAAGGGTTTAGGTCGTAGACGACCTAAAAGGAAGGAGACTTTAGAGTTTCTGGCGAGTTAAGGTGTTAGCGACCTAAGAGATAGCTTGTTAGCGACCTAGTAGTTGCCGAGTTAGCGACCTAGTGGTTCTGAGTTAGCGACCTAGTGGTTCTGAGTTAGCGACCTAGTGGTTCTGAGTTAGCGACCTAGTGGTTCTGAGTTAGCGACCTAGTGGTTCTGAGTTAGCGACCTAGTGGTTCTGAGTTAGCGACCTAGTGGTTCTGAGTTAGCGACCTAGTGGTTCCGTGTTGGCGACCTAAGGAGTTAACAAGTTGGCGACCTAAGAAGTTAACAAGTTGGCGACCTTAGGAGTTAGGCTGTTGTGTTAGGTCGCGTAGGTTGCTAAGTTGTTAGGTCGCTAGGATAGTTCAAGTGTTAGGTCGCGTGTTGTTTTAGGTCGACTTGTGTTAGGTCGCAACCCAACTGAGTCTTAGATAGTTAGGTCGTTAAGTTGTTAGGTCGCTGGGTTTCCTAAGTGTTAGGTCGCAAAGAAGTTAAGACGTACATCTGTTAGGTCGGAGAGGCTTAGGTCGGAGAGGCTTAGGTCGCTTAGGTCGGAAGCGACTTAGGGAGATAGCCAGATTTCGACTTAAGGACAGATTTCAGCTATAAATAGGAGGGGTTGTTCTCACTTTTTGGGATCCGGATTTTTGAAGCGACGAAGTGCTGCCATTTTGAGAGCTCGACTTCTACACTTCTTCACTTCTTTTCTCCACTTTAATCTAGTGCTTCCATCCATCCTAATCGAAGATCAAGATTGAAGATTCAAGAGCTTAGATTGAAGATCTTCATCTTTTCAAGAGAGATTTCTTCATTTGAAGCGGATTTGTGGTAGATCTAGCTTCATCCTTCGCTGTCCAGATCTGAAGTGTGTTGATTTGAGGTTGTTTAGGTGATTTGGTGAGTGGTGATTATCTCTCACACGGATCCAAAGGAGTATATCGGATTGTTGGCTCGATTTGGTGTTAAAATAGTGATTTCCATGCATTTTCTTCATCCTATGTATAGATCCATGTAGATCCATTGTTCATGATGATGTTGCATCCATTTTATCATATGTTAACCTATGCAAGTTCATTCATCAAGTTTGTAGAGATATAATCCATGTTTTAATGCTTATTGGACTTTCAACTCTTTAATTACGAAAATGCCATTATTGTTATAATTGTCTACTTAGATCATTTTTGAATGCTTGATTGCTTGGATTGATGTTTGATTTGATTGCTTGTTATGAACTAGATGATTGATGATTAGATTTAGATCGAAGATGATTCAAAAGCTAAGGGAAAGGCTCTTGAAAATGGAAAAGCTGCACGTGGCATATGTAGCGGGATGATGAAGCTCTTATGCATAGATTTGATGATGTGGTGATGAGATGAGGCTTTGCGAGGATGTAATGAAGCGAGGCAATCATATGATGAAGACTTGGTCTAATCCAGGCGGGATCATTCCAAGCATGTTGATAACTCGGTGATATGATTCGAGTTGAGGATAATGGATGCTCGAGAGGCGCTTGAGCTAGTATGGCAATAGTCGTCGAGGAGGATGACTAGGAGGTTGAGATCTCATCGTTGTTGAAGGTTCTAGCATGCTCTAAGCAAGAGTACATGGGGACGCCCAAAAGACTAAGTTGATGGTCGAGTACTCTGGGTAGATTCGATAATCCTAGGCACGGGTCACGATGACGTGCGGGAGTTATGTCTAGAACCGGGGTTACCATTAGCCCTTGACGGACGGCTGAAAGAATGTGCCGGTCATTCAATTAACGGTGATATCGCAACAATGATAACAGTGATAGCCGAGTCATGGATGTTTGGTTGTATCATCATTCGGTCTCAAGAGCGGTATTTCCTGGGTGCTTATCTGACCTTGGTTTTAGACCTTGGGATTTGTACTTGGAAAACATCGCTCTTGACTCGAGTGACAATTGCTTTACTTTAAATTGTATGCTCTGCTATGTTTGCTTCTGCTTAGTGTGTGTCTGGGGGCTATCACTGTAGAATGAGGTTGGAGTGGGAGGGTTGTATTCCTATTCCTTTTCCTTTATGCTCTTTTGGTATGTTGTTAGTTAATTTACTGCTCACTAAGACTGTTGTCTGACTCAAGGCTTTATGTTTTAATTCTTATTGCCTTGGGCTGTTCGTCCATTTTGGGACGGGCAGACTAGGTAGCAGGTGACAGGTGCTGTTCTCTTCTCACGATGCTGATATCGAAGACGAGCTAGAGGGTTGCATATTATCTTCTTATATGTACTGGATTTTTTCCGCTGTTTTGTATTCTCTGAGAGTTATGTAGTGAGGCTGGATGTATTGACTATGTGGATGCTTGTATTCAACTATTATGGAGTTTTATATGATGTCATTTTATTCTGTAAAGCTTCACTATACATATGTTCTATTGTATTTTGTCCATGCGCTGTGAGTAATACGATAGATCCTGTTGTTTTAATCTTACCTTGACAATCGTCCATGGTCGCCTGGCACACTTTACAGCGCTCTATCTCTAGATTCGGTGCAGGGGTCATGGGCGGTCGTCACATTTGGTATCAGAGCATTGGTTGATCGATTTTACCCAACGCTCGCTGAAGTAACTACGTATGAGAGACGTAATTGTATTTTGATGGATGATTACTATATATAATATAGTAGCTTAGTAGGTTTGAGTCCTTTATGCAGTTGTTTCTCTAGATGTTCTAATCATTCCTTTTTATAGATATTGAGAATGAGTCAAAAAGGGAAACCAGCTGCTAGGGAAGGCCGTGCTACTGAAGGGGCTGCTGATTATGTTGCTATGTTCGAAACCATGATGACTTCGATCAGGAGAAGGATGTCAGCCCCGGGGCCATCAGTAGATGTTGGGGATCAAGTACAGGCTCCAAGATTGATGGATCACTTGGACGATTCATTTAGGAAGCTTGTGGAGGAAGCTCTCAGACATGAGAATCTGTTTCCTAAGGAAGGATCTGTTGTTGCTGTGACCAGGGAAGAGTCTAAACCCCAGCAGGGTAGAAACAAGAAGAGGAAGCAGCAGCAGCAGAAGGGTAAGGATGGTCAGAAGAAGCCGAAAGGCGAAGTGACTTGCTACAACTGTCAGCAGAAAGGCCATCTCTCCAAGGATTGCAAGAATCCGAAGGCGCCGGCGAAGTGCCACAACTGTGACAAGCCAGGGCATTTCAGGAAGAATTGTCCAGAACCGAGTAGGGACAAGCAGATTGTGCAGGCTTATGCTTTAGGAGCTGTTCCGTCGTCTTCGATAGCTCCTACTGCTGAAGAGAAGGGAAAGAGTGTGGTTGTTCAAGGTATTCTTTTCCTATGTGGTGTTCCAGTTAGAGTTCTGTTTGATACTGGAGCGTCGCATTCGTTTGTGTGTAATGAACTAGTAGGCCGGTTAGGTTTGAAGCCGGATATTGTTGATAGGCCATTGGTTGTGACTAATCCAGTTGGGGGTTCGTCTTGTTTGTGTATGTTATGCCGTGGTCTAGTTGTGTCGAGTCATGGTTGCTCTTTTGTTTGTGATTGTTTTGTTCTGAACTTTGCGGGGTTCGGAATTATTTTGGGTATGGACTGGCTTAGGAAGTATGCGGCTAAGGTTGACTGTGAGAGGCTGGAGGTGACAGTCGAGAATGTGGAAGGGCGAAAGATTGTGATACGATGTAAGCATGAGGAAGGCGTCTTCATGAGCTTCATGTATTCGCTAGTTGTTCCACGGGATGGACTGTCTTTAGTGCCAATCGCAAATGGATTCGAGGATGTCTTTGACGAAGTCAAAGGGTTGCCGCCGCATAGAGAGATCGAGTTTCGTATAGATCTAGTTGAAGGAGCCAGACCTGTTGTGATGCCTCTTAGGCGGATGGCGCCTAGGGAACAGCAAGAGTTGAGGGTGCAAGTTGATGATCTTTTGCAGAAAGGATTCATTCGGCGTAGTGTGTCCGAGTGGGGTGCACCAGTTGTGTTTGCAACCAAGGCAGATGGGTCGTTGAGATTGTGCGTCGATTATCGTGAGCTGAATAAGGTGACTAAGGAGAACAAGTATCCATTACCGAGAATAGATGACTTGTTTGATCAGCTTCACGAAGCTAAGGTGTTTTCTCAGATGGATTTGGCAACGGGATTTCACCAGTTGAGAGTGGCTAAGGATAGGGTGCCGAAGACTGCTTTTAGGACACCATCCGGTTTCTTTGAGTGGCTGGTAATGCCGTTTGGATTGACTAACGCGCCAGCATATTTTGTGGATCTTATGAATAGAGTGTTCAGAGATCAGTTGAACAAGTTCGTACTTGTGTTCGTGGATGATATTCTGATTTATTCCAGAACGGAAGAAGAGCACAGGACGCACTTGCGTATTGTTTTGGAAATCCTGCGGAAACATCAACTGAAGGCTAAGTTTTCAAAGTGTCACTTCTGGAAGAGTGAAGTGAGGTTCTTAGGCCATGTGATTTCTGGAAATGGAATAGCGGTTGATCCCGCTAAGGTGGCAGCAATCCAGGATTGGGTTAGACCTAAGAATGCATCAGAGGTGAGAAGTTTTCTTGGATTAGCAGGATATTATCGACGGTTTATCAAGGACTTCTCCAAGGTAGCTGCACCGTTAACAGGATTAACGAAAAAGAACCAAGTGTTCAGTTGGGATGCTAAGTGTGAGCAAGCTTTCGGAATCCTGAAAGAGCGACTAACGAGTGCTCCTGTTTTGACTATTCCAAGTGGGAATGATGAGATGGTGGTTTACACCGATGCATGTGGTACTGGACTTGGAGCAGTGCTGATGCAGAAGGATAAAGTTGTTGCGTATGCTAGTCGACAACTGAAGCCGCATGAAAAGAATTACCCAACTCATGATTTGGAGTTAGCGGCGATTGTATTTGCTCTGAAGATGTGGAGGCATTATCTGTTGGGAGTTCGATTCGAGTTGTTTACGGATCATAAGTCGTTGAAGTATCTTTTCTCCCAGAAGGATTTGAATCTTCGACAGCAACGTTGGCTAGAGTTTTTAGCATCATATGATTTTGGTATAGCTTATACTCCGGGAAAAGGTAACGCAGTGGCTGATGCGTTAAGTCGAAGACATGCAGGATTGGGAGCCATGTTTTCTGAATGGAAGAGTCTCGAGTATTTAGCTGGATTTGACTTCAGGCCTAGATGCGAATTGGAACCTGAAATGTTGGCAAACTTATCGATAAGACCGACTCTTGTGGAAAGGATTGGCGAGAGTCAAAAGCGAGATGATAAGCTTGTCAAGATTATCCGTGAATTGGAATCTGGATTGGAGCCAGAAAAGGATAAAGGATTCGAGGTCGATAGAGAAGGTTGGCTTCGAAAGCAAGGACGACTAGTGGTTCCCGATATAGATGAATTGAGGAGTGAAGTTCTGAAGGAAAGTCATCACTCGAAGTTGACAATTCATCCAGGTGGAAATAAGATGTATCGGGATATGAAGAGAAACTACTACTGGGAAGGCATGAAGAAGGATGTTGGAGATTTCATTTCCAAGTGTATGAACTGTCAGTTGGTAAAGGCTGAACAGAGGAAGCCAAGTGGATTGCTTCAACCCTTAGAAGTTCCTACATGGAAGTGGGAACAAGTGTCGATGGATTTTATTGATGGATTGCCTAGAACCAGAACGGGAAATGAAGGGATTTGGGTCATTGTGGATCGTCTGACTAAGAGTGCACGATTCACTCCTGTTCGATCGACTAGGACTGCATCAAAGTTGGCTGAGTTGTATGTGAAGTGGATAGTTCGATTCCATGGTATTCCGAAGAGTATAGTGAGCGATCGAGATCCATTGTTCACTAGTGGATTTTGGAAGAGCTTCCAGGAAGTTTTGGGAACCGAGTTGTGTTTGAGTACAGCTTATCACCCTCAGACAGATGGTCAGACCGAGAGAGTCAACCGAGTTTTGGAAGATCTTCTTAGAGCATGTGTTTTGGACTTCGGAGGATCATGGGAAGATCACCTTCATTTGGTGGAGTTTGCGTACAACAACAGTTACCAGTCAAGTATTGGTATGGCACCATATGAGGCATTGTATGGAAGACCGTGTAACTCTCCGACATGTTGGTTGGAAACTGGGGAAAAGCTGATACTTGGGCCAGAGATGATTCGACAGACTTCGGATTGCATAGAGATCATTCGGCAACGAATGAAGGCAGCCCAAGACCGTCAGAAGAGTTATGCTGATAAGCGTCGAAAGGATTTGGAGTTCGACGTGGGAGATATGGTTTTTGTGAAGATTTCTCCACTGAAGAATGTTATTCGATTCGGGAAGAAAGGAAAATTGACTCCGAGATTTGTTGGACCATTCCCGATCATCGAGCGAATTGGAAAGCTCGCCTACAGATTGGAGTTACCTGAGAAGATGTCGGGTGTGCACAATGTTTTTCATGTATCTTATCTACGGAAGTATGTGCACGACTCGAATACAGTGGTTTCTGCTGATAGCTGTGAAGACTTAGAAGTTGATCCAGTTGATAGAAGACCTCGTAAGCCGCTTCGTGTTGTTGAAACCGACACGAAACAGCTTAGGAGGGAGGTAGTTAAGTTGCTCAAGATACAATGGAGTGATGATGATAACGACTGTACGTGGGAGGTGGAAGAGAGGATGAAGGCAGCTCATCCTGAACTCTTCAAGGTATGGCCCTAAGGTGTCGTCTCATCTCGCGATAGTGTAACTTGTTCTAAGTCTTAGAATTCTGTACGCTAAGCTAGAATTGGATGCATGGTTTGTTGATTGCTATGGATGGTAGGCGTACAGAATAGCCTTTGATTGCCTTGTTTGCTTGGAATTTCGGGGGCGAAATTCCTAAGGGGGAGAGAATGTAACGACCCGTATTTTTCGGATCGAAAAGTTTGTCAAAATCTGGGATTTTCAGCATTTTCTAGTTATTCCAGATCTTGGTTGAAATTTGCCTAAGTCCTAGGTCGTATGCGACCTAGAGGTTAGTTAAGTATTGTTGGCAACTTAGGAGATAAGTCGTACCTAAGAATGTTGGGGATTGGTGACTTTAAGGTTTGGAGTTAGGTCGTGTGATGGATGGTAAGGGTTTAGGTCGTAGACGACCTAAAAGGAAGGAGACTTTAGAGTTTCTGGCGAGTTAAGGTGTTAGCGACCTAAGAGATAGCTTGTTAGCGACCTAGTAGTTGCCGAGTTAGCGACCTAGTGGTTCTGAGTTAGCGACCTAGTGGTTCTGAGTTAGCGACCTAGTGGTTCTGAGTTAGCGACCTAGTGGTTCTGAGTTAGCGACCTAGTGGTTCTGAGTTAGCGACCTAGTGGTTCTGAGTTAGCGACCTAGTGGTTCTGAGTTAGCGACCTAGTGGTTCCGTGTTGGCGACCTAAGGAGTTAACAAGTTGGCGACCTAAGAAGTTAACAAGTTGGCGACCTTAGGAGTTAGGCTGTTGTGTTAGGTCGCGTAGGTTGCTAAGTTGTTAGGTCGCTAGGATAGTTCAAGTGTTAGGTCGCGTGTTGTTTTAGGTCGACTTGTGTTAGGTCGCAACCCAACTGAGTCTTAGATAGTTAGGTCGTTAAGTTGTTAGGTCGCTGGGTTTCCTAAGTGTTAGGTCGCAAAGAAGTTAAGACGTACATCTGTTAGGTCGGAGAGGCTTAGGTCGGAGAGGCTTAGGTCGCTTAGGTCGGAAGCGACTTAGGGAGATAGCCAGATTTCGACTTAAGGACAGATTTCAGCTATAAATAGGAGGGGTTGTTCTCACTTTTTGGGATCCGGATTTTTGAAGCGACGAAGTGCTGCCATTTTGAGAGCTCGACTTCTACACTTCTTCACTTCTTTTCTCCACTTTAATCTAGTGCTTCCATCCATCCTAATCGAAGATCAAGATTGAAGATTCAAGAGCTTAGATTGAAGATCTTCATCTTTTCAAGAGAGATTTCTTCATTTGAAGCGGATTTGTGGTAGATCTAGCTTCATCCTTCGCTGTCCAGATCTGAAGTGTGTTGATTTGAGGTTGTTTAGGTGATTTGGTGAGTGGTGATTATCTCTCACACGGATCCAAAGGAGTATATCGGATTGTTGGCTCGATTTGGTGTTAAAATAGTGATTTCCATGCATTTTCTTCATCCTATGTATAGATCCATGTAGATCCATTGTTCATGATGATGTTGCATCCATTTTATCATATGTTAACCTATGCAAGTTCATTCATCAAGTTTGTAGAGATATAATCCATGTTTTAATGCTTATTGGACTTTCAACTCTTTAATTACGAAAATGCCATTATTGTTATAATTGTCTACTTAGATCATTTTTGAATGCTTGATTGCTTGGATTGATGTTTGATTTGATTGCTTGTTATGAACTAGATGATTGATGATTAGATTTAGATCGAAGATGATTCAAAAGCTAAGGGAAAGGCTCTTGAAAATGGAAAAGCTGCACGTGGCATATGTAGCGGGATGATGAAGCTCTTATGCATAGATTTGATGATGTGGTGATGAGATGAGGCTTTGCGAGGATGTAATGAAGCGAGGCAATCATATGATGAAGACTTGGTCTAATCCAGGCGGGATCATTCCAAGCATGTTGATAACTCGGTGATATGATTCGAGTTGAGGATAATGGATGCTCGAGAGGCGCTTGAGCTAGTATGGCAATAGTCGTCGAGGAGGATGACTAGGAGGTTGAGATCTCATCGTTGTTGAAGGTTCTAGCATGCTCTAAGCAAGAGTACATGGGGACGCCCAAAAGACTAAGTTGATGGTCGAGTACTCTGGGTAGATTCGATAATCCTAGGCACGGGTCACGATGACGTGCGGGAGTTATGTCTAGAACCGGGGTTACCATTAGCCCTTGACGGACGGCTGAAAGAATGTGCCGGTCATTCAATTAACGGTGATATCGCAACAATGATAACAGTGATAGCCGAGTCATGGATGTTTGGTTGTATCATCATTCGGTCTCAAGAGCGGTATTTCCTGGGTGCTTATCTGACCTTGGTTTTAGACCTTGGGATTTGTACTTGGAAAACATCGCTCTTGACTCGAGTGACAATTGCTTTACTTTAAATTGTATGCTCTGCTATGTTTGCTTCTGCTTAGTGTGTGTCTGGGGGCTATCACTGTAGAATGAGGTTGGAGTGGGAGGGTTGTATTCCTATTCCTTTTCCTTTATGCTCTTTTGGTATGTTGTTAGTTAATTTACTGCTCACTAAGACTGTTGTCTGACTCAAGGCTTTATGTTTTAATTCTTATTGCCTTGGGCTGTTCGTCCATTTTGGGACGGGCAGACTAGGTAGCAGGTGACAGGTGCTGTTCTCTTCTCACGATGCTGATATCGAAGACGAGCTAGAGGGTTGCATATTATCTTCTTATATGTACTGGATTTTTTCCGCTGTTTTGTATTCTCTGAGAGTTATGTAGTGAGGCTGGATGTATTGACTATGTGGATGCTTGTATTCAACTATTATGGAGTTTTATATGATGTCATTTTATTCTGTAAAGCTTCACTATACATATGTTCTATTGTATTTTGTCCATGCGCTGTGAGTAATACGATAGATCCTGTTGTTTTAATCTTACCTTGACAATCGTCCATGGTCGCCTGGCACACTTTACAGCGCTCTATCTCTAGATTCGGTGCAGGGGTCATGGGCGGTCGTCACAACTTAAAACCTTCAAGTAAATTTCTTAAAGCAGTTCTTTTAACCAATTCACATTTTAACATAAAACTTGATTTTTCCAATAATAATTCAATTTATATAAAATCAAATTTTATTTCAAAATATCATTTAATAAAATTCGAAAATTAAGGAATTTAAAATCATTTAATTTAACCAATCCGGTGTCCGTATATAATTCTCTACCCTAGGGTCAAGTGATACAGATATTTATCATTTCAATCTGCAATTTAGAATTTTACGGTTATATATCATTTCAATCCGCAAACCCGAATTAATATTAAAATCCATAAAATCGCTCGCGTCTATCATTTCAACCCATAACGATTTTTCCATAATCTATAGATCATTCGGGTATGTATCATTTCAACCCGTAGTGAACTTACAGTTTATAATGATATAAAATACAACATCCATTCATCCAATACAACAAATCAAACATTCATCAGAATCATCATCCAAATCAATTAATAAATATCAACAAATAACAGGTTATCAATTACAGGTGATTAACTGGCAATTTAAATTTAATAATAAATTAAATGGCAATTTAATTCAAATAAATTCAAATTAACTCGAACGATGATTTAAATATATCAAACAGCCATAAATAAATTTCTAATCACATCAAAATTTAATTTACCTAACATAAGAAATTTTAGAAGTTGTGAGTGGGTCAAATCACCCACCTTTGAATTTAAATTGATTTGAAATCAAATTTAAACCCAAAATTTGAATAGTCTCTGAATTCATCAAAACTAGCGTCAAAATGTCCGGAATTTCGATACAATCCCAATGAAACAAACCGCGCATGAATCCAAGCTCGTATGAAAAAGTTATGATAATTAGAGTATTGAAAAATTCTAGTCTTAGGTCGACTTCGGGTTCAACTTCGGTCCGCCGCCTCAAATCCCCGATGCTTGCTCTGAGTTTTTGCCAAAACGACCCATAGACCCGAGTCCTTTTCTTCCCGACCCGAAGTTCCTGGAGGGTTTTTGTCTCTGAAACCCATAGCGCGACCCGAAGTTGCTACAGATCTGCATTTTTTTCACTACTTTTTTTATTTTGAATTGAAATTAGGTTTTGGAATTTGGGAATTAGGTTTGATGAAGGAGGAAGAAGTTGTACATACAGAAATAATGATATGAGAAACAACTAGGGTTTATAACAGCCTATATATAGGCAGGGTTGGATCGAAACGACTACGCGACCCAAAAAGCCCGTTCTGACCCCGAAACAAAAATAGGTCATCCATATATCAAAATAGATATTTTCGATGGTTTTAAACTCAATGGAACAGGTTTCAGGTCCTAATTCCATCGTATGAAGAAGTTATCTTAAAATCATCTTATTTCAAATTGATTTCAATTAAATTTATTTCTTGGCGTTTCGAGCCCGTACGATCAAACGACAAGTCCGATCGCTACGAAACTTGAAATCCTACAATAATTTGCCGTTACGGATCCGATGAAACTTCATCGAAATCCGAGACAGTTGCCAAAATGGCTATTTTTACATTATTTAAATAAATTAATATTAAATTAATTTATCACCTTTTAATTCAATATTTATAAACTAGCAGATTTTTATCATTTTTGATCCCTTAGATATTTATAATAACTAAAAGCAAATTCACATATCAATTTAGTGTTAATTATTTCAATAAATACAGTGTTAAATGTCAACTGCAATTAATCCAATTAATTACAAATTAATTCCAATAAATTTGATTTTATTTGATTCCAAACTTAATATTCAGTCAATTATTACTCAACTAACATAGTTAACATTGTTTTATATTTCATTACATTAATATCTTCAATTTTCATCTTTTATTTGTATTAATTACTATATTTCAATTATATTGGAATTTTGTCAATTTTACACATTAATTAAAAATTTAAAAATATCAATTAATTATTTCCTCTTGGTTTCATTCTCTTTATTACATCAATTATCATATTATGAATAGAATTTACATTGGTTACATCTTATTGAATCAACATTCTTCACTTACCAATTTAATCCACATTAACTGCAATAATTAAGTGAATTAATTGCAATTGATTCCAAATTAAACTTAACAAACTAATAAAGTAGGTAACGTACAATAATTGTTTCAATTAACTCTTAATCACACTTTTATAAGTTTATTATTTACAAACCAATATTATAATTACTTACATAACACTGGTTTTACTCAATTACCATTTATTACAAACTATTTCAATAATTTATTCAATATTTATATTAGTTCTCTTATATTCAATTTATAACCAAGTGTAACATTTAACTTATTTCAATTAATTGGGTTTTCATGAAAGTCGTTAATAATTAACTTAAATTAATATGGTTACAATTTCATTCCAATTATTATTTTCCTTAATAAATCACAAATTTTAATTTCTTCCAACATTAACTTACAATATCTTATTAAATTAACTATTTTTAATTGTCGAAATTTATGGGTCGTTACACTATCCCCCATTCAAAACTTTTCATCCCCGAAAAGGAAAAAGAAGGAATTAAGAAAATCAATATCTTATTCAAAATGTTTATACTTATAAAAAAATAAATTTTACAAAATTAAATAAAATTTATCAATTTATAAGCAATTAAATCCTTTTATACTCAAACGAATAAAATTTGGAAAACATTTCTCAAATTTCCTAAGTCCAAAATTTTCGAAAAATTTCGACAGAGTCTCCTTTGTATGGAGAGGTTTGGGAGAAATAATAATATAAATAAAACAATATATATCCCAAAATTTTCAAAATAATATATCCCAACAGCGGTGAAAATAATATAATATCGCTAGAAAACCGTAATCCCAGAACGTACCTATTTGTCGGGCAATTAACGCTTATTTTTATGAAACCAAAAGCAGTAGCAATTGCTTCCATAACCTGTATTTCACTTATATAATCCAAAGAAGTTAATAATTATATAAGAGAAATATTTATATTGCTTCAAATTTTATAACAAATAAATCATAACAACATTCACTTGCAAACAACATACAACAAGCACTTGCAATCCAAAAGCATGCAATCATTATATGAAACCAATGTAATCAGTCATACATCCATATCAACAAATAAATGGTTCGTTCGGGTTCCGTAACTTTTAATCGCATATAATGACAAATAAACTACTATGTATACCATTTACTCAACAGTCTTAGATAAAACTCAATAGATTATTCATACATCCTAAGCAATTAGAAGTATCTTTTCCCAAACAACCATAAACCAAATCAGCAACAAATTCCAAATATAGTTCAAGTTTATTCTTATTAATTTCTTTCCTCAATGATCATTTCTTTTGTTTACATTTATTTCTTACAAAGTCCAATTTCCATTCATCATTTATTACATAATTTCATTTATTTACATTCATTTCTTTTCTTATATAATGTTATTGAATATTAAATCCAATTTCTAAATCATTTCAACAATTTCTGAAGTTATAATAATCTAATTTAATATAGTATTCATTTTTCTCCACTTATTTTAATTTCAAATAACTCCAAACATTTGCTCAAGTTTGTAATCCTTTATTTATAATATTCATGTTCAATTCAATTACTTAGCATATCAATTCATTTACTTAAGCTTATAATTATTTACTTACAGTACTCACTTTCTATCACATTTTATTTTAGTAACATTTCAATTATAACTTAAGTTTATAACCATTAAAATATCAAAATCCATATTTATAAAAGTAATTCTATTGAACACTTTCATTTCATAAGTTTTACTTGTAAAATTTTCCATTACATATTCTTTTACATTTCAACTTTTTTATAATTGGTAAGTTTTATATATATATATATATATATATGTTTAAGAAAGCAATAGAAAGTTGCACAAGTTTATCTTATTTCACTTTAGTAAATAAATGTTCAATAGTTACCATTTCTTATATTTCATATCCCTTTTTATTTACAGGTTACAAATTCCAAATTTCTTATATACTTCATTTATAACCTAGAATTTAATTTCTTATTTTCATTTAGAAGTTCCAATTATTAAATAGTTATATTCCATTTCATTTTCAATAATTAAAACCTCTAATTTATCGAAATTTAAGAACTAAATGTCGGGTTCCTTTTCAAATCTTTTAAAATAATAAATTATATATATATATATATAATCATATCTGTATATATATCAAATCATACTTGGAATTAAAATTTTAGATTAATTTATCAAAATAATTGTGTAGTAAAATTACTACTCAGCCTTCCCACTTTGAAACTCGAAAATGAACGTCGATGATGCGTGCACTCATCATCGAAATTATTTTCCAGCAACAGAGAGGGGAGTACAGAACTCATTTCCTTCCAGAAATTATTTTAAAACATTTCTTCCAAATCACGTTGAAATATTTATATCAGAAAATACTTCCAAATAATATTAATATTATATTCCAAAGTCATTCGAAAGAAATTTCAAAAACCCCTGGAACTTAAGTTCTAAATTTCCAATTTACATTTATTTTATTTACAAATCTTATTTCAACCAATATTTATAAATCTCACCACCTAACAACAAATGTATTACAACCAAATATATCATTTATAAAATTTATTATTTTATATACAAAAATATATAATAGGAAAATTATTTCATTTACCTATATTTCAAAACAAATATTGTGTCGGTTTGTCCTATTAAGTGTTTAGAAATACCTATCGATGTCATAGCGTCCTATGCACCAACCACAATTTATAAATACAAAATGGAACAAATTAACACAATACAAAAACCTTTTTATAACACTAACAAATACGCTCTCTCATATATATACACTCGACGACCCATTCTAGGGTATTACTACCCGATGTTATATGAGTCAGACCCCACAAAGCTAAGGTTATCGCTAAACCAAAGATCTGATACCAACTGTAACGACCTGCCTTTTTGGACGTTTTAAGCAGACACACATGTCCACTCAAACCATTCAAAAGGGCAGATTGTTATGGGGTAAATAAGAAAAAGAGAAAGAAATAAAATAAATACAGAATCTCGCAGCGGAATGACAAAATATAATAAATCAAATAAAAGTTCATGAAGCTGTTTTACAAAACATTTGATAATTCTTATATAATACAGATCAGAGTTACACATACCAGAGAATAATAAATAATGCAGCGGAATACATGATGCAGTGGAATAATATAGTAAATAATAATAATAATAATACAATCTTTGTCTTCGTCCTCCAGATACAAAGTCTTCAAACCTTGAAATGCTCAGGATGACCCGAGCGAATTGAAAAGACAAAACATTTGAGTCGGAACTAAAAGATCTTATGTAAGTTAAATCAACAGAAATAATATGAGTGGAACGGCGTCAGAGATGTTTACGGGGTTTGACACCTCCTATCCAGTGTCTAACGTGAGTGCAGTAACTTAAGAGATGTTCGAGATTCCCATCTCCTAAGGATTGGTTAAACTATATACTATGTAGTACAATACGCTATTATAACAGTGTCTACAATAAAGTAAAGTATTAAAATAGAGTTAAGGCGTTACCCATATCTCCCTTAACACATTTTTATATATTCCCATAGTCTATACAGTACTGTAATTCCTCCGTAAACTGGAGGGCTATCAGAGGGCACTCCATAGGTATGGTACAAAACAAACTCATAGAAGGCGCTCTAAGGCATGCGAACACGACACACAAGGAAATGCTAAGGTAGATATACCGTTTGCGGATCCGAAATGGTGGTAATGCATAGCAACTACTACCGTCCACCTCGGACACACTCCCATATCAAAAATAGAGGGGTGGCCACCAAACAATCACAAAAATCAGAATAGTATCGAAGAAATGTGCCCGATAGGACGAATGACCTCACTTGGCCCGGCATGGCTCCTGATTTTAGTCACATCTAAGCTGGCTCACGGGAGTCAGGGTCATGTCATACCTTATACAGAAATCGTTCACCAAACCATCCTGCTTCATTTTTGGAATCTCCACCACATACACAGTTGATAAAGTGGTTTTCGGTATTGGCAGAGAGTATGACAATATCCGATCCCGGTATCTTTTACAACTAAACGCTTATTTCACACCGAATGGTTCTTTTACATTTCAAAAGTCAATTCACAATTTATATCAAAATATCATATTCTCAAAACCATATCACTTTCGAAATTATATTCACTTTGAAATCATATTCACCTTTGAAATCATATCATTTTTCGAAATCATAATTTCTTTCAAGATCATATTTCCAATTACGTTAAATTCTTGCTTCAAAATCATCATACTCAATTAATTATGACACTTTAATCCCAACTTAGGTTTTAACATCATTTAGCTGTATTTGCTTTTAAATCAATGAATTTGAATATAAATACATCAACTTTACTTAGCTTAAATTTTTGGAAAAATAGTTTAGGTAATTAAAAATGGTTTTAAATATATTTTTAAATAGTTAAAATACTCTAAGATATTAAAAATAGATTTAAAAAAATATTTTTAAATCGATTAATATAGTTAAATAGATTTAAAATAGTTTAAATATAATTAAAATAGATTAAATAGCTTTAAAATAGATTAATTAGATTTAAAATGAATTAAATGGGTAATTAGTTTTAAAATAAATTAAATGGTTTAAAACGATTTAATATAGTTATATAGGTTAAAACAGTTTAATAATTTGAAAATCTTAAAATTTAGAATCTTTAAAATAATATATTGTTAAAACAATTTATATTAAAATATTAGTTTGAAATAAATATCAATTTAACTATTTATTTTATCCCAACATATCTGGACCATTACAATTTCCAAATCGACAAAACCCAATTTCAAATCTTCAATTCAAATTCTTTCCAATCCATATTTGCAATATCAATTAAAATTAGGGGCATTTCACCAGAAGGGCAGACTTTGCAGTCCAATTAATTTGTAGGACACACATCTAAAATAATTATTTTCAAGGCCAAAGTCAACAGAATAATTACTTTCAAGGACAAAGTCAGCTGTCCAATTACTTTCAAGGACATAGTTTCATAGGTTTTTAGGCCCTAGAAACTAATTATTTTGCGCATTGTCCTTAAAAGTAATTATTTTAGTTGTGTGTCCTAAAAATTAATTTCACTTGCTATAGAGGCCCTTGTGGCTAATTCCCACTTAAAATTATTCCAACTTTAATACATTTCAAAGTTATATTTCAAACCAATCCAATAGCTCAATTCTGATAAATTTCATTTATACTTAAAATTCAACTTAAAACCTTCAAGTAAATTTCTTAAAGCAGTTCTTTTAACCGATTCACATTTCAACATAAAACTTGATTTTTCCAATAATAATTCAATTTATATAAAATCAAATTTTATTTCAAAATATCATTTAATAAAATTCGAAAATTAAGGAATTTAAAATCATTTAATTTAACAAATCCGGTGTCCGTATATAATTCTTTACCCTAGGGTCAAGTGATACAGATATTTATCATTTCAATCCGCAATTTAGAATTTTATGGTTATATATCATTTCAAACCGCAAACCCGAATTAATATTAAAATCCATAAAATCGCTCGCGTCTATCATTTCAACCCATAACGATTTTTCCCTAATCTATAGATCATTCAGGTATGTATCATTTCAACCCATAGTGAACTTGCAGTTTATAACGGTATAAAATACAACATCTATTCATCCAATACAACAAATCAAACATTCATCAGAATCATCATCCAAATCAATTAATAAATATCAACAAATAACAGGTTATCAATTACAGGCGATTAACTGGCAATTTAAATTCAATAATAAATTAAATGACAATTTAATTCAAATAAATTCAAATTAACTCGAACGACGATTTAAATATATCAAACAGCCATAAATAAATTTCTAATTACATCAAAATTTAATTTAACTAACATAAGAAATTTTAGAAGTTATGAGTGGGTCAAATCACTCACCTTTGAATTTAAATTGATTTGAAATCAAATTTAAACCCAAAATTTGAACAGTCTCAGAATTCATCCAAACCTACGTCAAAATGTCCGGAATTTCGATACAATCCCAACAAAACAAACTGCGCATGAATCCGAGCTCGTATGAAAAATTTATGATAATTAGAGTATTGAAAAATTCTGGTCCTGAGTCGACTTCGGGTTCAACTTCGGTCCGCCGCCTCAAATCCCCGATGCTTGCTCTGAGTTTTTGCCAAAACGACCCGGAGACCCGAGTCATTTTCTTCCTGACCCGAAGTTCCTGCAGGGTTTTTGTCTCTGAAATCCGAAGCGCGACCCGAAGTTGCTACAGATCTGCATTTTTTTTGAAATTGAAATTAGGTTTTGGAATTTGGAAATTAGGTTTGATGAAGGAGAAAGAAGATGTACGTATAGAAATAATGATATGTTAAATTTTATAACAGCCTATATATAGGCAGAGTTGGATCAAAATGACTACGCGACCCAAAAAGCCCGTTCTGACCCCGAAACGAAAATAGGTCATCCCATATATCAAAATAGATATTTTAGATGGTTTTAAACTCAATGGAACAGGTTTCAGGTCCTAATTCCATCGTATGAAGAAGTTGGCTTAAAATCAGCTTATTTCAAATTGATTTCAATTAAATTTATTTCTAGGCGTTTCGAGCCCGTACGATCAAACGACAAGTCCGATCGCTACGAAACTTGAAATCCTACAATAATTTTCCATTACGGATCCGATGAAACTAGTTTCGTCGAAATCCGAGACAGTTGCCAAAATGGCTATTTTACATTATTTAAATAAATTAATATTAAATTAATTTATCACCTTTTAATTCAATATTTATAAACTAGCAGATTTTTATCATTTTTGATCCCTTAGATATTTATAATAACTAAAAGCAAATTCACATATCAATTTAGTGTTAATTATTTCAATAAATACAGTGTTAAATGTCAACTGCAATTAATCCAATTAATTACAAATTAATTCCAATAAATTTGATTTTATTTGATTCCAAACTTAATATTCAGTCAATTATTACTCAACTAACATAGTTAACATTGTTTTATATTTCATTACATTAATATCTTCAATTTTCATCTTTTATTTGTATTAATTACTATATTTCAATTATATTGGAATTTTGTCAATTTTACACATTAATTAAAATTTAAAAATATCAATTAATTATTTCCTCTTGGTTTCATTCTCTTTATTACATCAATTATCATATTATGAATAGAATTTACATTGGTTACATCTTATTGAATCAACATTCTTCACTTACCAATTTAATCCACATTAACTGCAATAATTAAGTGAATTAATTGCAATTGATTCCAAATTAAACTTAACAAACTAATAAAGTAGGTAACGTACAATAATTGTTTCAATTAACTCTTAATCACACTTTTATAAGTTTATTATTTACAAACCAATATTATAATTACTTACATAACACTGGTTTTACTCAATTACCATTTATTACAAACTATTTCAATAATTTATTCAATATTTATATTAGTTCTCTTATATTCAATTTATAACCAATTGTAACATTTAACTTATTTCAATTAATTGGGTTTTCATGAAATTCGTTAATAATTAACTTAAATTAATATGGTTACAATTTCATTCCAATTATTATTTTCCTTAATAAATCACAAATTTTAATTTCTTCCAACATTAACTTACAATATCTTATTAAATTAACTATTTTTAATTGTCGAAATTTATGGGTCGTTACATAAAATAACGAGATTGTAACTTATTCAGGCGGAAATTACTTATCTGATGCTAAAAACAACTGCGAAAACAAGATGAAGTGCTAGAAATGAACAGATTTTGCAAAAATGGGGGATCGCATCGAATGATAAAGGCTGAATCACCATGAAGAAGGAAAAGGAATGATGCTAGCCGAGGAGTAGGTGCTGCTTTCTTTACAATTAGGGTTTTAGAGAGATAAGGCCGGTAATATGAGCTGGGCTTTGTACTGTATTTTTGTTGTATTATGTATTATATGTGTAAATAACTTATTACTTAGTATGTACTTCTTGACTAGGTAGTCTCGTACTCTTTTTCACTACTACTCTGGTAACGTTTTTAAAGGAGACGGACCGCCTAAGGTTCTTATACATCAATAAAAAGAACCGATTTTCATACACACACACGTACATATATATATATATATCAAATGCTCATATTCAACCATCTTCTTTATTCCTATCATTACAAATAATATATATACATTTATAATTATATTAAATTCAAAATTTATTCTTTGATTAACATAATTTATCAGCACTAACTTCATATTATATCAGTTCATTCGTTTGAATATGAATTCAAGCCAAAATCAACAAGTACTCGTCTCAATATCAATTGTTTGTTCACCAGTTTGGCCATTTTCAAAAAATTGATGTTTTAATTTGTTTTAAAATCAATTTACCATTTCATTTCAGAGATAATCATTTTAACTACTATCTAAAATTAGTAATTATCGCCAATCGACCAAATCCTAATCCATAGATTGTCTTAGAACTAAGAGAGATCAACTGGTTATATATAAAATTAAGCAAAAACCACTCATAAAGATCTAAATTACTCTAAAATGCTTACTGTTCGGAAATTAGTTCGCCTCTAAATCCATATATCCGCGACTCAAATTAGTATTAGCGTGTAGGCATTGACTCGCTCTTCGATGGTGTTTGACTTGTTGAAAGTTGAGACAGAATTTTGGGTTTGATTGAAAGAGGGTTTTTGAGAGGAAGAAGAAAAGGAGTAATATGTGCTTTAGGAATTAATTTAAATTTTCAAACTAGAAGGAACAACCTGATATTTATAAGAGAATTGAGGTGTCAGTTCATTTGAGTTGGGCTTAGCTAATTTTAAAATTTCGAAATTTCGAAATATAAAAACGTCGATATCTCCATCATCCAAACTTCAATTCAGATAAGTAAATATACTATTAGTGGTTGGAAAATGAGACGGTCAAAGTGGTGTCAATTTCATCTTCAAATTCAAATATTTGAAAAACGAAGATTTTGCCCCTCGAAGTCAAATTTATTGAAATTATTTACTTTTAAATACCAAAAATAAGGGTTATTACACTCTTGCCCACTTAAAGGGAATTTCGCCCTCGAAATTATGAACATAGCATCTATATCAAACAATTCACAACAAACATTTAATCATAATTTTATTAATGCATACATATCATATAGATGAATAGATAAGCATGCATGATCATGTCATATAATACTAAACTAATGCAAAAATGCAATCCGCTAGTTGGCCACCTAGACTAGTCGGCCTCCTAAATGTATGCAATATAGATGGTCTATAGGCATGATGCAATACAAATCCTAACATATCGGCATAGACTAAATCCATATGCAATGCAACTGTTAACATCATATTATGTGTCATAGGTTCAACATACTAATAGTCAGTACCAATCTAAGTCAATCACGATGCAATCAATCCTAAGCAATCAAAATATAACATCCAAACCTGAATTCTAATGGAATTAAACTAGGTTAAGGAAAGTACCAGTAAAGAGATTAGGATGAGAAGCCCTCATATTCTCCTCGAGCTCCCATGTGCTCTCTGTTGGGTCCTTCCCCCACTGTACTCCCACCAACTTCACTATCTTATTTCTAATCCGCTTCACTCTGTGTTTGACGATATGGGTTAGACCATGTGATGAATTGGGTTTAGGTTCCAACTCCAATCTTCCAGTTGACTTGGTTCAATAACAATAGCAGACTCGTGTACACATTTTCGCAATTGTGATACATAGAATATATTGTGGACTCCTGCCATCTTCGGGAGTTCACTCTATATGCAAGACTTCCAATTTGCTCTAATACTGGGAAGGGTTCAATAAATTTTGGTGCTGGTTTTCTTGAATCCCTAAATCTCGTTACTCTCTTTAATGGTGAAACCTTCATAAATACTAGATCGCCAACTACAAATTCTAACTCAGTTCTCCATTTATCGGCATATGACTTCTGTCGATCCTGTGCAGCCTTCATCCCCTTCCTCCATATAATTCCCTCCTTGCTCCGCTATTCCGAGTACAATAAGAACTAAAAATGTAGCTTACTACGTCCTCTACAACTTTCATTTACAACACTTTAATTAATTATCCTTTAATTAATCACATTAAATAATTATCCATTAATTAATCACCTTAATTTATGACATTAAGTAATTGACTATCCTTTAATTACTTATATTAATTGACCTTTAATTAATTAATTAATTAATCACATTAATTAATTATCCTTTAATTATTATTAAACAATTAACCTTCAATTATTAAGTAATTAATCTTTAATTACTAATTAATTAACCCTTAATTGATTTCATTAACAAATTGACTTTTAATTAATCACATTAATTAATTATCCTTTAAGTGATTAAGTAACTCTTCCTTATCAGCTCCACCTTCTCTAATGTATCGTATATCATCTCTGGTCTAGGAATTACTTTATTTTTTAATTCCCGACAACGTGAGCATGACCTACACGGACTCATATATAATGCTCCATACGATGCCAACCCTATACTAGCCTAGTAACTTTAATTATATGAAGATTCAACCCAGTGGTAGATGGTCCTCCCAAGCTCCTCTGAAATCAAGTATACACGCTCCAAGAATATGCTGCAATACCCTAGTCTCCTTTTTCATTTGTCCATCCATCTAATGGTGATATGTTATACTCGGGTTCTGTTTTGTTCCCAAAGAATCTTGTAAACTCCTATAAATTCACTCATGAAGATCAGGTCCCAATCACTTAGTATACTAATTGGAACTCTATGTAGCCAAACTATTTCCTTAATATATAACTTCACCAATGACGTCGCTATCCTTGTGTTCTTCGTCGGAATGAAATGTGCATTCTTGGTTAGTCGGTCCACTATTATTCAATGCTATCATTACCTCTTCTACTTCAAGGCAATTCATCGATAAAGTCCATAGATATATTCTTCCATTTCTATTATGAACTCTTTAATGGGGGTAATAGTCTGCTTGTCTTTTCCTATTCAACTATAACCCTTTGGCATGTAAACACTTATCAGCATATTTTGTGACATGCATCTTCATTCCTGGTCAATACAATATCCTTTTCCTATCCTGATACATTTTGTCTCCATCCGGATGAATGGTCATCCTAGAATGGTGACACTCTCCTAAAAATTCACTATCAACTACTTAATCAAGGGTACATGCAGTCTACCATCATGACTTAGGTATCCTTTCTGGTCTTTGGAATAACAATTCAAATGGCTCGACCGTTCACCTCCATCCAATTGATCCAAAATTAAAGCTAACACTGGATCTCGTCTCCGAGTTAGTCTAATTCTATCTGTTAATGCAGGTCTGACTTCCATTGAAACTTATAAACCTAATGCAAATTCCAAAGAAGGTCGGAAGTTAAAATTAGAGATAAACTCCAACCAATTCCATTCCAACAACATATAACTCATTGTGGATTGCTTTCTACTCAATACATCAACAACCACATTCCCTTTTCCTAGATTATAAGCAATTCCAAAGTCATATAACGAATGAAACTCCATCTATCTTTGCTACCTCGGATTCAAGTCCTTCTATGAGAATAGGTACTCAAGTCCTTCTATGAGAATAGGTACTTAAGGGACTTGTGACTTGTGAATAACTCATGTCTCTCTCCTATTAAATAGTGCATCGAGGAGGGTTAAGAAAGGTGTGCTCATCAATTGCTTCTTCAACCTAACGAACGCCTTCTCACAATCTGGGTTCCAAGCAAACACCAGATTTTTCTCAATTATCTTAGTTAGGAGTTCCAAGGTCTTTGCAAATTCTTTGATGAGCTTTCTATAAAATCTAGGAAAACTTAAAAAGTTATGAACCTTTGAAGCATTCTTTTCTATCTTCCAATCCTTTACCGCTTCCACTTTCCCCGGGATTACTACCAATCCTTTTCCAACTACACTATGTCTCTAAGGAATGATACATCCTTCCTCTAAAAGTGGCATTTTGGGAACTTCACCCTTAACCGGTTCTTTCTCAAAATCTCCAACACCTCCTTCAAATGATGTCTATGCTCCTCTTTGCTTTTGGAAGATACCAAGATATCATCCACAAAAACTACATAACATTTATTCGATTGCTCCCGAAAAACTCTTCTCATCAAATCCACAAAATATGTTGTAGCATTAGTTAAGCCGAATGGCATGACTACCCATTCAAATAGTCAATTTGGAGTTTTAAATGTAATCTTTGGTATATTATCCTTTGCTACCCTCAATTGATGGGATCCAGTAGAAAATTAAGTTGAGAAATTTTTTTAGCCTTGATTAACTGATCAAAGAGGTCATCAATGTGAGGCAAAGGAAATCAGTTCTTTCTCGTCAGTTGTTCAGCAATTTATAGTCGATGCACAACCTAAGAAAACTATCAGCTTTAGTGGCAAAGGACATTAGGTGTCTACTACTCCGAAATACTTTTCCAAATATAAAGCCTTTATCCAATAACTCCAAGACTTGCTTTTCCAATTCCCTCCATTATTTCAAAGTCATATGCCTAAGTGGTACTACGGGTTTAGCGTCTTTTTGCAAGATTGATTCTAAATTCATTCTTCCCTCAAGGTAGAAGACTTGAAACTTTAGCGAAAACTTCTACAAAATAACTCACTATAGAGATCAAAAATAAATCATTTGGTGACGTACCGAGAGAACGTAGGTAACTACACATCGTGGAACCATCAGGCCGACAAGAAACAATAAGGTCTTTCCCTCTACCATTTCTCAATCATACAACTCTTCTATCACAATCCAAAACCACCCGTAGCATGTCATCTTGTAATACCCTAAAATTTTAATTAAGACTTAAATAATAATAATGAATAATAAAATATGAAGTTGAAAGTAAATTGGAGGGTATTTTGGTAGGTTTCCATTAGAGGGGCAAAATGATCATTTTTCCAACTTTGTAATTTATCCACGAAACATCACCATTGCGATCATCTTATTTTTCTAAGTCACGTAGTATATTTATTTGTCAAATTTGGAAGTCGTAAGAAGAAAATATAAACAAAACAAGTTTTGAAGCTAAGTTGGCTTTGGGCTTTAGGCTTTTGGAGTTTGAATTTTGAAATTAAGCAGTTATGTTTTTTCCCTCTGTTGACTTAAAAACTGAAAATACATAACCTCATTTCAAAAACAAATGACACTTCTCTCCTTCTTCTTCCTCCAGCCTTCTCTAAAATCACTTGCAATTAAAGTGCATTATCACCCACAAATCTCAACAAAATTTTACGAAATCAACGGCGTTGCAAAGCTATCGAAGGGGCTATATACCTGGAATGATCGGGAGGCAAAATTTTGGAGTACGGATGTAACGACCCGATATTTTCAACCATTCACATCCATTATAAGTGTATAGGTAGACACTCATGCCGGAGTTGAATTGCTCAAAATACCGCGTTGTAATTAAAATTTGGCAAATCTCAGAATATACAGTAAATAAATATAATCACAGATCACAGACACAGAGTAAAATAATGCAGCGGAAGTAAAAGAAATAGTAGTTCATGAAGCTACTATCTAAATATGTCAGAGTTACATAAGATACAACAGAAGAAATAGAGTACAACAAAAGTCTCAATAAAATAACCAAGTACAAGCTGAGTAGAACAACGGAACTGAAATAGATAGGACAAGACAAGTAGATAATCTCCAGCGATTCAAATCTCCAAGCGAGTGGAAATCCAAATCTGTGAATAACTCAGGCTGACCCGAGCATAAAGCAAAACACAAAACACTCGAGTCAGGACAATATATACTTATATAATGTAAACCAACTCAAGCAAACTGTAATAAGGGTACAAGTAACTTAGAAGATGCTTGGGACCGCCCATCCTCTAAGGATCCGTTAAAATATCTACTATGTAGTAATATTCGATATTATAATAGTGTCTAAATAAGTAAAGTATAATCATATAGAAAATAGCGTTAAGGGGATGGAGAACCTTAACGCGGTCGGATCTTAAAATCATAATCGTAGTAAAGCTCGATATGGTAGGTGACACGGCACAACTAGGCAATGCCAGGGTAGATATACCAATTACGCACACGGACTGATGGATACGCATAGCAGCCACTACCGTTCCACCTCGAACAACACTCCCAATCAAGGGTGGCCACCAAATCAATCACAAGTAATAGAATGGTATCGAAGAAGTGTGTCCGATCAGAGGTGCTACCTCATTGGTCCATCAATCGCTCCTGTTTTAGCCACCTTATGCCAACTCACGGGAGTTGGGTCCACGTATATACCTTAGGATCGTCGCCACCATCCTACTTCATTCTGGAATCTCCACCGCGTACACGGTTGTCAAAGTGGTTTTCGGTATCGATAGAGAGTATGTCCATATCCGATCCCGGTCTCTTTGCCAACCAATCGTTATTATAACCCATGGTTATAACTTTTAAAAACAATACTTTACTTCAAAATAAAATATCATTTCAAACCATATCTTTATCAAAATAAAGATTTATCATTTCCAAATCATTTCAATATTCCAAAATATTGTATCCTTTCAAACTTCTTTTCAAATCATTTCAATATATCAAAATATCATATCTTCCAAAACTTAAATTTCAAATCATCTCAGTATCAAAATATCATATCTTTGATAGTTATACTTCGAAACCAAAAATCATTTTTATTTCAATACTATACCCATTTCAAAACAATATCATTTCCATTTCAAACATATATTCACCTTTCAAATAGTCTATACTTTCAAAGTTATAATTCTTTTGAAACTAAAACATTTGAAATCATTATACTTTAAAAATCACAACATTTCGAAAACATATATTTGAAATCATCTTTTAATTCTACAAATTTACAAATTTATTAAATTAAACCCAAATTTCAAATTTTTATTTTTATTTCAAACCATCATTTTCAACTCAAATTCAGTTTACTAACAAACCATTTCAAATCTTATAAATTTCAAATATAGGTTTAATTCACAAAATACAATATTCAATCTTTAGTATATTTCAAAGCTTAAATATCCCACATTTCATAAATTCAAAATCATATATATACATTTCAAAATATCAAAATATTATTCAAAACATCATTCATTTATATTTCATTTAAATACCATTTGAATCCATTCTTTTTATTAAATTTAAATACCATTTTAAACTCACATAAAAATCAAATTCTTCCATTTAAAACCATTTAAATGTCTCTTCATTATCTTTAGCATTTTTAACATTTTATTTCCAAAATTATATCATTTTCCAAAGATTATTTTTCATTAAAATTTATTAAAACAACAAAATATAGTTTCTGTAGCACTTACAAAATGCTATGTAAAGTTATAGTTTAAAATAGTTCATTTAACAAAACGACAGCACTTAAATGCTGTGATATATTTCCATTAAAATTAAAATAAACTTAAATGTTAAGTTTAACCACTACAACACTTACAAAGTGCTATAATAGCCTTTATTCCAAATTAACTCTTTAGTTCATTTAAACAACTACAGCAATTACAAAATGCTGTAATATCTTTTACATACATTTCAAAAATGCTGTCAAATCAAATTTAGAGCTTAATTACCATTTCACAAATTTAACTAAATTTCCAATTTTATTTAATTAACTTAAACCTTTAATTAAAACCAAATTTCACATTTCCTAGTCAAGTTATATTTTAAAAGATCACTTTTAAACATTCATTTATTTAACCACTTAAATTCATAGAAAATCAATAATACTTTAATAAATCACTTAAATTCAAATTTAATCAAATTATCATATTTACCATTTCCAAATAAAATTTAATATCCATTTTATTTATATAACTTAAAATATCATTTTTAACCAAATTCCAAATTCCCAACTTAAGTTATATTTCAAAAATCCAATTAAACCATTCATAAATTACATTTTTAACACATAGAAAAATCATAATTTCTTTATTTTAAAACATTTCAAAAATCTATTTAAATCAAATTTCATAAATTTATAATTTTTAAAATACTTAAAAATATCCAAAACACTTTATAAAATAACCACGGGCCTGTATATAATTTTCTAACTTAGGTCAAGTGATACGGATATGTATCATTTCAATCCGCAGTTAAAAAAAGAAAAATCCGGGTTCTATCATTTCAAACCCGCAATCCCAAGTTAAAATGAATTAAATAAAAATCGTTCAGGCCTATCATTTCAGCCCATAACGATTTTTCCCTATTCTAAAGTCCGTTCGGGTATGTATCATTTCAACCCATAGTGATTCTAGTCTACAGGGAACTTGCAATGGTGATAACATATATAAATAACAGAATAACATTAAATAACAGTAACATATGATATAACAGGTGTAATAACAGGTGTGAACATCATATGATAATAATATAAGCATATATAACATGATAATATATTTCTACAGATTTGTAGGGTGTCAATTTACTTGTTATATAGGTACATATTGTCTGGTGAGAATAACTCATCTCTTTGTGCTGGAGATTGCTATCAAATGCACAAACTGAGATCTTCGAAGGCACGAAAGCACGAATAAGATTGGATATTGAGAGAGCCAAAGACAAATCTCCTTAAAAACATTCAAACAAAACAAGACAATATACACATAAATATTCAACGCAAAACAATGTTGAAACAATGCAGATAAGAAGCAACAACGGAATAGATTACTTGACCATGCTTTAACCATTCAAAAGCTCGAACAAGGGGTTCATTTCTCAGCCATGATGATGATGAGTGTGAGAGAGACAAGGTTAACTCCTCGGAATACATAAGACAAAACAATCCAAACAATATAAGTTTTCAACCCAAATTTTAATAGAACAATGTTAGAAATGACTGCACGGAATCAAATAGAAATGCTTGCACTTGCTTTCAACCTTTACTAGGCTCAGCCATGAGGGAAACTACAGGTCTAAGGCAATGGTTTTGGGTCTGGTTTGGACCAAGGGATACACGGCTACAAGCTAGAGATGATGGGGAAGTTATAACATAGGTATGTGAAGAGTTTTAGGCACACTAGCGTGGTTTTTGGTCAACAAAAGGGCTCGGCCATAGGAGTTTGGGCTTGGCCATTCAATTTCAGATCTGGAAAGAGGTGGGGAGGGGTGTGTTGTGGTCAGGTCAGGGAGGTGGTGGTGGCTATGGTGGTGGTTTGGGTGGTGGTTGAGGTGGGTGAGCATGTAGAGGTCAATAAACATGGTTTTTAGGCATCTAGGTTGAAATTTGGGGGGTTTTACCATCAAAATGGTTCGGCTATGGTCAGATCTGGTGGAGTGGGGGCTGGTGGTGGTCGGGAAGAGATGGAAGGAGGTGGTGGCAGAGGAATAGGGGTAGAGGCCGATCTCAATCAGGGAAGAAGGCAAGCAAAATAGCATAGAAAAAGAAGAAAAGTAGGAAGAAAGAGATGGAGGCCATTACCTAATTTTCTCTAGCCGTGAGAAACAATTGAAGATGAGATATTTTTTCACGTGAATGCCAAATGAGATGACGGCTACACTAGGGTTTTACATGGCTAGGCAATTAATTTTGAGGAGTTAAAGGAATTAAAGGATTTGGTAAATAAAAGGGCTTCCGTTTCAAAGCGTTACACAACCCTTCACATTTCTTTCCTTATAAATCTTTATATAAACAAAATATTTCAGAAAAATACTATACAAACCAAAACTAAGTAAAGATATAAGAAAATAAATAATAAAATTTAAAGAAATTAGAAAAAATAATAAAAGAAATTGCTTAAAATACAAAACAGTGTCCAGAAATTGCAAATAAATCACCATTGACTTTGGAAAATTATTAACTTTAATTTAAAAATATTCTAAAACAAAATTTGAAATAAAAATGACTTTTAAAACATTTTCAAAGTGAAATAAATAATTAAATTCAGAGAAAATAGCAAAAGAATTGAAGAAATTGTTTAAAAATAGCAGACAGGACATGAAAATTTCACATAAATTACCATTGACTCTAGAAAAATGTCTACTTCACTTTAAAAATAATAAAAGACAAAAATATACATAAAATAACATATTAACACATATTAAAATAAAATATGACAAAGAAAATAAAATTTATGAAATTTAAAATAGGCAAAAATGCACAATAAAACAAATTATACTAAAAATTGAAATGTACATAACTTTTACATTTTAACTCCGTTTTCAACGAAACGAAAAGTAGTGTTCAAGTTATTAAATCTATTTTCATAATAAAAGATGAAATTTATAATTTCAAACTATTTAAAATTTAAACTTAAAAGTCAAAGTTTGACTATTGACCAAAATTCACATTTTCAGGAAATAATAAATTTAGTCATATTTGGAATTCTAATCCACATCAAAGTCAAAGTTTATATTTAGAATAACAAAATTTATTCTTTTTCATAAATAAAGCTTTTGAATCTGGAAAAAATCAATTTAAGAATATTGGTAAAATATAGGGTTGTTACAACGGAAGTGTAGTAGGACCGGATGTGAAGCAAATTAGTGATCTTTCGTGCACAGTTTGCAGAATTCAACGTCCAACTTCAAAATAGC
Source organism: Allium fistulosum (assembly GCA_030737815.1). Lineage (NCBI taxonomy): Eukaryota > Viridiplantae > Streptophyta > Magnoliopsida > Asparagales > Amaryllidaceae > Allium > Allium fistulosum. The sequence continues at coordinate 916,253,578 of CM060908.1, forward strand.
ATATCGCCTTCGTTTCTCAATGGATTTACGCAAAACAAGTAGCGAATCGAATCATGTAGAGAGAACTATGTATAAATATGAGTTTGATGGCTGAAATCGAAGGGTTGGTGGTGCAGCAAGGCTGAACATTAAGGAAATCCCGTAACCCATTCCACGTCGACAACTTCAAATTTCAAATTAACATATATCCTTTGTTTCTTAATGGAATTTGATGATCCACCCCTCGAAATGATCATATGGATGATGATTATGATCTTAAATATGTTTGGAGTGAAAATTGAAGGTTTTTTGTAGGGAAATGAAACGACAGTGAAGGCAGGAGAAAATTTTGGAAGTTTCTGCAAATGTGGCTTCTCTGAATCTTTTGTAATGTTATGATATTGATATAAGATGCTTTAAGGGTATCCCTAGGATTGAATTATGAAGTAGAATTTTGCCTAAACGATGATATTTGAACTTAACAAATAATAGGTATGTGCATTGCCTTTTAGAAAATGATGTGCACGTAAAAGTGTATATTTTTACTCCCATATTTAATCTTCTTTTATTTAAATAAATGAGCATATTAGGGTATTTTACATGTTTGAACCAAAATCTAAATTACTTTCAAATCATCGTTCAACCATCTTCAACTGGGGGCAAAACGATAATTTTGTGTATAATTTAAAAATGAGAAAATTTATTTGCACATTTTTATTTTTATTTATAGGAAATGGAGTGAAAATATGAAGAGGCATCATGGATATATGCATGCACATATGTTGAAAGCAAATGAAGAAAGAAAATAAAAGAATACATGCAATATGGAGGATCCCACCTACCCACTAACTAATGGTTCCATAACTAAAATCATATGCACATGTTAATGGAGACATAAAAGCATGTTAGTGGGGATTAATTAATTCCATATTGATTACTTGGAGGTTACACTATCTCAAGGGCATTTTTGGTAGTCGCCTAAAAATGAATTAGGGTTTTAAGCATGTATAAATACCCCTTATGTTTCATATAACCATCTTCTTCTCTTTTATGAAAGTTGTAGCACAAAATTTATGATAAATAAAATATCTCTTTAATGGCTTCTTAGTCTTATTCTTTACTTTCGTGCAATTTTTATTTCATGCTTTCTTTATTGCTATTTTATTTTATGCTCTCTTATTTACTTTATGCTCTCTCATTTCATGTTAGTAACATAGATTTAATTCTGGCAATTAGTTTAGTTTTATTTCATGCAAGTAGTTAGCTCTCTTTTTTTTAATTAGATCTCATTTTCCTTGTTTTTTATGTTGAAATCATAATATGTTAAGATGTATTCAAATATAAATAGCTAAACCCCATCAATTCAAGGGTAATGAAGCTCTCGTGAAACATATTAAATTAACATAATGATTTCATTTATGATCTCTCTTTTGTGCTTAATGGAAATTATGAACGATGGGGGTTTATGTTTCTTTTTTAGTAAATTTGATAGTCTATATTGACATCTCAAATAGGCTATGCTTAATCCAATATAAACATAAAATATTTGATCATTTGCCTAAGTGATTTTGATGATGAAAGTCAAACTAGAACCAAAATTTGATGGTCTATGTTACTAATCCATAGTAAATAGATCATGTTTAAAATAGAGTTTATATTTAATTTCATGTCATTTTTATGAGAGTTCATAAGTGGGTTTGGATGGTGTGTTAGAGTTGATGGTTTAAGTTGTTCTAATTAATAGCACAAATAAACCATACATATAAACACATCAATCATTTCTACTTAATATTTTAATGAGAGATTATAAATGAATTTTTTTGTTGATTTATATGAATGATTGGAAGTGGATTTGCCTCTAAATTGCTCGTTAATCTCACAGTTTTATTTACTTTTGCTCTAGTTTGTTTTATGCAATTTTCTTAGTTTAACACAATTTCAAAATCTTGGGCTAATTTGATTGAGTAATATTAGAATTTAATTATTTCCCTGTGGATCGACTCGTACTCGAATACATGCTACGATTGTATGTCGTGCGCTTGCTGTTTTTATAATGATTATATCTTTCGGCGGTATTCTAATCAATAGAAAATCCATCGTCAAACAAGTTTTTCGCGTCGTTGCCGAGGATAGAATTTAATTTTAATACTACTCTTCGAATTATTTTTATTTTATTTTATTGTGTGTTCATTTCGTGTGTTGATTTGCCAAAAAAAAATTATTGTGTGTTTTTGTGCCATTTTTATTTTCATTTTGTTTGTGTGCATTTCATTGTTTCTTCACTTTTGTTTTCTTCACTTGTCATGGCTTATGCATTTGTAAATCTTTGGTTTTTGTTTTCATTTTCATAAAAAAACCATTGCCTTTGGTTTATTTGTGTTGTGTGCATTTCATTTTGTGCATTACTTTTGCACTGTTCTACTTTCTAAAAGAAAGAAAAGAAAAATAAAATCATCACAAACATTGTGTAGGTTTCAAACTATGTGCAACAGTTTTCATATACAGATTTTTCATGTGTACATTGCATTTACATTACTGAGCATTTCTGTTTATTTACCATTGAAAAAAAAAATTCGACATTGCAATTGATACATTGTTGTTTTCTTGGTTGCTGCATTTTTTTTTGTGAGCATTTCTGATTCTACATTGCAATTGATACATTTCTACATTGTTGTTTCTTCAAGCTTCAACATTAACTGCAACCTCCATCACCACCAACAGCATCTCCTACATCAATTCCTCCTCCTCCTACAACCAACACTTTTAACTCCACTACAAACCTTGCATACTTATGTCAACCATCAACTCCCACACTTCACTGCAATTCTATCTTCTACAACCAAAACTACTACTCACTTCATCCCATACTCAAACTCCTTCTAAAACACCAAACTTCACCTTGCACTAATACATCACCTTCATCCACACTTGCCATCACTAAACAACAACTTCCTCCACCAGTAACAGCCCACCGACAACTTGCCATCACCCACCATTGCCTTCCAACTCCTTTTATCACCACTTCAACATCAACCTGCAATATCACTCACCCTCACTGTCCACAACCCACGAACCGCCCCTTCGACCCCAAACCTGCAATCATTGCCTTCAACCTCCTACCATACTCCGTTCACTGCATTTCTCCAAAACAACATCCAAGCACTCCCGCCCAAACTACATCCCTATGTCACTTCACTTCATATAGCAACTACAACCACCCAGACCACCTTTGTCTGTAACCAGAAAACACCACAAACTCCCCCTTCCCGAATCACGCGGACAACCCCCTCTCCTCTAGAACCATACAACCTGCTACCTTATTAGACCCATCATCAATCACTGCTACTTCACCCAACCGCCCGAAGCAGCTACTTCACTCAATTCAGATTGCAACATCCTAAAATCGCAAATCACTTGAAGTGATCAACTGACCTAAAACCGCAATATAAAATAAATTCCTGCAGCAACCTTCACCACCTCCGCAATAATATCGAATCAAACAACAGCAACCACCCACTTTCAAATTCCCTGCCTTCAATCTCGCTTACCCGAAAACCAATGCTCCCAAATTCTTGATCACCTGAATCACCACACCTCACCGTGAATTGGCAACTTCAATACTCAAATTCGAAAACCCAAACTCTGCTTGCTATAAAAAATTGCGCTAAAAAAATCATTGCTTAAAAATAAATTGCTCATAATTCTGCATGCTCTGGTATCGTGCTCTTATCTATTGTTTTTATTTTCTTTGCATTGTGGTTTCTTGCATTTTAAAAATCTAGAAACAAAATCAAATTTCATTTGTGATTGCATCGTTAACTCACGTTTAATTTTTATTTTGCATTTATATCATCTTATTTTCTTTTGTAAGGGCGCCACCCAAATCCACATAAGGTGGGGGATTTCATCACCCCTTCCTTGGCCCACAAATTGCATAACATCTTAGAATTTGACTAATAATAATGGTTAGACGTTGGACTTATGGGTGTCGCGAGCTCATCTAGGGCTTAATTGTATCTTAACAAGTTGTCTTCTTTCAACAATCTAATTTCTTGGTGTCTAGGCTACGGTAGAGCAATAATCATTTATAAATATTACGGTGATTCATAAATATTATAGTGATTGTTTCTCCGAAGGCACTTAAACCTTCGACTGCATTGCTACGGTGATTCGTGGTGCACTGATAACTCTTGTCTGTTACCTAGCAAAAAACTATTTTGTTGGATTAAGTCAAAGTGATTATATGATTTTGGGTTAGGAGCTACTAAGGACAGGAAATTTGTAATTAAGTCCTTGCATTCATTTAGTTGCACTAGTTCATGCATATATTAAAAAAAACGAAAACAAAATCCAAAAGTAAAACAAAAAATTACATTTTATTTAACTTAGTTTTTAGACAAAAATCCAAAAAAAATCTTTTCCTTTCAAAAAAAAATCAAAAATCCAAAAAATATGCATTTTATTTAAGTTAGTTTTTTTTAAATTTCAAAATAAAAAACATTTTAAAAAAAGAAAATTTTTTATAAACCAAAAAAAAACAAAACAAAAATAAAATTTCCTTTTTGAAATAAATTCTTTTTTGTAAACATTTTTCCTTTTTAAAAAAAACAAAAGAAAAGAATTTTTACTTCATTTCATTCTCTAAACCTTGTTTCATTCTTTTAACCTTGATTTTCGCATCTTTCTCCCCTTGATCTTTTTAGTTGTACATGAGTACTTGGACTCGTGACACAACAACGAATAGTTTAACCCGAACGAACGATCCTCCAAAAATGGCTAATGAAAACGCCCCTCGAAATCTCATGGATAGAATCTTTCCCGACAGAGTTTCTATTCCTTCTTGTTTCATATTACCTGCCCTAATGGGTAATCACTTCAAAATTTATTCCGATCATATTGCCACACTTCCGAAGTTTGGCAATTTTGAACACGGTGACTCATACGACTTCCTAACAAAATTCGAACAAGTCCGTTCGACCATTAAACTCCAAAAATTATGTGATGATGGAATCAAACTTCAGTTAATTCCATTCGCCCATACCCATTACGTTGAAAAATGGTTGTACAATTTACCTTCGAACTTTATCAAAACTTGGGATGAATTCGTTAAAGTTTTCTTAAAGAAATTATACCCCTTGGAAAAAACAACTAAAATCCGAAACAAAATTGTGAATTTTCATCAATTCTTGGGTGGACCTTTCGGAAAATACTTTGGAGATTTAAAGAGCTTTTGATAAAATGTCCACACCATAATTTTTAAAAATGGACTCTTTGCCAAATCATATACGATGGACTTGAAAATAGTTCACAAACCAGGCTTGATACCAAGGCAATTTTCTCACCCAACATCATGACGATGCTTGGCAATTTCTTTAAAACTTGGCCGAAAAGTCATCCCAATGGGAACATTCTAACGAAAAATCCATTTATTCACTATCAGGCGCACACTCGATAGGATCATTGTTGGCTTTGGAAGCCAAAATCGATGCAAAGATCAATAAATTCGACAATGTTTTCTCATCCAATCAAATGAACCATGCTTCCCAACCACTATGTTATAAATGCAATGATCCGAATCACATTGCCGATCCGTGCCCTCATTCGAAGAACAACTCAATTCTTTTAACAAGGTTAAGAATGATCTGTTTTCTCCAACGTACAATCTCGGTTGGAAAAATCATCCTAACCTTGCATGGAACCAGAATAATTCTAACACGAATTTTGGTTCGCCTTATTTTCAAGCATTTCCGAGTAATGCTTCGAATCCTTCTTTTCAGCCCAACCACTTTCAACAAAATTTTGTGCCCCCGTCTCAAAAACAACCGCAACAAACTTTTGCTCCCCAAGATGATAAATGATTGAGAAAAGTCTTGAAACATTGGCCAAAGCAACTACCCAAAACCTCCAATAAAATAGCAATTTGCAAAATTTGTTAACCTCGTACATGCAGAATACGAGTCAATCAATTGTTAAACTAGAAATGCAAGTGAGTCAATTAGCCACCTATGTGAGTGAACGTGAACGAGGCACATTTCCAAGTCATCCAGTTCTGAACCCTAGAAATCAGAACACAAACTCGAATAAACCCCATGTTGTTCAAGATAGCAATGTGAACCAAATAAATGCTATCACGACTTTGCATTTTGGTAAACAAATCGATAACCAAGTTGTCAATCCAAACGATTTACCGAAAGCTCCTCTTGACACTTCGAAGACAAAAATTTTGAAAAAAACATCGAGCCAAATATCTCAAATTACAATCCAAATTCTTCTTCTACTCAAGTAGACCGACCTACTGAGTATCAAATTCCATTTCCACATCGCCTTCGACCCAAGAAATATTCCGATCAAATGGAAAAGATGTTGGAAATTTTCAAACAAGTCAAATTGAAAATCCCTCTTCTTGATATTGTTCAACCAGTTTCAACTTATGCTAAATTCTTAAAAGACATGTGCACTCAAAAACGACACAATCATGAACCCAAAAATGTTTTCTTTGCTGCCGGTCTTAGTGAAGTTTTGTCTCAATCAGTCCCTATAAAATACAAAGATCCTAGAGGTCTGACGATCTCGTGAACAATAGGAAATAAGACGATTAATAAGTGCTTACTAAACTTAGTTGTGAGGGTCAATTTGATTCCTTATTCAGTTTACCAGCAACTTGGCTTGGGTGAACTATAACCGATGAAAGTAACTCTTCAATTTGTCGATCGTTTGATAAAGAAACCCATGGGAGAAATCGGGGACGTACTCATCAAGATCGGTCAATTCATATTCCCCATCGACTTCATCGTCCTTGAAATACAACTTGTGAATAATCCGACGAGTCAAATTCCATAGATTTTAGGACAACTTTTCTTAGCCACTTCGAATGCCCTAATTAATTGTAGAAATGGTTCTATGAAAATTTCTTTTGGAAACATGACTTTGGATATTAACATCTTCAATCTCGAAAATCAATCGAACGAACCACTTGACCAAACGTTAGAAGTTAGCTCCATTCAAGAAAATTTTGAAAACAAAACAGTTGACCTTAACCACGAACGCCAGACTGAATACGAGCAACTGTTTCGAGACGAGCCTAACGAGATTGAGAATGCGCTTCCATTTGAACCCCTCACCATTAAGTCAAAACTTAAACTAAATTTTTTGATTAAGCAACATCCTAGGTTGGAACTCAAACCTCTTCATGATCACCTTAAGTATGCATACTTAGGTGACAATGAAACATTTTATGTCATAATCTCTTTAAATCTTTCTCTTGATCAAGAAGCTTCCTTATTTTCAATTCTGTCAAAAATAAGAAGGCAATTGCATTGTCGATTGCTGATATTAAGGGAATTAGTCCCGCTCTTGTTCAACATCACATCCACTTAGTTGATGAAGCCAAGCCTATTCGTGACGCGCAACGAAGGCCTAACCTAAAAATGATGGATGCGATTCGAGACGAAATTCTTAAACTCCTTGACAGCGGAATCAAACACCCCATTTCTAATAGTTTGTGGGTTAGCCCAATTCATGTCGTGCCTAAGAAGTCCGGACTTACAGTTATCCCAAACAATGCTAACGAACTCATCCCAACTTGTACTCAAACTGGTTGGCCTGTTTGCATTGATTATCGAAAGTTAAATGCCGCAACACGTAAAGATCACTTTCCTCTTCCTTTCATTAACCAAATTCTTGAACGATTAGCCGGCCATGAATTTTATTGCTTTCTTGATGGTTATTCCGGTTATAACCAAATTCCAATCGCTCTCGAAGATCAAGAGAAAACGACTTTCACGTGTCCTTTTGGCACCTTTGCGTATTGACGTATGCCATTTGGCCTTTGCAACGCTCCTATTACTTTTCAAAGATGTATTGTCAGCATCTTTTCTAACATGATCGAATGATTTTTGGAAGTGTTTATGGACGACTTTCCAACTTTGAAAATTCTTTTTCAGAGTGCTTACACCATCTCGAGATGGTTCTGAATCGATGCAAGGACAAACACTTAACGTTAGATTGGGAAAAATTTTATTTCCTGGTCAAACATGGCATTGTCCTTGGGCATGTCATTTCAAACAAAGGCATTGAGGTAGATAAAGCTAAAGTTGACGAAATTGCAAATCTTCCCATTCCTACATCTGTCAAAGACATTCGTTCATTTCTAGGACATGCTGGTTTCTATCGACACTTTGTGAAAGACTAGTAAAATTGCTCGACCTTTGACAACTCTTCTTGGAAAAGACGTACCATTTGACTTTAATTCTGACTATGTTTTTGCTTTCGAACATCTCAAAAATGAACTCATTTCCGCTCTCATCGTTTGTTCACCCAATTAGGATCTTTCTTTCTAAACAATGTGTGACGCTTCTAACTTTGCAGGTTGTGCTGTCTTAGGACAATGCATCAACAAAATTCTTCACGCCATCTACTATGCTAGTATGGCGCTAAACGATGCTCAACTCAATTACACAGCCACCGAAAATGAGCTTCTAGCGATAGTCTTTGCGCTCGAAAAGTTTCGACCTTATTTGATTCGCTCACATACAGTTTACACTGACCATTCTGCTCTCAGATACCTTTTTGCTAAAAAGGATGCTAAGTCTTGTTTGATCCTTTGGATCCTTTTACTCCAAGAATTTGACCTTATGATCAAACATAAAAAAGGATCCGACAACATCATTGCTGATCATCTATCACATCTTCCAAATGCACCAGCTTCTTTACCAATCAACAAGAACTTTCCTGATGAACAACTCCTTGTTGTTTTCGTCGATCCATGGCATGCCGATATAGTGAACTATTTAGTCACTAAAGGAACTCCTTCATTTTGGTCGAAATAAGATAAATACATATTTCTTTCCAAAGTCAAGTACTTCTATTAGGATGATCCATACTTTTTTAAGTATTGTTCCAACCAAATCATTCGACGTTGCCTCTCAGATTGCAAAATTAAGAGTGTTCATTCGTTTTGTCATGACCAAGCTTGTGGTGGTCAGTTTGGTTCTAAGAAAACAGCGGAAAAGGTGCTTTAATGTGGTTTTTACTGGTCTATGCTTTTCAAAGATGCATTTGAGTTTTGTAAACTTTTGATCACTACCAAATGTTAGAAAAAAATCTGTCGACGAAACATGATGCCTTTGAACCCTATTATTACGATCAAAATCTTTGACGTTTGGGGTATTGAATTATAGGACTTTCCCAACTCATTCGGAAATTTGTACATTCTTCTTGCTGTTGATTACGTCTCTAAATGGGTTAAAGCCATTCCTTGTAAAAAAAATGGCCACAAAGTTGTTATGAAATTCATAAAAGAAAACATCCTTTTGAGGTTTGGAACACCTCGCACAATAATAAGCGACAATGGAACTCATTTCTGTAATCGATCATTTGAATCTCTAATGAAAAAATACTCGATAACTCACAAGTTATACCCTCCTCTTCATCCTCAAACTTGTGGTCTAGTTGAAGTTTCAAATCACCAAATCAAGCAAATTTTGGAGAAAAATGTAAATAAAAATCGAAAAGATTGGTCATAGAAATGGAAAGATGCGCTTTGGGCTTATAGAACTATGTATAAAACTAATCTAGGGATGTCTCCTTTTAGGTTAGTATATGGCAAAGCGTGCCATTTTCCCATCGAACTTGAACATAAGCGTTCAGGGAAATTAAGAACATAAACTTTAATGTTGAAAAAGCTGGCGAAAACAGGAAGTTGCAACTCAATGAATTAGAGGAGATTTGGAACAACGTGTATGAAAATGATAAAATTTACAAAGAAAGAACAAAAGTTTTTCATGATAAGTCAATCCTAAGGAAAACATTTTGCCAAATCAAAAATTCTTTTGTATGACTCTCGACTTCATTTGTTCCCTGGGAAATTAAAATCAAGATGGACACGCCATATGTCGTACGTACTGTTTTTCCACACGGTGCCGTAGAAATAGAAAACCCTAGGGATGGATCAATTTTTAAAGTCAATGGTCATCGTTTAAAACCTTACTTTGAGTTGGAGAGTGATCGAGAGGAGGAGCTCATGATTCTTCATGGGCCACATTACGTCTAGTAAGAATTTTAACCCTCTCTTGTAAATATGTATATAATTTTCTCCGTTACACTCATTATATCATGTATTGACTGTAGGGACAGTCAAAATCAAGTGCGGGGAGGAGTCTCATGTTTATTTTGATCTTTCATGGTTTATTTTGCTGCATTTTCTTTCCAAAAACAAAAACAAAAACAAAAAAATCCCAAAACAAAATTTTCTATTTAGCATATTGATTTACTTTTAAAGAAACAAGATATTATAAGTATATGTTTTTTTGTTATTAAATTGAAATTTTTTAAATTTTACTTGTCTCAAAAAAAAGTTTGATTACAAGTAGCCATGGTGTAACTAGTATATAGGAACGATCATAAGTGATAACTATGAAGTATATCCTAATTGTAATCTTTGTTTAAAAGAGTGGTTGATTTAAAGTAAAGGCGATAACATTTTTGATCTTCTAAGTTAACTGGTGTTAATATGATTATGCATAACTCTCTCTTTTCAAAAATAACTAGTTTATAAAAAAAGAAATACCTAGAGTCATGTGTTCACACGTAAGTGTGTGCACTCGCCATGCTCTGTACCCTTCTCATGTAAGCTCGAAAGGCAGTGCATGATCGGTATATCTAGCCTCAGTTTATCTGAGTTAGGTGTATGTAAATAAAATTAAAATGATAATAATAAACACCTAGAGTCATGTATTCATATGCAAGTGTGTACGTTCGCTACGCTTTGTACCATTCTCACGTAAGCCCGAAAGGCAGTGCATGATCGGTGTATCTGGCCTCAGTTTATCTGAGTTAGGTTTGTAAATAATAATGTTAATATTTTACAAAATAGAGAGAGCAAGCAATTGAAATCTAAGCATTATCTTCACTTATTTGATTTGACTTGTTATTCAAAAGAAATAAAAATGCCACTTTGCAAAACTTTGATAATCAATTAAAGAATTCATTTGACAGTTGCACTATGTTAACAACCGAAACAACTAACCAAACTAGAGTCTAATTGTGATGATAACTTAATTTTTGTTGGAAGATTTAATGAGTAAAAAGACTAAAATTTCTTGATAATAACCAAAACTTATATTTAACTTACTTGTGTCAATTTAAAAGTAAAATTTTCTTTTGTATATATTTCCAAAAACTTGCATCACTAGAATTTGCATATTGCATGTGGATTTTTTGGCTAGTATCCGTTGAAAACCCTCATAAGACAACACTCGTCCTACTATGGACACATAGAGGTTTAACGGCTTGTTGCGTACACTCAATGCAATCATGTTTCCTACGAAAATGGATTTATCCTAGTTTTAGTTTATTCGAGGACAAATAAAAAGATAAGTGTGGGGGTATTTGATGTGCACATAAAAATGTATATTTTTACTCCCATATTTAATCTTCTTTTATTTAAATAAATGAGCATATTATGGTATTTTACATGTTTAAACAGAAATCTAAATTGCATTCAAATCACCATTCAATCATCTTCATTTGGGCAAAATGGTAATTTTGTGTATGATTTAATTTTGTGTATGATTTAATTTTGTGAAAATTTATTTGCACATTTTTATTTGTAGGAATTGGAGTGCAAATATGAAGAAGCTTCATGGATGTATGCATGCACATATATTGAAAGCAAATGAAGAAAGGAAATAAAAGAATTCATGCAACATGGAGGAGCCCACATGCCCACTAACTAATGGTCCATAATTAAAATCACATGCACATGTTAATGGAGACTAAAAAGCATGTTAGTGGGGATTAATTAATTTCCTAATGATTACTTGGAGGTTACACTATCTCAAGGGCAATTTTGGCAGTCCCCTAAAAATGAATTAGGGTTTTAAGCATGTATAAATACCTCTTATGTTTCATGTAACCATCTTCTTCTCTTTTATGCAAGTTATAGTACAAAATTTATGATAAATAAAATATCTCTTTAATGGCTTCTTAGCCTTGTTCTTTACTTTCAAGCAATTTTTATTTCATGCTTTCTTTTATTGCTATTTTATTTTATGCTCTCTTATTTACTTTATGCTCTCTCATTTCATGTTAGTAGCATAGATTTAATTCTTGCAATTAGTTTAGTTTTATTTCATAAAAGTAGTTAGCTCTCTTTTCTTTTAATTAGTTCTCATTTTCCTTGGTTTTATGTTGAAATCACTTTATGTTAAGATGTATTCAAATATAAATAGCTAAACCCCATCAATTTAGGGGTAATGAAGCTCTCATGAAACATATTAAATTAACATAATGACTTCATTTATGATATCTCTTTTGTGCTTAATGGAAATTATGAATGATGGTGGTTTATGTTTCTTTTTTAGTGGATTTGATAGTCTATGTTGACATCTCAAATAGGCTATGCTTAATCCAATATAAACATAAAGTATTTGATCATTTGCCTAAGTGATTTTGATGATGAAAGTCAATATAGAATCAAAATTTGATGGTCTATGTTACTAATTCATAGTAAATAGATCGTGCTTAAAATAGATTTTATTTTTAATTTCATGTCATTTTCATGAGAGTTCACAAGTGAGTTTGGATGGTGTGTTAGAGTTTGATGGTTAAAACTATGATAATTAATAGCACAAATAAACCATACTTAATAAACACATCAATCATTTCTACTTAATATTTTAATGAGAGAATACAAATGATTTTTTTTGTTGATTTATTTGAATGATTGGAAGTGGATTTGCCTTTAAATTGCTCCTTAATCTCATAGTTTTATTCACTTTTGCTCTATTTTGTTTTCTACAATTTTCTTAGTTTAACAAAATTTCAAAATCTTGGGCTAATTTGATTGAGTAATATTAGAATTCAATTCTTTCCCTATGGATCGAACCGTATTTGCATACGTACTAAGATTGTATGCCGTGCACTTGCGGTTTTTATAACGATTATATTTTTAGATGGTTTTCTAATCAATAGAAAATCCATCGTCAAACAAAAACTTTAGAAGACCTAGTTTAATAATAAGTCAAATAAAAAACCTTGAAGAAATTTAATTTGATGTATAGAAAACAAGTTCGGACCCTACAAACATTAAAGATATTGTGTATATATGACATTAAATCATCTGAACAAAAGAATGAAGTAATAATCAAAATCTAGAATAAAAGAAAAATAAATTAAGTTGGAAAACATGTAACTAGAACGTACACCAGTGCACCGTTGGGTGCACACTGGTCCATCAGTGGACAACCTAGTTGAGTTATTTTCAGGCATTTGAAAGCTAGAATTGATTTGCGTTGTTTCGATCTTTTGTGTGATGTTCTCTTGCGACTCCATGGTGATCTCTTGACATGTATGGCTACTGGTTGGATGATTGGTTTAGTGATAATGAAGATGGATAGGTATAATGTATGTGTTTTTGGATGAATGAATACATGAAACTGGCGATGATAATGAGATATGAGTATAGTATGTAAGGCTAGGGATTGCGTAGTTTGACGATGTAGTGTATATGACATTGGGATGATAATTGAACACCTAAATCTTAGGGCGCATGCGGTGGGTTCTTAATTCCTAGTATTAGCGAGCGGTCTCCTATAGAGCAATGAGGCTGGATCCAGAGAGTTTTGATGTGGACAAAAGGTGACCTGTAGCGCACATAAAGGGAACTGGCATGAGTCCAATATATGTAATCCTTTATCGCATGTGGCGAGAGTGAATTACATAAACGTGAAATCCTTTACTGTAGGTAGCGAGATCGTATTTCGTATAGGTGATCCTTTACCATAGGTGTTCGGGACCGGAACAAATTTTAGATAGTATAATATCATTCTATAGCATGGCACAGGAGGTTCAAGAAGATATTATACTTAGACTTAAATCATGTTAGATCACTATCACAATAGTATATAAGTTTTAGATTGGCTTCAGTTACTTAGACGTATGTCTGACCCACTCCTATATCTTCTTTTATTGATATTGTTCAGGTTGTTGGATTCTTGAGGCGTAATGGACTAGGAGGCGTAATGCACACTATGTTAAGTTGATTGAGTTTGGTTTGTATAAACTAATGTAGTAATATTATCTATGTAAACAGATATATTTGTGAAATATGATATTTTGAGTGACCTATCGCTGTGAAATTCTAAAAATTATCAGTTGGTATAGTTTTGTTTTATGCTTTCTCTATATATTAATATGTATTATCTTCCAATGACTCGTCGTTTTGGGACTTCGTTGTGTAGCTACGGGGTTCAGAAATGGTGGGTTGTTATACATCCAATCCATTCCCGAAATCTATGCATACCACAAGAAGCTAAGTACATACACATCACAATGGAAAACCACATCATGTATGACCAATTTTAGGTTCTGACAAATCATAGATACACCAGTTGATCCCTCGATATGATTCGATACCAAAATAGAATCATAGATAATTTTGGATCTAAGGCTTAACTTATCTACTAATGCATGACTAATAAATGATTGCAATGCACTAGTATCATATATAGTTCTGATAGGAAATCTAGATAAAGATAACACACCTTTCATAACAATCTGCTTTATCTTCTCATCGGTAGATGGTAATATACTAGTAGTCGGGATTGCCTTTAACACATATTCCGTCACTACATGCCTTTCCTTCTTCAACAGAACCAAGCAATTATTTTTGAAGTGTCCAAACCATTGACATCCATAGAACTTATATCTTAGAAATGTCCATCTTACACTGCTTCATTATATGACCTTTCCTATTACACCTTCTATAGATGATGGTCCGCTTCTTTCCTTGTCCTCCTTGGGGTCCATCACTGTGCTTATTCCGATTCTTGTTCACTCCCTTCTTCGGTTCATCTTCTTTAGCCACAATAGTTGATTTCCCATCTTTGAGTTCAACAAAGAAGCTTCAACCAATCTGTCAAATGTTGCTCCATATGGTATCTGATTCAATGCCAACTCTTTCAATGGAGAATTAAGAGCCTCACCAAATTCCAATTCCTTCTTCCCATGAGTGTTGATCAAATCAATTTTGAACTTAGCCAACTCATTAAGCTAATAGATTTACTCACCCACAGTTGACTCTCCTTGCTCTAAATGGATCAACTTTTCCAGTAGTAACCCCTTCTTTGCTCTAGAGAAGAACTTAATTTCAAACCTCCTTTTGAAGTCTGCCTAAGTGATAGTGTCCCCATCCACTCCCAAAGTAATTACTTCCTAGTGGTATCGCTTAAACCTAAGAAGTTGAAGCTCTTCTCACAAGAATTCAACCATGCCATGGTCACCAAATAGGGTTTGGTACCCATATATGATTTTCCTTCCGAACTATAGAAATCCCTACAAATATTTTGGAATCTACAGATGGTGCTCGTTGGACTAAGGTAACCTCTAGAGTGATAGTTGCATTAGGAATAGGAGGAGTTTCGGTAAGGATAGCCGCATTTGCATGACCAATCACTTACCGGTACCTTCAAAGCCATAAAGGAATGTTCATCCTAGGAATATCTATAGCATCAACCTTAGTGCTAGTACCAACCTTGGTTTCTACTAAACCAGTATTGGCATTGTTGGTTACCGTTCCATTTTCTGTGGAGGTACTCATTTTCAACTATTTGAAAAGAAATAAGAATTCATTAGAAACTCCCCAAAAGATGATGAACAGATCTGAAAATGGTAAATAGTGTGTACGTATGTACTTAACTCCTTTATATATATATATAATATAAAAATTTATAAATATGCTCTCTTAGTACGTTCCTAGTCCTTAATTTTGAGAAATTGTTGCCCTGGTAGTAAATGTAACAACCTGCCATTTTTGACCTTCTGATTTTACAAAACTCATGATATGTAAACCCCAAAAGCCGAAAAGGACAAGTAGTCGGTGATTGATAACAAGAGACAAAACAATGAATATATTATATATATCTATTTTCGAAATCACGGCGGAAGATAACAACATATAATATAGTTAAATATCATTATATTCCAAACCAATAGATCCTAACTATATACATGGATCAAACACTTATCCAATCAAATATAGATGCACAAACATACAAACAAATATCAGTGTTAGATGATTATTTATATATAGGTTTATATACATAAGCAATGCCATTGTCATTCGCACCTTTATACTTTACTTGTCATAGCATATTGAATTCCATCAACCTAGTGATGAAATAAAATGGAAGAAATATAGAGAAGG
Source organism: Allium fistulosum (assembly GCA_030737815.1). NCBI lineage: Eukaryota > Viridiplantae > Streptophyta > Magnoliopsida > Asparagales > Amaryllidaceae > Allium > Allium fistulosum. The sequence goes on from CM060908.1 coordinate 916,269,761, forward strand.
TTTGACTATAACCTGGTAATTGATGTACATCTACTTTACTACATACGCCAATCATTCCCAAGCAGTACTAAGATAACTATGTGGTAAGCTTCATATATTAGTCCTGTTTCACCTGCAACCAACAAGTTAGTCAAACAATACAATAAATAATGGCTAACTCATGAAACAAGGTCTTAGTGCAATACAGTTAAAATAGTCAATGATATGGTCTAACCCACATACAAAACCAAGCTTACCATATTGCATTAACACATGGCTGAATCACTGAATGACAGTGTTCCATATATGTCTTTAAAACCCATTTTAATATAACAACACGCACCTAAGAAAATCCTCAGATAACTGAACAATCGTGTTACCATGATAACCAACAGAAGTAATAAAAGTCAATAGTCAAACAATAACTAGCAATAATGATCAACTATCATTCTGTATATATCCATATATATATATATATCCGATCATTTAATTCAATCAATTTGGCAAATCACATCAAAATACTGTTTAAACGCCACCTAGAAAACCCTAAACAAGACCCGAAATGATCAAACAAAACATATGTGACCCGGTCCAATTGAGTCAAGGCCAACCTAAGCAAACAGGTTGCTACATGTCAACCGATGGCTCCTTCACCAGTGGACTAGTGGATGTCGAATCTATTCCTGTATATTTATTTTCCAGAATTTGTTTCTTTGGTTTCTTGCTCATTTATGATTCTTTTTCTAATTAGTTTTATTTCACATTTTGATAATGTTATCTACTATCATTATTCTTTAAATTCACGAAAAAGTTTTCTAATTGCTCCAGAAATCGGTGTTTATAAAACTAGTTTTCAGAATCTATAAATTTACCTTTTTAAGATATATACTTCAAAATATACTTTTAAAATCATATTAAATTCAAAATAAAATTATATTATCAATGAAAATACCATAAAGGATTACGTAAACATTTTTACACAATTTTTATATATCTATGTATATTTCTTTATGAAGACACTTATCTTACTTAAATATTGTTTTTCTCATCTCTTACTAAATAACTTGTGTAAATCATTAAATTTTGTATAAAAATCATATTTATTTTCTAAAATATATTATCTTACTTTAAAAATCATTTTATTATATTTTTGTATGATTTATTATGGTATTTGTCACATATCATTCACATGTGTATCTCAAATACTCGTATTTAGCCATCTTCTTCTTTTATATCATTATATATATAATTCAAAAATTGTTCTTTGATCAACATAATTTATCATCACTAACTTCAATTACTATCAACTCAATCATTTTAATACAAATTCAAACCAAAATCCATAAGTATTCATCTTAATATCAATTGTTTGATCACTAGTTCGACCATTTTCAACAAATCATCATTTTTTTGTTCTAAAATCAATTAACCATTTCATTTCAAATATAAATCATTTTAATTACTATCTAAACTGAGTATTTATCACTAATTAACCCAAACTCGAACCCCAATCCATAAGTTATCTTAAAACTAAGAGAGATTAACTAGTTATACATAAAATTATGCAAAAACCACTCACAAAGATCCAAATTTCTCCAAAGTGCTTATTATTTTAAAATTGATTCCCTTTAAAATCCATGTATCCATGACTCAAATTAGGATTAGACTGTAGTACTCGACTCTCTCTTCATCTGGTGTTTGATTTGCTGAATTTCGTTGAAAGTTGAGAGAGAATTTTGGGTTTGAGTGAAAGAGAGTTTATGAGAGGAGGAGGAAAAGGAAGAAGAATACGTACTTAAGAAAAGAATTTAAGGTCTCAAATGGGAAGGAATGGACTGCTAGTTATAAGAGAATTGAGGTGTCCATTCACTTAAGTTGGGCTTAGCTCATTTTAAAAATTCAAATTTTCAAAATACAAAAACGACAAAATCCCCATCATCCGGACTTTGATTCAAACAAATAAATATATGATGCACATTAGAATAATGATACAGTCGCAATGGTGCTAGTTTCTTTTCTAAATTCAAATGTTTAAAGAATGTCAATTTTACCCCTAAAGTCAAATTTATTGAATTTATTTACTTTTAACTATAAAAGATTACAAGTTATTATAATCTCTATGTATTGTTTTTAGGAAAAATCCATGCACTATTGTTTTATTCTGATACTGAACACGAATTTGGTAAGTTAAATTTTGTTATATCATATTCAGTGTTAACCAAAGGAAATAGATACATTGAATCTCTCAATGTGTGATTCATTCTTTATGCTCATGAATATTTTTTACTCTTATAGGGTATGGGCGTTAACATAAAGTATTTGTTTCAAGACATGCCACCTTTTTGTGAAAGAAAATTTATATATAGAGAGATTAACGGTAGTAAGTTAGACTTGGATGAGATCTAAGAAATTCTCATTGAAACCTAATATTTTGAACAAAGACTATGGTATTTTAATCAACAACGAGAAAGAGAATTATGTAATTCATAATGGTGATCTCCTCACATACTAACAAGCCAGGGAGAGTAAGATTATATTTTGTGACTTGATGCAATAGAATCCTAGATGTATTTCATGTACAAGAACAAAGTATGGACTTTGGACAATGTATCCAAAGGGGTCAAAACCATTGGCTATAAGTGGATCTTCAAAAAAAGATCGATGTCGATGGAAAGATCAAGACCTATAAGCAAGGTTGGTGGAGAAAGGTTTTAATCAAATTTAAGGTGTAGATTATGATAAAACATTTTCTCTAATCGCCATATTTAAGTCATTTTGTATACTAATTACATTCGATGATTATTATGACTAGGAAATATGGATAATGAATGTTAAAACGGCATTTCTAAATGGTGAACTAGAAGAGATTGTTTATGTGTCTCAGCTAAAGGGATTCGAGATCAGTGGGAGTGATGATAAAACATGTATACACTTAATATAAATTTATGATCTTAAGCAAGAAGTTGGAATAAGTGTTCGGACAAAGTAGTCAAATAGTTTGGTTTCAATCAAAACATATATGAAGTTCTTGTATGTATTAAAGAAAAAGTAGGGAATAATATTCCAAATTTACATATTGTAAATATAGTACTGATTGGTAAAATTGTACTAATATTACAACTAGTGAAAGCTTATTTGTCCAATATAATGATTTGGGGTGAGTATTCTATATACTAGGTATGAATCATAGAGACAGATTTAATAAAATGTTAAGATTGACCTAATCTACATATATAGATACTGCACAAAAAGATAAAGTATGGAAGATTCCAAGTATAGTCAACCGATTCTTGGTGACTTCCATAATGAACCATGTGGGCTAGCCTACTTAGAGGAGCATCTCTATATTTATCCGACTGATATACAAATGCATCCGATCATTCCTTTATATTTGTACTTAAAAAAACAATATTCTAAAACTATCTTCCATGTTGCTAATGCTTACGATAAGTAGCTTGGAACAAATCGTGAACGTTGGTCCAAACCGCACTAAGATTTGGGCAATTATGAAGTATTGGATAAGTGCACTAGCAGGGGGGAATGGAAAATTTTCAAAATAAAATTCTTTTATTAATTTTGCACTAGATATTATTTTGTGTTTATATGAATAATTTATTTATATTAAATCATATTTAGTGAATATTAGTAAAAAGGAGTTTGCAATTTTAATTCAACTATGTTTCATTTCATCTTTAAAGCTTAAATATATATGTATGTTATGTTTAAATCTATTTTATATTGAAATTTTACTTCAATTTAATTTAGTTTATTATATTTTGTATGATAGAAATTTACACTCATAGTTTGAACATCATAATTTTTATAAACTGATCTAGGACATTTATATATATATATATATATATATATATGTTTAACCATTATGATTTATGGTTTATAAGTGGAAACATAAAATCATGAATACCTCCATAATATATTTAAATAGTTCATAAAGGTAGACATATGTGTGTGTGTATGTCTATATATATATATAGACACACACACACACACGAATATGTGTGTGTATGTCTATATATATATATATAAGTACTTATTTTAGGTCATCAATGTGTTTATAAATAATTTTTTCACTAGCATAAAAGAATTGTTTTTTAGTTAATTTATATATTTTTGTTATTGATATTTATATAAATATTTATCTCTCTTTCAAAATTAAGTTTACATATGTTATGTAATAGCCGAAACATATATATTGTTTAAGTTTTATTTAATAAAAATATTTGAATATATTGATATATATATATATATATATATTTAAAGTTTGAAATTTAAATCTTAGGTGACCTATTCAAATATATTAACAAGCATAAAAAATTAAACTAAATTAAGAAAAAAATCAAAACTAAACTAAAATTCGTTTTCTTTTTAAAAACTCAAATAATTTTCTATCAGCTCCCACTTACGCTTAGGGCCAATTATGGAGCCTCATGCCCACACTTTTGATCAGTTTACCTAAATTAGACCGAAAAAGGCCTTAGTGGATGGATCTGCGATGTCACCTTTAGTTTCTACTATCTCAATTACTATCTCTTTATCATTTATAAACTAACCTATCATATGGAACTTGAAGAAGATGTGTCTTGACCTCTAGTGAGGTTGCGGTTTCTTGATAATCTATATTGCCGCAACACATCAGCAACAGATCTTCAATACACGGGATCACTCCTAGCACTTTAATGATTCTATCCATTCTCACTACTTCTTTTGCAGCATTGTATATGATGATGTACTCAGCCCCCATGGTCGAATCAGCCACAACTTCTTGTTTTGAACTTTTCTAACTGAGGACACCTCTATTATGCGTAAATATGAATCCTAAGGCAAATTTTCTATCGTCGACAACACTTTGAAAACTCAACCTCGAGTACCCTTTCATAAGGACTTTGTTATTTTCATATATAACAAAAAAACTTTAGTATTTTTCAAATACTTTAGAATAACCTTAAGCACTGTCCAAAGATTTTCGTCCGGATTGATTGATATCGGCTAACATCACTGAATGCATATGCAACATCTAACCTAGTAATAGCATAACATACATGATGGATCCTATTTTTGAAGTATAAGAATCTCTCATCATCCATAGATGGGGAGTCTTTCTTAAAAAGAACAAGTCCATGTTGTACTGGAACATTTCCATGCTTGCAATTTTTCATACAAAACCTTCTTAGTAAGATATATATGTACGTTGATTGGGACTATCCTATAACCTTCTAGATCTTTCTCTACAAATCTTTATTCACAATATAAAGGATGCCTCCTCCAAATCTTTCGTTAAAAAATTATTGAACAACCAAGCTTTCACTGAGTGTAATGTTGGTACATAGTTGCCTATCAATAGTAAATCGTTAACGTAGAAAATAAAAAATGTAACAAAACTGTTTTCTTCTTTCCTATATAAGCATGCTTAATCTATAATTTTTACTAAAACCAAACTATTTGATTACCTTGCCCAGTAGTAAATCCTTATTGCTTAGTTGATAACATAATTGATCATAAGGGTCTACATGCCTTGTCAGCTCTCCCACTGACTTCAAAACCCTCTGGCTACGAAAATGTATAAATAATCTTATTAAATCTCCATTTAGAAATGATATTTTAATTTCCATCTACCATATTTCGTAGTCATAATACGAAGGTTCTGCAAGTAGAATCTAAATGATTTAAGCATGGTGACTGGAGAAAATGATTCATCATAATCAACATTTTGAATTTTGCCAATAACCTTGCTTTATAAGTCTTGACTTTTTCGTCTACACTAACCTTTTTCTTAAATATCCATTACTTCCAATGGGGTTTCGCTTTCAGTTACATTTTCCAAAATCCAAACTTTGTTCTTGTACATGGAATCCATTTCAAATTACATTGCATCAAGCCACAAGGCAGAGTTCTTATGATCCAAGGCTTATCAGTATGTGAAGGGATCATCATTGATGTAATCCTCTTTCTCATCATTAAAAAACCCATCGTATCTTCCAGGCATGTAAGATTGCTTATTACACCTTCTAAGAGGTTGCATGTCTTCTACGAGTGTTGAACTATTACTTAAATACTCTGTTTCTATAGGAGTTTCTTAGATCTCATCTAAGTCTATTTTACTGCCACTAACTTCTCATAATAGAAATTCCAATTCTATAAGGGTGGGATGTCTCAAAACAAAACACTTTTTTCCTTGTTATGGTAGAATATGTATCTACGAGAATTTTTTGGATAACCTATAAACTTACATAAAAGTGATCATGCCTAAAGTTTATAAGGATTTACATTCTTAATAAAAGCCAAACAACCTCATACCTTAAGATAACTAAGGTGAGGTTTCTTACTAGTCCATAATTCATATGGGTTTTAGGTATAAAATTTGACAGTATGGAATTCAACATATATGTTATGATTTCAACCACATATCACTAGAAGGAAAGAGGAAACTTAGAATCACTCATTATCAATTGAACCATGTCTAACAAAGTTCGATTTCTCCTTTTCGAAACACCATGTGCTGAGGAGAATAGGGAGGAGTTACTTTAGAAAGAATCTCATTCTCTTTTAGGTACTCTTGGAGCTCTAATCCAATGTACTAGCCACCTAGATCAAACCAAAGTATGTTAATTTTCTTACATGTTAGTATTCAACTTAGTTCTTATATTTTATAAATTTATCATAGATACCTATTTTGCATGTTTTGAGATACAGATATTCATATCAAGATAATTTGGTGAATGTAATGAAGTATAAGGATCCACCTTTGGTAGATATAGACATAGGACCACATAGATATATTCATACTAGTCCTAAGAGTTTAGTAACTCTTTCATTGCTCCCACTAAATAGGTGCTTGGTTATTTACCATTAGGACACTATGTAAAACTATCAAATAATTCGGAGTAAAAAGTGGCAGAAACCACTGGTTTTTTAACTTGTTCAATTGTTTATTACTTTTATGGCCTAGTCTACAATGCAAAAGGTAGTTGTCATTTATTTTAGAAGCATTATTATTTTCAACAGCAAATACATGATCATAGTTAAGTATATAAATGCAACATTTAAGTGTGCCAAAGGAAATAGTTTTGTTATTATAGTTGTTAATGAATTTCTTCGCTAACACCCAAAAAGTGTAAAGAAAGAGGAGTTTGGTTGGGAGAAGGCTTGGTTGACACTTACAGACCACAACAAGTGTTGGCAAAAATGATACTTTGTTGAGAAAGGGCTTAGATAAATAGGTTTGGCACGTTCAAGTCCATGATAAAGTCATAAGTTGTTCATGTCGAAATTATGCTTAAACTCATGTTAAGGTCATGTCCTCTTGAAATCAGTTAGTGTGAAACAATCTCAAACGAGCAAAAACCAAGAATATGAATATTTAAGAATTCGAAGCAAGTTATGATAGAAATCACAAGTGCCTTGGAACTCAAATCAAGCCACGGATCATGAAATCTTTATTCACTTGCTATGATATAGTTGAATGCACATAGCCTTATGTGCAAATGTCACAAGAATACAATTGTAATTAGAAATCCCCAAATCATTTTAGGCTTACTAATTTTAAATTGTAAGAAGTGAGAAAAGAATGATTTTCCCTCTCCTCCATCGCCCTAGGTCCATATTTATAGGGGTGGTAAGGTGCGACATAGATGCCATATGGCATTCAAGGGATGCGACATCGAAAGTATGGGGCATCAAAGAGATGTGGCATCAATATTATACGACATTGATAATATATCATGCCATGGTAATATTGATGGCTTACAGCATGCTGCTCTATCTTGGTTGATGAATTGCGGCATCAATAAGGATCAACATTTGTGATAAATGGCATCACATGAGGTTCGGTATTGAAGTCATTTGTAGGACAACATTAGAGGGAGGTAGCATTGAAATGATCATCGATAATATGCGGTATTAACCTAAGGTGATATTAATCCTTTTGTCTTCATGGGTGTCAAGACCCAAAAGTCGACCTTCGAAAATCGGCACCCGTACTTCCCTTGTACTCAAAATGCCATAGATTCAAATGCCGAATCTGGTTCTCGGGAGCTTATAACACAGTTAAGTAAATAACACAGCGGAATAAATGAATAATACATTGATATACAATATCTGATACAACAGAGTGATACAATGAATATCAATATACATCAGAGATATGATACAACAAATATAGCAGCTGAAAAGAAAACGATAACATCAGCAGCGGATAATCTCCATCTTCAGAATGCCAATCCAGAAATAGCTCGAACTCCCAATAACGAGGCACAAAGATAAGCAAGTGCAGTCCGATCCAAAGACTGAACTAGCTCCAGAAAATCTACAAATCTGGATATCTGAAAAACCAAACTCTAGACTGCCCGTGTGGAAAATAGTGGGCACCCAGAGTTTAGGAAGGGAACAATAAACTCCGGATCAGTCATGGGACTGGTGTGAGCAACAAAAACAGTTTATCTTTAAAAACAAATAGCAGAGAATTTTAAAGTCAATTCGCAATGCTTTTGGAAAATGAAACTACCATAAGACCTCCCACCACACACACAATGCAAACGCAGACTTGGAGGAGATTTCTTCTTATGTTAGTCAAAGATGCTTACTACGCAAAATCAAATCATTTTTGATATTATTATTAGTGCATAGTGGAAAATATTTCGAAAGTAGAATATAAATCTTAGCCAGCATAGGTACCATTATATTATGCCTACTATAGCTACCATATTAGATGGCAGGTTCTACAACTAAAACCGTACACAGTTCGTATTGGAAGATGGATTTCCAACAAATGGTCAGGCCAAGGAACTTCCTATCCACGATGGGTACGTCCCTGGAATAGACGACCCGAGAACCTAACCGGATCTCTGCCAACACAAGGCTGGGTTACCTCTGCAAAAATAGGTAACTACTGACACGCGTATGTCATCCCCCGATCGTCACCGATCTTCCCGAGGATCCCCGATTTCCAACAACCACAAAGTAATAAATTTGCAGCAACCACAGAGGTTAAGTATCTGGGCTCCATACCATGATACCACCTTTATCCAGAAGGAATGACATACACTAAGGGGCGCTACTCCCTAGAACCTTGCCGCATCCTTCCTGTTTTGACCATTTCCGGGGTGTGAGGCTCGACGAAGTCTCGTCCACAAAGCTACGCTTTGTCACAAAGCCATGCTTCGGGTCAAACAAATGATCAACCTATGATCACAAAGATATAAGATCAAACAAATGATCATATCGCAAATGATCAAACACTGATCATCATACAGCAACACTCAGCATGCCACATTACCAAATTGGGATATATCGCTGATAAATTTCAACTACATAACCTCTGAGCTCGTACGTCTCAGAGAAGGGTGTTAAGCTAAGAGAATAAATTCTCCACCACCAAACAGAAATGTATTTGAAAGAAATCGGCTTTATATCTCAAAGTGTAATGTCAGACATGTATCCATACAAGTCTGTTCCGGGTTCGAACAGAACCGAAGGCACTTCTCACGAAGCCCTTGCAATTTCCGGATAACTTTCAATCACGTCCGGACTTCCCGTCACAAAAGAGTGATATAAATCTCTATACCGGCGCGACTCAGTGCAGAGACATTCGACAGGTTGTCCTTTCATTTTCGAAAAATATCCGGTCTTCCACACCGGTCTTCAAATGCTATCCATATACGACGTATCACTATTCGGAATGAGTTATATGACCCAAAGGTCCTTTCCCGGTTAACCCGAATAGTGAGCGCAATATTTAAAAACATACGGATATTGGGATTTCAATTAAGTCACAACTTAAACCCAAACTTTCTTTTCAAATGGTTTAACAAATTACCATTTTAATCTTTTAAACAAAAATATTTAATTCACAAGGTTCACTTAATTTCACAAAGATTCATTCATAGATTTTCCCAATCGATTTCTATTTCAATTTAATTAACTCGTTAAATCTTTAAATCAAAGATTTAACTCATAGCTTTCAAAACAATTTCATTTCAAATGGTTTAAACAAAACATCATTTTAAATCTGTTAAAAATAACAGATTTGATTCATAGCTTTCAAAACAATTCATAACTTGGAAAATCCATTTTTTAATTCACTTGAAATTCCTTTAATTTAAACTGGAATTTCTTTTCTTATCTAAAAGCTTTTACCATTTAAAAACAACAGTTTTTACTTTGGAAATCTGATTCATTCATACTAGTTGAAATTCTTGGTTTAAATTCAAATTCCCAAATTAATACATTAAAATGGTTTAATTCATACGACAAATTTATATCATCTTTTATCCCTAGTTTCCAAATCATAAATTTAATTTCAAACTTGAATTCAAATTTAAGTCTAATTATTTAAATTTTCAAAACTCGTTTAAGTTATTCAAAATAACTTTTATCTTTGAAATTCTATTTCAAAAGCTTTTCACTTTAAAACCCAAATTTCTAATTTCAAAATCAATTGAAATTAAAATTTCAATTTCAAAAACATCAAATTTAAATTATCTGTGACTTAACCGATTTCCACGTGAAATCCATATTTGTGTGTGTAATAGTGTGGTCTAGGGGTTTAACACAATAGTGCAACATAATGAATCATCACATATCAAAATACAAGATATAGTTGATAAGCGATATAACTATAACGCTTATCGTTCATTCACAGATCACAGATATATATCACAGGTAAGTAAACTACAGATCACAACATAAATCAGGGTATATCACAAAGCATCATATATCAGGGATATCAACAATCAAGTCATCCAATAGAATCCAAACATTTAATTTTCATGATTTAATTTTCAAATTATTCGAAATAAATTCCCTTTCGAATTCATTTGTTAATCTTTATTAACTAATCAATTTTAAATAAATGAATCAATTAAACCTTTAATTATTAACAAATAATTTACTCAAATTTCAAATCATCATTTAATTGATTACATTTAGTAATTATCTATTTATTTCTTCTCTAAGTAATTTTACTTCATTAATTTCATTAAGTAATTATACTTAACTTAATATCAAGTAATTATTTTTAATTAATTGAACTTAATTAATTAATTAAAATTTACCATATTAACTTGATTAATCTTTAATTACTAAATAAATAAATTCCTAATCATAAATTAATAGCTTAAAATTATCAAATTAATTTAACCTTAATTTATTTATTTAAACCTTTAATAATTTAATAAATTCAAATCATAAATTAATTAAATAAATAGATTATCCATTTTATCTAACTTAACCATTTTAAATTTCATTTTAAATTCAAAATTTCTTTTCCATACTTAAACCTTCCTAAGTATTAAAACAGTTTAAATTTAAAACTTTATTCCGAAACTAGGCTTCAACTAAATCTGGATTCATCATTAACTCTGATTCATCAACTCAGTTTAAACTTGCTTTGAAATTTAAATTCAATTCTAAATTTTCAGAAAACAACATAACAGGTTCTGTTTTTAAAACCTGGGCAACAACTCGTACCCAAGCCAAACATCCATCTCCCCAATCCTTGCTTCGAGTTTTCGCTCGACACACTCGTCTTCGAGTTTCCTCGCGAATTTCCTCGAGTACGACTCGAATTCCACTTCGAGTTTTATTTCCAACTCCTTCTTCCCAACCAACAAAATCACCCTGACATACAAGTGCACCGTGCACGTGCACCTCCACCAGAGCCCTCTCCGGCCAACGTTGACTATCCTCCCTCATCGGCGAACTTCCCTCAGACCCACTTCGATCATCAGATTGATGATCAAATCATCTAAACAAAATCAATCATTCAAGCTCGATACAAGTACCAGGAAAACAAAACCTGGAAACGAGCAAGACACTACAACCCAAACCTGTCAACGGTTCGTCCTCCCACTTCCGATCACCGTAGGGCCTGAAGCTTCGGCCATAGCTTCGTCGACGTCTCCTCCATCATTCCCCCAAACCATGGCGAACTCGATAAATCCAAGATGGCGAACGAATCGAAGATTTCAACCTCACACAAACTAGGGCTACGAAAGGAAAATGCCTGCCGCTGCCACCTCCATGGACGATGCCACCTCCGGTTATTTTTCCCACCACCACCATAGGCTCCTCCATCACCACTAGCAACCCTGACCTCCCCCATCGACGAGATCACCAGAAAAACCCCAGTTTCCCATTTTTACTTCAACTGGAACTGCACTCTAACCTCTTTACTAAAAATCTTGATTTTTGTTTCAAAATTCATATTTTTGCATGGTGTTTCAAATCCTAACTGTGGAACAATAAATTTTGATATTTTAATTTTCCTCTTGTTTTTGACTTGATCAGTTAAATTTGATTTTCCAGAATCATATTTATATAAATTTGACTTGAATAAAATTCCTAACTATAATTTGTGGTAAAACAAACAGTTTTCATTTGAATCTTAAGTTCAAATGGGGATTAATCAAAAAGATATGAATTTTTTTTTTTAACAAAACAAGGCCTGGAAGCTAAATACAGAGAGTACTCTGATAATACACATACATTACATATCATACATTCATATGCACTCGACAGAATTGAATTCATATATATATATATATATACACACACATTTCATACTTTTCAAAGATGAATATGCAACAGATATATATACTTAACCATTTTAAAAGTGAGGTTACTCACTTGTGATGTTTTGAACAGAGAAAAACTGTTTTGTTATTTGGAACAGAAATCATCATAACATTTAAACATAAACACAGTTCTAAAAATTATTTTTAAATTAAATTGTTTACTCACCTGTATTTCCAGAAAATGAACAAAGATCTGAAACTTGAGTTATTTGAAGTCATTTGATCTTCTGCTTGAACGTGATGCTTACATACTTCAGTTGTAAGTTTGGACTTATTTTATTTTTATCTTCTGGAATGTTAAGTCTTTAATGAATGAACTGGTCAAGGAGTAGATGTAAATATATAGAGAAGAGATTACAGAGTGATATTTGTTTTGATTTTTCTTTGCTTTAGATTCTTCCAAGTTTGAAGTTGTTTCAGATGCAACTGAAACTTCTCTTTTTTTTTCGTAGGCTTTGAATAAATGGAAGAAACTGAGATGTAGTTGTTAATATAAAGAAAGGAGCCTACAGGTTGATAGCATTTGTACAGGTGATGTATTATCTTATTTTGTTTATACAATAGAGTACATTACTCTGTACAATACTAGACAGAGATATCTTCTTAATAGGGTGGCTGATATGATATACTAGGGATGGTTTACATATTTTATTTTGTCTTTGTTTATTTTGTATGTACCTACATTTGTTTGTGTGAAGATATTTTTGTTTTGCTTTAGCCATACTTGACTTCGGCTGGCAACTTTCATATTGTAAGTGTTGTTTCTTTTCTTATGGCTTAATAATATAAGTAAATTTCTATTTTAATTTATTTGTTTAACTTACATTTATTTCCTTGTATTATTTTATAAACTCAATTATTTATTTTACTCTAATATTTATTGTTTTATATTTAATTTTATTTCTAACATAAATCATAAATTCAAATAATTATTATTATAATTTATCTTTGGCCCATTTATTTACAGTTTAAACTCAAGTCAAAATATATAACTATATATTTATTATTTTCAAATTCACTTATATTTGAATCGGGGAAACTCGCTTCCATTTTATCGATTTATCTTACTAATTTTATCCAAAAATTTATTTAATTACTCAATTTAATTCAAAAATTCATTTAATTATTAATTTAAATAAATTTAAATTTCGGGGTCGTTACAAACTTCCCCCCTTAAAAGAATTTCGTCCTCGAAATTACCAAGGAGACAAAAAGATAGATGAAAAATATTTCATCAACTGAACATATGTTCTGCATTTGGCTTACCAAACCAGAATATCAATAACAGATACAAGAACGAATCTGTTTAACACTTCACAAGATACTCGGGTTATCCAGATCTACGAAATATACAAGGGCATCGGTTAGTTCGAAGGAATAACTAACCATTCGTAGAATATACTGGGACCCAAAGAATAGATAGATATATGGATACAATTTCAGAATTTTAGTTTAAAAACCAAATTATACCTATCAACCATAGCAACCAAATCAATCAACACATCCAACAAACAATTTTGGCCTATTTGGAGTTTATGTCCCATATTAGTATATCGAATCTTCTTCCTGGATCTACCAGAAACTGTCGAAAAATTGAGAAGAGATGACGAACAAAAGAGATTGATAGAAAAAAGATTACTTCCTTGTTGTTACAGAGTATTGACCATTTATAGTCGTATTTCCCTGTCCCCTATCTCATCCTCTTCTTGCACTCATACTCACTACCAGTGGATAGTAAGAGAATTTACTGAGACGTTCAGACGGATATCTTAGAGATTACTCATTCTAGAGTTTACTTCACTCTATCTCTAATGAGCTACTTAATGTGTTATACTCCTGAGCTAAAGTTCAACCAAAGCTCTGATACCACTTGTCAAGACCCAAAAGTCGACCTTCGAAAATCGGCACCCGTACTTCCCTTGTACTCAAAATGTCGTAGATTCAAATGCCGAATCTGGTTCTCGGGAGCTTATAACACAGTTAAGTAAATAACACAGCGGAATAAATGAATAATACATTGATATACAATATCTGATACAACAGAGTGATACAATGAATATCAATATACATCAGAGATATGATACAACAAATATAGCAGCGGAAAAGAAAACGATAACATCAGCAGCGGATAATCTCCATCTTCAGAATGCCAATCCAGAAATAGCTCGAACTCCCAATAACGAGGCACAAAGATAAGCAAGTGCAGTCCGATCCAAAGACTGAACTAGCTCCAGAAAATCTACAAATCTGGATATCTGAAAAACCAAACTCTAGACTGCCCGTGTGGAAAATAGTGGGCACCCAGAGTTTAGGAAGGGAACAATAAACTCCGGATCAGTCATGGGACTGGTGTGAGCAACAAAAACAGTTTATCTTTAAAAACAAATAGCAGAGAATTTTAAAGTCAATTCGCAATGCTTTTGGAAAATGAAACTACCATAAGACCTCCCACCACACACACAATGCAAACGCAGACTTGGAGGAGATTTCTTCTTATGTTAGTCAAAGATGCTTACTACGCAAAATCAAATCATTTTTGATATTATTATTAGTGCATAGTGGAAAATATTTCGAAAGTAGAATATAAATCTTAGCCAGCATAGGTACCATTATATTATGCCTACTATAGCTACCATATTAGATGGCAGGTTCTACAACTAAAACCGTACACAGTTCGTATTGGAAGATGGATTTCCAACAAATGGTCATGCCAAGGAACTTCCTATCCACGATGGGTACGTCCCTGGAATAGACGACCCGAGAACCTAACCGGATCTCTGCCAACACAAGGCCGGGTTACCTCTGCAAAAATAGGTAACTACTGACACGCGTATGTCATCCCCCGATCGTCACCGATCTTCCCGAGGATCCCCGATTTCCAACAACCACAAAGTAATAAATTTGCAGCAACCACAGAGGTTAAGTATCTGGGCTCCATACCATGATACCACCTTTATCCAGAAGGAATGACATACACTAAGGGGCGCTACTCCCTAGAACCTTGCCGCATCCTTCCTGTTTTGACCATTTCTGGGGTGTGAGGCTCGACGAAGTCTCGTCCACAAAGCTACGCTTTATCACAAAGCCATGCTTCGGGTCAAACAAATGATCAACCTATAATCACAAAGATATAAGATCAAACAAATGATCATATCGCAAATGATCAAACACTGATCATCATACAGCAACACTCAGCATGCCACATTACCAAATTGGGATATATCGCTGATAAATTTCAACTACATAACCTCTGAGCTCGTACGTCTCAGAGAAGGGTGTTAAGCTAAGAGAATAAATTCTCCGCCACCAAACAGAAATGTATTTGAAAGAAATCGGCTTTATATCTCAAAGTGTAATGTCAGACATGTATCCATACAAGTCTGTTCCGGGTTCGAACAGAACCGAAGGCACTTCTCACGAAGCCCTTGCAATTTCCGGATAACTTTCAATCACGTCCGGACTTCCCGTCACAAAAGAGTGATATAAATCTCTATACCGGCGCGACTCAGTGCAGAGACATTCGACAGGTTGTCCTTTCATTTTCGAAAAATATCCGGTCTTCCACACCGGTCTTCAAATGCTATCCATATACGACGTATCACTATTCGGAATGAGTTATACGACCCAAAGGTCCTTTCCCGGTTAACCCGAATAGTGAGCGCAATATTTAAAAACATACGGATATTGGGATTTCAATTAAGTCACAACTTAAACCCAAACTTTCTTTTCAAATGGTTTAACAAATTACCATTTTAATCTTTTAAACAAAAAGATTCAATTCACAAGGTTCACTTAATTTCACAAAGATTCATTCATAGATTTTCCCAATCGATTTCTATTTCAATTTAATTAACTCGTTAAATCTTTAAATCAAAGATTTAACTCATAGCTTTCAAAACAATTTCATTTCAAATGGTTTAAACAAAACATCATTTTAAATCTGTTAAAAATAACAGATTTGATTCATAGCTTTCAAAACAATTCATAACTTGGAAAATCCATTTTTCAATTCACTTGAAATTCCTTTAATTTAAACTGGAATTTCTTTTCTTATCTAAAAGCTTTTACCATTTAAAAACAACAGTTTTTACTTTGGAAATCTGATTCATTCATACTAGTTGAAATTCTTGGTTTAAATTCAAATTCCCAAATTAATACATTAAAATGGTTTAATTCATACGACAAATTTATATCATCTTTTATCCCTAGTTTCCAAATCATAAATTTAATTTCAAACTTGAATTCAAATTTAAGTCTAATTATTTAAATTTTCAAAACTCGTTTAAGTTATTCAAAATAACTTTTATCTTTGAAATTCTATTTCAAAAGCTTTTCACTTTAAAACCCAAATTTCTAATTTCAAAATCAATTGAAATTAAAATTTCAATTTCAAAAACATCAAATTTAAATTATCTGTAACTTAACCGATTTCCACGTGAAATCCATATTTGTGTGTGTAATAGTGTGGTCTAGGGGTTTAACACAATAGTGCAACACAATGAATCATCACATATCAAAATACAAGATATAGTTGATAAGCGATATAACTATAACGCTTATCGTTCATTCACAGATCACAGATATATATCACAGGTAAGTAAACTACAGATCACAACATAAATCAGGGTATATCACAAAGCATCATATATCAGGGATATCAACAATCAAGTCATCCAATAGAATCCAAACATTTAATTTTCATGATTTAATTTTCAAATTATTCGAAATAAATTCCCTTTCGAATTCATTTGTTAATCTTTATTAACTAATCAATTTTAAATAAATGAATCAATTAAACCTTTAATTATTAACAAATAATTTACTCAAATTTCAAATCATCATTTAATTGATTACATTTAGTAATTATCTATTTATTTCTTCTCTAAGTAATTTTACTTCATTAATTTCATTAAGTAATTATACTTAACTTAATATCAAGTAATTATTTTTAATTAATTGAACTTAATTAATTAATTAAAATTTACCATATTAACTTGATTAATCTTTAATTACTAAATAAATAAATTCCTAATCATAAATTAATAGCTTAAAATTATCAAATTAATTTAACCTTAATTTATTTATTTAAACCTTTAATAATTTAATAAATTCAAATCATAAATTAATTAAATAAATAGATTATCCATTTTATCTAACTTAACCATTTTAAATTTCATTTTAAATTCAAAATTTCTTTTCCATACTTAAACCTTTCTAAGTATTAAAACAGTTTAAATTTAAAACTTTATTCCGAAACTAGGCTTCAACTAAATCTGGATTCATCATTAACTCTGATTCATCAACTCAGTTTAAACTTGCTTTGAAATTTAAATTCAATTCTAAATTTTCAGAAAACAACATAACAGGTTCTGTTTTTAAAACCTAGGCAACAACTCGTACCCAAGCCAAACATCCATCTCCCCAATCCTTGCTTCGAGTTTTCGCTCGACACACTCGTCTTCGAGTTTCCTCGCGAATTTCCTCGAGTACGACTCGAATTCCACTTCGAGTTTTATTTCCAACTCCTTCTTCCCAACCAACAAAATCACCCTGACATACAAGTGCACCGTGCACGTGCACCTCCACCAGAGCCCTCTCCGGCCAACGTTGACTATCCTCCCTCATCGGCGAACTTCCCTCAGACCCACTTCGATCATCAGATTGATGATCAAATCATCTAAACAAAATTGAGAATTCAAGCTCGATACAAGTACCAGGAAAACAAAACCTGGAAACGAGCAAGACACTACAACCCAAACCTGTCAACGGTTCGTCCTCCCACTTCCGATCACCGTAGGGCCTGAAGCTTCGGCCATAGCTTCGTCGACGTCTCCTCCATCATTCCCCCAAACCATGGCGAACTCGATAAATCCAAGATGGCGAACGAATCGAAGATTTCAACCTCACACAAACTAGGGCTACGAAAGGAAAATGCCTGCCGCTGCCACCTCCATGGACGATGCCACCTCCGGTTATTTTTCCCACCACCACCATAGGCTCCTCCATCACCACTAGCAACCCTGACCTCCCCCATCGACGAGATCACCAGAAAAACCCCAGTTTCCCATTTTTACTTCAACTGGAACTGCACTCTAACCTCTTTACTAAAAATCTTGATTTTTGTTTCAAAATTCATATTTTTGCATGGTGTTTCAAATCCTAACTGTGGAACAATAAATTTTGATATTTTAATTTTCCTCTTGTTTTTGACTTGATCAGTTAAATTTGATTTTCCAGAATCATATTTATATAAATTTGACTTGAATAAAATTCCTAACTATAATTTGTGGTAAAACAAACAGTTTTCATTTGAATCTTAAGTTCAAATGGGGATTAATCAAAAAGATATGAATTTTTTTTTAACAAAACAAGGCCTGGAAGCTAAATACAGAGAGTACTCTGATAATACACATACATTACATATCATACATTCATATGCACTCGACAGAATTGAATTCATATATATATATATATATATACACATTTCATACTTTTCAAAGATGAATATGCAACAAATATATATACTTAACCATTTTAAAAGTGAGGTTACTCACTTGTGATGTTTTGAACAGAGAAAAACTGTTTTGTTATTTGGAACAGAAATCATCATAACATTTAAACATAAACACAGTTCTAAAAATTATTTTTAAATTAAATTGTTTACTCACCTGTATTTCCAGAAAATGAACAAAGATCTGAAACTTGAGTTATTTGAAGTCATTTGATCTTCTGCTTGAACGTGATGCTTACATACTTCAGTTGTAAGTTTGGACTTATTTTATTTTTATCTTCTGGAATGTTAAGTCTTTAATGAATGAACTGGTCAAGGAGTAGATGTAAATATATAGAGAAGAGATTACAGAGTGATATTTGTTTTGATTTTTCTTTGCTTTAGATTCTTCCAAGTTTGAAGTTGTTTCAGATGCAACTGAAACTTCTCTTTTTTTTTCGTAGGCTTTGAATAAATGGAAGAAACTGAGATGGAGTTGTTAATATAAAGAAAGGAGCCTACAGGTTGATAGCATTTGTACAGGTGATGTATTATCTTATTTTGTTTATACAATAGAGTACATTACTCTGTACAATACTAGACAGAGATATCTTCTTAATAGGGTGGCTGATATGATATACTAGGGATGGTTTACATATTTTATTTTGTCTTTGTTTATTTTGTATGTACCTACATTTGTTTGTGTGAAGATATTTTTGTTTTGCTTTAGCCATACTTGACTTCGGCTGGTAGCTTTCATATTGTAAGTGTTGTTTCTTTTCTTATGGCTTAATAATATAAGTAAATTTCTATTTTAATTTATTTGTTTAACTTACATTTATTTCCTTGTATTATTTTATAAACTCAATTATTTATTTTACTCTAATATTTATTGTTTTATATTTAATTTTATTTCTAACATAAATCATAAATTCAAATAATTATTATTATAATTTATCTTTGGCCCATTTATTTACAGTTTAAACTCAAGTCAAAATATATAACTATATATTTATTATTTTCAAATTCACTTATATTTGAATCGGGGAAACTCGCTTCCATTTTATCGATTTATCTTACTAATTTTATCCAAAAATTTATTTAATTACTCAATTTAATTCAAAATTTCATTTAATTATTAATTTAAATAAATTTAAATTTCGGGGTCGTTACAATGGGTGAAGTGCGACATTGATGGGATGCGGTATTAATGGGATCAATATTGACTAGATGCGGTATAAAGGTGAAGCGACATTATCCATTATCCTTTGTTGATGTTGTGTGGCATTAATGGTATGCATCATTCGGTATGCCCTTAATATTGATTTTCATACTGCCTTGTAGTTAACCTACGACATCAATCTCTATACAACCTTCTTGCTTCTGTTGGTGACATGCGATATTACATGCTGCATTGATGACATGTAATATTCTTAAGGCGTGGCATTGCTAATAGGTGGCACTGATAATAGGCAGCGTCATTCATTTGGCTTTATTAATGGAGATCAGCATCGATGATATGCCATTTCCATTCTTTGGAATCAATAATGGTAGTAACACTTGCCCCCAAGTATGAAGGAAGCATTGACTTGTCAAGTCGGAATCTTGATAATGGCGCTTACCGCCTATTGGTATTCTATTTGAATCTGCCTATCCATTCAAATTTGATCTAATGGCATCTGTTCTCCTTCTTCCTCCTTATAAATAACTGGGCTTTTTCCTCTTCTTCCTTTTTACCTACAACTAAAAGCTCAAACAAACAATATTAAAGTCCATAAAATCATTTAAAAATTTAGACTTTTCAGTATTAAAGCCGAGATTAAGGTATGATTTTCGCTTTAATCGATTTAATTGATGAGTTAAATTAGTGGAACTTTCGTTCAAATGTGCGCTAGGGTTCTTAATCGAGTATTCCAATTATGATTCATCACTTCGGTTTAAATATTAGATTTGCATTGTTAATCTTCAATTTTCTAGTTAGATCAATATCGGTTATGCTTAACCTTTAATTACTATACCACTGGGGAATTTTAACAGGTTAATTCGAATTAAGCGACATTGATTGAGATGCCTTGGAGCTTTTAGTTTAATGTAGAAGTGGATAGTTTATTGCACCCGAAACTTGACATTACCCTATTTTATTTTGAAATTAACGCTTTACGACATTACTACGTCTTAAAAGTTAGGAATCATTATAGTGTGACATCCTTATGTCGTCAATAACTGAATAAAGATGTGACATTGGCTTAAAAACTTAGGAGCTATTATAAGGTGGGATTCTATCATGCCGACAGTTAGCCAAGGGTGCGGTATTAGCTCATGTGGCTATCATATGAATTCGACATTGCCACTATGTGTTATTGTTTTTCTTTCGGTAACAGTTTTTAATATTCTTATTCAAATTTTGCACGACATTATTGTCTCATAATGTAATCATCGTAATTAACTCATGGACCACTTACACACTTAGTATATTTCATAAATATATATATATATATATGTTGAATTATTTCGACATTAAGCATTGTTGCAGCATCATGTTATAGTGTTTGATAGGACCCCTTATGCGACATTCAACGTCAATTTACCAATTCAACATGAACCTTATTGACCTGGCATGATATTTAAGATACATTTAGGATAGTTTTTCATTTATATTTTATTAAATAACCTTAAATTTATTTTCTCACCATGAATTTAATGTTTATTTACATGTTTTTACTTAACTAAAAATTTAAGCATTTTATGAATGTCGATATAGATTACTCTATGGTTATTAACTTGTTATAAATATTATAGTGGACTGTAGACCTGGACATTTTTATGTTATGAATTAAGTGGTTCATAGTGGACGTGTTATCCTTTATCTTAGCATATAATAGCCTTTTAATATCATAAACATTCTGAATTTCATAAAGTATTAATATTTTTCTAATTTGGTATAATATCACCCGAAGGGCAGATGGAATGCAAGAAAGCTATTTCACAAGCAATCAAGAAGATAAGTATGGGTCCTAAATCTTCTCCATCTATTAAGATAGGGGATCATCTTCTAAATCAGTCGTATATTACTACCCAAGAAGAAGTGGAATCCATTCTCAAGCAATTTGTTATTACAGGCATAGAGGTTATTCCTGCCGGTCCTTATGGCGGAATCAACAACTCTCCAGAAGGGTTTTTTGCCTTCACTCCAATTCACATACGGCACTTAGGATACCTTCCTTTCTTTGAGTTTCTCTTGAGATTCCTAGAGCACCTAAATGTCGCTACTACCAAATTAACTCCAAATTCATACACCTATTTGACTTGCTTAGAAGTTCTTGCTAGGGATGCCAAGCTTCCTTCTCTCAATGATGAAATTCTTCATACCATAGCTAGCCCTACAAGAATAAGTTAGCAACGGGATAATCCACTATATCGTATTTGTCCCCTTTCAATAAGCATATTACCAATGCCGTCAATAAGAATAAGGACTGGGAAACTTAGTTTTTCTACATCAAATGCCACTCTAGGATTAGGGGAACTTTCTCCATTATAAGTAAGTTTCTATTTCCTGTTAATTATGTTATGTTTGTTACTCTCTTACAACAAATGTTTTCCTTTAGGTCCGACTCCTAAACAGTTAAGTCGCTCTAATAGCGACACTATCAAATCCCTGACTTTGGTATCTAAGAGAATGGACGATCGGCTCATACTTTACTCACTGATTCTAGACAACCATATAATATTTAGAGAACCTTTGATTATGAAAGGGAATGCCTAAGGGAAACGGTCGTTGGTTATCAATGACCGAATGTTTTTTCTATTTCCTCTCCAGTTCAACTTAAGCTCACTAGTAAGCTTATATTATAAATAGTATGGTATTCCTAACATTATTATCTTATAAACTTCTTTCTTCATTTTAGGCTCATCTGCTCTTATATTGCTTCTAAAGAGAGAGAAGTTGATGCCCCTAAGGAGAAGGGGAATGAGGATAAAGTTCTTGCCTCGTATCATTCGAGCAAGCCTGTTACTATTGAAGACTCTATTGCTAAAGCAATAGAGGTAATAAAAAGGAAAGTGAGTGATGATGCTCCTGCTAATATTCCATCTCCTCCCCTAAGTAAGAGGACCAGACTTGTGGGTGAATTTACTCATGTTGTCCTAGATGGGGAGACACATGTAATCATTGACTCAAGCCCTGATGTGGAAAATTTGGATAAAGCCTAGGAGTAGTAAAAGGAGGCCTAGACTCCTGAGTCTCTCCTAAATATTTCCTTCGCTACTTCTCCAACAGCCATCAGTCGCTTGTTTGCCGATCTTAGTTTGTTTCCTTCTTTGAATGATCCTCTTACTTTAGAGGCTCGGTCTCTTGTTGCAAGTTTTGAAGATCTTCTCCGCTTAGTGGCCCAAATCTCCTTCATTGAAATTGCTCGTGCCACCGTAGTCGTAGGTTTACTCAAGAGACCATCTTAATGTCATTCTTAAGCAACTTCTGTTGGTACGCATTCTTTTATGCTTGATTAATCTAATCTTTTAGCTTTATATATCCTATCTTGACTTATATTTATCAATTATTTTAGGCGGCAAAGCATATGTTCTTCCTTCAAGAGGCTTCTTAAGGGCCTTCTAACAAAGTGACCTAATTTAAGGATTAAATATCCTCGCTTAACAATAGTATAATTGATATCACTACAACAAGGGATGAAGCTATTTCTGAAAAGTTAAACTTACTTCCTCTCTTGACAAGGTAAAGAAATCTAGGCAATTATTAGAGGAAGAAGTAAATAATTTTAAGGTAGATCTTGAAAAGGCTAATGAAGAGAAGGCCGAGAAGTCAATAAGAATGAAAGGGCTAACAAAGAGAAGGCTGAATTAGCTGTTAAGAATAAATCTCTAAAGAACAAGATACAAAAAACTAACGTCTTGGCCTATTCGAATAACATTATCAGGAATGTACAAGAGAAAGTCGTCCATTTTCTCAATAATTCTCTCCCCAAGATTATTGAGAAATGCTACGAGAGCGCTTTTTTCGTGGCATATGCTGATAACATTCAAAGATGCCCAGACTTAGACTTTCCATCCCTTCCAGATTGGAATGAAAATTTCAAAAGAAAGTTTAGTCTTATGCTATGGAAAGATAAAAAGTCTCTTCAAGAAGAGTCTCCTACTAAGGAAAAGATTGACGCCATAAAGTTTTTAACCTTTGGCGATCCTCGAATTAATAAGGAGATAGAGCCTGATGGAGAAAGAGACGACGATGATGACAATGATGATGTTAATGACGGTGATGGTACTGGGAAGGATCCTTTAGATACAAAAGGTAGGGGAAATGGATCAGGTGACACTAACTTAGACTCATCTACTCATGATACAGACTTTACCAAATTCCCTGATCCTCAAAACACTATAAAGAAAGACTTTTCCCTAAAAGATAATGTTCCCCCTAGTCGTCAATCAAAGGAGAAAACTCAAACTCCCATTTCTCAAGTTCTGGCCTCCCAGGTATGGAGTTATTTATTTAAATGTCTAAGACTACCTGCTTAGCTCTTAATTGATAAGCTTACTATTTTAGTTAAGGAAAAAGAAAAAATACTATTACGAGACTCTTTATGAAAAATGTATGAATAAGGATCATCGACTGAATAGGGAAATCAAAAGGCTAGTTAAAGAGTATAATACTTGTTTGTCCAATACAAGTGCTTTTCTTGTGATGTTGCGCGGTTAAAGTTCGTTAAGGATAAATAGGCTTCCCTCACTTGAAAAGAGATTGTCTTCATTGCGACAGAATTATGAAAGAGAATGCAGAATTGATGACTCTCTTTTGGATGTTAATCGATGGTAGAAATGCTTTGGTGGAGTTTCTCTATAAATTTTACTCTGTGGGAAAATTCGTTGACTTCTCTTACTTAGGTGAGAATAGTGGGGGTTTAATTAGGCATCTTCATAAAAGATATTTAGATGAACATGGGTCTAATCCTCATCCTGGGGGTTGCTGGAACCTTCCCAGGGTGGCAACCATTCTACGTTCTCCTTATTATCTTCCCCATGGTATGATTAAGTACAGCAAAGAAATATTTATTTCTGAATTTTATAAGGGATCAATATTGTACGAACCCAAATGATTGTATAATTATAATGTATGGTTTAAGTACTCGTAACTTTTACAACCTTTATTTCCTTATTCTTAGTCTATTATTATTTTTTATAATGATTGTATAATTATTATTGTATAATTAAGATCAATGTTTAGACGTATGAAAGAAATGACCTCTCGCCAATAGGAAGAAATTAAAGGAAAGAATATAGAATTTGAAGAGTTGAAAGAGAAATAGATACGGTCCTCATGTTCGGCTCTTCAGTTGAGATTGACGTAGAAATGGTTAAATTACCTCGACAAATAAATGGCTTTGAAGTGGATCTACTAAAAAGCCAAGTGTCCTACCAATCCTTGGAACTTATTGCAAGCGGAGGCGAGTCCATCCTTCCTACACCAACTCCTGGGAGAATGACCACATCTTTATCTTTAGCTAGCAAAACATTTCCTACTTTATTAAATCCACCTGCGGGTCTAAGTAGTGAAGAAATCTCCAAATGGAGTAGATAAGTCAAGTTCAAGTATGTGCAATTTTTCAACAAGAAATGGGATGAGAAAGTTTTTCAACGTCTTAACGATTATGAAAGTCGTGTTAAAAAGCTTGAGCATGAGAAGCATATTCTTGAGTAGAAGGTTAAAAAATTAAAAAGCATGGTTCAGACCTTAAAAGGAGCCAATAAGACTCTCAAGTGTGGGTTAAAGGTCCAAGTTGATTCAGTTACTAGGCAAGAGAAGACTCCTTTTTTGGCACCAAGTATGGACGATGCGGACATTGTTCGAAAAAAGGGAAGAAACTTGATGAACTTTTGGATGTGGTCATTCACCACATTACTGGCCCTTCTTCAGTTGCTGAAGATCTGGCGAGGAGGGCATAGAGCCATGAACCTTAAATAGAGAATTGCTTGTAAATCTTCGAATGAATCTTTTTGTAATCCAATTTTTGTACCTGTGACTTTTATGTTTAATATGTAAATTGTAAATATACTCGTACTTGAATTGTTGATATTATTTTTCTTTTGTCTGAGATTGGCAATCAACTTCCCAATTTCAGCCTGACTTTATAGTTATTGTTTTGAGCATAATTTGCTTTTTGTATTTCGAGCCTTTAACATATAGGCCAGTAATTTGCTTGTGAAGAGAACCAGAAGTCCTGCTGAATGAGCATTTAGAATTTTAAATTTAGTGGTTTAAGACCATGGATTTTGATCTTGATGTAAGAGTCTGTCTCTTTATTAATAGATATCTAATAGCTTATTTAGTAATGGAGATTCCCATTATTTTAATAAGAAAGTTGAATTCAAATCTGGATTGAGTGTTGATTTAATGTAGTCCCGTGCTTGAGTAATTACAATGTCTTCTGAATAGGGCACCCGCAAACTGCCTAGAAACTATATAAGACGATAAAATCATCTCATAATAACATCAACAGAAGACTAGAAAATCCATCTAGCAATAGTGTGAATAAAAGACCAGAAAATTCATCTGGCATAAATAGGAATAAAGGCTAGAAAATCTATCTAGCAATAATAGAAATAGAAGACCAAAAATTCATCTGGCAATATATGAATAGAAGACCAGAAAATCCATCTAGCAATTAAAGATCGCTTTATCTTTGTCATGGAGCACAGTAGCTCATATCTAACAGATCTTCCTCTAGAAGATTGCTTGATTTTGCTTTGGAGCACAAATGGCTCATTTTTGACAGATCATCCTCTAGAAGATTGTTTGATTTTGCTTTAGAGCACAAATGGCTCATTTTTGACAGACCCTTCCTCTAGAAAATTGTTTTGATCCTTTCATTTGGATAGAGTGCGATTAACTCAATTAATTTCGTTCAGTGTGTTTGCGTAGCTATCTTAAGCAGAACCAAAGTCTTACTCGACCTCCCTCTAGGAGGTGCTTTGGCCAGGCCTTATGGGCGGTACAGAAGGCTGGTTTGGTGCTTTGAGCCATGTCGTCTTAGGCGGGACTAAAAGCTTACTCCGTCCTCCCTCCAGGTGGTGCTTTGACCAGGCCACGTAAGCGGGATTAAAGGCTTACAGATGCTTTGGATAGGCCATTTTTAGATGGGACCAAAGGCTTACTCTAACCTCCCTCTAGGAGGTGCCTTAAACAAGTCGATTTCAGGTGGGGATAAAGACTTATGCTTCGGCCAGGCCATGTAGGTAGACCAGGCCATCATGGCAGGATCAAAGGCTTTTTCCTTTATTTTTTGGATTTTTTTCCTCTTTAACCATGTTGACATATCCTTCATTGCTGACTTGTTCAATATCTTTTTACAAATTCTTTAAGCTTTCCTTGTCCTAGGAAACTATTGATCATTCCTTCTAAGCTTCGACACTGATTAGTGTCATGACCATTTGAGCAGTGATAATAACAACATTATCCTCCAAGATTTCGTTCATTCTTTGGCCGCTTCTTTTGAGAAGGCCAATAGCTTAGCCTTTCCTTAGTTAAGAATTAAATATCCTCATAAGAAGGAGTAAGAAAATAGTTCTTCAAAAGTCTTGAACTCTTGGAAGATGATTCCTTTGAGTTCCATTTAGCTCTTTTGTTGTATGTGACAAGCTCTTTAGCTTCTATAGAGTTTCCTCTTTAATGAGTTTTGAGCTTTGTCCAATCTATGGGAATGGTTAATCACATTTTCCCCCTTTTGAGTGAATCAGTTCAAGTCCTTTGTTATTTCTTCTTATGGTTCCCCTTGCTTGGAGTTGAATACTCTTTCCCATTTCTAAAAGGATGTTATCCTTATTATCCTTCTTTCCAAAAGCAAAAGATTGGTGTAGGCCCTAGGTGAAATGGGTTTAGGCTCCATTTTTTTGGATCATAAAAAGCTACTTGTCTTCTCTTATCTTCCATGATTGTAATGCTCTGATTCTTAGCACCTGCTCCTCATGAAGTCGAGGATCACTAATGATTTGGTAGGTTGGCATAACTACTCAAGGCTTGGAAGAGCCTTGTTTAGAATTAGTCATTATCTATGTCAAGTTAGATAGGATTTGGAATAGTTCCTTAATGGGATATGCTTGGTAGGGATAAGTCCTTTAAGCCTTATTAAGTCAAGGGTAGTTCCACTTATGGGTTAAGTGCAGGCGGAGGTTCGAACCCTCCTTCTAACACCAAAATGTTAACGAATTTCTTCACTAACACTCAAAAAGTGTAAAGGAAGAGGAATTTGGTTGAGAAAGAGCTTAGGTAAATAGGTTTGGTACGTTCAAGTCCATGATAAAGTCATAAGTTGTTTACGTCGAAGTTATGCTTAAACTCATGTAAATGTCATGTCCTCTTGAAATCAATCAATGTGAACTAATCTCAAACGAGCTGAAACCAAGACTATGGATATTTATGAATTCGAAGCAAGTTAAGATAGAAATCACAAGTGCTTTGGAACTCGAATCAAGTCACGAATCATGAAATCTTTATTCACTTGTTATGATATAGTTGAATGTACATAGCCTTATGTGCAAATGTCATAAGAACACAACTGTAACCCCAAATCAATTTAGGGTCACAAAGTTTAAAATACAAGAAGTGAGAAAAGAATGATTTGCCCTCTCCTTCATGCCTCTAGGTCCATATTTATAAGGGTGGTAAGGTGCGGCATAGATGCCATGCAACAGTGAAGAGACGTGAGTTTGAAGAGACGTGACAGTGAAGGGACGTGACATTAAAGGGACGCAACATTGAAGGGATGTGGTATTGAAGAGATGCAGCATCAATATGATACAACATTGATAATATATCATGCTGTAATAATATTGATGGCTTAGGGCATGCTGCCTTATATATCACCTTAGTTGATGAAGTGCGGCATCCCTTCAAAAACCGAGACTATGTATATTAAAGAATTCGAAGCAAGTTCTGAAAAAAATCACAAGTTCTTTGGAACTCGAATCAAACCACGAATCATGAAATCTTTAATCACTTGCTATGATATAGTTGAATGTACATAGCCTTATGTGCAAATGTCACAAGAATACAGCTATTATCAGAAATCCCCAAATCAATTTAGGGTCACAAAGTTTAAAATATAAGAAGCGAGAAAAGAATGATTTTTCCTCTCCTTCGTGCCCCTAGATCCATATTTATAGGATTGGTAAGTTGTAGCATAGATGTCATGCAGCATTGAAGAGATGCGGTGTTGAAGTGACACGGCATTGAAGGGACGCAGCATTAAAGGGATGCGACATTGAAGGGATGCGACATTGAAGGGATGTGGCAATGAAGAGATGCGGCATCAATATGATACGACATTTGTTAGCACCGAAATTGGTCACTAACCTCGTTGAGAAAGATTGTGTAGAGATGTAAGTGATGAAGTTAAATTAAACAAGGAAGGATATGCTAATTTAAATGAAGAAAGTAAGAACACCGGATTTATAGTGGTTCAGCGTAATTGCCTACGTCCACTTTGAGTTTAACTTTATTGCTCTTCTTAATGATTGATTACAGATACAATCCATAGATCAAATGCTTAAATACAATTGCTAAGTAAAGAAGATGAGTCTTGAAAATGGCAGAGTCTCCCCAGTGTTCCCCCAAAAAGGTCCATTTCACTGTGCCCCTGCCCCTCTATTTATAGACAAAGATGGGTTGGACTTCCCAGGTGGGCTTGGAAACTGAACACCTTGGCCCAAATAGAGTGGTCGTCGTATGCCGAACCAGATAGGCTGAACGACAGAATGCCGAGCCTCCCCCTTTATGTCGAACGAGGTGAGGCTGGACACTCTGAATGCCGAACATCCATTTGTACTGAATGACCTTGGATGACGAGCTGCAGGTGATTGCCGAACGAGATACGTATCGGAAGAGATGTGGTGTTGAGTATGGGATGCAGGTCGAATGAGGCTGGAATGCCGAACAGTCCGGGAATGCCGAGCGTACCTTGTAAGCCGAACGTTCATGGATGCCGAACGATTTTATGCCGAGCGTTCTTCCTTGGCCGAACGGTATTCACTACCGAACGTCTCTCGATGCCGGACGCTCCTAGATGCCGAACGCTATCCCATACCGAATGCCCTTTAGATGCCGAACGCTATGCTCGTGCCGAACGGTCTTAACATGCCGAACACTCATTGTTTAACTGATCGATGGGGAGGCCGAGTACTAAGTTGCCTGGTCAATTCCCTAGGAAACACTTGCCCCCCAAAGTGTATTACGTGACCGAACGTGATATGCTTTGAATTACGTATCCTCCATGCTCCGCTTCGAACCTTGGTTAAATTCTAATGGAGATGCCTTCTTGAGAATATCAGTGGTTATCCGTGTCTGATTCTGCAGAGCTAATAGGCTTCGGCTATCTGATCTAGTCTTCTCTTAATAACCCTTAGTGAGAATTCAATTTCTGTTGATTTCAAGAAGTCGAACTTTTTCGGACGTACACATGCACGTTCGGGTACATGTTCTTGCCATTGGCTCTCGGATGCGTTTTATATGCTCATAAGTCGTCGCCAACTCCATCTAGTTTAATTGCAATTCAATCGCGATTCCTTGTTTGTATTTTCTATGAAATAAGGGTTGCAATCAGCCACTTGAGGAGTTTTCCAAACCTCGCTTCAGTACAGACTCTATGATTTTGTTTACAGCTTCAACCTGTCCATTTGCAGTTATAATGGATCACGGAAGGTCATAAGGACAGATGACGTTACGGATAAAGAAGTTGATTATTTTCTTCATCTTGGTCGTGGTTAAGAGTTCTTCATCTGCCCATTTGGTGACGTAATCAACTGCTATGATGGTGTATTTCGCATCACCTTTAGGATCGACAAGAAGATGATTTCAGTGCCCCCAAGTGGCAAACGGCTATGAACTAGCCATTTGAATAATTTCCATCGGTGGGGTTCCCGGATTCTTTGCAAACATCTTGCACTCGTCACATTGTCTAGCATGATCAACCGCTTCTGGGTTGATAGTTGGCCAGTAATAGCTGTAGCCGAGTATCTTCTTTATCATGGTTTTCCCCCTGATGTTATTACCGCATTCTTCTTCATAGAATTTGCTCAAGATATCATCATGGGCGATATGCCGAAGCATGGGGATGGATAAACTCCTTTTGACACACGACTTATTCTTAGATGATTTGGCGTGAAGCTTTGAGGAGGATCTATCGTTTTCCATTCCTCCGTTCAGTAAGAATTCCTCATTGTAGATAGTCTTTGATAGGAGTCGACCATGACACCTTTTCATTTTGTTCGCTGAGTACGTGTGTAATGATGTAATATGTGAAGTCGGTCAGTAGCTCTTGGACTTAGCCAAGATAAGGAGCAAGACAATGCCCCCTAGCAAGATCAACTTCCTTAAATTCGTATACTACCAATCAAGAATCACAAAAGATATGTAAAGTTTTCACTTCAAATCCTCTAGCAAGTTTGAGGCTGACGGTCAAGGCTTCATACTAAGCATCGTTGTTTGTTACAGGTAAATCGAGTTTTAGGACGTAGCAGATTGATCGTTCCTCAGGAGTCATTATCAAGCCATAACACTGATCATTGGATGCTCCATCCTCGTACATTTTCCATCTTATGGTTGGTTCTCTGCTACTTTTTGAGTAGTCATCTGAGGTAGTGAATTTGGGTGTGAGGTCTGCTAATTTCCGTCCTTGGATAGCCCTTCGTGGGAAATAAGTGATATTGAATTAGCTTAGTTCTATATTCTATTTAAGTAGTCTTTCAGACGTCTCAGGTCATTGTGTGCCCTGTCGCAACGGCTGGTAGGCGTAGACGTTGATGGAGTGAGCCTAAAAGTAAGAGTGGATCTTTCATGATGAAATCAATAGAGATTGTGCTAGCTTTTGTAGCTTCGGGTTGATATCCAATGCATGGCTCGCGATAGTTAATGAAATCACATATGCATGTCAGAATGGGTCCAAGGGAACATATCATCATTTATTCAGAAAAATCCAACTAATTCTTTCATCATCAATGCACTGAGCTGTGATCCGATATTCAGCACCCGGAAAAGGTCGCCATGGCTGGCTGTGATGTCGACCGTCATATTAGCAGGTGCCATCCCAGATTCTTTGAGTAAAGATGTCACTATTTTGCATAACATTCAATGTGAAATATGGTTGGGACGGCCAATGCTGATGGTTACTCTAGTCGAATCCTAGAGTCTTGTCATGAGTTATTGAGCCTAATAGCGAAGGGCTTTGAATGCTCTAATAGATTATCAGCAAATGGCCAAAAATCAGGCTTAAAAGCGCATTAAAGGAAATGTCGAGTGGGGGTCAGCTTCGAGTGGCATGCAACTGTATAGCTGGATCTTGCTATGAGTTTGAATTGGCTTGTGCATTAGAGTAACGCACTTTCTATTCAATGCATTCATGGTTCTTTACCCGTCCTTCGGGTTGGAGTGAAAGTCAACTGCCCATGAGCTAAGGTATATATTTAACGATTCTATCTTTTGGCATCCTCACAGTTGTTGCCTTGAGTAGCTGTAAGCACTATTTATAAGTTTTAATACTGAGCTATCGTAGCTAGTTTTTGGATGACCATGCGTCTTCTCCCAGTCTCGGGTTGATAAATGTACTGTATGGACGGTTGAGTCTCGTCCTAGCTATGTTCATGTTTTCACCTAAACTCCGAAGACATAGAGGTGATTGGTGAATAGTCGGTTCACATTCATCTTGCTTCTCGCTCGTGCCCCCAGGTCTGGGACATATACCGATAAGTAGGAAGGCCAGCCACGCCCACTTTAGCTTTACTCTCTTTCCCATTGAATCGTGGGATCATGTCAGTCGATGGGAGACTAGGTCTCGCCTATCTTGGATTTTATCGTGGTTTTTCATTCCAAGAGGAATACTTTGATGCCACGTAGGTTTCAGGGTGTAATTTGGACAGTGGATGGTCATCCACGTCCACTTTGGTTCATGCTCTGTAATCAGATCTTGGGGTAAAGTTGGCTACAAATGCAGTCGGGTTATGCTCATCCAGTTTCGTACTCCTCCTGACGAATCGAACGAGGGTGCTGGAGAATTTTTGACCAAGTATTCGTGGTTTACCCTCCTTTCCATACTCTGGGGGTCATAGTTTTTCAAAAAACATCCGAGTCACATTCGTATGTGCTTGGTGCGGATCGACATCGACCCTTGGTCTGAGGTATGATATAGTAGGTTGCTCGTAGCTTTGGATGCCGTTTCGATTGGTTCTGTATTGAGGCCTCCCTGCAGTCGCTGCCTCAAGTTATAAAGAACACCATGTAGGGCTATAGTAAGCTGTCGTATTCGGCTTTTTAGTGTTTTGTACCCCTGCCCCCAGTAATGATTTGGCCAGGTCACTAGTTGGATGGTCGAACTCCATCCTCAGTGGGTTAATAACCCTCTTGTCGATTCCAAGTCGAAGTTTGCGGAATAGAAAATGGTCGGAATCCACTCGTCTATTTATCGATGTTTATACACCACTCTGCATTCTGGTGACTTAGTGTTATTCTCCCCCCGGTTGACTCGTGCCCAATTTGTGTTCATGCTTCGGTCCACACTCTAGGGACTTAGAGATTGGTCGAACGGTTTATGCTTTAGTCCACAGTTCGAGACGCAGAGATTTTCGTCAACTCGTTTATACTCTAATTCGCACTCTGGGAACTTAGAGTAATCCGGTCCGCTTCTGAGATTTAGGGATTTTTCTGAAGTCGTCTATAATCTAGTCCATGCTCTGGGGACTGAGAGTACTGTAGTCCGCACTCTGGGGACGTAGAGGTTTATGAGTCATTTATACTCTAGTCCGCACTCAGGGACTTAGAGTACTTTAGTCCGCATTCCGTCTCCCATTCCAGAGGGTGAGATCCCCCGGATGGCTGAGAGTTTGTCCAAACCTGGTAGATAATCCTTCTCTCTAAGGTTCTCTTTAAGATTTCGAAAGTCATTATTCTTTATGCAGGACTATTGCATTCTTGTTTTCCACGATTTTGTGCAGGCCATTCTGACCCCGAGCCTACTCCGAGGAGCGATGTCGCCAAGGAAGTGGGGGAGAAAACAAGTGAAGCCACTCATGCAGGGGAGGCTTTTGGTCCAGACGCTCAGGTGATCGGAGCGCTTGACGAAGACAAGTCTGAAACCTCCTCTCCTACCGACGGGGGTTATGAAGTAGAAATTACAGGTGCCTCTGAGCATACATCCGAATTGAGCATGGAGGAGCAGCTCGAGAAAGAGAGGGAGGAGACGGCCAAGGTCATAGTAGATCCTCGAGTTGTGGACTTGGACGATCCTTTGAACAAGCCGTTGAAGGTCATCCTTCCTGGCGGGTCCAAGCCTATGGAAGGCCCCCGTACTCCTTCAGTTGCTACCCCTCTATCAAAGAAGAGTACCAAGGGTAAATGCTCTGGAGAGGAGCCGTCTGGAAAGAAGTTGAAGAAGCACAAGAAGTGATTACTATCCTCGTTCAACGAGGGTTAGTTTAAGTCATGTAATTATTTTCATCTATTTCCTTAGCCCTTGTAGATAGAATGTCGACTCTAAACTTCGGAGGGGTATTGTAATAGAAACTCATTTCTGAATAAGGTTTAGTTCCTTTTTCTGTCTTATAAAAGACTCTTATTGTCCAGTTTTCTTTGTGATTGTGATTTTAATCCAAGCAGTTGTGAGTAACATAGACTTCTCAGTCCATCTTCATATAACTTGGAAACTCTTCGGGAGTCGTTGAACTTCCATTCTATGCTTCGAGCACTTAGAATACTTTCTAGCCCGTATGTCAGGGATTTGACAAATTCAAGTCATTTGTGTCATAGTTCATATTCAGGGAACTTGGAGATCTGATTCGCTTATATTTGAGTCTGCACTCTGGGGAGTTAGAGTACTCTAGTCCGCACTCTGGGGACTTGGAGGTTTAAGTCATTTATACTCTAGCCCGCGCTCTGGGGACTTAGAGTACTCCAGTCCGCAATCTGGGGACTTGGAGGTTTAAGTCGTTTATACTCTAGTCCGCGCTGTAGGGACTTAGAGTACTCCAGCCCGCACTCTGGGGACTTGGAGGTTTTAGTCATTTATACTCTAGTCCGCGCTCTGGGGAGTTAGAGTACTCTAGTCCGCACTCTGGGGACTTGGAGGTTTAAGTCGTTTATACTATAGTCCGCGCTCTGGGGACTTAGAGTACTCCAGTCCGCACTCTTGGGACTTGGAGGTTTTAGTCATTTATACTCTAGTCCGCGCTCTGGGGACTTAGAGTACTCCAGTCCGCACTCTGGGGACTTGGAGGTTTAAGTCGTTTATACTCTAGTCCGCGCTCTGGGGACTTAGAGTACTCCAGTCCGCACTCTGGGGACTTGGAGGTTTTAGTCATTTATACTCTAGTCCGCGCTCTGGGGACTTAGAGTACTCCAGTCCGCACTCT
Source organism: Allium fistulosum (assembly GCA_030737815.1). Classification (NCBI taxonomy): domain Eukaryota; kingdom Viridiplantae; phylum Streptophyta; class Magnoliopsida; order Asparagales; family Amaryllidaceae; genus Allium; species Allium fistulosum. The sequence goes on from CM060908.1 coordinate 916,305,215, forward strand.
GGGGACTTGGAGGTTTAAGTCGTTTATACTCTAGTCCGCGCTCTGGGGACTTAGAGTACTCCAGTCCGCACTCTGGGGACTTGGAGGTTTTAGTCATTTATACTCTAGTCCGCGCTCTGGGGACTTAGAGTACTCCAGTCCGCATTCTGGGGACTTGGAGGTTTAAGTCGTTTATACTCTAGTCCGCGCTCTGGGGACTTAGAGTACTCCAGTCCGCACTCTGGGGACTTGGAGGTTTTAGTCATTTATACTCTAGTCCGCGCTCTGAGGACTTAGAGTACTCCAGTCCGCACTCTGGGGACTTGGAGGTTTAAGTTGAGAGCAGTCGTATTTCCACTCTTTAATTTGTATTCATCTACTGTATCGAGGCTAATGTCGTCGAATGAACAATCGAACCACGTTTGCTCACGGAATGGGATTCTGCCCCCCAGGATGAGGGACGGAATTTGAAAAATGGACGATCGATTCTCGTCCGCTTGGTGATTATAGCTCTTCCAATCAAGTCAAGGAAGGAGGTATATGACAGATGGTTGAATCACATCCATGTTGGGTTAGATAGCCAAATCTCTTACAATTTGCTCTGTATCTCCTTCTAGAAAATAAGGATAATAGATTGTTGAGTAGACAAAGTAAGTTGCATATGTTCCAAGGTGCAGTCGTGTCCATATATTGACAGCGATGGTTAGCGAGTACGCAGTCTACCATAGCTACTTCAAGTTGGGCTTTCGAACAACCTTTCGTGTTCAGGGTAGGATTTGATGTGTAGATGATCAAATCACGTCCACTTTAGACGGATCCCGGCGTCACTGAGCTTCATGAGGGGTATTTGTATTTTGTCGAACTTTGTTCTATGACTCGATTGGAGTGGATGATCGGGCCATATTCATTCCAAGCAGTTTAGGTCTCCAAGTCAAATGTGGAGGTTGATGGATGGATGGTCGGTTGTTCGAATCGATCATAAGTTGAGCATACGAACTCGAATCGTCTTGAAACTTGGAACATTGGCTTCCCTGGCTTTGATTGTTATGTCTTGTTAATCGTGGCTCGATCCAGACTCGGATAAAATCCATCGATATCCATAGTGAGCCTTTGTGTAACCGATCTCCAAGACGAACTGTCACTGGTTTCTAATCAAGTTCTTGGTGTCACGGCCTTTCCAAAAGGCGGGATAACATTTGCCCCCCAAAGGACGTCTTGTGTAAACATGACGTGCTTTGAAAAACCGCAGTCTTTCATGCTGAATATTTCCGTTCAGTTGATTGCTTGACAGTCGTCTTTTAATCGTTTTGTTGCAATCTTCTTTTAGACAAATGTTCAACTAGCATGCTTTGCTTTGGTTCTGCCCCCAGTTTTGGGGATGAGTATGGAGTTGATGTATGTTTATACTCCGTCTCGTACTCTGGGAGTACGGAGTTGAGTAGATGTTTATACTCCGTCTCGCACTCTGGAAATACGGAGTTGATTAATGTTTATACTCCGTCTCGCACTCTGGGAGTACGGAGTTGAGTAGATGTTTATACTCCGTCTCGCACTCTGGAAATACGAAGTTGATTAATGTTTATACTCCGTCTCGCACTCTGGGAGTACGGAGTTAAGTAGATGTTTATACTCCGTCTCGCACTCTGGGAGTACGGAGTTGATTAATGTTTATACTCCGTCTCGCACTTTGGGAGTACAGAGTTAAGTAGATGTTTATACTCCGTCTCGCACTCTGGGAGTACGGAGTTGTGCGAAGGATCGTCGTGTATCAACCCATTTTTAGCCTTGATGTGATGGCTTGCCCCCGAGCTCGAGTTTCACTTAGCGAGTGGCTGGTCGTATCGCAGCCGCTCTCTACTTGAATAAATTCCACTTGCAGGGTGGAATTCAGCTCTCCGTGCATCGTGATGTTGTACATTGTATTTAATCCATAGCCCCAAATCAAAGGCATATGGTTGATGATGAGCAATAGAATTATTCTCGTCCAGATGTAACTCCACACGTCCGATCATGGTCTGCGTAGATTGGTTGGCAACCAAATCTGAGTACCTGGACACCCGATCCATATATTTTTTGTATAGGGACCAGTCAGATTGTTTTTTGAGAGAGAGATCGGTATGCAGTGCATGGATCGGTCTGGACACTTCGTTCGGCACAGAAGTACCGTTCGGCATACAGAAGTACCGTTCGGCATTGGGGCGTTCGGTGTTGGCATGTGGCTCAGCCAAAGCTGTTCGGCCAAGGCTGTTCGGTAGAGTGAATCGGCCTGGAGTGGTTCGGCCAAAGCTGTTCGGCCAAGGCTGTTTGTCCAAAGTGGATCGTCCAGAAGTGGTTCGGCCAAAGCTATTCGGCATCCACACTGTTCGGCATTCCACACGTGTTCGGCATTCACACTGTTCGGCACAACCGAGTTGTTCGGCATACAACACCGTTCGGCATTACAGAGGCGCTCGACATTCATTCTTGTTCGGCACAACCGAGTCGTTCGGCATACACTACCGTTCGACATTACAGAGGCGTTCGGCCTAGAGGTATGTTCGGCCTGGAAGGGCGTTCGGCCTAGAGGTATGTTCGGCCTGGAAGAGCGTTCGGCCTAGAGGTATGGTCGACCTGGAAGAGCGTTCGACCTACGCCTTTTCTGGAGCGTTCGGCATACGCCTTTTCTGGGGCGTTCGGCATACGCCTTTTCTGGGGCGTTCGGCATACGCCTTTTCTGGGGTGATCGGCCGAATTGCCTTCAGAGGAGGGTCGGCCTTCATTCAACTTGAGTGCAAACTTCAACGTCCAATCCCCAGATATTGCGTACATCAGTGAATCCAATCTACGGCTATCAGCTTCCTTTAGATTTCTTTCAAATCTGAGTAGAATAGGAAGTTTTCTAGTAAACAACTGGATCTATCTCGCGAATATGGAAATCCACTAGTAGACGATGAGATCCAATCAAGCTGAGAATTCAATTCTCAGTGAAAGCACCAATGTGTTAGCACCAAAATTGGTCACTAACCTCGTTGAGAAAGATTGTGTAGAGATGTAAGTGATGAAGTTAAATTAAACAAGGAAGGATATGCTAATTTAAATGCAGAAAGTAAGAACACCGGATTTATAGTGGTTCAGCGTAATTGCCTACGTCCACTTTGAGGTTAAACTTTATTGCTCTTCTTAATGATTGATTACAGATACAATACATAGATCAAATGCTTAAATACAATTTCTAAGTAAAGAAGATGAGTCTTGAAATTGGCAGAGTCTCCCTAGTGTTCCCCCAAAAAGGTCCATTTCACTGTGCCCCTGCCCCTCTATTTATAGACAAAGATGGGTTGGACTTCCCAGGTGGGCTTAGAAACTGAACACCTTGGCCCAAATAAAGTGGTCGTCGTATGCCGAACCAGATAGGCTGAACGACAGAATGCCGAGCCTCCCCCTTTATGCCGAACGAGGTGAGGCCGGACACTCTGAATGCCGAACATCCATTTGTACTGAATGACCTTGGATGACGAGCTGCAGGTGATTGCCGAACGAGATACGTATTGGAAGAGATGTGGTGTTGAGTGAGGGATGCAGGTCGAATGAGGCTGGAATGCCGAACAGTCCGGGAATGCCGAGCGTACCTTGTAGGCCGAACGTTCATGGATGCCGAACGATTTTATGCCGAGCGTTCTTCCTTGGCCAAACGGTATTCACTACCGAACGTTTCTCGATGCCGGACGCTCCTAGATGTCGAACGCTATCCCATACCGAACGCCCTTTAGATGCCGAACGCTATGCTCGTGCCGAACGGTCTTAACATGCCGAACACTCATTGTTTAACTGATCGATGTGGAGGCCGAGTACTAAGTTGCCTGGTCAATTCCCCAGGAAACAACATTGATAATATATCATGCTGCAATAATATTGATGGCTTACGGCATGTTGCTCTATGTATCTCCTTGGTTGATGAAGTGCGGCATCAATAAGGATGGGCATTGGTGATAAGTAGCATCATATGAGGTTCGGTATTGAAGTCATTTGTAGGACAACATCAGAGGAAGGTGGCATTGAAATGATCATCGTATGCGGTATTAACCTAAGGCGATATTAATCCTTCTGTCTTCTTGGGTGAAGTGCGACATTGATTGAACACCATTTTAATAGGATGCGATATTGACTAGATGCGGCATAAAGGTGAAACGATATTATCCATTTGCCTTTGTTGTTGTTATACAACATTAACGCTATGCGACAATACTGTATGCCCTCAATACTGATTTTCATACCGATGATGGGCATCATTCTTCCTTGTAGTTAACATACGACATCAATCTCTATACAACTTTCTTGCTCCTGCTGGTGATATGCGATATTACATGTTGCATTGATGACATGCAATATTCTTAAGGCATGACATTGATAATAGGCGGCATCATTCATTCAGCTTTCTTGATGGAAAGCGATATCGATGATAAGCCATTTCCTTTCTTCAGAATCAATAGTGGAAGTAACAATAGCATATATTCATAACATTATCATTACGAATAAAAGTATACCCGTTTTCCATCAATCAACAAAAGAATATTATTCCTCTAATAAAGTTTAGTAAAAAATAACAATTATATAAAACTAAATCATGTCCACCAGCATGCTTTACATGGTAATATCCTACTACTACAGTAGCTAAAATTGCTTAATTTACTACCTATAATTCCACGGTCCTTCTTGCTACAGGGCTTTCCATCATAAGTCCTGATAATGAATTATAGATATGAATGCTAGATCTATTATCCAAAATCCAAGTTGAAACACTTATGGATAAATGATTTTCTATAAGGAAATTACCTTTCAAAATGGAATCTGATTCATCCCTTTGAGCATCTTCATGTTATCCTGACAGTTTATCTTCTAGTGCCCCTTTTTAGGGCAATAGTGACATCCATCTTTCTCTTCCTTAAACTTAGCTTTACCCTTGTTGCCCATCGACCTATGCTTTCTCTTCTTCAAACTATTCAATTTCAAGGACCCAACTTTAACCGTCATTCCATTCTCCTTGTCAATTACCGATCGAAGTTAGGCTCTTCCTAGCAATGAGCTTTACCTTCCAAAGCCACGGCCACCATCATCAATCTTTGCCCTTGCTCAAATATCGATCAACAATCCATCCACGGTTGCTGCATCACCATCTAATTGATCAACACTAATTGACCAGCATTTCCTCTAGTTAGATAGAAAGGATTGTGACAAGGGGAGGATTGCGATTGATGTTAAAGCTCTAATGATGGGTAGGCATAAAGTTGATTTAGCCAAGGGTTGCATTGATTTTAATCAAGGTTTTATAGGATTATGTTCTAATTCTAATGGATTCGTGTGTTGATATGTCCTAATATACAATTTCCATTGGTACCTATATTCATTGGCAAAGAACTCTTCTTTTTCCAAAGATTACACTGTCTCTTTGGAATTCCATAAGATCCCAAATTTTAATGAATAACGAATAAGTAACTAATTAAGCAAAACACAGGGTTTGGACAGGGTAAATAATTGAGGAATGTTTATTTACTTTTGCCATTAAAATTTTAAATAAATAAAGGATTATTATAACAAGTATTTGGGTGAATATTTACTTATTAATATAGCTCACACTACTTGAGAAAGAATTAAAATAAAGGTTAAGGCCATAAGGTAAGCGGCCCAACTAAATACGTAGAGGGGATAAGATAAAAGAAAGAAAACCTTATCTTATCAATGCATTCTCATTTCATATAAACAAAAATAAAAGCTTGCAAACCTGTTAATGGCTGCCTAAGGAAGAAAAGGAAGAAAAGCTAATAATTAAAGGAAACTAAAAACCTAATCAATCCAACGACTTAAGTGAGTAATACTACACCCTAATTACCGTTTTCAATGTTGTTTGAACTTAGTTTTGAATATATGTGATAAAGATCATATGCATAGGTTGTTTATATGAGATAAACAGTGTTTAATGAGTGTTTTGGGGTAAAATAGCTAAACTAGTGAATGTTTATCTATGTTTCCCTACTCTAATGATTTCTAAATGAAATTGAAATTTAATATTATGTTTAAGACATTATTTTAGAAATGGTTTTTAAGTTAGAAGAGTTTCCTATTATAGAATATTTATATATGAATTTCTAAATTAATCCGACTATTGAGTAAATGAAGGAAAATGGCTAATAAATGGAAATATAGGTAAAAATGTGCTAAATAATATGTTCACCCATTTTTATAAATTTTGTAGGTAATTTCCCATATTAAAATAATCATTTCTGAAAGATTAAAAGTGAAAGAAAAAACCTTATAATTGGGTACTCGAGACCTTACATGCATGCAAATTATGTGACTAAGTAATAAAGGGAAATAATCCCATAAAAGTGCTATAAAATAACATAAAAAAAGATTATCAATAAATAAAAGAAGAGGCTAAACAAATCTTGAGGCAACACAAGTAAAGGTAGGCACCAAACGTATTAAGAGACAGACTTTACTGCATGTAGCAAAGCTGAAGTGGAAAATGAGAGTACGATTGATGTAGGAGTAGACCGAAATAGAATGCCAACATGAATTGATAAAAAGTAGTAAATTTCTAAGTATAATAAACTAGAAAAGTGTTAAGTAGAGAGCCAAAGGTGAGTGCCAAAGGAGGAGGCTGGAGCCAGAGGCCAATGTGAATGCAGCATACACTAGCGGGTGTTGCCAAAAGATGAAAAGGGTATGCTAAAACCGAGCATGGTGATGATAAATGGTATAGAAATGAATCCATCGTAAACCAGGCTTCGCTAGATGAGGCCGAAGGTTTCGTAGCTATGGAATATTGACTCTATGTAGAAAGTCAATAAGAAGTCAAAGGTTTTGGTGTAAGGCAATAGGAAGCAATCAAAATCCTACTTATGATATTAAGAAAACAAGAAGGTGTAAGGCCTATGTGGCATTCTAGGTATAATATATAACACTAATTTTGGTTAAAAAGTTGGTATAAGACCTGTATGGCACCCTAAGCCTATTCATGGCATTAAACGAAAGAGATTGAATAAGGCCTTTGAGGCGTCCAAAGGTCTACTCATGGCATTTAATGAAAATTATGTGTAAGGCCTGTGTGGCGAAGTAATGTCCAAAAAGAGACACTGCATTTGGTAATGAGGTGTAAGGCCTGTGTGTCAACCCGATGTCCAAAAAGAGACATTGTATTCGGTAATGAGGTATAAGGCCTGTGTGGCAACCTTGAGTCTAGTTAAGACATTGATTTAGGTAAAGAGGCATAAGGCCTATGTGGAAATCCAATGTTTGAAATGACATTGCATTTGGTAGCGAGGCGTAAGGCCTTAATGGCATCCCAATGTCCAAAAAGTGACATTGTATTTGATAATATGTTGTGAGACTTGTGTGGTAACCAAGTGTCTAAAGATGAAGTATTTTGAAGTGATGGTGTTAGGCCTAAGTGGCATTGAAAGGACCAAATATGACATATCTTCGGTAGTGGGTATAAGACCTTTGCGGCATCCGTATGTCTAAACTAAATATCCATAAATGAAAGAACAAGGATAAGGCCTTAGTGGTAGCTGAAAGTAAAATAAATATGAAGATGAGATATAAGAAAGGTATAAAGCCTTTGTTGCAGCCAAAAGCAAAGAAAATAAGAGCTAAAATAACACTAAAGGAATAAGGCATTCATGGCAGCCGAAAGTATAATTCCTGTATCATTCCTAAGAAATAGGATAAGGCCTAAGTGGAAAGATGGAAGACTAGATTTAACCCTAGTCTTGATGACGTAAAAGTATACGGAACACTTACATATGATATGACTTGTGCTATTATTCACATTGATGATTTATGGATGTTGAATAGTGTGGGGGGAACCCATTCTATGCTTTAGCGGCGTGGTCTCACTATGTATTTTGTTTATGGTAATGTATTACTTATACCAGGCTTTATGTTTGACCTATGTTTTACTACAGTTTTCGCTAGAAACTAACTGTTACTTGATTCAGTAAGTTCATTTTATGGGATGGATAGGTAGCTTTGGAAAGTCAAATAAAACATGTCGAAGATAAAGTAGGAGGCTTATAAAATAATAAAAGTTGTTCCATTCTTCCATTTAAGTGCTCGTATCGGCATCGTCATATGTCGGGCATGGCACTTTATTTATGTTTTGTTGTATTTTGAACCCTGCATTGGCATGTTTTTGGGTTAATGGAGATATATAAACTATTATGTAATTTTTATGTAATGAAAATATTTGATTTCTCTATTTATTTAGACTGTTTTATGTATACACTGAACTTATTGTATCGTCAAAAAATAATTCCAAGGTGACTGCAGCACGTGGAGGTTCCATCTTTAGGTTTTGGGATGGGGATATAAAGTTTGGTATCGGAGCATGGGTTAGGGACACCTGAGTAAAACAGAGCTGGAAATAGTTAAGTATTTAGTAGAAAACAAACACCTTGGGAAGGGTATATGCTATTACATAACATACTTATACTTTGCTATATATGTGTATATATATATATGTATGTATGTATGTATATAGAAAGATATATCTATCCTTTTATTGTTATTTCACTCTCTTTCCTTCTATTTCTAATAAAGACTTGCTTAATAAAAAGAGCAAGCTGGAGATGAGGAGTGGAAGACTTACATTATGATGGGTAGGTATGAGAAGAGAGGACGAGAGTATGCAAACTAATGGCCAAGGTGGGGAGGCAGCCTCAAAAGTTGGAGTTGAGGTACAAATGCCAATTCCAACCATGGGAAACATGGATATGAATATGTTATTCCAGTAGTTCATGGCAAACCTAGTGCAGCAATAGATTCAGCAGCAATTACTACTGCATCCCCCGCAAGTTCCAAAAGGCCCGGTGCTGGTTGTTAGAGATAAACCTTTGCTAAGATGAATCAGAACTTTCAATGCTTAGGTGGGAAAATGTTTGATGGAACAAAATCAACTTTGGAAGTAAATGATTGGCTGAAGTTGTGTGAAAGAATCTGTAAAGACATGAAGTTAACCGATTCCCAAAAGGTGAAGTTAGTATCCTGACAGTTTAACTGGCTTGTATTTGGTAAGAGAGCATGAGGGTAGAAGTTCTAAGTAAGAAATTACTTAAGGAGATATAGGGGGATGTTTTAACAGCAGTTCATTCCTATCTCAGAGTTACCAGCTATGTTTGGGAGTTTATTGAGTTATATCAAGGAAGCATGTCGAATTCGGAGTATGTAGTTTAATGCTCTATTGAAGTATGGGGTGGATCTGATTAGAACACCAAGGAAGAATATGGAGAAGTACATTCCGGGACTAAGTGATAGGACCATGGCTCATCTAGCACTTCCTTTCAATGAAGTGGTAGATATGGAAAGGCGGTATGAGATTATGTACACTGAGAGGAGGGGTATAGGTATGAAATCTTTAGTTAACAAGAAAACGAGATTTATCCCATTAGAAGGGAAGAAGAGCTAGCAACAGAAGGGCAAGGCTCAAGGGGGAGCAAAGAATTTAGTTTTTGAAGCTACTTGCTACAATTGTGTGGACATTGGGCACTATGCGTCAATGTGTCCAAGGCCGTAGGGAGTTGAGAAGGTCAAGTGTTTTATTTATGGTAAGATAAGCCATGAAAAGAATGACAGTATCGAGTTTAAAACATAGGTCTTTACTTTGGAAGGTCCAATAGGACCCATCCATCAAAGAGAAAGGCAAGGGCAAGGTCTTGGAAGGTATGACTTTGATTTATGGTACTTTATTTAGAGTATTATTTGACATTCATGTATAAAAAAGGAGTTAGCGTATAGTCTTGGGTTAAAGATTATTATGTTGTTATTTTCGTTCGTTTAATTAATCCAATATAGGATATGCCACTGTCGGATTCAAGTGCACTAACTTAGGGATTGGGTTAGGTGGGTGTAGGTTTTTGTAATGTTCTGCCTTTCTTTCACCTAAAGACGACACTTCATACATCATCGGTATTCGTGTGCCGATCATTTAAGTGTCCAAAAGACAGGTTATTCGGGGTGAAGAAAGAAAAAAGGCAGAACATAATCTCACATCGTGATGAGAAATATATAATATACATAGGACCTTTATAAAAAGAAATCATCTTTATTATACACAACATCAGAGTACACTAAGCTATCATCAGCCTAGACGGTTATACCAGCATATCCTTACAATTGCTGATAAATACAAATAAAATCAAAGCAATAAAAATAGCGGAAGAATATAAGATACATGAATACGTCTTGGAGGATCCAGCTCGTCTCCTAAAAGCTCCAAAGGATCTAGCTAAATCTTGAAAATATGCTTGGGCTGACCCGAGCATTATAAGAAAATAATACATGGGTCAGTTTGGTAAACTAGCGTGAGTAAAACTCAAACCAAAACATATGTATTTCTACAGTTGAAAACTTTTTCAAAATAAAAGGTATCTCGTAAGACCGCACCGCATATAAACACGAACGGATTTTTACTTACGATAATCAAACCATTTTTATTATAAATCCAGTGATATTATAATAATGTCTAAGGTTTAAAACACCAATAATCAAGTAGCTGTGATGTGTGTACATCCGTATAATAATAGGTATACAATCAAAAATTGAAGGCGCTTATTGGAGAATGAATTCCAACAAATGGAAATGCAAGGGACTACCTTCCCTAAAGTAGTACATCTCTAGATAAAATGTACTGTAGGCTGCAGTTACCTTTGCAACCTTACCAATACAGGACCGGCCTACTCCTGACTGGATAGTACCGAATATGGTCACCCTATGGTTGATCAACAACCATAATGGGCCCTGACGCATACAATAATATCAACCTAGATAAGGGATGATCATATCCTAATAGGAGCGACCCACATAGCCCTAACACATCTACCATGTTTTAGCCATTACCGGGGTGTGAGCTTGAGGCAATGATTTATCTTCTCTCTTAGCAGACCATCTTGGAATGCTAACACTACCCTATAGGAAGAAATGCACTGCCAGCATTCATCTATACAAGTTCGTTCTGGGTCTAAACGAAACCGAGGGCGCTACCTCTACTACATCCATTTTGGAATCGCTCTTAGGATTAGTAGCAAGTAGCCCTTGCACTTCAAAGAGCTCCGTCTTAGATCATCCTTCATATGCCTTCCACTTGAATGCATATGTTGGTTCAAAGTGGCTTTGAGATAATATATTCGATCCCAGTCTCTTGGAACCAACAACCGATAATTTCTGGTTGACTCATTCCCAGTTCTTTTGAAAGTAAGCAGACTATACTAGAGTCCCAAAGGGATATGTAATATATCCCATGAAGCTAGAGACATTTCACAAGAATGAGTTCTCCCGAAGGAACTCAAACCGTATGAACACATGAAGCTCTTATTTACTTCCTAAGCCAAAATTGGCCAAGATTTGATAGTTGGTTATTTAACTATCAAATAAATAAATAACAACAATTCAGAGATTTAATTTCCTATAGCAACCATTAAGCCTCATTTAGACAAATCTTTCATTTATTAAATCTCTTTACAAAAAAAATTTCAAAATATTCACATACTTATCTTACTGGCATAAGTATATTCACAAACATTGTAAAAGATTGCTTACTTCAAAATCATATTTAGAAGGATCGAAACAAAAGTTATTTAAATTAGAGATAAGGATAACCTCAAGCATTATTCCTTCCGCGTTAAGTGTGGAACGAATGTCCATACCACTAAAATTAAGAAGGTCGACTAAAGGAAATCCAATCTCAAATTCTTTTATAAATTTCTTCACTAGATCCTTTAATAAATCTCTTTCATTTATGAAAATCTCCTTTACTAAAATTCCAAATCCATTTATAAAACTCTTTTTTAAATCTTCATGTTTATATATGAAACTCTTTTATAAATATCCAAATCATTTATAAAACTCTTTTCAAATTTCAAGATCCCTTTCAATTTATAAAAACTTCTTTTTATAAACTTTCCTTATTTAAACAAATATTCTTTAATAAATCTTATTCGATCAAGTTCCTTTTTGATAAACAATTTATTATTTAAAACATCTTTTAAATAACAAGTTGTTATTAATTAAACTAACTTCCACACTTTAAATAAAATTAGTTAACGAACTATCTTTAAAGTATCGTATTGAAATGGTGATAAACCTTAAACATTTCAATTAAATAATAATTGTACTTCAAACAACAACAATAATAATCTTTAAACCTTTATTTAAAAAGAAATAAGATTAAAGAATGATTTCCAAAATTTTGAAGAGGCTTAGCGACCACAATGGTTTGTTCAATTTCAGATAAACTTTTCAAGTTATAACAGGGGTATTTACATAACAATCAGATATGTAAAAGGCAATCAACAAACAACAATTAATCAATATATAAGTAAATATCCAAGTTATTAAAATAGCAGACGGAGATTTGTTCTGCTAAATATATGTCCAAGTTATTATAATAACATAAGGGTGTTTTGTTCTGCTAAACAGATGTCATTTTGTTTCATATTTATTTGGGGATACTTAAGGGTAATCGACAAAGAATTCCCTTGATTTAAAACACCTTTGAAAAAAGGAAAATAGTTTTTAAACAAAAATGATATTTAGAATTAAAACGACTTTAAATTTAAAACCCTTATTAGTTAATTAATGATAAATTAATCATTATTAAATAATAATTAAATCTTAATTAAGTCCCTACTAAATCTTAATTAAATTTAACTTAATCAGTTATTTATCAATAATTAAACCCTTTTTAAATAAATAATTAATAATAATTAACTTTAATTAATTAACTAATTATAATTAGGTTAATTGATTAACACTTAAGTACTAATTACCTTTGTTAATTAATGATTAAGTACTATTTAATTATTTAATTAATTAAATAATTAAATAATTAATTAATTAATAACTTTTTATTACTTAATAATGTTTGGAACTCTTTCCAAAAAGATACTTAAGTGAAAACCATTTTAAATTTCAAAAAGAGTTCGTTTTCACGAACTGCACCTATAGCGACTATCGCTATACGACCTGTAATTTTCAAAACTTGAAATTTTGTTTTTCTAAGTGTTCTTTAAAACTTTAACTCTTGGAAAACTTTTTTACTTGTAAAACATAAAGGTATGTTAATGGAAACTAAACAAGTTTTAAACTTGAAAATATTTTTGAATTTAAAACCAAAGATTATAGTTTTTACACATGGGATTCTATGTCGCTTAAACTAGTAAAGGTGCTAACTTTCTTAGCATACAATCATGTATTCATGACTGTAACATGCACGACCACATCACGAACATATAAGCATTCCATAACTAACATATACAAGCAAAGATTACAACTTGAAAACTACTTGACTTTTAAACTTCCATTTTCAAAATTACATGACATCTCATCCAAGCACATACATTCAAGTCAACATTATTTTCACCCAAACAAACATCATATTTTACACTCAATTCAAGCAATAATATATGATTTAAAAACTTAGTTAAAGGCGAGAACTTTACTCACCAAAAGTTGACTAAACCGAAGTAACTTCTACTAAAACTTGTATTCGACCTAGATCTTTGCTTACTCTTTGCAAAAACTATATTTTTAGGCCTATAAGGATGGTATTCGGTTCGGCCAAAGGGATGGAAGTGCTCGGCCAAGATGGTGGAGGGTAGTAGGGCTTGTTTTGGAAAGGAGAAATGGAGTAGAAATGGAAGGAGGAGGTTTAAACAAGGTTTTATGAAATTTGAAAGTAAATGAAACTAAGATTTTTAAACTTTAGAAATCTATGTAATCCATGGAAAAGTTTTCAAGAGCTTGGAGGAAATTTTACAAGGTAGGAATGAAATGAAAAATGAGGGAAATGTTAGAAATTTTGTATATACAAAAATAGATAAATTAAATTACCAAAATGACCTTAGTACCAGGCCCTCCACTCTTTTTATGCCACCTTACCCTCCTTGTACCCCTCCCACCATTTCTCATGAGAATATGTCCCCCCCTTCACTTGTTGAGCCAACATGCATTAATGACCTATGTACTTAATGTTTTTAATGAAATGATATGTTATACAACTTTTGTTTTTAAAAATTTACATAATATATCATATCATCCCTTATAATATTTATTTAATTTTATATATGCATATATAATTATCAAAATCCTAACTTATTAATAAATGAAAATGGGTACTTAATTCAAATGTATACAACATTTTTCGACAACTTTTGGACATCAAAAGGTCAAAAATTCGAAAAACGATTTCCGATCACAATTTCTATTTTCCTTTGAACTAAATGTTTTTGTAAACAACTCTAGAAAACCATTTCACCATCATTAGTTATTATATAAAAGAGATTTATTTTAGTTATAAAATCCATTTATTAATTATTAAAAATATATTTAAATATCCATATTTAAAGTGATAAAATTCTGGGTCGTTATAATTTTATTGTGATCCTTATGTATTTGACTTCATAGGCTTTAGAATTATTTTGAGGAAGGACTAGTTAGAGCATTATGGTGCAAAGATATATTGTGCCGAAAGGATAGTGGTACTGAATCATCCAAGCCAAAGCACGAGAGTAATTATAGCTCTAGAAGAATCGAGATTGAGGTGCTAAGGATGGGTGTTTGGCTTAGTCTTAGAGGAAATAGAAGTTAGAGGACCATGAGTGTTGAGAGACATACCAAATTTGTCTGAACCAGCCTTAGGATTACCACCTCGAGAGCTGTTGAGTTAAGGATTGAGTTGATATTGGGAGCTGAACCATTTAGCTAACCCCCTAGTAAAATTCCTCTGAAAGAGAAAGAGGAGTTAAAGAAGCGACTAGTAGAGTTGGAACGCAAGAGCTTTGTAAGGCTAAGTAGTTCACCATGGGTGCCTCGGTAGTGTTTTTGAAGAAGTTCGATGGGTCTTAAGGTTAAGTGTTGACTATCGAAAGATGAAGGAGAGAACGGTGAGGAACAGACATCCCTTGCCTAGGATAGATGATTTGTTTTATCACTTGAATGAAGCCAAGGTATTCTCGCAACTAGATTTGGCTTTGGGGTTCCATCAAATGAGAGTTGCGGAGGAGAGTCTTACTTTGACTTCTTTTAGAATGAGAAAAGGTTCATATGAGTGGATAGTGATACCATATGGACTAACTAATAAATCTACGTTCTTTGTGAACTTGATGGTTTAGATCTTCCAAGAATAGGTAGACAGCTATGTGTTTGCATTCATAGATGACATCTTAGTGTACTTAAAGGATGATAAGGAATATGAGTCACCTAAGGCTTATGTTAGTGATATGGAGACAACATAAGTTAAAGGCAAATTTTTCTAAGTATCAATTCTGGAGAAGGGAAGTTAAGTTCTTAGGCCATGTGGTTCCAAAGATATGCTTGGCCATTTACCCTTTGAAAGTAGAAGCTATAAATGTATGAAATAGATCCAAGACTATTATAGAGTTTCATATTTATTTAGGTTGAAAGAGAGTTTCATATTTATTTAGGTTTAGCAGGCTACTACCGGAGATTCATTAAGGACTTATCCCGGTTAGTAGTGCAAAGGACGAGACTTACTCAGAAGAATGGGAAGCGTGTGTGGACTAAGGAATATGAGAGGTCATTCTGAGAGTTGAAGCTTCAGTTGAAGAATGCTCCAGTTTTGGTTATGTCTAAGGGAAATGAATATATAATTGATTAACAGACGCTTCAGTTCGACGTTAGGAAAAATATTGATGCAAAGAGGCAAAATAATAACTTATTCATCTAGGTAGTTGTGATACCATGAGGTTCGTTATCCAACACATGGCTTGGAATTGATAGCTATTATCTTTGCATTAAGATTTATATACCATACCTATTAGAAGAAAGGTTTGAGATGTTTACTGACCATGGATCCTTTAGATATTTGTTCTCTCAGAAGGAGTTGTACATGGGTAGCAAAGGTGGTTAGAGTTTTTGATGTCTTATGATATTGGAACAAAGTATACCCTAAGGAAGGGAAATAAAGTTTAAGATGCTTTCAGCCGGAAGCAACAAACTTGCATTTTGGTAATAATAAAAAAATGGAATGTGTTTAAGATATTAGCTTCTTGTAATATTCACTTTCAATTGAGTGCAAGTTCAACTAGATCTTTTAGGACACTATCATGCTTAAAAGTTCGACCAGCACTCATTAAAAGAATCATTGAGAAGTAAAGAGAAGATCCACTATGTGTTGGAAGAAATAGGCGCCTAGAGTCTGGAACCGAAATTAATGAGCTAAAGGGTTTCATGGTAGATGAAGGGGGGTAGACTTTGGAAGAATAAAAGATTTTATGTTCCAGAAATAGTAGGCCTTCGAGAAGAAGTCTTGAATGAATGCCATCATTCAAAGTTTTCTATTCACCAAGGAGGTACTAAGGTGTACTGAGACATGAAGAGAAGCTTCTCCTGTGAAGGAAAGAAAAGAGATGTCATGGAGTGTGTGAAGAGATGTTTCATATGCCAACAGGTTAAGGTAGAGCATCAGAAGCCAAGTGGGATTTTGCAGCCTTTATAAGTTCTGAAGTGGGAATGAGACTTAGTATCTATGGAATTTTTGGATGGCTTGCTGAGATCTGGGGATGGGGATGAAAGCATATGGGTTATAACCAATGGATTAACTAAGAATGCCCATATTATCCCAGTATGACATATAAGGATGGCAATGAAGTTCGGCGAAATTTATTTGAAGACTATAGTAAGATTACATGGAGTTTCAAGTACTATAGTTAGTGATCGAGACTCATTGTTTGCCAACGAGTTTTGGTGAAGCCTGTAGAGTGTTTTGGATATAGATTTATGTATGAGTATAGCACACTATCCAAAGATGAATGGATAGATAGAGAGAGTCAACCGAGTGCTAGAGGACTTGTTACGAGCTTCTTTGTTAGACTTTGATGGATCTTGAGAAGATCACCTACACTTAATAGAATTTCTATACAACAATAGTAACTAATCTGCTATTGGGATGACACCATTCGAGGCATTGTATGTAAGAAAATATGAACCACCTGTAGGTGGTATGAAACGAGAGATAGGCTCATATTGGGAATGGATCTATTTAGAGAAACTTCAGTAAAGGTTGAGATAATTCAAAAAAAGGATGAATGATACCCAGTCAAGGTAGAAGAGTTACGATAATAGAAGGTGGAATGACTTGGAGTTTAACCTAGGAGATCAGATACTTATTAAGGTATCACCGATTAGAGGCGCTATGAGGTTTGAAAAGGTGGGAAAGTTAGAACCTAGGTGTGTTAGTCCTTCTATTGTACTTTAGGGGATACACATAGTAGTTTATAGAGTTGAGTTACCAAGTACTTTGGTCGTGGTCCATAATGTGTTTCATGTATCACATTCAAAAAGTGTATCTGAGATCCTAAGGTAGTAATTAATCCTAGAGCTATGGATGACTTGGTTGTTGAACCAGATATAACATAAGTTAGAAAGCCTATTTGGATTTTAAATCGAGATGTAAAGAAGCGTCGGAATAGAGAAGTGAAGCTTATGCGAGTCCAATGGATTGAGGATGGGGAGGATGGTACTTAAGGAAACAATGATAAAATCAGGATGACTTATCTCGAGTTGTTTGTTTAGACTTAGCGTAAGATTTTTCTATGTATGTTAGAGACCATTTATACATACACACACACACACATATATATATATGTTGATATTTATAGTTAATCATTTTTATATACTTGTAGATTCGCTAGTACATTTTGTTTGTAGCACATGGGTAGGGAACTTTTGTGTTTATGCAAGAGTGGGGATGGGAAGAATTGCAAATCATTGTGGTACCTTATTTGAATTTCGAGGATGAAATTCCTATAATGGGAAGCCTGTAATGAATAATTAAATAATCAAGAAAAACATGGTTTTTGGACAAGGAAAATAATTGAGTGACGTTTATTTACTTATGCCATTACAATTTGAAATAAATAGTGGCTTGTTATAATAAGTATTTGGATGTACATATACTTATTATAATATAGCTCATGCATCTTGAGAATGAATTAAAATAAAGGACAGGGCCATATGGCCGGCGACTTAACTAAATATGAGGAAGGGAAATAATAAAACAAAGAAACCCTCATCTTATTTATACATTCTCATTTCACATAAATAAAAATAAAAGCTTGGAAACCTGTTAATGGCAGCCTAAGGAAGAAAAAGAAGTAAAAGAAGAAGAAAAAGCTAAGAAACTAAAGGAAACTAAAATCTAGTCAATTCAAAGACTTAAGTGAGTAATACTACGCCCTAATTACCATTTTCATTGCTATTTGAACTCGGTTTTGATCAAATATGATAGAGATCTTATGCATAGGTTGTTCATATGAGATAAATAATGTTTTTTGAATGTTATGTGGTAAAATAGTTATACTACTGAACATTTAGTTATGTTTCCTTACTCCAATGATATGGAAAATTTAATATGATGTTCCAAACATGATTTTAGAGATAAGTTTTAAGTTAGAAAAATTTTCCACGTCAAAATATTCATATATGAATTTTTGAGTTAATCCGTGTATAAATAAATAAGGGAGAACGACAAATATATGGAAATATGGGTAAAGACGTGCTAAATAATATATTCACACATTTCTATAAATTTTGTAAGAAATTTCCCATATTAAAATAATCATTTCCAAAGGATTAAAGTGAAAGTCGAATCCTTATAACGAGGGCAACCGATACCTGTCGGCTTGCAAATTATATGACTAAGTAATAAGGGGACAAGATCCAATAAAAGTGCTATAAAATGACATAAAGGAAACTATCACTATCTAAAAGTGGAGGTTGAATGAATCCAGATGGAATATGTGTAAAAGTGGGCAGTGTTAAGAAGATAGGCTTTACTTCCTATAGCAGAGCTTAAGTAACAGACGAGAGTACGGTTGCTATAAGAGTAGATTAAACTGAAAGCTAACATGATTTGATAAAAAGACTTAGTAAATGTCTAAGTATAATAAACTATACAAGTGTTAAGTAGAGAGCCAAAGGTGAGTGCCAAAGGAGGAGGAAAGAGCTGGAGGCCAATGTTAATGCAACATATAGGAGTGGTTATTACCAAAAGACAAAAGGGGTATGCTGAGACCAAGCGTGGTGATGAGACGTAGTGTCAAAACAAACCCATTTCTTAACTAAGCTTTCCTAAACAAGGTCGAGGGTAGTGTCGCTATGGTATAATGACTCTCGATGGAGAGTTAATAAGAAGAAAAAGGTTTCGGTGTAGGGTCATCGATAGCAACTGAAGACCTACGTACGATATTAAGGAAATATGAAGGTGTATGGTTTGTGTAGCATCCTAGAGTCTAAAATATGACACTAATTTCAGAAATAAAGTTGGTATAAGGCCAATGTGGTATCCTTGAGCCTATTCCTGACATTAAACGGAAGAGGCGGTATAAGATCTGTGTGGCATCCAATGGCCTACTCATGACGTCTAATGAAAATGAGGTGTAAGGCATGTATGGCAACCCAATGTCCAAAAAGAGACATTGCATTTGGTAATAAGATGTAAGGCATGTGTGGCAACCTAATATCCAAAAAGAGGTATTGTATTTGGTAAAGAGTTGTAAACCTTATGTGGAAATCTTCAATCTAGATGAGATGTTGATTTAGGTAACAAGTCATAAGGCCTGTGTGACAGCCTGATGTCCAAAATGATATTGCATTCGATAGCGTCGTGTAAGGCCTTAGTGGTAACCCTATATCCAAAAAGTGAGACTGTATTCAGTAACGTAGTGTAAGGCATGTGTGGCGATCAAGTGTCTAAAGATGACATATTTTGTGGTGATGATGTAAGGCCTGTGTGGCATCCGAAGACCGAAGAGTACATACCTTCGGTAGTGGGTATAAGACCTTTTTGGCATCCCCATGTTTAAACTAAATATATGTAAATGAAAGAACAAGGCATAATGCCATAGTGGCAGCCGAAAGTAAAATAAATATGAAGAAAAGATATAAGAAGACTTTAGGCCTTTATGGCAGCCGAAAGTAAAGTAAATAAGAGCAAAAATAATGGTAAAGATATAAGGCCTTCATGGCAGCCGAGAGCATAATTACCTTGACATTCCTAAGAAATAAGATGAGGCCTGAGTGGTAAGATGGAAGACTAAATTGAACCCTAGTATTCATGAAGTATAAAGTGTATGAAACATTTACATATGATATGACTTGTGCTATTATTCATACTGATGAATTATGGTTATTGAATAATGATGGGAAAACCCGTTTCATGCTTTAGAGGCATGGTTCTCACTATATGTCGTGTTTAGGGTAATGTATTACTAATACCAGGCTTTATGTCTAACCTAAGTTTTATAATTGTTTATCCTCACGGGTACTTGATTAAGTAGGCTGAGTTTAGAGTTAGACAATAGCTTTGGAAAGATGAAAAAATCATGCCAAAGACAAAGCAGGAGGCTTATTTGTGAATAAAAGCTGTTCGATTCCACTTTTAAGTGTTTGTGTCAACATCATAGGTCGAGCATGTCACTCTATTTATGTTCAATTGTATTTTGACTGCCTCATGGGCATGTTTTTGGGTTAATGAAGATCTAAAGACTATTATGAAATTTTTTATATAATGAAAATATTTAGTTACTCTATTTACTTAAACTTTTCTATATATATATTGAACACTTTCTGCCATCGAAAGATAATTCCAAGGTAATTGTAGCATTTTGGGGTTCCATCTTTGGGTTTCGAGATGAGGAATGTTACAAATCCCAATTAAGTGTACAAGTTACAATCTGCATTGAGATCCATCTGGTGCCTTTAACGCAATTCCTATGTTAACAGGTAATATTTGACACATAGTTCCATCCTATGTCGAAGCTCGTTATCCAACATGAGCGGGCTATTTATACAGAGTGCTTCCATAGGTCGAGCTAAAGATGCATAATACACACACTGAGTAGGATAATGTCTGTACCGTAAATGTTCGAATATTTGATGATATGGTCTGGATGTCCTTTGTTTTTTACATAACGTGTTTTCCTATTGTACTTCCATTATTCCAATTTGCTTATTTTCATGTATATATTCCATGTGCATTTAATATTAGCTTGTTCTATCATCAATAAGTTTATAGTCATTCCCTAGGATTCTCGGATTGACTGGCCACTTTGAATCATCTGATTGGCAATTGTGTTCCACTAAAGCGAGTTCAGCTATTCCTTATGTTTGAAGCTCAAGATCATCAATGATGGACTACCCATTCAACGGTCATGTTTTGAACCATGGACTGATCTGGTTCAGCGATCTCGACTAGAATTTAGGGCCAATCATCAGTCGGGAACTACCCAATCAGTGTTGATCTAGTTCACCATTGTCGGTTAGAATTTAGCTTGACCGTCAATGGCAAACTAACCGGTCAGGGCTGATTTGGCTCGCCATTGCAGACTAGAATTTAGGGTCGATCATCAATAGCAAACTACACAGTCAGGGATGATCTTGTTCACCACCACCAATCAACGGGTCGGAATCGATCTTCAATGGTGAACTACCCAGTCAATGTTGATCTGGTTCGCCATTGCCCGCTAGAATTTAGGGCTAATCGTTAATGGTGAACTATCCAGTCAGGGTTGATCTGGTTTGCCATTGCCGGTTAGAATTTAGGGCCGACATCAGTGGCGAACAACCTAGTCTAGGATGATCTGGTTCGCCATTGTCAGATAGAATTTGGGGTCGATTGTCAATGGTGCATTATCTGGTCAATGTTGATCTTGTTTGCCACTACCGACTAAAGGTTTGGAGCCGATCATCAATGGCGAACAACCCAATCAGTGCTGATTTGGTTTGCCATTGCTGGCTAGAATTTTGGAGGATAAGCTCTTCATTATTAAGATGTTATTTGCCTTTGAGTAGCAATTTTAACTCATTGAGCTTTTGCGGTTCTCTCTTCTTATAAATGTTAAATCAACATGCTTAGGTTTTTTAACTTCATACCTATCAATTTGGATGAGCATCAAGTCAGATAGAGTTAACAAACATGTCCTATCCCTTAAGCTTAAGCATTCACAATAATATGTGATTAGTCGAGAGGTACTGACAAAGCAAGATTTCATGGAATATGCATTTTATTAATATTCATTTAATTATTGCTCCAATTATATAGTAGCAATATAATTAGAAAGACAACATAAATTAAGTAAGATAACGGCGAAGATTCTGTGCGTTCTAAGCTTTTCTGAATATCACCCCATCTATCAAGCCGAGAATGAAAGCTCCATTCCCAAGTCCTTATGGCTAACATACGGTCTTTCAAAGATTCAGTTGAGTGCCCCTAGTCTAGGGAATATTCCATCCAGCACCAGGTCCCCTTCCTTGAATGGGCGATGCTTGACTTAGAATTGTATTGCTTAGCTACCATTCGCTTGTATTCCTCCACCTTTAAAGCAGCTTCTTCGTGCCTTTGATCAATCAAATCTAATAACATATTCAATGGCTCTTCATTCTCATTTGGGTCATAATGAATCCTCCTATTTGATGCCATTGGGATCTCCACTGGTAACATCGCCTTCGATCCACAAGCCAGGGAGAAAGGAATGCATCCCATTACCATCTTGAAAGAAGTGCGGTAAGCCCAACTGCTAGAGGAAGCTCACCCACCCATTCTCCTTTTTCCTTCTCAGACTCTTCTTTATGAGGGTCTTTAGAACTTTGTTGACTGAGAAACTCTTCTTTAATTCATGCTGCCGGCAACAGTCGATAAACTCCTCGTTATCAAACTGCAATCCATTATCTGAGATGATCTGAAGAGGGACTCTGATCCTGCATATTACATTCCTGACCAAAAAGCTATAAACTTGACTAACGACACCTTAGTAAGTGGTTTGGCTTCGACCCCCTTAGTAAAATAGTCGACTACCACTATAGCATACTTAGCCCCACCCTTAGCCATGGGAAGTTTACCGATTAGATCTATTCCATGAACTGCAAAGGGTCAGGAGCTAACCATGTGAGTCAGCTTAGATGGGGAGAAATCTTGGGATCTTCGCAAATCGCTTGCACTTGTCACACATCTTTGCGTATTCCATCGCATCATGGTTTGATGTCGGCTAGAAGTACCCATACCACAACACCTTCTTTACCTGAGTTTGCCCCTTAGTATAATCTCCACAGCTCCCCTGTAACGCCCCGCCTTTTCGACCCATCGAACGTAGGCACTCAATAAATCCGCGGTATTCAAATGCTAAACATCCAACCCCCAAAAAGGAAGATTGTTAGGGTAAAATAAAAGGAACAACAAAGGAAATAGAATCTCACAGCGAAAACGGTAACATATAATATATCAAAGACAGTAAAAGCTGCCACTCTAAGATACATGGTATATCAGAGTTAAAAACAAACCTCATCATCTTGGACAGTTATAACTTCCTGGCCTTATAGTTACTATCGGGTATAAATAATAATACAACGGGAAATAAAAATACTACTCGAGGTAAACATTCAGATCTACACCATAAACTCTATGTCCCACCAATGACAACCTGGAAAAATAATTAGTCTGACCCGAGCATTATAATAAATTAACACTCCGATCGGTCTGGAAAACTAGCATGAGAAAACTCAAGAAATATAGAAATATTTAATAATTCTATGAGACCACGCCATTAAACACAGAATGAGTTTTTACCTCGCAAGAACAACATCCATACAAGGAGAAATGGAAAACAACTCAGAATAACAATCCAAATAAGAAATGATTGACACATACAAGATCAAAATCCAAACTTAAAGAATGGAAAATAATTAAACATAGAGAAGAGCTCAAAGCACTTCTCGATGCAATTAAGAAAAGGTTAACTCCAAGATTTGAATCGAAACGAATTTATCCAACATGACTAAGAGGTTGCGCCTCTCTACACCCAAATTATACCTCTAGATAAAATATACTTAGGAGCCCATGCCGAACACGAATAACTCTCAGGAACTTCTAAGCTGGACCCCACTTCATACGAGCATCTAAATATTTCGCACCACTGCATGCATGCTACCAACAAATCTCTAGGTAAATGTTAAAATACCCTAATGGGTGCAACCCAACTGGCTTGGCTTCCACTCGCTCTTTGGTTTTAGTTATCCATGGTGTTGGATGCCAATGCTCAAAATGGGAAAAAAAATTATCTTAGATTAACGATACACAAAAAGTATATCAAAATCGATAGTCGATGAATCAACTATCGGAAACAAACTAGTACTACCCCAAGGAAAACAATGAAGCCAAACGAGTTAGGGCAGTGTTGCTTCCTAACTCGACTCGACAGCATTCTTAACTTTAAGTATAGAAAGAGTTTAAATGCACTAAACGAGCAATAAGTTCAACTTGAATCGACGAAACACGCAAAAGGTAGTAGAATCGATAGTCAACAAATCAAACGGAGATAGAAAAATGATATTACTTGTAGAAATGAATGAGTTAAACATTTAAAACCTTTGAATCACACTTTTGCTCCATTTTCACATCATAAAATATTTGTAAAATATTTTAAACAACACTCTTTAAATTATTCTTTTAAAAGAAAAAAAAATATTTCTAAGTGTATTAAAAGGAAGGGTCATAAACAAATGTCATTGAAACATCGTTTACTATAAACCCAAAATAATTTACTTTTAGCTTTACTTTAAACATTCCTTTCTAAAAGATTTTCATTTATAAACTATTGTTTATAACTTTAAAACAACATTTATTATCCTAGATGATAATAAACCAATAGAAAAGACATTTATAAATTTTAAAATAATGTTAATCATCCCGAAAGAAAATTAATCCAATTTATAATCTTTTATAAATTTGAAACAACATTAATTATCCCAAAGGAAAATAAATCAAATCTATAATCTTTTACAAATTTAAAATAACACTAATTATTCCAAAGGAAAATAAATCAAATTTATAATCCTTTATAAATTTAAAACAACATTAATTATCCCGAAAGATAATTAATCAAATTTATAACTTCTTTTATAATCTTAATCAATACTTAACCTTTATTTCCAAAAATTTCAAAATATTTGAAAATATAATTTAAACAACTTTCAAAGTGCAAAATGCGTAAAAATACAAGCACAAGTTCAACACACATAAGGGTTTAAGGATATAATAGTTGATAAGTGACGGTATAGCGAAGATCGCTATAATGACACTCACACAAATCAAATAGTATGTCACAAATATTTCAACCAAACATCAATATAAGCAATATAAGAATATAAATAAATCAATATTGGCGGGAAACTCCTTAGGGCCTCTCTACAAAAGTCCCATATAAATCTCATATATATATATATATGTGTGTGTGTGTGTGTGTGTGTGCACTTTGAAGTGTACCGTAGCGACCTATTTGCTACGAAAACACTCCAACTTCTTCTTTTTGTCCCTTGTAACACAATGGTAATTTGTGATATCCGCTATCAAGAGGAATTCAAATCCAAACAAATAATCAAACAATAATAACAAATATATTATTATCAACAGTTAGCAATCAATAACTAACATATCATTTATTCTGCTTGATAGATGTCCAAAATAATCTATTTAATTTAATTATAGCAAAACGGCGTTTTATCCTGCTAAATTGATATCCCAAACGAAGTATAACTAATTTAATTAATTTAAATGTAATTAAATTAAATCACTATAATTTTATCATTAATTCATACTTCATTAAAACTATCAACTATCACCCTTACATTCAATAACAATCTATAGCAACACGAATATCATATAGTTTATTTAGAGGTGAGTAAACTCATAGAAATTCTAATCGACGCTTTTGCGTTTCGATTTTGGTCTAAAGTCGTTCAAAATTCTACCAGCTTCAAATTTAATGAATCCAACTCTAATGCATTGATAACATCGATATGAGTCCATGCAAAAGGCCACGTCCAAATCCAACCTCGTATGAACAAGGTATCGATTTTATAAGATTTGGGATTAATTAAACCAATTAAATAACTAAATCACTTAACCAATTTAATAACCCTCACTAAAATAATTCCCTTTCTTCCTAAATCGGCAAATATGTACCACCGATACCTTGATACCCCTCACTACCAAACATTCCTTCATCATATCTCCGCCGATTCTCGATGAAATCAAGCATTGTCTTCACCCACACTTCATTGTCGACCCTATGACGTCCAACTCGATCACCCAAGGCCAAAAGAGACCCACTGCTCCATGACGTGACATGCCTAGATCGCGACTTGGCTCCCACTACCACACCATCCCAAACCTCGGGCGTTGACACCCTTTACCACCCCGAGTTCAAGTCGGCCTCACCTTCGACTATCTCCTTCCCATATAGCCCCAATCCAAAACCTTAAGTCGACCTACACAACTCGAGCTTGAATAAACACAACCGCAACCCCAACCACTCACCTAGAGTCGGAGATCATGCTAATACAAACTCAACAAAGCTAGTTTCATGATTTTAGTTGAGTACTTTATTGGATTTTGATTTTTGAAACTAGCGGCCATTATTTTTGTTTGCTGCTAAGAAAAAGAAAGGGAAAGAGAGAGAAGCAGGAAAGGAAAAGTGAAAATGGAAAAGAATCAGAATAAAGAAAAGTGTATGTATAGATGTGTATACTCATAACCAAATCCAACCACATTACTTCCAATCCAAGCAAAACTAAATTTACACTCAGATGCAACCATCTTATTAAAGCAAATCACCATTTTGACTAGTTGAATAATTTGAATTTTTTTATCTGATTTAAAAAGGTTTTAAAAAAAAGGTTTTTGTTATATTCCGCTACATAATATTCCATTCACATACAAACCACAAACAACAAAAATAAAAATATGACCGTGCACCAAAATGTGACATGATCGTAAATTAACAATAAAATACACATATTATTTCATTCTATGGAATGACAAAAATTCAAACGTTTGCCATAAATACGTCAAACGATAATTTAAATATTTTCCAAATCAAAATTTTTGGAAAAATCAAATAAATTCATTTAAAATACGTTACTAAAAAACATTTCATTTTATTAACAATTGATTTTCTTGCCATTTATTCGAATTATTTATTATTGTAACTAAATTTACAAAATGGGTCCACCACTGTTATTTATTAATCAAAAGGAGTTAAATAAAGTTATTAAATCCATTTAATTAATATTCAATTCACAATTCAAATATCTAAATAATCACTATATTTGAATATAAGTTATTAAACTCTAAAAACTATTTTTTTTACATTTAATATTAATTAATATTCAAAATTAAAACGATAAAGTTTTGAGATGTTACATTCGTTGATGTAAACTTTCCATAACCTCCTCAACATCTCTTCTGGCTACGCACCTTAGCAACAGGTTAGAAAATCTCTTTCGATATAGTATATCATCCTGAATGGTAATGCAAGGCACCCTCCTCATGATTTTCTTGGATTCATTCTTATTGTCCGGTAAGACCCCTTCTTCAAGTACCTTATAATCAGTATCATGCAAGTTTCCTCATTGTTGATAACTGCAATCACATTCACTTCCTCAAAGTTAGGGCAAAGTAGGGTCACCTTTGGTATTGACCCTAACAAAGGCATGTCCCCTGAACTTCCTAACTTTGCCAACTCGTCCGCTTCTTGATTTTCTTCCTATGGAATATGCTTTATCACACAATGCTCGATCACGTTAGAAAAGTCTTTATCTTTCTTAGATAGGCTGCCAAACATTCCTCTTTAGCTTGGATCTCCTCCAATTGAGAGTCGTTGTGTACGTAGAGCGACCTTATCCATACTTCTTTAGCTATGTCCAGTCCTGCTATTAGGGCTTCATATTCAACATTTTAGCTTCATTATTCGTTGCCTTGAACCCCAAACACACTGCTTAGCTCAACTTCCTCCCTTGAGGTTTTTGAAGTATAACTCCTACACTAGGGTTATGCTCATTCGAAGCTCCATCCACGTACATTCGCCATTTAAGAGCTTCTACCTCTCAGGATTCTGCTTCATCATCCCTAATAGTAAACTCTGCAATAAAGTTCACAAGGGCTTGTCCCTTGATCGCCGTTCAAGGATGATAAGTACTCTCATATTGACTCAATCCAATACTCTACATT
The DNA here is from genome assembly GCA_030737815.1 of Allium fistulosum. NCBI lineage: Eukaryota > Viridiplantae > Streptophyta > Magnoliopsida > Asparagales > Amaryllidaceae > Allium > Allium fistulosum. The sequence goes on from CM060908.1 coordinate 916,333,248, forward strand.
ATCAGTCTTTCTGAGGTATTAGGCTGATGTAGAATCTACCTCAATGGTCGGTCTGTCAATACCGGATGAGATGAAGCTGGAAATAGTGTCTCGGGTTCCGAGATGCAATCAGTAAACAATATATCAACATTTCCAATTTAGGATATCTAGATTCCATGTAACAACCCTGGTTTGAGTTATACCTGAAATTAAAACTAAAATAAATTTATATTTGATTTTTAAAATAATATTTGGGATTTTATTCTTTTCTTTTCTCAAATATAATTGAATTGGAGATTTTCTATTTTTATAGAAAAAAGAACGGAACATTTTAGTGTTTTATTGATGATATAGAAATTAGAGTTTGAAAAATATAATAATGATTATTTGGTTTGAATCTTTTATTTTAAATAAAAGAAAGGTTGAGATTTATAAACTTCTTCATTTTAAATTGTTGTCTATGGTTTAAAAGCATTCATGAAGTCATTTTATTTATTTAGGCTTTTGTTTCATTAAGATATCAGTTAAGGAATTAAATAAAAAGAAGGCATTTAATTCTAATTGGGTTGGGTTTGGAAGTTTTATTCTAAAAGCCCAAGTTGATAATTCGTCTAGGGAATTTCTTTTTCCTAAGTATATAAGTTTTCATGTACGTTTATTATTCTCCTATCTTAACTTACAGTAAGTGAAATCGAGCTTTCCTTCTTTTAAAACCTAGGAGCTAAATCCCTCATATTAGTCCAAATCCATTGCAAATAAGATCATTTTTTAAGCTAGTAAATTCAAGGTATAGTCTCCTTCTCTATCTCCATCTTTTAGAACCCTCAATCTCTAATTTTTGGTTGGTTGTAATTTATTAATTGTTGTTGTAATTTGCAAAGGTTAGGGTTTTGATTTCATGAGAATTAGTTGTAGCAGTCTAGTGTTGATTCTAGCTAAGAAGCTAAGATATAAAATGAGTAATCCTCACAACTTTCTCTATATTGAATGCATTCTTGTGCAATTACTTTATAGTGATGATTTCAATTGTGAATTGTGTTGAATTGATGAAATAATGAATATTGTTTGTTGAAATCATATGTTAGTTAAATTGGAAAAAATATATGCAACTATTTTATTTTATGAAGCATGATTTGGTGATTTTGATGCATGTTTTATGTTATATGTTGCATAGTATTATATGTATGTTTGGAAGTAAGAGTACTTAAATTATCAGTCATGATGTTACCTGAAGTGATGAAAGTCGCATCAGAACTACTGATATACACTGGAATGCGAAACCTTGAGCATGCTGCTCTAGGCCCTCGCGTCAAGTTAACTAGAATTGCTCTCCCAGTCGACTAGCCAAGACCTGGAAGCTCTAGGAATGCTCATCCAGTTGACTGGGGAAGCAATCCTAATCGACTGACTATAACTTGGAGCGCATAATGCTCCAGGTAGTTATTACTACCGGATTTTGTTCCTCTCTTGTTTCGCCTTATATTGTTATGCTTTTTCCTTAGCCCTATTTCTTTGCATTGCTTGATGATGTAATTGCTTCCAAACGCTTCTTGGGTTTTGATTTTTCGATTCTCTAACTTTGGGATTTATGGAGTAAGATAATAAGTTGATGAAATAATAATATTATTATATAAATATGATTTTATTAGTATATTATAAATATTTTTAATGGAAGAAAATTCTTATTATTAGTATATAAAATATTTAATGTTTTTTTATTAATCCTTTTAACTCTTTTATAAAATCATATTGGCATTTACTTTGTTAAACCTTGAGTTTTGAAGAAAGAGGAGCATTTTAGAAATTCCATTTGAAAAGAATAATTCTTTTGATAATTGCTTATTTGATGAATTTTGATGTGAATTACCTTTCAAGCTAATTAATTGTTTTCTTTTCTATGACATGAGAAATATACTTAAATAATTTAGTAGTATCAAGTGGTCATTGGACATTAGTTATCACTTAATTGTTTAATTATTGACTTGTTTTTTAGAACATTTGAAGTAGTAAAATTTACTAACTTATAGTAAATATTCCAGTAAACCCGTATGGTATGGGACACAAAATCATTACTTGAATGATTACTATTATGAAGTATATAACATTTATTTTGTCAAGTACACTCTATGGTCATAATTTAACTTTATGATATGAAGTATTAATAAAGAAGCCTTATTATGTTTAGTGAAGAACACTATTTGGATATTTCTATATCTTTAATCTTTATACATGTTCGTTATGAGATCTCACCTTTTGTGATATTTAGAGATAGTCTGACCCGGGTGTTATTTTCTTACAATGCTCGGGTTAGACCGAGACTTGACAAGTTCATGGACTCATTGACCTTGGATGTGTGCTATCTTAAGAAGTTAAATACTATGTTATTTATTTGTTGAAGTATTATTCATTTTTGGACTATAGATGTGTTGTATACTTAAATGAGACGTAAACTTATGTTGTCATGTACATTTTGAAACCTAATGAAGTCTATGTGTTTAAGTATGTATATGTGGGTCTAGTATTCCATTATTGTAGACTCACATTGTAAAATGATAGTTGAGTTGTATTATTAAATTTCCATTGCGATGTGATTCTGTATTTTAAGATGTTATATATTATTCTGAACTTATTATAGCCATCGTATTTATTTCCTTGTGTTATCATTGTATACGTCATATATTCAGTTCAGATCATCAATTATTAAGGTAAAAAAGACGTGTCTGTGTTAGTCCATGGAAATATTCACGTTTAGTCGCTCTTAACCAACCTTATTCTCTGCACTAGCAGACAGTGTTACATAGTAATATCCTTTGTTAGTGTGGGTCTTGAGGCGGGGTGTTATAGTTGGTATCAGAGCAAAGGTTCAGAACAATGTATGATATTTGAGATACGAATCTTAGCCCAAACAGACTTAGAATCTCGTCCATTGGGGTGCAGGGTAGAATTTAGCATTTAATTTCTAACCAGGATAGTAATATAAATGATTATTGGGAATAACCATTGGGACATATTTTTAAAATTTTGAATTATATAAATTATTATTTTAGAAGTGATGATAGACCTTAGAACTCACTTTTGTTTAAAGTGAGAATTGATGAATAAGTATATATTTGACTTTAGATGACTTGGGTTAAATGGTTGTGTCATGATTCATTAACGATCAAAGTTGTGCAGCGGAAGTTGATGGACTGTCTTCCGGTGAGCACATTAGTATATTTCCTTATATAATTGATTGGTTGATGGATTTTTTGGTTGTTTTGAAATTTTAAGTGATTGTGCAAGATTAGTATTTACTAGGACTCATTACTTGAGAGTTTGAAACCTACTTAATATTAATAATAAGACCTTGCGGTGTCTTCGGTGGTGTAGCTACCGCAAGGGATATAGGAAGTTTAAATTTTGTATAAAATACAATATTAATCCATATGCATGATTAATTAAATACTAAAATGAAATTAAAATATTTGATGATAGCTTGATGCATGCATTAACAAATGGTTTTACTATTTAATTGTTATTAGAGAATTATTATTGTATGAAATATAATGATTTATAGAAAGAATTTGGAAAAATATTTGTGTTGAATTGCCCGTCGACTATTTTAAGAATTCTTGTCGAAACATTTGGCCAACATTATCGATGGGGATTTTTAAACACTTTAACGAGACAGTCGAACATAGTAATTTAAGTTTTAATATTTTGAAAAAAAATTATTTTATATAATTATGAAGGTGTTATATATAATATTTAAAGTAGAAATCAAGTTTTGAAGTAAGTTAAAATTTTATTTTAAAAAAAGAAGAAGAATGTTTTGGAAAAATTAGATATTTACATATATAATTTTGATCATAAAATGAAAGTGATTTGACATGAGATTAAAATGATTGAATATTTAGAAAGTGTTTTTGGTCAATATTTCAAGAAGAAAACTTTATTTAGTATGAAAAGAGTTTTTATATAATTTTGATGCTAAAAATAATTATGATAAAAGTTATATGGACATCTATAATTATTGATTTTATTTTTGGTGGATCCAGCCATTAATCACTAGCGACAATTGAGATTAGTGGCGAGGTAGTATTGATCACTTGGTCAATACTGCAGCCAATTGATGAAGCGATTCTCTATAAAGAAATGGATTATCATTATATTATTGGGTATTTGATAATTTGTTATGTTGTATAAAAAGTATGCTTGAGTAAATTGCATGATGTTTTTAATTGGTTGTGTATATCATATTATGGTTTAAGTGAATGTTAAAATTTTGTAATTGAGTCCAAATTTAAAGAAAGTTGAAATAAAGGTTGAAATTCATATTGGGGGAATATCTTAAAATTAGGAAATGTTGATACTAATTGTGAAGTACAAAATTTTTGAAGCGATCATTTGAAAGAAGAATTAACTAAGATGAAGTGTCTTGAATTTGAGGAAATTAGTTTCTGAAATTTTATTTGAAAGAAATTGTATGTCGATGATTGAATGGTTGTTAAGTTAATGGATGACCTTTGATTGTTGGTTTGCTAATAAAACCATAAGTTATTTTATTAGATAATTGTTGAAGTTTAGATAACGGTTTTTGTGAACAAGAAATTGTGGGGACATAATTTTCTTAAGGGGAGAGTTTGTAACAACCCCAGTTTGAGTTATATCTGAAATTGAAAGTAAAATAAATTTATATTTGACTTTTAAAATATGATTTGGGATTTTATTATTTTCTTTTCTCAAATATAATTGAATTGGAGATTTCTATTTTTTATAGATAAGAGAATAGAACATTTTAGTATTTTATTGATGATATTTATGTTAGAGTTTGAAAAATATAATAACAATTATTTGGTTTGAATCTTTTATTTTAAATAAGAGAAAGGCTGAAATTTACATAATTATTTATTTTAAATAGTTGTCTATGGTTTAAAAGCATTCATGAAGTCATTTTATTTATTTAGGCTTTTGTTTCATGAAGATATTAGTTAAGGAATTAAATAAAAATAAGACATTTAATTCTTATTGGGTTGGGTTTAGTGGTTTTATTCTAAAAGCCCAAGTTGATAATTTATCTAAGGAGATCTCTTTTTCCTAAGCTAAATGTTTTCCTGTACATTTTTTTTCTCCTAACTCAACTTATAAGAAGTAAAACCTAGCTTTCCCTCTTTTAAAACCTAAAAGCTAAATCCTCCATATTAGTCTAATTCCATTGCAAATAAGATCATTTTTGAAGCTAGTGAATCCAAGGTATAGTCTCCTTCTCTATCTCCATCATTTAGAACCCTCAATCTCTGATTTTTGGTAGGTTGTAATTTTTTAATTTCTGTTGTAATTTTCAAAGGTAAGGGTTTTGATTTCATGAGAATTAGTTGTAGCAGTCTAGTGTTGATTCTAGCTAAGAAGCTAAGATATAAAATGAGTAATCCTCACAACTTTCTCTATATTGAATGCAGTCTTGTGCAATTACTTTATAGTGATGATTTCAATTGTGAATTGTGTTGAATTGATGAAATAATGAAGTATTGTTTGTTGAAATCATATGTTAGTTAAATTGGAAAAATTGGAATTTACTAACTTCTAGTAAATATTCCAGTAAACCCGTATGGTATGGGACGCACGGTCGTTACTCAAATAATTACTGTTAGGAAGTGTATAACCCTTATTTTGTCAATTTTTCATACTTGTCTTTGGGTAATACATTTTAGGCGGATTAAATGGGATTTCAGACCCATTTCGGGATACTCTTTTACAAACGATTTATGACTTGCGAAGTGCCCGTCTCTTGTATTAGAGCGTGAAGTACGTGTCTTTTTTGTTGACTTTTGAAGTGCTTACCTATTTGGCTATCTATTCTTTATGACTTGAGAAGTGCTCGTCTCTTGGGTTGACTTGCAAAGTGTTTGTCTTATAGTCGACTAGTGAAGTGCTTATTTAGTTATGTGCGAAGTGCACATCGATGATCATTGACTTGCGAAGTGCTTGTCTTTCACTTGCATATATGATTGTGAATTTCTATGCTCTTATTTTGATGGTTGCTATTACTTTGATGTTTCATTGTGAATAAGTATAAATTTAACTATAAGTCATGAAATATTAATGATGCATTATTATGTTAGTAAAGTACACTTTATGGTCATAATTTAACTTTATGATATGAAGTATTAATAAAGAAGCCTTATTTTGTTTAGTGAGGAACACTATTTGGATATTTCTATATTTTTGATGTTTATACATGTTCATTATGAGATCTCAACTTTTGTGATTTTAGAGATATTCTGACCCAGGTGTTATTTTCCTATAATGCTCAAGTCAGACCGAGACTTGACAAGTTCATGGACTCAGTGATCTTTAATGTGGGCTAGCTTAAGAAGTTAAATACTATATTATGTATATGTTGATGTATTATTCATTTCTAGACTATAGACGTGTTGTATACTTAAATGAGATGTAAACTTAAGTTGTCATGTACATTTTGGAATCTAGTGAAGTCTATGTGTTTAAGTACGTATATATGGGTCTAGTATTTTATTATTGTAGACTCAATTTATAACTGATAGTTGAGTTGTATTATTAAATTTTCACTGCGATGTGATTCTGTATTTGAGATGTTATATATCATTCTGAACTTACACTACAACAAAAATACCCTATCGCAACTGCCAAAAACAGTTGTAATAGATCTATTACAGCTGGCGCTCGCCATTATTAATATCCGCAGTTGTAATAGAGCAGGATTATTTGACAACTAACGTAGACACTTGCGGGCGCAGTTGTAAAAAAGTATTTTACAAGTGCTGCTGACAGTTGTAAAAACTCTTTTTACAACTGCTTGTCTCACTTGTAAAAGAATTATTTACAACTGTCCATTAACAATTGTAAAAGACCTTTTACAACTGTCAGTCGCTTTTGTCATAAGACCCTTTTGCAACTGCCGATAGCTCTTGCAATATGATCTTTTTCAACTGCTTTTTGTAGTTGTGGTTGAATTTTTTACAACTGTTTATGACAGTTGTAAATAATATTTTAACAAGGATTTAGGACAGTTGTAATTACTAATTTAACAAGTGTTTAGGACAGTTGTAATTAATATTTTTACAACTACTGACGACAGTTGCAACAGATATTTTTACAACCATACAATTCTCTTTTCACAACTGCTATTAACCGTAATTTCATAATATTATAATTAAAACCAACATATCATTTACAATAACCATAATCATGCAAATTAATTGAAACAATACGAACCAATCACATTCAAAAACAATTCAAGTTTACACCATTTATGGGTTCATAACTCCATTACACAGCAAAACTAAATCCATAACATATATTTGTAAAAATACATACGTACTAATCAAACAAGATAAATTCCTTGTGCCAAGCAATAGTAGTCCCAACCGCTTGTCTAATAGTGTAGATATCTGAGGTAGGCCGAAATAGAATAGCTTCGGGATCCACCGCCGCATCGACCCAAACCTTCCAAGCATCTTTACCTAGTGGCACATGATGCACTAAAACAGTAGGATCGGTAGATGCAATTGTTCCTTCTGCGACAACATTCCTGTGCCAACCCAACAATTTGCACTTTCTAGGCTGATTTTGAATTTGTATGTTACCACCATTTGTGACGTTGTTGCTACTTCGATGTGACTGCAAACAAAAATAACAAAGATTACTGCATGTAACTAAAAATAGGAATCTGGTTTCTATTACCACCATTTGTATGTTACCACCATTTTGTATGTTACTACATGTAACAAAAATAACAATTTGTATGCAAACAAAAATAACAAAGATTACTGCATGTAACAAAAATAACAATTTGTATGTTACCACCAGTTTGAAATTTTTTTGAGTTTTTATCAATAATAATTGTACAAAATAGTCATGCGTGTTTATATCAATATATCATACTAATCATGCCTTCTGAAGTTGCAACAGAGTTACCTGTAGTAACTGAATTTACATATAATTAACCCACACTGGTATTAAAACCAACATAAACATAAGCCAAACAAATAAAACCAACGATTTAAAGAACGTGAACTCTAAGAACAAAAACAATATGAGCATCTATCATCGAAGAAACGAGAACCCTCCTGCGAAGCTTGGGTTCAAAATGTTTAGTACGCTAACATTCCAAGCCTTTGTTTGTGCATCCAACTTGAGTGTTTACTCCAAAGTTTTGAACTTGGCACTATCAATTTCAACTACATATTGCAACATACACCTTGTTTTTTGTTATACGATATTCATATTGCATTCCGCAAACTGTATGTACATATAACTTTAATCACTAGAGCACAGCTGCTTTTCATGAATAGCTCTCAATGTAACTCCGTCGAAAGAAAAAGGTTACTAGACACCAGACACGAGTCAACCTTACAATGCGTATCGCATGCTAAGAGCAAGTTTTGATCAGGAAGATGCAGAAGTAAAAATAATATTTCAAAATCCATTATGCATCTAAGACTCTTTTTGGCATCTGTTATTTTGGCACAAATTTGTTTTTAATTCTTTAAAAGTGAAAGTTTGAAAAGGTTTAGTTAGATGCTATTGGATAACTGATTGAATTGAACAACGACCATACAACTTTCACACCCTCCACTACCAGAATAATCAGTCGCAACCAAAGCCTCCAACTACCAATACCACACAAGACACTTCCATCATCAGATTCTCTGCATATAACAAGTTCACCTACAAATCTCACATTACAGAGAATTGAAATAGAGATTCTCTGCATATAACAAGTTCATATTACAGGATTCATACTCCATCACAAGTTCACCTACAAATCTCACATCACCTCCTCAGCAAGCATCCACACTACAACACTCAACCACCTTCATAAAGCTCATCCCTATCCCTATCCCTCTGTACAAACTCGACTCGTCACTTCAACTTGCATAACACCATACTTGCAACTGCTCACAAACTGTCAGTTCCATCATTCCAACCACAGATCCATCAACTTGCAAAATTGTTGATCAAAATCTGCCTAAAACCACTCACAGTACATCTGCCAACAACTACTCAAACAGTCCAACCACTTATGACATACCACATAACATACCTGCCTTGCAAACTTCAAAATTGCGCAACCACTTCGAACGACCAACCCACTTCAAAACATCACTTCATCTACTGCCTTATCTCCTCCTTGATACCAAATACATAACAAACTGTCAATATCCATTGCCAACAACAGCTGTTCGACAAACCCTGTCAACAGTTCATATCCCCACCATCTCATTTCAACTGCCACCAGTGGCCATCCCAACATACAAACTTCATTACCAAAATCACAACACACAAACAACCTTCTCTCTGTCACTATAACTTCTATAAACTCACCACATACAAATAGCCTTTAACTTCCCCTGTTAACTCTTCCCTGCACATTCATCAACACAACAGCCTCCTTGCCTATCATAGTATTAACCTAAACAGTCACTGTGCATCGCCTTCATCCAAGACCACCTCGAACTGTAAATTGTCAGTGATCGAACCTGAAACACCTTCGACCATCCCACAACAGCACTACAAACCCACATCAGCCAGCTCATACCAAACAACTCTCTTTCTTTACTCAACACTGCACTGTCATCTCTTTCATACCAAACAAACAACCATTACAACAAACTTCAACTTTTCAAACTTACTGCAACAACACTTTAAACATTACATCCCACATTTCTTTGTTCAACTGCGATTCCAAACATCATTGCTGCTCTACAGCTAACTAACCATCTCCAAAACCACTATTACAGTTTCATTTTTTTGTTTAAACACTTACTGTCACATATCAAAACATCCACATATCCACATTTCTACAAATCAACTGCAACAACTAACTATAGCCTGCCACCCAATCACCACAGCTTGCTCCTCCCACCCAATCACCAGCCTGCATCGCATTCTCCCTTAACCACTATCTAACTGCCTCACACCAACAACCTTTCAAATTTTCATTTTACCATATATAAACATAAAACTAACTTTCCTCTTCTTTAACCAGATCTCTCAATGCAAAACCACTGCCAACTCGCACCAGAAGTAATGTTTATTTTTTTTTCAAATTAATTATTCCTAGACCTTCTAGATATTTAGGTTTGCAGGCTCATTGGAATTAAGTGGAGAGCTTAAGCTAAAACGTTCATTTCCCCCTTCAAAAGAAAATTTCGCATATTCCTATCAATTTTGTCAATTAACCAAGCAGAGAATTGAAATAGAGATAGGCATGAAACTTGTTAAAACTAGATGGATGCTAGATGGATATGGTTGATATGGTTTCTTCCTGAGAAATATAATCATTTAAAAAACTTGCAGCACAGTTTAATTGATTTACATATCACATTATGGGAGTCTTGAGGGCTCAATTTGCTAAAACTAGATGGATGCTAAAACTTATGGCGTTATAAAAAAATACCTGAGGCGTATCACCATGAGGAGTTACTAGTTCTTCCGCTGCATTTTGTTTACCATTGATATTCTGTTTAAAAAAAATGTTAGACATGTACTAATAAATTTTAACCGCATATCAATTACTCGTTAACACAGTGAATCAATTAGAACTTACGGCCATGAACATATCAGAGAGCTCTTTCATTTGAGCCTTCAAGGTAGTAATTTCATTTTCCATTTCACGTACTTTTTTTGAACTACATATACGAACTCCAAACTGAGTTGGTGCAACTCCAAAACCAAGTCCTCTTATTCTACCTCTATGTTCACGACCAAAAACCTTCCCCACACCATCTTCATTCAGTGATACTCCTTAAGAACTTTGAGTATTTTTATACTCATTTATTTTAGTCTACAAATTCAAAAAATACATTTTTCAGATGTCACAACATTCAATGTAAGGTTCATATATTGAAGAAATAATTTGATGTACTATCTATCCTTACTATGTAGTCGGCGACGATAGAATTCAGCGGTTCTCCATTTTTTTTTATGTGGCCTCTACACCACAATTCCTCCCTACTGATGTCTGATGAGCCACTATCTTTTTTCTGCAAAAAGAGCTTAAAAACTAAATACTACACTCAAATCGATTACATTGCTACTGATAATAATAATGGATGAATTTTATAAGTTATTTCTTCTTACCATATCTTCCGCTAGTCTTGCGTACCCCTTTCGACTCATAGTGTGTGGAATTGTATTCATTGCTCGCCTGGCTTTGTATTTATTGCTCATCGACTATATAAGAGAAAATCATTAAAATTAGGTATAATAAAATGAAATGAAATATTTTTCAATTGTAGCCATTAAAATAAAACCAACTACCTCAAACTCATCTGTTAATTTCTCGTTGACAAAATCATTCCATTCTTGAGCATTTTTAATATTATCTGGTTTTAACATATTTAATTTGTTGGAAGCATCGGGATCCCTTGCTGTAATCTTATAGCTTTAACTAGCCTTGACTTTGACTCTTTCCATCGCAGTCCCACCATCTGAAGGAACATATCCCGGTATACGTCATCCAACTTGAACCTTGCCTGTACATAGAATGTATCAAACAATGTCATTATTGATAGTTGAGATTAACACGTCTTATCCATTTTGACCTCAATATTAGTAAACACAGAAACTCATACAAGTTGGGAAAAAATAATTTGCATAAAAAAACCTGATTTATCGCATGAAAATATGTATAAGGACAATCTCAAAAAGAGAAATTTAAATACAGATTAATAGATATTGTAGACTTGCATTAATGTTTTAGTTTAAATACACAATTAAAGTCATTATAGATGTAAGATTTAAATTTTCACCATATATAAAATATTATAGCAATGGAGCAAAACTCAAATTTATACAAAATACATGAATAACTACAAAACAAGGCCAACAAAATCTGAACCTGAACTACAAAATAAGCATCAAAAAACAAACATGCATAATTGCAAACTATCGTGTACAAAATCAAAAAACAAACATGCGTAACTGCAAACAAACCTAAATCTGAACCTGAATTGCACAAACATGCATAACTGCAAACTGAGCATTAAAAAACAAAACCTGAACTACAGCAAGATGTATACGTACACAAGGCCAACATAATCAAAAAACATACAAGCATCACAAAGCTATGAAGAAATGAACTAGCAAGTTAAACAAGTTTCAAAGAAAGTATACATCAGTCAAAGAAATTTTTCAAACACATACATCTATATACGTATATATGTATACAAATATGTATCAATTTCAAAATCAGTTTGGATAAAGACTTATGAAACAATTAAGTGCAAATTTGGGCCATAAATAAAGATTGAAGAAGTTAGATTTCTCAAGCATGTGCACAGTAAATAGATATTGCGTACAATTTCAAAATGTATCAATTTCAAAATCAGTTTGGATAAAGACTTATGTCAGCTAATTGCGTCCAATTCATGACAGTTTTGCAATGAATCATTCATGACAGTTTTGCAATTAAGTTTTGCAATTCATGACAGCTTACCAATGAATCAGCCATGAACAAGAGCACAGTAAATAGAAGGACGTTAATTGAACTACTGTGTACAATTACCTGAATACATGTCCATAGATCAGTCCTCAATTTATCGTCGACTTTCTTCCAATTGCTAATGGTCACGGGTACCATCTCTCTTGCTAGAGTCCCTATAGATGATGATAAATACGTGGAATTTGTACCGATAGGTTGATTTAGATCATTGAACTCAACTTCAACTTTCTCATTCGGTGTCAAAGAAAATAATCTCATCATTGTTTTTCCTCTTTTTCTCTTAGTTTTGACCATGTTTGCCTCTTCGGGGGAAGAATTTAAATTCGTAGGTGAAGCAGACCTTTGACGATTTGTAGAAGTGTTATGTAGATGAGATGTTAAATTTTGAGGATTAGACGACTGTGTGGTAGTGACGTTTTGGAGGGGAGTTGAATCATGAGGATCAGACGAGTGTGTGGTAATGACATTTTGGAGGGGAGTTGAATCAATAGGATTGGATGAGTGTGTGATACTGACGCTTCGGAAAGGGGTTCAATTACGAGAAGGAATGATGGGTGGAGGAATTTTACTGTGCTTGCGTGGAGATTTTCTAACATTAGTATTCAGATCTTTAAGAGTACAAGCAACTTCAACTTCAACATCTTTCATTTTAGAGATTCTAATACCACCATTAGCCTCAATTAGACCACGAGCAGCTGCAAGTGCAGCAAGACTTTGCTTCTTCGATTTTTCGTGGATCACTAGCAAGGCCAAGCCTCAAATTTCGTGGATCATATGCAAAGGAAGGATACATTCTATCAATAGTAAACCACTGAGAGGAATCTACGGGATGTTGCAGTTTGCCATCTTCTCTTTTATTTTTGCTATGCCATCTTAATTTTTCGGATGTCTCTGGCGACATGAACATTTTTTTCAACCTTGGTATAAGTGGAAAGTATCTCAAAACCTTCACAGGTATTTTGGATTATTTTCCATCTTCCTTGTTTTGTTCTTTTTCCAACGAGATTTGCCACATTTAGGACAAAAATCATGATGTGCAAGCTCTTTTCTAAACATACAACAATCATCTATGCATGCATGTATATTCCTATAACCTAAACCAAATGATTTAATCAACTTCTTTGTTGCGTATGTGGAATCGGGAAGTTAGTTTTCCTTAGGTAGCATATCCTTGATGAGCTTAAGAAGTTCCGTAAATGTTGTATCGGTTATACCATTTCGATCCATATGTTTATAAAGAAGTATTGTAGCAAACAACATTGTGTGGCTTGTACAACCAGGATATAAAGGAATTTCGGCTATCTCCATCATTTTCTTAGTCCCTTCCCTATGTTTATCGTCAACACGATACTCATTCTCCTCGTCATCAATTTCTGCATCTAAGTATATTTTATATGTATCTGCCACTTCGTCGGCTTCATTTTGTGACTGATGTTCTTCTCCATGAAAAATCCATACATCATAGGTTGGATCGATTCCAAAACACACCAAATGTGTCACAACATCTCTTGGAGAATGCCAAATAAGGATCCTACATCGACGACATGGCCAAATAATTTTTTCTGGATTACCCTCCCTTTCTACATGCTTATGTACGAAATTTCGAACGGCTTGCCTGTATTCCTCTGTCATTCTAAAAAAAATAAACATGTTCTTAGTCAATCCGAAGTAGTTATAAGTACGAAACTATTAACCAAAAATTAAGAAACCTTGGAAGGTTGACCCATGTTTTGTCCATATCTTGTGTGAATCCGATTAGGCGCACATGCAAAAGAAACTAGTGACTACAATGGCAAAAGAAACTAGTAAGTTTTAAGTAGTTCATGCTGTAAACGTACTTCATCAACAAATGATGGTTTATCATTTATATATATCTGAGGATCGTACATGAAAATTGATTAACACTCCAAGTCACAATATTAATCTGTTCGGTTATTGAGTATGACCTTTTTCCTATCTTTTTCATAATCAATTGCTATAATGAATACATACATAATCTTATTATAAGATCTGGAAGAATATTATGTTTCTGCCATATATGGTTTATAAGAGTTTCTTTTTCTTAATCAATGCAAACAAAACAAACTAGAAATGAGATTCAAAAAATCTCTGAATTTAATAGGCAATAAACTTAATATCTGTAATCCATGCCAAAACATAGTGGTACTGAAATTCTTATAAAGGCTTCGTAATTTTGAATTAATTAACTGCATTGAGTTGAATGTTTGTTATAAAATAGTTTTAATTTTATAACAAACCACATGGAACTAACATGTACGACATATATACGTCAGGCTTTAGTGAAAGAACTATAAAAAGATTCACACAACTAAGTTCAATGGAAAATATATTAACGCGCTGATGCTTAAGGTAAGAATACTCAATTACCAATAAATTTTGATGATTGAAGGGTCAGTCATTTTCTATGTTAGTGAAAGAAATGATTTTTCAAGCAAACTTATCCTACATGGTTTAGTTTTCCAAAAAAACAATTTGTTTAATTTTGAAGTTGTTAATAACCTAAAAAAGATACAACGCCTCTTCTTGCTCCAGATTTCAATTTTTTATATTGCCCAAATAGCCTTGGTTCAATGCTACCACTCATTGGCTTTCTTCAGCTATTTGGAAATTAGCTACATATTTTCCTTTGTGAAAAATGTATAATTTTGTCAAATTAAATGGAAAGTAAGATGTCAGTATACGTGAAAGCAAGGAAACATAAATTGTTGGCCCAGCTTAACTGAAGAATCAGTGGCGAAGATAAACAGAGTGTTAGTACTAAATGGTTGCAAATACTTACCTGGAATAAATAAAATTTTGTACCTGCAACAACTGAAATTGCTACCTGATAAAAGTTAGAATCCGGTCCAACAATTTGCATTTCTGAAGCCAGCCATATGTTTTGTTCTTGATATTTATTCGTGTTTATCTTTTTTTATACAAAATGTTGATCTCATTCCAGCTGTTTGTGCCCATTTGCAAAGTTGATATTCAGTTAAACTATGGGAAATGAGAAAATGATGAAAAAATGAAAAAGATTCAGGAAAGATTCTGCCTGTACAAAGACATATAATTGACAAATACGCGTGTGTGAGTTTTTGTTAAATTTGCTACCAAGAGTAAAACCATACAGTCACAATTAAAATTTTGGCGAATTATTGAAAAATGTTATGTCAAAAATTCCTATTTAGATATATCCTACAAACATTGAGTTAGGTAACATCATAAATAACATTTATTCAACTAAATGATAAAATTTAAGAAGATAACAATCATCAAACCCAGCAAGCAACTATTCGTAATTTTATCAGTGATATATTCCCAATTTGGTAATGTGGCATGCTGAGTGTTGCTGTGACGATGATCATTTATTTGATCATTTGTGATCAAAGCGTGGCTTTGTGAAAAAGCGTAGCTTTGTGGACGAGACTTCGTCAGGGCCTCAACAACCCGAAAATGGTCGAAACAGGAATGTTGCGGCAAGGTTATGAGGGTCACGCCATTTAGGGTATGTCATTTCCTTCTGGAAAGGGGTGGTATCATGGTATGGAGCCCAGATACTTACTCATGTGGACACAACTTATTTATTATGTGTGATGATGGTTACGAGCGCTCGGATAAAGGTCCCAAAGGATCGGGTGATGACATATTCGTGAGTTACCTAGTTACAGGGGTAACCCGGCCTTGTTTGGCAGAGAGCGGTTTGTCTCTCGGAAGGCCCAGCCAGAGGCGATCCTATTCGGCAGTAGGAAAGGAAGTTCCTTAGCCTGACCATTTGTTGGAAATCCATTTCCCAAATACGAAAATCGTATGGTTTTAGTTGTAGAACCTGCTATTTAACATAGCAGCTATAGTAGGCATAGTATAATGGTACCTATGATGGCTAAGATTAATATTATACTTTCGAAATGTTTTCTACACTAGACATTAATAATAATATCCAATGATTGGCGTAGTAAGCATCTTTGACTATCATAAGAAGAAATCTCCTCCAATTCTGCGTTTGCATTGTGTGTGTGGCGGGAGGTCTTATGGTAGTTTCATTTTCCAAAAGCATTGCGAACTAAGTTGATTTTCTTTGTGAAAATAACTGTTTTACGATCTCACACCAGTCACTGTAACGACCCGCCTTCCTATGCCCAGGAAGACGCATCATTATTAAGAAAGAAAGGGATAGAAGAAGAAAAGAAGAGAAAGAAAGAACAACAACACATCAGAAATCTCACAGCGGAACGAGAAATATATTATATCACATAAGATATTACATAGTATCATATACATCAGAGTACACAACTTATACATCACAGAATAGACAGTTATAAACTTCTGTCTATTATACAACACAAGTACATCAGTGCAATATAGACTAATACAAACACAGCGGAAACTCTATATATCTACACGTTGAAGCCTCCTGCTCCTCAGCTCCTCCAGTATTCATCAAGACTAACCTGAATCCCTCGACTACTCAATACAATATTGAGTACCCAAGAGTTTAATAAAACAGAAAATAAACACTTGGGTCAGACATGGGTCTGGTGTGAGTAAACGGTTAAAATTGTTTAACTTTGAAAACCTTTTGAAAACAAAAGTATCACGTAAGACTTCCCACACATAAACATGGGTAAGTTTTTACCTTACGCTAACTAAAACATTTGATAGGAAATCTGATTGTATTATAATAGGGTCTAGGGTTTTCAAATAAATATGAAATAGCCGAAATTGTTACATTCATTAAATTCCAGCATACATAGGTATACAATCAAGTCCGTTGGCACTTATTGGATTTTGGATTCCATACAATGGCAGGGCTGCTGGGGTACCGCCCGTCACAGTACGTGGCCTAGATCACCGTACTGAGGAGTACGCCCGCTCCCCTGCAACACAAAGCCGGAACCATCCCTTACTGGATAATCCCGAACAAGACAACCCCGTAGTTGGCTGCAGTCCAACTACCCATTAAGCCGAAATCTAGAAAGGGACCTCTAGACAGGGATATATCTTGCTCTCAGTGGGCGCTACCCACGAAGCCTTGCTGCACCTCCCCTGTTTTAGCCATTCCCGGTTGATGAGGCTTGAGGTTACGATTACCTTTAATCAGAACATATCACTTAGAATGCTCATCGTCCGCCTGACGATGTGCTGAAAGCATTCAATCCATACAAGTTCGTTCCGGGTTCGAACGAAACCGAAGGCATTATCTCGTTACACTCATTTTGGAATCACCCTCAGAGTTAACGACAATAACCCTTGCACTCTGAATCTTCATCTTCACTTGAGATTCACGACCTATCGTTAATTTGGATCGATGTGGTATTCGGGTCTCCAGACCTGGAATACCGGTATACGGAAACCCGATCCCGGTCTCATCGAAATCCAAAACGTATCTTTTAAGGCCAAGTTGTTTAAAGGTTTAAACAATTTAACTTATCTATATTCATTCAGATAGAAAATTCACAAATCACAATTGATAATCACATTATCAATAACCAAATGATTTATAACAAAATAGGTAATCCATATCAACATCACAATAGGTAATCTATATTACCATCATAATGCAACCCAGCATTTATACCACACAACATTACTTATCTCATTTCTGAGATTACATCCATTCAGATAATCAATGTCATCCATTCTTATATAAGCAATGATTTACTTAATCATAACATAATTAATTTAAAATGAATTAAATTAACTATCTCTATCTTTAATTAATTTAAAGTGAATTAAACTAATTACCTCATCTCTTAATTAATTTAAAATAAATTAAATTAATTACTTCATTATAAATCTTACTTATATAATCATTAATTAATTACAAATAAATTAATTAATCTTTCTCTACCTATCCACCTAATTAATCACCTTGATTAATTATACTTTAATTACATTTAAGTAATTAACTTTAATTAATTTCACAAATTAATTATCCTTAATCAAATACAGTAATTAACCTTTAATTACTTTATTAATTAATTAATTAATTATAATCAATTACTTTAATCCTTAATTAATTACAATTAATCACTTATCATTTGATTAATTAATCTTAATTAATCAACTCTTAACTACATCATTAATTAATTATAAACTAATGTTCTCTAATTACATCTTTAATTATTTATTATATTTAAATTAATTAAATAATTAATCTTAATTAAACCACAATTATTAATCATCTTTGATTAATCTAATCCAGTAATTAACTTCCCTTAATTACTTCCATTAATTAATTACTTTTTAATTAATTACCTTAACCAATAATTAATTATCTTATTAATTATTCTAAATCTTTTAATTAAATAAATTATTTAATTAATAACACTAGGTAATTAACCTTAATCACTTCTTATTTAATTACTTTCATAAAATAATTATCCTCTAATTACTTTATTAATTAATCTACCTTTACTTAATTACATCCAGTAATTATTCCTTAATTACTTCATCAAGTAATTATACTAAATTAATTTATAAATGATTATCTCTAATTAATTATTAATTAATTAATTTAACTTAATCATTTAAATTTAATTAAATGATTCTTGACTTACTATATTAAAGGTTCTTAATTAAGAAACTATTATCTTAATTAAATCAATTATTTACCAATAACACTTGATAATTAAAATAATTTAATTATCTAAATTTCCATTTCAAATTTAATTATCTTTAATTAAATCAACATTCTAAATACTTAAGAAAAATTCTTATTTTAATTGATTGCTAAATCTTAACCATTAAACCTTACTTAAATTAAAATATAAGATTTAGAAATCAATAAATCATTAAACACATTTTAAATTAAACCTTTAAATCTTTTAAAACTTTTCCCAAGTTATTAAACATAATGAAATACAAATTTATTTCAAAATCTACTTATTTTATTTTGAAACTTAATATTATAAAATATATAAACTTGTTTTAAACTTTTGTTTTAAACTCAGAAAATATTACAAAACAAAATTTCTTTTATTTAAAACTTAAAAACATTTCTTTTACCAAATGCCTTAAAACTGCTTTTATCAAAACCGAGTAAAACACCTAGAAACTCGAAGAAACTCACGAGTTCAATCCCATTCTACCCTACTTCGAGTCAAACCCAGATATCCTCGAATGAAACCCGAGTAACCCCTTTCTTCCCCAAAACAAAACTTCCAGATGCACACAGTCGTCCTCGTGCACGTGCACGCCTACGCTGATCGACGATGAACCCAACACCTGCCTCCGACAAGTCGATATCAACCTCGTCTTCACGAACGACCACCCAGATATTCTCGATTCGAACGAGAATCGTTTTCGACCTTTAAACCCATCAGTCTGTAACGTACCTCATCAGAATTCGACCACCTTCGACGATCCTTGCCTCGAGAAGCTCCACCACCTTCACTGAAGCTCCGCCATGCCTTCCACTACCTACGTCACACCTTGCCACTGACTCCGATCGCGTCACGACACCACAGCCAACAAATTTCCGACATCGACAAAAACTGGGTATTAAACCCTACTCCTACCAAAAACCAACGCCTCGGCCAACAAGAAAATTTACCACCATTTTTACGATGACCTACATCCTTCCATCCTCCTCTGGCCACAATCCCGAGGTCCATGACCTCCGCGATCACCAAAATTGGCCCAAACTAACATTTCTGGTCATCTCTCCCATACTCAACAATTTCTAAACTAAAAATCATGATATAGCTATTAAAATTCATAGTTTCCTATCACGATTTCAACCATATAATTAAATCTTAAAATTTAATTCATTAAGTTTTGACCCAATTTACATTTCACTGTTGTTTGTAAAATTTCGAGTCAGATAATTTATATAAATTTCATAACTTATTTTTAATAGTAATATTATATGATTTCACACATCTTTCATTTACAAATCAAAAACTACCAGAGACTAATTGATGAGATATTGGTTTTTATAAGAAATCAAAACTGTTAACACTACACAGAAACTATATTACAACTATACAGTCATTCGAACATCCCTATTCAAACATGCATTCATTTAATTCAAGTATTTCAGATAATAACATGATATTCATTCACAAAAAATAAGTTGAAACCAGGGTTTAAAAAGGGTTTTTAAAAATAAGTTTACTCACTGTTATTTTAAACAGAGACATATGTAAACTACAGACATTCAAAAATGTATAATTCAAGCATGCATCCAATTTTAATTCCAGTATTCAGATAACATGAAGATGTTCATTCACAAGAACAAGTAGAAATCCAAGATTTAAAACTGTTTTTAAAACTTAGGTTTACTTACCTGTATCAAAGAGCAGAGAACAGAAAACAGAAGACAGGGTTGTTTCCAGGCTTTGCATGTTGATTTTTGAACTTGATTTCTTTTGCTTAGTTGAATTTGAATCTTGTTGTTTGATCTTTGATTACTTGCTTGATTTCCTTCTTCTGAACTTCAAGTTGTTTGAAGATTTTAAACTGCTATTTGAATTTTTCCTTGATCTTTCTTTTGATTAGCAATTCCAGATTTACTTCTTCCTTGAATTTAGATTTCCAGGTTTTCATTCTTCTTTTGCTTTTAGATTTCCAGTCTTTTATCTTTCTTTAAATTTTGGATTTAGTTTTAATCGAATAATGAGAAGAAGGATGTTGAACTGAAAAATGAATACTGATTTTTCTTCTTCCATATTAATTTTATTATTTTAAAGCTTTAATTAAAATATAGCCACTTGTCTTTTAAGTATTAATTTGCTTACACCTATGCTTACATTTTTACAAATGTCACTAAACCACCTTAATATGCTTAGAAGTATTAATTCTTATTTTAATTAATTTATTTAAGTCATTTATATGTATTTAAGAAATATTTATATGTATATAATGTATTTATCCTTTGATAATATAAGCTTTAAGATTTTTAATAAATATACAAATGTGAAAACTATTATTTAAGTAACTTATACTTTGATCAAATATTTATAACATATTTATATATGCTTGAAAAACTTATTTTAACTATATATATATTTTTACAAATCAATTTAATTATAAATAAAGATTATTAAATTGATATTGCCAAATTTCCGGGATATCACATTCCTCCCCCCTTAAAATAATTTCGTCCCCGAAATTTAAAAGCAAAGATAATTTAATAACCCAGCAAAATTTTAGACAACAACCATACATATCAATCATACACTATTAATCATAGCAACCATTTATTTCTAACAACCAAATCTAACTTATTCTGATACAAATTCAGAATAGGTCTTCCTAATATTATCTAGAGTTCCCAGGTATATATACTGGAATACTCGCTCTACAGGATCTTAACTAACTATCTACAATAATCTAGAACTCCTTCCCTTCTAGATCACAATCTGAACAAGATATTAGACTAAGCTCAAAATCATCCCAACTACCAAATCCTTCTGAACTGCTGATTTCATCACTCGATGAATCATACACATATTCCTCAGAGATATGTGAAATACAATGAATTCCAGTTATCCGAACTGGCAACTCAATCCTGTAGATCAAAGAACTAATCCTCTTGAGACACAGGAAAATCTCAAAATACTTCTAGAGTTTGCTCTCCAGCCTTATCAAATTTTATATCTCCTTTGATCGGAGAAAACTTAAACAATATCCAAATTTCAACTTCAACTTCCAAATTCCATCAATTCTTAACTGCATAACTCTACTGATGATCTTGAGTCACTTCATCCTTCCTGATCAGCTTAGCCCTTGCTGATGCTTCCTGAAATAATCTAGACCAACATCAAACCAATTTTCGAATCCTTCTCAACAAAATGGTTCCAAAAATATGCCGAAATCCAGAACACAACTCTACTCCATAAACATTAGAGAACTTCGAACTACTTCTCCTATCTAGAATAGCCAAATAGTTACACTTGACAATCTTACTTCTAGATCCTGAAAATTCCTTCACACTTAGAGATACACTTGAATTTCCTAAAGAAATCCTCTACTCCAAGAAAATCACAACTCCCGGTTGCTCCCACTCTAGAACAGCTGCTATCTTGCTTTTGCTGCACAACTCTGATCTGGAATAGATGAGAATACTTATTGGAGAACTCGAGCACAAACTTGATCATCCACAGTTCATAAGATCCATAAAATCTTAGTGAACCATTCCACTTGGTCAAAAACATCCCAGCAGAATCCTCTCCACAAAATTAGGTGTGATCAATCCCTCTCCGAAGAATCCTGAGATGCTTCACCAAATCCTTCTCTAGGAGACATTCTTCTACTAATGCTGAACCACCGGTAACTCCACGAACTAAGTCGATACAGAATCTCAATCTCCAATATCCCAAGAGAATACTCAAACTATCGCAAGTCACTTTTGCGATCAGCCCGACCTAATTTCCAAAGATATCGTTCTCTTTTCACTAATCAGAACAGCTTATGCCTTACTAACCAATCCATCGAAGAAATAGATCAACTCTGCTGCTTCTGGACTCCAACTCAAAAAGACTGCTTAGCCAGAAAACTTCCTGCCAACACAGAACACTCCGAGCCGCACCGCTGACACTGACGCCAAAGACTTCCTAATCCAAAACTCTTCGAGAAACTCGGACCTCAAATCAAACAAAAACACCCGCTGGACCCAGCCACAATCACCGAAGCAGATCTACTTCTTCAAACTTGTTCCAGAAGAAACATCTTCAGAAACGTCCATAGTTACTGCGTCTCACCACACAGCTATTACTTCCTGAAGTTACCAAGATACTATCACTCGCTTCTGCTCATCCAATAGATCTAACTCTATTCATCCAACTTCAAAGATAAACTCCGAACCTTAACAGGTTTCCTTCAGAGATCGGTGAAATCTTTATACCATAGCAAAGTTCACTCGAGACAGTATTAGATCTACAGTCTCGACAAATACACTTCCAAACTCAATACTCAGACTCTAACTATTGGTAATTGTGTTACACACACTACCATCCTATCTACCCTTATAACTCATATTGGAAAACCTGAACAGGTAACCCAACAAATAGGTAGAATAGTTATATATATATATATATATATATATATAAATTACAAATACGCGCTCTCAAGATAGACACCACTCCGGAGCTTAGGTATTCACTCAACCTACCGCTCTGATACCAAATGTAACGACCCGCCTTCCTATGCCCAGAAAGACGCATCATTATGAAGAAAGAAAAGGATAGAAGAAGAAAAGAAAAGAAGAAAGAACAACAACACATCAGAAATCTCACACCGGAACGAGAAATATATTATATCACATAAGATATTACATAGTATCATATACATCAGAGTACACAACTTATACATCACAGAATAGACAGTTATAAACTTCTGTCTATTATACAACACAACTACAACAATACAATACAGACTAATACAAACACAGCGGAAACTCTATATATCTACACGTTGAAGCCTCCTGCTCCTCAGCTCCTCCAGTATTCGTCAAGACTAACCTGAATCCCTCGACTACTCAATACAATATTGAGTACCCAAGAGTTTAATAAAACAGAAAATAAACACTTGGGTCAGACATGGGTCTGGTGTGAGTAAACGGTTAAAATTGTTTAACTTTGAAAACCTTTTGAAAACAAAAGTATCACGTAAGACTTCCCACACATAAACATGGGTAAGTTTTTACCTTACGCTAACTAAAACATTTGATAGGAAATCTGATTGTATTATAATAGGGTCTAGGGTTTTCAAATAAATATGAAATAGCCGAAATTGTTACATTCATTAAATTCCAGCATACATAGGTATACAATCAAGTTCGTTGGCACTTATTGGATTTTGGATTCCATACAATGGCAGGGCTGCTGGGGTACCGTCCGTCACAGTACGTGGCCTAGATCACCGTACCGAGGAGTACGCCCGCTCCCCTGCAACACAAAGCCGGAACCATCCCTTACTGGATAATCCCGAACAAGACAACCCCGTAGTTGGCTGCAGTCCAACTACCCATTAACCCGAAAAATAGAAAGGGACCTCTAGACAGGGATATATCTTGCTCTCAGTGGGCGCTACCCACGAAGCCTTGCTGCACCTCCCCTGTTTTAGCCATTCCCGGTTGATGAGGCTTGAGGTTACGATTACCTTTAATCAGAACATATCACTTAGAATGCTCATCGTCCGCCTGACGATGTGCTGAAAGCATTCAATCCATACAAGTTCGTTCCGGGTTCGAACGAAACCGAAGGCATTATCTCGTTACACTCATTTTGGAATCACCCTCAGAGTTAACGACAATAACCCTTGCACTCTGAATCTTCATCTTCACTTGAGATTCACGACCTATCGTTAATTTGGATCGATGTGGTATTTGGGTCTCCAGACCTGGAATACCGGTATACGGAAACCCGATCCCGGTCTCATCGAAATCCAAAACGTATCTTTTAAGGCCAAGTTATTTAAAGGTTTAAACAATTTAACTTATCTATATTCATTCAGATAGAAAATTCACAAATCACAATTGATAATCATTCTTTTAAAGAATTTGGCTTTAAATTAATTAAATAAATAAAATTTGATAAGTTAAATTAATTAATTAAATTAATTTAAGATAATCACTTGGTTATGTGATAAGTATAATTACTTAAATGTAATTAGTGAAAGTATGAATTACTTAGGAAAGTAATTAAAGGTAATTACTGAATGTAATTAACTAAAGATGATTTTAATAATGAAAGTAATTTGAGTTTAATTACTTTGAATAATTAATCAAGGGATTAATTAAAAGATAATTAATTAATGAGTAATTAATTTATGGAAGAGTAATTAAGGGTAGTTAATTACTAAATATGATTAATCAAAGGTGATTAATAAATGTGGTTTAATTAAGAATTAATTATTAAATATAATTAATTTAAATGATGTAGTTAAGGATTGGTTAATTAAGATTAATTAATAAATAATTAGTGATTAAAGAAATTAATTAATTGTAACTAATTAAGGATTAATGTAATTAAATTAATTAATGAAGTAATTTAAGATTAATTACTGAAATGGTTTAAGTTAATTAATTTGTGAAATTAATTAAGAGTTAATTACTTAAAGTAATTAAAGTATAATTAATCAGGAATGATTAATTAAGATGATACTTAGAGTAATGATTAATTAATTGGTTTAATTAATAATTAAGTAAGCAGGATTTATAAAATGAAGTAATTAATTTAATTAACTTTAAATTAATTAGAGATGATATAAATCATTACTTAAGGGTGAATGAATGATATTGAATACTTTGCATTGTTGATATCTGTGATAGTGTTTGTATTGTATTGAGTTGTAATATCTAGACAGATGTTTATAACTGTCTAGTATGTGTTGTATAGTTGTGTAAACTCTGATAAGTGTTGTATACTATGTAATAGTTTATGTTATTATTATAATTTATTCGTTCCGCTGTGTGAGATTCTGATGTTGTTTCTTTCTCTCTTCTCTTCTTTTCTATTTTCTACCCCTTTCTTTCTTATTAATGATAAGTCATTCTGTAGAATGAGTGGCGGGTCATTACAGTCCAAATGTAACGACCCGCCTTCCTATGCCCAGGAAGACGCATCATTATTAAGAAAGAAAGGGATAGAAGAAGAAAAGAAGAGAAGAAAGAACAACAACACATCACAATCTCACAGCGGAACGAATGAAATATAATATATCACATATGATATTACATAGTATCATATACATCAGAGTACACAACTTATACATCACAAAATAGACAGTTATAAATTTCTGTCTATTATACAACACAACTACATCAATACAATACATCATCACAGCGGAAACTCTATATATCTACACGCTGAAGCCTCCTGCTCCATAGCTCCTCCAGAATTCGTCAAGACTAACCTGAATCCCTCGACTACTCAATACAATATTGAGTACCCAAGAGTTTAATAAAACAGAAAATAAACACTTGGGTCAGACATGGGTCTGGTGTGAGTAAACGGTTTAAATTGCTTAACTTTGAAAACCTTGAAAACAAAAGTATCACGTAAGACTCCCCACAAATAAACATGGGTAAGTTTTTACCTTACGCTAACTAAAACATTTGATAGGAAATCTGATTGTATTATAATAGGGTCTAGGGTTTTCAAATAAATATGAAATAGCCGAAATTGTTACATTCATTAAATTCCAGCATACATAGGTATACAATCAAGTCCGTTATCACTTATTGGAATTTGGATTTCCATACAATGGCAGGGCTACTGGGGTACCGCCCGTCACAGTACGTGGCCTAGATCACCGTACCGAGGAGTACGCCCGCTCCCCTGCAACACAAAGCCGGAACCATCCCTTACTGGATAATCCCGAACAAGACAACCCCGTAGTTGGCTGCAGTTCCAACTACCCACTAAGCCGAAATATAGAAAGGGACCTCTAGACAGGGATATATCTTGCTCTCAGTGGGCGCTACCCACGAAGCCTTGCTGCACATCCCCTGTTTTAGCCATTCCCGGTTGATGAGGCTTGAGGTTACGATTACCTTTTATCAGAACATATCACTTAGAATGCTCATCGTCCGCCTGACGATGTGCTGAAAGCATTCAATCCATACAAGTTCGTTCCGGGTTCGAACGAAACCGAAGGCATTATCTCGTTACACTCGTTTTGGAATCACCCTCAGAGTTAACAACAATAACCCTTGCACTCTGAATCTTCATCTTCACTTGAGATTCACGACCTATCGTTAATTTGGATCGATGTGGTATTCGGGTCTCCAGACCTGGAATACCGGTATACGGAAACCCGATCCCGGTCTCATCGAAATCCAAAACGTATCTTTTAAGGCCAAGTTATTTAAAGGTTTAAACAATTTAACTTATCTATATTCATACAGATAGATAATTCACAAATCACAATTGATAATCACATTATCAATTAAATAGATGATTCATAACCAAATAGGTAATCCATATCAACATCACAATAGTTAATCTCATAATGCAATCAAACATTCATACCACACAACATCACTTATCTCATTTCTGAGATTACATCCATTCAAGACAGTCAATGTCATTCATTCTTATATAAGCAATGATTTACTTAATCACAACATAATTAATTTAAAATGAATTAAATTAACTATCTCTATCTTTAAATTAATTTAAAGTGAATTAAATTAATTACTTCTTCTCTTAATTAATTTAAAATTAATTACTTCATTATAAATCTTACTTATATAATCATTAATTAATTACAAATAAATTAATTAATCTTTCTCTAATTATCCACTTAATTAATCACCTTGATTAATTATATTTTAATTACATTTAAGTAATTATCCTTAATTAATCTCACAAATTAATTATTCTTAACCAATACAGTAATTAACCTTTAATTACTTTATTAATTAATTAATTATAATCAATTACTTTAATCCTTTATTAATTACAATTAATCACTTATCATTTTGATTAATTAATCTTAATTAATCAACTATTAATCGTATCATTAATTAATTATAAACTAATGATCCCTAATTACATCTTTAATTATTTATTATATTTAAATTAATTAAATAATTAATCTTAATTAAACCACAATTATTAATCATCTTTGATTAATCTAATCCTTTAATTAATTTAATTTAATAAATTATTAAATTAATAACAAGTGATTAACTCTTAATCATTTCCATTAAATAAAATAATTATCGTCTAATTACTTTATTAAATAATTCCCCTTTTACTTAATTACATTCAGTAATTATTCCTTAATTACTTCATCAAGTAATTATACTTAATTAATTATAAGTAATTATCTTTAATAATTACTAATTAATTACTTAGTTAATTATTTAACTATTTAAATAAATGAACTAATTTCTTTATCCTTATATTTAAAAGATCTTAATTAAGAAAATCATTATCTTAATTAAATTATTATCTATTCTTAATTCATTTTAATAAATGAATTATCCTTATTAATTTTACATATTAATTTCCTTTAATAAATCAAAATCTCTTTACTATAATTGATTTACTAAAATCCTTATTATTTAAACTTTATTTAAAATAAATACTTTAGAATCAATTATAATTTACACATCTAATTTAACTTCTAAAATCTTTTGAACTTTAAAAGTTTATTTAATAAATTTTAATACAAAGATCATTTTGGAAATCTATGTTTCTATCTTTTAAAAACTTATTTATTAAATATATAAAACTTACTAAAATACTTATTCTTTGAAACAATTTATTTCTATAATCCTAAAACTTGTTTAACTTTGTTTTAAAAACTTAGAAACATTTCAAAAACAAATTTCTTTTGTTTAAAATTTTTTAAAACTTCCTCTACAATTCTTTAAAACCCGCTCCTACCAAAACCCGAGAAAATCCTTAGAATTCTCGAAGTAATTCTCGAGTCACTCAACTAAGCTTCATGCTTCGAGTCTTTCACGATGGCAACGCGACTTCAAACCCGAGTCACTCTCGTCTTCCTCCATTCTTCAATTTCCAGTGCACACGAACAAGCTCGTGCACGTGCACGCCACGTCTGAACGTCGATGATCTCCGTTCTGGCCTCCGGCAAGTCAGACTCCATCACGCTATCACGATCGACCATCAAAAACTATTCGATTCGTACCAGACTCGAATTCAAGCTCTCAACCCATCAGTTCTAAACACACATCACCAGAAATCGTTTGTCTCCGATCATTCCAGTCTCGAGGAACCTCGCCATCTTCCCCATAGCTTCGCCTCGCCTACCCGCATCTCCAAAACAATACGCGATCGTCTCCGATCACCTCTCGACATCACGAAACCCATTAGAACAACAACGTAAAAACAGCGTCTAAAACCCTACTCCAATGATCTCCGGCCATCACGATTAACCATAAATCACTCCACTATTTTTCCGAGGAACTCCATCATCCCCTCTACCTTCAAACTCAACCCCGACTTCCAGTTCGTCACGAATCGCCTCAGATTGGTCAATATGTCCAAAACAGTTTAACCCAAAATTCTCTTTAATTACCAAACTAGAAATCATGATTCATAACTTAAAATTCATGATTTAGCATTATGAATTCAATTATGCAATTCAAACTTAAAATTAAATTGATAAAATTTAGACCCAATTTACATTTTACTGCTATTTATAAATTTCCAGACAATATAAGTTATAAAAATTTCCAGAACTTATTTTTATTAGTAATATTACATGATTCCACACATCTTTTATTTACGATTCATAAGTTATCAGAGATTAAATGATGAGATGTAGATATTTAAAAAGAAAATCAAACTCTGTAAACATACAGAGCCTATATTCAAACATAACTAGTTATTCACAGGCAACAATACTTGTATACATGCATGCATCCATTCAATTCAAATATTAAAGCTAACATATGAATTTTATTCATATAACAAAGTGAAAACAAGATTTAAAACTGTTTTTAAAACTTAAGTTTACTCACCTGTTATTTAAACAGAGAACATATGACAGGTTTTTGTTTCCAGGTTTATTCCAGACTTTATTTCTCTGATTGCATTTTGAACTTGCTTTTCCATTTGCTTGTTGAATTATAATCTTGCTGTTTGATTTCCATTTAGCTGCTGATCTCATGTTATTTGTTGATAGATTTGCCTTGACTGATTTGTATTTGAGAATTCCAGATTTCATTTTTCTTCTTTGAATTTTGATTTCGAAGTTCTTTTGATTTTCAGGTTTCCATTCTTCCTTTGAATTTAGATTTCAGGTTGCATTTGAAGATCTGAAACTTCTTATTGAATTTGCCTTTGATCTCCTTTTGCTTAGCATTTGAATTTCCAGTTTTATCTTTCTTTAATTTCCAGGTTTTTATCTTCTTTAGATTTGATTCGAATTGTATTTTTTTTAGTAGAGAAAGAAGAAAGATGAATTCAGCTGATAGTAAAATAAATTTCCTTCTTCATATTAATTTTATTTATTTTAAAACTTTAATTAAAATATAGTGTCTTTTAAGTATTAATTTGCTTACACCTATGCTTACATTTTTACAAATGTCACTAAACCACCTTAATAAGCTTACAAGTGTTAATCTTGTTTTTAATTAATTTACAAGTATTAATTCCTTTTTATTTTGATTTATTTAAATCCTACATGTATATTTAAAAATATCTATATGTATAATGTGATATCCCGGAATTTTGGCAATATCAATTTAATAATCTTTATAAATAATTAAATTGATTTGTTGATTTATTTTATAAATTGACAAGTTTATTCATTTTAAAAGGTTAATAACATTTTAATTGGCAAGTTTATTTCTTTTGAAAAATTAATATCATTTTAATTTGGAAATATCGTTTCTAACAATTTTAAATTGGGAAGATTTATCTTTCTAAAACCTATATAAATGTTTTATATTTATAATGTATATATATATTGATATATATAGGGAGTCTTTAATTTAATAAAACTATGTTTTCAAATTATAAATATATGTATATAACTTAAATAAGTTTTAAATAGGAAAATAACATTTGTAAATATTAATAAAACATTAGAGAATAAATTTTGTAGATATGAACTAAACATAAAAACACTTGTAAACATTATATTGTGTGTTAAAGACAAATGTAAATTAAATAGCATATGTGTAAGCAAATTAGAGCATTAAAGTGACAAGTGTTATTCCCTTGATAATTAAATTTAAAATTTAATTGAAAATTAGAACGTGAGTTTTAATCTTCAGCTAAATATTTTCTTCATTTTCAACCCAAACACAAAATGAATACAAATGCAAAACAAAGAATAAAAGAAGTGAAATATGGAACCTGGAATTCAATCTGAAACAAGAAGAAATAAGCTGGATATTCAAATACAATCAAGAGGAATTAATCAACATGCTACTGGATTCAAACAACAACAATAGGATGTAAAATATCAACATGCAATTCAGATTCATCAAGCAAACAATTCAGTAATTAACATGCAGTGAAATTCAAAAGCTTATAAACTAGCCTGGAAACAGTTTCTACCCTCTACATATATAGGTGAGTAAACATTCTTTTAAAAACAGCTTTTAAAATCTGTGAATTGGCTTAAATGTCTGTGATAAACCTCTGTAAAATATGGGTGCATGTGTTCATATGTGTAGATGCATGTATATATATATAAAGTGCCTCTGTTCTCTGTTTTATAACCTGTGAGTAAATAAATTTAAAAACAGTTCGAAATCTTAGATTTTTCTTTTTTATGTGAAAGAACATCTTCATACTCGAGTTAAATTGAATAAATGTTGGATCAAAATATGTATGGATGCCTGCATTTTTCATCTGGTCTCTGTGTATATTAACAGACCTCAATTTTTATAATTAAATCCATAACTAAATGTTGGATTCGAATTAGTTCCTGATTTGTATATGGAAGTTGTTTATAATCGAGTTATCTATCAGTTAAAAATGATTTTAGGATTTTAAAATGTACGTTTAGCACAAAATTTAAATTTTACAGTAAAATCCTAATTTGGGTCAAAAATTTTATAATTTTAATTTTCGATTTCGATTTCATCATTGAATTGCATATAGATAAACATGATTTTTGAAACTGGAATCATGATTTTTAGATTAGTAATCGATGAGAAATTTTGAAATTTATGTTTTCGTCATTTCGACCAATCGGAGGTGAACGGCGACGATCTGGGTGCCGTGGGTGAACTCGAAGGTGGAGGGGAAGGTGGAGATATCGGGAAAAATCACTCGAGAATTTATAGTTAGGTGTGTTGATCGGAATTGATCAAGTTAGGGCTTCGTTTTTGTTTTTGGTCGACGAAGGTCATATGGGTTTCGCGGCACCGATGGACAAACGGAGTTGATCGCATATGGTTCTGGAGGCTCGGGGCAGTGAGGCGGAGCTGGGGTTAAGAGGGCGAGGAGTTTCGAAGCTTTGGTTGCCGTGGAGGATGGTTTTTCTGGTGATGGTGGTTTTGAACTGATGGGTTAAATAGCTCGTTTCGTTTCTTATTCGTATCGAGACAATCAGAGTGGTCGATCGTGGTACCGAGGTTGAAGGCGACTTGGTGGAGGCCATCGTGGAGTTCATCGACGATCATCGTGGGTGTGCACGTTAACGTGCACGTTTGCGTATACCTGGAAGATATGGGTTTGGGAAAAGAAGCTTTGCTCGGGTTTCATTCGAGAGAAATGGAGTTTTACTCGAGGGAAGGGGTTACTGGGGTTGGTCTCGCGTTCGCTTCGAGTTTTTGATCGTTTTACCCGGGTTTTTGGTGAGAGCAGATTTAAGGAAATTTAAAAGGAAATGTTTTTAAGTTTTAAACAAAAGAAATTTTGTTTTGTAATATTTTCTGAGTTTAAACAAAAGTTTAAACAAGTTTATATATTTTATAATACTGAGTTTTAAAATAAAATAAGTAGATTTTGAAATAAATTTGTATTTAATTATATTTAATAACTTGGGAAAAGTTTTAAAGATTTAAAGGTTTAATTTAAAATGTGTTTAATGATTTGTTGATTTCTAAATCTTATATTTTAATTTAATTAAGGTTTAATGGTTAAGATTTAGTAATCAATTAAAATAGAATTTTCTTAAGTATTTAGAATGTTGATTTAATTTAAGATAATTAAATTTGAAAAGAAAATTTAGATAATTAAATTATTTTAATTATCAAGTGTTATTGGTAAATAATTGATTTAATTAAGATAATAGTTTCTTAATTAAGAACCTTTAATATACTAAGTTAAGAATCATTTAATTAAATTTAAATGATTAAGTTAAATTAATTAATTAATAATTAATTAGAGATAATCATTTATAAATTAATTTAGTATAATTACTTGATGAAGTAATTAAGAAATAATTACTGGATGTAATTAAGTAAAGGTAGATTATTTAATAAAGTAATTAGAGGATAATTATTTTATGAAAATAATTTAAATAAGAAGTGATTAAGTTTAATTACCTAGTGTTATTAATTAAATAATTTAGTTAATAAAGTTAATTAAAGGATTAAAGTTAATTAATAAGGTAATTAATTTTTTGTTAAGGTAATTAAATTAAAAGGTAATTAATTAATAAAAGTAATTAAGGGAAGTTAATTACTGGATTAGATTAATCAAAGATGATTAATAATTATGGATTAATTAAGAATAATTACTTAATGTAATTAATAAATAATTAAAGGTGTAATTAGGGATCATTAGTTTATAATTAATGATGTAATTAAGAGTTGATTAATTAAGATTAATTAATCAAATGATAAGTGATTAATTGTAATTAGTTAAGGATTAAAGTAATTGATTATAATTAATTAATTAATGAAGTAATTAAAGGTTAATTACTGTATTGGTTAAGGATAATTAATTTGTGAAATTAATTAAGATAATTACTTAAATGTAATTAAAGTATAATTAATCAAAGGTGATTAATTAAAATAGATAATTATAGAAAGATTAATTAATTTATTTGTAATTAATTAATGATTATATAAGTAAGGTTTATAATGAAGTAATTAATTTAATTTACTTTAAATTAATTAAGAGATGAAGTAATTAATTTAATTCACTTTAAATTAATTAAAGATAGAGATAGTTAATTTAAATAAATTTTAAATTAATTATCTTATGATTAAGTAAATCATTGCTTATATAAAAATGGATGACATTGATTGTCTTGAATGGATGTAATCTCATAAATGAGATAAGTAATGTTGTGTGGTATGAATGCTTGGTTGCATTGTGATGGTAATATAGATTAACTATTGTGATGTTGATATGGATTACCTATTTGGTTATGAATCATCTGTTTAAATGATAATGTGATTATCAATTGTAACTTGTGAATTATCTATCTGTATAGATAAGTTAAATTGTTTAAACCTTTAAAACAACTTGGCCTTAAAAGATACGTTTTGGATTTCGATGAGACCGGGATCGGGTTTCCGTATACCGGGATTCCAGGTCTGGAGACCCGAATACCACATCGATCCAAATTAACGATAGGTCGTGAATCTCAAGTGAAGATGAAGATTCAGAGTGCAAGGGTTATTGTCGTTAACTCTGAGGGTGATTCCAAAACGAGTGTAACGAGATAATGCCTTCGGTTTCGTTCGAACCCGGAACGAACTTGTATGGATTGAATGCTTTCAGCACATCGTCAGGCGGACGATGAGCATTCTAAGTGATATGTTCTGATTAAAGGTAATCGTAACCTCAAGCCTCATCAACCGGGAATGGCTAAAACAGGGGAGGTGCAGCAAGGTTTCGTGGGTAGCACCCACTGAGAGCAAGATAGATCCCTGTCTAGAGGTCCCTTTTCTTTTTATTCGGCTTAGTGTGTGGTTGGTCGCGCCAACTACGGGGTTATCTTGTTCGGAATTATCCAGTAAGGGATGGTTCCGGCTTTGTGTTGCAGGGGAGCGGGCGTACTCCTCGGTACGGTGATCTAGGCCACGTACTGTGACGGGCGGTACCCCAGTAGCCCTGCCATTGTATGGAAACCCATTCTTCCTACGTGCCCTTACGGTTTTGATTGTATAACCCACTTTGTGGCTAGTATGCTGGAATTTAATAGTGTAACAATTTCAGTTATATGAGTATTTATTTGAAAACCCTAGACCCTATTATAATACAATCGGATTTCCTATCAAATGTTTTAGTTAGCGTAAGGTAAAAACTTACCCATGTTTATTTGTGGGGAGTCTTACGTGATACTTTTGTTTTCAAAGGTTTTCAAAGTTAAGCAATCTAACCGTTTACTCACACCAGACCCATGTCTGACCTAAGTGTTTATTTTCTGTTTTATTAAACTCTTGGGTACTCAATATTGTATTGAGTAGTCAAGGGATTCAGGATAATCTTGACGAATTCTGGAGGAGCTGTGAAGCAGGAGGCTTCAGCGAGTAGATATATAGAGTTTCCGCTGTGATTGTATTAGTCTGTATTGTACTGATGTACTTGTGTTGTATAATAGACAGAAGTTTATAACTGTCTATTCTGTGATGTATAAATTGTGTACTCTGATGTATATGATACTATGTAATATCTTATGTGATAATATATTTCTCGTTCCGTTGTGAGATTTCTGATGTGTTGTTGTTCTCTCTTCTTTTCTTTTCTTTTTCTATCCCTTTCTTTCTTCATAACGATGCGTCTTTCTGGTCAAAGAAAGTCGGGTCGTTACAGTTGGTATCAGAGCTCTTGGTTGAGTGAATACCTAGGCTCTGAAGTGGTGTCTATCTTGAGAGCGCGTAATTGTTAGTTATATAAAAATGATTTTATATTGTGTTAATTGATCGGTTGAGTGGTATATGGATTCTGGTCAATACGAGTAGCTAACGTTATTGATAGGGATCTCTAAACACTTGAACCAGGCCAACGGACACAATATTGTTTTAAAGAGGTAAATGAAATAATTTTACCCAGAAATAATTTCTATATAAAAAGTATCATTTTAAATATATATATATTTCTACCTATTTGTTGGGTTACCTGTTCGGGTTTTCCAATATAAGTTATAAAGGTAGATAAGGTGGTAGTGTGAGTAACACGACTACCAATAGTTAGAATTTGAGTGTTGAGGTTGGAAGTATATCTGACGAGACTGTAGACCTAATACTGTCTCGAGTGAACTTTGTTGTGGTGTAAAGATTTCACCAATCTCTGAAGGAAACCAGTTATGGTTTAGAGTTTATCTTTGAAGTTGGATGAATAGAGTAGATCTATTGGATGAGCTGAAGAGAGTGATGGTATTTTGGTAACCTCAGGAAGTAGTAGCTGTGTGATGAGCCACGGTGGCTATGGACGTTTCTGAAGATGTTTCTTCTGGAACAAGTTTGAAGAAGTGAGTCTGTTTCGGTGTTGTGGCTGAGTCCAGTGGGGTGTTTCTATTTGCTTTGAGGTCCGAGTTTCTCGAGGAGTTTCGGATAAGAAGTCTTTGGTTGTGGCAGCAATGCGATTCGGAGTGTTCTATGTTGGCAGAAAGTTTCTGGCTGAGCAGTTTTTCTGAAGGTGAAGTTCAGAAGCAGTAGAGTGAATCCATTTCTTCGATGGATTGGTTAGTTAAATATAAGCTGTTCTGATTAGTGAAGAGAGAACAGTTATCTTTGGAAATTAGGCCGAGCTGATCGCAAAAGTGACTTGCGATTGTTTAAGTATTCTCTTGGGATTATTGGAGATTGAGATTCCGTATCAACTTGATTCGTGGAGTTACCAGAAGTTCAGCTTAGTAGAAGGATGTCTCCTAGAGAATAATTTGGTGAAACAGCTCAGGATTCTTTGGAGAGGGATTGACCACAACTAATTTTCTGGTGAGGATTCTGTTAAGGTGTTTTTGACCAAGTAGAATGGTTCACTAAGATTTTATAGATATGGTGAACTGTGGATGATCAAGTTTGTGCTCGAGTTTCTCCGATGGCATTCTCATCTGTTCAAGATCAGAATTGTGCAGCGAAAGCAAGATAGCAGCTATTCTAGAGTGGAAGCAACCGAGAGTTGTAATTTTCTTCGAGTAGAGGATTTCTATAGGAAATTCAAGTGTATCTCTAAGTGTGAAGAAATTTTCGGGATTTGGAGGTAAAGTTGTCAAGTGCAACTGTTTGGCTATTCCAGAAAGGAGAAGTAGTTCGAAATGCTCTAATGTTGTGGAGTAGAGTTGTGTTCTGGATTTCGGTGATTTTTGGGAAACCATTTTGTTGAGAAGGATCCGGAAATTGGTTTGATGTTGGTCTAGATTATTTCAAGAAGCATCAGCAAGGGTTAAGCTGATCAGGAAGGATGAAGTGACTTAGGATCGTCAGGAGAGTTATGCAGTTAAGAATTGATGGAATTTGGAATTTGAAGTTGAATTTGGATATTACTTAAGTTTCTCCGATCAAAGGAGATATAAGGTGTGGAAAAAAAAACTAAAGAGCTAGTTTCGGAAGTATTTTGAGTTTTTCTGTGTTCTCTGGAGATTAGATTTTGATCCCCAGGATTGAGTTGCCAGTTCGGATAACTGGAATTCATTTTATTTCACATATCTCTGAGGAATATGTGTATGAATCATCGAGTGATGGAATCAGCAGTTCAGAAGGATTTGGTAGTTGGGATGATTTTTAGTTTAGTCTGATATTTTGTTCAAATTTGTGATCTAGATGGGAAGAAGTTCTAGATTTTTTGTAGATAGTTAGTTAAGATCCTGTAGAACGAGTATCCCGATATATATATATACTTGGGGAAACTCGAGGAAATTCTATCCAAAATTTTGTCTGGATAGTTAAATTTGTTTGATTAAATTGTTTGCTATGATTGTTAGAATATGATTGATATGTATGGTTGCTGTTTGAAATTAAAATTAAAATTTTGCAGGGTTATTAAATTATCTTTGCTTTTAAATTTCGGGGACGAAATTATTTTAAGGGGGGAGGAATGTGATATCCCGGAATTTTGGCAATATCAATTTAATAATCTTTATAAATAATTAAATTGATTTGTTGATTTATTTTATAAATTGACAAGTTTATTCATTTTAAAAGGTTAATAACATTTTAATTAGCAAGTTTATTTCTTTTGAAAAACTAATATCATTTTAATTTGGAAATATCGTTTCTAACAATTTTAAATTGGGAAGATTTATCTTTCTAAAACCTATATAAATGTTTTATATTTATAATGTATATATATATATTGATATATATAGGGAGTCTTTAATTTAATAAAACTATGTTTTCAAATTATAAATATATGTATATAACTTAAATAAGTTTTAAATAGGAAAATAACATTTGTAAATATTAATAAAACATTAGAGAATAAATTTTGTAGATATGAACTAAACATAAAAACACTTGTAAACATTATATTGTGTGTTAAAGACAAATGTAAATTAAATAGCATATGTGTAAGCAAATTAGAGCATTAAAGTGACAAGTGTTATTCCCTTGATAATTAAATTTAAAATTTAATTGAAAAATTAGAACGTGAGTTTTAATCTTCAGCTAAATATTTTCTTCATTTTCAACCCAAACACAAAATGAATACAAATGCAAAACAAAGAATAAAAGAAGTGAAATATGGAGCCTGGAATTCAATCTGAAACAAGAAGAAATAAGCTGGATATTCAAATACAATCAAGAGGAATTAATCAACATGCTACTGGATTCAAACAACAACAATAGGATGTAAAATATCAACATGCAATTCAGATTCATCAAGCAAACAATTCAGTAATTAACATGCAGTGAAATTCAAAAGCTTATAAACTAGCCTGGAAACAGTTTCTACCCTCTACATATATAGGTGAGTAAACATTCTTTTAAAAACAGCTTTTAAAATCTGTGAATTGGCTTAAATGTCTGTGATAAACCTCTGTAAAATATGGGTGCATGTGTTCATATGTGTAGATGCATGTATATATATATAAAGTGCCTCTGTTCTCTGTTTTATAACCTGTGAGTAAATAAATTTAAAAACAGTTCGAAATCTTAGATTTTTCTTTTTTATGTGAAAGAACATCTTCATACTCGAGTTAAATTGAATAAATGTTGGATCAAAATATGTATGGATGCCTGCATTTTTCATCTGGTCTCTGTGTATATTAACAGACCTCAATTTTTATAATTAAATCCATAACTAAATGTTGGATTCGAATTAGTTCCTGATTTGTATATGGAAGTTGTTTATAATCGAGTTATCTATCAGTTAAAAATGATTTTAGGATTTTAAAATGTACGTTTAGCACAAAATTTAAATTTTACAGTAAAATCCTAATTTGGGTCAAAAATTTTATAATTTTAATTTTCGATTTCGATTTCATCATTGAATTGCATATAGATAAACATGATTTTTGAAACTGGAATCATGATTTTTAGATTAGTAATCGATGAGAAATTTTGAAATTTATGTTTTCGTCATTTCGACCAATCGGAGGTGAACGGCGACGATCTGGGTGCCGTGGGTGAACTCGAAGGTGGAGGGGAAGGTGGAGATCTCGGGAAAAATCACTCGAGAATTTATAGTTAGGTGTGTTGATCGGAATTGATCAAGTTAGGGCTTCGTTTTTGTTTTTGGTCGACGAAGGTCATATGGGTTTCGCGGCACCGATGGACAAACGGAGTTGATCGCATATGGTTCTGGAGGCTCGGGGCAGTGAGGCGGAGCTGGGGTTAAGAGGGCGAGGAGTTTCGAAGCTTTGGTTGCCGTGGAGGATGGTTTTTCTGGTGATGGTGGTTTTGAACTGATGGGTTAAATAGCTCGTTTCGTTTCTTATTCGTATCGAGACAATCGGAGTGGTCGATCGTGGTACCGAGGTTGAAGGCGACTTGGTGGAGGCCATCATGGAGTTCATCGACGATCATCGTGGGTGTGCACGTTAACGTGCACGTTTGCGTATACCTGGAAGATATGGGTTTGGGAAAAGAAGCTTTTCTCGGGTTTCATTCGAGAGAAATGGAGTTTTACTCGAGGGAAGGGGTTACTGGGGTTGGTCTCGCGTTCGCTTCGAGTTTTTGATCGTTTTACCCGGGTTTTTGGTGAGAGCAGATTTAAGGAAATTTAAAAGGAAATGTTTTTAAGTTTTAAACAAAAGAAATTTTGTTTTGTAATATTTTCTGAGTTTAAACAAAAGTTTAAACAAGTTTATATATTTTATAATACTGAGTTTTAAAATAAAATAAGTAGATTTTGAAATAAATTTGTATTTAATTATATTTAATAACTTGGGAAAAGTTTTAAAGATTTAAAGGTTTAATTTAAAATGTGTTTAATGATTTGTTGATTTCTAAATCTTATATTTTAATTTAATTAAGGTTTAATGGTTAAGATTTAGTAATCAATTAAAATAAGAATTTTCTTAAGTATTTAGAATGTTGATTTAATTTAAGATAATTAAATTTGAAAAGAAAATTTAGATAATTAAATTATTTTAATTATCAAGTGTTATTGGTAAATAATTGATTTAATTAAGATAATAGTTTCTTAATTAAGAACCTTTAATATACTAAGTTAAGAATCATTTAATTAAATTTAAATGATTAAGTTAAATTAATTAATTAATAATTAATTAGAGATAATCATTTATAAATTAATTTAGTATAATTACTTGATGAAGTAATTAAGAAATAATTACTGGATGTAATTAAGTAAAGGTAGATTATTTAATAAAGTAATTAGAGGATAATTATTTTATGAAAATAATTTAAATAAGAAGTGATTAAGTTTAATTACCTAGTGTTATTAATTAAATAATTTAGTTAATAAAGTTAATTAAAGGATTAAAGTTAATTAATAAGGTAATTAATTTTTTGTTAAGGTAATTAAATTAAAAGGTAATTAATTAATAAAAGTAATTAAGGGAAGTTAATTACTGGATTAGATTAATCAAAGATGATTAATAATTATGGATTAATTAAGAATAATTACTTAATGTAATTAATAAATAATTAAAGGTGTAATTAGGGATCATTAGTTTATAATTAATGATGTAATTAAGAGTTGATTAATTAAGATTAATTAATCAAATGATAAGTGATTAATTGTAATTAGTTAAGGATTAAAGTAATTGATTATAATTAATTAATTAATGAAGTAATTAAAGGTTAATTACTGTATTGGTTAAGGATAATTAATTTGTGAAATTAATTAAGATAATTACTTAAATGTAATTAAAGTATAATTAATCAAAGGTGATTAATTAAAATAGATAATTATAGAAAGATTAATTAATTTATTTGTAATTAATTAATGATTATATAAGTAAGGTTTATAATGAAGTAATTAATTTAATTTACTTTAAATTAATTAAGAGATGAAGTAATTAATTTAATTCACTTTAAATTAATTAAAGATAGAGATAGTTAATTTAAATAAATTTTAAATTAATTATCTTATGATTAAGTAAATCATTGCTTATATAAAAATGGATGACATTGATTGTCTTGAATGGATGTAATCTCATAAATGAGATAAGTAATGTTGTGTGGTATGAATGCTTGGTTGCATTGTGATGGTAATATAGATTAACTATTGTGATGTTGATATGGATTACCTATTTGGTTATGAATCATCTGTTTAAATGATAATGTGATTATCAATTGTAACTTGTGAATTATCTATCTGTATAGATAAGTTAAATTGTTTAAACCTTTAAAACAACTTGGCCTTAAAAGATACGTTTTGGATTTCGATGAGACCGGGATCGGGTTTCCGTATACCGGGATTCCAGGTCTGGAGACCCGAATACCACATCGATCCAAATTAACGATAGGTCGTGAATCTCAAGTGAAGATGAAGATTCAGAGTGCAAGGGTTATTGTCGTTAACTCTGAGGGTGATTCCAAAACGAGTGTAACGAGATAATGCCTTCGGTTTCGTTCGAACCCGGAACGAACTTGTATGGATTGAATGCTTTCAGCACATCGTCAGGCGGACGATGAGCATTCTAAGTGATATGTTCTGATTAAAGGTAATCGTAACCTCAAGCCTCATCAACCGGGAATGGCTAAAACAGGGGAGGTGCAGCAAGGTTTCGTGGGTAGCACCCACTGAGAGCA
Source organism: Allium fistulosum (assembly GCA_030737815.1). Classification (NCBI taxonomy): domain Eukaryota; kingdom Viridiplantae; phylum Streptophyta; class Magnoliopsida; order Asparagales; family Amaryllidaceae; genus Allium; species Allium fistulosum. The sequence goes on from CM060908.1 coordinate 916,375,187, forward strand.
AGATAGATCCCTGTCTAGAGGTCCCTTTTCTTTTTATTCGGCTTAGTGTGTGGTTGGTCGCGCCAACTACGGGGTTATCTTGTTCGGAATTATCCAGTAAGGGATGGTTCCGGCTTTGTGTTGCAGGGGAGCGGGCGTACTCCTCGGTACGGTGATCTAGGCCACGTACTGTGACGGGCGGTACCCCAGTAGCCCTGCCATTGTATGGAAACCCATTCTTCCTACGTGCCCTTACGGTTTTGATTGTATAACCCACTTTGTGGCTAGTATGCTGGAATTTAATAGTGTAACAATTTCAGTTATATGAGTATTTATTTGAAAACCCTAGACCCTATTATAATACAATCGGATTTCCTATCAAATGTTTTAGTTAGCGTAAGGTAAAAACTTACCCATGTTTATTTGTGGGGAGTCTTACGTGATACTTTTGTTTTCAAAGGTTTTCAAAGTTAAGCAATCTAACCGTTTACTCACACCAGACCCATGTCTGACCCAAGTGTTTATTTTCTGTTTTATTAAACTCTTGGGTACTCAATATTGTATTGAGTAGTCAAGGGATTCAGGATAATCTTGACGAATTCTGGAGGAGCTGTGAAGCAGGAGGCTTCAGCGAGTAGATATATAGAGTTTCCGCTGTGATTGTATTAGTCTGTATTGTACTGATGTACTTGTGTTGTATAATAGACAGAAGTTTATAACTGTCTATTCTGTGATGTATAAATTGTGTACTCTGATGTATATGATACTATGTAATATCTTATGTGATAATATATTTCTCGTTCCGTTGTGAGATTTCTGATGTGTTGTTGTTCTCTCTTCTTTTCTTTTCTTTTTCTATCCCTTTCTTTCTTCATAATGATGCGTCTTTCTGGTCAAAGAAAGTCGGGTCGTTACATATAAAAATGTATTTATCCTTTTATAAATAAGCTTTAAGATTTCTATATAAATATACAAATGTGAAAAACTATTATTTATAATAACTTATACTTTGATCAAATAAATATAACATATTCATATATGCTTGAGAAATTGAGTTTAACTCTATATATATATTTTTACAAACCTATTTTGACTTATATTTGAATTTTAAAAATGAAAGAATCTTAAAACCAATTAACTTCTTATTTTAAATCTTATTTAAAAATTAAGCTAAAATATATCTTTATAATAAATAAGAAATTATCCTTGTTATTTAAATCTCAAATATCATTTTCAAAAGTATTAAGTCAAATTACAAATTTCCAAATTACAAATTATATATATCTATTAAAGTTTGAAAATACTTTATTAAATTCAAATCCAATATTCTTTCCATTCCAATATATACATATATATATTCTAAATGAAAAATATTTTTAACATTAGCTTGATAATTATCCTATTGAATTTTAATACATAACTTCAAATAACAATATATATATACATATATATTATAATTTGAAAACATAGTTTTATTAAATTAAAAGATTCCCTATTCATAATATATATATACCAATATATATATACATTATAAATATAAAACATTTATATAAGTTTTAGAAAGATAAATCTTCTCAATTTAAAATTGTTAGAAAAGATATTGCCAAATTAGTTATTATTAGCTTTTTAAAATGAATAAACTTGTCAATTTATAAAATAAAATCAATAAATCAATTTAATTATTTATAAAGATTATTAAATTGATATTGCCAAATTTCCGGGATATCACATTCCTCCCCCCTTAAAATAATTTCGTCCCCGAAATTTAAAAGCAAAGATAATTTAATAACCCAGCAAAATTTTAAATTTTAAACAGCAACAATACATATCAATCATATTCTAACAACCATAGCAAACAATTTAATCAAACAAATTTAACTATCCAGTTAAAATTCTGGATAGAATTTCCTCGAGTTTCCCCAAGTATATATATATATATATACCGGGATACTCGTTCTACAGGATCTTAACTAACTATCTACAAAAATCTAGAATTCCTTCCCATCTAGATTACAAATCTGAACAAGATCTTAGACTAAGCTCAAAACCATCCCAACTACCAATTCCTTCTGAACTGCTGATTCCACAACCAATGATGGATCATACACGTATTCCTCAGAGATACGTGAAATAAAATGAATTCTAGTTATCCGAACTGGCAAATCAATTCTATATATCAAAGAACTAATCCTCTTGAGAACATAGAAAAATCTCATAATACTTCCGGAGCTAGCTTTCTAATCTTACCAAATCTTATATCTCCTTTTATTGGATACAACTTAAACAATATCCAAATTTCAACTTCAAATTCCAAATTCCATCAATTCTTAACTGTTTAACTCTCCTGACGATCCTGAGTCACTTCATCCTTCCTGATCAGCTTAGCCCTTGCTGATGCTTCCTGAAATAATCTAGACCAACATCAAACCAATTTCCGGATCCTTCTCAACAAAATGGTTTCCCAAAAATCACCGAAATCCAGAACACAACTCTACTCCACAACATTAGAGCACTTCGAACTACTTCTCCTTTCTGGAATAGCCAAACAGTTGCACTTGACAACCTTACCTCCAAATCCTGAAAAATCCTTCATACTTAGAGATAAACTTGAATTTCCTATAGAAATCCTTTACTCCAAGAAAATTACAACTTCCGGTTGCTTCCACTCTAGAATAGCTGCTATCTTGCTTCCGCTGCACAACTCTGATCTGGAATAGATGAGAATGCTGTCGGAGAAACTCGAGCACATACTTGATCATCCACAGTTTACCATACCATAAAATCTTAGTGAACCATTCCACTTGGTCAAAAACACCCCAGTAGAATTCCCTCCAGAAAATTAGATGTGATCGATACCTTTCCAAAGAATCCTGAGCTGCTACATCAAATTCTTCTCTATAAGACATCCTCCTATAAAGCTGAACCACCGGTAACTTCACGAATCAAGTCGATACGGAATCTCAATCTCCAATCACCCAAGAGAACACTCAAACAATCGCAAGTCACTTTTGCGATCAGCCCGGCCTAACTTCCAAAGATACTGTTCTCTCTTTACGAATCAGAACAACTTAACTAACCAATCCATCGAAAAAATGGATTTACTCTGCTGCTTCCAAATCAAAAAGACTGCTCAGCCAGAAAAACTTCCTGTCAACACAGAACACTCCGAGCCGCACTGCTGCCACAGATGCCAAAGACTTCTTATCCGAAACTCCTCGAGAAACTTGGACCTCAAAGCAAACAGAAACACCCCGCTGGGCTCAGCCACAACACCGAAGCAGACTCACTTCCTTAAACTTGCTTTAGAAGAAACATCTTCAGAAACGTCCTAAGTCACCGCGTCTCGCCGCACAGCTACTACTTCCTGAAGTTACCAAAATACTATTACTCGCTTCAGCTCATCCAACTTCAAAGATAAACTCCGAACCTTAATAGTTCCTTCGGAGATCGATGAAATCCTTACACCACAACAAAGTTCACTCGAGACAGTATTGGGTCTACAGTCTCGACAAATACACTTCCAACCTCAACACTCAAACTCTAACTATTAGTAATTGTGTTACACACACTACCATCCTATCTACAAACAGGTAACCCAACAAATAGGTAGAATAGTTATATATATATATATATATATATAAATTACAAATACGCGCTCTCAAGATAGACACCACTCCGGAGCTTAGGTATTCACTCAACCTACCGCTCTGATACCAAATGTAACGACCTAGGCTTTTCAACCGTCGGTAGCGGCGACCGGTAGGCTTTGCAACCATCCCAGACCCACCGTGGCACACAGTGATACCTCGAATTTGCTTTTACGGCCAGCCTCTCGACTCGCAACCAACCCTCACAAGGCCTTTACCTTTCAGGGACATGTAGGGGTAAGAGTCGGCTTTAAAGGTCGTGCCACAGTTGCTTTTAAAAACTTAAACATTCTGTTACATTTTAAAATCTGAACCACTGAAATCTACCCACCCAAAACTCGAGTAAACACTAAAAATCCCCGAAGTAACTCTCGAAGCTACCCACGTTACGACTTGCTTCGAGTCTTTCACGATGGCAACGCGACTTCAAACCCGAGCGAAAGCTTCTTCCCAATGCCAATTCTTCCAGATGCACGAAATCGTGAACGTGCACGTGCACGACTCCCTTGATCGACGACGAACCCTCCTCCGGCCATCACTACATCGCTCTCGACCTCGACATTCAAACACGCAACCCAGAAAACTCGGTACAATCGAACATCGATTTATCATCCTCGAACCCATCCATCATCGGAAAAACCATCCCCCAGGGCAGCCAAGGCTTCGAAATCCCTCGCCATCGAAGCCGTAGCTTCGCCTCACTCCCCCGAGTCTCCAGCACCCTACGCGATTGCTTCCGATTGCCTATCGACCCCGCGATAACCCACTGAACTTCGTCGAAACAAAACAGGTACTAAACCCTAACTCGATCGATTTCGGCCAACTCAATCACCAATAAATTCACGAATGATTTTTCCCAAGCTCACTACCTCCCCCTCCACCTTCGAGTTCACCCACGGCATGTCGATCGTCGCCGTTCACCGTGAATTGGCCATAATGCCAAAAACAATCAAACCCCAAATTCTCTCGAAATTCAAATCTAAAAATCACGATACTAGCTTCAAAAATCACGATTTGCCATTCGCAATTCAAATATGAGATCAAAATAAAAAATCAAATTTATAAAATTTTGACCAAATTCGATTCTTACTGTAAATTTAAATTTTTTGAGTTGATGATTCACTTAAAAATCTTGTAAATATTTTTAGATGATGAATTACTTGTTTATCAACAACTTTCATTTATAAAGCCAAGTCTAATTAGAATTCAAGATCAAGTATTTGAATTTCATCAGAAGATCATGAACTGTTATAAGCACACTGTAAACAAATATACACTATAGGCAATTCAATCAAATTTTCCAGGCAAGTAATCCAATTGTATTTGAACATCATGATATTCAATTCAAAATAACAAGATGAAATTCAAGGTTTAAAACTGTTTTTAAAAATAAGTTTTCTCACTGTTATTTTAAACAGAGACATATGTAAACTACAGACATTCAAAAATGTATAATTCAAGCATGCATCCAATTTTAATTCAAGTATTCAGATAACATGAAGATGTTCATTCACAAGAACAAGTAGAAATCCAAGATTTAAAACTGTTTTTAAAACTTAGGTTTACTTACCTGTATCAAAGAGCAGAGAACAGAAAACAGAAGACAGGGTTGTTTCCAGGCTTTGCATGTTGATTTTTGAACTTGATTTCTTTTGCTTAGTTGAATTTGAATCTTGTTGTTTGATCTTTGATTACTTGCTTGATTTCCTTCTTCTGAACTTCAAGTTGTTTGAAGATTTTAAACTGCTATTTGAATTTTTCCTTGATCTTTCTTTTGATTAGCAATTCCAGATTTACTTCTTCCTTGAATTTAGATTTCCAGGTTTTCATTCTTCTTTTGCTTTTAGATTTCCAGTCTTTTATCTTTCTTTAAATTTTGGATTTAGTTTTAATCGAATAATGAGAAGAAGGATGTTGAACTGAAAAATGAATACTGATTTTTCTTCTTCCATATTAATTTTATTATTTTAAAGCTTTAATTAAAATATAGCCACTTGTCTTTTAAGTATTAATTTGCTTACACCTATGCTTACATTTTTACAAATGTCACTAAACCACCTTAATATGCTTACAAGTATTAATTCTTATTTTAATTAATTTATTTAAGTCATTTATATGTATTTAAGAAATATTTATATGTATATAATGTATTTATCCTTTGATAATATAAGCTTTAAGATTTTTAATAAATATACAAATGTGAAAACTATTATTTAAGTAACTTATACTTTGATCAAATATTTATAACATATTTATATATGCTTGAAAAACTTATTTTAACTATATATATATATTTTTACAAATCAATTTAATTATAAATAAAGATTATTAAATTGATATTGCCAAATTTCCGGGATATCACAGTCACCATGACTGACTCGGAGTTTATTGTTCCCTTCTAAACTCTGGGTGCCCATAATTTTCCACACGGGCAGCCTAGAGTTATTTTTATCAGGATATTCTAGAGCTTTGGGGATAAGCTGGATGACGAGTCGTACTTCCGTACTTGTGATTTATTCCGCTGTGTATTCTGTATGAGGACAGGTTTATATAACTGTCCATTGTTGTATCGAGTTATATATTTACTCTGATTGATGTATGTATAAACTGATATAGTCTTCTGTTTAAAGATTATTGATTTATCTATTGTATATTATTCCGCTACGAAATGTGAGATTCTGATATTGTCTGATTCTGTGTTTTCTGTAGCTGTTCTTCTTTCTTTTTCTTCTGTCTTCTTCTACACCTTCTTTTTAACCCTAATGGTTCGGTTTTCCGGCATTTGATTGCGCGACATTTGATATAGTGGACGTATTAATGTCGACTTTCGAGCGTCGAAAAGTCGAGATCGTTACATTTGGTATCAGAGCATCCGGTTAAGCGATAACCTGCTCTGTTGGGTGTTACTCATTATAGATAGAGTCAGCAGTACTCTAGAATGAGTTGAGTGTATTAATAGATATGAGCGCGTATTTGTTAGTGAATACAAAATTTGTTTTGTATTGTGTTGACTTATCGGTTGATTGTTTATAGATTCTGGTCGGTGCAGTCTAGCTAACTGTAATCGATAGGGGTTTCTAAACTCTTAAACAAGGTAATCTGACACTGTATTGTTTTTAAAATAGGGTAAATGAAATAATTTTGCCCAAAACTATTTTGTATGGAAAAGAAATGATTTTCTATGAATTATTATAGTATATGGATGCTTGGTTGTTAGGAAGAGATAATATAGAATTATTATCACTGTTATATGAAAAACAAATAAATAAAATGATATAACCAAAGATTTAGAGATAAATTCATTTAACAAATGAAATTTATAAATACGAATTGAAAAGATAAGGAATTAAATTCATATACAAATGAGATTTGTAAAAGATAAATTGCAAATGTAATTTATAATTGAAATAGAATTCCAAGAAAATAATTGAAAATAAAATTCACAAATGGAATGTAAAATAAGTTGATAACTTATAAAATATTTAAAGTTCGATTGAAATGAGATTCAAAGTGAAAATGAATGAATTTGTGAATAAACAAATGAGTTTACATTTGTAAATAAATGAATTAAAGAAATGGAATGAAATTTGATTTGAATAAAGTTGAATAAAATAAAATGGATTGAGTTTAAGTAAACTGATTTGATAATTTATTAATTCACCAAATAATGAATTGGAGATTGAATTAGTTAAATTAAAGCTTTGTTGTAAGCTAAATTTGAAGATAAAAATTTGAATTTGTATATAAATTCAAGTGGGTAGTAGAAATAAATTGAAAATTTCCTTGTTATTGATAAAATGGATTCAAGATGGATTGAATATGGAAATTGAAATTTAAAATAAATAAGTGAATGTACTAATTGAATTAAATTAGTGAATGGAATAGATTTGATAAATGAAATTCAAATCAAGAATTGAAATTGGAAACTGTTTACAAGGAAATGAACTTGAGTTTTGAATTAAAATAGCTTAAGTAAATATTGAACAGTAACTCAAATTTAAGTGAAGCTTTGAAATGGTTTAAAGGGAAACCTAGTTGATTAATGAGTTGAAATGCGAAATTGAATAGTGAAAAATGTATAACTTCAGTAATGAAGTGAAAATAAATACAAGAAGTGTATATAAATATTTGCATTGTTGTTGTCGAGTTTTGTACGATGATTTTGAACAAATCGAATGGTTTTGTGAATATGGAATGCAAATTATATTGAATGGAATCAATTTAAATGATTGTTAGTTCAATTTGTCATTTAGTTGCATGAATATTAACAAATCTGAATAGAAAAAATTGTCGTTTGACGCAAACGAGATTGTATAAATTCTATAAGTTAATAAAAGCAAATAGAAATTGATTTTTGTATCAATTAAAATGGATATGAATTCATTTCATTCAAAAATGAATTAAATATAAAGAATTGCATTGTAAACCATTGAATTGAATGTGAATTAGATAAAAGAGATTGGATTTGTATTGAAACCTTATGAATTGCAAGTAAATAAAATTTAAACGGAAGGTTGAACTTTGTTTTGAATCTGTTGGTAAATGGAATTTAAGCTGAATATTGGAAATTTAATTTGATTTTTGATAAACAAATTGAAGTATTGAAATAAAATTAGTAAGAGAAACTAATTTAAGGAATGACAAAGTAAATATGATTTAGAGATGAATTTGAATTTTTAAATCTTGAACTTAAGAAAGGATTGGCAGATAAAATTCAATATTTAAAGTTGTAAATGAATTGAATTCATATGGTAATAGGAAAACTATTTGAATAGAAGCAGATATGAAAAACTTCTGTAAGAAAATGTGTGAAATAATTTTTGGGATCTGTTGTTGGATATGGTTAAATTGGATATACGGGTATTATAAGGCTAAGGAAAATTAGATTTGATTTCGAAGATGAATTTGAATTTGCTCGACAAAAGGTATGTATTTTAAATTTTGATATGAGATTTGATGATTTCTTGTCTAGCCGCTTGGTTTTTTCTTTTTCTTTTGAGATCTGACAGTCCGTAGGGACGTTTTGTAGTAGTACCGTGTTAGCCGCGCAAAGGAGACGCTGGCGAAATTTTCGAAAATTTAAAGTGTTAGAAAATTTTTGAGAAATTTTGGACAATTTAAAATTTTGAATTCGAATTTAAATTTGAATTGTGAAGTAAAATGAAGTTGTTTGAAACTATGAAAGTGTTTGGACAGTAAGTTGAAATGATAATCTTTAATAAAAAGATTTGGGATTGAAAATTTGTTAAAACTATTTGAATTTAAAAAAATAGTTAATGGGAAGTGGAGCATTTTTCCTGACTTGTAATTTCGGGACGAAATTCTTTTAAGGGGGGAAGATTGTAATGACCCTGAATTTTTGATATTTAAAAAGTGAATATTTAAATGAGTTTAAATATTTGAATGATAGTTTAATTTGAAAATTTGAATATCAAAATGAATTTGGTGATTAAATTATTGAATTTAATTATTAAATCTGGGTAAAAATTTGAATCTTCAGTTTTAAGCTGATTAAAAATAATCTGAAGGCTTAGAAAATTTATATTTGTAATTCTGAAGGTACTGGAACTTTCAGAATTGAATGTGAAACTGTTTTGTTCAGTTTTGAAATTCTGTTGTTTAAATTGAATTTAAAAATAGCGGTCCAGAGCACAGTCTCGGAATTCGACGAAACCAGTTCCATTGGGTCCGTAATATTGAATTATTATCGGATTTCAAATTTCGTAGTATTCGGAGTTGTTGTGTGAGTGTACGATATACAAACACGCTGAAATTTATATCGAAAATAATACTTATACTGACTGTCAACTAACTTAACATCAAAACTTTTACAAAAATTTCTGTAGCCTTCTCCTACATGCCATCTTCTATTTCAACACTTGTCCTTCATTTTGAACACGCGTCACCCTTTAAAATAAACAACTCAACACTTTTTCTCGTTCCTATCTTTAAACGCAAGCTTACCTTCTCTTTTCCCCATTTCAGTTCAAACGAAAAAAAAATGTTTGAAGTATTTATGTAGATGAGATTTTGGTTTAAAGTAAATGGAAAGTTAGTTTGAAATTAAAAGGTTTAGTTAAATAAAATTATAAAAGGAAAATTGGTTTGAACTAAATTGTTAGTTGATTTAATTATTATAAAGGAAATTTATTGTTTGATTAGTTAAATATTAATAAATTGTGTAAATATTTATACAAGGTCAAAAGATCGTGAAAAACAAACTGGAGTTGAAATTGGATTTCAAATAAAAAGGCAAAGGTGAGATCTTCTCACTCAGATTTAAAATTAAATTGCAGTTATTGATTGTGTTGATTGCTGTTTGGATGTGATATTAGATATAGTAGGATATATCTATATATATATAGCAATATATACATATTGGCATATGTATATATTGGAGTTGATTGATTTCCCGCACTGTATAGCGGATGAGACCCTATTGCGCCGTTAGTAAGCAGATGATATTTATAAAATCCTATATACCGCGATATTCCACCTCGAAGTGGAATTGGTATTGTGCTGACATCTATGGATGCAGGGAAACAGGTTGGAGGGATCCAACAGGATTTCTCAAAACATTTGAATTGATTTCATATGTTGTGTGATTGATTATTTATAATCTGTGTATGATTATATCTGTAATTGAATTTGTTGAAGGCTATAATTTAGCCGAATGTATTTTTGGTATAGTAGAATACCAGAAATAAATGAAATTGGATTTTTTGAAATTAAAAGTGGAAATTTTAAATAAATTCTTTTGAAAGAATTGATTGAATTTTCAAAGAAAGAATTTTAACAGCGTAAAGTTGATTTTTGAAATGTTATTGAATTATTTCAAAAATATGGGAAAGATTTATATAAATGAATTTTGAATAGTATTTTTCGAAAGTTGGAAAATTTATTGAAAATGGAATTTTAAATGGTTTGGAAAATATAAAGGAATTTATTTTAAAGGCGATAAATTTGTTGAAATCCAATTGATAATTGATTTTGTATTGAAGAAATAAATCTTTGGGAAATCGATATAAAAATATATTTGGTGTTTGAATAAAAATCGATTTTTGTGTTGAGAATAAATTTGTAAATCGATTTGTAAAATGATTTGGTATTTGGGATTAAAATTAGAATCAATTTGAAATTTGATTCGGTGTTGAAGTAAATTTAGAAATCAATTTGGAATTTGATTTGGAGTTTGAATATAAATTGAGCAATCAATTTGAAAGTCGATTTGGTGTTGAAAGTGAATATTTGAGAATGTAAATTTCGAATAGAATTTATAAAGGAAAGGGATATTTGTTTTAAAAATAAACATTGATTTATTTTTAAAGTGTGAAAGTAAATTTACAGTTTTGGAATGTAAATTTGAAATAAATCGATAAGGATTTATTTAAGGGGTTTAAATGAATATGATTTGGAAATTGTTTTCAAATGGTTGAAGTATAAACCATATATCGTGAAGATATTTTGAAATCAAATAATTTGGGAAAATTATTTGAACCTGATGATTATTGTGAATATTGTTGATAGTTAAATCAACGACTATCAATATTGCCTTCGAAATGGCACTTGAATTGTTTTTAAAACAAACGCTTATTATTCGGTTTAGCCGGGAAAGGACCTTTGTGTCAGATGTCCCATTCCGAATAATAATACGACGATATGGATCGTATTGAAGACCGGTGATGAAGACCGGGTGTTTATGAAAACGATAGGATGACCTATCGATTGTCTCTGCACCGTTAGCTATGGTATTGAGATTTCCTTTGTGATGGGAAGTTTTATCGGGATTGTGAATATCCGGATTTGAAGGACTTCTTTGGAAGTGCCTTCGGTTCTGTTCGAACCCGGAACAGACTTGTATGGTTACGTGTTTGACATTACATTTTGAGATGTAAAGATGATTTCTTTCAAATACATTTCTGTTGGTGGCGGAGAATTTATTCTCTTAGCTTAACACCCTTCTCTGAGACGTACGAGCTCAGAGGTTATGTAGTTGAAATTTATCAGCGATATATTCCCAATTTGGTAATGTGGCATGCTGAGTGTTGCTGTGACGATGATCATTTATTTGATCATTTGTGATCAAAGCGTGGCTTTGTGAAAAAGCGTAGCTTTGTGGACGAGACTTCGTCAGGGCCTTAACAACCCGGAAATGGTCGAAACAGGAATGTTGCGGCAAGGTTATGAGGGTCGCGCCCTTTAGGGTATGTCTTTTCCTTCTGGAAAGGGGTGGTATCATGGTATAGAGCCCAGATACTTACTCATGTGGACACACCTTATTTATTATGTGTGATGATTGTTACGAGCGCTCGGATAAAGGTCCCAAAGGACCGGGTGATGACATATTCGTGAGTTATCTAGTTACAGGGGTAACCCGGCCTTGTTTGGCAGAGAGCAGTTTGTCTCTCGGGACGTCCAGCCAGAGGCGATCCTATTCGGCAGTAGGAAAGGAAGTTCCTTAGCCTGACCATTTGTTGGAAATTCATTTCCCAAATACGAAAATCGTACGGTTTTAGTTGTAGAACCTGCTATTTAACATAGCAGCTATAGTAGGCATAGTATAATGGTACCTATGCTGGCTAAGATTAATATTATACTTTCGAAATGTTTTCTACACTAGACATTAATAATAATATCCAATGATTGGCGTAGTAAGCATCTTTGACTATCATAAGAAGAAATCTCCTCCAATTCTGCGTTTGCATTGTGTGTGTGGCAGGAGGTCTTATGGTAGTTTCATTTTCCAAAAGCATTGCGAACTAATTTGATTTTCTTTGTGAAAATAACTGTTTTACGATCTCACACCAGTCACCATGACTGACTCGGAGTTTATTGTTCCCTTCTAAACTCTGGGTGCCCATAATTTTCCACACGGGCAGCCTAGAGTTATTTTTATCAGGATATTCTGGAGCTTTGGGGATAAGCTGGATGACGAGTCGTACTTCCATACTTGTGATTTATTCCGCTGTGTATTCTGTATGAGGATAGGTTTATATAACTGTCCATTGTTGTATCGAGTTATATATTTACTCTGATTGATGTATGTATAAACTGATATAGTCTTCTGTTTAAAGATTATTGATTTATCTATTGTATATTATTCCGCTACGAAATGTGAGATTCTGATATTGTCTGATTCTGTGTTTTCTGTAGCTGTTCTTCTTTCTTTTTCTTCTGTCTTCTTCTACCCCTTCTTTTTAACCCTAATGGTTCGGTTTTCCGGCATTTTATTGCGCGGCATTTGATATAGTGGACGTATTAATGTCGACTTTCGAGCGTCGAAAAGTCGAGATCGTTACACTTATTGTGCCAAATATTATTGATCTTCGTAAAGATATTTTAGAAGATTCTCATCGTTCTAAATTTACCATTCATCCCAGTAGTAGTAAAATGTACGCGGATATGAAGTTACTTTATTATTGGGATGGAATGAAATCTGACATTGCTAACTTTATTAAGCATTGCATGACTTGCCAACTCGTAAAGGCAGAGCATCAAAGGCCCGGTGGATTATTGCAACCTTTGGACATTCCCGTTTGGAAGTGGGATCAAGTCTCTATGGACTTTATCGACGGTCTTCCCCGTTCTCGTTCGGGTCATGACAGTTTATGTGTGATCGTAGATAGACTTACAAAATCCGCCATTTTATTCCCGTTCTGTCCAACCGGACCGTATCTCTTTTGGCCAAACTCTATGTCAAAGAGATTGTTAAATTGCATGGAGTTCCTACTTCTATTGTTAGCGATCATGATCCATTATTTACTAGTGGATTTTGGAAAGGTCTTCAAAAAGCTTTGGGAACAAAGCTTAATTTTAGCATCGCTTATCATCCTCAGTCCGATGGACAAATGGAGCGTGTGAATCAAACTCTTGAAGATCTCCTTCGTGCATGTGTTCTTGATTTTGGTGGAAGTTGGGAAGATCATATTTCTCTTGTTGAGTTTTCCTATAATAATAGCTTCCAATCTAGTATTGGTATGACACCTTTTGTAGCACTCTACGGAAGGCCATGCCGATCTCCTTCGTGTTGGCTTGCAGCCGGTGAGAAGCTGGTTTTAGGTCCAGATTTTATTCGTGATGCCACAGAAAAGATTGACCTTATTCGCCATAGGATGAAAGAAGCTCAAAGTATACAAAAATCCTATACCGATAACCGAAGAAGGAAATTAGAATTTTATGTGGGAGATTTGGTGTTCATTCGTGTTTCACCTATGAAGGGTGTTGTGCGTTTGAGTCGATCAGGAAAATTATCACCTCGATATATTGGCCCATTTCCCATCACCGAACACATTGGTTCCGTGGCTTATCGCCTTTTATTACCGGCTCAATTTTCTGCTATTCATGACGTATTCCACGTCTCTCAACTACGGAAATTCCTAAGGGATTCCGATTCTATTCTTGAGCCTGGTGTTATTGAAGAAATTGAAGTTTTGCCTAATTTGACTTATGAGCAACATCCTATTCGTATCATTTCTACGGAGATTATGCGCCTTCGAAATAAAGATGTTCCTCTTATGAAAGTTCTATGGTCCTCAAATCCTATGGATTGTTCTTGGGAATCCAGAGAATTCATCGAGTGAACACATCCGGAATTACTCTCCCGTGCTTCTTAAGGTGAACTTCTCATTTCAAGATTTCTTCTTTTGTGTTGATATGCTTTTTTGGTTGTTACTCTTTATTTTCTTCTTAAGTATTGCGAGGACACAATTTTTTTAAGGAGGGGAGTTTGTAACAACCTGCATATTTTACGATTGTATATTTAAATGTTTTATCTAAATATAGCATCGTTAGTCGGATTAAAGTCTGAAATGCTACTTTTTGTAAACAGTCGAATTAGGACTCGAGACTAATACCATTGAGTCCAAAATGGCATTTTCGACCTTTTTGAGTATAAACATCGATATGTTTGGAGTTGATTAGAATTTTGATATTTTCATTTAGGGCTTTGGGTTTGGGTTTCAGCCCACTAACCCAATAAGAGAACCCAACTCCTTTATCAAACACTCTAACTCAACTCCTCTTCATTCATTTCATTCCTCATTTCCTAACACTCACGCTCAAGAGAAAATTGGGGGAAAAGATTGGAAATTAGAAATTCCTAAGCCCTGGTTTTCTTAGGAAAATCAAGTTCTTCCTCTAAAATCAAGGAGAAGCTTAGGTAAGCATCCTCTTCATCTTCTCCATCTCAATCTCTCTTCAATTTTCAGAAATTTCTAAACCCTAACTTAGGAAATATTTGCTTATGAGATTAGATTGAAGCTTCTAGAGTTGAAGTTGAAGAGTGGTTGATCTTTCCTTTGTTTTAGAGCTTCTTACTTGTTGTTTTGGGTTTAAAGCTGAGTTCTTGAACTCACATCTATGTCTATAACTTTTTTTGTTGTTAAGTATGAATTCCTAACATCTATTCATGTTCATTTGCCTTTGATTTGAATTGATTTGATGAATTTTCCAATTTTTGGTTTTGAAGTCCAATTTTATGAAAATCCTACTATGGATGTTTGGACATGTTATTTGGGGTGTATCAAAGAGCCTATAAGGCTAGGTTGTCGCTTGGCATAAATCCCTAGTCTTTGTTGCTTGTCTGATAGCTTCCAATTCGTTTTCGCCATCAAGGCCTAGGCAAACTTTTGCCCAGACCAGGTCTTCAAACGTCTGAATTTCAATTTCAGACGTCTGGTTATGCCTTCTGGAGAAAAGAATATACGACAGAAAATAAAAATGGCAGAGACTAACTTCAGATGTCTGAAAGGGGTTTCAGACATCTGCTTAGAAATTTCGAACGTCTGGGTGGTTTTCTGGAATATTTCCCGAGACCAAATCCAGACGTCTGGATTGACCCCCAGACGTCTAGAACTGTGCAGTTTTGCCTATTTGCCTAATTTTTGAGTAAATTTCCAATGTTTATCGATTTATGTCGATTCGATTAGTTGTTATCACTTTTATCGACTTTGATGACTTCTTTCTTTGGATTTTTTGGAATATCCATTTTGATGGATTTGGTATCGATTTCTTTGGATTTGATTCACGTCTTCGAATGTGAATTTTTGGTGATCGATTGTTTTTACAATCGTTTTCTGTGGTTTGTCACTTTTAAAATACAAAGGTTTCTATACTAGTAGTAAATACTAAAACTCTTTCATCAAAATGATTTCAACATTTACTTTCAATATAAAGCTTAATTTTAAAACTGTTTTCCAATCTATTAGTATATACAAACCTTTACCTCATTCATATGAGAAATCTAATTAAACGGCTTAGTAAAACAAGTGGTATAAAACGCTTGCGTTTACTTCGTCGATTAATTCTTGGACTTGTTCGAATGAAATCTTGTAACAATTTTCGAGTGGAAATCTACAATTTGTTTGTACATATTTAAGTTAAGCTAGTGGTTATGGGACATAAAGCTAAACTCATTTATTTACTAGCTTAGTGTAATTTACGCTTTTTGTTGATCAATGGTGATCATTTTATGGTTCAGACTAGCGATATGCGATGTCTCTTTGTCCACGTGGGGGATTGTACCTCGTTTTATTGAGTTTCGTCTCATTTCTTTTATGGGCTAGCGACCCATGTTCTTTTATAGAATTTGGTCCATCGGGCGTACCGTTATTGTACTACGTCGTTGTTCCAGAATATTGGAGTTTTCAGGTCCATCGGGCGTACCGTTATTGTACTACGTCGATGTTCTGAATTATTCGAGTTTTAGATTCCTCGGGCATACCGTTATTGCACTACGCCGTTGCACCGACTCTATGGTTAGTGACCATGGGATAGTGACCCGTTTGTGATACACGTGTTGGTGAGTTTTCATGCTCCCGTTTGTGATAGGCCTCCCCCTTTGTGTTTTTTGGATTTCTGGTTGTTGATTTCTAGAATTTGTGATTCATCAATTTTGATGATATGCATTGATAAGCTCTATCAATATTTATGTTTTGGTGAATAATTTAAAGAATATGACATTCTTTTTTATGTTTGAGTAGATTTGAGATATTGTATGATTTTTGTTGTTATCTGATGTCTATTTTTCGCAGTATGGCATTATTGTTATCATACGTTTTTGTCATATCTCTTATCCTATCTCATTTTATCTGATATTTATAGCTAGACCGATCCGTTTATTATTTTCTTCTTAAATAATATTCGGGTCAAACCGAGATATTTCAGGTGCTTCTACTTGACTTCTTATCATGGACCATCATCTGATTTTTGGCTAACTACTTTAGATTAGTAGTTTTTGTTATTATACAATCGAGATAGAGACTCCTTGATGTATACTTATTCTTTTGCTTAGCACTTGTACCTAATCTTCTGTGATGTAGTGAATCTTGTATGACCACTATTTTGATGAACACTTCTATGTGATATATTCATATCTGTTTCCGCCTTTGTGATATGAATATATGTGACTGATTTATGTTATGTTTATTTCTATATTAGTTTCTGAAGGCCACTTAGCCACTGTGTAGTAACTTTGAGTTTGTATTTGATATGTCGGATTTCCTCTTGAAACGAAATGCATGTCATACTATCTGACATATCGGTACTCGCACAAAGCAATTACACAGATGGTTGCTCCTCAACAGCCTTATTCTTTATGCTAGTCGACGGCATTACCCAGTAGTGTCCTTGGCTAGTGTGAGTATAGAGGTGGGGCGTCAAAACAACAATGACAACAACAACCAAAGAGGAGAAAGATCAACAAGAGGTCGTGGAGGAGGAAATTCAAAGTCAATGCATGACAAGTCACGCGTCAAATGCTACAATTGCTAAAATTTTGGACATTATGCTTCTTAATGTAGAAATCCAAGCAACAATAAAGTTGAAGAGAAGGCTAACTACATTGATGAAAGAAGTCAGGATGATGGTACCTTACTACTGGCTTATAAGGAAAATGAAAGAGGTGAGGATAATCAATGGTACCTAGATAGCAGTGCAAGCAACCATATATGCAGAAGAAGAAGCATGTTTGTGGAGCTTGATGAATCGATGAAGGGCAACGTGGCATTTCGAGATGAATCCGAAGTAGAGGTGAAAGGTAAAGGAAATGTTCTCATTTGATTAAAGAATGGAGAGCACTAATTCATTTCCAATGTTTACTATGTGCCAAACATAAAGAGCAATATATTGAGCCTAGGACAACCCTTAGAGAAACGTTATGATATTCGATTAAAAGACAAAAACCTTTCTATAAGAGATGGTACAAGTTACTTCATTTCTAAGGTGTCGATGACAAAAAATAGAATGTTCGTTCTCAACATTCAAAATGATGTCGCACAGTGTCTTAAGATGTGCTACAAAGATACTTCTTGGCTTTGGCATCTTCGTTTTGGGCATCTCAATTTCATAGGATTAGAGTTGCTCTCCAAGAAGGAAATGTAAAAAGATTACCTTACATCAGATATCCCGATCAAGTGTGTGAAGGATGTCTACTTGGAAAGAAATTTAAAATGAGCTTTCCGAAGGATTCGTACTCAAGAGCTAAAAAAACCATTAGAAATAATACACACGGATGTGTGTGGTCCAATCAAGCCATGTTCAGTTGGTAAGAGTAACCATTTCCTTCTTTTCATTGATGATTTTTCAAGAAAAACATATTTTCTAAAGAGAAATCAGAGGTGTTTGAGAACTTCAAGAAGTTCAACGCCCATGTTGAAAAAGAAAGTGGCCTTGTGATTAAAACCATGAGATCTGACTGTGGAGGAGAGTTCACATCAAAGGAATTCCAGAAGTATTGTAAAGATAATGGAATCCAAAGACAACTGACGGTGCCTAGATCTCCCCAGCAAAATGGAGTAGCAGAAAGGAAGAATAGGACAATCCTTGAGATGGCAAGGAGCATACTCAAAAGTAAGAGGCTGCCAAAGGAGTTTTGGGTTGAAGCAGTTGCATGTGCAGTTTATCTATCAATCCGATCTCCAACAAGAAGCATGCAGGAGAAAACACCACAAGAAGCATGGAGTGGAATGAAACCCAACATTTCCAATCTAAGAGTGTTTGGAAGCATAGCACATGTACATGTACCAGACAAGAAGCGAAGCAAGTTAGATGACAAAAGTGAGAAGTACAACTTTATTGGTTATGACACCAACACCAAAGGCTACAAGCTCTACAATCCTGATAAGGGGAAGATAATCATTAGTCGAGATGTTATGTTTGATGAAGATGGAGAATGGGATTGGATTTCATATAACGAAGACTACAAATTCTTTCCACATTTTGAAGAAGATGACATGTAACGACCAAGGATGGAACAATCAAGAGAGGAGCCTCCTTCTCCACCAGCTTCACCAGTCATGAGTTGTCAAGAAGACAAAAGCTCAAGTGAAAGGACTTCATGCTTCAGAAGCCTTCAAGAAATATACGAGGTAACCGAAAACCAAGACAATCTAACTCTTTTTTGTCTATTTGCGGATTGTGAGCCTAAGAATTTTCAAGAAGCTTGGCAAAAGAACAATTGGAGAAATGCTATGCATGAACAGATAAAGGCGATCAAGAAAAATGACACATGGGAGTTAGTTTTACTTCCATAAGGGCAAAAGGCAATCTACGTAAAGTGGATATACAAAGTAAAGAAGAACGCCAAAGGAGAAGTTGAAAGATATAAGGCAAGATTGGTAGCAAAAGGCTATAGGCAAAGAACCGACATTGACTATGATGAGATATTCACTCCAGTCACTCGACTAGAAACTGTTAGACTAATTATTTCATTGGCAGCTCAAAACAATTAGAAGATACATTAAACGGATGTGAAATATGCATTCCTAAATAGAGTTCTTGAAGAAGAAGTCTACATTTAGTAGCCACATGGCTACGAAAATAAAGGAGAAAAAGACAAGGGCTCGAAGCTATAGAAGGCACTTTATGGGTTGAAACAAACCCTAAGAGCTTGGAATGCTCATATTGATTAGTATTTCCAAGAGAGAAACTTCATCAAGTGTCCATATGAGCATGCACTCTATATCAAAATCCAAAACGGTGATACATTGATTGTGTGCTTGTATGTAGATGACTTGATCTTCAATGGTAGTAGTCTAAGTATATTTAATGAGTTTAAGAAAGAGATGACGAAGGAGTTCGAGATGACCGAAATTGGACATATGTCTTACTACCTTGGCATTAAAGTAAAACAAGAAGACAAAGGCATCCTGACACTCAAGAAGGCTATGCTAAGGAAGTGCTAAAGAAGTTCAAGATGGATGAATCTAACCCAGTCTACATGCCAATGGAATGTGGAATCAAGTTATTAAAGCACGAGGAAGGAGAAAATGTGGACCCAACACTCTTTAAGAGCTTGATTGGAAGCTTGCGATACTTAATGTGCACAAGACCTGACGTCCTATATGCAGTAGGAGTTGTCAGTTGATATATGGAGGATCTAACAATAATTCATGTGGAGGCAGCAAAGAGGATTCTTCGTTATGTCAAAGAGACAACAAACTTTGGCTTGTACTACTCTATTTCTAAAAATTACAAGCTTACTGGATATAGCGATAGCGATTGGAGTGGAGATATGGATGACCAAAAAAGCACAAGTGTCTTCGTGTTCTACATAGGAGACACGACCTTCACATGGATGTCGAAGAAGCATTCGATTGTCACTCTTTCCACATGTGAAGCGGAGTATGTAGCTACTACTTCATGCGTTTGTCATGTAATTTGGTTACGAAACCTATTAAAAGAGATGAATTTGCCACAAGAGTAGCCGACCAAGATTTTCATGGACAATGAGTCAGCAATTGCTTTGGCTAAGAATCCAGTCTTCCATGATCGAAGCAAGCACATTGATACATGCTATCACTTCATTAGATAGTGTTTTGCCAAAAAGGATGTACAACTAGAGTACATGAAGACACATGATCAAGTAGTTGATATCTTCACCAAGCCTCTCAAGCATGAAGATTTTGTTAAGTTGAAGAGTTTGCTTGGAGTAGCAAAATCAAGTCTAAGGGAGGGTGTTGGAAATAAACTTAATTTTGCAATCTACATTTTTCATATAAGAAATATCTAGAATTTAGAATATATGAAATAATATATTTGAAATTGTAAGAGAGAATATTTATGAGATATTAATGGAATAATATGTTTGAAATTGTATGAGAGAATATATACGAGATATTTATGGAGAACCGTTAGATTAAGTGAATCTCCACCATTTATTTGAGATGTGAACTCTATAAATAGAGGTGGATTCACTCATCTTGGATGTAAGAAAAAAGAAGAAAAAGATAAACTTTTGTAATAAAGTTTAGAAATAAAGTTTTTTCTCCTTATGAAAAAAATTGTTCTTTTCTTCTCCAACCTCTTATCTGTTTTCTTCTAAAATCAATTCTATTTGCTATTGAAAAAAACTTCCAACAGTGCCATGGTGTATTACTGCAACTTACAAGCTTGTATGAAAATGAACTAAGCTTACTGATTAACTGATTGTTTGTATTCTACAACTTAAATATAGTCAGCTACTAACTTGCTATGATCATAATCAGTAACTTGCTGTGATGTTAACAATTGAATTTTATACTGATATCGAATTTGTTGTCATAAAAATTCGAATGTTTGTTAACAATTGAATTATATATGCAACTGATAATGCTAACTGATTTGAATTTTCTATCATAAAAATAAAAATTGAATTAAATTGCTATGATGTTAATCAGAAACTCAATGTGATGTTAATAATTAAAATAAACAACTTGCAGTAAATAAACAATTGAATATAAACAATCAGTAACTTACTTACTGATTATCAATTGAATATAAACAACTTACAGTGACTTGTTGTGGTGTTAAGATGTGTGTGAACATAAACAATTGATATATAAGAAGATGTGTGTTAAGATATGTTTGATATTCACAATTAACTATATATATCATATAATTATAATTTGCTATTATACAGACATATAGTATATATAATTTTCTGTTATAAGCAATAAACTATATGGATTAACTACACATTATTTAACTATATATTTATATATATATATATATATCATAAAGCCATACAAGTTATATCTCGGTTTGTAAATATAACTGTAAATTTGACGTTCAGTTTGTAACAGCATATTACATTTAAGATATTTAACAGTATATTATCTTTAATATATTTAACCCAGCAAATTATAATAGCATTGAATGTTCACAAGATGAACTAACCATGCCAAAAATAGCGATGACAGAGATGGACTATCTATTGTGAAAATAAAAGATGATGGCGACTCACATCGATATCCATGTACAAATTCTACATAGCAAACAAGTTAGTTAGAGTATTGTATTTAAAATCAAACAAATGAGGAACTATATTATTTTACAAATGCTAATATCAGCTGAGAGGACTTCATCATAATAAGAAACATCATCGAGAGGAATCTCAATCCGTTGATTGAAAAAAATTGGTTTGGATCATAACGAATTTTGAGTATGAACTAATGCCTCAACTATCTGTGGACACAAAGTACTACAAAATGGGTCTATAACTCTTCCTCCAATGCTAAAATCGGATTTGAAAGCAACCGTAGACAATGGAATAGCAAAAAGATCTCGAGTGACTAAAGATAAAACATGACATTTGAAACTATTTACCTTCCACCATATTAAAACATCAAAATTATTTGGTGCAATCTAAATCGGTGCAATTAATGCTCAAAATTATATGGAAATAACTTTACTTCACTTAATATGAAAGTACTCCACTTTACGTCATAATAAAGAATAAACTAAAGGATGAAAATATTGAAAAGTTAACAAACCAAAGGATAAAAATTTGTTCTTCACTACATCTCTTCTTGTATTTATAATAAGGGCATGTACTCAACCAAAGCCATTATAATTCAAAGCTTTACTAGGCAAATAATAATGACATTTCATATAAAATTTGAATACACTTATCATAATGAAAATATGGCTTAAAAGAAATTAAAAAAAAGTATATGCTTCCCATTCTCAAAGATGTATGTCACTATAGTTTGTTCTGGCCAAAAATATTAATATATAATATGCGTTTAACTTTCCAAACACAACTCCAAAATTCATTATGAAGGTATTTTTTACAACAATTGAAAGGACTTGAAGAACACCCATGTTGGATTTTGCTAAATTATCAAAGTCATAACCCATGGTACAGATCTCTATAAGAAAACATCCAAATCATAATTTGAACTAGAAAACAAAAATCACTCGTCTAGATATTAAACTTTAGATCCCAAATAGTCACCGTAGGATCTCAAATTTGTAAAATTTCAATTGAAAGTTACTTCATCTTTTTAAAACAAACAAAGTAGAATTAAAACAAACGTTCAAACACACACACACACACATACACACACACACATATATATATATATATATAAACTGATAAATATCATTCATAAAACTGATAGTTTGCAACTGTTAATATTCAAACTGATATTTTTGCTATAGTGGATTAAATTCATAATATTCAAACTGATATGATGAAATGATATATTAGTTCATATATCATATATATCAGTTCATAATTTCGGTTCCAATTTAATATAGTTTCGGTTCAAACTGATATTATGAATTTAATAATATGAATTGATATATAACAGTTCATAATATTATATAACAATTCATATAGCGAGAAATATATGTTCATATATATGTTTTAATTATATATTAGTTCATCTGATATATAACATTTCATATATATGAATTTATATATATATATATAAGAACTGATATATAAACACATAATATTATGACTCATATATGATCTGTTATATAGTATATACCTATATCATGAACTGATCTACCTAGTTTATGATTCATAATATTCATTAAAGTCAAAGTAAAGTCCATGAAGATAAAGACTAGTTTATGAACTGATATTATATGACTGATATTATACCATATATGAACACATAATAAAAGAAGTACAAAAAATAAATCGATAAAATTTCTGTGAACTGATCTTATACCACATATGAACAGTTGAACACATAATATACGAACTGCACAAAATAAATCAATCCATGAAAACAAAGACTAGTTTTTCTATTTTATTTAAATATTATACCATAATATCGTGAGCACTTGTGTATAGTTCAATTTTAAGCATAAATGAATTATACACTCAATAAAATTTAAACAAAATAGGTAAAAACTAAAACTATGCAAAATAAATCAAACTCATGTTCTTCCTCTTCCTATAAGCATTCATCATTGCTTAAATCGATGATCCAAATAGCAAATAAAGACCAAGGTGGTGAAGGATTGATATGTATTTGGAATTTTAAGGTTTAGCATGGGTGAAAATTTTGTAGATTAGTTTTTTAATTTAGAAACAAAAACAAATGAGATAATTATTTTGGGAATGAATGAAATTGTGAATAGTGGCTAGCATTGGCAAAGGCACGATTCGATTAGGGTTAGGGAAGAATGAGTTAGCTGGGTTGTGAATAGTATTGGATTTGGGTTGTTTGACAATTAAAAAAATAGTTTCAGTTAGGTTAATCGATATATGAACCGTGGTTAACCGTTAACTGACCTGACATTGGTCGGTTAATTGAAAGTTCGGTTAATCAATTTTTTCGGTTAAAGCGGTTCGATTAAGATCGGCTAAGTCGGTTAGGTTGGATAACTCGGTTAAATTCCCACCCCTACCTGATCTTCTTCCCAAACTACTGTCTCACTCGAGGCATGGGTTTAAATAGCTAAGTACAATTGTAGGTCCTCTCCTTCTACTGGTGTAGAAAGAATTAATGACTTCGACAAATGTTCTAGTAAATTGAGGAATGCTGCTAAACATTCATTTGTCTAGGCAAAATTGCCTTTCTCTTTTTTGAGTGCTTCAAAGAATGGAACACAGTTTTCAGTAGATTTAGATCTAAACCTACTCGATGTTGCGGCCTTGCTATTCAGGCTTTGCATCTCCTTTCGTGTTTTGGGAATCTTGATGTCTTTCAAAGCTAGGACTTGTTCTGCGTTAGCTTTGATTCCCCTAGCATGTAGGATAAATCCCAAGTACTTTCCAGATGAAACCCTGAAAGAGCACTATAGTTGGTTCATCTTCATCCCAAACTCCATAGAAGGCATTGTACATTGAGAATCTGTCCATTAAACGAAAGTCCATTTCCGTATAGCTGATCTGGGATGGTTTCCTAGCTCGATAAACAAATTCAACCTTCCCAAGGGCATTTTCCCTTCTCCTATGAAGCCATGCAGTTACTGATTTCATGGTGTGACATCCTTTACGGACATCCCATCTTATCAAATGCATCTTTGAACAGGATGTTTACCGAACTTCCATTATCCACCAAAATGTGATGTACTTCTACGCGGCCGAGCACTACCAAAATAACCATGAGGTCCATATGTGAGTACAGCTTACCCTGCAGGTCAGTATTGCTGAAGTTTATTTCATCTTTCTCCCGATGTAGGGCTTTGTCTTTTCGCTCCTTATCTATAATGTACCAAAATGATTCTCTGTTCTTTCCATCTCGACCCAACTTTTAGCAGCTACACGAGGTCCTCCTTTTATGGTTTAATCACCAACCTCCAATCCTTCTCACGGTTAGCAATGGTTATTTCCTCTCTGTTTTTTGGTGGGGATTGTCTTGGGACTTGCTGCATAGGAATAAGGGGAGCGGTAGGATTCCTGACATACCGCTCCAACCACTTCTTCCTGATGTATTTCTCTATAAGGTCTCAGAATATCGATAGTCACTGGTGTCGTGTCCATGAGATTCATATTAGATGGTGGTTCTTATTGTCCTTCTGTTTCTCAACATAACCACTTCCACCACATTTAACCTTATCATTCACACTATTGGATGCCTCTGATGTCTTGATAGCCATGTCAGCTTCGCGCCAGGCTGCAGCTTCCTCTGGTCGCATATACTTTGTCGCCTCATAGAAGAAATCCTGCAAAGTAGCAGGTTTTGCCTTAGTTAATCTCCGAGCTATTTAGGTGTACACCCCCTCACAATGCCATAAGAGTATGTCGTTCAATAGCATTCGAGATGCTTGTTACTACGGCGTTGAAGCAAGTCAAGACTGGCATGGTGTTTCATCCTCTCTTTGTTCCATATCCAATAATGAATATGGATCTTGGGCTACTCCACAAGAACTTGAAATTGGCTGATGAACTTTTCCTTCAACATTTCCCGTGAATGGATTGAGTCAGGGGAAGATGGAAACCTCACATAGTCGTTAAGTCTGAGAAGAATAAGGGAAAACATTGCACAAAATTTCCTCCGTTACTCTACTCATCACTATATGTTGCGTGTATTGTTGCAGATGTACTATTGGGTCAATCAAGCCTTTATAGGGATCCATAGTGGGCTTTTGAAAACTCCTAGGGTTCCAAGCAGTTTTTATCTCCATAGAGAGCGGGCTACCAACTCTCGCTCCAATTCTCCTTTCTACTTGTTCACGTTGCACACATTCCCTTATAATTTGTGCCATACAGTCCTTCGGTTCGGGAGATGAACGGACCTAGGTTGATCACTCCCTCCGAGGAGAAGAATCTCTTTTGCTTCATTGTGATGATTGTTCTGTTGCCACGGCTTCGGTCTCGGCTTCAAGATCATTCATGGTGGCAAGTTTGCCTTTCATCAACAGCTACTTATGCTAAGGCAAGAGAGCGCCATCTAGATTGGAGAGGTTTAGCTATAGCTGAACCTAATTTTCCACCTCCCTTAGTCGGTTTAATGTCGAACTGGTCCACAGGTGTGGCCTCGAGCTGAATCCTTACTCGATCTGCCTCCTCGGCGTTTACTCGTCCTTCTCCATGATTTTTTTATCATATCTGCTACCAGAGTACGTCCTCCTTCACCTCCTACACCCCTTAGATGGGGATCGCCCTCTCACTTCGGTGTTGTATGTGGCCGGTTACGTGTACCCCAAGCATGTCATGGTTTATTCCATAATAGCATGTTGCTAAGCAGCAAATCGAGTATCAAGTTCCTCCACAACTCTATCCAATTTGCCTTTAGAGATAGTGTCCAGTCTTGGAGTACTGGATGAATGGCTATCTTGATTAGTAGCTGTCTGAATAGTGTTCCTGCTAGTAGCACCAGCCTTGGTCTTAGATTTATGAGGCATGCTGTAACATTCCCCCTTCTGACCGTCTCCAGTCGGTAATTAAACCAACTAGAAACGTTCAAAAAGATGAATTGTTATTTAGTTTATAAGGTTTAAACAGAATCAGCCACAGAAACACAGAATAATAACACTGAATTAAAACAAATGAGAATTTATTTCATTACTATAAATCTTTTTATATACATCAGAGTTTATACAATTTTAATACTGATACAACGGAATATCTTAAAATACAATTTTCTTCTGAAAACTAAAGTGATTCTTTACTCTCTCTCTAACTTCGCTGCTCGAAAATCTTCAAGCTGTAAAATACTCGGTCTGACCCGAGTATTATATTCAAAAGAAAATAATACACAGGTCAGTCTAATTCAAACCAGTTATTAGTGCATAGAGGCAGTAATAATCAAATAGACGACAGTCACAATAATTCCCGTCTATCCAATCCTTTAAACAAAGAAATCGGATAACGAAAATTTTAACACTAAACAGTGTTTAACAAAAATCAGCAGATTTATATCATCAACAGAGATAAATAATCAATTTATCAAATCGACTAAATCAATTTAAAACAATCGATTCTGGGTGGCTGCAGTGCACGCTAACATGCACTGCCTCGCCAACTCGAGTGCACAAGGTCGAATCAAACATTTCAGTGCCACAGTAGTCCGAAGCAAGGAGGTATCAACATATCAATGTCAAAGCCATGGTCAACAATCAGTTCAAACAAGTATAACAGTGTACATCACAATGTCAAGAAAACTGTGCAATGAAGCTACAGGAATATACCAAGCAACCAGACCAGACACCAACAGTGCAATGCAGACTAGTCTACAAAGAGACCACAATGGCAACTGAATCAAGAAAATTACAAAAGCTACAGGACAGCAGCAATGCAACAAGTTCCAGTATAACATGATCAGAGACTAGAGGGAAATTCAAAGCTAAATGCAACAACATGAAACTGCAGCAACAAAGTGCAAAGTCCAACATGTTCAAGTTCATCAGACCAAGCTTCAACTTATCTACAACAAATGCAATTGCATGTATGCAATGCAGACAGGAACCAAATGTCTAGTGAATGACTAAAATGTACAGCAGTTATAAAAAGACAACAGTGATTGCAATTACTGAAATGACAAAGATTGTGAACACAACAGCTACAAGTGTGCAAAAGATACAACTGGAGACCAGTGCATGTCTGTTTACAGAAGCCTTTCAATAAAATTTTATTTCAATAAAATTTTGAACTTCAATTTACGTTTAAATAAACATATAATGTTTGTAACTCAAGCCTAACAGTGATTTGTTATGTAAATTTTTGAATTTAACTTGGAAACAGAGAAGTATCAAGCAGATTCAATATGCACAGTTCAATTACAACATGTATACAATGTACATGCAAGACATCAAACCTATCAGAAATTCACCTGCACTAATTTTTATTTACTTAAACTTTTCTAATTAAAATTTTACTCACAACAAAAAAATAAAAAGATTCAGGGTTTCGAAACTCAAACAGGTCAGGCCACCAATTTTTCCAGATTTTTGAAAACTTACATGTACATCCTGAAGCTAACAAAACTGAAATGCATCAAAACTTCAAAATGTACAAGTACCAGACTCCAAGTACAAACAACAAATCCAACAACAACCACTGCAAAGGCATAAAAGGTGCATGCTAACAGAATCAATGGAATGCAAGGGAGATGCATATGAACCGGGTTTCCTCACAGAATTTCCAACTAAAAAAATCATGATTCTTACTTTAAAAATCCTATATTTCAGAGACAATTCAAGATACATAATTGAATCAATGTAATCTTACATTTGGTGTTATCATAATATTTATAATTGTTACTGTATTTTTTTTCCAAAAGCAAGCATATTTTCAGCTAATATACTTGGATGTATTTGTAGAACTTGATCATGGTTTAGGTTAAACTATTTTGTTCGAAATTCAAATCCTAACAGTGATTTATTAAAAAGAAAATTTTATTTTTGATTTAATCTTAACTCTGTAAACTGGAAAACAGAATAACATAGGTGTGCATATTCAGCCAATACAAATATACAGAGATATATATAGAGATCATGCATATGCAGACCATCTTTATACATATAAACATGTTTCAGAACTTAAAACAAACATGCATACACATTTTAAAACATACATCACTAGTTAACCAAACGTTAAATGCATCAAATTTGAAGTTGTTTCATGTCTATAGTTTTTTTTAAACAGAGGCCTAAAACTAAGAACTCAGATGTTTTAAAATCAAATAAGGTCAAAAGTACTACCGAAGCCAGCTGAAACTACATAGCCGGAAGACAAAAATCAACATCGAAGCCAAAGACCACGAAAACAAACAAGCAAACGAATTCGAACAGTTCGAATAAGATGTGAGTAACATAAATTACTCACCTTCGTTTTCCAGAGTACGCATCAAAGAATCGATCGAAGAAAAATCGAAGCCCCAAATCCCAAAAACCTAAATCTCGTAAGCCTCAACGAGCAAGCGAAGAAGACGATGCCGCCCTTCTTCTTTTTTTTCGAGGAACGAATGAGGTAGAACGAGCCAGATTCGCAAGAGAAACAAAGAATCGCCGAAGCCCTAAATTTCGAGCGAACGAAGAATCGTGGCTGCCATTTATTTTCTTTTCGTTATTTCGTTTCTAGGGTTTTGAATGAATGGGTAAAGGGAAACGGGTTTGGATTTATCACGGTATCAAAGAAAATAAGGGCAGCATATTTTTTTTCAAAGCCCACCAACACTTCACAAATTTTTTCCAAAAGAATTTTAACCGATTCAAAAATTCCAACAACAATTTTTATTAAACGAATTCCAATTCGAATCAAAATTCCTATAAGCGATAAGCTAGCAAAGAAATCGTTTAACGATGATATCAAATCGATGCAAAAACCCCGGTTGTTACCGAAATTTAAATTGAATCCGAATAGATTTTCTACGCGTTTATACGTCGTATATTCACAAAACAACTCTGATAAATACGAAATTTGAAATCCGGTAATAATTTAATATTACGGACCCAATGGAACTGGTTTCGTCGAATTCCGAGACTGTGCCTCGGAAGGTTATTTTTAAATTAAATTTAAACGATACAATTTCAAACTGAACAAATCGCTTTCAAATTCAATTCTGAAACTTCTATTATCTTCAGTATTATCAATATGAATTTTCTAAGCCTTTAAATTATTTTTAACCGGCTTAAAATTGAAGATTCAAATTTTATTCAACTTCAATAGATTAAATTCAAAAATTTAATCGCCAATTCATTCTGATAATTTGAAATTCAAGCCAAATCATCATTCAAATATTTAAAATAAATTAAATATTCTCAATTTTAATTGTCGAAATTTCAGGGTCGTTACAATCTCCCCTCCTTAAAACTTTTCGTCCACGAAAAGGAAAGGTTGTTAAAATTTCATTAATATTTATACCCTACACAATTTTTACTAAGCTTAAAGCTTATTACAAATAAATGAATATATGATTCATTCCGTTTGTTTAATCTCACTAGTTTTGTTTATCTTCTCTTTTGTTCATTGATTTCTACAATCAAGACGCAAAAGTATTTTATCAAAATTCTCGATTTACAAAACTCAGATTTAAACTTTAAAATTCTTCACGTTAGAGATTTATATAATATATCTCTTCCAAAGCTGTGGACTTTCAAAACATTTCAAAGATCCTCTTTTTTAATTTATTTGGTAGGAATTATGTAATTTTAATTTCAAACTATTGATTTGCTATTTACAGTTTGAAAATACTTGCTAACTCGAAATTTAACAAGTCCATCTTCGTTCTCACAGACATTAGACATACGCTGGCCAGGCACAGGTCTAAAAATCTCCAAGTACTAAACATACTTGCTTCAATTCCCAGTGAAAATACTTTTAAAAATTCATTTAAAAATGGATATGGAAAGCACGTTCCCCCATGGATCACAGTTTACCCGGCGGTTACGCTACTATCCCAGTAGAATCGCTTGTAACCGTAGATTTCACATCTCTCTTGAATTTCGCCATGGTTGTTGCCATAGATCACGGTCCACACGGCGGTTACGCTACTATCCCAGTAGAATCGCTTGTAACCGTAGGCATCTCGCCCCTCGATTTTTGCTTGGCATTTAGATTGCAGTTTACTCGGCGGTTGCGCCACTATCCCAGTGGAATCGCTTGTAACTGTAGGCATCTCGCCCCTCAAATTACGCTAACATACATCATAATCAACATGATCCCATCACGAGGGATTCTAGTCCAAATGGACATTCCAACTTATGGAAAATTCTACGTAGCTACGAATTTCAAATGGACACTCATCACGAGTTCCAATACCTTCTCTAATAATAAATGGAAGGTACTTTTCCATATCCTCAGTTTAGAAAACATAATACTATACATATATAGTACTTCATTTCACATTTCGTACATATCATACTCATGTAAACCTACATAAGATTTCCATAACAATGTCTTTCTAAACTAACGGTTTCAAATTTACCGCAATCATATATATATAAGATCTGAAAACTTACATATCCATATTCATAACAAAATAGAGGATTTCAAAATTTTCCTCTAAGTCGATTTGGAAATTTAAGGTTATCTCAAACCTAATTCATATTCATAATTCCATTTATTATCGACTTCACATTCGATTTGGATTTCACGCTACATCGTCAATTCTCAACACAAAATTGATGTCTATCGATATATAACATCTGAGCTCGTACGTCTCAGAGAAGGGTGTTAAGCTAAGAGAATAAATTCTCCGCCACCAACAGATATATATTTAATAGAGATCAATTGCTATGTCATCAATTCACAATGTTAGACATACAATCCAAATCATCATCTGAAATTCAAAGCTCAACTTATATTGTCTTTGATGTCGAAGTTAAACTCAATTTTAACTTAACGATTCAATCTTTTTGAAAAATTTCAAATTGAACTAATTGTTCAAATTCTCATTTAACTTTGCAACTTCGACTTCAAAAATGAATTTCAAATCATTTATTCCTTACGGAATATATTCACAACATTTCATATTTGGAAAAACATTTCCATACTTATTTAAAAATAAGTAATTCACAAATCCATTTATTTTCAATATTTGAAAATATTCGATATACTTTAATCAAAATTAAGTATATATTTCATCTTTAAGGAAATCATTCTCTTTCACACATTTATTTGAGTTAAAACGAATGTTACGTAAAACATCGTTATGATAACTCAAAATCACTAGTATAAGGATTCGAAATTTAGATAGATGTATAAATCTCAATACTATACAAAACATTTCCTTTCGGAAATCATTTACTATAACAACAGTGTTATAGTCCACCATTTCCTTTTATTCGAAAACGTCTATTTTAACAATAAATGTTGAAATCTATGGTTTCGATATTCAATGCCTTTTAAAACATCTTTAAAACAATTAACTTCGTTTTAAAATATCGCTTTCCCAAAACATGTCCATTTTATTCAATAATATATTCACGGTCCAAAATTGTGAATATACTTCTTTTAACAAGCTATAAAGATTTACTTATCCAAAATAAGTCATTTTTGGATTTATCAACATCATTTATAAATTCTATTCCTATTTATAAAGACTTCAATTTATAGTTTGAATTCCGCATACTTTTCACAATATTGGTTTTAAACCAACTTCAAATTTTCCAATACTAAGTTTTCCACTTAACTTAATTCTCTGCAAGTTCAAATTGAAATTCATCATTGAATCTATTAAATTTATTATGGATTATCATGTTGACAACTCCAAAATTTGAAATTCAAAATCCCATTTTAACTTTGCATCTGCTTTCTACTTCCAAAATAATCAACAAGTTCTTTAGTAAATCATTCATCGACTTGGTTTTCAATTTAATCACATTTGATTCATTCACATTGGATTTTACTAACATTCATTCATATTCAATTAGTTCACTTTCACTAATTAATATTCAAGTTAGTTTGCTTTCAATTCAAATCAAATTTGATTCTATTTAAATTTACTTATCTTTCAATTTGAATTTAATTACTTAGCTTCCAATTTCCATTAATTCAATTTCATTAACACTTAATGAATTTCTATAAAATCAACTAGCAAAACCATTTTTATTTACTTTGCTTACATTCCATTTGGTTTAACACACTTAATTTCAATTGGTTTATATTCTAATTCAGATTGAATTCTTATACTCACCATATTCACTAATTCACTTTTACAATTAAAGTTGAATTTCCTTTCTATAATTCAAATTCATATTCATTACTTCACTTTATTAATTCATTTTGATATCAAATTCAACCTCATTCAACATTACTTAAGCTATATTTCATTTTATCTTCACTTGCATTTATTTTCACTATACAGCTTAAGTTCGGCTCTAAGTTATTTGAAATTCTATTTTACTTAACTTAACTTAGATTTTATTTCAAAAATTCTCTTATTTAACTTTTGCTAAAGTCAAATTCATACCACTATCCAAAATTCAGATTTTGTTTTACTTAACAAAACTGTTTAACCATTTTAACAACTGATTTTACTTAAATTTTCTCATTTTATAAGTTAAACAACTTATTAAATTTAAACTTCCCAATTCATATTATATAATCACTTATCTTTTAAGTTTAAATTTCCATCTCAATAATTTATCTAATCCAGTTCAATTTATTTAACTTTTCTTAAGTTAAATTTCAAATCCATTCAAACAATTTTATACTTCTTTAGATTTGAAAAACATTCTCTTTTAAAGTGTTTCTAGTAACTATTCATATTAAACACCATAAACTAAGCTTTGTGTAAACCAAAGCTCTGATACCACTCTGTAACATTCCCCCTTCTGACCGTCTCCAGTCGGTAATTAAACCAACTAGAAACGTTCAAAAAGACGAATTGTTATTTAGTTTATAAGGTTTAAACAGAATCAGCCACAGAAACACAGAATAATAACACTGAATTAAAACAAATGAGAATTTATTTCATTACTATAAATCTTTTTATATACATCAGAGTTTATACAATTTTAATACTGATACAGCGGAATATCTTAAAATACAATTTTCTTCTGAAAACTAAAGTGATTCTTTACTCTCTCTCTCTAACTTCGCTGCTCGAAAATCTTCAAGCTGTAAAATACTCGGTCTGACCCGAGTATTATATTCAAAAGAAAATAATACACAGGTCAGTCTAATTCAAACCAGTTATTAGTGCATAGAGGCAGTAATAATCAAATAGACGACAGTCACAATAATTCCCGTCTATCCAATCCTTTAAACAAAGAAATCGGATAACGAAAATTTTAACACTAAACAGTGTTTAACAAAAATCAGCAGATTTAAATCATCAACAGAGATAAATAAACAATTTATCAAATCGACTAAATCAATTTAAAACAATCGATTCTGGGTGGCTGCAGTGCACGCTAACGTGCACTGCCTCGCCAACTCGAGTGCACAAGGTCGAATCAAACATTTCAGTGCCACAGTAGTCCAAAGCAAGGAGGTATCAACATATCAATGTCAAAGCCATGGTCAACAATCAGTTCAAACAAGTATAACAGTGTACATCACAATGTCAAGAAAACTGTGCAATGAAGCTACAGGAATATACCAAGCAACCAGACCAGACACCAACAGTGCAATGCAGACTAGTCTACAAAGAGACCACAATGGCAACTGAATCAAGAAAATTACAAAAGCTACAGGACAACAGCAATGCAACAAGTTCCAGTATAACATGATCAGAGACTAGAGGGAAATTCAAAGCTAAATGCAACAACATGAAACTGCAGCAACAAAGTGCAAAGTCCAACATGTTCAAGTTCATCAGACCAAGCTTCAACTTATCTACAACAAATGCAATTGCATTTATGCAATGCAGACAGGAACCAAATGTCTAGTGAATGACTAAAATGTACAGCAGTTATAAAAAGACAACAGTGATTGCAATTACTGAAATGACAAAGATTGTGAACACAACAGCTACAAGTGTGCAAAAGATACAACTGGAGACCAGTGCATGTCTGTTTACAGAAGCCTTTCAATAAAATTTTATTTCAATAAAATTTTGAACTTCAATTTACGTTTAAATAAACATATAATGTTTGTAACTCAAGCCTAATAGTGATTTGTTATGTAAATTTTTGAATTTAACTTGGAAACAGAGAAGTATCAAGCAGATTCAATATGCACAGTTCAATTACAACATGTATACAATGTACATGCAAGACATCAAACCTATCAGAAATTCACCTGTACTAATTTTTATTTACTTAAACTTTTCTAATTAAAATTTTACTCATAACAAAAAAATAAAAAGATTCAGGGTTTCGAAACTCAAACATGTCAGGCCACCAATTTTTCTAGATTTTTGAAAACTTACATGTACATCCTGAAGCTAACAAAACTGAAATGCATCAAAACTTCAAAATGTACAAGTACCAGACTCCAAGTACAAACAACAAATCCAACAACAACCACTGCAAAGGCATAAAAGGTGCATGCTAACAGAATCAATGGAATGCAAGGGTGATGCATATGAACCGGGTTTCCTCACAGAATTTCCAACTAAAAAAATCATGATTCTTACTTTAAAAATCCTATATTTCAGAGACAATTCAAGATACATACTTGAATCAATGTAATCTTACATTTGGTGTTATCATAATATTTATAATTGTTACTGTATTTGTTTCCAAAAGCAAGCATATTTTCAGCTAATATACTTGGATGTATTTGTAGAACTTGATCATGGTTTAGGTTAAACTATTTTGTTCGAAATTCAAATCCTAACAGTGATTTATTAAAAAGAAAATTTTATTTTTGATTTAATCTTAACTCTGTAAACTGGAAAACAGAATAACATAGGTGTGCATATTCAGCCAATACAAATATACAGAGATATATATAGAGATCATGCATATGCAGACCATCTTTATACATATAAACATGTTTCAGAACTTAAAACAAACATGCATACACATTTTAAAACATACATCACTAGTTAACCAAACGTTAAATGCATCAAATTTGAAGTTGTTTCATGTCTATAGTTTTTTTTTAAACAGAGGCCTAAAACTAAGAACTCAGATGTTTTAAAATCAAATAAGGTCAAAAGTACTACCGAAGCCAGCTGAAACTACATAGCCGGAAGACAAAAATCAACATCGAAGCCAAAGACCACGAAAACAAACAAGCAAACGAATTCTGTGATGACCCGGGATTTTGGACATATAAATTTAATAATCTTTATTAATAATTAAATTGATTTGGTAATTTTCCTTTATAATTTTAATTTAAATTGGTAATTTAATCTATTGATAATTTATATATGTATGAATTGTGATTTAAAGCTTTGTTTTAAAAATTAATATTTTTCAAAGGTTAGTTTAGATTAATTCAATTGTTTTCAAAATATAAGATAATTGTTTGTTTTAAATATGATAGTTTAAATAAAGTTTTATTTTGTATTCTTTAAAGTGTTTAAATTTAAAAGGTTATAAAAATACATGTATAAGATATATTTGAATTATAATTAGTTTTAGAATAATTTCTTTTAAAAGTAGTTTATTTGTACATATGTAAATTTTATTTATTAAGAGAATTAAAGTATGTAAGTTTATCTTTACATTTAAATGAAAATTTATTAAAAATACTTAAGTAACATGTGTAACCATATTAGCCATCTTAACAACATTTGTTAGTCAATTAAGCTCTATTAGTGACAAATGTAAGATTTCTTAACAAGTGTTAATGTTTTAATTTATTTTCTTTAATTTTTAATAAATCATAACTAAATTTATAAAAGAAACATACACTTCTTCTTCATATTTCTTTTCCATTCTCAGCTGCAACAAAAAGATTTTGAAACTAAAGTTTTGTAAGAATTTCTCACTAATTCAAAATCTCTAAACATGTAAACATTTTCTCAAAAAAATCAAAGCCTGTAAAATCCTCAAAGCAAAAATAAAAGCCTGTAACAAGTTTTCAAGCAAGCAAGGAAAACCTGGAAATCAAACAAGGTTCAACATAAATCAGGCATGCAAAGGATTTCAAATGTCAACAACAAAGAAAATCAAAAGCAAGTTTCCAGAATTCAAAATTTTAAAAAGCCTGGAAAAAAAACTGCTCTGTTTATAACTGGTGAGTAAATACTTTTAAAAACAGTTTTTAAAATTGAAAATTTACTTTGCTATATGTGATGAATTGTGCTGTGATGATATATATATATATGTTTATATGAATATTGTTTATGAATGCATGTTGGAATTTTGTGAATATGTATACATATCAGTGAGTATATATATGTGTTTATATGAATTGAAGTGTGCATGTCTGTTCTCAGGCAAAAACTTGTCTCTGTTTATAAATAACAGGGTTTAAACAAAATAGAATATTAAAAATCTCTTCATCCAATCTCTTATAGGATTAGGAATTCAAACAAGCTGTCTATATTTAAACCTAAACTAAGATTTAAAAATATATTTAAGGATGATAGTTTTGAACATCATCTGGGAAAAGAAGATATAACAGTAAAACTAAATATATGTCAGAAAATAACTAATCTTAATTCTTGCTTTGGATTTTATAATTGGATTAGTTGTTAGAAATGATGAATTTTAACATACATTTTATAATTTTTAAATTGATATCCAATGGGGAATTTGGGAATGAAGGGTTTTAGCAATTTGATCAATTGCCGATGATAAACTTCACGATGGAAGCTAAAATTTTGATCGAAGCTTGTTTTAATGTTGTGAATAATGGGAAAAATGCAATTGATTTTTTTTAATTGCTGAATTGTTTAAATTCGAACAAACTAGGGTTTAGCTGTTAGTTTTGGTCGAGATGTTTTGCGAAGCAAATTCGTCGCCGAGGGGATGCTGGAGTGGATCGCGAGGAGGTGAAGTGGTATGTCGGAGTGTAGCGTGGCTTTGGGTGGATCGGCAGATGATCTAGAGGTCGGAGGCGATGGGAAGAAGCGAAATTCCGACAGTGGTGATTCCAGTTTTTGGTGGAGATCGGCACGATTTCGTTTTGATGGAGTTACGTTCGATCTGGATTCGCAGATGGGTTCGCATGGATTCGTGTGACTGTGGAGTGGCGCTGCGATGATCATCGGTGGACGGAATCGCTGGTGGACGTGCACCACGTGCACGTGTGCACGATATTGTCTGGCGATGTTAAGGTTTGGATAAGACGAGGTTCGTCTCGGGTTGGGCTCGTGCGAATTGATGGTCGACTCGAAGCAGAGGATGAACGCGAGTGGTACAGTGTTTTGTTCGGGGAGGGTACGAGTTTGACTCGGGTAATTTGATTTTGTAAACTGTTTTTAAATTGAAAAGGGAAGTGTTGCTATGTTTTATAGAAATAAAAGCAAAGGTTTTGTAAAGAATCAAGTTTGAAAATTTAACCTATAATTACGTTATAATTAAGGGTTTAAATTATTTTGTTTTAAAGTATAATTATATTCAAATATATAATTAATTTCTAAATTTGTTTAAAATGAAATATAATGATAGAAATAAGTATTTAATTTAAATGATGAGTTTATCTTTAAAAATTGGAATTAATTAAAGATAATAAATGAGTAAAATAAATTGAAAGTTAATTACTTATGGTAATTAAGGATAATTACTTAATGAAGTAATTAGTGGATGGATAATTAAAGATTAAGGGATGATTTATTGATTAATTAATTAATGTAATTAATGTTAGGTTAATTAATTAGTCTAATTAATTAAAGATAATCACTTATAATTAATTAAGTATAATTACTTAGTCAAGTAATAAATGGATAATTACTGAATGTAATTAAGAGAAGAGAAAATTACTTATGGAAGTAATTAAATGGAATAGATTAAGAGTTAATCACTTGATGTTATTAATTAAAGGATTAATTAATATAATTAATTTAAAGTAAATTAATTAAAGAGTAATTAATTAATTAAAAGGTTAAGGTTAATTAAAAATATGATTAATTACTAGTTAAGGTAATTAATTAAAAGAGAGTAATTAATTAAGGAAGTAATTAATTAAGGGTTAATTAATTAAGATTAATTAATCAATAATAAGTGATTAAAGAATAATTAATTAATATAATTAATTAAAAAGTAATTAATTAAGATAAGTAATTACAAATTGTTAATGACTGTTTATGGTTAATTAAGGTTAATTAATGAATGTAGTTAATTAAAGATTAATTATTTAATTAACTAGAAGGTAATAAATTAATGAAATAATTAGAGGATTAATTATTAATGAATTAATCAAGGTTGATTAATAAAAGTAATTAATTTAAGTATGATTAATTAATTGTAATTAATTGAGGATTAATATAATTAATTATAATTAATTAATAAATGAAGGTTCATTAATTATTGTAATTAATGATAGTAATGAAAGGTTAATTTCTGTATATGGTTAAGGATAATTACTTGAATGTAATTAAAGTATAATTAATCAAGGAAGATTAATTAAGGAAGATCATTTAGATGTTAAATTAATTAATTGGTAATTAATTAATGTTAGTAAGCAGGATTAAGATAATCCAAGTAATTAAGTGATAGTAATTAATTTAATTAAAGGTTAATTAAATTGATTAGAGTTAATCAATTCTGTTTAGATAATTGATTAATACTGGATGTTTGATATTGGGTGATTGGTTGATATTGGATGATTTGTATGTCTCTGATATATATATGATATATGCTGCTTTGTGAGATGAATGTTGATATGAATTATCTATTGTGATAATGTTATTTATCTATCTGTTTATATCATTCAGAATATAAGTTTAAATGTTTAAACCTTTAAACAACTTGGCCTCAAAAGATACGTTTTGGATTTCGATGAGACCGGGATCGGGTTTCCGTATACCGGTATTCCAGATCTGGAGACCCGAATACCACATCGATCCAAATTAACGATAGGTCGTGAATCTCAAGTGAAGATGAAGATTCAGAGTGCAAGGGTTATTGTCGTTAACTCTGAGGGTGATTCCAAAACGAGTGTAACGAGATAATGCCTTCGGTTTCGTTCGAACCCGGAACGAACTTGTATGGATTGAATGCTTTCAGCACATCGTCAGGCGGACGATGAGCATTCTAAGTGATATGTTCTGATTAAAGGTAATCGTAACCTCAAGCCTCATCAACCGGGAATGGCTAAAATAGGGGAGGTGCAGCAAGGCTTCGTGGGTAGCACCCACTGAGAGCAAGATAGATCCCTGTCTAGAGGTCCCTTTTCTTTTTATTCGGCTTAGTGTGTGGTTGGTCGCGCCAACTACGGGGTTATCTTGTTCGGAATTATCCAGTAAGGGATGGTTCCGGCTTTGTGTTGCAGGGGAGCGGGCGTACTCCTCGGTACGGTGATCTAGGCCACGTACTGTGACGGGCGGTACCCCAGTAGCCCTGCCATTGTATGGAAACCCATTCTTCCTACGTGCCCTTACGGTTTTGATTGTATAACCCACTTTGTGGCTAGTATGCTGGAATTTAATAATGTAACAATTTCAGCTATTTCATATTTACTTGAAAACCCTAGACCCTATTATAATACAATCAGATTTCCTATCAAATGTTTTGGTTAGCGTAAGGTAAAAACTTACCCATGTTTATGTGTGGGGAGTCTTACGTGATACTTTTGTTTTCAAAGATTTTCAAAGTTAAGCAATTTAAACCGTTTACTCACACCAGACCCATGTATGACCCAAGTGTTTATTTTCTGTTTTATTAAACTCTTGGGTACTCAATATTTTATTGAGTAGTCGAGGGATTCAGGTTAGTCTTGACGAATACTGGAGGAGCTGAGGAGCAGGAGGCTTCAGCGAGTAGATATATAGAGTTTCCGCTGTGTTTGTATTAGTCTATATAGTACTGATGTACTTGTGTTGTATAATAGACAGAAGTTTATAACTGTCTATTCTGTGATGTATAAGTTGTGTACTCTGATGTATATGATACTATGTAATATCTTATGTGATATAATATATTTCTCGTTCCGCTGTGAGATTTCTGATGTGTTGTTGTTCTTTCTTCTTTTCTTTTCTTCTTCTATCCCTTTCTTTCTTCATAATGATGCGTCTTTCTGGGCATAGGAAGTCGAGTCGTTACATGTGGTATCAGAGCAGTAGGTTGAGTGAATACCTAGGCTCTGAAGTGGTGTCTATCTTGAGATCGCGTAATTGTTAGTTATATAAAAATGGTTTTATATTGTGTTAATTGATCGGTTGAGTGGTATATGGATTCTGGTCAATACGAGTAGCTAACGTTATTGATAGGGATCTCTAAACACTTGAACCAGGCCAACGGACACAATATTGTTTTAAAGAGGTAGATGAAATAATTTTACCCAGAAATAATTTCTATAAAAAAAATATATCATTTTAAATATATATATTTATGTATTTCTACCTATTTATTGGGTTACCTGTTCGGGTTTTCCAATATAAGTTATAAAGGTAGATAAGGTGGTAGTGTGTGTAACACAATTACCAATAGTTGGAGTTTGAATGTTTGAGGTTGGAAGTATATATCGAGACTGTAAACCCAATATCGTCTCGAGTAAGTTGGCAGTATGGAGTAAGGATGTCTCGGATCTCTGAAGAAAATCCTTTTCAAGATTCGGAGTCCATTATTGGAATGTAAGATTGGTTGAGCTCGGGTGAGCAGATTTTCTAGAGTTGAATCTATCAGTTGTGCAGAAGTAAGTGATGGTAGCTTGGCGACTTCAGGAAGGAGCAGTTGTGTGATAAGACGCAGTATCTATGGATGTTCCCGAAGGAGATTTTCTTTTTGGAACAAGATTAAGAAGGTATTGGAGGAACAGTTGATGTCTACCGCAGGAAAGACTCGACTGTATAGGAATTCTCTGATATCAAGTAAGAGAGTTTTGTCTATTTTGAAGTATGGGACTAAGGTCGATTAGTTGTTCTTTGGACATGGTCTCATTGTTCCCTTAAGAAGAGTAAGTTATTGGCGATTGGTTTGGAGCCCGAGTTTCTTTTGGATGTCTGCCATCTCGGAGATTCGTTGAGAGGTTTGTTGATGGTTTTAGTTTTGAGAAGCCTTTGGATTAGAAGTTCTTGGTTAGCTGTGATAGCAGTGCAGCTCGGAGTGTTCGGTGTGCTGTCGGGACAGAGTTTGGAATTCGGAGTTGGAGATTGGAAATTTGTTTTAAGTTTTCTCCGATTATAAAGCTATCAGATTTGGTAAGTCTGGAAAGCTAGCACTGAATTATTTTGGATTTTCCTGTGTTCTCGAGAAAAGTAGTTCTTTGATCTACAGGATTGAATAGCCAGTTTGGATATCTGGAATTCATTGTATTTCACGTATTTCTGAGGGAGTACGTGTATGATTCATTGTTGATTGTAGGTTATGCAGTTCAGATGGATTTGGAAGTTGAACTGGACTTGAGTGTGGTCTGATATTTTTGTTCAGATTAGTGGATCTAGAGAAGAAAGGAGCTCTGGATTATAGTGGTATTGTTAGATTCTGTAGAGCGAGTATCCCGGTGTTATATCTGGGAAACTCTAGATAGTGTTAGTGAAGATCTATCCTGATTTGTATCAGAATAGTTAGTTAGGTTTGTTTGTTTGATTGGTTGCTATGGTTGTTAGTTACTGGATGATAGGTATGCTTTGCTGTTTTAAAATATTTGATGGATTAATAAATTAACTTTGTTTTAATTTCGGGGACGAAATTATTTTAAGGGGGGAGGAATGTGATGACCTGGGATTTTGGACATATAAATTTAATAATCTTTATTAATAATTAAATTGATTTGGTAATTTTCCTTTATAATTTTAATTTAAATTGGTAATTTAATCTATTGATAATTTATATATGTATGAATTGTGATTTAAAGCTTTGTTTTAAAAATTAATATTTTTCAAAGGTTAGTTTAGATTAATTCAATTGTTTTCAAAATATAAGATAATTGTTTGTTTTAAATATGATAGTTTAAATAAAGTTTTATTTTGTATTCTTTAAAGTGTTTAAATTTAAAAGGTTATAAAAATACATGTATAAGATATATTTGAATTATAATTAGTTTTAGAATAATTTCTTTTAAAAGTAGTTTATTTGTACATATGTAAATTTTATTTATTAAGAGAATTAAAGTATGTAAGTTTATCTTTACATTTAAATGAAAATTTATTAAAAATACTTAAGTAACATGTGTAACCATATTAGCCATCTTAACAACATTTGTTAGTCAATTAAGCTATATTAGTGACAAATGTAAGATTTCTTAACAAGTGTCAATGTTTTAATTTATTTTCTTTAATTTTTAATAAATCATAACTAAATTTATAAAAGAAACAAACACTTCTTCTTCATATTTCTTTTCCATTCTCAGCTGCAACAAAAAGATTTCGAAACTAAAGTTTTGTAAGAATTTCTCACTAATTCAAAATCTCTAAACATGTAAACATTTTCTTAAAAAAATCAAAGCCTGTAAAATCCTGAAAGCAAAAATAAAAGCCTGTAACAAGTTTTCAAGCAAGCAAGGAAAACCTGGAAATAAAACAAGATTCAACATAAATCAGGCATGCAAAGGATTTCAAATGTCAACAACAAAAAAAATCAAAAGCAGGTTTCCAGAATTCAAAATTTTAAAAAGCCTGGAAAAAAAAATTGCTCTGTTTATAACTGGTGAGTAAATACTTTTAAAAACAGTTTTTAAAATTGAAAATTTACTTTGCTATATGTGATGAATTGTGCTGTGATGATATATATAATATATATATATGTTTATATGAATATTGTTTATGAATGCATGTTGGAATTTTGTGAATATGTATACATATCAGTGAGTATATATATGTGTTTATATGAATTGAAGTGTGCATGTCTGTTCTCAGGCAAAAACTTGTCTCTGTTTATAAATAACAGGGTTTAAACAAAATAGAATATTAAAAATCTCTTCATCCAATCTCTTATAGGATTAGGAATTCAAACAAGCTGTCTATATTTAAACCTAAACTAAGATTTAAAAATATATTTAAGGATGATAGTTTTGAACATCATCTGGGAAAAGAAGATATAACAGTAAAACTAAATATATGTCAGAAAATAACTAATCTTAATTCTTGCTTTGGATTTTATAATTGGATTAGTTGTTAGAAATGATGAATTTTAACATACATTTTATAATTTTTAAATTGATATCCAATGGGGAATTTGGGAATGAAGGGTTTTAGCAATTTGATCAATTGCCGATGATAAACTTCACGATGGAAGCTAAAATTTTGATCGAAGCTTGTTTTAATGTTGTGAATAATGGGAAAAATGCAATTGATTTTTTTTAATTGCTGAATTGTTTAAATTCGAACAAACTAGGGTTTAGCTGTTAGTTTTGGTCGAGATGTTTTGCGAAGCAAATTCGTCGCCGAGGGGATGCTGGAGTGGATCGCGAGGAGGTGAAGTGGTATGTCGGAGTGTAGCGTGGCTTTGGGTGGATCGGCAGATGATCTAGAGGTCGGAGGCGATGGGAAGAAGCGAAATTCCGACAGTGGTGATTCCAGTTTTTGGTGGAGATCGGCACGATTTCGTTTTGATGGAGTTACGTTCGATCTGGATTCGCAGATGGGTTCGCATGGATTCGTGTGACTGTGGAGTGGCGCTGCGATGATCATCGGTGGACGGAATCGCTGGTGGACGTGCACCACGTGCACGTGTGCACGATATTGTCTGGCGATGTT
This sequence comes from Allium fistulosum, assembly GCA_030737815.1. Taxonomy (NCBI): domain Eukaryota; kingdom Viridiplantae; phylum Streptophyta; class Magnoliopsida; order Asparagales; family Amaryllidaceae; genus Allium; species Allium fistulosum. The sequence goes on from CM060908.1 coordinate 916,419,618, forward strand.
AAGGTTTGGATAAGACGAGGTTCGTCTCGGGTTGGGCTCGTGCGAATTGATGGTCGACTCGAAGCAGAGGATGAACGCGAGTGGTACAGTGTTTTGTTCGGGGAGGGTACGAGTTTGACTCGGGTAATTTGATTTTGTAAACTGTTTTTAAATTGAAAAGGGAAGTGTTGCTATGTTTTATAGAAATAAAAGCAAAGGTTTTGTAAAGAATCAAGTTTGAAAATTTAACCTATAATTACGTTATAATTAAGGGTTTAAATTATTTTGTTTTAAAGTATAATTATATTCAAATATATAATTAATTTCTAAATTTGTTTAAAATGAAATATAATGATAGAAATAAGTATTTAATTTAAATGATGAGTTTATCTTTAAAAATTGGAATTAATTAAAGATAATAAATGAGTAAAATAAATTGAAAGTTAATTACTTATGGTAATTAAGGATAATTACTTAATGAAGTAATTAGTGGATGGATAATTAAAGATTAAGGGATGATTTATTGATTAATTAATTAATGTAATTAATGTTACTTTAATTAATTAGTCTAATTAATTAAAGATAATCACTTATAATTAATTAAGTATAATTACTTAGTCAAGTAATAAATGGATAATTACTGAATGTAATTAAGAGAAGAGAAAATTACTTATGGAAGTAAATAAATGGAATAGATTAAGAGTTAATCACTTGATGTTATTAATTAAAGGATTAATTAATATAATTAATTTAAAGTAAATTAATTAAAGAGTAATTAATTAATTAAAAGGTTAAGGTTAATTAAAAATATGATTAATTACTAGTTAAGGTAATTAATTAAAAGAGAGTAATTAATTAAGGAAGTAATTAATTAAGGGTTAATTAATTAAGATTAATTAATCAATAATAAGTGATTAAAGAATAATTAATTAATATAATTAATTAAAAAGTAATTAATTAAGATAAGTAATTACAAATTGTTAATGACTGTTTATGGTTAATTAAGGTTAATTAATGAATGTAGTTAATTAAAGATTAATTATTTAATTAACTAGAAGGTAATAAATTAATGAAATAATTAGAGGATTAATTATTAATGAATTAATCAAGGTTGATTAATAAAAGTAATTAATTTAAGTGTGATTAATTAATTGTAATTAATTGAGGATTAATATAATTAATTATAATTAATTAATAAATGAAGGTTCATTAATTATTGTAATTAATGATAGTAATGAAAGGTTAATTTCTGTATATGGTTAAGGATAATTACTTGAATGTAATTAAAGTATAATTAATCAAGGAAGATTAATTAAGGAAGATCATTTAGATGTTAAATTAATTAATTGGTAATTAATTAATGTTAGTAAGCAGGATTAAGATAATCCAAGTAATTAAGTGATAGTAATTAATTTAATTAAAGGTTAATTAAATTGATTAGAGTTAATCAATTCTGTTTAGATAATTGATTAATACTGGATGTTTGATATTGGGTGATTGGTTGATATTGGATGATTTGTATGTCTCTGATATATATATGATATATGCTGCTTTGTGAGATGAATGTTGATATGAATTATCTATTGTGATAATGTTATTTATCTATCTGTTTATATCATTCAGAATATAAGTTTAAATGTTTAAACCTTTAAACAACTTGGCCTCAAAAGATACGTTTTGGATTTCGATGAGACCGGGATCGGGTTTCCGTATACCGGTATTCCAGATCTGGAGACCCGAATACCACATCGATCCAAATTAACGATAGGTCGTGAATCTCAAGTGAAGATGAAGATTCAGAGTGCAAGGGTTATTGTCGTTAACTCTGAGGGTGATTCCAAAACGAGTGTAACGAGATAATGCCTTCGGTTTCGTTCGAACCCGGAACGAACTTGTATGGATTGAATGCTTTCAGCACATCGTCAGGCGGACGATGAGCATTCTAAGTGATATGTTCTGATTAAAGGTAATCGTAACCTCAAGCCTCATCAACCGGGAATGGCTAAAACAGGGGAGGTGCAGCAAGGCTTCGTGGGTAGCACCCACTGAGAGCAAGATAGATCCCTGTCTAGAGGTCCCTTTTCTTTTTATTCGGCTTAGTGTGTGGTTGGTCGCGCCAACTACGGGGTTATCTTGTTCGGAATTATCCAGTAAGGGATGGTTCCGGCTTTGTGTTGCAGGGGAGCGGGCGTACTCCTCGGTACGGTGATCTAGGCCACGTACTGTGACGGGCGGTACCCCAGTAGCCCTGCCATTGTATGGAAACCCATTCTTCCTACGTGCCCTTACGGTTTTGATTGTATAACCCACTTTGTGGCTAGTATGCTGGAATTTAATAATGTAACAATTTCAGCTATTTCATATTTACTTGAAAACCCTAGACCCTATTATAATACAATCAGATTTCCTATCAAATGTTTTGGTTAGTGTAAGGTAAAAACTTACCCATGTTTATGTGTGGGGAGTCTTACGTGATACTTTTGTTTTCAAAGATTTTCAAAGTTAAGCAATTTAAACCGTTTACTCACACCAGACCCATGTCTGACCCAAGTGTTTATTTTCTGTTTTATTAAACTCTTGGGTACTCAATATTTTATTGAGTAGTCGAGGGATTCAGGTTAGTCTTGACGAATACTGGAGGAGCTGAGGAGCAGGAGGCTTCAGCGAGTAGATATATAGAGTTTCCGCTGTGTTTGTATTAGTCTATATAGTACTGATGTACTTGTGTTGTATAATAGACAGAAGTTTATAACTGTCTATTCTGTGATGTATAAGTTGTGTACTCTGATGTATATGATACTATGTAATATCTTATGTGATATAATATATTTCTCGTTCCGCTGTGAGATTTCTGATGTGTTGTTGTTCTTTCTTCTTTTCTTTTCTTCTTCTATCCCTTTCTTTCTTCATAATGATGCGTCTTTCTGGGCATAGGAAGTCGGGTCGTTACATGTGGTATCAGAGCAGTAGGTTGAGTGAATACCTAGGCTCTGAAGTGGTGTCTATCTTGAGAGCGCGTAATTGTTAGTTATATAAAAATGGTTTTATATTGTGTTAATTGATCGGTTGAGTGGTATATGGATTCTGGTCAATACGAGTAGCTAACGTTATTGATAGGGATCTCTAAACACTTGAACCAGGCCAACGGACACAATATTGTTTTAAAGAGGTAGATGAAATAATTTTACCCAGAAATAATTTCTATAAAAAAAATATATCATTTTAAATATATATATTTATGTATTTCTACCTATTTATTGGGTTACCTGTTCGGGTTTTCCAATATAAGTTATAAAGGTAGATAAGGTGGTAGTGTGTGTAACACAATTACCAATAGTTGGAGTTTGAATGTTTGAGGTTGGAAGTATATATCGAGACTGTAAACCCAATATCGTCTCGAGTAAGTTGGCAGTATGGAGTAAGGATGTCTCGGATCTCTGAAGAAAATCCTTTTCAAGATTCGGAGTCCATTATTGGAATGTAAGATTGGTTGAGCTCGGGTGAGCAGATTTTCTAGAGTTGAATCTATCAGTTGTGCAGAAGTAAGTGATGGTAGCTTGGCGACTTCAGGAAGGAGCAGTTGTGTGATAAGACGCAGTATCTATGGATGTTCCCGAAGGAGATTTTCTTTTTGGAACAAGATTAAGAAGGTATTGGAGGAACAGTTGATGTCTACCGCAGGAAAGACTCGACTGTATAGGAATTCTCTGATATCAAGTAAGAGAGTTTTGTCTATTTTGAAGTATGGGACTAAGGTCGATTAGTTGTTCTTTGGACATGGTCTCATTGTTCCCTTAAGAAGAGTAAGTTATTGGCGATTGGTTTGGAGCCCGAGTTTCTTTTGGATGTCTGCCATCTCGGAGATTCGTTGAGAGGTTTGTTGATGGTTTTAGTTTTGAGAAGCCTTTGGATTAGAAGTTCTTGGTTAGCTGTGATAGCAGTGCAGCTCGGAGTGTTCGGTGTGCTGTCGGGACAGAGTTTGGAATTCGGAGTTGGAGATTGGAAATTTGTTTTAAGTTTTCTCCGATTATAAAGCTATCAGATTTGGTAAGTCTGGAAAGCTAGCACTGAATTATTTTGGATTTTCCTGTGTTCTCGAGAAAAGTAGTTCTTTGATCTACAGGATTGAATAGCCAGTTTGGATATCTGGAATTCATTGTATTTCACGTATTTCTGAGGGAGTACGTGTATGATTCATTGTTGATTGTAGGTTATGCAGTTCAGATGGATTTGGAAGTTGAACTGGACTTGAGTGTGGTCTGATATTTTTGTTCAGATTAGTGGATCTAGAGAAGAAAGGAGCTCTGGATTATAGTGGTATTGTTAGATTCTGTAGAGCGAGTATCCCGGTGTTATATCTGGGAAACTCTAGATAGTGTTAGTGAAGATCTATCCTGATTTGTATCAGAATAGTTAGTTAGGTTTGTTTGTTTGATTGGTTGCTATGGTTGTTAGTTACTGGATGATAGGTATGCTTTGCTGTTTTAAAATATTTGATGGATTAATAAATTAACTTTGTTTTAATTTCGGGGACGAAATTATTTTAAGGGGGGAGGAATGTGATAACCCGGGATTTTGGACATATAAATTTAATAATCTTTATTAATAATTAAATTGATTTGGTAATTTTCCTTTATAATTTTAATTTAAATTGGTAATTTAATCTATTGATAATTTATATATGTATGAATTGTGATTTAAAGCTTTGTTTTAAAAATTAATATTTTTCAAAGGTTAGTTTAGATTAATTCAATTGTTTTCAAAATATAAGATAATTGTTTGTTTTAAATATGATAGTTTAAATAAAGTTTTATTTTGTATTCTTTAAAGTGTTTAAATTTAAAAGGTTATAAAAATACATGTATAAGATATATTTGAATTATAATTAGTTTTAGAATAATTTCTTTTAAAAGTAGTTTATTTGTACATATGTAAATTTTATTTATTAAGAGAATTAAAGTATGTAAGTTTATCTTTACATTTAAATGAAAATTTATTAAAAATACTTAAGTAACATGTGTAACCATATTAGCCATCTTAACAACATTTGTTAGTCAATTAAGCTATATTAGTGACAAATGTAAGATTTCTTAACAAGTGTCAATGTTTTAATTTATTTTCTTTAATTTTTAATAAATCATAACTAAATTTATAAAAGAAACATACACTTCTTCTTCATATTTCTTTTCCATTCTCAGCTGCAACAAAAAGATTTCGAAACTAAAGTTTTGTAAGAATTTCTCACTAATTCAAAATCTCTAAACATGTAAACATTTTCTCAAAAAAATCAAAGCCTGTAAAATCCTGAAAGCAAAAATAAAAGCCTGTAACAAGTTTTCAAGCAAGCAAGGAAAACCTGGAAATAAAACAAGATTCAACATAAATCAGGCATGCAAAGGATTTCAAATGTCAACAACAAAAAAAATCAAAAGCAGGTTTCCAGAATTCAAAATTTTAAAAAGCCTGGAAAAAAAAACTGCTCTGTTTATAACTGGTGAGTAAATACTTTTAAAAACAGTTTTTAAAATTGAAAATTTACTTTGCTATATGTGATGAATTGTGCTGTGATGATATATATATATATGTTTATATGAATATTGTTTATGAATGCATGTTGGAATTTTGTGAATATGTATACATATCAGTGAGTATATATATGTGTTTATATGAATTGAAGTGTGCATGTCTGTTCTCAGGCAAAAACTTGTCTCTGTTTATAAATAACAGGGTTTAAACAAAATAGAATATTAAAAATCTCTTCATCCAATCTCTTATAGGATTAGGAATTCAAACAAGCTGTCTATATTTAAACCTAAACTAAGATTTAAAAATATATTTAAGGATGATAGTTTTGAACATCATCTGGGAAAAGAAGATATAACAGTAAAACTAAATATATGTCAGAAAATAACTAATCTTAATTCTTGCTTTGGATTTTATAATTGGATTAGTTGTTAGAAATGATGAATTTTAACATACATTTTATAATTTTTAAATTGATATCCAATGGGGAATTTGGGAATGAAGGGTTTTAGCAATTTGATCAATTGCCGATGATAAACTTCACGATGGAAGCTAAAATTTTGATCGAAGCTTGTTTTAATGTTGTGAATAATGGGAAAAATGCAATTGATTTTTTTTAATTGCTGAATTGTTTAAATTCGAACAAACTAGGGTTTAGCTGTTAGTTTTGGTCGAGATGTTTTGCGAAGCAAATTCGTCGCCGAGGGGATGCTGGAGTGGATCGCGAGGAGGTGAAGTGGTATGTCGGAGTGTAGCGTGGCTTTGGGTGGATCGGCAGATGATCTAGAGGTCGGAGGCGATGGGAAGAAGCGAAATTCCGACAGTGGTGATTCCAGTTTTTGGTGGAGATCGGCACGATTTCGTTTTGATGGAGTTACGTTCGATCTGGATTCGCAGATGGGTTCGCATGGATTCGTGTGACTGTGGAGTGGCGCTGCGATGATCATCGGTGGACGGAATCGCTGGTGGACGTGCACCACGTGCACGTGTGCACGATATTGTCTGGCGATGTTAAGGTTTGGATAAGACGAGGTTCGTCTCGGGTTGGGCTCGTGCGAATTGATGGTCGACTCGAAGCAGAGGATGAACGCGAGTGGTACAATGTTTTGTTCGGGGAGGGTACGAGTTTGACTCGGGTAATTTGATTTTGTAAACTGTTTTTAAATTGAAAAGGGAAGTGTTGCTATGTTTTATAGAAATAAAAGCAAAGGTTTTGTAAAGAATCAAGTTTGAAAATTTAACCTATAATTACGTTATAATTAAGGGTTTAAATTATTTTGTTTTAAAGTATAATTATATTCAAATATATAATTAATTTCTAAATTTGTTTAAAATGAAATATAATGATAGAAAATAAGTATTTAATTTAAATGATGAGTTTATCTTTAAAAATTGGAATTAATTAAAGATAATAAATGAGTAAAATAAATTGAAAGTTAATTACTTATGGTAATTAAGGATAATTACTTAATGAAGTAATTAGTGGATGGATAATTAAAGATTAAGGGATGATTTATTGATTAATTAATTAATGTAATTAATGTTAGGTTAATTAATTAGTCTAATTAATTAAAGATAATCACTTATAATTAATTAAGTATAATTACTTAGTCAAGTAATAAATGGATAATTACTGAATGTAATTAAGAGAAGAGAAAATTACTTATGGAAGTAATTAAATGGAATAGATTAAGAGTTAATCACTTGATGTTATTAATTAAAGGATTAATTAATATAATTAATTTAAAGTAAATTAATTAAAGAGTAATTAATTAATTAAAAGGTTAAGGTTAATTAAAAATATGATTAATTACTAGTTAAGGTAATTAATTAAAAGAGAGTAATTAATTAAGGAAGTAATTAATTAAGGGTTAATTAATTAAGATTAATTAATCAATAATAAGTGATTAAAGAATAATTAATTAATATAATTAATTAAAAAGTAATTAATTAAGATAAGTAATTACAAATTGTTAATGACTGTTTATGGTTAATTAAGGTTAATTAATGAATGTAGTTAATTAAAGATTAATTATTTAATTAACTAGAAGGTAATAAATTAATGAAATAATTAGAGGATTAATTATTAATGAATTAATCAAGGTTGATTAATAAAAGTAATTAATTTAAGTATGATTAATTAATTGTAATTAATTGAGGATTAATATAATTAATTATAATTAATTAAGAAATGAAGGTTCATTAATTATTGTAATTAATGATAGTAATGAAAGGTTAATTTCTGTATATGGTTAAGGATAATTACTTGAATGTAATTAAAGTATAATTAATCAAGGAAGATTAATTAAGGAAGATCATTTAGATGTTAAATTAATTAATTGGTAATTAATTAATGTTAGTAAGCAGGATTAAGATAATCCAAGTAATTAAGTGATAGTAATTAATTTAATTAAAGGTTAATTAAATTGATTAGAGTTAATCAATTCTGTTTAGATAATTGATTAATACTGGATGTTTGATATTGGGTGATTGGTTGATATTGGATGATTTGTATGTCTCTGATATATATATGATATATGCTGCTTTGTGAGATGAATGTTGATATGAATTATCTATTGTGATAATGTTATTTATCTATCTGTTTATATCATTCAGAATATAAGTTTAAATGTTTAAACCTTTAAACAACTTGGCCTCAAAAGATACGTTTTGGATTTCGATGAGACCGGGATCGGGTTTCCGTATACCGGTATTCCAGATCTGGAGACCCGAATACCACATCGATCCAAATTAACGATAGGTCGTGAATCTCAAGTGAAGATGAAGATTCAGAGTGCAAGGGTTATTGTCGTTAACTCTGAGGGTGATTCCAAAACGAGTGTAACGAGATAATGCCTTCGGTTTCGTTCGAACCCGGAACGAACTTGTATGGATTGAATGCTTTCAGCACATCGTCAGGCGGACGATGAGCATTCTAAGTGATATGTTCTGATTAAAGGTAATCGTAACCTCAAGCCTCATCAACCGGGAATGGCTAAAACAGGGGAGGTGCAGCAAGGCTTCGTGGGTAGCACCCACTGAGAGCAAGATAGATCCCTGTCTAGAGGTCCCTTTTCTTTTTATTCGGCTTAGTGTGTGGTTGGTCGCGCCAACTACGGGGTTATCTTGTTCGGAATTATCCAGTAAGGGATGGTTCCGGCTTTGTGTTGCAGGGGAGCGGGCGTACTCCTCGGTACGGTGATCTAGGCCACGTACTGTGACGGGCGGTACCCCAGTAGCCCTGCCATTGTATGGAAACCCATTCTTCCTACGTGCCCTTACGGTTTTGATTGTATAACCCACTTTGTGGCTAGTATGCTGGAATTTAATAATGTAACAATTTCAGCTATTTCATATTTACTTGAAAACCCTAGACCCTATTATAATACAATCAGATTTCCTATCAAATGTTTTGGTTAGCGTAAGGTAAAAACTTACCCATGTTTATGTGTGGGGAGTCTTACGTGATACTTTTGTTTTCAAAGATTTTCAAAGTTAAGCAATTTAAACCGTTTACTCACACCAGACCCATGTCTGACCCAAGTGTTTATTTTCTGTTTTATTAAACTCTTGGGTACTCAATATTTTATTGAGTAGTCGAGGGATTCAGGTTAGTCTTGACGAATACTGGAGGAGCTGAGGAGCAGGAGGCTTCAGCGAGTAGATATATAGAGTTTCCGCTGTGTTTGTATTAGTCTATATAGTACTGATGTACTTGTGTTGTATAATAGACAGAAGTTTATAACTGTCTATTCTGTGATGTATAAGTTGTGTACTCTGATGTATATGATACTATGTAATATCTTATGTGATATAATATATTTCTCGTTCCGCTGTGAGATTTCTGATGTGTTGTTGTTCTTTCTTCTTTTCTTTTCTTCTTCTATCCCTTTCTCTCTTCATAATGATGCGTCTTTCTGGGCATAGGAAGTCGGGTCGTTACAAATTCGAACAGTTCGAATAAGATGTGAGTAACATAAATTACTCACCTTCGTTTTCCAGAGTACGCATCAAAGAATCGATCGAAGAAAAATCGAAGCCCCAAATCCCAAAACCCTAAATCTCGTAAGCCTCAATGAGCAAGCGAAGAAGATGATGCCGCCCTTCTTCTTTTTTTTTCGAGGAACGAATGAGGTAGAACGAGCCAGATTCGCAAGAGAAACAAAGAATCGCCGAAGCCCTAAATTTCGAGCGAACGAAGAATCGTGGCCGCCATTTATTTTCTTTTCGTTATTTCGTTTCTAGGGTTTTGAATGAATGGGTAAAGGGAAACGGGTTTGGATTTATCACGGTATCAAAGAAAATAAGGGCAGCATATTTTTTTTCATAGCCCACCAACACTTAACAAATTTTTTCCAAAAGAATTTTAACCGATTCAAAAATTCCAACAACAATTTTTATTAAACGAATTCCAATTCGAATCGAAATTCCTATAAGCGATAAGCTAGCAGAGAAATCGTTTAACGATGATATCAAATCGATGCAAAAACCCCGGTTGTTACCGAAATTTAAATTGAATCCGAATAGATTTTCTACGCGTTTATACGTCGTATATTCACAAAACAACTCTGATAAATATGAAATTTGAATCCGGTAATAATTTAATATTACGGACCCAATGGAACTGGTTTCGTCGAATTCCGAGACTGTGCCTCGGAAGGTTATTTTTAAATTAAATTTAAACGATACAATTTCAAACTGAACAAATCGCTTTCAAATTCAATTCTGAAACTTCTATTATCTTCAGTATTATCAATACGAATTTTCTAAGCCTTTAAATTATTTTTAACCGGCTTAAAATTGAAGATTCAAATTTTATTCAACTTCAATAGATTAAATTCAAAAATTTAATCGCCAATTCATTCTGATAATTTGAAATTCAAGCCAAATCATCATTCAAATATTTAAAATAAATTAAATATTCTCAATTTTAATTGTCGAAATTTCAGGGTCGTTACACATGCTAAGAATCAAGTTCTAAATAAAAGCACAATTTTTTTTGCACAAAGTGGACAAACACATCCTATCAAATTTATAGCAGTGAAGAAAATAGAGAGAAAGGTACAAACTAGTAAAGTACATATGGATTTATAGTGGTTTAGCCATAACAGACTTATATCCACTATTCATTTTATTTCATTTCTTATATTTTAGCTTTTATAAGGATTTTGATGCAAAATACAACGACTTACTACCAAGTAATGAAGTCCTTAGGCTCTGTTAGGCTATTTCTATTCGGCAGAGTCTGGTGGCTCCAAAAAGTTATCCTCATGGCTGTTGGAAGCTTGGATATTTATAGGAGTAAAGAGGTAGGGGTTATCCCGATAAATCAGGTAGTTTCCCTATACAACATGCTCGGTTTTGTTATTTTCATATATAGAAGACATAATCCAAAGTTTCCTATACAGATTTCATTCCTTAAATGTTTGGCTTGGTTCGGTTGAAGTAATCTTATTCGGTGGTTGTTGGACCAGTGGATGGATGTAATGTCTTCCTGGCTAAGTAGTATGGAACACTACCTACTTGCTTCGGCATGGCTTGCTCTCCCTTTGTTCGGCTTTGATTCTATATTGGACAAGATATCTTATCTGGTATATACAACACCGGACAAAATATCTTGTCTGGTAGTTCCCTACAACGAACATGAATTCTTGTCTGGTGGCTAGACCACCAGATAAGAAATCTGGGCTGGACCACCAAACAAGAAATCTTGTTTAGTTGCCCCTCTACCAAACAAGGACTTTTATCCAGTGGTAAGACCATCGGTCAAAGAATCATGCCTAGTCTAAGAATCTCTATTCCATTTCTGTCTATAAAATAGACTTTTCTTGAAACCCTAGCAGTCTATTACAATTTCTACATGTACTTATTATTTTCATCTTCTCCTTCCCTTCTTCCCAATGTCAGACATCAAAACCCTAAATCACCAATTCCAAATCAAACTCTAAAATTCAAACTCCTCTAACCCTATTAAATTATATATCATCACGAAGATCTTGACGAACGTAACCTACATCTGCAGTTTGTTTTTCGATTGCAGGTTCGGTTTTGCTAGAAATCAATGAAGAAGTCTCGGTCGTCCATATTAGGGTTTCACGATCAATAGTGGATCATCGACCATTCGATGATCAGGGAGTGGCGTTTGAAAGAGGAGACGAAGCAGAGTCGATCCATCTGGTTGGTTCATGTCAGAGGTGCCTAGATTCGCCACGATTGGCGAAATATGAGGGCGACGACCACTCGTTCTCTATCTAGGCGGAGGGTCGCTCGACTTGGGAGGTGGTGCGCCTTGGCACGGCGAGCTCGGTGCTATGCTCTGATCCAGGCAATAATGGTTGTGGCGGCGGAGACTTCAAGGTGAAGACGGCGGCTGATGGTTAGCGTGCGCACGTTTCGGCTAGGGTTCATGAGAAGGTAACGTTAATAACCTTATTACCCCTATATTTTATAATTTTAAACGTTCTAACACGCATAACTTTTTCATAAGAGCTCGGATTGACGCGCGGTTTCTTCTGTTGGGATCGTACAAAAATTCCGGACGACATGGAACTGGTTTGGTTGAATTTGGAGGCTGTTCAAATTTTGGACTTTTATTGGATTTTAAATCAACTAGAGATCAAAGGTGAGTGATTTAACCCACTCACGCAATACTAAACCTTCTTATGTTAGTTGAATTAAATTTATGATGTGATAAGAATTTTATTGGTTGCTGTTTGGTAGTTTAATTTGACATTTTAATTGAAATTGAATTTTATGGAATTAAATTGTCATTTAAATTAACATTGAAATTGAATTGCTAGTTAAATACCTAATATGGATAATCAGTTAATTGTTGTGATTTATTTGCTGGTTTGGATGTTGATTGTGATGGATGTTTATTTGTTGACATGTTATATGATACGCTCTATTATATATACCGATATGTTATATTATCTAATTATCGAAATCACACTGCAAGTTTCCTGATATGTCAGCTAGGAAAATCACTAGGGTTTGAAATGATACATACCCGAATGATCTTATATATTAGGAAAAATCGTTATGGATTGAAATGGTACATACCCGAGCGATTATAGATTTGGAAATTATTGATTCGGGATACGGGTTGAAATGATATATACACGGAAAATTTAAATTATTGCCGGTTGAAATGATATATATCCGTAGCACTTGACCATAGGGTAGAAAACTATATACGGACACTGTTAGTCTATATGAAATCTTTTGATAAATAAAATTTGATTTTTTTTAAAGAATTAAGTGTTTATCTTATATTTAATTTGCTCAAATAAATAGCTTTAAAATTTAAGATTAAGATTTAATTATGTATTTAAAGTTTAAAATATATTTGAATTTTTGAATTTAAATTTTAAAATTTTAACTTAGATATTTTATTTCATTTTAAAGATTAATTTAATATAATTTAATATAATTCAATCAAATAAACAAAACACAGTTTCACTTTTTATTTTTAAATAATGATATTTAAAAACTTGCATCAAAATTTCAAAACTTTAGTTTTGACTCCAATCACAATAAAACATCGACCAATAGTTGTAACATATGTTCCATCCAAGTTATGTTTTATATTATGTCCATAAACCCCAAGCTCTGATACCAACTGTGACGCCCCACCTCTATGCCCATAATAACAAAGAGTATTAAAAGAAATACTGTCTATTATTACGAAGAATAAGGCTGGATAGGAGCGACCATCCGTAATTGGCCTTACACTAATATTGGTAATCTCGATAGGAGTGGGATATACTTTTTATTTTTCATCTATTATTTATTTACTCCCATCGACATATCCAATTATCAGTATAAAACAAACTACGATAGTTCATAATAGTTTAGGACATTAGATATAACAATAACACAGATAATATAATTACGGAACACAGATAAAAACAAAACTCTCATATATATATATAACTGATGTCAGTTAATACATAGTTGACACAATACATACGATACAACTACCACTGTCGACTCTAGAAGTTATATATACACGTACATTATCGACTAATATACATGAATACATATCGTTTTATACAATGACACGACTACTACAAAAGAACAATGACAACTTCTGAAGATGCGAAAAGTCTTCAAATCCCAACCAGCAACTCAAAGAAGGAAACCTACAACCTGAAATAACTCGGGTCTGACCCGAGTATTACATTCAAAAGAAAATAATACACGGGTCAGTCTAATTCAAACTCAGTTATTAATGCACAGTAGCAATGCTAATCAAAATCAAATAGACGACAGTCACATAAATCTCATATATCCAACTTCTCGATAAGAGAATCGAATATCGACAAATATAACACTAAATAGTGTTAATCAGCGAATCAGCAAATCCAAATCAGAACATAGCTTCAGAACATCGAAATTAAGCAACAAAACAATTCAACAAATTGAGACATCAATTTAAAACGTCAGATTTTGCATTGGCTGCAGTACACGCACGCGTGTACTGCCTCGCCAACACAGTGATGAAATACACAAAAGCTCAATTAAAAGCTCACAAACGAGTGCAAGGTCAAACCCAAAATCAGGTTCAACACAAATGAAGTTTAATTAAAATCACAACGCAACCACAAGGTCAAACCCGAGCATTCACTGGATTCAACTCAAGGTACAAATTTAATTGAAATTGTTAAGACATAAAATCAAGTCTCGGCTCAAGTTCAAATCAATCAACAGAAAACAGTGGCTGCACAAAGACAGCAGGGTACAACACGCCTCAAAGTATCGGTCGATACTAACAAGCATGTGTGGTCAGGGAAACCCAAATACTACATGAAACAGGTATGTAACTGTCCCAAATGGTCAAGACAGCTACAATGAATAATCAAACTCGCGAAATACTTCAACTACAAGTGAACAGTAAGATGGCCAGGTGACCTAATAAACATGCACAGGCATAGGCTACCTAAGCGTGATGCAACAAAACAGTAAATGCAATCTGAACAAGAATGAAACAAAGGTGACAACATGGGACTACACCCAAGGACTGGTATCAAGTATACACAATCAATGCAAACCAGTACAGTTTGCATACTGAAACAAAGGGCAAAATGAAACAGATGTGTTATACTATACATGTAGTACAAATGCACGTATATACCGCATGTACCAAAAAGAAAAGTGAACAGCAGGTGGTACGAGACTGAACTAGACGAATGCACTGAATTCAAGCAAATGGCAACAGCAAGTGATGCATCGGTGAAACAACTCAATGTGTAAACTCCATATGCGGCTCAAAGACAAGTTCAAAAGGAACCAACAACAATTGCAATGCATCACTGGGACACAAATACATAACCAATAACGCAACTGTATGCAAACTACCCCGAAGGAAGTAGCATGATCAGGAGTACACAAATGCAGACCACATAAGAATCAATATACAGTGACCATATGGTGCAGTGAAGAGCTACAGTAAGTGTTGACCAAACTACAACAGGATGAAATGCAACAGACTACACTGACTACAGCATATCAAGCATACAAGACCGATGCAGACAATGCCAATAAGACTTAGTTACAAGATGCAACCCAGAAGCTACAGAGCTCAAAATTATCAAGACTACATGAATCAAACCCGAAGCAACACTCACGTGTAACTTCATCTACAAAATGTATGCATATGGTCAAGTAATGACAAAAACAAAGAAACGCAAAACTTCTAGATGAATACAAGCATCAAGTAGCAGTTTCAAAAATGATCAACAGCGGTCCAGAGAATCAAAACGGTAGTGACAAGTTCGAGCAAAGCTCGACAGCACAAGATCAAGCAACAACAATGTACCGGTCAATGAAGTTCCAAGTCAAGGCCGAGGTCATCAGAAAATTCACAAAATCAAAATGCCCTAAAATCAAATTCGCGATAGCCAAAGAAACCAACATCGTCAAATCAAGTCAAGCCGAGGTGAGCAAAGTAATTCAAAGCCGAAGTCACCCTAAAATGCAACTTAAATCAACTGTCTCAAAATCACTCAAGTCAGAAAAATATCAACAGCGAACAAAATCAAGTTTGCAGTCGAAGACACTGCGGGTCCAATTAAACCCGAAGTCCATGGCATCAAGTCACGACCGTGGCAACTAAGGCTACAATCGTGCAAGTTCACATTTTTACTAAAGAAAATTGCCTAAAGTCAAAGCGAAAAGAACCAGCAATTTCAAATCATGACCAAGAGATCAAAAGTCAGGAATCAAAGCCAAGGATATCAATCAATCAGACAACGAAATTCACAGATTTGAATAAGCAAATCAAGTAACAAAAATTTCACTAATTTGAATTAGATGTGAGTGATAGAATCACTCACCTGGGCTGACGCAATCGGAAGGAGTCGTGTTTGAAGAGGAGGAATCTTCGATCTACAAGGGTCGGCGCCTTCGATTTTTGTACAAGCCCTAGTTCTCGAGCGAACGAAAGAAGATGTACGCGGCCGCCATTTTTTTTTCTTCGTTCGATTTATTTTTAGGGTTCGCGAATGAATGTGGGTAGATAGGAATAGGTATCGGCCTTAGATAAGTATCACAATACCAAAAGGAAAGGTGGCCAAGATTTTACTAAAAGCCCAAACAACGCTTAACCAAATTTTCAACCCATTAAAACAATCAATAGCAATTAACAACCACTTAATCGTTAAATGACGAAAATTAATTTTTATAAAACTCTGGGTTGTTACAGACTCCCCTCCTTATAAAAATTGCCTCCCCGCAATTTTCATAATTAAGGTCGTCAACTACTATTATTCTTCTAACATAAACTGGTTAAGTTAGAAAAATAAAAGTCAAGAATTCAAATGCCAAAGTAATCTTTTAATTCTAATAAAGAGATTCGCAAATCTTCAACAAAATCTAACTATCAATAGATAATCAGAAAGCAGCAGAACTGAATAAATGCAATCATCAGCCATATTTAATTATCAACAAGATAATTAAGATGCAGAGAATCATAAAGAAACAATGTCTAATCATCGATATGATAATTAGAAAACCAACAAAAGCTAATTATCAACAGAGATGATTAGAAAGCACAAATCACAATTCGCAAAACTGCAAATATCTAGTTATCTAACGGATAAATAGAAAACACGAACTTCATAATCAGCAAATACTAACTATCAACAGTGATAGATAGAAAATGGCAATTCAATAAAATCAACCTATTCTAGAATCAATTGGAGACTAGAAAATTTCATATCAATAAAATCAGCAAACATCAATTATCTAATTATCTCAAACGATAATCAGAAGACAAATCAGCACATATCCAATTACCACCACCGGTAATTTAAAATTTCAAATCAACAATTATTCAATTATCAAAAACGATAATCAAATTTCAAATTCAACAAATATTCGATTATCACAAGCGATAATCAAACTTCAAATTCAACAAATATTCACTTATCTAAAGCGATAATTAAATCTAAAATCAACAAATATTTAATTATCAAAGACGATAATTAAATCTCAAATCAGCAAATATTTAATTATCAAAGACGATAATTAAATCTCGAATCAACAAATATTTAATTATCTAACAGCGATAATTAAATCTAAAATCAACAAATATTTAATTATCAAAGATGATAATTAAATCTCAAATCAGCAAATATTTAATTATCAAAGACGATAATTAAATCTCAAATCAATCAAATATTTAATTATCAAAGACGATAATTAAATCTCGAATCAACAAATATTTAATTATCAAAGACGATAATTAAATCTAAAATCAATCAAATATTTAATTATCAAAGACGATAATTAAATCTCGAATCAACAAATATTTAATTATCAAAGACGATAATTAAATCTAAAATCAACAAATATTTAATTATCAAAGACGATAATTAAATCTCAAATCAACAAATATTTAATTATCTAAAGTGATAATTAAAAGCAACAAATATCCGATTATCAAAAACGATAATCAGAACTCATATCAACAAATATCTAATTATCACAAGCGATAATTAGAAACAACAAATATCTGATTATCAAAAACGATAATCAGAACTCATATCAGCAAATATCTAATTATCACAAGCGATAATTAGAAACAACAAATATCTGATTATCAAAAACGATAATCAGAACTCATATCAACAAATATCCAATTACCTGTAGATAATTGGAAGCAACAAATATCTAGAAATCAATTAAGAAGACTAGAAAATCAACATGAAAGCTTGGATCGATCCCATCAGATGGCGAGTTTTTAATTCGCCGCACGTGCATCTCAGAGTGGCCGAAGCCTACCAAGTACTCAACATAATTTTGGCGCCCATCAGATTGATCCGAAGGTCCGCAGAGTGACCCGAAGGTCTAGTACTGGTATTTGACCCGAAGGTCCGCAGAGTGGCCCGAAAGCCCAACAAATGACCCGAAGGTCCGCAGAGTGGCTCGAAAGCACACGAAATCATCAAATATTTCAATTAACGAGTCCGGAATTAACCGAAATAGCAAACGCACATGTCCCATACCACGTGTTTTACTAAATCGTTTGATTCTCTTCATCGTTTCCTTGAAAGTGCAAAATTGTGTATTTTGTAAAAATACATTTCACATTCTCAAACGGACAAGTCCGGAATTAAGCGAATCAGTAAAAGAAAGGGGTCATAGTCCTCGATTTTGCTGAAACGTTTAAATCGCTTCCTCATTCTTTTGAAAGCGCAAACTGTTAAAATTTCTGAAAACAATTTTATTTATTTTGTAAAAATAACAATTCACATTCTCAACTGGACAAATCCGGAGTTAAGCGAAACAGTAAAAGAAAGGGGTCATAATCCTCGATTTTGCTGAATCGTTTAAGTCGCTTTCTCATTCTTTTGAAAACGCAAACTGTTAAAAATTTATAAAACAATTTTCATTTTAAAACGATTTTTCCAATCACGTAATTAAAGCAGCAAATCAGTAACAATTTCGATAAGGAAACTGTACTTCTCAAAATACCGTAAAAACGGTCACAAATCAGTATTGCGGAATAACCGCTTGAAAATCCACCTTTAAAACTTGACGGTTACTGAAGCCAAAGCGACAGTAATTTTAAAACGTCAAAACCACATCAAAACAATTTACATCAAAATGTAATATCAGTGAATTGTCATTCATCAAAATGTCACAAAACATCTTGCTTCAAAAATTTAGCATTGGTGTAAAAATCTCGTTATAAAAATAACGGCAACAAAATACGTTTCATAACCAAGCATCGGTTCAACGTAAAATAAATGCAATAACGTGCAATTCAAATTTTGCACGTACTACAAAATGAACAAAGAAATCATTCGAAGGTATCTTCAATGAAGATAATTCAAAACAACAAAATCTAATCGATAGAGGATTAGTACAAAAGAAAGCCAGCGGAAATTTCAACAAAATCGCATATCTGCAATTTCTTCGAATCCTCAATTTGGATTCGAAATTCTCAAAGAAACAAAATAATTACAGCTACGTAAACAACAATTGGAATTCATATCAATTTCGTATTTTGATTTTTAAATCAAAAAGATTGTCAGTTGTACTCAGCGAAGACAGTTTCACTATTTCCGCTGCGCACTCTGATAAACAGAACACAATTCAATCAAATCAACAAAACACAGTTTCACTTTTTATTTTTAAATAATGATATTTAAAAACTTGCATCAAAATTTCAAAACTTTAGTTTTGACTCCAATCACAATAAAACATCGACCAATAGTTGTAACATATGTTCCATCCAAGTTATGTTTTATATTATGTCCATAAACCCCAAGCTCTGATACCAACTGTGACGCCCCACCTCTATGCCCATAATAACAAAGAGTATTAAAAGAAATACTGTCTATTATTACGAAGAATAAGGCTGGATAGGAGCGACCATCCGTAATTGGCCTTACACTAATATTGGTTATCTCGATAGGAGTGGGATATACTTTTTATTTTTCATCTATTATTTATTTACTCCCTTCGACATATCCAATTATCAGTATAAAACAAACTACGATAGTTCATAATAGTTTAGGACATTAGATATAACAATAACACAGATAATATAATTGCGGAACACAGATAAAAACAAAAGTCTCATATATATATAACTGATGTCAGTTAATACATAGTTGACACAATACATACGATACAACTACCACTGTCGACTCTAGAAGTTATATATACACGTACATTATCGACTAATATACATGAATACATATCGTTCTATACAATGACACGACTACTACAAAAGAACAATGACAACTTCAGAAGATGCGAAAAGTCTTCAAATCCCAACCAGCAACTCAAAGAAGGAAACCTACAACCTGAAATAACTCGGGTCTGACCCGAGTATTACATTCAAAAGAAAATAATACACGGGTCAGTCTAATTCAAACTCAGTTATTAATGCACAGTAGCAATGCTAATCAAAATCAAATAGACGACAGTCACATAAATCTCATATATCCAACTTCTCGATAAGAGAATCGAATATCGGCAAATATAACACTAAATAGTGTTAATCAGCGAATCAGCAAATCCAAATCAGAACATAGCTTCAGAACATCGAAATTAAGCAACAAAACAATTCAACAAATTGAAACATCAATTTAAAACGTCATATTTTGCATTGGCTGCAGTACACGCACGCGTGTACTGCCTCGCCAACACAGTGATGAAATACACAAAAGCTCAATTAAAAGCTCACAAACGAGTGCAAGGTCAAACCCAAAATCAGGTTCAACACAAATGAAGTTCAATTAAAATCACAACGCAACCACAAGGTCAAACCCGAGCATTCACTGGATTCAACTCAAGGTACAAATTTAATTGAAATTGTTAAGACATAAAATCAAGTCTCGGCTCAAGTTCAAATCAATCAACAGAAAACAGTGGCTGCACAGAGACAGCAGGGTACAACACGCCTCAAAGTATCGGTCGATACTAACAAGCATGTGTGGTCAGAGAAACCCAAATACTACATGAAACAGGTATGTAACTGTCCCAAATGGTCAAGACAGCTACAATGAATAATCAAACTCGCGAAATACTTCAACTACAAGTGAACAGTAAGATGGCCAGGTGACCTAATAAACATGCACAGGCATAGGCTACCTAAGCGTGATGCAACAAAACAGTAAATGCAATCTGAACAAGAATGAAACAAAGGTGGCAACATGGGACTACACCCAAGGACTGGTATCAAGTATACACAATCAATGCAAACTAGTACAGTTTGCATACTGAAACAAAGGGCAAAATGAAACAGATGTGTTATACTATACATGTAGTACAAATGCACGTATATACCGCATGTACCAAAAAGAAAAGTGAACAGCAGGTGGTACGAGACTGAACTAGACGAATGCACTGAATTCAAGCAAATGGCAACAGCAAGTGATGCATCGGTGAAACAACTCAATGTGTAAACTCCATATGCGGCTCAAAGACAAGTTCAAAAGGAACCAACAACAATTGCAATGCATCACTGGGACACAAATACATAACCAATAACGCAACTGTATGCAAACTACCCCGAAGGAAGTAGCATGATCAGGAGTACACAAATGCAGACCACATAAGAATCAATATACAGTGACCATATGGTGCAGTGAAGAGCTACAGTAAGTGTTGACCAAACTACAACAGGATGAAATGCAACAGACTACACTGACTACAGCATATCAAGCATACAAGACCGATGCAGACAATGCCAACAAGACTTAGTTACAAGATGCAACCCAGAAGCTACAGAGCTCAAAATTATCAAGACTACATGAATCAAACCCGAAGCAACACTCACGTGTAACTTCAGCTACAAAATGTATGCATATGGTCAAGTAATGACAAAAACAAAGAAACGCAAAACTTCTAGATGAATACAAGCATCAAGTAGCAGTTTCAAAAATGATCAACAGCGGTCCAGAGAATCAAAACGGTAGTGAAAAGTTCGAGCAAAGCTCGACAGCACAAGATCAAGCAACAACAATGTACCGGTCAATGAAGTTCCAAGTCAAGGCCGAGGTCATCAGAAAATTCACAAAATCAAAATGCCCTAAAATCAAATTCGCGATAGCCAAAGAAACCAACATCGTCAAATCAAGTCAAGCCGAGGTGAGCAAAGTAATTCAAAGCCGAAGTCACCCTAAAATGCAACTTAAATCAACTGTCTCAAAATCACTCAAGTCAGAAAAATATCAACAGCGAACAAAATCAAGTTTGCAGTCGAAGACACTACGGGTCTAATTAAACCCGAAGTCCATGGCATCAAGTCACGACCGTGGCAACTAAGGCTATAATCGTGCAAGTTCACATTTTTACTAAAGAAAATTGCCTAAAGTCAAAGCGAAAAGAACCAGCAATTTCAAATCATGACCAAGAGATCAAAAGTCAGGAATCAAAGCCAAGGATATCAATCAATCAGACAACGAAATTCACAGATTTGAATAAGCAAATCAAGTAACAAAAATTTCACTAATTTGAATTAGATGTGAGTGATAGAATCACTCACCTGGGCTGACGCAATCGGAAGGAGTCGTGTTTGAAGAGGAGGAATCTTCGATCTACAAGGGTCGGCGCCTTCGATTTTTGTACAAGCCCTAGTTCTCGAGCGAACGAAAGAAGATGTACGCGGCCGCCATTTTTTTTTTCTTCGTTCGATTTATTTTTAGGGTTCGCGAATGAATGTGGGTAGATAGGAATAGGTATCGGCCTTAGATAAGTATCACAATACCAAAAGGAAACGTGGCCAAGATTTTACTAAAAGCCCAAACAACGCTTAACCAAATTTTCAACCCATTAAAACAATCAATAGCAATTAACAACCACTTAATCGTTAAATGACGAAAATTAATTGTTATAAAACTCTGGGTTGTTACACATTACCTCGCGTGCCTTGTCATATGCCTTATCGAGCCCACTATGATTTTGGTTTGTGTCGTACCTATGGAGCGCTCCCTGATAGCCCACAAGGTTCGGTGGAGTTTACAGTGCTGTATAGACTACGATGCTTATATAAAATGTGTTAAAGGAGATATGGGAAACACCTTAACGCTATTTTCAATATTATACTTTATTGATAGACACTACATATATAGCGTATATTACTATATATAAATAGTTTAACGAATCCTTAGGAGATGGAAAATCCTGTAACATCTTTTAAGTTATTGCACGCACGTTATACACTAGATAGGAGATGTAAAATCCCGTAAACATCTCTGAAGCTATTACACTCATATTTACTTGTTGTTTATTTAACTTACATAAGAACTTTTAGTTCTGAGTGTTTTGTTTTTTTCATTACTCTTGGGTCAGCCTGAGCATTTCAGTGTTGAAAACTTTATTTCTGAAGGACGAAGATGGAGTTTGGTATATTATATTATTAAAAAATTTCCACTGCATCGTCATTTGGTATGATGTGATTGTACTCTGATTGTTGTAATAATTTTGTAATCAAATGTATATTATAAGACAACTTCATGAACTGTTTATTTGGTTATTATATTTTGTCATTCCGCTGCGAGAATCTGTATTTTGTTTTTCCTTCTTTTCTCTTATTTTCTTATTGACCCCATTGACAATCCTCACTTTTGAATGTTTTGAGTTAGACATGTGTGGTTTATTGTCGATTTAAACCGTCCAAAAAGGTGGGTTGTCACAGTTGGTATCAGAGCTTTGGTTTAGAGATACCTTAGCCTGTTGGGATTAAACTCATTTGGGATAGGGTTAGTAATACCCTAGAATGAGTCCGAGTGTATATATATGAGAGAGCGTATTTGTTAGTGCTATAAAAATGTTTTTGTATTGTGTCAATTTGTTCTATTTAGTATTTATAAATTCTGGTCGGAACATGGGACGTCATGGCATCGATAGAGATTTCTAAACACTTAATAGGGCAGACCGACACAATATTATTTTTAAAAATAGATAAATGAAATAATTTTACCTAGCATTATATTTTGTATATATATATATATATTCATAAATTGATATTGTTACCGTGGTGTATTGTTTGTTAAGAAATGATAATGTTTGATTATTATCATTTGTTGTTTGGTTAGTCAAAGTTCTTAAACTATTGACTATTGTATGTTATGGAAATGTAATTTAATAAATATAGTATTAATTATGATTTACAAATAAATAAATTTAAATGGAAATTTGAGAACTTAATTTCTGAAGTTTTGAAATTGGTTTTCAAAAGATTTTGGAAGATAATATTAGTATTATTTCGAAGTATTTTCGGACCGAATTTTTTTCAATAAGATTGAAAGAAATGTTTTCAAAAAAATTTGAAAGGAAACAAATTCTATACTCCCATCTTCTGTCGCTGGAAAATAATTTCGATGATGACTGCGCAGCATCATCGACGTTCATTTTCGAGTTTCAAAGTGGGAAGACCGCTGTAGTAGTTTTACTACACATTTGTTTTGATAAAAAAAATATTTAAATTTCCTATGCATGATTTGATATATTAAAAGGTATAATCATATATTATTTCAAGATGATTTGAAATGAAATCCAGTATTTAGTTCTTAAATTTCTTTTAATCAATGATTTTTAATTATTGTAATGAGATGGAATTTTGACTATTTTAATAGTTGGAAACTTCTAAAATGAGAAATAAGAAATTAGAAGCTAAGTGTTTAATGAAACTATAAAGAAATTGGAGATTTGTCACTTGTATATTAAAAGATAATGGAAATTAAGAAGATGTGAACTATTGAACATTTTTGTTAACTAAAACGAATAAGATAAATTTGTATAACATTCAATTACATTCTAAAAACATATATAAAACTTACCAAAAACATTTAAAAGTTGAAATGTTAATATGAATATGTAATAGAATATTATACAAATAAAAGCTTAATAACAAAAGTGCTTCAAAATGAACATATACTTATAAATAAAGAATTAAGATGTACAAGGAATGTTATAAACTTAAGTTAATAATTTTGAAATGCTTGATAATTAAATTGAATGGTAAAAGTGAAATGCTACTTAAGGAAATGAATGTGAAATTAAGAAAGTAAAATGTCTTGTAAATGGATTTGCAAAATAAAAAGTAAGTGCAAATAATGTTATAAGTTGAGTTGTAGCTTTCTAAGATAATTATAAACTTGAATAATGTTGTGAAAGGAAATGAATCTTATAAAATGTTAATAAACGTAAGAAAATATTTTGGAATAATTTACAAATGATTCATAGATATTTTTAATATTAAATGATACTATATATGAAGAAATAAATGGGAATCAAAGAATAAAGAAACTTAAGTATGAATTGATTCACTAGTGAATGTTAATATTAAATTGAAATCTAGTTATATATAATAATAAATATGAATTAAACTGCAAGGAAACTTATGTAATACCTTAAGAATTTATTCATTTGTGATTTTAAATCTTGAATGGGAAATAAATTATGCAAGTAATGAATGTAAATTAATAAAAGATAATCTTGTATGAATGAATGAGAATTGAAAAATAAACGGAAAGTAAATAATGATATGAAAAGAAACTAATAGAATAAAATATGTAAATTGTGCGTAAATTATTTTATTTGCATAACAGTTCTGATTCAGATTTGAATATAAGATTTGTACTAATTCACACCAGTTCGAATTAGGATTTTTTGCTCGATTCTTGATGACGAGCAATTAATATGAATTTTTGATATGAATTTAAAGTTTTCTTTCATGGTTTATGGCTATGCAAGGAAAATGGAAATTTCTAATCAAGAAATCGAATCAAAGTCCGCCCTAGAGTGGTCAGGTTAACAATACTAGTTCAAAAATGGAATGTGTGTACTCAAGCAAGCGATTAGAATTGATATTGTGTATAAAATATTTATGTACATCGTGCAAATTTAAATAATACTTAAATTTTTTGTTGTTTGGCTTATGGGATGTTGGGAAACGATACTTTAAATTGTGAAAGGTTGTATAAATAATCTATTAAGTAATTATCTGTAATGACCCACCTTTTTGGACGGTTTAAATCGGCAATAAACCACACACATGTCAACTCAAACCATTCAAAAGGGAGGATCATTAATGGGGTAAATATGAAAATAATAGAAAAGAAGCAAAAAACAAAACACAGAATCTCACAGCGGAACGACAAAATATAATAATCAAATAAGCAGTTCACGAAACTGTTTTACAAATGACATTTGATTACACTTTTACAATACAAATCAGAGTTATACATATAGCAGAATAAATAAAAAATGCAGCGGAACACATGATGTAGTGGAATAATTAATAATAAATAGTAGACTCATCTCCGTCTTCATCCTCCAAAATAAAATGGTCTTCAATACACTAAAAAGCTCAGACTGACCTGAACGAAATTAAAAGACAAAACACTCAAGTCGGGACTAAATGATCTTATGTAAGTCAAATCAAAATAAGTAGAATAGAAATATTACTGTAATGGCTTTAGAGATGTTACGGGTTTTCATCTCCTATCAAGTGTACAACGTGGATATTATTATTTAAAAGTTTTCAAATAATTTGAAATACCAATCTTAATCATTTTAATTAAAATAAATCTGAAGTTTAAATTTAAAACTTAAACCTTTCAATAATTCAATTCTAATAAATAATCCAAATTCAAAAAATTATATGGGTATATGTCATTTCATCCAGTATTCAAAATCAAAATTTCCAAATCAATAGAAACCGCTCGGGTTATCATTTCAATCCATAGTGATAACAGAGATATATACATAAATAAACATCCAATCATCCAAAATGTCAAACAATAACATCCATCACAATCCAACATCCAAATCAGCCAATAAATCACAACAATCAATTGATTATCATTATCAGGTGTTTAACTAGCAATTTATATTCAATATTAATTAAATGGCAATTCAATTCAATATAACTTCAAATTTAACTTAACTGACAATCTACAAAAAATACCAAACAGCAATCAATAAATTTCTAATCACATCATAAATTTAATTTATCTAACATAAGATAATTTAGTATTCGTGAGTGGGTCAAAACACTCACCTTTGATATTTAGAACACAAAAATACAAACAAAGATGCCTTTCCCAACAGTCTCCAAACTCAGCCAAACTTATTTCATGTCGTCAGGAATTCCAATACGAGTCCAATGGAAGAAACTACGCAATTATCGGAGCTCGTATGTGGAAGATATTCAGGTTATAATGATATATTAAAAAAACGTACACATTTAATTATTAAAATAAGAAACTTTAATAACTCACGATTTCAAATTTGATGTACCTAAAACAAAGGCAGGAAGTAGAAAGCCAAAACCATGAAAGCTAATTCTCATTGTTCATTTTTTTTAAAGGCTTCTTACAAAAGAAGGCAAGGTGATGTGGAAAGGTGCGGATGTGGTTGAGGAAGAAATAGATTATCACATTTTTTTTCTATTTTTTTTAACATAGCTTCAGTAAAAATGAATTGGCAGTAACTAAGTGGAGGTATAAAGCTATGTTGACATTGAGACTTTAAGAAAAAAAATAAAGGCCCTGATGTTTGAAAAATAATGAAGTTTTAGGGGAAAGAATGAGATATGATATGAAAAAAAAGAAGAAAGGGAAGTAACAAACGAAATAGGTATGGAAGGACAAATAAAATGAAGCTATATGATCTAAGTAAATGCTTTGGGTAATAAAATAAACAAAACGGAAGAATGAGAAAGGATGTGAATTCACGTTTCAACTACATCATAGAAATGTAATAAAACCAAATGTGGAAATAGTGGCAGGTGTATTGAATAATAAGGAAATGAAGGGACCACTTAGGATCTAATTAATTGCATGTTCCACTCAATTAAATATATTAACACCAAATATACTTTTTTTACACCCGTTTAAACATAATTAACATACAATAAATAAATTTGAAAACAACAACCAACGTAACGTTACACAAAATAAAAAAAGATGATTCAGAACCCAAATTCAAGTTTTTTTCAAAATAAAGTTTTTCTCAAAGCGCAATCACGAAACCTAAAAAGTTATTTTAGTTTACATTTCAAGATTAGTGTTAAAATTACTTATATACAGCCTCAAATTGATATTTAATGACTGTAAAATTTTGTTTTAAAATTCATTTTTTTCTTCTTTTTATAAAATTATTTTTACCTTTAAAATGAAAGTGTTCGTTTTATTTTCATTAAAACATTCTTTTTATTTTTAACAATAATGTATGTTTCTTTCATTAAATCCATTAATTAAAATAATGTTTCTTTTTTTACTCTTTTAAGTTTAAAGATTCCAAATCAACATAATTGTAATTAATTTCAAAATTACACCTTAAAACGGATCCTAACAAACGTACATTTCTTTCATTAAACGCCATTAATTTCAAATAAATTCTCTTTCTCTTTTATTGAAAGATTCCAAGTCAAATCAACGGTAATAAATTCATTAATTAATTTAAATTCCAATATATATTTATTTTGATTTTCATCTTAGTATTCAATCAATTATCATCTTATAGATATACTGTAAAGATCCAAAAACTCGGCCTTCGAAAATCGGCACCTGTACTTCACTTGTACTCAAAATGCAGCAGATTCAAATGCCGAATCTGGCTCTCCGGAGCTTATAACACCATTAAGTATAACAACACAGCGGAATAAAGAAATGGATGATATCATATACAACTCCAATGAATACAATATCCAGAATGATATACAACAATGATATCAATATGATACAACAATATCAAAGATAAATAATGATACAGCGGAAATAACAGAAGTGATAACTCCAAATGATCAGTCAGAGAATGACTCCAACAACTCCAACATCAAGCTCGAACCACCATCACGATGCACCAAGCTAAACAGGAATAGTCAATGAACTCCAAGAACTGAACCAGCTCCAGATAATCTACTCAACCTGAATATCTTAAAACCCCAACTCTAGACTGCCCGTGTGGAAAATGGTGGGCACCCAGAGTTTAGGAAGGGAACAATAAACTCCGAGTCAGTAATGGGACTGGTGTGATGAACAAAAAGTTTATCTTTAAAACAAACAACAAAAGAATTTTAAACATTGAAACCCGCAATGCTTTTGGAAAATGAAACTACCATGAGACCTCCCGCCACACACACAATGCAAACGCAGAATTGGAGGAGATTTCTTCTTATGATAGTCAAAAATGCTTACTACGCAAAACTCTTTTGATATTATTACTAGTGCATAGTGCAGAAAACATTTTGAAAACACAATATTAATCTTATCCAGCATAGGTACCATTATACTGTGCCTACTATAGCTACTATGTTAAATAGCAGGTTCTACAACTAAAACTGTACAGGGTTCGTATTGGAAATTGGATTTCCAACAAATGGTCAGGCTAAGGAACTTCCTACTGCCAATGGGTACGCCTCTGGATGGACGTCCCGAGAACTAACTAGCTCTCTGCCAACACAAGGCCGGGTTACCTCTGTAACTAGGTAACTACTTCTCGAATATGCCACCTCCCGGTCCTTTGGGACCTTTATCCAAGCGCTCGATAACCAACATCACACAGTAATAAATAAAGTGTGTCCACATGAGTAAGTATCTGGGCTCCATACCATGATACCACCCTTTTCCAGAAGGAAATGACATACCCTAAAGGGAACAACCCTCATAACCTTGCCGCATCATTCCTGTTTCGACCATTTCCGGTCTGTGAGGTTCGATGAGGTCTCGTCCACAAAGCTACGCTTTTTCACAAAGCCATGCTTTGATCACAAATGATCAATAAATGATCAACACACAGCAACACTCAGCATGCCACATTACCAAATTGGGAGTATATCGCTGATAACCTTCAACTACATAACCTCTGAGCTCGTACGTCTCAGAGAAGGGTGTTAAGCTAAGAGAATAAATCTCCACCACCAAACAGAAATGTATTTGAAAGAAATCTGATTTATATCTCAAAATGTAATGTCAGACATGTAACCATACAAGTCTGTTCCGGGTTCGAACAGAACCGAAGGCACTTCCAATGAAGCCCTTACAATCCGGGTATTCACAATCCCGATCGGACTTCCCATCACTTAGGAAATCTCTATACCGGAGCAACTCAGTGCAGAGACAATAGATAGGTTATCCTATCGTTCTCGCAAACACTCGGTCTTCAACACCGGTCTTCAAATGCTATCCATGTACGACGTATCATTATTCGGAATGGGTTATGTGACACAAAGGTCCTCTCCCGGCTAAACCGAATAGTGAGCGTAATATTTTAAAACATATGGATATTGGGATTTCAGTTAAGTCACAACTTATTATCCAAAACTTTTTCTTCCAAATGGTTTAACAAATTACCATTTTCAAATCTTTAAACAAAAAGATTCATCTCACAAAGTTCACTCAGTTTCACAAAGATCTATTCATAGATTTTCCAAATCAATTTTCCATTTTAATTTGGATTAACTTGTTAAATCTTTAAAACAAAGATTTAACTCATAGCTTTCAAAATAATTTCATTTTGACCTTTTATACAAAAGATACACCTTCCCAATTTCAAAACAAAGTTTAACAACCTTTCACAAAAATTCATTCATTATTCGGAAAACCATTTCCAATTCAAACTTGAAATTCCTTCAATTAAATTGGAATTTCATTTCTTATATGAAAGCTTTATCATTTGAAAACAATAGTTTTCATTTCAGAAAATCTGATTCATTTATACGAATTAAAATCCTTGGGTTAAATTCAAATTCTCAAAACCATACTTTTAAAATGGTTTAACTTCATATAAACACATTTATAACATCTTTAACCGTAATTTCCAAACATAGAATTCAATTCCAAATTCTGAATTCAAATTCAAATTAAATTATTTAAATTGGAAATTTTACCAAGTTATTCAAAATAACTTTCATCTTAAAAACTCATTTCAAAAGCTTTAACATTTAACCCAAATCCATTTCCAAAATCAATTGAAATTAAAATTTCAATTTCAAAACATTAAATTTAAATCATTTGTGACTTAACCGATTTCCTCGTGAAATCCATATTTGTGTGAGTATGGTGTAGTCCAGGGGTTTTACACAGTGGTGCAACATCATTCAATCATCACATATCAGAATACAGAAATATAGTTGATAAGCGGTATAACTATAACGCTTATCTTTTATTCATAGATCACAGATATATAAATTACAGATAATATATTACATTCATTCCAGATAAATAAACTACAGTACAGGTCACACACAAATCAGGATATATCACACAGCATCACAGATAAGGAAATATCAAAAATTCCATCATCCAATCAAATCCAAACATTCATAAGTAAGATCAGTTAATTATCTGATTAATTCAAATCAGATTAATTTCTTATGAATTATTAATCCTGGTTAATTAACATTAATAAATTACAAATCATTTTGATCAATTATTCTTTAATCATTTATTAATTAACCTTTAATGATAAATTAATTAACCTTAATTAATAAATCAATCCACCTTTAATCATTAAATAATTAACCCCTAATTATTTAATTATTCTTTAATTAATTAATTACATTAATAAATTAACCCTTAATTAATTGCCATTTAATTAATTATTCTTAATTAATTACATAAGTGATTATTCTAATCACTTTCATTAATTAATCTTTAATTAATTATCCTCAAATTAATTAATTAATCATACAAATTAATTATCCTTAACTAATAAATCAGCCTTTAATTTAATTACCTTAAGTAATTATCCTTTAATTAATTACATTAATTAATTAACCATAAATTAATTAAGTAATTATCATTTAATTAATTTTCTTTAATTACTTATTAAGGATTTTTTTTTCACTTAAGACTTTAATTAATTTAAGATAAACCACTTATCTTCACTAATTACTTAATTACATCCTTTAAATTTTGCTTAATTTTAAATGCTTGAAATTAACATATGAAATCATTTGAGATCCTCTTGATCAATTAAAGTAAATCAACATACCTTTATCACTTCTCAATTACATCATTAAATCGCAATTGAAAATACTTTGAGATTTTAATTAAACAACTTATCTAATTTTAAAACGAAATAATTTTAAATACAAAATATACTTAAGAATTTAATCCTTGAACTTGAAAGCTTATTCAACACCTTTATTTTGAAAACCAGTTTAATATTCTACTATGAAAATACTATACTTCCTTTGTTTATAAACTTGTTAAAACCTTGGTTAATTTAACTTAACAAAAACCCGAGCCCAAGATAAATTTCCTTGAGCCAAAACCCGAGCTACTCGCGATCATCACGCTGCTTCGAGATAACATACGAACATCTTCGAGATCGACTTCAAGATTCCCCTTTCTTCCTCAAACACTACAAACCCAGACCAGATACGAGTGCACACGCGCGCACGTGTACGGAGGTTCCGGCCACCAACGATCAACGCTGCAACCCTCCTCATGTCGACGACCATCTCCTTTGACGACCCGACCTCCAGTTTCGTCGATTCGATAGCGAAATCGAAATCAAACCATACGGCACACAACTAGCAACAAAACAGATAAAAAAACATCATCGCGACGACGAACCAAACCACCGGAGCCCACGTCGCCTTGACCAGAGCCTCTCTCTGACTTCCAGCTTTGATTCCCCACCTCGGGATTACCTCCGACCTCCCCACGGCGACGAAATCGCCTCGAAAACCCATCGAACCAAAACTGCAATCGAACCCTAGTTCGACGCTGCCTGGCCACCACAGCCATCTTTAAATCCCCTCACCATTTTTCCTGAGATCACCAGGCCACCCGCTACCTCCAGCACAAAGCACGACGACCACCCCCTCCTACGTTTGTCGGAATTGACGTAAATACGAATCCCGTTCAACTCGAGAATTCTCGACGTCCCCAAACTTATAAATCCTGATTTCTACCTTAAAATTCATCATGTTCTAGTGTGAATCCAATTATCATATCAAAACATGAATCTAAGAATATTGATTTTTCAGATTTAAAAAGTTTCACTGTAAATTTTTTTCTTTCCAGTAAAATACCTTACTGATTTTACTTATAAATATTTTAAAAATAGCATTAGGTTAATATAAACAAAATCTCTTTAAGGATTATAGCTTAACATCAATTATAGGAAGAGATGTTGAATTTTTAATCTGGTTTCTGAATCCTGTAAACTAAGAACAGAGCCTACTTTCCTATATACATACATATGCACACAAATATTTGCATATATACAAACATGCAGGCAAATATATACATCTTCAAACACATTTCATATCCTAATTCACAAATCATTTAGATATATATCAGGTTGAGTTTGCTCACCTGATCTCAAGAGGAAGAACAGAGCCTCATGTTGGCACAGTTTTGAAATTTGTTTGCAGAAGCTCCCTTCTTTGATCTTCTTGTTTGTGTTGATTTGAAGTATTAAAGTTTTGTTTATATTTTGAAATGATCATCACTCCAGATTTGCTCGGTTTTGAATATACGAGACTAAGATGAAGTTGATTTTCAAATGGAGATGAAGTATAAAGGGATGTATTATTTTGTACAACATGAGATGATATATTTTTCTCTCTAGTACAATAGGCAGTGATATTTACTTTGTTTTGGTGGCTGGTAATGTTTTCCTCGTGTACTAAGGAGGCCATCATTTATTATCATGTACAAACTTACCTTTATTTGCGTTATTTTATTTTGTACCTTGCTTTGTCTTCCTTTGCAAGCCATTTCATATGTACATTATTTTTCTCAAGTGTTCATACTTAGATTCATTTGTTCATACTGAATGTATATGTTTGTTTCCTTTTTAACTTGTCTTTATAATGCTACTTTATAATATAAACAATCTCTATTTTAATTTGTTGCTAGATTTTAGTCAAGTGTTACTTTTATTTTTATAGTTCATCTTTTATTTATTTATTTCTATTTCTAACTCAAATACTTATTATAAAGTTTACTTTAATACTTATTGTCTTATATATATATATTCATAATTTATTTTATATAGTTGTATTAACTTATTAACATGATATTAAGATTTAGTTTAATATATTTACTTTATATTTTTCATAGATGATTTTATAACCATTTACTTAAATTAAAATTCAAATCCAATATATATATATAAATTCAAATCCACTCATATATGCACATATACATATATATTCACATATATACAATATTTACAATATTTTTAAATTTAAATGATTTATACAAAATTTATTTTAATTCGGGGAAACTCGCATCGATTAAATCGATTAATTTTACAAATTGTCTTCAAAAATTCAATTAATTATCAATTTAAATTTAATTAAAATCCGGGGTCGTTACATATACTTAACGTCGGTTTACCATTTCATTACCTCAATCTTCTATAGTTATCACTTTAATTCATATTAACTGCAATAAGTAATTAGATTAATAGCAATTGATTTTCAATTTAATTTCAATGGATTAAATAAATAGGTGATAAATGAAAAATGTTACCTTTTACTTACTTAATCACATTTATAAGTTTATTATCAACAAATGTTATGACTACTTACACAATCCTGATTATACTCAATTTTCCATTAATTTCATATAATTTTCCCCTTTTTATATAACATTTAATTCATTTCCTTATTTCAACTTATCACCAAATAACTTTACAATTACTTCAATTACTGACATACAATTCCAACATTAAAACCAACATTCAATTGCCTTAATTCCATTAGTTACCCATTCAATATTCAAACAAATAAATTAATGAAAAAATAGTTAATACGATCATTTATAACAATAATTCATACTCATTATCTGATTCTTTACAACCAAGGGTTATAATTTGCTTACCCAAAAAGGTTTTGTATTCAATATTAACCTATTTCAATTAATTACATACAAGTTCACCATTAACTACATCATTTAATTTATTTCATTATTTACAATTATAACCAAGTCAACCTACAATTTATTTCAATTAATTTGAAATTACATTAAATAGTTATCAACAACATTCAAACAACATCACTGATTTCATATTCAATATTAGCCAATTCTATTTGATTACATATAATTTCAACATTCAATGTATTTCCTTATTTATAGTTATAACCAATTATAACTTTACAGTCACTTAAATTAATTGGAATTACGTTAAAATAGTTAGCAATTACCTTATATTAACATTACTAACATTACATTCTAGTTATTACTCTCATTATAACATCACAAATCTTAGTTTTCGTTCAATACAAAATTCTAAAGTCCTATTTAATTAATATTGTAATTATCGAAAAATATGGGTCGTTACACTCTCCCCCACTCAAATCTTTTCGTCCTCGAAAAGGGAAAAGGAGGAAATAAGGAATCAATATATTTTATTCAAAGTATTCAATTTATAAACAATTAATTTTCATAATTAAGTAATTTAAATACAATATACAATTAATAATAAGTAAATCTTCATATTCAAGTCTACCAAAGTTTGAAAATATTTCACTTTTCACAAAATTTCTAAGTTTAAAATTCACGGAAAATTTCGGTAGAGTCTCCTTTGTACGGAGAGGTCGGGGATAAATAATAATATCAATAATTACCATATATATATCATATTTCAAAATAAACATCCCAAACCACGGGAAAACAATATAATATCGCTAGAAACCCGTAATCCTAAATGTACCTATTTGTCGGACAAACAGCGCTTAATTTATGAAACCAAAGCAGTAGCTATTGCTTTCATAAACCTGTACTTCACTTATAAAATCTAGAGAAGTTAATAATTACATGAAAAGAGATATATTTAAGTTGTTTCAATTAATAACAAACAATTAACAAAATATAAAAATTGTCACATGCAAACAAACAACACGACCATCATATGTAACAAAGGAATCAATCATACGTCCATAGCAACCAAACTAATGATTTGTTCAGGGTTAGAAACTTTTAATCGTACAAGATGATAAATAAACTATTAAGTGTACCCTATGCTCAATGGCCTTAGATAATTACTTGATAGATTATCTACACATCCTTATACAGTTAGAAGTATCCTTTCCTAACATCCCATAAGCCAAAACAACCAATAATTTCAACACAATATTTAAGTTTATTCAATTGGTTTCTTTTACATCATTACTGTTCATTTTTCTTCTTCATATAACGTCCTTTTCTTTTTTCTTCATATAACGTCCTTTTCTTTTTCTTTCATGTACTTACATAAATTATTTCACAATATTAACTTACGTTCATAACATTTCTTGTACATCAAAATTCTTATTTAGAAATAATTTCATTGAACACTTCCATTAATTAAGTTTTACTTGTATAATATCCTATTACATATTCTATTAACATTTCAACTTATTAAACATTTCTAGTAAGTTTTATATATATATATATATATATTAGGAATGTAACTGAATGTTACACAAGTTTTTGGTATTCTCCCTTGAAGAGAAAAGGAGTATTTCAATATATCTAAAAATTCAATTAAACACTTAACTTCATTCGCTTAGTAAGAATATAAGATATATTTAAAACATCTTCATAGCATTATGCAAGAATTTTCCAAAAGTTTAAACAATGTTAGAAGTTTATATCAAAACATTATGATAAGCCCCTTTTTTACAAAGTTCCTTAAATCCGATAATTTATTAGACTCATATTTTAAAATAAGTACAACCCTAGATTATTAAACTGAAACTAATAGTATACTCAAATCTTACATTAAATATCCAAATCAAAGTATAAAATTTCATATCTTCATAATTAATTTTACACACTTTAAATGTGAATATTCAAATCATGGAAAACAATTTTTATGGTTTAATACAAAAATTCAAATAGTGAATAAACCTATAAATTTACTGTTAGTGCTTCGAAATCAAGTAAATATTTCAAACCATAGTTCCAAAATAGAGATTAAAATTTATTGGTAAGTATATTACTATAAATAAAACTTCGCAAATTTATACCTTCAAAGAAACTTATACAAATTTAACTTGAAATATTCATTTGAAAACTTCATTTGCAAATTTTTATCTTTAATACTTTACGGAAAAAAAATTCATTTGTAAAATTTCTTGCTTCATTTATAAATACCACAAAACATTTTTTAAATAACATCTTTATAAATACGTGTAAACTATTTGAAAACAATTATTTACATCACTACTTATATTTAAAAAGAAGTTATTGAAAACCTTAAATCCGTTATTTATAAATTTTATTAGTTTTAAATCTCAAAATACTTTTAAACACCATTAATAAATCAATTATCATTAACTTTAAATATGTTTTATTTAATTAATAACTTCTCACAATATTTACAACACTAATGATTTACTATTAAACCATGTTGTACATAAATAACAATATTTTAAACATTTTTAAAGTCTTTAGAAATGAAAAAAATGAAAAATATTCTTTATATAATACTTTATCAAAATACTTTAATAACTCGATGTTTTAACAAGTTTATCCTCGTTCTTGCAGACTCTGGTCGTACGTTGATCAGGCGTAAGACTAGAAATCTTCAAGCACTTAGTAGAACTGTTTCAACACCCAGTGAAAATACAACAAAACAGGGATGAGAAGTACCGCTCAAAATCTGATATCAAATGATGTTGTTACGATAGTAGTGGCCCGCTGCTGATCCAGTGTTTATGCCATGGACGCAAAACTTTCCAAAAGATCCTTCCACCTTCCGAATTCCAGAAAAATATTATAGCCATTTCGTAAATAAGGGACCATCGACCCCTGCTGCAGTGGTAACTGCTGATTCAATGATTTACGCAATGGATGCACTTCCTTCCCGGAAGATCCATAAACAACAGATCCCAGGATCGAAATCGACTCCATTGGGTAAACTAAAGAAGCATCTACCCTGGAAAAAAAATCGAGGAACTCATGAGTTTAAGTCCGGACAACCATATCAGTTCGAATCCATTTCTGAATTCATCCAAGTATATTAGGGTTTATCAGTCGAATCCATTCCTGGATTCCCCAAGTCCATCTAGGTCAAAGCATATCATACTATACTTCTTCATGGAGGGTAGCTCTCCATACCTTTTACTTCAAAATATATCATACTATATATAGTACCCTTCCAAAATCATAACTTCAAATATCACACTTATATAAATTCCATTATATACAAGATTTCATTTTCAAATCGAATACTTTCCAAAATCAATAGTCTCGAAGGGACAAATAAAATGAAGCTATATGATCTAAGTAAATGCTTTGGGTAATAAAATAAACAAAACAGAAGAATGAGAAAGGATGTGAATTCACGTTCCAACTACATCAGAGAATTGCAATAAAACCAAATGTGGAAATAGTGGCAGGTGTATTGAATAATAAGGAAAGGAAGGGACCACTTAGGATCTAATTAATTGCATGTTCCACTCAATTAAATATATTAACACCAAATATACTTTTTTTACACCCGTTTAAACATAATTAACATAAAATAAATAAATTCGAAAACAACAACCAACGTAACGTTACACAAAATAAAAGATGATCCGGAACTCAAATTCAAGTTTTTTTCAAAATAAAGTTTTTCTCAAAGCGCAATCACGAAACCTAAAAAGTTATTTTAGTTTAAATTTCAAGATTAGTGTTAAAATTACTTATATACAGCCTCAAATTGATATTTACTGACGGTAAAATATTGTTTTAAAATTCTTTTTTTTCTTCTTTTTATAAAATTATTTTCACCTTTAAAATGAAAGTGTTCGTTTTATTTTCATTAAAACATTCTTTTTATTTTTAGCAATAATATATGTTTCTTTCGTTAAATCCATTAATTAAAATTAATGTTTCTTTTTTTAATCTTTTAAGTTGAAATATTCCAAATCGACATAATTGTAATTAATTTCAAAATTACACCTTAAAACGGATCCTAACAAACATAGATTTCTTTCATTAAACGCCATTAATTTCAAATAAATTCTCTTTCTCTTTTATTGAAAGATTCCAAGTCAAATTAACAGTAATAAATTCATTAATTAATTTAAATTCCAATATATATTTATTTTGATTTTCATCTTAGTATTCAATCAATTATCATCTTATAGATATACTCAACGTCGGTTTACCATTTCATTACCTCAATCTTCTATAGTTATCACTTTAATTCATATTAACCGCAATAAGTAATTAGATTAATAGCAATTGATTTTCAATTTAATTTCAATGGATTAAATAAATAGGTGATAAATGACAAATGTTACCTTTTACTTTCTTAATCACATTTATAAGTTTATTATCAACAACAAATGTTATGACTACTTACACAATCCTGATTATACTCAATTTTCCATTAATTTCATATAATTTTCCCTTTTTATATAACATTTAATTCATTTCCTTATTTCAACTTATCACCAAATAACTTTACAATTACTTCAATTACTGACATACAATTCCAACATTAAAACCAACATTCAATTGCCTTAATTCTATTAGTTACCCATTCAATATTCAAACGAATAAATTAATGAAAAAATAGTTAATACGATCATTTATAACAATAATTCATACTCATTATCTGATTCTTTACAACCAAGGGTTATAATTTGCTTACCCAAAAAGGTTTTGTATTCAATATTAACCTATTTCAATTAATTACATACAAGTTCACCATTAACTACATCATTTAATTTATTTCATTATTTACAATTATAACCAAGTCAACCTACAATTTATTTCAATTAATTTGAAATTACATTAAATAGTTATCAATAACATTCAAACAACATCACTGATTTCATATTCAATATTAGCCAATTCTAATTGATTACATATAATTTCAACATTCAATGTATTTCCTTATTTATAGTTATAACCAATTATAACTTTACAGTCACTTAAATTAATTGGAATTACGTTAAAATAGTTAGCAATTACCTTATATTAACATTACTAACATTACATTCTAGTTATTACTATCATTATAACATCACAAATTTTAGTTTTCTTTCAATATAAAATTCAAAAATCTTATTTAACTAATATTGTAATTATCGACAAATACAGATCGTTACATTATCTAAGGCTGTTGAGCGTAAGGAGCGCTTGGTAGTTTATTTATCACCCTTGTACAATGAAAAGTTCTAAACCTAGACAAACCATTAGTTTTGGTTGCTATGGTTGTGTGATGGACTCTTTGGTTGCATATATTGGCCGTATTGCTTTTGTTTACATATGATTGTTATTTATGTTGTATTGCTTGTGCTTTAATTGGAACAACTAATATATTACTCTTTTTACATAAATTTTAACTCTTTTGGATTATGAAAGTGAAATACAGGTTTATGGAAGCAATAACTATTGCTTTTGGTTTCATAAATAGAGTTTGTTTGCTCGACAAATAGGTAGGTTTTCGGATAACAGTTTTGAAGTGATATTTTATTGTTTTTCCCATGGTTTGGGATGTTTTATTATTGAAATATGATATATATATATATATATATTGTAATTATTGATATTATTATTTTTTCGGACCTAGCCGCGCAAAGGAGACTCTGCCGGAATTTTTTGTAAATTTAAGTGTGACGCCCCACCCTGAGACCCACATTAACAAAGAGCATTATAGAGTAATACTGTCTCTTAATGTGGAGAATAGGGCTGGTTAGAAGTGACCATCCATAACCTTGTCTTAAACATGTATTGAATACGTCGATTGGGTGCTCTAATTTTTTTTCTTTTATCTTTCTCAAGTGGATCGATATACTCAATATATGTATAACACGAAACTATGGTGACTAACGGATCAATCAGAACAAAATATAACAACAACAAATATAACAGATCACAAAACAGCAGTCACATATATATACATATAAACAGATACATCGTAGTACACTACATAGCGATACAAAAGTGGTGGTACATGGACCACAATATATACATCGAGTCAAAAGAATAGATACATATCACTACAAAGCTAAACAAAAGAAGACTAGCAGAATATCCATAGCGGAAGCAGCAAAGCTGAAATCTACATCACGTGACTAACTTGAAATAACTCGGTCTGACCCGAGTATATAAAATACACGGGTCAGTCTAGCTTAAATAACTTATTAGCATAAGATAGGTGAGACATAGGGATAAGTGATAACATCTCTTCTCAAAAGAGAAGAATCAACATCTAACATATGTCAACTACTAAATATGAGGTAATATCACTAAATATTTCATATAGAAGTTTCTCGAAAAAGGCAAGTTCAATGACAATATCAATAGGTCGAACTATGAGGTAATAGCCCTTTAAAACAGTCTAAAATATCACAAGAATTGGTCGTACAAGTCGCTGGAATAAGTAAAATGAACAAAACAATACACAAGAGGGAAGAGAAATCGACCTGGGAAAATATATATGCCCAGGTCGACCCATAGGTCGACCCCCATAGCTTTTGGGTCTACCTGTAGGTCGCGATTCTTACAGGCAAAAATAACCCGTTTCGTTCCAGTTTTGAGCAAAGAATTCGAGCACTTCCAAGGTGATTTAGAGTGTAAAATTTGACATGCACAAACTACTACACATGGACAACAATTCGGAAAAATTCTGGCATGGATTCATGACAAGAATAGAGAGATATGAACACAAAATGAAGGACTCTAGAACCACTACTTACTGTAATCACTCAAACAACAAATATAGTTTTACAGTAAACAAAAATCAACTAATTTCAGCTTGCAATCCTGATTTAAGCTAGATTTTGTGAGTTGTAAACTCACCTTAGCAAATTTTTGAGCAAATAAGAGCAAACTTGAGGAAGATGAGAGCTTTTGCCTTGATTTAGCTGAAGGAACCTCTAAAAAGAAAGTATATAGACATGCAAAATAGAAAACTGAAGTTACAGACAACTTAAATTCTCAAAATTAGAAACTGATGAAGAAGATTTCTGGTTTTGGGTTGATTACTTGAAATAATTAGCTTCAAAATGTTTAATTTGCAAAGATGTAAGAGGAATTGGAGATTTGGATTCTAGGTTTTAAAAGAAAAGGGGTTTCTCTCTTTTCTTTTCTTTTACAGTATACTGAACTACTGTACGTTCAGTTTAGAGAAAGAGGTGGTTTTCTCCTTAGTTAAAATTGTTGTTGGGCTTAACCGAATAAGAAAATAATTTGA
The DNA here is from genome assembly GCA_030737815.1 of Allium fistulosum. NCBI lineage: Eukaryota > Viridiplantae > Streptophyta > Magnoliopsida > Asparagales > Amaryllidaceae > Allium > Allium fistulosum. The sequence goes on from CM060908.1 coordinate 916,461,228, forward strand.
TTAATGCACTAATTATCACTAATACACCAAAACACTTACATTTTAAACAAAACAACCTATTTTTACATGTTTTCAACTTTATAAAAATCATACAAACATATTTTATGTTTACAAAAATGTTTAATCAACACACAAAAATTAATTTAGCCATTAAAATTTATTTTCCATCATTAAATTCCTATTTTTAATTAAATACTTCAATTTACACTATTATTTACATAAAACTCCATTCTATTTAAATAAATCATCATTTTAACACCCAAAATTACATAAAATCATTTCTCTTGTTCAATTAAATGTAACAAACCTTATTAACATTGTTTTTACATCCAAATATTATTTTTAACCAATATTCCACATTTTTATTTACAATATTTATTATATTAAATTTTAATACTTCATTAAAATTAACAAAATTCATCGTTTTGCAATAATTTCCAAAATTATTGCATTTTATCAAATTAAAACCACATAATGCCCATTTTTATCACAAACTAGAATAATAAAGTTTTTAAAAATTTATTTTCAACATTTTACATTTATTTCAACGATCAATGTTGAATTAAATTCTTTTATTCAAACTTAATTTCCAACCAAATCAACTTAATCCTATTTTATTTTACCAAAACTCATTGTTTATTTAAAATAAACAATCTTAACAAATTTTACATTTCCAATTTATTTTATTTCTCCATTACTAAATTATAACTACCGTTATAATTTAATTTTACAGGTAATCACCAAAACTAGGGTTGTTACAGACTCCTCCCTTATAAAAATTGCGTCCTCGCAATTTCTAGAGAAGTGTTGTATTCAACATGATTTATTTCATCTAGCAAAGAAAAAGAGATAAGCTTGAGTTTAAAATGCTCACCCTCTACACGAGAAGATAGAAAACCAGGATAAGATCGCTCGATAAATTCTCTTTTTTCCCAAGTGTAGTCATTGGGATTAGCTGACCATTGAATCTTCACAAGTGGCACATCCTTATTTCGAAAGCGTTTCACCTTCGAAGCAAGAACATGGACATGATGTTGCATAATAGATAAATCAGGTGAGATCTCAAGCTCTTGCAGACAAGGAGAATCAATAACAGAATCTGAATCACGGAGGCACTTCCAAAGTTGAGAGACGTGAAACACGTCATGAATACCAGATAAATAAGTCAAAAGTGATACTCGATAAGAAATTGGGCCAATACACTCGGTAATAGGAAATGGTCCTATGAATCGAGGAGCCAATTTCCCGGACCTACTGAAACGCATTACCCCTTTCAAGGCAGATACACGAATATAAACAAGATCACCAATAGAGAATTCAAAAGGCCTCCTATGGTTGTCCATATAGGATTTCTAACGACTCTGTGCCTCTTTCATTCTCTGACAAATAAGATCGATCTTCTCTGAAGCTTCACGAATAGAATCGGGGTCTAAAATCAACTTCTCCCCGGATTCCAACTAACAAGAAGGTGATCAACTTAGCCTTCCGTATAGGACTTCGAAAGGAGCCATACCGATACTGGACTGAAAATTGTTGTTATAAGAGAACTCAACAAGTGGTAGCTGGTCCTCCCAACTACCACCAAAATCAAGAATGCATGCACGAAGTAGATCCTCCAGAATACGATTCACCCGTTCAGTCTGTCCATCGGACTGCGGATGATAAGCTATGCTGAAGTTAAGCTTTGTACCCAAAGCTTTCTAAAGACTCTATAAGAAATTACTAGTGAAAAGTGGATCTCTATCACAAACGATCGAACTAGGAAACCGTGAAGTCTCACGATCTCCTTAATATATAGCTTAGATAGATGAGAAGCTGTCCTATTAGATTTAATAGGAACGAAATGAGCGGATTTAGTCAAGCGATCCACAATAACCCAAACACTGCTATGGCCCGATCTCGAACGAGGTAAGCCATTAATAAATTCCATAAAGATTTGATCCCATTTCCACAATGAGACCTCAAGAGGCTGAAGAAGACCACTGGGACGCTGATGGTCGGCTTTAATGAGTTGACAAGTCATGCAATTACTCACATAACTTGCAACATCACGCTTCATGCCTTTCCAATAATACAAGTGTCTTATATCGGCATACATCTTGCTACTGCTGGGATGAATAGTATACTTAGAACAGTGACAATCATCAAGAATGTCCCACCTAAGATCAGAAACACAAGGCACAATCAATCGATTCTTCTTGCAAAGACATCCCTGAATATCAATGCTGAAATCCCTTAACTTATCATTACGGGATTCAGACTTACAAAGCTGAATAAGGCGCACAAGATATGGATCTTGCCACTAAGCATCGGCAATACGATATAATAAGCTAGGATGAGTTTCCAAACTAAATGATAAGATAGGAGAATTTGAAGCTGGTGCACGATCGCGAATATCACAAAGAGATAGAGTCTCCAACATATCCCACTCGGCTAACATCATAGAGACAACAGCCGAGTGTTTGCGACTTAGCGCATCTACAACTCAGTTTCCCTTTCCAAGAGTGTACTGGATATCAAAATCATAAGAGGCTAGGAACTAGATCCAACGCTGTTGTCGCATATTAAGCTCTTTCTGGGTGAACAAATATTTCAACGATTTATGATTGGTATAAAGAATGAAGCGCTCGCCTAAAAGATAATGACGCCAAATCTTCAAGGCAAAGACTATGGCGGCTGACTCTAAGTCGTGGGTGGCATATCAAACTTCATTCGGACGCAATTGCCTAGAAGCATAGGCAACTACCCGATCTCTCTACATAAGCATGACACCGAGACCACATCGACTAACATCGGTGTATGCAACAAGATCTTAATTCCCTTCGGGAACCACAAGTATAGGAGCATTAGTGAGAAGTTCTTTCAATTTTTGTAGAGAAGCTTCACACTTGTCAGACCAAATAAATCGAATGCCTTTTCTAGTAAGGCTAGTAAAAGAAAGAACGATGTGGGAAAAATCCTTGATGAACCGACGGTAATAACCCACCAATCCAAGGAAACTGCGAATCTAAGATACGTTCTCTGGCCTTTTCCAATTTTGAATGGCTTCTATCTTCGATGGATCAACAGAAATGCCATCAGAAGATACAACATGGCCAAGGAACTTCACCTTATTCTCCCAAATGTGGCACTTGGAGAATTTGGCATTAAGTTGATGCTGACGAAGAGTATTCAAAACAATCCTCAAATGATGAGCATGATCGGCTTCAGATTTAGAGTAGATAAGAATATCATCAATGAATACAAGGACGAACTTATCGAGATATTCTCAGAATACTCGATTCATGAGATCGACAAAATAAGCTGGAGCATTCGTCAAATCGAACGGCATAACGAGCCACTCATAAGAACCATAATGAGTGCGGAATGTCGTAAGAGGAATGATGTTCTCCACAACGTGTAACTGATGAAAACCGGTGGCAAGGTCGAGCTGAGAAAAGACCTTAGCACCACTCAACTGATCGAACATGTCATTGATCCTGGGCAATGGATACTTATTCTAATGGTTAACTCTTTAAGCTTGCGGTAATCGATGCAAAGCCTAAGAGTACCATCAGATTTCTTAACAAAGACGATCGCGGCACCCCACGGCGAAGAATTAGACTGAATGAATTGCTTGGTTTCAAGCTCCAATAATTGCTTTTTGAGTTCCTCATTTTCCTTAGTGGACATCCTCGTGGGAGGACAACTAACAGGTTGAGCACCAAGAATGAGGTCAATACGGAACTAAATTGCCCACTTGGGTGGCAAACCCGAAAAAGGCTCAAATACATCAGCAAAATCACAAATGACTGGAATTTAAGATACATCATCATCATCTCGAGACTCAAGAGCAAGTAAAGATGCTTCGGAATCACCATCGACATTCCAAAGAACAAGAGATACTGATCAACCGAATCAGGATGCCTAAGATATAGGATCCTTTCAAAACATAGGATTTGGGCTTGGTAACATGCAAGCCAATCCATCCCCAAAATCATATCAAAACCAAGATAGTGAATAATGTGCAGATTTGCACGGAAAGAAAAACCACAAAGAATAATCTCAACATTCTCACCTAACATGCTAAGGGTTGCGAATCCCCCGATAGGATTTGCAATCCTCAATGAAGTAACAAGGCAAGAGACATCCAACTGTATAGCATCAATAAGCTCCTTCGATACGCATGAGTGTAAAGCACCCGTATCGAATAAAACTCGAATAGAACGGTCATGAAATAGTATAGAACCTTCAAGAATAGAAGGAGAAGTACCTCTGGGCTGAGAAGAACCACCTAAAGCATCCACCACATTAAGCTTTCCCGAACTAGGACCCTTAGAAGAATTAGGGCACTTGGAAGACTAGTGTCCCTCTTGTTTGCAATAGTGGCAAATGATAGGCTTCGGACACTCTCAAATTAAATGATCATGCAAACCAACGTTGAAACATGACTCATGAGAAGGAGGGGCTGAACCAGAATGTGAGCTGGGGACAAGTGGCTTCTTCTTCTTCTGGGGAAATGACTTGGATTTCTAAAAAGGTAATTTCTTCTTGTTTGGATTCTTGTGAATCTCAGCTTCATCACTACTATCCTTCTCCTTCTCGACTGCTTCAAGGTGAAGCGCCGAGTCAACCAACTCCTCAGACGAAAGCTTAAGCTGAAGCATCAAAGACTTCTTCAAATATTTCTTGAGGCCAGAAACAAACTTGAGATTCTTCTTATAAGAGGTGCTAATTTACTCGAGACCATACTTGGACAAGGCCTCGAATGAAGAAACATGCTCAAAAACTGAAGACTTCCCTTGCTTCAACTCAAGGAAGCAACGGGCTAAGAGGGCTTTCTCGGACTCAGGAATGAACTTACATTCGAATTTCTCCCTAAACTGGGTCCAAGTAAGAGTAGACTCATCAAGCTCAGCAATAAGAAGCTCATACCAATCAAGTGCACGCTTTTGCAACATACTCGATGCTACAAGAACTCGGTGATGGTCGGAAAGATCCATGCGAGTAAAGATACGCTCGCATGTACGAAGCTATGCCTGGACCTCAAGAACAGACTCTAAGCCTTTGAAAGGCTTGCCTCTAAGATGAGAGAAATCACTGCACATATGCGCAAATGCAGACTTGCGCGGAGGAGACGAAGGAGTAGGAGTTGGAGGCTGAGTGCTCCTGAATAACTCCATGAACTGATCAGCAGACATATAAACATCGTTTGGATGTGAGCCACTGGACGGCCCAACATCAGAACGGCGACCTCTGCCTCTTCCAGCCATAAGCTGAAGGTATAAGATAAGATAAGGAGTATTCATGGGGTAAGATATCATCAATTCAATTATGGAATACTATGGAATTAAAATGCATTCCTAGACGTTTTACCAACTTATATCTACCCCAAGGACACAAAAAGATTAAGGACGTGATGATTAGGGAATATGTAACACTTATACTGTACTCCGATGTACTGTAATATATGTTATGTTCTGTGTTTATCATATTTTATTCTGAACTCAGCTCTGATACCAAGCTGTGACTCCCCACCTCGAGACCCACATTAACAAAGAGCATTACGGAGTAATACTGTCTATTAATATGGAGAATAGGGCTGTTTAGGAGCGACCATCCATAGTCTTGTCTTAAACATGTATTGAATACGTCGATTAGGTGATCTAATTCTTTTTTTCTTTTATCTTTCTTAAGTGGATCGACATACACAATATATGTATAACACAAAACTACAGTGGCTAACGGATCTATCAGAAAAAAATATAACAACAACAAATATAACATATCATAGAACAGCAGTCACATATATATACATATAAACAGATACATCATAGTACACTACATAGTGATACAAAAGTGGTGGTACATGGACCATAATATATACATCGAGTCAAAAGAATAGATACATATCACTACAAAGCTAAACGAAAGAAGACTAGCAGAATATCCATAGCGGAAGCAGCAAAGCAGAAATCTACAGCAGGTGACTAACCTGAAATAACTCAGTCTGACCCGAGTATATAAAATACACGGGTCAGTCTAGCTTAAATAAACTGATTAGCATAAGATATGTGAGATATAGGGATAAGTGATAACATCTCTTCTCAAAAGAGAAGAAGCAACATCTAACATATGCCAACTACTAAATATGAGGTAATATCACTAAAATACTTCATATAGAAGTTTCTCGAAAGAGGCAAGTTCAACGACAATATCAATTAATCACAAATAGTTGCCTCATATCATCGGCATCAATAACCAAAATAATGGCATCCATCAACACCATAATTCCTGAATAGGAAATCATAAATCTCAAAAACACTAAAGGATGGCAACCATAAATCATAATATGTAGAACTCGGCTAAGAGTTCAAAACTCCAAAATGTATTCACCATATAATAAACAACACGATAGCACTCAGGCTATATAAATAATCCAACAGGGGCAACCATGGTGAAAACATTTATAAATCATCTAAATTCTAGAAATCAACGTAAAGAAATCTAGAAAAGCAACAATATAAGAAATAGGACCCAACAGTCCAAAAATTAGCCCAACAGCTATATATGTAGATAGGACCCAGCAGTCCAATAAGTGGCCTAACATCCCGCCAAGTACTATATATAGGAGACCCAACAGCCTCAAATAGGACCCAACAGTCCGTGATTAGCCCAACAGCTTTATATAGGACCCAACAGCCCAAGTACTGGCAATCAACCCGAAGGTCCAAAATAAAGTGTCACCAACTTCCAGATGATAACCAAATCAGTGACAACAGTGCATCCCATACCACACGTTATCGCTTAACTGTTTACTGTAAGGTAGTTAATTCCACTCTCGTGTATAACCTCAATCGAACAAGTCCGGAATTAATTGAAAAAGTAAACACATGTGTCCTATACCACATGTTTTACTAAATTGTTTAAATTGCTTCCTCATTCGCTTGAAGAGTGCAAAAATGTGTAATTTCATATAGAAAATACTTTGTTCGAGAAAACTACTTTTAAAAACAATTTTCGAAATTGTTTGGAAAACAAACCTTTGAAATTCTCTTTATTTTATAGAATATATAATTTTAATAGCTTTAAAAATAATTATAAATATTGTAAAATATTTATTTCGAAAGCTATATAAAAACCATTTCAAAATCATTTTAGAAAACCTGTGCTCGAAAACATCAAAAATCACCGAAAACGTTGAAAATCAACATATGAAATCATCTCAAAAACACGTCAATCCGGAGTACGGATCAACAATAATGTTGGCTTACCTATTGATAGATTAGAGCCCTTTAAAACAGTCTAAAATATCACAAGAGTTGGTTGCACAAGTCGGTGGAATAAGTAAAATGAACAAAACAATACACAAAAGGGAAGAGAAATCGACCTGGGCAAATATACATGCCCAGGTCGACCCATAGGTCAACCTTGTAGTGCCTGGGTCGACCCTAGGATCGACCCCCATGGCCTCTGGGTCGACCTATAGACCGTGATTCCTACAGGCAAAAATCGCCTGTTTCATTCTAGTTTTGAGCAAAGAATTCGAGCACTTCCAGGGTGATTTAGACTGTAAAATATGACATGCACATACTACTACACATGGACAACAATCCAGAAAAATTCCGGCATGGATTCATGACAAGAATATAGAGATATGAATACAAAAAGAAGGAATTTAGAACCACTACTTACTATAATCACTCAAACAACAGATATAGTTTTACAGTAAGCAAAAATCAACCAATTTCAGCTTGCAAACCTGATTTAAGCTAGATTTTGTGAGTTGTAAACTCACCTTAGCAAAGTTTTGAGAAAATAAGATAAAACTTGAGGAAGATGAGAGCTTTTGCCTTGATTTAGCTGAAGGAACCTGTAAAAAGAAAGTATACAGACATGCAAAATAGAAAACTGAAGTTACAGACAACTTAAATTCTCAAAATTAGAAATTGATGAAGAGATTTATGGTTTTGGGTTGATTACCTGAAATAATTATCTTCAAATGTTTAATTTACAAAGATGTAAGAGGAATTGGAGATTTGGATTCTAGGTTTTAAGAGAAAAGGTGTTTCTCTCTTTTCTTTTGTTTTACAGTATACTGAACTATTGTACGTTCAGTATAGAGAAGGAGGTGGTTTTCTCCTTAGTTAAAATTGTTGTTGGGCTTAACCGAATAAGAAAATAATTTGATTAATGCACTAATTATCACTAATACACCAAAACACTTACATTTTAAACAAAACAACCTATTTTTACATGTTTTCAACTTTATAAAAATCATACAAACATATTTTATGTTTACAAAAATGTTTTATCAACACATGAAAAAAATATTAGCCATTAAAATTTATTTTCCATCATTAAATTCCTATTTTTAATTAAATACTTCAATCTACACTATTATTTACATAAAACTCCATTCTATTTAAATAAATCATCATTTTAACAACCAAAATTACATAAAATTAGTTCTCTTGTTCAATTAAATGTAACAAACCTTATTAACATTGTTTTTACATTCAAATATTATTTTTAACCAATATTCAACATTTTTATTCACAATATTTATCATATTAAATTTTAATACTTCATTAAAATTAAAAAAATTCATCGTTTTGCAATAATTTCCAAAATTATTGCATTTTATCAAATTAAAACCACATAATGCCCATTTTTATCACAAACTAGCATAATAAAGTGTTTAAAAATTTATTTAAAACATTTTACATTTATTTCAACGATCAATGTTGAATTAAATTTTTTTATTCAAACTTAATTTCCAACCAAATCAACTTAATCCTATTTTATTTTACCAAAACTCATTGTTTATTTAAAATAAACAATCTTAACAAATTTTACATTTCCAATTTATTTTACTTCTTCATTATTAAATTATAACCACCGTTATAATTTAATTTTACAAGTAATCACCAAAACCAGGGTTGTTACATTAAGACTTGGAAAATATTTGTAGAAAGTTGAGTTGTTTTCAAACTTATGTTAAACTTAAATATGTTAGTTAATTGTTATAAATTGAATATTTTGAATAAAAATATATCAAATCTCTTGATTCCTTCTTGTTCCTTTTCGGGGATGAAAAGTTTTGTGTGGGGGAGATTGTAACGACTCGTATTTTTGATAATTAAAAATATTAAATTTAATAAGATTTTTGGAATTTAATATTGTTAGAAATTAAAATTTATGATCTATAAATGGAAAAAAATTCATTAGAATATTTTTTTTGGCAAGGCCAGCGGGGTTGAATGGACCGTACCATTTTATTAAAAGCTTATAAAACAAAATTACAAGCAGATAATATGGAAATACATGGAATAACAAAGACAGAAAAAGAAATAAAAAGGAAAAGGCAGAAGCAAATCAGGCAAAAGACCACTTCAACTCTGTCTCCTTAGGAAATATGTACTGAGACAAGATAAGAGCTTTGCGGATACGTCTAACAACAAGATGGTGGAGAACCAATCTGTTATGACTGTTGCCGTTGAAAACATGATCATTTCTTTCCCTCCAAATGCTATCTACGAACACTTTCAAGATAAGCAGAAGCTCATAAGATCGCGCGCTCTTTCTTGTTTTTCCTAGAATATACTTTTCCATTCCTTATTGTTGTCTCTGAAGGACATCAGAAACCCACCTTTATACTTGAGAGTTCTCCACAAAAACTGGACAAAAGGACAAATGAAGTACAAATGCAGATTATCCTCACGGTGAGATCTGCAGAAAACACAACTGGTATCCACCATCATACCCTTAATAAAAAGATTGCACTCGGTATGATTAGCATTCCTTAAAACTCTCCAGAGGAAGAAGTTGTACTTTTCAGAAGTGGAAGAGTTCCAAACTCTATTGAACCAAGCAAATTTTGGAGCTGTAGCATTGTCATTTAGAGCTTTATATATGATATTAGGGGATTGGGGAAGTCTGCTATTTCCCTAAACATATATATCAGCATCAGCAAGTATATAACTATGATTGGAGTAAAGCTTCCATAATGCAGCAACCTTTCTGTTAGAAGAACCTGGGAGATATATATGACCATTTCTAATGTAATCCACAACTTTAGCATATAGAGGAATACCAGTTTGCATTATGTCCCCATAGTTAAGCTTATGGCATAGAATAACCCCCTTGTCAATCCATGGGACTTTCCAGAATGCAGCAGAGCTATCATGAGCCACTCTCAGAGTAGAAAGGGGAAGGAGAGCTTGCCTTAATTTCAGGATTGCCTTCCAAATCCAACTGGAAGCAAGTCTAGGCTGCATAATCTAGAAATCGTCATTTTTAAGGTTATATTTCCTTGCCCTAGCAACCTAGACAGAAGAAGAGTTGTTTATGAAACCATCAAAGAGCTTAGAAAAGGCAGAGGCGTTCCATAATGAGAGGTTCTTAATATGTAAACCTCCATATTCTTTGGGCTCTTCCAGCTTGGCATAACCTATAGGTGAGAGTTTTTTGGAGAGAATGTTGCCAGTCCATAGGAAATTCTTTGTTGCTCTACGAATCATACCTATAAGCTTTGAAGGATATAGGAAAGCTCTGCCCCAGTAACCATTCATAGATAAAATGATAGAATTAATTATTGTTAGTCTTCCCGCATGACTAAGGAATCTATTATGCCATCTGTTGAGGATGGAAGTAATCTTCTCAAACAAGGGAGAACATTGCGTGATGGGGATAGTTTTTGTTGCAAGAGGAACACCTAAATATGACATATCATTTTCAATAGGCTGCATCCTAGTAACTTCAAGGCACTGTTGGATAGAAAAAGCATTAAGCCCAGCAAGAAGAATGTGAGATTTAGTTGGATTAATGTGGAGGCCAGAGAATAATGCAAAGTTCTCCAAGGACATCATGATGGGCTGGAGAGAAGCCATGGAAGGTTTAGAAAATATGATAAGGTCATCTGCGAATGCCAAAGAAGTGATGAGAGGATTCCTGCACTTAGAATGGATTGCAAACTGATTCAATGAAGCTCTATAATTTAGTTCTTGCATCAGAGCCTCCATGATAACAATAAACATGTAAGGAGATAATGGATCTCCCTGACTCAGACCTCTAACACCTTTAAAGAAGCCCACAGTATGGGAATTGATGAGTAAGGAGTAAGAGACAGTGGAAATGCATTCAAAAATTAGGGCAATGAAATGCTCAGGGAAATTCATAGCTTTCGTTGTAGATGTAAGTGCATTCCATCTGACAGAGTCAAATGCTTTCATGAGGTCTATCTTAAGCATAGCTCTGGGGGAGGAATTGGAAGGAGAGTAAGTGTTGAGAAGCTCGTGAGCTATCATAACATTATTGAGTATGATTCTGTTAGGTAAAAACACTTATTGATTTGAGGAAATGACCGATGCTAAAACCAACTTCAGTCTCGAGGCTAGGATTTTTGAAATAACTTTATAAGTGAAGTTGCAACAGGATATGGGTCTAGACTGAGAGACCTAACAAGGAGATGGTACTTTAGGGATCAATGCAATATTAGTGGAGTTAAAGGACTTAAGCATCTTGCCTTTAGTGAAAAAATTGTGCAATGCCATTAACACGTCCTTATGTATGATGGGCCAGCAATGGGAGAAGAATTTAGCACTGAAACCATCAGGCCCTCCACAAGCTTCCTTTCTAATACTGAAAACTGCAAACTTGATCTCTTCATCGGATATAGGAGTGACCATGGATGATTGTTGGCAGGAGTTAAGCTAAGGCAATGAGAGGGAGGAAAGGAAGTCATCATTGAAAAGAGAGGCTTCATGGCTGCCAAGCAGGGAGATATGGTAGTTAAGGAAGGCAGTGTCAATACCATCAGGTGTTGATTGAGAGCAGTTATTCTGGTCATCAATCCGTGAAATGGATCTTGATTGTTTAATTTTTAATGAAGCATGGAAAATTTTGGTATTCCTATCTCCATCATTAAACTAGTTTTCTCTAGATTTTTGCTTAATAATATTTAATTCTAGTGCTAGAGCTTCAAAAAGTTGTTTAGTGAGGTTGCTTTCCATTGAACAGAGAGTAGGGTAAGCAGCTCCATTCATGATTTGAGTCTGAATCAAAACCATTTGATCTTTGATGTTGGAAGAAAGTTTGGTCCCCTTACCAAATCTTTCAGAAGTCCATCTTTTAAGAATATTCTTTGTGTTTTTAAGTTTTTGTTGAAGCTGCAGCATAGGATTGCCAAAAAATCTAATGTCCCATCCCTTTTGTACCATCTGCATAAAATCAGTTTCATTAATCCACGAATCAAAATATTTAAAATTTGATTTGTTGTTAATGTCACTATGCCCAAAACTAAGAACAGGGGGACAGTGGTCAGATAGAATGGGCATAGGGATGGTGACATGGTAGTTTAGCCAGAGGGATAGAGAAGAATAGTTGGAGAAAGCATGGTCGATTTTAGACAAAGTTCTAACATCATGCCTGCTTTTATTGGACCAAGTGAACGGAGATCCAGCAGAGGGGATATCAATTAATAATGAATTATGTAATGAGTCATTGAGAGGAGCAATGTCTTTTAAAGTCAGAGGGACACCTCCAGACTTTTGAGAAGTTAAGAAGGAGCAATTAAAGTCACCAATAACAATCCAAGGGTGAGTTTCTTGCCTGAAATGAGGAATCAAATCAAGCATTTTCTGACGATGAAGGGCAGAGTTCACGGCATAGACAAAAGGTTGATTGGATATAATTGATAATGTTGCATTAGAATATAAATTGGTAATGTTGATTGGATAAAATTGACAATATTTTAATGTAATTTTAATTAATGATAATAATTGTAGGTTAATAAGGAAATAAATTAAATGTTGTATTTAATGGTGAAATTGTATGTAATTTAATTGAAAGTGGTTTTAATATAGAATATGAAATCAGCTATTTGGTAAGTAGATTTATACTCCTTGTTGTGAACAATAAATTAATAGATATGAATTACTAAGTTGTAACAATTGATTTATTATCATCTTATTATTTAATCCGTTGAAATTAGTTTAGAAATCAATGGAAATTTAATGTAATTAAATATTGCGGTTAATATAATAAAAGACGTTAACTGTAGATAATGAGTGTATTAAAGTGGAAACTTATGTTAAATAAATTTCATAAGGGAATTGATGATTTGATAATAATAGTGTAGATCAAAATAAAAGAATTTATTAGAATTTAAATTATAATAAACCAGGATTTTATTACAGTTGTAATATAATGATGGAATTAATGTAATATTTAAATATTGGATTTTACATGGAAATTTTTATTTTAAAAGATTATTAAATTTCTGTGTAATCAAAAATGATAAAATGGTTAACTTTTAAATTTGAATTTAAAAGTGATTAAATTGATTTTTAAATAATAATTCAGTTAATTAATGTGTAAAATTGGCCTTTTTGGGACTGTCTCGGATTTCGCCGAAACCAATTTCATCGGATCCGTAACAGTGAATTATTATAGGATTTCAAGTTTCGTAGCGACCAAACTTATCGTTTGATCGTGCGGGCTCGAAACGCGTAGAAATCAATTAAAAGAATTTAAATAAACATAATTTGATTTTGAAAGCTAACTCCTATGTACAATAGAATTAGAGTTTGAAACTAGCTCCATTGAGTTTAAAAATATCGAAAACCTATATTTCGATATATTGGATGACCTATTTTCATTTCGGGAACGAAACGGGCTTTTCAGGCCTTGGTTACCGCTTTGGCACATTCGATCTGTTCCATCCATCTCTATTACATTTCTGTCTATATAAATAGACTTTTCCTGAAACCTTAGCAGTCTATTCCAATTTCTGTACGTACTTATTTCCATCTGCTCCTTCCCTTCTTCCCAATGTCAAACATCAAAACCATAAATCCCCAATTCCAAATCAAACTCCAAAATTCAAACTCCTCTAACTCTATCGAATTATATATCATCGTAAAGCTCTCGACGAACGTAACCTACATCTACTGTTCATTTTTCGATTGGAGTTTCAGTTTGGCCAGAAATCATTGAAGAAGTCTCGGCTGTCCATATTAGGGTTTCACGATCAACGGTGAATCATCGACGATTCGACGATCGGGGAGTGGCGTTTGGAAGAGGAGACGAAGCAGAGTCGATCCATGCGGTTGGTTCATGTCAGAGGCGCCTAGATTCGCCATGATTGATGAAATATGAGGGCGGTGGTCGTTCGTTCTCTGTCAAGGCAGAGGGTCGCGCGACTTGGGAGGTAGTGCGCCTTGGCACGGCGAGCTCGGCGCTGTGCTCTGATCCAGGCGATAATGGCTGTGGCAGCGGGGACTTCGAGGTGAAAACGACGGCTGATGGTTAACGTGCGCGCATTTTGGCTAGGGTTCGAGAGAAGGTAATGTTAATTACCTTATCACCCCTATATTCTATTTTTATTTAAATTAAAATATTAAACGTTCTAACATGCATAACTTTTTCATACGAGCTCGGGTTGATGCTCGGTTTCTTCCTTTGGGATTGTATCGAAATTCCGAACGACATGGAACTGGTTTGGTTGAATTTGGAGATTGTTCAAATTTTGGTCTTTTATTGGATTTTAAATCGACTAGAAATCAAAGGTGAGTGATTTAACCCACTCACGCAATACTAAACCTTTTATGTTAGTTTAATTAAATTTATAATGTGATAAAAATATTATTCGTTGTTGTTTGATAGTTTAATTTGACATTTTAATTGAAATTGAATTTTATGGAATTAAATTGTCGTTTAAATTAACATTGAAATTGAATTGCTTGTTAAATACCTGATATGGATAATCAGTTAATTGTTGTGATTTATTTGCTGGTCTGGATGTTGATTGTGATGGATGTTTATTTATTGGCATGTTATATGATATGCTCTATGATATATACTGATATGTTATATTATCTAATTATCGATATCACACTGCAAGTTCCCTGATATGTTAGCTAGGAAAATCACTATGGGTTAAAATTATACATACTCGAATGATCTTATAGATTAAGAAAAATCGTTATGGGTTGAAATGATACATACCCGAGTGATTTTATAGATTTGGAAATTATTAATTCGGGATACGGGTTGAAATGATATATACCCGAAAAATTTAAATTATTGTGGGTTGAAATGATATATATCCGTAGCACTTGACCATGGGGTAGAAAAATATATACGGGCACCGTTGGTCTATATGAAATGTTTTGACAATAAAATTTGATTATTTTTAAAGAATTAAGTTTTTATTTTATATTTAATTTGCTCAAATAAATAGCTTTTAAAATTTAAGTTTAAGATTTAATTATGTATTTAAAGTTTATATATATATATATGGATTTTCGAATTTAAATTTTAAAAATTTAACTTAGATATTTTATTTAGTTTTAAAAATTAATTTCAAATAATTTAATTTATTAATAAAATAATTTGGTTTTAATTGAATTTAATATAAAATTTTATCTAAAATATTTTTATTTAATGTAACATAAATTCTTAATTTAATAAATATTTAACTATAAAATTAATTTTTAATATAAGTTTTTAAATTTATTTAGAAATATTTTCTTTATTTTTATTACATAAAGATTTATTTTATAACTTTAATAAATATATTCTAAGAAAGATAAGTTTAAGTTTAAGATTTTTTTAAGTTTAATTATTATGTAATTTCAAGGATATAATTATGTCATTTAATAAATTGATTTGAGAAATAAAACTTAATAACTTGGTTTGGTTAATATCAATAAATTTAATTGTTTAAGCTAAGTGATCTCAAATGATAAATATATTTGAAGTTAATATTTAGAATTTGGTGTAACTTAAATTATTTAAGTATGTTTTCATAAAATGACCACAGTGTGAAAAATATAACGATTGGTTGTTAAAGAGATCGGGTTCGGATATTGCCATACTCTCTTCCAATTCCGAAACCACTTTAACAACTGTGCACGTGGTGGCGAATCCAGAACGAAGTAGGATGGTTTGGCGAACGCTACTGGTATGAGGTAAGAACGCGGCCCTGACCTTCGGGTCAGCTTGATATGACTAAAAAAGGAGCTATACCGGGCCAAGTAAGGTCGCTCCTCCTATCGGACATGCTTCTTCAAAACTATATCTTTTGCTTTGCGATTGATTGGTGCGCACCTTTGATTATGGGAGTGTGTCTCGAGGTGGGCGGTAGTAGCTGTTATGCATTACCATCAGTCCGAGAGTGCAAAACGGTAGAATCCTACCCTGGCCATTGCCTCGCGTGCCTTGTCATATGCCTTATCGAGCCCACTACAATTTTGGTTTGGTCGTACCTATGGAGTGCTCTCTGATAGCCCACCAGGTTCGGTGGAGTACTGTATAGACTACGATGCTTATATAAAATGTGTTAAGGGAGATATGGGTAGCGCCTTAACGCTATTTTCAATATTATACTTTACTGATAGACATTACATATATAGCGTATATTACTACATATAAATAGTTTAAGGGATCCTTAGGAGATGGAAAATCCCATAACATCTCTTAAGTTATTGCACGCACGTTATACACTAGATATGAGATGTAAAATCCCGTAAACATCTCTGAAGCTATTACACTCATATTTACTTGTTGTTGATTCACTTACATAAAAACTTTTAGTTCTGACTCGAGTGTTTTGTTTTTTCAATTACGCTCGGGTCAGCCTTAGCATTTCAGTGTTGAAGACTTTTTTTCTGAAGGACGAAGATGGAGTTTGGTATTATATTATTATAAATTTTCCGCTGCATCATCATTTGGCATGTTGTGATTGTACTCTGAATATTGTAATAATTTTGTAATCAAATGTATATTATAAGACAGCTTCATGAACTGTTTATTTGATTATTATACTTTTTCATTCCATTGCGAGATTCTGTGTTTTGTTTTTCCTTCTTTTCTCTTATTTTCTTATTTACCCCATTAACAATCCTCCATTTTGAATGTTTTGAGTTAAACATGTGTGGTTTATTGTCGATTTAAACTGTCCAAAAAGGTGGGTCGTCACAATTATTTTAGGTCACAAGTATTTTTATGCTTAATACTTGTTTTATGAAATATTATATATATATATATATATATATATTGTTGTTTGGCTTATGAATCTATTTGATTATTTACATTATAATGTGTTACTTGTGGTATTTTGAACTTTTATAATATATCTGCTGAAATAATCTTAGTAGAATTATAACTAAAGCGTGAATGTATAACATTAAAAAATGAATTGAAAAATAATCTAGAGTCTTTTAAATAACTATAAAAATAGACAAGACAAAACTTACTGCAATGCTCCAAAAAGGCTATAAAAAATAATCTATAGCATTTTAAAAATGTTCTGAAAAACAGGCACTATCGCAACATTCACATACTAAGCATTTTAAAAATGCCATGGAAAAGTTCTATACAACGAGAGAAACAATATAGAAAGTTAATTATAATTATAATAAAGCTACGAATACTCATAGTTGGCATCATGAAAATGCTATAATAGGTTACTTATGGCATTTTTAATAATGCTACGGTATCTACCATACATATTATAACATGCCATTTTACAATGTTTTAAAAACACAATAATAGCATTAAATCTATTTTAAAATGCTGTTAAACGGCCAGATTATTGTAGGTCCTTATCTTCCCTTTCCCACCATAATTCACACCTGACATAACAATAAAAAAAATCATGCAGCTAGGCATGCATTCACGAAAGCGTTGTTGCATGCTTCAATCAACGGCGATGACTCAAGTGGTGTGCAAGGCCAGGGAAGGCAGCATCGATGGGGCTGGGCGCACGTTTGTGGAGACGAGATGGAGCTCACGACCTAGTAGTTTACATGGAGGCGCATGTGTTGCATGCGATGAGGCATCGACGATGGGTTGGCGGTTGCGTTTGGTGCACGATCGAGATTAATGGCAATAGCGTATAAAGGTTAGATGGCTAGGGCTAGTTTATGATAAGATGGTGATGGTGATTAGGGCTTTGAATGATGGTAAGAAGTAAACATCGATCTTATATGACTATAGCATGACATTATGATTTTATTTATGATGTTTCATATTTTCATTTGCGGATATGATAATTTTTATGCTCATAAACATGAATTTTGATTCATGATAGTAATGACTTGGATTGAAATGGATGATGTTGGCTTGATAGTAATTATAATTAGTATTATGGTGAAGCATTACATGATTATTTGAATTTAAATTTATTTTCATAAACTCTCATTTGAATATCATTGAATTAAAGTGCTATTAGATTGTTTAAGAGCTTGCAAGTGAACATATTTGAATTATATGAGGATAGTTCAATTGAAGTTAGGGTAATGGATATTGATAATGAGTTGTATGCATTGAATCTGTTTATGTATTTTGGATGCAATAAAAGAATGAATGGGTTTGAAGAATTTTGGAGATTAAGAAATATCAAAATTTATTTTAAATATTATTTTGGAATGTATTCAAAATATTTTGCAAATATTGATAAAGAACTGCATGGTGAAGTATGCACTTGATTTGATGGAAACTGAAATAAAGATAATTTCGATTTTTAAGATGAATTTGACTGCATTTTATGGGTTTTTGAAATATTAAATCATGATTTAAATTTTGATTTAGAAAGGATTTAATATTACTTCAGAGTTTTTGAAATAATAATAAGAAGGAAAAAGATTGGTTTATTTCGAAAATACTTGAACTGCAACTGAAAAAAAACGAAGTTGAAATGTGAATTTAGTTTATGTTTGAATTAAACCTTGAAGGCTTTGTGGGAAAGATTTTTTTTAATGAATTTTAACTCATATTATATGGTTTTATCAATGGATTTAAATTCATTTTTATATAATTCTATAAATGAGATTTAATTAATTCATTTTCTTTTGAATTTTTATGAATGAATTCTTAAATTCATTTTATTGATGTATGAGAATCTAAGAGCTTTGCAATGAACTGAAATGTGTATGCATATAATAGGAAAAGTAAATGAATAATGATTTGATTGGATTAATGCTTGGTTGATTAAATGGCCAGGAATTTGATTTTGAAAAAGGAATACCAAATATCTATTTATTTCATAAATCATGAGTATAAAGATGGATTATTTTATTTGATTATATTTTGGGTGATTAAAAGTGATATGTGATTATGTTATAAGTAATTGAACCTGAACTATTCACCCATGGTATGCATGTATACTTACGTTAGGTTAAGTGATTGAAAGCTTGCTTTATTTAGGTTATAGTGGATTAATGATACTTGAATATGTTTGATATGTAAGGTATACTAGTGTTTAATGAATTGCCAAGTATGCTATGAATGAACTGGGAGCAAATTGGATGAATTGTGTGTTTTGAATGCATATGGGTACGTTGGAACACTTTTTCGATTTTTAAATATAATTGTATATGATATGTGCTTCACCCATGATAAGAATATGCAAGTTTAATTATATCCCATGATTATATTGATGTGATAATAATGCATATGTGATATGTTATGTGAGATGAGTATCAAAAACCTATAATGACATAGGATATAAAGACATTTATATATAGGGTAATGCATTTGCTAAGGCCAATGTGAATAAATGTCTTAATAAGGTGATCGGTACGAGGTGTGCTACTAGAGGCTAGAATCCGTCCTAGTAGACAGATTCAGGGTCACAACCTGAATCATGACGACTAGTTCCCTCATTACCTATTGTCCAAACGATCTGTTACACGGATACAACCACGAGCCAATCGTAGTGCAAACGAGGGTGATGATGGTAATCACATTTATTGTGATGATCCACTATTTTAAACATCTAAAATCAATTATAAACGACCTCAAAATACGCTTACAACTAATTTCAGATATTAAAAGGAATGGACCGTGGGTAGACAAAATTAAAAATCTAAAACAATGAATATTTAAAAAGGGAAACCTCACAGCAGAATATTTAAACCTCAGCATATATATTTATACACATGGTCACATATCAATAATATTTAATTATCATTACATTAAATATTATACATTTTCAAAACATCAATTATAAAAATATGTAATGACCCAAAACTTTTAGTGATTTTTATTTGTTAAATTAATTGAAATTTTGTGAAAATTTAAACAATAAAATTTGAAAATAAAAAATTTACTATTTGTAATACGTCTATTTTAATATAGCAACTGGTAAATTTCATTTGATAATATTTAAGTTTATTTTCCTGTGAAATTTTATTTCAAGTTAAACCGGTTAATAACAGTTGAATTTAAAAGTTTTCCGAAATCAAAATATGTCAACAGGAGAAAATTTATTCAAAGCATTCTGAATCAGACTGTGAAATTCGTTTTGCAAAATTCGGACGTTTCTAGCTTTGTTTGGATTTTTCCGTACGGAATAGCAACGTATATCAGGGTCCGTATGGACTTTTGATAGGAAGGTCCTGACACTGATATTTCTGTTTCCTCTTGTGCGTCTCATCGCGCTGATCACCGTGATATATTCTTTAGATTATTTCGGAGTCCGGTGCGCGACGGAATCAACAGAATGCAAAGTGTGACGATTCGCCAAATTGGGTCCATTTGCAATTTTGTGTCCTCCATCTGGTTCAGGTTGCTGTGTTAATCACAGATTTAACTTGTGTCCTTTTCTATTCGTCAGTTTTGACATCCAAAAGTCAAAAATACGAAAGGACGCAAGGAGTTCGGTGGTCACGTATATTATTTCTTTTTCTTTGCATCTCTTTTCTTTTTCACTTTCAGGCAAGCCTTAGATCTGAACCCATCAACATTTCCTCTTTCCCAATTGTTCACTCCTCCCTTTCTCATTTCTTCTTCTGCAAATAAATAAAAACGTGGCTGAAGCCTCCTTCCCAAACATCTAACCCACGCAAGCCATTTTTCCACCCATGAAACAACACCTCGTGAACTGCCTCGGCCTCGGCCATCACCGTCACGCTCCTCCACTCCAAAGTAGCTCAACCGGGCCGGCCTTCATGGAACCTCTCACGCAAATCTCCACTTTGCCATGAACTCCTCCGCACCGATCATCCCTGCCAACCGCCATACCCTTCCCCTCCCTCGGCCATCAACTAGTGCCTTGGCACCACCGCAAGCCCAGACTTTCCTCCTCTCCCCTGCGCGAGCAACCCCCTGGCACCCTGCAAACCTCCGCCTCGTGTGCCACGCCTACCCATCATCATCTTAACCTTCCTCCGCCACATATATTGCGAGTTATCTTGTGGCCGAGAAATGCGCGCTTTCCTTTTGTATTTTCGGGTAATATTTTTATGTTATGTTTATATATATTTTACAAATTTTATTCTATTACAATTAATGTATATCATTTTCCTTTTGTATGTTTATTTGAGCATAGTCTAAGTTATGTATGAGTTAATCCATATATTTGGACATAAATAAAACCTGCATTTTTCTGTGGTAGTCTGCATACCTGTTGTATACAGGGATAAGTGTGTTGGAATCTAGGTTTAAATTTGGAAAGATGTCAATGCATTCATATGTATATACTAGGATTTTATCAAATAAAGTCTATACGATATATATTTTATATAAGTAGTACATATGCCTTGGTTAATATATGTAAGTTTTGAAGTCTGGATGTTTGTAGGTGGACATAAAGTATAGGTTATTTTGCATAGTAGTAATTGTTGTTCATATTTAAATTATAAATTGAATTATATGTATATAATGTAATAAGTATTTAATAGGGTTATGTTATAGTATAAAACCTATTAATAGGTTAGAGTATATTGTCACTGTGTAGATGAATATAGATATAAGACTGTTCTTTTTAGGATATAAGTGTAATAAGTTATAATAATAACAGTATTGTCAATGTGTGTTTATATATATATATTTCGAAACTTTATTGGAACCATCTTGCTTTTATAGTGATTTTGAGAATGTTTTAAAATAGAATAATAATAATGATTGTGATATAATAGGTATACTTTATGTTAAAATAATACTGATAGTATAAGGTCATATATCGTATTATGGGTTATATTTGGATCTGCAATTATCTTGGGTAGCATGAATATATACCCTTGTCTTCATATCAATTTTCTGCATATTTATTTATAATTCTGTTGCACATCTCTATTGGGTCTGCATATTAGCCCGAAGAAAAAAAAATAGATGTAAGAGTTATATTTTATTTTCGATATTAAAGTTAAGTTATCGATTTGAAAATGAAAAATATTATTGATCTTAATATACGCGCTTGATTAAAAACAATGATTTTAATATATATTTGTTGTTCCTATCAAACTGATTCCGATCATTTCCATCTATTCCTTATATCAGCTTTGATCGTTGAATTCGGGCCAATCCCGCTTTGCTTTGAAATCCATGTCTGGAACCGTAACTCACTCTATCGTCGAGTCTCTCTCTCTCTAGCCTCGAAAGGTGAGCAATCACTCACGATTAACGTTCTTGTATTTATTAAATTTGATTTCAATTGAAACGACAATTGAAATATACTGCTAAATTGAACTGTTAATTATTTAAATTGTTATATATGCTATTATCTGTAACTGTTCACCTGTGGGATATGACACCATATCCTATTGTTTATATTATATTGTTATTGATGATATATGTCTATTGTTGTATTTTATATTATTTGATATCACTCTGCAAGTTCCCTGTTAGTATAGAATTCACTATGGGTTGAAATGATACATACCCGAACGGACTTTAGAATAGGAGAAAATCGTTATGGGTTGAAATGATAAACCCAAGCGATTTTCATTTGAATTGAAATTGGGATTACGGGTTGAAATGACATCTACCCGTATATATTTAAATTACGGATTGAAATGATAAATATCCGTATCACTTAACCATATGATAGATATATATACAGACACCGTTGGTCCATATATATAAATATTTTGAAAATAAATTCTATGGATTTGGGAAGAAATATATGGGTTAAATAAATGTTGATTCTTAAATTATTATATATGAATGGTAATGATATATATATATATTTAATTATAATATTAAATTTAATTAAGATTGATTGAATACATATAATATGGTTAAGTACTTATATCTATATTTCAAAATAGATTTTGGTAAAAAAATTTTGGATAAGTTAAGGTTAGGAAGATAATTTGAATTTAGTTGAAATTGATTCAACAAAGAATTTTATTTAATTAAACCGATTAGAAACTTATTGGAATTGAGATGTAAGATATGATTTATAACTTGGGTTTGATTTATAAGTAATTTAATGAATATTTCTTGTTTAAATAAAGTTTAAGGAAATACTTAGAAAATGTGATTTAAGGCTAGTAAATGATATTGAATCTATTAAGTGAATATTTCCCTGATTAAATAATAATGAAGTTAAATCAAGAGCTATATGAAACTGTTAAATCTAACTTTGAAATGTTGAATATTAAAGCTTTGAAATCTATTGAAAATAAATGGTATATTTAGAACTGAATTAAATTGATGAATGGAGCTTGAATAAACTTGAATTTGGAATTTGAAGTTGATTTGAATCGATTTGCGAGACTTGAGAAAATTTAATGCTTTACTTTATAAATTATTAATATATATACTATCTTGGAAAATAGTTATATTTGAAAAGAAATGATATTTGGGTTTTGAAGTATAAATTAAATTGAAATGACCACGGTGTTATAATGTATATTTCCACCTTGTAGATAGTTCTGAAGATCCTTAGAGGATGGTTATCCCAAACATCCTTTAAGTTACTTGTATTTCAGTTGATATTTCACTTGAGTTGGATTTATTTATATAAGAATGTTAATCCTGACTCGAGTGTTTTTGTGTTTTGCTTTACGCTCGGGTCAGACTGAGTGATACAGCATTCGAGACTCACCTTTGGAGTTTGGAGCTTCGTTTGGAGATCCAACTTTTGATTCAGCTTCCAGCTTTCCAGTTGATTCGTTCACAGAAGTCATCTGTTTGGATTGGAGACTTCACTGTATTTGAGATATTCTGTTGTATTTTATTTCTAACTCTGATGTTTATATAGTAGCTTCATGAACTACTATTTTATCTATTCCGCTGCGTATTATTGTATTACTCTGTGTCTGTGATTCTGTGATTGATTTATTTACTGCATATGCTGAGTTTTGCCAAATTTAAATTAACAATCTGATATTTTGAATTATTCAAGTCAGACATGTGTGGATTTATTGTCGATTTGAATGGTCCAAAATACCGGGTCGTTACAGTTGGTATTATAGCTTTGGCTCTAAGCAAAACTTAGCATATATAGTAAATTTATTTATAGAATCGCTTTCGTTCGAGTTTGAATCTCTCCCGTTTGACTCGATTTCCTTTGAGCTTTGGAACGTTTCTTGCGGTTCCAAAATTCATTCTTGTCTCCCTCTATTGGTATTCTTTTGATTCTGGAGTATCTCATAACTCCACTTCGAATGATCTCTATGAGAATGGGATCCCACCAATCTTTGAATGATTTGTGAAAGGGTGAAACTCCTTTACAATTGGCATTGATTCACCGGAGATTTATATATCTTTGGTTTAGATGCCGCTATCTCTTGCGATCGAATGTTGGTTTTTCTTGGGATTCTGCATCGATCTTGTTCCTGAAGTCACGGTTGACCCGGTTAAGGTCGCCCGCGATTTATATAAGTATATTCATCTTCTATTTTGAAATTTAATTATATCATCTTCGTTCGAACTTATCTTCGAATCATAATTCTATTTGATTAGTGCCCCTCTAATTTGAATTTCTATCGATGTTTTGAAATCCATTCTTGAACCATCCTTTGAAAAATCAGGTTTGTTTATATTTTAGAAATTGTTTTATATATCGAAATTATTATATGCTATATATAAAAGTGAAATGTTTTCGATAAAGATTATAAACCCTTTTAAAATAAGAATTTGAGGTTTCGAAAGGATTTGTAATTTTGAAAAACTATATAAGAAATTTGATTTATAACTGAAGGATTTTAAAATTTGAAATTCGAGAATTGAACTCCGGTATTTTGAAATGGGTTTTAAGATTTTGAAATATATAATAATAGTATGATTTAAAAGTATTTTCCGAATAAGAAATGTTTCAAATGATTTTAATGAGTTTCGAAGAAAATTCAAAATTTTTTTTTGAGAAAATAGAAGTCCAGAACTCACTTATGTCGCTGGAAAATAATTTCGGTGATGAGTGCACGCATCATCGACATTGATTTTCGAGTTTCAGAGTGAGGGAAAGGCCACTTTAGTAGCATTGCTACACGAGTGATTTTGCGAAACCAATTTTGATTTCAAATTCCGAGGTAAGATTTAATATTCGAAAGATATATGTATATATAAATATATATATTTGAAACGATTTGAAATGAGCCGGTGTTCAGTCCTCAAGTTTTGGATTTGATATAACCCTATCTATTAAAATTGATTTACTGATTTGTTGCTGATTTCCAACTCTTGAATTTGAAAATGATTTCTTCAACTATTTTGAAGGTTCGAACACTTCCAAATCAAGGTTAACTTTTCAAAGCTAAGGATTTTTGAAAAGTATAAAGTATATAAGTTTGGTATGTATGTTAAAGTATGTAGTAATATGATTTAAATAAGTTGACACTATTTTGTTAAGTAAATGAATAAGGCTATTTTGAATTCTTCTAATATCAAATTTAGATCGGAAATGTTTTGAAAACAATTTGGTCTTCAAAATATTTTGAATAAAGTTTAGTTAAATGTTTTAACTTAGTAACATCTTTATGAAACTATATATTTAACAAGCTGGAATAAATATATAAGTTGCACGTATGCTGGTTTATTCGCATAATTAATTTGATCCAAGTTTGAGTACACAAGTTCGAGGTGGATTACACCATTTCATGTTAGGATTTTTCATTCGATTCTTGATGGCGAATATTCGATATGGATTTTGGGCTCGATTCTAGAATTCTCTATCATAGTATATGGCTATGCAAGGAGACTGATGGCTTCTAGTCGAGAAACCATATCGAAATCCACATTAGGGAAGTCGAATGGACAATACTAGTTCGAAAGCGAACTTGTGTGATCCAGCGAGCGATCAAATGTGATTCTGCGAAATGATGACGTATGTACATCTTATATTCTAATATCATTGATATATTTTGACGCTGAAATTGAAAGCTGTCGAGTTAGAATATCTTTGCTTACTAAAGGAAAATTTCCAATTTAAATTACAAAGATATATAACCCATAAAAGCAAAGATATTCAATCCCATATGGCTCTTCATATAGCGAAATTTATTTTGAAAAATTTGATCCTTATATAAGATAGACCTTACGTAAGTATAAGATGATTTTGAAAACATTTGATTTTGGAAACTTTGAAACTAAAGATAATTAATTTGAAAGGAAATAATTTGGTGAAATTGTATATGATTTTGAAATTGAACTGATATTGAAACAAATTGAAATTTGAGAACCTTATGTTACTAAATACTTGATTTGGGAGTTGTCGAACTTATATAAAATTGATTTGTATGAGTATGAAATTGATTCGAAAACTATAGATTTGAAAAGGTACTCAATTTGAAAGTGAAATCTTATATAATTGAAGTCTATATAAGTATGATTTGATATACTTTTGATTTTGGAAAAGTATTTGATTTGAAAATTAAATCTTATATATAATGGATTTTATATAAGTACGATATTTGAAAGTGATTTGAAAAGGTACTATATGATACATATTTTCGAAGTAAAGATATGGAAAGTGCCTTCTGCTTGATATCCGATTTGTGGCCACATCTTGGATTCATTCTATCGATATTATTCTCTCTGATTTTTGGTTTTCCGGATATGATACTCGAGTGTCCTTCGAATTCCATGGCGTTACCCATAATCTTACGAGCGCGGATGCATAGCGTAACTGCCTGGCTGAGTCTTACCTAGGGGTACAGATTGTTTCCTGGGGGATCCAGGCGTAATCATTGTGTATCATGCATCTATGTAGGTCGCGAATAGTAGCGCAAATGCTTGGCTGAGTCTTGCCTGGGGGTACGGATTGTTTCCTGGGGGATCCAGGCGTAACCATTGTGTATCCTGCATTCTACTAGTCATCATGGCGTAACTCGCAGGGCTGAGAAAGCTTACGGATATGGATTGTTTCCTGGGGGATCCAGGCGTAACCATTGTGTATCTGCGAACCATGGTTAGACAAAGGTTTTGTTTGTTGTTTTGTTTGGATTGTACTTTCCATATCTGTTTTTTAAAAAAAAGTTTTTCTAGTATTTTCACTAGGTGTTAAAACAAGTCTACTAAGTACCTGGAGAATTCTAGTTTTGCGCCTGATCAACGCACTACCAGAGTCTACAGGAACAAGGATAAACTTGTTGAAACATCGAGTTATAAAAGTATTTTATTATAAAGGTATTTTCAACAAAAGAAATTCTATATTAATATTTGAAATTAAAACCCTTATGGTTCTAAATTAATTATTTGTGCCTGATACTATTCTTTTGAATCTACCTTATTTGCTCAGCTTTATTCATTCACTCATCATCTGTTTTACAAATCCTCCTTGTTTTCCTTGTTGATTTTATATATATATATATATTAATATTTTTATTTATATACTACATTGTTTAATAGAAATTTTAGTGTTATAAATATTTTGAGGTTATTAATTAAATAAAACATATTTAAAGTAAATGATTATTGACTTATTAATAATATTTGAAAGTATCTTGAGATAAATTACTAAATTTATGAATTATGGATTTAATGTTTTCAAATAGCTTCTGTGTAAATATAACTAATGATGTAAATAATAGTTTTCAAATAGTTTTCATATATTTATAAAGGTGTCATTTAAACACATAAATGGTATTTATAAAGGAAGCAAGAAATTTTACAAATGGATTTTTGAAAGATTTTAAAGTATATAAAATAATTGATTTGCAAATGAAGTTTTCAAATTAATATTTCAAGTAAAATTTATATAGTTTTAAATTAATTGTTTAATCTTGACTTTCAATCTACTTTTATTTCTGGTTGTTCTATTCTCCTACCTCCTTCCTTTTCGGGGACGAAAAGTTTTGAGTGAGGGAGAGTGTAACGACCCAAAACTTTTAGTGATTTTTATTTGTTAAATTAATTGAAATTTTGTGAAAATTTAAACAATAAAATTTGAAAATAAAAAATTTACTATTTGTAATACGTCTATTTTAATATAGCAACTGGTAAATTTCATTTGATAATATTTAAGTTTATTTTCCTGTGAAATTTTATTTCAAGTTAAACCGGTTAATAACAGTTGAATTTAAAAGTTTTCCGAAATCAAAATATGTCAACAGGAGAAAATTTATTCAGAGCATTCTGAATCAGACTGTGAAATTCGTTTTGCAAAATTCGGACGTTTCTAGCTCCGTTTGGATTTTTCCGTACGGAATAGCAACGTATATCAGGGTCCGTATGGACTTTTGATAGGAAGGTCCTGACACTGATATTTCTGTTTCCTCTTGTGCGTCTCATCGCGCTGATCACCGTGATATATTCTTTAGATTATTTCGGAGTCCGGTGCGCGACGGAATCAACAGAATGCAAAGTGTGACGATTCGCCAAATTGGGTCCATTTGCAATTTTGTGTCCTCCATCTGGTTCAGCTTGCTGTGTTAATCACAGATTTAACTTGTGTCCTTTTCTATTCGTCAGTTTTGACATCCAAAAGTCAAAAATACGAAAGGACGCAAGGAGTTCGGTGGTCACGTATATTATTTCTTTTTCTTTGCATCTCTTTTCTTTTTCACTTTCAGGCAAGCCTTAGATCTGAACCCATCAACATTTCCTCTTTCCCAATTGTTCACTCCTCCCTTTCTCATTTCTTCTTCTGCAAATAAATAAAAACGTGGCTGAAGCCTCCTTCCCAAACATCTAACCCACGCAAGCCATTTTTCCACCCATGAAACAACACCTCGTGAACTGCCTCGGCCTCACCCATCACTGTCACGCTCCTCCACTCCAAAGTAGCTCAACCGGGCCGGCCTTCATGGAACCTCTCACGCAAATCTCCACTTTGCCATGAACTCCTCCGCACCGATCATCCCTGCCAACCGCCATACCCTTCCCCTCCCTCGGCCATCAACTAGTGCCTTGGCACCACCGCAAGCCCAGACTTTCCTCCTCTCCCCTGCGCGAGCAACCCCCTGGCACCCTGCAAACCTCCGCCTCGTGTGCCACGCCTACCCATCATCATCTTAACCTTCCTCCGCCACATATATTGCGAGTTATCTTGTGGCCGAGAAATGCGCGCTTTCCTTTTGTATTTTCGGGTAATATTTTTATGTTATGTTTATATATATTTACAAATTTTATTCTATTACAATTAATGTATATCATTTTCCTTTTGTATGTTTATTTGAGCATAGTCTAAGTTATGTATGAGTTAATCCATATATTTGGACATAAATAAAACCTGCATTTTTCTGTGGTAGTCTGCATACCTGTTGTATACAGGGATAAGTGTGTTGGAATCTAGGTTTAAATTTGGAAAGATGTCAATGCATTCATATGTATATACTAGGATTTTATCAAATAAAGTCTATACGATATATATTTTATATAAGTAGTACATATGCCTTGGTTAATATATGTAAGTTTTGAAGTCTGGATGTTTGTAGGTGGACATAAAGTATAGGTTATTTTGCATAGTAGTAATTGCTGTTCATATTTAAATTATAAATTGAATTATATGTATATAATATAATAAGTATTTAATAGGGTTATGTTATAGTATAAAACCTATTAATAGGTTAGAGTATATTGTCACTGTGTAGATGAATATAGATATAAGACTGTTCTTTTTAGGATATAAGTGTAATAAGTTATAATAATAACAGTATTGTCAATGTGTGTTTATATATATATATTTCGAAACTTTATTGGAACCATCTTTCTTTTATAGTGATTTTGAGAATGTTTTAAAATAGAATAATAATAATGATTGTGATATAATAGGTATACTTTATGTTAAAATAATACTGATAGTATAAGGTCATATATCGTATTATGGGTTATATTTGGATCTGCAATTATCTTGGGTAGCATGAATATATACCCTTGTCTTCATATCAATTTTCTGCATATTTATTTATAATTCTGTTGCACATCTCTATTGGGTCTGCATATTAGCCCGAAGAAAAAAAAATAGATGTAAGAGTTATATTTTATTTTCGATATTAAAGTTAAGTTATCGATTTGAAAATGAAAAATATTATTGATCTTAATATACGCGCTTGATTAAAAACAATGATTTTAATATATATTTGTTGTTCCTATCAAACTGATTCCGATCATTTCCATCTATTCCTTATATCAGCTTTGATCGTTGAATTCGGGCCAATCCCGCTTTGCTTTGAAATCCATGTCTGGAACCGTAACTCACTCTATCGTCGAGTCTCTCTCTCTAGCCTCGAAAGGTGAGCAATCACTCACGATTAACGTTCTTGTATTTATTAAATTTGATTTCAATTGAAACGACAATTGAAATATACTGCTAAATTGAACTGTTAATTATTTAAATTGTTATATATACTATTATCTGTAACTGTTCACCTGTGGGATATGACACCATATCCTATTGTTTATATTATATTGTTATTGATGATATATGTCTATTGTTGTATTTTATATTATTTGATACCACTCTGCAAGTTCCCTGTTAGTATAGAATTCACTATGGGTTGAAATGATACATACCCGAACGGACTTTAGAATAGGAGAAAATCGTTATGGGTTGAAATGATAAACCCAAGCGATTTTCATTTGAATTGAAATTGGGATTACGGGTTGAAATGACATCTACCCGTATATATTTAAATTACGGATTGAAATGATAAATATCCGTATCACTTAACCATATGATAGATATATATACAGACACCGTTGGTCCATATATATAAATATTTTGAAAATAAATTCTATGGATTTGGGAAGAAATATATGGATTAAATAAATGTTGATTCTTAAATTATTATATATGAATGGTAATGGTATATATATATATTTAATTATAATATTAAATTTAATTAAGATTGATTGAATACATATAATATGGTTAAGTACTTATATCTATATTTCAAAATAGATTTGGTAAAAAAAATTGGATAAGTTAAGGTTAGGAAGATAATTTGAATTTAGTTGAAATTGATTCAACAAAGAATTTTATTTAATTAAACCGATTAGAAACTTATTGGAATTGAGATGTAAGATATGATTTATAACTTGGGTTTGATTTATAAGTAATTTAATGAATATTTCTTGTTTAAATAAAGTTTAAGGAAATACTTAGAAAATGTGATTTAAGGCTAGTAAATGATATTGAATCTATTAAGTGAATATTTCCCTGATTAAATAATAATGAAGTTAAATCAAGAGCTATATGAAACTGTTAAATCTAACTTTGAAATGTTGAATATTAAAGCTTTGAAATATATTGAAAATAAATGGTATATTTAGAACTGAATTAAATTGATGAATGGAGCTTGAATAAACTTGAATTTGGAATTTGAAGTTGATTTGAATCGATTTGCGAGACTTGAGAAAATTTAATGCTTTACTTTATAAATTATTAATATATATACTATCTTGGAAAATAGTTATATTTGAAAAGAAATGATATTTGGGTTTTGAAGTATAAATTAAATTGAAATGACCACGGTGTTATAATGTATATTTCCACCTTGTAGATAGTTCTGAAGATCCTTAGAGGATGGTTATCCCAAACATCCTTTAAGTTACTTGTATTTCAGTTGATATTTCACTTGAGTTGGATTTATTTATATAAGAATGTTAATCCTGACTCGAGTGTTTTTGTGTTTTGCTTTACGCTCGGGTCAGACTGAGTGATACATCATTCGAGACTCACCTTTGGAGTTTGGAGCTTCGTTTGGAGATCCAACTTTTGATTCAGCTTCCAGCTTTCCAGTTGATTCGTTCACAGAAGTCATCTGTTTGGATTGGAGACTTCACTGTATTTGAGATATTCTGTTGTATTTTATTTCTAACTCTGATGTTTATATAGTAGCTTCATGAACTACTATTTTATCTATTCCGCTGCGTATTATTGTATTACTCTGTGTCTGTGATTCTGTGATTGATTTATTTACTGCATATGCTGAGTTTTGCCAAATTTAAATTAACAATCTGATATTTTGAATTATTCAAGTTAGACATGTGTGGATTTATTGTCGATTTGAATGGTCCAAAATACCGGGTCGTTACAGTTGGTATTAGAGCTTTGGCTCTAAGCAAAACTTAGCATATATAGTAAATTTATTTATAGAATCGCTTTCGTTCGAGTTTGAATCTCTCCCGTTTGACTCGATTTCCTTTGAGCTTTGGAACGTTTCTTGCGGTTCCAAAATTCATTCTTGTCTCTCTCTATTGGTATTTTTTTGATTCTGGAGTATCTCATAACTCCACTTCGAATGATCTCTATGAGAATGGGATCCCACCAATCTTTGAATGATTTGTGAAAGGGTGAAACTCCTTTACAATTGGCATTGATTCACCGGAGATTTATATATCTTTGGTTTAGATGCCGCTATCTCTTGCGATCGAATGTTGGTTTTTCTTGGGATTCTGCATCGATCTTGTTCCTGAAGTCACGGTTGACCCGGTTAAGGTCGCCCGCGATTTATATAAGTATATTCATCTTCTATTTTGAAATTTAATTATATCATCTTCGTTCGAACTTATCTTCGAATCATAATTCTATTTGATTAGTGCCCCTCTAATTTGAATTTCTATCGATGTTTTGAAATCCATTCTTGAACCATCCTTTGAAAAATCAGGTTTGTTTATATTTTAGAAATTGTTTTATATATCGAAATTATTATATGCTATATATAAAAGTGAAATGTTTTCGATAAAGATTATAAACCCTTTTAAAATAAGAATTTGAGGTTTCGAAAGGATTTGTAATTTTGAAAAACTATATAAGAAATTTGATTTATAACTGAAGGATTTTAAAATTTGAAATTCGAGAATTGAACTCCGGTATTTTGAAATGGGTTTTAAGATTTTGAAATATATAATAATAGTATGATTTAAAAGTATTTTCCGAATAAGAAATGTTTCAAATGATTTTAATGAGTTTCGAAGAAAATTCAAAATTTTTTTTTGAGAAAATAGAAGTCCAGAACTCACTTATGTCGCTGGAAAATAATTTCGGTGATGAGTGCACGCATCATCGACATTGATTTTCGAGTTTCAGAGTGAGGGAAAGGCCACTTTAGTAGCATTGCTACACGAGTGATTTTGCGAAACCAATTTTGATTTCAAATTCCGAGGTAAGATTTAATATTCGAAAGATATATGTATATATAAATATATATATTTGAAACGATTTGAAATGAGCCGGTGTTCAGTCCTCAAGTTTTGGATTTGATATAACCCTATCTATTAAAATTGATTTACTGATTTGTTGCTGATTTCCAACTCTTGAATTTGAAAATGATTTCTTCAACTATTTTGAAGGTTCGAACACTTCCAAATCAAGGTTAACTTTTCAAAGCTAAGGATTTTTGAAAAGTATAAAGTATATAAGTTTGGTATGTATGTTAAAGTATGTAGTAATATGATTTAAATAAGTTGACACTATTTTGTTAAGTAAATGAATAAGGCTATTTTGAATTCTTCTAATATCAAATTTAGATCGGAAATGTTTTGAAAACAATTTGGTCTTCAAAATATTTTGAATAAAGTTTAGTTAAATGTTTTAACTTAGTAACATCTTTATGAAACTATATATTTAACAAGCTGGAATAAATATATAAGTTGCACGTATGCTGGTTTATTCGCATAATTAATTTGATCCAAGTTTGAGTACACAAGTTCGAGGTGGATTACACCATTTCATGTTAGGATTTTTCATTCGATTCTTGATGGCGAATATTCGATATGGATTTTGGGCTCGATTCTAGAATTCTCTATCATAGTATATGGCTATGCAAGGAGACTGATGGCTTCTAGTCGAGAAACCATATCGAAATCCACATTAGGGAAGTCGAATGGACAATACTAGTTCGAAAGCGAACTTGTGTGATCCAGCGAGCGATCAAATGTGATTCTGCGAAATGATGACGTATGTACATCTTATATTCTAATATCATTGATATATTTTGACGCTGAAATTGAAAGCTGTCGAGTTAGAATATCTTTGCTTACTAAAGGAAAATTTCCAATTTAAATTACAAAGATATATAACCCATAAAAGCAAAGATATTCAATCCCATATGGCTCTTCATATAGCGAAATTTATTTTGAAAAATTTGATCCTTATATAAGATAGACCTTACGTAAGTATAAGATGATTTTGAAAACATTTGATTTTGGAAACTTTGAAACTAAAGATAATTAATTTGAGAGGAAATAATTTGGTGAAATTGTATATGATTTTGAAATTGAACTGATATTGAAACAAATTGAAATTTGAGAACCTTATGTTACTAAATACTTGATTTGGGAGTTGTCGAACTTATATAAAATTGATTTGTATGAGTATGAAATTGATTCGAAAACTATAGATTTGAAAAGGTACTCAATTTGAAAGTGAAATCTTATATAATTGAAGTCTATATAAGTATGATTTGATATACTTTTGATTTTTGAAAAGTATTTGATTTGAAAATTAAATCTTATATATAATGGATTTTATATAAGTACGATATTTGAAAGTTATTTGAAAAGGTACTATATGATACATATTTTCGAAGTAAAGATATGGAAAGTGCCTTCTGCTTGATATCCGATTTGTGGCCACATCTTGGATTCATTCTATCGATATTATTCTCTCTGATTTTTGGTTTTCCGGATATGATACTCGAGTGTCCTTCGAATTCCATGGCGTTACCCATGGTCTTACGAGCGCGGATGCATAGCGTAACTGCCTGGCTGAGTCTTACCTAGGGGTACAGATTGTTTCCTGGGGGATCCAGGCGTAATCATTGTGTATCATGCATCTATGTAGGTCGCGAATAGTAGTGCAAATGCTTGGCTGAGTCTTGCCTGGGGGTACGGATTGTTTCCTGGGGGATCCAGGCGTAACCATTGTGTATCCTGCATTCTACTAGTCATCATGGCGTAACTCGCAGGGCTGAGAAAGCTTACGTATATGGATTGTTTCCTGGGGGATCCAGGCGTAACCATTGTGTATATGCGAACCATGGTTAGACAAAGGTTTTGTTTGTTGTTTTGTTTGGATTGTACTTTCCATATCTGTTTTTTAAAAAAAAGTTTTTCTAGTATTTTCACTAGGTGTTAAAACAAGTCTACTAAGTACCTGGAGAATTCTAGTTTTGCGCCTGATCAACGCACTACCAGAGTCTATAGGAACAAGGATAAACTTGTTGAAACATCGAGTTATAAAAGTATTTTATTATAAAGGTATTTTCAACAAAAGAAATTCTATATTAATATTTGAAATTAAAACCCTTATGGTTCTAAATTAATTATTCGTGCCTGATACTATTCTTTTGAATCTACCTTATTTGCTCAGCTTTATTCATTCACTCATCATCTGTTTTACAAATCCTCCTTGTTTTCCTTGTTGATTTTATATATATATATATATTTTAATATTTTTATTTATATACTACATTGTTTAATAGAAATTTTAGTGTTATAAATATTTTGAGGTTATTAATTAAATAAAACATATTTAAAGTAAATGATTATTGACTTATTAATAATATTTGAAAGTATCTTGAGATAAATTACTAAATTTATGAATTATGGATTTAATGTTTTCAAATAGCTTCTGTGTAAATATAACTAATGATGTAAATAATAGTTTTCAAATAGTTTTCATATATTTATAAAGGTGTCATTTAAACACATAAATGTTATTTATAAAGGAAGCAAGAAATTTTACAAATGGATTTTTGAAAGATTTTAAAGTATATAAAATAATTGATTTGCAAATGAAGTTTTCAAATTAATATTTCAAGTAAAATTTATATAGTTTTAAATTAATTGTTTAATCTTGACTTTCAATCTACTTTTATTTCTGGTTGTTCTATTCTCCTACCTCCTTCCTTTTCGGGGACGAAAAGTTTTGCGTGAGGGAGAGTGTAACGACCCAAAACTTTTAGTGATTTTTATTTGTTAAATTAATTGAAATTTTGTGAAAATTTAAACAATAAAATTTGAAAATAAAAAATTTACTATTTGGAATACGTCTATTTTAATATAGCAACTGGTAAATTTCATCTGATAATATTTAAGTTTATTTTCCTGTGAAATTTTATTTCAAGTTAAACCGGTTAATAATAGTTGAATTTAAAATTTTTCCGAAATCAAAATATGTCAACAGGAGAAATTTTATTCAGAGCATTCTGAATCAGACTGTGAAATTCGTTTTGCAAAATTCGGACGTTTCTAGCCCCGTTTGGATTTTTCCGTATGGAATAGCAACGTATATCAGGGTCCGTATGGACTTTTGATAGGAAGGTCCTGACACTGATATTTCTGTTTCCTCTTGTCCGTCTCATCGCGCTGATCACCGTGATATATTCATTAGATTATTTCGGAGTCCCGTGCGCGATGGAATCAACAGAATGCAAAGTGTGACGATTCGCCAAATTGGGTCCATTTGCAATTTTGTGTCCTCCATCTGGTTCAGCTTGCTGTGTTAATCACAGATTTAACTTGTGTCCTTTTCTATTCGTCAGTTTTGACATCCAAAAGTCAAAAATACGAAAGGACGCAAGGAGTTCGGTGGTCACGTATATTATTTCTTTTTCTTTGCATCTCTTTTCTTTTTCACTTTCAGGCAAGCCTTAGATCTGAACCCATCAACATTTCCTCTTTCCCAATTGTTCACTCCTCCCTTTCTCATTTCTTCTTCTGCAAATAAATAAAAAACGTGGCTGAAGCCTCCTTCCCAAACATCTAACCCACGCAAGCCATTTTTCCACCCATGAAACAACACCTCGTGAACTGCCTCGGCCTCACCCATCACCGTCACGCTCATCCACTCCAAAGTAGCTCAACCGGGCCTGCCTTCATGGAACCTCTCACGCAAATCTCCACTTCGCCATGAAGTCCTCCGCACCGATCATCCTTACCAACCGCCATACCCTTCCCCTCCCTCGGCCATTAACTAGTGCCTTGGCACCACCGCAAGCCCAGACTTTCCTCCTCTCCCCTGCGCGAGCAACCCCCTGGCACCCTACAAACCTCCGCCTCGTGTGCCACGCCTACCCATCATCATCTCAACCTTCCTCCGCCACATATATTGCGAGTTATCTTGTGGCCGAGAAATGCACGCTTTCCTTTTGTATTTTCGGGTAATATTTATATGTTATGTTTTTATATATTTTACAAATTTTATTCTATGACAATTAATGTATATCATTTTCCTTTTGTATGTTTATTTGAGCATAGTCTAAGTTATGTATGAGTTAATCCATATATTTGGACATAAATAAAACCTGCATTTTTCTATGGTAGTCTGCATACCTGTTGTATACAGGGATAAGTGTGTTGGAATCTAGGTTTAAATTTGGAAAGATGTTAATGCATTCATATGTATATACTAGGATTTTATCAAATAAAGTCTATACGATATATATTTTATATAAGTAGTACATATGCCTTGGTTAATATATGTAAGTTTTGAAGTCTGGATGTTTGTAGGTGGACATAAAGTATAGGTTATTTTGCATAGTAGTAATTGTTGTTCATATTTAAATTATAAATTGAATTATATGTATATAATGTAATAAGTATTTAATAGGGTTATGTTATAGTATAAAACCTATTAATAGGTTAGAGTATATTGTCACTGTGTAGATGAATATAGATATAAGACTGTTCTTTTTAGGATATAAGTGTAATAAGTTATAATAATAACAGTATTGTCAATATGTGTTTATATATATATATATTTCGAAACTTTATTGGAACCATCTTGCTTTTATAGTGATTTTGAGAATGTTTTAAAACAGAATAATAATAATGATTGTGATATAATATGTATACTTTATGTTAAAATAATACTGATAGTATAAGGTCATATATCGTATTATGGGTTATATTTGGATCTGCAATTATCTTGGGTAGCATGAATATATACCCTTGTCTTCATATGAATTTTCTGCATATTTATTTATAATTCTGTTGCACATCTCTATTGGGTCTGCATATTAGCCTGAAGAAAAAAAAATAGATGTAAGAGTTATATTTTATTTTCGATATTAAAGTTAAGTTATCGATTTGAAAATGAAAAATATTATTGATCTTAATATACGCGCTTGATTAAAAACAATGATTTTAATATATATTTGTTGTTCCTATCAAACTGATTCCGATCATTTCCATCTATTCCTTATATCAGCTTTGATCGTTGAATTCGGGCCAATCCCGCTTTGCTTTGAAATCCATGTCTGGAACCGTAACTCACTCTATCGTCGAGTCTCTCTCTCTCTAGCCTCGAAAGGTGAGCAATCACTCACGATTAACGTTCTTGTATTTATTAAATTTGATTTCAATTGAAACGACAATTGAAATATACTGCTAAATTGAACTGTTAATTATTTAAATTGTTATATATGCTATTATCTGTAACTGTTCACCTGTGGGATATGACACCATATCCTATTGTTTATATTATATTGTTATTGATGATATATGTCTATTGTTGTATTTTATATTATTTGATACCACTCTGCAAGTTCCCTGTTAGTATAGAATTCACTATGGGTTGAAATGATACATACCCGAACGGACTTTAGAATAGGAGAAAATCGTTATGGGCTGAAATGATAAACCCAAGCGATTTTCATTTGAATTGAAATTGGGATTACGGGTTGAAATGACATCTACCCGTATATATTTAAATTACGGATTGAAATGATAAATATCCGTATCACTTAACCATATGATAGATATATATACAGACACCGTTGGTCCATATATATAAATATTTTGAAAATAAATTCTATGGATTTGGGAAGAAATATATGGATTAAATAAATGTTGATTCTTAAATTATTATATATGAATGGTAATGATATATATATATATTTAATTATAATATTAAATTTAATTAAGATTGATTGAATACATATAATATGGTTAAGTACTTATATCTATATTTCAAAATAGATTTGGTAAAAAAAATTTGGATAAGTTAAGGTTAGGAAGATAATTTGAATTTAGTTGAAATTGATTCAACAAAGAATTTTATTTAATTAAACCGATTAGAAACTTATTGGAATTGAGATGTAAGATATGATTTATAACTTGGGTTTGATTTATAAGTAATTTAATGAATATTTCTTGTTTAAATAAAGTTTAAGGAAATACTTAGAAAATGTGATTTAAGGCTAGTAAATGATATTGAATCTATTAAGTGAATATTTCCCTGATTAAATAATAATGAAGTTAAATCAAGAGCTATATGAAACTGTTAAATCTAACTTTGAAATGTTGAATATTAAAGCTTTGAAATATATTGAAAATAAATGGTATATTTAGAACTGAATTAAATTGATGAATGGAGCTTGAATAAACTTGAATTTGGAATTTGAAGTTGATTTGAATCGATTTGCGAGACTTGAGAAAATTTAATGCTTTACTTTATAAATTATTAATATATATACTATCTTGGAAAATAGTTATATTTGAAAAGAAATGATATTTGGGTTTTGAAGTATAAATTAAATTGAAATGACCACGGTGTTATAATGTATATTTCCTCCTTGTAGATAGTTCTGAAGATCCTTAGAGGATGGTTATCCCAAACATCCTTTAAGTTACTTGTATTTCAGTTGATATTTCACTTGAGTTGGATTTATTTATATAAGAATGTTAATCCTGACTCGAGTGTTTTTGTGTTTTGCTTTACGCTCGGGTCAGACTGAGTGATACAGCATTCGAGACTCACCTTTGGAGTTTGGAGCTTCGTTTGGAGATCCAACTTTTGATTCAGCTTCCAGCTTTCCAGTTGATTCGTTCACAGAAGTCATCTGTTTGGATTGGAGACTTCACTGTATTTGAGATATTCTGTTGTATTTTATTTCTAACTCTGATGTTTATATAGTAGCTTCATGAACTACTATTTTATCTATTCCGCTGCGTATTATTGTATTACTCTGTGTCTGTGATTCTGTGATTGATTGATTTACTGCATATGCTGAGTTTTGCCAAATTTAAATTAACAATCTGATATTTTGAATTATTCAAGTCAGACATGTGTGGATTTATTGTCGATTTGAATGGTGCAAAATACTGGGTCGTTACAAAATAGCAGCTTTAAAATTTTGATGCAAGACATATACCGATCCATCATGCGGGTATGAATCCTTCTATACCATTTGATCCTTTCTTTGTTTCCCCTGCAAACTAACAAAACAAGAAAAAAAAAGTGTCAACTATATTTTGGACCGCATCAACTTCTATACACCCCAGTCCAAGTTAAGGGATCCAATGGCTTCTGCATAGAAAAAGGCTGCCTACGTACCCCATTTGAGGGATCAAGCCCACGTAGTTAGCTCTTCTCCTGCATCCAAATATTTGTTAGTTCATAACAACCATCACATATGTTCAACCATTGCATCTGTTCAGCAAATGCAACCAATGCAATTCGATACAGTCAATGAAACCACTAAAATCAATGGAATCCAATATAATCAATGCAACCATTGCAATCAATATAATCAATAGAAGTAGAAAACAGTACCTCTACTCATCCATCACAACATATCATTATATGGGGCAATAACAACAATAGTACACTTATCCATTAAACATCACATACATTCGACAATATTCAATCATTAAATAAGAAAATAATAACCGCATAAATATACTTACATTCATAATAATCATCCATTATAGTAACACTTCACAATGTAAGTATAAATCATCAAATTTATATTAGTCATCATATATTAGTCTCAAAACATCAACCATCAAATGTGTACTAATCCAAACAATATTAGTAACATAAACACCAACACAATAAAACCATAGTCAACTACACACAACATAGTAATAATGGCTGCACATGCAAATACGATCTCATTACTTCAAATCTTTCTAAATAATATATTTTATCAAAAATTGTAATTTCATCGAATTACCTTCAAATCAATAGTATTATTATTTTACGCCAAAGTAATAATATTCATATTAAATCTCTTTAATATACTCCAAAATTAGTTCATTTCCATTTATTTCAAAACAGTGTAATTTTCACTAAAACTATATTATTATTATTTATAAAATCTCACTTCATTGAATAATAATTGTAACGATCCACATTTCCATACAGTTTAAGCGGACAATCAACCATACATGACCCACTCAAATTGAACGAAAGGCGGATAGTTAGGGAAAAGAAAGAAGACAAGGAGAAACTAAACAACATAGAATCTCACAGCGGAACGGATAATCTACAATATACAACAAATCTTTACACAAATAAAAAATGTAATATACATACACCAATCAAAGTACACTAACGCATTTCAACCCGGACAGTTATAACAGTATGTCCTTATAATTGCTGATAAATAAAACCAACAGATAACAAGGCGGAACATAAAGAATTACATAGATACGTCTTGGGCCTCCAGCTCGTCTCCTTAGCTCTAATGCATCCAAAGCAATCTATAAATATGCTCGATCTAACCCGAGCATTGAATTGGAAGAACGCTTGGATCAGTCTGGTAAACCAGCATGAGAAAAACACACCCACATGGAATTTATTGTTTATCATAAACCTTTCAAATAAAGGTATCTCATAAGACCACGCCACACATAAACATGGACGGGTTTTTACCTTACGATAACCAAAACATTTTCTATAGAAAATCCAGTGATATTATCATAATGTCTAAGGGTCAAAGTAAAATATGAATATAGCTGAAATGCTTGCATCTCACATTTCAACATAATTGGGAACAACTAGTCTGTAAGGTGCTTATTAGAGAATGGATTCCATATTATGACAAGGTAAGGAACTACCTTTCGATGGTACATCTCTAGATAATATGCACCGAGGTCTGACAAGAACATCTTGTACCCCCTGCCAAACAGGACTGGCCTACCGCTTGACTAGTAGTACCGAATATGATCACCCCACTTTAGGCCCTGAAGCATACATGAGTAGATAGTAATCGATCTAGATTTTGGAATGACCATACTCTAATGGGGGCGACCCACATGGCTCTGCTACATGCTCGATTTTTGTCATTTCCTGGTTGATAGGGTTGAGGCTACGTTTTACCTTTATATAGCACTTCCCACTTGGAATGTTAACACTGCCCTCTAGGCAATAATGCAATGCCAGCATTCATCCATACAAGTTGTCCAGGAGATGGACAAACCAAAGGCACTACTTCTCCTACATCCATTTTGGAACCACTGTAACAACCCGCATATTTATCGATTTTATATTTAAATAATTTATTTAAATATTTGATCGTTCGTCGGATTATAGTCCGAAAAGCTACTTTTTGCAAACAGTCGAATTAGGAC
This sequence comes from Allium fistulosum, assembly GCA_030737815.1. Lineage (NCBI taxonomy): Eukaryota > Viridiplantae > Streptophyta > Magnoliopsida > Asparagales > Amaryllidaceae > Allium > Allium fistulosum. The sequence continues at coordinate 916,503,684 of CM060908.1, forward strand.
TCGAGACTCCTTCCATTGAGTTCAAAATGCCATTTGCGACTTTTTTAAGTATAAACATTGATATGTTTGGAGCTAGCCAAAAATTTGACCTTTTTCACTTTGGGTTTGGGTTTGGGTTCAGCCCACTAGCCATCATTATACCCCAAACTGAACCATCTCTCCCCATTCTCCCTCACTTCCTCATATTTTCAATTCTAAAGCAAAAATGGGGGAAAAGAAAAGGAATTAGAATTTCCTAAGCCCTAATTTTCATTTTGCAAATCAATTTCTAGCTCCAAGTTCAAGAGAAGCCATTGGTAAGCATCCTCTTCTTCTTCTCCAACTCATCCTCTTACTAATTTCAGAAATTCCTAAACCTAACCTTAGGAAATGTTCTTCTTTTGAGCTTAGATTCAAGCTCCTTGGGTTGTGTTGAAGAGTGGTTGATCTTCCTTTTGTTTCCAAGCTTCTTCTTCAGTGTTTTTGGGTTCAAAGGTGAGATTTTTATCTCACATCTTAGTCCATAATTATCTTCGATTGTTAAGTATGAATTCCTAACACTTATTCTTGGGCAATTGATTTTGGTTTGGATTGATTTTGTGTATATTCCAATTTTTGGTGTTTTGGTTTAATTTTTGTGAAAATCCTATTATGGATATTTGGATATTGATATTAGAGGCGTATCGAAGAGCCATTAAGGCTGGGTCATCGCTAGGCATAATTCCTTAGTCGTTGTTGCTCGCCCGATCATAATCGATGTCGTTTGGCCATTTTTGGCCTAGGTTCAGGGAATGCCCTGAACAACAGTTTCAGACGTCTGAAACGTATGGTTCATACGTCTGAATATAATACTGGGAATTTTCTTCTCCCAGCATTCAGACGTCTGAATCAAAGTTTCAGACGTCTGAATTGGTTCGATTTGAACCAGAAAGGAAATACGCCAAAAAGTGCCTATTTCAGACGTCTGAAATCAAAGATTCAGACGTTTGAATTCTGTTCTGGAAAATATTTTATTTTTGTAACAACCCATGATTGCGGTTACCAAATAATAAATTAAAATTGGGATTTTAATTTAATTGGAGCTATTAATGATTTTTTTTATGTGACTAATTTGTTCAAAAGTTAGTTATTTTGAATAAATTAATATTTTGGGCTTAAGAGTAAAATGGAGAATTTAATGGAAATTAATTAGGGTAAATGGAAATTTATAATATTGCAAAATTTTATATGTGTAAAATAGTGCAATATTTGAATTGGGAATTTAATTTACAATTAAATTGCAAAACGGCGATTTTGGGCAATTTTGACTAAAATGTGTTTTGGAATAAATAGGGGTTAAATTGTAAGTTGGAAAATATTGTGATGTAATATTTTATAACTATAGCTAAATTATTTTGGTAACATATTTTAAAATTTTATGGGTAAATAATGTGTAGTTTGTACTTAGAGAAATTAGCTAACTTGAGATATGGAACATATTCCAAGTCCTGATGGGTATTAGGCTCACTAACCCACTTCCATTAGCCTATAAACCATCTTTTACCCATTTGTTTCAGCCAACATCTCATTCCATAACCCCTTAAACCCTAGAGCAAAACACTAAATAATGGCCTCCAAACCTAGAGCAAAGCTTCATTAATCTTCATCAAAGTCAAAGGGTTTTAATCTAATCATTTGAAGGTAATAGCAATCAAAAAACCCACCTCTAATCCATTGTTTAATTTCTGAAATTATTTTGTAATCCTCTTTTTTTTGTGCATTTAGATTTTTAAACTCTTTGATCTTCTTTTCATTGCTTGGGAAAGAGGTAATATATGCTAGCTGAAATTATAATTAGTTTATTGCTGTTAGTAAATTAGGCATATCTCATTCATCTTAAATCGGAATTAAGATTTTCTTGATGTTCTGGAAAGCTTATTCTGTAGGCTATAACTTTGATGTTTTGAGCTTTGTCTAATTTTGTGGTTTGAATGGTCGAAATCACGTTTGTTTGTCGCTGACCTGACAACAAACTACAGGGTTGATAAAATAAAAACCTGAAATTGATTTGGCCATAAGTTACTCGTTTCTTATCCAAATCTAATAATTTTGGATGTTCTGGAAAGCTTATATTTAGGGCTAAAACTTTAATGTTTTGAGTTTCATGAAATTTCGACAAATCAAACGGACTGGTTTGTTCAACATTCCATGAGCTTGAACTCTGGGCTTACTTCTTCTTCCCCACTTGATCTAAATATGAATGAGATGAGTGACTATGAATTGGGATAGTTACGCCTTTACTATGGATTGGATCGTTTTAAGGTAAGGGGCTCGACGAAAGTCTTAGCTCCGTCTTTGCTTTGGTCTTGAGCTAAGGAGTGGGTTCACAAGGAGATGACTAGAAAGATAAGAGCCAGAGTTCGGGCTTCCACCGAAAAGAGAGAGTTTCAGCCATTAGTCATTAGGGCGAGTGTCCTTACTGAAACCAAGCTTCCGACTTACAATGTCAAAAGAAACATGATCTTTTATGCCCTACCTTTGAGTGCGGTTTGAACTATTGATTTACGTAATTGGAAGTAACCAATTAGGTTTACGATGAAACCTAGAAATCAATCACACCGTCCTTCTCACAAGAGTCGCGCGCCCTGGCCCTGGATCAGAGGGGATCGAATCTTCTTTCGCATTCAGAAGAGAGACCCGAGAGTTAATTTGGTCAAAACTGTGCATTCTTACTACTGTCCCGAGAGCACATTGACAGTGATATAGAATTTAAATCTGAGAATTGTTTTAGTCATAAAATTTTCATCCCCGATCGGAATTTGACGATCTTGGTCATTCCGGAAAGCTGAGAAACTAAGCTACAACTTTTATTTTATTCATTTTGTCAGAATTGGAAGTTCACTATGCCAAAATTGTGGTTTTTCATCTTGGTCTATTAGTGCATAACTATAGGCCTTAGTCTCTTTTCTCCTGTTGTTTTCAGTACAGAACCCCGACTTTGCGACGCCCTCCCGGGCTTGTCCTTTGTCGGATTTCATCGATTTTGGTCTCGTTGGAAAGCGGGAGTTCCGAATCCCATCTCCAGAAAGTTTGATTAGTATCCGAGTTCATTTGACTCTTCGAAATTGCTATCGAAGAGGGACCCGGATCTCAGCCTGAAACAGTGTATTCACTGTTTCCGGGTCCGACTTTGGAGCGTCGCTACGACTTCGTTTCAAGTCGGAATCGAGTATTTTTTTTTGCGTTCTGAATTAGGAATGCCGTACTACGTTTCTACCAATTTTAATGCCATTCGGATTCAGTTTGCTGGTCCGAATAATTTTCCGAACTTGGGTTCGCGTCAGTTTTGGACTATTTTCCAACACTTAGAATATTTTCAGTGATTTTCTGGTTTTATCGATTTCTTTGAGATTTGTCTCTGGATTTCGTACACGGGCCTTATAAAAAGGTTTTAAAAGGATTTTTCACTCCGAAATGGCTTTCAAAATTATTATATAATATTATTTTAATTATTAAATTAATTACTCCATAATAGGAGAGTTTTCAAAGGCCGTTTTAAAGTGATTTCAAACCAATTATAAATCCGTTTTCCGTAATTATTTTCTATAATTAAATCCCACACTCACACTTTAGCACTTCGAGCAAAGTGGAAAGGTGCTTAAACGGTTGGGAAAAACTCCGGCCTATGAAACCGTGTGTATTTCCTTTCCGGTTAATCCTAGACCTATTCGATTGATCGTTTTGGCCTTTCGGGCTAGTTTACCGATGACATGAGGTGAACTTTTTACTGCTTTGAGTGTGGAAGCTTACTATTGGTTAGTAAACCGTTTAGTGCGAACGTGGGGTATGGGACTCATATTAACACTTTACGGGTTCCTTGCTAAAAGTTCATGACACATTCCTTTCATTACCTTTGGGATAATCTCTTCGGACTGTCTCCCTTAGAGGTATCGTTTTGGCATCTCTACTTAGATGGCCGTTATACATCTCTACTTAGATGTATCATTTTTGGCATCTCTACATAGATGGCCATTATACATCTCTACATAGATGTATCGTGTTTGGCATCTCTACTTAGATGGCCTGTTATACATCTTTACTTAGATGTATCGTTTTTGACATCTCTACTTAGATGTTTATGTTTTGGCATTTGTGCTTACGTTATGCCGATGATATGAGGCTTATTATACATCTCTACTTAGATGTTTTGTTTTGACATTTGTGACTATGTTATGTCGATGATATGAGGCTTATTATACATCTCTACTTAGATGTTTTGTTTTGACAGTTGTGACTATGTTATGCCAATGATACAAGGCTTGTTATACATCTCTACTTAGATGTTTATTTCTTCTCTATGTGAGAGTTTGTGGTCTATAGTACTATGTTATATATCGCCTCATTATCTATCATGTTTATCTCAGTTTATTAACTGATTGTTTGGCTAGCCTGACCCGAGTGTTTTTCGCTCGGGTCAGACCGAGTTGTTTCAGGTTAGGTCTTTGGACTTAGCTTTCTGTGCTTCCGCTTGGACATTATCTGCTATGCTGATAGATATCTCTTTATATTTGTCCACTATTTTGATACTCTGATTATTCAGTCTCTTATGTACATATCTTTGACTCACATGTGTGAGCGGTGGCTTTGTACCCACCTTTTTGATATTTGGATCTGTATTGACGATATATTGTACCTATGTTCTGTGACTGTTCTGTGATGATGATGTTATCATTTAGTATTATGTTTGTTCTGAACCTATTTTCCTTAGCCATTGTAATTTCGTTATAAATATCTATTGGATATGTCGAACCACTTGAAAAAAAAAACGATACCACATTTCGACGTATTCAGTAGATAGTTATAGCTTGATTACATATGGTCGCTTCCATTATACTCTATTCTCCGTTCCAGCAGACGGTATTACTCCGTAATACTCTTTGTTAGAATGGGTCTCGGAGTGGGGCGTTACATCTTAGTATCAGAGGCAGGTTCAGAATTAAGCATAACAAACATAGAAAAGACACGTAGTACAATACGTTATAATACTATCCAAATTGAACATATCCACCTTTAGATAAATAAGTTAGGAATATGTGTAGGAATCTATTATATTCCGTAATATTCCTTAATGAATTATCTATCTTTGAATCGTGCTTAACTAAATCTACCGATCATATGTTTAAAGAGTGTCCCAAGCCTCTTTTCTGTCGCTATTGTAAGAAGGAGGGTCATCATTATTCCTTGTCCTACTGCACCTCCTAGATCTGGCAAGCTTAATGCTGCCAAGGCTCCTAAATCTTCAGCTTAGCCTTGAGGTACGCATCCTTCCATTCTCGTAGGTTCTATTTTATTTCATGGTAGATCTTGTAGAGTTCTCTTTGATACAGGTGCCTCTCACTCATTCGTATCAAAGGAACTAGTTGATACTTTATCTTTGGATGTTACTTGTTTGGTTTCTTCACTAAGGATTGTGAATCCCATCGGCGGATCCACGACCCTTAGCTTGCTTTGTGAGGATATAGATATTGATCTTTGTGGATTTTCTTTCCGTGCGAATCTGCACGTTATGGAGTATTTGGGCTTTGACATGATTCTTGGCATGGATTGGCTCGCTCAGTACGATGCCAAAATCATTTGTTCGGAGCAGGTATTATTTATTCGTCATCCTGACTCGTCCGCTCCGTTAGCTATTGCTCTTCAGGATGTTGGGATTTCTGATATTACTTTATTTGCTCTTGATTCACGAGATGAGGATGTGGACATATCTCATATTCCTGTTGTTCGGGATTTCCCCGATATATTCGAGCCAGTATCAGGCCTGCCGCCAAAGCGGGCCATTGAGTTCCGCATCGATCTCATTTCAGGCTCCCACCCAGTTGGGCGTGCTCCTACGAGGATGTCTACTAAAGAGAATGAGGAACTCAGGAAGCAGTTAGTAGAGCTTGAGGCGAAGCAGTTCATTCGGTCCAGTTCTTCGCCATGGGGTGCTGCTGTGGTCTTTGTTAAGAAGTCCGATGGCTCTCTTAGGCTTTGCATTGACTATCGCAAGCTTAATGATTTGACCATCAGAAATCGTTATCCATTTCCACGGATAGACGATATGTTTGATCAATTGAGCGGTGCGAAGGTCTTTTCCCAACTCGACCTTGCCACCGGATTTCATCAGCTCCGAGTTGCAGAAGATAGCATTCCTCTTACCGCTTTCCGCACTCGTTATGGTTCTTTTGAGTGGTTGGTCATGCCTTTCGGCTTGACGAACGCACCGGCTTTCTTCATCGATCTTATGAATCGAGTGTTCCGGGAATACATCGATAGATTCGTTCTGGTTTTCATCGACGATATTCTTATTTATTCTAGATCCGAGGCAGAGCATGCTCATCAATTGCGGATCGTCTTGGATACTCTTCGTCAGCATCAGCTTAAGGCCAAGCTCTCCAAGTTCCATTTTTGGATGAGCAAGGTCAAGTTCTTGGGCCATATTGTATCATCTGAGGGTATTTCTATCGATCCTGCCAAGATCAAAGCTATTCAGAATTGGAAGCAGCCCGAGAACGTTCATGATATTCGCAGCTTCCTTGGTCTGGCGGGTTATTACCGTCGGTTTATCAAGGATTTCTCTCGAGTTGAACTTCCCCTTACGACGCTGACTCGTAAGGGTGTTCGCTTTATTTGGTCTGATAAGTGTGAAGCTTCCTTTCAGCGACTGAAGGAACTTCTCACTCATGCTCCTATTCTAGTGGTTCCAAAGAGTAACCATGATCTTGTTGTTTACACCGATGCTTGTGGTAGCGGGCTCGGTGCTGTGCTTATGTAGAAGGATCGGGTAGTTGCTTATGCTTCCAGGCAACTGCGTCCGAATGAGGTTCGCTATCCTACTCATGATCTTGAGTTAGCAGCTATCGTCTTTGCTTGAAGACGTGGCGTCACTTTCTATTAGGCGAACGCTTCATTCTTTACACCGATCACAAGTCGCTGAAGTATCTATTCAGTCAGAGGGATCTCAATATGAGGTAGCAGCGATGGCTTGAGTTTCTCGCCTCATATGATTTAGATATTCAGTATACCCCTGGCAAGGGTAATCGTGTTGCAGATGCGCTCAGTCGCAAGCACTCGGCGGTAGTTTCTATGATGATTGTCGAGTGTGATATTCTTGAGACCCTATCTTTGTGTGATATTAGAGATCGAGCTCCATCTTCTGATTCTTCGGTCTTATTATTCAGCTTGGAAGCTCGTCCTATCTTATTGGACCGCATTGCCCATGCTCAGCGGCAGGATCCAGACTTATTGCATCTTATTCATCTTCTCGAGTCGGGGTCCAGTGATGAGACATTGCTGGATTATTCTCTTGATTTTCATCGGTGTCTTCGTAGGAGGAACCGTATTGTTGTACCATCTGATTTATCACTTAGGCGTGACATTCTGGATGAGTGCCATCGCTCTAAGTACATTATACATCCCGGTTCGAGTAAGATGTATGCCGATATGTGCCAGCTATATTATTGGGAGGGTTTGAAGAGAGATGTTGCAAGTTATGTGAGCGGTTGCATGACTTGTCAATAGATCAAGGCCAAGCATCAGCATCCATCTGGTCTTCTTCAGCCTCTAGAGATTTCATTATGGAAATGGGATCAGATATCCATGGATTTCATTGACGGTCTGCCTCGATCGAGGTCAGGCCATACTTCTATCTGGGTTATTGTTGATCGCTTGACCAAATTGGCTCATTTCATTCCGATTAAGTCCACTCGGACTGCACCTCAGTTGGCCAAGCTCTATGTGAAGGAAGTCGTACGACATCATGGCATTCCTAGCTCTATCGTGTGTGATCGAGACACCATTTTCACTAGTCACTTCTGGAAGTGCCTACAGTCAGCTTTGGGCACAAAGCTGAATCTCTCTACTGCTTATCACCCTCAGACTAACGGTCAGACTGAGAGGGTGAATCGTGTTTTGGAGGATCTTTTGCGCTGTTGTATTCTGGATTTCGTGGGTAGTTGGGAGGATCATTTACCTCTCGTAGAGTTCTCCTACAACAACAACTATCAGTCTAGTATTGGCATGGCACCTTTCGAGGCTCTATACGGAAGGCCATGTCGCTCTCCTACTTGTTGGTTAGAATCTGGCGAGAAGCTCATTCTTGGTCCAGATTCAGTTTTGGAATCTTCTGAAAAGATTGTTCTTATCCGTCAGAGAATGAGAGAGGCACAGGACCGCCAGAAATCCTACGCGGACAACCGTAGGAAGCCTCTTGAGTGCTCCATTGGTGATTTTGTCTTCAGTCGGATTTCTCCCATGAAGGGGGTTGTGCGTTTCAGCTCTACAGGGAAATTGGCTCCTCGCTATGTTGGACCATTTCCTATCACGGAACGCATCGGCCCCGTTGCTTATCGTGTGGCTCTACCTGCTCATTTTTTCGGAATGCATGACGTGTTCCATGTTTCTCAGCTTCGCAAGTGTGTTCGCAATCCTGATTCTGTTATTGATCCACTTATTATACCGGATTTAGAGATTTCTCCTAATTTATCTATTGAGCAGCAACCTCTTCGTGTGCTTGATTCGGAGGTTAGACGCCTTCGAAACAAATAGGTCCCGCTCGTGAAGATTTAATGGTCGTCTAATCCTAAGGACTGCACTTGGGAGACCAGAGAGTTTATCGAGCGTACTTATCCCGGTTTTCTATCTTCATCTGTTGTTGGTGAGTATTTTTACTTCACCTTCGTTTGATTTATTTTGAGGATTAGATGTTATAGATAACTTCCATGATAGGGAATTGCGGGGACGCAATTTTCTTAAGGGGGGAGTCTGTAACAACCTATGATTGCGTTTACCAAATAATAAATTAAAATTGGGATTTTAATTTAATTGGACCTATTAATGATTTTTTTATGTGACTAATTTGTTCAAAAGTTAGATATTTTGAATAAATTAATAGTTTGGGCCTAAGAGTAAAATGGAGAATTTAATGGAAATTAATTAGGGTAAATGGAAATTTATAATATTGCAAAATTTTATATGTGTAAAATAGTGCAATATTTGAATTGGGAATTTAATTTACAATTAAATTGCAAAACGGTGATTTTGGGCAATTTTGACTAAAATGGGTTTTGGAATAAATAGGGGTTAAATTGTAAGTTGGAAATTATTTTGATGTAAAATTTTATAACTATAGCTAAATTATTTTGGTAACATATTTTAAAATTTTATGGGTAAATAATGTGTAGTTTGTACTTAGAGAAATTAGCTAACTTGAAATATGGAACATATTCCAAGTCCTGATGGGTATTAGGCCCACTAACCCACTTCTATTAGCCTATAAACCACCTTTTACCCATTTGTTTCAGCCAACATCTCATTCCATAACTCCTTAAACCCTAGAGCAAAACACTAAATAATGGCCTCCAAACCTAGAGCAAAGCTTCATTAATCTTCATCAAAGTCAAAGGGGTTTTAATCTATACATTTGAAGGTAATAGCAATCACAAAACCCACCTCTAATCCATTGTTTAATTTCTAAAATTATTTTGTAATCCTCTTTTTTTATGCATTTAGATTGTAAAACTCTTTGATCTTCTTTTCATTGCTTGGGAAAGAGGTAATATATGCTAGCTGAAATTATAATTAGTTTATTTCTGTTAGTAAATTAGGCATATCTCATTCATCTTAAATCGGAATTAAGATTTTCTTGATGTTCTGGAAAGCTTATTCTATAGGCTATAACTTTGATGTTTTTAGCTTTGCCTAATTTTGTGGTTTGAATGGCCGAAATCACGTTTGTTTATCGCTGACCTGACAACAAACTACAAGGTTGATAAAATAAAAATCTCAAATTGATTTGGCCATAAGTTACTCGTTTCTTATCTAAATATAATAATTTTGGATGTTCTGGAAAGCTTGGATTTAGGGCTAAAACTTTCATGTTTTGAGTTTAATGAAATTTCGAAGTTAATTTGGTCAAAACTGTGCATTCTAACTACTGTCCCGAGAGCACATTGGCAGTGATATAGAATTTAAATCTGAGAATTGTTTTAGTCATAAAATTTTCATCCCCGATCGGAATTTGACGATCTTGGTCATTCCGGGAAGCTTAGAAACTAAGATACAACTTTTATTTTATTCATTTTGTCAGAATTGGAAGTTTACTATGCCAAAATTGTGGTTTTTCATCTCTGGTCTGTTAGTGCATAACTATAGGCCTTAGTCTCTTTTCTCCCGTTGTTTTCAGTACAGAACCCCGACTTTGCGACGCCATCCCGGGCTCGTCCTTTGTCGGATTTCATCAATTTTGGTCTCGTTGGAAAGTTGGAGTTCCGAACTCCATCTCAAGAAAGTTTGATTAGTATCTGAGTTCATTTGACTCTTCGAAATTGCTATCGACGAGGGACCCAGATCTCAGCCTGAAACAGTGTATTCACTGTTTCCGGGTCCGACTTTGGAGCGTCGCTGCGACTTCGTTTCAAGTCGGAATCCAGTAATTTTTTTTGCGTTCTGAAGTAGCAATGTCGGACTACGTTCCTACCAATTTTCATGCCATTTGGATTCAGTTTGCTAGTCCGAATAATTTTCCGAACTTGGGTTCGCGTCAATTTTGGACTATTTTCCAACACTTAGAATATTTTCAGTGATTTTCTGGTTTTATCGATTTCTTTGAGATTTGTCTCTGGATTTCTTACACGGGCCTTATAAAAAGGTTTTAAATGGATTTTTCACTCCGAAATGGCTTTCAAAATTATTATATAATATTATTTTAATTATTAAATTAATTACTCCATAATAGGAGAGTTTTCAAAGGCCGTTTTAAAGTGATTTCAAACCAATTATAAATCCGTTTTCCGTAATTATTTTCTATAATTAAATCCCACACTCACACTTTAGCACTTCGAGCGAAGTGGAAATGTGCTTAAACGGTTGGGAAAAACTCCGGCCTATGAAACCGTGTGTATTTCCTTTCCGGTTAATCCTATACCTATTCGACTGATCGTTTTGGCCTTTCGGGCTAGTTTACCAATGACATGAGGTGAACTTTTTACTGCTTTGAGTGTGGAAGCTTACTATTGGTTAGTAAACCGTTTAGTGTGAACGTGGGGTATGGGACTCATATTAACACTTTACGGGTTCCTTGCTAAAAGTTCTTGACACATTCCTTTCATTACCTTTGGGATAATCTCTTCGGACTGTCTCCCTTAGAGGTATCGTTTTGGCATCTCTACCTAGATAGCCGTTATACATCTCTACTTAGATGTATCGTTTTTGGCATCTCTACATAGATGGCCGTTATACATCTCTACATAGATGTATCGTGTTTGGCATCTCTACTTAGATGGCCTGTTATACATCTCTACTTAGATGTATCGTTTTTGACATCTCTACTTAGATGTTTATGTTTTGGCATTTATGCTTATGTTATGCCGATGATATGAGGCTTATTATACATCTCTACTTAGATGTTTTGTTTTGACATTTGTGACTATGTTATGCCAATGATATGAGGCTTATTATACATCTCTACTTAGATGTTTTGTTTTGACATTTGTGACTATGTTATGCCAATGATACAAGGCTTTCTATACATCTCTACTTAGATGTTTATTTCTTCTCTATGTGAGAGTTTGTGGTCTATAGTACTATGTTATATATCGCCTCATTATCTATCATGTTTATCTCAGTTTATTAACTGATTGTTTAGCTAGCCTGACCCGAGTGTTTTTCGCTCGGGTCAGACCGAGTTGTTTCAGGTTAGGTCTCTGGACTTAGCTTTCTGTGCTTCCGCTTGGACATTATCTGCTATGCTGATAAATAGCTCTTTATATTTGTCCACTATTTTGATACTCTGATTATTCAGTCTCTTATGTACATATATTTGACTCACATGTGTGAGCGGTGGCTTTGTACCCACCTTTTTGATATTTGGATCTGTATTGACGATATATTGTACCTATGTTCTGTGACTGTTATGTGACTGTTCTGTGATGATGATGTTATCATTTAGTATTATGTTTGTTCTGAACCTATTTTCCTTAGCCATTGTAATTTCGTTATAAATATCTATTGGATATGTCGAACCACTTGAAAAAAAAACGATACCACATTTCGACGTATTCAGTAGATAGTTATAGCTTGATTACATATGGTCGCTTCCATTATACTCTATTCTCCGTTCCAGCAGACGGTATTACTCCGTAATACTCTTTGTTAGAATGGGTCTCGGAGTGGGGCGGTACAATTTTCCAGATTCAGACGTCTGAATCCTTGATTTCAAACGTCTGAATCTGCAGTCTTTTTCCTATTTGCCTATTGAGCTTGAATTTCCAACTTTAATCAATTCGTGTGGATTCCCTTTTTGTTGTTATCATTTATTATCGGCTGTGATGACATTTTCTTCGTGATTTTTGGGAATATCCATTTTGATGGATTCGGTATCGGTTTCTTTGGATTTTATTCACGTCTTCGAATGTGAATTTTGATGATTGATTGTTTCTACAATCGTTTTTGTGATTTGTCACTTTAAAAATATAAAGGTTTTCTATGCTAGTAGTAAATATTCAAACTCTTTACAAAGATGATTTCAACTCTATTTTTAATACAAAGTCCGTTTGTATAACCGTTTTCTAATCTATTAGTGTATACAAACCTTTACCTCATTCGTATGAGAAAATCTAATTAAACGGCTTAGCAAAACAAGTGGTATGAAACGCTTGCGTTTACTTCGCCGGTTAATTTATGGACTTGTTCGATTGAAACTCTTGTGACAACTTTCAAGTGGAAATCTACAATCTGTTCGTAAATATTTGAGTTAAGCAAGTGGTTATGGGACATGAAGCTAAACTCTTATATTTACTTGCTTAGTGTGATCGACACTTCTTCATGATCGATGATGGTCATTTTATGGTTTAGACTAGCAATGTGCGATGTCTCTTTATCGACGTGGAGAACTGTTCCTCGTTTTAATGAGCTTCGTCTCACTTCTCGCATGGGTCGTACCTATCTAGGTGCGTCAATGTTTACTTTACGCATGGGTCGTACCTATCTAGGTGCGTCGATGTTTATTTACTTCGTGGAGAAATCGGCTCAATAAGTCGGGGCATGGGGCGTATCTATCTAGGTGCGTCGATGTTCGTCTATGCATAGGTCGTATCTTTCTAGGTGCGTCGATGTTCGTCTATGCATAGGTCGTATCTTTCTAGGTGCGTCGATGTTCGACTTTGCATGGGGTGTATCTTTCTAGGTACATCGATGTTAGACATTTCATGGGGCGTATCTTTCTTGGTGCGTCGATGTTTATTTATGCATGGGGCGTATCTTTCTAGGTGCGTCGATGCTAGAGCATGGGGCATATCTTTCTAGGTGCGTCGATGTTCGACTTTGCATGGGGTGCATCTTTCTAGGTGTATCGATGCTAGACTTTACATGGGGCGTATCTTTCTAGGTGCGTCGATGTTCAGTTTATGGGATTGGCCATCCTCTTTTCTTGTGATTTCTGGATTTCTAATTATTGATTTCTGGGATTTATGTTTCACCACCTCTTTCAGTTGGCATTGATATGTATGTCATTTATTGTGGCTTGGTGAATTAAATTAAGAATATGACATTCTTTTTAATCTTTGAGAAGATTCTTGTGATATTTATTAATCTCTGGATTGATTTTCGATTAGATACTTATCACAGTATGGCTTTATGGTTATCATACGATTTTGTCATATTTCTTATTCTATATCTCTTTATCTGATATTTATAGCTAGACTGATCCATTTATTATTTTCTTCTTAAATAATACTCGGGTCAAACTGAGATTTTACAGGTGCTTCCTCATGACTTCCTATCTGGAACTATCATCCGACTTTTGGCTAACTACTCTAGCATTGTAGTTTTTGGTTGTATACATTCGATATATTGACTCATTGATGTATACATATTCAGTTGTCTTGCACTTGTATCTCTTCTTTTGTGATATTGTGGATCTTATTTGACCACTATTCTGATGTACACTTTCATGTGTTATATTCATATCTATTTCCGCCTTTGTGATATGAATTGTCTGTGACTGATTTGTGTTATTTTTATTTCTATATTTGTCTCCGAAGATATTAAAGCCACCGTGTGGTAGCTTTGAGTTTGTATCGGTATGTCGGATTTCCTTTTGAGATGAAATGAAAGTTATATTTTATCTGACATATCGGTGCTCGCACAAAGCAATTACACGGATGGTCGTTCCTCAACAGCCTTATTCTCCGTGCTAGTTGATGGCATTACCCCGTAGTGTCCTTGGCTAGCATGGGTATAGAGGTGGGGCGTCACAACCACCCTCAGGATTAGTAGCAAGCTGCCCTTGCACTTCAAAGAGCTCTGTCTTTAAATTTCATCATCTTCAAGATGTCTTCATTTCAAAACGCTTGAGTTGGATCGAAGTGGTTTTCGGATAACATATCTAATTTTAGTCTCTCCAAAACAACATTCAATAGTTTTCGGTAATCTTAACCCTAGTTCTTCAGGAAATAAACAATCAATGATAAGAGCGGAGATCACCTCCTAACCGTTAGTGGACGGATTTCCTTATCATTTGTCTAAGAGAACGAAACGAGATTTATACGCACAGTACAGCATCATCGAAGATGATTGTGCCATATAACTCACGTGTTTCTCCTAGATATTTCCAAAGTTACGTTTTAGGTCCATATTTGATAGTCAGTTTTTTAACTATCCATAAACACACATCCAAATGGGGAATTTAATTCCATAGGGAATACCAACATTGGTTAAGAACATAAGTAACCACTTGCCTCCTTAATTAATATTTTCATTAATTAAATTCATCTTGGAAATACTTGTATCAAGATACGTTTACAAGGCTATATTCACAGAACGGAGGAAGATTTTCTTTTTACACAATTCTAAAACCATTTATAAACTCCTTTATAAATTTCTTTATTTTTGAGAAAAAATGAGTGATCCTCACAAGGAGGAGAGCACTCATTTATTTTATTCCACACTGTTGAGGAGCTACCAACAAACCTGGCAGATAGCAATACCCCCCATACAAATAAAAAATAAAAAAAAAAAAAACCCCAAAAGCCTATACAACTAAGGTCCAAAATGAATACAACAAAAATGAAAAGAAAAAAAAACAAAACCAAAAAACAAATCTTCAAAATCAGCAATATTCCCTATTCCTTAACTAATACCTGCAGCTGCTAAGAAAAAACTAAACGTGAAATAAAAACTACAAATATATATACATAAATAAATATGTATATATATATTAATCTTTGTATGAGCGTAAAGAAAACAAGGCTAGTAAAATAACTATAACTAAACAAGTATATGTTGCCACCAAACTACAACATATCATAGCTTGTATAACATTAGTGCTCTATAAGACAACCCATCAACAAAGGATAACAATATTATTGATATAAACATCTAATATTAACACCTGACATAAAAAACTTACCCAGATAGTGATATTTGAACACTCTAGCACATGTAAACAAATAATAAACAGCTGGGTTATAAAACTAGCACTCCAGATTTTAAAACAAATAATATATATTATAACAGAAACACATGTACTGACTCTCAGGTGAAAGCTTCTTAAAACCGACTATAAGCTGCTAATTTAGTTTTTCTATTACAATCATATAAAATCAATAATACTTACATGATCAAATGCATTCCAGTTGTGACCGCATGATGAGGCACTACCTGTTTGTGGCAACACACTTCCGAATTGCAAATCCCATATTACCGATACAAACATATAATTGAAACTTTTTCTACCAATATATACATAACTTGGCCCATAATGACTTTCCAGAATTAACAGATAGTGAACTGTTATTGCCTCATTCCTTTCTGGCCTTGACATTAATTATGAATTATGAATTCTGAAAGTTGCAATAACATTAATGATTGTCCAGAGCCCAAATCTAATTTAAACAGACAGTAGATGAACGAAATAAATTTACAGTATAACCTAACACAATCAACAGTAAAAAACAAAAGAAAACCAAAATGCTTTAAAACAAATAGAATTAAACCACATTAGAAATAAATCAAAATTACTGTAAAAAATGATAACTCAGAAAGCCCAATACACGTTTTACATATTAGCCTTGACTGAAGAAAACTATTGCCTAAAAACAAATAATATAAGATCAATATATATGGATCATACTGTTAGTTCAACAGCAAGAGAAAAATACTAACAATAGAAAACTATAGATAACAGTTTTTGAAAACAGATTATACCTCTTATCAATTGCCTGTAGACAATAAATAATGGGACAGTTTGGCACAGGTCCCTAATAAGTTTCAAAATACACAAAAACTCCAATAAAATAAAGTTTGTAAATTAGGTCCCTAGAATTAAGTTACTGAATAATGACATACACTTATGCAATTATTCAGTGAATAATTGCAGACATTTATGCAATTATATCAAAAAATTGCGGAAAATTCCGCAATTATTCATCCAAAAAATTGTGGAAATTTACGCAATTTTTTCCAAAAATTGCGGAAAATTCCGCAATTATTCATCCAAAAAATTGCGGAAATTTACGCAATTTTTTCAAAAAGTTGCGGAAAATTCCGCAATTATTCACCAAAAAAATTGCATAACTATATGCAATTACTTAGTAACTTAATTCTAGGGACCTAATTTACACACTTTTTTTTACTGGGGTTTTTGTGTATTTTGAAAATTTTATGTATAATATAAAGCCTATAAACAATATAGTACAAGGAATCTAAATCCTACAATGCAAAATAGGTAACAGATATATCATGTTTAAAGTGAATAACAGCTGAGTAAGCACGAAATACTAAAACTGATATAATAAAAGAAAGTAGAAAAGCAGTAAAAAAAATGAAGTTATAAAAATAATATAGAAAGAAAATATATATCAGCTGATTTAATAATTTAACTATCATTATGTTAAAATAATCTTTTAAAATTTAAAAGAATAAACAAAGAAAGCATAATGAACATAATATTATGGTAACAAGAAATCCTTTCTAAAATTTAATTTACAATTTAACGTTTAAAAGATTAAGCTGGAAAAAGTTTAATAGCTAAACTAACAGATTATACTAACAGACTATACTAACTGATAATAAACACATTGGCCAAGAATCTAAAAAAACACACTCAAATAATATATTCCCATAATAAGTCAAATTCCATTAATATAAACAGGGTACAAAAATAAAAAACTTGTAAACTAAACAAAACTACACAATTAAAAACAAAAAACGATGCTAAGTAAACATACTAACTAATATATAGAACTAACTGTATTAGAACTAACTAACATATAAACGAAACTAAGTAAACATACATACTAATAATATGTTCCCATACTTCTATGTAAAAAGAAGCAACATGATACTATAATAATAGAATATGACAAAACTATATTTAGAACTAACTTACATACTAACTAACATATAAGATAATTTTATAAGATTATCAGTAATATGAAGTAAAGAATATTATGTAAAATTATGACCTAAAATAAATAAAGGACAGATAGCTACTAAACATAACTTAAAAAGTTATAATAAACAAAAATAAAACATCAATTGAAATAAGCAAGAATTCCTAAACAATATAATACCAGATGGCTAAAAACTTTTACTATGAATTAAAATATTAAAATTAAGGTAAAGAAGATATTCCCAAAATCTGAAAAGAAAACCATAAGTTTTAAAATTAAAAGATTGAATGAAAATATAAACATAATATAACTATCACCCATAAATTTACAAACAACAAAACATATTATTACAGAGTATATGAAAGTTATCTATCACCTCTATCAAAACTTTAAAAATAATAATATATATTTATAGACCTTATGTTAAAAAAAGCATAAAGTAAGATATTTAAAAATAAAGTATACATGCTTTTGAAAATAAAATAAACATGGCTCTATTATTAGAACAAGTTATCAATATTAGAATAAAAAAATTTCCTGAAAAGATTAAAAAATAGAATAAACAAGGTATATGACAAGTTAAATAAAATTAGAGATTAATATTCTATTAAATGCAAAATATTAAAAGGATTCCTATAATGTAAGTCTAAACAATCTAAATTTAGATTTAAAAAGTTATTATTAATAGAATATATTTTTTTTGAAAGAATCTATACGAAATTTTGTTTTTCTAAGAAACTTCTTAAAGTTTATATTTTTATTTAATTTATAACTAGGATTTGAAATCCAATTAAAACTAAATACAGAAATAGCATATATTATTTGATCAAACTTAAATTAGAATTATTAAAAATACGTTGATTTCTATCAAACCAAATATACCAACATATAATGGTGAAAATAGTATCTAGTAAAAATCTATTTGAACCCAAATAAAGAAATCTAATATTATTCCAATAATTCTCACTAGTAATATAAGTAAAACTAGTATTAAAATTGAATAGATTTAGAGTTTTTCCAAAAATATATTTAGTGTTATTACAATTAAAATATAAATGCAAAATATCCTCCTTTTCATTGTTACAAAAACAACATTTTTTATCATTAAAAATATTTTTCTTTTTTAACAATTTAATAGTATTCAATTTTTTATGTAAAATTAACCACATATGCACCTTGGCTTTAGATGGAGCATTAGCTTTCCAAATGTATTTAAAATTATTCATTTTAATTCCAGAAAAATTAATAAATTTGTAATAAGAATTAGATGTATATTTTTTCCTATTATCCTAACTCCAATTTATAATATCTTTATCATTGTCGATATTATAAAATTCCAATTTAGCACACAATAACGCAAATTGAACAAAAGAGTTACCAGTTAACGTACGATTAAAATTAAAATCCCAAAGAAAATCTAACTCCGGTTTACAAATATCAGAAATTAGAACAAATTTAAAATTACAAATTTCATATAATTCATCAAATTCCACTTTAAGTGGAATACTTGATAACCAACAATCATGCCAAAACGAAGTATTGTTACCAGAATGTACAATATTATTAATTCCTAATTTATATATATTAAAGTTTAAAATAATTGATTTCCAAAAATGATAAATGTTATTTGTGTTACTTATACACAAGTGTGACAAATTAAATGTACCTCCATACCATTGATTTGATATTAATTCTTTCCATAAAGAATTTTCATTATTATCTCTAAATTTTCAAAACCATTTTCCTAAAAGAGGAATATTAAAGTTATGCAAATTTATAATTCCTAAACCCCCTTCATTTTTGGATTTACAAACCATATCCCATTTTACAAGACATCTGTTGTTACTATTTGAATTGTAACCACTCCATAAAAAATCTCTTGTTAATTTGTCTATTTTATCTATTACCCATTTAGGAAAGTGATCAAACGACATCCAATAAATGGGTAATGCAGATAAAACCAAATTAATAAGGATAATTCTACCCGCTCTCGATAAGAATTTACTATTCCAATTAGAAAGTCTTTTATTAATTTTATCAATAATGGTATTCCAATCATCATGTTTAAGCTTTTGTGGTCTAATTAAGAAACCTAAATATTCAATTGGAAATTTCATTATTTTACAGTTTAAGGTAAGCGCGATTTGATTTTCTAAATTATCTATATTACTTAAAACTAAAACTGAACTTTTGTCAAAATTAATCTTTAAACCCGAAAGAAGTTCAAAGCTATATAAAAATAAATTTAAGTGCGATAATATGCTTAGGTAAATGAGACATGAAAATCATGGTATCATCTGCAAATTGTAAAACCAAAAGACTATTGCTAGTAATCTCATTACCAATACAACCTAATAATCAATTGTTAGTAGCTGTCTTGATGATTCTAGAAAAAACATCGGCCGCTAAATTAAATAATAAAGGCGAAAGAGGATCCCCTTGTCTAAGACCACGTCTAAACTAAATTTTATCTCCTAGAATTCCATTAACCATAATACTAGAGTTAACCGTAGAGAGCAATGACATAATCCAACTAATCCAGCGAGTACTAAAACCCCTAGCTATTAAAACCTCTTTAAGAAAAACCCAATCAATAGAATCAAAGGCTTTAGGAAAATCTAATTTTAAAAGAGAACAAGTGATATTATTTTTGCAACAGTAATTAATATATTCTTGGACTACCGCTATACCATCTGTAATATTCCTACCCTTTATGAAAGCAGTTTGAGAACTGTCTATTGAAGCATTCATTTTAGTATTTAATCTGTTAGCTAAAACTTTAGATATAATTTTAAAAGAACAATTTAATAAAGAAATAGGACAAAAATCTTTTAATTGATTGGCACCTAATTTTTTATGTAGTAAAATTACATTAGCGTAATTAAATCTCCTATTTGCAAAGAGCCTTTATAGAATTCATTAAACATTTCAACAATATCATCTTTAAGAACATTCCAAAAAGTCTCATAAAACAAAATAGGAAAACCATCCGGTCCTGGAGCTTTATCATTAGGTATATCTTTTATAGCCTTAATAATTTCCACTTCAATAAAAGGATCATCTAAGCCACCTAGATCAACTCTAGAGTCATCATTGTAAAGCAAGTCCCAATTAGCATCAATCCTATGCCTATTAGTTGTACTAAAAATATTTCTATAATAATTAGTAAATTCCTTATTAAGTTCTACTTGGTCAAATATCTCTACATCATTAATGAAAATGGAATTAATGGAATTACACCATTTCTACCATTAGATGTTTTATGAAAAATATTAGTATTCAAGTCTCCTTCATCCATCCATTGAATTTTGGATCTTTGTTTCCACATTATTCTTCTTGAATTATAGTTTTATATAATTCTTCTTTTAAATTATAAAGAACATTTTTTCAGAAATATTTAAATTTCTCACTTCCTCAATTTTATTCAATTTAAGAATATCATTCATTAATTTTTATTTTTTAAATCAAATGTTACCAAAAACATCTATATTCCATTTTTTAGAAAAAAACTTAAATCTCTAAGTTTTCTAACCCAAACTTTAGCAATATCACACGGGAATTAGGAATTATAATTATTTATAGAAAGCCATTTATTAACCACTAAATCTTTAAAGTTATTTTCCATTAACCACATCTTTTCAAATCTAAAGATTTTATTACCAAAAATCGCATTGGAACATGATAAAACAATTGGACAATGATCCGAAAAAATATAAGTTGGTCCAACAACTTTACAAGAAGGAAATTTTTCCTCAATTTCATCACTAATAAAAAATCTGTCTAGTAAAGCCATGGAAAGAAATTCTCTATTATTCAACCAAGTAAATTGTCTATTACTTAATTTAATTTCAATTAGATTACTATTAATAATAAAATTATCAAAATCTTCCATAGGCTCTAAACCACCTTCCTTAGGGGATCTCTCACCTAAAAATTTAGTTACATTGAAATCTCCACCAATAATCCAAGGACCTGGAGCCAAAGACCTAAATTCCAAACATTCCAACAAAAGCACCCTACGTCTTATTTTTGAATTAGGCCCATAAACATTAGAAATATTAAGGATAGAGTCGTCTTTAGTGTCGGTAAATATTAAATGCATCGAATGTTCTTTAAAAATGGATTGTAAAAGTCTAACACAATTATCTCTCCAACCTATCATAAGACCTCCAGCACTACCTTTAGTCGGAAGATAGGCCCAATGATCAAAAAAATGGCCCCCTGGTGTCACGACCCAAACTCGATGTCCGATAACAACATCAAATTCGTATCGCGGGAGCTTGCAACAACATTAAATGATAAACAACACAGCAGAAATAAAAGATGATATCATTGATACAACCTGAATACAATATCCAATACATCAATCTGATACAATGATAATCATCAACATCAGAGAATATACATATACAAGATACAGCGGAATATGACACAATATATAAGATGAGTTTTCACAGAATCCAATACTGCAACTCTGATCCAAAGCTCCAAAGACAAAGCTCCAAAACTCCTAGCTCAATCCACCATCATCGTTGCACCCAGATAAACAAGTGCGATCCATATCCAAAGACTGAACTAACTCCAGATGATCTACTAAATCTGAATAACTGAAAAACCAAACTCTAGACTGCTCGTGTAGAAAAATTTTGAGCACCCAGAGTTTAGGAAAGAAACAATAAACTCCGGGTCAGTCATGGGACTGGTGTGAGCAAACAAAACAGTTTATCTTTAAAATACAAACAACAAGAGGATTTTAAAGTCAATTCGAAATGCTTTTAGAAAATGAAACTACCATAAGGCCTCCCGCCACACACACAATGCAAACGCAGAATTGGAGGAGATTTCTCCTTATGATAGTCAAAGATGCTTACTACGCAAAATCAAATCATTGGATATTATTATTAGTGCATAGTGCAGAAAACATTTCGAAAGTAAAATATCAATCTTAGCCAGCATAGACATTTCGAACTATGCCTACTATAGCTACCATCCAAACAGTGGGGCGCCACCATAAGTAGATGATAGGTTCTACAACTAAAACCGTACAGGGCTCGTATTTGGAAGATGGATTTCCAACAAATGGTCAGGCTAAGGAACTTCCTATTCCACGAAAGAAACGCCTCTGGCGGGACGTTCCGAGAACCAACTGTTCTCTGCCAAACAAGGCCGGCAACCCCTTTTCCCAAGGGATAAAAGAAACCTTAGATATGCCACCCCCGGTCCTTTGGGACCTTTATCCGAGCTCGGTATCCAACATCACACATCATAAAGAAAGTGTATCCACATGAGTAAGTATCTGAGCTCCATACCATGATACTACCCTTTTCCAGAAGGAATGGTCATACCCTAGGGGAGCTACCCCTGAAAACCTTGCCGCACGATTCCTGTTTCGACCATTACCGGGTTGTGAGGCTCGACGAAGTCTCGTCCACAAAGCTACGCTTTTTCAAAAAGCCACGCTTTGGGTCAACAGATGATCAACCTATGATCACAAAGATAAATGATCAAACAAAAGATCATATCACAAATGATCAAACATTGATCATCACACAGCAACACTCAGCATGCCACATTACCAAATTGGGATATATCGCTGATAAATTTCAACTACATAACCTCTGAGCTCGTACGTCTCAGAGAAGGGTGTTAAGCTAAGAGAATAAATTCTCCGCCACCAACAGAAATGTATTTGAAAGAAATCGGCTTTATATCTCAAAGTGTAATGTCAGACATACAATCCATACAAGTCTGTTCCGGGTTCGAACAGAACCGAAGGCACTTCTCACGAAGCCCTTGCAATTCCGGATAATTTCCAATCACGTCCGGACTTCCCATCACAAAAAGAGTGATATAAATCTCTATACCGGAGCAACTCGGTGCAGAGACATTCGACAGGTTGTCCTTTCATTTTCGAAAATATCCGGTCTTCACCACCGGTCTTCAATGCTATCCATAACGTCGTATCACTAATTCGGAATGGGTTATACGACCCAAAGGTCCTTTCCCGGCTAACCCGAATAGTGAGCGCAATATTTAAAAACATATGGATCTGGGGTTCAATTAAGTCACAACTTAATAATTTCAAACTTTCTTTCAAATGGTTTAAACCAATTACCATTTTAAATCTTTTAAACAAAAAGATTTATTTCATAATGCTCATTCAGTTTCATAAATATTCATTCACAGATTTCAAAACAATTTCAATTGGATTAATTCATTTTAAATCTTTAAGTCAAAGATTTAACTTATAGTTTTCAAAAACTGTTTCCACAGATTTATTCATAATTTGGAAACTATTTCAATTCAAACGTGGAATTCCTTTTAATACAAATTGGAAATTCGTTTCTTATATGAAAACTTTTATTTTGAAAACAACTGTTTTCATTTTGGAAAATCCGATTTCATTTATACAGGTTAAAATCTTTGGGTTAACTCAAATTCCCAAAACAACACTTTATAAATAGTTTAAAACCCATATAAGCTTGTATATCGTTTTAAAATCATAATTGCTAAATATAAAATTCAATTTCAAATATTGAATTCCAATTGAAATCAAGTTATTCAAATTTTTAACTAAGTGGTGGAGAATACTTTTATTTTTGGAATCCATTTCTAAAAGCTTTTTATATTTAATTCAATTTCATTTCCAGAGTTGTTTGAATTTAAAATTCAACTTTTTTAAAACTATTTTAAATTAAATTCAAATATCTGTGACTTAACCGTTTTCCACGTGCAACCCATATCTGTGTGTGTATAAGTGTGGTCCAGGGGTTCAACACAATAGAAGTATAACATCAATCATCACAGATATATATCAATATCGATAAGCGGTATAACTCATAACGCTTATTTTTTTATTCATAGATTCATCATTACAATTCGATGTGGGTTTCGGACAACCAACTGGAATCCGACTCCCTGTCGCATCGATATTCAAATGCCGTGTTACGGCAAAAAGGGGTTTGCATATTTATACAACAATATATTTATCACAGATATAACAGCTTAGCACGAAGCATTGCATATCAGAAAAATCAAACGGTTCGATAATTAATATAATTAAAACATTTATAAGTTAACTCAATTTACTATCTGATTAATTTAAATCAGATGGGTCATCGATCATGGTTAAATAAATATTAATTTATTTCCAAGCATTTGATTAATTGTTCTTTAATCATTTATTAATTTTTTTTTATTACTTAAGCATTTATTTATTCAAACTCTAATTACAATTATAATATAATAATTATTATTTTTATTTCTTCCCAAAAATAATTAATTTATATACTCGTTAACAATTTATAAGTCTTCTTTAAATTTTGAAATCTAATTTATTGTTAACTACAAACTTTAAACGTTAACTAATTTTAAACTTACTTATACTAATTACTTAATTAAAATATTAGTTAAGTGTTTAAACATTGTTATACATTAACTAAACAATTAAACTGGTATAAAGTTTTAACTTAAATTGTTTAACATTTATTTGCTTTTACAATGCTTAAATCCTGATAAAACACAAGTTTGCTTAACTTTATTGATATTTTTAAATACTGCAGTTTTGAAAGTAGAAGCACCGAGTATTTCCCCTATTACAAACTCGAGTTATACTTCGAGTTTACCCTCCATCTTCCCCGAGAATTCTTTTTCTTTCCTTTTTATTTTTTTTAGCTCAAGTTTTAAACTCAAATAGCTGCTTCCAGGCTGGCACGTTTCAAGCTCGAGAACGATTTCTTCTTCCCCCAACAACACAGTGGTCCAGACTCAAGTGCACACGCGTGCACATGCACGAGGCGCCGGAGCCTCGGCAATCGATGCCGCCTTCATCCCCATGTCGACGATGATCGACCCATTCCCATCCATCACCCAGTTTTACAAAATCGACCATAAATCAAAATCGAACAAAATTTCGAAACTACCAGCAAATATCCCGATCAAAAAACCACGCCACCGCTGACACCACCGACCAACAGCAACCACGTGAGCCTACCCAGAGCAACGTCAACAACTCGAGCTTCGATTCCCCCACTTGCGGCGAAGTTCGATTCGACGATGATGATACAGTTTCCCTAGAACAAACTCGACAGAAAACCGAGCTTAAACCCTAAAACATCATCGGTGGATCACCATGTCGATTTACAATTTTACTTGGTATTTTTCCCATGCTCTACATCACGTTGCCCCCCTCCAGCCTTGATTTTTCCACCCAATTCGACACCGATTGCCAGATTTTGATGAATTCGCATTTACCGTTCAACTCAATAATTCTCACAAATTTCGAACTAAAAAATTCCAATCTTTAAATCAAAATTCATCTGTTTTCAACTCGAATCTATTCATATATTCAAAGCTTGAATTATCGAGATAAAGATTTGGACCAATTTCTGTTTTGACTGTTGTTTAACATTTTCCAGAATATTCACACAATATTTTATTGTAAGCTATTTTTAAAACAATTACCCAGTAAGTTCAAACATCTTTTATTCATATCACCAAGATTTTAATTGATTGATCATTGAGATTTTGATTTTTTCTACATTTGTTTCTAGCCTGTGCATAAGAACAGGCACATATATATACTTATATACAGTCATCTGTATATATATACAACATGCAGGCATACTAGACAACATTTTCATATCACACTTCAAACATCAATCACCATATCAAGGTTATAGGCAAGGATAAATGAGTCTGCTCACCTGATTCTAGAAAAACAGAGCTTTATTCTTCATTTTCCAGGTTTTGATCATCATCCCTTTTCTTTTAATTTAAAATTTTTTGTTTCAGATATGAAGTGCTTCAACATGAATCTGAAACTTTGCTTTGAACTTGAATGATATTTAAATTTGTAGATGATGATGTTCTCTTTCCTTTTTCTCTGGTTTGCTTTTGAATGATG
The DNA here is from genome assembly GCA_030737815.1 of Allium fistulosum. Classification (NCBI taxonomy): domain Eukaryota; kingdom Viridiplantae; phylum Streptophyta; class Magnoliopsida; order Asparagales; family Amaryllidaceae; genus Allium; species Allium fistulosum. Next base: position 916,529,976 of record CM060908.1, read on the forward strand.
TTTCTATTTGTTTTCTTTTTACTTGCTTTTATTTGGTTTGAACGAACAAAAACTGATATGAATGTATATATGAAAAAGACATATACATATAAATATAGAGAGGACAGTGTGCATAGGGGAAGGCTATCAAGCATAGGCTTACTTCTTTTATTTGTTTTACATTTGTTTATTGATAAGGCTTTAACATATTTCGGCTGAGATGTGCCTGAGAGGATGGGGCATTAAATACAATGTCCTATTTGTTTACAACCCATGCTGCAATGTATTTCATTTGTTTATTGACTAAGTCTATTATTTTATAGCTGAGAAGTGATCCATCTCGGCTGAAATGATCTTCATTTGTACTGAGAAGATGGGATAATAAATGCCATGTCCTAATTATTTTACACTTATACCTTTTTGTTTATGTATGAATATCTGCAGTTTTGTTTATTTACTTACAATTCATATTTGTTTTATTTTATAAGCTTGTCCTATGCTTTGTTTACTTGTTTTGTTTTTATACTTGCATGTTTATATTTTGTCTTGCCTACACATTTGAAAAAAAGTGTTTATATTTTTACTTTGTTTTGTTTTAGTTATATTCTTATACTTTATTTCCTTATTATTGTTCTCATACTTATGTTAATACTTATGTCACTTATTATTATTTCAAACCATTTGTGACAATTTCTATTTATATACCAATCAAATCTGTAAAGATATTACCTTAATAACATTGTTTAAAAATAACTCCTCATCGCATAAAAATGTTTTATAAAAGAAACCATTTCTATGTTAATAAATAACACATTTTATACATTTAAAAATAATCATATTATTCTTTCCAAAGTACAATTCTTTTAAATACATTTTTAAATTCCAATCAAAGTTTATTTATAGTTCAATTCAATTGAACACATTTATTTTGAGTTTCAATCCAAATTCAAAAGCAATAAGTATACATTTATTATTAAATTTTGAAAAATTCAAACAAATACATAATTTAATCCAAAAATTAAATTTAATTACAAAATTAAATTCGTCTTTAAATCGGGATCGTTACACCTGGACTTTTAAAAATATGATAATCAGGATTCTCTATTTTAGTTTCTTGAAAAAGAACAATATCAATATTATTATCTTTGAACACATATTTAACTTTTCTACACTTATCTAAATCATTAAATCCTCTAATATTTCAACTAATCGATTTCATTTATCTAATGATTTAACCCGTTCTAGTTCTTTATTTTTAAGAAATTCAATATCTAATTGACTATCATAAAAAATTAAACCTGAATTCTTAGCTAGAAAATGCATATCATTAGTTGACAAATTATTTAAAGCGCAAGCACAAAACGTACTACCCAAAGGAAAATCTATACCTGAGCTAGAGTCATCGGAAACTCTAGAAACCACTCTACTAAGCCGTGCACTTCTTCTAAATGTTTTTGGCATGAACGAACAAGAAGTAGAACCAGAGCTGCTCCTTTTCATCCTTTTATTGCTACTGATTCTACCACCTGAATGTGAAGAAGAACAATCAAATCTCAAAGCAGCCACACTTTCAATAGCCTTCAGGTCCTTATTGCCACTCATGCCACCACAGTTATTTAAACAAGGTGAAGAAGAGTTTTTGTTCCAAGAAGAAATATTATCCAACCAACTTTTCAAATCAGTAAAATGGATGATTTGGTAGTTTTTTTCTTCCACTGATTTTCCGGAATATCTGTCAATAGCTCATGAATCACCATGGTTGCTATCTTCTACTAGATTTCCAAAATTACTATCAACAATTCCCGAGTCACCATGTTTCTTTATCCCAAAATTTACGGTTTCATCCATAGAACTTTCAATCATTCCAAAATCTGTAACTACAACCAATTCTTCAACAGGATTATCAACACTTAAACATCCCTTCACTTTATCTCTCTTACTGTAACGACCCAGAATTTTGAACAAATTAAATTGAGAATATTTAATTAATTTTAAATATTTGAACGATGATTTAATTTGAATCCCCGATTTAAATTTGAATTTGGCGATTAAATTATAAAATTTAATCGATTGGAAGTTGGATAAAAATTTGAATCTTCAAAATTTAAGCTGATTAAAAATATTTCAAACGCTTGTAAAATATATATTGATATTTCTGAAGATAACAGAAGCTTCAGAATCCAATTTCGGATTGATTTGATCAGTTTTGAAATTTAATTGTTCGAATCGATATTTAAAAATAGTCAATTTTCAAACAGTCTCGGAATTCGACGAAACCAGTTCCATTGGGTCCGAAATGTTGTATTATTGCCGGATTTCAATTTTCGTAATTTTCTGAGTTGATATGTGAGCACACGGAAATTTAACGCGTTGAAATTTTACAAACGAATTTTTATTTAAGCTTTGAATTTTCTGGTCAACATTCCCACACTTTCTCTCCTTAAATCACGCAAAAGATCCCGGAGAAAAATCGTGCAACCCCTACTCAAGCAATTTTAAATATCACGCCTCTTTCCCCCTTACGTTTCAATTTCAGTTTCGAAGAAAAGAAATCTCGTATTGAATCAATGGCCGAAGCCTCGTTTAAATCCGGTTCTTCTCAAAACTTTCGTTCAAAGCAAATTCGTTCGAAGGAAATACATACCAAATCGCGAGTCTTTTTCCCCCGTTCTAACATTCTCAGAATCGCGACTTTGGAAATCGATCGCATTCAAATAGGCAAGGGGAGCAAGCGAAGCAAGGAGGGCATTTCATTCGCAAGCAAGGGCGACTCGCGAGTGATTTTTGGATTCGCGATCGCGTGTGAAGCAGGCGGCAGTGGCGCGGCGAATTCATGGGCGGTGGCAGTTTTGTCGAAGTCGCGAGATGAAGGGTTTCGCGAAGGGAAGTTGGGCTTCCTCGTCGACCTCGACTAGGGCAGAGGCGATCTGGGGTTCGATGTTGTCGTGCTCATCTCAAGTTGTGGCACGACTTCGACATGGCTGACGCGGGGTTCGAGGGAGGTCTCGCACACAAAATCTAGGGAGGGTCGGGTTGCCTGATGGAGGACTCGTCGGCGATGTCATCAAGAAGGCGGTTTGGCGATCGATTTTAGGGGTACAGCAGTCGTGTTTGTGTGAGGTATATCTGCAGTTATCGATTTATCCTTCATCTTTCAATTTAAATATATTAATATATATTGCATATATGAGGAGAAAGAAATTTTATAACCAGAGTTTTACAAATACATTACAGTAAAAAGAAAAGTAAAGGTTTACTGTTGGTTTATTTCAGAAAGAAAAAGTATAAATAAATATTACTTAATAAAGTTTGGGAGTTTTAGAAAAGAAATTTAAATTTTAATAGCCGAGTTGATTTGTATAAATGGTCATTTAGTTATCGTCATTAAAAATATTTTTCTTTAAAGAAAATTTAGTTTCAAAAAAAAAAAATTTAAAATTTTAGTAAAAAAAAATTTGTTAAAAGGAAAGTTAGTTTGAAAAAAAAAAAAAAATTGGTTTAAAAATAAATCATTCGATAAAATTAAATTTTTGGTTTAAATAAATTAACAGATGATAATTTATTATTAATTGTTTCGAATATTAATAAACGTGTATAAATATTTATACAAGGTTAAAGCCGAGAAAACGAAAGAAGAGTTGGATTGGATTGCAAAAATAAAAGGCTAAGGTGAGATTATTTTCTCACTCAAATATATTTTGTATGACAGTTATTGATTTGACTGATGTTTGCTATTGGATGTGTTATTAGATATAGTAGGATATATATATATCTATATATAGCAATATATACATATTGGCATATGTATATATTGGATTTGATGATTTCCCGCCTCGTATAGCGGATGAGACCCTATTGCGCCGTTAGTAAGCGGATTATTTTTATAAAACCTATATACCGCGATATTCCACCTCGAAGTGGAATGGTATTGTGCTAACGTCTGTGGATGCAGGGAAACAGGTTGGAGGGATCCAACTGGATTCCTCAACTGTATTTATTTATTTACAGATATTGATATATATTCTGTTATCATATTGATATATGATATTGACTGTTGTGATGGACTAATTGGTGTTGTTGCATCATCGGATTCAGTTTTGAAAAGTAAAAAAAATAACGACTTTTACTTTAAAAGGGTTTTTAAAGTGATTTTTGAAAATATACGTTTTATGGAATTTTTGAATCGATGTATAAACGTAAAATTTTAAAAGTATAAAAGTTAATTTTTATAATCTTATTGAATAAATTCCAGAATAAAGTGAAAATGCTAAATAAATGGATTTCATAAAACAGTGATTATAAATTGAAGAATTTAATTTAAATTTGGATTTTTAAATAGATTGAAAGAGATAAAGAAATTGATTTTTCTTTAAAAGGAATTTATTTAGAAAAAAAATAAGTGGGAAGTCCAATTAGAAATTTAATTGCAAAAATTGAAACGAATTTGTAAAAAGAATGAAATCTATAGATGTATAAATTGTGAAGTTAAAAAGGATGAAATTTATAGATGTATAAATCGGGAAGTTAAAATGAATGAAATTGTAGAATAGAAGATTTATAAGAAATTAACTTATAGATTGGATTTTTGCCTTCAAATGAAATATTGATCAAATTTGTTAATAAAGGAGATTTACAAATCGAAGTTGTTATAAAGTAGGAATAGTATTTATAAACGTTGTTTTATAAATTCGAAACCAATTGAATTTGATAAATTTAAATATAGAAGGGTATTAAAATAAATATATTCGCGATTTTGGATAGCGAATTTCTATTGAAATGAAAATGTGTAGAAATGATTGGAATTGGGTTAAATGAAGTATATTCATGATTTTGGACAGTGAATATATTTTTAAGTGAAAATGGTTATGTCTGGGAAAGCTATATTATAAATGAAGTTGATTGTTTTAAAAGATGTTTTAAAATGTGTGAACGATCGAAAGCATAGATTTCAACATTCATTGTGGAAATAGACGTTTTCGAGAAATAAGGAAATGATGGACTATAACACTGTTGTTATAGTAAATGATTTTCGAAAGAAAATGTTTTATGTAGTATTGGGATTTACATATATCTATCTTAAAATCCGAATCCCTATACTAGTGATTTTGAGTCGTCGTAACGATGTTTTACGCAACATTCGTTTTGACTCAGATTGATGTTGTTAAAATAAATGATTTCCTTAAAGAACGAAATATATACTTAATATTGATTTAAGTATATGGAATATTTTCCAAGTGTTGAAAATAAAAGATTTGTGAAATACTTATTATTAATAAGTATGGAAATGCTTTTCCAATATGAAGTGAACTGTTTAGAGATTTTATCTTTTAAAGATAAATTGAAAAGTGAATATTTGAAATCTGTTTTTCAAATGGTTAAGTGTGGAAAATAATATATCTAATAAAGATATTTTTGGAAGATAAATAATTTGGAAAATTATTTGGAATCTGGTGATGTTGCGCATCTTTATTGATAGTTAAATAACCGACTATCAATAATTACCTATAGATAGGTATTTGTTGTGATTGGATGAATTTGAATGCCACACTTATTTTTAAATAAACGCTCACTATTCGGGTTAGCCGGGAAAGGACCATGGGGTCGTATAACCCATTCCGAATATATGATACGTCGTTATGAATCGCATTTGAAGACCGGTGTTGAAGACCGGATATTTTTGAAAACGGAAGGATTACCGTCGAGTTACTCTACATCGGCTGATCTCCGATTTAGAGGTTTTATCACCCTTAGTGACGGGAAGTCCTGACGTGATTGAAAATTATCCGGATTTGCAAGGGCTTCGTGAGAAGTGCCTTCGGTTCTGTTCGATCCCGGAACAGACTTGTATGGATTGTGTGTCTGACGTTACAATTTGAGATATAAAGCTGATTTCTTTCAAATACATTTCTGTTGGTGGCGGAGAATTTATTCTCTTAGCTTAACACCCTTCTCTGAGACGTACGAGCTCAGAGGTTATGTAGTTGAAATTTATCAGCGATATATCCCAATTTGGTAACGTGGCATACTGAGTGTTGCTGTGAAATGATCAGTGTTTGATCATTTACGATATGATCATTTGTTTGATCTTATATCTTTGTGATCATAGGTTGATCATTTTTGTTTGACCCGAAGCAGGGCTTTGTAGAAAGCGTAGCTTTGTGGACGAGACTTCGTCGAGCCTCACACCCCGGAAATGGTCGAAACAGGAAGGATGCGGCAAGGTTCTAGGGAGTAGCGCCCCTTAGTGTATGTCATTCCTTCTGGATAAAGGTGGTATCATGGTATGGAGCCCAGATACTTAACCTCTATGGTTACTGCATTATTATTATCTATGTGGTTTGTTGCGAATCGGGGATCCTCGGGAAGATCGGTGACGATCGGGGGATGGCATACGCGTGTCAGTAGTTACCTATTTTTGCAGAGGTAACCCGGCCTTGTGTTGGCAGAGATCCGGTTAGGTTCTCGGGTCGTCTATTCTAGGGACGTACCCATCGTGGAAAAGGAAGTTCCTTAGCCTGACCATTTGTTGGAAATCCAAAGAAACAATACGAGCCTTTACGATTTCAATTGTATAACCTGTCTCCTCAGGAGGCAGCTATAGCAGGCATAATATAATGGTACCTATGCTGGCTAAGATTTATATTCTACTTTCGAATTTTCCACTATGCACTAATAATAATATCAAAAAGAATTTGATTTTCGCGTAGTAAGCATCTTTGACTATCATAAGAAGGAATCTCCTCCAAGTCTGCGTTTGCATTGTGTGTGTGGTGGGAGGTCTTATGGTAGTTTCATTTTCCAAAAGCATTGCGAATTTACTTTAAAAATATCCCCTTGTTGTTTTTAAAGATAAATAACTGTTTTACGATCTCACACCAGTCACCATGACTGACTCGGAGTTTATTGTTCCCTTCTAAACTCTGGGTGCCCACAAATTTCCACACGGGCAGCCTAGAGTTATGTTATCAGGATATTCTGGATATTCTGGAGCTTTGGAGATGAGCTGGATGACGAGACGTAGTATTTGTATCTGATAGTATTTATTCCGCTGTGTATTCTGTATGAGGACAAGTTTATATAACTGTCCATTGTTGTATATTGACTCTGATGATTGATGTATGTATAAAATGATATAGTTCTTTGATTTAAAGATTATTCAATTATCTATTATATATTGTTCCGCTGCGATATGTGAGATTCTGATATTGTTTCTGTTTCTATTGTTGTTCTGTTGTTCTTCTCTCCTTCTTCTTTCTTCTTCTTCTTCTCTTTTTCTTCTACTTCTTCTTTCTAAAACCCTCACTATTGGAGTTTCCGGCGTTCGATTCCTCGGCAGTCGATAAAGTGAGTATCGATGTCGAATTTTCGAAAGTCGAAATCATTAAATCCTCTAATATTTCAACTAATCGATTTCATTTATCTAATGATTTAACCCGTTCTAGTTCTTTATTTTTAAGAAATTCAATATCTAATTGACTATCATAAAAAATTAAACCTGAATTCTTAGCTAGAAAATGCATATCATTAGTAGACAAATTATTTAAAGCGCAAGCACAAAACGTACTACCCAAAGGAAAATCTATACCTGAGCTAGAGTCATCGGAAACTCTAGAAACCACTCTACTAAGCCGTGCACTTCTTCTAAATGTTTTTGGCATGAACGAACAAGAAGTAGAACCAGAGCTGCTCCTTTTCATCCTTTTATTGCTACTGATTCTACCACCTGAATGTGAAGAAGAACAATCAAATCTCAAAGCAGCCACACTTTCAATAGCCTTCAGGTCCTTATTGCCACTCATGCCACCACAGTTATTTAAACAAGGTGAAGAAGAGTTTTTGTTCCAAGAAGAAATATTATCCAACCAACTTTTCAAATCAGTAAAATGGATGATTTGGTAGTTTTTTTCTTCCACTGATTTTCCGGAATATCTGTCAATAGCTCATGAATCACCATGGTTGCTATCTTCTACTAGATTTCCAAAATTACTATCAACAATTCCCGAGTCACCATGTTTCTTTATCCCAAAATTTACGGTTTCATCCATAGAACTTTCAATCATTCCAAAATCTGTAACTACAACCAATTCTTCAACAGGATTATCAACACTTAAACATCCCTTCACTTTATCTCTCTTACAACCATCCGAGACTTCACCATTGTTCAAATGTAATTGTGAACCATCCAAAAAAAATCCTGTATCTTCAATATCCTTTAAACAATCAAAACTGTTAGAAATCTCCATCTCGAACCCATTCTTGAAACAATTTTTACCTTTGAATTTTCTGCAATGTTTAAACCAAAATTTGTATCCAAATCTTGCGACTGATTTTTAGAAAAAATCAATGTATCATCATCAACCAAAGGATGCAAATTTGAGTTATAATGAATGACAACCGGATCTAAAAGCATAGGATCCAAAAAAAATCAAATCTTTGAGAATCTAAATCAACAACATAGCTTAAAGCATCATCCTCCACTAACTTACAATACAAATCTTCTACTCTCGAGATACCAACAGAAATACTATCACCAACATGACCAATCGCCTTCGAAAATGCAACAGAATCTTCCCTCATATGCTTTCGAAAACTCGATTTTGAATTTCTACAATCCCAATTTCTAGAAGATCTAGGTTTCTTATGATTACGTTCAAAATTAACAGAGTTTACCACATCGAAATGTTTGAATAATTCTTTTAGGAAATCGATACCTTCTTTTCTTTGATTACATAAATGATCCAAAAGGATTCTCTTAAGCTTCATACATTTTAATACAAACAAAAAACCATGTTCTGAAATCGATTTCTTCTTCTCTGATTTCCAACAATTGATCCTTTTATGACCAAAAAACCACACTTGAAGCATCTAATAGGTTCTCTGCAATCCTTAGCCAAATGTGAAAACTCACCACATCTAAAGAAAAACTTTTTTCCCTTTCTAGAATCGATCCAACTTCTCTGATTTACCGCACGTTTGTTGATAGGCAAGAAAGCCGATTCCTTAACTACTTGAGCGTTTGTACGCTTTCTTGAAGAGTACTCAGTAAAAGTCGAATCCACCGATTTTAACGGTTGATGAGAGGGAGAAAGAAGTATTAAGGTAGATCATCTGTGGATAAGGAATGAGGGAAGTAGTAATGTGGAGGAAAATTGGTAGGTTTCAGAGGAAGATTGAGAAATTGCGAAATTGGGCAAGAAAAGAAACTCATTTACAAATTATTTTATAAATCTCTAAAAACCATTTTAAAACGTCTCTAAATCATTTATAACCCCTTTATAAATCCATAAACCCTTTTTTAAAACCCCTTTTTATAAAATCCAAGTCTTTTTATAAAACTCTATTTATACATCTCGAAAACATTTACAAATAAATAATAATCATTCACTTAAAAACGCTATTATATAATAGTAATTATTACTAATAAACACTATAAATAAATAATAACTATTAACTTTAAAACACCTTAAAAATAATAATTAATAATTTCAAAACATTATTAACAAAACAATAATAATTAATCTTTACCATTATCATTAATAAAAATAATCAATTTCCAAAACGTTATTAATAAATAATTATTATTAATTTCAAACCATATTAATTATTTAAATAATTAACCTTCTAATATATTAAATAATTAACCTTCTAATATATTAAATATTAATACATAATTATAAATCCTAACCCAAATGGCAGTTTATAGTATTTCAAATTTCTAATTTGAGGCCAATAACTACCAAACGCTTAACCAATACTAATATTGATTTCCTATCACTATAGGGTTTAAGTTGAACATATAACAATGTCATAATCGATAGAGCCAATAATTAGGTTTAATATTCAATAATTCATATCACAGGAATATTATTGAAATTATATCAACAATGGCGAGGAATCCCGTTGGATTCCTCCAATCTGTTTCCCTACATCACAAACAGTATATAATCATATAATATGGGTCATCCGCTACTAGGCGGATATTTATAAAAGGTCATGCGCTCTAGGGGCGGGAATAAAACCAAACCAACTGATAACATAGTAAATCATCCAAACATTCAATCAATAATTTTTATCAACTATATAACCTACTAGTTAACCAAAAAAGTGAGTTTAACTCACCAAAATTTCCATTGTCGTTTGCGCTTTCTGGTTCCGATAGCATTCGATTTTAGCTTGATATTTTACAAGCTCCAATCTTTCCCAAATCAATTCCATCACGTAGTGTACGTCAATAAAATTCTAACGTGAATGACCGCATTAAATTTAGACCTAAAACAAACAAGGTATTTAATATACAACTTTCTATAATTAAATAATAATATTTACTTATTAATCCATCATTAGTTATAAACCTTAATTAGCTTAATTAAACTGGCTGCTAATCTCGCCTTTAATCCACTCCAGGCCGAACTTCCTAATACTTGTTCAATCCCCATAGCCGCTGCCTCTGACCCCTCTGTGCTATTGCTCACCCACTAGAAAATGGCCCACCCTCCGACGAAGCTACGGCCACCATCCTCATCACCGCTATCCTCACCGTTAACGAGCAAAACCATGAAATGTCGTGCTCTTTTGAACGCAAATTTCGGCCTCCGTGGACCACCAGGTGCCACCGCCGTCACATTAGAGCACCCCCAAATCACTGCTGTCCTAAAGGTAGTAGCGCCGCCACCCTTTGTCCTCTCTAGCGTCGTGCCGAGCTCCTAGAGCTATTTTCCGATCAATTGCGATTGACGCCACCTCTTCGCGTTACAGTCCAATCCAACCATCCATAACACTCACCTAACTCCCCTTTACAACTTCCTAATTGTGGTCGAGGCAAGAAATTGCTTAGATCGGTCCAAGATGACGTGAGCCATTCGATGTGGTGGGTTTGATTTCATTTTCAACTTCGGGCAAACAAGAATAAACAAAGGAGAGGTGCGGGTTTTATAATGGAATGGGTATGGCCCAAATAGTGGAGGAGTATGGGCTTGATCTGATAGGGTAAGGTGTTGAATGTGACTGGGTATGGCTAGGTAGTAGGGTGTGGTATGGGTGTATATATATTATTCAATAAAATCCACATTTCATGTCGGGAAAATCTAGAACTCCTATCGAGGCGTCCGCCTGGCATTCTATACCAAATACCACTATTACGAACTCAATGGGACTAGTATCGGGTCCCAATTCTATCATATACAGAAGTTAGCTTTTAAAATCGAATTAGATCATATTAATTCCCTAAATAAATCGCTGTCCGTTTTGAGCTCGCACGACCACACATTACATTTGATCGTCAAATAAATCTCTATATTATAAATTTGGCTATTAGGCTTATAAAACTAACATTTTCATAAATATTTCAAATGACTAAAATTCTGGGTCGTTACAATAATAATACACATTTCAAATTAAGTTTAAAATATATTCTCCACTATTATTTATGGATTTCTCCGAAAATTCATAAATAATAACCTTATTAGATTTCTCCAATTAATTTCGTTTTATTTCATTCAAACATAATTGCGTGCAGACATCACACAGAAACTATAAATAATCATTTTAGTTATTTATTTATCTTATTTTCTCATTATTACGTAATTTCACTTATTTTATTTTAATGAGTAAAAGTCATATTTTAAATCCACAATTAATTATGATTAAAAATCCAATAATACAACAATCAGCAATAAATAATCAAGCCAAGGCTTTACGTATCCAAAATGTTTATAATATCCAAACAGTTATTAATATACCGCAGCAAGGATTAATAATTATAATTTTCCATCAACATATATTTATTTTATAATTTAAATTCGATTAATTAAATTAAGTAAACCATTCCAACGCGCTTTTTCCAACAGTCTCCAAACTTAGCAAATCTAGTTCCATCTAGAATTTTTTTACGAGTTCAGCAGAAGAAACCACATGTGAATCGGAGTTTGTATGCACTAGATATCATGATTAAAAGGTATAGGATTTTATTTAATTTAATATTTAATAAATGTAGAAGACATATATTGTACCGTATGTACTTCTTCTCCTCCTCCTTTCTCCCACCCAGACACAGCAAACCCAAACCTAGTCACAAGAATCGATTAACTCCACATGTTGCCACCATCATCGTTTGCCATCTTAGAGAAGTTCACCAACTTCACCTCGCCAAAATGTACCGCCCGACACCACCTAGGGCACCGACGACGTCCCCCAACGCAGCTCCCTACCGCCTACCAAAATATACCGAATTCTAGCGCATCTAGCTTGATCCAAATCGGTAAATCTACTCCCCTCGGCCTCCTCTACAAGCATATAGCTTCCGATCATCGCATAGTCGCAAATCCATCGTTGAATCATAACCCTAAAATGGATGACTATGGTTAAATTGCTAATTTCTACCCACCACGAGCATCATACCTAAAATTGAACACTTCTCGCATGTTCCATTTATCAATAGTTTTCCGACGATATATTATTCGACAGGGTTGGACATTTTAAATTTTGATCACATTTTAATTAATTTGTTAATCGCCATTAGAGCAGAATTAGGGTTGATTTTGGGATTAAGGAAGAAAAATGAGATTAGAGATGATGGCTAGGGTTTTATAGCCTCATTTATATAGTTGTTAGGCTGGGTCATGGGCTGCGTGTCCAGTTTGACCTGAAATAGCTACATACGTTGTTTAAATGATATAATTCTCTATCTCGCAAACCATAACTCCAAATATATCAAACTAATCATCTCAGAAAAACCTTCGCAACAGCTATAAATATGATACCTAATTCACCGTTTTATTAAAAAATTACCTCTAGTTAACTTATTATTTTACAGTTGAATTTGCGGGTCATTACATTCTTCCCCTCTTAGAAAGAATTTTTCCAACGCAATTCCCCAAATACAAACCCCAACCAAACCAATAAATTATCATTATGGGTTAAATGGAAAAATGTGTGGCAATACATCAATCGTTGGTTAACTATTTATAAAGTAGTATATAACTACCTATTACATCATCAATCACAATACACAACAATTCATTCACAACAATGAATATTTTCTACATATACATATTACAGTGACACATGTATTTCCTCATCATTCAATCCAAAATATAATACATAAAAATAACAATCCATCAACAAAGGGTGAATTAATATCGATCACAAATTAATTAACATCATGCCCCCTCAATAATTCAACCTTAATTGACTATAATTAAAGTCCACAACAAAATAGAGGTTGATCCAAACATGCATGTGCAAGTAAATGAATATACATAAATCAACAATCAACATAGCTCATAAAACTAAAGCACATACACATCAAAAAGGGCAATTTGCACATCACCATGTCAACAAATATTATGTATGTTTTAATCCCTATGTTGAATATGCATCCATCCTAATATATGTATCTTCAAAGTCGTCGATGAATTTCCTTATAGTCTCATTCTCAATTCAATTGGTGTACGTCCTCATTCTTACACCTTCCAAAATAATCCATATACTCTCTCATGGTTACATCCTCAAAATAATAAGCACTAATTCATGACTACATCCTCAAAATAATATGCACCAAATCATGACTACATCCTCAAAATAATATGGCCATCTAATCATGTTGTAGCTGTACGAATTCTCGATTCTAAAATCCACATTGTAAGGTCTCGTACCAAATGAACACCATCGTAAGGTAAATGAATACTCAACATCATAAGAGTGTTGTACTTTGGGATATATAATGAAACAAATGACAACCATTGTAAGGTCAACGAATACTCGACATCTTAAGAGCATTGTGGCTACATGTATGCCTGAATCCATGCCACTTAAATGGCTAGGATACAAGACTCGTAATCACAAAAGTCCAGGGTAATCTACCATCGCAAAGATCTAGATACGGTCGCAAATCCAGGTGGATGTCCCTATATACCCCTTCTTTACGAGCATGCATCAAAGCCTTTAGTCATTATTGGTCCCATAACACACATCCAGTAGTAGAACACAGTCACTGTTTCATTCCATTCATATACATAGTGGAACACAGCGATAATCTCACTCATCAGCTCTCCTCATTGATCCCGCCCTTTGGATCACTAATTTTCTTCCGACGATAGAACCATTCAACATTCCATCCGTGGGTCACCCTTCTTAGAACCCGCCATTGTGGATAATCATCATAAGTAGTAGAGTCACCTTATTCCAATCCTGACTAATAAATCCTCTTATAGTGATTCCTTTATTTGATGATAAGGATGGCTTACCCAAATTGACAAAGAGGGACTTGCTAACGAAGAGAATTCAATACATTTTAAAATCAAAACATTTACCAAAATTCAAAGCATCCATCAATCGTTAAAAAATAAATTTCTAAACACATTTTAAAAAGTAGAAATTAGGTTGGAGGGCTTCTCATTCTAAGGTAATAAGTTTTAAGGACAACATTTTGTTGGAACCTGCCTTCTTCGATTTTAATGCGACAACTATATATTTCAACCTATATACTATAATGTCAAGTATTCTTGCAGGAATCTACAAGAGAAGCTATTATCATATCATCAACAAGATTAAGGTCTCAAATTTTATTATTTCTAAGTTAGATATTTTTGTACAATCTCTGATATGATGATAAAACACACACACACAAATATATTTTTGAAAATCATGCTTTAAAATAAATAAATATCTTTAATTATTTAAAGATATAAAAAGGTATTTTCAAAATTATATAATATCTCAAGTTCAAAAGTGCTAAAACAAAGGAAGGAACAAAACAGTACAGATTTAGACGTCTGTATCTTAATTCAGACGTTTGACATCAATATCAGACGTCTAAAGATAAAATAACAGACGTCCAAACCCTCTGTATATACTGCTTCTATTTCTATATGAAATAGACGTCTGTCAATTTAATAACAGACGTCTGTCATCCTAGACAGACGTTTGAATTAAAAGACAGACGTCTGAAATGACTGTTTTTTTCTTTCTTCTTTTTTTTGAATTTCAAACTTTATTCAGACATCTGTCACTTTTCTCTCAGACATCTGAACTTGACGAACTGAAGCATCTCTTCATGAAATATCAAATTCTGAAGAGTTGTCTTCTTCACCAAGAGTTGCACTTCTTCTAATAGTTGCAACTATTAAATTAAAACTTTTCAATACTATAAATAGAGATGAAAATCCACTATTTCATTAACCAATTCTTTCTATCTATACTTGCTTTGTATTATCATAATCACAAGCGAATTTTCAATCTATACTTCCTATCTTTGCACATTCAAATCATCATATCAAGAAGATTATAGGAAGGGTGTACTACATTGACTATATACGTGTTACTCAAGAACACACAAGTCAAGAAACAATTTATTAATTGTATTTGAAGTCCTATTTAGTTGCTTAGGCGGAAATGTCCTGTTCGGTTGCTCGGGCAGTGTAATACCTGTTCCTCCGGGTAAAGTGAGGGTTGTTAGAGAAATTCCAGAAGGAGTCTGGGACTGGACGTAGAACGAGAAGTTCGAACCAGTATAAAAATCCCTGGTGTCATTTTTATTACTGTTATTTACTATTATTTATAATTCCGCACTTGCTAGTCGTAGTTTAACTATATTATCGATCCATATACACTTTCATTTGGTATCAAAGCAAGGTCATCACATAACTATAACATAGTTATCTGATATTTTTTTAATAATATGGACAATAACACTAGCAACAGTTTTACTGAGGGACAAGCCACTACACGACCACCATTGTTTAACGGATTAAATTATAGTTATTGGTCAACTAGAATGAGAATTTTTATGCAAGCAAGTGGATTTGAAACCTGGAATATCATTCAAACTGAATATCATATTCCTACTACAGAGTATGCTACATGGTCTAATACTCAAAAACTAGATGCTACTGCTAACGCAAAAGCAATGAACATGTTATTTTGCGCTTTAGACAAAAATGAATTCAATCGAGTCAGTATCTGTAAAACTGGATATGAAATTTGGAATACTCTTAAGGTTACACACGAAGGAACAAATAAAGTAAAACAAAGCAAGATTTCTACGCTTAAAAACCAATTTCAAAATTTTAGGATGAAACAAGGGGAAAGTATTAGTGAAATGTACTCTAGATTTCAGGATATTTATCACTCACTTTTAGCTTTAGAAGTTACTTTTACTGAATCTGATGTTGTATCAAAAATCCTTAACTCTTTAACTGATGAATGGGAACGAAAAGTCTTAGCTATCGAGGAAGCTAATGATATTTCAACCATAAAAATAGAAGAGTTAATAGGAAATCTAATGTCCTATGAAGTAAATTTACAGGCAAGACGAGCACAAGCACAGGACAAGAAAACTATCGCTTTTCAAGCATAAAAAGAAGACTCTGAATCAGAAGACGATATGGCATTTATAGCTAAGAATATCAAAAAGTTTTTAAAATTCAAAAAGGGTAATAAATTTGGAAATAACAAAGGTTTCAATAAGCCATCAAGCTCATCTCTTGAATGCTACGAATGTCACAAGAAGGGCCACATAAAGAAAGATTGTCCTGATCGGAAGAAAGAAAATAATCTCAAAAAGGAAAAATATAAAAAGAAACAAGCCTTCTCAGTTACATGGGATGATACAGAATCTTCTTCGTCAGACAGTGATAATGACAGTGATTCAGAACAAGCCAACGTTTGTTTTATGGCAACAAATGATGATGTAAGTGATCTAACTTTTGACGATTTAATAGAAATAAACTCTGAATTGTTAGATAAACTTAGAATCCTAAAGAGTAAATATAAAGATGCTTTAGGAAAATTAAATAGAACTGAAATAGAAACTGACATGTTAAAAGATGAAAAGAAAATATTAGAGGAAGAGTTAGTAAAATCTCAAGAATCTTATGTTAATATAACATCTCAATTCACTGATTTAAGCAGTGAAATAGAAAGACAGAAATATGAGAATGTTAAATTAGCAAAAGAGAATTATGATTTAAACTCTAATATTAAAACACTTGATATAGAAGTATCAAATCTTAAAACAAAACTGGAAAATATTTCTAAAAACGTTTCTAAATTTAACAGTGGAAGAGAGAGTCTCTCTAAAATAATTGAGAACTCTCAAACCTGTTCAAATAAAAAAGGGTTAGGATATAAAAAAACCAATACAAAAGTATTCTAAAAATAATGATTCTTTATATACTAATTTTAAGAAAAAGGAATCTATATCTACTCAAAAAGCTTCTTCAAAAGTTATTCATCCAAAATCAATTATGATTTGGGTTCCAAAAACTAATAATAATTTGATTAAGAAAAACTACATTAAATCTTTCATTATGTCTGTACATAAGAATGAAAATTTTATTTTTAAAGGGAACTCTAAACCCAACTGGGTTTGGCTTCCTAAGATTTAACCCTTAGGACCCTAACAGAGGAAGTGGGTACCAATAGAATTTCAATATTTTTTGCAGGTACCGATTAAGAAAAGAGGAAAATGGATTCTAGACAGTGGTTGCTCAAAACACATGACAGGCGACAAAAATATGTTAACTAACATTATCTACTCAAATGGAGGATCTGTCACTTTTGGAGATAATTCCAAAGGTTACATCATCGGCAAAGGCGATGTGAGCAATGACGGTACATCTAATTTACCTCTTATTACAAATGTCTTATTAGTTAAAAATTTAAAACATAACTTGCTAAGTATTAGTCAATTATGTGATAAAGGTTTTAACATAGTATTTTCTGAAAATAAATGCAATATTTTTTATCATAACAAAAATATTATTTTCGAAGGAGTAAGAGATCGTAATATTTATATTTTGAATATGAAAATAAATCATAATACAAATATGTGCCTATTAGTCAAAGAAAATGATCCTTGGCTATGGCATAAAAGATTTTGTCATATAAATTTCAAAGCTATTAATAAATTATCCAAAAACAATTTGGTAAAAGGATTACCTAAAATGAATTTTAAGGTAAATAGCATTTGTGATGCTTGTCAACTAGGAAAGCTAACTAAATCTTCTTTTAAATCTAAGAAGATCATCTCAACATTACAACCTCTTGAGTTGTTACATCTAGACTTATTTGGACCAACTCAAACTCAATCTATTAATCACAATAGAGATGTTTTTGTAATAGTTGATGACTTCTCTAGATATACTTGGACTTTATTTATGAAAAACAAAAGTGATACTTTTGAAAATTTCAAAATCTTTGCTAAACGTATTCAAAATATTAAAAATCTAAAAATTAAAAACATTAGAAGTGATCATGGAGGTGAATTTGAAAATGAAATGTTTGAGAAGTTTTGTAATAAGAAAGGAATATTTCATAACTTTTCATTTCCAAGAACGCCTCAACAAAATGGAGTTGTTGAACGTAAAAATAGAACACTTCAAGAATGTGCTAGGACTTTATTGAATGGAACCACTCTTCCAAAACAATTTTGGGCAGAAGCCGTTGCTACTGCTTGTTATGTCCTAAATCATGTCTCTATTCGACCTTTAACTAAACATACTCCATATGAACTCTTCAACGGTAGAAAACCTAATATATCTTACTTTAAAGTTTTTGGTTCTAAATGTTTTGCCTTAAATACGAAAGATCAATTAGGAAAATTTGATCCAAAATCGGATGAATGTATATTCATCGGATATTCAGAACGAAGCAAAGCATATAGAATCTATAATATAAGAACTAAATCTATTGAAGAAACGCTTCATGTATCATTTGATGAAAATTTCAAAATTAAAACAAATGATGATGAAGACATTGTAATAAATTCAAACTCTACTTTTGACAACAATGCACCTGACAATACTTCTTCTATAAATCAAATTGAAACTGAATTAAAATCCCCACCAAGAATTTTAAAAGATCGTCCTATTCAAAATATAATAGGAGAAATTGATGAAAGAGTTAAAACAAGGAATCAACTAAATCAAATGGGTCATATAGCTTTTCTTTCTAATATAGAACCTAAAAATATTAAGGAAGCCTCAACTGATGATTATTGGATTATTGCGATGCAAGAAGAACTAAACCAATTCGAAAGAAATAACGTTTGGGATTTAGTTCCACGACCAAATGATCAATCAGTTATTGGCACTAAATGGGTTTTTAAAAATAAAGCTGATGAAAATGGTAATATCACTAGAAATAAAGCTAGATTAGTTGCACAAGGATATAATCAGGAAGAAGGAATTGACTATGAAGAAACGTTTGCTCCTGTCACAAGATTAGAAGCAATACGAATCCTATTAGCCTATGCTTGCTTTCATGATTTCAAATTATATCAGATGGATGTTAAAAGTGCATTTTTAAATGGATTTATTAAAGAAAATGTTTATGTTGAACAACCTCCTTTGTTTATACACGAACAATTTCCAAACCATGTTTATAAACTTAAAAAGGCTTTATACGGTCTAAAGCAAGCACCTCGTGCTTGGTATGATCATTTAAAAAGTTATTTAATCAACTCTGGTTTTGAAATTGGAAAGGTTGATCAAACACTTTTTATTAAGAAAAAGAAACATGATATCTTAATTGTTCAAATTTATGTAGATGATATTATTTTTGGATCAACTAATGATAAATTATGTCAATAATTTTCTAAAATAATGACAAATGAATTTGAGATGTCTCACATGGGAGAATTAACATATTTCCTTGGACTTCAAATTAAACAAGTTAATAATGGCATTTTTATAAATCAAGAAAAATATTGTAATAATATAATCAAACGCTTTGGTATGGAAAATACTTCTGCCAAACCAACTCCTATGAGTACAACTGTACATCTTGAAAAAGATGAAAATGGCAAGAGTGTAGACCAAAAATTATATTGAAGTATGATTGGATCATTATTATATTTAACCGCTAGTAGACCCGATATAATGATGAGCGTTTGTTTGTGTGCATGATTTCAAGCCGATCCTAAAGAATCACACATTAGAGCAGTGAAACGTATTTTACGTTATCTCAACAAAACCAAAGATTTTGGGCTATTTTATCCGAAAGAATGTCCTTTTGAATTAGTGTCATATAGTGATGCTGATTTTGGAGGAAGTCGGACGGATAGAAAAAGTACAAGTGGGACTTGTCACTTCATTGGACGGTCTCTAGTATCTTGGTTCAGTAAGAAACAAAATTGCGTATCACTTTCTACTTGTGAAGTAGAATATATATCTGCAGCTTTGGCATGTGCTCAAGTAATTTATATGCAACAAACTCTTCAAGATTTTGGTTTTAAATTATCTAAATCTACAATCTTCTGTGATAATTCTAGTGCTATTAATTTATCTAAAAATCCAGTAAATCATTCACGGACAAAACATATTGATATTCGTCATCATTTTCTTCGAGATAATATTGAAAAAGATATAATCAATCTAGAATTCGTATCTTTGGAAAATCAATTAGCAGATATTTTTACCAAACCATTAAATGAAAACACTTTTGTAAAATTAAGACGAGAACTTGGAATTATCTCTTTCAAAAATTTATGAAGTTTACTTCAACTCAATTCTGTTTTTATTTAAAGGTTAATATAAAAAACTTGTTTTTATCCACACATATTTTTTCTGGTTAAAATTAAATTATTCTTCTTTTAATCTTAACCATTTATTATTTAGCCTTCAGTTTTTTATAAATTCTTTCATTTCGAAGAAAACTTTCATTCAGATTATTTTTTACAAAGGTGAAAGCAAAAAAAATTCAATTATGTTTTTTAAACTTTTCATTATTCATATATACCATGGCTGGTTCATCTTCAGATGAGCCTTCCTATTCATCTGAATATTCGTCAATTGATTTTGAAACACCTAGTTCTGGGTCTTCCGAACTTCCAACTCCAACTCCAGCTTATATTCCGATATGTCCACCACAAAGTCATCATACGGGGTATACGCCAGAAAATAAACGCACGCGAAGAAATTTATTTCCATCTCCAACTACTAAGGAAAAGATAGATGACTTACATCAATATCATAAGGAAACACTTAATCTTCAGCGTGAAATGTATTTTAAGCAAAAGAGTCATGGTAGACGACTCAGTTTTCTTGAACGTTGTGCTGCAAAAATATGTGGTTCATCTCCGATCAACACAAATGCACATATTCATTCACCTCAACGTCCTCATGTTTCCCCTAATTCGTGGGATCGTCAGCCTCAATGGTCTCCCATTAAACAGTCTGATGAACACAATCAACACGAATCATCCAAAGGGAAGTCTCCAAAGTCTCCAAAAACTCCAAAGACTTCTAAGTAGATAATATATATATGATTGTATGTTGATTTGGTTATTCATGTTTGCTTTGTATTTTCAATATATATAAAAATTTGAATATTTTTTCTTTTATCTTTAAACTAAGCAAAAATATTCATCATCAGACATACAGACGTCTATACTTTTTCAACAGACGTCTGTAAAACACCTTCTTTTACTGTTTTCAGCCACACAGACGTCTGAAGCATTTATCACAGACGTCTAAATTAAGTATAAAAAGTTTCAAATTTTCTATTATAAAATTAGCCGTCTGTTTGAAAATAACAGATGTTTGTTCTCCAATATAGACGTCTAACATAAAATTTTCAGACGTCTGATTTTAGTTCAAAATGTTTTTTACTCTCTGTTTCAATTTGAACCTACTGAGCCGTCTGTCACTATTTTTTAGACGTCTGTCATTCTTCTTAGCCGTCTGTTCTAAAAATTTAGACGTCTAAACTTCTCTTAATTGTTTCTTATCTACATAACTTCAGACGTCTGTATATTTTTTAGACGTCTGAAAGCCTGTTAGACAGAAAACAATATAAATCATACCAACGGCTTCTCTTCTTCAACACGTCTATTTTTTTCTCAAAATCAAAATTCAAAACCCTAGCCTTCTTCAAAATAAACAATGGCACCCAAATCAAAACACAAGAAACAAAAAGGGGATTCTTCTCAACAAACTCCTCATATTCTCCCTTCAGAAGATCAAATTGCCGCTTGGCTCTACCATGAACCCCGAAGTATGGCTCGTTACAAACATCTATCTTCTCTGCCATCATTTCATGGTATTTTTCATGACCTTGATCATTTTCCTACGTGCAAACTTAGGCTCTATACTGATAGATCTCAGATCACTAGTCTTATTGATTTCAAAGACAATCAAGTCAACATTTGTAGACTTAGTGTCCTATTATTTCTTGCAAATGTCAACAATCCAAAAATTAGGCTTCATAGAGATAAAGGAATGCTTTGGACAAGCGTATTTGGAAACATTCTACAAATAACTCCTGCTGACATTGGACGAATTTTAAAATGCAGCTCGGATGGGGTCGATTTAGATGATTTTAAGTTAGAAGGAGAGGATCTTAAACAAATAGAATATTATCTTTTTGAACCAGGAAAGTCCACAGATAGATCAAATCATCTTCGTCCCCGACCTCGATTATTGCTTAGAATGCTCATAAAAACAATATTTCCCCGGCAAGGAAGCCATGAGATCATTTATGATGATGGAGATAAGGCGCTTCAATTAATTTTATCAAATTCACAAATCAATTGAGCATAATATTTTTACGATGCATTTCGTACTTATCACGACTCGAAGAAGCGATCAATTGTCTATGCCCCTTATATTACTCGAATTCTAACTGACCTGTCTATTCAAAGTTCGGCAATTGAGTTTGAAAAGATTAAGGTATCCAACATTCGCTTCTTTAGTTTGATGGGATTACCGGAATCTCCTCCGACATTTCCAATATATATTGATTATAAAGCGGAACAACTAGCTTTACAAAAAGAAAAAGGAAAAACAAAAGTAGGCAGTTCCGGACACGATGGAGATGAAGGAGATACTGAAAAAGAAGGGAATGATGAAGATGAAGGGGAAGATGAAGAAGGAGAAGACGAAGCTTTTGAGCAAGCTTTTATCCAAAGTTCAATCCCGGAAAATTACGAGATTGAACTAATTTCTGGAACTTCACGCACTTATACTAAAAATGAAAAGCTCAAGTCTGACATCACCATCTCTAAAAATCAAAAGAAAATCTCTCAACAAATTACACAAGGCTTTTCTTCCATCAATTCTAGATTCGATGATTTAGATGCCAAAGTCGAAGAGAATGCACGAGAATTGAAAAATGTCAAGACAATTCTTCGTCAATTGTGGAAAAAGTCTCATGGATCTTCTCCTCCTTCCTCTCCAACTTGGGGAGAATGGTGAAAGAAGATGTTTTCTTTTGGTTTATCTTTTGGTCCAAAAACTTCACTTTCATAAAAATTCTGTTTTTTTTGTGATGTTTAAAACTTATAAGTTGTTATTTGTATAATTTTCTATGTCTCTCTTAGTCCATTGTGTTGGTTAAACAAATGCTCTGTCTTAAAAATTGATTTGTTATTATCATCTTGGTTCAGTGTTTGTATCAAACTGCGTCGTATCTTCCCCGAAATATAACCTAGAATTAGATCTTCATTATATAAAATATAAACGGATTCGGGGAGCATACCATTGGGAAATGATTCAGTAATTAAACCTTCATGAATCATTTTTTTTTCATTCCAGGCCGTCCGGCCCGAGGAAACCTTTGCACGCCTCCGTTACCTTTTGGGAGGCCTACGCCCCATAGAAACTGTCTACCTGAGACTGTCCCTTGGCCCGTAGGTCCTGACACAAGGTTAGAATTCTAGCTCTTCCAGAGTGGTATCTCACTGATGGCTCGGGCCCCCCCGGAAGGAGGCCTTCTTCGCCTTCCACCTAACACCTCCTACAACTCTTTTTTTTAATGACAAAGGGGGAGAAATAATCACATTTCTGCTATATAAATTGGTCATATTGACAGGGGGAGCAAAAGGTATGGTTATACTAACCGTTGAATTATATAATTGTCATCATCAAAAAGGGGGAGAATGTCGGAACCTGCCTTCTTCGATTTTAATGCGACAACTATATATTTCAACCTATATACTATAATGTCAAGTATTCTTGCAGGAATCTACAAGAGAAGCTATTATCATATCATCAACAAGATTAAGGTCTCAAATTTTATTATTTCTAAGTTAGATATTTTTGTACAATCTCTGATATGATGATAAAACACACACACAAAAATATATTTTTGAAAATCATGATTTAAAATAAATAAATAAATATCTTTAATTATTTAAAGATATAAAAAAGTATTTTCAAAATTATATAATATCTCAAGTTCAAAAGTGCTAAAACAAAGGAAGGAACAAAACAGTACAGATTTAGACGTCTGTATCTTAATTCAGACGTCTGACATCAATATCAGACGTCTAAAGATAAAATAACAGACGTCTGAACCCTCTGTATATAGTGCTTCTATTTCTATATGAAATAGACGTCTATCAATTTAATAACAGACGTCTGTCATCCTAGACAGACGTTTGAATTAAAAGACAGACGTCTGAAATGACTGTTTTTTTTTCTTCTTTTTTTTTGAATTTCAAACTTGATTCAGACATCTGTCACTTTTCTCTCAGACATCTGAACTTGACGAAATGAAGCATCTCTTCATGAAATATCAAATTCTGAAGAGTTGTCTTCTTCACCAAGAGTTGCACTTCTTCTAATAGTTGCAACTATTAAATTAAAACTTTTCAATACTATAAATAGAGATGAAAATCCACTATTTCATTAACCAATTCTTTCTATCTATACTTGCTTTGTATTATCATAATCACAAGCGATTTTCAATCTATACTTCCTATCTTTGCACATTCAAATCATCATATCAAGAAGATTATAGGAAGGGTGTACTACATTGACTATATACGTGTTACTCAAGAACACACAAGTCAAGAAACAATTTATTAATTGTATTTGAAGTCCTATTCAGTTGCTTAGGCGGAAAAGTCCTGTTCGGTTGCTCAGGCGGTGTAATACCTGTTCCTCCGGGTAAAGTGAGGGTTGTTAGAGAAATTCCAGAAGGAGTCTGGGACTGGACGTAGAACGAGAAGTTCGAACCAGTATAAAAATCCCTGGTGTCATTTTTATTACTGCTATTTACTATTATTTATAATTCTGCACTTGCTAGTTGTAGTTTAACTATATTATCGATCCATATACACTTTCACATTTATGAATAATTAGTTTTAAGGACAATTTACAGTAAAATGATAAATTCATTTATCTTTATAAAATATATATGAAAATGATAAATTCATTTATCATTATTTCTGTATAACTAAAAATGATAACTTCGTTTATCTTTTTCCTATAAATTGTCCCTAAAACTAATTTTTCAAAAGTGCCATCCTTTAAACTTATTACCCTGCACAAAGAAGCCCTTTGAGTGAAAATCCCCTTTTAAAAACTCAATAATGGACCTCTCGCTTATCCTTAATCCCTCAATGGTACCCATCAAGTCTTTAACTATCAAAATTTTCTAATCACTATTATCCATCTTCAAGGATTATCTTCATATCTCTTAATCAACTCCAATATCCATTCTTCCACAGTTTAAGGAACTACATCATTCCACTACGACTAAGTCAAATATGTCCCTTAACCTCTTGCAACTGTAAAATTATCATATATAGCAGAAAAGCAAACAATAGATACACAAACAAGCAAACAACAAACAAACAAACCAACCAACCAATTATATTAAACAAACAATTAACAACTAAGTGAACAACCAAATAGATAACAACAAATCAAGTAAAAAAGTAACAAACAATCAAGAAAATAATTCAATCAACCAGAGTAAAAGAAACAAAACAACCAACAACATAATATAAGTAAGAGAAATCAATTTAAATAAGCATGACATTGAATAATATGTAAACACAAACAAACAAGAAGCGACATTTTCTCAATTATTAGTGATATAAGCAACTTCAATAAAAGTAAGCAATCACAAGTAAAAGCTCACCACTCATACATCCAATTGGACAGTCTCTACATCATTTCCTAACCCCCTCTATGGAAGGGATGAATAGACATTCCTACAACACCTATAGGAAAGTCACACACAATAGTTATAAGGTAACATCATCATAATGGGTGTTAGGTCGACTCAAAACTCATATTACACCATCATCTTACACCTCATGTTATAAAATCTAGTTTTATAGTCTCGGTTAAACTTCACAAATAAAACATCCTTTTAATACCTTTG
The DNA here is from genome assembly GCA_030737815.1 of Allium fistulosum. Taxonomy (NCBI): domain Eukaryota; kingdom Viridiplantae; phylum Streptophyta; class Magnoliopsida; order Asparagales; family Amaryllidaceae; genus Allium; species Allium fistulosum. The sequence continues at coordinate 916,556,067 of CM060908.1, forward strand.
AACAAACACCTCCAAAGTTTGCCATTCAATTAAATATTTTACCTTTTAACCATTTAATTTCAAATTAAATCATCCTCTTTTAGTAAAATATTTCCCCCTTTTTTTAAGGTATTGTAAAATCTGATATTTTATATAACATCGTCTTTTTCCAAATATATTCTCAAATAAACAATTTTCGAATTAAACCCTTTTTCAACCAAAACTCTTTAATTAACAAAATGTTTTTCTATTCAAACCATAATTCACAAAGCATCCTTAAGTGGAAATTCTTACGATCCAGTCCAATTTTCTTCAAAAAATTTCTAAAAACAACTACGCCCCTTTGATAAAACTTTTATTCAAAATAAATGTTTTATCGCATTCTTTACTTCAAATGATGCTTTTCAAAAATACATCCACCAAACTATTTCCACCAATAATCTAATTTCTCAATTTAAAAATATCTCTTATATATATATTCTAGATACCTCTGTGGAGAAAATAATTCCTTCAGAATAAAACATCTTTTTGTGGAAATAACCTTACTGTCAAGTATCTCTAAAATAAACCTTCTCCAAACCATATAATATTTACCGTAAAGAATGTTTCAACAAAATATTATTTTAAAAAGTAAGAGTTCTTACTAACCACTCTTGACCAATGTGTTCTTGACTAAATGTTTTAAGTTCTATGCAAAAATCAAAATAATTTTCTCTTCCTCTAAACACTTATTAAATAAGTATCCCTCAAAACTTATAATATATATATATATAATATTCTTTAATGAAAATATTTCCTTCCAAATCATCATTTCATAAATAAAAAATCAGATAGAACACTTTTCAGCAGAAATCCTCATTTCCATAGATAAAATATTCCTTTATTAATAAGGCATTCCCAAACAATTATAAAAGTGCATCTCAAAAGAGATTTTAAAATTTACAAGTTTTCCCCCACTAAAATGCTTCTTCAAAGGTAGAATTCAATTTCCAACTACTAATTACAACACCTCTTTACTAAAGTACTTTCAAACAATATATTTTTACTATGTTTACTTTTCCTTTTGAAAATATCTTCATAAAAGTATTTTATTTCCAAAGCAAATACATTATTCTCATCAAAAATTTCAACAATTCAGTTTCATTCTCGGAAATAACCATTTTTCCCTTTTAATAAAATATCTTTAAAATCAATGATGTGTATTCATAAATTTCCCAAAGATATTATTTACTTAAAAATTAAAATAATTTCATCTTAGTAAGGTTATGTTTCTATTATAATCCAACATCGTGTGCATGTCACTCAAGTTATAACCAAACACTTAACCCCTCCTATAAGTGTTCTTCTTACCTCACTCCTACTTTATTTATCATTCTCATAAGCGTCCACATAAATAAACATCATTTTCAAGTGAGATAGTGGTAGTTAAACAAACAGTATGTCCACACAAAGCATACAATCACTAATCAAAACGCTCTCTTATTCTTTATTCTAACCCAACCTAAGGTATAAATCATTATAACCTGATGGTCAAACCTACCCAAGGCTCACGGAATCGCTAAACCTAAGCTCTGATACCAAATGTGATGATCCACTATTTTTAACATTTAACATAAATTATAAACGATGTCAAAATGCACTTACAACTAATTTCATATATTAAAAGCAGTGGACCATGGGTAGATAAAATTAAAAGTCTAAAACAATGAATAAAAAGGAAAACCTTACAGCAAAATATTTAAACATCAACATATATATTGATACACATGGTCACATATCAATAATTAAATACTACACAAGTCCAGTACATTAAATATTATACATTTTTCAATACATCAAGTATAAAATTAACAATTGTAAATTTTTGATGCAAGAGATATACCGATCCATCATGCAGGTATGACTCTATCTAGAACCTATGCTCCTTTCTTTATTTTCCCCTGCAAACTTACAAATAAAAGAAAAAAAGATGTCAACTATGTTTTGGACTTCGCCTATTTCTATACATCCCATACCAACCTAAGGGATCTGGTGGCTTCTGCATAGAAAAAGGCTACCTAGGTACCACTTTGGAGGGATCAAGCCCAAGTAGTTCTATTTTCTGCTCTTCTCATGCATCTAATTACTTGTTTGTTCATAATAATCATCACATCCATTCAACCGCTGCATCCATTCAATAATTGCAACCAATGCAATTTGATACAATCAATGCAACCACTGAAATCAATTAATGGAATACAATATAATCAATGCAACCAATGCAATCAATGAAAGTAGAAAACAGTATTTCTACTCATCCATCAAAACATATAATCATATGGCGCAACCACAACAATAGTACACTTTGCCAAAAGACATCACATACATTTGACAATATTCAATCATTAAATAAGAAAATAATAACAATACAAATATACTTACATTCATACTAATCGTCCATTATAGTAACACTTCATAATGTAAGTATAAATCGTCAAATGTATGTTAATCATCTCATATTAATCTCAAAACACCAACCATCAAATGTGTACTAATCCAAACAATATTAGTAACATAAACGCTGACACAATAAAACCATAGTCAACTGTCGACAACGTAGTAAAAATGGCTGCACATCCAAATACGATCTCATTACTTCAAATTTTTATAAATAATATATTTTATCAAAAATTATAATTTCATCAAATTACCTTCAAATCAACGGTATTATTATTTTACGTCAAAGTAATAATATTCATGTTAAATCTCTTTAATATACTCCAAAATCATTTCATTTCCATTTATTTCAAAACAATGTAATTTTCACTAAAACTATATTATTATTATTTATAAAATCTTACTTCATGGAATAATAATATTACATATATCAAATTAAGTTTAAAATATATTTAATCATCTTTAAAACATTCATTTTAGATTCATGGCAGCCCTTCTTTTTCCCGCCCATTCAACCTCTCCCGTACTCCCTCCCTCCCCTATCCCATCGCCTATCCCGTCCATCTTGATTCCTTCCGTGCCCCCTGAACAACCTCCTCCTCTGATCCTTCCTACTCCTCTGTCTCTGCCTATCCTCCCTCTTCCTTCTTCTTCGAACCCTCCTCCTCTTGTTACTTCTAACTTGTCTTCCTCCTCCTCTCAGTTTGCTCCTCCTCCTCCTTTGTCTGTGCCACCTCCTAGTGATTAGAAATGGACTTCCCTTTTCAGTAACCTCCCTCGCAATGCGGGGAAGTACAACTCTGTTCATATGGACTTGATTTTCAATGGTCAAGCTATTGTGCCTCCTTCTAAAGTAATCTCTACTGGCAAAGCTATTTGGGAAGATTATGTTGTCGGATTCTTTCTTGATAAACCGCTTCATACACGGGTGTGGTTGAGCATCTAAAAAAGGTATGGAGGCTTCGTGGCAGCATAAAAGTTAAATCAGATGGGAATATATTTACGTCTCTCCTGTCTGATGAAGCATATAGAAGTAAAATTGCAAAAAGTGACCTTATAGTTATGAAAAATAAGCTTTTTATACTCAAACAGTGGGATCAGAACATTAGCAACGTCTGTGGTTCGATCCGTACAGTTCCTATATAGGTTCAACTTCATAACATTCCCATTTTCACATGGTCTCCTCTAGGAATCAACTGGCTCGCTAATCGTCTTGGTAAATTGATTTGTTTGGATGAATTTACTAAAAAAACAAGAAAGACTGCATTTTGTCAAATGTTTAATTGAGATTACTCCTAACGTTGAACTGCTTGACTCATTTGAAGTACAACTTGCTGATGGTTCTACTCAAATTGTGTATGTTCATTACCAAAGGAACCCTGACATATGTGTGCATTGCAAAATATTTGGGCATTTAACTGCCTGCTGTGAAAAACTTATTGAGTTAGAAAACAATGAAAAAGCAAGGAAAATCACAAATGACTCTTAAATGGAAAAAGATAAAAGAAATGCTGATGATATTGTGTACCCTGCAAAAAATAATGTTGGGATTAAAAAAAGTGTGTGGATAAGGGTAGATAGTCACAACAAGAAAAAATCACCTAAGGGTATTGATGTTGAATATGTATCTTCTGATGTTTCAAAATGTACTCAGGAAGGTATTGATATAGAAATGAGCAAAGAAAAAGGGTTAAGTGTGAAATCTAATGATGTTGCCAAAATCATTGAAGATATTCAATTAGGAAATAAATTTGGGATTTTGGAGAATATTGAAGAATGGGAATTTATTGATGATAGTTCAGTAGAATGTGAAGTAATGGATACTAATTTAACTCGAAATTTTTCTTCCTCTGTTGCTGGCCATGTGTCATCTGATGATATGAAGAATGATGTAAGTGAAAATCATAAAAGCAGAGAATTTTATGAAGCTGATGTTAATTCTATAAACTCGGCTGTACAAACTGACCTTGTGCATGCTTCCGCTACTATTTGTGCACATGCACAAGACATTAAAATCCCACAAGCCAAAAATGCAAACATCAACCTATCCTCATCTAACACATTACCTGCCTCATGCATGCAAGCTGCACCATTTAACACATTATCTACCAAACTCTCCACTAAATTTTTTTCTAAACCTACTCATTCCTCTAGTTCGCATCCCCCTACCGATCCTAACATCAAAAATCCATCTTCATGTAAACCCATTGCCACTCCTTCCTCTCCTGATCATGTTCACAATCTATCTTCGCTTCACTCTACCTCTTGTCAATCTATCACTCCCCATATATCCTTCATTGGCAATAATTCTTTATTCACTGATCATAGCATCATACAATCTCTTCATAAGGTTGATCCATCCTTTGATTTACAGAATGACCCTTCTATAAAGCCTGATTTCCCTCTCTCCAAGCTCAAGAAGAAAAATAAAAAGCCAGTTTCTTCTTCCACAAGTAAGACAAAAAACAAGAAAAAATCAAGAAAGAAAAAATGTCTCACTCCTGTTCCTCTGTCTCCTATCGACTCTGACTATGAAACTGATCACTCTTCCAAATTTTTCCCTGAAACCAATTCTTTCCCTTCTCATAGAAGGACTAGAAGCTCTACCATTCCCCTCCCCCATGAAGTTTAATGATGCTGAACAAAATAGGTGCTTGGAATGTTAGGGGTGCTCATAAAATTTCTAAAATAGAGCAAATTAAAAATACTATCTCTGAACACTGTCTCTCTCTCATCTCCATCTCAGAAACTAAGCTTGATGAGTCTCTCTCCAAAAAAGCAGCCTTCGCTATTAATTCTTCCTGGAAATTCATAACTAATCATCAGCATGCTCCTTATGGCTGGCTCTTAACCCTATATGACCCATCTATCTTCTGTCTTGATCCTATCCTATATGATAAGCAATTCATTCATACAAAAGTTATACATGTTCCCACATCATGCTCTATGTATTTTACCTTTGTATATGCTGAAAACTCCACATCTCAGAGGAAAAAGCTCAATGATTATCTCCCCCACCTCAGCCAAAACACTCACCCATGGATTGTGATAGGTGACTTCAACTGCTCTTTCTCTTCATCTCACAAATATGGTGGCAATCCTCTATCCCTTAGAGAGCTAGCTCCTCTTAATGCTTTTATGGTCCTTGATTGAAATTCCCTCCTATGGATCTCCTTTCACTTGGTCTAACAAATGTAAATCTGGTCCTCCCACCCTAACTAAAATTGACCATGGGTTCTCTAACTTCAAATCTTTTGATTCTTGGCCATCCCTTAAAATCCAAATACCTATGCCTCTCCTTTCTGACCACCGCCCTCTAATCCTCTCCTTTGGTGGTGCTGCCATAAACAAAAAGGTTAATTTTAAATTTTTTTGATGAATGGATGAAGGATAATAGTTTTCTGCAGGTCGTGATAGATGCTTGGAAAATTAAAACTCATTGAAATCTAATGTTTCAACTTCAACAGAAACTGAAAAACACCAAAATGGCTCTTAAGGAATGGTTTGAAGGTAAATTTGGCAAAGGTAACAAACAATCTTTTGAAATAAAATGCCAGCTTGAACAGGTTCAATCTATTATGATGCATCAGTCGGTCGATTCCTCCATTTTCCAACAAGAAGCTGACCTTATTTCAAGATTGGATGCTACTTATACTGCTAAAGAAAACATGGAAAGCCAAAAAGCAAGAGAAACATGGTCCCTGCATGGTGATAGAATTTCTAAATTCTACCATGCAACTTTCAAAATCAAACAAGCAAAGTCCTTCATACATCAAATCAAAGACACGGTTGGTAACACTTTCTCTAATCCCATAAATGTTGACTCTGCCTTTCTTAAGTACTACACTAATCTTCTTGGTTGCAAGTCTGACTCTCCATTAGATCTCTCATTCATAAACTCAATCTCTATGCCCTTTATTTCTGCTGACATGAGTTCATCTCTGATTGCTTCTATTACTAATGAAGACATCAAGAATTCTATTTTTCACTATGAAAAGGTCTGCATGTTGAGGTCCTGATGGCTTCAATGCAACTTTTTTCATCCACTGTTGGTAGATTATTGCTCCTGATATCTACAAAGCAGTACATAATTTTTTTGACAAGTCAAAACTCCTATGCTCTATAAACTCTACAAACCTTGCCCTTACTCCTAAGGTGGTTTCTCCCTCTGATGTGCCTCGGTTTAGGCCAATTGCCTGTTGCAATATTATATGCAAGTGTATCTCCTCGTTTCAATACTTAAACTTGTGCTGGCTCCCCTAATATCCCACAATCAAGCTGCTTTTCTGCCTAATAGAAGCATTTTAGATATTGTCCTTGTAGCTCATGAACTGTTAAATGGATATGCCTCTCTCTATAACTCCCCCAGAGCCATGCTAAAGATTGACATTAGGAAAGCTTTTGATTCTGTCAAGTGGTCCTCTTTGCTATATATAATGGAAAAAATGAAATTCCCCTCAAAATTCAACAACTGGATCCAGTTATGCATCTCCACTATGAAGTATTCTCTTGTCTTCAATGCGCACACAGTTAGATATTTTGAAGGCCATCAAGGTCTTCGGCAAGGAGATCCTATTTCTCCATATTTATTTATTATTATTATGGAGGTGCTTTCCTTGGCTTTTGTTAATCTTGTTAGCACCAAAGATTTTTGTTTGCACCCGAAATGTAGGAACCCTATGATAACATCTCTTGCTTTTGTTGATGATCTCCTGATTTTTGCCAAACCTACTGCACATACCCTTCACTCAATTATCGCCACTTTAGGAAAATTTGCTGATTTTACCAGTCTAGCCATCAACCCCTTCAAATCTCATATTCTATTCTCTGGTTTACCTCCTAATCAAATTCAACAATGCCTAGATATTACCAAAATGATACCCATGCAGGCTGGCTCGAGCTACCTTGGTATTCCCTTGCATCCAAAAGAATTACAGTTGCTTAATGCATTCCTCAATATGAGAAAATCACATCTATTCTGAACAAATGGCAAAATAAATATCTCTCTCAGGCTAGAAGACTTATTATCATCAAATCATTTGTCTTCTCCATGTCTATGTATTGGTGCAGGGCCTTCCTCCTCCCCTCTAAACTTGTTATTATGATAAGAAGTGCAATATTCAAACTTTTATGGACTGGCTCTACTCACAACAGGAAGCTTTCTCCTGTTGCATCTTCAAAATTTGAAATGCCTAAGAAATAAGGGGGTCTAGGCATGAAAAATCTTAAATTATGGAACACGGCTGCCTTATCAAAACACTTTAACATTTTCCTCAACAAATCTGGTTCTCTATGGGTTGATTGGTCCACAATTCACAACTTGAAAAATGAGGTTTTTTGGACCATGAAAATTAAACATGGCCAAAGCTGGATATGGAAAGTCATTCTTAATTTAAGATTCAAATTTCTTCCTCATTTGAAGATTAACTTAGCTCCTGCAAGAACTGCTAGCTTTTGGTCGGTTCCTTGGCTTCTGCCAGGTTTGGTTCTGAAATTGGACATGCCCCTATCTGATCAGATTGCTAGTGGTATCCCTCAGAATGCTAAAGCGATCAGTTATATTAGGAATAACAAGATTTGTCTACCTCGCTCCTCTTCATCTGTTATCAATCGGGTATGGAACTCAATTCATAATCTCGATTACTCCTTTTCTGAGACAGATAGGTACTTCGGGTCTCATTAAACTAGGGACCATTCCATAGCTAGCACTTATACCATCATGAATGGGACTGTTTCTACCTCCTCTTTTCCCTGGTACAAGAGGATATGGAATACCACTTCAAATGAAAGCTTAAATTTCTTGCTCTGGAAAGTGTTTAGAAATGCAGTTCATACTCTTGATAATTTGTCAAAGAGGGCATCCCAGTTAACACTATGTGCACTTTTTGTAAATGTAAAAAGGAAGATAACATACATCTCTTTTTGGCTTCACTTTCTCTTATTTCTTATGGCGAAAGATAAAACTAAGAGGAGGGTTTTCCAATCTTTCTATTGATAGCAAGCGGGAATGGTTGAATATTTACATGTCCACCAAATGGAAAGGTCCTGCTTCATACGAGCTTCTAATCATCTTAAAGGTTTTTGTATCTGTGATTTGGAAAGAGCGCAATGAGAGAATATTCAATAGGGTTACGGTTGAATCGCTCAACCGTTCAACCGTACCAACCGTTCATGCGGTTACCATCTATAACGGTAACGGTTACGGTAACGGTTGAAAATTTTGAAAACCGCGATTAACCATACCAACCGTACATGATTGTTTTGTGTAATATTTAAAATTAAGTGGAAATTAGGAAAGCATCCCTATCATACTTTCATATTGTAAAGCGGGTCCCTATCAAAGTTTCATTGTAAATCCGGTCCCTATTTTCTGGAAACAAAAAAATATTATTGCTGAAATGTCAGCAACTTTTATAAATAAATGCTGATATTTCAGCAACTTTCTTTGTCAAAGTTTCATTGTAAATCCGGTCCCTATTTTCTAGAAACAAAGAAAAATTATTGCTGAAATGTCAGCAACTTTTATAAATAAGTGTTGATATTTCAACAACTTTCATACACTGTGTTCACAGTGTACATAAATGTTGCTGAAATGTCAGCAACTTTTATAAATAAGTGTTGATATTTCAGCAACTTTCATGCACTATGTTCACAGTGTACAGAAAAGTTGCGAAAATGTCAGCAACTTTTATGAAAAGTTGCATCATGCTCTGCAATAATCGTGAATAAAAAACAGGGACCTAATTTACACTGAAATTTAGTGAAGGACTTTTCGTGTATTTTGAACCTTAATAAGGACCTGTGCCAAAAGTACCCTAAAATTAAAGTATAAAAATTAGTAATTTAAGTTAAAGAAATAGCATGTACATTAATAATATGTGTCTTAATGAACTTATAACATGTGCATACATTTATAAACAAATAAATAAATTTGCAAAAAACAGTTAGAGCTATATCAATTTATCATCACAATGCATATAATTGAAAATATATGTACAACATGCTTCAAAATTGAAAATACGACGGTTAACCGTCATAGACGGTTGCGGTAACGGTTATAAGAATTTATAACCGTCAACAACGGTTACGGTTACGGTTGGTGATAATAGCGACAGTTACCGCAACCGTAACACCCCTAATATTAAATAACAAGATCAGAAAAAGAATGGAGTTATATCATGTTATATGCAGCGAAGTTAAAACGGCCATTAAGCTCTCCCATGTGCATTTCGGCCCTGATGTGATTTGCAAATGAGCCTAGGCCTTATGTTTGCTTTATTTTTATTTTTGTTATTTTCCTCTTTTAGGCTCTCTTTGTTTCTACGTTCTCGTATTTATGCATGTAAGATTCCTCTTGTTTGTTATAAATAAAGTGGTAGGGGTCCACTCAACCTCGCTGGTCTTGCCAAAAAAAGTTTAAAATATATTCTCCATTATTATTTATATATTTCCTCAGAAATTCATAAATAATAACCATATTAAATTTCTTCGGTTAATTTCATTTTAACACAGTTATGTACAAACATTACACGGAAACTATAAACAATCACTTTAATTATTTATTGGTCCTATTTTCTCATTATTACATAATTTCACTTATTTTATTTGAATGAGTAGTAGTCATATTTTAAATCCACAATTAATTACGACTAAAAATCCAATAATACAACAATCAGCAATAAACAATCAACCCAAAGCTCGGCATATCCAAAATGTCCAAAATATCCAAACAATTATTAATATATCGCAGCATGGATTAATAATTATAATTTTCATTAACATATATTTATTTATAATTTAAATTTATTTAAATTAAGTAAACCATACCAACGCACTTTTTTCCATAGTCTCTAAACTCAACGAATCTAGTTTCAAATTGTCCAAAATTTTCCCATGAGTTCAGCTGAAGAAACCTCATATGGACCGGAGTTTGTATGCATAAGATATCACAATTAAAAGGCATAAGATTTTATTTAATTTAATAATTAATAAAAGAACAATATGTATACTGTACTATATGTACTCCTTCTCCTCCTCCTCCTTTCTCCCACCTAGACACATGTGAACCCAACCCAAACCGCAAGAATCGATCAACTCCACATGATGCCACCATCGTCGTTTGCCAGATCAGAGAGCTCCGTCGACTTCCCCTCGCCGAAATGCACTGCTAGACACCACATAGGGCACCCGCGACATCCTCCAATGCAATTCACTATTTCCACTTCATTGTCAAAATCTAACGAATTCTGGCACATCTAGCTCTATCCAAACTAGTAGATCGACTCCCCTCGGCCTCCTCTACAACCCTATAGCTTTCGATCGTCGCATAATCGCAAATCCACCATTGAATCAAAACCCTAAAATGGATGGCTGCAGTTAAATCACTAATTTATGGCCATCTCGAGCCACATACCTAAAAACAAACACTTCTTTCATGTTCCATTCATAGATAGCTTTCCAATGATATATAACTTACAGTTTGGACACTTTGAATTTTAGTCACTTTTTAATTAATTCGTTAATCGCCATTAGAACAAAACTAGGGTTGATTTTGGGATTAAGGAAGAAAAACAGAGATTACAGATGATAGCTAGGGTTTCATAGCCTTATTTATATAGTTTTTAGGCTTAGTTATGGGCTGTGTATCTAGTTCAAAACGAAACAGCTACTGATATGTTTTTAAATACTGTAACATCTCTACTTCACAAACCGTAACTCCAAACATATCAAAATTATATACCAAACTAATCATCTCGGAATGACCTTCGTGATTGCTATAAATATGATACCCAATTCACCTTTTTATTAAAAATTACTTTTAATTAATTTATTATTTACAGTGTTGAATTTATGGGTTGTTACATTGATTGATATGAGATGAGTCAAGATGATGATAACAACACAACGAGGGAAAGTGATAATGATGATGAGAGAAGATTGTGAAAGTAACGGATCATGTAGGGGCACCCACAACTTTTGACTTAGAGATAAAAGAATGAAAAGGAACGTGATATCGGTTCGAGGCAGAGTCTAGTAAATACTGGTCGAGGGAATGTAGGAGAAAATATCGTAAGGCCTTCGTGTCGACTCAATATTAATAAAATGATCAAGGCTATATAGAAATAGACATCTCATTTTCATGTGTATACTGATGAGATGATGTGAATGATGAGTATAACAATTAAAACCCATATTTATGGATATGATGTGATATCCCACTTGGTTGGAGTTGTAGTTGTGCATCATGCTATTTAGAGCTGTGACATGTCTGTTAAAACTTGTATGATGATAAAGATGTGTGGGTTGGATATTTGACTAATGAGTGTGCGACATCTTTAAGAGAAGAAGCATATCATAATCTGTTATACCCAGCATCTACACAGTAGGTTATATTTTAAGCACTATTACATTCATAGCTAGTTTTTAGCCTAACTCAAGGTATTTTATGTATTTAAAACCTCAGGTCAGACAAATGTTATTTTACAGGTAGATTCTATATGCTTTGTGGGCCATGACATGGAGATGGAGCTGATGACGATGGTAGATATTTACTTTGCTTATACTTATACTGAGATGTCATTGTATTTGTCAATATGATGTACCTTTATCAGGAGTTCTATAATTGAGATGATGTATCAGATTTTGATATATGATATAGTATTCATTATATTTATTCACTTCAAATCCTAATAGCTAGTTTTGTTCTTATCTGTATCTCTAATACTGTATTATTCAGTCTGGGTAGCTCATATATATTTCTTTGTGTCAAGGCATGATACATATCATTTAGGATGTGTTCAGGTATAGTAACATATACGTATTGAGCCAAAGTAGCATGTACGAGCGATCGCTCCTTCCAAGCCCATTGATTTGAACTATCTGGTGGTAAAATCCCTCTGGTAATTAGACCACTAGAGTCGGGGCATCACAAAACAAAGCAAAAAAACAAAAAGAAAAAAAGGGAGAAGGAGCTTGAATGCGGTTACAAAAGCCAAGATAAGAGAAGGCACAGATGCTTGTGAATGGAAAGGAGATGAAAAGGGGGTGGCGGCTAACCCTAGCCGCCATTAATCTAAATTTTGATGAAGATTTTAATTCTTCTATAAAATATTTCCCTTTTATTAATTTGCACAAGACCATATTTTTATGTTTATATAAATAATAAATTTATACCAAATCATATTTAGTATTGATTAGTAAAAGAGTTTAGGGTGTATTTTAATTTTAGATAAATTTGTATATTAAATTTTATGTTTATTTTATTATGATTTAATAATAATATTTTATTATTAATTTACTTTAATTTATATTTTAATATTATGACATGTTGTATTCACTGTACAAACATTATAACTATATTGAATGTGGTGAACTAACTTAGGGGTAACATGATGAATATATGTCATAGGTGTTCAATTAACCATTGAGATTTATTGTTAATAAATAGGTTTGACGTCATACACACATATAACATTTATAATTATATCTACAATAATATAGACAATTAATATACATACATACATACATACATACATATATATATATATATATTTGACCATTAGTTTATTTAATTAATATATATTACTATATTATTTAAAAGTTAAATAAATATTATAATATAATTTTCGGGTATACGTAATATATATTTAAAAAAAATTATTTAGATTTAATAACCTATATATATATATATATTCTTTTATTAGTTCTCAATAAATATTTATATATTTCATAACTTAGAATTAAAAATCATTTAACCACTTCAAAATAAAAAAGAAATATTTAAAAAAATTCAAAAACCAAAAGCATAATTTTTTTGTTTAAAAATAATTGATATAGATTAAATATATAATATGTTTATTTGATTCTTTAAAAATTTTAATCTTAAAATATTTGACCTTTCAAAAATAAAAATAAAATTTGAACTCGTGATGGAATTTTTTTGTTAATAATAATCCATCGGCAAAATTTTTATGCGTGTGTGTATATATATAATAATAACAGTAATAATTTAATTTCTCTTATTTCTAAAATCAAAACCAAAAGGTTCTTTTTTTAATAAATTTAAAATCATATATACATAATTTATAAATGATTTAATGTTAATAATATTTAATTGTTTATATATATATATATATACGAACTAAAGTATATATTCTTTTATTAAAGTAAAGAATTTTAGTTATATAAAAATAATTTTATGTTTTTTATTTATTTAATTAATTTCAAATCATATTTAGTTTTGAAACTATTTTTTAGTGAATTAACCAAAGGTGGTGGGAAGCATATATGAATATACGCATATATATAAATGAATTAAAAATAGAAGTTTTACCTCCTTATCGTAATCGTGTCAATTATTGAACACCTTGATCGCTAGTTATTTCCTTCCTCTAACTCCTTGCTTTATCTCCCTGATTATAGGATGCAACTCCATCTCTTTGGCTTCATCAGTGTCAGCAATGGAGGCAAGGGTTAGGGTTTAGTTCAGTATGAAGAGAGAATGAATTAGATGGTTATTTATGGCCAACTAGATCATAAATATCTTGCCCCTTTCTCTCTTATATTGAAGACAACGTCTCCACCCTCCTTTATCCATGCTTTAGTCACCCCCTTACATGGGATTCCAGATTTGAAGCATAAATAATCTAATGGTTAATCATTTATTTAATTAATTTATGCCCATTCGTTAATTAAATCAATGTATAACTTTTATGTGATGGTTTAAATAATTTTCAAGCTGCAAACAAATACCTAAAATTTCATTAAAATTTAATACAACATTTGTGTTTAATTTCATAGTCAATTTATAAAATTTATAAATTAATTTATGGAAATTAACTACAATACGATTGTGTTGACTCTCTGGTGTAAACTCGGTCGCCTGTTAATATTTAAACAATTGAAATACTGAAGCCTATACATATGTTGTTGAACTATAGTGTTCGGCACAAGTTCTATCACTTATAGACCATTTAGACGAAATTCAATTCCTAATCTTTATTAAGTTGCACCAAGTGACAACATTTTGTGCATGTTTTCTCTTCATGAACACTGTATCATTTAAATATCTAGAGTTTGGTCTAAGGTCAAAAACTCTATTAATATTTGTAATTGATTATGTAGACTACATTAATGTACTTGGTTTGATTTGATAACAATTATCCATTAACCGATTAACTCTAGGCAGAGATCTTGACTTTAAGATGACTACCAATTACAGTGATACAAACCTTCTACAACGAAGGAGATGAATCTTCACTTGAATAATGATTCACTTCAAATAGTTCAATGTGTATCCAACTAAGGCTGTAACATCGTTGCCATGCCATGCGTTTGACCATAATCAAAGTATAACCTAGCTACGTAAGATTGACAATGCCCTCGAGTTTGAAGACTATTGTACATTATTACAGTGAGATTTTTTATTTTGACTTAGTTGGATTAACCTATATGTTAAGTCAATCAGTAATTTTTCCAAACAACCACAAGTCATATTTAGTTGTACATCCATCATATGGAGAGCGTTATATACATCAATCTCAACAGATGTATCAATATCCTTTTCTCGTTACATCTTGACACGGAACATTAAGAAGTAAGTATTTAGATACTAATTTGGAACTTATAGTTATAAATACATCCATAACTACAATCGATAAAATACTTCTCCTAAGGATTTTCTACTTGTATATGATTAATGTGATTATTTTATTATTTGTATCTCTATATAATAACACATATAAAAGAAAATAAATTTAAAAGCATATATTATTTCGAACAAGTTATTTATATTGTCAAGTTATCTGACTATTTATAAATTGCCCCTTTAGCACATGCTTACCTCGATCAATCTCCCACTTGCATTTAAGGCCAGTTATAGAGTCTTATCCTCATGTCTTCGATCAATCTACCTAACTAGACCGAGAAAGAACCTTAATAGATGGATCTATGTAACAGATGGATCTATAATGATATATTTAGCATCTACTCTCTCGATTGTTATCTCTTCTTCATTGGTAAATAGTCTTATCATATGGAACTTATGAAGGATGTGTCTTAACTTCTTATTAGCTTGTAGTTACTTGGTAATCTATATTTCTGCATTGTTGTTGCAATACAGTATCATCGGACCTTCAATGCTTAGGATAATTCCTAGATCCTTAATGAATACATGCATCCAAACTGCTTTTTTTGCGGCATCATTCAAGGCGATGTACTCAAACTTTGTGATTGAATATGAAAGTTAAGAGGATATATCCTAGGGGAAATTATGTAATTTGATCCTAACTTCGAAACCAATCTCAATCAAAATAAAGTACGTTTTTTATGTTTGTTTTCTATTATATGTAACATATATTATGAATAAGTAAATGATTATTGATGCATATATAAATAGAAAATCCTTAAATAAAGTATTGTACAATTATAGTTACAAATAATGTAACCATGAGTATCGAATCGTAAGTTGGAAATACTTTGTTTTATATGTTCTTGGTTAAGATGTTTCGAGATAAGGATATCAATACATTCATAGAGATCAAAGTATATAATACTCTCCAAACTTTGAGCGGAGAATTACTTATGGCTTTTGGGGCACCAAGAGGTTATGTACTTGTAGTTATTAGATGACTACAGAATGATAAACCAAAATTTTCCTATTATTTGAAAATAAATAAGGTCAAATAAGAAATCTCAATGTGACAATGTTACATAGTTCTTTCGACGTAAGAATACTCTGCAGCTTCAATATGAATACTACACTTTTAATTATAGTTAAATCAAAGCATAGAAACTGTCGAATGAGTATAGTTGAGTTTGAGTTAAAACTAGGAAGTGAAACATTATTCAATAGTGAATTTGTATCCTTTCTAATGAGAGGTTAGAATCACAATCAACAGTGGTTAACTCAATGTCAAAAATCTCCATTCGAGGTATACTAATTAATAATAAATGTTATTATTATGCCAAGGGCTTGGAGATGGACTAAGTGGTTGTATACAGATATTGTTGGGTTTTGACAATGAGCATACTCCAGATATTAGAAGTGATACAATGGTAATGAAGATAACATCTGTATATTATATTGTTGCTTAAAGATGCTGCTTAAATAGATCTAAAATATGATTTTATTAAAAAGATCTATAAGCAAGGAATTTGAACAAACTGTCACACCATCAGCTAAGGTAAGGTGTGGATGTTAATATTCGAATTGTTCAATATTAATCAATGGTCGAATTCACATATGTGAGTCGTACAACTGCAGTCAAAATATCATCCAACTTAATTAGCTTATAATGAGTTAAACGTTAATTAAATTAATCAATATATAAGATATTTTAATTATTAGTGCTTTTAGTAGTAGGCTGCCATTATTAATTTTGGTAGCTCTTGGAATGGATAATTTCCATAAAGCGATAATTGTGCATATCTTTTAGAAGTCCCCCTCATGTGCTATTAAAATGTTTGCTAAGGTTGGAAGCGGAAACAGCATGAGTAGTAGGAAAATAATAGGATGGATGTTATCCCTATCTACTCTGGTTTTCATTATTTAAAGTTATAGAAGATGTTTTCTAAAAAAATAGTTTGGTATGACAATTGGGTTTTGAATGCAAACATGATAAATGATTTAAGTTAAAAAACTACTTTTGAAAAAGCAAGTCTTAGTTGTAAGAAGTCCTTAAAAATGGAAAGTTGGTTAGAATGAGAAATTTTCATGGCTCCTTTTGGAAACAAGCTATTTTTGAAAAAAGTTTCTAAGTTATATTTTCAAAGATAAAATTTTTGGATTAAATACTTCATGACTGAGAAATTTTATTTTTATACAGAGTGGTGAAAACCAAAAGAATTTTTATATAGAGTGGATATGGATGACTGCCTTGGTAAGACAGAGTAAAGGTCGCGTCTATGAATAAAATAACTATGAATGCTCATAGAGAAGCAATAAGGAATCTCCATTGAAATAAGGAATATTGGTATGAACCTAAGAATATTTTATTAGAGATGTGTGAAAGCTATAAGAAAAACCTCAAAGCAATGGGGAATGATATCAAAGTACAATTTTGTGAGTCGTAAGGTAACATTAAAGATCAAGGATAGAGGAAGTAAATATCAAATTTTGAGAATTCTATCGAGAGATTATGATTAAAAGAAGATAGTGGTATGATAAGGGAAGAGAGTAATGAGATGGCAAACACAGGATGCTGGATGACTCAAGGTTAAAGAAGGCAAGATAGTTGGTATGAAAGTTATTCCACTAAGCCAATTTTCCGATGAGTTATTCTAAATGTGCATAGTTTATATTTCTTACCCACTTCTATGTGGGAATGCATAATTTATTCCATAATCGGGTGTGATAATTGAAGTAATGGATGGATCTTATTTATTAGAAGCCAAGGAGGAAAGTTAAGACATGTGGATTATAGCAGAATGACATACTAGAAATATCTATTTTAACTGAGTAGAGGTGATAGGGCCACAACCTCATCTAGACCAGTTAATGATGAAGGGTACTTCCAGCAATTGTTTCTTTTATGTTATTTGGGTTGTGATCACTAGTTGTCTTCGTTCGAGTATTGGAAAAAGTGTACGATATGATATGAGATGTGTTCCTATTTTATCACTGTGTTATTTTTTTGGATAAACTTTGATCGCTTTATATATAGAAAAACGGTATAAATAGGGAAATCTCATAAGGACTCTTAACTAGCGATGAACTTTATTAAGGCCGAAGTTTATAAATAGATTAGGAAATTTAGTTAGCAACTAGAAATAAAGAGTGCTTAAATCCCAAAAACATTAGAATTTTGGGAAAAACAAACTTTAGTAAGTGGAGGACAGGGAAAGCTTGTTATTAAACTATTGGTCACTATTCCTATGCCTTAAAAGCTAAAATTTATAAATAAGATTGTGTGTCGTTGTTTAGAAGTAAAGGAAAGTTTTTCAAAATCTAAGATTAACTACACATATTAAGGTCAATCATATGCATTAATTCATGACTGAATCTCGATTACATTAAGATGTGGCTTGATTTGTTTTAACATCAAGAGGTAAATGTTTTGAAAAATTGTGTTCAAATACTTTTGAAAATTTATGTTCAAATGCTTTTGAAAAATTGTGTTCAAATGCTTTTGAAAGATTGTGTTCAAGTGCTTTTGAAAAACTATGTTTGAATGCTTTTGAAGATAGCTATTTTGCAAGTTTGATTAGAAGGGGAAAAAGGTTTTTATGGAAAATGAGAAAAAATTTAATTTCAAGTTCCACATGCTTAGCATAGGGAGGGTCGATGTGTTAGTGAATATGAATTTTATTGTCAGAAGGGTGATAGTATACAAAAAATTGGGAATAACAAGGGAAAAAGCTATATTAGCTTTGGAATTTCTATTTCCATATCTTGTTGATAGTGAACAAAACTTGCATTTAGAATAATTCCATTTTAATGTCCAAAAAATCCTCCTTATGCAAATTGTACTTGGAAAAGTTAAAAAAGATTTGGGTGCAAAAGAGAAGGCTCCAATGTGCAACGGAATAGGAATCCAAAAGAAGGATGCAAATGTAAAATTCTCCATCTAAATTCCTTTTTCGGTATAGAAGTATGGACTTAGGAAAATTGGATTTTAAAATTTTTGGATGTTAGAAATTGTTTATTAGGTATTGGATGATGGGGATTGAATGCAAAATTGGGTGAACAATACTCCTACTCGTAGGAATATGAAATTTATTGTGTGTAAATAAAAATTTTGATTTTTGAAAACTTGCATACATATGGAACTGCCAGTATATATAGGTTGTTTGCATCATACTTTTAAAATGTTTTTGAAAAAATGCATTCATATAGGAGGTGTCAGTATAGAATTATCCAACGTGCGTATTATATATGTTGCGATACACCATGCACTTGTGCACGTTTGGCTACAAAACGGATTGTATACTAATTAGTTGGACAGTTTAGAATAGTTGTGCGCTATGTTACATGATTCAACCTTTGGGGAATTTCGGGGACGAGATTCTTTTAAGGAGGGAAAATGTAACACCCCATAAATTAACAATAATTAATAAAAAAATCACTAAGGCAAAAAATTGGAATCTGAGCAAACATCATAATTTGGCCATGAAACTTGCACAATTGTGTTAGTGGCGATTTTCTAAGAAACTTTCATATTTGAAGTTTTGCGAACGGAGTCCAAACGAAGAAGTTATCAGCGTTTAAAGTTTTCAAAATGAAATACTTAAATAGGATTTAAAAAGGAATAAATTATATTAACCGCATGGGTCCTACCGGTCGACCCCTGCTTGGGTCAATTGACAACATATAGGGGAGTGGTCAACCGATTAGAATGGTGGCGGCTAGGGTTGAACCTTGGTCGAACGGTCCGGAATTTAATTATTTTAATTCTAACGGATAAGATTGATTCGAGCGCCTATAAATGCAGGCCTAGGCCCTCAATTTTCTTATTATATTTTCTAATCAAAGCAACAGAGCCCTACCATATTTCTTTCTACACTATATCTATTAATTATAAAATATTATATATATTTAAATAATCAGAGAAGGGCAGAAAATAAAAAGAAGAAGAGAAGGAGCGAATCGATAATTCAAAAAAGGTAAATTTCATAATTATAAATCTACATTTCCCTTAACCCCAAATCTCTTTTCCGATCTATGATTCTAATCGTACGTGTATACATATTCTTTTGAACTAAAATGGAAAAGGAGTCAAACTAAAGGGATGAATTTGGATTTGGGAGATTTGAAAAGCTTGAAAGGTGAGTGTGAAATTATATGATTTATATATAACATTGAAATTTGTATCATTAAGTTTTATTTAGTTGTTATGCCTATACAAGTACTATAGAGTCGTAGACTTAGGAAGAACATATTCGGTCGAAATTTCTCCAACATATTCTGTAAGTTAAGTAATTGGAATAGGAATGGTATTTATACCCTAATTTGGAAATTTGGAAATTAGTCCCTAAATGTGTTAATGTAGAATATTGAGAAGATAGTAAGATTCATTCCAGCTTTAAGATAAATGGGTTGTAAACTGTTGGTATAATTTAAGATTGCTCTAATTTGATTTGGAATGTGAATTTCTATGTTTTAGTTTATTGGAAGCATTGTGGCTACAATTTAGTTGTATCTATTCTCTATGATTTCCATGAATTATCTAATTCCACAACTATGTATAAGAAATGCATCATTTTAAATAATAAGGAATATACAAAAAAGAAAAGATAAGTGTGAGGTACAAATGCTCTCCTCCGTAGTTTACACTATCTTTTTCAATAATAGAAATGAGATAGTTCCTTGTAATTTCAAACGGAGCAAAAGTCTCACTTTAGGATAATTTATGGAATATAACGATAATCCTTTTTGGAAAGGATAGCTTCAATGTATTAAAATGTGGAAATAAATGTTTGTTGAATATGCAAGTACATGATTTTTGTTTGATGATAATAAACATATATCTTCATTTAAATGTATTTGTTAAAGTACTATTCTATTTTTCACATAATTAAATAAATATTTGCTGAATAAAATAAATAACACAAAATTTAAATTCAAACAGATATTTTATTCAAACAAATATTTATTACAATTTTGAATAGTACAATTTGAGCTCTCACTATATATACACAATTTCAATTACATTACAATTTCAATCACATCACATTTTTCACTATACATACATTTGCACCTTACTACATTTCACTCATTCACTCGTATTTGATCTTCAACTATATTCCAGATTGAATCCAGCATCTGAGTTATCTACAAAATACACACTGACGCAGTATAATTGAAAAAGAAATATTTGTGCAGTATAAAATAAAATGTGTATTTTGAAAATAGTATTTGCCTCGATTATTTGGGTTGTTCGTCATCATTTAATTTTGAATTCATCGTACACGAACAACCTGTGACATGCATAGTGTATCACTGTACATGCCACAAGGCCGTGCACACCAATGTACACTTGATAAAATTACAGGGATAGGTGAGCACAAGGTCAAACCTGAGTCAAAATCTGGATTCAACTTAAGTGCAATAAAAATAAAGTCACGACATAAGCACAAGGTCAAACTTGGGCTATAAGCTGGATTCAACACAGGTGCAATCCAAATGTACAAGTCCAATAAAATGGTCAAGGCAACTAAAACAACTCGACCAGTCCAAAATCAAAAATGAACAAGTACAAAACGTAGAGAAAAGCACATAAAGGAGGCAAACAAGTATACACATGAACCAACAACTTCAACCAAAACTAGCACATGTGGTCAGAGAAACCATGATGCAACCTAGAACTCAGTGCAACCCGAAGCTATGTAACTCAAAGGGACACAATAACATAGATCGAAGAAGAAAAGAGTTTACAATGAAGATCAACAGTAAAACAGAAGCTCAACAACATGAATGCAATAAAATGGTCAGGAGCAACCAGACTTGGATACCACACAAGAATGAACAAAGCCTCAACAGTAAAGCTCTGGAACAAAATTAAAGACAACTAGATCATGGAAAAGTCTCAACAACATGCATATGCATGTGTACACATGGTGACATGCAACAGAGGCCACAACCCAGTCCAGTTCAAATGTACAGCATGGCACAAAGGCACAGACCACACTCAAGTAAACATGAAGACATCAAGAATCATACATATATGGTGATACAGCAAGTTCATATGGATATGCAAGCAGTGCAACCCGATGCAACAAACCAGTGAACTAATGAAGGCATATAAAAGTGCATCGAATCACACAATAATGCAACATGAAGATGAATACATATGAATTTAAGGCAGCACCACAACCAGATCAATTTTTCAAAAATCAAGACAAAGTGTAGGTCGAAACCAGACACAGTTCAACACTGCAACACCAACTAGACTAAGCCAAAGAAGTCAATACAAAAATTGGAACAGTGTCATGATATACAAGTGAGTGTAACAAACAGTACAAATCACCAGCATTTTAACAAAATCAAAGTGGTCCAAGTCATCAGAAATTCACGGAACCAAAGTCAAGTTTAATAAGAGAATTCAAAGACGTGGTGACGAGGGAATCGAGCAAGTTCAAAATCAAAGCCGTGTTAATCAAGCTAACAAAAATATACGAATTGAAAAAGTCAGAGAAATCTCAAGCATTCAAGCAAAATCAAACAGCAAAACAAATTATCAGACGACCGAATATTTAGGGAATTGAACCCTATTTAAACCGTAACATCATCGGCATACAGAGGTATTCGAGTTCAAACAACGACAGAGAATAATAAATCAATAACTCGAATCAAATTGAGTTCAAGCATATAAACGAGAATAATAAAAAGGAAATCGCATACCAGATAATTCAAACCGAACTCGACTTGTTGAAGCAGCTGTGTGCAAATTGAAGAAACAATCGATCGACAAGGAAAGGGACGAGAAATCATCTAATCGATCGAACAACTAAAGACGACGGCTTCAACAAAGAGAAACCCTAATTTTTGAAAGAGGGAAACAGGACGAGGCAACCATTTTTCACGAAGAAGAAGATACTGTCGAAGAAATAAAAAGAACAAGGGGACAATTTATTTTTATCACTTAAAGCTTTTGGTCCGGCTTCTTTTAAATACATTTTGGGCTTTAAATTATTTAAATTAGGGTTTTATTGTTTTAATTGTTTTTATTTTGTATTTCTTTTTTAAACGTTTATAAATTCTAGTCGTGTGACTAGGGGACGAACTACGGTGGTGTAGTTTGAGAATTCGCAACTCAGTGGCTGAGTTGTGGCAGGGTTTTGATCGTAGAGTTAGGTTAGTCGATAGCGGGTGTCGCGAGTTTACGTGTGTAAGCGTCTGACTACTTAATTTCTAGTAGAAACCTTGGGGGCAGCACGTAGGCACGGTTTTGCCGAAGCTGGGTAAATCTGTGTTGTTTTATTTCTGCTTTTTATATTCTGCTATTATCTATGTTGCTATTATTCTGCTATTATCAGTGCTGCGATTATTTTATATACTTCCGCATTAAATTTTTATTATTAATAGTATCACTCTATTCAACTCCCTCTAGGGTGAAATCGATCCTACAAGTGGTATCAGAGCCAGGTTCAAAAGCCATTTTTATTTTAAAAAATTTGATTTTTCAAAAACCAATTTTTATTTTACAAATTTGAATTTTTTAAATGGCTTCTTTTAATAATGCTTTTGCTGAGGGTCAGTCCATAGTTAGACCGCCAATGTTCAATGGTGAATATGCTTACTGGAAAAATAGAATGAAAATTTTTCTGAAAACCATTGATGCTTGGAATATTGTTGAGATAGGTTATAGGATCCCAACTATAATGGTAGATAATCAGGAAATAGATAAACCGATGGATCAATGGACAGATCTTGAAAATAGACTACAAAATTCCAATGCTAAAGCTATGAATTCTATTATTTGTTCATTGGATCAAATTGAATTTAATCGTGTCTCACATTGTCTAACTGCGTAGGAAATCTGGCACACACTTGAAGTGACTCACGAAGGAACATCTCAAGTCAAGGAATCTTGCCTTGCCATGCTTAGTAGTGAATACGAGAACTTCACAATGGCCAAGGATGACAATGTCAAAGAGATGTAAGGACGACTTTTCAATATTGTATACAAATCAAAAGCTCTTGGAAAACCACACACAGAATTGGAAATAGTCCGAAAAATCTTCAGAGTCCTTCCACGAAATTATGAAGCCAAAGTCACCGCCATTCAAGAATCAAAAGATTTGAAACAAATCAAATTTGAAGAACTCATCGGAAATCTCACTACTTATGAGCTAGAAATGAAATTCAAGGAAGAACGTGAAGGAGGTGATACTCGAAAGAAATCAATAGCTCTCAAAGGAACAACGGAAAGTGATGATGATGATGATGGAGCAGCTGAATTGGCGTTGATAATAAAGAAATTCAAAAGGTGGAATCGCAGATATGGAAATCTAGCTCTAGATCAGAAATTGAAAAGCATAATAGTCAAAGCACTAGACAACCCAGAAGAGCAGGAGATCAACTGCCACAAGTGCAATAAACCTAGTCACATCAAGCCCAATTGTCCTCCAAATCGATTCATCCAAGGAAAGAAACCAAAAAGGAGAAGTTTTGCAGGCTCTTGGGATGAAACTGATGAAGATGATAAAAGCACTAGCAGTGAGAGTGAAAAAACAGATTTGTGTCTTCAAGGTGATATAACTGACAGTGATGATGATGAGCCGAGCAAGGTATCAAAACTTACTCATTCAGAATTGATTATATATTTTCACGAAGTAAATGGCTGTTTCGAACGACTTAGGGAGAAATACACTAAAATTGAATCACAAAGAGATACTTTGATAAAATTAAATAAACAACTTGACCAATTGGTTAAAAACTATCAAAGCAAGAGCCCTAAGTGTGATAAGTGTCCATCACTAGAAGAAGAAATTAAAAAGTCAAAAATCAAAATTAAAATACTTGAAAATGAAATTCTGATTTTGAAAGAAAGTGAAAACACAAGGAGAGAAAATTATATTAAAAAGTGCACACAATTATTGAATGAAAATGAATCTCTCAAAACACAAGTCCAACAATTGTCTACAACTTTAGGAAAATTTTCCAAAGGAGAAAGATCGTTAAGTATGCTGATAGGAAAACAAACAGTCAATATTGATAGACAAGGACTTGGGTATACTCAATCTAAACGTGTTGGTAGCAAAATTAATCAAGTAAATTCCAAGTGCACAATTTGTGGAAATACTGGACACAATCGCAATATTTGCTGGTATAGACCCAAACACGTGAAAACCATTCCAATTTGGGTTCCAAAAGGCACGAATATAAAATACCTCAAAGACAAACAAATCTGGGTGCCAAAAGGAAGAAATATAAATAGTTTTGGGTCTCCACAAACTTATTTTTCAAAATTTGTTGCCACTAACAACCATGGACCTATAAAAACAAATAAGTCACAAAAATCTTTTATCGTGTAGGTGTGGTGGCAGGTTAAGGAACAACAACTGTGTTACCTGAATTCTGGCTATTCCAGGAACACGACGGGCAACAAATCACAGTTCCTTAGCCTAGTATAAAGGTGACAGAATGACAATGGGCAACAACAAAAAATTATCGTAAAGGTAAAATAGGTAACAGTGTATTTATTTTGAACGGTATATTAAATGTGATAATCTACACCATAATTTAAATTAAATCAGCCGGTTATGTGATAAAGAAATGAATGTTGACTTTGATTCTGACTTTTTCAAAATTATTGGCTAATTACATTTTTATGCCGAGAACTCTATAAGTACTTCTAGAGTCTTTAAACTGCTTTATATAGATTTGTTTGGACTAATGATGTTACTTTACTGATTGGTTATTACTCATGACACAAGTGGATATATTTGCTTATTTTACTGCTTCTGGATATGATACTATGTTCTCTATTTGTTTATTTGCACGGCTTCAATTCAATTTAATTTAAAAGCTGTAAAAATGATTTTAAGATATTTTGTTACACACTTCACGGTCTGGTCTATGACATAAAAATCTTGACTCAAAGGGAAATTCGGATGCAGATAACACTGGTAATCTAGTTGATAGAAAAATTACTAGTGGAACGTGATTTATGTTGAGAGATTCAGTAGTTGCATCGTTTTCAAAGAAAATATCTGCATATATTTCATTTCAACTTATTTTCAAATTAGTAGACATTTTTTTAAAAAACTCTTCAGAAAATAGTTGACCTTGTTTCAGATTAGTCATTTTAGAAAATTTGTCTTTATAATTATTTTGGATTTGATTTTAAATGATTACATTAACTAATCTGACTCCCTACTAATTATCAAAAAGATAAATAGTGATTGAAAAAGTGATGAGTGTTGATATTGATCATATATTATAACTTGAGACAGTATACTTAGCAAATTTCTTTAGAAATTTAAATAAGAGTTATAAAAACTTTTTGTTGGTAAAAATTCCACGACCATTTCTATTTCTATCATATTTCTATCGACCATCACTCGGAAAAATCCAATATAGTATGTCAATATGTGGTATTTTAAACGGGAAATTATTCGCTTTCATTTTATTGTATTTTTAGCAATAAAAACATCCAAAGTATTCACTCTCGTTTAAAAGTCCTTACGGTTATGCATGGGTGAATTACTTGGAATTTTTGATTATGTGCTTTCATGCTCATTTAAAAGTCCTCACGGTTATGCATGTATGGAACGCATATCAAAATTGATTGATTAAATAGTCAAATTGATTCTATTCCCATTTAAAAGTCCTCACGGTTATGCGTGGTTAGAAGATACTTGAATTCATTTTAAAAAAAATTGGGAATACTACTAGTCTCATTTAAAAGTCCTAACGATTATGCATGATTAGTAGATATTCAAATTCCTGATATAAATATACCACAAATAGACATAGCTATATGGTTTTACATCATCCCTATCATTCTAAAAGTGGAATATGCGCCTAGCAGAGTATTTATGATTTTTGTTTGATTTTTTATTGAAATTTAATATTCATACTCGATTGGGTATTAATGTTGTATGAATGTCTATCACTTTATCTCTATTTTTCTAAAACTGTTACTCTTTTGGTGATAACAAATGGGGGAGAGAAAAGTTAAGATTTTGGCAAATAAAGGTCAAATATTTTATTTTTTATTTGCATCTAGGTACATTCGCATATTTTTATTTATTTTCATGCATATATGAAGGGGGAGCTTTGTTGTAGAGAGGGAACATTCAAATAGGGGGAGCAAATAGAGTCTATCAATGATCAAATACAATTAATAAATTCAAAATCTTAAATATATGTTTGTTATCATCAAAAGGGGGAGATTGTTGAATATGCTAGTATATGATTTTTGTTTGATGAAAATAAACATATATATATATATTCATTTAAATGTATTTGTTAATGTACTATTCTATTTTTCACATAATTAAATAAATATTTGATGAATAAAATAAATAACACAGAATTTAAAATCAAACAAATATTTTATTCAAACAAATATTTATTACAATTTTGAATACTATAATTTGAGCTCTCACTATATATACACAATTTCAATTACATTACAATTTCAATCACATCACATTTTTCACTATACATACATTTGCAACTCACTACATTTCACTCATTCACTCATATTTGATCTTCAACTGTATTCCAGAATGAATCCAGCATCTGAGTTATCTGCAAAATACACACTGACGCGGTAAAATTAAAAAAGAAATATTTGTGCAGTATACAATAAAATATGTATTTTGAAAATAGTATTTGCCTCAGTTATTTGGGTTGTTCGTCATCATTTATTTTTGAATTCATCATACACGAACAACCTGTGACATGCACAGTGTATCACTGTACATGCCACAAGGCCGTGCACAGCAATGTACACTTGATAAAATTACAAGGACAGGTGAGCACAAGGTCAAATCCGAGTCAAAAGCTGGATTCAACTCAAGTGCAATAAAAATAAAGTCACGACATAAGCACAAGGTCAAACCCAAGCTATAAGCTGGATTCAACACAGGTGTAATCCAAATGTACAAGTCCAATAAAATGGTCAAGACAACTAAAACAACTCGACCACTCCAAAATAAAAAATGAACAAGTACAAAACGTAGTGAACAGCACATAAAGGAGGCAAACAAGTATACACATGAACCAACAACTTCAACCAGAACTAGCACATGTGGTCAGAGAAACCATGATGCAACCCAGAGCTCAGTGCAACCCGAAGCTATGTAACTCAAAGGGTCACAAAAAAATAGATCGAAGAAGAAAAGAGGTTACAATGAAGATCAATAGTAAAACAAAAGCTCAACAACATGAATGCAATAAAATGGTCAGGAGCAACCAGACTTGTATACCACACAAGAATGAACAAAGCCTCAACGGTAAAGCTCTGGAACAAAATCAAAGACAACTAGATCATGGAAAAGTCTCAACAACATGCATATGCATGTGTACACATGGTGACATGCAACAGAGGCCACAACCCAGTCCAGTTCAAATGTACAGCATGGCACAAAGGCACAGACCACACTCAAGTAAACATGAAGACATCAAGAATCATACATATATGGTGATACAGCAAGTTCATATGGATATGCAAGCAGTGCAACCCGATGCAACAGACCAGTGAACTAATGAAGGCATATACAAGTGCATCGAACCACACAGTAATGCAACATGAAGATGAATACATATGCATTTAAGGCAGCACCATAACCAGATCAAATTTTCAAAAATCAAGACAAAGTGCAGGTCGAAACCAGACACAATTCAACACTGCAACACCAACTAGACCAAGCTGAAGAAGTCAACACAAAAATTGGAACAATGTCATGATATACAAGTGAGTGTAACAGTCGGTACAAATCACCAGCATTTTAACAAAATCAAAGTGGCCGAAGTCATCAGAAATTTACAGAACCAAAGTCAAGTTTAATCAGAGAATTCAAAGACGTGGTGACCAAGGAATCGAGCAAGTTCAAAATCAAAGCTGTGTTAATCAAGCTAACAAAAATATACGAATTGAAAAAGTCAGAGAAATCTCAAGCATTCAAACAAAATCGAACAGCAAAACAAATTATCAGACGATCGAATATTTAGGGAATTGAACCCTATTTAAACCGTAACATCATCGGCATACAGAGGTATTCGAGTTCAAAGAACGACAGAGAAGAATAAATCAATAACTCGAATCAAATCGAGTTCAAGCATATAAACGAGAATAATAAAAAGGAAATCGCATACCAGATAATTCAAACCGAACTCGACTTGTTGAAGCAGCTGTGTGCAAATTGAAGAAACAATCGATCGACAAGGAAAGGGATGAGAAATCATCTAATCGATCGAACAACTAAAGACGACGGCTTCAACAAAGAGAAACCCTAATTTTTGAAAGAGGGAAACAGGACGAGGCAACCATTTTCACGAAGAAGAAGATACTGCCGAAGAAATAAAAAGAACAAGGGGACAATTTATTTTTATCACTTAAAGCTTTTGGTCCGGCTTCTTTTAAATACATTTTGGGCTTTAAATTATTTAAATTAGGGTTTTATTGTTTTTATTTTGTATTTCTTTTTTAAACGTTTATAAATTCTAGTCGTGTGACTAGGGGACAAACTACGGTGGTGTAGTTCGAGAATTCGCAACTCAGTGGCTGAGTTGTGGCAGGGTTTTGATCGTAGAGTTAGGTTAGTCGATAGCGGGTGTCGCGAGTTTACGTGTGTAAGCGTCTGACTACTTAATTTCTAGTAGAAACCTTGGGGGCAGCACGTAGGCAAGGTTTTGCCGAAGCTGGGTAAATCTATGTTGTTCTATTTCTGCTTTTTATATTCTGCTATTATTTGTGTTTCTATTATTCTTCTATTATCAGTGCTGTGATTATTTTATATACTTCCGTATTAACTTTTTATAATTAATAGTATCACCCTATTCACCCCCCCCCTCTAAGGTGAAATCGATCCTACAATGTTCGTTACAGAATATACATATAAGTGTATATTCTGAAATTCCCAAGCATAGGAATTAATGCGTTTGAAATAGGAGTAGATACACACACACACATACATACACATATAACCATGCCTACTGATTAAAAATATAAATATATATATAGCGTAATATATGACGATATTCATATTCATTATAATTAGGATGACTAGTTATTGGTGGCATGGTAAATCATAAGACTAGGAGATTAAAATGGAAAAGGGATAGTAACTCCAAAATTAGTATGGCAATAAATGTGTAGTTAATAGGGAGCTATAGAAATTAAATAAGGACATAAATGCAGTTAATGGGACTGATTAAAGAGCTGAATATAGCATTTATGTGAGAATGAAATAGGCATAATAGGTTGAATTAGAACAAACAAATAAATGCCATTAGTGTCCAATTTGAATAATAATGATCCTTTATTACGGACAATTGACATTTATGAGACGTAAGAGTGAAATAGAGAATATACGTAATAAACGTATAAGATACGAATTAAATACTAGGAGGCAGTATAATTTTCATAGTAGGAAATTATATAGACTTAATAATATGTTTAGGATGAGCGTGAATTAGTGGGCCTAGCCTAATATTTAGGCCTAGGATAATTTGTTTTGTTTAGAATGGGTTAGGATGCGAGGTCAGTACATAACAGAAATTTGCCCTTCACCTAGAGGCTACCGGTAGTTGTGTATACTTACTACTGATGTGGAATATCTCCAACTATAGGACCTGTAGGTAGGGATATGCGTTTGTGCATAGGTATGGGAAAGTATATCAAGGGTTCGCCTCAGATTTGAAGTATTAAATGGCTCAATCCTTTAGGGATGTCAAGGATTTTACTTCGGGGTAGAAGGTATTCAATGGCCATTGAGTCTGCCTTCTCCCTATATTAAAAGTCTTAAATGACATACGACGGTACCTAATAGGGAAATGGGGTATGCTTCATTTCTAGCAAGAAGTATTAAGTAAACAGGATCGGTATTTTTCCTTGACTTACATTAGCATACTCTAAACGGGATTTCGGCTGTGGGAGATTGGCGGGCTATGTCAGTGTTGTTGTGGGACTGGTATATGGTAATAGGGCTGACATACAGGCTATGACCACCAGTGGTCTCGAGCGGTCGTTAGCAAAGACTTGGGTTACCCCTGGACAGATTTCGCTTCCTACTAGTGTAGAATCCATATTGGATACGCAAAGACCTTTTCATCGGAGATGGGCTAGTTAAACCTTAGATAAGTTTTTAAGGTGTGTTAGTAATATGGCAATTAAATTATAAAGACGTATTTAGGAGTCAGCATTTTCTGTAGCTGTGGTAGATTGACTACCGTTTACGTTATGGAGGGCCTGCTTTAGGTTAAGGTATTAAATGGCCTTTTGGTCTACCTCTTCCTTATTTAAGAAGAATTAAGTGGTTGGGGATTTCTATTAGGTAGTACAACGTTTATATATGTGTATATATAGGCATATATATAGTCATGCCTCAAAGAAGATTAGATATATCATACACGTAGATGGAATTACATGGAATAGCCGTGAATAATGGACATAGCACTTAAACACAAATCAATCGGCATAAGTTAGTGTTATGGATAAAGTATGTTTTTCTAGTCACTAGAACATTGTTATGACCCCCTCCTCATTACAACTCACAGAATAGGTTTAGAGGGACAGGCTATAGGTGCAAGACGGGAACTGTAGATGGTGAAGTCTTCTTATTCATAATCGACACTAGCAAGGTAATCAGATACTAAAGGAATAATATTGATTCCAAGGTAGTAGCCTTAGTTGGCATATATATTCTATTATATTTTACTATTCCACCATGAGTTCGTTCTCTAATATACATATGTTTGTTACAGGTTACCAAAACCAATGATCCGTACTCCAGTGGCTTGGGTTTTGATTTAGTCGAAATTCAGGCCCATTAAGGCATGGGTTATTATAGATTGGTACGGTATTTAACCTAAAAGGCTATGAAATGTTGTGTGGATATCTTCATTCTATAAAAGGAAACTTTTATTTGGAAACAAAAAATATCGTGAATAGTTATCAATGAGAGGCCATCTAATAGCCCAGCTCTGGCTGTGAGTCTAATAGAAATAAGGGCACTCCAGGAATTTGATTGGTAAATGTAAGCTGCTTGCTGCTAACGAGTCTGGTCTAAACGGAGTGGTCTGTAGGAGTGATTATAGGAGTGACCGGGAGAGAACAATATATCTTGTTTCTAGAATAAACAGAAATAAATTGTGTCTCGGACTACTCGCCCAATGACCCAAAATGAAAAATGAGCTTTGCGACAAGATGTGGACATTTATGGTTAAAGTGCACATTATGGAAGTAAGAAGCAACAGAGAAGAACTATCCAACTTGGTTCCATTGGTTCCTCGATTTAATGAAACGTCCGAACCGTTGTGCTCATATCTCACTCCTCATTCTGTTTCCTTTGGCTGCCTCACCTCTCTATGCAAGGAAATATAATCAATCAATCATGCCCCTAACACACGAAGAATGAGAACGAAGATTGATCCCACCTGCCATGGATTAATTAGGGTGAGTTTTGATCGATCGGTTGGTTCACTCTTCACTTGGCAAACCTTCTCAAACCCTATTTCCAGAAGAACATCAGCATCCCTCGTTGCGTTATAGCATCGCATGGCACATGATGTGTACCAAATCAAACGCTGTCACGACCCGCAAATCCGTACCCTTGATTAAACACTAATCTCCATTGATTAACTCAAGATGCACGGAAATACGAAGCATGAGGGTTTTAAAAAGAAGAAAAAGGCAGCAGAAGAAGAAGATAGAAGAAAAAGAGAAGAAGAACAACAGAACAACATCAGAACAGAAACAATATCAGAATCTCACATATCGCAGCGGAACAATATATAATAGATAAATGAATAATCTTTAAACAAAAGATTTTTATCAGTTTATACATACATCGATCAGAGTCAATATACAACTCAACAACAATGGACAGTTATATAAACTTGTCCTCATACAGAATACACAGCGGAATAAATAAATAAGTACGGATGATACGTTACACCATCCAGCTTGCTTCCAAAGCTCCAGAATATCCAGAATATCCTGATAACATAACTCTAGGCTGCCCGTGTGGAAATTTGTGGGCACCCAGAGTTTAGAAGGGAAACAATAAACTCCGAGTTAGTCATGGTGACTGGTGTGAGATCGTAAAACAGTTATTTTTCACAAAGAAAATAAATTTTTTTTCACAATGCTTTTGGAAAATGAAACTACCATAAGACCTCCCGCCACACACACAATGCAAACGCAGAATTGGAGGAGATTTCTTCTTATGATAGTCAAAGATGCTTACTACGCAAAATCAAATCCTTTTTGATATTATTATTAGTGCATAGTGTAGAAAACATTTCGAAAGTATAATATTAATCTTAGCCAACATACGACCAGTATCGTATGCCTACTATAGCTACCATCTAAACAGTGGTGACCACCGTACGTAAATGGCAGGTTCTACAACTAATACCGTACAAGGTGCGTATTGGAGTTTGGATTTCCAACAAATGGTCAGGCTAAGGAACTTCCTAATCCACGAAGGAACGCCTCTGGAATGACGTCCCGAGAACCTAACCGGATCTCTGCCAACACAAGGCCGGGTTACCTCTGCAAAAATAGGTAACTACTGACACGCGTATGTCATCCCCCGATCGTAACCGATCTTCCCGAGGATCCCCGATTTCCAACAACCATATAATAAGCAGTATCAACATAGGTTAAGTATTTGGGCTCCATACCATGATACCACCTCTATCTAGAAGGAATGACATACACTAAGGGGCGCTACTCCCTAGAACCTTGCCGCATCCTTCCTGTTTTGACCATTTCCGGGGTGTGAGGCTCGACGAAGTCTCGTCCACAAAGCTACGCTTTGTCACAAAGCCATGCTTCGGGTCAAACAAATGATCAAAGAAATGATCACAAAGATAAATGATCAAACAAACGATCATATCATAAATGATCAAACAATGATCATTTCACAGCAACATTCAGTATGCCACGTTACCAAATTGGGAGTATATTGCTGATAAATTTCAACTACATAACCTCTGAGCTCGTACGTCTCAGAGAAGGGTGTTAAGCTAAGAGAATAAATTCTCCGCCACCAACAGAAATGTATTTGAAAGAAATCAGCTTTATATCTCAATCTGTAACGTCAGACACACAATCCATACAAGTCTGTTCCGAGATCGAACAGAACCAAAGGCACTTCTCACGAAGCCCTTGCATATCCGGATAATTTTCTAATCACGTCCGGACTTCCCGTCACTAAGGGTGATAAAACCTCTAAATCGGAGATCAGCCGATGTAGAGTAACTCGACGGTAATCCTTCCGTTTTCAAAAATATCCGGTCTTCAACACCGGTCATCAAATGCAATTCATAACTAGGGCTGTCAATGGATACCCGAAAAATCCGAAATCCGTCTGCATCCGTATCTGAAAAGCGGATAATATCCGATATCCGAAAAAACGGATGCGGATACGAAGACATATGCATCCGAAAATTATCCTTCCGATCTTTGTCAATATTATAGTACAAATTGTGTGTATTTTAGTACAATGAAAGATATTTATTTGTTGTTTTATCAAGTTAATAGTTTATATTATATACATTTAATGCTTATTAACCGCTCAAAACTATTTATTATAGCCATATTTGTTTATATTTAATACTTTTATGATCAATTGGATTGAAAAAAATTAATGTTAAACTTAAAATTTATATTTAAATTTCTTCATTTATCGGTCGTTAGCGGATAGGATAATTATCCGATATCCGTCCGTATCCGCGGATGCGGATATCCGATATCCGAAAATCATTTCGGATGCGGATGCGGATATGGCACTATCCGCATCCAAAAGTATCCGTTGACAGGCCTATTCATAACGACGTATCACATATTCGGAATGGGTTATACGACCCCATGGTCCTTTCCCGGCTAACCCGAATAGTGAGCGCTTATTCAAAAATAAGTGTGGCATTCAAATTCATCCAATTCACAACAAATACCCATTCAAGGTAATTATTGATAGTCGGTTATTTAACTATCAATAAAGATGCGCAACATCATCAGATTCCAAATTATTTTCCAAATTATTTTATCTTCAAAAATATCTTTACTAGATATAAAATTTCCACTTCAAAAATAAATCAACGTTTATTTTTAAACAACTTCCCTTTCTTTTATAAATTCCATAGTGAATTTATATTTCAAAAATATCTACTGATATACGATTTTCAAATCGATTTCAATATTCATTTTCAATTTATCTTTAAGAAGATAAAATCTCAAAACGTTTCATTTCATTTTGAAAATGCATTTCCATACTTATTTAATAATAAGTATTTCACAAATCATTTATTTTCAACACTTGGAAAATATTCTATATACTTAAATCAAAATTAAGTATAATTCCATTCTTTAAGGAAAACATTTACTATAACAACATCTATTTGAGTCAAAACGAATGTTACGTAAAACATCGTTACGACGACTCAAAATCACTAGTATAGGGATTCAGAATTAAGATAGATGTATAAATCCCAATACTAGATAAAAATATTTCCTTTCGGAAATCATTTACTATAACAACAGTGTTATAGTCTACCATTTCCTTATTTCTTGAAAACGTCTATTTCAACAATAAATGTTGAAATCTATGCTTTCGATTCATAATACATTTTAAAACATCTTTAAAATGTTTAACTTCATTTTTAATATCACTTCTTCAAAAATAAATCCATCTTATTTAATAATATATTCACTGTCCAAAATCGTGAATATACTTCACTAACCAAATTTCAGTCTTTTCTACACATTTATTTCAAGGATAATTCGCTATCCAAAATCGCGAATATATTTCCTTTAATAACCTTCTACATTTAATTTATCAAAATCAATTGATTTCGAATTTATAAAAACAACGTTTATAAATTCTATTTTTATTTTAATAACAACTTCGACTCATAAATCTTCTTTTTATTAACTTCTATAATTCACTTATCAAAATAAGTGATTTCGGATTTATAAACAACATTTATAAATTCTATTTGTATTCCTTTTCAATATTAACAAAATTCCTTTAAAATTTCATCACTTTGATTTATACAAAATCAAATTTTATAAATCTTCTATATAATGCTTTTATTTCAAAATGGCCCATTTAAACCAATTAAATAAATCCTTATCGATTTATTTAAATCTTCATTCCAAATTCGTAAATTTATTTCCACAATTGAAAAATAAATCAATATTTATTTTTACACCAATTTCCCTTATTTCAATTGAATTCATTTTCCAATTCTTCACTTTTAACCCCAAAATCAAATTCCAAATTGATTTCAAATTTTATTTCAATTCCAAGTCAATTACAAATTGATTTCTAAATTTATTTTTAACTTCAATTAAATTTCCATATTGTTTCCTCAAAAGATTCATTTCCAAATACTATATCAATCACAGATTGATTTCCAAAATTTTATCATTTCTAAATAAATTCCTTATTCTTTCCAATTTATTCAATATTCTATTTTTAAAAGAATTCTTCAATTTGAAATCATTTTTACATTGATTTCCCAAGTTATTTCAACTTACCAATTTAAATTTCTAATTGGATTTCCAACTTATCTCCTTTTAAATAAATTCCTTTTAAAGAAAATAAATTTCAATTGTTTCTTTCATCTATTTAAAAATCCAATTTTTAATTAAATTCCTCAATTTAAAAATCACTATTATACGAAATTCATTTTATTTAACATTTTCACTTTGTTCTGGAATCAATTCGATAATATTATAAAAATCAGCTTTTATACTTTTAAATTATTTTCTTTAAAATTTATTCAATTTCTAAAAATCAATTCATTTAAAAATTTCTACTTGAATTTCAAAAATTCAATTTCGTTTATTTTTGGAATCCAATGATATCAAACATCCATTCAGCTAAATCTATAGCTTTCAAACAATTTCCAGACATCAATATGATCAATAACATCAATATAATCATTCACATATTCATATCACATTATAAATAAATTCAATCAATATGAGGGGTCCAGTTGGATCCCTCCAACCTGTTTCCCTGCATCCAAAGACGTTAGCACAATACACATTCCACTTCGAGGTGGAATATCGCGGTATATGGGTTTTATAAAAAATCATCCGCTTACTAACGGCGCAATAGGGTCTCATCCGCTATACAGTGCGGGAAATCATAACTGCAATATATACATATGCCAATATATATATATATTGCTATATATAGATATATCCTACTATATCTAATATCACATCCAATAGCAATCAATCAAATCAATAATAACTCCAATTCATTTTGAGTGAGAAAAATCTCACCTTTGCTTTTTATTTGCAATCCATTTTCCATTCCAGATTGTTTTTTCACGATCTTTTAACCTTGTATAAAACAATTTATACAGTTTATTAAAATTCGAAATCAATCGAATAATAAATTTTCGTTTTGTAATCTTAATCATCCCACGGATTTTATTTTTAAACCATTTCCTTTCCCATCACCAAATCAATTACAAATTTGATTTCTAAATTTCTTTCAACTCCAAATAAATTTCCATTTCTTTTATAAATTCCTATATATATTTGAAATCTCATTTTTTATCCATCATTCTAAAATAAACTTAGAAAATAAAAATGGACATTTGTAAAGTATTTTATTTTATTTTTTCTCTCTTGTGAAACTGCATATATATTTAACTGTAAATATGAAATTTAACTTGATAAAATTTTCTCTGAATACATATTTGTACACATATATATAAAATTAAAGGAAAATACCTACAGCCCATTGAACAAGTATTACTCCTACTCGCGAAGTTCGCCGCGACCCTCTGCTACACTTGCTTGCCGCCGATCCCAGAACCATCTCGCGCGCCATCAGTCGCACACGTAGGCGATTCGATCGAACTACCCAAACCACACGAGCCATAAAATCTCGCGACAACAAACTCGCATTCGCGAGCCTCCCAGAACATTGCCGCGACCACGAGCCCGAGCCTCCTTCGATGTTCGCCGTTCGTTTGGTCGAGCTCCTCGACTTCGATGCTTCCAGGTCGCTGACCCTATTCGCGATCCCCAAAATCGAACGCGATTTGGAAAAATTCTCGAACGAGGCTCCAAACAGAAGAGGAGAGCAGCCCTAAATTTCTTTAATTTTGTTTTCATTCGTTCGTGTATTTTTTTTCTTTCATTTGAACGAGGAGATTGGGGACGATTTGATTTGAAGCTATTTATTGATTTGAGGAGAACGAGAGTGGAAAGGAGTGTGGGTTTGATTTTGAATTCAAAAGGAAAGGGGAACGAAAAGAACGAGCGAAATTTTTTTGATTTTATTTGGCCATTGATTGTTTTCTTCGTTCGATTTGGAACTGAGGAGGGAGAGGGGTATTTAAAATTGAAGACGACATGGGATGCACGATCTCGTTCCTTGATCTTTGACGTGGTTAAAGGAATGAACGTGTTTGTCGGCAACAATTTTAAATTTTAAATTTTAAATTGAATTCGATTTAAAATCCAAATGTTTACTCGCCGTATGCTCTCATGTAAACTCCGAAAAATACGAAATTGGAAATCCGACAATAATTCAATATTACGGACCCAATGGAACTGGTTTCATCGAATTCCGAGATTGTCTCCCGGAATGCTATTTTTTAAATATCGATACGAACGATATAAATTCAAAACTGAACAAATCGTCTTCAAATTTGATTCTGAAGCTTCTATTATCTTTAGTATCATCAATATAAATTTTACAAGCTTTTGAAATATTTTTCTTCGACTTGAAATTGAAGATTCAAATTTTTATTCAGCATTCAATAGATTCAAATTTTTATTCAGCATTCAATAGATTAAATTTTATAATTTAATCGCCAAATTCAGAGTTATATCGGGGATTCAAATTAAACCATCGTTCAAATATTTAAAATTAATCAAATATTTTCAATTTAATTTGTTCAAAATTCTGGGTCGTTACAAACGCCTTGGACTGGTTTGTCAATAGGAAGCAATACCACTATGCACCTTTTGAGTCTTATGATTGAATCGTAGCTTATCCTTTTAAAGAAGGTTATTTTATTAACATTTTTACTTCTATTGCAGGTAATGTATTTATCCATACGAGCTCTACGTTTAGAGGATCTACGAATTCCTCTTATTTATTCGAAAACTTTCCAAGGCCCACCACACGGCATCCAGGTTGAAAGAGAACAACCAAACAAGTATGGACGTCTTAGGATAAACTATTTAACAAAACAATGGGATTCTCCGGAAAAAAACTATGGTAGAGTAGTTTACGAATGTCTACTACATTCGAATCTTAGTTGAAACTGGAGCGATCGATACGGTGCTCCTAGGAACCACATTAGTACCATATTAACCGATTATCTAGCAGAGAATATAAGTGAAAATGAAAGTATCGATTGTAATCTTACTGTTAAACCGGTATTTGGTTCAACGTTCAACATGTATGTAAACCGGAATTTGGTTCAATATTCAACATGTGTGTACAAGAGGGTACGTTCGAAGAAATTCCAAAAATCCATTCGATCTGCTTCATCCATTCTTATCCATCTCTATCTATGTAAACAGATATTTCCTGAAACCCTAGCTGCTTTCTATTCTCATTGTCTATACGTACAAATTTATGTTCTCGTCTCCTCCTTCCCAATGGCTGATATCAAAACCCTAAATTCCCAATTCCAAATCAAATCTAAAATTCAAACTCCTCAAAACCTATCAAATTATAAATCATCGCAAAGATCTCGATGAGCATAATCTACTTCTGCAATTCGTTTTTGCAATCGAGGTTCGGTTTGGCCAGAATCAGTGAAGAAGTCTCGGCCGTTGAACCTAGGGTTTTGTTTTCAACGGTGGATCTTCATCGATACGACGACCGGAAGGTTCAGGCTGGTAGAGGACGTCGAGTAGAGTGCATGCACATGGTTCCTTCATGTCTATTGGGTAGAGGATCACCATAATTTCACAATCTAGGCAGCGGCGGCGTGGTGCTCTAGGGGGGCGGCGGAGTGGTCGGCCTCCTGGCCAGAGGTGGAGGCGAGCGTGGCGTGGCCAGAGGTGGTGGTCGATCACGGCGATCACTTGCGTAGGCGACGCAGCGGCAAGAAGAAGCATGGTGATTGGAAGCTTGAGCGTGGGTTAGCATACGTCTGTTAGGGTTAGGAAGGGAAGGTAATTACAAATATACCCCTAGTATATTTTAATTTAAATTTTCAAACTTCTAACATGTATAACTTCTGCATACGAACTTGGATTTGGACACGGTTTCTTCCGCTGGGATCGTATCGAAATTTCGATAAACATGGAACCGGTTTGGTTTAATTCTGAGACTGTTCAAATTTGGGTGTTCTTGGATTTTAATTCGACCAAAAATCAAAGATGAGTGTTCAAACCACTCACAAAATACTAAAATATGTTGATGTTTGTTAAATTGAAATCATGAAATGATTTAAATTTATTGCTTGTTGTTCGATGGTTTAAAATTGACATTTATATTTAATTGCATTAATAGTGTAATTTAATTTGATAGATAAATTGAAATTGAAATTGACATTTAAATTGAAATTGGAATTTAATTTTCTAGCTAAACACCCGAGAATTTATAACTAGTAATCTGTTATGATATGTGACTGTTTTTGATGTTGATTGTGATGGATGCCTAATGATTGATATGTTATATGTTTGGATGTTTGTTTATGCTGATCTATTCTAGTTATTCACCTTGGATGTTACGAGCATCAAATAAATCTGAAATTAAATAAATTAAGAAATAGTTAAAATGGTATGTACCTATGACACCTGATTTGGATGGAAATGATATATATCCATCTTTGAAATTAAAATTAAAATTAACTAATCACTTGGCCATAGGATAGAAAATTATATACGGACACCATTGGTCGGTTTTAAATTATTTTCTAAAATTGTAAAGTATGTTTTGATTTAATAAATTTGATTCTAAAATTTAATTTAAAGG
Organism: Allium fistulosum; assembly: GCA_030737815.1. Taxonomy (NCBI): domain Eukaryota; kingdom Viridiplantae; phylum Streptophyta; class Magnoliopsida; order Asparagales; family Amaryllidaceae; genus Allium; species Allium fistulosum. Next base: position 916,597,068 of record CM060908.1, read on the forward strand.
TTTTATTTAAAATTTATATTTTAGTTAATATAAGTTTTTAAAATCTAAATTTTAAGATTTTAACTTATAATTTTATCTAGTTTCAAAATATATAATTTAAATAATGTAATATAATAAAAACACTTTAAAATTTTAATTTAATAAAATATTCAATATAGTTTAAAAGATTTATTTAAAAATTTAATTTAAGAAAATAAATATAGAATTTTATAATAACTTTAAGAGATAAAGATTTTTGTAAAAGGTTTTAGAATTTTGTAAATGGTTTTGTAAAGAATTTATAGAAGTTTTGTAAGAGATTTTATAATGGATTTTATAAAAGATTTTTATAAAGGATTTTATAATGGTTTTATAAAGGAGTTTTAAAGGGTTTAAAGGATTTTATAAAGGGTTTTATAAAAGAACTTGTATAAAGGGATTTGGAAGCATTTTAAAGGAATTTGCGTAGAAGTTTATGAAAGGGGAAGAGTTGTAAACTGTTTTGGAATTTATAAATAGCTTTATACATGGTTCTAAAGCATATAAATAGTTTATAAATGGTTTAAGAGAGATTTATAAATTATTTTCGAAATTGATTGAAAGAAAATCTTTCTCGGTATTTATGAATATATTTATACTTTTAGAATAAGTATATGGATATCTTGATATGAAGGTATAAATTGTTTTTGGATTTTTTTAAAATGACCATGGTGTGAAATAAGCATTTGGTTGTTAAAGAGATCAGGGTTGGATGTTGTCATACTCACTGCCAATTCCGAAACCACTTTAACAATTGTACATGTGGTGGAGAATCCAGAATGAAGTAGGATGGTTTGGCAAATGCTACTGGTATGAGGTAAGAACGCAGCCCTGACCTTCGGGTCGGCTTGATATGACTAAAACAGGAGCTATACCAGGCCAAGTGAGGTCGCTCCTCCTATCGGACATGCTTCTTCGATACCATATATGTTACTTTGTGATTGGTTGGTGGCCTCCCTCGATTTGATTATGGGAGTGTGTCTCGAGGTGGGCGGTAGTAGCTGTTATGCGTTACCACCTGTCCAGGAGTGCAAAACGGCAGAATCCTACCCTAGGCATTGCCTCGCGTGCCTTGTCGTATGCCTTATCGAGCCCACTACGATTTTAGTTTGTGTCGTACCTATGGAGTGCTTCCTGATAGCCCACTAGTTTATGATGGAGTTTACAGTACTGTATAGACTACGATGCTTATATAAAATATGTTAAGGGGGATATGGGTAACGCCTTAACGCTGTTTTCAATATTATACTTTACTAATAGACACTACATATATAGCGTATACTACTACATATAGATAGTTTGATGGATCCTTAAGAGATGGAAAAATCTCGTAACATCTCTTAAGTTATTGTACTCACGTTATACAACGGATAGGAGATGAAAACCCTGTAACATATCTTACGCTAATACACTCATTTTTCCACGTGATATTGATTTGACTTACATGAGAATATTTTAGTTCTGATCCGAGTGTTTTTTCCTTTCATTATGCTCGGGTCAGTCTGAGCTTTTCAGCGTATTGAAGACCATTTATTTTTGGACGATGAAGACGGAGATTGCTATACTATTTATTCCACTACATCATGTTGTTCCGCTGCATTATCCTATTATACTTGTTGTATGTATAACTCTGATTGTATTGTAAAAGTGTAATCAAATGTTATTTGTAAAACAGCTTCATGAACTGTTTATTTGATTATTATATTTTGTCATTCCGCTGTGAGATTCTGTGTTTTGTTTTCATTTCCTTTTATTTTCTTATTAAACCCCATTGATAATCTACCCTTTTGAATGGTTTGAGTTTGACATGTGTGGTTTATTATCGATTTAAACTGTCCAAAAAGGTGGGTTGTCACAGTTGGTATCGGAGCTTTGGTTTAGAGATACCTTAGCCTATTGTGGTTAACTCATTAGAGATAGGGGTACTAATAACCTAGAATGAGTTTGAGTGTATATGTATATGAGAGAGCGTATTTGTTAGTGCTATAAAAAATGTTTTTATATTATGTTAATTTGTTCTATTTAGTATTTATAAATTCTGGTCGGCACATAGGACGCTATGGAATCGATAGGGATTTCTAAACTCTTAATAGGGCAGACCGACATAATATTGTTTTTGAAAAATAGGTAAGTGAAATAATTTTACTTAGCATTATATTTTGTATATATAAAAATATATCTATAATTTTTCATAAATTGGTATTGTTATTGTTATTGTGGTGGGTTGTTTGTTAGGAAATAATAATGTTTGATTATTATCATTTGTTGTTTGGTTAGTCAAAGTTCTTAAAACTATTGACTATTGTATGTTATAAGAAGTGTAATATTATAAATATGGTTTGTAAGATATGATTTTACAATTAAAATGAATTTAAAGTGAAATTTTGAGAATTAAGTTCCGTGTTGAAATTTGTTTTCAAAGATTTTGGAAAAGGTAATATTAGTATTATTTGAAAGCATTTGCAAATAGAAATATTTTCAAAAGAGACTTGAAAGAAATGTTTTAAAAAGAATTTTAAAGAAAATAAGTTATGTACTCCCCTCTTCTATCGCTGGAAAATAATTTTGGTAATGACCGCGGCATCATCGACGTTCATTTTCGAGTTTCAAAGTGGGAAGACCACTGTAGTAGCTTTGCTACACATTTGTTTTGATAAACAAATCTTAATTTTAAATTACTAAATATGATTTGATATATATAAAAGATATGAGTATGTGTGTGTGTATTATTTAAAAATGATTTGAAATGAACCTGGAATTTGAATTCTTAAGTTCCTATTAATTTATGATTTTCAATTGTGAAAATAAAGTGAAATTTTAATAAGTTGGAAACGTTTGAATTGAACCTGAATTAAAAGGTAACCGTTTAATGAAAAATAAGAAATTGAAGTTTTGTAACTTTTAAATTAAAAGATAATGGAAATTAAGAAGATGTAAACTATTGAACATTTTTGTTAACTAAAATGAATAAGATAAATTTGTATAACATTCATTTGCATTCTAAAAACATATATAAAACTTACCAGAAATGTTTAAAAAGTTGAAATGTTAATTATGAATATGTAATAGAATATTATACAAGTAAAAGCTTAATAACAAAAATGCTTCAAAATGAACATATGTGTATAAATAAAAGAATTAAGATGTCAAAAGAAATGTATAAACATAAGTTAATGTTTGAAATGCTAATAATTAAATGGAATAGTTAAAAGTGAATACTATTTAAGTAAATGATTATAAACTTAAGAAAAATGTTGAAATGATTTAGAAATAAATTTAATATTAAATGATACTGTATGTGAAGAAATAAATGGGAATCAAAGAATAAAGAAACTTAAGGATGAATTGATTCACTAGCGAATATTTATATTAAATTGAATCGAGTTATATATAATAGTAAATATGAATTAAACTGCAAGGAAACTTATGTAATACCTTAAGAATTTATTCATTGGTGATTTTAAATCTTGAATGGGAAATAAATTATGTAAGTAATGAATGTAAATTAATAAAAGATCTTGTATGAATAAATAGGAATTGAAAATAAATGGAAAGTAAATGATGTGGAAAGAACCAATAGAATAAACTTAAATAAAGTTTTATGTTGTTTGGTTTATGGGATGTTTGGGGAATGATACGATAAATTGTTTATGGTTGTATGAATAATCTATTAAGTAATTATCTAAGGCTGTTGAGCGTAAGATACACTTGTTAGTTTATTTATCACCCTTGTGCTATAAAAAATGTCTGAACTTGAACAAACCATGAGTTTGGTTGCTATGTATGATTGATTTCTTTTGTTACATATAATGTTTGTACTGCGTTTGGTTGCATATGACTATTATAGATGTTGTGTTGCTTGTGCTATTAATTAAAACAACTAATATATTACTCTTTTTACCTAGTTTTAACTATTTTGGATTATATAAGTAAAATACAGGTTTATGGAAGCAATAGCTACTGCTTTTGGTTTCATAAATAAAGTTTGTTTACCCGACAAATAGGCACGTTTTCGCATTACGTTTTTTGGAACGTTATTTTATTGTGTTTCCCATGGTTTGGGATGTTTATTATTGAAATATAATATATATATTGTAATTATTATTATTATTTTTCCGGACCTAACCGCGCAAATGAGACTCTACCGAAATTTTTCGTAAATTTAGGACTTAGAAATTTTGTGAAAATTGAGTTATTTTCAAAATTTTGTTAAACTTAAATATAGAAATTAATTGTTTATAAATTGATTATTTTGAATAAAATTATATCAAATTTCTTAATTCCTTCTTGTTCCTTTTCGGGGACGAAAAGTTTTGAGTGGGGGAGAGTGTAACGACCCGTATTTTTGATAATTAAAAATATTAAATTTAATAAGATTTTGAAATTTAATACTGTGAGAAATTAAAATTTATTAATGAAAAAGATTGTTAGAATTCATAACTTGATCTTAAATGAATTTTAACAATAACTATAGTGAAGTGAAAGATAGTAATGCAAATTTGAATATAATTAATAATATTGATTGAGCGTAATTAAAAACTATGTTAAAGTAAATTCAATCGATTGTAAATTTTGAACGTTAATGTTATAAGATGAAATGAATGTTATTTCTAATTGAAATATAATTGTAGAACTTAATTTGGATACAAATGTAAGTTAATAAGGAATAAAATAATTGTTGGAATCAATTGTTGGAATTAATGGAATTAAATATTGCAGTTAATTTGAGTTAAGACGATAACCGTAGAATATGAGAATAGTAGGATGAAACTTATGTTAATTAGAGTCATAAGGTAATAGTTGATTTAATATAATAACTTATAAATCAAATAAAAGAATTTGATTGAAATTAAAATAAAATAAAAGAATTTATTGGAATTTAAATTATAATGAATGGTTTTATTTCAGTTGCAATTGAACTCTGAAATTAATGTATTGGAATTAACATGGAAAATTGAATTTCAAAATATTATTAAATTTTTGTGTAATCAGAAATGATGAAAATTGTTAACTTTTAAATTTGAATTTAAAAGTGATTAAACCAATTTAATAATAATTTAATCGATTGACGTGTAAAAATAGCCATTTTGGCCATAGTTTCGGATTTCGATGAAACCAGTTTCATCGGATCCGTAATAGTGAATTATTATAGGATTTCAAGTTTTGTAGCGATCAGACTTATCATTTGATCGTGCGAGCTCGAAATGCGTAGAAATCAATTAATGGAATTTAAATGAATATAATTTGATTTTGAAAGCTAACATTTTGTATACAATAGAATTAGGGTTTGAAACTAGTTCCATTGAGTTTAAAAATATCGAAAACCTATATTTTGATATATGGGAAGTCCTACTTTCATTTCGGGAACAAAACGGGCTTTTTGGGCCTTTGTTATCGCTTCGATCCATTCGATCTGCTTCATCCATTCTTATCCATCTCTATCTATATAAATAGATATTTCCTGAAACCCCAGCTGCTTTCTATTCTCATTGTCTATATGTACAAATTTCTGTTCTCGTCTCCTACTTCCCAATGGCTGACATCAAAACCCTAAATTCTCAATTCTAAATCAAATCGAAAATTTAAACTCCTCAAAACCTATCGAATTATATATCATCGCAAAGCTCTTGATGAGCATAATCTACTTTTGCAATTCATTTTTGCAATCGAGGTTCGGTTTGGCCAGAAATCAGTGAAGAAGTCTCGGCCGTTGAAACTAAGGTTTGTTTTCAACGGTGGATCTTCATCGATACGATGATTAGAAGGTTCAGGCTTGTAGAGGGCGTCGAGTAGAGTGCATCCACATGGTTCATTCACGTCAATTGGGCAGAGGATCACCAAAATTTGGCAATCAAGGCGGCGGCGGTGCGGTGCTCTAGAGGGCGGCGGAGTGGTCGGCGTCATGGCCAGAGGTGGAGGCGAGTGTGGCGAGGCCAGGGATGGTGGTCGATCACTTGCGTAGGCGGCACGGCGGCAAGAAGAAGCATGGCAGTTGGACGCTTGAGCGTGGGTTAGCGTACGTCTGTTAGGGTTAGGAAGGGAAGGTAATTACGAATATGCACCTAGAATATTTTAATTTAAATTTTCAAACTTCTAATGTGTGTAACTTTTGCATACGAACTCGGATTTGGACGTGGTTTCTTCCGTTGGGATCGTATCGAAATTCCGGACAACATAGAACTAATTTGGTTGAATTCTGATATTATTCAAATTTGGGCGTTCTTTTGGATTTTAATTCGACTAAAATTTAAAGGTGAGTGTTCAAACCACTCACAAAATACTAAAATATTTTGATGTTTGTTAATTGAAATCACGAAGTGATTTCAATTTATTGATTGTTGGTTGATGGTTTAAAATTGACATTTATATAGAATTGCATCGATAGAGTAAATTAATTTGACAGTTAAATTGAAATTGACATTTAAATTGAAATTGGAATTTAATTTGCTAGTTAAACACCCGAGAATTTATAACTAGTAATCTGTTATGATATGTGACTGTTTTGGATGTTGATTGTGATGGATGCCTAATGATTGATATGTTATATGTTTGGATGTTTGTTTATGCTGATCTATTCCTGTTAATTCACCCTGGATGTTACGGGCATCAAATAAATCTGAAATTAAATAAATTAAGAAATAGGTTGAAATGATATGTACCTATGACACCTGATTTGGATTGAAATGATATATATCCATCCCTGAAATTTAAATTTAAATTAACTGATCACATGGCAATAGGATAGAAAATTATATATGGACACCGTTGGTTGGTTTTAAATTATTTTCTAAAATTGTAAAGTATGTTTTGATTTAATAAATTTGATTTTAAAATTTAATTTAAAGATTTTATTTAAAATTTATATTTTAGTTAATATAAGTTTTAAAACTCTAAACTTTAAGATTTTAACTTATAATTTTATTTATTTTTAAGATATATAATTTAAATAATGTAATATAATAATAACACTTTAAAGATTTAATTTAATAAAATATTCAATATAGTTTTAAAAGATTTATTTAAAAATTTAATTTAAGAAAATAAATATAGACTTTTATAATAACTTTAATAGATAAAGATTTTTGTATAAGATTTTAGAATTTTGTAAAAGGTTTTGTAAGGAATTTATAAAAGTTTTGTAAGAGATTTTATAATGGATTTTATAAAAGATTTTTATAAAGGATTTTATAATGGTTTTATAAAGGAGTTATAAAGGGTTTAAAGGATTTTATAAAGGGTTTTATAAAAGAACTTGTATAAAGGGATTTGGAAGCGTTTTAAAGGAATTTGCGTAGAAGTTATGAAAAGGGGAAGAGTTGTAAACTGTTTTGGAATTTATAAATAGCTTTATAAATGGTTCTAAAGCATATAAATAGTTTATAAATGGTTTAAGAGAGATTTATAAATTATTTTCAAAATTGATTGAAAGAAAATCTTACTCGGTATTTATGAATATATTTATACTTTTAGAATAAGTATATGGATATCTTGATATGAAGGTATAAATTGTTTTTGGATTTTTTTTAAATGACCACGGTGTGAAATAAGCTTTTGGTTGTTAGAGAGACCGGGGTCGGATGTTGTCATACTCTCTACCAATTTCGAAACCACTTTAACAACTGTGAATGTGGTGGAGAATCCAGAACGAAGTAGGATGGTTTGATGAACGCTACTGGTATGAGGTAAGAACGCAGCCCTGACCTTCGGGTCAGCTTGATATGACTAAAACAGGAGCTATACTGGGCCAAGTAAGGTCGCTCCTCCTATCGGACATGCTTCTTTGATACCATATCTGTTACTTTGTGATTGATTGGTGGCCACCCTCGATTTGATTATGGGAGTGTGTCTCGAGGTGGGAGGTAGTAGCTGTTATGCGTTACAACCAGTCCGGGAGTGCAAAACGGCAGAATCCTACCCTAGGCATTGCCTCGCGTGCCTTGTCATATGCCTTATCAGCCCACTACGATTTTGGTTTGTGTCATACCTATGGAGTGCTCCCTGATAGCCCACCAGTTTACGGTGGAGTTTACATTACTGTATAGACTACGATGCTTATATAAATGTGTTATAGGGGATATGGGTAATGCCATAACACTTTTTCAATATTATACTTTACTGATAGACACGACATATATAGCGTATACTACTACATATAGATAGTTTGAAGGATCCTTAAGAGATGGAAAAATCCCGTAACATCTCTTAAGTTATTGTACTCACGTTATACACCGGATAGGAGATGAAAACCTTGTAACATCTCTGACGCCATTACACTCATTTTTTCATGTGATATTGATTTGACTTACATGAGAATATTTTAGTTCTGATCCAAGTGTTTTGTCTTTTTATTATGCTCGGGTCAGCCTGAGCTTTTCAGCGTATTGAAGACCATTTTATTTTTGGAGGATGAAGACGGAGATTGGTATACTATTTATTCCACTGCATCATGTTGTTCCGCTGCATTAACCTATTATAATTGTTGTATGTATAACTCTGATTGTATTGTAAAAGTGTAATAAAATGTTATTTGTAATCATGAACTGTTTATTTGATTATTATATTTTGTTATTCCACTGTGAGATTCTGTGTTTTGTTTTCATTTTTTCCTTTTATTTTCTTATTAAACCCCATTGATAATCTACCCTTTTGAATGGTTTAAGTTTGACATGTGTGGTTTATTGTCGATTTAAACTGTCCAAAATGGTGGGTCGTTACAGGACTTATGGTCTCTTTTGTTTCTCTTTGGTGGTAGCCTCTACATGGAGCATGTAGTACAGTGTGAAGGCCTTTGAAGCTCTAATGAAGGAAAGTGTACTAATTCCTCTTGAACTTGCTTTGTGAATGACACTAATCCTCCTTCCTTGCATGGTTTTCAACATGCTTTAGCATTAGTATTGTGCAACATCGATTATTATGAAATGTTACCTTGATTTATTGCTTACAACAAGCTTTCGGTCAATATCCTTTATGGATTTGATAACATGCGGCATCAATGAGGCATGATGTGGATAATATACGGCATGAGATTATGCGACATGGAATGGTCATGGTATTACTTGAGAGTAAACATTGAAGAGAGATGGAATGAAATAGAGGCGGCATCGGCAAGGAGGCGACACTAAAGAGATATGGCATCAACAACATGCATTATTGATCATATATGGCATGGATGGTGTGCGATATCCATAGAAGGTGGCATCATGAATAGCAGTGTTGATGGAGAGTGTAATCAATGAAGTTTGACATTCTTTCCTTTATAGATGACTCTCGACAAGCTGTTCGGTAGTAAGATGTGACATCAATGATATCAACACGGTGCGATACAAAAGATGGTCGACATGGTTGAAAAGCGGCACTGCCTCGTGACTTTGTAATCAGCATCATTCCTTTCTATAACTGGCTTATGGTGTTGACACTAATGATTATGTGAATGTCGACATTCTCTCTAGAGGATTTTGGGGCATATTTCTTGGTCTTAACATTATTCGCAAGATGTCCCTAACTCTTAAGGATGTTATAACTTCTCATCATTGACCTCAACACTGAATTGTTAGCGGCATTGCTTTAATACTTTGATTTCGACCATTGAGGCATCTCTACCCTCGACATTAATTATTGAACCTTGACATTAATCTAAATGAGCTCCTTGGCTTGTAAAATATGTGGATAACATTTGCCCTCCTTCTTGTATAAGAGAAGCTTTTTACTCTTTAGGGTAAAACCAAGAATTCCTTTGCATTTCACAATCCTTACCGAGATTTCCTTGCTAGTTTTGTTTTCCTATAAATAATAAAGTGAATGACAACTTTTGTTATTGAATTTAAACTTAATTTCAATTTCAAACAATCCCCTTTTGGATTTGATTGAGTTATATCTATATGAGTTAAGATTATAATTTTGCTATAAGAGATTGTTAAATAATAATAAGTTTTCAAACGAAAGCCTAGAAGATTATCCAGTAATATTAACATCTCTTGATTAGAAGACCACAAAACCATTCTGGCAATAGTAGAAGAAAACTAGAAATCTCATTTGTCAATAGTAATTTGAAGGGAAGACCGGAAAACCCATCTGAATAGAAGACCAGACAATTGTTTGGCAATAATGAAAGGCTAGAAAAACCATATGTTAATAGTAATCCAAATGGAAGACCAGAAAAGCCTTCTGCCCATAATAGAAGAGCAAAAATCCATCTAATAATAATAGCAAAACCAGAAATCTGTTTGATAATAATTGAAGACCAGAAATCCATCTGGTAATAATAGAAGACCAAAAATCCATCTCTGGAAATTATTATAGAAGACCACAAATCCATATCTAGTAAAACAATAGAAGACCAGAAATCATTATCTAGCAATTATAATACAAGGCCAGAAATCCATATTTGGCAATAATAATAAAAGATCGAAAATCCTTATCTGGCAATAATAGAAGACCAAAATCCCATATCTGGCAATAATAATGAAGAACATACATCCATATCTGGTAGTAATAATAGAAGACTAGAAATCCTTATCTGGAAATTATAATAGAAGACCAATAATCCATATCTAGCAATTATAATAGAATGCCAAAAATCCATACCTAGCAATAATAATAGAAGACCAGAAATTCTTGTCTGGAAATAATAGAAGACTAGAAATCCATATTTGGATATTATAATAGAAGACCAAAAATCCATATCTGGTAATAATAATAAAAGACCAGAAATCCTTATCCGGTAATTATAATAGAAGGCTAAAATCCATATCTGGTAATAATAATAGAAGACCATAAATCCTTATCTGGCAATAATAATAGAAAACTGGAAATCCTTATCTGACAAGAATAATAGAAGAAGACCAAATATCTTATCTGGCAATAATAATAGAAGAAGACCAGAAATTCTTATCTAGCAACTGGAGATTGTGTTTGTTGGGGAGCACAAATGGCTCGTATTCGATAGATCTTCCTTTAGAAGATTGTTTGACTTGAAGCACTAACTGATTCTGATTTTGGTAAATTCATTTGGCACCATCTTAGGTGATGATCTCTACTTGGATCGGGCCTTTTATCACCATCTCAGGTGATGATTTAGCCATGTTGTCTAGTATGTTAGGTTAGCTATCTTAAGTAGAACCAAAAACTTACCCGACCTCCCTCTAGGAGGTACTTCAGTGAGGCCTTTGATGACGGCACTAAAGGCTGGTTTGGTGCTTTAGACAGGTCAATGGCTCGTCCGTCCTCCCTCTAGGAGGCGCTTTAGTAAGGCCTTTGATGATGGCACTAAAGGCTGATTCAGTGCTTTGGACAAGCCAAAGGCTTACTCGTCCTCCCTCTAGGAGGTGCTTCAGTGAGGCCATCAATGATGGCACTGAAGGCTTTAAGGCCTTTGATGGTCATGGCCTTTGATGGCTAGGTCTTTTGCCTTAGGAGAGTCTCACTCCTTCTTATGGGTGAGCTAGTAAATTCTTCTTATTTAACTTCTTTATTCATCCATTGTTGGAAAATACGGTCGCAAACGTTCAGTATTTTATGTTCTTGCTACTACGTTGTCATTTGGTCGGCATAGTTTATAGGTTCCATGCGGGATTACTTTGTGTATGATTGGGGGTCCTTCTCAATTTGGCCCGAGCGATCCATCCACTTGATTCTTAGTATTTTCTATCACTCTTCGCGGCAGTAAATATCCCTTTTGAAATGATCTTCCTGTTATTTTAGTATTATAATACTTGGATATTCTTCTTTGATGTTCGGACATTTACTTGGCTGTTTTAGTTCACCGATCACATTTGGAGGCTTTCTTTTATCTCTTAACCCTTTGATGGGATTAGTCTTAACTTTGATTTAAATCATTACTTTTTATGCATAGGAAATTCATCATGTTGCATCTTGATATGCCTAATGTGTGGGTAGTTATTCCATTCAATTTACTTTTCATAAAGTATGTAGTAAGAGTTGAGGAGTATTCCTTTATATATGTAACCCTTTAGCGAATCCATGCTTTTTAAGAGTAATTTTTCTTTTTGATACACTTCATGTTCAAATGCACTTTGTGGTTCCATTGGTAATTAGAGACCAACTTTCTATAATTATACTCCAAATCTTGTAAATGAAATTCCCATAATTATTCAGGATACTTTGCATTAATCCCATGTTGAATGCTTTTTTCGATTATGTTGGAGCTGCATGATTCTGAAATCAATCTATGTTGAATAAATTTATCCAAGTAAAAACCGAGATTACGGGTGTTTTGGAGTTTGAAGAAAGCCATAATTCGATATATCTTTTACTGCTTTGTAATCTTAGTATCCTATTTTCGAAAGACCATGGTAGATCCAGTATGAACCTTGTAGGTTGAAAATTACAAAATTGGGTAATGTTTCTACCTCTAATTGCAAATTTACTTGAATTCCTTCCATTTTTGGTCTTGATGTAGTGATCATCTTGCTAATGGTCCTTTATCCTTTGCTTTATTTTACGTAGGTAAGGTAATCCATATAAAAATCCTTTCCTGAATTTTCCTTTCTCAACAAGTTCCGATCTTATGGATTTGTTCCCTTTTAATTGTTCATGATCATGATTTTTTATGAACGCCCTTCTGCCTTTCCAAAAGTTACTTGGGGCACTTTTATGGACTGGATAAGAAATTCTATTAATGTTCGAAGTTCAAAGGGAGTTTCTGTAAAATTATAATCTCATAATAGAAATGTAAATCTCGAATAAGGGACTGAATGGACATGATTCATGAACCAATTTTCCTTTAAGTGAGAATAGACTCTTTTAATTAGAGTTTTTGTAGCGTAAATGAGACGTGGTAATTTCTGAAACTTTCTTGAAAAGTACATATAAATTTTTCTTTTTCAAAAACAAGTATAGTTTTCGATAGTAAGTACTTGAAAGGTTTTATAAATTTTCTTTTGAAACAAATAGATATGCATTTTCCTCTAGCCCGTAAGGTAATTGGCAATAATTCTTTTGAATAAAAATATTTTCTCAAAGGGGTGTTTGGTAAAATCCCTTGAATAAACATCGGTGTACGCTGTTCCACCTTGGGTCTTCCTTATTGAAAAGAAATTTCTCATTTGTAAGTGTAAAAATTCAAGATTCATGAACTGATAGACTTTACGGACATGAACACACTTTTCTTTAAGAATCCCTTCTTCTAAAGGGGACTTTGAGTACTTATCTTTTCCTGAAAACCATATCGTAGCGGAGAGTTGATGATGATTTAGCAACCCTATAGAGAAGTCCATTATCTTATATGAATCCAAGCTTTGAGATAAAGAACTATTTTATCTTAGATATTTAAATTATCTTCTTCCATAGAAAATCATAAATCTGCTTAGTAGAAAGCCATAATCTCATCTGATAATAAGAAGACCAGATAAGAAGTGCTGAAATCCATTTTACATAAGGAAACAGAGAATCATCTGATAACGGAGATTCTATTTCATTTTGATAAGAAAGTCCAGAATTTCTCAAATGTCTATTCTTAGTAAATTAGTTTTTGTTTCATCCTGTAAAGAAGTTTGAATTTTGCGTTAGTACGTGATGAATTTTATATATAAACTGAAGGAATTTAGAAATTTTGATGAGTAAAGCTGATTTATAGTGAACAATAGCCGTAATATTGCATGGTTGAACTTATTAAATCGCAAAGTTCCCTTTGTAGCACACCTGCAAAACGTTAGTTTTACAACTTACAAAGCATCAATAATATTAACCGGAAAGGAAAGTGCAATAGCAGTGATGTAATATGGTTACGTTCATCAAGTGTTTCATTTTGAAATTCTAGAAACATTATTAGAAGATATAGGGAAATAAACGTATAACACATATTCACTTTTACCTGGTATGTGCACAGACAAGCGATGCAACGCACTTAAAATGTCCCATATTGTTAGAAAAAAGCCCTAGAATTCAAAAATTAATGCTCGTAAATTGCGACGCTTTCGACCCTATTTAAATAATAATTTCAAATTAGTGCATGCATAGCCCAATAGTTTCATGAATGGGATATGTGCTAAAAAGATAAAGCTGGTGCATACTTTAGGACAATGAGCCTAGGTACGTGATTCTATATTTTAATGTATCCAGTGTGCTCTAACTTGGCATACACATGATAATGTAGCTACCTATATTTAATAGCACCATCATTAGTCAACTCAGCAACCCCACCATCTTATATATTTCCAAAATATGATATTTTTATTTATTTTGTTAAAGAAAAATATGTAAACTTTAATGTTTTATTGAGAGAAGAATGTTATTTCATCAATACAGATTATGTACATACTACTATCCTTATATAGGATACTTTATAATGGTTAAAAATAAAGAGTGTGGTTCGGGTTTACTATGGTTTTAACCTTCATACCAACCTATTTAAGTAATATATTGTTAAATTATATTGTCGCGTCTTATAGCTCTAACACCCCCTTTCAATCTAAACTAGGGTTTCTCTTCATTTCCTTTTTTCTTCATCGCCGCCATCAGTTGCTCTTAAATCTGTCCTCAATCTTATGAAGTTCTTTGCTGAGAGAGCTTTTGTTAGTATATCCGCTCCCTGATAGGCGGCAGGAACGTGATTAACTTCAAGTTTCCCTTTGGCAATTTACACTCGAACGAAGTATAAATCAATCTCGATGTGCTTGGTTCGAGAATGAAGAACTGGGTTGGCAGAGAGGGAAACGGTGCTGAGATTGTCACACCAAATAATGGGCTTTCTAGTCAGATTGATTCTAATTTCTCGAAGTGGAGATTCAATCCAGATTATCTCAGCGGTTGTACTTGCAACACAGCGGTATTCAGCCTCTACGCTTGAACGAGAGATGGTTGCTTGCTTCTTCGAGCACCACAATATGGTATTGTTTCCAAAGTAGATACAATCACCAGATGTAGATCTACGGTCGTCTGGGTCAATAGCCCAGTCGACATCTGCGTAAGCTTGTATCTTTAATTCTTTACATGAATTCAGTACTATTCCATGATCTAATGTCCCTCTGAGATAGCGTAATATTCGTTTTACTGCTTTCCAATGCTCATCACTAGGTTGATGCATAAACTGGCAAACCTTGTTAACACTATAGCATATTTCAAGTCTTGTAGTAGTAGCATATTGCAATGCACCCACTATACTCCGATATTGCTTGACATTAAGAAAGTGATTACCTTTATTTTTGGAGAGATGTAGACTGGTAGTCATTGGTGTAGGTAGTGGCTTTGCAGCATCCATTTTTGCACAAATTAGAATTTCTGTTATATACTTTTTCTGCTTTAGAATAATTTCTGTTGAACTTTTCTTTATGACTTCTATCCCCAAGAAGTAATTTAAATCACCAAGGTATTTAATAGAAAATGCTTAGTTTAAGTGTCAATAGTGTTTTTGATTTCCTTCTCATCATTTCCTGTTATTATGATGTCATCTACATATACAAGTATGTATATGTGTTTATCTTCGGTTAATTTTGTATAAATAAGGAGTTATCTGATTTTGTGTATTTGTATCCAAGTTTGACCGATGTGAACTTAAGTTTCTCATACCATACTCTTGGTGCCTGGTTGAGACCATAGATGGATTTATGAAGTTTTCTTACCAAATTTGACTTGTTGTGTTAAACATATCCTTTTGGCTGCTCCATGTATACTTCCTCTAGTAGATCACCATTTAAAAAGGCATTATTTACATCCAGTTGTCTGATTTTCCACTGATTGTGTAATGCTATAGTTAGCATAATTCTTATTATGGTTGGCTTTACTACTGGAGAAAAAGTCTCATTGAAGTCGAAACCATATTGTTGCATGTATCCCTTTGCAACTAGTCTTACTTCGTATTTTGATATGGTGCCATCACGGTTCCTTTTTATTTTGTAAGTCCATTTGCTTCCTATGACATTCTTGTGATTGGGTAGCTGTACTAAACTCCATGTATTATTCCTTGTGAGGGTATTATATTCATCATACATGGCCAATTTCTAGTGATTGTCTTTGCTAGCTTCTTCATATGTAGTAGGTTCCTTCTGATTTAACTATACTACATAGATTTTGGGTTTAGATATTCTACTTTTACCCTTTGTAACCATGTGATGTTCTGTTCTTGCAGGAGCTCTTTCTTAATTGGTGATGTTATCATTAGATTGTGCTGAACATGGTGAATAACCTTCATTAAGTTCAGTGCATTCTTCAGAATTGGGTGTGCTTTGAGATAAGTGATTGTGATGCCCAGGAGACTTGGTTGCACAGTGACATGATCTTCCATTTGATACTGTGAGTTGTGGTCCTGAAGTCTCTTGAATATCTCCATCATTCTGATTGGTGGTGTTCCCTTCAATCAAGACATGTATTGATGGAATTGAAACTTTAGCATTGTAAACCTTTTCAGTGGTCTTAATTCCTTTACCTGCAAAAGGAAAAATACTTTCATTAAACACAACATGTCTTGAAATATATAACTTACCAGTATTGCTAAGGCATTTATAGCCTTTTTGGTTGTTGGAATAGGCAAGAAAAGTGCAAGGAGAAGACCGGAGTCTAAGTTTGTGTGCATTATATGGCCCAAGACATGGGAAACATAGGCAACCAAAGGTTCTTAGACTTAAGTGATCTGGTTTTATTTTAAATAGAACTTATGTTGGACTCTTAAGTCTTAGAACCTTGGTTGGCAATTTATTTATTAGATAAACTGATGTAGCAAAGGCATCTGGCCAGAATTTCATAGGTAATGAGCCTTGTGTCAATAAAGTTAAACCAGTTTCCACAATATGTCGATGTTTTCTCTCCATAATACCATTCCGCTCAAATGTGTAAGGGCATGTGGTCCTATGAATGGCGGATCTCTTCTAAAAGTATTCCTTGAAGGGCTTGAATTCTGTGCCACCGGTTTGCATTATCTTAATTTTTCCGTTGCATTACTTTTCAACTTGATTGATGAATTGTATTATAGCCTTATGTGCTTCAGACTTTGTTTTGAGAAAATAAATCCAGGTAAATCCTGAGTATGCATCTACAAATGAAATGTAATATCTGAACCCATAATCTGAGTTCACGGGAGATGGTCCCCAAGTATATGTAGCTGTAAGCTCAAGAGGATTATTATAAGTATTTGAAGAATCAATAAATGGCAGTTTATGACTTTTGCCTAATTGACAACTAGTACATACATATGGGGTAGAAATATTTTCAAATGAAATATTATTTTCTTTTAATACTTGTTTTACAACATTAATGCTAGGATGTCCTAGCTTACAATGTCATAAATCAAACACATTCCTACTGCAATTATTACTAGATTCTAAATTATTGCACCAACTTTTCTCATTAGTAAGGTTTCTTGGGTGTGCAAAGCTGAATTAGTAAAGTCCCTTATGAATCTACCTTGTAAAAGTAGTATTTGATTTAGTAAGTCTCTTACTAAGCAAAATTTTGGGTGAAACTCAAAATACACATTGTTGTCATTGGCAAATTATGAGACACTTATAAGATTCTTTCTTATTTGTGGAACTCTTAATAAATTATTAAGATAAAGTTGTCTTGTACCTTTAATGCTGCCACTTCCAACATGTGTAATGTTTATAGCTTCACCATTACCCATATGTATAGGTTGTGTACCTGTATAATCTTTGTTTCCTAAGTTCAGATTCTGGATGTTGCTTGTAAGATGGTTGGTAGCACCGTAATCAGGATACCACTCTTCACTCTGTGTGTCTCCCATTCAAGTGAGGTTATCTGAATTCAGATTTCTTGAACTTTCATTCTGATTTCTTGACTGCTGATTTATTTGAGCAACATTTGCATTAGGGTTGAAGTTTCTTTATGCATTTTGATTTTGTTGATTTCCATTGTGATCTGCATATCTGAAATAGCACTTGGTTGCAATGTGACCAAACTTTTCACAAATTTGACATTTAACTCTATTATTGCTATTCCATCTTTCACTTCTTCCTCTTCCTCTTCGATTTTGACCACCTCTCTGATTTTGATCATTTTTATTGTAAGTGTTTCTTTCTTGATTCTTGTTTATAGAATTGGATACAAAATTAACTGAGTAATTTGTTTGAGTGGTTTTTTTTTCTGTTCTACCCTTATTTCATGAGCTAGCAAGGTGGAATGAACAAATTGTATGTTGGGTAGTGTTTTCTTTGATGAAATAACAACAATAACTGATTCATATTCCTCATCAAGACCATTCATTATGGTCAAGATTTGATTAGTTTCAGACATTCTGTGTCTTGCAGTTTCTAATAGATCACAAAATGTTTTTATCTTGGTGAGGTATTCTCTCATTGACATGCTTTCTTTCTTGAGGTTTTGCAGTTCTCTTTTATAATACATAATTTTGGCATCTGATTGAGAATTAAAAATTTGCTCCACTGTGTTCCAGATTTCATAAGCTGACTTGCATCTAATAATTTGTGATAGAAAACTTAAGCTGATTGAAGATAACAGCCATGTAGATAATAAGCTATCTTGTCTCTTATATTTTGTATATTCTTGATTTCTTATAAGTTCTCCTTCTTTGTCAGTGGTCATTTTGGCTGGAATTGCAATGGTTCCATTAATGAAGTTTTCCAAACCATAGTCTTCTATGGCAGTTTGTACCTGATACTTCCAAAGCAGAAAATTGGTTTCATCAAGTTAAATGTTGACAATATAACCTTTGGGCTTTATGAGTGACATAGTGGGAGTTTCTTTAGGTGAAGTGGTTGAAGAAGCACCGTTTTCATCTTCGGCTATGGTGAATTACAAAAAAGAAAATACAATACAGAGGAAAACCTGAAGAAGTAGACTGTGACACACAATTATGCAGTCAAGAGATGATTAAAGTGATGAAACTGCTGCAAGAAGCGGTTTCTGATGATCAAAGTGTATGCAGCCAAGATCCAGGGTGATGAAGACAACTCTGATTGGAATTCTTTGGCGGGCTACACACTGATTTTGATCTAGAACTTGATTTACACAAGATTGCAAAGGTAAAACCTTCTCCCGTGATGAAGATATACTCTGAGGAGAAAAAATTGAGTGCAGTCAATCCCAAATGATGAAGTTATCTGATGGGATTTCGACACAGCATGATGATCTTGACCCAATGATGCCTCTCGGCTAGGGCTTTGATACCATGAAATAAAAAGATGTAAACTGTAATGTTTTATTAAGAGAAAAATGTTATTTCATCAATACAAATTACGTACATACTACTATCCTTATATAGGATACTTTGTAACGGTTAAAAATAATGAGCATGGTTTGGGTTTACTATGGTTTTAACCGGCATACCAATCTATGTAAGTAATATATTGTTAAAGTTTATAGCCACATCTTATAACTCTAACAATTTGGAATCTTTGTGCACATCCAAAACCACATGCATATTCAAAGTTATCCCACCTTTGTGTTCAAAACCATGTATACTTGAACATATAACACATATAAAACTGATAGATTTAAATACTCTTCATGTATTCAAATGTTGATGTAGATGAAACCCATGTATCAACTAAACTTTATGTTTATATTCAGGGCCATGTATTTTCGAAAACCAGGCACATGCTCAAATTCTATATTTACCAAGTCACATACCCCAACACCGCACATATATAATACTATGTATACTCAAAACTCTTATACATTTGAGTTCATGAATATTTAAAACTTTTAGGCTATGTTTGGTTTACCGTTTTTAGTTTTTGAGACGCAATATATTTAAAACTGCAAGTGTACAAGCCATGCGCTCTCGAAGCCTGCTCTGTTCATATTCGAAATTCTCATCTATGAAATCATGTATATATAGCTAAAGCTTTAAAACCACATATACACGGTACTTATATATTTTTAAAAAAATACTTGATATATTTGGAGTTCTCGTTAATTTGAGATCATACTCTTTCAAAACATTCAACAAAATTATTTTTGAAAACTAAAGATATACGAAACTTTTCATATTTTCAAAATCTTTTATTTTTGAAATTAACTGTATATATTTTTTCTTGTTTGAAGTCTAATTCTTATGAAACTGTTCATATAAAATTTTATATATACCTGAAATTGTTGCGTACATATATGTGTATATATATGTGAAACTTTTGTTAGTAAAGCTTTATTCGAAACTTTGATGATATATACACTTGAAACCATGTATTCGAAGTTTTATATATGTTTGAGATCACTATGTAATGGAAACCATATACTTTTGAAATCTATATATTTAGGAATCATGTATATATGAAACTGCGTATGAGACCTTGCATGAAACTGAAATGTTTCCAAAAGCCAGAGATATCATAAAACCATGTAAACTTGAATTTGGATACAGGTAAAACTGTTTATATATTCAAACCAGTATATGTGTGTACTAGAAAACTATTTACATATCCCACATCGAGTAATATTTGAATCCTTATTTTTTTAGGAACAAATATACGTGCTCAAAACTTCATGCATTTGGATCCTCATATTTTTCGAAATTATAATCTTTTTGAAATCATGTTTTCAAAATTATTAGTTTATGAAATCAATAGATATAAATATCCTTGAAGCTCTGCAAATTTCAAAAGTTTCAGCTTTGTAGTCCGATAATTTCTGGAATGAGATTTGATAATCTGTGGCATGAATCCTTCTGTTTCAGCTTGAAACTGATGATTTTCGACATAAAAATGGGCTTTCACATAAAGTTGGGATGCCTCGGTATAAAGCCGACACTGATATTTCCTTGATCTTGGATTTTGACATCAGTTCTACTTTTGCGGTATGAACCTAATGATTCACCACATAAAGATGAGCTTCGACATTGGAACGGGCCTCGACATAGAGTTGGGCCTCGATATGGGTACTGGCACGATGCTGATGTCGCTGTTCTTGGCATGGGAGTTGATGATGTTGATGTCGCTACTCTCGGCATGAGATGCTTTGCGGTATAGCTAGTTATCGACATTAATAGCTCCAACATCGATGTCATGAATTTCGGCACCATTCAATATATATGCCACATACTTCGGCAGCGATATCAACCATCTCGACACCATACTTTAGCATCGATATTGACCATCTCGACACCATACTTTGGCATCGATATCAATCATCTCGACATCACACCATCAATTTCAGCATCAAGCATCTTTGGCGACATGAATACCCAATGGCAGCACAAATCTGCATCGATCACTCATGACATTAACTATCGCGACATCACCAATCTGCAACATCATTTATTTCGAGTTTCAAATCAAATTTGACATCTTACAGATCTATACATTGATGTCACTCGACTTCATTGTAAGTATAAGCAGGATTGAGGGCGATTGAAAATCGATTGGTCTCCTGGAGATGAATCTGATTTTTCGCTTTTTGATGTTGAATTGGTTTTTTATAATGGAGCAGAACATATAAGAGCATCTCCAATGCAAATAGGATGTGATTTCAATTAAATCCTATGTGTCAAGGAATAAATCACAATGTTATCTCAATGTAATTTCTAAAAAATAAACATCACATTAAAAACAAGAAAACTACTCCAATGCAAATGTATTTATTAAAAAAAAATTGAATATGTGTTCCAATCAAAATTTAAATAAATAAAAATAATAGATAAAAAATTAGTTCATTGTGAATATTTATTACTTCACATTGTGAAGTGTAATGTCTAAAACTAGACATTGCACTAGACAATGTCTAATAATTGTTTTGCCAAGTCATCATAACATTGTCATTAATATTGGCATTGGAGATAAAAATTTGAACTAAATTAAATGTTGATGATGTGTACTTGACATTACATCAAAATAGCTCATGGGTTGGAGATGCTCTAAAAGAAGGAGAAGGAAGGAGAAAATATGGGGAGTCATGCGATGATTAATGTTGTAAATCAGAGAATAAAGTAATCATTGTGATCATTGTGATCTGATTTTGGTTAAGTAGTCAAATGATAAGCCATAGGACTACACATTAAAGCAAGCACGTGATTTTGGTTAAGTAAATTAAAGGCAATATTTATTCGTGAAATAAGCGGTTGAGTTCACGTGACTGTTTTATAGAGAATAATGTTAGAGGTTGCCGACGATAGTGGATGACGCTGTTAATAATGCTGATAACGAAGCCAATATCTTTGTTTGTCACCCGCAAATGTTCAAAAGGTAAAATAGGCAAGTCCATAAATCAATAGGCAATGTGTTTTAGTCATGTCTTTTATTCAATCATGAATATGTTACAAATGTACAAATATGCGATTATTTAATTGTTCAAGTCCTTATATGCAAATGTCGTATATTATCTCCTTCTTCGTTGGCCAATTGTCATTGCAATAATTCACAAGCTCTTGAAAGTGCTTAGAAAAGTTAGCCCAAAAGTGATTTACGCTAAAAGAGAAAAAGACGTTAGGGGTCCCCTCCCTTGAAGGGGTGCATCTCCATGTATAATAATTGGAAGGAGCTAAGCTTGCTCCAATTGACGATGTGGGACTTATGCTATCTTTTTCTCTATCTTGATGGTAGCCTTTACATGGAGCATGTAGTAGAATGTGAAAGTCTT
The DNA here is from genome assembly GCA_030737815.1 of Allium fistulosum. Taxonomy (NCBI): domain Eukaryota; kingdom Viridiplantae; phylum Streptophyta; class Magnoliopsida; order Asparagales; family Amaryllidaceae; genus Allium; species Allium fistulosum. The sequence continues at coordinate 916,619,586 of CM060908.1, forward strand.
TAAAGCTCTTACGAAGGAAAGTGTACTAATTTTTCTTGAACTTGCTTTGTGGATGACACTAATCCTCCTTCTTTGTATGGTTTTCAACATGCTATAGCATTGGTATTGTGCAACATCATTATGAAATGCGGCCTTGATTTATAGCTTACAATACGCTTTTGGTCAATATCCTTCATGGATTTGATAACATACGACATCAATGAGGCATAATGTGGATAATATACGGCATGGAGCTTGTGCGACATGGAATGATCATGGTATTACTTAAGAGTTGACATTAAAGAGAGACGACATGAAATAGAGGTGGCGTTGGGGGGAGGAGACACTAAAGAGATATGGCATCGACAACATACATTATTGATCATATACGGCATGGATGGTGGGCGATATCCATAGAAGGCGACATCATGAAAGCGGTGTTGATGGGAGCGGAATCGATGGAGTTTGACATTCTTTGCTTTATAGATGACTCTCGGCAAGCCATTCAGTGGTAAAACGCGGCATCAATGATATCGACGCGGTGTGATACTGAAGATGGTCAACATGGTTGAAAAGAAGCACTACTTCATGGCTTTGTAATCAGCATCATTCCTTCCTATAAGTGGCTTGCGGTGTTGACAGTAATTATTATGTAAATGTCGTCATTCTCTCTAGAGGATTTTGGAGCATATTTCTTGGTCTCGACATTATTCGCAAGATGCCCCTAACGCTTAAAGTGTTATAACTTCTCATCATGGACCTCGACACTAAATTGGTAGTGGCATTGCTTTAATTCTTTGATTTCAACCATTGAGGCATCTCTACTGTCGGCATTAATTATTGAACTTTGGCATTAATCTGAATGAGCTATTTGGCTTGTAAAATATATGGTTAACACGTACTTAGCTAGATTTAATAGCTACCGCAGCTCTTGCTTCTTCAACGGGAACTCTGAGTTGAAGAGTGACTTGGAATGCAACTAAGATACCGGTATCTTTGGTTTCATAATTAGAAGTATAATAAGTTAATCTGTAATCTTTAACATCAGCTTTAAATCAAACAAAGCTTTGCTTCCATAACTTTGTGAAATTCAATGGTTTCTTCTTATTAAAATAGTACGCCAAGTGTCTTATCGAAATAGTTGAATTATAGTCCTTTCATATCGATGGGATATTACATCTTGTAATAGCATATTACATTCTAGCATATTTTATTTTCAGCAGTACATTAAATCCCTGAGTCCGTGGAAGCCATTGAGGCTAGTTAAGAGGGGTATCCAGTTACAGTTACAGTTTTAGTTGCTTTGTAAGCACCTACATTTTAACTAAGGTAAAGGACGAAGTCCCTAACTACCACTTGCCTCCTAGGTCCATAACCGTTGACTCGGCACTTTGAATCATTGAAGGCAGATTTATTGTGTTTTCTTAAGCTGCTTGCAAGAAAACTATCTATGTGAGACTTTGATCATCCAAATTTACTCCGGTGCTATAAAATCAATAATTCGGACCATGAGAATCCTTCACTCAAATCGATTATAGATCTCTATCAGTTAAGGATGGGACATCAGTAGTCTCAGGTGGTTCAGCGATAGTTCATCAAAAAGAATGCATTGGATGGATGCCCGAGCATTGAGAAGGAAGGACTCTTAGCTACTTTGGGACAATAGAGAAACAATAATAAATGAATAGCTTTCTCTCGGTCCTCTCTAATGTTTGTATTGGTGCTTCCCACAATTGATCGGTGTCGCCTCGGTAAATAACTACTTACTCCAAGAAATGGGGAATTCCCTTGAATAAAGAGGGCAAGTGAGGGAGATTCCATTCGAAAGTAATGTTAATGCACTATCTTCAAAACTTCTTAGGATCCTGAGGTTTTCAAGAAAAGTTCCCATCCATTGGTATCATGATTGGGTCGACTAGGTAGGATCATAACAGAAATATCATGATCGGAAACACCATCAATCTCGATAGCCATACCATATTATTAGCTTATTCCAGTGAACTCAATTATGTGAACATTTCTCCTCTTTTTTCCCTAGATCCACCAATATTTATTAGTCCTCTCCCGACAATGAGAAATCGCACGTATATCAAAACCGTTGCCTTAGTCCTGCCTTCATGAAGAGGGATTACTTATTCCTTCAACCAAAATTTGATTCCCTGACATTTCTCTACTGGGTAGAAGTCGTGGATTGATGAAAGTCTAGGCTTATCCGATTTGTTTGAGCTGCTCAGTGGACATTTTTTATATAAAAACATGATGGTGCCCGACATGTCCTATTTATTAAGCCCAAAATAACAACTACTAAGGAGATTTTGTTTTCTATCCTAAATAAAACCCTCAGGACTACTTGTAGTTTTGGTTGTTGAATCCCATACAAGTTAGGTTGTAGCTGTATTGACTGCAAGCGAAAAGTAGGCGCTTTAGGTCTAAAGCACAAAAGGCTGGGAGTTCACATTTTCATCATCCTTGGTAAAATCAAGCCCACCATGTAGACATTCATAAACCGGTCTACCATAGAAAGAACTAAATTATTAAAATAAAGTTATACTCAGTAAACGTAAAGTTTGGAGATAAAAAAATTCCTTCTATCGTGGTGCCCTTCTTAAGATTATGGATGTTTAGAAAACCATTCACTTATTCCTTCTACCAATATTTAACCGAGCTTGAGTTTGGGATAGAATAAAAGACTATCTTACTGCATTAATGCATTAACTTCTCAATCTTCTAAGACAATTATTCAATGAAATAGCCAATTGCAACAGACTTAGACTGAGCAACCAAAGTGAAGACCTTGGGTCAAAGAATCATACTCAAATGAAGAGTTTGGTCTTCCTTTGGTTTTCTTTCAGATTGATTTGACTTACCTTCTTCACTACCGGGAATCAGAACATGCTGACCAAGTTATTCCTTAATGGATAAGCTTTAATGTGAGAAAGAGTTTCAAAGAACATTCCCAACTGAGAGTCATTCTCCTATTGTTGTTAGTAATACCCTATCTTTCTATATTGGATCCATGATTAGGTGAACTATCATATCTCATTCCCTTCGGGCTAAGAGCAGAATTGGGGCCAGTATAAAGATTGGCACCTAGTGCACAAAGTCTAGTATAATCAACACACATAAGAGTATGAGAGAAGGCTTAAATCATCAGATACCTAATCTCAATTGGGCAGGTGTTAAATCAATGAATGGACAAGAGGAAGAGACAAGGGAATTAAGCCATTAAGGTCCCGACTATCTACTGAACTAGGATGAACATGTTGTAGCTTATTAGGTAACCCAAAGGGAGGAAGGAGGGACAACAAAGGAACAATATGACTCCTTCTATCAAGGAAATTAGTAGAAACGATCCTTATTTATAAGATAGGGTAAAAGAGGGACCGACTTTAATCAATAGGTAAAATGGGATTAGAGACTTGCTCTTTCTAATTCTAGATAGAGTAGAGATAAACGGGAGTAGCCCTCCCGTTATATTATAGGAAACGAGCATTAGTGGTCGGATCAAAGGTTCACTACCAAACCATAGGAATTGATTTCTTTACCGGTATTATTATTCCATTTGCTCCTTTGGTCCACTCCAGCGTCCACTTATTCTATTTGTGAAATACCATAAAAGGAATGTTAGAAAGTCTTATAGGCCAAAGGTGGGTTTATAAATAATCAGAGTTGGATCTGTCACTTTGATTTGTCAAAATAGGAGTCGTCATTATATAATATAGGAGAATGGTACCAATTTCTTAGTGAAGCCAGCCCAATCTGCATTAGCATAAGCACGAAGCTCAAAAGATGATAAAAATAATAAGTTAAGTTCCGACGTGCCACTTGTAATGCAAGACCAGTATATTAACTAGGGAAGAGCAACCCAATGATTAGCCACTATAAACATCGGGTGTTGCATACCGAAAAAGTAACGACAACATGTACAACATAAGCAATATCGGGATGTCCACAACCTCCCCGAGTAAAACAAAATTATTCTTGGTTCATTCCACTTTCATGCCTACTAGACCATTTGGATTCTTTTAAATAGAATCCTATATAGTCACAGGTTTCATCGTTACTATAGCTTGGAAATATGCAATTGCCAAAGGGACCCCGTTTCGAAGACATTGTGGAACATGCCCCAATCAACTAGAGGAGCCAGGCGTCTGTAGTTTCTCGGATGAGGCGACTGTAGTAAGGTATATTAATTATTGGACTGATCCAGTATACTTCCCCAGTATATTAATTGTGGACCGATTAGTGACTTGGGTCTTTAACCATTACACCAGGACCAAGGAGTCCTAGTATATTAATTAGGAGCAAGAGACCTCAATCACACATGCCTTTTATTTATTATGATGTGAGTCCTGTAGTGCATTGAGGCAAGTCAAGGAAGTGAATCCAGTGAGTGATTGATTTATGATACGGTTTTATACCGTAGACGATGGAGTATGACTTCTCAGTTAAATTAGTGCAACCTATTATGTTCGCAGCATGAACAGGATGGGGAGACCGACACGTTAGACACTTATCATTTTATATGAGTATCTCCGAGTATATGAGGAGTAGGTATGACTCACTCAGACTTATGTCTCACCCACTCCTATTTTTCCCTCTTATTTATCTCACTAGGTTGATGGAGCCCTGGAGATATGATGAAGCATGACATGGTGACCTTGCTATACATATATACATTATAAATATATGATATGGTATGACTTATATAGTATGTGTTAGTATTGGGTTAGATATGTACAGAAACATTGTGTGATGTAAATTGGCAGAGTTTGATTATTGACAAATGATGGTTAATTGATATTATATTTTGTTTCCTTCTGCTGCGAGTTTCTGAAAGTTTATAGTTAGAAATGTATTTGTTTCTTCTTATCATCTCCTAATGTATGAGGAGTGATTCTTGGTCCTATGTTAGAATTGAACACATATATTTCTTCGTTTTAACGCATATATTTTTGCATGGAAATTGAAAGGCTTATGGCATAAATGTTTAAATATACATATAGACAAACACACACACACACACACACACACACACACACATATATATATATATATATATATATATATATATATATCTGTGTGCATATGATTTAAAGTTATGAAAATGGTTTTCTAGTTTGATATGAATACGGTCAATAATCAAAGTGAATCTTAAAATGTATTTTCGTACTATTATCCAGCTTTAAGACCAAGCAGCTTTCAAATGAACTAGACGTCGGGATGAAGATGAAACAGTTTAAGGACTAAGAGGCATGCTTGGGAGCATAATGAAAGAAGCTTCAATGGGATATAATGCAAAAATATGTCTAAGGGCGAGATCAATACCAGCCTATTTTCGGGTCGGTACCAATATGATTTCGTGCACTTTGGTGGACTCTGGAGCTATGGTTAATGAGCAGTTGAGTAAAGTGATCGTCCTGGGATCCATTTTTGAAAAAGTAGTTGAACAATCCCAAAAACCTTGCAGAAAAGGACAAGTACTAGATGTTTTAGAACCTCCTGGTAATAATCTAATTTCTAAGGCAAAAGTGCTCGGAACTTGATGAGTTGAGGCTAAAAGGCAAGATATAAGGGAGACGAAGGATTTGCAATTAGCAAATCAGATTGGTACCAACCCGATTCTATTCGGTACCGATATGATTTTATGGCATGTGGGACCTAGTGTCCCTCCTACCTTTTCGAATCTAGAGTTTGAACTGGTATTTCATGATCCAGTAACTTCGTTGAGTGATTCTTCAATAAATACCAAGCCTATATCTACTTAAGGAAGACTTTTGGCCATTCTCTTCTTCATCTTCTCTCTCTACTCAGATTTTGTCACTAAGGAGGCTACTTTTCTCTTCCTTGGTTGTTTTGAATAGTAAATCTCTTGTGCTTGTGACAAAAACATTCCATAATAAGATTAAAGTGGACATCGTCCTCTGATTAGTCGAACCACTATAAAATTAGCATGCTTTCTACTGTTTTTATTCCATTTTTATTTAGATCTATCTCGTACAACTTGAACTAGGGTGTTGTGCTAATTTTTGGCCCAATATTTTTGGTGCTTTCATTAAGAATAGAGTTTCTCGGGCATAGATATAGTTATATATTATAGATTAGAGCGTCCAGGAGTTAGATCTAGAAGGTTTTTATCTTAAGCCTAAAGGAATTTCATATTGAAAATAATGGCATCTAGAAGATCCGGTAGATCTGGAGCAGTTGTTGGTGGAGAAGACGAAGCTTCCCACCATAATGAGGAGACTAACCAACCAGCGGCCACATTACTAGGACCATCTACTCCTTAGAAGATGGTAACTAAGGTGGAGTTCGATAGGATGATGGTGGAGCTGAATCAAAGGATGGCAGATAGTCAGAATGCTCACCTTGATAAGATGGATGCTAACATTGCCTTGCTGACCTAGTAGTCTCAAAGGTCCAGGAGGAACAAGAGAGAAGCATTGCCTTCTGGTTCTAAAAAGGAAAATTCATCTACTTCTAATCACAACAAAAGGGATAGAAAGTAAATGATAAAGGAGCAAACTACTAGAGCAGCAGAGGGGAATGTTGGAGGAAGTAGTTGATCTCCTACTAAAGGAATTCATATCGATACCAATCAGAATCAAGTTGATACCGATCTGAATTTAAGGATCCTAGAGGGGCTATGCCTTGAAGCCATCAAATTTTCAGATTTCAAGGGAGATTTATAGGATGCTCGTAATGAGGATTGAATAAATGATGAAGCTTAGGATGCTAGAGTTCAAGCAACCACTATAGACCCAACTAGATGTTAAAGAAGATTTGAAGGAGTGGTTCACCTAGAGACAAGAGAACTTAAACATCAGCAAACGAGCCGAGACCGTTTGTGGATTCAAACTCTCAGCGCTGCTCTTGATAGTCGTTTTTCGGATTACCAAGCTAGTAAGGAGCATATTGCTGATATGATAAAGGGGTTGATGCATGACAACTATTGAAGCAAGAATGAAGACTAGGGTTCTACGCCTCGTAGAACTCCGTTCATAGAAAACATCTTACGGGAAGAATATCCCAGGTAGTTTATGATGCCTTCAATGCCATCATACAATGGGATGATTATCCCTAGCAACACTCATCCAAGTATGAGTGGCACTTGGATGGCATCAGAGCGATAGATGCAGTTTGATGTAGGTGTTTCCCTATCATTTTAGATGGGGTTGTGTCGATGTGGTTCACTTGGCTCATTTCGAAGTCCATCTCAACTTTTGTTGAATTAGATAATAAGTTTTCGGAACAATTCAGGCTCCACACTGCTCGGCCCAAGGATGTAATGTCCTTGTCGGGCATTTCTCAGGGACCTGAGGAGTCATTGAAGGGTTTTCTGAATAGGTTTAATATTGCGATTGTAGAACTAAATAATCTGAACGAGTATATGGAGCTGATATCTTTAGTCTGGGAGGTACATCCGGATATAGATTTTGGAAAGTGACTAAGGATGAAGCCACCAACTACTATGGAGGAGTTCCACTAAAAGGCTAACCAGTTCTTATTCTTAGAAGAGGCAAGCCAGGTTGTCGAAAAGACTGATGGTGAACAGTCAAAGGAAATTATCAGAGTAATGTAGCTATTAAACAGACTGATGAGAGCGTCGGTAACGTAGCTGTGAATGTTGGAAATTCTAGTAACCAGTGAAAGGGGAATCAATGCGCTATGGGCAGACCTAATGATGCCAAAAAGAGTCCAAGGAATATAAGACCAGAGGAGTACACGCCTCTGAACAATATGCTCAAAAACATATACCTTGCCACACAAGGCATGGGGAGGTATAAGAAGACACCTAGAAGAGAGGCGACTGAGGTAGAAAAGAGCTATAGGAAGTATTATTACTTCCATGAAACTCATGGACACAATATGAATGAGTGCATGCATATTAGAGATTTCGCTGAAGAGTTGATATAGAAAAAGAAATTGCAGAGATATGTCAAAGAGCCATTGGATGCCGGATAGAATGTTAGACCCTAAGGCCCGAACACCTAAGGCAACTAGCCAGGACCCAATGAAAAGGGATCTAGGCGACTAGATGGAAGGACTAATATTAACACGATAACTAGAGGACCTCATCCAATGGAGAAAAGATGGAAAAAAATGGGGCGGTATCGAATTTTTTAAAGCACGTGCTGTTAGAGCTACTTCGCGATTGAGGACGGAGCTCTGACCGAGCAGCAAAGGTTGATAACTGATGACATAGCCTTTCGAAATAGGGATTCTGACAAGATCAAAGTGCTATCCTTTGATCCTATGATGATAACAACCATTGTAGGCCCAACTACTATGCACCGAGTTTTAGTGGATTGTGGAAGCTCGATAAATATCATGTTTAAAAAGACTTTTAATCAAACGAGAATAAGTTGAAGGACATCAAGCATGGTAAATCCAGGATTTAGGGATTTATTGACAAGGCAAAGGAACCTATCAGGACTACTGATTTTTCCGTGGAGTTGGAAGATGGAGATCACATGATCGTGCGGGTTTAGGAGTTCATGACAGTTGATTAATTTTCAATGTATAACGCCTTTTTAGGCCGATTGGTCGTTATTGATTTCAGAACTAACTTTTTGGTGCTTAACGATGAAGTTCCCCATAGAGAATGGGGTCGGATCGATTCGAGGTGACCGGAGCACTTGTTAGGAGTGTTACGTCACTGAGCTTGGAGAGACAAAGCGATTGGAGAAGGGGAAGGGTGTAGAGAAGGCTCTCTACGTTAAGAGCGCAGACACGTAGCAATTAATTCTCAAGTCCTGGCTCGGGAACCATAGCAAATTCTTTAAGTCTACAGATCCCAAGAAGCAATCAGAGGAGGTGCGGGTAGCACTAGCTGAGTTAACGATCGACGTTCCGATCGATATGGATGATCCACTCAGGTCCTTAAGTTCGGATCTCAGCTCAGCGCCAGATTGAGAAAGGAATTGGTTAGTTTTATTCAAGAAAACCTGGTTGTATTTGCTTGGACACATTTAGATATATGCAGGATATCGTTGGAAATAGCGTGCCATGCACTGAATGTGGACCGAAATATCCACCTGTAAAATAGAAAAGACATAGTCTAGGTCTGAAGTGATCTGCTGCATTAAAGGAGGAAGTGAATAAGCTGAAGGCAAATGGCTTTATCTGCAATGCTTTATACCCTGAATGGGTATCGAGCCCCATGTTGGTCAAGAAAGCGAATGGGAAGTAGTGGATAGGCATTGATTACTCATACTTGAATAAGGTATGCCTGAAAGACAGCCTTCCATTGCCTAAAATCGACCAACTGGTAGACAGGACCATCGAACACGAGTTGCATTCTTAGATGCTAAATTCGACGATAACCAAATACCGATGCACATTCCGAATCAAGAGCACATAAATTTATAATGGATTTAGGATTGTATTGCTACCGAGTGATGTCATTTGGTTTAAAGAACATAGGAGCTACTTACCAGAGATTAGTGAATCCCATGTTCAAAGTGTATGTGGATGACATGCTCGTGAAGTCACGACTATCAATGAACCACACGGATGATCTTTTGAAAATATTTGGCATATTGTGGATGTACGGGATGAAATTAAACCTATTGAAGTGTTCCTTTTGTGTTGCATCAGGCAAATTTTTGGGATTTATTATGAATTTAAGAGGCAATGAGGCTAATCTAGGGAAGATTTCATGCCTTGAAGCATGTAACTGCCCTAACCATGAGGAGGGAATTGCAGAGCTTGAACGAGCAGGTTGCCATGTTGAGTAGGTTCATCCCAAAGGCAACTAATAAGTGTATATCGTTCTTCGAGTCCTCAAAAAGGAAAAAGGAAAATTTGTCTGGATGGAGGAATGTAAGGACGCCTTCGAGGAATTGATGAGGCGTATGGAAATACCACCAATCCTATCTAATCCTTTGGATAAAGAAGGCCTATTTATCTATTTAGCAGTGTCTGCTCATGCACTAAGTGCAGTATTGGTACGTGAGGGGCAAGGATACAGAGGCAATTACATTACATCAGCAAGTGGTTTACCGGAGCTGAAAAGAATTATCCAAAGCATAAAATGCTCGTCTCTTGCTTATTGATAGCATCAAGGAAGTTGCAACCATACTTCCAAGCTATGTAGTTAATATCGGATAATATTGTCGATATATCTCTTATCGCTCCTAAGCCGATACCTTTTCCAAATATCACTTAAAATACTATTGTCGATATATCACTCGATATTTGTCGATATATCACTCCAATATTTAGTTGAAATACCCGATATTTTTTAAGAATATCATTCAATATTATATGCATTGGAGAAAATGTATTTACAAATAAATATCTTTACATTCTTAATATTTGTTTTTGTATATGGTGAATGACAATATCTAAACCATATTAGAAATCCTAGTGCACTATTTTTCAGTTTTAACCGAACAATTTTGGTATTCTTCATTAGTCTTTCTAAAGAAAACTCTACTTATCCCATTGTTTTATATGTTTTGTTTTCCGTGAAGACTTTATCAGTAAAATAAGATCACAGAAATGCTACTTCTCTTTTTAGTTGATTTTTGTTTACCATTTCTAGTGGGTAAGTTAGCTTATGAAAATTAATTTTATTAGTTACATGAACCAAGAACTAAAAGTTAAAGAGCGATAAAGTTATATATCTAACGTATCGATAAGGAACGAGCTAAAGTAGTAATTAGTATCAATCAACATTGGTTATTCGATAAATTATGTGAAAATGAAAACAACGTAACTATAAATATGAAAATTTTGGGAAAGTAATATAGATGATAAGATGACCAAAGAAACAATGAATATTATATAAAAATGAAGAAAATAAAAAAGATGCACAGTATATGAATTTCTCGGTTTTTATGATATATTATGATTTGTATTTAATAGAAAATCTCAGTAAACGGATTGTAATCTGTAAACTATATACAATCAGTCTTTGATCGTAATTTGGAATTATTTATCCAAATATTTGAAAAATTAACATCAATATAACATTATAACATAGTACAATATCGTATATAATATGTTCTATGCATGTCTGATATCCTACTGATATTATTCGATATTATGACGAATTTAAAAATATCTCATAACGGTACTTGATCGATACAGACCTGATACCTATATTAACTACATAGCCTCCAAGCTCACCCGATAAAGGTGTTGATAGATCAGCCCTTAAAGAAAGTATTGCACCGACCCGACATTTCGGCAAGGTCATTGAAATGGAACATCAAACTGAGCTAGTATGACATCACTTACCATTCAACTAGGGCGATAAGAGGACAAGCATTGGCAGATTTCATTGCTGAACTTACTATCCAGAATTGAGAAGAGGAAGATGATATGGTCACACTTTCTCAATGGAAATTATTCATAGATGGAGCTTCCAATGAATGTACTTCTAAGGTGGGAGTGGTACTTGTGACTCCAGAAGGACGACCGATTTACTACACGCTCAAGTTAGAGTTCCTCATGAAAAATAAGGAGCCTAAGTATGAATCTTTGATAAAAGGGCTCAGGATAGCGAAGGAATTGGGGGTAAGGAAGCTACATATATTCAGTGACTCCTAGTTAGTTGTTTTCCAAGTAAAGAAGGACTTCCAGGCCAAAGGTATAAGACTTGCCCCTTATCTAATGAAGACACTGAAGCTGTTGAATGATATAGAGCATTACATGATCACGCACATCCCTAGAGAGAAGAATACAAAGGTTGATTCACTATCCAAGCTGGCTAGCTCTAAGGATGCGTAGATGATTTCAGTGGAAATTTTATCGGCTTTGAGCATCAACCAAATGGATGTCGATTGGATCTTGGAGGTTGAGGAGGACAAGGAGTCATGGATGACTTCGATCAAGAATTATTTTTTGAAGGGAACTCTCCCAAAAGAAAGTAACGAATGATGAAAACTCCTTCGTAAAGTGTCGTAATTCATAATACAAGAAGGAGTGTTATAAATGAGAGGTTTCTCAACCCCCTACTTCAATGTGTAACCAAGGATAAGGCTACGAAGATCCTCATGGAAATCCACGAGGGTGGTTGTGGTGACTACACAAGAGGGAAAATATTAGCGAAGAAGATACTTTGCTACTGATACTTCTGGCCGATAATAAACCAAGATGTAGTAGATTATACTAGACGATGCAAACGATGCTAGAGGTTTGCAAAAATTCCAAAAGCCCCATCCATAGAGCTTATGCAAATGGTTAGCCTTTGACTATTTAAGGTTTAGGGAGTTGATATAATTGGTGTGTTGCCGGTGTCAAAAGGAGGAGCTAAGAACGCCATTGTTGTGGTGGATTACTTCATAAAGTAGGTTGAAGCGGAATCACTTGCCACGATCATAATGAGAAAAGAGATCGACTTTGTGACAAAGAATATTATCTATAGATTTAGAATTCCCTAGAAAATTATAACTGAAAATGGAACTCAATTCGAGAGTACCGAGTTCAAGGTTTTCTACAACCTATACAAGATCGAGAAAAGCTTTTTGATAGTAGCACACCCACAGGAAAATGGAGAAGTGGAGGTGGTGAGTAAAATTAACAAATCCATTTTAAATAAATGATGAACTAAATCTAAGGGCAACTAGGTCGATGGGCTTCCACTTGCATTTTGGGCTTACAGGACGAGCAACAAGTCCGTGATTGGACACTCTATTCACTCTAGCCTTCGAAACTAAGGCCATGATTTCGATAGAAATAGAAGTCCCTTCTCACCAGAAAAGGCACTATGACTCCAAGGTCAACGAGGAACTCTAGCTCAAGTACCTCGACTTAATTGATGAAAAGTGAGAAGAGGCTGAATTAATAGTAGCTACTCATTAGAATATAGTAGCACTGCATTTTAACACTAAAGTTTAGAGTTGTACCTTTAAAGTGGGGGACCTCATTTTGAAATGAGTTTTCCTAGGTATTGGGAAAACTGGCCCAAATACAAAAGGTCCTTATGCGATTAAACAAAGCTTGGAGACGGAACTTTCAAGCTAGCTACTGTCGATGGAATCCCGATTCCATAGGCATGGAATAGTGACCTGTTGCGACGCTATTTCACTTAGATTTATCCAGTTTATTTTCTACTAATAAGCCACCCTAGTGAATTAAGGGCGATGTAATAAGGCAGGACTTGCCACTTCTTTTGTTTGTAAGAAGAGTTAACTTCTTGAACCAATGGAACCATGTTCTTGTAAGAAAAATCTTGTGCTACATGATTAGCAGTACAATCAGGTATTCGGAGGTAGGTACCAACTCTTTTGATCCAAGATTAGTATAAAGCAGTGTAATCACAAGGGTCAATCGAACAATTTGCCCTTATCCCCTAGAAGTGAATAGTGCCCAAAGATAGGCAAAGTTAACGAGGAATGCCCAGAATCGGGCAACTAAAGCACCAGTTACGGGAGGTAGAAACCGATGCACAATTGGAGTTTCAGTGACAATGCTTGTGGCCAGGCAGGATGTGCTCAGCCGATGATAAGTGAGGATGGTCAAAGGATGCTCTCAATCAACACCTGAAGATAGGTGAAACTGAGGGCGGATGCTTAGAGGTAGGCGTTCGAAGCAACGATTCTCGGAGATAGGAAGCGATGTATAATAAGATTTTCAGGTCTGCGCTTGTGGCTCGATAGGAATTGCTCGGTCAAGGAAAAGCAAGGATAACCGATGAGTGAATAAATCATTCTAATGAATTAAGGGCGATGTAATAAGGCAGGACTTGCTACTTCTTTGTTTATAAGTAGAGTTAACTTCTTGAACCAATGGAACCATGTTCTTGTAAGCAAAACATTATGCTTCATGATTAGCAGTACAATCATGTATCTGGAGATAAGTACCAACTCCTTTGATCCAGGATTAGTACAAAGGAGTGTAATGACAAGGGTCGATCAGATAATCTTCCCTTATCCCCCTGGAAGTGAATAATGCCCAAAGATAGGCAAAGTCAATGAGCGATGCCCAGAATCAGGAAATTAAAGCACCAGTTACGAGAGATAGAAACCGATGCACAATCGAAGTTTCAATGACAATGCTTGCGGCCAGGCAGGATGTGCTCAGCCAACGATAAGTGAGATGGTCAAAGGATGCTTTAAATCAACACCCGGAGATAGGTGAAACTAAGGGCAGATGCTTAGAGGTAGGCATCCGAAGCAATGGTTCTTGGAGATAGGAAGCGGTGTACAATAAGATTTTCATGCCCCGCTTGTGGCTCAGTAGGAATTGCTCGGTCAAGGAAAAGCAAGGATAGTTTATGAGTGTTCTTGATCAATGCTCAGATATAAGTGATATTGGGAGCAGGATCCTAGAAATAGGCCTCCAAAACAATAATTCTCGAAGACAGGAATCAGTGTATAATTGGAATTTCCAAGACCAAATTTGCGGTGCGGCACGACATGCCTGGCCAAGGATAAAAATAAGGACAGTCAAGGAGCTATTTCGATCAATGCCCAAGAATTGGTGAGGTCAAAGGTTAATGCTCAAAGATAAGCATTTAAACCAGAGATAAGGATCTATGAGTAATTGGACTATCTATCACTTACGGCCTAGTGGGACACGCTTAGCCGATGGCGGGTGATAAGGGTTAATGAATGATTTCGATCAACGCCCAAAGCTAGGTGAGATAGAAATACGACGTCCAGAGACAGGCACTTGGAATATCATCACCCAGAGATAGAAAATGGTAGGAAATCGAATCTTCCTAGGACTATAACTTTGTTCGTGGCCGGGCGAAACTCGATTGAGAATAAATGAGCGAGCCACGGAGATGGCCAAATAAATAACAAGCTTTGTTTGCCCAAAATGGAAATGGTAAATAATACTATTCAATGGAATATAACTGAGCAATAATATAAATTATTTATATGTGCAGAGCTATAGTACGTAATAAAATTACATAGACAAAAAAGAAAGGCATATATAATAAGTAGATCACATTGCAGGCAATTATGTTGTATATGCAAGCAGTTGTATAAAGGAAGGTAAAGTAAAATTGCAACAATGTTTTTTTTTTGAAAGAATTTCAAACTTTATTGATTATAAAGAAACATTATAACAAACAAAGGGTATAGCCCATACAATACAACTAGGCCCAAATCAGCCCGTAAATGTAAAGAAAAAAGCTGACTCAAAACAAACCCCCTCAAACAGCGGATTGACCTATTTCTTAGAAAATCATGGCGGCTCAAAGGTGCGACGAGCAGTAGAAACTTCTCCTCCATCCTGAGTGCTATCTCTATCGGTGCTAGAGGGCTCTCCAGCTCTTGCGTCTTCTGCTCTTCCTCTGACAGTCATGTACCTTGAAGATGTTACGGCGGTGGGTAAGTCAAGGGTTGTTGAACAGGTATGGTTAAAGGTTTGGGGTTGGTTTTCTCGTTTACGAAGAGGTATATCCCACCTTTCCATAATTTCTTCTATGTTGTTCGTTCCAGTGCTATCATATTTAGATCTAAAAAATATCAAGTCTTTGACTTGCTTTTTGATGTTCCGGCAAACTGCAAATTTGTCAATCACTTCATTATTGAAATTTTTTGCATTTCTGCATTTCCATATAAACCATATCGAAGAGGATAACGCAGCAGTTATGACATCTTTGATAATGCCATTGGATTTATGATTTAAGGAAATGTAATGCATAGCACCAGTAAGAGTTGGGATGGTATGAATTGGTGTAATAGGGTCTCCAATCATTGTTCTATTCCATTTCCATACATAGTTAGAAAATTCACATTCAAAGAATAAGTGTTTCGTAGTCTCCGAATATTTATTGCATAGCACACATAAATCATCTGAAGTGATGCCTTGAATGCAAAGTTTATCTTTAGTAGGCAAGTAATTGTGAAAAGCTCTATAAAGACTGACATTCATTTTTGGCAAAGAAATGTTATTCCAAATAATGTGATGAACATTGCAAGGCTGTTGGGGGGTTCTGATATTATTCCAGACATCTTGGAAATGAAAAATTCCTTTTTTGTTGACAGGACAACACCAATAGTCTGCTGTCCTATTGCTATGAATTTTAATTTGCTTTATTTCTTCACTAATATTCCTTAAGTAGGAAATGTTGTCAGGACTCCAGGTTTGATTAATCAAAATCATCTCCACTTTTTGGCTATGGCCTCTAGTATATGATAATGTGTCATGTCCTAGTTTTTCTAATAACGTAGAGCCATTGACCCATGGTGCAAACCATAAGCTAGTAGATTTACCATCCACTATTTTCCTGTCTATCAATCTCTGGGCATTTTTCCTGTGATAAATCATCTTTTTCCAAGTGCATGAATGATTATTATTCACATTTGATTCCCATAGAGTCTCATTGTGTGCATACTTGTTGTTTAACCATTTAGCACTGAAAGAAGAGTTATTAAGAGTATCCCATATCCTTTTGATGCAGTAAGTAGTGTTGATGTCTGAAAGTTTTTTAAGACCCATACCACCCTCATCTTTCAGATTTGTAATAGTGTCCCAAGGTATTTTACTTTTCTTCCCCTTCCAAATGAATTTTTTACAGATTTGATTGATTTTGTGAATGGTCAAACTAGGCAGCATAAAACATTGCATCCAAAAACTAACCATTGGGTATATTACTGATTTAATTAGCTCTACTCTGCCTGGTAAAGTAAGAAATTTGCTTTCCCAACCCTTCACCTTTTTAAGTATTTTATCCAGTAGCTGCTTGCAATTTCCTTGTTTGATATATGTGACAGATAATGGCAGACCCAAGTATCTAACTGGTAATAAACCCTCATTGACACCAAGTATGTTTAGAATTTGCTCCTTATTATTGCAATGTTTATTAAAAAAGACTTGGGTTTTCATGCTGTTCATTTCTAACCCTGTGACATGTTTCAGTTTCCTAAAACAGTTCCTCACTGATTTGGCTCCTTTTTCAGTAGCTTGAGCAAATACTAATAGGTCATCAGCATATAATAAGTGGGTAATACTTGGGTTATTTTTGACAATAGGCTCAATTTTGCCCTTATTTTCTTTCAGATCCATGAGTAAAGTGAAATATTCCATACAAATTGTAAATAAATATGGGGAAAGAGGGTCACCTTGTCTTAAACCATTAGAGCTATTGAAGTATCCTTTATGATATCCATTAATAGCAATTGAAAAACTTGGTGTTGAGATAAGCTCTTTTATTATTTTTGTCCATTTGTAAGGGAAATCCATAGCTCTCATCATATGAATGATAAATTCCCTGTTAACCGAATCATATGCCTTCCTGAGATCCACTTTGATGCACATTTTATTGCTGCCAATTTTGTTGAAGTTTCTAATGTGTTCATGAGCAATAATAATACCATCATTTATGTGTCTGCCCGGTAGAAATGCTGTTTGGTTTTCTGAAATCAGTTCCCCAAGTACATATTTCATTCTTTCACACAGAGCTTTAGAGATGATCTTGAATAGCATATTACAACATGCTATGGGTCTGTAGTCTGCCATAGATTCAGGTTTAGGAACCTTTGGGATGAGAGAAATAATTGTATGATTTATTTCTCTAACAATTCTGCCATTATCGAAGGATGATTGTACTGCATTGACAATTGAATATTTTAAATCCTCCCAGTGCATTTTGTAGAATTTAGAATTAAACCCATCAGGACCCGGGGCAGTGTCATTATGAACACTAAACACCGCTTTCTTAACCTCTTAAACAGTAAATTCAGCATTTAGAAAATTCTTCCCCCATTCATTTATCTTCTTCTTTGGGGTAATATTTGGGAAAGAGCTGGATAAACCTTCTTTATTATATAATGTAGTGAAATAGTTGACTGCATCATTTTCCATCTCTTTTTGAGTCTTAACCAAGTTACCCTTTTCATTAAGCACATTTTGAAGGTTGTTCAAAAATTTCCTGGTTGTTTGCTTTGCATAGAAAAATTTTGAGCAACTGTCATCCCATTTGAGCCATTTACATTTTGTTTTCTGCTTGATGTCCATTGATAATAAATCCATGCATTTGATTAATTTAGCTTGTGCATTGTCCAGAATTTGAGCATTAAGAGTAGTATGGTTTATCTCCAATTCAAGTAATGCTGCATTAACTTCCTTCTTGCACTTATCTGCTTGCTGTTTTAGATTATTTACCCCAAAGCTCCATTCCTTCAGAGCTTTTTTGGTTCTCTTTTGCATTTGTATAAGATTATACAATTGATTACCTCCAGAGACTTGAAAAGCTTATTGAACCACTTTTAGATAACTTTCACATTTAGACCAGTGGTTCATAAACTTAAATGGCTTAGGCCCAGAAAATTCCTGCACTTTATTAAAATGAAATAAGATAGGTACATGGTCACTAGTTGATAATTCCAGAAATTGGGCATAGGAATGTGTATAGACTTCCATCCATTCAATATTACAAAACAACCTATCTATTCTGGTTGCTATGTTTCTATCCGGACCTGATCTCCAAGAGTAGTGAACTCCTGTAATATTCACTTCATTAATACCAGAGGATAGAACAAAATTATTTAACTCCTGAACCTGTTTAAGAGTAATACCCCTTCCTCCCTTTTTCTCATTTATGTATCGAATGCAATTGAAGTCTCCTATCAAACACCATGGGATATTAAACGTATTAGCTTATGTGATAAGTTTTCTCCACAATGGTACTCTATCTGCTTCAACATTTAAAGCATAAATGACAGTAATGATGCATTGAGCCCCTGCGACATTATTTAACATACAAGTGATATGCTGTTTGCTAGCTGAAATGACATAACTCTTCCAATACTCTGTATTTATCATAATCAGTATTCTGCATTTATGATGGAATTCAAGATTGTTGAAACAGCACCATTGTTTACCCCAAGAATCTATGAAATTTTGCAGTTTATTTGTTCTCAATTTATTCTCCACCAGGCAAAAAATAGAAGGTTTGTGCATGTCTATCATATTTTTCACCTGTAGTACCCGAGAGGCCTTATTAAGGCCTCGCACATTCCAGCATAAGACTGACATTACTTGGGGTTGGTTTGACTCCTAGTTCTCACTGTGGGAGTCACACCGTCTATTGTAGCCTTGTTTTTCTTTCTATCATTCTGTGTTTTATAACCCATTGCTGCCATAATTCTGTCAAAATCAGGATTTGGAGAAGTTAAATCTTTGGGGATAACAGAGGATGGGATATTAGGAGAAGGGTATATGGGATTGGTACATGACTGGGCCTGAGGAAGAGGATCAGCCGGCAAGTCTGTCGAGTCCGTAAGCACCTGTTTAGAAATAAACACATCAGTTGTTAGAGAAGTATCATGTAAATTATGAGAATAAAGGACAGTATGGGAAGGACTAATATCATTATGATGTAAAGACTCCCTTCGATGATCAATCTCCGATGATGAATGAGAGACTGAGACTTCGGTCAATGACGTCAACACTAAAGGATCAGAGGGCTGAATGCTTGATGAAGGTCCATCTTGATAGCTTACAATCTGAGTGGAATAAGGTACTGACTCAGTTTGCTTCCGTATAATTGTGGCAGTCTTACTGTGATGAGAAGCATCTTCAGATATTGCACATCTATCAATCGCAGTTGAAGGCGAGGCTGCAATTATGCCGAACGAACTGATGATGCTGCCTTGATTCATCTCAGAAGTGTCTATCATATGTTCTGATGGAGATGGCAAGTTATCCTTGCACTGGTCATTTATATTTATTTCTTTACCCTTCCCTATAGTATCAGTTGCATTAATATCCTTATTTTCATTTTCTTGCAATGTTGTAAACACAGTACCCTCACTGTTCACAAAAATAGTACTCTGTATGTTAGCTTCTGCTATGCTCTGATTTGTATTTTTATCATTATTTTCTATCTGCATATTACTTATCTTTTTAGGTTGCCATTTCTGCACAAAGTTAATAGGACATTCCTCTTTAGTATGACCGAAACACACACAGTTTTTGCACACTGGTGGAATATATTCATACTCCACACTTTGAGTCACAAAGTCACCCCCTGGAACTTTTATTTGAACTGTCTCATCAAATTCAAAATCTGCTTCAACCTCGATAAGAATTCTGGCATACGCTAATCGACTTCTGTTCTTGGTGTGTGCATCCATATCAATAGGATTCCCAATCGTACTCGCTATTTTACATAGCGAAACATGATTCCAATACGCAAAGTTCAAATTAGGGAATCTCACCCAAATTGGAATCGTGAGCAATAAATCTCTTTCATATTTAATCGAACTATTCCATTTTCTCATGATAATAAATTTACCATCCATTAGCCATGGTCCTCCATTAAGGACCTTCGAACAGTCCTCCTCCTTTTCAAATTGGACAAGGTAGAAACCATTATCTCTTGCAAAAACATCGAAATTGCCTTTCGGCATCCAGGTCCTTTTAATATAAGCTTTGAAATAAACGTAGTACGGTCTCTTACCTACCAAATAAAGAAGGATGGAATTAGACCAAATCTTCTCAGCCGCTTGTAATTCACTCTCCTCAATAACAGCTGTTCTTTTTTCATTGAGAATTGGAGGATCATAAAACTTCATATTATCAGATCTATTATGACCCTTAACCATATCACACCAAGAAGTAGGCATAGCTTTTGGATCTACTGAGATATTACACAACTTACCTACCACCGCTTTTCCTTTATTTCGTTGCCAAGCATGAGAATGGGCAGATCTGGGATAGCCCTTGCGTTCAAGATTAGCTGGCCGCCTGTTGATAGAATCACTAGCAAACGTCACCCTTTTCTTCCTACCAGACACCTTAGTCCAACCTTCCTCCTCGCTGGCCTCCTCCCCCACCAGATCTGAAGAATTGCCATCGGATTGAGATTTTGAAAAATGATCGTTGACTGCCATGAAATATATCAATTAATTAATCTCTAATTAAAATTGCAACAATGTGGATGTGAACAAAGATTAAATGGAGCAGCAACCTTTATTTACATTCACTTTTCATAAAAAAGTCGCAGGGTTGGTCTTGCATAAGCTCGGCCTATGTATAAAAGGAAACAAAATAAATCAAAAGGAAGACCAAAGGAAACTGTCTTCGGAACACATCAATAGGATAGGAAAAATAATTCTTCTTCTTTCTCTTGTATTGCCCTTAGGATCATCCTTTTCTTCGAGTCATTGGGTTTCCCTATCCCAGGGGTGTTGCCCTTGGCATGTTTGGTCTCTTCCTTAGTAGTGATGACAACAGGATCTTCAACCTTGTTGACGATGGGGTAAGAAGATTGTCTTGGGCTGGCAAGTTTTTGGGTCCAAGTTCTTTCTTGATTTTTATCTTTGACGGGTTGAGCTTTCACTTCTCCGCCATAGAAATAGGATTGGTAGGGTCCGAAGCGAAGGTGATTATGATGTCTTCCTTGGGGACTGTACCAATCCCTCCAGAGCCTCGATCTTGTAACACCTCAAAAAAATTAATCAAAAATTTAATTAAAAGAAATTAAATTAATTATAATAAGGATAAAAGTGGAATTTTTACAAACATCAGAATTTGACTACGAAACTTGCACAGTTGCGTTTATGGAGATTTTCTAAATAATTTTCATATATATAGTTTTGTAATCTAAGCTCATATGAAAAGGTTATTAAAGTCTAATGATTTAGAAATGAAAATAATTAAATAAAAATATGTGGTAAGAAATTATAAACTATGCAACATTAACCAGTCGACCCCCAATGGTCAACCACCCCAAGCCCATCAGTCGATTGGTAAACTGTTAGCGGCTAGGTTAGGTTAGGCCGAACGGCTCCGGTTTTATATAATTAAATCTAACGGTCGATGTCGATTGGAGTAGCTATAAATACAATGTTAACCCATCAGTAATTAAACCCCAATCTATATTGTACGCTCCAAACTGTTTGTCTCCTCCAAACTTTCCAAAAGAAAATTTTGAGAAAAACAAATTAGAAATTTGGGAAGAGGATGATATAACCAAGCTAGAATCTAATCCAAAGAGGGGTGAACCAAGTAGATAAACTGAAGAAAGCACTTACAAGGCGAGTGGATTCATTATTAACTATGTTAATTTATATGTAAATAATTTATTTATACACTTATTTGATCTAGAATTGATCCAATATAATCAAAGATATTGTTTATCTAACAATTGCAACTAACTGGAAATTTGGTAGTAATCTAAACCATATAAATGTGACCCCTGTTAAATTTGATTAAAGTAAAATTTGGGATGTAAGGTTATTTAGGTTGATTTTAATATGAACACACCCATTTTGTTCGAATTGAATATAGAATTTCATATCAATGCCCTATTAATTCTAAACCTGAGTTAATTTGATTTATTGATACAAGTACACTTATGAAATTACAAAATGGTTAAAACTGAAATTGGAAATTATTCAAATTGTAGATTTAACGAAATAGAGTTTACTATTGAAAATGTACGGGAAAAGGGTAATTAATTGTAAAATAAATGAATAAAATTTAAGTAGCAATTTACGTTAATTAAAATCGACCGTCGACAGGCTTACTGTAGCTGGTCGACCGCTATAGTAGCCGTCAGTCGACCGATCATCGAGTTTCATGCTCAATCTAAACCTCGACCTATGGCCTAGGTTTATGGATTATTTATATTTATATATATATATATATATATTATAGTATATTAGTGGGGAAATTAGATCCCTAATTCTTGACTTTTGGATGTTACATGACAAGATAAATGTGTACATAGGTAATTAGGCCTAGACACTATATGTTCACCGAATTTCATATTCGATATAAGGCGGTTCAATCGTGAGGGTGTGCTAAGAACATGGCACTACCAAAGGTTCCTCGGTGTATGCACAACACTATTGGTGGATGCCTGGTGTGATGCATCGTCCGACACTAACGAAAGGTTCCTCAATGCATATGACAAGTAGGACATGATACTATTGATGGATGCCCGATGTCGTGCAATAAGTGGCGTAACCATTGAGCTTGGACATAGATGTAGTAGACCCCAAGACATCTTTGGCATGATTCAGCATTGCGGATTCCTTTTGATGCATAAGTATGATACGTTGTAGTCGTAAATTGGGAACGTAGCCCTAAGGGTGATATTGTAGATCCTATGTTAGATGTAGTCCTAGTGGTTATTGCTCTGATCCGTCGTTGATTTGAGGTTCGATTACTTATTCAACCCTAAGTATAAACCTTCACAAAATGTTTGGGTGTAGGTGTATTTAAAGCTATATTCTTTAGGTTAATGAAACCAAACTTAGTAAGTAGTTCACAAACACAAGTAGGATACCCTAGGTCACATAGATTATAAATGAAGTCAATTACATGTGATCACTGTATATTATGATGTAACTCATTCACCAGACTTTTCTCTGACCCGCTTCTATCCTTTTTCCCCACCGTAGGAGGATGGGGCAACAAGTGATTGGCCCAGATCTAGTACGTGGAAGGGTGAGCTTGGCATTAGAACCATATATTATTCTGCATCACTCTCCACGTAACTACCTGATTGTATTTAGCACATATCAGATTATAAGTTGTTATTTTGTAAACTTTGGATTTTTGATTACTTATAATTTGAGACTGGGTTTTTTGGAATATTTTATGAGATGATATTTTTTTGTATTTATATTTTACTACTTACCGCTATGAGATCTGAAAGTGAAGAATTTCTTGGATTTATCCTTTATCTTAGTCCCTGTAGCGTTTTAGAACCAGATAGCTCGTACTTCTTGGCACGAAGAGTCCAAAAGCCACCCTAGGCTCTGGATTGGTGTGTCCAGAGGTGCGGGTTGTCACATATCTTCTTTGAGTCAGGGACGGAGCTGGATGGAAGAACTGGAGCGACTAATCCTATGGTAATGGAGCTTGACTCAATAGGGATAGCAATGGGACCCAAACCTTATGTAATTGGTGGGGGAGAGAGGAGGAAGTGAAGGATGATTTGTAAGTTCATAAACAATGAAGTAAGGGTTAGTGATAATCTCAGGCGACAACTTAAGCTTCTCGAATACTGGGGAGATGAGAGAAATATCGTCACTAGTTATAGTTTCTTTAGCTAGGGATACAACGACTTCACCTACTTCCACTATTGATTGCATTAGTTAGGAGACAAGAATAGGAATATAGAGCTCATGTGTGACCATAGCAACATAAGTTAAAATTGTAGCTAGGGCGACCTTGGAACTGGCCCTTGTGGAAGATGGTATTTCAGTCATAGGCTCTTTGGATTTCGAAGATGATGCTTCTGCTTGGCCCAATGCACTAGGACTAGTAGGACCCTCGATGAGATCTTCAGTTGCAGTCGTGTCTTCTTTTGTCAAGATAGCCTTGCCTTTCTCTAAGGCTATGATGTCGTTGGCATCTAAGTACTTAGCTTTTAATTGGTCTTCAGTGAGGCCTTCACCAGACTCAGCCACACGACATTGGAATTCTTCCGACGCAATTGTCATGGTCACAGGATAGCTACTTTCCAACCACTTCAAGTTCTTATCTTCAATCACATTTACAAAAAACTATTGAAGGGTGGAGTTTGTTTCCTCCTTGTCCTCTGTAGCTTGCCTTTTAAGCTTGTTTATCTCCACCACAACGGTGCCAAGCTCGACTTGAGCTTCTACTTTCACTTTTGTTTCAATCCTAAAACCAGCCTTGAGTCTTTCAACTTCAGGCTTGAGCATTTGGATTTCAATGTCTTTGGTCTAAAGTGTCGTATCTTTCTCTTTGATCGTTATATCCTTGGCTTAACCTAGTCTATGAGTTGGTCGTTCTCACAATTGGCCTTTTGGAGTTGGTCATTGACTACAGTGAGGGCCTGGGTGTGCACATGAGATGGCTCCACATTTATTTTTTTGGTCATTAATCATCTTTTTAGCCTTATCTCTCTACTTTGTAAGCTTGACAACCTCTCCCTTTTAATCAGTTATGGTATTGTCGTAATTCTTCCTCTCTGATTCAAACGACTAGATGTCCATCTGATCGATTCTGTTGACATCGAAGACGGTAAAAGTAAGTTTTCTCCATTCACAGAGCTAGTCAACAAGCTCGGCAACCAATCTTTCTACGATTGGATTCTTTATGGGGAATGTCCTTAATATCATGATTAAATTTCACTCCTATTGGGAAGAGGTTAGGAAAAACGGCCTGCATCTTAGTCATCATGGCTTTTGATGAGCGTGAAGGAGGTGCGGTGAAACTTGACGAACAAAGGCCTCCTTGGACCTTTGGAAGGTGGATACAATGGTAACTGGGGGTTGGATTGTCAGAACTTGTTAAGAAGAATGCATGGGCTGAGAGCGTGGTAAAGAAAAGCCAAAGATAGGACCATGATGGTCATGAGAATCGCAGAACTTCTTCCCTTGGCCATATTGTTCTCTTTCCTCAGCATGTTACCTCCTCCTATCCTTATCCCCATGGTATTATTTTTTCTTCCTTTTCTTCATGTCTTCTTCAATTTATCATTGTTAAGAAGAGTGGTAAGCATAAGTCTTTGGAGTGGTTCCTCGACGTTCACCAATGTCAAAGAGTATATAGTGAAATCTATCCCTTCCCATCATACCAGAAAGGAACCGTATCAGTCTCAAAACACTGAATTAAGGACGCATGTTGGGTATGAGTATTCATGATCCTAGAAATATGTGGAGTACTAGCGTTTCCCTAAGTAATCTACGGGCCATGTTCAGAAGGTTGTAAAGATGGATTTTGCCTCCCTCGACTAGAAGATCCCTTGATGGGAAGTTGAAAACTTAATCATACTCCTTAAGGAGATCGCCGATCAAGATGTCAAGGTTTCTTAGTGAGTCGAAGGTGTTATCTAAAGGATGGGCTGAAGGAGTCGCCTCATGTATTGGTATCGTGCTCGATCCAGCGGGCTGTTGGGAGGTCCTATCGATTATTCGCTTCAGACATGATGAGGCAGAAAGTTCGGTACCCTTTGGAGATGTCTCCTCATACAACTCATCTCCCTCTTGACCTAAGTCCTCATCATCATTGTTTTCTTCATCCTTTTCTCCTTCTTCTTCTCCTCCTCCTCCTCCTTCTCTTCCTCCTCCTTCTTCATGTATTGTTTCCATTTCCACTCTTCCTTCTCTCTCTACTTGTGCTCCATCGGCAATATTTGCTTCAACCGCTCTATTAAAGGCCTCATCGATGTTCGCTATGCCTGATAGGCCTTTAGCACCTCCTTGGATATCGTCGTTGGAGCTACGAATAGATCAAACGACCTAGAGGACACTTTAGACCCTCTTGGCGGAAGTTTGGCTAGAACAGTGAATCATTCTAGGTGTAGGAGGCCACATTAGCAAGGGTTCTCATTCTTTAATAGATAAGAGGTGGCGCGTAATTAAACGCTAACTCTTTTGAGGGTTTTTAAAGTCTAGGAGTATGCATTACTCCTATCTTGAGCACGAATATCTGTAAAGAGAGTGGATTAGAAGTTAGATGCTTAGATGGTGAGAATCCAAGTATGGAAAAGAGTGGAAAGGAATTGGTCTTACTTCCAGAAAATCAAAGCCGGTTAAATCCAAAGGGGCATCGAACAAAGAAGTACTTGTTTTTGAAATATGAGCGTTTATTATGAAGTGCTTCGATAATTTTACATCGGCACGAGACTTTTGTGATCATTATGGACGTTGACTCGCTCTATTGTTTAAGGCTCAAAAGGTGTGTTAGCTCCCCAAAATTTGGAAGCCAATGAAATTTCATCACGAATATGATGTACATAGAGTTTAGGAAGGCATATCCAATGTGGTGTACTTAGTGGGAGCGAGCCCAAGTTCTTAGAGAAACATTCAAAGAAACAGATTTAAGGGTGGTATAGCCCCGCTTAGGCACATATACATGTTGTAGGTTGTATAACCCGATAGAGGATTTTTGCATGTTAGTTAATCGTTGGGAGTGGGATGTTATTCTCTGGTATTCCATGTTGGAAGAATATAGTTTGGAGTGACTTGACTGTTAACATTGATGGCATTTATTCTGACGGGTCATTTAGAACCCTTAAACCAACTACTAGTACGCATATACCAACATTTGTCAGGACGGGCTGTTATAACTACCCAGGCTGATGATAGTACTTAGGATTGTACTCTGAAATGCCATTATATGTTATCTTTCCGCTGTGAGATTCGGAGGTCTTGTTCTCTTCTTTCTTGTTTTTTTTCTTTTTTCCTTTTCTTTTTACTCTAACAATTTTTCTTTTCGACACTTGGATGTTTGGCAAGTGAATACCATTAATGTATTAGTATCGACATTTAGGGGTCAAAAAGGAAGGTTGTTACAACTGGTATCAAAGCTAGGTTAAGTGAGAACCTTGGCTTTGTTTGGGTTTAACTCATTAAAGATAGGGTAAGTGATGCCTTAGAACGATTTGAGTGTATTATATATGAAAGCGTATTTGTATATGTTATAAACATATACCTTAAAGGTAATTTTTACAAGTCTAATTTGTAGGTATATTTTCATTGATGTAGGGATTAATGATGTGCATTTATTATCCCTCATTGATTAGATTAATCATGGTCGACCAGTTTATGAGCATTGTTATCATTTTTTAATTGATTAGTCATGCTCGGCCAGTTTATGAGCATTGATTATTGTTTGGTGATTGTTAATTTGTACTCAGCCGGTTTGTGAGCAATTTACCTTTTTACTACATGGGTTGTGCAGACAGTAATTGTGGGTGCATTGAAACAAACATCTAGTGAATTGAATTTCATGGTTTGACTATAAGGTGTTCAATGATAATGATGGATTAGAAGTTTATTCTGATAAAAGAAGTTTAGTATAAATTTTCTAATTATGGTTTGTAAAATGTGGTTTGTAAACGAAGAGGATTTAAACTGATAATTTAAGGACTTAAATCCCGGTGTCTTTGAAAATGGTTTTTAAGATTTTGGAGGAAATAACAACAATATTATTTGAAAGTATTTATGAATACTAATATATTAAAAGGAGTTTTAGGATTTTTTCGAGAGGTTGCTTTCAGAATCGACGAGTTAATTTGGGAATAAAGTATTTTATGTTATCTAGCACAAGTGGCTCGAAAATGACTAGAAATGGGCAAGAGATGTGTTCGGTTGGTGAGCGCTTCTTTTAAGTATTACCCTTCGTTGTAAGGGGACATATTGTATGACTTGGTAGGACTCATTGCCTTGATATTGTTTGTGTGTTACCCGATCTATTTGCTTAGTTTCTATGGATCTTAAAGTAAATATTTGGGAGATTGGTTTATAAGTTGAGATCATGATACTTATCATGATCATACTTTTTTGTTGAGAGGAGGTGGTGGATCCTGGATTAGGCTACTGGTACTATCATCCCTTGCAACTTAGTTGTGATTAAGCATTTAGTTCCAAAGGGCATGGACGTTGAGGCTTGAGTCGTGGTAGATCCGGCTTTTGAAGGAGTTGACGGCCCACCACCAACGTTAAAACGAGTTGAATGACAAGTCATTCTAGACTAAAAAATTGATGGTGAACACGGTTAGGTATGTTTTATTTTGAAATTCTATTTTAATGTGAACTCATATGACTGATGCCCATAATCTTACGGATGTCAAAGTGTGTTGACCAATCTGATTCTCAACGTCAACCAAGGCAATTTGAAGTGTCAATCTGTGCAGGTGGGTGTGTGGTTGAGTTTCTCTTGGCGGTGTGAACATTTCTGCATCAACCGCCGGAGCTTTGACTTGCCATGGGAGGTCACGGCACTTTCGGGCTGAAGAGGGGATGCCTAGGTCGCGTTTTGCCGAAGGCATTCGAGCAAGGCAAATTTGGGTGTGTCGCGAAGCTGCATGTAGAGGGGCATGTTGGTGTAGGCGGCTCATCGTTTCGTCGTGTGTATGCCGAGAAATCGAGGAGAGAAGGAGTTGAAGGGATGTGCTTTCTTATGTCTGTGCTTGGGCATGTATAGGGTGCACAATTTGGGGAATAAGAAAGGATTAGGTGAGGGATTAGTTAAGTTAATTAATTTATTCATTATTTTAATTAATCTCATTTCCTATACAATTCGTATCTCTTGCATAGATGTACAATCGAGACGCGGTCTTTATTGTTGATCTCATAGTGAGATTAAGAACGGCATAGTATGGACTTGGTTTGGATTCAGAGGCTTGTGAATTTATGGTTCAGGTGAGCGAAATTATAATTCTGAATTTGTATTTTAGTATAGCTCGTAATTTTATACATATAAATTTTTTACCCAGTAGAGGTAGAAAAAAATATATGTAATTGTTTCTCCATTTGATTGGACTTGTTTGAGTAAATATCCAGGATAATTGATTAAAATTTTGTATATTTATATTATGTTCTATTCGTATTAGATATAGCTAGATAGCGATGATATTAATTTATAGCATGATTATAAATTAATTAAACTCTAATTCATCGTTATATTAGTGATAGAAATATTATTATATAATTTATTACTAATCGAAGATAAGAATATGACTTTTAAAATGGTTTAAAGGGCTTAAAATGATTTATAAGCTAGTTTTATATTTTATAAAATAATAAAATGATTTTATAAAATAATAGAAAAGAACTAGCAAACGAATGCCCTAAACTAAGCCCTGGGGTATTTGACTTTTATTTAAGAGTCGGTAAATAAAAGTAGGATTTGTTTGTTAAACGGTTAAATTGTTTATTTAAATATGAGTATACGTGTATGAAAATATCCATACGGGTATATCATCATGCTACGACCAATCTCATGTAGTCATAGCAACCACCGGGTACATTAAGTTGCGTGGGAGGGTACCGGGTCAAATAATCGCTTCAATAAAGGTTGAAGCGTAATTCGTGAAGTTTTCATGTGTTATGTAAACGAGTGTGTCTATGAGTGTTGTAATAACCTTAAGATTGAGTACCATTATTTAGGACATTTAATTAGTTAAATTAAATAATATAATGTAATGGTTAGGGGATTGAGATTTGTGATTAGTAAGGGTAGTCGTGCCATGTTAATAGATAAACTAAAATGAATTCAAATGAAATAGATAAGGGAAGTTAGATAAAGGGCAAAATAGGGAAAAGACACATTCTAATACCCTAAACCCTTAAACTGTGTTCATTCTACACATTCATTATCAAAATTAAAAAAATAGAGGTCGGCCACCATTAAGCAAGAACAAGAGGAAGATAAGCTAAAGGAAGAAGCTAAATCAACATTAATCCATTCTCAAATATCAACTCCTTAATCACAAAGCTAAGGTGAATAATGACTACATCTCATGTTTTCTAATTGTTTTCAGTTTTAGGTTAAAACCGAATTATTTTGCAAGGTTTTTCCATGTTTTGATTGTTAGAAATAAATATATATGCTTGTTAATGATTTATGATATTTCATATGGATTTTATGATATGTTTTAATGTGAAAACCCTATTAAATGACATCCAAATGCCTTACGATTTTAGATTTAAATTTGAAATGATATTTTGGAGATGGGTTTCAGTTTTCATAATTTTTTGAATTATTGTGGATTTTATATTAATTTTCTGGTGAGCAAAATGGATATTTCGGTTTAAAATAATTTTCGGGTAAATTATATATGTTTTGGGTCTATAATTTATATATGTTAGAAAACATATTAAAAATGATTTATAGGAATTTTTGTAGAATTTTCCTAAGTGTTTTAATGAATACATAAAATTATTTAAGGTATGGGACTTAAATGTTTTATATATTTATAAAAGGAGAAGTGGTATTTCGTAAATAATTTAATTTGTTTATTTCTGAAATCTCAGCAGAACTTTTAGAAAAGAAAATTAACAACCAATAATATTTTGGCAAACAAGGTAGGTTAGTTGAAAAGATTACTTTAAAAAGCTAAAAATCGGATTTTACATGCTTTTTACATGTTTCGCCACTTTCGACATCAAGGTTTCGATTGAGTACTTCAGCATCCATCGCCATCGAAACCAATGCACATAGTATCAAAGACTTGGTACATAGTGAATTAGATATAGGCGAAAGTTACTGGGTTGAGACAATGGGTTCCAATGGGGTCGAAACTTTACTTTGCTTTCAAATGAAAATGTGCCTGCTTTGCTTTCGAAAGGAATGCTTTCGACTTGGTTGGCTTTCGACTGGGCCAAATTGATTTAAGGAATGGTTTCGAATTAGGTTGCACCTTTTATTTAAGTAAATGCTTTCGAAGGAGTCAAAAACCCTTATTGCCGCTTTCTACCTTTCGAAGCAAATGGTTTCGAAAGGATACTTTGTTTTTAAAACCTTGCCACTTCTCCAATGTTTTCGAAGGATTGGTTTCGACACTATCACTTCTTTACTTATGAAATTATTTTCAAAAGAGTGCTTTCGACTTAATTGTTTTACGGCCCTTTGTTCTGTATAAGGTAAAACCCAAAGGTTTCGAAAGTAAAGGTTTTAAATAACTTGAGCCCAAATGCTTTCGAAAGGTTTGTTTATAGAAAAGGATTTGAATGCTTTCGAAAGGTTTTAAAAGAAAGTTTCGAAGGGGTGGTTCCCCAATGTTTTCGGAAGGTTTAAGTAGAAGGTTCCCAAAGGTTTCAAAAGGTATATTTATAGTGTTTTGATAAAAGGATGACTAAGGTTTTAAAGTTTTCAAAAGAAAGGTTTTTCTAGGTTTTCAAAAGGATTATTAAGAATGGTTTCGAAAGGTATGTTTTGGCCCTTCGGTCTAAGGTTTTACTTGTATCGAAAGGGTTGGTTTCGACACTATCACTTCTTTATTTAGGAAATTGTTTTTAAAAGAGTGCTTTCGACTTAATTATTTTACGGCCCTTTGTTCTGTTGAAGGTAAAACCCAAAGGTTTCGAAAGGAAAGGTTTTAGATAACTTGAGCTCTAAAGCTTTCAAAAGGTTTGTTTATAGAAAAGGATTTGAATGCTTTCGAAAGATTTTAAAAGAAAGTTTCGAAGGGGTGGTTCCCAATGTTTTTGAAAGGTATAAGTGGAAGGTTTCCAAAGGTTTCGAAAGGTATATTTAAATATCTTGATAAAAGGATGACTAAGGTTTTAAAGCTTTCGAAAGAAAGGTTTTTTCTAGGTTTTCAAAAGGTTTATTAAGAATGGTTTCGAAAGGTATGTTTTGACCTTTTGACCTATGTTTTACTTGTATCAAAAGGGGTACTTTCAATGGATTTGAAAGGGGTACTTTCAAAGATTAAATGTTTTCATCAACAAAGTTTTGTGTAATGTATATATAACATGGCAAGATGATTTGAGTAAAGCGTAGAGTATATTTTCCTTGTTTAAAGAATGATTCTAAGGTTTAAATCAATTTGAAAGAAAAGGTTTTCAAGGAAAATTTTATGGGTAGTTGACCCTAAGTAAAATGACTTAGATATTAGAACACCCGATGGAACTGGTATAGGGTTGCGCCCTATACATTAGCTATTAGCCCCTAGTTAATTTAGTCCAAGATTCCAGTGTGTAGGGCTTTGTCATAGGTATTACTAAAATGAAGTTACACACATAAAGGAATACACAGAGTGAGGATTGGTTATTGGTGAGCCCGCAAAACCATTAGGATCAGTTGACCCTGGAGAAGTAAGTTAGGGACAGACCATCCAGAAGAGGAGTATCTAACAGAAGTTAGATTATTTGTTTATTTTGTCTGAAAGGCCCGAGTCTGCCAAAGGTTAGTAGTTAGCTAAACAAAACTATATTGTTCGGACATATAGTCCATTTGTTACCTGATTTATATGCTTTCATGATATATATATTATTGTTTTAACCAGTTTTGGTTGCAGGATTAAGATTTGCAAAGGATATGTTTTAAAAGGATATTAGTGAGGGGAAACCCATTTTGCTAAGCGACATGGTCTCACTTAATATCAATTAACCGAGATGTATAGTATTATTCACACCAGGCTTTGTGTCTGACTCGAAGTTTATGTTTTTCCCCTTAAACTCTCGGGTGCTTAAAATTGATTTGAGTAGGCTGAGGGTTGAGTCTTTTCAAGTTTTAGTAAGTGGATAAATAAAGCTTTCGAAGACGAGCAAGAGGCTGAAGTTAGCTATGTAGGAGTTGTTATGTTCTTATTTCCACTGTGTTGTATTAAGTCTATTATGATTATTTACTACTCTGGTCAACCAAGGGTGCATCTTCATATGTCGCTCTTGGCGTATTTTGTAATAATTATATTTGATCTAAACCTGAGAAACGTTTGGGATTATGTAACTTGGATATGAAATGTTGTTTTGAAATGTATTCAAAAAAGTGTTCTAATCTGTGATGATTTTATTTCATATTCAAGTGCTTCTGATATTATATATACCATTAATATTACCCTATTTGGTCACCGGAAGTATACTATGGATGACTGCAGCATCTGTATCCCTTAGTTTTGGGCCTCCAGATAGGGGATGTTACAACTTGGTATCAGAGCATAGGTTTATGAAAAACTTTAAACTAAAATGATTTTTGAAAACTTAACCTAAGGAATTAGAGATAAGATTGGGGTGTAGGATAACGCTATTGTAACGTACTTGTATTTGCTATATATAAGTATACGCTATATCTCTATTCTCTTACCTCTCTTAGGCTATTCTTATGTATCTCACGAGGCTTGAATACATATATGGATGCTAAAAGTGGAAGAGTTAACCTTGGAGGGGGAAGCACCACTACAAATGGAAATGCCAGACCAAATACGAGAAGGAACCAAGGTCATGCACAAGCTGGAAATGTGGGTGCTGGAGTTCGCCAGTTGACATGGGAGCAATGTATCATTTCTTTGTCAACATGATGTAGTCGGGTGTTGCTGCTGGAGTGGTTGGAGGAATTGCTGGAGTAGGGAATCAGGAAGCTCCGGTGGTCAACAATTATGCTATTTTGAGTAAAAAATATGCTAGGCTGGGGGGAAAGCCATTCATCAGAACTGAAAACGATATTGAAGTAGAAAACTGGTTGCTGCATTGTGAGAGGATCTTTGTAGATTAGGGGCTCAATGATGAGCAGAAGAGAAGGCTTGCTTCGAGATAGCTTCAAGGATCAACTTTATATTGGTGAAATAGTGTAACAGTTTGAGTTAATGAGGAGACGATGACATGGGCTGAGTTTAAGAGGAGGTTTGAGGATAGGTTCATGTCTGTGATGGTGAAGTCTACCTTGCTCAGAAAGTTTGCTGAATTAGAGCAGGGAGAGATGACTGTGTTGCAGTATGCTACAAGGTTTGAGGAATTGGCAAGGTATGGTTATGCCACTATAGACACTGTGATTAAGAGGAACGATAAGTTCATTAGGGGGTTGAAGCCTGAGCTGGCAAAGGCTACATTACCGCATATCAGAGATCCTTGTGATGTTATGGTTGAGATGGCTTTAAGATATGAAGAGATGCTTGCTTTTCTAGAGAGAAATAAGGCAAAGGAAGTCCAAGTGGGGCAGATTCAAAAAAGAAAATTCTTCCATAAGAAGGGTGCTTAGAAGGGTGGAGCCGTAAAGAAAGGAAAGTCAGAGATTGTCTGCTTTAAGTGCGATAAGAAAGGGAATTTCGCTAATGAATGTCCTTCTGGAGAGGTGAAGAAAGTGATCAGGAAGAAGAATATCAGATGCTTCAATTGCGACCAAATTGGTCATTATAAGAACTAGTGCAAAGAGCCTGCTAAGGATGGAAGAGGCAAAGTGTTTGCATTGGAGCCAGCTACCTCGAGGCCAACGGCAGAGGAAAAAGGAAAGGCAGTGTTGGGAAGTACGCTTCAGATTCATGGTATGTCAGTTAGCGTTCTATTTGATGTTGGTGCATCGCATTCTTTTGTATTTTTTTGTTTGGTAGATAAGCTTAACCTAGAACACTCGTATTTAGTTACTTCCTTAAGGGTTGCAAATCCGATAGGAGGGTTTGCGACACTTTGGATGAGGTGTGACCACCTGGAGTTTGATTTGTTAGGTCATACCTTTGTTTGTAGTTTGCATGTGTTTGATTTCGTAGGGTTCGTAATTATTTTGGGTATGGGTTTGTTAAGTAAGTATAATGCTAGAATATTTTGCCATGAAAGGAAAATATTGCTTAGACACCCTGACTGTAGTGATCGGATTGTATATACCGTAGAAAACCCTAGCTGTGAAGTGAATGCTTTGTTGGGTGTAGTGGAGGTAGACGACGAGTTAAATTGAGTTTTCTTGGTTAGAGAATTCACGGATGTTTTTGAACCTGTAGTAGGATTGCCACCGAAACGAGCCATTGAGTTTCAGATAGATTTAGTACCTAGAGCCGAACCAGTGAGTAGACAGCCAAGCAGGATGACACCTACCGAGATGAGGGAGCTGGAAGTACAATTGATGGATTTGGAAGGCAAGAATTTTATTAGGTCAAGTAGTTCACCTTGGGGAGCAGCCGCAGTGTTCTCTAAGAAGCCGGACGAATCTTTAAGGTTATGTGTCGATTATCGTAAGTTGAATGAGAAGACGATAAAGAATCAATATCAGTTGCCTAGAATTGACGATTTGTTCGATCAGTTGAGTGGAGCCAAGGTATTTTCTCAGTTTGATTTAGCAATGGGTTTTCATCAGCTTAGAGTAGCAGAGGATAGTATTCCTTTGACGGTATTTAGAACTAGATATGGATCATACAAATGGTTAGTGATGTCGTTCGGACTAACTAATGCGCCAGCATTCTTAATGGATTTGATGAACCAAATTTTCCGAGAGCACTTGGATAGGTTTGTGTTGGTTTTCATAGATGATATTTTGATATACTCTAAAGATGAAAGGGAGCATGAAGTTCATCTTAGAGTGGTGTTTGAGACGTTGAGGCAGCATCAATTGAAGGCGAAGTTTTCGAAGTGTCATTTCTGGAAGAAGGAAGTGAAGTTTCTTGGTCGTGTAGTCTCAGAGAAAGGGTTGTCTGTAGATCCGACTAAGATTGAAGCAGTGAATAATTGGAATAGACCCGAGACAGTGACTGAGATAAAGAGTTTTCTTGGATTGGCTGGATATTATAGGAGGTTCATTAAGGATTTTTCGCGAATAGCAGCACCGATGGCCAAGCTAACGCGAAAGGATGTGAAGTTTTTTTTGACCAATAAGTGTGAGGAAGCATTCCAGAGCTTGAAACACTTATTGACTCATGCACCTATATTAGTTGTTCCAGAAGGGAATTAGGATTTGGTAGCATATACAGAAGCATGTGGAACAGGGTTAGGAGCCGTGTTAATGCAGAGAGGTAAAGTGATTGCCTATGCATCGACAGCTTAGACCGCATGAGGTTGGGTACCCATCTCATGATTTGGAATTAGCTACGGTGATTTTTGTGCTGAAGGTGTGGAGACATTACCTTCTGGGAGAAAGATTTGAGTGATATACGGATCATAAGTCGTTGAAGTATTTATTCTCCCAAAAGGAGCTAAACATGAGGCAGCAAAGATGGTTGGAGTTTACTGCTGCTTATGACTTTGGAATTGAATACACACTAGGGAAAGGAAATAAGGTTGCGGATGCGCTTAGCAGAAAGTATCAGAATGCAGTGTTGGAAACGATAGTTGAGTGGAAGGATTTAGAAGCATTGACTACATGTAGAATACAGTGGAGATCTGAAGCTAGATCTAGTAAGGAGACTGCTATGTTGTCATGTTTAGAAGTTCGACCGATGATGATCGAAAAGATTGCTTCTAAGCAGAAAGAGGATCCATTACTAGTTGAATAGATTAGGAAGTTAAGGGATGGAATAGAGTGCGATGACTTGAAGGATTTCAGTCTTGACCAGAATGGGTGGTTAAGAAAGAAAGGAAGATTTTGTGTTCCGGATGTGGGAGACATTAGGAAGGAAGTTTTAGAGGAATGCCATCGTTCGAAGCTCACTATTCATCCGGGAGGAACTAAGATGTATCATGACATGAAGAGGAGTTTCGTCTGGGAAGGTATGAAGAGGGATGTAGGCTATGGGTAAAGCAGTGTCTGAACTGCCAATAGGTAAAGGCCGAACATCAGAAGCCAAGTGGGTTGCTTCAGCCATTAGATATTCCAGTTTAGAAGTAGGATTCTATTTCTATGGATTTTATAGATGGGTTGCCAAGATCAAATCGAGGAAATGAAAGTATATGGGTTATAGTGGATAGATTGACCAAGAGTGCCCATTTCATTCCCGTTAAGTCAACTAGGACGGCACCTACTTTAGCTAAGTTGTTTATGAAGAATATAATTAGACCTCATGGAATTCCTAGTAGTATAGTAAGCGATAGAGATTCTTTATTCACTAGCGAATTCTGGAAGAGTCTACAGGATACCTTGGGTACCCGACACAAGATGAGTACCGCTTACCATCCACAGACTGATGGGCAAACGGAAAGAGTTAACAAAGCCTTGGAAGATTTGTTAAGAGCTTGTGTGATATATTTTGGAGGATCATGGGAAGCCCATCTACACTTAGGCGAGTTTTTGTATAACAACAGTTATCAGGCTAGTATAGGGATGACACCGTTTGAAGCTTTGTATGGAAGGCCATGCAATTCCCTAGTTTGTTGGTTAGAGACCGAGGATAGATTGGTTCTTGGTCCGGATTTAGTTAGAGAAGCTGCAGAGAAGATTGAGTTAATTCGAGATAGGATGACGGAAGCTCAGTCTAGGTAGAGGAGTTATGCAGATAGAAGACGGAAAGACTTAGAGTTCTCCGTTGGAGATCATGTTTTTATTAAGGTGTCACAGATGAAGGGTGTGATTCAATTTGGAAATTCAAGGAAATTGGCACCCAGATTTGTAGGACCATTTCCTATTGTGGAGAGGATTGGGAAACTCGAATATAGAGTAGAGCTACCGAATAGTTTAGCAGGGGTTTATGATGTTTTTCATATTTCTCATCTAAGAAAGTGTATTAGAGACCCAGAGACTACTATAGCACCGACTGTATTAGAAGACTTAGTAGTAGAGCCGAATTTGACTATAGTTAGAAAGCCAGTTCATATAGTCGCGAGAGATGGGAAGAGGCTAAGGAACAAGTCGGTCAGATTAGTTAAAGTCCAGTGGAGCGACGATGAGAGAGACTGTGCCTGGGAGACCGAGAGCAGGATTAGAGACGCTTATCCTGATTTGTCCGATGGTATGTTTTACCTTTATGTTGATTGTTATGAGTACCTTATCGTAATTTTGAGGATGAAATTCTTTAAGGAGGGGAGTCTGTAACGACCTTAAGATTGAGTAACATTATTTAGGACATTTAATTAGTTAAATAAATAATATAATGTAATGGTTAGGGGATTGAGATTTGTGATTAGTAAGGGTAGCCATGCCATATTAACAAATAAACTAAAATGAATTAGAACGAAATAGATAAGGGAAGTTAGATAAGGGGGAAAATAGGGAAAAGACACATTATAATACCCTAAACCCTTAAGTCATGTTCATTCTGCACATTCATTATCAAAATTAAAAAAAATAAGGTCGGCCGCCATTAAGAAAGAACAAGAGGAAGATAAGCTAAAGGAAGAAACTAAATCAACATTAATCCATTCTCAAATCTCAACTCCTTAATCACAAAGCAAAGGTGAATAATGACTACATCTCATGTTTTTTAATTTCGGTTTTAGGTAAAATCCGAATTATTTTGCAAGGTTTTGCCATGTTTTGATTGTTAGAAATAAATATATATGCTTGTTGATGATTTACGATATTTCATATGGATTTTATGATATGTTTAAATATGAAAACCCTATTAAATGACATCCAAATGCCTTACGATTTTAGATTTAGATTAGAAATGATATTTTAGAGATGGGTTTCAATTTTCATAATTTTCTGAATTAATATGGATTTTATATTAATTCTCTAGTGAGGAAAATGGATATTTGGGTTTAAAATAATATACGACTAAATTATATATGTTTTGGGTCTGATATATATATATATATGTGTGTGTGTGTGTGTGTGTGTTAGAAAACATATTAAAAATGATTTATAGGAATTTTTGTAGAATTTTTCTAAGTATTTTAATGAATATATAAAATTATTTAAGGTATGGGACTTAAATGTTTTATATATTTATAAAAGGAGAAGGGGTATTTCGTAAATAATTTCATTTGTTTATTTCTGAAATCTTAGCAAAACTTTTAGAAAAGAAAATTAGCAACCAATAATATTTTGGCAAACAAGACAGGTTAGTTGAAAAGATTACTTTAAAAAGTTAAAAACCAGATTTTATATACGTTTTACATGTTTCGCCACTTTCGGCACCAAGGTTTCAATTGAGTACTTCCACCTCCATCGCCATCGAAACCAATGCATATAGTATCAAAGACTTGGTATATAGTGAATTGGATATAGGCAAAAGGTACTGGGTTATGACAATGGGTTCCGATAGGGTCGAAACCTTACTTTGCTTTCAAATGAAAATGATCCTGCTTTGCTTTCGAAAGGAATGCTTTCGACTTGGTTGGCTTTCGACTGGGCCAAATTGATTTAAAGAACGGTTTTGAATTAGGTTGCGACTTTTATTTTAAGTAAATGCTTTCGAAGGGGTCGAAACCCCTTGCTACAGCTTTCTACCTTTCGAAGCAAATGGTTTCGAAAGGATACTTTGTTTTTAAAACCTTGCCACTTCTCCAATGTTTTCGAAGGATTGGTTTCGACACTATCACTTCTTTACGTAGGAAATTGTTTTCAAAAGAGTGCTTTCGACTTAATTGTTTTACAGCCCTTTGTTCTGTATAAGGTAAAACCCAAAGGTTTCGAAAGTAAAGGTTTTAAATAACTTGAGCCCAAATGCTTTCGAAAGGTTTGTTTATAGAAAAGGATTTGAATGCTTTCGAAAGGTTTTAAAAGAAAGTTTCGAAAGGGTGGTTCCCCAATGTTTTCGGAAGGTTTAAGTAGAAGGTTCCCAAAGGTTTCGAAAGGTATATTTATAATGTTTTGATAAAAGGATGACTAAGGTTTTAAAGTTTTCAAAAGAAAGGTTTTTCTAGGTTTTCAAAAGGTTTATTAAGAATGGTTTCGAAAGGTATGTTTTGGCCCTTCGGTCTAAGGTTTTACTTGTATCGAAAGGGGTACTTTCAAAGATTAAATCTTTTCATCAACAAAGTTTTGTGTAAAGTATATATAACATGGCAAGGTGATTTGAGTAAAGCATAGAGTATATTTTCCTTGTTTAAAGAATGATTTAAAGGTTTAAATCAATTTAAAATAAAAGGTTTTCAAGTAAAATTTCATGGATAGTTGACCCTAAGTAAAATGACTCAAATATTAGAATACTAGATGGGACAGGTTTAGGGTTGCGCCCTATACGTTAGCTATTAGCCCCTAGCTAATTTAGTCCAAAATTCCAGTGTGTGGGGCTTTGTCACAGGTAAGACTAAAATGAAGTTACACACAGAAAGGAATATATACAGCGAGGATAGGTTATTGGTGAGCCCGCAAAACCATTAGGATCAGTTGACCCTGGAGAAGTAAGTTAGGGACAGACCATCCAGAAGAAGAGTATATAACAGAAGTTATATTATTTGTTTATTTTGTTTGGTAGGCCTGAGTCAGCCAAAGTTTAGTAATTAGCCAAACAAAACTTTATTGTTCGGACAGATAGTCCATTTGTTACCTGAGTTATATGCTTTCATGATATTGATATTATTGTTTTAACCTATTTTGGTTGCAGGATTAAGATTTGCAAAAGATATGTTTTAAAAGGATATTAGTGAGGGGAAACCTGTTCCGCTAAGCGGCGTGGTCTCACTAAATATCAATTAACCGAGATGTATAGTATTATTCACACCAGGTTTTATGTCTGACTCGAAGTTTATACTTTTCCCCTTAAACTCTCAGGTGCTCAAAATTAATTTGAGTAGGCTGAGGGTTGAGTCTTTTTAGGTTTTAGTAGGTGGACAAATAAAGCTTTTGAAGACAAGCAAGAGGTTGAAGTTAGCTATGTAGGAGTTGCTATATTTTTATTTTCGATGTGTTGTATTAAGTCTATTATGACTATTTAGTACTCTTGTCAACCAAGAGGGCATCTTCATATGTCGCTCTTGGCGTATTTTGTAATAATTATATTTGATCTGAACCTGGGAAACATTTGGGATTATGTAACTTGGATATGAAATGTTGTTTTGAATTGTATTCAGAAAAGTGTTTTGATTTGTGATGATTTTATTTCATAGTCAAGTGCTTCTGATATTATGGATACCATTAACATTACTGTATTTGGTCACCGGAAGTTAATACTATGGATGACTATAGTATCTGTAGCGCTTAGCTTCGGGCCTCCAGATAGGGGATGTTACACGTGCACAAGTAAGTGCATCGACACATATATGAGCATCATGTGAAGTGAGGGGTCAGCAAAGTTTGTTTTGGCATGTTAGGGAAGGTCGAGTCGTTATATTCATCCATAGAACTTTATTTGCACAAAGAGTGGATTTTGGTATCAAAATCAGTTTTCCAATACTTAAGAAATCACTTCCAAAACGTCAATCAATAAACTTTGAAAGTGGTCTGATGGAGCGGAGGCATGCTTGGAGTGCTAGTTAACTCATTGGGTGAAGTGTCGGAAGAAACAGGCTTGAATCGAAGACTGGTGGCCGACTTGGCTCGCTGGCCTGGGCTTACTGCCCAGGAATTTCTAGTCTCAGTCGATTAGTGTATGCCACTAGTCGACCGAGGCCAGTCGACTAGGAAGGTTCCCAATCGATCGAACGTGCAATTTGATGAAGTTTCTCCCCGAATCCGCCTATGGAGTGATATAAGACTTTGGCACGACTTCGAGAAGGCTTCAAGCTACTCAGGAAAGCGGAATGCAAGGCAATGCTCGAGATTCAGATGCAATGTATAGTGCTATGTGTGTGGTCAATGATGATCGGACATGATATTAATGTAGTGATTGATTACATGGTCACGTTTGGTGAGCGTGTACGATGGAGCGGAGTTAGTCTATGCCCTTTGGATTTGGGGTGGATATGTTTGAAGAATAGTAATGGCCTTATATTAGTGGCCATACATATAATTGTCTTTCGGTAGTGACCATCCGTATAGACAAACGATGATGAGATATCGGTCTTTACTTATGATAGGCGTATTTGATTACGTGACGTTATATATAGATGAAATTGGTGTTCCTTTGTGGTTCCAATGGCGTATTATACATGATGGCCATTATTTTCTTTTGTTAAAACGTTATGTAAGCTAAGAAATTCTTGATGTCCTAGAGGGGGATGAAGACAATCATATACTACAGGATCATAGAATGCTTATACTTTCTTCAGAGGGCACTGTGTGATCCGCAAAGGTCTTAGGTATTTAGAGTAGATTGAAAATCACTAATCCTTTCTTCAAATGGTACGGTGGCTATAATTACCATTGGGACTAGGTTTCAAGTATATAGAGTAGTTCAAGTATCACCCATACTTGCTTTAGAGAGTACGATGAGACCTGCACAAGACTATGTATCTTGAACTCTTAGAGGGAATCATTGGATTGCGATAGATGTCCATAGTGGACTTCACTCGTCATTAATAACGAGTATCAATTGTATTCTTTAGTTGTCTTTTACTTCTATATTATGTGTATTGTTAGTTGGCTAATGTTATTGTTGTTATATTTACTATTATTATGTACTTCACGATAAACTTATATTATGATCACCCTACTTTTGGATGTTGGGTTACCTTTATCATAGTATGATTGTTACGTTTCAATCACATTATATTAGCTTTGTCGACTCATTGATTACAAGAGAAGAGCATGTTATGGTATGATTTCCTATTTTTGGATGGATTTAATTTACTTGTTTATGGACAGTCCAAATTACCCCTGAGCCACGATTGTGGAGAGGACCGATTGTGCCTTATTAATTCCTGTTTATTTGTAAATGGTACAGTATTTTGAGATAGTTCCTCTTACATCAGGCTTTATGACTGGCCTACTTTTTTCTTTGTCTATTTATGTCATGACAACTCTTGGGTACTTGATTGAGTAGTTTGGGAGTCTAGTGCTTTTGGTAATACATTATTAGAGCGGTGTAGCTGGAGTTTTGGAGGCGAAGATGATACTTGGTTATTTATCTACTTGATGTTGTAGTAGTACATGACAAATGTTATTTGTAAATGAGACTTATTGTATCAGATATTTTATTCTGACTCTTTGTATTGATATTTATTTATTGGTTACTTCGTCCGTACAGACTCTTCTATATTGTTCATCCAATTTTGTTCATATATATTTATTATATTATATGTTATCATTACAATATGAAATAGCGTCGTTATGTCTAGATATTGTGTTTTATTTCTTCTTCTTTCTTTATTTTCTTGATAAGCCGCCTCTTATGGCATTCAAAAGTTAGACATTGATATAAGACGCTAATTTTTGGGCGTTGCGAAAGGCAGGTTGTTACAAATTTCAAATTTATTTCTTTGACTAAGTGGACAAACAAATATAATGATTCAAAAACAAAGTTCAAGACATCAATTTTAGATTCACATCAATAGAATGTTTGTTTATATCCAAAATAAATGATCATTTCAAGTGTGTGTGTGTGTGTATACATGCACACATGCATATATACATAAGCTTAAAATAAATAGATCAAGTTTGAT
Organism: Allium fistulosum; assembly: GCA_030737815.1. Taxonomy (NCBI): domain Eukaryota; kingdom Viridiplantae; phylum Streptophyta; class Magnoliopsida; order Asparagales; family Amaryllidaceae; genus Allium; species Allium fistulosum. Next base: position 916,662,968 of record CM060908.1, read on the forward strand.
TATTGTTTTCCTTTTCTCCTTTTCATTTTTATTTGTACATGACATGTAACAAATCAAACTTCAATAATGTACAATGGAAATTTAAACAAATGTGACATACATTAATTTAGGTCAAGTCTAAACACATATAAATATACAAAACACACAAACACACACACACACACACATATATATATATATATACATATTTACCTTTGTAGATCCAGCCCTTCATCACACCTTGATTTTTAAATCGACTCCTAGAATCTTGAATCACCACCTGATCTAGCCCTGCAAAACACTTTTATTTTACTTTGTTTGATGTTATCTGTGGTGAAAAATTTTAGCCATAAGAGAAAAGAAAGAAAAAGTGACAGCCATGAAAGAGGAAGACGAAGGAGGGAAGATTGAATGAATGAATGAATGAATGAGGAAGATTTGTTTTTATGGAGAGAATGAAAATCTGTCTCATTCTTTATTTTAAAACTTTCCACTATAATTCTCCAATTAAATCTAAATCAATATTTAGACCACTTCTTTCTTTATTATGACCACCCATGATTTTGTCCAATGTGGACTAAAAAATCCCAAGGACTATTTAAGTAATTAAATATATTTAAGCTTGTTTAAATATAAGTCAATATTGTATACAGATGTGCGTATATATAACTTTTATATACACATCCAAATAACTACTAGTAGTTCCCAAAACAATTCTTGGAGGTACCCCATTTACTATAACAACACCAAACATAAATACAATAAAAATTAATATTTCATAAATATTAAATAATTTAATAAATTTATAACATTTTATAAACTAATAAAATCATGTGGTTTTTTGGAGAATTCATAAATATGGTTTTAAGACTCAGAGGTGTAAACTCAGCCAGTGATTACTATTGAACTATCCAAATATCCATGTTCACACATCACCTTAGCTAATGATGTGAAAGTTTGTTCGAATCTATCGATTATTGAGCTTGTCAGTACAATCATATTTTATATTATCTTAAGCGGTACCGATAGTGACAATAATTTAGACACGTTCTCTTCGTCAACACTATATCACATTAAGATGTATGGAATTTGGTATTGGTCAAAACTCCAATATTATCCACATTCAACTTAGTTAGTCTGTAGACAAAGTCCCTTTTCAATAATAACATTTATTATTAACCGTTCTACTTTGGCCAGATATTTTGACTTTAAGTTTACTGCAGTTGACCGTGATACTAACCTCATACAACTGAGGAGATGAATTCTCTATTAATAACGCTTTACTTCCAAATGCTTTAACTCGGACTCAACTAAAGTTACTTAATGGATTGCGATGCCGTGATTTAACTATAATCAAAGTGGTGTATTCACATTGAACTTCTACGGTATTCTCATGTCGAGGGAACTGTGTAACATCGTTACGCTGAAATTTTTTGTTTGACCTAGCTGTTATCAATGAACATGAAACTTTCGAAAAGGTTATTTCATAGTCATTCAATAACTACTAGTATATAACCCTTTGGTGCCCCCAGTAGCCATGAGTAATACATTATCTAATACTAGAAGAGTGTTATGCACTTTGGTCTCCATGGATGTATCGATATCCTTTCTCTAAACATCTTGACCAGGAATATTTAATTGTTTCAAAATTAATTACTCACGATGCAACTATTTGCAACTAAAACCACATAACCTTTTCTGAGTATTTTCTTATTAATATACTTTACATTAATTATGTAATTAATTGTATCACAATATAACAAAATATATAATAGAAATCAAACACCTTTATTATGAACAAGATTGATTATAGAGTTAGATATTGTTAACCTGGCTTTTGGCAAGGCCGTACATGTTGATACACTAAGATTTTGATCAATGACAATGTGCTTCAACAAAAAGGAAGAGATATGTGCAAAGCTAAAAGAAGAACGATGAAGACCAATGATAAACATAAGTATGATTTTTATATAGGTCTTAGTTTAGATTTATTGTTAAAATCTATCCTCAAGAGGCTTGCACAAAAACTAGAACACATTTTATAAACTTCATTTTTAATAAACATTCACTGTGCAAAATTTAGTAGTTCAGTCGACTGAACAGGGATGACCAGTTGATTGAACCTATTACACATACACAAAAATGCACAGTTCCAGTCGACTGAAGTTCCTGCTCAGTCGACTGAATTTGTTCCTGAAAATTTTACTTCATAATTTTTAGTCGACTGAAATCCCTGTTCAGTCAACTGAATTTGTAACTGCGAATTTTTTCTGAAAGGACACCTTCTTCCTTCCAAGAGTTGCAACCATTCTCCAATGGAAATAGAAGCATCTCTTGCCTGCACCTCTAGCAAACAAATGCATCTCTTCTCCACATATAAATACATGGTTTTAACATTTGCAAATTACCAATTCTAAATGCTTTAATCTTTCTATTTTCTTGAACATACTTTCAGATTTCTTAAGTTTTCAAAAGCAATCACAAACCACTTCAATTGCTTGAATCTCTGTTTTAACTATAACACCTTTTGATTCATAGCAATTCACATTTCCTAAATCTTCACAGACACTTTGTATACTCTCGAGGATAAGATTATAGGAAAGTTGTACTCAATTTGACTCATTAGTGTTATCAAGAACACAACAAGTCAGAAATACTTTTAGTATCTAGTTGAAGTCCTCTTCGGTAGTTGAGGCAAGAAATCCCGTTCGATTGTTCGGGTAAGTTGTAAACCTATTCCTCCGGGTTAAGTGAGGGTTGTTGGTTAGTTGAATTCCTAAGAGGAGCTTAGGGACTGGACATAGGACAAGAGGTCCGAACCAGTATAAAGTCTTGGTGTCTACTTTACTTACTGCTTATTACTATCTACCTAGACCATTTCACTATTCCATATTATACGATCCTACAGTATAGACTCTTTCAACTGGTATCAGAGCAAGGCCGTCCTATAACCATAACACCGTTATTTGACATATTGATAATATGGAAAACAACACAAGCACAACATCTGCCTATAACTCTACATTTGCGGAAGGACAATCTACTCAAAGACCCCCTCTATTCAATGGACTAAACTATAATTATTGGGCTACAAGGATGAGGATTTATATGCAAGCAACAAGTTTTGAAGCCTGGAATGCAACTCAAGCAGAACTCGTTGTACCCACAATGGAATATTCTACATGGACGCAAGCTTAGAAGAATGAAGTTAGTGCAAATGCCAAAGCTATGAATATGCTATTTTGTGCTTTGGACAGAAATGAATTCAATCGTGTTAGCATTTGTACTACTGCACATCAGATATGGAGTACACTTAAAACCATACATGAAGGCACAAACAAGGTTAAACAAACAAAGATCTCCATGCTAAAGAACCAGTTCCAAAACTTTAGAATGCGACAGAATGAATCCATCAATGACATGTACTCGAGGTTTCAAGACATTCATCATGCCTTAATAGGACTAGGAGAAAAATACACGGATTTTGATATTGTATCTAAAGTTCTAAATTCACTCACTGATGAATGGGAGAGAAAAGTCTTAGCAATCGAAGAAGCAAATAATCTATCTACAATGAAACCAGAAGAATTAATTGGAAATCTTATGTCATATGAAGTAAATATGCAAGCTAAGAAAGATCAAGCACAAGAAAGAAAAAATGTAGCTTTTCATGCGGAAAAGGAAGAATCAAAGTCTGAAGATGAGGATTTAGCATTTATAGCCAAAAATTTTAAGAAATTCTTAAGATATAGAAAAGAAAATAAAAATGGATTCAAAAAGAATTTCTTGAACAAACCTACATCCTCGAATATAGAATGCTTCAACTATCACAAGAAAGGTCACATGCAAAAAGATTGTCCAGAGCAAAAGAAGGAGAATCGGAACAAAAACAAGAAAGAAAAATTCAAAAAGAAGGCATTCTCTGTAACATGGGACAATTCAGATTCATCTTCATCAGAAAGTGAAAATGATAGCGACAATGAACAAGCGAATGTATGCTTTATGGCTCAAGAATCTGAGGTTAGTAATTTAACTTTCGACGATTTAATTGATGTAAATACTGAACTATTGAGTACAATAAAAAATCTTAAAAAGAAACTTAAGGAAACTCGTGAAAATCAGAACAAAGCTGAGTTTGAAAGGGATATGTTAAAAGATGAAAAGAAAATTCTAGAAGAAGAACTTGAAATAGTTCAAGAGTCTCTTTCAAATTCGGAAACTCAATTATCTCTTTTAAGTCGAGAAATTGAAAATCAAAAGACAAAAAATGATATAATTGTTTCTGAAAATCATGAGTTAAAAACTCAGATTAAACAAGTTGAGTTAGAAAATAATAGTCTTCAAGTTAGATTAGATAACATCACTAAAAATGTTTCTAACTTTAACAAAGGAAGAGAAAATTTATCTAAGATTCTATAAAATTCTCAATCTTCCTCAAATAAACATGGATTAGGATATAAAAAGGAACCAAAAATTCCTAAAAAGATAAATACAAATTTTAAGAGGAATATTGATCCAAAACAACAAATGTTATTAAGAGAACCTATTAGAACAAAAGAAGAAACTAAGATAGTTAAAATTTGGGTTCCAAAGACTAACAATATTTTGATTAGGAATAAATATATCAAAGCATTTATGGATAGTGTTCATAATAATAAAAATTATATTTATAAAAAGGATACTGAACCAAATTGGGTTTGGTTTCCTAAGTTCTAACTTTTAGGACCCTATTGAAAGGTGGGTACCAATAATTTTGTATTTATTTTCAGGTCCCACTCAAAAAGAAGAAATGGATACTAGACAGCGGTTGCTCAAAACACATGACCGACGACAAAGATATGCTTACAAACATCACATACTTTGATGGTGGCTCGGTTACCTTCGGAGACAATTCAAAAGGCTATATCATTGGCAAAGGAGATGTGAGCAATTACGATACATCAAATTTACCTTTTATTACAAATGTTTCATTAGTTAAAAATCTAAAACATAATCTACTAAGCATAAGTCAACTTTGTGACAAAGGTTTTAAAATAACTTTTTCGGAAAATAAATGTAGTATTTTTGATCAAAACCAAAATCTTGTTTTTGAGGGAAATAGAGATAGGAATATTTATGTTTTAAATATGAAAATTAATCATAATACAAATATGTGTTTACTAGCCAAAGATAATGATCCTTGGTTGTGGCACAAAAGATTTTGTCATATTAAATTCAAAACTATTAGAAAACTTTCTAAAAATGAATTAGTAAGAGGTTTACCTAAGATAAACTTTAAGATAAAAAATCTTTGTGATGATTGTCAAATAGGAAAATTAACAAAATCATCTTTCAAATCTAAGAAAAATATTTCAACTTTACAACCACTAGAATTACTTCATATGGATCTTTTCGGACCAACACAAGTTCAATCCATTAATCATAATCGATATGTATTTGTAATAGTTGATGATTTCTCAAGATATACATGGACCATTTTTATGAAAAATAAAAGTGATACATTTGAGCACTTTAAAACATTTGTCAAAAGAATTCAAAACACTAAAGATTTGAAAATTAAGAATATACGAAGTGATCATGGTGGCGAATTCGAAAATGAAGCTTTTGAATCTTTCTGTAAAAAGAAAGGAATAAATCATAACTTTTCATTTCCTAGAACTCCTCAACAAAATGGAGTAGTGGAAAGAAAGAATAGAACATTACAAGAATGTGCAAGAACATTATTAAATGGAAGCCTTCTACCAAAACATTTTTGGGCAGAAGCCGTAGCTACTGCATGTTATGTATTAAATCGTATTTCTATTTGACCATTAACTAAAAATACTTCATATGAACTTTTTAACAATAGAAAGCCAAATATCTCTTATTTTAAAATATTTGGATCAAAATGTTTTATTTTAAATACAAAAGACCAACTAGGAAAATTCGATCCAAAAGCTGATGAAGGAATTTTTGTAGGATACTCAGAACGAAGTAAGGCATATCGAGTTTTTAATAAACAAACAAATATAATCGAAGAAACTTTACATGTATCTTTTGATGAAAACTTTAATAAAAACTTGAGTATAAAAGATGATGATGAATTTATAATAAATACAGACACTACAAACCTTGAAAATATGAATAATACCGAACTTAGATCTCCACCTAGAATCTTACGAGATCACCCTGACAAAACATAATCGGTGAAATTGATTCTCAAGTTAAAACTAGAAGTCAGCTAAACCAAATGGGACATGTTGCTTTTATTTCTACATTAGAACCTAAAAATCCTAAAGAAGCATCAACAGATGACTACTGGATTGTTGCTATGCAAGAAGAATTAAATCAATTCGAACGTAACGATGTTTGGGATTTAGTTCCTCGTCCTAATAATTAATCTGTTATAGGAACAAAATGGGTTTACAAAAATAAGGTAGACGAACAAGGAAATATAACTATGAATAAAGCTAGACTAGTAGCACAAGGATATAATCAAGAGGAAGGTATCAACTTTGAAGAAACATTTGCTCCCGTTGCAAGACTTGAAGCAATACGTATTCTATTAGCCTTCGCTTGTTTTCACAATTTTAAACTTTATCAAATGGATGTTAAAAGTGCTTTTTTAAATGGTTTTATAAAAGAAAATGTGTACGTAGAACAACCCCCTTTATTCATACACGAAAAATATCCGGATCATGTATATAAATTAAAGAAAGCCCTATATGGTCTTGAACAAGCACCTCGTGCTTGGTATGAGAGACTTAAAAGCTATTTACTAGATTCGGGATTTCAAATCGGAAAAGTAGATCAAACTCTATTCATTAAAAACACTACTAATGACATTCTAATAATTCAAATATATGTAGATGACATTATATTTGGTTCAACTAATGAAAACTTATGTAAAGAATTTTCAAATATAATGACTAAGGAGTTCGAAATGTCATACATGGGAGAATTATCTTATTTTCTCGGATTACAAATTAAACAATTAACAAATGGAATTTTCTTAAATCAAGAAAAATATTGTGCTAATCTAATTAAACGTTTTGGAATGGAAAACACTTCTGGAAAGCCTACTCCTATGAGTACCACAACTCATCTCGATCGAGATGAAAATGGCAAAAGTGTAGACCAAAAATTGTTTAGAAGTATGATAGGCTCCTTACTATACTTAACCGCTAGTAGACCAGACATAATGATGAGCGTTTGTTTATGTGCACGTTTTCAAGCTAATCCTAAAGAATCACATTTAAGAGCCATAAAACGAATTATGCGATATCTTAATAACACTAAGGATTTTGGTCTTTTCTATCCAAAAGATTGTCCATTCGAGTTAGTGTCATTTAGTGATGCTGATTTTGGTGGATCTAGAACTGATAGAAAAAGTAAAAGTGGTACGTGCCATTTTATTGGAAAATCACTTGTATCTTGGTTTAGTAAGAAACAAAATCGTGTCTCACTTTCCACGTGTGAAGCAGAGTATATATCTGCCGCTTTAGCTTGTACTCAAGTTATCTATATGCAACAAACACTTAAAGATTTTAATATAAATTTAACAAATTCTACAATATATTGTGATAATACAAGTACAATAAATTTATCTAAAAATCCGGTAAATCATTCTCGTACAAAACATATTGATATTCGTCACCATTTTCTACGTGACAATATCGAAAAAGGAATCATAAATTTAGAACATATTTCTACTGAAAATCAGATTGCCTATATATTTACTAAACCTTTATTAGAAAACTCATTTATAAAATTGCGACGAGAATTAGGAATAATTTCTTTTAAAGATGTTTTATAGCAAATATTATAAAAATATATAAACTCAGTCGACTAAACAACCTGCCCAGTTGACTAAATAACGAAAACAAAATTATTCAATATAAATAGTTCAATTCAGCTACCTAATACATAATAGATTAAAGGATGTCTCTAATCCATCCATTTCTAACCAATGTTTTTAATCCAATAAAACAATGATTGGTTCTAAAACCTTATTAATTTACCACCACATTTTTTTGGCATTTTTATACTATAAATATACTTTTATACATATAATTATTTTCAAAAGAATTACAAAGTTTGAAAATTCTATATAAAAATGTCTTCCGACAGCTCATACTCTCATATCAACATCACTTCCTCAGTCGAAAACACTCCTACTTCACCAAAACTTCCAACGCCGACACCAAAGCATGAACCAGTGTATAAATGGGAAAATTATCGCACTGGCTACACACCGGAATCAAAGAAGGTAAAACGTGGACTTTTTACCTCCCCTGATACAAAAAGAAAGATTGATGAGATTCATCACTTTCAACAACAACAAATTGATCTCCAACAAGAATTATATTTTGAACAGAAAGTAACGGCAAGACGACTAAGCTTTCTTGAGAAAATTGGTTTACGTTTTTGTAGCTCAAAGAAAAATGAGGTGAGCGAGCCCCTACCTCGACCAAGTAGTGTGTTCGATCCATCTTCATCTTACCATACACCAGTTGATCCCTTGAATCCTTGGATGTCCCCAAAGACTCCTTAGTATACTCCAAATTCATGGGAAATAAGCTATATGGAGAATGAAGGGAAAATGACGCAAAAGGAAAATAGTTCATCTCCAAAGAAATAATTACTTTTGAAGACAATTCATGTTGTTATATATCTATACAATTGTAATTGCTTCTTTCAATAAAACTTTTGCTTTCGAAATTCAGAAAGAACACTGAAAATTAAGCATAAAACAAATTTTCCATAGCTCAGTCGACTGACACCCTCTGCCCGGTCGACTAAACTTTCAACAGAAAATTTCAGACAACATTTCAGTCGACTAAAAAACCCTGTTCAGTCGACTGAATTCAACACAGAAAATTTTCGGCCTTCAATTCAGTCGACTGAACAGACTTTTCAGTCGACTGAACGCCAATTCCCAAGCAACGTTTCCCCTTTTATCCACCAGTTTTCACCCTTTCCATTCACTTTTTACATTGCAAAAGTTCTCTCTTCCCCGTTGTTTTCTAAAACCCTAGCCCCCAATCCTCAAATTACTCTCAAATCTCTCACAAATGGCACCAAAAAGATCAAGAGCCTCTTCTTCTTCATCCTCAGAGCCAATTGATGCTCAAATTGCACAATGGCTCTATGATGGAGTAGCTGTAACGAGGTGGAACAAAATGAAGAACTCTCGCATCTTCGAACACATACAACATTCAAGCATTTATGGATCAGGCAGGTTTAACTTCTCTCTTGGATTTAAAAAGAAATGACCATGCAATAAATCATGTCATGGTCAAATTATTTTATGCAAACCTCAACCTTGGACACCAAACTCCAAGAAATCCAAATAATAGTGTTTGGAGTATGGTGTGCGGGAAGAAAGTTTGGTTCTCCTTAGATCGAATTGCACACATCTTAGGATCACCTACTGTAGGGAGAAAACTTGAAGAGATAGAATTCAATCCACAAATTCGAGATAACATAAACCATCAATTTTTGGATGAAAATATCAACATTAGAGATTTTAAATCCACTTCCCTATGACCTAGAGCTAGAATCCTTCACAAAGCTCTTATGAGAACAATTACTCCACGAACGGGCTCATATGAAATTGTTTACCCCATCAATTATCGAGCTATACGCTATTTGGGGCAACATTCAAGTCAATTGGGTCCAACTCATTCTAGATGAATTTCTCACTTTTAACAATGGCAAAATGCGAACAATATATTTTGGAGAATATATCATGCGACTTCTCCTCAATGTTGATACGACATTACCCGACTCCGAAAACACAATGGTTCATCAAATTAATCACCGCACTATAAGCCTCATGCAACTCCCGGCTAGACCTCCTCGCATCATATCTCTTGCCGAATGGGAAGCTAGGCATCAAGAACCGCAACAACCTCCACAAGCTCCACATGAAGAACCTTTCGACCAAGATGATGAAATTCGTATCATTGAGCCAGGTTATACTTCCACCAATCAATCATTGGGGATCTTATCAAGGAATCAACAAATTCTTGATAATCGTCTCAAGAAGGTAGATCACAAGCTTGATAAAATTAAAGGATTCTTCAACAAGTTATGGAATGCCATCTCATGCTCAAGCTCCGCTACCGCTTCAACATCACTTGGCAAACGTCCGGCACCAACTTTCACTTGGACATCATCCGAAGAGCATACAAGCAGTAGTACAAGCGGAACAAGTGGTGGCCAAGGAGGAAGATCTTATAGACCACCCACAGGTGGACCTGTTATTCGAGAACCTGAAGGAGATCGTGAAGGCTCTCATGATTGGGACAGGGAACCTTGAACATTTTTTTTGATGGTTTGATTTCCGGAACTTTTTATTAATTTCTAACAATTTTTGCAAAGGCTTGTATAAACAGCGTTCTTTTATTATGTGATACTCTATGGTTTGTATTATTCGCTCTATGGTTATATTTGCATATGGTTGCTTTGTTACTTGCAAATTATTACTTCCTTTTTGTTGATGATAAAGGGGGAGAAATCTATGAAACTAACTTTGTTTTGTAGGAAAGATAATGCATATATTCAGGGGGAGGAAAGATAATTACATCTCTACAAACATAAGTGTTGTCATCAATCAAAAAGGGGGAGAATGTTGATACGCTAAGATTTTGATCAATGACAACGTGCTTCAACAAAAAGGAAGATATATGTGCAAAGCTAAAAGAAGAACGATGAAGACCAATGATAAACATAAGTATGATTTTTATATAGGTCTTAGTTTAGATTTATTGTTAAAATCTATCCTCAAGAGGCTTGCACAAACACTAGAACACATTTTATAAACTTCATTTTTAATAAACATTCACTGTGCAAAATTTAGTAGTTCAGTCGACTGAACAGGGATGACCAGTCGACTGAACCTGTTACACATACACAAAAATGCACAGTTCCAATCGACTGAAGTTCCTGCTCAGTCGACTGAATTTGTTCCTGAAAATTTTACTTCATAATTTTCAGTCGACTGAAATCCCTGTTCAGTCAACTGAATTTGTAACTGCGAATTTTTTCTGAAAGGACACCTTCTTCCTCCCAAGAGTTGCAACCATTCTCCAATGGAAATGGAAGCATCTCTTGCCTGCACCTCTAGCAAACAAATGCATCTCTTCTCCACATATAAATACAAGGTTTTAACATTTGCAAATTACCAATTCTAAATGCTTTAATCTTTCTATTTTCTTGAACATACTTTCAGATTTCTTAAGTTTTCAAAAGCAATCACAAACCACTTCAATTGCTTGAATCTCTGTTTTAACTATAACACCTTTTGATTCATAGCAATTCACATTTCCTAAATCTTCACAAACACTTTGTATACTCTCGAGGATAAGATTATAGGAAAGTTGTACTCAATTTGACTCATTTGTGTTATCAAGAACACAACAAGTCAGAAATACTTTTAGTATCTAGTTGAAGTCCTCTTCGGTAGTTGAGGCAAGAAATCCCATTCGGTTGTTAGGGTAAGTTGTAAACCTATTCCTCCGGGTTAAGTGAGGGCTGTTGGTTAGTTGAATTCCTAAGATGAGCTTAGGGACTGGACGTAGGACAAGAGGTCCGAACCAGTATAAAGTCTTGGTGTCTACTTTACTTACTGCTTATTACTATCTACCTAGACCATTTCACTATTCCATATTATACGATCCTATAGTATAGACTCTTTCAGTACATAGGCAGATTTAACCCAACAGACTTCATGATCATCAAGGAAAAAAGCCCAGAGTGATGACTACCAGGATTGGAGATCGATTATATTTGAAATTATGAACTGTAGTCGAATGGAGTCGGATGGACGGCACTCAAAAAATGGCTAAGTATGGAACTAATACTTCCCCTAGAAGAAGGATCAGATTAAACAGGATGCACACAGCTCAACGATGATCACTCCATTACTCAACAACCACAAGGTATATTGAAGTGAAACTTTGGAAATAAGAAGAGGGCACCCTAGGGAGTCTACCCTAGGTATTGCATGGCATTTGGAGAGGTTTGGAGGGATCGAACCCTATCCCTCAATAGTGATCGGCCCTCTTCCCTTTTAGGGATCGGCTAAATCCAACTTTATAGCAAAGATCGATCAATATCTCAACATCTACACATCCAATTGACATGAAATTTTGAGCATAAGCTACAGTATAATAAAAAGGCTTATTTCGAAGTGGACGTAGGCCGGAGTTAGCCGAACCATTATAAATCTTGTCTCTTTTTACATGCTTTCATTTCTAATTTGTTTATTCTTCATATTATATTCTCTACCTTAGATACTATCTGAGATCTGTGACTCGATATTGGTGCTTTCACATAATTGGGTGTTGGTGGCCAACTTTGACGCTAATAGATATATGTAATAAATTACATAATTTCCCATAAGGCATACCACTAACAATTTCAATCTCCTACTTGCACTTGGGGTCAATTATGAAAACTCAATCACACTCCTATCAGTTCAAAACAGATTATGTTAGTCCCTTTGTGAACGGATCTACTATATTGTATTACTGCCTACTCCATTAGGAAACCTCTCTCCATCATTGATAAAAATGCCTTTATCATCTGAACTTTCAAAGTATGTGTTTAGACATCTTGTGAGCCCTGGGTTCTTTCACGATCTGTATTGCGGCTTTGTTCACATGATTCTCATTATTTAGAATCACCCGTAGCTCGGTTATAAATTTATGTATTTATATTTGTATTGCTTTTATTGTGTGTTATTCAAGGCGATGTACTTAGTCATTCGGTTGAATTAGCCACCACTTCTTATTTGGAACATTTCTAATTTGTAGTCCCTCAACTAAAGTTGAACATAAATTTAGATTGTCAAGCTATATTTGATATCACTTATGAAGTTCGAGTTCGAATACTCCTTCATACGGAGTTTATTGTTTCCATAAGAAATTCTCTAGTGTTTCATAAATAATCGAGGATACTCATAACCACCGTTTAGTGATCTTCAATTCGAATTTGATACTTGCTCGGTGCATCAATTACATAAGCAAAATATGATGTAGTAGACAACATGATATATATGACAATTCATATTGCTGATGCATAAGGAATCCATCTCATATGCTTCATATTAAACATTTTAATATGTTGTTGTGCATATCATTTGGGAAAATCCCAACATCCTTACTTATTATTATAGAAATAATTTAGTGCCTCTTAATATTCTTTCTTATAGACGTACCCTTCCTCTGCTCTTTGACTGATTGATTTCTCCACCAAAATATTTGTTTAGTTCTGATGCTTGTTGAATGATACTATCATATGAGTTCTTAGAACTTATCTAATGCTTGCAAACTTAGTTATGGATTCCACTAATGTTGTGACATTTGGTTATTATATGCAAATAGTCTATTCTAAAGCATTATTCAAAATTTCTGTTCTAGTAACGATGTACCAAAATTCAAAGTCATATTGGATGCTAATTTGCAAGTAGAGTACAAATTAACTTAAGCACATTGACTGACAAATCTGTTATGCTAATTTCAACAATAAAAACTTATAAGATTATTTTCATCAATATTTCTTATTATATTCCAACTGCATTTATCTAATTTTTTAAGATACACCTACGATCGATGGATTATAACCTATCGGGTACAACTATCAAAAATGTATGTTGACAATATACTTGGATTACATTTCCGATTTAAAGCATCGTGCCATATGGTAGAGTTTGCACTCTTTATGTGTTATAGACAATTGGGTAAATTATTATTACTAATAATTCCTTTTTTAACATTGAAAAGACACTCATAGTTTCTAATGTGTGAATTTTTTATATTAGACATTCTAATGAGTTGTGTCCATTTAGGCTTACTTAATTTCATTTCATCTTATATGATCAGTCCCGATATTAGAGTCTTTGGATCGTATCCAATACTTACATAAACCTGATTCAATTTTGAGTTCATGAAACTCATGTTCATAATATAAATAGGTCTCTCATTGTTAGCCGGTCCTAAAATCCTATAGGGTGATCCACAAAAGACCCCTCATGAGCAAATTTTACGTGCAGCCTTCTAAGCCACACAACCTGTCAACTCCGTGACCTAGGACCTGTAGGGGTTCTCATCAACTTATATCTTATATGATTTCATAAACTATGCCTTAGACGAAATTAAATTTAATATTTGTACTTAATCATAAGTACATGTACTTACGCTTAAATACAAGTCCATATCGATACATAATGATGTATTATTGGAAGGTGTGACTTGAGATAGAATCTTATTCGTTTTAGGTATGCTTTGACTTCTTTCCAATATACTCACTTATTCTTCCGATTGAATTATTTTATTTCCTTTGCACGTTATGTTTTCTACTTCTGTTTCATATTCAATAAACTTGTTATAGATATATCACTTGCGTATTAAATACACATGTTCATGTATATGATAATTCATTGTGAATTTAATAAAGTAGGTGAATATTTTTAGTATCATTAGACCTTGGATTGAGTATATCAACATATTTCAATCCGAAGAGTTGATTAACTCTTATTTCACTCCCACGGAAAGGGTGCATTGCCCTTAATCCTTTGAGTTACAATTTGCAAGTGTCATACGATTCATAATCATATGATTAAAGAATTATTTTCCAAAAACATGGCTTAGTCCATAATTATAAATTAATTATAGAAAATTTTAGATACTTTGGTATTTTTATAGATGATGCATCACTGTTGTTATGTAAACAAATACTATAATTATAATAGATTTATTTTATAACGGTGATTCATAATATTAATATTAACTAAAACTATATTTTTTGGTCAATACAAAAAATAGTTATTATTTCATAAATAATATTTAGTATGTACTGTTGAACGATGAATTTTCTATCGATTAGAAAACTTTCGAAAAATATAATCGTTATAAAAACCGCAAGCGCGCGGTGTACAATTGTAGTACGGATCGATACACAAGGAAAGAATTAAATTTAAATATTACTCAATCAAATTAGCCCGAAGTTTTAAAGTGGTTTTAAACTAAGAAAAATTATAGAAAATAAACTAGAGCAAAAGTGAATAAAAGTATGAGATTAAGGAGCAATTTAGAGGCAAATTCACTTCCAATCATTCGTATAAATCAACACAAGATTCATTTATAATCTCTCATTAAAATATTAAGTAGAATTGATTTATGTGTTTATCATAAGTATCGTTTATTTGTGCTATTAATTAGCACAACTTAAACCATCAAACTCTAACACACCATTCAAACTCACTTATCAACTCTTATGAAAATGATATGAAATTAAAAATAAAATCAAGCATGATTTATTTACTATGAATTAGTAATATAGAGCATCAAATTTTGATTCTAGTTTGACTTTCATCATCAAAATCACTTAAGCAAATGATCAAATAGTTTATGTTTACAATGGAATAATCATAGCCTATTTGAGATGTCAACATAGACTATCAAATTCACTAAAAAAGAGACATAAACCACCATCATTCAAAGTTTCTATTAAGCACAAAAGAGAGATCATAAATTAAATCAACATGTTAATTTAATATGTTTCATGAGAGCTTCATTGCCCCTAAATTGACGGGGTTTAGCTACTTATATTTGAATACATGTTAACATAAAATGATTTCAACATATATATATATATATATAAAACAAAAAAATGAGAGCTAAATAAAATAAAAGAGAGCTAACTACTTGCATGAAATAAAACTAAACTAATCACAGGAATAAAATCTATGCTACTAATATGAAATAAGAGGAGCATAAAGTAAATAAGAGAGCCTAAAATAAAATAGCAATAAAAGTAAGCATGAAATAAAAATGCATGAAAGTAAAGAGCAAGGCTAAGAAGCCATTAAAGAGACATTTTATTTATCACTGATTTGTGGCTACTATATTGCATAAAAAGAAGAAGATGATTACATGAAACATAAGGGGTATTTATACATGTTTAAAACCCTAGTTCATATTTTAGAGGACTGCCAAATATGCCCTTGAGATAGTGTAACCTCCAAGTAATTATTAGGGAATTAATTAATCCCACTAACATGCCTTTAAGCCTCCATTAACATGTGCATGTGCTTTTGATTATGGACCATTAGTTAGTGGGTATGTGCACTCCTCCATGTTGCATGAATTCTTTTATTTCCTTTCTTCCTTAGCTTTCAACATATGTGCATGCATACATGATACATCCATGAAACCTCTTCATATTTGCAGTCTATTTCCTACAAAATAAAATAAAAATGTATAAATAAATTTTCTCAAAATTAAATCATACAAAAAATTACCATTTTACCTCCCAAATGAAGATGAATAAATGATGATTTGAAAATAATTTAAGTTTTGGTTTAGATATGTAAAATACCCTAATATGCTCATTTATTTAAATAAAAGTAGATTAAATATGGGAGTAAAACTATACACTTTTACATGCACATCATGTACATGAAAGCAATCTTTCATAACTGGATGCATCCATTAATACGTGTCATATGGTATGCTCCCACTATTTCCACCATTAGAATAACAGTGCATGAAATATACGCAGCTCCATTCAACCACCTATTATGAAACATTTATTTTATCCACTATAACTAGTTTAAAGACAAAGGTTTTAGATCAAATTTTATGAACTTAAAGAAATACATCTCATAGAAAATAATTTTCTATATGAAAATATATTTGGAATAGAAATCACATTTCTTACTCCATCTTAAGTGTCTACTAGTTTATACAGTTCTCATTTTTTATGTCTCTTCATGAAGCAGAGGTGACCATTCACTCTCTCCAACTCAATCATGCATATTTACATCCACTTTTGAACATTGGCTTCCCTTTTCAAATAGTCAAACCATTCGGTGGAAACTTGTAATATCCCGGAAATTTTGACAATATCAATTTAATAATCTGTTGAATAATTAAATTGATATTGATGATCTTTGATAATAAAATTTGAATTTAATTTAATAATCTGATTAAATTAGTATTAATTGATGATTTTATCTTTTAAAAAGTTAATAAGATATTTTCTATTTGAATATATACATATTTATTTGTATATATTTTAATAGAAGCTTTGGTAAATTGGAAATTTAGATTTAATTTAATCTGGACTTTTCAAAGATATTTAAATAAGTAATTTTATAGTTTTAAAATACTTCAGGTAAATATTTTAATTGGTTTAAGATATTTTTAACTTAAGTTTAAATAAATAAGATTTACAAAAATTGGTTTGTTTTATTTCTTTTAAATATTTCTTGATAATATAATCTCTTGTTTAAATTATAAAATATGTTATTTTCAAATAACAAGTATAATGTATTATTTTTAATATGTATGAATTTTAATGCTAAAAGGAATTGTTATTTTAAATGGAATAAATAGTGTATGTAAATATATATAACTTAACTTTTAAATTGAATCTTAGGATTTAATTTAATTTGAATTTGAATTTAAGTTTTGAAGTTCAAAAGAATAAATATTTAATTTGTTGGATATTATAATATTTGTATAAACTTTTATTTATAAATATAATTAGCTTTTGTATCTCTTTAAAAAGTAATATATATAGATAAGTGTTTAAATAATAAGAAAAGGCATTTTATTTACATTTAAAAATAAATATAAATATGAATAAATACTTAAAAGACAAGTGTTAATTTCCTAAGACCTCATTTAAACAAGTGTTAAATAATGAGTAAGGGCTAATGACAAGTGTCATTTAATCTTGTTTTTCTTTTATTTTTATTTTTAGATAATTTCAGTTTATATAAACATATACTTCATTCTCTTCATATTTTTTTTCCTATTCTCTTCAAAGTTAAGAAAACTTCAGTTCAAAACAAATAAAGTAAGAAACTCTTCAAAACAGAAATGTAAAATCAAAAGCCTGCAAAATTCTTCAATCTGTAATTTACATCCTCCTCAAACAAATATCTATTCAAAATTCAATAGCCTGTAATTTATTGCAAAATCAAATCAAAACATTAGCCTGCATCTTCTTCAAGCCTGGAATCGAGTAATCTCTGTTTCAAGCATATCTGTAACCATTCCTCAAACCAGAAATTCAAGAAAATCAAATCTGTAATACATTTCAAAATCAAAGTCTTCTGTCTGAATTTCTTTTCAAATCTGGAAACAACTCAGAGCAACATGTCTGCATTCTTTTATTCAACCTGAAAGCATGCATGTAGTTTAGATCAGTAAAGCTCCATCAACTCAAGCATTTTATCAATTCCAGTCTTCAAGTTCCTGTTTCAGGCTCTGTCTCTATTTTAAATGGTGAGTAACTTTTAAACTTAAAGTAAAATAGTGTTGCATGTTGAATCTCTGTCATATATATGTATGTATTGATGTATGAATATAAGTGCATTTTCCTGTTTATATATATGGATGAATTGTGTGCATATGTGACTATGCTCTGTTATTTCTTTTGTTTACCAGACTCTATTCCATCTAAAAGTTTGAACCACTTGATCTAGTTTTGTTAGGATTAAATATACAAACAAAAATTGTTGTTTTATCATAGACTATGGCTTTAAAATTTAATTAAGTCAAATCTTAAGCCCGAGTGTCTCTGAAAGCTTAAACATCAATGCATGTTAAAAGAAAGTAAAATTCAAACTTTTTAATTTATAAATTTAGAGTTATAAATTAAACACTTTAACTAAAACATGATTTTTAAAATAAGAATCATAATTTTTAGTTTGGAAATAAAAGTGTAGCTCTGTGATGAATTAAAAAGGGGATTTTGGGTAATTCGGTTGATCTAGATGGATTGGTATGTTGAATTCTTCACTAGGGATAGTGGGATGATCATGGATGATAGGAAAATTGTCAGGAGGATTTTTAAAGTAGTGAGGCAGAAATGATTTAGGATCTAAGATTTTAACCCTAGTTTCTTTAGTCGATAATAATTTGATCACTGTGAACTCTATGAATGATCGAGTTCAACCGAACTCTGGGTAATGGTAGATAGGGCATAGGCGAGGTCGTGACTGGAGTTTCAGCAACTCTGGTGGTCGGAATCTCGAGCACGAGGGGTTGTTGCCAGGTTTTGGAAGTGTAGTCTGTGTTCCAGTTTTGGTCTTTAGGCTCGATTTTGAATTCGACTTAGTTTCGTTGATCGAGTGATGGGATTCTGGTGTAGGGATGATCGTCGACTGGTGGGGGAAGTCGTGGATGGTCGGAGACGCCACTGGTGGATGTGCACGTGCACGCTTGAGTGTTTGTTCTGGTAGCAGTTTCTTTGGGGATGGAAGAAGCGAACTCGAGAATATCGTTGTTTGGCCCGGGAGATTGCTCGTGTGTTTAAGAGTTTGTCTCGAAGTAATTAGGGTGGAGCTCGAGTACATTAGTGTTGCCAGTTTTTTTAAAAACCTGTTTGTTTAAATTTAAACTGAATTTAAATTTGTGAAGAAATATAAAAACAGGAATTTAAATCAAAGTTTAAATATATGGATTCAGGTTTAGTTTAAATCTTAGATTGGAAATAAATAAGTTTATAAATTTAAATGTTGTAAATAAGTTAAAATGTTAATTTATTTAAATGTTTTAAATTTAAAAAGGAATTTGATTTAAGCTCTTTTAGAAATTCTTTTATAAGATATAGGAATTCTTTAACATATAAAGGTTTTTAAAAATTGGTTTTAACTTTGTTAAAGACGAAATTGATATTCATTTTAAATCCAGAATTTAAAATGAAATTTATAAGTAAATTTGAAAATGGATGTTTCAAATGTTTTGTGAATAAGGAATTTTAAACTTGGATAAGTAAATATTTTATCTTAAAGTTAAAAACATTATTAAATCTTTAAGGTAAATTAAAATGGTTTAAATAATCAAATTAATTAATCATTTGGATTAATTAATAGATAATTAAAGGTTTAAACTAATTAATTTATGATT
This sequence comes from Allium fistulosum, assembly GCA_030737815.1. Taxonomy (NCBI): domain Eukaryota; kingdom Viridiplantae; phylum Streptophyta; class Magnoliopsida; order Asparagales; family Amaryllidaceae; genus Allium; species Allium fistulosum. The sequence continues at coordinate 916,682,854 of CM060908.1, forward strand.
AAGATAAATTAATTAGGGATGATTAATTTGTAGTTAGGGATTATAAATTAAAGTATTAATTAATGGTTAGGAATTAATTTATAAGTAATTAAATATTAATTAAGTTATGGTTAACACTTAATTAATTTAGTAATTAGAGATTAATAAATTGGTTATTAAGATTTATTAATTTAAGAATTAATAATTAGTATAAGTTAATTACTTAAGGAAAGTAATTAAATAGTAGTTAATGAAGTCATTAACTATGGATTATTAAATAATAAATTAATAAGATTAATTTAATAGTTAATTAGATTAATTAATTTAAAGGTAATCAATTATAGAATTTGTTTAAATGTAATTACTTATTGGAAGTAATTAAGAATTAATTACTTATTGTAATTAATTGAAGTTATTTGATTTAGTTAAATTAATTAATTAAGTTTAATTAATTTAGAATAATCAAGAGATGATTTGATAATAATTACTTAATGTAATTATTAAGGTAAGATTATTTAGAGAAGTAAATAATAAGATAATTACTGGAAGTAATTAGTTGCATAATGATTTTATTAATAGAAGTAATTTGAGTTAATTACTTTGAATAATTAATCAAGGGATTAATTAAGAAATTAATTAAGGAAGTAATTAATTTAGTTAATGAAAGTAATTAAGGGGAGTTAATTACTAGATGAGATTAATCAAGAGTGATTAATAAATGTTGTTTAAATAAAGATTAATTACTTAATGTAATTAATTTAATTAAGTAATTAATAATTAAGTTGTAATTAAGGATCATTAATTAATATAATTAATGATGTAATTAAGATTGGTTAATTAAGTAATAATTAATAAATGAAGTAATTAATCAATGAAATTAATTAAGGATTAATGTAATTAATTATAGTTGATTAAGTTAATTAATTTTAGTAAATTAATTAATGAAGTAATTAAAGGTTAATTACTATAAGTGGTTAAGGATAATTAATTTAAATAATTAATTAAAGATAAATTACTTGGATGTAATTAAAAGATAATTAATCAAAGATGATTAATTGAAATGAAATATTAGAAGATAATTAATTAATTAAATTGTAATTAATTAATGGTTAAGTAAGCAGGATTTATAAAATGAAGTAATTAATTTAATTCACTTTAAATTAATTAGAGATGATATAAATCATTACTTATGAATGAGTGATAGTATTGAATACTTGGCATTGATTGATATCTCTGATGAGATATATGCTGTATGATATGGATGTTAGTTGAATTGTATGGATTGTCTGATAATGTTGATTATCTGTTGTGAATTATCTTTCTTTGTGTATAAAGATAATTGAATTGAATTGTTTTAACTTTAAAACAACTTGGCCTTAAAAGATACACTTTGGATTTCGATGAGACCGGGATCGGGTTTCCGTATACCGGTATTCCAGGTCTGGAGACCCGAATACCACATCGATCCAAATTAACGATAGGTCGTGAATCAAGTGAAGATGAAGATTCAGAGTGCAAGGGTTATTGTCGTTAACTCTGAGGGTGATTCCAAAACGAGTGTAACGAGATAATGCCTTCGGTTTCGTTCGAACCCGGAACGAACTTGTATGGATTGAATGCTTTCAGAACATCGTCAGGTGGACGATGAGCATTCTAAGTGATGTGTTCTTTTCTAAGGTAATCGTGACCTCAAGCCTCACAAACCGGGAATGGCTAAAACAGGGGAGGTGCAGCAAGGTTAGTGGGTAGCACCCAAGTAGGACAAGATTACCTCTGTCTAGAAGTCCCTTCTTATTTCGGCTTAGTGTGTGCGGTTGCTGATCCCAACCGTGAGGTATCTTGTGCGGGAATTATCCAGTAAGGGATGTTCCGGCCTTGTGTTGCAGGGGATTGGGAGTGATCCTCGGTACGGTGATCTAGGCCACGTACTGTGACGGGCGGTACCCCGGTAGCCCTGCCATTGTATGGAATCCAAACTCCAATAAGTGCCGTACGTATTAGTTGTGCCCAACTATGTTGGAATGTGAGATGTAAGCATTTCATCTATTTCTATATTTTACTTGAAAACCCTAGACCCTATTATAATAAAATCAGATTTCCTATCAAATGTTTTGGTTAGCGTAAGGTAAAAACTTACCCATGTTTATTTGTGGGGAGTCTTACGTGATACCTTTTCTTTCTAAAGGTTTTGAAGTTAAGAAAGTTTAACCTGTTACTCACACCAGACCCATGTCTGACCCAAGTGTTTATTTCTGTTTTATAAACTCTTGGGTACTCAAATTTTTACGAGTAGCCAAGGGATTCAGGTTTAGCTTTGACAAATATTCTGGAGGATCAATGGAGCAGGAGGCTTCGGCGTTCGTAGATATAGTATTCCGCTGTGTTGATATCTGTGATAGTGTCTTGTCTTGTATTTGAGTTGTAATGTCTAGACAGATGTTTATAACTGTCTAGTAAGTGATGTATATGCTGTGTAACTCTGTAAAGTGTTGTATACTATGTAATAGTTTATGTTATTAATATAATTTATTCGTTCCGCTGTGAGATCGTTGTTGTTGTTTCTTTCTTTCTTCTCTTCTTTTCTATTTTCTACCCCTTTCTTTCTTATTAGCGATACGACTTTCTATGGAGAGAAAGTCGTGGTCGTTACAGTGGTATCAGAGCAGTAGGTTGAGTGAATACCTAGGCTCTGAAGTGGTGTCTATCTTGAGAGCGCGTATTTGTTAGTTATATAAAAATGATTTTATATTGTGTTAATTGATCGGTTGAGTGGTATATGGATTCTGGTCAATACGAGTAGCTAACGTTATTGATAGGGATCTCTAAACACTTGAACCAGGCCAACGGACACAATATTGTTTTAAAGAGGTAAATGAAATAATTTTACCCAGAAATAATTTCTATATAAAAAGTACCATTTTAAATATATATATATATTTCTACCTATTTGTTGGGTTACCTGTTCGGGTTTTCCAATATAGAATATAAAGGTAGATAGGGTAGTGGTGTGTGTAACACGACTACCAATGGTTGGAGTCTGAGTATTGAGGTTGGAAGTGTATCTGTCGAGACTGTAGACTTAATACCGTCTCGAGTAAGCTTTGCTATGGTAAAGGATTTCATCGATCTCTGAAGGAAACCTTTTAAAGGTTCAGAATTTATCTTTGAAGTTTGGATGAGTAAGGTTGGATCTGTCGGTTGAACAGAAGCGAGTGATGGTACCTTGATACCTCAGGTAATAGTAGCTGTATGATGAGATACAGTGACGATGGATGTTCCCGAAGATGTTTTCTTTGGAACAAGATTAAGGAAGTGTGAATGCTTCGGTGTTGTGGCTGAGTTCAGCATGAAGTTCTGCTTTGGTTTGGAGTCCGAGTTTCTCGAAGAACTTTGGATAAGAGCATCAGTGTCAGCAGTGCAGCTCGGAGTGTTCTGTAATGGCAGGAAGTTTTCTGGATGAGCAGTTTTTCTGGAAGTGAAGTTCAGAAGCAGCAGAGTGGATCCATTTCTTAGATGGATTGGATAGTTAAGTTGAGCTGTTCTGATTTTTAATTTTTAAAAGAGGAACAGTTTTCTTTGGAATTAGGCTGGGTTGATCGCAAAAGTGACTTGCGATTGTCTGAGTGTTCTCTTGGGTTGTCAGAATTTTTCTGGATGTCTTCAGAGAAGTCAGGAGTTTGTCCGCATCTGAAGGTTGAGTTTTCTTATCGACTGGATTCCAGGAGTGATACCGATGGTTCAGTCTTGTGGAAGGATGTTTTCCTAGAGATGGAGTTGGCGAAGCAACTCAAGTTTTGCTGGAGTATCTGAGTTTTATTTATGGATCAGTGAACCTTATTTCTAGAAGTGAGTTGTCCAGTCTGTGCTTGTGTTCTACCTCAGATCAGAGTTGAGCAGCGAAAGTAGTTTGGAGTGTATCTCTGGATGGGAGAAGTAAGTTTGGAATCTACTGATGTTGTGAAGTAGAGTTATGTTTGGATCTCGTCTGTGTTCTGATTTGGATAAGTAATTGGTCTACTTGGTTGAATTGTCAGTTTGGATAACTGGAATTCATTGTGTTTTACGTATCTCTGAGGGAATACGTATTTGATCTATCTCTGGTTTTAGAATCAGCAGTTCTGGAAGTTTGGTAGTTGAGTCAGACTCGTCTGTAGTCTGATAGTCTGTTTAGTTCTGTAGATCTAGATGAGTAGGAGATCTATAGCTTAGTAGTTTAGATTGTTTGTAGAGCGAGTATCCCGGTATATATATATACTTGGGGAAACTCGAGGAATTTTATCTAGAATTTAGTCTAGATAGTTAGAATTGTTTGATTGGATGGATTGGCTGCTATGGTTGCTAGCATATGGATGATAGTATATGCTTGTGAATTAAAATTAAAATCTTAAATAGATTATTAAATTACCTTTGTTTAAATTTCGGGGACGAAATTATTTTAAGGGGGGAGGAATGTAATATCCCAGAAATTTTGACAATATCAATTTAATAATCTGTTGAATAATTAAATTGATATTGATGATCTTTGATAATAAAATTTGAATTTAATTTAATAATCTGATTAAATTAGTATTAATTGATGATTTTATCTTTTAAAAAGTTAATAAGATATTTTCTATTTGAATATATACATATTTATTTGTATATATTTTAATAGAAGCTTTGGTAAATTGGAAATTTAGATTTAATTTAATCTGGACTTTTCAAAGATATTTAAATAAGTAATTTTATAGTTTTAAAATACTTCAGGTAAATATTTTAATTGGTTTAAGATATTTTTAACTTAAGTTTAAATAAATAAGATTTACAAAAATTGGTTTGTTTTATTTCTTTTAAATATTTCTTGATAATATAATCTCTTGTTTAAATTATAAAATATGTTATTTTCAAATAACAAGTATAATGTATTATTTTTAATATGTATGAATTTTAATGCTAAAAGGAATTGTTATTTTAAATGGAATAAATAGTGTATGTAAATATATATAACTTAACTTTTAAATTGAATCTTAGGATTTAATTTAATTTGAATTTGAATTTAAGTTTTGAAGTTCAAAAGAATAAATATTTAATTTGTTGGATATTATAATATTTGTATAAACTTTTATTTATAAATATAATTAGCTTTTGTATCTCTTTAAAAAGTAATATATATAGATAAGTGTTTAAATAATAAGAAAAGGCATTTTATTTACATTTAAAAATAAATATAAATATGAATAAATACTTAAAAGACAAGTGTTAATTTCCTAAGACCTCATTTAAACAAGTGTTAAATAATGAGTAAGGGCTAATGACAAGTGTCATTTAATCTTGTTTTTCTTTTATTTTTATTTTTAGATAATTTCAGTTTATATAAACATATACTTCATTCTCTTCATATTTTTTTTCCTATTCTCTTCAAAGTTAAGAAAACTTCAGTTCAAAACAAATAAAGTAAGAAACTCTTCAAAACAGAAATGTAAAATCAAAAGCCTGCAAAATTCTTCAATCTGTAATTTACATCCTCCTCAAACAAATATCTATTCAAAATTCAATAGCCTGTAATTTATTGCAAAATCAAATCAAAACATTAGCCTGCATCTTCTTCAAGCCTGGAATCGAGTAATCTCTGTTTCAAGCATATCTGTAACCATTCCTCAAACCAGAAATTCAAGAAAATCAAATCTGTAATACATTTCAAAATCAAAGTCTTCTGCCTGAATTTCTTTTCAAATCTGGAAACAACTCAGAGCAACATGTCTGCATTCTTTTATTCAACCTGAAAGCATGCATGTAGTTTAGATCAGTAAAGCTCCATCAACTCAAGCATTTTATCAATTCCAGTCTTCAAGTTCCTGTTTCAGGCTCTGTCTCTATTTTAAATGGTGAGTAACTTTTAAACTTAAAGTAAAATAGTGTTGCATGTTGAATCTCTGTCATATATATGTATGTATTGATGTATGAATATAAGTGCATTTTCCTGTTTATATATATGGATGAATTGTGTGCATATGTGACTATGCTCTGTTATTTCTTTTGTTTACCAGACTCTATTCCATCTAAAAGTTTGAACCACTTGATCTAGTTTTGTTAGGATTAAATATACAAACAAAAATTGTTGTTTTATCATAGACTATGGCTTTAAAATTTAATTAAGTCAAATCTTAAGCCCGAGTGTCTCTGAAAGCTTAAACATCAATGCATGTTAAAAGAAAGTAAAATTCAAACTTTTTAATTTATAAATTTAGAGTTATAAATTAAACACTTTAACTAAAACATGATTTTTAAAATAAGAATCATAATTTTTAGTTTGGAAATAAAAGTGTAGCTCTGTGATGAATTAAAAAGGGGATTTTGGGTAATTCGGTTGATCTAGATGGATTGGTATGTTGAATTCTTCACTAGGGATAGTGGGATGATCATGGATGATAGGAAAATTGTCAGGAGGATTTTTAAAGTAGTGAGGCAGAAATGATTTAGGATCTAAGATTTTAACCCTAGTTTCTTTAGTCGATAATAATTTGATCACTGTGAACTCTATGAATGATCGAGTTCAACCGAACTCTGGGTAATGGTAGATAGGGCATAGGCGAGGTCGTGACTGGAGTTTCAGCAACTCTGGTGGTCGGAATCTCGAGCACGAGGGGTTGTTGCCAGGTTTTGGAAGTGTAGTCTGTGTTCCAGTTTTGGTCTTTAGGCTCGATTTTGAATTCGACTTAGTTTCGTTGATCGAGTGATGGGATTCTGGTGTAGGGATGATCGTCGACTGGTGGGGGAAGTCGTTGATGGTCGGAGACGCCGCTGGTGGATGTGCACGTGCACGCTTGAGTGTTTGTTCTGGTAGCAGTTTCTTTGGGGATGGAAGAAGCGAACTCGAGAATATCGTTGTTTGGCCCGGGAGATTGCTCGTGTGTTTAAGAGTTTGTCTCGAAGTAATTAGGGTGGAGCTCGAGTACATTAGTGTTGCCAGTTTTTTTAAAAACCTGTTTGTTTAAATTTAAACTGAATTTAAATTTGTGAAGAAATATAAAAACAGGAATTTAAATCAAAGTTTAAATATATGGATTCAGGTTTAGTTTAAATCTTAGATTGGAAATAAATAAGTTTATAAATTTAAATGTTGTAAATAAGTTAAAATGTTAATTTATTTAAATGTTTTAAATTTAAAAAGGAATTTGATTTAAGCTCTTTTAGAAATTCTTTTATAAGATATAGGAATTCTTTAACATATAAAGGTTTTTAAAAATTGGTTTTAACTTTGTTAAAGACGAAATTGATATTCATTTTAAATCCAGAATTTAAAATGAAATTTATAAGTAAATTTGAAAATGGATGTTTCAAATGTTTTGTGAATAAGGAATTTTAAACTTGGATAAGTAAATATTTTATCTTAAAGTTAAAAACATTATTAAATCTTTAAGGTAAATTAAAATGGTTTAAATAATCAAATTAATTAATCATTTGGATTAATTAATAGATAATTAAAGGCTTAAACTAATTAATTTATGATTAAGATAAATTAATTAGGGATGATTAATTTGTAGTTAGGGATTATAAATTAAAGTATTAATTAATGGTTAGGAATTAATTTATAAGTAATTAAATATTAATTAAGTATGGTTAACACTTAATTAATTTAGTAATTAGAGATTAATAAATTGGTTATTAAGATTTATTAATTTAAGAATTAATAATTAGTATAAGTTAATTACTTAAGGAAAGTAATTAAATAGTAGTTAATGAAGTCATTAACTATGGATTATTAAATAATAAATTAATAAGATTAATTTAATAGTTAATTAGATTAATTAATTTAAAGGTAATCAATTATAGAATTTGTTTAAATGTAATTACTTATTGGAAGTAATTAAGAATTAATTACTTATTGTAATTAATTGAAGTTATTTGATTTAGTTAAATTAATTAATTAAGTTTAATTAATTTAGAATAATCAAGAGATGATTTGATAATAATTACTTAATGTAATTATTAAGGTAAGATTATTTAGAGAAGTAAATAATAAGATAATTACTGGAAGTAATTAGTTGCATAATGATTTTATTAATAGAAGTAATTTGAGTTAATTACTTTGAATAATTAATCAAGGGATTAATTAAGAAATTAATTAAGGAAGTAATTAATTTAGTTAATGAAAGTAATTAAGGGGAGTTAATTACTAGATGAGATTAATCAAGAGTGATTAATAAATGTTGTTTAAATAAAGATTAATTACTTAATGTAATTAATTTAATTAAGTAATTAATAATTAAGTTGTAATTAAGGATCATTAATTAATATAATTAATGATGTAATTAAGATTGGTTAATTAAGTAATAATTAATAAATGAAGTAATTAATCAATGAAATTAATTAAGGATTAATGTAATTAATTATAGTTGATTAAGTTAATTAATTTTAGTAAATTAATTAATGAAGTAATTAAAGGTTAATTACTATAAGTGGTTAAGGATAATTAATTTAAATAATTAATTAAAGATAAATTACTTGGATGTAATTAAAAGATAATTAATCAAAGATGATTAATTGAAATGAAATATTAGAAGATAATTAATTAATTAAATTGTAATTAATTAATGGTTAAGTAAGCAGGATTTATAAAATGAAGTAATTAATTTAATTCACTTTAAATTAATTAGAGATGATATAAATCATTACTTATGAATGAGTGATAGTATTGAATACTTGGCATTGATTGATATCTCTGATGAGATATATGCTGTATGATATGGATGTTAGTTGAATTGTATGGATTGTCTGATAATGTTGATTATCTGTTGTGAATTATCTTTCTTTGTGTATAAAGATAATTGAATTGAATTGTTTTAACTTTAAAACAACTTGGCCTTAAAAGACACGCTTTAGATTTCGATGAGACCGGGATCGGGTTTCCGTATACCGGTATTCCAGGTCTGGAGACCCGAATACCACATCGATCCAAATTAACGATAGGTCGTGAATCAAGTGAAGATGAAGATTCAGAGTGCAAGGGTTATTGTCGTTAACTCTGAGGGTGATTCCAAAACGAGTGTAACGAGATAATGCCTTCGGTTTCGTTCGAACCCGGAACGAACTTGTATGGATTGAATGCTTTCAGAACATCGTCAGGTGGACGATGAGCATTCTAAGTGATGTGTTCTTTTCTAAGGTAATCGTGACCTCAAGCCTCACAAACCGGGAATGGCTAAAACAGGGGAGGTGCAGCAAGGTTAGTGGGTAGCACCCAAGTAGGACAAGATTACCTCTGTCTAGAAGTCCCTTCTTATTTCGGCTTAGTGTGTGCGGTTGCTGATCCCAACCGTGAGGTATCTTGTGCGGGAATTATCCAGTAAGGGATGTTCCGGCCTTGTGTTGCAGGGGATTGGGAGTGATCCTCGGTACGGTGATCTAGGCCACGTACTGTGACGGGCGGTACCCCGGTAGCCCTGCCATTGTATGGAATCCAAACTCCAATAAGTGCCGTACGTATTAGTTGTGCCCAACTATGTTGGAATGTGAGATGTAAGCATTTCAGCTATTTCTATATTTTACTTGAAAACCCTAGACCCTATTATAATAAAATCAGATTTCCTATCAAATGTTTTGGTTAGCGTAAGGTAAAAACTTACCCATGTTTATTTGTGGGGAGTCTTACGTGATACCTTTTCTTTCTAAAGGTTTTGAAGTTAAGCAAGTTTAACCTGTTGCTCACACCAGACCCATGTCTGACCCAAGTGTTTATTTCTGTTTTATAAACTCTTGGGTACTCAAATTTTTACGAGTAGCCAAGGGATTCAGGTTTAGCTTTGACAAATATTCTGGAGGAGCAATGGAGCAGGAGGCTTCGGCGTTCGTAGATATAGTATTCCGCTGTGTTGATATCTGTGATAGTGTCTTGTCTTGTATTTGAGTTGTAATGTCTAGACAGATGTTTATAACTGTCTAGTAAGTGATGTATATGCTGTGTAACTCTGTAAAGTGTTGTATACTATGTAATAGTTTATGTTATTAATATAATTTATTCGTTCCGCTGTGAGATCGTTGTTGTTGTTTCTTTCTTTCTTCTCTTCTTTTCTATTTTCTACCCCTTTCTTTCTTATTAGCGATACGACTTTCTATGGAGAGAAAGTCGTGGTCGTTACAAAACTCATACTACAAGGCTGCATTGAACTCTTTACAAAAGAACATTCAGACATCCTTAACATTTCAAGGATATCGAATAGATTGCTCTTAAGTAAACTGATCAAAACTGACATCTTAGAGATCGAATTCCTATGTCGGTCTTTAGTCCTTGGTCTTTCATTGTTTTCAACATAATAAGATTCTTATTTTATCAAATTGTATCAAATATATAATCTTGCACTATGGTTAATTTGCATAATTCAAAAGAGCCAATTTCATTAGGTTTTCGTACATTACGAATGCGATTATTCACTATACAACTTTCGCATATGAGCTAATATGGATCAAATATCCATATTCTTAGGGTTCAAAACTCAGGAAGGTGGTAACAGTCTTGGGTAAATAAATATTTAAGTGACCAAGGTACGAATGTATTAAGTAATAATGATTCAGCTCTCGCATGGGTCCTGAAGTGTCAACATGCCAAAATATTTATTGGTAAGTATATATTATATTTCTTTATCAATCTTAATTTAGTATATTATTATATTTCAATTGATAAAAAACTTTACAAATTAAACTGGTTACGTAAATTTATTAAAGTAGATAGCTTTAATTTTGTACGGTATATGTTCTTACAATATTAAAAGGTTAAATATTTTCATTTCATTTTTCTAATAAGGCTCGCACTAGATTTCTATATTTATGTGGTTTTTATATTTCTCAAAACCGTAATGGAAATATAGAAATCTTTGATTTCTATAGTGAATGTTAGGACTTGCTAGCATGGGGATTTGGACCATGAGTTTGCTTAACAAATCAGAGGCTCTATCGATGGATAACTCTTTGTCGATTGTATCATATATAACTCCTAACCATGGTCTTTGCCCTAATCTTGACCTCGAACGTGAGTATTCTCAACAAATCAAGAGAGATTATTCATTCTTACCTATCATTTTGTGATGGCCTAAGTATAATGTACATACCTTGAGTTTGTTCAACAAATATATGCATGTACCTTGCCTCATCTCGACAACATATTATTAGTAGTACACATAATAGCAATAGCTTAAGTTTGCTCAGCAACTAATGCATATGCAAGTATTCTATCACATATAAATGATAGAGGGAAACTTGTATTAAAAATTTGTAATCCTTTAATATTTTGAGTGATATCGATTTAAGGAATATCGCATGTCTTATGAAGTACCCTTGTGATTCAAATGTTACACACATCTAAAATCATGGTATAAGTACTATACGTATGAGTTTATTCCAAAAATTGTATGGGTTTATTTCTGTTCCATTTAAGTTTAATATATACATATAATTATATAAGTTCGGTTTATTTATAACTATTATAATCCATTAACTTATATAATATTTATATGTATGTTATTAATTAAATTAAATTAAATTTAATTTAATTCTTATGCAAATTAAATAATTTTATTTTATATTATTTTAAAATTTCAGAAATTTTACTTTATTTATCTTAAACTATTTAGGAAGAATATTTAACCATAACCTTTATAGTTTCATATATATCAAGTATAGATATATATTAATTAACCATTTAATTAATTAGTTATCGGTTAAACAATTTAATTAAATTTTTAATAAAAAATATTTAGTTTAATTTCTCAATATGTGACGCCCCACCTCGAGACCCACATTAACAAAGAGTATTATTGGGTAATACTGTCTGCTAATGCAGAGAATAGGGCTGGTTAGGAGCGACCATCAATAGCTTTGTCTTAAACATCTATTAAATACGTCGATTTAGTGCTATAATTTTTTTTCCTTTCTCAAGTGGATCGACATATTCAATAAATGCTTAATACAAAATTACAATGGCTAACACATCACAGAACAGCAGTCAAACATATTTATATACTCGGGTCAGACCGAGTTGTTTCAGGTTAGTTACCTGCTATAGGACTTTGCTATGCTGCTTCCGCCTTATTCTGAGGAAATCAGAACATCTTTAATTGTTAAACTATACCTTTATAGTTTTTATTTACATGTGTGTGTGTGTTAATTAATATTTAATTAGTTATTTATCAAATAAATCATTTACTTAATCAAACCTTTTAATTAAATACTTAATAAATTTCTAAAATTTTATCTAGTTTAGATTAAACAATTTTAAGATAAATATTTAAATTATAACCTTCACGATTACATATACATATATCACTATATTTTTTTAATCAGTTAACTTTAAATCGGTTACTAATTTAATAATCAAATTAATTAAAAATTTATTAAAAGTACAAATAGATAATAAATTAATTTCTTAAAAATGATAAAAAAATTAGATTTATTTTATAACATCTACAAAATTTCCTTTTATATTTTAAACTTAATAAAAAAATTTAATTTTTAGATCTTAATATGAAAATTAGCCCAAGACCAAAATAACTCTAGGCCTTAAATTTAAGACAACATTTTGGATTTTACTGAAAAACAATCATTACTACCAAGTACTTTAAGTTCTAAAGTGATATAGTTTTGACAAAGATAATTTGTACAAATAATCATTACTACCAAGTGCCGCTTAAAATAGTAAAAATGATTTTACTGAAAAACATATAAGTAATTATTTAGCCAAACTGTTACACCACTTGCTGCGGTGACATATAAATGTTAATATTCAAATTATTCGATGTTAATCGCTAGCTGAATTTGCCCTTCGAGGAGCACAACTACAATATTGAATACTTTGAAATACCACATGATTTAATTAAATTATAATTGTTATAAATTAATTAAATCAACTAATAATTTGAAATATTAAATTTTATTTGATATATTTGAGTTAGTATTGCATATATAAAAGTTATATATGTACGTATAGATATATGATATCGATAAATATTCAAATTGGATTTAAATTAATTAAATACCGATGTATTTCAAAAAAAAATATGGGCCCATTCGACCCTTGTAATGGCCAGCCACAAGGAAGAGGTGGGGTGAATTTTGAATGAAAAATTCTGTTTTTGAATTGGCTAGAAGAATTAGTAAACAAGAAGATCCAGATCTCCATATTTTATTCAATTCTGGTACTGGTTTAAACCTCACCTCCCCTCTCATTTTGAGCTGACTAAAGCCTCCATTTTCCCCATACCTTGACCGCGATTATAATAGGGTATAACTCTTCATTCCAAATCTAATACATGTCAAGTTAAATTATTTAATGGAGTGATATTCTCTTCTAGTCAGCTTCATATTTGTTGGAGTTTAGATCAGATCTAAAGGAGCTTCACTCAATATTCGAGGTACTTTTCATATACTACAAATTATTGGTTACTTCTTATTTTATATGTTATTTATAATCACGTAAGTCGCTCATCTCATTCATGTTGTGTGTGTGTGTGTGTTCTGATTACTATAACGAAGTTATACATATAATTGTTGTTTAATATTGCAAACAAATACATATCAGAATTGTTAAAAAAAACTTTTATACATAAAAATTATACCTTTTCTTTTCGACCATTCAAAAAAAATTATTTTAAAATTTTAAAATTAATTTTCAAATATTTATATAATTTAAAATATAAAGTTTATAGGCAACGTGGTTGGCTCATTTGGTTGGTAGTTCAAACTACAAGATTAATGGTCTTGAGTTTGATCCTCGAGATCGACACTTGTTGGCACTAATGAACCATATTCAAAAAATACATATAAAGTTTGTAATTAAAATATATAGATATATATATAGTATTTAAATCTAATCTTTTTGTATATTTTTTTAAAATTAATATATATATCGAAACATTTTTAATTATATAAACACATACGCACAATATATATATACTTTAAATCTTTTTAAACAACAAATGTATGTTTTAAAACGAAATTAATGTATATGTACTGATTTATATTTCAAAAAAATTATTTTTAATGTAAATACGTATGAATTTACATTATATAAAAAATATAACACAAATCCTTATAGATTCATAAAATAAAACAATTATTAAAAAATAGTTCAACCGAAAGTTAAAATAAATAATAAAAGAACATCTTTTAACTTATGTAATTATGAATAAATATTTTAAACAAAAATGTAACATAATTTTAATGTTCGTTTCATTATATATATATATATAAACATATATATTTAGAATTTGATTTAAATTTGAAATAGATTTTTATATAGATTTAGATCTGGTTTCAAATTTAAACTATTATAATGTAACGACCCGTATTTTTAATAGATGAAAATATTAAATTAAATGAGATTTTAGAAATTAATATTGTCAGAAATTAAAGTTTATAATTTATAAATGGAAAAAAAATTATTAGAATATAATTTAATAATGTTAATTGAATGAAATTGACAACTGTTTTAGTGTAATTTCAATCAATTGAAAATTATAAGTTTAAGAAGGAATAATGTAACGACCCCGGATTTTATATAAATTAAATTGATGATTAATTGAATTTTTGAATTAAAATTGTAAATTGAAGCGAGTTTCCCCGAACTCAAATGAAATAGATGTTAAATCATTTGAATTTAAATTGTATATATGTGAATGTGTATATATATATATATGGGCATATATGAGTAAATTTGAAATTATATATATATATATACACATATTTGATTTGAATTTAAATCTTAAATAAATGGTTTAAATATTAAATATAAAATTTTAAACTTTGACACAAGAAAGAAAATAAATAAATGATTTAAATTTAGAATTGATGGTTAATATATAAAATAAATACAGGACAATAAATAAAAGTAAATACATATATATCTTAATCTCATGATTAATAAACAATACAAACAATGCAAATAGAATAGACTACAAAATAATAAAAGAAAAATTAAATAAAGTAAAAATAGAAGTTTACTCGTATTATAAAATAATGAGACAAGGCAAAATAAAATCTAATAACATAGTAAAGATTTATATTATAAAGTAATATTACAAAGTATAGTTCAAGAAAGAAAAATAGAATATATTCAAGTATGTACATATTAAATATAGAAATTCATTTATATTACAAAATTATAAATTATAAAAGAAAACAAAATAACAACATTAAATAAATTATAACAACATATTAAATATAAAATACATTCAAATATAAGACAAGTTAAAAAGGAAACAAAAGAAAATAAAATACATGCATAAAGGCTTGTAAAAGAAGCCACATCAAACTATCTTCATTTTGTAACAGCCGAAATGAAGAAAAAGAGAAAAAAAATATGAATATAAATATGGTACAAGGTAATAAATGCAAGCCACCAAACGAATATCTATCAGCCTCCAATTTGAAATAAAAATCTCTGGCCAAAGTATAAACAAAATATTTCCAGTACATAACAAATTATATCAACCTGTGAACTTACTTTCATATATATCATCTTCATCTTAGTTCGTTCCATTCCAAGCTATGAAAACTAAAAGTAAAAATATCATTTAAACTTAAACAAAAATTCAACTGCAAACAACAATCAAACAAGAAGATTTAAAGGAAGATCAAAGCAAACCATTTCCTAGTTTTAAAAGTTCAAGCTGTTTTCAACATAAAAGAACTCTGTTCATCCTCTCCAAAACTGTGAGTAACTTCATTTTCAAAAGCTTAAGTATTTTTATAACTGATTGCTTGATTTACGTTTGATGTGTATATATATGGGAGGGATTTCTGTATGATTGAATGCATGTTTGTTAAAGACCTGTAGAACACCTCTGTTTAAATTTCAAGTTCAGGATCGTTACAATTGGTATCAGAGCTAAGGTTGAACTTTAGCTCAGGAGTATAACACATTAAGTAACTCATTAGAGATAGGGTGAAGTATACCTAGAATGAGTAATCTCTAAGATATCCGTTCGAATGCCTCAGTAAATTCTCTTGCTATTTACTAATAGTAAGTATGAGTGCAAGAAGAGGATGAGATAGGGGACAGGGGAATACTACCACGAATTAGTCAATACCCTGTAACAACAAGGAAACAATCTTTTCTCTATCAATCTCTTTTGTTCGTCATCTTTTCTCAATTCTTCGATGGTTCCTGGTAGATCCAGGAAGAAGATTTGATA